>OX577861.1:7500-5007500 GCA_951213275.1 Idaea straminata | reverse complement strand
CAGCTTAGTCGACCATGTCCAGAGGAAATAACTTGTCAATACCTAGAGCCAACTAAGCCGCCGGTTTCATCACGATGTTTTCCTTCACCGTAAGAGCAATGTCAATAGCGCACATAAATTTTTCTTAAGAAAAATACATTGGTGCACGGCCGGCCGGGTTTCGAACCCCCGACTTTAAGAATGAAATTCGAGGTATCTACCACTAAGCCAACACCGCTCCAGGTAGGTATTTTATATTCCCTGACGGATGGTTTTAATGTTAAGCTTCGTAAAAAAAATATCGTCTAGAGCATTTTTTTTAGTCTAGTTACTTAGCTTGGGGCTAGAAGGCGATGTGTGGAATGTCCCGCAATATTTATTTGTATAATATTTATGACGCTACTTTATAACAACTTTCTAAGGATGATGGTAAATAATCAGCATGGAGTTGTGTCCGAGCAATTTCCACCGTGGAAAAGAACTTGAGCGGTGATCGCTCCCTCTCCTCTTTCCACAGTTATCTGTCTAGTGCCAGCTGGGTCCAGTCACTATGATGCAAGTCCAACTCAACTCGCTATCTCTTTCTGGGTCCGGCGCAGGATCGCCTGCTGTTCGAGATCCAGTCCGTTGTGGGTTTTGTCCACATTCTAACATTTTTAGGATTTCGTACCTCGAAAGAAAAAAACAGAACCTTTATAGAATCACTTTGTTGTCCACCCGTCTGTCTGTCTGTCAAGAACTTTTTTCTCAGGAACGCGTGGAGGTATCAAGCTGGGATTTATTTCAATATTTTTTTTTTTAAGTTTGAAGTTTACCCAAAAATAAGCACGGACCTACACGGACAGGTCATTAATCTTGAGATCATACTTATTTTTAAGTTTTATCGACTAGTCTAAGTTTGAGTGACTATAATTTAAAACACAAAAAAGAACAGAATTAAAGATTTCCAAAAAATGTTCGAATTTCCTAAAGTAGTAGAATAAAAGCACTTGACCACTTTCTTATAGAATCTATAATATAAAAATGAATCGCAAAATGTGTTGGTAAGCGCATAACTCAACAACGCCTGGACCAATTTGGCCAATTCTTTTTTTGTTGTCTTTGATATTGTCAAGAGAAGGTTTTTATGAAGAAAATATTAAGAAAGTTGCGCAGAAAATGATTACGCAGGTGAAACCGCGGTGCTTAGCTAGTTTCTAATAAAAATGCAATAAAAAGTTTGTCACAATATTAACTAGAGTCACATTGAAGCAAAACTAAATTGTTTAAAAACTTTGTGCGCTTATCTTGCGAAAGTACCAAGAAGGTGCAAACTTCGAGCCGACAGGATATGAAAGTATTAAAAATCTCTTGGGATATACGGCAGCCTTATTACGTATCTTACAATAACCAAGCGATTGCAAAAATTGCGCAATTTTTGCTATAAAATCGCAAATTCGTATTACCTATCAGCAAAAACAAAACCATTGCAAGCTAATGACAGTGCTGCCTCTACCGAACAATCGATGAACTATAATTTGCATTCAATCGAAACAAACTCTTTGATTGTGTCCATTTTTCGTATTACGTATGACGTTTGACAGCAAAGCAATTGCGATAAGCGAGCAATTTGAGGTGTCAAATCGCAATAATAATAAAGGTCTCTTTTTTCAATTGTTTTGCTATCGTTGCTTAATTGAAACTTGATTACGCACTTGTATCGAGATGGCTCGTTCTGTACTTTTGTTAGAAGTGTTGAATATTGAGCAAAGAAGAGATGAATTGGTCATTTGGTCGTTTGATACTCTGTTTGCCATTGCTAAAACATCAAACATTCAAGTTAAAAATAAACTTTGATGCACTGTTTCACTGACTTTTTACTTATTTTATTATTGTACTTACTTTGCGAGAGTTTAAATTTTGCTCAAAATACGAGAGAATCGACGTACAACTTTGCAATGCCGTCGTAGACAGAGAATAACTAAATGCCGTGAACGAGACCACTTATAACATAAACCAACTCATTTACCACTTGAAACAGACGCCAAGACTTTTTTTCCATAGATTTCTTGTACCTACTTAAAATCCATGGTTGATTCTGATAAGTTTCTTTTTTTCGTAAACAAAACATTTGATTTGAGTTTCACATTCCAATAGTAGTTCCTACTATTGCTGTGAAATTGTTGTTGGCGCTAGTGTCGTAGCAAAAAGTGAATTCAAACCATCAGCAAGAAGTCAGCGAGCGATTAGCGAGCGATCACATACGTAATACGATTTTTTGTGACGATAAGCAATCGATTGCGCGTCTGTCGCGCGATCACTGCGCGATTTTTGCTGATTGCTTATTTTTACGTAATAAGGCTGCGGGTTTGTAGCATCTAATCGCACGATTTTTTGCCACTCGAAATAAAATAAAACCGGCCAAGTTCGAGTCGGACTCGCGCACGAAGAGTTCCGTGCCATTACACTCATGTGCCATTACAATCTATACATATCGAGCAAAAAACCATACAACATATTGTATGACAGTGGTTGTATAGGTTAAAAGTCTTTTGCCTGCCCTTTTGGGAGTATAATAACACAAAAAATATTGCCTAAAAATAGTGAACATGAAAGTAACCTAAACTTCTTAAAAATAAACTCAAACATGTTTACTTTTTTCTGTTTTTAGTATTTTTTCTTATAGCGGCAACAGAATATCATCATCTGTGAAAATTTCTACCCTCTAGCTATCATGATTCATGAGACAGCCTGGTGACAGACAGACGGGCGGACAGCCGGACAGACGAACGGACAGTGAAGTCTTAGTAACAGGGTCCCGTTTTTACCCCTTGGTTACGGACCCCTAAAAATTAGATTGGCTGTATTATACAGACGAAGTCACAGCACAGTCACAGTAGACACATAAAAACATATATTATATCTTTAAATGAGCAATTCTTGTATATATATTTGGAATCTCGGAATCGGCTCCAACGATTTTCATGAAATTTAGTATATAGGGGGTTTCGGTGGCGATAAATCGATCTAGCTAGGAATCATTTTTAGAAAATGTCATTTTATTCGTGTTTTATCGAAACTTACTTTTTTTTTATCTGAAAAATATGACTCTTCCTGACATCTGTTGGCGAACTACTAATACTATTTTTGTGAGCAATAAAGTTATTCCAGCAGATGGCGTTGTTAAGTAACACGAAGTCAATGAGTGTTTGCTTTGAGGTTAGACAAAGTAAAAAAAAAAAATACCGAGCAAAGCTCGGTCATCCAGGTACTTATCTATTATACAAATACAGTAAAAAAGAGTACGTACTCCATTTTTAAATTTAATTAAAACGTCAATTAGTCGTCAAACAATACCTATATAGAAAATTCTTTGATTTTATCAAAGAGTTTTCTTTTGAATGTAAGAAATTTCTTGTGTATGAAATTCTAGTTAAATTAATTTAGCTAAATCCATTTAACTTAATTTAAAATTAAATTATATTTTAATAACAACAAGGGTAATATTATCAGTTTGACACTTTGACAGTTTCAACGCTTTTAATTAACCGACTTCAAAAAAGGGGGAAGTTTTTTTATGTATGTATACGCCGATTACTTGAAAACGCCTGGACCGATTCGGAAAATTATTATTTTGTTGTTAAACCCAAAGAGTTTAAATTAGCAACATAAGTTTCAATTTCAAATGTGATCGGTCATCGATCTATCTGCCGATAGAAAGTCAGTAATCTGTTTCCACTTTCAGAGAAGAAACTTATTTCATTACATGGGACTTACGACTAACTTTGTAAGGTTCTTTCTGAGATCTATAAACATAGGTAAAACGTCTTGAAAAGAGATAAGTTAAGTCTTACTAACTTAGCGGTTGTAATGCCTTCTAATGAATATAGGCCACTTTTAGGGTTCCGTACCTTGAAACTTATAAGTACCAAAATTTACATTGAAATTTTCAATTCAATTCATTTATTTCAGTTAATAAAATCTATACATAACAATAAATTAAAAATAAATAATCGAAAATACTAAAAATTAACAAATTTTAAATACCGAATTTAAATAAAAAAATTCAAATATAAAATATAGTGAAAGTAAAGTTTCAAATCAAAATTAACAGTAATAAACGAATTTTCCCTGTACCTTGCTTTTAACCAAAATTGACAATTCCAGGTCAACCGGAAGTACCTTATAGGTTTTGGTTCGGAAATCTATATGGTAGTTCCCGTTGATCTAGAATCACGAAATTAGGCAAAAAACAAGGTGTAACAGCACAAATAAAGCCAAAATTCCAAGTTGAAAATTAAAGGGTATCCCCATGCATACTAGTTGGGCTTATTTAACTTGACCCTTATATTGTATGGGTGCCAAAACTAAATAGTTAAACTAAGTTAAATTGGTAACTACCATACCACTGTAAGGGTAGAGAAAGAGAGTTGAAACGAATGTACGGAACTCTTGGCGCGCGAGGACAACTTGCACTTGACCGGTTTTTCATTCTAGATGAAGATGCATAAACGGTAATTATTTTACCAGGTCCTAATCGCGTATTTTTATTTTTATTTCTCTTACCTCGGCGTTTCGACTATGTTACAATAATCATGGTCGCGAAGAGACACTATGTAACATAGTCAACCATTAATGCATCTAAACTTTTCAAACTCACACGATTTGTATTCATAGTTATTATTTTCCCGGGTCTTAATCGCGTAGTTTTTCTTTTTATTTCTCTTACCTCGACGTTTTGACTATGTTACAATAGTCATGGTCGCGAAGAGACACTATGTAACATAGTCAACCATTAATGCATCTAAACTTTTCAAACTCACACGATTTGTATTCATAGTTATTATTTTCCCGGGTCTTAATCGCGTATTTTTATTTTTATTTCTCTCACCTCGACGTTTCGACTATGTTACAATAGTCATGTTACATACTGTCTCCTCGCGACCATGACTATTGTAACGTAGTCGAAACGTCGAGGTAAGAGAAATAAAAAGAAAAACTACGCGATTAAGACCCGGGAAAATAATAACTATGAATACTAATCATGTGAGTTTGAAAAGTTTAGATGCACTAAAACATGTTTTTTCTCCAGGAACTAAATTGACTCAGGCAAAACCACAGGACGTGAAGTAGTTGTATACAGGGTTATTGGTAATTATACTAGCAAGCTGTTGAGGGCTACTTCGGTGCACCTTAACAAACAACATTTATTCTACGACTTTTGGAAATACAAAAAAAATATGAAAATTTAGAGTATATGTAAATTCATTCAGCAAACAGCTGATTTTTAAAACAAAGGTCATTCAGACTAAGAACAGTAGCTAAAACTTAAAAAATCAGTAAAATTTAAAGGTTAATGACCTCTCCGTGTGAGGAACAGCTGATTTTCAGGTAAACCTAACCTCAAAACTTAACATCCAAAAGTTGTAGAACAAAAGTTGTTTGTTTAGGTGCACAGAAGTAGCCTTCAATGGCCTGCTAGTATAATTACCAATAACCCTGTATACAACTACGTCGCGTCCTGTGGTTTTGCCTGAGTCAATTTAGTTCCTGGAGAAAAAACATGTTTTAGTGCATCTAAACTTTTCAAACTCACATGATTTGTATTCATAGTTATTATTTTCCCGGGTCTTAATCGCGTATTTTTTATTTTTATTTCTCTTACCTCGACGTTTCGACTATGTTACAATAGTCATGGTCGCGAGGAGACACTATGTAACATAGTCATAGCCTTCAATGGCTTGCAAGTATAATTACCAATAACCCTGGTCTGCGGCAAATTGAGGTTCTATATATATAGAACCGCAATTTGCCGCAGACCATCAGAATCATCTTGTCACTTTTCACCTAGGAATGACATAGTTTGAAATTGAACGCTTCTGCGCTAAGCTAAAACCTCTATCTCTCTTTATTAGAGCGTTTGCATATTTAATACGTTTTATTCCGAGTAAAATAATGGTATGCAAATCCTGGCTTCGATTGCGATATCCATCCATCTATAGAAGATCGTAAATTACAAATTTTACGCTTCGATATAGCCTGTCCTCTAAAATCGGCCATTTTGGAAACGCCGGTGAAAAATTTATGCTCAGTAAAGGTGACTATAGATTTTTTGATTTTTCGGGATAATGTCAATCTAAGTTGGTATGTTCGAACAAAAAAAGAAATACTTAATTATCTTTTATTTAGGGGAGAAAGAGGTTAAACCGTAAAACTCAAGTATGCGAGGATACCTTGGGTTAGGTCTAGGATGAATTTCATTTATAAAATAAAAAACTTGAGAGGTGTCAAGGGACACCCGGATGGAACGAAGTTCCTTTCGTTTAATTAGTGAAGGAATTGTAATAAAATCAAAAAGTGTCGTTACAACTTTTGGTCTTAATTTCTTCCGTCTAGCCCCCTTTCGCAACGCGCGATGAGGAACTTCGTTCCAAAAAAAAATCGCTGGACATACCACACATCGCCATCTAGCCCCAAGCTAAGTAACTAGACTTGTGTTATGGGTACTAGACAACGGATATACTACTTATATACTTTTCTTTTGTAAACATATACTTATAATACATAGAAACAACCAGACCACAGACAAATATCTAAGCATAAATACTTGTCTGAGGCGGGAATCGAACCCGCAACCCTCTGTTTGGCAGTCCGACATGGTGACCATTGTGCCAACTGGGTCGTCAATTTATCTATCCATTCTACTAGCTGTTGCCCACAACTTCGTGTTTTCCTTTTGAATCACTCTATCTATTAATAAAAACCGCATCAAAATCCGTTGCGTAGTTTTAAAGATCTAAGCATACATAGGGACAAACAGACAGCGGGAAGCGACTTTGTTTTTTATACTATGTAGTGTTGTGGGTTCCATTCACAAATCTGTAATCGTCTCTATTTATCTTTCTTTTTGAATTATTACGTTTTGTTAAAATTAAGCCCGAATATGAATTTATTTGAACGAGTTTATCGTATTTGTTTGCGATTAGTATTTAAGGATTTATTGGTGTAATATATTGTTTGTGGTTAAATTGAAGAATTGTTTATAACCATAAACTACTAAGTTGCGTTTTGTAGTTTCGTCTGTGGTTTAAATCCTTTCAAACCTTTAAACTAAATGACTGGAGTTTTAGCGGGAACGAGTTAACAACATGTTGTGCTGCAGTTTTATTTTGCATGAAACTTAGTTGTAATACACTGGCAAAATGCACAAGCCGTGCGAAGCCATAATTAATAGAAAAAAAAACTAAATGACTGATAAATCAACGCACAGGTATTCTTCTTCTTCTAGTATAGTGGTGTGGCTCACCTATTCTTAGAGTTTTCAGATCGCCTTAAGGCCTTTAACTTGACTACGGGACTAGAGGTAGCAACCGGGACCAACGGCTTAACGTGCCTTCCGAAGCACGGAGGGGCTTACGAAAACACATTTTTGCCACGCTACTAATTGGTCACCCATCGTAGTAATGACCGCGCCAGATGTAGCTTAACCCGCAGGACCGTAAATGATTAGCAAGCGTCGCTTAGCTGTGAGTCTCCTCATCAACGCACAGGTAAAATCAATTTAGAGATCAGACTATAATTTGACATACAGTTATAACGTTGTCATTCACTAAGACAGGATTTTGGAAATTTAAACCATACGCGGAGGTAGTCGTGGACAAAAATTAACATAAATCTACCAGAATTCATCACCCAAAACCTATTTTTTACCTACCAAAATATACTTCGAAAGTCGTCCTTGAAGTATTTTGTACAATATACATAATTAACCTTTCAAACAACAAAAACTAAATCATAATCGGTTCATCCGTTCGGAAGCTACGATGCCACAGACACACACACTCATACACACAACTTATAACACACCCGTCGGGGGTTAAAAATCCAATTTCGAAATTCTATGCATCGATCTTAATAATCGAAATGCATTTTTTCCAGAAAACTCTCGAAGTTTCCACTTTCCCGGAACATCGATAGATGGAATACTGGTAGGAAATGGAATGTCACGGCTGAATCCCGCAATGATTGAAGACGAATCGATGCGACGATAGTACTATAGTCACCCTATTCAACTTAAGAGGAAAGGGTACCGGGGGCTCTCTCCATACAAACGTAGTCGACTGTTTTCTCCCTAGACACTAGAGCAAATTTTTTGGTGCATAAAACTCATAACTGACATAGCCATGCCCCTATGTTTAGTTTTTTTTATTTTTTTGTTTTTTAAATCTTAATTTCTATGATAAGTTGAAAATGAAAAAAACCAAAAGATAGGGACATGACAGTCATGACAGTTATAGGTTTTATGGCCCAAACATTTTTGTGCTAGTGTCATTATTCAGGGAGGAAACAGTCGACTACGTTTGTATGGAGAGAGCGCCGGTACCCTTTCACCTTAAACTAGATAGATAGATAAATTCTTTATTGTAAACACCAATTTCAAATAATATTAATAATAAAAATCAAAGCTTAAGTCTAAGTGTTACAAAGGGCGGCCTTATCGCTCAAAGTGATCTCTTCTAGGCAACTTTTGGATGGACAAGAAGTTGAGGAAGGTGAAGGATAAGCTATAGCATTTTTAAGAAAATATTATACCAATTCGAGTGGTAAATATAGTCGTAGCAAGTCAAAAAAAAAACAAATTAAATAAGGCTCTGTTGTTTCATTGCGAAGTTCCTATGGCCTTCCAGGTATGGACCTGATGATGGCATCAGATATGCGCCATAATCCGTCATAATATATTGTCATGCGATTTACACATGCATGCAAAATTTCAGCTCAATTGGTAATCGGGAAGTGGAACAAAATTAAGTTGCAAGATTCCAACCGAACAAATATACATACACACATTGCAAGTTAATTATAAGCTTTTGGAGCCGGCCAAGTGCGAGTCGGTCTCGCTTACGAAGGGTTCCGTACCATAACATTCTGTTTTTAGTATTTGTAGCGACAACACAAATACATCATCTGTGAAAATGTCAACTGTCTAGTTGTCACGATACAGCTTTTTAATAAACAGGCAAACAGGCAGTGGTGTCTTAGTAAAATGGTTCCGTTTTTATCCTTTGAACACGAAACCCTAAAGAATAAACACTTCTTCAGATTTTAACCTAAAATCATAATTGACTTTCTTCGTTTTTGATATCTACCAAATAAGTCAAATTGGCACAAAAGGTCATTGACTGATTCAAACGGGAATTATTAAAAACTAGCTGTGAACCGCGGTTTCACCCGCGTAAGTCCCGATCCCGTGGGAATATCGGGATAAAAATCGGGTAGCCTATGTGTTAATCTAGACCTCCAGCTATCTACATACCGAATTTCATCGCAATCGGTCCAGTAGTTTTAGCGTGAAGGAGTAACAAACATACACACACACACAAACTTTCACATTTATAATATTAGTAGGATTCTCCGGCGTCTGTCATCCTTACCTAGAGCAATTCTAGACCACAAATGAGCAAAGTTTCACAATCGCCAAAAAAAAAGTACCAGCGATTTTCACAATTTTTACTTTTATGTTGTGCTTGCTTCAAACAAATTAATTTCTTATATTCATACTTTTTTCCACCTACGTTATTCTTGTTTCATAATATTTCAATTTACGACCTTTCTAGTATTTCAGTTTGAAATAAGCCTTCCATTTCACACTCCAAAATTATAATAACACATTATCATAAACAAGCAATATTTTCGAAGAATTTATTTTGCAATTTAACGCGTAAACAGAGATAGGTACTTACGATACGAGTACAAACAATAAATTCATAAGTTTGAGCGCTTGCATAGAGGTAAACCTGTTGAAAGAGAAACTGTGACGTAAAATTTCAGCTGCCGGAGTAGACAGAGTTGGGAACGCGAAAAGAACTACCACTTGGGGGCTATTGAAAACCATCGACAAGCGAGTGGGTTGGTACCCATTGGTCCCCTGAAATTCGTACCCTGTGCCCACTCGTCCCGTCAAATTTTTGAAGATCCCACTCGTTCCGTGAAATCCTTTCCCTGTAACCATCACTCGTTCATTCATGTTAGTGTTCTTATGTTTGTTTGTCTCTCTATTCTAAAATATTTTGCATCGTGTGCTTTTCCAAATAAATGTTTTTTTATTCCATTCCATTCTCTCTTCCTTCTCCCACAATCAGCATTAAAGGTAAAAACCGCTATATCACAGAGGCTAATAAAATATAAAGGTAACAAAAAGGTAAACAAAATAATAAGTAGTGTAATAAATGCAGGAACAGATGAAAATACATACACGGGCAAAAAAAATATAACCCTAGAAAGGACCAAACCCAGGAAAATACCGAGGAGTCTACAACTCTGATGCGGCGCGGCGCGGCGGGTGCCATCACGTCTACAGTCCTAACCTAACCTAACACACTTCTTACTTCTGTATTAAATATACTAAAATATCACACACATTATTGTACCTACGCAACGAGCAATTTTTCGCTGCCATATTACGTCAGTGCAATATCGCTTCGTACTTTTTGCTATACGAGCATCCTTTATTACGCAATTTAAATCTATACCTCACACGGTATTGCAACATTCAGGTGATTTTGTTGATTCATAGCCCCATTATTCCCAGTTATTTGTGTTTGAAAAAAAAAAGGTAACGACTGTTAAAGTAAGTAGGTCTAGTAAATAAAGCTCTAGTAAATATAACTGTTTGTTTAAAAGAAAAGCTTGTTTGGATTTTGAATAGAATCATCCTGTTTTAGGACCTAAACAAACAGAGGGTTAGGTCGCATAGGTATAGAAATCAGAAAACCGGCGCCAAATTACCGGCGCTTAACGGCAAAGTACAAACTATTTGCGCCGATTACCGGCACTAACCAGCCTGGTAATCATTGGATGGAAAAACTAGCTTTTATCAGCAACTTCATACGTCCTTTCTTATTAGTTTAAACTGTGCTGTGATATATCAGTTAGACAGTAACTTGAATTTTATAGATTAAAAAAAAACGGCGCCCACTATCTTCGTGACTGTAGCCTAAGCTTCACACTTACACATTAATCTGTGATTTGTCTCTTTTGTACCATAACCATAATTTGAGTTGCCATAAGATGTCTTAAGTAAATTCAAACGGAGAGCTACTACTAGCTTCTAAATCACAAGCTCCGCTTAGCTTAGAAGTATAAGGCTATAATTGAAGATTAAACAAATTTAGCTGAAGTGAATTTTGATCGTAGCCATACGAATTGCTGCATCCGAAGAGATTTTAGTAAAATCTCGAGGATACAGCGAATGAAGTATAATTTTATGAGAAAACGTACAACTGTATATAATACATTTTTTAAGCATTGCAATTGACAGATGTTGTACCAATTTATAAATAAACTGATGTCGCTGATTTCGATCGTCTTTTGTCTCCATTTCGATCGTCTGTTGTTTCCGTTACGATCGTCATTTGTTTTGTTTCCGTCGTTTAAACGAAACTGAATTATATACGACCTGTGATTGATGACGAAAACTTTGTTTAGACTACCCCTATATAAACGAAATTGATGTTAAGACCACCTGCATTTATGGCGACATCAGTTTTAGACCATCCGCTGCTTAGACGAGCTGCTACCTTAAACCACCACCCTCTTATTCTAAAACGAACAAAACCTAAGATTTAGATACAGATTTATTCGTGAACTAGTCTAAACACTATCCCTATATAATCTACTAGCAGCGCTACTCTACTAACTCCCGATCCCGTGGGAATATCGGGATAAAAAGTAGCCTATAGCCTTCCTCGATAAATGGCCTATCCAACACATAACGAATTTTTCAATTCGAACTAGTAGTTTCTGAGATTAGCGCGTTCAAACAAACAAACAAACAAACTCTTCATCTTTATAATATTAGTATAGATAGGGATAGTATTTAGACTATAGTTCACGAGTAAATCTGTGTCTAAATTAAGGCTTTAAATCCACATCTCTTTTGGAATAAAGGGGCCAGAGTTTGCGACGGTTTGATATTAACTCCTTTTTTAATTAAGTTTGAATTCATTTTACTGTCTGTTTGTGTGGAATAATAATATTGTTTTGAAGACACTAGAGGTGACGGGAGCTTGAATTAACATTGTTATAACTATTCCATATTTGAATATATCTCTAATTACTTACCTCTAAAATCAACAACCTATTTGTGGCATTTAAATCCGAGTTTCAAATCACAATATTCAACAACAAACCACAATCAGTTCAAATAATAGATGAAAGTAAAACTGAATTGTAATTTAAATTGAATTTCAAAGCTTTTGGGGTATTTTCACTGTGAAAATAATATATAATAGGTAATTATCATCAATGAAGTAAAAGTTAAAAATAAGATAAGATGGAATATTCAGAATTAATTTAATTTTTATTTAATTAGCTTTTTTTAATATTTCGGATGTTGCCTATGCATTGATTGATTATTATTGCCTAATATTTGTACGCCATTGTATGGTTAAATATATGAAGAAACATCCTATTTTGTAACACCACTATGTACCATATTTAATGCAAATAAAATAAACCTGATTCTTAAGATAAAAGAGAGGTACATTAACTTTTTATTGTAGCAAAAATATAACAAGTTGACAAAACAAATAAAACAAAATAACAGTCAAACAAATCTACAAGTTTAAACCTGACTTTTAGGATTTTTAAATAGGATTTATTTAAAAAACCAGTCATTTGTAATAAAAAACACAAAAAAATTTACGTAATAGCGAAATCGATTTTGATAAAACTAACACTCATAGAACATTCAGCTTAAGAGAAAAAAAAATGCATTCGAGTCGCATTATTATTTCAAGAGAAAGGACATACAGAAAAACCAAACACTTTTATTTTTAAGTTTTGGTAGGTATAAGATACGAAACACAATTATCAAAAGACTTAGGATGTCTTCAATTATTTGCTGTATGAATGTGCCCTAAAGTAAGAAACTTAACAAAAGGTCTTGTTAATTGTTATGCTTAATTAAGAAGGTAGATCTTTGTTTCTATTTGAGAAATATTAAGAAGTGTTTTAACTGGGATTGGTTTTAACTCAGGGTTTAATTTTGTGACAGTAATGTTGTAACTGTACTTTTAAATAGTACCTAAATAGTTTGGGAATCATTCACCAAATCAACATGAAATTGATTCAAAGAATGAAATAAATAAATAACAAATATTGCAGGACATTCCACACATCACCATTTGGCCCCAAGCTAAGAAACTAGACTTGTGTTACGGGTGCTAGAGAACGGATATACTACTTACATACTTTTCATTTGTAAATAAATACTATAATTCATAGAAACAACCAGACCACAGTTAATACTTGTCTGAGGCGGGAATTGAACCCGCAACCCTGTATGTGGCAGTCTGGCGTGGTAACCATTGTGCCAACTGGGTCGTTAAATCAATCATATCATCATCATCATCATGTCAGCCCATGCACGTCCACTGCTGGACATAGGCCTCCCCCATACGACGTCACAAACAGCGGTCCTGAGCCGCCTCCATCCACCGACTACCCACGACCGCTACAATGTCGTCGGTCCACCGGGCAACTGGTCTCCCAACACTCCGTTTCGCGTTGCATCGCGGCCGCCACTCGAGAATCTTTACTCCCCAGCGGTTGTCAGTTCTGCGAGCTATATGACCTGCCCATTGCCACTTCAGCTTACTAATCCTGAGGGCTATGTCGGTGACTTTGGTTCTTCTACGGATTTCCGTATTTCGGATTCTATCACGTAGAGAAACTCCGAGCATAGCTCTCTCCATAGCCCGCTGAGCGACACTGAGCTTTTGAACGAGGCCTATAGTCAGCGACCACGTCTCGGATCCGTATGTCATCACTGGTAACACACATCAAATCAATCATCAATCAATAATCAATCATGGTAAATCAATCATATACCTCACGCTAAGCCCAAAATTTACACCATAAGTGGAAAAGACCTAGCAGGTTCCTGTTTATTCTACTTACTTACGCTGGTTCAGCGACCCGAATTTGATCTTGGCCTCCGATACCAAAAGACGCGATTGCACCCTATTCTGAACCACTTGCTGCCAATCGGGCATGAAGGGCTCGCAGGTCTTGTTGGTCTTGGTTAATCCAGCGATACCTGGGTCTGCCAACGGGCCATCTCCCCTGAGGCCGTCCTAGATACGCTCTTTTGACCGCTCGATCCTCCTCCATTCTCTCGATGGTGAGAATTTGAACGAATAGCGATGCGCTCTAGAGATTGTACAAATTGCTAATATGTACAAATTAATAAATTTGATAGATGAAGCATCTTATCTCACATTTGTTACGAATTGATAATTTACTATACAACATTTTGAACGAACTGTTAACAAATCACTAATTGTACAAATTCAGAATTTGAACGGATGGCGATGCTCCCGTTTATTCTAACAATGAAATTTACAGGCAAGAAAAAACTACGCATCAGTCAATTATCAGATAGTTAATTTAAAAGCAAGTCAAGGTTCGGGTTTAAGTTGAGTGCTCAGATTTCCACAAGTAGGTATAGACATATATCTCACTGATTGACTGCCACTCCAGGAAACCCAGCATATACCGGAACTTTTCTGGTGTCTCTACATTATTTTCAGAGTGTTGTAGAGTTGCCAAGTATATCAGCCTGGTATAAAAAAATAAACAAATTACTAGCTGCGTCCCGTGTTTCAATCGCGTATGTCCTAATCCCGTGGGAATATCGGGACAAAAACTAGCCTATATGTTCATCCAGATTTCTAGCTCTTTACATACCGAGTTTAATTGCAATCCATTCAGTAGTTTTTGCGTGAAAGCATAACAAACATAGACACAAACTTTCACATTTATAATAGTAGGATTAGTAGGATTAATGGTTTTCAACATCACCCCAAACGCCCATAATAATTGGGTTAAACGTACTATGAATGTCAAACAAACCGTACAAGAAAGCGTCACCTTGCATGGAACAATATTGGAGCGCTGCCCGGGTTGTGTCTCTACACTTTATGAGACTAAAGACTTTACCATTGTTTTATTGCATCTACTCAATCTATACATATAATAAATCTGTAGACATCAAAAAATCTGTAATTGTAAGATATCCAGAAAAAAAATACACAGGTCTTCTTTAAATCGTTAGCTGAACACGATAGGGTGGTTTTTAGAATTTTTGTCTGTTTGTCTGTTTGTCTGTTTGTCTGTTTGTCTGTCTGTTTGTTTGTTTGAACCAGGTAATCTCATAAACTACAGAACAGATTTCGACAAGGTCCACACAAATATGTTCAGGAAATATCAGATTAACATTTAGGGTATGTTTCAATTTGAGTTTAATACAATAATTAAGATATTTGATAAAAAAACATTTAAAAAATGTGAAATCGAAACATTTTTCCGTGGTAAAACGTAATCGAACGTCAGAAGAGAACAGTACCCTTACCACGGGTTTTTTACGTATTCGATTAAACATAATATATTGAGTATTTACTATGAAACTTCCTAAAAATCAACTTACTAGGTTCACCCGTCTCTGAGAATATCGGTAGTGACACACTGACAGACAAACGGACAAGAGAGTGATCGAAAAAGTGTTTCTTTTTTTCGAGTTCTTCAAAAAGTCATGGTAGGGCTGCAGTACATGCCTCCGCTCAAGATGACAGCTGTCATAAAACCAAATAGTTTGCATTTAATACTACCTACGTGAAACTGAAAATGAGGTTAGTACAAAGAGGTACTACTACATAATATTACCGATCTCCTTTACCGAAGACCTCCGATGGTACACTTCTATCGCGCTTTTCTCCTCCTATAGTTTGAATTATGAGTCCTCTTCCCTCCGGACCGCCTCAGGGTGTAGTCGTGCAAATAAATCCACGTTACTTATTTTTTAAATTAAATTACACAAAATTTACTCAATTAAATCGCCGCAATAAAATAGGAGTGCATAAACCGCAAGTAGTTCGAAGACGCAGTTGAAGAAACCTCCACCGATTGATGTGCACCTGGTACCAACACCTGCTGCGTAAGTGCACCTTCCAATAAGCGCCCGCGCTAACGACGCCATTACAGCTGGAAATAGGTCACGCCCTCGGCCCGCCCTTGCGTACCGCTAACTGGGTCAACGCTCTCCAATCGACGCACGCGCACATCCCTCCTCGCGGCACCTGTACTTTTATTGGCCGTGCTCCTGTTCCACTTGTGCTGCAACCTCTACGAACTTATATTACCCTAGTAAGATGGTCAATAGCGCGGAAAGTTCAAGTTCAGGCACAGAAAGTAGGAAAGGTGGAAAACAACTTTACCTAAAGAGGAAGAGAATTAATGAACTGGAGCTTTTTAAAGAGGAAATTAGGGCCATGTTGCTTGCCCAGGAAAAGAAGTTTGACAAAATACTCAAGAGTATTGAGAAAAGTAACCAAACTACGGAGAAATCAGTATCTTTGCTCACGGAACAAAATGAAGAGTATAGGAAGAAAATTGAACTACTGGAAAATAAAGTACAAGAGGATAAAAAATACATCATTTTACTGGAGGAGAAGGTAGAGGATATGCAAATAACCAGCAGAAAAGCTAATTTCGAAATCAGAAACGTTCCCAAGAAGCCTTCAGAAACCAAAGAAGATCTAATTACTATGGTTGAATTCTTATCCTCTAACATAGGATCCAGTCTTAAAAAATCCGACATAAAAGATATTTACAGACTTCGACCAAAAAAAGATGGCACAAAAAACACGTCAATCGTTGTAGAAACATCTTCCACCTTAGTTAAGAACGAATTGTTGAAAATGAGTAAGGCTTTCAATATTAAGCATAAAACCAAACTACGGGCTCTACATCTTGGATTCAAGACTTCCGAAGACACACCTGTCTTCATTGCTGAGCACCTAACACCAAGAGGTTCACGCTTATTTTTCTTAGCCAGAGACCTGGCCAAATCGAAAGCGTATAAATATTGCTGGACAGCTTATGGCAAGGTATACATACGGAAGGAAGATAACGCCCCCATTATTCTATTAAGATCTGAAGATCAAATTCAACAACTTATGCAAAAACAATGACTAGACTTAGCCAAAAATGTAAGTTGGCAAATACTTGTTTTTTATGTTTTGAAATTATTTATTCAGGGCTGTTGTACTATAAGCTTTGTTATTATTTTCAACTCTTATCGTAAACGTTCAATTTACACACAAACTTTTCTCTATAAAATCATTACACAGATTCTAAACAACAAATACTCTTCTATCAATCATACATTCAAAATCAATCTAAACCAAACACACATAACTTTAGTAGTACGCTACATATTGCCACTCACTGATTGCAATATAATAGCATTTACCCGTTCAGTTTATGTCTACTTAATAATATACTTAAAGAACCATTATTCTAGAGGTGAGTTAAGTTATGGAAATAATTGTCGAAAAACATTAATAGCGCGGAATTACTTTGCAATTATATATTGGACTGAATTTTTGATACTGTTTATATTCTCAATAGTTGTTAATGACCATTTTACGCTCTTATTAATTTGTTATGGATAGCTCTTTAAATACAATAAACGAGATAGATGCGGTACAAATGGCAAGCGCTATTAGTTGTGATATTCATAATCTGTCCGATAATTTCCATGTAAAAGACGGTGATCTCACAGTACTCTGCCAGAATATAAGAACTGTATACACAAACCTAGACGACCTATCAATAAATATATCTTCATTAAATTTTTGCCCTAATATTTTAATTCTCACGGAGTGCCGTCTAGTAAAAGACAAACCAATCCCCTGCTTACCAAACTATACGTATTATGCAACTACGCGACATATTAACCGGAACGACGGAGTAGTTGCTTATATTAGAAATGGTACCGCTGTAGTAAATGTTAAAGAGGTTTATTTAAACCACGCATCCTGTTTACAAATAGATACCTTTGGCGGAGCCATTTTAGGTATTTACCGTTCACCTTCCAACCATAACGCCGAAATATTTATTGATTCTTTAAACGATCACCTTAACTCTATCAAATCGTACAAAAATATTATAGTAACAGGGGATATCAATATACATCTAATTCCTAAAGAAACAGAGACAAGTTACGAAACTAATAATAGGAATAAGTACCTTAATATGCTTCCTATGCACGGTCTTATGCCAGGACACTCGATTCCAACACGCGATAATGCCTGCTTAGACCATTTTATTTTAAAGTTGGAGAAAGATAAGTTGGCAGCGCAAATTGTTATCTTAAATACTACTATCACAGATCATTTGACTATAATACTAAAGCTATCTTACTTACAAACTAAGAAATTATGTTACAAAATTAAAACTGTTACTGATTTTGAAAAGGCAATTTTGAGCCTTGTAGGAAAAAACCTTTCCCAGTTACTTGAATGTACTAATCCAAACACTGTTATTGATATGTTGTTAAATAAAATAACAGAGTCACTAAAAGAAAATACTAACTCCTTGCGAGTGCCAAGACGCAAACAATTGATTAAACCCTGGATGACTGGCGGTATCTTGAGATGTATAAGGCATCGAAATAATTTACAACGTAAACTCCGTCTAGATCCATATAATGAAACTTTAAGCATTTGCTACAAGAGGTACCGAAATTTCTGCAATAACTTGATTAAAAAACTCAAGCGAAATTACGAAAGAGCACAATTAGCAGAATCTACTAAAGATGCCAAAAGCCTGTGGAAAAATATTAAAACTTTCACTAATATGTCTCAAGTTAAAACAGATAATACAAAGCTTTTAAATGTAAAACCTACTCCGGAGGAATCAGTTGACTGTGTTAATGACTTTTTTGTCAATATTGGTAAGACTTTGGCTGAGGACATCTTGGGACAGCAGAATTGGTCTAATAGCAATGTACTTAATTCTCACAGTAGTCAACTTAATTCATTTGTTCTTTTCAATACAGATGTTGAAGAAGTTAGGGCCACAATAATGAGCCTTAAGTCTAGTAGCGCTCCTGGATGGGATAACATTCCCACGACTTTTATTAAAGCAGCGATAAATGAACTAGTGCCGGTATTGTGTCACTTTATAAACCTTTGTTTTGATCAGGGAGTGTTTCCACAGCCATTAAAAAAGTCTATCATAACTCCGGTATTCAAGAGTGGGAGTATGGACGATGTCAATAATTATAGACCAATCTCGGTTTTACCAGCTATATCAAAAATAGTAGAAAAGATTATGAACAGGAGACTGCTTGATTATTTAAGTAAATTCGACATATTATCTAACAATCAGTATGGATTTCGGAGTGGTAGATCTACTGAGGATGCCATTACAGAACTGAGCTCTTTTGTCACTGATCAACTAGATCAAGGTAGAAAATGTATGGCTGTATACATAGACTTAAAAAAAGCGTTTGACACTGTTCATATTCCCATTCTCGTCAATAAACTGGAAAGTATTGGTGTAAGAGGTACAAACCTGGCATTGTACAGGGATTATCTGACCAATAGGATACAAAGTGTAAAGATTGGACAATATTTAAGTAGGGACTCCCCCGTCGAATTTGGTGTGCCGCAAGGAAGCGTGTTGGGACCGACTTTGTTCCTAATTTACATAAATAGTCTGTGTAATCTGCAAATTAATAACGCCAAAATTTTTGCCTATGCCGACGACACCGCTGTAGTTTTTTCTGACACAACTTGGGAACGTGTTCGCAATAGGGCTGAAACGGGTCTCACTGAAATTGCGAGATGGCTTAGAGCTAATCTACTTACTATAAACGCACAAAAAACTAATTATATTTGTTTCACCATCAATGCTAGAACCCAACCTGATAGAGATTTTACGGTAAGGCTGCATAATTCGGATGACTTTCACGACGACGTGAACTGTAGTTGTGCAGCTATTGGTAAAGTTAGTTCTACAAAGTATCTTGGGCTGCTGATAGATCAAAATCTGACATGGTATCCGCAAATTGAAGCTGTTAGTAATAGAATAAGGAAACTGATATGGATATTCAAGACGTTAAGATTTATAGCCACAGGAGCATTACTAAACCAAATATATGTTGCTCTTGCACAATCCATACAAGGTTATTGCATTTGTATCTGGGGAGGTGCTGCTAAGACTAGGTTTTTAGAGGTAGAAAGAGCTCAAAGAGCTTTGCTAAAAGTAATGTACTTTAAACGCTATACCTTCTCTACGGATGCTTTGTACGCTTTAAGCCAAGTCCTCTCAGTAAGAAAACTTTATATGCTACACATAACTCTAAAAACGCATAAAAGAGCTACTTTTAACCCAAGAACACTACTTAGAAGACAAAGAGACAACATCATTGCTATACCAATCATTAAAAAGGTGTTTACCAGGAGGCAATTTATTAGACAGTCGGCCCACATCTATAACTCCCTAAACAGAGTTTTAAACCTCTATTCTATGAATTACCACATGTGCAAAAAGGTTCTGATGGAATGGCTTCTTGCGCAAGATTATGATGAAATTGAACGGATACTAGTGTACATAGAATAACCATACATACACTCATTCACAAACAAACACAACACAGATTTTGCACGATCCCAACTCTTAAGAGGATGGTGAACTCGTGTAAATTCCAACCTTGTTGTACACACCTATCGGACATACTTATACATAAAGTACAATCATTTTAGTTTAATTTTAATTTGATTAATTTTGTTTAATTTTGTTATTTTCATTTCGATTATTTGTTCCAATTTAATTTTAATTTAACTTGAGTTTGGTTTATTTTTAACGATTTTGATTGAGTTTATTTAATATTTGCAACTGATTTCCAATTTATTTTATTATTCTATTTGTATTTTCTGAATAATAATATTGTTAATGTAGGGTTTCAACAATTTGAATTTATTAATTATTTATTAAGATTTTAATTATTTTTATTTAGTTCTATTTTTTATTAATATGAAAATGTAAGTAACTAATCAAATTATAATAATTATATTGGAAGAGTGAGGCTTTCTGACACAAGCGTTATTCGCTTAAAAGAAAGTCTCCAACCTAATTATATAAAATGTATTCCTCTTAGTTACTGAAATAAAAACTTATTATTATTAACTTATTATTATTATGAGTTCAAGTAGCGGAAACCTTAAATAGTAAAAACAAAAAAAGAATTTTCCAAATCGCTCCAAGAGTTTACGAGTAATCAGCGAGCATACATAAAAAAATAAATATATACGTGACGAATTGAGAACCTCCTCCTTTTTTGATGTCGGTTAAAAAATATACAGATAGTTATTTGTAAAAATCATTTTTTTCCCAAAATTACGTAGGCCTGCCAGCTACCTAATAAAAAAACTAATTTACAAAAATCTAAAGATAACTAGGAAGACAAAGTATTTTGAAAATTTTGTGCGAATAGAAATTGGACTTAGTTTTAGCTTATCATATTGTTGTGTATTATGTTTTATTTGTGAAAAATTAACAAAAATAGTACATTGTTACCCAGGGTGTGAAAGTCACTCATTGAGTCCCGAGACGGAGTTTGGCGCCCGAGCGTAGCGAGGGCGCTAATAGTTCGAGGGACTAAATGAGTGACTTTCACACCTTGGGTAAACAAAACAAACCCGAGGTAAACACTGTGCTTTTCATTACGAATAAACATAAAATTCTTCCTAATAACGAGAGTGAATGAGAGACTCCATACTACCTGACCCTCTTACAAGGTTGGGACCAAAGAGGTTATAGATTATGTAGAATTTTTTGTTTTTGCTGTTTGTTTTCAATATGTTTTCAATACTCAAATACGTCGGTACTTACCGAAGTGATTTTTATTAATTAGTTTATCCAACACTGAGTAATGACGCGAAGTCCGTAGATTTAAATTACAGTTTTTGTAACACGGTTTGTCTAGAAAATGTTATTTACACAAAATACACAATCATAAATGAAAAACCAGATTAAACTTAACACAAAAACATAATAAAATAACAAAAGATAATACTAATTAAAATCATTCAAAATGCAAGCATTTCCTGCCAGTATTTTTTTACTCAAGGAACAACACTGACCGCACGGTCGCATAAAGCCACATCTGCAACATCTTGACAGGGCGCCGGCAGAGGCGCAGCATGGTCATACGTCGCTTTGACCATTTTCACCTTTACATTTATTTTATTAAATAAGATATCTTGAACTAAATATATCTACCTGAATTCGATTACTAAGAAAAAACCTATTATGTACTCTCTGTCAGTACTCTGGCAGTATGGATGAGCCGTGCGAAGCCATAATTTGACATGACAGCTGTCAGTGAAAGCGATTTTCCCTAGGGCTGAAAGTTTTTCTTTCTACACGCTCTTCAGGCATCTTTAGACCTACTTTCGGAGTATGAGTAAGTAAAGTGCCTTCGCCAAATCAATTAAAAATATAGTTTAAAAACAATGTAACTACCTATTTTGTTTTATAACTTACACCGAATGATAAATTGTATCTATGCCGAAAAATGCTAGGTATTCTATATAACCCAAAACCACATCGCAAACGAAGTCGCGGGCAACAGCTAGTTATATGTATAAAATAATAAAAATATAAAAAGGAAATTTAATAGAAAAATACAATAAATATTTTAAGGGAAAGTTATAATACAAATCATTCGCTTATCATTCGTATTCAGATCTACTATTAGTAAAGGCCACGTTATGCAACACCAATCGTGCCAACAAATTGGCCAATCATTAACATAATTAAAACAGCAAATATAGCAGTTTTAAATTTTATGGAATAAACAATGTAACAGTGATTACGTACCGCGTTGATATGCAAATTTATTCAAATACTAGCAGCGCTCCGCAGTTTCACCCGCGTAACTCCCGATCCCGTAGGAATATCAGGATAAAAGTAGCTTATAGCCTTCCTCGATAAATGGACTATCCAACACAAAAATAATTTTTCAATTCGAACCAGTAGCTCAGGAACTACTGGTTCGAATTGAAAAAATATTTTTGTGTTTAGCGCGTTCAAACAAACAAACAAACAAACAAACTCTTAAGCTTTATAATATTAGTATAGATTAATCTTGTGTGATATATCATTTTGAACTGCATTACAACGAGCACAGATTTAATAGAGTGGTGAAACCGCGAGGCGCAGCTAGTAATATATAAATATTTAAAAAATAAGATTCTTTGTAGGTATTAAAAAATACACGGGCTGAGTCTTAAACCTCACCATGTATCACTAAGGGGGGGTTTAAAAAATGGCAAAAAAAATCACGTGATTAATGGAGGACCCCTTTAGCTATGCCCAAAGTCACCTATATCATCTATTCTTACGAAGTAAACATACATTTCGTTAGTCAATGCGCAAAAAAATAGTAATCGTGAAAGAGTTTATCTGAAAATCGAACCTGGTATGACTCGAGTAGCATATTATCACAATATTATTATTACAAGAATCCTACTAATATTATAAACGTGAAAGTTTGTGTGTGTGTATGTTTGTTACTCTTTCACGCTAAAACTACTCAACCGATTACCACGTTGATATGCAAATTTATTCAAATACTAGCTGCGCCCCGCGGTTTTACCCGCGTAAGTCCCGATCCTATGGGAATATCTGGAAAAAAAGTAGCCTATGTGTTAATCCAGGTCTCCAGCTATCTAAATACCGAGTTTCATCGCAATCGGTCTAGTAGTTTTTGCGTGAAGGAGTAACAAACATACACACACACACAAACTTTCACATTTATAATATTAGTAGGATTAATCTTGTGTGATAAATCATTTTGAACTGCATTACAACGAGCACAGATTTAATAGTGGCCACAAATTTTGTTAATTAACCGCGGATCAGACAAGTGAGTTGGTTTTAAATGTAAATGTAATGTTTAGGACTGACGCAGATTACTGACTATTATGTGTCCTTATATTATGACACGCGTATTAAGTAAGTAAGGCAATCGTAAACGTTCTAAATAAAACAAAACACCACGCGAACGAAGTCGCGGGCAACAGTTAGTTTTTAATAAAAACAACAAGTAACTTAATAACTGGGAAAAAACCAATATTGTTGTAAAAATATTACTCGTCAAAAGTATCATTTTAGCTGCCTGTCCACTGGAGTTGAGCAAGGTAGCGGAGTGGTTTCCACCAATACGATTCCCCGAAAACTCTGCGTGCGGAGTTTTTATGTAATTTTATTGGTGGAAACAGCTCCACTCCTCTCCGCTCCGCTCCAGGAGACAGGCAGCCTAAAGCTCTGTGTTGATTATTAGAAAAGTCAGTTAGAGGAAAGTTGTAGCGACTCGATGAATGACGCTGAGATCTAATTCCGGGGTCAAACAACATTTTTTTCTTCTTTATTGCCATTTGAGAGAAGGCAAAACGTTAATTATTTGCCCACACAGCCTTGTTACATCCTTCGTCGATTTTTAAGGTCCATAGTCATCTTGCAATTTTTTAAATCCTATACAGAACAACTCAAACTGGGTCATCTATCAAAACATCTACATTAGGGTTTCGAACCACAAAAGGTTAAAAGAGGAACCCTAATCACGCTCTTGTTTGTCTGTATGTGTGTACCGATTTTCTCAGGAACGGGTGAACCTAGCAAGTTGAAATGTATAACCAAATACTGAGGTGTATTAGTTCCTATTAGGTGTATAAGAATCCAGAACCAACACGATGAAAAGATGTGGGCAAATTTAAATTTTCGCAAATACTTTAAAGTACCAAGACTTACTTTAATTTTTTTTGACTCATCATCATCATCATAATATCAGCCACAGGACGTCCAATGATGAAGATAGGCGTCCTCCAAAGACTTCCAAAGCGATTGTTCGCATGCTCTCTGCGTCCAAAGACTTCCCGCGACCTTAATTAAGTCGTCCGTATTTTTTTTTTTACTAAATTAATAAGAGGTTTTTGGCCGCTTTCATTGGAATCACAAAACTGTTCATATATTTAACCAAAACTACGTTCGATTATGATCACAGTGCAACATATATCCACTAATATCTGTGACAAAGCATCACGCTGTCAAACTTTACAACTACTGTGATATCCGAAGTACGCGTTCGGTGCGAACCGAACGTAAATTCAGTTCTAGTGATAAATTACTCTTAGTTCAAGAGGCAGCGGTATAAAGTGTATGTGTAGTGAATATATTCTTATGGGCCTGTATTTATTTTTACGCTATTGCATAGCTTTTATTGCGGGCTTTGAGCGCGGCGACCGAATCAAGAAATTCCGTAACGAAAATAGAACCTAATAACCCCCACTCCGCCTACCATGTAGCACTCCGCCTACCATGTAGCCGAGCGTTCGCTTAACGTGTATGTATATGGTATTTTTAATCGTAAGAGTTTCCGCAAGACTTCATAAGTTTTCAGAATACTCCTCTAGAAATGACTGGTGTGGAATAGTTTAAATCACGATCAATGGAAGAAAGTTAGTGAGACCTCCTTGCAGTGGGAAAGTGTCCTAATGAAAAAAATTCCATGACCTAAAATTAAAATGGAAAAAATCTATACCCGCGCTCAGTGATATGTCAACCAGACCGCGCTGCAGAATTTTATCTCATATTTCATTATTGAAAGCAATAATTTTAAATCTCGTAATCTGAATAAATTCAAAAATCTCAATTGTTGAATTATTTGGACATTTTATTGTTCTGATTGTGCAGCTGAATGCGATTTGAAAGTTTAAAATCTAGAACATATAAAACGTTTGAAAATAATGGGATCGTCCAATATCTTTATAAAAACAGTACACTAGGTGTAAACTGAAGTCTATATCAAATGTCTTTTATTTGATACAAATCTATTTTATTTGAGTGTGGTTGATAATATTACTACCAAAATTACTGTCATAAATAATTTATTTATAAATTTAAATCAAATCTTACAGAGGATGACATCAAATACGTTTTCCTTGCTAAAATAAAGTATCTACCTAGACTTCATAAGTTTTCAGAATACTCCTCTAGAAATGACTGGTGTGGAATAGTTTAAATCACGATCAATGGAAGAAAGTTAGTGAGACCTCCTTGCAGTGGGAAAGTGTCCTAATGAAAAAAATTCCATGACCTAAAATTAAAATGGAAAAAATCTATACCCGCGCTCAGTGATATGTCAACCAGACCGCGCTGCAGAATTTTATCTCATATTTCATTATTGAATGCAATCATTTTAAATCTCGTAACCTGAATAAATTCAAAAATCTCAATTGTTGAATTATTTGGACATTTTATTGTTCTGATTGTGCAGCTGAATGCGATTTGAAAGTTTAAAATCTAGAACATATAAAACGTTTGAAAATAATGGGATCGTCCAATATCTTTATAAAAACAGTACACTAGGTGTAAACTGAAGTCTATATCAAATGTCTTTTATTTGATACAAATCTATTTTATTTGAGTGTGGTTGATAATATTACTACCAAAATTACTGTCATAAATAATTTATTTATAAATTTAAATCAAATCTTACAGAGGATGATATCAAATACGTTTTCCTTCCTAAAATAAAGTATCTACCTAAAGCGACCTCTTGACGTGATAACGTCTTATGAATCGATGAACACCGTACTGCACTCACAAAAAAGTGTCACGTTCCACTCACGTTCTGTTGACATGGTAGGTAACCATAGCAACTATAATACATTGCTATGGTTACCATCAATGTTTTCTTATGACACTATCACGTAAAATTATCGTCAGTAAACCGACTTTACAGACAACCATTGTTTTTAATAAATCTAGGTTTGCTGCTCCTCTGTTAGTTTTTATGAATAATGGAATTCCTGTAAATGTTGTTTCTAATAAATACTATATTTACTTAAAGATATACTAAGGCACGGACCTTATTTGAAGTCGGTAGGTACAGTCGGCTGCATAATTGCAGCCCCTAGTAGAGTTCAAACATTACTATTATTGGTATGTTTGAATTCAAATATTTTTGTTTGATAAATTCATGAGTTAGAAGACTTTAAACAGCTAAAGCAGGTGCTTAAAATTTTGCTTGTGTTGAAAACATTCTTATGACAGCCGTTTTGGCTTCGTTTCGTTTCGTTTTCAAAAATTACTATTATTGGCATGATTTCATTACAATATTTTTGTTTGATAAATTCCCGAGTTAGAAGACTTTAAACTGCAACTTAATCAGGTGCCTAAAATCTTGCTTGTGTTGAAAGCATTCTAATAACAGTCGTTTTGGAGCTCTACGGAGGGTCTGCAATTATGGAGCCGACCGTACCTTATTGATTGTGGTAGGTAGGTCTTTTGCAGACATTCATGTCACGATAGCGTAGTATTTTGGGTTGTGTTCTCTTGTACTAGGCAACTGATATTAACGAATGTGCACAATTATTACTGATAGAAGTATTCACGTTTTACCATAAGTACCTACCAATACTGGAACATTTGAATACAATTTATCTCGATCTATTTTCAAAGTACGGATTACAGATTTTGATTAAAGCTCCTAAAATTTGTTGGTTTTTAGATATGGTAGCTAACGAATGACTAAGATACAAAGCAAAACCAAAATTGTATGTAACATTAAAAACATAGCTAAGAACACTCCCGACTAATTCACCTTTCAAGCCAAAAAAAACTAAAATTAAATATTAAAATCGGTTCATCCGTTCGGGAGTTACGATGCCACAGACAGACACACACACACACACAGACACGTCAAACTTATTACACCCCGTCGTATTTGTGTCGGGGGTTAAAAAAGAGAATAGCTTCCTATTAAGGCATGGATTTACAAATCCAGATCTAAATAAATTTTGCTGTCAAACTTCAGGTCGAGAACTTGACATTTCTTGTATGTTCCATAATTCAATACAGCCAAGTAAGTATGGTTTAAAAATTAACCCAAAGCAGACCCGAAGCCGAATCAATTTAGTTCCTCGTATATATTTTTTGAATACGATTTTTCAAACTAAGTATACTATCTTCTTACGTCATTATTAAACACTTTAAAAAGGTGCGGTCTTCACCTGACATTTAATCAACAAAATAGACTTGCAACTGCAATGTTATTGTAAAATACGTCTTATCTCGGACATACGTTCCCAATGATAGTCCCTAGCTAAATGATAGCTCCACAAAGTACGGGCTAATAGCACCCGGTCACGGCACCCTGACTCTTCAACAGTGGAGACAGACTTTAAACTTTCCATTGTCCAATAGTATTGCTAGAAGTAATCAAAAGCGGAAGCTTTAGAAAATTAAGCAGAATAAGGTTGCTTATTTAAGTCATTTAATGAAAAATCCGAAATTAGGAGGCTCACAGATAAGCGACGCTCGCTGATCGTTTACGGTCGTGCACTTTGATGGGTGGCCAATTAGTAGTGTGGCAAAAATGTGTTTTCGTGAGCCCCTCCGTGCTTCGGAAGGCACGTTGGTCCCGGTGGCTACATCTCGTAGTGTCGTTAGATCAAGTTAGAGGCCTTAAGGCGATCTGAAAACTCCAACAATAGGTGAGCCACACCACTATACGAGAAGAAGAAGAAGAATGAAAAATACAATAATTTGTGCCTCTTCAAATACTGTCATGGGTCCAAATAAAATGTAGTTAGCGATTTTATTGTACTATTAGTTTTACAAGCTTTCAAAGTTTTGAAATGTACGAATTAAATCTATCACTAGTCACTAACAATGACATGGCTTAAGCCATCGATTGCTAAGAAAAAGAAGAATAGCTTGTATTTGTATTTAAAGGTTTTTGACGTGATAACGTCTAATAAATTGATGGAATGACACTTTTGTGTGAATGCAGGTGGCACAAAAGTGTTATGGTAATATTGTGTGACGTCATGCGTCTCCCGTTAAAAAACAAGAGTATTTAATAATAAGATCGCATGTAATGGTGACGAGTGACGAATAGAAGATCTATAAAAAGGAAAAAATATATAAAGGGAAAAAAAAGAAAACAAAACAGAAAAAAAAAGAAAAAATAACTCAATTTTTCATCGTTTTCTTATGACGATAACACGTAAAATTATCGTACGTAAACCGACTTTACAGACAACCATTTTCGTTCAACTGTGAATGGTTGACGATCTATCAGTCGATAGAAAGTATGTAGTCTGAGGCAATTCTTTCTGTGTAACTAATCGTCGTAGACTTTTGTCTTTTACTGGTTAGATTTTTAAAGATAAGTTCAAGTATTTAGTTTTGCAGATCTATATTTTTATTTGTTAGTATAGTAATTCAAATAGACTAATCCTACACAGTACGCAAAATCATAGATTTAAATATAAATACTTAGATACGTTTGAAAAAATTGCCGCCAATGAATTTTCGAACGTGAAAACGTCTTGTAGACGTTTATTAAGTCTCCACGAGCGATCATTCTCGTATATGTAACGTTCATAAGGGGCTATACTTTAATCACGTGAAGATTGAAAGGGGGGATCTATAAAAAATCACGAAATATCACAAGAGGGGGGGGGGGGGTGTGTAGTAATAAATCACGCGTATTTTTTTTTTGGGCATCCGACTGACTTTTTACTGAACCGAAACCGAACCGAGTCTTAAACCTAACCATGTATCACAAAGGGGGGATTATAAATTGTTATCGATCGGATCAGGGATCGGGACTTACGCGGGTGAAACCGCGGGGCGCAGCTAGTAACTAAATTAATATGGTATTTAATTGCTATACTGAATTCTTACCCAATCTGACAATAGGCCTTATTATGTGGCATATTTAGTAGTTATTTTCTATTCTAAATTTATGGTTTGCTTTTTTTAGATGTAACTAAGCTTTCCTACTCTCTATTTTCAGTCAAAACTCAGTATTTAAGTTCCGAAACCGCAGTAAAGTCTAAGCATAAGTCTAAGAACCACAGCCGTGACGGAACACTTTTAAGATACGCTACTTGCTTCTCTAATGTATGGATGGTTTTGGCACCGACTTTAAGAGATATTTGGGAATTTAAATGCTGAGAATTTAAACAGTATTTAAAAGTTTGCCAAAATGTGATTCATTTTAAACAATTATTCGAAAAGAGCAGCTTTTGTTTGCTTCTATAGGTATTTCTACACGACTTCTCAGATACTTTTTATTTTTATTGTCTGTTTTTTGTAATTTCTTTTATTTGTAACTATCTCTTACTGTTTCTTATTTGTGTCTATACTTTGTCGTGTGTTTGTTCGAATAAATTATATTCTATTCTATTCTATTTGCATGAGTGCACTGTTTTATTAAGAGAAAAATGCCTTTGGGCATTGCAAAGAACACAGTTTAATTGAATAACCAATAACGTAGGTTTTTAACATTGTTGTAAGATAACACCTTTTAAATAATAAAATCATGATAATGATGTTTCGTTCTTGAACTATTTCGGCCACAGTGACTATTTCTGGCAACCTATGCAGAAGAAGATGACGAGCTTCGATGTTCAGCAGCTCGTCTATGGTGTGCTCTTTGGTGACTAGCGTACCCGATTTTTACAGAAAATGTTTTATCACATATCGGGCATGTAAGCACACCGTAGATGAACACTCAGGGACTGCCGCGGTAAAGCTATTGCATCGTACAAGCTTCGTACAGTACAACCACATACATACACGTTAAGCGAACGCTCGGCCGAGCTACATGGTAGGCGGAGTGGTGTTAGGTTTTATTATCGTTACGGAATTTTTTGATTCGGTCGCCGCGCTCAAAGCCCGCGATAAAAGCTCTGCAATATCTTAAAATATTTTGTTATATAAAATGTGTAAAAAATTGTTGATATTATCATGTGGGTGACCTACGTACATATTTTTAAAGAGACAATGACCTTGATATAAATTGGTCTCACAGCATCCATGTTGTTTCCTTTATTATTTCCCTTACATAACTAGGAAGTGACATTGAGTAGGGCCTGAGAATAGTCACTGAAAATAACACATCAGCAAATAAGTTTAGTAGGTACTTAGGTACCTTTTCCTAACGGAAGGAAATTATTTTCTCAGCAAATAAACTTAAAAGTCCAGATACATTTAATAAAACTTACCATAAGTTATCATAAATTTAAGCGCTGTCTAATTCTGTTAAGACTGAAACGACCACGAATTAGTCATAGTTTCAGAGATAAGAAGTTCTCAAAGTCTAATGCAGACTACAGATTGAAAGTCGGTTTATAGTTTGTCGATCATCTTAAATAAAAAAATAAGTTAAAAATCGTTTAGCTATATCATACTGACTAGTAACTATCGGCCAATTTAAAGTTTGCAGTCTTCCTTTACCACAAAGGTGCGCCAATGAATCATTCCACGAAGAGTTGGTCCCGTCAAAGCTCACCATATAATTACCACCTCATTAGCCGTTCTTCCTCACTTTTATCACAGAAATTTCCACCGTAATGACGATGAGTAGCTCCTTAACGAACTTCGTTCATTAAAAGTTTCTTAAACTTTGAGAAATTCAAACAATTTTATATTCGTCCATGAAATATACTGGAACACAGTTTCGTATAGTTTAAATTCTTTTAAGTACTTACCTGCCTACTTATAAAAGTAGCTCACTTTATAGATTAGGTACATACTAATGCGTGATACTATCACGGCCAGCTAAGCTCGCTCAAGATCAAAAATAATCATTGAAAAATTACCATTGATTATAGAATATAGAGGTTAGCAGAAACTAACAAGACATATTTTACGTGAACTAGGTAACACTAGTAGGACTAAAGATTACTGTTACAAATCAACTACATTGCATCATAAATATAATCTACTAGCTGCGTCCCGCGGTTTCACCCGCGTAAGTCCCGATCCCGTGGGAATATCGGGATAAAAAGTAGCCTATGTGTTAATCCAGGTCTTCAGCTATCTACATACCGAGTTTTATCCCAATCGGTCCAGTGGTTTTAGCGTGAAAGAGTAACAAACACACACACACACACAGTTCCCTGCCTCGCTTCGCTCGCTGTGACAATTAGATAAAGACAATCTTTGATGCGGATTATATATCATTCTAAAATTTCATCTCGATCGGTGCAAAACTTTTTGATTTTTTGAAGCGTACACAAACCAACATAACATTTTATATATATAGAAGATAGAAATATTCTTTGTCTTGCCATTAATGAGCAATCATCGACCTCATTGAACCTTCAACGTAATTCTCTCAAGATAGAACAATGAATTACCTCCCAGAAACGATTCCTAGACACATATCTGTGACGAATGACGTCATATCTCATACGAGAACGAAGTGGATTAAGCTGAAGGACCCACGCTTGATGTAGATCTTTCGCAAACTAGAGACTTTCTATCCGCAGATAGTTCACTGATAGTCTATAGCTGGCAATCGTTAACTATTTATTTCTCAGCCGGTTCATATTGATGCTACTCGTAAAGTCCCTAGTCTGTGACAGCTCTAAACTGAAGGACCCTAGCTTGATGTAGATCTTCCGCATACTAGAGACTTTCTATCCGCAGATAGTTCACTGATAGTTTATATCTGGCAATCGTTGACTATTTGTTTCTCAACCGGTTCATATTGATGCAACTCGTAAAGTCCGTTGTCTGTGGCAGCTCTAAACTGAAGGACCCAAGCTTGATGTATGAAAGAGTATCCAGTGAGATTCATAAGCCTTGTGTTATTATTGGTGTTACTATAGGAATGGTTCGAGTTATATAGGATCGAGTTTGAATCAAGGAAAAATAAGTCTGTATTCACACTTTTTCTTTCGTGTTTCATGTGTAACTGAACGAATTATGAAAACAGTCGCCTGAATTAAGCTAAAGAGTTTTGTAAAGAGTGAAAATTACAATTATTATTATGATAACCGTAATGGTTCAATAAAAAAAGTTTCAATACAAAGGAAAATAATGTACGAATTGATTGCGATTGCAACGAAAAAGTGAATCAACAAGGGCCCTAATACGAAGCTCAGCACCTAGTCAATGTTTAAAAAGTAAATTATTGCTCTAATATCTAAAGTAAAAATTATCTTCCAATATTACGTAGTAGTGGTAACAATATTATGAGTCGAGCTATCGTCTCAGAAGCTATTTTTCCTCCGATCTTACGTCGTTAAGCTGACGATTTGCTTTGAAATTGATGTTTAAAATGTTTCTAATACTGGATTATTTCGTGATTTTAGACATTCGAAACTAATCAGTTCAATATGAATTGTGGGTTTTTGATACAAATGGAAAGCGATTTACTTTTATAAAATATAATAATAAAAGTTAAGAAATATAATATAAAGTTGTATTATAAAAATGTAAGGAGATACATTTAAAGTAATGAATTATTGATAGATGATAGTTGTAACCAAGTGATTAATTGGACATTACGGAATAATGACGGTCGGTTAGGTTAGGTTAGATATTGTGACAAAACACGCGCGAGCGAAGCGAGCGTTTACGTTCACATTGTTAAAAATAGCATTTAAAGGAGCTTTACCCCATAGAATCTATCTCTATTATCACATTGCCCAACGATCAGGTAGCAATATTCATCATGCCCAGGCAGTGTGATTTATATTAAAGTTTAGACGATAATTAATCACTTTGCTTCATTCGTTATTCATAATGTAAAATTAATCACTTGGTCCATAACAGATACATTTATACAGTTCTTGCAATTCACGAGTGCTTTCGGCCTTTGTTTGTGTGAGTAACCAATCTGTATATGTATCGCTCGCTACTGACCGCTCCGTCGGGTACACACACTAACAAACATGCGAATTGTGTGTTTACTGTGTATTTACGATTACAACTACAAACAAAGGCCGAGCGCACTCCTGAATTTCAAAAACTATAATAAGAATTATTGGTGGTATATAAGGTTGAAAATGTTCTGCACCTAATTGGGCGCTGACTTACCAGCGCTTATCGGTTTCCTGTGTCTATACTAATATTACTATTATTACTGGACCGATTTTGACAAACTTGGATACGTTGATTCTTTGGGAGTGTTGAAGACAATTCGCATGACTAATGTCAAAAAAGAAAAACTATTTTACCTATGTTTTATGAAATAAAAAAGAAAAATGTCCAGGTGCTTAATAATACCCAACTATGGAATCGCCCAATCGGAAAAACGTCAAAGTATAAAAAAGGCCAACTAGAAAAATGACCAAATACAAATGAAAATGAGTACAATACGGATATAGGAGCTCAGCGCCGAAAACTTGTCTGTGCTTTAATTAAAATACTGTATAAAAAGATTTCAGTAAGAGACCTTTAAAGTAAATATTAAAGAAAAGTTTTGACGACAATTCCATAACAACTAATAGCCAAAGTTTCTTACCCAAACACAAGACGAGATTAAACATTTTTAATAAAGCCACGTTTACACAAGCGCACAAGGAACTAGTTACATTGTAAATAAAACGTCAAAATGTAAATAAGTATTAGAGGAGGTGGGGCAGTTCTCTCTCGACGTGGCCAAGCGCAATATCCGGAGGGTCGACTTGACCGAACTACTCGGGATATGACGTTTTATAATATAGAGGCTTATGAGCTGTTGGGAAATTGATGGTTTAAACGTTGTTTGAGTTTCCCACTTCAAGTCTCTAAAGGATTAAATATACTCAAATTATAAAACAAAAATCAGCAAAAATATTCAGATGGCATAACAAAGGAAAAATAGGACACTAGGGAACCAATGACATGCTTTTAAAAATGAAGATAACTTCAAATAATGACTGCAGATCCTGTGGTGGTGTCAGGGAAACTATGGAGCACTTACTGTGTGAATGCGACGTCTTAGCAGCGAAGCGCTTAAGGTTTCTTCCTCTTAGTGGGATCACCGCGTCAATCGAACACTTCTTCAAAGAGTAAGAAACATTAAGGTAGGGGTAAATATAAAAGATCGCAATGGGTCGAAGTGTTGCTGGCTATTTGTCAGCCCTCGATATATAAGATAAAATAAGAAGGAAAAATATAAAATAAATACGTTGTCACATACGAATCACGTTGTCCCATACAAACTTTGCCCCTCTTTTTCACCCCCTAAAGGATAGAATTTCGGCAAATCCGTTCTTATCGGATGCTTGCGTCATACAACTAACACACCCTCCAAGTTTCAGGTCTCTACGATCAGCGGTTTAGGCTGTGCGTTGATTCGTCAGTCAGTAAGTCAGGACAATTTTTTTTTATGTATGGATGTAATTATGTAACACTATTTGACCTGTAAATTGTATTTTTAACCAATAAAATACTATTGACTATTGACAAAGATTATTATTTGACATATCCCTGAACATGCCGTGTTTTGCCAAAAACTGAAGAGAAAAGGTAACGATGCAATACTCTTTTATTAGTGTTGTGCTTACGTAGGTACTATTATCTATTACTAGTCATAAGATTTTTGGTACTGATGACACCGCAGAGCCGAACCTTCAGAGGAAAGGGTACCGGGGGCTTTCTCCAAACAAACGTAGTCGACTGTTTTCTCCCTGGATAATGACTAGAGCAAATATTTTTGTTGCATAAAACTTATAACTGCCATGACCATGCGCCTATGTTTTGTTTTTTAAATCATAATTTCTATGATAATTAGTCATGACAGTTATAGGTTTTATGGTACAAAAATATTTATGCTAGTGTCATTATCCAGGGAGAAAACAGTCGACTACGTTGGTATGGAGAGAGGGCCGGTACCCTTTCCTCTTAACCGCTGGGTAATAACTTCAGTTCTTAATAACAAATAACGCGGCAAGTTTTTTTTTAAATTTTAATACCATTGCACAGTAATAATATGAAAGGGTTGTTGGCTATTAACATTTAACTTTCAAAACGTAAATATTCAAAGCTAAATAACATGTAGAAGAACTTTGTTTCTTTTTTTCTAAATCCACAAAACACGTAGTTCATTTGCAGTGTATTCAGAGTGACCTAGTTTCAGTTTTTATTTTATAGTCACAGGAAAAAGTAAAAAAGGACAGGTTGCGTTCGTTTCGGTAAAAATTCTTGGTCCAGTCATGCTGCCGCGTGCAGGGTAAGTTTTTATGATGTAAAAATATGTATTTTTGAATTACACTACGTTTCAGTTGGACGTAAACTGAAGGAAACAAATTTTCTGTGTTAGGTAGGTACTGGGAAATATATAAATAATAAATAAATAAATAAAATATTGCAGGACATTCCACACATCACTATCTAGCCCCAAGCAAAGTAACTGGACTTGTGTTATGGGTGGTAGACAACGGATATACTACTTATATACTTTTTCTTTAGTAAATATATAATTATAATACATAGAGACAACCAGACCACAGACAAATATCTAAGCATAAATACTTGTCGGAGGCGGGAATCGAACACGCAAGGGTTGCGTGTTCGATTCCCGCCTCCGACAAGTGTGTTTGGCACAGGGGTGTTTGGCAGTCCGGCATGGTGACCATTGTGCCAACTGGGTCGTTAAATACATAGTAGACATAATAGCTGCATCAATCAATGGTTTAAACTATACAGAAAATTGGTGTGTTATGAGTGTGACCTAGGGTCATATATCTGTCTGTCTATTTTGTATGTAGCTCCAAATAACCAATTTCAATAGGTATGGACTCGACGCCCTTTTTTCATAAATGGCTGCTCGATCATTGTCCAATTTTTTATGCTGTTTATTGCTCGACTATTATTATTTTTTCAAAAAGTGACAGCTGATTGAACATTCTTATAGATGAGCAGCTACCTCGATTTTTATTAAAAGTTCTGAGATTTTTTCTTAGCTTTGTTTCGTGAAAATCAGTTTACCTGGTACAAAGTTATCAGCCTTTTCGAATCGAGTTTTCCCTTAATTTTTCTGAGACTTACCAATTAACTTTTAACCCATCTTTCAAAGCTAGCAAATCCTTACTTAAACTTAGCAGAAAAACTATCCCAGTAACCAGATGATCATTAACTAATCTAACAATTAAAGCGGAACTAGAAGTGGCACTAACGTAACCTAAAGTAGATTGCATAGGATTGCAGTGTTACCTTACTACAAAACTATTCCATTAGACTCTGAAGTAATGCGATAGTGAGCATTTGTTTTCTGTTTTGTGCCAGCAGGTCGGCAGCATGCGAAGGTAACTTTATAGACCAAGACACGTTGTATTTTTATGTATTCCCTTGGTCTCAGAATTAAAAACTTTTTTTCAGTTCATCGTGTCGTCAGGGAGTTGGGGGCTGAGGGTTTGGCATTTGTGATGGAGATTGGCCATCGCCTCCGGGACGGGGGGTTTGATGCGCGTTCTGGGGCATTCCTGGTGAAGCTGTCGACAGCGGTTCAGCGGGGTAATCCTGCCTGCATATTGTCCAGCTTTGCACCGGAAACGTTCGGGAGCACCGATAACATCGTTCTATGTGGCTTTTGTCTCATTTGTCTCCACTCTCATCGCTTATTGTCATCTATCGCGTCACAACTGATACTGAATTACAAAACTTTAAAGTTTTCTAACGTCCAGAGCTCTCAGACTATCACTAATGGAGTTCCTAGTTGCATGTTTATTTCTTTGTCTTGCCCACGTTAGCTCGCATGGTTACCGTGCTACCATCAATCATGTGAAACCCACTTGATTATATCAAGTGGTTAAGTAATGGTCACACTACACTCCTTTATTGCCTTTTATTATAATTTTAAAGTGTTGGATGTCGTAAAGTGGTAGTTTCTAATTGGTTGGATTATATTATGAAGTTGATTATAGTTTTTTGGTCGTATTGCATTAATAACTAGTGCCATCAGACTATATTTTTCGGTTGACTTTCTGTCGGCTGACAACGATGGGCCGGTAAAAAGTAAGATCATCGTCATCATATTAGCCACAGGACGTCCAAATCCTTAGACGCCTTCAACTTTACTCTGTCGTATGTAGCAAGAGCGAAGACCTTAATACCAGGTTTCAAGTTTTTTGTGAACAGTTGGTAACAAAAGTGGAAGTCCACCGTAGAGTTAAAAAAGAATGTTTTCAATTCAAACAGCTTTATCAAGTCTTGCTTAAAGGACTTTAATCTTAAATAATGGATTTAATAATGGATATTAAAACTAAAAGTTAACCTCCACTTTTTTACCAGATTGTACTACTTATTTATCTAAGTATTATAGGTAATCTAAATGACTATTTTTATAAGTTATGTCATGTGTCCGTGTAAGGATGAAAATCGCATAATAGCAAATGTAGCTTAAGAGGAAAGGGTACCGGCGGCTCTCTCCATACAAACGTAGTCGACTGTTTCCCTCCTGGATAATGACACTAGCCCAAATATTTTTGTTGCATAAAACTGCCATGACTATGCCCCTGTATTTTTGTTTGGAGAGATCGCCGGTACCTTTCACCTTAAGCTTAACTCATTAATAAATATCGGGGACTATATCTTCTTTATAACAGATCACAAGAATATCGGTTGCCTAAAAGAAAATAGCGATGGACGTGACCGTTGCGTCATTATCTAGAATAACCCTCAGAAACTTTTCATCTTAGTTTAGTTAAAAAGTCTGTCTTATAATGTTCTTATCTGTTTTTTCAAAATAAATCTGTCAGCGTTAGACCTCTATCTCACACGACGGTAAATGACAAAGCGTTCTAAGATGTAGCACGCTTTCCTCGAAGAGACCCTTACGCTCTCTTTACCTAAAAATGACGCGAGTGAAGGTCCTCACCTGGGGGCAGTGGAACAAAAAGTTTTCCGACCCGTTCTCTTTTTGTGGCTGCACCGGCGTATCGGAACAGGGACAAAAAAGGTTGGCGATATGGAGATTGCTCCTTTGGCACCATCCAGGGATCACGTGTGGGACATCTAGGGCTAAATCACTCGGACGACGCGAGCCCCCAAAATCAAGGTAACGTAAATATTTTTCAGAAACCACAGGGCGCCGCGCCGCTTGTCCTATCTATAATATTATAAATCCGAAAGTTATTTATTTATTTGTTTATTCATTCCATTTCTGAACCGATTTGGATGAAAATTGGCACTGTGGTAGTTGAGAGGATGGAGCAGGATAAAGGTTACTTTTAATCCTGAAATTCCCGCGGGATCGGAACTTACGAGGTGAAAGCCTCGGGGGCGCTTGCGCTGTTAGTTTGAAATAGATCCCGTGGGAATAGGTATCGGGAAAAAAGTAGCCTATGTGTTAATCCCGGTCTCCAGAGTAGTTTTTGCTTAAAGGTAGTAACAAACATAAACACAAACTTTCACATTCACAATATTTAGTAGAATACCTAAATCCAGTAATCTACGAGTAGCATAGGGGGACGTCTACGTTGCTTCGAGCTGAGTCGAGTTATTATTTAAGTCGGCGCTTGGCACTGACGTCTTGTGTGTGGTCCAAAACTTAATCATCGATGTTTGGTTTTGGTATTTACAATTTACATGCTCATACTATAGGTAGCTAGTAATCCTACTAACATTATAAACCGCTAAAGTTTGTATATATGGATGAATACATGAATTTTTGTTACCTTTCACTCAAAAACTACTGGACCGATTGCAATGAAACTTGGTATGTAGATAGTTGGTGACCTGGATTAAGATATGGACTTTTATTCCAATATTCTAACAGGATCGGGACTGTCGATCCTGTTAGAACATTGGGGAAGCGCTGCTTGTTACTCATATCATAGTGAATATCTTTTATTCCGAAGGTCGTGAGTTGGAATCTCTCCAAGCCGCTAATGGTACCTACGTTCCTGCTGATCAAATTTTCTGGTCAAACTAGTTTGTCCTAAAGGAATATGTATGTTTGTTATTAACATTGCTCTTACGGTGAAGGAAAACATTGTTCTAAAACCCACAGCTTAGTTGACTCCAAATGTAGGTATTGATGAGTTTTACCTCTGAACAGTCGACTTAGCTGTAAGAGTGGTATAGGTTCTGGGTAAGCGTAGGCTTACCACATACATGCTATTCTGGGCTTTGTAGTGCCTAGGACATGCTATCTAGGTGAAGATTTGGAATACATGTCCCAAGCCCTACAAAGCCCAGAATAGCATTGATTAAAGTTGCTGCCGCTAAACTAATCATGTTGATTTTGACTTGATTTTTGGAAGGAAAATATTGTGGTTATACTGTGGTATAATTAAGTTCAGGCGTTGACGAGTTTTTCTCCGATCGACTAAGCTGTGAGGGCGTAGGTTCCGGGGTAAGGCTACTCTATCAAACACTTATACCACGCATTGCAGCACCCAGAATAGCATCAAGCTATATAGATAGATGTACTATCTATATAGCTTGATGATTGTATTTTAGGTACCAATTCCACCTAAACGGCTGAAAAGATATTTTCAGCCGTTTAGGTGGAGCAAGCATACCTGTACTCCGTCGGACCTCGACTGTTGGCGGTAACACTGATTGGTTTTTAGTGGGTAAGCCTCCGGCCGCCTACCATCCTCAGGCTGAAGGCAGCCCCACATACCTCCGTCGCCCCCCCCCCCTGAGGGTGGCGGGAGGATACAACAATGCATTTTTCCATCGATAAAAAAAAGGTCTAAGAATCGCACATCTATTTTTTTAATTTGTTTCCTCATTTTTTATTTTTTATTTATTTATATATGGCAAAACAAAGCGTGCCGGGACTGCTAGTTATACTTATAAAATAATTTGTCCCGATGAATGAACAGATAAAAATACTAAACTCATCATATTTGCAATGGATCTTGATTTACCTGGGTTTGAAGTATTATTAACTTGTTGTTCCTGTCATATTCCATTTCCTATGAATGAAAACACTCGAATGTATTCACTTGCACCAAATTCACGTCATAGACGACAAATCTGTTCAAAAGCTGGAGAGTGATAAAATGCGCTTGCAGTACAATATGTGGCCTGATGCCCGGATTTATAACGTGTAAGAGCATTGTTTCAATGTTTATGTATTAGAACTCAAATTACACTTTTTAAATGAAAAGCAAAAAATAAGAACGACACGCTGTATTTTTGAGTGCGGGGATGGTGGCCCAACTATTAAAAAACCCGGATACCTAACCACGACGCCAAGTGGTCTAAATATTTTCGAAATAGAAACATAATAAGACGATCGAAACGGAAACAAAAGACGACCGAAATGGAAACAGAAAAACGATTGAAACGGAAACAAAAGACGATTGAGAAAGAAATAAATAAAAGACGATCGAAGGGAAAACTAAAGAGTTTTCCCTTCGATCGTCTTATTCTTATTTCTTTCTTTTAAACCTTTTTGTTTGTTTCAGAAACAAACAAAAAGTTTTTTTATTGCGAAAAAATCCACAGTTTCCTTTATCTTTTTTAAAATGGAGCTTTCGAATGAACTTCACATGTCAAATTATTATTATAAATCTTCTTGACAAGTTCTGCAAAGAGACGTTGGAAGATATCTCGTTTTAGTTTCTACACTATTTTTAAAAGAAAAGATACGAATGGTGAAACTTTAGACAGTTTGCAAGAACAATGATTTTTCATTTAATAACTGCGACACGTTCGAGAATTTTTCATTGAAATAAAAATACTTGCGGTCGAGTAAAATGTCAAAATCGTGAGATATTACAAATAGGAAGGTTTATGCCGGACTGCCAAACACAGGGTTGCGGGTTCGATTCCCGCCTCAGACAAGTATTTATGCTTAGATATTTGTCTATGGTCTGGTTGTTTCCATGTATTATAAGTATATATTTACAAGAGAAAAGTATATAAGTAATATATCCGTTGTCTAGCACCCATAAAACAAGTCTAGTTACTTAGCTTGAGGCTAGATGTCGATGTGTTAAATGTCCTACAATATTTATTATTAATCTATACATACGGGGTGGTTAATTTAAGTGCGTCAGTAAGAGCAGGTCTTTTAGGACACCTTTAGGTATGATTCAATCAGATTGGCTGAGACCCCGTTGACTACTTAAGGCGTCTAAATTTTACTGCCTTAAGCTATGCTTTATGTATAAAAGAACGATCCTCTTTGGTTTCCATTTAAATCCCCCTTTGTTTTCATTTTGATCCGCTTTTGTTTCCATTTTGATCCCCTTTGGTTTCCATTTTGATCCCCTTTTGTTTCCATTTTGATCCCCTTTTGTTTCTATTTTCGAAGCCCTCTTTTACTCTGTTTCCTAACAGCGTCATGTTCCGGTTATATAACGCATGAGGTCACACTTTTTTGTGAATGCAGATGTTCATCTATTTATTAGACGTTAACACGTCAAAATAAATGAGTATACTAGCAGCGCTCCGCGGTTTCACCCGCGTAACTTCCGTGGGAATATCAAAATGAAAAGTTGCCTATAGCTTTCCTCGATAAATGGACAGTCCAACACAAAAATATTTTTTCTAATGGAACCAGTAGTTCCTGAGATTAGCGCGTTCAAACAAACTCTTCAGCTTTATAATATTAGTATAGATTCGTAGAGTAGTTTGAGGCAATGTGTGCAATATCCTGCAATATTTATTTATTGCGCATGTCGATATTTGTTTCCATTACGATCGTCACTTTTTTCCGGTTCGATCGTCTTTTGTTTTATTTATTTGTTTGTTTCTAAATCAAAGTTGGTATTATGCGTAGTTGGTATTTTGCTTAAATCGAAGTTGGTGTTATGCGTCGTTGGTATTTTGCGTAAGTTGTATTTTGCGAATTATGTGTTTTGCGTAAAGGTGGTGTTTTGCGTAGTTGGTTTTATGCGTCTAAAGGATATGATCACGTCATTGCAGTTTTGTCATCCACGAATCCATTGTCATTTTGCCATTTATCAAAAGTTGTTAAACACTTCATATAAAAGTATTTTTATTACTCAAATAAAACAGTTATTGGAGCGTAGTTTATTGTTCTTTGACCTGATATTTTATATGAAAGAGTAAATTTTAACAAGCTTTTTTATTTACAATAGTTATATTGAAGGCAATAGCTTTGGTTATTTATTTTATTTTTGCGCGAAAATGCTGTTCAAACATTTCAATAAGTTACGATACTAAAATATGATTAGAATTTTGCGAAGTCAAGCATTTTATATACCTACTATTAGCTTATGCCCGCGGTTTCGCCTGCAACCCGGCCTTCAGGAATACCATGCAACCCCCACTTCATCATCTTAGGAGTGGAATTTCGAATAACTTTTTCTTAGTGAACATCTATACTTTATAAAAACACAAATCTCATGTCTCTTAGACCAGCGTTGATATAATAGTCAAGAAAATTTGAAGTAGATTGGACCAAAGCAATCACGATATTATGAAATCCAAAGAAAAATGTTAAAATTTCCCAAAGTCATAGAACAGAAGTTGTTTGTTTAAGTGCACAGAAGTGGCCCTCAACCGCTTGAGTTACCAATAACCCTGTATAGCCAGCGTCAAGCGTCAACATTTCTACACTAATATTATAAAGAGGAAAGATTTTTTCGTTTGTTTGTGCAATATTATATATATAATTGTAACACAGGGTTGCGGGTTCGATTCCCGCCTTAGACAAGTATTTATGCTTAGATATTTGTCTGTGGTCTGGTTGTTTCTATGTATTATAAGTATATATTTACAAAAGAAAAGTATATAAGTAGTATATCCGTTGTCTAGCACCCATAACACAAGTGTAGTTACTTAGCTTGGGGCTAGATGGCGATGTGTGGAATGTCCTGCAATATTTATATTCTTTTTTTTTTAATTATTTATAAATTTGTAAAAAAAACCTTCCAATCATTCCGTCAATGATGAAAACATGTTAATTCCCTCCGTCATCAAAGATTGATGAAGATCAGAGTAAATCCGGGGTAAACATGTCCTCACAATTAACGTTGTCGAGGATTACGTGAAATCCGTGACACAATGAATGAAGGTAGAATGATGGAAACATTGTGACAAATAAATAAACTATAGTCAACTGGCTTCTGCTCGCGGCTTCGTTCGTTATTTCACCATCTAAGGCGTGGAGTTTTGAAAAACCCTTTCTCCCCAACCTCCAAACATGTCTCCAACCTCCAAACATGTCTCTAGGACCAGCGACCGGTTAAAGTTGTGCGTTGATTTATCAATTAGACAGTCAGTCAGGACTTGCTCTTGTAAAGTCCGTCCTTAGATTAACTATGACCTTCTGTGTGGATAAAATCCAAAGATTAATTTAAAAAAAAAAATTAGGCCTTATGTATTTAAAACAAAATATTTTTGTAAGGTAAAAGGTTGTGGACTCGATTTCCGCGGCCGAACTTTATTAATTGTCTATCCGATGTCTGACCCATATTCTATTCATTCTATTCTATTCCATATAACCGCACGCAGCAGGTCCAGGTGATAACTTCACGTTATCACCTGGACCTGCTGCGTGCGGTTAACAATGACAAAATCAGATTATTACCAGACAACGGATAAAATACTTATTTACTTTTATTTGGTAAAGACATACCTACATAGTATTATACATACAGCAACACGTCAGTACGTAAATATTTAAGGGCAGGTGCTAATAAGGCTACTAAAATCGACCTTTGTTTTAAGCAACTCTAAGTAATCAAATACTCTTTTTTTGTTATTTGGATATAAATGGATATTGTAGTTTAATAACCATATTTTTGTTTATTGTGGTTGAAAACATGATATAAACAACTTCGTTCAATAAAAAAATGTTAGAAAACAGAGAATTATTAGATCGTTTATCGGGTTTTATTCAAAAATAGTTAACATAGTTGTTTCTAAAAATAAATCAAATGATAGGTTTTGACCTCTAGGAACTATATTTGTGGATAAAAATGCTAAAATGTTTTGCAAATATAACAGTTAGCACGCAGCACGCTACGTTTTTGAGAGCGGGGGCTAAGGTAATGTGAATACCTACACACGGTACTGGAAGAGCGCCTTAAGTAATTGTTCGAGGCGGGAATCAAACTCGCAACCTACTTCTGCTATTTCAGTATGCTCCGGTATTGTATCGATACATTTGAATTATTATTAGATCTGCTGAGATTATTGCGTGTGTCGGTTGTCACCCTTCACTGTACCACATCTTCCACATCTAAGAAAAGCAAAATTGTATTACTCTAATCTACTTATTTACTGTAACAAAAGCAATATGCCCTTGAAATTCCACCGAGACAACAGAAACCCGAACTTTCGTAAATGTCAACGCCTACTTAATTTATTTTGTTCTCAACCAAATCAATCATGTTCTAGGAAGATGAGAATACTGTTCTTGCTCTCAACAAAGACTTATCTGCTTACTAGATCTGAAAATCGCAAAATGCCTTTGAAAGGTTAGGTTTTTTTACATCAAAAATAGCAAAATTGGAATCAGAATCAGAATCAGAATATTTTATTTGTCTAGAATGTAGTTTACAAAAGTATGATGTTAGTATGATTAGTATGTGCTTACATTCTACCAGTCATCTGGTGTAGGTTATTGGATTAGGTTATGTAGGTATAGGTTTTATGTTAAAATAGTAAACATTCAATAAAATACAAAAAAAAACTATATCTTAGAGCACAGATTATATGAGGATTTCAATAATTTATTTTGTTCTCAACCAAATCAATCATGGTCTAGGAAGATGAGAATACTGTTCTTAGATTCTCTCAACAAAGATTTATCTGCTTACTAGATCTGAAAATTGCAAAATGCTTTCGAAAGGTTAGGTTTTTTTAAACAAGTTAAGTTAAAATAGAAAAAATTTAAGAAAATATGAAACAATCTATTTCTTGAACCACAGATTGAGGTTTTCATTAAAAATTTTTGGCATTAGATGCGCAAAAAAGAATGTATACATACCGTAGCGAACTGGCTTACTATGGATGCTTCACTTGTTTGTTCTGAAGACGGTATCCTTTATTTTTTCTACATCCATAATACATACTATTTCTAAGATGAGGACGGTTGTCAAAACAGTCTAGGAAATTTGATTATCATTGCTCTAATCTTATTGCAATTGAGTTTATCTACTGTGTTCTAAAACAAACCAAACATTCACGGCCTTCAAAATATATTTTGCAAGATGTTACGAAACTAGTACGCTATTTTCTCGTACATTTGACATAATGACAAAAACCAGTTTGATCTTGTTGAATTCAGTGATTTTAGTCAACTATTCCCGGGAGGAAATGGAGACCGAATTACAGCGGTCTTCGAGACGTGACTGGAAATCTAGTAGCCTTCGAACGTCATCAATCAAATATGCCACATTATTAAAAGATTCGATTGTATGTTAGTACCTAATAACTTTGGTGCAATTCTTTTTCAAAAAATTTATAAGGTAGGTACACATTACCCCATCAAAATCAATTCCATTGTTTTTTTAGGTAAATTATTGAGTAGGTACTATTGCTATTACGACGCGTGGTTTTTACCGTGTCACTCTCTTTAAAATTGATTTTTAGTTTCTACAAACATAGAATAAATAATAGTTTCTACAAATTTTAACAACCCTTTTCATCCCTTTAGAGGTCGATTTTCCAAAAAATATTTTTTTAGATCTCGCCTAAGTCCTAAAAGGAAATGTCAGACTCGTAGCTCATGTATTTTCAGAGATTTGTTGATAGGCATTTTCTGTTTTTGTATGATAATTATTTAAATTTTACAAGACATTATAAACATGCGTTTTCTACTTTATCCATAAATTCAAGTCACAAATAAATATCTATTCATTTATGGTGAACTAGCAGCACTCCGCAGTTTCACACGCGCAACTCCCGTTTCTGAGATTAGCGCGTTCAAACAAACAAATAAACAAACTCTTCAGCTTTATAATATTAGTATAGATAAGAACCATAAAATTATAAGAGTTAACTTACCTTTAAACATAGAAAATCAAACTAATAGGTCTAAAGGCATTTAGACATAACAGGCATTGTAACTTAAAATGCCGCAGTGCATTTCGAGACCCATATCTATCGATAGAGGGCATCACGGCGACCAAATAACACCTCAACACTGTATCGCTAAAACGTCTCGGAATCGGGATATATAACGAAACGTGTTGTTTTTTGTATTTCCAGAAGTGTGCGGTGCATTTCCAGACCCATACTAATCGATAGAGGGCATTATGGTCAACAAATAATGCCCCTCCGGACCTCTAAAGCATCTCGGAATCGGGATATTCAAAGAAACGTGATGAGCTAAACAACATGATTTAACAAATATCCTGTGTCAGCAGAGGCGTTTTAGCGTTCCGGTGGAAAAGCATTAATTGTTCGTCGTAATGCCCTCTGTCGATTGGTATGGGTCTACAAAAACACCGCGCAAAAAAAACACTAGGTATGCCAAGCTCCCATATTAAATCTCCGGTCCCCTTTTAACAAAACCACTAACTAAAATATTCCTTACTAATTACATGACTGCAAGGTGTATTGGTTCTCTGTAGGTACGTCTGGTGTTCCTTTCCCATTCACCGAGCAAATATCAAGCCAACCTCTGTTTCACTGAAAATATACACTAAGAAATTCAGCACTTTGTTTGTAATCGTGCCATCAATAAATCTATCTGTCTCCCTCACTAACACCTAATCAGAGCGAGAAAAATGTATGTATCTCTTTCCTTTGTTTCAAATAGTGTGTCTAGTTTTCACGTAGTTTCATAGTTGCTGTAACAGCGTGTAATATTTCATTCATTGCCCGTGGGAACGAAGAGGGAATCGATGCGAGCCGTCTTTTTTGATTTACAGTAATGCCACTGCATTTGATATTGGAATGTTAGAAGTTGATAACTGTCATGCCTGAGTCAGATAGGTATTTTTCTTTAGGAAAATGTCCCTATACATCCTAATTCCATGGTAAAATATTATCGTAATATAAAAATCCTACTAATATAATAAATGTGAAAGTTTGTGTGTGTGTGTATGTATGTTTGTTACTCCTTCACGCAAAAACTACTGAACCGATCGCGATGAAACTGAGTATCTAGATAGCTGGAAACCTGGATTAATATATAGGCTACTTTTAATCCCGATATTCCCACGGGATTGGGACTTACGCGGGTTAAACCACGTTGCGCAGCTTGTCCTACTAATATTATAAATAAATAAGTACCTGGATGACCGAGATTTGCTCGGTATTTTTTTTTTTTACTTAGTCTAACCTCAAAGCAAACACTCATTGACTTCGTGTTACTTACCAATGCCATCTGCTGGAATAACTTTATTGCTAACAAAAATAGTATTAGTTGTTCGCCAATAGATGTCAGGAAGAGTCATATTTTTCAGATAAAAAAAAGTAAGTTTCGATAAAACACTAATAAAATGACATTTTCTAAAAATGATTCCTAGCTAGATCGATTTATCGCCCCCGAAACCCTCTATATACCAAATTTCATGAAAATCGTTGGAGCCGATTCCGAGATTCCAATTATATATATATATATATATATATATACAAGAATTGCTCATTTAAAGATATATTTGAAGTTTTTGTTGATGACTGTACTTGATTTTTAACAAATAATAATATAATTTTTAGATACCCCAAATTGGTCCCATTTGGGCCCAACCATAGATATATGGAAAAAATCATTCAAAATTTTAACGCTGTCTTTTGAAGTTTTATTACGATAGTGACGGAATCACGTGGTCTAGTCTGGCCTATGTATTTTTTTCTATTGTATTTTGAGTTAAACCGGAAAATTTTACTCTCATTTTTTAATGGTATTGTTTTATAAAGTACAATCTGCAAAAAATAATATTAATATCACGGATTTTCTATCACAATTTAATATAATTTTATTAATAGATGGAATATATCTGTAAATATTCCTGCTACAGGTATCAGTATTTAATCCGCTTATCGCAACAGGAATACTAACAATTCCGGAGGGGTTTCAATAGAGTACGTACAATTATGCTGTTCGCTGTAAATACTCTGTTATTTAGCACAGGTATCTTAACACCAATTATGTGTGATGATAATTTTCTATAGGCAGACAATTCCCAGACAAAAATTGTAATAGACAATAAATAAATATTACAGGATAATTAACACAGAGCTATCTAGGGCCAAGCTAAGCAACTAAGCTTGTGTTGTGGTGACCGACAATACGAAAAATACTTACCTATATACTTTACTAGCTGCGCCCCGCGGTTTCACCCGCGTAAGTCCCGATCCCCTAGGAATATCGGGATAAAAAGTAGCCTATGTGTTAATCCAGATCTCCAGCTATCTAGATACTGAGTTTCATCGCAACCGGTCCAGAAGTTTTTGCATGAAAGTGTAACAAACATATACACACAAACTTTCACATATATAATATTAGTAGGTTGACAACATCAATAATTACGTATTAATTTAATTATTACATTTTCGGTTAAATAAGAAAAAAATCAAAACTCTAGTTAAAAAAATTATTTTAATTTCATTAAAAATATAGTTTTTATACTTGTTTGGTATTGGGAAGGTACACGTTCTTAAAGGGATTACAGCATTTTCGTAACCGTATTTAGACTATGATACCTCTATGTATTTAGATTAAATTCATAATAAAAGGCTTTAATAAAATAAAATATATAAAACTTCCTTTTCTGTCGGTCGAAGCCGTCTAATTAAATAACATTAACACGACCGGGTCACAGCTGTAAAATTCCAACGGCATCGTGTGCCGCAACAAAAAAACGCCACAACTGAATATTTTATAAAATAAATTGCATTTACTTCCTCTTGCGTTACCATCGGGCAACCGGCAGAGTTGAAAATACGAGAAAATTATTCGATAGCAAATGATATTTTTAGTGTCCTATAAAAACTGCGATTGGAATATTTTATTAGTTTTTTGCTATCCGTATCTGTTTTGAATAGTTTTTTTTTAGTTTAGAGGTTTTTGTTTAGCATAAAATTAGGTATCAGCAGGTAAATATATAAATATTGCAGAACATATTACGCTATCCAACCCCAAGCTAAGCAATAAGCTTGTGTTATGGTGGCTAGACATTGGATAGAATACCCTAATACTTTTATTTTGTAAATATATATACCTGCCTAATATACAAACCAGAAACAAATATATGTACCTCCATCAATTTTTTTTTTTTGGAAGCGATAATCGAACCCGCAACCATAAGCGTTGGCGGGTGATCGCCGTAATGAGTAATATAGGTATGGGAAAGCAATCTATAGTAGGTAGTTATAAAATTTAAAAAATAAATAATCATCAACATAAGTAGGTATGCATTAAAATAAAAAAATATAGATACATACAACCCAATTGGACGACCCAGTTGGCACAATGGTTACCATGCCGGACTGCCAAACACAGGGTTGCGGGTTCGATTCCCGCCTCAGGCAAGTATTTATGCTAAGATATTTGTCTGTGGTCTGGTTGTTTCTGTGTATTATAAGTTTATGTATGTACCGTTAATATCCGTTGTCTAGCACCCATAACACAAGTCTAGTTACTTAACTTGGGGCTAGATGGCTATGTGTGGAATGTTCTGTAATATTTATGTATTTATTTAATTGAGAACCTCCTTTTTTTGGAAGTCGGTTAAAATAGGTACAATCCTAACTTAAGTAGGTAATTTGTTATTTTATTAACTCTATAATTTTATTACAGAGCCATGAAAACATGGCATAGGTAACAGTAAATACTAATTTACCCATTACCCATTTAATTCCGGCTAAACCTTTATAATTTCCCACTAACCTTTACTCTGAAAATAAGGTTCATAACGGCCGAAAACCCGAAAATATAGTTCTCTAGAGATGCAATAAAATCGAATGACCGACGAAAGTCGAGAGTCCGTAGGACATTCCTCATACGTCCCTAATGCGGTCACGTACGTGAAATTGTAAAACGTATTTGAATATTTTGTGTGAAAATATAGTAAAATTTACGGAATATATTTAACATTTTTCGAATATTTCTCGCGTTTTGATCGTGCACGTTGTGGACCTTACTCTCGACGTTGCTAGTGTCCTCCGTTATATAAAATTCTTGTAACGTATATGAATAGAATGGTTTATAATAGCATTTATTTTAATCATCATCCGAGCGATGTTCCCGGTTGATCCCTCTCGGGAGCCCGGGGTCCGCTTTCCTGCTTTTACGCCTCCACTCGCACGATCTTCGGCATCCTGGTTAGTAAGTCCATTTGCACGCATACCCACCCTTTAAGACGCCAAGCCAGCACTTCTTGGGTCTAGCGTTATAGCATTTATTTTGATAATAGGTTATAACTGTTTTAACCTATATCTCTATACATATGAGAACGCTAATCTTCATTCTAAAACTCCACAACCGCGGTTCTTCACATGCCTTCGTTTTGGGATTACGGGGGAATGTGGTGCCTAGAAAACACCTAGGCACCTAGACCTAAACACCTACCATAAGATAATAATTAGTTAAAATTAATTAATAATTAGTACCTGGGTGACCGAGCTTGCTCGGCTATCTTCCTTTTTTTTGCCTCGGCCCCGAAACCTAATACTAAATTTCATGAAAATCGTTGGAGCCTATTCCGAGAATCAGATAATTAATAAGTATTACATACTTACCGATTTGTTTCTAAATAAAAATCCAATATTTCACAAACTCAGATAAACTTCGAAACCTACAACCAAAGAGGATTTAAAACCTACAACTTTTACAGCGGTAGTTTTGACTTTGACATGCAATGACAACAATTTTTTTCGCAATACTGGCCAGTATTTATTAAAAATATAGAGTAAAAAGAGTTTTTTACTCCTTTTTTTGGTTTCTCATGACGGTTTTTCATGCCTATATCTTTTGAATCGAGCTTTTCTCGGACCTGCAACCTTGATAATCGATTCCTTAAGCCAAAACCCCTCCGCATACTAAATTTCATGAAAGTCCGAGATCTTGATTAAGTATATAGATGTATATATACAACTAGCTTTTGCCCGCGACTTCGTCCGCGTAGGAGTCGAAAATAGTTCTAATAGTATTTTTTTGTTGACTAAAAATTGGATTGAGTTAAAATGTACTTATTTAATTTAAATCAAAAGCACTAAGGAGTTCGAATCGAAGGAAATCCCCCCCAAAATAACTTTCTACCCCTTTTCAACCCCGTTATGAATTACGTGTTCGTGTACGAAACACGTGTTTCATCAATTCTGTTAAAGAATGTTTATGCAATATTTGAAGTAGATTGGACCAAGGAATCACGTTGTCCCATACAAACTTTTCCCCCCTTTTTCACCTCCTTAGTGGTGGAATTTCGGAAAATCCTTTCTTATCCGATGCCTACGTCATACAAAGAACATACCCTAAAAGTTTCAGGTCTCTACGATCAGCGGTTTAGGCTGTGCGTTGATCCGTCAGTTAGTCAGTCAGTCAGTCAGTCAGTCAGTCAGTAGTTCAGGACAAACCATTTTATTTGTATAGATAGAAGATAATTGCAGGTTTAAATATATTAGATAGATAGATACTATTGACAGATATGAAAAAGTCACATACCTACTACCTGTTTAAGTGTGTGGAACCCCGGACCCTTTGGAAGGCGTGCCCAACATAATGTTAAAAGAGTTTTCCAATCTCTCCAAAGTCCTTCTTTTCTCTTGGATGAACGAATGGGAAGTAATAAGAAAAAGGTACACATTATTATCATTTTTATTTTGTTGTAAACAGTCTTATTATCGAGCGATCAGTTTACAAGACAATGTAAACTTTATTCAATTTGGCGGAGTCACTAAGCGAATTTCGGGCCAAAGTCATAGAGGCTAAAGTAACTCAACAAATCAGTTATTTTACAATCCTAATACTAGTTGTTTTTAATAATAAATAGGTCAGAGTTTAAACACTATCTCATACGACGTCCAAGATGTAGCAGGCTTTCTTAGACGTTCGTGTCTCAAAGTCCCCAAATAAACGGGAGCCTTTGAGGGAGACGCGACTTGACGCGAGTGTGGTAAGAAGACTGCAGTGGACCAAAAACTTTTTCGGCCTTTACTTTGCACTTTAGGTATCTATCTACAGTCGTGGGTCAATGTTTGTTGATATTTTTAACCCCCCATGCAAAAACGACGGGGTGTTATAAGTTTGACATGTCTGTGTGTGTGTGTGTGTGTGTCCGTGGCATCGTAGCTCCCGAACGAATGAACCGATTTTGATTTATCATATCAACACCTCACAGACAGGTAAAACAAAATGGAGCAATAAAAAAAATGTGTCGTGTTGTAGCATTGAACAGTAAGAGATTTCTAACCATATTTATAGTCCCTTATAATATATCCACAGGGCAAGTTTTTTGGTATAACAAACGACGTTTACGGCAACGCGGAATCGTATGGACAGTTGAAGATTTTGAATTACGTCCGCTAAATTAGTCAGAAGCTTTCAACTTTCCATATAATTTTCGCTTTTACGCAAACGTGGTGGAAGCATTTGCTATACGAGTAATCTTGAATTACTGTCGGCTACGGTCATTTTCGTACTTATTAAAAAGCATCTATAACTAAGGCCCTCGGTTACACAATCTAAAATTCACAATAACATTATTATTATCGTTGTTTCGTTCTCTTTTACCTTTTTACAACGTTACTTAATTTAATTTTTTATTTACAATTTGTTGTTTAAACAATGTAATTTAATTACGTTATCGAGGGGATGTTTTTGCGTCTAATGTCTTGTTCTTTTTCGTTAAGAAAAAACTTTGTTTACCTCATAAGATTTTTTTTATCCGAAAATGGTTTTTTCTGTTGTTTTCAGTAGAAAAAAAACATTTTGTATTAAAAGCTTTTAGTAGATTATATAATAAAGACTACAAGAGATAGAGAAAACTAAAAGTTGTAGATAATAGACCTTGCGGAGCTGCAATTTTTTTATGTGGGTTAAGTAGTAAGAAAGTATGAAATAAATTAAATGGAAGACAAGTTTTATAAAAACAAGTTAAAAATCTAATTTAGCCAACATTAGACGCAAAAAATAAATAACAATAAATACTTATTTACAATACAATGACTATGAAAACATTATTATACACAAAAAGTAACAAACGACTATAATTTTCAACAATATTCTTCGAGAATTGACCACGGAAAATGACGCCCCCTTCGCTGCTTCAGTCAGACCTGTTTATGTAAAAAATATTCTAGATTAAAGAATATACGTATTAAAATAATAAAAAAATATATTAAATCTGATCCGAAGGACCATTTATTGTGGTTCTTCGAGCCGGATCAAAATAATCCTTCATTTATTAACATCTTGAACAGTTCAATTTTCTGCACAGTTGTAATTCACACTGCCTTTACTTACAATTAATTTCAAACTAATACATTTTAATAGTTTTATAACAGCCAATGACAAGCAGACAAACAACTTTTAAATGGATCTCGGTTGTCGCAAAACTGTATTCAAATAAAATTTTCCTTCTGACGAAGAAAATTTCAAATAAAATGTAGTAAGGTAAGTAAAATGTTTGTACCTCCGGCGACGCTGATTTGATTGCTGAAGTCTTCAGTGTAGGAGTTGAGTTTTATTTCTGAAACACGAAAGTAATAAAACGGTAACTCAGTTTGCAGTTTGCTATCGCATCAGCGTTTTTTGGTATTGAATGTAATTTTCTTTTAAAAGTGTGGTTGCTAACTTCACTTTAATATCACACCGAATTTGAGTGTGATTAAATGTAGACCATGAATATTGATCCAACGTGACTACGGCTGCTACTTGTGGTATGAATAACTAAGTCACCTTAATCCTAACTCACCATAAAGTCTAAGGGTGCCTTCACTCTTCCCAAGAGAGTTGGTACTGACGCAGTTGTAGGTACCGATGTCTGCTTTGGAGAACTGCCTGATGGTGAGCCACATCGAGACTTTGTAGGAAGTTTTTTCTTCTCTTATCGTGTACTTAGGCCTAAGAACAAAAAGCATATAAAAAAATTAAATTAAAAAAACCCCAACTTTTATCTAAGTATATATATAAAAGGGAAAATCACTGACTCGCTCACTCATCACGAAATCTCAGAAACTACAAGTGCTAGGAGTCTCAAATTTTGCATCCTATTATGACGTAGGTGCTCAATAAGACGGGATTTTGCGAAATTCAACCCCTAAGGGGGGGTGGAAGTTTGTATGAAGTTTTGATTTTTTTTAAAGGTAGAAACTTGAAAATTAGAATTGTATCTTCTTATGGTAAATAAATCATGACGTGTTTCAGGGATTTTCAATTTTCCTTTTTTAAGGAGGGGAAATGGGGGGTGAAAGTTTGTATGAAGGTTTGATTTTTTTTCAAAGGTAGAAACTTGAAAATTAGAATTATATCTTCTTATCTCCTATAACTTTGGAACGATTTCGATCAAAGAACACTCCCGACTAATTGACCTTTCAAACAAAATTGGTTCATCCGTTCGGGAGCTACGATGCTACAGACAAACATACACGTCACACTTATAACTACCCGTCGTTAATAGTAAGGAAGATGTAAAGAGTAAAACTGCCAACTTCAAGTGGGATTGGGCGGATCACGGGAGTCAAAAGCATCCCGACTGATAGGCTAAGGTCTTCACGCATTGGCTACCAGAACACAGACGTCGAAAACGATGGCGTGATGATTTCTATGCATTTGACACAGACTAGCTAAATCTAGCCCAAGATTGAACTGATTGAGAGATATTAGGCAGGCCTTTGCTCAGCAGTGTGCGCACAATGCTGGGCAAAGGCTTTACAACAAAAAGAAAGATAGCAAGGTAAAAGTTTCCTTGGGGCGTGGCGAGAGTGCTTTTTGATGAAGAGAACCTTACCCTTGTACTTGATACTTGAATCTGCTATGTAAAACGCTATCAGCTTGTGATTTACATTCAAAATTATTTGTAACTACCAACCCTCGGAAGAACGGAGATTCCCAACACAAGTATTTATACTTAAAGGGGGTCTGCCAACGATTGTGTGATTATGAAACAAGTTTTTGGTTATTGAAATAAACTAATTATTTATTATTATATTTATTACCCGTCCAGTAGCATCTCTCCTCTATTCTTGATCCAATAATTGATGGTATTGGGATAAGCTTCCACATAGCATTTGAGTTTCACGTCTGTCCCCAGGGGAGCACCGAGTAACTGATTCGGAACCTTCACTGTCGGCGCAACTGTTGGAAAAAAGAGTGCCTCAATGACGTCGAACAAATACGACTTTTGTATTTTTAATTTTCAAATAGTATAGCGACGCATCCTACCTACTCTTATTGGAACGAAGTTCTTTATGGCGCGTTGCGAAACGGAAAAAATTAAGACCAAAAGTTGTAACGACACTTTTTGATTTTATTACAATTCCTTCACTTATTAATCGAAAGGAACTTCGTTCCATCAGGGTGTCCCTTGACACCTCTCAAATTTTTTTTCAGCTCAGCGTTTGACCACTGCCTAAGATGTACGCTAAGAGTACGCTTTCCTTGAACATACCTGTTCACTCACAACTTCCATTTCCATCGAGATAAGTGATATTATGGCATCCTTGCTATTCTTACCATATCTGCCATGATTCAATATTACTCAAATCAATAAATAAATAAATAAATAAATATTGCAGGACATTCCACACATCGCCATCTAGCCCCAAGCTAAGTAACTAGACTTGTGTTATGGGTGCTTGACAACGGATATACTACTTATATACTTTTCTTTTGTAAATATATACTTATAATACATAGAAACAACCAGACCACAGACAAATATCTAAGCATAAATACTTGTCTGAGGCGGGAATCGAACCCGCAACCCTGTGTTTGGCAGTCCGGCATGGTGACCATTGTGCCAACTGGGTCGTCAATACCTATAAATCACTTACATACCTAATAAAAGCCCAAATATTATATGTACGAATTCTAAAATCAAGTCCAAATATTCGAAGATCCAATTTTGGATTGTAACGTCCTTTTATTTTCTTTTTCCAACGTAAAAGCTCGTTGATTTCACTCCGAAATCCCAACGGTGCGAACCTTAATTCTGAGAATGGTCACGATGAAAACATTTTTTCCTAGTCCCCTCATTTCAGGACTAATTTGAAATGCTAACTGTGCGTTGGTTGGAAACAAATATATGCTTGGATTTGCAGAGTAAATAACCTAGTTAAATGATTTTTTTTACATTTACTATTTACTTAATCAAATATTTTTAGATTGTAAATAAGACCATCAAAATTCAATGATACAAAAGAGCAAAGCACGTTTGTTTGTTCGTGAATAGCGACAAACATCTGTTTTGAATAATATAATCCATCTGATCGAGACTTTGGAAGCTATCCAGAGGAATCCATCTTTATGTACGAGCACACCGGAGTACGTGACCGAAAAACATCATCCTACTTATTGCAGTTCGTGTCGGTGCTGCTGCCAAATGCTTTTATTAAATGCACTATATTATTATTGCTGTAACTAGCTGTACACCCACGAAAGTCACGAATAGTCCCGATCCTTTGTGGATTCATAACAATCCTTATAAAGTCACCTAAATAAAAATACCTAAGTCAAATATTCCAAGTTTTCAACGTCTAAAAATTAGGGACTTTGCACGGGGTTCAAATAGGTACAGTTTAGATAGATAGATAGATAAGCACTTTATTTGTACAACACACAAAACATTGAAAATAACTAAAAGGACGAGAAAGCTTATCAACTACGAAATTGTACAAACAGGCGACCTTATCGCTTAGAACGATTTCTTCCAGGCAACCTTAGGATGAAGATGGTCTGTTTAGCTTAACTGGTAGGTAGTGTGGTGTAAGAAACACATATAATAATAAATACCTACTTAAAATAGATATTATAAACGAAATTCTTAAACATAGATATCATAACATATACATTATAATATTGAGCAATACTAGTCATAATGAGAATAAATTAACAAATATGTATATAATAAAAAATAAAATATAATAAAACTATTCAAGCATTTCTAAGAGAAGAAACAAGAATACAAATATGAAAAGAAATAAGAGGCAAGAGTTATGTAACAATAGAGTGAAAGTAATGTTCAATTACCATACTCTTGAAAATGGGTAAGTTTAGGGTATGCTTTTGTAACCCTTTTTTCCCTGCGCCTAGGTCCGACCTTGAATTTAGGGACAGGCGGACTGATTGAGGTCTAGACAAGGACCTGACGGTCCTCTGGTGCCGTTTTGCTAGTTTGCTTTCCTTAGAAATCACTCAACTTCACGAATGTTTTGGTCGGACACTTGATTGTAGTTTTGATAGTAGAAACGGTTACTTACATAATAGTGGCTATAGGTAGGCCTTGTACGGGTCCTGTACATTCAATACAGACCGCCCTACGGCCCATTCTGATAGAATTTCAATAGTTGTAAGGCAAATTACGTAGGGTTACCGGTGCGACATTATCACTGACTATTTCGTCAATTCCACCAAGCCGATCCTTACGAGACGCCTTATACAACACCATCTATCGTAGTTTTCACTCCCACTAATGATTTAACGTATTTTAAATCCATAATAATGTAGTATTATCATAATATTGTGTTTTGTAAACGAGCCGGCATCACTTTTGTTTACAATTTAGTTTTGACAGTTAAGTTTCGTTTTACGCATCGAGTGACGTGGTCCGACTTGTAGTAATCCTGACGGAGATCTTTTGTTTCCTTGCGCGTGAGTGTTTCGCGCCTACTCAGCATTAAAGTACCCGTGCGAAACGGAACGTCGATATCGGTGTTGCCGCTTCGGGCGGAGGATCTGCTTTTGTTGAATTATTGTGAGTGAGCGTTCCGAATTATATTAATTAACATTTATAATATTAGGGAGATAATGGTAGATTATGATGGTTAGGCTTTTTCAAATTACATTTCAAGGCCCTCTATTTGGGATTTGATGTGTGCAGTGTATTTTAGTCGAGAGTTTCGTCTCGATTCAGTGATGTGTTATTATATTATTCGCGTTGTGATGTATTTTTTGGAGAAGGTAAAACCATTCCGGTGGGTGAGTGTTGGCAACTCTTTTTCCTTTTCTTTCGACCCTCAGTCAGAGCAGTCGCACTATTCAATTTGTTCGTGAAATTCTCAGGGAAATCGAGAAATTGGTAAGCATTCTGCTTTGGATCATCGTCTTTCTTGTTTGGGACGTGCAGCACCTTGATTTTACGTGTTTTGTCGCAGTAATCTCCGACTTAAAAAATCGTACACGTGGTGTCGCGTGCGCCGCATTCCATCTTCGCGTGCGCCGCATTCCATCTTCGTGCGCCGCCTTGTTCCCGACCTCGACCTCCCAACAGGTAAGCGAAAACGTAATCCTTGTGGTGATCCTTCCTTTAATTAATGCACCGTCATCCTGTGCCTTTTACAAACCTAGATTTCCCATAATGTCACATTGTGTTTCCACTTAATTACAACCTGCACTCTCCCCTTCCTGTAGAACCATGCGTTGTGGTGACCAGCCGCCGGGCTTCTTGTTCCGCATCCGTCGGGGCAAACCCCCGAGACTAAAGTGTGTGAAGCCGAGCCTAATGGTAGTTATTCCACTTTATTTACCCATTTAGTTGATGTGTATTGTATCCAGATCGGTTCTGGATTGAGCCGGAGTTTCCCTCAGTATTTTAAGGGAACGTTTGATGTTAACTTCTAGTTTAAGGTATTCTAAGAAGATTGTGTTTCAATATATAGTTTTAAGCTAACTAAAAATGTAGGTGTCCATGTTTGTCCGTACAGTCGGATACTGTCGGTCGATTGTGAGTGACATATTTTTGTGTTTGTAACTTCAGGAGGTGTATGGCGGGGGCCAGAGAACCCCGAGTGAGCATGGCCGTGGTTGAGGTGATCTCCCACAGGCCCTCTCTCACCGAATAAGTGCGGCGGTCCAGGTTTTCCTTTTTATGTAGTAATGTGGTGATCTTCCCCAAAATATCCGGAATATTGAAAGTATATCTTCATCGTTAGAAACCTTCCCTTCCGGAAGCTGATTTAATATTAAATTATGATTGTCTGTGTTTAGGTATCAATCTAAATTTAAGTACATTCAACTTTACCATGTAGAACCTATCAAGATGTAAGAAGGACAGTTTTATAGGAATAACTGTAGCTTATTGTTCATGACCGTGTGAGATGATACTTAATATTTATTTTCTAAGGGAAGAAATTGTTATGTGTTGCGACCTGTAAGGTAGGAATTGTGTATGTTTGTATAGAGGTGACAATTCGAAGCGAGCCAGCCGTCCCACTTTCTATTTTTATTTAGTTTTTACTTACTTTTCTAGACTTCTAGTTTTTTCTTAGAAATAAAGTTTATTAATATTATGACTTCTTTGAAATCAGAGAAACCCTATTACAATGGCGCCCGAACAGGGACCCTGGCATTGCGAAGTATAGCTTCCCTGACTCTGGTCTTTTGCCCCGAGACAGGTTCAGTTGTCACCTTTTGTTGGTTGATTGTGAAACCGAACTTAGAGTAACTATGAATATGTTTGCTGCATTGCATTGTCACTATTTAGAACGTTATCTATACTGTGTTTAATTTTATGATTGTTGTTGCTACGATTTGGATACACTTCACTTACTTTTCATACTTATTACTAACCGTGGAGATTGATTCTCTTTCTTACACACTTTTCTTTTTACGTCACCTACTACCATGAGTGAGGAACGCCCCATCCGTTTTAATATTTTAAATAAAGATGAGTTGGTGTACGAGGTTGCCATACGAGATGCGGAACCAGCTGCTACGGTTGAGCTATTGCGTGCTCAAATTAGGAAACTGGTGAAGGAGGTCCCGACTGATGAGGTGAGTGTCTTCGAGGGCGATGCGCTGTCTGAGCTGAAAACTATAGAGTCCAAGTTGGCCGAGCTGGTGCAGCTCCTAGAGGCGAAGCCCATTTTGCTCAAAAAGCTGAACCGAATTCAATCGTTAGGTAACCACCTCTTCCATCGTTTAAGTCGAGTCGAACCTAGGTCCCCGAAGGAAACTTCTCTTAAGAGCTTGTTAGACGACCAATTGCTGGAGCTTTTGCAACGTATTGACCGAATGTCCCATACCTTTTGTAGTAGCTTCGAGTTTAAGCCTGCTGTGGAAGAATCAACCGCTGGGAGTAGTAGTTTGACCCCTGCTGAACTTGTGCCTGTGCGTCCGACGGTGACGTGTGATCGTACGTCAAACGTGTCAGCTCTAAATTTACGGTTCAATGGCAAGGATAGTGTTCACGCTTTCATTCAGCGAGTCGATGAGTTGGCTCGGTCCAGGAATATTCCACAGGGAAAGTTATTTAATTCTGCTGCGGAGTTGTTTGTTGATGAGGCTTTGTATTGGTACCGTGGGTTAGGTGATGAGGTACAGGATTGGGAACAATTGAAGGCCGCCCTGCTAGAAGAGTTCCTGCCGTATGACTACGACCATAGGTTGTTGCAGGAGATCCGATCCAGGACTCAAGGCCCTGAGGAGTCCATATCCTTGTATCTGAACATAATGTTGTGTTACTTTTCGCGGTTACGCAAACCGTTAGATTTGAAGGAAAGGTTAGAAATTGTGAAATTTAATATTCGGCCGTTCTATTCGGTACCGTTGGCTTTAGTGGATATCTCGTCCTGGGCGGAACTGAAGAAGCGTTGTAGGCAGCTAGAGGCAGCTCATCATCGAGCTGAATCTTTTGTCGAACCTCCTAAAAATAAGTCGAGTTCTGTTGCTCCTGATCTCTCCTACAAAGGTTTGGCGAAGAGTGTGCGGTGCGAGGCGGTACATCGAGGTGATGATGATCGGTTCTGCGTACAGTGCCGAGTCAAAGGTCACTTGTTGGTTGAATGTCCCAAGCCCCGAATTAAAATTTGCTATCGCTGTGGGAAGAAGGATGTGACAATAGTGGAGTGCCCTAATTGCTCGCCTAAGAGACAGGCTGAGACAAAAAACGAGTAGGGACGGGCCGTTATGTAGTTAGAAGTTTTACAACTAGGCGTGAGTCTGGTCGTAAGTTGGTTGATTGTGGTAGGATGGCCGCTACAACGGTCCGTCATAATGTATGTGTGGTAGAAAATAAGGGCATCCTCCCTTATTTAACTGTAGAAATAGGTGATATTTCTTATTCTGGTTTGATGGATTCCGGTTCGGAAATTTCCATTGTTGGTGGTTCTGTGGTGAATAGGTTCACTCATTTGGCTGAATTGCATCAGTCCGATGATTTGGAGTCGGTGGTGACCGCTAATGGTTCGGTCTCCTCAGTCTCCGGTTATTTGTTTTTGCCGGTGGTAGTTAAGAATGTGTTGCGTGTGATTAAGTTTTATGTTATTCCCGACATTTCTACGTCGTTGTTGTTCGGAATAAATTTTTGGAGAGCTTTTCAAATAGCTCCTGATATTTTAAGTTTAACCAAAGACCCCTGCGTCTTTCAGCATGAGTTTGAGCGTGCCGTGTTGCAGATAAACCGAATTCATCCTTTTGATGTTCTGACGGATGAGCATAAGAAGGTGGTAGATGACATGGGTCTACGAACGGACCCGGACAAGGTTAGAGCTATTACGGATTTTCCCATTCCAACTTGCTCCAAAGATGTCAAAAGATTCCTTGGGACAGCGTCGTACTATCGTAGATTTATCCGAGGTTTCAGTACAATAGCCGCACCCTTGAATGCTTTGACGTCGACCCGTAAGAACAAGCCTCCCTTTGTTTGGTCTTCTGAGGCGGAACATTCTTTTCTTGAGTTGAAGAGCGCTTTAACCTCCGCTCCCGTTTTAGCTTGTCCGGATTTCTCTATTCCGTTCGTTGTACACACTGATGCTTCGGATGTAGGTATAGGTGGAATGTTGACGCAATTCTTTGATGGGGAAGAACATCCCATAGCCTATTATAGCCGTTCGTTAAGTCGACCGGAACGTAATTATTCTGCTACTGAGCGTGAAGCCTTAGCGGTGGTGCAAGTGGTTGAGCATTTCCGGCCTTATTTGGAAGGCCATAAGCAGTTTAAGATCATTACTGATCATGCTAGTTTAAAATGGTTTTTGAATTTATGTAATCCTACAGGACGTTTGGAAAGGTGGGGTTGTAGACTATCGCCTTATAACTTTGTAATCGAGCATAGACGGGGTCGTGAACATGCGGTTCCCGATTCTCTATCTCGTTCGGTTCCTGTGTGTGCAATCACTACGGACGTGGATCCCTGGTTTCGCAATTTGTACTCTCGATGTCAAAACCGGCCGCAGACCTGCCCGAATTACCAAATTATCGACAGTAAGCTGTATCGTTACACTAAGGGTAAATCCACGTTGACAGGAGATTTTGATTGGAAGGAAGTAGTTCCTTTAAATGCCCGACTGAATTTGATAGCTGCTTGTCATGATTCTCCTTTAGGTGCTCATGCTGGCATTGATAAAACTTATAAGCGTTTACGTCTTCATTATTATTGGCCTCAGATGTACAAAGATGTTGAAGAATATGTTTCGAAGTGTTCTACTTGTAAGGCGTTCAAGCATCCGAATCAAGCAACGCCTGGATTGCTAGGAAACCCGAAGGTTTGTCGGAGACCCTTCCAGTGTATCAGCATTGATTTAGTTGGTCCACTGCCCCGGTCTCGGCAACAGCACGAGTATCTCCTTGTCGTAGTATGTTGCTTTTCTAAGTATGTGTTGTTGTTTCCTCTCAGACGCGCCACGAGCAAGGTGGTGGCCCAGCATTTGGAAGATCGTGTTTTCTTGGTTCACGGAATACCGCAGACCGTCATCTTAGATAACGGTCCCCAATTTGTAGGTCGTGATGTGAGAGCTTTGTTCGAGAAGTACGCTGTTCCACAAGTTCATTTTACTCCCACGTATTGCCCTCAGGTGAATACCGTGGAGCGTTATAACCGAACTGTTGTGACTGCCATCGCTGCCTTGGTTGGTACCGATCAACGTAGTTGGGACGCCCATTTGAGTGAAATTCAGTTTGCTGTCAACACCGCAGTGAATGATACGACGTCGTTTTCGCCCTTCTTGATCGTGCATGGACGCGAGGCGATAGTGGACGGTAATCTTTATGGTGAGCGTGAGGACTTGGAGGATTTCAGTATAGCGTCGCGAGCTGAATATGTGGATAAAATCGGAGCGTTGAAGGAAGTGTTTCTGAGAGTTGATGAAGGATTGAGAAAGTCGCATTTGCGAAATGCTAGGTATTATAATCGGCGTCGCCGAGATGTAAGCTTTGATGTTGGTGATGTAGTTTGGCGGCGTACTCATGTGCGGAGTGACGCCTCTAAGCATTTTTCTTATAAGTTAGCTCCTCGTTTTGAGAGATGTCGTATTGTGGAAAAACGGTCTAAGTTAGTGTATGTAGTAGAGGATGACAATGGGAAACGTAGTGAAACCCATGTAAAAGATATTAAGTGTCTTGGTTGACTTGAGTCATGTGGTCATGGTTATGTCTAGGCGGACCTATCCGCAGTGTTTCCGTATACCATAGATGTGAGGCTGGAGGCCAGCGGAATTTTTCTCGTTATCCTCGTAAAATTCTGGCGAGTGAGGGGACACTGTAACCCTTTTTTCCCTGCGCCTAGGTCCGACCTTGAATTTAGGGACAGGCGGACTGATTGAGGTCTAGACAAGGACCTGACGGTCCTCTGGTGCCGTTTTGCTAGTTTGCTTTCCTTAGAAATCACTCAACTTCACGAATGTTTTGGTCGGACACTTGATTGTAGTTTTGATAGTAGAAACGGTTACTTACATAATAGTGGCTATAGGTAGGCCTTGTACGGGTCCTGTACATTCAATACAGACCGCCCTACGGCCCATTCTGATAGAATTTCAATAGTTGTAAGGCAAATTACGTAGGGTTACCGGTGCGACATTATCACTGACTATTTCGTCAATTCCACCAAGCCGATCCTTACGAGACGCCTTATACAACACCATCTATCGTAGTTTTCACTCCCACTAATGATTTAACGTATTTTAAATCCATAATAATGTAGTATTATCATAATATTGTGTTTTGTAAACGAGCCGGCATCACTTTTGTTTACAATTTAGTTTTGACAGTTAAGTTTCGTTTTACGCATCGAGTGACGTGGTCCGACTTGTAGTAATCCTGACGGAGATCTTTTGTTTCCTTGCGCGTGAGTGTTTCGCGCCTACTCAGCATTAAAGTACCCGTGCGAAACGGAACGTCGATATCGGTGTTGCCGCTTCGGGCGGAGGATCTGCTTTTGTTGAATTATTGTGAGTGAGCGTTCCGAATTATATTAATTAACATTTATAATATTAGGGAGATAATGGTAGATTATGATGGTTAGGCTTTTTCAAATTACATTTCAAGGCCCTCTATTTGGGATTTGATGTGTGCAGTGTATTTTAGTCGAGAGTTTCGTCTCGATTCAGTGATGTGTTATTATATTATTCGCGTTGTGATGTATTTTTTGGAGAAGGTAAAACCATTCCGGTGGGTGAGTGTTGGCAACTCTTTTTCCTTTTCTTTCGACCCTCAGTCAGAGCAGTCGCACTATTCAATTTGTTCGTGAAATTCTCAGGGAAATCGAGAAATTGGTAAGCATTCTGCTTTGGATCATCGTCTTTCTTGTTTGGGACGTGCAGCACCTTGATTTTACGTGTTTTGTCGCAGTAATCTCCGACTTAAAAAATCGTACACGTGGTGTCGCGTGCGCCGCATTCCATCTTCGCGTGCGCCGCATTCCATCTTCGTGCGCCGCCTTGTTCCCGACCTCGACCTCCCAACAGGTAAGCGAAAACGTAATCCTTGTGGTGATCCTTCCTTTAATTAATGCACCGTCATCCTGTGCCTTTTACAAACCTAGATTTCCCATAATGTCACATTGTGTTTCCACTTAATTACAACCTGCACTCTCCCCTTCCTGTAGAACCATGCGTTGTGGTGACCAGCCGCCGGGCTTCTTGTTCCGCATCCGTCGGGGCAAACCCCCGAGACTAAAGTGTGTGAAGCCGAGCCTAATGGTAGTTATTCCACTTTATTTACCCATTTAGTTGATGTGTATTGTATCCAGATCGGTTCTGGATTGAGCCGGAGTTTCCCTCAGTATTTTAAGGGAACGTTTGATGTTAACTTCTAGTTTAAGGTATTCTAAGAAGATTGTGTTTCAATATATAGTTTTAAGCTAACTAAAAATGTAGGTGTCCATGTTTGTCCGTACAGTCGGATACTGTCGGTCGATTGTGAGTGACATATTTTTGTGTTTGTAACTTCAGGAGGTGTATGGCGGGGGCCAGAGAACCCCGAGTGAGCATGGCCGTGGTTGAGGTGATCTCCCACAGGCCCTCTCTCACCGAATAAGTGCGGCGGTCCAGGTTTTCCTTTTTATGTAGTAATGTGGTGATCTTCCCCAAAATATCCGGAATATTGAAAGTATATCTTCATCGTTAGAAACCTTCCCTTCCGGAAGCTGATTTAATATTAAATTATGATTGTCTGTGTTTAGGTATCAATCTAAATTTAAGTACATTCAACTTTACCATGTAGAACCTATCAAGATGTAAGAAGGACAGTTTTATAGGAATAACTGTAGCTTATTGTTCATGACCGTGTGAGATGATACTTAATATTTATTTTCTAAGGGAAGAAATTGTTATGTGTTGCGACCTGTAAGGTAGGAATTGTGTATGTTTGTATAGAGGTGACAATTCGAAGCGAGCCAGCCGTCCCACTTTCTATTTTTATTTAGTTTTTACTTACTTTTCTAGACTTCTAGTTTTTTCTTAGAAATAAAGTTTATTAATATTATGACTTCTTTGAAATCAGAGAAACCCTATTACACTTTGTCTAATTCAATCAATAGATATTTGTTGTAAGTATGACCTGTTCCCCAGTTACTTACAATTGACTAGAAGAATGATCCGCTTGCTGACCGCAGGTGGGACATCATTTGATGCAATGCAAAGAAAAGCACCCATCTGTCGACGATCTACGCGCCACAGTGGAAGGGAACTGCCCACGTAGCTCTCCACTGCACAATTAAAACAATAAATATTAAAATAACGTATCTCCAATCAGGTCATTCACGGTCTATTATTATTTTAAGGAGTTGATGAATCTGTTGGCCGATACAAAAATGACAGCCGCTTTTCACTCTTCAACATCGGTATATTTTGAGACGTTAGTTTCGCCAACAATTCCTGGCTTATCATCCATAATTTTATGCTAGTTCAAACCGCAGGCCCTGTTGATTCAATTGATCGAACCCAATTTAGATTTTCAGACAATACTAGTACCTAAATTCAGCACAGAGTAAAAAGCAGTCACCATCACTCAAAGTCAAGGTCCAATTATTATAACAGCGAGTGTAGTAATGTCCCGGAGCGAAGGTAATTATTTCAAGTGCCTGCTCTGTGATAGTCGGAAACCTTTAGCTATAAATCAAGTGCCACAAGAGAGTTGAGCAAATCCCTCTCATTTGTTTTAGACGCATGATGTCTTAGGTGGAGGGTTATGTCTTCGGCGAAGTTTTAGGTAAGGAAGACTTTTTTTGGGTATTTTCGTCGTTTACGAATGAATTATGCAATAGTTAGACAGGTGTGGTAATTGTAGAATGGTAAAAATAAACCTTTTAAAAATCCTACTAATATTATAAATATGAAAGTTTGTGTGGATGTATGTTTGTTACTCCTTTACACAAAAACTACTGGACCGATTGCGATGAAACTCGGTATGTAGATAGCTGGAAACCTGAATTAATGCATAGCCTACTTTCTATCCCGATATTCCCACGGGAACTTACGCGGGTGAAATCGCGGGGCGCAGCTAGTAGTAAATATTATTACGATCCACGTGCCACCATTCAGCCATAAATATTCTTAAATGAAATCTATACAAGAAGCGTTCCGTGATTTTAGCTTCGTAACTCCCGATCTTATGAGAATATTGGGATAAAAGTAGCCTATGTTATTCACAATTAATCAATGTACCGTCGGCTGCATAATTGCAGACCCACTCCAAGCTCCAAAACAGCTGTTATAAGAATGTTTTCAACACTAGCAAGATTCTAGGCATCTGCTTTAGGTTAAGTTTTAAGTCTTCTAACTCATCAATTAATTAAACATAAATTGTTAGAATGCAAACATTCCATTAATAGTCATTTTCGAACTCTACCGGGGGCTGCAATTAGCAGCCGACTGTACTTATCCTCAGCTTATTCGTTACAAATAAAAAAAACAAAGATTATGATATTTAGTTTTAATTAGTATTATAGATTAGTATAGAAGTACCCTTTTTAATCTAAAATTGAAATTAAAAATTTAAAACTAAAATCTAACATTGTTTTTTTTTTCTTTTTCTCAGAAGTACCTATAGATATATAAAATCCTGACTGACTAATATATCAACGCATAGCTTGAACCGGATCCTTCAGATAGCTATAACGACGTATGCATCGGTTAAGAAAGGATTCTGGAAAATTCTACTCCTACGAGGACGAAGACGCTGGCATAAAAGTCAAAAAAGTCGAAGTCAATTTTTTTTTATTCCTTTGGATGCTTATAACATTTGTACATAGACCTCATAGAAACGTCTCAAAAACTAATTTAGGATGTGTGCCTTCGGAAAGCGCCCACCAATGAGAAGAAGGCACAAGAAAAACACGGGGTTTTTTGCATATTTTGTATTATAATCAGTTTAATTGCTCCATTTCATCCACAAAATAACACGGACATCGATATTAAAATAGCATTAAACAGAATTGATACAAAACATTAAATTCGAATTCAATTAGTTTCGTATTAAAACCACCATAACTTGACCTGGCGAAGCGTCATTACTGAAAAATTTTCCTTTTATTCAGTTTCATTCATTTAATGTTAAAATAGGTCTTCATATAATGGACACAAAGTTACCATGTTATTTTATTGGATTAAACGAAAAAAATAATGACGGTTATATTTTTTTGTGTCTCGAAGAATATATAGAATTGTATGTGTAATTGTCCGACGATAGCATTTCATTGTTATTGTCATTTAGATGGGCTTTTAATTTTATTTCCTAATTGTATTTTGATGTAAAAGTCGTAATTGATCGTTATTAAAATACTGTAGGTATTTTCTCTATCCATTAAAGTAGAAATCCACAAGCATTGTAGTTTATTTATGACTAGCATCGCTTCGCGGTTTTACCCACGAAACTCCCGATTCCGTAAGAATATCGGGGTACAAAGTAGCCTTTGTTACTCACATGAATCAATGTATCCTCATACCAAGTTTCATCAAAATAGGTTTGATAGTTTCGGAGCCTATTCGTTACAAACAAAAAAAACTTTCCTTTTTATAATATTAAGAATAGTATAGACTATTTAATTATTTTTGTGCCATTTTAAATTTTTCTTCGTTATTTTTGTTAAAGTAATATTAATTGAATCAAGAAGTACTCAATAAGTTTAAATTTAATAAATAAAACTTTAGTAGGAAGTTAGGTACCTACTCCTTAAAGGATTCGGAAAAATGTCTTGAAAGAAACAACGCATCCTGATTTTTGAACGCCTCAACTCAATGTATATGTAAATAAGTTATATTTTATAATAGATAGTAGAATAAAATACTCAAGTTCTTTCCCTGTGCTATCTTTTATTTCACATTTAAACACAGTCGTCTTTACTCTTAGTTTGTTTCTATTTCTGATTGATTGTCTGTAATTGGTTTTGTGCTTCTATTTCTTTTGTCAATTTTGTAGACTCTACCATATACAATAAAATAAATAAAATTACTTACCCCGCTTTATTTAATTTTCCCCATTTGCTCACTAATTGCCAAATATTCTAAACTTCTACCCCAAAAACTAAGCGCAACTAACACACGTATAATCTTAAGATTACGCGAGCGGGGCTCAGGTGTTCCACAAAATTGGTGCCCCAGGCTCCCGGGCGGGCCCTGTTCCATTACCCGCTCTACAGCTTCCTGCATTTGACATAGAATTTAAAAGAAAGGAATTTCTAGAAAATACCAAAAATAATTCGTTTGTTTTTGTTTGTGGAACGTTGGGTTGCAGGAATTTTTAAATTTAGATTTTAGGTTGACTCTACTCTTATCTATAATGAAAATAATCACCGAGAATATTAAGTATTAAAACTTCCAATTCCTTATATTAATAATTACTTATAAATTTACTCACAGATTACTAATTACTTAACATAGTATTTTGTCTAATTCCGTGTCTAAACTTACCTGTCGACTCGACGAGTCGGTTTAAAAAAAATCATATGTAATAGTAAAGCCGTTTTTCCACTGCCAACTAAACTAAGTTAGTTTAGCTTAGCTCGCATAGTTAAGCCAATTTTTCATACATGTGCGTCCACCGCAAACTATGGCAGAAAACTGAAAAACTGCGAGCTAAACGAAACTTACTTAGTTTAGTTGGCGGTGGACGGTCAGCTTTAGGGTCAGAACTCGCGTCCTGCTAGGCAATAAAAACTCAGGGTATGGCCGTGGACGTGCTTAGCGCCCGTGAGTTCTAATAAGTGCAAAAGAGCAAGCAATATTACGTGCTTCCAAGTTACATTGCAGGCTCACAAGTCGCGAGTCTTGACTCTTACTATAAAGGCAGCGCTAGACGGCAGAGAAAAAGTAAACCTGCCTAGGTGATTTTGATTAGCAGCACCGTCGTCGGTTGTTTCGCCTATACAGAGAAGCTCCCGACCTTAGTGTATATTTGCAAACCGAAACAACCACACAAATGGTTCCATCACTCTCTATATTTGATAAAGTTGGCGTAGATTTAGCACTTTTGTGTGTTAAAGACGAAAAAAAGGAAGAAAGAAAATAAAGTGGATGTTAAAAGACCGATTAATTCAGACTGAATTATTGAAATTTGACGACATACGTAACTTCTTAACTTTATATTGGCTGGCGCCATTTCGGTATCGCAACTTACATTAGTAGCGCTAGCGCCACAAGGTCGATACCTAAGGAATGGTCAAAGTCACCTTGGTAGATTCACTTTTACTCTGCCGTCTAGCTCTGCCTTAACTAAGCCCACTCCGAGCATCCTTTACCTGTAAAGGTACCTCTTTGTTCCCCTTATCTTACCCTTCCTTATCCTATAATTTCACGGGGTAAAATGTGTGTGCCTTTAAAATGTGTCGCCTTGACGGTTAATGACTCCACTCAGTGATGTCCTAAATGGCCATGTTATGTATTATTAAATGAGTTTGTTGATGGGTACAGGCTTTTAAATTAAGGTAATGTATATATGAGTAATTTACGTACATAGATGGTCGTATTAGATGAGTTGGTCTAAATTACGAACCTTAAAAGTAAAGTTAGAGTTCATTAATACTCGTATGTCCCACAACAGGCCGTTGGCCTTCTCTTGGTTAAGCAGCCATAGATATGGGCTAACGAATTGGCGAATATCACAATATCCTTTCGAACCATATAGTGTTCCATAGCTCTTAAGTTATGGTCAAAAATACGAAAACTAAATACAATCCCCCTTATTTCTTCTATTTCCAATCTTAGTCCTTCAGGCGCTTTCGGTTATGCACCGAAGACACGCTTTAATTGGCTTGGTCTCATGCTTCCAAACACATGTTTTTCCATTTTCGAGAATAAACATAACCACATAAATCAAATTTTTCAAGTCTTAGAACAAAAATTGTTCACCTTGAAATCTTGAACAATATCCTTGTCAAAATACATTCCCCCTTATTCCAAAACGAGGTTTAAGGATAGTCCGAGATGTGGATTTAAACCTATGATTTAGACACAGACTTAATTGTGAACTATAGTCGGCATAATTGGCTTGATCTCATGTCTCCAAAAATATGGTCTTATGCCTCCTACGAAAAATAATAGTACATTGCGATACAAGTGTGGTAAAATATTTGTGATAAGTCTATGTATACTATTTTTTAGGCAATATTTTTTTGTTATTTATAATCCCGAAAGGCCAGGCAAAAGACTTTTAACCTATACAGCCTCGTCTGATATACAATGTAAAACGCACGTACGTTGGATTAAAGCGGTTGAATAAGATCCACTTTATGAGCAACTGTGCTAAAAAAGTAATGATAGTGCCACCAACAGCTCTCATCCCAGGTCCAATTACTGATTTAAAACTTGAAACACCACCGACCAACATCAAATTAAATTCTAGTTACAATCCTATTTTGCACAATTTTAACCAATTAACCTAGGTCAGAGTTAATAACGCGTTAGGTCAGTAGGTAAATACTTAACTAGCTTTGCTTCTATCTAATTAACTAACGCGCAGTTAATTATTATGTATTTAATTAGTACTTACTTACTTCATTATCCTATCTACTTAGTACATATACTTAAATAAGTATACCTACCTACTTAATTAAGATACCTTAATAACAAGGTCCGATTTTATTAAAGCCTAGCTTTTGCCCGCGACTTCGTCCGCGTATAATTAATTGATTAGACTAAGGAATCACGTTGTCCCATACAAATTTTGCCCCCCTTTTTCACACCCTTAGGGGTAGAGTTTCGGAAAATCCTTTCTTATCGGATGCTTACGTCACACAAAGAATACACCCTCCAAGTTTCTGGTCTCTACGATTAGCGGTTTAGGCTGTGCGTTGATCCATCAGTCAGTCAGTCAGTAGTTCAGGACAAAGCATTTTATATGTATAGACTAGCTCTTGCCCGCGACTTTTTCCGCGTAGAAGTCGAAAACTTGAAGTAGATTGGACCATAAAAATCACATTGTCCCATAACTTTGCCTCCCTTTTTCACCCCCTAAGGGGTCAGAATTTATATTTCGTATTTTCGGGTATTTCGGAAAATACTTCTCGGATGCCTACGTGATACTTTTTTTTGAAGTTATACTTCTTTTGGCGCGATGGAGAAAAATGATGAGAGTGAATTTTTACGATGCGCGCGCACACCGTCACCTAAATTTAACAGCATGAAGTTAGTTCTAGGTGGTATGAAAATTGATAACTATGTTCAAGTTGTATATTCTAGTTTTTTTTTCCATACGCCAAAGAAGTATAACTTCTAACGCGTGTACATAAGTACACACACTCTTTTTTAATTTCAGTTTTTATTTAATTTTCGCACTTTTTAATATATTTATTTTTTAGCTAGGTAAATTTTTTTTATGCAATCGGGTTTTTTTTATTTTTTTCTTGAGCGTAATTTTTCCGGTTTTAGTTTTTTACCTCGACATTTCCACGTTATTGAAACTTAGGCAATTGAAACCCCAGAGCGCTACTCAATAAATAAAACAAAACTACCCGTTAATTCGTAAAGCAATCAACAGAATAGATAATTCTCGTCCGTTTGAGGAGAATCAGTTATTTAATTCTGACCTATAAAATGGCTATAGACCATTAGAGAGCCATGAACCAGAAATAATCAATGAATTTTAAAGTGAGTGACCAAATTGGACTGTATTTACCTTGTTAAGTAACAGAATGGGTTATTATGGAGTTTAATTTATTTTTTGACTGGAGAGAAAGAAAGAATGGAATTGGTACTTATTTAATTGGTGTGTATGCTACCTACCTGTGTTAGCTTAGTGCTAGATACCTCTTCATTCTGAAGGTCGTGGGTTCGAATCCTGGCCGCCGGTGCACCAATGGACTTTTCTTAAGAAAAAATTATGTGCGCTAATCGACATTGCTCTTACGGTGAAGGAAAACATCGTGATGAAACCCGTGGCTTAGTTGGCTCCAGAAGTATTGACAAGTTCTCTCCTCTGGACATGGTCAACTAAGCTGAGAGGTGCTGGGCAAGCCTACTCCATCCTCACGCAAAATGGACTTAATTAAAAAGAGTCTAATTGCGGAAAACAGCCCGTATACAAGTACAAGTAAGTACTATCTATCTATTAGGAGACATAATTGCATAACCACTATCACTAAGTTATAGCGTGCTTAATTTATTTCAACTACAAAACAAAAGTTCAGGGCTCTTTAATATTTAGTAAACATAGAATCGTCGCATTATAATCTCTTTCTATAAAGAAATTATTTACAACTAGCAGCGCTCCGCGGTTTCACCCGCGTAACTCCTTGAGAATATCGGGATAAAAAGCCGCCTATGTTATTCCCAATTAATCAATGTATCCTTATACCAAGTTTTCAAAATCAGTCCAGTATTTTCGGAGCCTATTCGTTAAAATAAAATTAAATAGCAAAGATGTGAAACTTAAAAATCTTTCCTCCTTATAATATTATTACCTATAGAATATTTAACTTAGCGAAGGTAGCTATGCAGTTTTATATCCCGATAGTAGGTCATAGAGCAAGTTTCTTGGGTAACAATTAATTGTTTGAAATGAAAATGCAACCTTACCTTTTTCAAACTCCCTTGAAAGTGGTTTCTTCAACAATATTGGCTCGTGATCTTCTCGCCTCCACGTGATCTTCGGAGGTGGATGTCCTGTGGCCTTGCAGGTCAAGGTAGCATTCTCCAGCTCTTGGACTGACACGTCGCCTGATGTGTCGTCGCTTATTATATCTGGAGGTACTGGATGACAAAGAAAAAATGACTTAAGAACTCTTTTGTATCGACATTACCATTTTGATAACTTGAGTACGATGCTATGGTTACCTTGGCAATATCGGTAACGTGACATGACGTCACACTTTTTGGGAGTGCAGGTGTTCATTGACTTATAAAACTTTATCACGTCAAAAAGTTAGGATTTTTACAAGCTTTTTATTTAGTTTCCGATGTGTGTCATTAAATCCTGCAAATTAAGTTTGATCTACTTCCCGGTTACCGATTTAGCTGAAGTTTTGCATACATGTGTAAATTGCGTAACAATGTAAATAAAAACTTGTTTTATATTTAAGTTTCAGGATACATTTTTCACATATTTGCTATTTAATTTTATGTTGTATTGTTTGAAAGTTAGTTTATTTGGGACAATGTTTGATTATGTCCTCCTCAGATGAAACTGAGTATGCCCATAGAAGAGAACTGGATTAATACTTTTCACAATATCTTGCTTTACGCTGTCGCAAGCAACTTCGTTAGGCATTCAAATTTAACAGTCGTTGATGCGAAAAAATCACTCATTGTTTTCAGTAGTTTTTTAATCGAGCATTTGAGACGACCCACCCAGTTGGCACAATGGTTACCACGCCGGCCTGCCAAACACAGGGTTGCGGGTTCGATTCCCGCCTCAGACAAGTATTTATGCTTAGATATTTGTCTGTGGTCTGGTTGTTTCTATGTATTATAAGTATATATTTACAAAAGAAAAGTATTTAAGTAGTATATCCGTTGCCTAGCACCCATAACACCAGTCTACATACTTAACTTGGGGCTAGATGGCGATGTGTGGAATGCCCTGTAATATTTATTTATTTATTTTTTATTTATGACTACGAATTTACCTAGTTTTAAAATAATATTTCATTTTGAGGATTTTTTTTTGTTTTATTTGTAGGTAAGTACTTACCAAATTTAGTAATTATAGTCAATAAGTAACATAATAATATGTTTTATATTTGTATTTCGATTTTAGTGTTTATTTTCCTTTATGAATAGAGTGTATAATTTTCAATTCGTCTGCGAAGCACAATACCTAAAATGAATATAGACACAGCAATATTTGTATTATATTGTGTTGGGTTTATGAATTATTTCACTATTATAATAAGCCTAGATTTACATAAAAATAAATAAATATTACAGGACATTCCACACATCTCCATCTAGCCCCCAAGCTAAGTAACTAGACTTGTGTTATGGGTACTAAACAACGGATATACTACTTATATACTTTTCTTTTGTAAATATATACTTATAATTAAAATTTAAAATAATTAAAAATTTTCTCTTCTTGTCTTTTTTTTTCAATTTGTTATCGGTTATTTTTATTCTCTTCATTATGTGTAGTGTAGAATCAAGCGTCTAGCAAGCCATTTGCGGAGACATTTAAATGGTATTTAGTTTTATGTTTAGTTTTATACTCTAGTAAACTGTCACTGTCTGTCTTCCTAAATAAATAAAAAATAAAAATAAAATAAATAATACATAGAAACAACCAGACCACAGACAAGTATCTTAGCATAAATACTTGTCTAAGGCGGGAATCGAACCCGCAACCCTGTGTTTGACAGTCCGGCATGGTGACCATTGTGCCAACTGGGTCGTCATACATACACGTAGGTATTTAAAAAGTCGTAACAATCATTAATCTACGAAACACGAGTCATCGTTTCGTAATAAACTTTAAGCGTCAAAACTACAATAAATAATGTAGATTGTAAAGTAGGTCTGCACAAATGTTTTTTTTTTTATGTCACTTTAAAATTTACTGTCCACGTTTCACAATAAATCGACAGGCAAATGAAACAGCATGACTCACCGCAATGGGGTTGCCAATTTTTAACGCGAAAACTTTTGTACGAAACACCCGCATTCGAACGCCTCGAGTTCGAAAAAAAACGAAAGTAAATTTTCACAATATTGTTGTGATTTATCGTCTCTTGGCAAAAATAAAACGGAACTTTTCCTTCACTTCGAATAACCCCATTTACGTTACGGTTTCGCTTTAACATTCGTGTTGTTACCAATAGATATTTGATTTTTGTAAATTTAATAATTTTGCTTTGGTTTTTGGTAGGTTATTTATTTTTGACGTGATTACGTCTATTAAATAAATGAACACCGGAAGCACTCACAAAAAAGTGTGACGCCATCAGTCACGTTCCCGAAACGCTCACGTTCCATAGCAACCAATGTTTCGTAAAATTATCGTCCGTGTTTAATAATAATATCGCTCATCTGGGCTTGTGTTATGGTGACGAGTGAACGACGACGAATAAAAGACTATATAAAGAAAAAAAATTAAAGGAAAAAATGTAAAGAAAAACCAAAAAAAATAATAATTAGTATCGTTTTCTTATTACGTTAGCGCGTAAAATTATCGTCCGTAAACCGAATTTACAGATAATCATTTTTTTCAACTTTTAGTTTATTCTGTCCGACTGCAGGACAAAGACCTCCTCTCTTTTACTGTCTAGTGCTAGCTGAGCCCAGTCCCTACGATGCGAGTAGCTAGGTAGGTAGCTTAGCGAATTGTTGGTATCATTTCTAAGTTACCTATATTTTTCAAATAGAAACAAGAAACGAAATAAAACATTTTCACCCATGTAGAGTTACCCTACATAAAGTTTATTTTGACATAATTTTTGACGTGAATTATACGTCTTTAAAATTTCTTCCATAGGGACACAATTTAAAAAAGAGAATCTAAACAGATCGGAGGATACAGTTTAGCGTTGCAGCTCCATATCTATCATCCCCATCCAAATTTCAATTACCAATGGATAACTAAAGAATCATTTCTTTTTGTTAAAACGAAAAATAGTGTATTTATATAATTTAGTACCTGGATGACCGAGCTTTGCTCGGAATTTTTTTATTTACTTAGTCTAACCTCGAAGCAAACACTCATTGACTTCGTGCTACTTAACAACGCCATCTGCTGGAATAACTTTATTGCTCACAAAAAACAGTATTAGTAGTTCGCCAATAGATGTCAGGAAGAGTCATATTTTTCAGATAAAAAAAGTAAGTTTCGATAAACCACGAATAAAATGACATTTTCTAAAAATGATTCCTAGCTAGATCGATTTATCGCCCCCGAAACCCCCTACATACCATATCTCATGAAAATCATTGGAGCCGATTCCGAGATTCCAATTATATATATATATACAAGAATTGCTTATTTAAAGATATAAGATATAATATATATTATAGAATAGAATAGAAAAAAAATATTTGGACAAGCACACGACAAGAATAAAAATTTAGAACAGTTTAGGATATTACAAACAAACATTAAGGAGCATTAAAAAAAAAACAGAAAATTAAAAAGAATACTATAGAACATAAAAGTTTATTACCTACTTATTCCAAATAAATCAAGTTAATAGGTAAGTAGACTAAACAAACAGCTCACATAACTCTACTTTCAAATATTGTTTGAAAAGCCAGACTCTCGCGAGATCTGTCATTCAGGCAAAAACTGAACAACTTTCGATAAACGTCCAAGTACTCAAAACTTTTCTCTAATCTACAAAATTCATTGCTTTAGTTATTTTGTGTTTTTTGACGATAAAATGTTTATTGACGAATAGACATTGAAATTATTTGAATGTTAAACAACAGTTGGCTGTTTTCAAAAGCGTTAAGGTGAAGGGGTACCAGCGCTCTCTCCATACAAACGTAGTCGACTGTTTCCTCCCTGAATAATGACAGTAGAGCAAATATTTTTTGTCATATAACCTATAACTGCCATGACTATGCCCCTATGTCTTGGTTTTTTCATTTTCTAATTATCATAGAAATTAAGATTTAAAAACATAGGGGCATGGTCAAGGCAGTTATAAATTTTATGCCACATAAATATTTGCTCTAGTGTCATTATCCAGGGAGGAAACAGCCGACTACGTTTGTATGGAGAGAGCGCCCGGTACCCTTTCCTCATACATACCTTCAGAATAACATCATAAAAATTGTAGGTAAGGTTCTTAAGTTTATTTATATATAGAGAATTAGCAATAGGTATGCAACGGGTTTATAACATTCTGGCATAATAGACAACCTTTTTTTAGTTGTGCTACCACCTTTCACACACCCATGACAATGCATTGCGAAATTAATACAGAGAACAAATGCCATATAATAAAAATATCCCGTACAGAGTCAAGTTTTTCTGATATGTGAAAAATAAAAAAAAACGTGTGGCACTCGGGGACTGCCGCGGTAAAGCTAGCTATCGTGCGAGCTTCGTACAGTCGTACCATATACATACACGTTAAGCGAACGCTCCGCCGAGCTACATGGTAGGCGGAGTGGGGGGTGTTAGGTTTTATTTTCGTTACGGAATTTCTGGATTCGGTCGCCGCGCTCATAGCCCGCGATAAAAGCTATGCAATAGCTTTAAAAAAAATGACACCTTTTAACAGGCAAACTGGACTTAACGACTTTTATTACATGGCATTTGTTATTTGTATTAATGTTATCTATACATTACCATAGGTTTTAGAGGACATTACGATAATTGCATCGACGACCCAGTTGGCACAATGGTCACCATGCCGGACTGCCAAACACAGGGTTGCGGGTTCGATTCCCGCCTCAGACATGTATTTATGCTTAGATATTTGTCTGTGGTCTGGTTGTTTCTATGTATTATAAGTATATATTTACAAAAGAAAAGTATATAAGTAGTATATCCGTTGTCTAGCACCCATAACACAAGTTTAGTTACTTAGCTTGGGGCTAGATGGCGATGTGTGGAATGTCCTGCAATATTTATTTATTGAACGTTTTGCTACTAGCTCGTTTTAATATTATGTCGTTTTGATATGTAGGACATTTTGCTTTTAGGTCTTTCTGATATGTAAGAAAAAAAAAGGGATTAATGCGATTAGGTACTACTTAGGTATGCCAGTTTCCATACTTATAAGTTGCTACCCCTTTCATTTGATTTGCTCACCAAAACTAGTCAAAAAATGGTGAAATAAAATACAAAAACAATGTCGTAAATAATAACTTTTGTAATCGTGGTTTGACCTCACAAATATACCAATCATATTCTAAAATATTACCAATCATATTCTAAAAGGTATTTGTTTATTTTTATTAATCCGTTAACATACTCGTATTTCGCAAACCTACTTCCTACTTTCTACTAAAATTATGTGTGTGTGTGTGTTTGTTACTCCTTCATGCAAAAACTACTGAACCGATTGCAATGAAACTCGGTATGTAGATAGCTAGAGACCTAGATTAACACATAGGCTTTTTATTCCGATATTCCCACGGGATTAGGACTTACGCGGATGAAACAGCGGGGCGCAGGTAGTCACTAATAAAAATAACCCTAAGCTGTACTTTTTCATTGCTAAAACGCCTTAATCCCTAAAAAATTCGCCCAATATTTAGGAACAAGTCCCATCTTCGGAATCTTGGCAACCGTCACTCAAAACTGACACAGAGCTGTCGACGATTTGATCAATGATCCTAACGTTTTTATTTATTTTATTTTTTATTCGGGCCCTAAGTGCGAACACTCGTCTATCAATCATGACGGATTAACTGTAGAGCCACAGAATAAGTGTTAGTTTGTATAGCAGGCAGATACTGTTAACCGATTGATATTGATTTCATTTAACCGAGTTGGTTCTTGGTGGTTTATGCGAGGGAGAATAATGACAATCCTACTAATATTATAAATGTGAAAGTTTGTGTGTGTGTATGTTTGTTACTCCTCCACGCAAAAACTGCGACCGATTGCGATGAAACTCGGTATCTAGATAGCTGAAGACCTGGATTAACATATAGGCTACTTTTTATCTCGATATTCCCATGGGATTGGGACGTGGGTGAAACCGCAGCTAGTGAATTATATTTATACAAAGTTTCACGCTAGTGACGTAATATTGAAATCCCTGCCTCTAGTTACACCGATTTTCCTGGAAACACAGATTAAAGTCTCATACCAGTTGATTTAAAATACTCGTGCTTTTGAACATAAAGTCATAATGGAAACGAACAAAAGAAAACGAATTTGAATAAACCCCGAGATAAGGCTTCCCCTAAAAATCTAATAAAATACCGAATGAAAAAAATTGATCAAGTTTGGGAAGCTTCAGCTGTCATCCTGATAGACAATGACCGACCAATAAATCTTACGCCACGCCATAACTCAAAAACGGAAAAAAAGGTGGAACTAATCGAAAATATTACAAAGTCTTGCCTAGTTCAAATATAGAACAAGTTCGAAATTGGAAAAGGAATGGCGACATTTCCTCTGGAGTCATGCAAAATGGCGCAAATAAAAGTAGATTGCTAAACTTTGAGTCTACCGTGGTTGGGACGCCTGCGATGGGCTGGTAGATGTATACACTTATAAAATTTCCTAAAACATTTTCTTATTGTTTTGAACGTGTTCGATGTTTATAAGTTTCAAGATCTATGTTTGCATGTTAATGGAGTTTAAGTACATCCGTGTTGTTTGTACTTCTACCGGATTGTGGAGCTACGAATATTTGAGTTGCTTCAGGCATTATTATGATGTTGTTTGCTTATCGAATGGATAACTCTTGTAATTACTTATTGTTCTGTAGAGAGGTTACAATGTTCAGAGTTGGTTTTCAAGAACGTATTAAGTGAAAAGAGGATTTACTATTATTTATTATGACTCTTATTTTTTCTACTTTCATTATTTTATTTATTTATTTAGTTTTGTTTCATATTTAATTTCTGGATTATTTAGTATTAATTTAATTTTATTTCTTTGATTTTAATTTGATGTAATTTTTGATTTGTGTTTAAGTTCCTATTCTAATTTTAAAGTATTTTAATACAATCCTAAGATCTTTTGGGTGCAAAAGAGTAGGCAATATTGCTATTATTAAATGATCATAACGCAATAGCTATAAAAAAACAATACGCTTAGGTATATATATATATAAGGCAAAGCTTAATTCGCCTTAAGTGAAACCTCGCCCACAGTGTGTTTACTTTAGTTGGCAAGCTTAAGGCTACTCAAGAACATTGTTTCCCGACAAAAGTAAATTCGAACTTTATAAGATTTCATATCAGAACTATAAAACCAATCATAAACCTTGTTGTATGTTACCATCTGTGGGTACTTCGCGGGCTGAGTTCTGAACTTTATTTATCTCCAACTCGAGGAAATGTTTAATGTTAAATTTTTATTCCTTCTTTTAGCACACCACAGACTTTCAATCAACCGATATTTTTTGACGTGATAACGTCTTATAAATTGATGGAACACCCAAATTCACAAAAAAGTGTAAGTCATGCGTCCCGTTCCGGTATCATGACGCCGTCATTTTCCGATTCCATGACGGTGTCTTAGTAAAAGTCACGCGTGTCGTGTTTATTAAATTTTTAAATAATAATTTTGTTCATTTGGGTTTGTGTATGGTAAAAAAATAAAGGAAAAAAATAAAAGAAAAATAAGGAAAAAAATATACAAACAAAAATTAAAAAAATTCAATTTTTTTATCGTTTTCTTTGACGTTATCACGTAAAATTATCGTCCATAAACCGACTTTACAGACAACAATTTTTTTCTATATATGTTTGATCGAAACAAGCTACAACGATTTGACGTAATTTAAACTACCGATCGACCAAACATTTGTGGTCTGCGAGGGTCCTTTGAGTGCGCCTTGGAGACGCTTGGAGACCTACTTATTCTATAACGCTCCTGCTTCGTTTCACAGAAGAATTTCATTTTAAATTTAATATGTTATCGTGTGTTAGAAATACTTTTAACTAGGTTCGTATATTTGGTGACCTATACCTAACTTATTTTATTTATCAGAAAAACTACATCTATCATTACAGGATTCCCCAATGCAACAAATTTAAATTAATTATAACAAATAATCCATAAAGCTACTTTTTGGAATTCACTCTTCCCGCATGTGAATACGTCAATTTGTTCGGCAACTAAATTTAGTGTGTGTAAACCCCGCGTGATTGGTGATTTTTTGACTAGGTTGGTCCTACCACGGCCACAACACACTTATGTGTGTTGGTAATGTTCGTGGGTTAGAACGAACTAGTCCAAAAGCAATGTTAACTTTAACGCGATGTAGTCATATCGAGATTAAGTGTTATAGCAATCTAAGAATACAGTCAGCAAAGGCCTGAGGGTAACAGGTACATATTTTAGTTTTAATTATTTAAATATGGGTTCAGTAATTATTGTTAATTAAATGTGCTTGATATCACTGAAGCTTTCGAAATTTTAAATACTTCAATTTTTTTTTAACCTGCATTAAAAAATTAAATCTTTAAAATATGCACCTGCTGCCCTTAGTCCTTTGCTGACTTTACCTGTTATCTAGTCTTTTGCCCGCGACTTTGTCTGCGAAGAAGTAGATTGGACTAAGGAATCACGTTGTCCCATACAAACTTGGCCCCCCTTTTTACCCTCTAAGGGTAAGAATTTCGAAAAATCCTTTATTATCCGATGCCTACGTCATACAAAAAACAAACCCTTTCCCCTTTATTCCAAAACGAGGTTTAAGGATAGTCCGAGATGTGTATTTAACACTTAGATTTAGATGCAGAATTACTCGTGAACTATAGTCTAAACACTATCCTTATATAATCTATAGGGATAGTGTTTAGGCTATAGTTCCATATATAATCTATAGGGATAGTGTTTAGACTATAGTTCACGAGTAAATCTGTGTCTAAATCTAAGGTTTAAACCCACATCTCGGACTATCCTTAAACCTCGTTTTGCTTCCAAAACGAGACCTAACTACTGATCTTAGAGACTTAAAACTTAGACAAGTTTTAAGTTTCTACGACTAGCGGTTTAGGCTATGCGTTGATCCGTCAGTAGGTCAGGAAAAAGCATTTTATATGTATAGAAGATAACGTGATCATTTTCCAACGAAAAACAAATATTTTTTACCCTCTATCAGACTATTCTTCGATGTAGACGCCCAGAATATGCATAAATTATAGTTTTTATGCAAATGTTACAGAATCAACGCTAAAATAAGAAAAATGGAGTTAAAATTTGGTAAGGAGAGCTGTTCTAATAGGAGTATATATTTAAAGTAATTGAGTGATCGCAAAACAAAGCTAAATTAAAACAGTTACAATGTTCTCCAACCACACAGTAAAGCGAAGTAACCACCCAATTCACCAAGCTAAGTTTATAGAAACCCAATCGCATTAGAACTCTTGCAGTCGACAGCCGACCAAGTGTCACCAAGGTTCCAATAAACTAGGGAACAACTTCCAAATTGAAAAAGAAATCTCGCCTTTGCCGGCATATGCAAATACCTACTACAAAATTACTAAACTCTTCGACATTTGCAAGAAACTGTTCGGTTTGTTCTTTTATTATTTGATTTATGGGTTATATTTTAATATATTTAATAGGAATTGAATTGATAAAGTAATAAATAAATAATATTGTGGGACACTTCATATAGCACCATCTGGCCCCAAACTAAGCAACTAGACTTGTGATATGGTGGCCAGACAACATCACTAGATAGTATATAATTCACCTTTCAAACAAAAACAAACTAATTCAAAATGGGTTCATCCGTTCGGGAGCTACGATGCCACAGACAGACACACACACAGACACGTCAAACTTATAACACCCCGTCGTTTTTGCGTCGGGGGCTAAAAACAAAGTCGCTTCCGCTGTCTGTCTGTCCCTATGTATTCTTTAATCTTTAAAACTACGTAACGGATTTTAATGCGGTTTTTTTTAAGATAGAGTGATTCGAGAGGAAGGTTCATAGGGGTAATACATGCATAATATAGCAGTGTAACATTGATAATTTTTGAGGTTTCTCATGTGATGTCGTAATTAAACACATTTGTTTTGCTCTTACATTGCAAACGCTGGCTAAACTCATAGGGTTCAAAATAATGTACTACACTATTATACACCTTAAAAAGGTCTACAAAAAAGTCCACAATATATCTATCTCTTAGAGATAACCCACAATAACAATTTTTATATTAACCATTAAACATTAAACGAAACACCATAATGGCTTATTTACAAAGCTATTTTTAGCAATACAACACCAATCAAGTACCTTAAATAAATTATAGATCAATATGGTCCTTCACCCATGCGAAGGATCGCTAGTATAGAATAATTTATTGTATACTTTTTTTTTGTACACATAAAGAATCACAGACTTGCAACAAATATATTTGTTGGAGGCGGGAATTGAATCCACAACCACAGAGGTCGTCAATCATGCAAAGGTCTAAGTGACTGACCGATCACAGTTTAAACAGCTGGTCCTGGAGACATGTTTCAGAATGTGTGTTCTTTGTAAAGTAGAGGTTGTTAACTTATAAAAGGTTTTTCGAAATTCCACTCCTAAGAGAATGCAATAGAGGGTGAAACCGCAAACAGAACCTAGTGATAGACAAAATTTAATCGAAAATCTCTATTATAAAATGCTTAACAATTTGATTCAATTTAACTATCAAGATACCTATAGTTGAATCCATCACATGTTACTAGTAAACATGCGAGGTAGCTGAGTCGAAGCCGCACCTTCCACTTTAATCGACCGACCTATATCCCAAGACTAAGCTATTCTTAGCTGGATTAAATTCAATAAGCCAAGACAGTTTTTAAACAACATTTTTATGGGGTCGGTGTGGATGGATTCTTAAAGATACTATTCTTTTTCATAATTTTAAGCGGTGTTGATGGACTGGATGTGCGTACGCTAATTAGTACTTGAACGGGTTGTTTTTCCGCAATTAGACCCTTTTTAATTGGGTCTTTTTTGCGTAAAAATGGACTAGGCTTGCCCAACACCTACTACCCTCTCAACCTAGTCGACCATTTCCAGAGGAGAGAACTTGTCAATACTTCTGGAGTCCTGGAGTTTTTCTTTCACCGTAAGAGTAATGTCAATTAGCGCATATAAATTTTTCTTAAGAAAAATACATTGGTGCACGGCCGACCGGGATTCGAACCCACGACCTTCAGAATGAAAGTCGAGGTATCTACCACTAAGCCAACACCGCTCATGCTAATTAGTATTGCTCTTAGGATGAAGGAACACGTCACCAACAAACCTGTGACTTAGTTTATCTCCAGACGTATTGACGAGTTCTTCCCACTGGTCATGGTCGACTAAGCTGGATGGTATAGGTTCTGGGCAAGCCTACTTTATCTCATACTAGCTGCGCCCCGCGGTTTCACCCGTGTAAGTCCCGATCCCGTGGGCATATTGGGATAAAAAGTAGCCTATGTGTTAATCGAGGTCTCCAGCTATCCAGATACAGAGTTTCATTGCAATCGGTCCAGCCGTTCTCGAGTTATAAGTGTTGTAACAAACACTACTTTCTTTTATATATATAGATATATATATAAGATAAGATAAGATTACCCAGGCAATACAGCGCCCTGAATAGAGCATGGATTAAAGTTAATAATTAATAATTATTACCGTAGACATCGATACATCCGATCTGCCACTTCATATTAGGCTGTGTGTTGATCTGGCACATGTAGCAGCCGCGGTCTTCAGCCCTTAGCGGCCTGATCCTCAACTGCCAGGTTCTTGGCGCGTCCAGGTTGACGGAGTATCGCGAACTGAGGACGGTTCTCTCATGCATGGTGAGGACTGTCTGGTCTTCTGCTCGGAGCCAGCCTAACTGGAGAGAAATTAACATTAGTCAATTACGGACAAAACTAATTAACACACGGACTCTTTCAAAATTATGTTGACTAGTTAATATTATTATTATTTTTGGTTATTTTCAAGTAACTTGATAAAGTTTCCAATCTAATAGAGAGAAAAAAAATCATCCTTAAAGCTTTTCAAAATGATTTCCGCCTGCCGTGGAAATGGTTGCCAATAAACGAACCGATAATGTGCTGTTACAATCTCAAAGATCTGTTCATGGAATTAATAAGTGCATAAAGTATACCTTAATAAATATAAATATAGCTTATGACTGTAACACACACATGTCATGATTAGATAGAAATATTAGTTAAACTTAAACTTAGATAGAAACTTAAGTAACTCTGCTTTCATAGTATTTAACTGCCTTTCAATGAAAAGGTCATTCTGATAGTGATCCGTTGAATTTTTACTTATTCACTTAAAAACCGTAGCGATTTTTTTTTAAGCAACAAACTATTTTAATAAATTCTAATTTGTTTAACTTTGTACCCGCATTCGCATTAATTCCGCGACGAACAGACTTTGTGCCAAGTTTGTACTTAGAAATTAACTAGAGCAAAGTAAACCTTTTACTAAAATATACATTTCCAAACCAGGTGTGAATAACTATTTTAAATAGTGAAGTCAGCTTTTGAAGTAAGTAGTTTACGTCTATAGTTTGCAAAAAGAACAATTATTCTAATTTTTAGTTGTTACACTTTCATTACCGGATTTTTTTTATTTAACACAACGCTTTGATAGTTCTCGAAAGGGAACAATTTCAATGAAATCCTCACCTACATTTTTCGCTTGCTACCAATTGCTGGCATTTTTCTTAGTGGCCATTACCGCAACGTTTTACAAATTAACGCGTTTTACCATGTTTTACCTGAATCATGCTGTCGGTTTCAGTAGCTTGGCGAGCTGCCTGCCCAACAACAATGCACAAAAATCATGATGCACCTTTTTACTTTACGCCATGACGTGAATTTTAATACCGGCATGCAGTCGCTGTGAAGGCAACTCACGGCCGGGCGAAAATACTGTATTCGCTTGCGGAGAGAGCATTTCTTTATTTCTTTTTCCCTTCCCGATTTTCTTTCTTGGGTTTTGCACAATTCCCGTCTTTGTACAGATTTTCGTTTCATTGTTTACAATAAAATCTAATTCGTCTGTGATTAAAGTCTTTGAGAGCGAACCTTTTGTTTTGACCGTTGTTTTTTACCGACCATTGTCAGATTTAAATGTAGAACGAAATACCTGAAGAAAGAAATATACGTTCAGAATTTGTAATGATCTGTCTCGACCTATTTGTTCGTAATTGTATTGTGAAAATGAAGGAGACTGTTTCCGTTTGCTGTTTTTTTATATTAGAAAAGGTCCATAGGAATTGAAATTTAATAAGTACTTATATTTTTAAGGAAAAATGCGTTTTCAAAAATTGCAACTAAGACGAGACTCGAACTCGCAGCCCTTGAATACCGTTCAAGTGCGCTTACCAATTACGCCACTCAGTCAAGTACCGTCATAGTTGAGTTTAAGAATCGCATTAACCTCTTTTCGAATTAAGTATTGGTAAGCGCACTTGGTCCACAACGGTATTTAAGGGTTCGAGTCTCGTCTCAGTTGCAATTTTTGAAGACACATTTTCCTTAAAAAATATTTTTGGATAGCCCAGTGCAGGCCCTGGACTTTAAAAAATAAAAAATCATTGGTAAGTACTTTAAGAAACTACGTTTATAAGAACTTTAAGAAACTATATTGAAAGGTGGAAATGGAACATTTTAGGAAATTATTATATGTCAATTAACTTCTATAGTCTTATACGTCTCTAACATTTAATTTCAACATTTTGTAGATAAACAAGATCGTTCTGAAACCATCGCATTCTCATTATAAGAACTTCTAGCTACAGTTCAAGAACTCTTGTCTGCAGCAAACATGCACAGTTCAGTGTTGCCAACTTAAGTAACGTTTACCCTGCACTGTAATTAAGGTGCTCAAACTTAATCTTAAACAATGTTGCTAGTTTCTTTAATTTGTTAGTACGTGCACTTCAAGTTAAGAACTAGCTATAAATTAACTGAGAATTCGTATACCGTGTTCCTTAATTCTACCTTCACTTTGTAAATCGTTTTAGGCTTTGTTCTCGACGAGATAACATTTATTTTCTTCTTTTTAGATTTTTCGTAGCTTTGTTTTTTTTTGTACTGCTGATTTAAATTATGTTTGAGACAGCTTTTCGAGTCCTATCTATTAAGAATTTACCGTAAAAATTTACAATAAACGAACCATTATCTCATTGTGCTAAGAAAATATTTTATTCAGATCACGTTTTAGTAGTACTTTGAAGTTATTCGTGAAAATGTTACAATGCTAACTCACGTTAAATAAATTGGTAATAATATGATAGTTAGACGAACTAAAGTCATCTATGTAAGGCGTACCTAAATCAACTTTAAGTGGAAAACTTGTGGGGAAAATGTTTTAAGGCCGATTTACACGATGCATGTAACTAGACCCAGTGGAGCTGTTAATAAGGGGATCATAAATTCTGCAACGTGTTTAGGGGATTCTTTTTAATAATTATAAAATGTTTTATTATTAAATTAGCTGGGTATGCTACCTAGACTAGTTTAAAAAGAAAACTTAATGAATAATAAGTTAATCTTTTTCAGCAAAAAGTTACTAAGCGTCACTAATTTTTCGAGCAAACTCAATAAAAAAAGGTTAATTTTGGTACCTACGTTTTAATTTACCCATATCTTTTTATCGTGTTGACTCAGGACCTTGATTTTTATACTAGGGCCTATATATACCTCGGTATGTGTATGAGGAACGGGTGGACCTAGCAATTTCAATTTGCTAGATCCACCCACTCCTCAGAAAATCGGTGGTGACACACTGACAGACAGACGGCCAGGACTAAAAAGATATGACCGGTTAAGGTGGACCGGATAATATGGTCTTAGTAGGATGGAGGTAGTAAGAATTGATTTTTCCTTAAAACATAAAAGGTCTATAGCCTCCCATTTTATGAAATCACATCGAGTGGCAGAATTTGTGGTAAAACTAGGCTAAGAGTTGTTTGTTTTATACATATCTTTATTAACATAGAACTTAAGAAACATTTGAAATACTAGGCTAGGCTAGGCTAGACTAGGCTAAGAGTAGAACCTCCCGTAAAAAGGACCCAACTAAAAAGGTTTACTTATATATCCAGCTTGAATGAACTCACAACCTACCATAAAAGCTAAAGCAGTTCTTTTCCATCCAAAGGTTGCCTGGAAGAAATCGCTTACAGCGGCCGTCCACTCGTGCAACTTGTACTTTATAGCTATTGTAAGAGCAAAGTGCAAAGTGAAGACTTTGCTCTGTGTATATCGTGTTCTATGTTCTGTGTTGTACAAATAAAGTTATCTATCTATCTAGTTGTGGATAATAGCCTGTATACAACTAAAAGTACAACATAAAACGTACCAACTCAGCTAATTACCACCTAAAAACGTCATTGGAATAGGTAAAGTAATTCACCATAATGGTTAAACTTGAGTCCAACTCCAAAGGCGAATATTATAATAGTGAATATTACAGATAATGACCGAGTAACGGCCATTGTGTTCACTCAATTACGTTCATTAGAGTGCTACAATTAGAAGAAAATAATTAACTATGATTAGTATCGAATGTAGTTTAAAATCTATTTTTAATATTGAGATTAATTTGAAGAAATTAAGATACTTATCGCTAGTCGTGCGACTTAAGTCACGCACCGTGGCTGTATATTATCCAAATATTCAAAAGCAACGCAAAAAGTGTTTTATCTTTTTATATGTACTTACCTTTTAGTTAATAGTTTGCACCTACATAAAAATCGCACTCTAAGAAGTATGAAACAAAAAAAATACAGAGACCTAATTCTGTAGGCAATCTCAAAGTATCGTGTCTTATGTCGTTCAGTGGATAATCGTCGTCGGATGCCACCTTGCCCTATAAGAATCCCTTAGTATCTTTGCATTGCAAGGACACGACACTTAGAGATTGCCTACAGAATTAGCTCTCTGTTTTTTTCTTGTTTCATACTTTTTAGAGAGCGATTTTTATGTAGGTAGTTTGTTTTTTTAACTACAATTTTTTACGTAATCGGGTTTTAGATTTTTAACTTATTTTTTTAGAAATGTTACTTCAACAATTCGAATGCCCAGATGTAACGAATTTAAGGAATCAATTCAATTTACTCGAGGACAGAAATACCTACCTCCGATAATTTGCTCTAGCCAATCTTTAATTTTAACTATTGTTACTTCATAACAATAGTTAAAATTAAAGATTACTTTCAGTAGGTATAGAATTTCTTTGACATCTGTAATTATTCGATGAAATTCTGTAAAAAACGATCTGACTTTATGTACACGTAAGTACTTACTTTATGTTTTCCTAGATTAGTAACAGCACATCCTAATGTTGCTTCTCGTCCAAGGAAAAAGGTGTGATTTCCGATAGGTCTCTCGAATTCTGGATCATCGGAAAACTTCTTTGTTGTCATTTGGGAGTCTGGAACAATAGAAAGTAACTTTTTTACTTTTGTTTCCGAAACACGGACTTGCACTCTACAATAATTGGATTCGCTGATTTTTTCCAGAAAGTCTTAAAACTTAAATATTACAACAGGATATATGAAAGTTTATATCAAGTCGATATTACTGAGCATGAGGTGTCTTTTTTAAGACGTTTCTATGTTATCTTTGTACAAAATATACATAAGCATCCAAATGAATAAATAAATTTGACTTGACTTGACTTGACTGCCGCATGGTGAATGAACGATGGGTCAAAATATTAACCGATCACCGATCGATAGGGACACAGCCACGCGCAGACCAAGAGGACGTGATGATGATGGATAAATCATTTTGACTCTTACACGTCACATCAAGAAAGATTCAGGTAATCATAGAAGCTCGGTAACAATGGTCTTGTGACTGACCTAAAATAATAATACTATATTTAAGTCCAAATAAAAAAATGGCTTATTGTAAGCATCTTTTATAGTTTATTAGAAGTTTATGAAAAAACAAAGGTTTTTTTTTAAATTAACCACCTATCTATATTACGTAAATATTCATTTAGTATTATAGGTACATTACGCATGCTTGATATGGGTAAGTTATTGAGGAAAGGGTACCGGAGCTCTCTCCATACAAACGTAGTCGACTGTTTCCTCCCTGGATAATGACACTAGCACAAATATGTTTGTTCCATAAAACTTATAATTGCCATGAACTTGCTCCTATGTTTTGTTTTTTCGTTTTTAAAATCTTAATTTCTATGATAATTAGAAAATGAAAAAACCAAGACATATGGGCATTAGTCATGGCAGTTATAGGTTTTATGCCACAAAATTATTTGCTCTAGGGTCATTATCCAGGGAGGAAACAGTCGACTACGTTTGTATGGAGAGAGCGTTGGTACCTTTCACCTTAAACCTACATTTCAAATCCTTTTGTACAAAACTTCGCAATTACTGTCTTGATTTCTTAATTTTCATTGTCTTTCGAAAACCTTACTAGGAAAAATACACCCAGTAGGTCACTATAGTAGCTCAAGTCAATAATATTTTTTGTAATAACATCCTATTGCATTCACCGAATGTCCACCCAGCATACCAATGACAGAGTATTGAAAAATTCCGCAATCAGCACATGTTTTGATTGCTTATTCTTCTCGACAATAACTAGAAAAATATTAAAGTTGAAATATGTCATCTATTCATATTATTTACTAGCTACATCCCGCGGTTTCATCCGCATAAATTTCGATCAAAATCAAAAGTCCCTTTCATCCCCCAAACTACTTTTCACCCAATTAAGTCTATTCGTTTGAAAATGAAGAGGGAACAACGAAATAAATAAATGCACTTTCGGATATTAGTTATTAGAATATTACTTTTTAAACTCACACGATTTGTATTCATATTCGATAGTAATTATTTCCCTATAATCGCGTATTTTTATTTGTATTTCTCTTACCTCGACGTTTCGACTATGTTACAATAGTCATGGTCGTGAAATACGCGAGTAAATAATTACTTTAATTAGAACATTAATTGTTAAAAAGAAAAAAATATTCGTTAAAAACGAGCAAATAAGTGTATTAGTTAAGAGAAGAAAAATACTCACACCAAAATTTTTGAAAAGAGCTAGGCTTTCAGACCTTATTAGGAAAAGACTTTTGTAATTTTAACCTTTATAGAGGCTAAAAAGGGCTTACGTGGTTGTTACCACTGCGTACAGCTATAATATTATAGGTGGTAAATTATTAAAATAAATACCTATCACACTTATTTACAAACGACAAAAAGCTAATTATTAATTTTTTACATAAAAATATCCAACAAACTGTACCTAGTGTAAAATGATGATTTTAATATTTTTCATTCACAGAAAAATATAAGCTTCACAACCTTGATACATAAGTGGTACACTTTGAGCTTTGCTAGGCATATATTTTTATTAATTTAGGTATAAGTTAGTAAGTAGGTCATTAGAAGGGTTTTCAAAAACCTTGATATTAGTGACAAAATCACAATAAAGCAAATATTTATCTATTGACCTGTTTTTAAGTAGGTCATTTTTAAGAATTTTTTAGTTACAATTAAGGTGGCACATGAGTAATTAATCGCCTCATTCGACAAATCTAACCTAAACAACAAAGGAAAATCGATAAATTTTAATGAGAAATACCGGTCCGGTGACATTTCTATCACCTATGTTCCGATAGTATATATTTAGGCGTAAAACTGCAGTTTAATATAATAATATATAGTAGGTATCTTACCCCGACATTCATTCGAAGGTCGTGTGTTCGAATCCCGGCCAGTCGTGCACCAATGTATTTTTCTTAAGAAAAAATTATGTGCGCTAATTGACATTGCTCTTACGGTGAAGGAAAACATCGTGATGAAACCCGCGGCTAATTTGGCTCCAGAAGTAGTGACATGTTCTCTCCTCTGGACACGGTCGACTGAGCTGAGAGGGTAGTAGGTGCTGGGCAAGCCTACTTCCATCCTCACGCAAAAAGGACCCAATTAAAAAAGAGTCTAGTTGCGGAAAAAAGCCCGTATACATACATACATAGTAGGTTTCTTAAGTTAACAAATCAATATATCTTAAAATAATTTAAACGAAACCAATTGCATACTCCCCTAATGATCCCTTCACATCTTACAACCCCTAACGAACAAGAAAATACATAGGGAAAAAAACTCCCCTTCATAATTACTTCAGGCTGAAAAAACTGGAGGAATAAAGTTACCGCACAAAATGGGGTGGGAAAGGTGAAAAGGTCGATACAGGCGGTGCTATTTGCACCTGTCACCAAAATGGGGGTGTGTTCACATTGACTCGGAATAAAATATTGAGATTGAAAGTAAAGAAATTTTACATAATGCCTAAGTACAGATTTCCTGGTGGGAGGCTTTGGCCGCGGCTTGTTACCACGTATCGCCAAGCGAACCTGTCCGTTTTTCCGATATTTAGTCTGGCGCAGCCACATAAAGAGGACGGGTTGGATTTTTTTAGGTTCATCTACCGTCTTTCTACTGTCACTCGTGTCCCTCGAAAGCCCCTGTTTATTAAGGGCTCTTTGAGTCACGATCTTATAGATCTCCTAAGAAAGCGTGCTACATATTAGACCGCATAGTCACTTACTATCATGTGAAATAGTGGTCACACGCTGACCTATTTAACATAAAAATTAGCTTATGAACTGTGGAAACTAGATCGAAATATTTTATTGGCACACACACAGGAAGCATTCAAAAAAATATAAAATATTATATTAAGAACATTTTATGTTGAATATTTTAGGATAGTTTTGTTTACTTATTTCAATGGATTTAGTGTTAATGCAAAATATGCAGCTCGTATCGTATAGTATAAAGAAAGTTAAATGTTTTAAAAAAACACTGACGAAAGCGGAATTTGACGAATGCGTCCTAAATGAAATAGAATTACATATGCGTGCCCGTATAAAAGTTGTCAAACGAATCAAAAAGTATTTATTTTATTATCGCTCACTCATTTTATATCGTCGGAGGTCAGAATTCTTTCAGTTTTTATCTCAAAGTGGCAATGGAAATGCACTCTACCCCAGACAGGAGATCTTTTGTTAGCCTGATTATTCAGTGGTTACGCTTGTGTGGCGGAAAGTGCAACGTTCATTATTATCAACCGGGTGTTATAAATTTTCAATTGACCTTATAAATAACAGAGGCTTTTTTACCCATTCGCAATTAAATTAATTTAAAACCTCCAAAGGGAAGATCTTCCACTGGGCAGGTGTTGTACCCGGTAGGCCGCGGCCCAACGACGTTTCGTTGGAACATGTATATGAGAAAAACTTCGCTTGCTCTATCTAGGAACTACGGTCGGCTTAGTGGCGCCATCTGTTGGTGGCAATGTGAAGTATTTTTTAACTTTCGAAAGATAGAGTTTAAGTTTAGAGTTTTTGAGGTCCTAGTGTGTTGCTTATGCGTGGGAACCTCTAATTGGTTCCCTGTTTCTGTTATTTTATGTCTATTTATTAGTTATAATAGCTGTTGGTTCTCTTGAAAATAAAGGAATAAGTAATTAAGCTGTTTATTTCTCAGTGGTTTAAACTTGACGTAGCATGCTTTTCTCTTCTATGAGAGCGTTCTACATCTTAGACCGCATCATCACCTACCATCAGAATAAAATGACAGGTCTAAAAAACTATAATGAGAACTTCTGGCGGTCCTAAACAACACATCGTAGATTTTTAAAGGGCGGGGTTTAAAATAAGCTCTTCCTACCCTTATCCTAATTTATTTGGGGTAAGCACAGCGTGTCTTCTTCCACCCTCCTAAATGAAACCCTCTTAAATAAAATAAAAAATATTGTATTAGAATTATATTTGTGTTTTATATGTAGTAAAATTCTGGTCAGAGCAGTAAGTATTAGACTCGCAAAGCTTTAGCATACCTAAACCAGTTCGAAGACTTACGATTTATGGACTTGGTGTGGTTGGGTGCGATCGCACGGACGGTAATATTTCTCATATGGGATATATATATTTGACGACCCAGTTGGCACAATGGTCACCATGCCGGACTGCCAAACACATGGTTGCGGGTTCGATTCCCGCCTCAGACAAGTATTTATGCTTAGATATTTGTCTGTGGTCTGGTTGTTTCTATGTATTATAAGTATATATTTACAAAAGAAAAGTATATAAGTAGTATATCCGTTATCTAGCACCCATAACACAAGTCTAGTTACTTAGCTTGGGGCTAGATGGCGATGTGTGGAATGTCCTGAAATATTTATTATTATTATTATTTATATATTATGCTGAGTCATGCAGACAATTGTCATACTGGAGGTACTACTCCTCTTCATCCGCCTACGTTAATACTCAACACTCTTCGAGTCACATGTGTCTCCTCTCTCCTCATCACATACCCATACCAACTCAAACTTTCTCTTATTTTTCAATAACTAGTGTGACATTCAGGCATCCTCTTATACATATAATCGTTCCTTACTTTATCCATCCTCGTCATTCCACACATCCATTTCAACTTTCTCATCTCCGCTATATGCAATCTTCTCTCATCCTTCTTCTTCAAAGGATAGCATAACAATCTGTACATGACGACAGGTCTAATCCCAGTTTCGTAGATCTTATCCTTCAGTTTAAGTAGAAATTTTAATTTAGGTACGTATGATAAACTGAGAAATTTGTTGCACTCTGCGAAATTTTGTTCATCACTCCGAAGATCCCCGTCAGATCCTCACTAAATTTTTGGGACCAACTTTGAGTTTATACCCTTTCTAAAAAAAAGAATCATCAAAACTGGTTTATAAACAACGAAAGTTATGCCTAAACAACATCTATATATATAAAAGAATTCGTCGAAAGTCGTGTTAGTTACACCACTTATAACTCAAGAACGGCAGAACAGATTTGGGTGAAAATTGGTAGGGAGGTAGCTTAGAGTCAGGAGACGGACATAGGATATTTTTTTCGATATTCCCACGGGATCGGGACTTACGCGGGTGAAACCGCGGGGCGCAGCTAGTATATTATATAATCGAATTGAGAACCTCCTCCGTTTTTTTTGAAGTCAGTTAAAAATTTAACCACGAAAAGTAAAAATCACTAAAAAATTAAAGCTTGCGAATTCTCAGTTTGGGGGAACTACGAGTTAAATTCAGTTTATTTGCTCTGCGGGTTTTGGTTGCGTGCTTTGTTCTCTAGTTTTATCGAGTTGAGTTCTTCGGTAGGTTTATGTCGGTGTTTGTACCTACATACTTTAACTGTCTTTTGCTACAAATGCTTGCGGTTGAGTAAGTTTATTCCAGTATAATAAATAAAGTATATTTACTGGTTTTTCTTTGAATAATTATTATGGAAAGTACCTTGACAGCATGACCAAAAACAAAATGAAGGTTTACAGTTTCGATAACTAGTTTTTTACTTAAGACATGGTCCCAAGCGTTGTGACTTTACCGGAAAAACATTTTTTATTTTATTTTAGAAAGCGGACAATATATTGTTTTTAAGCTATTACGTAGCTTTTATTAGGGGCTTTGAGAGCGGCGATCGAATCAAGAAATTCCGTAACGAAAATAAGACCTGACACCCCCACTCCGCCCACCATGTATTTCATAAACCACAGTGATATATATCTTAGAAAACTAATTTATTTTGCAAATATTGTAAGAAAATAACCATATTATCATTTTAAAGGTAATACCTAAAACCTTATGAGATTCGGTCTTAAAATCAACAGACGAAATATCGGTCGATCGACAAATCTCTACTTTGTCTACTACGTTAGCGTCAAATATTCAGAGGAAACAATATTAAAAATGACGTCATCGGTAAAATAGTGGAAAGCCAGGTGGTAGAAATGAGAATACTTATTGCATAATGTACCGTGAAGGTTCTAGGAATGATTCGAGAAAGGAACATTATTAAATTACGTGGTAAGAGAAAGAAGGTCGCATTTGGCGACAGGTTTTTTTTTAATATGCCCTAGTGGCCTTAAGTAGCTGGAGATGGAGACGCATGGTAGGAAATGGGGAAGTTTTTGCCCAGCATGGAACATAGCAGGCTAGGCTAGGTTAAGTAAGTACTAATCATTTACAAAAAAAAAATCTCAATGGAAAAACTCTTAGGCTACCTGTTCACAGGAGCGAAGCGGTTTACATCAATAGAATTGCATAATAGTTCCGCACGCAGAGTTTTTGATGAGCGCTATTAGTGGAAACGCCGCTCCGCTACCTCGCTCCGCTCCCGTGGACAGGCAGCCTTATCGTAATGGAACAGCTTAAACGGCCCAACGAATTTTTATAAAACTGTCACGGAAAATTCAGCTTTCTAATAAAAAACCCATCTAAATTGGTTCAATCAATCGTTTTAAATAAACATTCCAGTCAAACTGAATAACACCTTCTTTTTTCAATTGCTAGTTAAAAACTTATAGGTAGTAAGAACAACCTTTTGTTGAGCTATCTATCTCTGAAGAGCGATTTTCTGAATTCTACATAGGTACATTATTATATTAGAAACTTTACAAATAATGTGTAGGAAAACGTAAATTTATTCTAAAATGGGACCTCCGATAATATCAGTCGATTGCGAGCCTATCTGTCTGTTCCCTTTTACACCAGAAACGGGTAGAGATAGCGAAGAGAAATTTATATCTATTCTGAGGATCTAGGACCATAATGGACGTAAAAAGCAAGCATTTTTAACATTGTGTGGAACATACATTGTAGTGATTTTATACGACAATGGCAGCGCTCCACGGTTTCACCCACGTAACTCCCAATCCCGTGGGAATATCGGGATAAAACGTAAACCTATAGCCTACCTCGTTAAATGGACTATCCAACACAATAATAATGTTTCAATTCGAACCAGTAATTTCTGAAATAAGCGCGTTCAAACAAACAAACTCTTCAGCTTTATAATATTAGTATAGATTTCGGGGGACCAATCAAACAAGAGTAAAACAGGTAGGAAATGTTAACAAAATGTGTACGGAACCTTCATTGCGCGAGTTCGACTCGCACTTGGCTAGGTTTTTTACTACGAACTTCCATTCATATTAAAACAGTTCTGAGAAACAATAATATACCGACAATGTTAATTAAAAAAACAATGTATCAGCAAGGTCAACACGAGTCGTGTTCAAACAAATTGTTAACAAAAAGGATAACAGACGAAATTAAATTGAGGTGCGTACGTACTCGTGTTTGTAATTATTTAACATAAATATATACTGAAGGAAAAGGATCAAACAAATACCTTTTGTTTTTTATTTTTGTTTACAGATTAGACATTGGACAAAAGAAACATAGATAGATAAACGCTTTATTGTACCATATAAACTTAACTCATAAATACTTAAGAAGAAAAAATAGAGACTAAAATTACAGTATGGCACAATGGACGACCTTATAGCTACAAAAGATCTCTTTCCGGCCAACTTTGAATTAACAAGAATTAAAGAAGAGGCAGGGTGCGTTTTAAAAATATGAACCAATAAAGTTTTGAAAAGAAATCATCCGAGGATGCAATATTATAGCACGCCGTATGATAAAATATTCAATCGAGAGTAGACATATAGACAAATCACATCTTTTAGACTGCCTATCCACTGGAGCGGAGCGAGGTAGCAGAGCAAGGTAGCAGAGCGAGATAGCGAAGCGGTGAGCGAGATAAAAATCCTGCAATATATTTTTTTATTCATTTATATATTTTAAAATTCTATTGGTAGAATTTTACCTCGCTCACCGCTCCGCTACCTCGCTTCGCTCCGCTCCAGTGGATAAGCAGCCTAAACTCAAATCCAACCATGACTAGCGGTCCTATCATGGTTGTAGGTTTGAAGCTACTTGACATAGAGACGCGTATTTCATTAATCATAACAGGACGATTGAACTGAATATACTCGTACCACGTTATCTATCGATAAGATAATTTATTAAACGATTTTGCCATTAACGTATCAACAATACTGGACGAATATTGTACTGGTGTGTGTTATTCCTGTAAACATTTTACTGAAATGGACAGTTGTTCACGCAGAGTGTAAATAGTACGTCAAACGAATATAAATTCGTGTTGTATTACTATGTAAAGTTTTCAGTTATTAATTATGTGAATTTCAAAATATTTACTTTTGGATTTCAACATTCTGTGATGAAGGTATATGTACGGAAACAATTGTACCCAGCAATATGTGGTAAGCTATTTTTTTATTTTTGTTGTAAAGGTTGAAAACTTTAAACAAGAGATTTCAAGGTATAGAGTTGATCATCTTGGATCTCGCTCATTTACAAGCAGTCCAACAGAGACCAAGTTGTAGCACCAATCGGATCCTTAAGTTCATACAAAAATGACTACTAAACACACAAACATAAAAATACCAATTAATAATAATATTTGGCCTTTACATGGCACCAGTTACTGAAAAAGTAAAAAGGAACCGTTTGAGTTGGTATGGACATAAATGATGAGAAGAGAAGAGACGCATGTAACTAGAAGGGTGATGAGTATGAATGTAGAGGAAGAAGCCGACCTTAGAAATTATTTATGGACTGCGTTAGACAAGACATGAGAGAGATGTATGTGAACGATGAGATGACGACTAATAGGAGTGAATCGAAGAATATATTTATAAATTATATGTAAAGGGATATATTCCCGTTTTTTATTTTTGTTTTAAACCTGACGTTTCGGGAACTTTGACCATAGTCATAGGCAGTTTAAAACAAAAATAAAAAACGCGAATATATCCGTTCAAATATAATTATGAGTTCAAGTCGCGAAAACCTTAGAAAATACTATGAATCGAAGAAGAAAACATACTCCGCCGACCCCAAATAAATTGGGATAAGACCAGGAAAATGATGATGATTTGGCCTTTACATCTAATCTAAATGATTTAGGCTTACAACCTTAATTCATGCTAATCAGAGCTATGTATAGCCTGAAAGTATAATATGGAGTGGGCTTGCCCAGAACTTATACCACCCTCTTAGCTAAGTCGACCGCGTCTTGAGGAAATAACTCGTCAAATATATCTGAAGCCATGCAACGATATGTTCCTTCACCGAAAGAAAAATATCTATTATGTTTCTTTTAATATTAGCTGTCTAAGTGCTAAGTTCAAAATAATTCTAATCGCAAAATAAAATGTCACAGAAAAATATTGTCTATCTATTCTATAAATCACTAGCGACTCGTCCCGGCTTCGCACGGCTATATTATGCACAAACTTCCACCCCCCCCCCCATTTGCCCCCCCTTAGGGGTTGAATTTCGCAAAATCCCGCCTTAGTGAGCACCTACGTCATAAAAGGAACCCCCATGCAAAATTTGAGACTCCTAGCACTTGTAGTTTCTGAGATTTCGTGATGAGTAAGTGAGTCAGTGATTTTCCCTTTTATATATAGATTAAAATTTGAGACTCACTCATCACGAAATCTCAGAAACTACAAGTGTAGTTTCTGAGATTTCGTGATGAGTGCGTCAGTGATTTTCCCTTTTATATATATAGATTAATATTTTGTTTCAGTGTATATAGGACACATGCTGATTGGTTTTGGCGTGATGTGGGTAGTTATTTCCGGCACCCCTATACTACATAAAACATCTTTGCCTGATGTCGTCAAAACACGAGAAACTAATCTAATAATACATATTTATAATTTAGCCGTTATAATTGGTAAGTTTAACGAGATTATGACTGACTAGCATAGAGTTTCAAACTCATCATATCAGCCACATGACGTCCACTGCTGAACATAAGCCTCCCCCAAAGACTTCCAGAGCGATCGGTCGCATGCTCTCTGCGTCCAACGACTTCCCACGACAAACAACACAAACTCAAAAAATTTAATTCATTCAAAGTGACTTTGAATTACATTGAATAGTCATAAAAACTAAAGTTAGTTCGAAATGTCTACTTCATAACAACTATCTATATGCTAAAGTTTAGCCTAATTCGTTGATTGGTTTGAACTGCGTGAACAAATTACTCAGTCAGTCAGGATTTTGAATTTTATATTTATGGATTCTTCAAAATTTAATTTCATACGATGTTATTTTCAGGTCCTTTCATCGCTTGTTTCCTTCTAAACTCAAGAGGCAGAAAGTTATGTTTCCATTATGGCGGATTTTTCAGTTTCGTCGCGTTCATATTTCTAATGATAGAAAGGGATTTATGGGTAATCTACGCGGGACAATTTCTCCTTGGCTTAGGGACTGGATTCATTTACGTTTCTAGCTTCGTCTATTTGGGGGAAATTGGGTAAGTAAAATTTTAGAATGCACGAGGGCAGTGATTAAGAATAAGCGCGGGCAAACAAACAGCTCGACAGATTATGATGAAAGTTTGTAGGTACAGGGTTAAAATTGACTATAGACTATAGTAGTTATACCGCTTAGAACGAAATCATTCATAGTTTAATAACTACAAAAGAAATTAGCAGAAGCCTAATAGAAGTGTCCTCTATTTTGTTAGCATAGTATCTGAAGCTGATCCCTACTCGTCGGAGATTAATTACTTGCTACCATTAATGAGAAAAGGGTACCAGCGCACTCTCCATACAAACGTAGTCGACCGTTTACTCCCTGAATAACGACACTAACACAAATATGTTTGTGCCATAAAACCTATAACTGCCATGACTATGCCCCTATGTTTTGGTTTTTTTCATTTTCTAATTATCATAGAAATTAGGATTTTAAAAACCAAAAACTAAACATAGAGGCATGGCAGTTTTAATTTTCTTTTTGTCACGTCTTAATGCTAAATCAGCATCTCTGCAACACTATTGAATTATTTCTTGATAATTTGTTTGTTAAAGATAGCAATTTACATTTATGATTTCTAAATTCTAGATCCAAAAATATAAGAGGAACCATCTTGATTGCAACAGGACTGGGATATACTTTAGGGATGTTATTGGGGTTTTCGATAGCAGTTGTATCTTTCTACGTAACTTGCAGTATTGGAATGCTTCTCAGTGCAGTTTTTGTACTAACATCTTTTTATTTACCGGAATCACCAATTTTCTTAACGATAAAAGGTAAAGTAATTTGTATTCATTCTAAAACTGTTAGTTTTATGTTTATTTTTTACCGGATGTGTCGAAATATCAGTTAGAAAATAAAGACAAAACTAATCCAAAAACATAAGAGGAACCATCTTGATTGCAACTGGAGTGGGATATACTTTAGGAATGTTATTGTGGTTTTCGATAGCAGTTGTATCTTTCTACGTGACTTGCAGTATTGGAATGCTTCTCAGTGTAGTATTCGTACTAACATCTATTTATGTACCGGAATCACCAATTATCTTAACGATGAAAGGTAAAGTAATTTGTATTCATTATGAATCTGTTAGTTTTGTGTTTATTTTTTAATTGATATTTCGACAAATTCAGTAAAAAATAGTTTTATAGATAATAGTAGGTACTTTAATTCTCAAGTGAGTCATGTAGCAGTGAAAAATATCAACTAGATAAAATAATAATAAATATAAAATAATAATAATAATAGGACATTCAATCATCTTCATCTAGCCCCAGGCTAGTTACTTACTACATACTTTTGTTTTGTAAATATGTATATACTTATAATACATAGAAGCAACGAGACCACAGACAAATATCTAAGCATAAATACTTGTCTGAGGCGAGAATCGAACCCGTAATCCTGTGATTGGCAGTCCGGCATGGTGACCATTGTGCCAACTGGGTGGTGAATGGCGCTATATATGTCTAGATTGGCCAAGTATAACTCAGGACCGAGATGCTTTGAAGGGGTAAAAGCGACCGTAGTCTAGTGGTAAGACATAAGTTTACTAATTAAATAGGTAAGTAGGTAATTTAAACAAAAACTTTGTTTCAGGTGACGATGAAAGAATTACAAAAAGTTTAACTTCATTAGGTAGAGAGGAAGAAATAGATAAAATGCTAGCAAAAAGTGCAGATTTTGCAGCTTTAGAAAAAAGAAAACGAGATCATTGGTTAGACATATTTAAAGTAAAAAGTAACAGAAGAGCCTTATTGATTACTTTTACATTAGGATTATTACAACAAATCGGAGGACTTGTATCAACAGAGTTCTATGGAACAATTATATATTTTTTCATAGAAGGATTTAATGTTATAGAAACAGATCTAATATTGTTTATTAATGGTGGAAGTAAATTATTGGCTAGTATTCTAGCTGTGTTATTCATAGATAAAATAGGAAGGAAATCATTAATGATGATCTCGACTTCTTCATGTGCTTTAAGTTTGGTAAGTAGTTTTTTGTTTTAGAGAGTGACTTATTGTGTAGGTATTTATCAATACAAAAATAAATAACTCTTTTCTCTCGTATTACCTGCCTCATATTGTCTGATTACGGTGTTTTTTTTTTGTTTGTTTGAACGCGCTAATCTCAGGAGCTATTAATTCGTATTGAAAAATTATTTTTGTGTTGGATAGACCATTTATCGAGGAAGGCTATAAGCTATTTTTATTTTGATATTCTCACGGGATCGTTACTTACGCGGATGAAACCGGGTGCAGCAAGTTCATTATAAACTAGGCTTTCGTTTATTTTTTATACATTTAATACATACTTTAATTTAATAATAAATCACATAAATCTAGAATACAAACTATTCAAGCGAATGACATGATTACTATAATATTTTGTTGCAACGGGGATAAAAAAAATAGGAATACCCCCGAACCGAAATTCCTTTACAAAATGTGAATGGAATGGGATCCTTTCTGATATAAAATATTAAAAACTGCGGTTGAACCCTACCTTTTTGTTTGTTTAAGGCTATTTTAGGAACGGTATTCTTTATCGATTTTCTAAATGCACCGGACAAAGTCATACCCATTTGGATTCCTGTAATCGTCATCAGCAACTATTTTTTATCGTATGAAGTCGGTGAGTAAAATAAATAAATTATAGTATAATATTCAATTTACTTGACAGGTTTTGATTGCAATTTATGAATCAAGACTTTTTTTTAGAAGTATCAAAAGAAAGAAGCATCAGGTAACCGCTGAAAGCTCTTCTTTTTTAACCGACGAAAAAAAAGGAGGTTCTCAAGTAGACGCGTATATTTTATGATTATTAGGCTTCCGTACCTCAAAAGGTAAAAAAAACCCGTATACGAAAGAAATAAAGAAAAACATTTATTTAATGCAGGCACACGACAACTTTTAAATTAACACAAACCAAGAAATAGGTAACTTATACAACGAAGATATAAATAAAAAAACAAAAACACTAAACTTAAGAATATTTAAGAAGCCATGTTTTACCCCAAACGGACATTCCACACATCGCCATCTAGCTCCAAGCTAAGTCAGTAGACTTGTGTTATGGGTGCAAGACAACGGATATACTACTTTAATACTTTTCTTTTGTAAAAATGTACTTATAATACATAGAAACAACCAAACCACAGACAAATATCTAAGAATAAATACTTGTTTGGTTGTCATAAAATGAAATATTGGATTTTTTACAGGTTTTGCAAGCATACCCCAAACCCTAGTCGGTGAACTGTTCGGCACCAATGCTCGAAGTACCGGCGCAGCATTCGTTCTTTCTATGTCAATACTTTGCGGTCGAGGTTTCGCATACGCGTTCCATTACTTAATTCATACTTTTAACACCTATGTACTATTTTGGATATTCTCTGCGGTGTGCGCAGGCGCTTTTTTATTCACGATTTTGTCTGTACCAGAGACAAATGGAAAGTCACTGTCTGAAATTGAAGACATGTTGGATAAAGATTAATGGAAAGTAGCCATACTTCTACATAGATTACGTAGGTATCTTTCATATAGGTAAGGAAAGGATGAAATAATGTAATTTGGATTTATTTTGTCGTCAATTTTGTGCCCTAGAAATCGTTGTACATACACTCATGTCCCAAAAATAAAATTTATAATAATAATAATGTTGATTTTTTTATTTTCCTGGATTAATTATCCCACAGCTAAGCAAAGCCTTTCCCAAAGCACCTGGAGGGCAATTCTCGGCCGCGTGAGATAATGTCGAAGTAGAAATATCTCGAAAAACATGACTGATGTCGATTGCAACAGAATTTTCGTATTCTCGAAATGTCACATTAGAGAAATGTTTAAGCGCTCGACTTGCAATGCAGACAATTGATATTTCAGTGACATTTTCAAATCTTCTTTTCCACCCATTGCCAAATTAAGAATATGAAATGTCAATCTACACTAATATTATAAAGAGAAAAGATTTTGTTTGTAACGAATAGGCTCCGAAACTACATGACCGATTTTGATGAACCTTGGTAGGAAGAGACATTGATTAATTGGGAATAACATAGGCTACTTTTTATTCTGATATTCCAACGGGATCGGGAGTTACATTATACAAAAAAGCGTGTTATTTTCATTTACACCCTCATACGATTTTATTTTCAAACTTCTGCCATCAACTTCAAAAATGTTCTTAAAAACCAATATCCACCAAACTTTACTCTTTTATAGTCTTCAGACATTATAAATTCATGAACATAATCCATTAGAGAGTAAAGGATTACTTTCACTAATTTAGCTTAAGTTAAGAGTAAGTTAGAAGTTAAGTGAAGGGGTTGGTAAGTTTAGAAGCGATTTTCGGACGAAAAGTTGAGCTTTTTAGAGATCTTTCTATTTAAGTTTTGTATGACGTTGTAAAGAAGTTGTAAAGTTGAGATTTAAGAGGAAATGGTACCGGGCGCTCTCTCCCACAAAAATATTTGCTCGAACTAGAGCAAATATTTTTGTGCCATAAAACTAATAACTGCCATGACCATGCCCCTATGTTTTGTTTTCTTTAATTTTTTTTTGTTTTTTATATCTTAATTTCTATAATAATTAGAAAATGAAAAAACCAAGACATAGGGGCATAGTCATGGCATTTATAGGCTTTTTTGGCAAAAAAATATTTGCTCTAGTATCATTATCCAAGGAAGAAACAGTCAACTACGTTTGTTTGGAGAGAGCGCCGGTACTCTTTCACCTTAAAGCAGTTATTAAGCGATTTCGATAAATTCAAAATAGGTTTTACTGAAACTATTTTGAAAGGTATGTTGCATAAGATATACTCGTACGTTTAATATAACTAGAAATTGTTTAACCTTTTGCACGCGAATGTATGGTGTTGCGTGATGACGTGTTTGGTTTAATGGCGCGACATAAACTGAACATTAACATAAACATAAATTTGGCAGGAATCAAAAAAGTACGCTTAAATATAATTTATCACAGTTACTCATACAGTGGATCTTATTCAACCGCTTTTAGGCTCATAATCCAACGTATTACACACGCGTGCGTTATGCATTACCTCGATGCCACTAGTGTGTTATAAGTTATCCTGATAAGTTAAATACGTATCTTACTGCTAATTACATGTTATGTGAATGAAACATTCTTAGTTTAACTGGGTTATACTGTTTTGATGTATAAAAAAAAACGGTTGGTACCAACATAGCGTTTGCCAACAAAAATGGTAGTCTATAAAATCGGTTTATGAACGAAAATTTTACGTGATAACGTCTTAGAAAACGATTAAAAATTGAGTTCTGTTTTTTTTTAAAACAACAAAAATATTGTATATCAGACGAGGCTGTATAGGTTAAAAGTCTTTTGCCTGCCCTTTTGGGGGTATAATAAACAAAAAATATTGGCCAAAAATACTTAGATATAATAATACTCAAAATATATTTACCTTATACTTTTTTCTGGTTTTATTGTTTTAACAAGTACCTTTTATTGTTTTAACAAGTCTTTTCCTTTATTCGCAACTGTGATAAAAAATCGTCGTACGATACGCGTGTGGATATTGATCATTGCATCTCGGCATTTTCAACACGCTCGCGTTTCGCTCGCACGTTATAAACCGCCTCTATGCAATGATCAATTTACCACACTTATATCGTAATGCACTATTATGAAATAGGTAGTTACTTTTTTACAAGAATGTACTTTATTTTTAATTCCCACCAAATTACGGTCAATAACCTCTTAATAAGACTCACCTTTCAAAGCCATGGTGGGTAGTAAAGCGAGAGCCTGTATCATGGACCAGAAACACGACCTCTCGATCCTCATCCCGACGACTCAATATCACACTTTACCAAGAACACTTCACTTCGACGGCCATTTTGTTTCAAGTGTCACTTCATTAAAGCTAGTCATTTGTTTGTTATGTCAAACATAGTCTGTTAGAAAGAAAGTATAAATAATCATATACTTAGTAAATATAATGAGATTAAATAATAAATAAATAAATATTGCAGGACATTCCACACATCGTCATCTAGCCCCAAGTTAAGTTACTAGACTGTGTTATGGGTACTAGACAACGGATATACTACTTATTTACTTTTTCTTTTGTTAATATAAACACTTATAATACATAGAAATAAACAGACCACAGACAAATATCTAAGCATAAATACTTGTCTGAGGCGGGAATCGAACAAGCAACCCTGAATTTAGCAGTCCGGTATGGTGACCATTGTGCCAACTGGGTCGTCAAATTAACTCTAGAATTCCCGATATGACATCTTCAAAGACTCAATGACTGGTTCTAAAGTAAAATGCTGAAATGCCTTGGTTAGTCCTAGTCTTAAACTTATTTAGACCTATTGTAAGTATAAACTTTGAGAAATTTGTATTTAACCCAAAAATTGGAACCCCGTACCCCTAGTATAATTGTAAAAACAAAGTTGTGTATGCCTATCACAAAATTTCAGCAATGTTTCTCTCTATTCTAGTGTTTAATTGTTGTTGTACCTAATAAATAAAAAGGTCAAGGCTCTATTTTATTTATTTAGCGGATCGACCGCAAGGATGATCACGTGATTGTAAAAGGCACCAATCAGCGCTCAGCAATTTGGTACTAATTGGTGGATTTCGTGGTCACATCTTATAGTACCGATCGGAAAGAAAACTTTTATTACCCGACTGCAAGGAAAGGGTCATGCCTTTCGCGCCTATCTTTGTATGTTTGTTTGTTTGTAATTTTTTAAGGTAGAGTTTTAAAGGAAATATTAAGTTAAATTAAGTGTATTTTTATCTGGACAGCGTATTCTAATTATGTGATGTGGAAGAATTGTGGCTTTCTGTCTGTTTTAAGTTTCAATTAGAAGGTTCTGCTATAACTGTATTATCAAAAAGTGGTTATCCTACCTTTTTAACATTATTTTTGACAGTCCGGCATGGTAACCATTGTGCCCACTGGGCACAATGGTTACCATGCCGGACTGTCAAAACACAGGGTTGCGGGTTCGATTCCCGCCTCAGACAAGTAATTTGCTTAGATATTTGTCTGTGGTTTGGTTGTTTCTATGTATTATGAGTATATATTTACAAAAGAAAAGTATATAAGTAGTGTATCCGTTGTTTAGTACCCATAACACAAGTCTAGTTACTTAGCTTGGGGCTAGATGGCGATGTGTGGAATTTCCTGCAATATTTATTTGAAGCAGAACACTTTTACTATTTCCATTTCTATTTGTAAATTAATATATTTAATCCGTTAAAATTTTCCTAAAACGAATACTACAATAAAAACAGGTAGGTATGTAATTTTTACAAAAGCTTATAATATTTACTGATCTTCTGTAATCGGATTGGTTTTTCGATTATTCCGTTTCTGTGTGTATCTTTAATATTTTTCGTTTATCTTTGACATTAGGTATAAAATATGGAATATTTAAGTAAGATGTTAGTTTAGTTCTTAAGTTAATTTAATTTAAAACGCCCACCGCAAAACTTATTGGTAAAGTTCTAAAAACACAAAACAAGCTTGAAAAACTTATGTAAATCTTTTAAAATTGCGTAACTTAGTTAAAAATTAATGTGAGTATTATAGAACAACAAACGCAAATTTTCAAAGGTAAGTACGGGAAAAAGCCAAATAATCTAGATAAAAGTATTTATTTAAAAAAATAAAAGAACATCCTAAAAACAAATGAAAACGATAAACAAAATGAGCTTTGATCTTCAATTTGTTTTTCCAACGTTCATTTATTTTTTGTTTATTCCGACCCTCATAAGTCTTATTGATTTTATTTCCTGAAATTTACTGAAAACATCATCGGAACATACGTTTGTATAACATTTGTTTAATGGAAACAAGTAATTGTCATTAATAAAAATGGATGGAAAAAAAATTCTTTGGGAAAACGGTGGAAAAGGTTAGGTTAGATAAATACCTACATTTTTTTTTCAGTGAAGTTTCTCACGGTTTTTATGTCTAACCAATCAAATCTCAAATACCGCCACTGTACGAAATTTTGGAGATGCATCTTGCTTTGTTAAAGTTTCCAGTACTTAAACCTAGTGCTGGCAAAAGCAGTTTAAAATAATAAAATTATTCTAGTTTAAGTGATTCAAAGGTTTTACAATACCTAAACTCCACATACTAATAGGACTGGAACAAAGTTAACATTAGATTGAAAAAAGTCCTACTAATTAGTCTTAGCAATTAGTGACTTTTAAAAACATAGAAATAGAAATAAACCTTATATTAAAACTACAAAGAAAATTAGTAATTCTGTCACTAAATCATAAATACTTGACTTACAAACATTAAAACCTTTGTTTTCTATGAAAATTCATATACCAAGGGTATTATTTTACTTTAAATCCTTTGTGTGCTACGATGAATATTTTACGAACCATACCATAGTTTAAAATCAACAAAGACTTTTAAACGTATCTTAAAATAAAACGAATCGATAAATCACTATTTTAAACTTGGTTACACAAAAAAAAGTCCATTTATAATTCACATTTCACAACATCGCAACAAGTCGTTTCGTTTTGAGATTGCTGCGGATACGCGTCCGACTCTCACCGTAGCCGGTAGCACACTGGCGTCGTAGCACACAGCTACGACATGAAAAGGTTACGTTTAAACCCTGCGCCTTTGCATGAAAAGGAATACAAATGTTATGTTTTTCCGGTTTTCCGGCTTTGTAAAGAATGTTTGGTTTTCTTTAGTGAACTATGACGCGCATACGTTCTTTTAAACACTGTATTTGTAATGTTACATGAATTGAAAGGTCTTTTGACATCGGAATGACAGTCACGTCATATTCATATTTAATAAGGGTTGAGGTAGAAAACACAGGTATAACTATCTATATTTTAAGTTTGGTAATCCAATAATGCGATGGGTAGGAAGGGTAGGATATTATTTATAAACTCAAACTAAAACTTATAATTATTTAACTAAATAAATATATATTACAGGACATTCCACACATCGCCATCTAGCCCCAAGTTCAGTAACTAGACTTTTGTTATGGGTGCTAGACAACGGATATACTACAAAAATGACGACCCAGTTGGCACAATGGTCACCATGCCGGACTGCCAAACACAGGGTTTATATGTATTATAAGTATAAATTTACAAAAAAAAGTATATAAGTAGTATATCCGTTGTCTAGCACCCATAATACAAGTCTAGTTACTTAGCTTGGGGCTAGATGGCGATGTGTGGAATGTCCTGCAGTATTTATTTATTTATTTTATTTATAAATACTTTTCTTTTGTAAATATATACTTATAATATATAGAAATAACCAGACCTCAGACAAATATCTAAGCATAAATACTTGTCTGAGGCGGGAATCGAACCCGCAACCCTGTGTTTGGCAGTCCGGCGTGGTAACCATTGTGCTAACTGGGTCGTAAATGTTATGATTATAATAATATTTCCAAATTACTAGTTTTCAAAGTGACCAAAAAGCTGATTCCTACCTCGGACAGCGGATAAGCATCAAACAAAAAAAAACTTTCTCTATATTATTAGTGTACTCGTAGAAGAAGAAAAATAGCCAAAAAAAGTGGTTGTCTGTGTGTGGGTTTCGGAATCCATCTAATTAAAAGATAACAACCAGAAAAAACATTAGGATACCACATATTATTATCTATATCTATAGTAATATTATAAAGAGGAAATATTTTTTTGGTTTGTTTTTTGTTTGTTTGTAACAAAAGGCTCCGAAACTTCTGGACCTTATTAGATAAAAGGTATATAGATGGCTGGAGACCTGGATTAACACATAGGCTACTTTTTATCCCGGGTGCGGGTAACGCGGGTGAAAACGCGGAGCGCTGCTATATAAAATTATAGTTACAAACGTAATCAACATTGTGTGGCTTTATTACAATCCAGGTTATTAACGTCAATACTAATAATAAATTTAATGTAGAATAACAGTAAGGTAATTACGTACTAATCATGGAAGAATTAAGTACTGCGGGGTATATAACTTCTATGGTACTAATTGACGTATTAAAGAATCATTAGCGTGATATTCATTGGTATATCCTGTAATTTAAGTAGGCTAGACTGACGATCCTGGGCGCCTTCCTTGTCCCAGCGATTCAGTCTCGCTATTCAGTAATTACGTAATAATCATGGAAGAATTAAATACTGCGGGGTATATAACTTCTATGATACTAATTGACGTATTAATGAATCATTAGCGTGATATTAATTGGTATATCCTGTAATATAAGTAGGCTAGACTGGCGATCCTAGGCGCCTTTCTTGTCCCAGCGACTCAGTCTCACTATTCAATAATTACGTAATAATCATGGAAGAATTAAGTACTGCGGGCACGGGTATATAACTTCTATGGTACTAATTGACGTATTAAAGAATCATTAGCGTGATATTCATTAGTATATCCTGTAATTTAAGTAGGCTAGACTAGCGATCCTAGGCGCCTTTCTTGTCCCAGCGACTCAGTCTCGCTATTCAGTAATTACGTAATAATCATGGAAGAATTAAGTACTGCGGGGAATATAACTTATATGGTACTGATTGACGAATTAATGAATCATTAGCATGATATTTATTGGTATATCCTGTAATATAAGTGGGCTAGACTGGCTATCCTGGGCGCCTTTCTTGTCCCAGCAACTCAGTCTCGCTATTCAGTAATTACGTAATAATCATGGAAGAATTAAGTACTGCGGGGAATATAACTTATATGGTACTGATTGACGAATTAATGAATCATTAGCATGATATTTATTGGTATATCCTGTAATATAAGTGGGCTAGACTGGCTATCCTGGGCGCCTTTCTTGTCCCAGCAACTCAGTCTCGCTATTCAGTAATTACGTAATAATCATGGAAGAATTAAGTACTGCGGGGAATATAACTTATATGGTACTGATTGACGAATTAATGAATCATTAGCATGATATTTATTGGTATATCCTGTAATATAAGTGGGCTAGACTGGCGATCCTGGGCGCCTTTCTTGTCCCAGCGACTCAGTCTCACTATCCAATAATTACGTAATAATCATGGAAGAATTAAGTACTGCGGGCACGGGTATATAACTTCTATGGTACTGATTGACGTATTAAATAATCATTAGCGTGATATTCATTGGTATATCCTATAATTTAAGTAGGCTAGACTGGCGATCCTAAGCGCCTTTCTTGTCCCAGCGACTCAGTCTCGCTATTCAGTAATTACGTACTAATCATGAAAGAATTAAGTACTGCGGGCACATGAGTAGAGATAGAACCAGAACGTTGCATATTCACAAATAGTATATTATACAATAATGTAACTATACTATCCGTCGCGTCTAATCACCATAACACAAGGTTGCTTAGATTGGAGCACTCACTCACTTACTCAATAGTTCCCACCCTTCTCTTCCAAAAGAAAGAGAAGTATATAAGTCCTCTATCCGTGGTCTGGTCAAGAGCTTCCTCTTATTTTAATGGTGAGGTATGGGTAGATTTTTTTCTAGTTTCATTATTTATTTTTATATAAAACTTTTTTATTTATTTCCTTTCGAAGTACGGAACCCTAAAAATGAAAGACAATCGAAAAAAAGCAAAAGACGATCGAAAAAAAACAAGAAAAGATTGGACTAAAATACATAGCTATTATGACGTAGGGATCTGCTGAGAAATGATTTTGGAAAAATTGATGCCTTTAAAGGGCAAACATTTTCAAAGTGGCTTATTCCCAAAGGCCCATGATTCTATTTAAAATTGTTCCTATGTGGTCCATAAAAAATATTAATATAATTTCAAGTGTTCTTACATTAACTCCCAATGGGTCTATGAGATTTAACAAATGTACAGTCGGCTGCATAATTGCAGCCCCGGTAGAGTTTTTAAATATTACTATTATTGGTATGTTTTCATTCTAATAATTTTTGTTTGATAAATTCATGAGTTGAAAGGTTTTGAACTTTAACTAAAGCAGGTGCCTAGAATCTTGCCTAAGTTGATAATATTCTTATACTAGCCGTTTTAGAGCTCTTCGGTGGGTCTGCAATTATGCAGCCGACCGTACAGTCAGAAAATTGATTTCCCACGACCATTATTGGTTCTAGGAATCTGCACCATCCTTCACTACATACTGCTCTTAGCGCTGAATTACCACCTATAATATCCTCTAAGCTTAGTCGACAGTGCCGGAGGAAATAACTTGTCAATACGTCTGGAGCTAACTAAGCCGCGGGTTGCGTAACGATGTATTCCTAGAATAATGTCTTTTGGCGCTCATAAAATACAGAAGTGGCATACGTAACCTATGACGTCACGGGACGTTCTCACAAAGAGATATCTTGTGAGCTTATAAAACAACTTGTATTTGTGTACCTATTTCAGGAAAAAGAAAATGATTGATTAATATTGATATTAAACATTATAGAAATATAAGATTTGAGCAAACACATACCACAGACTAAAGGGTAGGTCTATTGCTAGTTGACATTTGAAAGGGAATGAAAAAAAAAACAGACAGACAGACGGACAAGAAAGTGATCTTATAATGGTTCCTTTTTTACCTTTTTAATCTATACTAATATTATAAAGCTGAAGAGTTTGTTTGTTTGTTTGTTTGTTTGTTTGAACGCGCTAATCTCTGGAACTGCTGGTCCGATTTGAATGATTCTTTCAGTGTTGGGTAGTCCATTTATCGAGGAAGGCTATATGCTATGTATTATAATATACTACTCATATATATATACTACTCATATATATATATATACTACTCATATATATGTATTAAATCGTCTGAAGAAAAAAACTACGTTAAATATGTATCGTAATATTATATCTTTATCAAAATTAAGCATTATGTTATCAAGAGTATTTATGTAGAAGTAAAATACTTTTTGTTTCATCTCAATCGGATATTTCGTTTAAAAGTTATCACGTGTGTAAGAAGAAAAAACATAGCCTTCCTCGATAAATGGACTACCCAACACTGAAAGAATCATTCAAATCGGACCAGTAGTTCCAGAGATTAGCGCGTTCAAACAAACAAACAAACAAACTCTTCAGCTTTATAATATTAGTATAGATTACAGAGGAAAGGGTACCGACGCTCTCTCCATACAAACGTAGTCGACTGTTTCCTCCCTGGATAATTACACTAGGACAAGTATTTTTGTTGCATAAAACTTTTACCTGCCATAACTATGCCCCTATGTCTTGGTTTTTTTCATTTTCTAATTATCAAAGAAAGTAAGAGTTAAAAAAAACAAATTAAATACAAAAAATAAGACATGGTCGGTCATGGCAGTTATAAGTTTTATGCTGCAAAAATATTTGTTCTAGTGTCAATCTTCAGGGAGGAAACATTCAACTACGTTTGTATAGAGAGAGCGCTGGTACCCTTTCCTATTAAGGGCTATTTATGTGCACCTTAAAAATAAACTTTAGTTCTACGAATTTAGGAAATTAATTTTTTTTCATACATTTGAAGCGACAAACTATAACCCTTTTATACTACCCACAGTCGACCGATTAAGTCTATAGTCTGAGTTTATCCTAACATACCTAACAGTAATAGAAGATAAACAAACAAACAAAAAGCCTTTATGACATCATTCATATCTATCATTCACATATAACTGGAGATGTTTGGATTTTTTGAATGTATGTCAATCCACTGATTTACCAATTACACACATCACGAATAAATATTATATAAATATAGCAAGACATTCCACATATCGCCACCTAGCCCCAAGCTAAGTACCTAGACCTGTGTTATGGGTGCTAGACAACGGATAAACTACTTATATACTTTTCTTTTGTGAATATATTCATATAATACATAGAAATAACCATACCACAGACAAATATCTAAGCATAAATACTTGTCTGAGGTGGGAATCGAACCCGCAACCCTGTGTTTGGCAGTCCGGCATGGTAACCATTGTGCCAGCTGGGTCGAATAATCCATCCTTGCAGTCAATTTTTACCAATTTTCCAGTTTTAACCATAAGGACGATTGAAAACATCACATCGACATTTCACCGTTCAGCATAATAGGAAATAGGTTCTCTTCCGGTACAATGTAGTTCATATTACAAGTTGCGTTATTAGGACGTCAGTAGTAAAACTTCATCACGGCTGCGCTTGGTCAAGTTTAGCTACATCTTCTACTGTATTTAGTGTTCCGAAGAGTGTTCGTGTTCTGATAATATTCTTACTGACGACTTAATTAAGGGGGGTCCATACGCCAACGACCTTGGTACACAGCCGACTAAATTGTTACTACCTGCACCTGTCGTCTTTGTTGGTGAAAACTGTTGATTGTTACGAATGTGTTTTGTTTTTCTCAAAAGTGCTGAAATGGAACTGTAGGTGAGATTTTTACCGACATTTTGGTGTGACTTTGAGCCAAAAATTCCCTGTGGTTTTGAAGCCATCCTAAAATTAAGAATTAGAACTAGTCTTCTTGTAATTTTCGTCTCATATTCCATTTCAGCACTTTTGAGAGAAACAAAACACATTAACAATGTTATTTGTAAGCGACGGGTATTTCTAACGCTGTGCGTTTAGCAGCATAAATAGCCTTAAGTCGATGGACGCAGAGAGCATGCGACCGATCGCTCTGGATGTTTTTGGGAAGGCTTATATCAGCAGTGGACGTCCTGTTGCTGACATGATGATAGTGCCAATTTTTATTCCGTTATTCCTAAAAGATTTAGGCTTACGCAAGTGAAACCGTGTGGTAATGCTAGTAAATAATATTTTTTTAATAAATCCCCATCATTTTATCGTGACATAGATTTCTATATTGACAGAAAATATTTGTTTCGTAAACAAACTTTTTCATTAGTTGCCTACGCAATGTTTTTGTCGACTATTTTTCCATTGGTTTCCAGTAGTGTTTTTTTTATTATTTTTCCTTCCCATACAGTTGTTCTGTCAGCACTGGAATGACACTGAAATGGCCAGTTGTGCTGGAATGGTCGTATTGGATTCAAAAGTAGATCGCTAATCCAGTTCCTGGACTGGTTTGCTCACTGGATCGAGTGCATTCCAGTGTGTGTATTACATCTTTCCAGTTGCGATCCAGCTGTGGATTGGATACTGTACTGGAATAATGTAAACCGACTATTCTTTATAAGAGGATCGGTAGTAGGATACTATTGAGGGCGTGAAGCAGATTTTGGTGTTAAATTTTTTCAGTAATTTATTATGAAACTAGCTGCGCCCCGCGTTTCACCCGCGTAAGTCCCGATCCCGAAGGAATATCGGGATAAAAAGTAGCCTATGTGTTAATCCAGGTATCCAGCTATCTAGATACCGAGTTTCATCGCAATTGGTCCAGTAGTTTTTTCGTGAAGGAGTAACAAACACACACACACACACACACACACACACACGCACACACAAACTTTCACATTTATAATATTAGTATTATTATGAAATTATTCTTAGCCTTTTTTTTAAATAAAGATTTAAATGCTCGAATATCATTGGAAATTAATGGAAATACATACAAGTTGTTTCAGGTAAATATATTTAAACAAAACTAAATAAATAAGATTAATTTCATTGACCACATCACAATGGGTTATTTGAAAAATGTATGGAAACGTTAAGCTTTTATTTCTCAAGCGAACTTTCTCTAAACGTGTGACAGTGACGACCTTTGAACTGAGTTTTTTTGTGAACAGTGAGGTCGAATCGAATCGGCTCAGAATTCTATTAAAACGATAACAGATTTCTACGAAATACTGTTCCAATTTAACTGGCTTAAACCGTATTGTAATAAGATTTACACGAAAAAAAATACGAATAAAAATATGATGTTGGATAGAGATACCATTTCGATCCAACGTCATACGTCAGTTTAAATTTCTTACGTCACTTATATACTACAACGACTTATGGAACTTGTTAACAAATATTACGTAGGTACTAAGATTTTACAGACCAAGGTTGCTTGGAAGAGATCTATTTGAGCGATAAGGTCACCCTTTGTAACACTTACACTTAAGTTTTGTTTTTTATATTTCACTAGCAGCGCTCCGCAGTTTCACCCGCGTAACTCCCGATACCGTGGGAATATCAGGATAAAAAGTAGCCTATAGCCTTCCTCGATAAATGGACTATCCAACACAAAAATAATTTTTCAATTCGAACCAGTAGTTTCTGAGATTAGCGCGTTCAAACAAACAAACAAACAAACTCTTCAGCTTTATAATATAAGTATAGATGTAATTTAAAAATGGTGCAACAAAGAATCTATCTACGATTTATTTCTAGACAATTTCATCTAAAAACTTTTCAATCGATACAGCTTATTTTCTCCACCATTAAACCAGGACATACACACGGACGGACGTTGCGGTAATTTTGTATATATTAAGTTGGTAACTGAAAACTTTGATCATTAGAACACGGCCGAGGTAAGTGCCGTTGAATGTTATGTGTACCTACTAGTGGCCCAGGTGGGACTCTTGTGACGTGTGGTCTACGTTACAAACTTTTAGCTGACTTTTTTATTTACTATGGCGACCCGCCCCGGCTTCGGACTGCTATATTATGCAGTAGCGACCCGCCCCGGCTTCGGACTGCTATAATAACCTCTCACCTGGCAGACAAACCACCGCAGTAGCGACCCGCCCCGGCTTCGGACTGCTATATTATGCAGTAGCGACCCGCCCCGGCTTCAGACTGCTATATTATGCAGCAGCGACCCGTCCCGGCTTCGCACTGCTATATTATGCATATAAAATTATTTGTCCTGAATTACTGACTGACGGATTAATGCACAGCCTAAACCGCTGATCGTAGAGACCTGAAACTTGGAGGGTGTGTTCTTAGTATGACGTAGGCATCCGATAAGATAAGAAAGGATTTTCCGAAAATCTGCCCCTTAGGGGGTAAAAAGGGGGGCAACGTTTGTATGGGACAACGTGATTACTTGGCATATTTTCGACTTCGGCGCGGACGAAGTCACGGGCAAAAACTAGTTAGACATTTACCTTCCTCTTGAATCACTCTATCTAATAAAAGAAACCGCATTTTAAAATCCGTTGCGTAGTTTTAAAGACCTATAAGCATACATAGGAACAGATAGCTGGACGAGACTTTGTTTGAGACTATGTAATAATCTATATTTATATAATATTACAAAGCTGAAGAGTTTGTTTGGTTATTTGTTTGTTTGTTTGAACGCGCTAATCTCAGGAATTACTAGTTCGAATTGAAAAAATATTTTTGTATTAGATAGTCCGTTTGTCGAGGCTATAGGCTAATTTACATTTTGAAATTCCCACGGGATCGGGAATTGCGAAACCGCGGAGTGCTGCTAGTGTATTATACATATTAACCTCCAAAAAACAAAAAAATCTTTCCTCTTTATTATTATTTGACGACCCAGTTGGCACAATGGTCACCATGCCGGACTGTCAAACACAGGGTTGCGGGTTCGATTCCCGCCTCAGACAAGTATTTATGCTTAGATATTTGTCTGTGGTCTGGTTGTTTCTATGTATTATAAGTATATATTAACAAAAGAAAAGTAGTATATCCGTTGTCTAGCACCCATAACACAAGTATAGTTACTTAGCTTGGGGCTAGATGGCGATGTGTAGAATGTCCTGCAATATTTATTTATTTATTTATATTTGTGTAGAAGGAAAGTCTGGTGGTCACAGGCTTTTACTCTATAACCTACTGGTATAAAAAAAAATCACAAAGCGAATAAAATATATGATTGTTCGCTCTATTGCGTAAATGTATGACAGCTCCTAATCGAACTCGCTATCCTCTCACAGTTTAAACCGACTTAGGGCTTGGGTGCGCTAACTACCGAACTTTCGGCTATTATATGTCAAAACAACTTACATTGAAGCCTTAGTTACACGTATGTTTTGCCGTCTTTAACAACATTGAGTTACATTATTATATTAGTTACGATAACATTTATATATCACATTGTTTCTGGGAAGGGCAGAATCAAGAGCGGTAAAGTTGTGCCTACTACTTGCTTGGTAATTATTTTTTTAGCACAGTTGCTCATAAAGTGGATCTTATTCAACCGCTTTTAGGCTCACAATCCAACGTATTACGCACGCGTGCGTTATGCATTATCTCGATGCCACTAGTGTGTAATAAGTTATCCTGATAAGTTAAATTGGTATCTTACTGCTAATTACATGTTAGGTAGATGAAACATTCTTAATTTATCTGGGTTATACTGTTTTGATGTATAGAAAAAATGTACCAACAAATAGTTTTTATGCTAGCAAAAATGTTTGTCTCTAAAGTCGGTTTACGAACGAAAATTTTACGTGATAATGTCTTAGAAAACGATTAAAAATTGAGTTTTGTTTATTCTTTACTTTTCCGTACCATATTCTGTTTTTAGCCCCCGACAAATGGAAAAAACCCTAAGAATTTTGTATGTCAGACGAGGTAGTATAGGTTAAAAGTCTTTGCCTGGCCTTTCGGAAGTATAATTAACTAAAAAATATTTCCTAAAAAAATTGTAAACATAGACTTATCACCAAATATTTTGTTATTTATTATTTTCTTTTCTTTTATTCACAACACGCGTTCCGCTCGCGCGTCATAAACTGCCTCGATGAAATGATCAATTTACCACACTTGTATCGGAATGTAATAGTGTTTAAGGTTGCCTCGGCATTAATAAGTTTAATAACTATGTTTATGTCTCTGGAAACATTTTTAATATTTATTGCACTTTCAAAAGTTTCACTGAGACCTTCTCCTTTCTTCTAATACGTAGATTTTCCCCAACTGAGCTATGTGACCACGAAAGACTGGTCTAATTAAAGCTTTCTAATTGTTTTTCCTTTTAAATATTAGGTTTGTTGCAGTATATTTATTTGTTCCCTAGGAATCAATTAATCATCATATAATTTAATACTCACACAATAACTTAAGTATTTTTTTCGGATTTACCCATGACTTACCTAATCTAGAATGTAAGTAGTATTTTATAAGTATTCTACTGTTGCGTCATAACAGTTTATTAGTTTTGATGTTTACATAATATTTTTATCTTCAGGTGACCAAAGGAACTGCTACTTTGGCCAACAGATCGGCATTGCCATCCAAAGCCTTTAGATTTTTAATATTGATCTTTTTTTTTGCATTAAGCAAATTTATTTAAATTAGAGTTTTAATATTTAATTCCTTCACTATAATACCAATTATCAATTTATGTATAAATATTTTAAGGCACCATTTCCTTCTGACCGCTATAAAACTCTACTATACCATCTACTGCAGACATTCCGAAAAAAAAGAAACAATCATAACCCATCTACATAAGGATTTAGCTTCCACCCGAAGGAAATATAAATACTGTATTGAAATATCACATAATGTGTATCGGAATCCTTTCCCGAGTAATATCAGATGACCAATTTTACTTGAACTACCAACTCCCCTTGTTTCGTAGCAATTCATGAGTTTAACAGGAGATGGGATGAAGTAGAAAGGTCTTCCTAAAATGGTTGTTTAGTAAACGTTCGATAGGTTAGAAGCTACTTATGTCTATGAATATTTATAACGTATTAGAGTGTCGCTTGTTGCCGCCGATGTTAAGGGTAAGGTAGGCGGATATATAAGAGAGTTAGCTTAATGTCTTATTGAAAATTCATGCGTTTATAACAACCGCAGAGGTGTACTATCTTATAGATTTGGTATTTATAATATCTCAAGATATTTTGGTCGAATAATTGTGGTTATACTAAGTGGCCAGGGGAAATTTTCGGGAATCAAATTTCTCTAACCTGCGAGTGATGAGAGAAGAAAGCCGTTTTACTGAATTGAATATTATCCGGTGTTGGTTAATCAGAATTAAGACTAGATAGGGTTGAGTAAAGTTAATCAAGGGATCTACATTTCCCCCCCGAGGGATCCCGCCTTGTCGTGGCGGGGGAGCTTAGTAACCGTGGCCTTGCCAACCACGGTGAAGCCAAGAGGAACTCCGGGCCAAGCCAGGCTGGAAGAGCTGGCTAGCCCGAGAGGGACCGCTCCACCGACTTACTCGCAAAGTCCGGTGTGAGCGGTACGAGAGGTAGGTTGCAGTACTGTATAGGCGGTACTGCGACTGAGGCGGGTTGCGGTGTAGTATGGGCTGCACCGCAACTGAGGAGTAAAGGCCACGGCGGGAAAGGGTTGCCGGTATTACGGTGAGCCGTTTCCCCTACCTTCCGTGGCCCTGACGGGGCCGCCACCGTTAGATGGCGGACGCGGTGGGGTCGCAGAGGAAGAGGACTGTCGGTGTGTTGTTGCCGCTTTCCCTGTCCTCTGCGACCGGAGTGGCTGGCGATGGGGCTACTTACCTGACCCATCGCAGGGGACCATGGGTGTCCAGGCATGGGGCTGTCTGGTGTCCATCCGCTTGGTCCCCGAGAAGGAGGTTGCGATGTGCCACGTGCTCTGGTGCGTCGCAACAAGGAGGGAGGGGCGAAAGCCTGGTAAGAGGAGGGTCCTCACGGACAAATGCCGTCGGGGCTGCTGATGAATGCGAAAGCGATGCCGGTAGCTCCGACAATAGGCATCGAGACGGAGCACCCTGGGGTTTTAGTCGGTTGGAGCCCGACATAACCACTTCGTTGGCCCCAACAATGAAGTGGTACCCGACCGGGTTTCCCCAGGACAAAAAAAAAGAGATCTACATTTTTATTTAAGTGGTACATAGAACTTACTTCTCCGCTGGCCCAGCGACCCAATGTGGATTTTGGCTTCCAAAACGAGTCTTTCATCGCTCCCTGTCCTGCGCTATTTCTAGCCAAATGTTGTCTTGAAGTTCGCGCAGGTCAGCTTCCACTATGTCCTTCCAGTAATACATGGTTCGTCCCATGTATCGTTCGGCCTTCGATCGATTGGGCGACATACGTATGCTATCCTAGCGCTTCGATCTTCTCCCATTCGCTCAAGATGGCTAACCCAATGAAGGTGCTGGTCTGGTAAATCTATAGCAATCAACTTTTTCTATGACTTTTGGAATTAAGTTTTTTCGAATATTTTGAGGTTATGTTTACCGAAAATCAGCTGTCACATACAGAGGTCATTAACCTTAAGATTATGCTTAATTTTTATGTTTTATTGACTTTGCTAAGTCTGAATGACCTTTAAAAAACAGCAAAAACAGATTATTAGGTATCATAACTTTGGAAAATTCCAAAAAAACGTTTCGAATTTCGTAGAACAAAAGTTGATTGTTAAGGTGCACAAAAGTAGCCTTCGACTGCTTTCTTATATAATTACCATTATTCAAACAATAATGACCTCATCTCACCTGATGGGAAGCGAAGATGAGATTGAAGATGTAGCATGCTCGCCTAGAAGGTACCTATTTACTCTTTGACTTAAAGACTCCAAGGTTGTAATTTTGTGGGAACAGCGACGCGGGTAGAGAGCCACAGGACGTCCACTGCTGAACATAGGCCTCACCCAAAAACTTCCAGAGTGATCGGTCGCATGTTCTCTGCGTCCAACGACTTCCCGCGACCTTAAGTAAGTCGTCCGTCCATCTACACAGAGGCCGTCCCACGCTGCGCTTTTCGGTACGTGGTCTCCAATCTAAGACTTTTCAGCCCCAATGGCCATCAGTTCAACGAGCCACATGCCCCGCCCATTGCCACTTCAGCTTACTAATTCTAGGAATTGATATGCTATACCAATTATACCAGATTTCAGTTTGGTAAATAATGGATGTCAATAAAGATAGTATATCTACAAGGATATTCAAATATTTTTTATCAAATAACTAAACAAAATGTATGATAATACTCGTTTACGGTCGTGCGGGTTAAGCGACGCCTGGCGCGGTCATTACTTCGATGGGTGACCAATTAGTAGTGTGGCAAAAATGTGTTTTCGTGAGCCCCTTCGTGCTTCGGAAGGCACGTTAAGCCGTTGGTCCCGGTTGCTACCTCTAGTAGCAGTCGTTAGGTCAAGTTATAGGCCTTAGGGTGATTTGAAAACTCTAACAATAAGTGAGCCACACTATACGCGAAGAAGAAAGAAGATAGGTTAAAGGTTCGTTTCGTATCAAATAAAATTCAAAGTCAATGAGACTATCATGAGACGCACTATGGCAAAATGTAATCTATACTAATATTATAAAGCTGAAGAGTTTGTTTGTTAGTTTGAACGCGGAACTACTGGAACTACTGGTTCGAATTGAATTATTTTATGTTAGTCCATTTGTCGAGAAAGGCTTTAGCTATTTTATATTTTGAAAATCCCACGGGATCGGGAGTTACGCGGGTGAAACCGCGGAGCGCTGCTATAATCGATAAGAGTCTTGTCGATGCGACCGTTCCGGTAATTTACCGCACTTACCCAGATTGTGTGAAAAATATAATAATTATGAAAACTTCAATGACAAACCATCTTCATAAACTTTTAATTAAAATATGTTTTGTCACTTTCATACTTTTGCAAATGACAGATGTATGACCAACACAAAGCATGTTAACATGATAACAACCCATGGACGTGATTTAGTTGGTCCATTTCAAATAATACTTTCAAATATTTGTAATATTTACCTTTGTGAGCATGATCACATAAAAAAAAACAAACCCCATGAGTTTCTTGTGCCTTCTTCTCATTGGTGGGCGCGTTCCGAAGGCACACATCCTAACTTAGTTTTTAAGACTTTTTCAAGTGGTCCATGTACGTACAATTGTATTAAGCATCCAAAGAAATAATTTTTTTTTGAGTTTTGAGTTTTGCATATAAGGTAAAGAAGAGCATTTGCAAGTAACAGAACCTCGAGCATTCGAACATTTGCCTGTACCTATTGTACCATTCTCTATGATTTAGTCGATCTGTACCTGTTTAACTTTTTTTGTTGATTACTCAGGCTCCTACTAATTGGATTTTGATGTAAAGTATACCACGATCTTCCTCAAAATAGAGCTATCTAATATAGAAAACCAGATTTTAATTAGACAAACAAATAGACAGACATGAAAGTTAAAGACTATATATTTTTGTTCTACTACTTTTTCTAAGTCCCACAAACCCATTTTTTTAATTTGCTTCCAAGTACAGACCTCTCTTTCTTTATTATAAGTTTAGAAGAAAACATGTAAAATACAAATATAAAATAAAATTAATATATTATTTATATAAAATAATATTTAAACCTACCGATTTTGATAATATTAAAACTCACAGAAATAAAAACCAATTAAAAATCCTATTAGAGCCATTTTTGCGGACGAAGTCGCGGGCAAAAGCTAGTAGGTTTATAAACGATTATAAATAAGGGAGTATATCATAAGAATTAGATTTAAAAAACCAATTTTATATTGAACCCACCCTATTTAATTCGAGAAAACCGCGAGCATCATTTTAAATGCAAATTATAAATGTTAATATATAGAGTTCAATTTATATTCTAATTCGATGACTTTCCGCTAGAGGGCTAACGTGTCACTGCTAATATACATTACACACGTACATTATTATAATATTAATACATTATTATGTATGTATATTATAATAATGTACACCCTGTATATGTATACAGGGTGTCCCGTAATGAATGGATAAGCGGAACCTATAGATAGAGGACATTGTGCCGGTCCTGAAAAATAAAAAATATTCTCTATGAAAACCTGTCGGTTTTAGATATATCCGCCATTTTAGAAATTGTCTCTCACTTTAATAGGGATTAATTTTGTATTAAATGCTCACAATACCACGTATTATACAATTTTAGAATCTCAATCAATTGGGCAACTATTTTTTTTATTTGGCACTAGGGTGACCATTAATTTTATTTACACTGGGAAAGGTTAAAATTCAGGTTAAAAAATTAAAATCAAGAATTTTGAGTTAAATATTAGTTTAAGAAAAAACTCTTTATGTATCATAAAAATAATTATTTGCATTCGATAGCACATTTATTCTGAAAGACTGTCCAAAAACATATTATAAAAATTCCTTTATTTGCAGTTTTGGTATCAAAAAACAAAGACTTTTTTAAAACTTTTAAAAATGGCGGATATGTAGGTAGACTTTCATAGAGCAAAACTTTTATTTTTCAGAACCGGCACAGTATCCTTTATCCATATGTGCGTGCTTATCTATTCATTACAGGAGACCCTGTATGTAGAAAAACTTTGAGATGAGCTTGTAGCTTTGTAGTTAATAAGCATAGAAATAGTAAGATCAATTTGTTGGATAATGATACAAAGCAGACATACTAAATTTGGATACCAAGGGGTTTTTTTAATATCATGTCCAGTAACACGTTTCATAAAATAGATATCTAAGTCTACCTAACAGGGAAAAAAACATTATTTATCTTATCTAGGTATTTAATCTATAACTCAAAATGACGCACAAAAATCCATTTTTATTCTTACCTACTATTAATAGACATTTTAAAATATTACGTAATCCATTTTTTTTATGATTTCCTGATTTTCTTACTTATCAATAAGTATATTAAAAAATAATATCTCTAATTGTGACATAATTTGGGCCTAGTTGTGTATTTTGAGTTTTAGCATACAAATAAAATATTTATTATCGTATATTATATTATAATAAACTTAAAAAAATATTTATAACGAAGTGTAAAAATTACATTTATACGACACGTGGCATCACAGTACGACCAATCAATTTACAGTTGCGCATGCGCAATACAAAATATCTTGCAACATGTTTAATTAATTTAAAGTATTTACCAAGACAACTCACTACATAGCTGCAAGCATTTTCAACAATTTACTGCCGCCAGATTCAAGAACCACACTTTCACCAGCATCACGAGATTGACCTTCTAGGATTCCATCAGGGATGCCATGACGATTTTTACCGCCATCATTTTTTTCATCGGATTCAGGTGCAGGTGTAGTTGTAGGAATTGGAGTAGTAGTAGGAATTGGAGTTGTAGTAGGTTCTTCTGTGGTGGTAGCAGGTTCTGTTACAGAAGAAACTGGTGCTTCAGTTTCAGTTCCAGAACTTGGTACTGTAGGTCCAGGTACCGTAGTACCAGGTTCTGGTGTAGTATGTTTCTTCAGTTCTTCTACTTCTGCAACAGCACGATTCTTTTGTCCAGCCATAGCTAAAGTTGATACAAACAAGCAAAAGGACAGCAATCCGAGAAACACAATCATTTTGTTATTCATCATCCATGATAATACTCTCTCAGTGTAATATCTGCACGATGTTCCGTTCGGCATTTTGTTTTTTTTTTTTTATAATTGTTAAGTCACACAACTGTTTCTTTCTAGTACTAGGATACAAATAATTTAATATTGTTATCACTATATGTGATATCGAGTTTGAGTTATCGATAGACTCTTATTGGTGTTCGCATTCGGGGATTTTAACCTTATCTTTAACACGATAAGGTTTAAGATAGCTTAGGATAAAGTTCGCGTCGATGAGATAGCGTTTCATTTTCAATGAAGTATAATGCAATATTGGCATTAGCAATCTCTTATTATTGATTGTGCAAGAGATAAATCTCTTTCCATCCATATTTTGAAGTCTGTTTCTATTGTCATTGTACAGTACTGTACTGACGAATTTCATAAATGGACAAGTTAAGTAAAGTGACGAGTTAAAGAAACTGGCGAGAAAGGAAACTTCACCTGTTAATGACTTTCGCAATACTGACGGATGAGGTAAACTGAAAAGAAATTGGCTAATTAGGAAAATTGACGAATGTTAACCCAACCGATGTTAAAAAACGGTGATGATTGTTTTTTAAACCAAACTAAATATATTATGCTAATATTCAAAGATACTGTTTAAATTCGTGACACGGATATTAAGATTTGGCTATAATCAAAGTTTTATTTTATTATTTTGACTATTATCTGCTAATTCAATGAAGATAAATTTATTTCTGGGGATTGACAATAGGTAAAAAGGAAATAATTATGATGACTCATAATGCGTAGATAGGTAGCAGCAACTGGTACTTTTTATTGGACTGTACAATAAAAACGAGCTCTAAAATATTTTTAGATGTACTCTCAAGATTTTGACCAACTTGAGGTATCAGCCCAGACTCCATCTAATTTGAAGCTTGATTTTATTTAATAAAAATCCCCAAATTGTAAACTATAACACAAAGCGCATTGTTTGAATCAAAACGTAGAGCGTAAAAGTGAAATCAAATTTCTATTGCGCCCTTTGGGAAATCAGGTGAGACGAAGCGTTCGCGACTGATTTGATGTTTCGATGCCAAATAAATATTTTATTGATTATTGCTCCTGTAGCTCGAGAGCCCAGACGTGACAGACTAACGTCATAAATCTAACTAGCTACATCAAAAGAGTAGACTAGAGTTATGTCAAAAAACATTTAAAAATTAGCAGCGCGTTATTCAGTGAATGTAGTTCGTTCTGACACTACGCTAACACAAGACCATGTTGCTAAAAACGACACCTAGGAAAGATAGATATAACGCTCAGTTAAGCATATAAGTTGAGAAAACTGTGCAATTTGTAAGTTTATTTAAACAAAAGGCCAATTCTCGTAAATAACATTGTTCAAATTATATTTCAATATCATTTCGATCACAAATATAATACCCTCAAATTAGCTCAAAATACCTTAAAAGTTAGATTTTTGTAAATAAACTGACTTCAAGGGTATCTTTTGCAATCGAAATGATATTGAAATGTTATTAAAAACAATGTTATTTACGAGATTTGGCCTTCAGATAAGTATCTAACTCTAAACTTAGTAGAAATTGTTAAGACAAAGTTGTGTACGCCTATTATAATGGTAAACACTCTTGAATTTAATTTCAGTAATGTATGTAGCGTATGCGCTCAAGCGGAGCGACGACATCAGTCGCAGTCAAACAGCCAGCGAGTGAGGTCGTGCGCTGCCTGCTACTACCTACCTAAAGATCATTAGCGTGTTTTAATATACTTACCTCTATATTACAAGTGACGACTGGACGTCACAATGTATATCTCTATTCTTAGTGTTATTGTGTATTACTGTTAGTGTACTTAATAAATAAATAAGTCTGAGATTTCGGATCGACTACATCTTGAAAATCTATTCAGATTATACGACGTAAGTCTACTAAGTCTGTGATCTCGGACCTACACCTTGAATCGTTGGTTTAACGCTGATTACTTTGCTGTTTATTTCTTTTTAACAATCGAAGTGGAAACGACAATTTTGTTGGAATTGTCGGAAATGTTGAAGGGCAAATATTTGCATAAAATATTATTTATATTAAACACTCTGTTAAATAAAAAGTAATCAAGAACATATTAGAGGTTTATAAATGTACAGTCGGTTGCATAATTGCAACCCTCGGTAGAGTTCGAAAATTACTATTATTGGAATGTGTGTATTCTAATATTATTTGTTTGATTAATTGACGAGTTAGAAGACTTTAAACTTCAACTAAAGCAGGTGTCTAGAATCTTGCTCGTGTTGAAAACATTCTTATAACGGCCGTTTCGGAGCTCTACGGTGGGTTTGCGATTATGCAGCCAACCGTACCTACATTTATTCATCGATAAAATATTTTATTTTTATCCGAAACACGACGAATATTTAAGGGGTATGAAATTACTCCACGAGCAAGGAATGAAATTGCTAAATTGGTCATACTCGTATTACTGTGAAATCTCAGTGACAGTTATTTCAGTCCCGATTAGAACTTCGGTCTGAATCAACTTAACAGATTAATTTCAAGAACTCAGTTTCCTTAGATTTATCAAGTACATAAATCTTGAAGTGGGTATTTAAAGGGGATACGTTTTAAATCACTTCTCACTTGTCAAAATCAGATAAGGTGTCTATTATACAAGAAGTAACAAGTACATGAAATGGCAATACCATTAACCCTCGTGCAGTCGGGTAAATAACCTCCTTTATAGTCGGGTAAATTTCAAACTCTCCAGTATATTTTGTCTTTTATAATTTCGATCTATGTAACAGTGTAGTGAAATAACTTAAAGAAAAAAGCAATATTATGATTACAATTTTAAATTTAGACCATACTTGCAAAATAATCTTCTATGCATATAAAATTCTTTGTCTTGACTGACTGACTGACGAATTGTAAGTACTAATACCGACTATAGAAACTTTAACGTTTCGTTTTCTAAATTATTCGTACAAAAACAATTTGTTCTAAAGGGACTTAAATCCTATCCTATCCTACTAATCCCATAAATGTGAAGTACTAATTTCTACTAATATTATAAATGTGTGAGTGTGTGTGTATGTTTGTTACTCCTTCACGCAAAAACTACTGGGCCGATTGCGATGAAACTCGGTATATAGATAGCTTGAGACCTGGATTAACGCATAGGCCATAGGCTTTTTTATCCCGATATTCCCACGAGATCGGGACTTAGGCGGGTGAAACCGGGGGGTGCAGCTAGTATAATATAAAAATGATAAAACTTCAGAACCACTGTAATAGATTTTTTGTCACAGTTGCTCATAAAGTGGATCTTATTCAACGGCTTTTAGGCCAACATATTATGCACGCGTGCGTTTTACATTGCCAACCTAGTGCTGTAAAGTTATCCCGATAGGTTAAATACGTATCTTACTGCTAATTACATACTGTTTTGATGTATAAAAAAGGTAGGTACCAAAGAGTTTTTAGCTAGCAAAAATGGTTGTCTCTAAAGTCGGTTTACGAACGAAAATTTTACGTGATAATGACTTAGAAAACGATTAAAAATTGAGTTGTTTATTTTTTGTTTTTTCTTTACATAAATATATTGTTTTTCCGTACCATTGTATTTTGTTCTTAACCCCCGACGCAAAAACAAATAGAAAAAACCCTAAAAAATATTGTATGTCAGACGAGGCTGTATAGGTTAAAAGTCTTTAGCTTGGCCTTTCCGGAGCATAATTAACAAAAAAATATTGCCTTAAAAAAATGTAAACATAGACTTATCACAAATATTTTGTTAATTATTATTTTGTTTTCTTTTCAAGTCTTTTCTTTTATTCACAACTGTGATAAAAAACGTCGTACGATATACGTGTGGAATTGATATTTTCATCTTGGCGTCTTTAACACGCTCGCTGCCGCTCGCGCGTCATAAACCGCCTCTATGCAAAGATCAATTTACCTCACTTATATCGTAATGTACTATTAACCCACTGATCTCATCTTAACTGTAAAAGCCAGTGTTTTGAAGAACTTAAGCCTCTCGCCTCTCGCTATCGCTGCTGGCAGACCACTTGCGATTGTTGCTCGAATGGAGAATTAATTACCTACTTCGATATTGCTCATTTTATCGTTTGGTTTAAGACATTATATAACTTTTTATCACAGTTGCTCATTAAGTGGATCTTATTCAACGGCTTTTAGGCTCATAATCCAACATATTATGCACGCGTGCGTTTTACATTGCCAACCTTGTGCTGTAAAGTTATCTCGATAGGTTAAATACGTATCTTACTGCTAATTACATACTGTTTTGATGTATAAACGCGCGTCATAAACCGCCTCTATGCAAAGATCAATTTACCACACTTATATTTTTTTTTTTTTTTTTTTTTATTTAATTAAATAAGAATAAACATAAATACAAAATATAAACACCTATTAAACCACACGAGGTTTATCTTAGGTGTACATTCCTCATTTACTCACTCAGGTGCAGGGTAGGTAGGTGTACTTATAGTCTATTTGTTGTTTACGTCGTCGTATTCAATGCAGTCGTTGCATGCCTACTTGTACCAGCCTATACAGGGCCATTGGCAACCAGTGCTACCTACATCTACCTACTTGTTTTTTTATTTTTTTATTATTTTTAATATTTAGTGGTAATAAATTATTCATTAGTGTAGATATATGTTTTTTAATAATCGTTTTAAGTTAAATGAGTTTATTTTATTTTTTGTTTCTAATGGAAGCTCATTTATAAGTCTAGGTAGGAGGTAGTCGGTAGTTCGCTTGCCGTAGCAGTTGTTGGCGGTTTTAATATTCAACTTTTTGTTTACCATTTGACGAGTCGTAATTGGGTGTGTTATAAGATTATTGTATTTAAAGTAGTTTTCTATAGTTAGCACCATCTTCACTTTCTCGTGAACGGGTATTGTTTTACAAAATTGAAATATTTTTTCATCGTCATTATTCAGTTGTATTCGATTTTTTTTAGGGACTATACATTTTAGCAAACGTAGTTGTAAGCAGTATATTTTATGTAAATACGATGTAAAAGTGCGACCATAACTACTAAGCCCGTACATTATAATACTTTCAGCTAGGGCTGTATACATATCTAACAGTATAGGGAAAGGTACTTTATATTTGAGTATACTGAACTTTGCCAATATGGCGCGTAATTTGTCACACACATTGTCAATATGAGCAGACCAATTGAATCTAGCATCTATTGTTACACCTAGATAAGTGGTTTGAGAAACTTTGTCAATGCATACACAATTACATTGAGTTTTTCTACCATGCAGACAATCGTGGTCATGGGCAATCAATTTTATGTTAGTATCATTTTTGTTTTTATTATATGTCGATGACACATGCAATAGTTTAGTTTTCTGCGCATTCAGAACTAGCCCAACATCGTGAGACCACTTCGCTAGAAGCGTGAAATCCGTTTGTAATCGATTATTTGCAACTGCAATATCCCGATCATCCGAGATGAGACATGTATCATCAGCATACTGATAAACAACACAGTTTTTTATGATGTTATTCATGTCATTCACATACGCTAGATAATGCAAAGGGCCCAGTACGGATCCCTGCGCTGTCCCCTCCACAACTTCAACCTGATCGCTTAGTTCTTGATCTACCTTTACGCAGTATGATCGGTTTTTTAAATAGTCTGCACACCAAGCTAAAGGGGGGCCACGTATACCACTGCATTCCAGCTTCTGCAGCAGTGTGTCGTGCCTCAACGTATCAAATGCTTTGCTATAATCTATGAATACCATAAGAACATGCTTTTTTTCATCAAGTCTTCTATTCACATAGTCTGTGAAACCGGAAAGCAATTGCGTTGTGCTCTTTTTAGGCTGAAATCCGTACTGGTTTTCTGATAAAATTTTGTGTTGTCTATAAAAATTATGAATTTCATTACAAATGTATTTCTCTACTACTTTGTCAATTATAGGTAATATAGTAATGGGTCTATAGTTGCTGTAGTCATTCATTAGCCCTTTTTTATAGATAGGTCTTACTATGCCTGCTTTGAGTTCATCTGGGTACGAGCTCTGATTTATACTTTCTTTAATTAATTTCGCAATTGCATATGACAGGTTTTCAGAGATTGTTTTAATGTCTATTGGTCTTATTTTATCTATTCCCGGGGATTTATTAGTTTTTATGTTTTTAACTATTTTTAGTATGTCTTTTTGAGTGGGATTTTTTAATAATATTGACACGTTTGCCTTTTTTACATAGAGATTAGGATCAAGTAAGGGAGTTTTGCATTTAGGTACAATGTCTTTAACAGATTTTTCAAATTCTTTGGCGAAATTATTCGCTATGGTTTTGCTACAACTGTTTTGATGGCTGAATGCTTTTAAAATTATACTATCCAAAGAGGATTTTAGTCGACCTGTCATTCTATTAAGTATTTCCCAAAGTTTTTTGGGATTGCCCCGGCACTTATTAATTTCGTTTTTATAGTATTGGTTTCTAGTTTTTTCTACAGTTTTATTACATTTATTGCGTAATTTTGTATATTCTAATTTTAGCACTTTGTTAGTTGTATCTTTTTTTAATTCTATTAGTTTCTCATCTTTTAATTTACATATTTTAATAATTTTGGAATTAACCCATTTTTTTGTGTTTCTATTAGATGAATTTATTTTGGTAAGATATTTAGATTTTTCGTAACAGCTGTCTATATTCGTTTTAATTATACTATATATATTATTTGGACAAGTGAGGTTCTCTATGCTATTCCAGACGATATTGTTGAGCTCTTTCTCGAGCACGGATTTATCATAACGGTACACATAATTGCAATGACCCTGTACAGGCGTGGCACTCGGAAACGAGGCAACAGTGACGCGGTGGTCCGCCAGTACTGTACCAAGCGCTGCACAATACACGTCCTGCGAACGGGATCTTATAAATACGTGATCAATGCAAGTTTTTGTCATAATATCTTTTTTAAATTCGATCCTTGTGTAGTCCTTGATCCCGCACGCAAGACCGTGTTCGTACATCAAGTCTAGATACGATTGTGCTATGGTAGTCTTGGTTTTGAGGTCTATATTTAAATCACCAATGAGAATGATATCTTGAGAATGGTAGTGTTCAAGAATATTGCCTAGTTCGACAAGGAAACGAGTCTTACTTCGTGCTGGTGGTCTATAAAGTGCAAACAGAACGGCGGTCATGTTGGATTTTGTTGTTATTTTACCTATAATACATTCTGTGTGAATAGTAGTAGTTTTGTACGGCGTAAATGTATGATTTTTGTGTACATAAACTATAATACCGCCGCCTTTTCGCTTGTTCCGCAGTTCTGTGTGCATATTATAGTTAGGTAGTTGATATAAACAGCTGATACGTTCCGATATACCTACTTCGGTCAGCACGATAACATCTACATTTCGATTTGCATTACTTATTAAAAGATCGAGTTTAGAGAAATTTTTGATTAGTGAACGAATGTTAACATGAAGGTAAGTTATGAAACCTGAATAATTACTAGGTAACTGTTTGAAATAATACGAGAGGGTTGGACAGTCGCATATTTCAATAGTGTTATCTTTAATGTCATCCATTTTTAGGGGATTTTTTTTGTTAGATAATTCATTAGGTACTTACAATTTACGAAAGAAGTTAGCACATAGATAATTACGATTGAACGAGGTTTTTGATATCACTCTCAGAGCGTAGTACAATGACCTTCGCGTTATCGTTTTTACGTAAAAGTACCCTACCTTCTCTGCACCAAATATATTTATAGGTTTCTTTAAGTTCCTGTTTTGTTTTCCAGAGTAAATTTTTAACATGCGGGGTAATGGCTTGCCGAATAAATATTTTGTCCTTCTTAATTGTCGCGTCACAAGCAATAACCACATCAGATACTTGTAATGATATTTCTCGAGCAGCGTCTACCCACTGCTTCTTTATATCGTAATGTACTATTAGACAACAAGTAAAATAGAACTTGAACTCACCAAGGTTTGATGATATAAGAAGTTCATCGACACAAAATAGATTTCTTATTACTATTTATCATTACTATACTATTCATCATTACTATCTCACTGCTAATTAATACCCTTTTGGAAGGAAATCTTAACCCAATGAGACGTGCGAAGAGGATTCTACGCTTCTGATTGGAACTGGGTTGACTGGAGTAGCTGTCAACGATCACGCACAATGTGCAGAGTGATGTATACGTGCGGAAATTGGAACCCCCTACCCATAACCTATTAATTTTTGCCCACTTATGAGACACATTTGTAGTCCACTTTATTTGCTAGCTGGTTTAACGCGTATAGGTTACTTTTTAACAAGATATTTACACGCAATGGTGGCTACTTGGGCTGGGGTGGGACTTTGACCGCAAGTAAAAACTAATAATATTACACGCAAGTTATAAATAAATAAAATATTGTATGTCAGACGAGGTTGTATAGGTTTAAAGTATTTTGCCTGCCCTTTGGGGAGTATAATTAACAAAAAAATATGCCTAACAATTGTAATCATGAAAATAACCTATAATAAAATTCTTAAAAACATAGGTACTCAAAAAATACTTACTTTTTCTGTTTTTAGTATTTATTGTTTTAGCGGCAACAGAAATACATCATCTGTGAAAATTTCAACTTTCTAGCTATCATGGTTCATGAGATACAGCCTGGTGACATATAGACATCCGGACAGCCGGACAGATGGACGTACAACGAAGTCTTAGTAATAGGGTCCCGTTTTTACCCTTTGGGTACGGAACTCTAAAAAAATCAATAAAATGTTTTTTTAAATGGGTACACAGTTATTAATTTACCTACTTATATCAGCGTTTTTGTATTAACAACCTACAAAAACACTTTCCATACAAACAACCCTTTGTTAATTGATACTTATGCCTCTAGACGACACTTAAATATAAATCGTCATTACACGTTTCCGCTTCCGTTTCCGAGATATCTTACCTTTTTCTACCTTTCGGTATAAAAAGCCGTGAAGGAGTTGTGACAAATACCGTCCCGCGGTTGCACTGACGTGAAAAATGATCCTTTTAGATAAGGGGAAGGTCCGATTGTTATGTATCTGACAACTAATTTTTCTAGAGCCCCTTTTCAACAGTTATTTTACCGGTTGAGAGGTCTTGTGCTCTGGTTTTCAACGCTCAAGGGACGTTACCCGAATCGACCCGTATAGTTAGATTTTTGAAATAATTTTGTGACGGTGCTGATGGTGTGAATTGAGCGTTATAGTGGTTAGATGGATTTAGATTTCATGTTTAGTTTAGTGTATTTTTATAAGAAGTTAGAAAGCAAAGCTGAAATAAAAAAGTAGGAAAGTTCTTTAGTTAGCAAAGAAATATTGTAATGATTTGAAATATTATGTAAAATCTTCTTTTTTTGTCTTTAATAGGACCCAGATATAATGTTCGAGTCATGGGTTTAGCATTTTATAAGTACCTAAGGAGAAACGCAGATTATAGACTTTGCGATCGATCGATCAATAAATAGCTCCCGAAAAACTTGAAGGCAAATAAAACTGGCAAACTTGCTTTTGAAGTTATCCGTCGTCGCGTGTCGCATCGTCGACCTGTGGGCCGATACAAAAGTTTGCACTCTGCATTCACCCTTACCCTGGGGTAAAAATTCAGGCATGTTATACTCATCTAAATAATAATTGAATTTTCGTCGCAAAAAATACTTTTTTTCAGAGTCAGTAATTGATATTCTGTCTCCTCAAGTGACAGGTGGATATTAAGTTATTTTTCTTGACGACTCATTCGTTTTAACTTCTTTTTTAATAACAGAAATGTAAAAAAATAAGAATTGTATTTTAATTCGTCTCGTGATTTTGTTATTTACGCGTTCAAAAAACAGGTACATCATTATGAAACTCCGCGTGAGATTTCGAATCAAGCTTGATGTCCTGTTTGACTCAAGACTCAATTATACAGCGATACGCTATTAACTGTACCTTAAGGGGGTCCATACGCCAACGACCTTGGTACACAGTTGGTGAAAATTGTTACGAACATGTTTTATTTTTCTCAAAAAAGCTAAATGAAATTGTAGGTGAGATTTTAACCGACATTTTGGTGTGACGTTAAGCCAAAAATTTCCTATAGTTGTGAAACTATCCTAAAATTAAGAATTAAAATTAGTCTAGCTTTGAAATAACAAGGAATTTTCATCTCAAATTACCTCAAAATATCGGTAAACATTTCATCTACAATTCCATCTCAGCACTTTTGGGTAAAACAAAACACATTCGTTGCAATCAACAATGTTAGTTGTAAGCGACGGGTATTTCTGGCGCGTTGCGTTTGGCGGCATAATTAGCCTTAACACCATCTAACGCTTTATCGCGAGTCATCACCATAGTATGTGAGTATGTCACCTTAAAACCACTATATCATATCACACATCAAACTAGTTTCATATATTGCCAGTTCTTACATGAGATGAGGCGTTGTTTTATGATGTAAATACGCATATAAAATAGTTTAATTTCGATGGCTTCACGAATCCACGTAACTAGTAGAATACAGATGTTAAAATCATGATAAACTATTTAAAAATTCATCATCAGAAAAAAGATTATATATTTTTAGTCCGTCAGTCAAGAATCCGTTGGGAAATCATACCGCATTACATCTGATGCCAGTGACTGGATGATGGTATTGACAAGCTTAAAGCTAAGTTAATGGATGAGGTGTTTTGTTTATAAGATTGTGGTTTATAGCAGAAACTGGAAATTACTACTAAGTATATCCAATCACCTTGAACGACCTGGAGAAAGGGGTGGCCTAAAATTGAAATGCAAAAACTGCGGCGCCGCGCGCTGCGCCTTAAATCTGATTTTATAGTTTTATTTCCATTCTTTACATTTTTTGTTGATTTTGAACGTACGCACCTTTCCAACCATATGTTTTATTTTAATCTATAGTCATTGGTGTCAGCGTCAGACCATTTCAAACTGTCAAAGCTTAAATGAAAAAAAAACAACCTGGCCACTGAATTAGTCAATAGAAATTTTGGTCTCGAATCAGTGACCTCTGAGGAGGCCACTTCTATTTGAGCGGTGAACAGGAGAATTTAAGGTGAAAGGGTACCGACGCTCTCTCCATACTAACGTAGTCAAATGTGCCCTCCCTGGATAATGACACTAGCACATTTTTGTGCCATAAAACCTATAACTGCCATGACTATGTCCCTATGTTTTGGTTTTTTCATTTTCTAATTATCAGAGAAATTAAGATTTAAAAAACAAAAACAAACATAGGGGTATAGTCATGGCAGTTATAAGTTTTTTGCAACAAAAATATTACCTCTAGTGTCATTATTCAGGGACAAAACAGTCGATTATGTTTGTATGGAGAGAGCTCCAGGAACCCTTTCCTCTTAAACTGTTACACAATGGGCCAGAAAGTAGCGGTAGCGCGTAATTGAGTAGCCATGGAAAGTGGCAAGTTATATGTTGACTCAACGGCACACCATTATATATCCAAGGAGAAAGCTCAGTCAAGCGCTATCATTAAATTATTAGCAATATTGCAATCTGTGTGAAAAAGTTTTGCAGTGAAATACTTATAGTCAACAGCAGATAACAATAAGAAAGTAAGCCCAGTAATGTGTCCTAAAGGGAGCATGCAAAAGCCTTATCCTAGAGGGAATGGGTTATGTAGTGAGATATAGGTAGGTACCCATACTGGATTGAAGAATTTCGTGTTCAGAATAAAGGTATTTTGAGGTGCCTTTAATCAATATTGCAGGACATTACACATATCGCCATCTAGGCCCAAGCTAAGTAACTAGACTTGTGTTTTGGGTGCTAGACAACGGATATACTACTTTTATACTTTTCTTTTGTAAATATATACTTATTATACATAGAAACAACCAGACCATAGATAAATATCTAAGCATAAATACTTGTCTGAGGCGGGAATCGAACCCGCAACCCTGTGTTTGGCAGGCCGGCATGGTGACCATTGTGCCAACTGGGTCGTCAAACAGTAACGAGTTCTTGACAGTAGGATGAAATAATAAATAATACGCTTGAATAAAACTATAATGAACAACGAACTTACTGTTATTAAGAGACCTCCAACCAAAAATAAATTCTTTGATAAAAAAATCTTTTTTTATATAATCAGTTCCGAAAGCAAAGGTAACCAAACACCGTAATAACGCTCGAAACAAAAATCTAACTTTGTAATTAACCCTTCACTGAGTAAAAACCGTGGTCGTCCTCCGAATCCAGGATCTACTTGAACAAAGTGCTGGTTATACGAACACGAAACATTTGAACTTGACGAAACTTTAGAAAATTGTACTATAGGCACTAGATATTCAGACCGAAGTTAGTCTAGATACCTAGACCTGGGTTCCAATTCCGGCCGGTCGAAGAAGAAAATGAAGAAGTCATAACTAACAAAATTTGAGTTATTTTTTGTTTCATAAAATTACATTGTCATAAACCATTAACCAGTTGCACTCGTTTTAAAAACTGAATTGGAATATGTGATTTCAGAACGCGCCCTCAAATAAGAAGAAACCACAAGAAACTGGCGAGACTTTTTCCTATGGTCAATTTCACAAGGTCAGGAAGTTTAACACATCTCTTTTTGCGTGTTGAAATCAAAAATCACCCAAGTTCAGAGTACCAGTAATCGAGCTATTTCACTCTGCATACATTCACGTTGGTTCTCATTAAACGGAGCCGCTAAGAACTTTTTGCCAGTTTGCGGCCGTAAAATGGAAGGAAAATGTTATTTTTTTTATATTCCTGACCATTGTTTTTTCCATCTAATTCTTTTAACTTTTTCGTTGGTCTGTTTCTGTTCTTTTTTTAGACATTGTGGGTTAAAAGGGTTAAAACGACACAAAGTCTTATGAAAATAACAAAACAGTCTACTTGTTAAGTCCGATGTGGTTTCTAATAGTTACCACCCATTCCAAGAGGTGGTATGTTTTCCAGCCTAGCTCACGCCTTGTATTCTTCTGCCTGTCCTTATTCCAATTTATTTGGGGTCGGCGCATACTACGGCGACTCCAAATAAATTGGGAATGAAAGAATGAATGAGAAGTGAATGGAAGAAAAGAACATATTTTTTTCTTCCATTCACTTCTATTACGTCATCTCACACATCCATATCTCATATTTCAGTCAATCCATATTTTCATAAGTCACCCCCTTCTTCTTCATCGCTCTACCTTCTTATTTATCACTCTTCGAGTCACTTGCCTCTTCTCTCTCGTCACCACATATAAATAATAATAAATAAATATTGCAGGACAATCCACACAGCGCCACCTAGCCCCAAGTTAAGTAACTAGACTTGTGTTATAGGTGCTAGACAACGGATATACTACTTATATACTTTTATTTTGTAAATAAATACTTATAATACATAGAAACAACCAGACCACAGACAAATATCTAAACATAAATACTTGTCTGAGGCGGGAATCGAACCCGCAACCCTGTGTTTGGCAGTCCGGCATGGTGACCATTATGCCAACTGGGTCGTCAATAATAAGGGTCGTCATATCCATAGCCATACCAATTCAAACGGTTCCCTTTTACTTTTTCAGTACCTTACACCTTCTATTCGCACAAAATATAGTTTTTAAATAATAATTTTCAATTTAAAAAATGACAGAATTGACGTCAATATAAGTACGTAAAAAACTATTAAAAATAAAAAAAGTGAAGAGAACATTCAATTTGATTTATATTCGTTTATTATTATACCTACGTATACTATGACACTGTACACCTTTAGATGTTGTGTAAAGTGAGCTCCAGGACGAAAAATATTATAAACGCCTATTTTATATTCAACCACGGTCCGAAGAAAATCTTTGCGAAAGTCGAATCGACGATCTGTGAAATTAATGTTTTTAAAGTTCCATTTTTGAGGGCGAAAATGAGAATATTATGCATTCGCGTGATTTCCACTTGAATTCCTTTAAACGATAAATACTTTTGATCGTGACATTAAGTTATATAAGTTTACTTGCAAGTTTACTTCCGGAACAGCACTAAGAGTGAAGGTAACCCTTCCCTACTATATTTAAATCAATAAGGTGAAAGGGTACTGGTGCTCTCTCCATACAAACGTAGTCGACTGTTGCCTCCCTGGATAATGACACCAGTACAAATATTTTGTGCCATAAAACCTCTACCTGTCATGACTTTTCCCCTATGTTTTGGTTTTTTTCTTTTTCTAATTATCATAGAAATCAAGATCTAAAACAAAAATATATATAGGGGCATGGTCAATGGTCATGACAATTATAAGTTTTTGTAACAAAACATTTGCTCTAGTGTCATTATCCAGGGAGAAAACAGTCGACTACGTTTGTATGGAGAGACCCTTTCCTCTTAGATAAACAAAACAAACGCAAATGTCAAAAAATAGGTAAAAACATAGAAACAGATAGGTAGAGTAAAATAATAACATTACTTTTAAATCTCTCGGACCTCGGGATGCAAACAAAACTAATTAAAAACGCGGGCCGACACAAAAAATACAGTAAGCTTAAACAACCAAGATAAATTAAAGTTTGTTTCAGAGAGAGACATTTTTAACAACACCGTTTGTTTTATAAAGTTTAGAGGAGTTTTTTCGACATCTCTCGGGCCAGTTTGTTCGTTTGGGTGAAAGTATTTGATACTATATTTTGAACTAGCTGCTACCTGCAGATCTACCTGCATTAGTCCTGAACTCCTTCGTAATAATATGTGACGTTTTCAAACACGCATATGAAATTATGTCCACGTTCTACACAGCAGTTGTCTGTTGCAATGCCTTGACAGTCTTATTGCTATGTGTAGGTTTATTGTTTTAAATACTTCGGGTTGGGTTGCGATGGGCGATAAAATATGACATCTATATATATAAAAGAAAGTCGTGTTAGTTACACCATTTATAACTCGGGAACGGCTAAACCGATTTGGCTGAAAATTGGTGGGGAGGTAGCTTACAATCATAAGACGGACATAGGATATTTTTTTCGATATTCCCACGGGATCGGGACTTACGCGGGTGAAACCGCGGGGCGCAACTAGTTAATTATATATATGACTTTTATAAATTTGAATATTTATTTTATTTTATTAATTTTGTGTTTGTTTATTGTTTGTTTAAGTGATTTTGATTTGATTTATTTGTTTTAATTTAATTTGTATCTACTTATAGAATTATTTCTGAAATAAGATTTAATTTAATTATAATTTTAAATTATTCAAAAAAGTACTATAACATAAAATAAAACAACATCTTTCTACTTTTTATTACCATACGCATTAACTGGACCCTCGTTTTGTGGGTCTGTACTGTACATCGCATACGACAAAGGAGTCAAAAATTATCGTATCCGACCGGAAAGACCCTAATGTCAGCGGAAAACGGAACAAAATGTATGTAACCCTTTTTGTTAAAAAAATCATGGGATTAAATGTGAACAGATACCTAACTCTTAATCTATGAGAAATACATTTTGCTATAGGGTCTTAATTAGAAATACGTTTATAGAAGAATACTGATTGCGCCCCGCACGGTTTCGTTCACATTAGTCGAAATATTGATATTTAAATATTATCACTTCTCGATAGTATCTATTGCTTTCAAAATAACTATTAAAATATCGGTTTAAGGTTTAGAGTTCCGATGATTTTCTCATTCAAACATCCATCTAAACTATACTTTTATTATACTCTTTCTTTATCTGTAATAGTTAAAAAATGATTTAAAGTAAACACGTTTGTGTTGTCTTCACTGAATTCTTTCCACAGTTGTTAAATCTACTTAGAGATCTGTCGGAGCACAGATTGCATAGATTGCGGAGTTAGCGTGTCGATGTTTCGTACAATGCTCATCATCATCTTCCTGCCCTTATTTATTTGGGGTCGGTGCAGTATGTCTTCTTCTTCCATTCACTTTTATTAGTCGTCATCTCATCGTTAACATTCATCTCTCTCATGTCTTGTCTCACGCAGTCCATCCATCTTTTTCGGAATTTCCTTCCAACTGCCACCAAAATTATGTTAGCACAAACTCTTATGCTTCCTGTTCTTGACTACGCAGACGAATGCTTTCTCGATCTCACTGAGGTACAATTTAATAAGCTTGAGCGGCTCCAAAATCTTGCGATCCATTTTATTTTTGGTCTCCGGAAATTTGATCATGTTTCGGAGTTCTGCACCAAGCTCAAGTGGCTACCCATTCGTCTGCGTAGAAATTCTCATATTCTATCACTTCTTTATAGAATTATATTTCTTCCGTCCTCTCCCTCTTATCTCAAATCTTGCTTTCAATTTCGACATCCTCCATCTCAACCTGTTCGTTCTAAGGCACTTGTTCTTAATGTTCCTGTCCGATCTTCCACTTTCTATGGAAACTCTTTCTCTGCAAGGGCTGTGGAACTATGGAATGATTTACCTGCCACCATTAGACAATCTAAATCTTTGGCGGTATTTAAAAATAACGTCTATAATCACTTTTTGGCTATTGCCGAAAAAGATCAGAGGGCCAGCTGTCGTTAATTTGTTGTTTAATATATTGTAATATATGTATTTTTAATTAAGGTATTATTGTATATAATTTTATCTTTATTTTTTATCTATTTATTTGTACACTAGCTGTTGCCCGCGACTTCGTTTGCGATGTGGTTTTGGGTTATATAGAATACCTAGCATTTTTCGGCATAGATACAATTTATCATTCGGTGTAAGTTATAAAACAAAATAGGTAGTTACATTGTTTTTAAACTATATTTTTAATTGATTTGGCGAAGGCACTTTACTTACTCATACTCCGAAAGTAGGTCTAAAGATGCCTGAAGAGCGTGTAGAAAGAAAAACTTTCAGCCCTAGGGAAAATCGCTTTCATTGACAGCTGTCATGTCAAATTATGGCTTCGCACGGCTCATCCATACTGCCAGAGTACTGACAGAGAGTACATAATAGGTTTTTTCTTAGTAATCGAATTCAGGTAGATATATTTAGTTCAAGATATCTTATTTAATAAAATAAATGTAAAGGTGAAAATGGTCAAAGCGACGTATGACCATTCTGCGCCTCTGCCGGCGCCCTGTCAAGATGTTGCAGATGTGGCTTTATGCGACCGTGCGGTCAGTGTTGTTCCTTGAGTAAAAAAATACTGGCAGGAAATGCTTGCATTTTGAATGATTTTAATTAGTATTATCTTTTGTTATTTTATTATGTTTTTGTGTTAGTTTAATCTGGTTTTTCATTTATGATTGTGTATTTTGTGTAAATAACATTTTCTAGACAAACCGTGTTACAAAAACTGTAATTTAAATCTACGGACTTCGCGTCATTACTCAGTGTTGGATAAACTAATTAATAAAAATCACTTCGGTAAGTACCGACGTATTTGAGTATTGAAAACATATTGAAAACAAACAGCAAAAACAAAAAAATCTACATAATCTATAACCTCTTTGGTCCCAACCTTGTAAGAGGATCAGGTAGTATGGAGTCTCTCATTCACTCTCGTTATTAGGAAGAATTTTATGTTTATTCGTAATGAAAAGCACAGTTTTTACCTCGGGTTTGTTTTGTTTACCCAAGGTGTGAAAGTCACTCATTTAGTCCCTCGAACTATTAGCGCCCTCGCTACGCTCGGGCGCCAAACTCCGTCTCGGGACTCAATGAGTGACTTTCACACCTTGGGTAACAATGTACTATTTTTGTTAATTTTTCACAAATAAAACATAATACACAACAATATGATAAGCTTAAACTAAGTCCAATTTCTATTCGCACAAATTTTTCAAAATGCTTTGTCTTCCTAGTTATCTTTAGATTTTTGTAAATTAGTTTTTTTATTAGGTAGCTGGCAGGCCTACGTAATTTTGGGAAAAAAATGATTTTTACAAATAACTACCTGTATATTTTTTAACCGACATCAAAAAAGGAGGAGGTTCTCAATTCGTCACGTATATATTTATTTTTTTATGTATGCTCGCTGATTACTCGTAAACTCTTGGAGCGATTTGGAAAATTCTTTTTTTGTTTTTACTATTTAAGGTTTCCGCTACTTGAACTCATAATTCAAACTATAGCAGGAGAAAAGCGCGATAGAAGTGTACCATCGGAGGTCTTCGGTAAAGGAGATCGGTAATATTATGTAGTAGTACCTCTTTGTACTAACCTCATTTTCAGTTTCACGTAGGTAGTATTAAATGCAAACTATTTGGTTTTATGACAGCTGTCATCTTGAGCGGAGGCATGTACTGCAGCCCTACCATGACTTTTTGAAGAACTCGAAAAAAAGAAACACTTTTTCGATCACTCTCTTGTCCGTTTGTCTGTCAGTGTGTCACTACCGATATTCTCAGAGACGGGTGGACCTAGTAAGTTGATTTTTAGGAAGTTTCATAGTAAATACTCAATATATTATGTTTAATCGAATACGTTCAAAACCCGTGGTAAGGGTACTGTTCCCTTCTGACGTTCGATTACGTTTTACCACGGAAAAATGTTTCGATTTCACATTTTTTAAATGTTTTTTTATCAAATATCTTAATTATTGTATTAAACTCAAATTGAAACATACCCTAAATGTTAATCTGATATTTCCTGAACATATTTGTGTGGACCTTGTCGAAATCTGTTCTGTAGTTTATGAGATTACCTGGTTCAAACAAACAAACAGACAGACAAACAGACAAACAGACAAACAGACAAACAGACAAAAATTCTAAAAACCACCCTATCGTGTTCAGCTAACGATTTAAAGACGACCTGTGTATTTTTTTTCTGGATATCTTACAATTACAGATTTTTTGATGTCTACAGATTTATTATATGTATAGATTGCTTTGTAATTATATTAATATATTTATGTAAAGATATGTATGTATGTTTATATATGTATAGATATTTATATATAATAATTATTAGTATGTAGTTAAGTTTGTATTTATTATTATGTTTTTGTTGTTATTTGCATCTTAGTTTGAACACCTTCACCTTCCTCAACTTCTTGTCCATCCAAAGGTTGCCTGGAAGAGATCGCTTTGAGCGATAAGGCCGCCCTTTGTAACACTTAGACTTAAGCTTTGTTTTTATTTAATGTTATTTGAAATTGGTGTTTACAATAAAGAATTTATCTATCTATCTATCTATCTATCTATCTATCTATCTATCTATCTATCTATCTATCTATCTATCTATCTATCTATCTATCTATCTATCTATCTATCTATCTATCTATCTATCTATATATCTATCTATCTATCTATCTATCTATCTTTTCTTAGGTCGTCCTCTTCCTCTCCATCCCTCTACATTCATACGCATCACTCTTCTAGTTACATAAATAAGTATTATCAATTTTTCGTACAATACTAACAATTGATAATACTTATTTATTATTAGGAGATAATTCATCAATATTTTTTTACATCTTAGCCTTAGTGACACGTTAATTTATTTATTTATTTAGCGATATAAGTTATTACTTATTTATGTATTAAATTTTTAGCCCATTTCGTCCCTTCCCTCTTTCCACTGTTCCCTATCTAGTGAAAGTTAAAGGAACTTATATTATTTGTGACAGTTTAAAAGTACCTACTTTTTTTAAAAGTTCAATTGACTGAAGTCTCAAAGACTTTGAACATTTCAGCGTTATCTTTTCATGAAAATAACCACGTATTTTTCAGTGTTTCAATCTCGATGGGGTTTACTAACAAAGCAATTTCAAAATTTTGCTCTCCCACATACAACCGAGTTTCGATTGACTTATATATTTTTTTGCGGTTAAAAGTACTATTATACCTTAAAAGTCGATCGCTATGATTGATCATATTCTGGACTGAGATTTTATAGTCAACCCATTTTGCAATATATTCATTGACCTTGATTTAATTTGATATAAAATACTTTTTATCCATTAACCAGCTCGTTGATTGTAATTCTTAAAGGGATTTTAGACTATTAGAGGAGCACTGAGCAGATAAACTTGATTAAAATAATTCGCAAGCTGAAGCTTGTAATTCAACTATATAGAAGCTTGACAGGTGCTCTATTCCATAAAAATTATGTTTACGTGATTTTTCAACAATTTTTTGTGACACTGATCCCGATTCTGTGCAGGTTCGTAAATATCCTGTTAGGTTTTTTTTATAGTGCCTCTATCTTTTGCTGTAATCTATCTATAGGTATCTATTTTAATCTATACTTCTATACTTAATATTATAAAGATAAAACATCTTTTTGTTTGTAACGTAGAAGACAAACAAAAATACCACTGACTGAAGAAGACTACTAGACCGGTTTTGATGAAACTTCGTATCAAGATACATTAATTAATTGGGAGTAACATAGGCTATTTTTTATTCCGATATTCCCATGGGATCGGGAGTTACGTGGGGAGTCATCATCAATCAGTAGGCACACTATCAAACGATCGGCTGATGTAAATTCCATAGTCTGCGATGGATCCAGTATCAGAGAAATGTTCCATAATAACCACAACGTCTATGTCCCCGTTTATATTATTGTTCTTGTTTATCCACCGCATTTGGAATCAGTTATTGATTCAACCATTTCCATTGAAAACATCTGATACAGGATTTTGGATTTTCCAGTTGGATTTTGCTTAGTTTATGGAATACTGCTTTTGATAACGCTCATTTCTGTGTTTGGACTTCGGGGGAAATGGTTGTTTTCATGACTAATAAAGAACGTGATTATTTGCAACGTGTTTACTGTAGTGAATAAATAAGGTGTTTATTTGTTAAAGTGAAAGGGTACCGGCGCTCTTTCCATACAAACGTAGTCGACTGTTTCATCTCTAGATAATGACACTAGCACAAATATTTTTGTGCCATAAAACCTATACCTGTATATAGTTTAATAACTACAAAAGAAATTAGCAGAAGCCTGATAGAAGTGTCCTCTATTTTGTTAGCATAGTATCTGAAGCTGATCCCTACTCGTCGGAGATTAATTACTTGCTGCCATTCAGAGAAAAGAGTACCGGCGCATTTTCCATACAAACGTAGTCGACCGTTTACGCTCTAAATAACGACACTAACACAAATATGTTTGTGCCATAAAACCTATAACTGCCATGACTATGCCCCTATGTTTTGGTTTTTTTCATTTTCTAATCATCATAGAAATTAAGATTTAAAAACAAAAAAAAAGAAAATATAGGGGCATGGTCATGGCAGTTTTAAGTATTATGCTGCAAAAATATTTGCTCCTTGTGGTTTCATCAAATAAAATCATTTAACTTACACTTAAATTTGGTTAAATACAGCAGATATAAATATTTTCTTAATTTACTGTAATAGTTGAGACCAGTCGTTTTAGGGTTCGGTACCCAAAGAGTTAAAACAGGACCCAATTACTATGACTTCACTGTCTATCTGTCTGTCCGTCTGTTTGTCTGTCTGTCACCAGATTTTATATCATGAACCGTGATAAGTAGAACTAACTAACAGAACTACATCTATCGTCTATGATGTAGGTATTTCTGTTACCTATAACAACAAATAATATAATATAGGTACCTTTCAAACAAAAAAAAACTAAATCAAAAAACTACGATGCCACAGACAGACACACATACACAGAGACATGTCAAACTTATAACACTTAGTCGTTTTTGCTTCGGGGGTTAAAAACCAGAATTTAATGGTACGAGACCCTTCGTGCACAAATCTAACTCGCACTTGGCCGGTTCGTTCGTAAATTGGTAGCTAGGCAATAGCATTGACTAAGTTTATTACTTCGTAGGCCGTGGTCGTACATATTCGCTGGCACAGAGGCCAAAAAGAGTTCTTTTTAGAGATCCCTACTCAAATGGTAAAAACGGGACCCTATTACTAAGAGTTCGCTGTCCATCCGTCTGTCTGTCACCAGGCTGTATCTCATGAACCATGATAGATAGAGAGTTGAAATTATCACAGATGATATAACAACGAATAGGTACCTACTATGTTTTTAAGAATTTCAAGTTATTTTCGATTTTATAATTTTTAGACAATATTTTTGTTAATTATAGGCAAAAGACTTTAAACTTATACAGCCTAGTCTGAAATACAATATTTTTTTGTTCTTCTTCTTCTTTTTCTCGTATAGTGGTGTATCTCACCTATTGTTAGAGTTTTGTTAGAGTTACCTATTGTTAGAGTGGCCTCTAACTTAACCTAACGACTGCTACTAGAGGTAGCAACCGGGACCAATAACAAAGCACGAAGGGGCTCCCGAAAACACATTTTTGCCACACTACTTATTGGCCACCCATCGAAGTAATGACCGCGCCAGGCGTCGCTTAACCCGCATGACCGTAAACGATCGGCGAGCATCGCTTCGCTGTCAGCCTCCTTGATATGTATCGCTCGTAATGGTGCGGAACCCTTCGCACGCGAGTCCGACTCGCACTTGACCGGTTTTTTTGAAGGTTGCTTAAATATAGAAACAGTCCGTCTAACAAAGTTAAGTGGAGTTGTAAAATCTACCAACGTGAACACTGAGAAGGGTCAGTTTGTATTTTATCTGGTTAATGTTTGCTGTCGCTTTTCTGAGCCTTTTTCACTTGCGTTTTTTCCTAATGGGTTAAGTGTATTTTAGGATTTTTATTTTTGAGAGCTTCTATAAATGTGCGTTTTCTTTTTAAGTTTGATTAATATAACTTACACTGTTTGACCTTTGAAACATCGAACTAAGTGGATATAACCACTAAACTGTGTGTGGATATAACTAAGTGGATATGACGTAGGCATCGGATAAGAAAGGATAACGAGGTTAAAAAGGGGTATTGATTTATAAAAATTGGTAGCAAATCAAAAATTGGTAGCAAACTAAATATAGTTTGCTACCAATTTTTATATATCAATACCTCAATACCTCAAATCAATACAATCAAAAAAATTCATTTTATAAATCAATACCCCTTTTTAACCTCGTTATCCTTTCTTATCGGATGCCTACGTCATACAAAGAACACACCCTCCAAGTTCAGCGGTTTAGGCTGTGCGTTGATCCGACAGTCAGTCAGTCATTCAGGACAAAGAATTTTATATGTACCTATAGAAGATAAATATTGCAAGACATTCCACACATCGCCATCTAGGCCCAAGCTAAGTAACTAGACTTGAGTTATTGGTGCTAGACAACGGATATACTACTTATATACTTTTCTTTTGTGAATATAATAAATAGCTATAATACATAGAAAAACCAGACCACAGACAAATATCCAAGTAAAAATCTTCTTTTTTTTAAATTTGCTATAGATACTTTAATACTAATTTTTCTAAGTTCCTTAGACTCGTTTTGATTTAATTTGCTTCCAAGTGTTTTTGCATTTTGTCCTCTCTTTCTTTGTTATAAGTATAGATTATTTAAATGACAGATTATTGTGAGATTAGTGGGCTTTTTTAATCATCGAAGTCTTCTTCATTTTTGTTGAACTTTCTACTGCGCCTTTTAGAGGGCTCAATGATAACTTTCGACCATTAGGTATAGTCGAAAAAGTACTAATTTCTATGGAAATATTCAAAGCAACCGCTTCCGAGTAAAATGACGGAATATTTTTTTTACCACTAAGGATTTATTACAAAATCAAACACAGAAAATTATTATCCATTTAAATTACATTATGTTACACAAATAAATGCAATAAATAAGACAGAATGAAATAAAATTAAATGTCAAAATGTCAACAATTAAATAAAAATTAATGACAAAAAAGTCAAGTTGGTTACAGCGTCGCCGTCGTCGATCGGAAAATAATTCATATATTATTTTCATAAATTATTAAACTTACCTCAGACTCACCTACCTACTTTAGATAGGCAAGCAAATAAAATGCTCCTCAATTTGTTTAACGTAACAAAACAATATTTTTTCAAGCAAATCAAATAGGCAACGTCCACGTAAATAAGCAATGAGATAAAGGAAATAGGAGTCGAAATAAACGGTGCTTTACTGAACCGGCAGGAAAGTGCTGATCAAGGGTTATATGATCCGGTTGTGACCGATTCTGTGCGGATTTAGGGCTCGACGATTCAAGGACGATTCACGTGAGATAGAAACACGCTTAGACAAAACATGACAACATTGTAATAAAGCTGTGAACTTGGAAAAATTATCACTACATATTATAAAACAAAGTCCTCCGCCGCATCTGTTTGTTTGTTTGCTATAAACTCAAAAAATACTGCACCGACTTTCATACTGTTTTAAATAATGGATAGAGTGGTTCTCGATAAAGGTTTTAGTAGGTATAAAACCAAACTATCACGCGGGCAACAGCTCTAGTCTTATACAATTTAATAAGCTATGCAACCTCCAAAGTACTCGCTACTACTTTAGCCAACAGATCGCCTTTTACCCAGAGAAACTCTTGGAATTTAAACAATTTTTTGCGTTGTATATTCTAAGTAGGCAAATTAAATTGATTAATCATAACCGGTTAAGTTTTAATTAAAAATTGGTTTTACTTTCAAAAGTTGAGATAGATTAATAAATCAGTGATTTCCAACTTAACATGACCTCGACGTTTTTAATAAATAGGTGTGTTCTTTAGCTGGACCAATCTATATATTATGTACTTATAAACGACTATAAATAGATATATCTGAGGTCGTCGAAATAGCTGATCGAAGTTAACATTTGAGATAATTGGCGATTAAATTGACATTTAAGTGTCGTTCAATAGGATAGGAGCGTCTTAAATATTTAGGGGACCTCTAAACATTTGAGAGTCGTTTGATTATTCTGGCATAAGAGGTCTAGTTGCGGAAAAAAGCCCGTTAACAAGTACAAGTTTGGTAAAATTTGCGTAGTTTCTTAGCTATCGTATTTCAACACCCACGTTATTCGGCATAGACAAAATTGTATTGAATCCAGCGATAGAGCCGTTTTGAATATGTCTCGTCGAATAAAGCTTACAATGCGTATAAAACCCGTTGTAAACTGCGAACGGTAGATAAAACAAAACTGTATTATTCAATCGAAGATTTTTCTATTGGATATTGTTATGAATTCTCTGAATATAGATAGTATAGGTATAAATAAACTTATACGTGATATTATTATGATCAAAGTTTTATTCTAACTTTTATATTTCTTTAAGATTTTCATTTAAAATTCCCATATACACAAACAGTATTTAAGTTGTTAAGTTGTTGTTGACGACCCAGTTGGCACAATGGTTACCACGCCGGACTGCCAAACACAGGGTTGCGGGTTCGATTCCCGTCTCAGACAAGTATTTATGCTTAGATATTGGTCTGTGGTCTGGTCGTTTCAATGTATTATATGTATATATTTACAAAAGAAAATGATTGTAGTATATCCGTTGTCTAGCACCCATAATACAAGTCTAGTTACTTAGCTTGAGGCTAGATGGCGATGTGTGGAATGTCCTGTAATATTTATTTATTTATTTGCTCTTGGATAAGTGAACGCACTGCGCTAAATTCGACCCCTATGATTGGTAAATTTTGTGTTCACTTTAGCGAATTAACGTCTTATTTGCGGCTCTATGCGTTTGCGCGCACTATGCAATCTCGTAGGGTTGATAGTGAATATCAAATGTAAAAGATAGGTTTTTAAAATCTATGCTCTTACCCCCTTATTCCAAAACGAGGTTTAAGGATAGTCCGAGATGTAGATTTAATCGTATTTTACGATTTAAATATAAGTAGATTTAAATATAACTAGACTTGTGTTATGGGTGCTAGACAACGGATATACCTAATATCCGTTGTCTAGCACCCATAATACAAGTCTAGTTACTTAGCTTGGGGCTAGATGGCAATGTGTGGAATGTCCTGCAAAATTTAATAAAAAAAAACCTTAGATTCAGATTTACTCGTGAACTATAGTCACTAACTATAGTTTGGACTACAGTTTCCTATAAAATCTATAGGGATAGTATTAAGACTATAGTTCACGTGTAAATCTGTGTTTAAATCTAAAGTTTAAATCCACATCTCGGACTATCCTTAAACCTCGTTTAATAAGGGGGTTAGAGTTTGTAATGTATCGACGACCTATAATTTGAATTAAATAAACCCAAAATGTATGATTCGAGCCCATCGAAACAAAAACGTTGACAATTGAGTGACCGACCTTGCAGTTAAAGACGAGTTAAAACTATTAAACAATCGTAGTTAGTATAGTATGTATATACAAAACAAAGACTGCAAAACGACATCCTAAGAATCATTTCTAACGCAAAATGGTTCATTTTATAGGGTTCTTCGGGCAATTAATAAATTTAGATAAAAACATTAAATATGATTAATTATAGCAGTTAAAGACGAGTTAAAACCATTGAACAATCGTAGATAGTATAATATGTATATACTATACAAAGACTGCAAAACGGCATCCTAAGAACCATTTCTAACGCACCATGGTTCGTCACCAACGCAGAGATCCACGAAGCGCTGAACATAAGAACTGTTAAGGAGGAGTTGAAAGTAACAGGGGACAAACTAAAAACCCGCTATCCTTAAACCTCGTTTTGGAATAAGGGTTGAGTTTGTAATGTTACTGAATCGACGACCTATAATTTGAATTAAATAAACCCAAAATGTATGACTCGAGCCTATCGAAACAAAAACGTTGACAATTGAGTGACCGACCGGAAAATAAAGGTGTTTGTGCATTTCCCACAACAGAGGACTCTCGGGAAATCTATGTTAACGACAAATCTTTCTGGCCTATGAAAATGTACGTACCCATGTGCAATACTTTACCTTTATTGCAGTCACGGGACGGATTTTTTAGAACAAACACGATTCTTTAAATTCGGTTAACGTTGAAAATGGTGGAGCATATAATAGAGTCAATATCTACTTTGTCATATTATCATACCAGAGGATCGGTATCGATTATGGAATCGAGGACCATGACATACTCACTTTTTTTGTGTTGAAACAATGTTAATTATCGCTCGTTGCGAAAGGGGGCTAGACGGAAAAAATTAAGACCAAGAGTTGTAACGACACTTTTTGCTATGTTTTTTATTATATCTGCGATCAGTCTCAGACTATAAGCAGATTTCTTCTGTGTCGCTTCTCAGCTCCTCAGCAAAAGACACCTCTGTCCTCACTATCTGTCGCTAAGCTTTTGTATGGGCGTTTCAGTTGTTTATTGTAGCTGATGGTCGCTAGCACCGTAGCTAAAGTCATTTGGGTGATTTTTCCAAACGGGTTGTTTTCCCTGTTACTTTCAATGCCTTCTTAACAGTTCTTATGTTCAGCGCTTCGTGGATCTCTGCGTTGGTGACGAACCATGATGCGTTAGAAATGGTTCTTAGGATGTCGTTTTGCAGTCTTTGTATAGTAAATACATACTATACTAATTACCATTGTTTAATGGTTTTAACTCGTCTTTAACTGCTATAATTAATCATATTTAATGTTTTTATCTAAATTTATTAATTGCCTGAAGAACCCTATAAAATGAACCATTTTGCGTTAGAAATGATTCTTAGGATGTCTTTTTGCAGTCTTTGTTTTGTATATACATACTATACTAACTACGATTGTTTAATAGTTTTAACTTGTCTTTAACTGCAATAATTAATCAAATTTAAAGTTTTTATCTTAATTTTTCATTGCCCGAAGAAACCAATAAAATGAACCATGGTGTGATAGAAATGGTTCGTAGGATGCCATTTTGCAGTTTTTGTATACTATATTGTTGAATAGTTTTAACTCGTCTTTAACTGCTATAATTAATCATATTTAATGTTTTTATCTAAATTTTACCTTAACATTTTTTCATTGCCTAAAGAACCCTATAATTATTGCTCTCATTATTTTCTTAACAGGTAAAATATTTCAAAAAAAGCGTAGATTTTAATTCAGTTTACGAGTCTAAGATCTCAACGTTTCGATCATTAAGGTGATTAATATTTTATGTAAAGAGCTCTTAATGGTTTTCGAAAAGCCCTTCTTTTTTTCGTTTTTATCCAATTTTTCAATATTCGTTACAATAATGGGACTTGTATTATTATTTATTGGCACTTTGAAATTGGATTTAAGCAGAAATTACTACATTAATTTCTAACACAATGTTTTCTAATAAGAGCAATGTTCATTGGCGCATATTTTTCGTAACAAAAATTCATTAGTTCGTGTCGAGATTCAAACCCACAACCACTAAATATTTACTTACTTTATATGACACAATAATTGTGTATTATTACTTTTTTCTTTTAGTGCAGTGATGTGGCTCACCTATTGTTAGAGTTTTCAGATCGCCTAAGGCCTCTAACTTGACCTAACGACTGCTACTAGAGGTAACAACCGGGACCAACAGCTTAACGTGCCTTCCGAAACACAAAAGGGCTCACGAAAACACATTTTTGCCACACTACTAATTGGTCACCCATCGAAGTAATGACCGCGCCAGGCGTCGCTTAACTCGCACGACCGTAAACGATCAGCGAGCTTCGCTTAGCTGTGAGCCTCCTTTATGATTACTTTAATCAGTATAGTTAAAATTATTATTACTTTGTGTTTTCTTCCAAGAACGTTATCTTTCTCAAATGTATTATTGTGACGTTCCCATTCGCAAGAGAATAACTGTTTGGAAAACTTTTCTAAATTATATTGGAACATTACCAAAATGTTGTTTCCTCGACTATAAATGTTTCCTTTTGTAAATAAACAAAACTGATTTCAGTCTGTTTAAAGTTATTTACAGACGCAGACATACGCTATAGTTAGGGTATACAGGGTTATTGGTAATTATACTAGCCAGCCATTGAGGGCTACTTCTGTGCAGCTTAACAAACTGCTTTTGTTCTACGACTTTTGGAAACTCGGAAAAATTATTAAAAATTTGAGTTCATGTAAATTCGAAAAACAGCTGATTTTTAAAACAAAGGTCATTCAGATTAGGACCAGTAGATAAAACTTAAAAAATAATATAAATTTTGAGGTCAATTACCTCTCCGTGTATGGAACAGCTGATTTACAGGTTTCTACTGAATTTCTAAAAGTTGTAGAACAAAAGTTGTTTATTTAGGTGCACAGAAGTAGCCCTCGGCGACTTGCTAGTATTACTTATAACTTTTGACCTAAAATACTCACTCTTTATTTACTTGACTACCTTTTTGGCATGGTGGGAAAGCGCCTGTCTGCGATACAATAAGGTTGCGGGTTCGATTCCTGTCTCAAACAATTATTTACTGAACATTTTCTTTCTGGTCAGGGTGTTTCCGTATGTCGGATAAGTATTTATTCTCAAAACAAAAGTATTTAAGTAGATATCCTATTCGTTGTCTAGCCACAATAACAAAAATCTATTTGCTTTGCTTGGGGTTAGATAGCGCTGTGTCCTGCAATATTTATTTATTTACAGTCAAGATTAAAAACCAACTCCTAAATTTAAGTTAAAAACATTTTAAAAATATATTTCCAGCGTCAATATGCGAAAAAGGTTATTACAAAAATATAATTCACCAAAAAACATTGGTATGAAAATGAAAACCCATTATAAAATGAGTGAAATTGTTCGCGAGCTGAAATTCCGGTGTGTGGTTCACCAATGAAACAGTAAAGAGTGAATATTTTAATATTGTGCCGTAATGCGATAATCGCCCTGTTGTATAATGTAGAAAAAAAACAGTATACGTTTTTTAATAGAAGGCTAAAGTTTGTTTTTAAAATACCACATTTGTTTGAGAATAAAATAGTGAGGAATGTCTCTCACATTGAAGCATTAATATAGTCTGTTGTTAGATATTTGTTGCCATAACATGCAAGGCTCGGCAAACTTTGCTAAACTGACAAAAAGTGAGGAAATACAAGTGAAACACATAATGTGGTCTAAGATTATTAATGCTTCAATGTGAGAGACATTTCACATTGATGCATTATTTCCTAAAATATTACATATTTCCTGCAAATATGCTCGTGACTCAAATACCCCCAAATAAACAGGGGACTTCGAGGGGCGCGACTGAAGATAGGAAGACGGCAGTGGAACAAACATTTTTTGGACCTTTCGCCTACGTTTCAGAACACGGACAAGTCCTCTTTAAGATACTTGGGCCGGTGGATGGTAGAAAGCCGCGACCGAAACCTCCCACCAGGAGATTGCTCCAATACCACCACCACACAGGAGTCACATGTGTGACATCCAGGGCTAAATCCCACGGACGCTAGCAATACGAACGTCACACTGTAGTGATGTTGCAATCTACAAATATTCAAACAGGCGGACATTAAATGCGTGTACGAATAGATAGCAGATCTCTGTGATAAATCAATGTTGTATAAATTGACGGTTGACGGTCTGCAGACCGAAATACGCAGCTGCCTTTCGCGTACAACATGGATGTTAGAAATTACACATTTGATGTGATGTCGTTCAGTCTTTTAGCCTTTTATTCTTTGTGCACAAAGTGCCTTAACTAGTTGAACATCCAGCTATCTACAAACCGGTATGATTAGTTTAGCGACTTGCGTCCAATGATAAATAGATAACTAGCCTTTTTCAATTCTCCAGCCCTAATAGCTGTACATTGGCTGACCTGATGTCAGCTAATAACAAAGCCATAGACCTGGCAGTACACTGGAGTGGGCGGGTCTGACCCTACTTCGTCAATTCTCCCTTTGGTTTGTGCTATCGATACGAAGAAGAACTCATTCTCGATCACCGATACTGCGTAGTTTGAAATTCTGATAAATTCTACGCTTGAATGACAGACAAGAACTGACTTTATTTTAAACATACAGAATTACATTATCTATGGCCTTACAAGTTTGTGAGGTGTGATCATGTCGATCCTACACAAAATAACAGAAATGCGCGACATAAGATTTCGATTTGTATAAACAAAGCTTAATAATTTGTATTTGTACCAGATGTATCCCAACTCAAATTTCATTTAATAGTATGAATAAAATAGTAAGTACCCAACTCCTACGTTTGGTGACACTACATTATTGAAGCAGTAAATTTGATTGTCCGCTGTGAAATAGGAATTCCTATCATTTAGTTTAGTCACACATCTCGAAATTGGGACTGGTTATTTAGATTACCCTCATTCGTAGCTTTAATAATTTATGAATGTTTAGTAACATACGATATAATAAAATTTATATATGGGTACTTAGGTATATAATTTGCAAAAAACAACATGAAAATTTTTAGGATATGTTTCTGAAAAATCTGCTGTAAGACACGCCTATAAACGTACAAAAAATCGCTTGTAGGCGTAAAAGAACGCTCTGAAAGTACTCTACCAGCCATAAATACTGAGTAGATACCAATATAACTTTACAGTATAATTGCAGTGAGTGTGTAAAATTCACTTTTGAATACGTGTATAATGTTTGACATAGCTTAATTTTTGATCCTACCTTAGTCACATTACTCGAGGCTTGGTCGCTTGCTACCCCAGCCATAAATACTGAGTAGATACATATATAACTGTACAGCATAATTGCAGTAAGTGTGTAAAATTCACTTTTGAAGACGTGTATAATGTTTGACATAGCTTAATTTTTAATCCTACCTTAGTCACATTACTCAAGGCTTGGTCGCTTGCTACCCCAGCCATAAATACTGACTAGGTACAAATACAACTCTACAATATAATTACAGTAAGTGAACAGTAAGAGAAAGCTCTGAAAGCGCTCTACAATGTTTGACATAGCTTAATTTTTGATCCTACCTTAGTCACATTACTGAAGGCTTGATCGCTTGCTACCCCAGCCATAAATACTGAGTAGGTACAAATACAAATGTACAGTATAATTGCAGTAACTGTGTAAATATCACTTCTAAATACGTGTAAGAGAACGCTCTGAAAGCGCTGAACAATGTTTGACATAGCTTAATTTTTCGATCCTACCTTATTCACATTACTCGAGGCTTGGTCGCTTGCTACCCCAGCCATAAATACTGAGTAGGTACGGTCGGCTGCATAATTGCAGACCCACCGCAGAGCTCCAAAATGGCTGTTATAAGAACACAAGCAACATTCTAGGCATCTGCTTTAGCTGAAGTTTATCATCAGTTACTCATGAATTTATCAAACAAAACTTATTAAAATGAAAACATTGCAATAATAGTAATTTCAGAACTCTACGGTGGGTCTGGAATTATGCAGGCGACCGTACAAATACAACTGTACAGTATAATTGCAGTAATTGTGTAAAATATTTTTTTTTAAGTGTAAGAGAACGCTTTGAGATTAATTTTCAACCCCCGACGCAAAAACGACGGGGTGTTATAAGTTTGACGTGTCTGTTTGATCCTTTGTGACAATACTCGATTCTTGGTCGCTTGCTACTCCAGCCATAAATACTGAGTTGGTACAAATACGACTGGTATAATTGCAGTAAGTGTGTAACAACACAATATTCCACTATAAAATATACACAAACAGTCCTTTGCTGTTCAGTTTGTGTTTGTCACAAACGGGAGCCCTTATTTGTTTAAGAGTTCGTTGACATTTGGAGAAGCTCGTGGTGCCGTAGCGTAGTTTAACTGTATTATGTAGAGTAGGTAGCATTAGTATGACAAAAGAGTATGGCTGAGTTACTATAACTAAGATAGTTGTATGCACTATATAGACACTGGCTTATCTTCATCTATCCCTATTCGCTTGGTATATTCAAAAGACCAAATACGTATTTTAACTAAACTATTATAATAATTAGGTATAAGGTTCTCAATGGTTCTAATAGTCGGTATGAGGTATGTTGAAATTACTCACCTACAGTTAATTATATGACGAAGATATTCTTGAACTTCCTTCTCTACTATGTATTCGTAAAATCTATACCAAATTTTAGGAAGAGAATCTTAGACTCGTGAACTATCCCTATAGATTATATAGGGACAGTGTTTAGACTATAGTTCAAGAGTAAATGTGTATCTAACACTAAGGTTTAAATCCACATTTCGGACTATCCTTAAACCTCGTTTTGGAATCAGGGGGTTTGTTTTTAGAGTAACACGATTTTCACTATTTATATATTTCACGAGGATTTTCGTGTAAGTAAATTTAAAATAAAACTTACAATGCACACGAAAACAATTCCAACATAATCTATATATTTATAAATGTTTTGTTGGTTTGTGTACGCTTCAAAAACTCAAAAAGTGCACCGATCGAGCTGAAATTTTTGAATGATACATAATCCGCATCAAGGATTGTTTTTATCTAATTTTTGCATCAGTCACATATCCGCGACCGCGAAAAAACAGTTTTTTTTTCGCAACCATTCAATCACAATGTGCCACAGCGAAGCGTGGCAGGGTACAGCTAGTTTTTATATAATTAGTACCATACCACCTTTTATTTGGTTGGTATGTCGGTTGAAAACAATAAAGTGTATAATTTCCTCCATTTCATTCATTATAACCGTAAATTAATAACCACAATTATAACTTGATTCAATAACCAAATTACACAAAGCTCTAGAGTATTTAATTATGGCAGTTAAATTGAGGATATTTTTTGTTAAGGATAATTAAAAATCGTTAGTGAATTCATACTTAGTCAGCAATATACAAAAATAAAAAACGTGTGGCACTCGGGGACTGCCGCGGTAAAGCTATTGCATCGTGCGAGCTTCGTACAGTCGTACCATATACATACACGCTCGGCCGAGCTACATGGTAGGCGGAGTGGGGGGTGTTAGGTTTTATTTTCGTTACGGAATTTCTTGATTCAGTCGCCGCGCTCAAAGCCCGCGATTAAAGCTATGCAATAGCTTAATAAATAAAATATATAAATATAGCTGATTTAACAATTTAACACTTGTTTAGTAGGTTTCAATAAAACTAAATGTCGTAATGCCTTTTTCTCTAACTTGTCGAAATTTCAATTTGTCATGATCCGGGAGAACCTTAATATCAAATTGCCTTACTCTTAAAATGCTCAAAAGTCATAATTACTTTGACCTAAAACTCCTGATTCCCAGAATGCCTAAATGTTTCACACTTGCTTTTTGTTTGCCTTCAAATGTGATAGTCATCGAACTGTCAATCGACCGCCTGTGGTAATGTCACATTTTGCGGTAAAAATTTGGTTTAATTAGCCTTTGAAAATTAATTGATTACGAAAGTGAGGTACTTAAAATCAACATCTAGGAAATGTTTAATTTTAATAAAGCATCTTAATTCTATTACCATATCAATTTAAATAATTTTACGGACTTTGGAAATGGCATTTTCTGTGTACGCTTAATAGAATTCTCTCCATTTTTTATGAACGATGAAGTATGTGATAAAAAATCACTCTTTTATCCACAACACGCAGATATAAAGTTACCAAGAACGAATATACCTTCTGTTTGTCCTATGTATGTAAGTGTTTATACGCACAGCCTGAATTAGTTTCTCTTATTATTAGTTGAAATCGATGAACACCGGCATTCACAAAAAAGTATGACGTCATCGCTCACGTTCCGTTATTGACAAGGTAAACTATAGCAAAGTATTATCGTTGCTATGCTTACGATCAATATTTTCAATAAAAAATTTCGTCCGTAAACCAACCGACTTTACAGTCAACCAGTAGTTATTATTTCAGAATGAGTCACAAGTTTTTTATAAGTTTGATTTGGCTCTCTCTTCTAAAATTTCACATTTTATAATTAAAACCAGCTTTTACCGCTTTTACCCAAGATTTCCTCCGCGTTGAAGTAAAATTTTCCATAACCCTTTCTTAGCGGATGCTTACGTCTTATTAGCCTAAGACTTAGCTATCTATTTGCCAAATTTTAGCCCAATTTGTCTATTGGTTTAAGCTGTACGTAGATAATCAATCAGTAAATCATCAGGACTTTGAATTTTATAAATTACAACGACTTTGTTGTATACCATGTAGTGATAAAGATTAAAGTTATGTTTTGAACCTAGAAGAATTAACCTGGTACTTTAAGCGTTGTCTCTTCATATCTAAAAAGTGTGTAAGTATATGGCTAAATCGCGTTATGCCTAGACCAAACGACAGGTAGGCGTATTGAGACTTTTGCCTATTGAGTGTTAGGTCAAAAAAGAGATAGACCTGTTAGACTTTGGTCTATTGGGGTTAAAAGCTATTTATTCCATGGTAATGAAATTATTCGGACATCTTTCATTTCATGATAGTGCGAGAGTGGCAAAACGATTTGTACCTACTTACCTATATTGACGACCCAGTTGGCACAATGGTCGCAAACACTGGGTTGCAGGTTCGATTCCCGCTTCAGAAAAGTATTTATGCTTAGATATTTTTCTGTAGTCTGGTTGTTTCCATATATTTTAAGTATGTATTTACAAAAAATAAAAGTATATTAGTAGTATATTCGTTGTCTAGCATACATAACACAAGTCTAGTAACTTAGCTTGGGGCTAGATTGCGATGAGTGGAATGTCCTGCAATATTTTTTTTATTTTTAGGTACTAGCTGCACCCCGCGTAAGTCCTGATCCGTGGGAATATCGGGATAAAAAGTCTATGTGTTAAACCAGGTCTCCAGCTATCTAGATACCGAGTTTCATCGCAATGGGTCCAACAGTTTTTGCGTGAAGGAGTAACAAACATACACAAACACATATTTATTATCAAAGTTTTGGATTAACTGGTCACTATGAGCTCACGCAAAATGCAGACAATTTTAAAACGTAGATTCTTATATAAGCCTAACATCAAGTCAATATTATACATTCCTTCGCTTACTCTCTCCCCGCGTTAGACAAACCTTTATAAAATAAACCATAACTTTTCTAACACTATAAAGCGTATATACGAGGCTTAACCACCTCAACTTCTTAGCTTTTATTTATAAGCAATAAGTTTATACTGAGGCACTTATGTGGAATTTTTATATGGATCATAAATCGTGTTCTATTTTATCATAAAAGGTTATTGAAACGATGGTTTTTATTTTGCTGGACGGTGGAGTAAAATCGTGTGAAGGGTATTGTTTTGAAATTAAGGGTGAAGACTATAAACTTATATAGATAAACTAACTTTTGCCAGCGACTTCGTTCGCGTAAACGTTGAAAATGGTTCTAATAGAATTGGACCAAGGAATCACGTTGTCCTTAACAAATTTCACCCCCCTTTTTCACCCTCCAAGGGGTAGAATTTCGGAAAATCCTTTCTTATCGGTTGCTTACGTCATACAAAGAACACGTTTCAGGTCTCTACGATCAGCGGTTTAGGCTGTGCATTGATCCATCAGTCAGTCAGTTGTTCAGGACAAAGAATTTTATATGTATAGATGTGGGTCAAGAACAAAAACTCCCGACTTAAAATGGCCAAAAAATGTAACCGTATTTTGAAAATGAATATCTATCGATATGCGGAATTTGACAGTAAAATCGTGTTCTCAGTAACAAGATGACGATTGAAAAATTCTTCGCAGTATAGTATTCTCGTAGTAAAATCGTTCGCATTACAGTTTTTCGATGTAACGTTGCATTATAGTGATATCGATGAAAAGTTTTCGAAGAAACTCAATTTGATGATACGGCTTTCGCGGTCAAGTAGGTACAGTCGGCTGCATAACTGCAGCCCCCGGTAGAGTTCGAAAATTACTATTATTGGAATGTTGGCATTCTAATAATTTTTGTTTGATAAATTGATGAGTTAGAAGCCTTCAACTAAAGCAGGTGCCTAGAATCTTGCTTGTGTTAAAAACATTCTTATAACAGCCATTTTGGAGCTCTACGGTGGGTTTGCAATTATGCAGCCGACCGTACCTATGCCGTATGAAACAGTTAAATTATTTTTAACGAGTATTTTGTGTAAAAGTTTACGCTCATGAACATTTCGTTCTTGGATTTTATCCAGGCACAGCCCTATTAAACAATTTAATTTTAATCAAAACCTTGAAGCAACGAATCACGTTAAATATATTAGTTAGCAATTAACCTATAGTGTAACTTTCTCGGAAATTGTATCATAAGGGATTAAAATAATATTTTTAGGTGAAGGCGCTATTTTGAATCCAGAGCGTGGTTAAGGCTTCTAAAGTAACATACCATCATTTTTGGATAGGTAGATATAAAAATATTATGGTTTATTTATTAAAAAAAAAAAAAAAAAAAAATTGCAGCACATTCCACACATCGCCATCTAGCCCCAAGCTAAGTAACTAGACTTGTGTTATGGATGCTAGACAAGGGATATACTACTTATATACTTTTCTTTTGTAAATAGTTACTATAATATATAGAAACAACCAGACCACAGACAAATATCTAAGCATAAATACTTGTCTGAGGCGGGAATCGAACCCGCAACCCTATGTTTGGCTTGTGACCATTGTGCCAACTGGGTCGTCATTTATTCTAATAACATTGCTAATCATATATTTATCGTCAAAGAGCCCCGTTAGATATTCAGGCATCAATAACAATTAAAATTAAAATATTATTGTACTGAAAATCATTCGATAATAATATAATTTCTCAATTTTAATTATGTCAGTCTAGACGTGACAGATATGGTTGAGTTGATATTTCAATAATCTTTGACTAAAATCCTTTTGGATATTGTTTAATGTTTAATATTTGTTAAAATTATCCGCCATTTTGTTCGGCGGCCATCTTGGATTCACAATGATACTGAATATAATAATAGTACTTGCGATACAAGTGTGGTAAATTGATCATTTCATCGAAGCGGAACGCGAGTGCGTCTATAGAGCCGAGAATGAAATGATCAAATCACACGTGTAACGTACGACGTTTTTTATCGCAGTTGTGAATAAAAGAAAAGACTTGAAAAGAAAAGAAAATAATAAATAACAAAATATTTGGTGATAAGTGTATGTTTTTTAGGCAATATTTTTTTGTTAATTATACTCCCGAAAGGCCAGGCAAAAGACTTTTAACCTATACAGCCTCGTCTGACATTCAATATTTATTTGGGTTTTTTCTATTTGTCGGGGGTTAAAAACAGAATTAGTGATACGGAAAAAACTATATTTAAGTAAAGAAAAAACAACAATAAATTTTTAATCATTTTTTAAGACGTTATCACGTAAAATTATCGTTCGTAAACCGACTTTATAGACAACCTTTATAGCTGGAGTAAAACCTATTTTTTGGTACCTACTACATCAAAACAGTATAACCCAGATAAATTAAGAATGTTTCATCTACCTAACATGTAATTAGCATTAAGATACCAATTTAACTTATCAGGATAACATATAACACACTAGTGGCGTCGAGGTAATGCATAACGCACGCGTGTGTAATACGTTGGGTTATGAGCCTAAAACCGGTTGAATAAGATCCACTTTATGAGCAACTGTGACAAAAATTATATTGACATTTGAACTAAAGATGTGTGTGTACCAAGGAGATCAATTTGTCAACATTAAGGAGGTGAAATTCCAATTACTAATCAATAATATTTTGTTTAGGGTAAGCATCAAATTATATTTGACAACAAGTAAAATAAATTATTTTTTAATTCATGATTCTAAGACCTGTAGAGGGCGCCACATTTAATTTATAATGACGTTACATAGCCTATAACCTGCGGACCATTGAAACGCTTCTAATGATACCTCATTTGTTGAATTATAGTAAATAGTTTTGAAGTTAGGTGGGAACAGATGAACATACATACATACATACATACATACATACATACATACATACATACATACATACATACATACATACATACATATATACATACATACATACACACAGGTCAAACAAATAACCCTCCCTTTTGGGAGGTCCATGTCCCGTATCAGAATAACTTATTCCAATTTAATTCCCAAAATACAAGGTTTCATTTTAAATAAAAACGTGACCGATTGTAATCTTTTAGACAGCTTTATAACTTTCTTAGTAAATATCGTGTAAAATATCAAATTTGTACCAAACACAACAACGAACCCGCTCTAACACGCAGTAACCCATCGAATGTTAGAACATCAATCACTTGCGAGTTGCAACCGACGGGTGTCACCCTTTGTTTGGATGTCAACTGGCGTTGAACTAGTTTAGATCTTTGACCTAATTGATAGAAGATTTATGGACAAGTTTCAGCGATAGGAATTAGATAAGTAGGATAAATGTATTTTTGTAGTTATACTTTTTAGGCGCGTTATGAAAAAAAATATCTGCGCTCCGCGGTTTCACCCGAGTAAGTCCCGATCCCGTGGGAATATCGGGATAAAAAACTATATGTTAATCCAGGTCTCCAGCTATCTACATACCAAGTTTGAACGCAATCGGTCCAGTAGTTTTTGCGTGAAGGAGTAACAAACATACATACACACACACAAACTTTCACATTTATAATATTAGTAGGAAGTAGGATAGGATGATGACAGTGAAATTTTAAGATGCACGCGCGTCATTGTAACACAAACGTCACAGGTTGAAGCTGCATAACACAAAATTAACAGGTTGCAGCTGCGTAACACAAACGTCACAGGTTGAAGCGGTCTGCAAAATAAATATCTGACGGACGAACGGATGGACAGACAGACAGACGAACATATAACTTCTAGAAGTATAACTTCTAACGCGTGTACCTACATATGTACACGTACCTATGAAAATATCTTTCAGTTTTCAGAAGTATATTCACATAGGCCGTATTTCGAGAAAGTGTGCGACATGACTGTAGGTTGTTCAAATATGCATCGATTTTGATCAAAGACATGTCAAAAGACACAGAAGACCAAGACCTACAGATGGTGTCAGAATTTTGAAAATAGGCAAAGTAGTATTTGAAAATTACGAAAAAAATTGCAAGTTCTTCAGTCTTTATAAGGCTCTTCGATAGCACAATGCTAAGGTTTAGTTATCATCATAAACCACCACCATCTCAAGCCTCAAGCATTAAAAGAGACTCGCAATATTGCCATAGATTAAATCATTTGTGTAACCAAACACTAAATCTTGATGTAAAATTTGTGGTTGATGCTAAGAAAATGAATCAAACCTGTGCTGTGCATATAAGCATGCTACGAATGTGTAAGCATGCTACGAGTGTTTGCTACAAGCATGCTACGAGTCTAAAATTAAGAACGCAGATGGGCATAACTTTGTTTTTTAGCCTGAAATAAATGATTATAATTTCTATTTTTTTCTCTTTTTCCAATCAAAAGCAGGTATTCTTCATGAATAATGTCTGTCTACAACAATCATTTATAGGGCTCCGTACTTAAAGGATAAAAAAGACCCTATTACTAAGAATCCGCTGTCTGTCTGTCAGTCTGTCCGTCTGTCTGTCACTCATTAACCGTTATAGCTAGACAGTTGAAATTTTCACAGATTATATTTTCTGTTGCCCCTATAACAACTAATACTAAAAACAAAAAAATATATATTTAAGTGGGGGCTGCAATACTATATGTGCACATATCCGACTCGCACTTGGCCGGTTTTTTATAAAGCCTAGGTTTGCTGTACACATACCTGTCTGGTTTCCTTATATCCTCCTTACACAGGCCCTATGTCATGCTGTTTTAAACTGTTCTCTTACTCCTACTACTGGTACTAGAATCGAATAGATGCTTGTTTTCCTAACAAAAATAACGTTGTTATCGTTTGAATGAGGTACGCGCTCCATTATAGCTACCTACATTGTTAAACAAGTCAATTACTGAAACCAAATTACCCCATCAATTCTTAAGGAAATCCAGTGTAATTAAAAACGTCGTTTACATCCATAAAGCAGAAGGCCTTGCAGCGAAATCATGCTGTCATTATAATGGGGCCGGTAGTATTCCTTTGGGTTTTGTACAGAGACGTTGATTACATAATTATTATTCGTTTCTAGAAAGCTAGTTTTGTATACGAAAATGAAATACTACCTAATAGTACAGGATTCCTTTAAGAACAACCTTCATGGATTTGTTTATGGATGGAAAGTATTTTATATCACTGAAATTGACGGACTGAAATTATTTAGACAACCCATCTATACTTATATTATAAAGCTGAAGAGTTTGTTTGTTTGTTTGAACGCGCTAATCTCAGGAACTACTGGTTCGAATTGAAAAATTATTTTTGTGTTGGATAGTCCATTTATCGAGGAAGGATATAGGCTACTTTTTATCCTGATATTTCAACGGGATCGGGAGTTACGCGGGTGAAACTGCGGAGCGCTGCTAGTTTGAAATATATTTATTGACCTATTTTATCTTTATATATAAAATTTTACTGTACGTGTGTATGTCACTGAATTCCTCCTTAACGGCTGGACCGATTTGAATGATTTGAAAGATTCACAAATCAGCCCGGTAGATGGCGTTGCAGTCGGTATCTAGGTTATTTATCTATACTGTAAAACAACGTTTGCCGCGACAGCTAGTTTAATATAAAATACTTTTCATCCATTAAACAGCTCGATGAAGATTGTTCTTAAAGGGCTCTTAGACTATAACCATAATAAAGCCGAAATATGTTTTCGTTTGTAACGAATAACTTCAAAACTTCTGGACCGATTTTAGCGAAACTTGGTTTGATGATGCATTGATTTATCTATACTCATACGATAGAGAGGAAAGATTTTTTTGTTTGTAGCGTAAAGGCTCCGAAACTATTGGACTAATTTTGATGAAACTTGGTGTGAGGATATATTGATTCATTGGGAGTAGCATAGGCTACTTGTTATCCCGATATTCCCACTGCATCGGGAGTTACGCGGGTGAAAGCCCTGCTAGTGCTACAATAAAGAGTGTATCCTACTAATATTATAAATGTGAAAGTTTGTGTGTGTGTGTATGTTTATTACTCCTTCACGCAAAAACTACTGCACCGATTGCGATGAAACTTGGTATGTAGATAGCTGGAAACCTGAATTAACACATAAGCTAAATTTTATCCCGATATTCTCACGGGATCGTGACTTGCGCGGGTGAAACCTCGGGGCGCAGCTAGTCTGTTTATATATCAATGTGATGGGAGCATAAAAACAATATCTAAGCAACTTCTACACTTTAAAATAGAAACTCATCAAATACCCCCTTAAAGATACCACCAGACAGTAACAATAAAGTCGCATGAACTAACGAAGGAACCATTAATAACTGCGAATGCAAGTTTACTGCGTCTTTCAACCGCTGAGTTACAATCGCTCTTTACACCTATTTATTGCACCTTTTCCTAGCTGTTTTAGAGCTTAATAAATTCAGTAGATTCTCTATCTTGGTGCTTCCATGTGAGTTTTAGATGAACTAACATTTATATTGTGTGAAAACCTGTTCTACTGGTTTAGATCTAAACTTATGTCCCAGTTTAATGTTTTTCTCTTATTTTTCCTCCAACAAAAGGACCGGACAAAGCATTTTATATGTGGGGACCTTTGTTTCGATTCATCTTCCCTTACCTACGACACATCCTCTGAGGTGGAAATCAAATACCAGCGCCCTATGAACTTGATGAACAGGGATAGTTGACGGACACGTCTCCATCGACCGGAACCATCGTCGAGAGTAAAGTCATAGCGAAACAACGTTTGCCGGGACAGCTAGTCTTCTATACATATAAAATGCTTTGTCCTGAATTACTGACTGACTGTTTAATGGATAAAACGCACAGCCTGAAACTTGGAGGGTATGTTCTATGTATGACTTAGGCATCCGATAAGAAAGGATTTTCCGAAATTCTGCCGCTAAGGGGGTGAAAAGGGGGGGCAAAGTTTGTATGGGACAACGTGATTTCTTGGTCCATTTTCAACTTTTACCCGGACGAATCAAAAGGGCAAAAGCTAGTAATGGATATAATAGAAATGCTAATCTAAAACGTATGCACACAGACTAAAATGACCAAGATTAGTATTGCCAAGCGGAAATCCGGCGGTTTTAATCAACTTTACTTGTAGGATCTATTGAAGTAGCATCACAGAATAGAGTCACAGCTAAGCGACGCTTGCTGATCGTTTACGGTCGTGCGGATTAAGCGACGCCAGGCGCGGTCATTACTTCGATGGGTGGCCAATTAGTAGTGTGACAAGAATGTGTTTTTGTGAGCCCCTCCGTGCTTCGGAAGGCACGTTAAGCCGTTGGTCCCGGCTGCTACCTCCAGTAGCAGTCTTTAAGTCAAGTTAGAGACCTTAAGGCGATCTGAAAACTCTAACAATAGGTGAGCCACACCACTATACGAGAAGAAGAAGACAGAATAAGTATATAATTTAGCGTTACAATACACGTGACTGGAGTACAGAAGGATTGATATATGACGCTCTATTTACTGACATCTGAAATGAAGTCTCTTTTAGTATAGAAACCTGGTTGGGATCTAAAATGCCCTAGTTCTGATTGCTTTGTTTGCTACATTGCAAATGATATGTAAATTAAATTGTACTGGGACCGCTCCATGGTTTCACTCACGTAACTCCCAATCCCGTGGGAATATCGGGATAAAAAGTAGCCTATGTTATTCTCAATATATCCTTATACCAAGTTTCATCAAAATCAGTCCAGTCGTTTCGGAGCCTATTCGTTACAAAAAAATCTTTAGCTAGCTAATAGCTTTAAAATTCTTGAATAATAATAGGTTAAAGTCGGTTAAAAGGGGTGGTGTATCAAATACCTCGAAAGTCAAAAGTGAAAAGTCATTTTTTTTATTCATTTTGAATCATGTAGTTTGTACGGGATCACATAGAAACGTCTTAGGATGTGCACCTTCGGGACGCGCCCACCAATGAGAAGAAGGCACAAGAAACTATTGGGGGTTTTTTCATGCGATCACGCTCACAAAGTTCAATATTGCAAATATTTGAAGGTATTATTTGAAATGGAGCAATTAAAGTCACACCCATTGATTCTTATCACGTTCTTATCATTAAGGTGCGACGAAGTATCATAGTAAGCATTACCGCACAATTTATGAAACACGCAGTCTGTCGTTCTACGGACGAAGAGTCTTAAATCTATTATTCCATTCAGAGCAAATTAAATAAGAAACTGTTTAAAAGTAGAGAGTTTTCATCAAAGTTACTACAAAGGAACGGATATTGAATATTCGATACATCAAAAACTGTTCAAAACCTTATTTAACTTTCATAATTAAGTAAAAGATTTATAAAAATTAAGTTTGAACATGTTTGGAAAAAGAAAAATCATTTTTAGAAAAGTTTATTTTTAGATACTCAATATTTTTTTATTTTGAGCTTAAGTTTAAAGGTGATAAAAGATTGTTTTACAGTACGACCAGTAAAACCGGCCAAGTGCGAGTCGGAATCGCGCATGAAGGGTACCATGTTGTATGGGAGCACCACATATTTTTATCTGTTTATAGTACTTGTTGTTATTTATATTGTTATATATAAATGTGCCTTCTTCTCATTGGTGGGCGCGTTCCGAAGGCACACATCCTAACTTAGTTTTTAGACGTGTCCATGTGATCTTGTACCTAGGCATTAAGTATAGGAATAAAGAATTTTGACTTTGACTTATAGCGGCAACAGAAATACATAATCTGTGAAAATTTCAACTGTCTAGCTATCACGGTACATGAGATACAGCCTGGTGACAGGCAGACAGACGAATGGACGGACCGAAAGACAGACAGCGGAGTCATAGTAATAGGGTCCCGTTTTTACCCTTTGGGTACGAAACCCTAATAAAATAGTTAAACAAAAAAGGCAAGCACGTACATTATTTCCTTCTACAGGGCAAGGGCCATTGGTCAGTTAATACGAATCATTTCTCATGGCAACGCTATTGCTGTCTCTTCGAGATCAGAGTTAATAATAATATACTTTTAATATTAATTTTTATTATTTAATAAACTATTATTACATAAAAACTAATAAAATATCAACGGACCCACAAAAAGCTAATCACAAAATGGAAACCTAAGCATCTACGAAATAGGATCTCGTAATAAAATACCAATTGCCCTTATTAAAGTAGGCTTTTGAGGAAAAACCACAACGTCTTCTATTCATCCCTAGGGGTAGTTGCGTAGCAAAAAGAAGCTTTTGGTGTGCAATCAAACCACATCCTAATAATGTGTTGCTAGCTTTAAACAACCTTAATACTCATGCTTAAATTTTGTTTAAAGTGTTTTTGTTTTTTTTTTTAAATAAAAATTAAAAAAAATAATAAAAAATTTGTTTGGTTTTTTTATGTATTATTGCTAATTTCGTGTTTAATTTATATTAAGTTAGTATTTTCTAAGGTTTTCGTGACTTGAACTCATAATTATAATTCTATTTGAACGGATATCTTCGCGTTTTAAATTTTTATTTTAAACCTGACGTTTCGATAAAGCGAATATATCCATTCAAATATAATTATATTTTTATTAAGTTGTTGACTATATAATTTTGTAATTCATATCTAATATTAAATAGATTATACTTGTTAGGTATGTGGCAAATAATAAAGTCTTCTGAGTGAAAAAAAGGAAAACCTAAAGACATTTTCATCTTTAGACCTCCATAATTAAATCGACTAAAGTTCTGACTTACAAATGCAGGCTTCGTTTGGCCAAAATAGCTCGCTTGCGATATAATTATGAAAGCTTGACTTTCAAATAGTAAAAAGAATCTGTTGTTTTAAAGTTATTATAAACGATATATGAAGAATATTCAATTTTCTGAGAATTATCGAAATAGGAAGTACCTACTTAAAAAGATATCTTTATATCTATTCCCGATATTGATGAAAACCTATAATTTTTAATAATTTTTATTAAGCTTCTCATTAACCTACCATTTTGCATTATTTTTTGCTGAGCAAGTGCCCTTAATATTAAATTTTAACATTTTAGTGGTCACGCTTTATGTCCTTGCTTAACCAAGCGAACGTGTCTTTACCGTAATATTGTAATGTAAAAAGACAAATTTCATTTCAAAAAATCCCTGGGGAAGAAGCTGGTGATGCGAGAGCTAGCGGCCCAAAGTCAGAGGGACGGACTCAGATGTACGAACTGCGCCAAGCAAACTTTTGAGTCCGTCCCCGACTCCCATAGCCTATGGTTTAAGAAAATCTATTGCGGGCTACCTATCCACAGAAGCGGAGTGGAGATAAGCGAAGCGGTTTCCACCAATAGCGCTCCGCATTTTTATGCAATTCTATTGGTGTTAACTGCTCCGCTCCAGTCCTCTCCACTCCCGTGAAAAAGCAGCCTTTGGTCAGTCTGTCGCTTCTCTTATAACCAACCTTTGGCATCTACACCGACGATGCCTAACCTTTTTGGCAATGTAACCATACCAGGGAACGTGCAAATCGGCTTTTTTGAAAACGGCAGAGTCCATGACGAAATAAAGACTCATAGAATCGAAGCAATTCGGATCAAGTAGTGCTTAGAACAAAAAGTCCTTATAGGCATTTATCTCCCAAGACGGTCTTTTAAAATAATAACTAGCTGCGCCCCGCGGTTTCACCCGCGTAAGTCCCGATCCCGTGGGAATTTTGAGATAAAAGTAGCCTATGTGTTAATTCTGGTCTCCAGCTATCTACAACAGCAACAGACTCTTAACAAACTCATTTTTTACAAACCTTTCCCCTCCTTAAAATAGGAAAATTAAAAATCCCTGAAACACGTCATCATTTATTTACGATAAGAAGATATAATAATACTAATTTTCAAGTTTCTACCTTTAAAAAAAATCAAACCTTCATACAAACTTTCACCCCCCATTTCCCCTCCTTAAAATAGGAATATTGAAAATCCCTGAAACACGTCATCATTTATTTACGATAAGAAGATATAATTCCAATTTTCAAGTTTCTACCTTTAAAAAAAATCATACCTTCATACAAACTTCCACCCCCCATTTGCCCCCCTTAGGGGTTGAATTTCGCAAAATCCCGTCTCAGTGAGCACCTACGTCATAAAAGGAACCCCCATGCAAAATTTGAGACTCCTAGCACTTGTAGTTTCTGAGATTTCGTGATGAGTGAGTGACTCAGTGATTTTCCCTTTTATATATATAGATTAAATAGAATAGAATAGAATATTTATTGGAAAAGCACACAGACATAATAGATACAAAACAAAAAAGAAAGAAATAGGAACTAAGAAAATAAATACAATAAATACGCACAAGAAAAAACACAAAAACAAACTGGGATGCCGTGTGCTGACCCAAATGGACCAGCCTCAGCATAAAAACTGTAGCCAGCAAGATGCTGGACTGCAGCGCTGGTCTTCAGGCTGGCCCAAGCGCAGCGATGCAGAAGGCACCGCTGTAAACCCCTTTACGCCCACCTCCCCCAGCAAAAGAGAAATCGTAGGTTAGTAGAATTTCCTTGCCAAGATATACGCCACATCGAAAACAAATTACGTAAGCTGGTTTCTTCAACTCGTAGAATATGCATTCAGAACTGTTCCATATAATTACTCACATCAGATCCTGCGTCGATTCTGGTATCGTAGCTATATTATGAATAAAGGTCGAGGCATATGCTCAAAATGTATGATCAAAACACAGTAATGGCGATCGCAGCGCTCGAACGTCTAAACTTTTTTTTTGGCTTTTCGAAACCCGGTTGGGTACCACTCCGTTGTTGGGACCAATGAAGTGGTTATGTTTGGGTCCAACCAACTAAAACCCCAGGGTGCTCCGTCTCGATGCCTATTGTCTGGGCTACGGGGATAGCTTTCGCATTCAACAGCAGCCCCTACGGCATTTGTCCGTAAGGACCCTCCTCTTACGAGGCTTTCGCTCCTCCCCCCTTGTTGCGACGCACCAGAGCACTTGGCACGTCGCAACCTCCTAACCTGACCTCCCTTTTCCAGCTAGTAATGAGTTGCCACTTGCTCATTCATACAACATGACTTTTGTACATTTTGACACTGAGACTATGATACCCATCGACATCTTAATCTTGAAACCGTCAGTACCTAGAAATATAGGTAATTTATATTAATTTGGAATTATATTAATCAATTACGCAAGCGTAGCGATTGTCAATATTAGTAGTAGATAAATACATAGTCGGCAAAATATTTAGGTTTAACCGTTGAAACCGCGTCGATTATCTAAAACATTAGAATGAAACCCCTGCAATGCGGGATCGACATCCCCTAGAGCTCTCCTTTGATATAAAGTTTGGCTGTTGACGATTAGAATACTAAATTACAGTTTGATACCGTTTATAGAATTATTTGTGTTATACAATTTGTATTAGACATAATGCGATGTTTGTGATCAAGGTTTAGTTTAGGGAGTTCAGAATTTAATTGAAGCTTTTAGATGTAGGAGATCTATGCAATACCTAAGAAGGTAAGAGCCAGACCCTTCTGCCCCACTGGGCACCTACCCTGGGCACTTGCCCAGGGTGTTTAACCAGGCCCCCATGATCGATAGGTGCCAGATCATTATACAACAATTAATTACCGCAAAACTTTTTTAGTTTGAATATTTCAAACCTGAATTACTGACTACAATACCTAATATTTTACATAAAAACAATATTTTATCATTAAAAAAATAAACGTGTGGCACTCAAGGACTGCCGCGGTAAAGCTATTACATCGTGCGAGCTTCGTACTTTCGTACCATATACATACACGTTAAGCGAACGCTCTGCCGAGCTACATGGTAGGCGGAGTGAGCGGTGTTAGGTTTTATTTTCGTTACGGAATTTCTTGATTCAATAAAAATAAAATAAAATAGTTATCTGTCAAAGTCGTAATATGACTAGGTCCTCTAATAGCTTAAAGACTTCGACCTTGAAAAGAGGTAGAGGTTCGACTACTTCCAATATTCAAGTTTGATCAGTGTTGCCAACTCGGATTTTGAAAAATTCGTAGACCGCATTAGAAAAGTTCGTAGACTTTTTTCTGAGTGAAATGAAGAGGCATAAAATGACTGTTTTAACACTGCATTTATTCCGAGCGCGGTACATAACTAGTTCTTTCTTATGTTTATTTCTTCAGTTGTGTTCAATTAAATCGAAAAGATATTATAAGAACAAAACAACAGTAACTCCATCGATTGAAATATTTTTAGGAATTTTGTTTCACTGGTGTTTAAAAATAATAACGAAAGCAGTATTGTGTTGGCGAAGCGAGTGTACTTTAGTATAAAATGTAACGTTTTTTCGCGAATAAATAGGAAATTATGCACAATTTTGAGTTTCGTTATTTTACAAATTGATCCGTCCATCCGTCCATCCGTCCATCCGTCCATCCGTCCATCCGTCCATCCGTCCATCCGTCCATCCGTCCATCCGTCATCCGGACGTCGCGGTCGTCCCGCGACATCCAATTTCAAATGTGTAAACACCTTTAAAACACTTTAAAATGTAGGATTGTAGGTATCTACTATCGTATGATACTGTGAAACTTTTAGATAACAGACCATTTCAGTTTCAAACCTAAAAACCTCTGTAAATAAATAAACAATACTTCTCAGTTTGAACGCTAACATCCTGCCTTTGCCGCCAGTTAATATTATTTTGAATCGACAACCTATAACTGGTATACTTACGTCATTTGACGACCCAGTTGGCACAATGGTCACCATGCCGGACTACCAAACACAGGGTTGCGTGTTCGATTTCCGCCTCGGACTAGTATTTATGCATAGATATTTGTCTGTAATCTGGTTGTTTCTATGTATTATAAGTATATATTTACAAAAGAAAAGTATATAAGTAGCATATCCGTTGTCTAGCACCCAATAACACAAGTCTAGTTACTTAGCTAGGGGCTAGGTGGCGATGTGTGGAATGTCCTGCAATATTTATTTATTTATTTATATTATTTATAATGGCTAGATCGGGTTAGAAGTTTTATGACTACATCTCAATATGACTAGATAGCAGGTACGACTAGATCGCTATAAGACTAAAACTTAACATTGCTTTTGGACTAGTTCGCCATTCAATCTCCTGTTCAATGTCGTGCGATAAATCGCTATAATTTGGGGAAGGCGTTAAGAGCTAAGATGGTGTGTTTGTACCTAAAGTGATTTTCTATTTATAAATAAAAGTTCTTAGAAATTTTACAAACTACTTTCTCTTTTGGGCACTTTTAAAACTTGTGCGATTGAGATGGTTAAATAAAGTATAGCAATTATTTGTGATGCCCAATAGAGGAACATTGTGGTCATACTGCAAAACTCTAAGATTATAATGATAAACAAATTAATCAAAAAACAAATCCTTATCGATGGCAGACTACAAATTTAATATTTCCTGATTATAGTTAGTACGAAATAGTTAAAGATTTTTCTGTTTAATTTCAAATGTGGCCTGCAATGTATTTTTGAGTTTTACCATGACGTAGGTCTGCCAGCCATGAGCCTACGGCCTCTTATGTTTTAAAACCCGGTGTAAATCCGGTTGCGACCGCAATGCGGCGGTCACTTTAACCAGTGCAAACCGGTAATTAGTGGGTCGACTAATTCATTACGTGTCGGGCTACGACTGTTGAATTGATGAGTGTTCTACTCCGTATGTTGCCGATCGATTCGGATTGATCCGGAATAAATTTCGAGGGATCGAATGCATTTCGAGGGATCGGATGTTTTACGGGTGATTTGTTCAAATTGAGTTACTAAAGATAGATAGACAGAAACATTGAAGATGATGAAGGTAAAGACGTAGTTGGCAATTTTTTTATTTTTTTTTCAGATGTATCGAATAGAAGAAAAATAAACCCGGAATGCAATCTAGTTAAGATATTCTTTGGGGCAAAATGCAACTTTTAATTCCCCTTATCCTATTTGCTAAACTATCAATTTGGAGGATAATGCCATGCCAAATTTCCACTATTCCCCATTTGGGGAATAGCACTTGGGGAATAGCGGGAATTATATGCAGAGACTTGTAATTGGTTTTTTTAGTAAGTAAGGTTGATTTATATGTTTGTGATTAGTGCTGTTTGTCTTCCGAATAAAAAAAAATAAAATACCCCTATTTATTCTAGGATAATATTTGACGGAATTTATTCATAATCCTAAGTAAGTAAAAACTATTCAACTACTATTTCATGATTAAAATTCCACAGAAACACAAACTAAAACGAAATTAAAGAAAAAATAACAAAATTATAATAATCTTCACATTTTGGATCGCTGCCGTAGCGTTTTAGGAAAACTTTTACCCCCTTATTCCAAACCGAGGTTTAAGGATAGTTCGAAATGTATATTTAAACCTTAGATATAGACACAGATTTACACGTGAACTATAGTCTAAACACTTTCCCTATATAATCTAAAGGGATAGTGTTTAGACTATAGTCTAATTTATAAAAATAAGTCTGGTTTTCCTTCCTGACGCTATTACTCCAGAACGCACGAACCGATTTCCACGGTTTTGCATTCGTTGGAAAGGAAAATCTGGTGGCGAAACGGAGTTCGCCGGGTTTGCTAGTTTCCTATATAAGTTATAAGTTTTGAAATTATCTTTTTTATATTTTGTTCCTTTATTAGAAAATATTATCTGTTTCTTTATATCATTTAAATGAATAAATTGTGTTATAGAAACAAATACTTACTTGCGTGGTACTAAGGACGACTTTATGACCTAAGGGCAATCTCTTCCAAGCAACTATAATAAGATTGTCTGACTATCCTTAATAAATTGTTATTCATTTCATTTTCAGTCATGGCGTTTACATATAGCTTTACTTTTATAGAGTTACTGGTACAGTCGGCTGCATAATTGCAGCCCCCGGTAGAGTTCGAAAATTACTATTATTGGAATGTTTTCATTCTAATAATTTTTGTTCTAATAATCTTGCTTGTGTTGAAAACATACTTATAGCAGCCGTTTTGGAGCTCTACGGTGGGTCTGCAATCATGCAGCCGACCGTCCATGGTCAGATAAACTTTCTACCATTTTGTTTCATAGCACAAACAGTGCAAAAGCAATTCGAATTAAGCCAGCTCACGTTCGACTCTTAAAATCCAATAAATTGTGTACTATTTCAAGCAATAAAATAAATAGAATAGAGAGCCTGTCCACAAATCAACGTCACTCACAATACCTGTGATAATTTTAAAACAAACGAATGGGCTTATTCTGGTAAAGGTCGTATCAAAAATCTGATAGCGGCCTAAACTATATAAAAAAAACAAATGGTTGTCTGTAAAGTCGGTTTACGGACGATAATTTTACGTGATAACGTCATAAAAATTAAGATTTTTTTGCATTTCCTATAAATTTTTTCCTCATTTTTCTTTTTTTCCGTTATATTTTAAGCTATTGCATAGCTTTTATCGCGAGTTTTGAGCGCGGCGACCATAGAAAGAAATTCCGTAACGAAAATAAAACCTAGCAACCCCACTCCGTGTAGCTCCATGTAGCTCGGCCGAGCGTTCGCTTAACGTGTATGTATATGGTACGACTGTACGAAGCTCTCATGATGCAAAAGCTTTACCGCGGCAGTCCCCGAGTACCACGCGCTTTTTCCTCATTTTTCCTATTTTTGTTTTATATTGTTTTTCCTTCTTCTATACGTCACTCGTCACCATAACTCGGGCTTGTAGCCCAGATGAGCGATATTATCAAATACTCTGTTTCCTAACGAGAACGGACGCGTCATGGTTATGTTACCATGATGCATGACGTCACACATCGGGAACGGGACGCATGACGTAACACAATGTTACCATGACACTTTTGTGTGAATGCAGGTGTTCCATCAATTTATTAGACGTTATCACGTCCAAAATATTTTTTTTTAACGTAGGTAAAATATTCCAGAATACCATTGAAAAACATTCTATTTCTGAACACATTCGAATATGAACTGTTGGATACGAATCAGTCACATGGCTAGACATGTCATAAAACTAACACTGACAGGTACTCCAAATGCTCATAATATAACCGGCTATTTCAATAGAAACGATGATGAATATTTTTAAAACTAGCAGCGCTCCGCGGTTTCGCCCGCGTAACTCCCGATCCCGTGGGAATATCGGGATAAAAAGTAGCCTATAGCCTTCTCGATAAATGGACTATCCAACACAAAAATAATTTTACAATTCGAACCAGTAGTTCCTGAGATTAGCGCGTTCAAACAAACAAACAAACTCTTCAGCTTTATAGTATTAGTATAGACAAGCAGCGCCCTGCGGTTTCACCCTCGTAACTCCCGATCCCGTGGGAATATTGGGATAAAAAGTAGCCAATAGCCTTCCTCAATAAATGGACTTTCCAACACAAAAATAATTTTACAATTCGAACCGGTAGTTCCTGAGATTAGCGCGTTCAAACAAACAAACAAACTCTTCAGTATGCGTCATAATCATAAGTCACCATCAGTTTGCTACCATAATATCAAAAAGTATTGACTTACGACCTTCTTCTAATAGACGCTACACAAACATAAACACTTTTTTTCAATTTCATTTATTCACAAATAGAGTATGGGATTTACAGATGTCATAAATATTGATTAAGTCCTATGCTATTTAACCTGCTTTAGGTATGTGAATTACAATTAAATGAATTTAATATTATGAAGTCAAATTAAAAAAAATTAAAAATGTTAGTTTAAACAATGCAAAAAAATAAAAACATAAAAATATACATGTCGCAAATAATAAAATGTCAAAATGATTATAAATAAGCTTGTCACAATTAAAAGTCAATAAGAAAATAATAATCAATTGATATCAATTTAAGTCAAAATGCATTGGCTTAGCAGATAAATCAGATCCTAGAGAGGTAAATAGTCCTTAAGGCTATAGAAGGCTTTCCGTGCCAGGAAACTGTGGAGTTCCCTTTTAAAAAGACTGAAGTCTTCAAGTTGTTCTATGTCTCTAGGCAACTCATTGTACATTCTCGGTGCCAACATTAAGAAACTCTTAGAAAGAATTGCTGAGTTAGATTCTGGTAGTTTCAGTTTATGAGCTAGACGATTACTGATCATACTTTTAAATAATTGAAAATTGCTTCTTATGAATAATAGATTTTCATAAATGAACATGCAGGGTAAGGTGAGTATTTTCAGATCTTGAAACAATTTTTTACAACTGTCAGTAGATTTTAGTCCATAGACGGCTCGTAGACATTTCTTTTGAGCTTTAAATATTAATTCCCTGTCCGTAGAATTTCCCCAAAAAATAACTCCGTACCGTAAAGATGATGACACATATGCATGATAGGCAGCCATTACACACTCCCTGTTTGCCACTTTCCTGAGATTATACAGAGCATATGAAAATTGATTTAATTTTTTTATTAGATTATCAGTGTGTAATTTCCATGTTAGTTGTTCGTCTATTTGTAGCCCCAGAAATTTAGTGTTGTCAGTTAATGTTATTAGTTTGTTGTCATATTGTATTTTTATTTTTAATTGTTCAGTTCTTTGCCTAAATGACATGATTTTAGTTTTATCGAGATTTATTTTTAGGTTATTATTCATTAGCCATTTTATGATTTTATTTAAATTATCATTTATTGTACTTTCCAAAGAGTGATCTCTACTACCATCGAACAGAATTGTGCTGTCGTCAGCAAATAAAGTCATGTTATATTTTGTACATTTAGGCATGTCATTTATGAAAATTATAAATAACAGCGGCCCCAATACACTTCCCTGAGGGACTCCACAAGTTATGTGCCTCTCAGAAGATATGTAAGTCAATTCAGTTTTTGTTACCGTACAAAGCTTTTCTATCGATGTAATTTGTTTGCGTCCACATAAGTAAGATTTTATCAATTCCAGAACATTACCTCGGACCCCATAACATTCCAGTTTTTTTAATAAAATGTTATGGTCAACATAGTCAAAGGCTTTTGAGAGATCCATGTATAGTGCTACTATGGGTAATCTTTTGTCCATGTTAGTTATAATTTTTGTAAGAAAACCGTAAATAGCCATATTAATGTTTTTACCTTTCCTGAAGCCAAATTGTTTAGGAGATAGGAGATTGTTAGTCTCAAAAAAATTATTTAACTTGCTGTGTATCACTTTTTCGATTATTTTAGAAAAAATTGAAAGAAGTGCTATCGGCCTATAGTTATTCATATTTAGTTTATCGTCCTTCTTATGTATTGGTTTTATGACGGCTAGCTTTAACACTTGCGGGAAAGTGCCTTGTTCAATGCAAATATTGATAATATGGCTTAGTACACCCGATATATCCAAGGCAACGGCCTTTACAACCTTCGTGATTACTTCATCATATCCGAAACTGTTTGTAGATTTCAATGATTTAATTATATTATATATGTCATGTGGAATTGTTGGAGTCATATAAATTGAATTTATATTGGAATTTAATAATGTCACATTGCTTTGTAAATTAGTCGAAAATTTTGTTTGGTCAATAAAGTGGTCATTAAAAGCATTTACAATATCAATTGGATCAGTTAATATTACATTATTTTTTTGTACTTTGCATATACTTTCTCTAGGAGAATTAGATTTAGAGTCATTTATTATTTTCCATGTAGCCTTCGTCTTATTAGTGGATTTGTTAATGTAGTTAGTGTTAAGTGATTTTTTTGTTAATTGTATAATGTTTTTAAGACGTTTAGATAATAATTTGTATTCAATTTGACTGCCTGGTTTACGGTGGGATCTTAGTGCCAAAAGCATTTGTCGCTTTCGCTTGCAGCACAATTTTATACCCTTACTAATCCACTTCGGTTTCTGTTTTAATGTCATTTTCATTTTGATTATTGGAAAGCATAAGTCATAGAATAGTTTAAATGTACTATGGAATTCATTAAACGCATCATCAGCCCTAACTTGAGTATAAACGTTGCTAAAACTAAGACTATGTAAACAACGTTTAAATTTGTTTAAGTTGTCCTCAGAACAATCACGCTTGAATTTGAACCAATGTGAAAACGCATAGAATTTTTTTACTGTGAACGTAAGTGTCTGGGCTAAATGGTCAGATAAGGCAAATTCAGTGGTAGTGCATTTAGCTCCTCTGATATTATGTAGAATATTATCTAGACACGTTCCACTAGCAGAACGTGTTGGTGCCTTAATAATTCCAAATTTAAGATTATAGCTAGCTACTAGATGTGTGAATTTTTTTACCGTTAAGGAGTCCTTCAGTATGTTAATATTGAAGTCACCACCCACTACGACTTTTTTCTTAGGGTTAAGACATGTTTTGTTAAGAATAAGATTAAGTTTATCAAAAAAACAATCAAGGTCAGCAACCAAGGTTTTAGGTGCTCTATATATATAAATGACTATTACTTCAAGCTGTGTTAGTTCAATAGCACAACATTCAATTATACCAGGAACGCTATATATATCAATGTCTATTATTTTATAAGCATGTATTACCCTGATTAAGATACACGACCCGCCCCTACGATTTTTCCTGTTACAATAAGTTGCCAGTTTATAGTTGGGTATATGCAAACTAACATCATCACCATCGATCATGTTATGTTCAGTGATACACAGAATATCTACAGATTTCCCATTATTTAGCTCATCGATATGCACAGCCAGCTGATCAGATTTATTTACCAAGCCAGCGATATTCTGATGAACAATAGTTAGTTTATTATGCACGAAAAAACTCTTGTCGTACAATACTTCGGTCAACGTCACTATTTGGTAAAATGTTTACATCTGGATTGCTAAGGTCATCAGTTTGAGTACACTTATTGACCGGCTTTACAATTGAATTTCTGTAGGAATTAAAAATAATTTTATAGTTGAAACGAAGTATTTCTCTTAAAAGTGATTGACATAGATTTACTGTGAAGAGATTACTAGGTGGAACAAAACGACTGTAATCCATATCAAGATATGTAACATTAGGATGTCTTTGACAGATGAACCGCAAATCATAGTTCAATTTGTATTCTCTCAAGTTTCTATTAAATGGAACCTCACTAACAATGACATTAGTATGAGCAACAGTGTTAAGCCAAGAATTAAGGTGAAATTGTATGTCATAGGGATTAATGTCGTTTGTGCCAGCCAGAACAATGACAATATCATATTTTGTAAAACTTGCTATATCTTTTGTAGTAGAGTTAAGTACTTCATTAAGTCTAGCACCAGGCTTACATATACTCTTAACATTATAGTCATTGCCTAACATGTCCCCCAGTTTTGTCCGTAAATAACGTCCTTGGCCATCCGCTAGTATAAGGACGTTATGTTTGATTGACCTATTATATTCATTTATCTCTGAAGTATGGTATGTTTTGATTCTGCTTAGTTGTAAAAGTTTATTTTGTATTCTTGATAATTTTGGTTTATTTGGATCAATGTGATGTTCTATGTTATTCTCTATGTCAGCGTTACAATTGTCACTATCATTTTGTCTACAAGCGTCCTCGTTTATGTCTTCGTCAGGTCCCAATGTAGATTGAATTGTGTCAATAGAATTTAAAGTATCTTTATTATTGGATAGTTCAATGTCAATATTATTCATATTTTTACATAGTTCTCCTTCGTTATCTGCGTCAAGCCTCGTTTTATTTAGTATTCCGTTAGCTTTATTTTGTTGAATAAAGTTGGTCTGTTTTGGCGTGCCAAAATTTAACTTTGTTCTACTGAGACTATCATTGCTTTTCTTTTGAGATGATTTCTTTTGTGTAGATTTGCAAATGTCTTTTAGTTGGTTAACCTGAGTGTCGTAAGTGGCTATCTTTTTTTTAAGCAGACTATTTTCTGTGAGAAGGTTTACGATTTCACTATCAGCAATTTCCAGCTTCTCTCTTAATTCTAATATTTGTTCTTCCAACTTATCAATTTTCTCAGCTTGGTCAGGTTGAATATCAGGACAGCTTCTGTTTAAAATTGAGTTTTTCTGTAACATCATAGACAGATCTCCAACTTCTTCATCCAGTGACAATCCTTCAAAAGAGTTGTCGGTAGACACATTAGGTTTGTGTTCCGTTTGACGAGTATCAATTGGATGCGGTGACGAAGATGTAGTTGTTTTTTTACTCGCAGCTGCAGCTGTCTGCGTTGGCCCTTTGTTATACAAGCAATTTATACATTTCCAAGTTGATTTCTTCTCAGCATCCATCAAGTAGAATAGCCTTTCTGATTTCTTAGAGCAAGCTACATGAAATGCATTTTTACACGTTGAACAGCGTAGAAAATGTTTGTCAGGAATAGTTTTTTTACACTTAAAGCACTTAGAATCCATTGCGAAGAAATTTGTCGCAACAAAAATGAATTGCAAGTCTGTGATTCGAACTCAAGCCGGTTACTCTGTAGCCCGACTTGGTAGCCGCTTGGCCACCGAAGCGTTAGAGTTGATGTCGAAAATATCAAACAGTTTGGTGATCAATACAAATATGCATGTAGGTGGGCGTTGCTGATTAGGTCAGTGAACCCCAACACAACACTGCACTCCACTTGCACACTGACCGTGAGTCATATTATTTTAAATGTTACAACGTTTATATATTATTAAATTCGAGATTTAAGAACTGTTATTTAGTTTTTGGAAAAAATAAATCTGTCAACACGATCTATATGTCGTTAGCTACACAATGATGTAAAATGGAGAAATAAATTGTTTGATTATCACTCGTAATAAAATTTAAAGCACAGAACGATAGAATACGTGACCTCTCGGTATGACGCCCCGCGCCTCAGTCAACTTGAAATAAGAGTACTCAGTGTGATTATGATTTTCAACATGTTAGCTATGTTTTTACTTAGCCGAGTGGTATCGCTTTCAGCGATAAGGCCGCCCATTTGTGCGTCTTGTACTTTATAGCTTTTACTTTACTTTGCTTTGTGTATATCGGGTTTTATGTTCCTTACTGTGTTGTATAAATAAAATTATCTATCTATCTATAAACCGCCACCCTCTACACCAACCGACGTGGGATCGATTTACAGGTTACAATGTTCAAATAATATATAATAATATATTTGATATTATAATGTTCAAATAGTGCTGCACAGGATTGTAAACGTTACGGTGCCAGTGACTTTTTAAAGTTGATTGTACCTACTGTTATATATATATATATATATATACAGCTAACAAATATCCTAAAAATTGAATTTGTGTAAGGCTTTGTTATTGACTATGCCTATTGGGCTTTATATTTTAATCTAGATGATTTTTACAGCGACAGCAACTTTAATCCATTCTGGTCAGGGCGCTCCGCTGTAGTGAAGAGGACATAAAATAAATAATAAAATAAATAATTAAATATTACAGGACATTCCACACATCGCCATCTAGCTCCAAGCTAAGTAACTAGACTTGTGTTATGGGTGCTAGACAACGGATACACTTCTTATATACTTTTTCTTTTGTAAATATACATAGGCTGCACTAAAAGTATCGGGAATGGACTATTTCCACTGTTCCTGTCACATTTAAATCTTTTTAATTGAAAACTCCTTGGTTTTAAGAATCGAATACCATTTATTTATTTAAAAAAAGAATCTCGGTCTTGTCACAAGGTTTTGTCAACAAGTCACAAGGATTTGCCCACAACCAATTCTCGTCAATAGATTTGGAGCCAACTAAGCTGCGGGTTTCATCACCATGTTCCCTTCACCGTAAGAGCAATGTCAATTAGCATACTTATTAAGAACAATCCATTGATGCACTTTAATATTATCATAAAATATGTTAATATAAAACAAAAATATGTTAAGTTTTAGAGTTTTCAATCTTCAGTCTCGCTTTAGCGTCAGTATACAATGCCGGCGGGCCAGAAATCAACCGAGAAGAACATTATTATCCTCGAGCGTAAAGCGGTGCTCTCCTCTGGTCATGGTCGACTAAGCTGAGAGGGTAGTAGGTGCTGGGCAAGCCTACTCCATCCTCACGCAAAAAGGACCCAATTAAAAAGAGTCCAATGCCGGAAAACAGCCTGTATACAAGTACAAGTATCCTTTAGGGTCGCTGAAATCGTACGCACGTACGACTTAAAATAAGTCTTCTTTTGAGATTCCAGTTCAACTAGTTCGAGGCTAAAACCAAGCTTCTCCTGTTCCAGCCGTAATGATTCATCAATATTCCTACACATTCAGTAGTTCACCACATTATCAACAAAGAATTACCATTTTTATCCATAAAAACCCGCCTAATCCAAGTAGGTACTCGAGTCCGGTCCGGATTCCGTAGTCCGGGATAAGATACGCCCATCATGAGGCTTAACGCCAGACTCTCGTTGATCCGTGATTTCCCGCGGGACAATGGTACCTATATACCTAGTCGAGTACGGGCTGTATGATGACTTTGGATACGGCATTTTAGGCCTACTAAAAAAATATTTGTAAAAGAAAAAATGTGAGACGAAAATATTTCCGGAAATCAGGCTATTCTTATCTTTTTTTACGTAGGTAATTATTATTATATGTGTTTCTTACACCACACGACCTACCAGTTAAGCTAAACAGACCTTCTCCATCCTAAGGTTGCCTGGAAGAAATCGCTTTAAGCGATAAGGTCGCCTGTTTGTTCAATTTCGTAGTTAATGAGCTTTCTCATCCTTTTTGTTATTTTCAATGTTTTGTGTGTTGTACAAATAAAGTGTTTATCTATCTATCTATTTATTTGTACTCATTGTCTGAATTATATAATACTAGCAGCACTCCGCGGTTTTGCGTAACTCCCGATCCCGTGGGAATATCGGGATAAAAAGTATGTTATTTCCAATGAATCAATGTATGCTCATACAAGTTTTATCAAAATCGGTCCCGTAGTTTCGGAGATTATTCGTTACAAACAAACAAGCAATTGGTAATTATTAGTGTCATTACCAATAACCCTGTGCAAGCCGTTGAGGGCTATTTCTGGACACCTTAACAAACAACTTTTGTTCTACGACTTTTGGAAATTCGAAATAAAATATGAATATTTTGAGGTTATGTAAATTCGAAAAACCGCTATTTTTTTAAAACAATGGTCATTCAGACTAATAACAGTAGATAAAACTTAGAAAATAAGTCAAATATTAAGGTTAATGATCTTCGTGTAAGGAACAGCTGATTTTCAGGTAAACCTAACCACAAAATTTTCAAAAAAATGTTCGAATTTCCAAAAGTACAAAAAAAGTTGTTTGTTTAGGTGCACAGAAGCAGCCCTTAACGGCTTGCTGGTATAATTATTTATTGTTATTACCAATTAAGGGTTATTGGTAATTACCAACTGTAGAGTGTAGATTTACATATTTAACAGTGTCATAGTAGGTAGAAGGTTCTGCATGAAGGTTGTGAAATTTTGTTCTGGAATTGACGGGAATTATTATAACGCTCGGTAACGTAGTTTCCAAAAATACAAAACACATTCCCAATTTGAAAGTCATGGAAAATTAATAGGATTTTTTAAATTTCGTTATAATTAAAATGTAGCGTACTATTTTCAGTTCACTAATTAGCAAACCGAATTCGTGAGGTTAAGTGCTGGCAACATTCCAAACAAGTGCATTTGATTAACTCAGCTTGTGTTTCAACAATTATTGCTTCATTTATGTGTTTTGATTTACTGGGCATATCTTCACAAACCACTTTTTATGGAAAAGTTTCTGCAGTAGATTTGCGATATAAATTGCTTTGATTAACAAATCTTTTGACTGTGTTAATTACTTAAAAGCCGGATCTAAGACCAAATTTAGGAAATCTTTACGAGCGACCAACATATCAAGATAAGTCATTGTCAGGATTTTTGCTTAAAATTAAATATTAATGTGTCTTTTCAAGTAAAGTATGTTAATTTACTATAATATCCTGCTTGAGTAAATTTACAACCTTCCACAAACATATCAGTTCTTTTCTATGAAAAGGTTGCCTGGAAGAAATCGTTTTGAGTTATAAGGCCGCTCATCTGTGCAACTTGTTTAAACTTTTTAGCTTTTTTGCACTATGTTCTATGTATGGTACTTGTATACGAGCTGTTTTCCGCCATTGGACCCTGTTTAATTGGGTCCTTTCTGCGAGGATGGAGTAGGCTTGCCCAGCACCTACTACCCTCTCAGCTTATGTGACCATGTCCAGAGGAGAGAACTTGTCAATACTTCTGGAGCCCACTACGATGTTTTTATTCACCGTAAGAGAAATGTCAGTTACCGCACATACATTTTTCTTAAGAAAAATCTATTTGTGCACGGCCGGCCGGGATTCGAATGTATGGTACTAATAAAATCTATGTAACTAGTTTTAGAACCACCGCCACGTCACAAATCAGAAAAACATGAGTTATAAAAATACCGCATCTGTTATTCGTAACTTGTTATAATCATAAAATATTTAATTCGGTCGCGCATGAGACGAGGGCAATTCTTATTGCTTGTGCACTTGACAAATGATATTAGGAAACGTTCACTCGTCACCTGCGAGCGATTAATCGAGTAAGTAATCGTTCTTAGAAACGATTTAAATCGATGTCATTTCTCAATGTTTAAAGGAAAATTAGTGCGGTAACAATGTGAAGGATACGTACACTTTACTTCGCTACCTAAAGTACTATAAGTAGAGACAATCAGGCAACAAAAATGCAGACCCACTGTAGAGTTCAAAAACTATTATTATTAGAATGTTTTGAACTCAAGTAGGATTTAAGAGGAAAGGGTTTCGGGGGCTATCTGCATACAAACGTAGTCGACTGTTTTCTCCCTGGATAATGACAATAGAGCAAATATTTTTGTTGCATAAAACTTATAACTGCCATGACCATGTGAGTGACCCTATGTTTAAAAGTTTATTTTTGGTTTTTTTGATTTTTAAATCTTAATTTCTATGATACTTAGAAAAAAAAACATACGGCATAGTCATTGCAGTTATAGGTTTTATGGCACAAAAATATTTGCTCCAGTGTCATTATCCAGAGAGGAAACAGTCGACTACGTTTGTATGGAGAGAGCGCCGGTACCCTTTAACCTTAAGAGTCATGCTTTAGTTTAGGTCCTACTACTTAAGCAAGACTTTAAAGCTATGCTTATCCCCATATAATCTATATGGATAGTGTTTAGACTATAGTTCCCTATATAATCTTTAGGGATAGTGTTTAGACTACGAGTATAGTTTACGAGTAAATCTGTATCTAAATCTAAGGTTTAAATCCACATCTCGGACTATACTTAAACCTCGTTTTGAAATAAGGGGGTTATTATTTAAAAAAAAATCACTGTCTATAATATTTTTTCGCTCCAAAATGTCCAGACATTCTGTACTGTTCATGGCATTTGTATATGAATTTGCATATTTAAAAAGAAGCGAATGAAAACTGCAATATCCTCTCATTTAATATGCGTCACATTTGAGATGGTAATATTTTAGCATTGGCTTGCAGTGCAGGACTGCATGCAGCTGACACTAGAATTTCTTGCTTATTCAGTTTTGCGAAGGTGGAATATGTTTTTTACAAAAATATCTCATAAAATATATCCATCGTGTTCTATGTTTCTACCTGTGTTCAGGAATCACGTTGTCCCATACAAACTTTGCCCCCCTTTTTCACCCCCTTAATAGTAAATTTTCGGAAAATCCTTTCTTATCGGATGCCTACGTCACACAAAGAACACACCCTCCAAGTTTCAGATCTCTACGATCAGCGGTTTAGGCTATGCGGTGATCCGTCAGTCAGTCATTCAGGACAAAGAATTTTATATGGATAGACTAGCAGCGCTCCGCGGTTTCACCCGCGTAACTCACGATCCCGTAAGATTATCGGGCTTAAAAGTACCCTATGTTATTTCCAATTAATCAATATATCCTCATACCAAGTTTCATCAAAATCGGTCCCGTAGTTTCGGGAACAAACAAAAAAATCTTTCCTGTTTATAATATTAGTGTAAACTACTAGCTTTTACCCGTGACTTGTGCCGTTTGTAATAGTCAGAATCCTTTTTTAACGTACGCTTAATTTATAACAGCTTCGTTCATTGGTTTGAGCTGTGCGTTGATATAAAGCAGTTAGTTAATTACTTAAAATTTCTAGCTATATTCTAGTTTCAACTAAAACAGTGTTTTTATTTTATTGAGACTAATATTTTTATGACACAATGAAATTTGACCTGCGCGAACTTTATGTCAAGAATTGGCAAGACAGGGAGCGATGGTAGAGCCTTAGAGGCCAAGATCCACTTTAGGTCGCTGAGCCAACGGAGTAACGGAGTATACGTGACGGGATAAAACCTCGTACGGGACGAGGACGTGACGTGCATCGCAAAGTGTTCGAGGTCTTTAAACATACGTAACGTGATTTTTCTCGTGCCGGACGGGAGGTGAAGATTTCTTGACATAAAAAAAAACTTGAGAGGTGTCAAGGGACACCCGGATGGAACGAAGTTTCTTTCGATTAATTGGTGAAGGAATTGTAATAAAATTTAAAAAGTGTCGTTACAACTTTTGGTCTTAATTTTTTCCGTCTAGCCCCCTTTCGCAACGTGCCATAAGGAACTTTGTTCCAATATCACGTCCGGCACGAGAAAAAATCACGTTACGTATGCAACGACCTTAAATAAGAGACATATCTCAAGCAATCACAGCTCAATCGTCGAATCGAACGCTCTTACCCATCGCCAATGAGTGTCGCCGTCATAGCGTATGTCGAGTATCGGATGTCGTGAGTGTCAGTGCCTGTCGAGTGTAAATGATGTTCCGAATAAACGTCGTCGGTCTATCTGAGGACAAAGATGTACTAATGTTTTGGATAGTGTAATTTATTAGTTTAATGTTGTACTGAAAGTTGACTTAAGTTCGAGGAGTATTTCGGCAAAACAGACTGTGTCTTGGTTTAATTCGTACGAAAAACCCGCTTTAAAAAAGGAGAAGGAGAGAGAAAAAAGGAAATTCTCCTTTACAAAATCGGTTCCAAGTTTTTTCTTTTAGGTTTTTAGATACGATTGTAATAATAAACAAAACAAATTAATTGTTTTTCGGATTGACAATGTAGCAAATAACGAGGGCGGCACTGAAAATTTCGGGAATCAAGGAAGTGACACAACATTACTATTTAAAAATGTATTTATTGCTTTTCGAAGTATTCTCCGCGAAATTTGACACATTTTTCCATACGATGGAACCAATCATTAAAGCAACCATTCCATTCGGAAGTTGGGGTCTCCAAAATGGCCGTTTTGTAGGCGTCCACAGCTTCTTCAGGTGATGAAAATCTCTGACCACGCAATTTATTCTTTATTTTAGGGAAAGTATAGAAATCATTAGGGCTTAGGTCGGGGCTGTACGGCGGATGGTCTAATAATTCTATGTTTTCTTGCTCTAAAAACTCTTTTGTTCTGTTCGCGGTGTGAGAACTCGCATTGTCGTGATGGAGGATGATGCGGCGGCTGCAGTTCTCTTTACGGAGTTTAGAAACGACCTGTGGCAAACAAATGCTAGCATACCATTCTGCATTAACCGTTTTTTGTCCGTCAAGAGGAATAGTCACAACATGGCCGGTTTTGGAGACAAACGTGGCCACCATTTTTTTGCAACACTCCGTGAACGAACAATTTTTGTTGGCTTTAACTCATTTTCGAACATCCAAACTCGTGACTGGTTTTTTGTTTCGGGTTCGTACGCATATATCCAGGATTCGTCACCTGATACGATGTTGTATACAGCATTTGAGGATCCTGCGTGGAATCTTTCGAGAGTTCTGACGCACCAAGTAACGCGAGCCACTTTTTGCTCTTCACAGAGCGAATGCGGTATCCATCGGGAAAACAACTTTTTTACACCTAATTGTTCATGCAAGATTATTTGTATTTGACTCATGCCAATGTCTAAAGTTGCCTGAATTTCGCGGTATGTTACATGTCGATCTTCCTCAATCAGCTTACGCACAGCATCAACGTTTTCTTGGGTGAGTGCAGTTTTTGGACAACCTTGACGGGGATCATCACTGAGCTTGACACGTCCACATTGAAATTCAGCAAACCAGCGATAAATTGTGGTTTTGGATGGGGCTTCATCACCAAATGCAGAAATCATCCGGTCAACACACTGTTTTTGTGATAAACCACTTCGAAAGTCATAATAAATCATCGCTCTTGAATTTTCTCGAGTCAATTCCATTTACTTGTTTCGACTAAACAAGTTTGACAAAACCTTGTGACAAGACCGAGAATCTTTATTTAAATAAATAAATGGTATTCGATTTTTAAAACCAAGGAATTTTCAATTAAAAAGATTTAAATATGACAGGAACAGTGGAAATATTCCATTCCCGATACTTTTAGTGCAGCCTATGTATTTATTTAATGACCTGTTTTACTGTTTTACGTAGTTTTCCAAATTTTATGAAATATTTAGTTTTTAATTAAGGTAGCCCTTAATACCTGCAGGTACATTATAAAAGTTATTAAATCGTCGACATGAAAAATATTTCAAGAAATACCGGTCGTCACTCAGATGTCTGTCGGACGTCATATGTCTCTCTTTCGTGAAGAAAAACAGTTATACTAAAACTAGCTGCGCCCCGCGGTTTCACCCGCGTATGTATCGATCCCGTTGGAATATCGGGATAAAAAGTAGCCTATAGCCTTCCTCGAAAAATGAACTATCCAACACAATAAGAATTTTTCAATTCGAACCAGTAGTTTCTGAGATTAGCGCGTTCAAACAAACAAACTCTTCAGCTTTATCCTACTATAGCTGCGCCCCGCGGTTTCACCCGCGTAAGTCCGATCCCGTGGGAATATCGGGATAAAAAGTAGCCTATATGTTAATCCAGGCCTCTAGCTATCTACATACCGAATTTCTGTGCAATTGGTTCAGTAGTTTTAGCGTGAAGGAGTAACAAACATACACACACACACACACACACACACACACACATACACACACACAAACTTTCACATTTATAATATTAGTAGGAAGTAGAATACTCTTCAAAGATCTTATACTTACAATCATCAACAAATATATTTCGAAAAAGATTATTACAGGATTTTATGTTGATAAAAAACTCTATGGGCCATAACACATTAATAGGTACCAACCCTTAACATCTTACACACGTGATAACTTTAAAACGAAATATCCGATTGAGATGAAACATAATAGTACATTACGATATAAGTGTGGTAAATTGATCTTTGCATAGAGGCGGTTTATGACGCGCGAGCGGCAGCGAGCGTGTTAAAGACGCCAAGATGCAAATATCAATTCCACACGTATATCGTACGACGTTTTTTATCACAGTTGCGAATAAAAGAAAAGACTTGAAAAGAAAACAAAATAATAATTAACAAAATATTTGTGTTAACTCAATGTTTACATTTTTTTAAGGCAATATTTTTTTGTTAATTATGCTCCGGAAAGGCCAGGCTAAAGACTTTTAACCTATACATCCTCGTGTGACATACATTATTTTTTAGGGATTTTTCTATTTGTTTTTGCGTCGGGGGTTAAGAACAAAATACAATGGTACGGAAAAACAATATATTTAATAAAAGAAAAAACAAAAATAAACAACTTAATTTTTAATCGTTTTCTAAGTCATTATCACGTAAAATTTTCATTCGTAAACCGACTTTAGAGACAACCATTTTTGCTAGTTATAAACTCTTTGGTACCTACCTTTTCGGGATAACTTTACAGCACTAGTTAACAAATCTAAAACGCACGCGTGCATAATATGTTGGATTATGAGCCTAAAAGCCGTTGAATAAGATCCACTTTATGAGCAACTGTGATAAAAAGTATTTTACTTCTACATAAATACTCTTGATAACATAATGCTTAATTTTGATAAAGATTTAATATTACGATACATATTTAACGTAGTTTTTTTCTTCAGACGATTTAATAATCATTTTGAACACAAAATCGGTTATTGTGATTAAACCATGATAGCTAGATATATGATCTTGCGGACTTTTTTGTAGGTCTTAATGGGATCTATAAACCCGTAGTACATCATTTGGTTCTGTTGTCAATAGTTTTTGCAGCGCACGCAAAAATAGGTTTTCGATTTTACACCTTGTGTTAGAAAATAGCAGTTTTATTACGGATCCCTAATTTTGAAAAAAAAAAACATAGCCTATAGCCTTCCTCGATAAATGGACTACCCAACACTGAAAGAATCATTCAAATCAGACCAGTAGTTCCAGAGATTAGCGCGTTCAAACAAACAAACAAACAAACAAACAAACTCTTCAGCTTTATAATATTAGTATAGATAAAAATTTAGATAGGTACGCAGCAAAATGACCTTCAAATGGCGGGGCTTCCCTTTCCGCCGCGCGCGATGTGTTACAGTCCTTACTTAGCAAAATAAATTCTTTGATTCTTTAGTTACTTCATCCAGTGGTGTAATTGCAATTTGGATATGGATGATAGATAAAGAGCTGCAACACTAAACTATATACCACGACTTTGTTATCATTCATTTTTTTAATTGCATCCCTATGGAAACTATTTTAAAGACGTATTCAGGTCAAAATAATGAGTCAGTTGAGACGTTATCGGTTGAATATGGCATAACCCGCAATTAAATTAAACGGCTTATTCCTAGAGGTCCACGACGCTTTCATACTTTACTCCATTAGGAAGTAAAGTATGAAAGAGTCGTCCACGACTTTTTAAAAGAAAAAAACGTGTGGTACTCGGGGACTGCCGCGGTAAAGCTATTGCATCGTGCGAGCTTCATACAGTCGGACCATATACATACACGTTAAGCGAACGCTCGGCCGAGCTACATGGTAGGCGAAGTGGGGGGGGGGTGTTAGGTTTTATTTTCGTTAAGGAATTTCTTGATTCGGTCGCCGCTCTCAAAGCCCGCGATAAAAGCTATGCAATAGCTTAATAATACTCAGTTACACGTTATTATCAGGTACCTACTTATTGAAAAATCTGTTCATTTCCTACTTCACCATTAAAACGGTTGACGTTTTTAAGAAATGGGAACGTCGCCAAGTTATTAAGGACCACCTTTTTCAAAGCCAGTTTAACAAAACTATCAATTTTCCTAGCTCGAGTACAAAGTCACACTCAATTTGAACTGTGATCTCAATTTTAAGCGATTCTAGTGGTACTGGGATAGTGAAAACTTTATACAATAATCAAATGTTTCATGAAATATATAATAAACGAAACCTCTTTCTTTTTAACCCCCGACACAAAAACGACGAGGTGTTATAAGTTTGACATGTCAGTGTGTGTGTCTGTCTGTGGCATTGGAGCTCCTGAACGGATGAACCGATTTTGATTTTGTTTTGATGGTGCTCAGACTATTAGATAATATATTATGTATACTATTCTAGGGCCTAAAACATTTTTATAGCACTGTTTATAGTATTAATTTTTTTACTGCATAATATTCTATCACCATAATGAATGAATGTTGACATCTTCGTAGGCACAAGTAGGTACTCGGGCAAAATTAAGCCACTTATAAAAGCCGCATCTTCATTTATCTGATGCATTTATTTTATTATTTTTCTTCAGACAAAAGAAGCCAGTCAACATTTTAACAAAAACGCATTGTTAGTTTGAAGAAAAGCGTTGAATTAAAAACATAACTTATGGTATCTTTATACCAATATCTTTGAATTTAAATGTTATAAAGCTTGTGATCAATGAACTATTAAAATCGTTCGATGGTTATCATAGACAATCGATCAAGTAGTTTCCGAGCTTATTTGTTACAAACAAACAAAAAAATCCTCTTTATAATATTAATGTAGAAATAGTTAGTGAGCTTTCGGTAAACTCGATAATTTACAATACTTTCGCTACAAAAGCGCCCAATAGGAAAAGTCAGTTTGCGGTAGATGCAGCGATGTTACAAGCACTAGCTGAATTCTCTGTTCTGAAATTATATTTCGTTTAAAAACTTCAATTTAATTCACCTTCATTCATTTAGTAGAAAATTAGAAATTTTAAGAACGAATTTTGACAGACACGAAATGATATTATTTTGGGCAGTAGAGGATAATGAAAACATTTCATTTCGTAGAAGCAACAATTGCACAGAAAAGCAGTTTTCTAGACGACTATACATTAGTACATAGTACTTTAATATTTTCCCGGGTCATAATAGCTTATAAAACATTTACTAAAAGTACATTATCATTGGTTCTATTAAAAGTTTTGAACCCGAAAACGAAACACTTTTAAATTGATAAAATAAAAACGTGTGGCACTCGGGACCTACCGCGGTAAAGCTATTGCATCGTGCGAGCTTCGTACAGTCGTACCATATACATACACGTTAAGCGAACGCTCGGCCGAGATACATGGTAGGCGGAGTGGGGGGTGTTAGGTTTTATTTTCATTATGGAATTTCTTGATTCGGTCGCAACGATCAAAGCCCGCGATAAAAGATGCAATAGCATAATAAAAACTAATCATTGAACTAACCTGAAACTAAATTCTGCCTTACTAAAGCCTTACCTAGCATGTATAGGTACTTAGATAAAATCCATTTAAGGTATTTGCTCCTATAATTGTTGTAGAAAATGGGATTAAGAAGGACTAAAGCAGGCTTAAGACTCCGCTAAGTCAGATTAAAAGTCTTAGAAGTTAGAGGCCGTTGGTGTGAGTGGAAATAGACTAAATACTTTTAAGGTTTTGCTGTCGGCTGATAGCTTAACGACAATCAAATATTAGGTAAAAAGCAAGTGATAAATATTTTTACTTGTTTTAAACCCCCGACGCAAAAATGACAGGGGGAAGTTTGACGTGTCTCTGTGTGTGTGTCTGCCTGTGGCATCATAGCTCCCGAACGGATGAACCGATTTTGATTCAGTTTTTTTTGTTTTCAGTTATATGTACCACTATTAACTTTCAGCCAATTTTAAATGATAGTCTGCGTTTGTCGGGTTTGAGTATCTATTGCCACAGAATCTACATAAATAAAAATGAATTGCCGAACTGTATAACTTCCGAAAGATTGCACCAAATGGTTTTTTTTTTTCGTTATTTGTTAAATCGAAAACAGGCGAAAACTCGGGGTTTGTTTTTAAGTACAAGTCTATTGCGAAATAGACTCGATTGACATAATTAACTAAATCACTTTAAAAAAATTACTAAGAAGAAAATAGTAAATAGTAAATACATATTTAGGAAATAGTAATACTTATATAATTGATTTAAGACATTGATATAAGTTAATTATTATTCATAACTAAAATGCCTATTGTTGCTAAGTTTAACAGTTTGTAAGGAGTAAGGAGGCTCAAAGCTAAACGAAGCTCGCTGATCGTTTCCGGTCGTGCGGGTTAAGCGACGCCTGGCGCGGTCATTACTTCGATGGGTGACCAATTAGTAGTGTGGCAAAAATGTGTTTTCGTGAGCCCCTCCGTGCTTCGGAAGGCACATTAAGTTGTTGGTCCCGGTTGCTACCTCTAGTAGCAGTCGTTAGGTCAAGTTAGAGGCCTTAGGGCGATCTGAAAACTCTAACAATAAGTGAGCCACCACTATACAAGAAGAAGACAGTTAGTACTATATATAGACATCGGTCGACTGAAAGTCTGTAGTTTGCCAGAGCTTTTAGTGACCTTATTCCATTTGAAATTTAATTGGATAAGTACTTATACGTAGGTGGAATTATTTTACAGGTCACTTAAGGAACCCATTTGCTTAATATCACCTTTATTCGCCTTTAGTCGATAAGGCCGTCCTTTTTTGCAGCTCAAGGATCTTTCCCTATTTTAATTTTTCTGTTTTAGTTTGTTTATTATGTTATAAGTTTTTATAATGTTTTTAATCTAGTTTCGAGTTAAAAATGAGCTTGCGGAACCACGAAGCTCATTTTAACTCGAACGTAATGAGAGCCACGAATAGGTTTTGAAAAACGTTGATGTTAATGACAAAATAACAAGGATATAAACAAATGAATTGTTTTTCAGATTGACAACAAAGCAAGTATATATTTATTTTATCCATTAACTTGTTTTTATGTGGTTTCCTTATTTTACAAAATTACTTATTTTTACAAAATATTTAGTTTTAATTACCCATAGTTTTAATTACCTTAGAACAAAAATGTTTAGTAAAATGTATTTTAAAATTCATGTCTGTCTGTCTGTTTGTTTCTCTATTACTTATACAATTACTAGCTGCGATCCGCGGTTTCACCCGCGTAAGTCCCGATCCCGTGGGAATATCGGGATAAAAAGTAGCCTCTGTGTTAATCCAGGTCTCTAGCTATCTACTTACCGAGTTTCATAGCGATCGGTTCAGAAGTTTTTGCGTGAAGGAGTAACAAACTTTCACATCCATACTAATATTATAAAGCTGAAGAGTTTGTTTGTTTGAACGCATTAATCTCAAGAACTACTGGTTCGAATTAAAAAAATATTTTTGTTTTGGATAGTCCAAGTATCGAGGAAGGCTATAGGCTACTTTTTATTCCGATATTCTTACGGGGTCGGGAGTTACGCGGGTGTAACCGGGGAGTGCTGCTAATCTATAATATAAAAATGAATCGCAAAATGTGTTGGTAAGCGCATAACTCAACAACGCCTGGACCAATTTGGCCAATTCTTTTTTTGTTGTGTTTGTTATTGTCCGGAGAAGGTTTTTATGAAAGAAAATATTAAAAAAGTTGCGCAGAAAATGATTACGCAGGTGAAACCGCGGGGCGCAGCTAGTTTATAATATTAGTAGGATAATGCATTAAAGTGTATACATATCTATCATATATAGAGTCCTTACTATCTATACCGAAATCGTTTTCGTCGATAAGGCCGCCCATTTGTGAAACTTATACTTTCTAGCTATTACTTTACTTTATGTTTATCGTGTTTCTGTATTATACAAATAAAGTTATCTATCTATCTATAAATAAATAAATAAATATTGCAGGACATACCACACATCGCCATCTAGCCCCAAGCTAAGTAACTAGACTTGTGTTATGTGTGCTAGAGAACGGATATACTACTTATATACTTTTCTTTCGTAAATATATACATATAATACATAGAAACAACCAGACCACAGACAAATATCTAAGCATAAATACTTGTCTGTGGCGGGAATCGAACCCGCAACCCTGTGCTTGGCAGTCCGGCATGGTGACCATTGTACCAACTGGGTCGTCAAATCTATACCATTATACTTATAAATAGGTACGTAGGTACAGTCGACTGCATAATTGCAGCCCTCGGTAGAGTTCAAAAATTACTATTATTGGAATGTTTGCATTCTAATAATTTTTATTTGATTAATTGATGAATTAGAAGAATTTAAACTTCACTTAAAGCAGGTCTCTATAATCTTGCTCGTGATGAAAGCATTCTTATAACAGCCGTTTTGGAGCTCTACGGTGGGTCTGCAATTATGCAGCCGACCGTACCTATGTAGGTAGAGTACCCACAGCTCACTAGAGAGTCAACCAGACCCATTACGGTTTCAGACAGAACTGACCAGAGCACGTTGGGACACTCAAGCCAGTACGTGATCGGTTGAGTGTGCTTTCAATCACAAGAGTAGTGTTGTGATGAGAACTTTATGAATAGCTAGCTGCATCATGCAGTTCTATTCGCGTAGCTAAGTCTTATGTATTTGTGGACAACAAACTTTCATATTTATGTGGTTTTATGTACAAAATGTAAAATGTGAGGAGGCTCACAGCCAAGCGAAGCTCGCTGCTCGTTTACGGTCGTGCGGGTTAAGCGACGTTTGGCGCGGTTATCGATTCGATGGGTGACCAATTAGTAGTGTGGCAACAATGTATTTTCGTGAGCCTCTTCGTGCTTCGGAAGGCGCGTTAAGCCGTTGGTCCCGGTTGCTACCTCTAGTAGCAGTCATTAGGTTAAGTTAGGGGCCTTAGGGCGATCTGAAAACTCTAACAATAGGTGAGCCACACCACTATACAGGAGTTCAGTGATATACACACGTACAGTAGATTATATATATAAAGATAGGTGAGATATGACGTGCTAATTATATGTCATACTAGCTGCGCCCCGCGGTTTCACCCGCGTAAGTTCCGATCCCGTAGGAATTGACTCTAGAAAACGTTTGTATGGGAAATAGAAAGAGCTGTTTTTATGGTTTTCCCGGAAATTATTCGATTTTTTCTCGCCTTTTAAACCTTCCCTAGACCTCCACGAACATTTCAAGACTAAGATAAGATAAATCCGTTCAGCCGTTCTCGAGTTTTAGTGAGACTAACGAACAGCAATTCATTTTTATATATATAGATATGACATCTTCAGCATAGATAGATAAGATAAATAAGCACTTTATTTGTACAACACACAAAACATTGAAAATAACAAAAAGGACGAGAAAGCTTAATAACTACGAAATTGTACAAACAGGCGACTTTATCGCTTAAAGCGATTTCTTCTAGGCAACCTTGGGATGGAGAAGGTCTGTTTATCTTAACTGGTAGGTCGTGTGGTGTAAGAAACACATATAATAATAAATACCTACGCATAGGCGTATCCTAGTAGAAATACAAAGATTTCAATCTTCAAAAATATACAATAGGAAATAAAGAATAAACCTACCAATCTATCAATGGAGAGTCCAATGATAGATTGATTGTTTCTTTTTTTTTCAAGTATTTGTTCTATTTTCTGAAAATTTTCAACTCACAAAGGCGCTTAGCCAATCAAACTATTTGTAAATTCAACACGTGTACCAATGCACTATTCATAACGCAGAGTGAATAACAGTTACAGCTCTTCGTTTGTTAGAAAAATATACAATGAATACATTTTTGGAATGATTGTTGAGTGTTGTTTGTAATTTCAAAAGGTCTAGGAGCTATTTGGATTGGTCCAAAAAACGAAACTTAAAGGACCTTAGTGAAGATCAATCGAATAAGCCTAACCTATTAGAGTAAGATCCCGCCTACAACCAAACTTTCGAGATTTTATAAGCTGCTGCTATATAAGCTGAGAATTTCTCAGCGCAAGCCCCTAACACAATTATGAACGATGTGCAATTATGAAATTCAGACCATAGTAGGTTGGAGAGTAATAACTCTCCCAAACTGGGTACCAAACCCAAGAATCGAATTGAAAATTAATTTTGCAAAAAATCGCCTATATTTTGTATCAATAAATAATGTTGCTAATAGCGATGAATTCCTGTAAAAATATGCAAATTAACGGAAAAAGCTCATTTTGAAAAACTTTTATTTATATAGTTTTACCTAAACTTTTGTAGATCATCTTTCGGTGGTCTGGAAATTGTTGGAACTATTGAAACTGTCTGGCAATTAGCAACATTATTGATTGGTCTACTATCACTCGATGTCAATCGATGCCATATTGTTTGAAGCATGAAACCCAAGACATCCAAATGCATACAAGGCACAATTTCACAAGAATTCACAAGCCTCAATTTCAGTGATGTTTACAACATGACATCTCATTTGCCTTTAGACACAACATACATATTAAATTAAAATGCTGCGGTACACTTTTGAAAAATCATAGGACACCACGTTTGGTTAAATATCCCGTTTCTGAGACGTGTGGAGACATTATTTGTTCGTTGTGAGGATTCAAAGTGTAAAAATAAAACACTATGCCAAGCTCCCATAGTAAATGTCAGGACTCTTTTGAGTTTATTCGTTAATTTAAAAAGGAAAAACATTCTAATTCTACCCTCCTACATCTAGGTAGGCACCTACTTGTAATGAAACAATAAACAATTTGACTCACAGAAATTAATTAGCCAAAGAGGAAGTAACTTTAGAAACTCACTGCAAATGTCAAATTGTTTTTGAAAACGAATGTTTTCAGATAAACTTGGTTTCTGTAATTTCTGTTCGGAAACTCTGAACATAATTTCGTTACACAAACCGAGTTTTGTTTGATTCGCCATTTTAATTCTTAATGAGTAGCTTTTTGGTAGAGTTTACACAATTCTGTTTGTTGTGATAGAAAAGGCGTGTGGCAGAGAGAAATGGTCGTAGGTATTTGTCTGCATGAAGTAATTATTGTGCATCACTGATAACGTGCTAAAACTTTTTCCTCAATTTCAAAGCTAAAGTCAAAATTCTTCATTCATTTTATTCTACTATCCTATCCTACTAATATTATAAATGTGAAAGTTAGTGTGAGCGTGCGTGTGTGTGTGTATGTATGTTTGTTACTCCTTCACGCAAAGACTACTGGACTGATTACGATGAAACTCGGTATGTAGATAGCTGGAGACCCGGATTAACACATAGGTTACTTTTTATCCTGATATTCCCACAGGATCGGGACGCAGACGAAGCCGCGGGGCGCAGCTAGCTCGATAAAAAAGACTTAAAATAACTCCATTAGAAAAAATCTCTTTAAAACTAATTAGTTTGACTTTCAAAGAAATGAACGCAAACTTCTTAAGCGGTAACATTTAACAGAATTAAAAAGAAAACTTCGCAATTCAAGTCGTAAAGTGAACAATCTAACCGATATCTACGATCATTTTAATAAAAAAAAGTAATCTTTCGAAGTGAAATGAGTCGGAAACAATTTCTGAACGTTATAAAATCTCGATTTCGCTGTAAAAGCTTAAAATGGGAGACAAAAATGGGACAAAAACACTTGATTTTTAGGGAGAATTGAATATTTTATTTTTAAAAGCGACAAACGTTATCTTCCTGGCTATGGATACGTACTTTATCTAAGAGTAGGTATCTCAGTAATATGTCAACCAGGTTACATCTCACTGGAGTCCCTACGTTACCTGCTACATAAACATTAAAAAATAAATAAATATTGCAGGACATTCCACACATCGCCATCTAGCCCCAAACTAAGTAACAAGACTTGTGTTATGGGTGCTAGACAACGGATATACTACTTTTATACTTTTCTTTTGTAAATATAGACTTATAATACATAGAAACAGCCAGACCACAGACAAATATCAAAGCATGAATACTTGTCTGAACCCTGTGTTCGGCAGTCTGGCATGGTGACCATTGTAAAATATATTTTAAAGACAAACAACAAACAAATTAAACTGATTATTCTAACACGTATAGTTATAATTTTCTCTATATCCTACTTCCTCCTAATATTATGAATGTGAAAGTTGGTGTGTGTGTGTATGTATGTTTGTTACTCCTTCACACAAAAACTACTGAAGCAATTGCGATGAAAGTCGGTATGTAGATAGCTAGATACATGGATTTATACATAGGCTACTTTATATCTCGATAGTCTCACGGGATCGGGATTTACACAGGTGAAAACGCGGGGCGCAGCTAGTAATCAATAAATATTTTAAAGTCCTGACTGATTGATTTCGCACGAACGTGGATTTCTATGTTGATATCAATGCACAGCTCAAACCAACAATGGACGGATTGGACCAAAATACAGCTAGCTAGAAAATTCGATACCCACGCGAACGAAGTCATACGTGTAAAACTAGATTTGTGTACCTTTTTTCTCTAAATCTTTTTATTTTTAGGCTCAAAAGATAAAAAAGGAACCCTTATAAGATCACTTTCGTGGACGTGACTTTAATTGCTACATTCCAAATATGTGTAATATTGACCTTTGTGAGCGTGATCACATGAAAAAAAACCCATGAGTTACTTGTGCGTTCTTCTCATTGGTGGACGCGTTCCGAATGCACACATCCTAACTTAGTTTTTAAAGACGTTTCTATTTGATTACAAAATGTATTATGCACCCAATTGATTAAAAAAATTAGACTTTGACTTTGTATACATAAGAAAAAAACATAAAATAAAGACACATTAAAGAGTTACTACTAAGTCTAACCCTGTTAAGAGTTTTCTGCCGACAGACCTCTAGGGAAAGGAAATAATATAGCAGAAGGTAATTAAACTTTCACAAAGTTTTTAACTGATTTCACACTACCACATTTATTTGTTTGCATATTTTGCTACGGAACAATAGTCAGTTGCTTTTGAGATAGCTTCTGCCACGTGAGATTGAAAGAATGAAATTTTGTAATATCTACAAGTACAAGCGATGGGGAACATACAAAATGCCTTACATATTTTAGTGTTTTTATTTTACTTTTATCTCTCATCCGGTTTAAAAAAATATATGAAATTCTAAGCCTAGTTTATTATGAATTCGTAATAAACTAGGTTTAGAATTTCATATTTTTTTTTATTACTTAATTAAGTAATTTAAAAAACCACCAAGCTTTGACAGAATATTTTCAAAACCATACTAACCAAATGGCTGTTGGAAAAGTATTTTTATACACAAATTCATGACTTTCAAAGATAAATCTTATTGACTAATTTGTTTTCCTGTTTGACCATTGTATTATATAAATTGGCTTTGATATTTTGAAATTTAATTGACATTAATGTAATATTTGCAAACCTTATGGGTAAAATAGAGAGGACATTATTATTTATATTATTACTTGACATATATTGTATACCTTTATTCGCAAATAAAATGATTGATTGATTGATTAAAAAGCTTTCTGAATGGAAAAACGAAATAGCTATTTTCCTTTTTTTTATGTAATAAAAAATTGTAAGTGAATTGAAACGGTATGATATTGCTACGAATATTGTTACTATGTGCTTTTATTTTTAGAAATTGTTTGAATTTAAAAATAACATTGGCTTATAAAAAGTAACGATACTGTTTTAAGAGTTTTGTTATTTCTTTTTAAAACTCTTCTCTACACTAATAATAAAATAATTAAGTAAGAAGGTAAGTACCTACCACATAATTTTACTTAACTCTTATCTTAACTTAACTTAAAGTTGCGAGTTTACTTAATTTAACTTAAAGTCGCAATTCAATGTTGTAATTTTATATTCTTTGGGGGAGGCCTATGTTTAGAAGTATGAACCTCCTGCTTGTGACTTAACAAATAAAATAAAATTAGTAATTATCTTTCCGTGTCTTAATCGCTTATTTATAAAATAAAATAATAAATAAAATATAAAAATACGCGATTAAGACCCGGTAAAATAATTACTATGCATACAAATCGTGTGAGTTTAAAAAGTTTAAATAAAATTATTAATTTATTTTCAGTAATTTATATCATATTATTGAATACGCAAAATACACGTTGTTTTATTTTGATATTTTTTGCATTTATTAGTTGTCAGCTTAAAAGTGCTCGTCTGCATATTGCTCTTTTTGCAATGGGCTCAGTTTGTGAAGTGCTAACCGTGCAAAGTGCTTATTATGAGAACTGCTCATTGTACGAAGTTCATCTTTTGCGACTGGTACTCAATTTGCTAAGTGCACATTTTACATAATATGACCCTGATATTTTTCCAGTAAATTTTATCTATCGAAGTCGCAATTTTTGATTTATTTTTCTTGTTGTAATTGCGAAGAACAGCCCCTTGTTCTAAATTCTACCCGATCAATTTTACCCTTCCGTCATGCAACAATGTAAACTTAAATTAAAACAAGTTTTAATAGTGAAACCTTACAACCGTCTTATTTGCACAAAACATTGTCACCTTGTTTATTGGTACAGCTGTAAATGTTGATATACCTACCTACTGACCTTTCAAGTTATAGCCAGGGCCCGGACGCAATTCCCCTTCAAATTCAAATTTTATTTCAAAACCAAGAAATTATTTTCTAGCGTCGATAGGAAAAGTATTAAGTATTTTTTTCCTTCAAGAAACCTTTTTTTCTGTTTCTGACCTTTCAAGTTATAGCTAGGCCCGGATAGACGCAATTCCCCTTTAAATTCAAATATTATATCAAAACCAAGAAATTATTTTCTAGTGTCTATAGGAAGAGGATTAAGTATTTCTAGCTTCAAGAAAGCTTTTTTTCTGTGTGGTAGTGAAAATAAAAATGATAAACTACTAGCTAAGGCAAACCTTGTTTTGCAGTATAGATAAATAACCTAGATACCGACTGCAACGCCACCTTCCGGGCTGATTTGTGAATCTAAACCATCCACGGTGCCACCCAAACGCATACAAAAAAAATCATTCAAATCGGTCCAGCCGTTTAGGAGGAGTTCAGTGACAAACACACGTACAATAAAATTATATATGTTACGGCTAATACCCGAAGTGCGGCTACACCTAGTTTTAGCCGGTTAGAACTAGGTATAGCCACTTACTCTTGGTTAAACCTAGTACGAGCCGATTGTTTTCGGGAAAAACTAGGTCTAGCCTTCATCATGCCGGCTACAACTAGGTTCGGCCATTCCTCATTTCATATAAAGAAGATACGCAAGTCAAATAAGTTCCACTTATAAATGAAGTAGTACCTGGATAACCGATTTTTTTTGAAGTGAAAACTTCTTTAGCGGCGTTGAGCACTTTTTCTGTAATGGGTATAAAATCTTAAACTCGCGTCAGGATACGAAAAAGCGTAAGGCGTCAGGACACGTGACCTCGAAAAAGCGTAAGACGTCAGGGTCCTAACAGCTAGTACATTTTTGTCAATGTATGGGAGAAAAATGTCTGTCGTTAGTCAAGAGATGGCGCTTGTTTACTTTTAATTACCATAATAAAAAACAACAAATTTCAAATCTTTAAGATTTATAGAGGATCTAACTCGAAATAATTTATATAAATTTACAGAATACAAAGAAAAAATCAAATCAAAACATTTATTATAGTGCAATTGCAACACCTAATATTACCGACCACAGATGTTGATATTTTTATTTTCCATTTCACGCATATTTTTTGTATTTTTCAAAAAGATATAAAAATAACTTTTACTATCACTTTATATTGCATATCGTCGAAAAACACGTTAAATAAATAATCAACATATATTCAATTTAAACGATTATAAAAGAAAAATGTAAAATTATAAAATTAGTCTCTATGAGGAAACCTTTTATTATTGTTGGTGAACAGAAACGTTTTTGGTAGCCATTGTCATTCTTTGTGTTTTTCGGACCCTAGATGCGTTACTTTCGATTGATTTTTGGATTTATACGACGACCTGCTTACGTTTCATGGACTTTGGTGATCTATTCTTTTATAATCAACTTCTGCTATCCCTTGGACTTGACAACGACGTTATATCAGTGGACCCCGGCAACTAAACTCGGACTTCGATATTGTGCTTATTTTGGATTTGCAATGTCTGAAAAAAAGTGCTGTGTTCCGAACTGTGGTAAGTCTTCATTTCGGTTATAATTAAATACTCCCCACTTGTATGAGAGTTAAATTATGCATATTTGTTCATGACTATCTAATATAACCTCAATACCTATTAAGTAAATAAATAACGACCACCCCACGATGTCAGCCGCGTAATCCCGCGTACGTCGCGTTTCTCGAGAACATCGGAAAAATAGCCAATTGTTATTTCCCAAGATTTGTTGTAACATCAAACCAAGATTCATAAAAATCTGGTCTGGAATGATTTAACTGAATTCTATCTTGTGTGTGCCCATAGCCAATTCCGATAACAATAAACACTTGATTTACTAATGTAAAACTATATTATAATCTTTTAGGTTTAAAAACAGAAACACTACATAAATTTCCTAATCCTGCTAAGTATCCTGAACGTTTCCGAACATGGCTAAATAACATCGGAGGGGAAGTTTTGGACTTGGAATATGACACAGTGTACAACCGTGTTTGTCATCTACATTTTGAGCCTCAATATCACACTAGAAGTAAATTTTTGAGTGTTGATGCTGTACCTCGACTGTGCTTACCAGGTAAAATGCTTGTTCATCCATATAAAATACAAATTATTTAAGTATTCTATTTTTCATATTCAAATATATTTACCATGCTAGATAGTAAAGTACATGCTGTTGAGTATGCCATGTCCTTCTGAATCTTGTAAATAGATAAATAAATGTTTATTACGGAACTATAATGTTTCTATGTTCCAATCATTATGAATTGTAACACAAACACATTATAACATATATAACACTGAATAAACCAGTGCCGGTAAACTGAAGTGCCAGATCAGCGAGACCAGTCTATTTATATAAAGTTATATATATCTACATAGACTACATACTAAAAACAATAAAATAATTACATATATACAGGATCTGCCATAACGAGACCACCTCTTATGGATATGACAAATATTCAAGGAAACAGCAACATTCTGACTGCAAATTTCCCACCTCAAGAACCACCAACTGAGATATCAGCTTCTTATCGCAAAGAAAGTAAGTTATTTTTTCAATAAATAAATATCACACTAGTATTATAAAAATGTGAATAGGTAGTTGCTTATGTCCTTCTCCAAGGTCCAATTATTTATTTATATACCAAAATTCATCAAAATTGGCTGTCAATTTAACAAACAAGAGTACCTTTTTCATTTATAATAAATAAATATTACGCAACATTTACACATCGCCATTTAGCCCCAAGCTAAGCAACTAAATGCTTGTGTTATGGGTGCTAGACAACGGATATATATATATATATAATACATAGAAACAACCAGACCACAAACAAATATTGAAGCATAAATACTTGTCTGAGGCAGGAATCGAACCCGCGACCCTGTGTTCGGGAGTCCGGCATGGTAACCATTGTGCCAATCGGGTCGTCAAATTATACTAGAGACTTGTTACTTCCCAGGTTTTATGAACAATAGGGATGCATCCTCATACCAAGTTTCATCAAAATCGGTCTAGTAGTTTAGAGTCTATTCATTTCAAATTAAAGGAATAAATATTTTCTATTTATAATACTATTGATTTCCTTTATATGTTTTCAGAAATTTCAAAAAAAGTACTGAATGTGCAACTTACTAAAGACATAAAAAAACTGAAAGAGAAGAATAACTCGTATCGGAGGAGATTGAAGAAGGCAGTTAAACTTGGTACAAATACTGCATTTCAAAGTGCATTACAAAAATTTAAGACATTGGCTGCCATTTTTACGGTTATGCAGTTCCGTGAAATAAGCAAACCGAAGATGGGAAGAAGATTTACCAATGATGAAAAACCTATGGCTCTCAGTGTCTATAAAATGGGACCAAAGGCATATAGATGGTTAAGTAAAATATTTGTTTTGCCATCTCCAGTCACACTTAGTAGAATGGTCTCCAGAGCCAATTTGAAACCAGGCATAAATGAAAATATTTTCGAACAATTAAAAAAAAGAATTGTGAAGATGAAGGACGATGATAAGTTATGCTCAGTCCTTTTCGATGAAATGGCTATAACCCCTCATTTTGAGTACAATCAAAGGAAAGATAAAATATCAGGATTCGTAGACAAAGATGGTAATTCACAAAAAAAAATTGCTGACCATGTCCTGGTATTTATGATTAGAGGGCTTATAAGGAATTATAAGCAGCCCATTTACTATTCATTTTGTTCAGGCAGTACGACTAAAGAAAGTTTGGCGGCTAATTTCGAAAGAAAATAAATGAAATAAAATGATAATAAATAATCTCCGTTTTTCAGAGAAAGAAAAGAAAAAAAAATTATGGATGAAAGTTGATTTTTCGGAGAGATAAACTTTTTAATGTAAAATAATTGTAATAGTTTTAAAGTGTTAAATTTTTAATGTAATATAAATTGTCATGTTTGTGTACGATAGCGCAATAAATGAATATTGTATTCTACCACATAAATGATAGTACTTTTTTCTTTTTTCTTTATCGCAATACCACGTGACTTTTCGAGAGCTTATGTCAATTTCATACAAAAAGTTTCGTTTAGGCAGCGCAGGGTGCTTGCGCGAATGTTCGTGTATGTTACAGCGTGCCACGCGCATCCATGGATGGTGACAGCTGATGGCTCGACCGTCTGTGTAGTGATCACATTGTTGTGTATTCGTAAAATTCGTGAATGTAAAGTGCTTAAAATATGGAAATTGAACAAAGTGCATCTATTAATGATAAAAGTGATGAAGAAATAGCGAAAGAAAATGAGTGAGTACTTTATAAATATACTAGATGAAAATTTAATAAGTTTTAATTTTTAATTAATATAATTTTATTATTCAGGTTAGGTTAGGTTTAATTAATTTTCATTTATTCATTAATATAATTTTATAATTAAGGTTAGGTTTCGATCGAGTCTATCGTACTGCTTAACGGGTGTCGCAGACGATAAAAATCAACTATTAATTGAATTTTTAAATAATGAATTTGGTTTAACTAGGTATGTCGAATGATCGCAATCTTAGCACAACGAAATACAAAACTACTATTGATGCGGTCTTTATTAGACATTTAAATAGGTTCGAATCAAAACTGTTCGTTTCTTACTTCAGCTACCATAAACCTATCGTATCAGTTTTAGAGATTGGCGATGATAGTTCTGGTAATGATGATGGTGAAAAAGTCGTTTTTTTGGTTGGTTTCGCGTCACTAATCTTATATCTTTAAATGAGCAATTCTTGTATATATAATTGGAATCTCGGAATCCGCTCCAACGATTTTCATGAAATTTGGTGTATAAGGGGTTTCGGGGGCGATAAATCGATCTAGCTAGGAATCATTTTTAGAAAATGTCATTTCATTCGTGTTTTATCGAAACTTACTTTTTTTATCTGAAAAATATGACTCTTCCTGACATCTATTGGCGAACTACCAATACTATTTTTTGTGAGCAATAAAGTTATTCCAGCAGATGGCGTTGTTAAGCTAAGTAATGTTAAGTTGGCTAGACTAAGAAAAAAAAATATACCGAGCAAAGCTCGGTCATCCAGGTACTAATATGTTAATGTTATATATCTATCTATAGCTACGAGTGTGTATGACCACTGTCATTTCATTCATAGTTTTAAGTTTTCACTTCTGTCGGCAGTCCCCAATGACTGCCTGTTTTTTTTTTTACTTAGTCTAACCTCAAAGCAAACACTCATTGACTTCGTGTTACTTAACAACGCCATCTGGTGGAATAACTTTATTGCTCAAAAAAAATTGTATTAGTAGTTCGCCAATAGATGTCAGGAAGAGTCATATTTTTCAGATAAAAAAAGTAAGTTTCGATAAAACACGAATAAAATGACATTTTCTAAAAATGATTCCTAGCTTGATCGATTTATCACCCACTATATACCAAATTTCATGAAAATCGTTGAAGCCGATTCCGAGATTCCAATTATATATATATAAGAATTGCTCATTTAAAGATATAAGATAAGTAGGTAGTACCTCAACGGAAGACCAGCGCTAGTGAAAGAAGCATTTCGCTGAATTGGGGTCCGTTTTGCAACAATTGTTAGTTAATAGCTTTAAAGACTTTCTGATCTCTTATTTTGTTGCAAATAAATAATATTCTTTTCTATTCTAGTATAACTAGGTATCTACCAGGTATATGTAACATTTTCCTTCGAGTTTTTGAAGTGAAAACTTCTTTAGCGGCGTTGAGCACTTTTTCTGTAATGGGTATAAAATCTTAAACTCGCGTCAGGATACGAAAAAGCGTAAGGCGTCAGGACACGTGACCTGATCGAAAAAGCGTAAGACGTCAGGGTCCTAACAGCTAGTACATTTTTGTCAATGTATGGGAGAAAAATGTCTGTCGTTAGTCAAGAGATGGCGCTTGTTGACTTTTAATTACCATAATAAAAAACAACAAATTTCAAATCTTTAAGATTTATAGAGGATCTAACTCGAAATAATTTATATAAATTTACAGAATACAAAGAAAAAATCAAATCAAAACATTTATTATAGTGCAATTGCAACACCTAATATCACCGACCACAGATGTTGATATTTTTATTTTCCATTTCACGCATATTTTTTGTATTTTTCAAAAAGATATAAAAATAACTTTTACTATCACTTTATATTGCATATCGTCGAGAAACACGTTAAATAAATAATCAACATATATTCAATTTAAACGATTATAAAAGAAAAATGTAAAATTATAAAATTAGTCTCTATGAGGAAACCTTTTATTAGTGTTGGTGAAAAGGAACGTTTTTGGCAGCCATTGTCATTCTTTGTGTTTTTCGGACCCTAGATGCGTTACTTTCGATTGATTTTTGGATTTATACGACGACCTGCTTACGTTTCATGGACTTTGGCGATCTATTCTTTTATAATCAACCTCGGCTATCCCTTGGACTTGACAACGACGTTTATCAGAGGACCCCGGCAACTAAACTCGGACTTCGATATTGTGCTTATTTTGGATTTGCAATGTCTGAAAAAAAGTGCTGTGTTCCGAACTGTGGTAAGTCTTCATTTCGGTTATAATTAAATACCTACTCCCCACTTGTATGAGAGTTAAAGTACCTATGCATATTTGTTCATGACTATCTAATATAACCTCAATACCTATTAAGTAAATAAATAACGACCACCCCACGATGTCAGCCGCGTAATCCCGCGTACGTCGCGTTTCTCGAGAACATCGGAAAAATAGCCAATTGTTATTTCCCAAGATTTGTTGTAACATCAAACCAAGATTCATAAAAATCTGGTCTGGAATGATTTAACTGAATTCTATCTTGTGTGTGCTCATAGCCAATTCCGATAACAATAAACACTTGATTTACTAATGTAAAACTATATTATAATCTTTTAGGTTTAAAAACCGAAACACTACATAAATTTCCTAATCCTGCTAAGTATCCTGAACGTTTCCGAACATGGCTAAATAACATCGGAGGGGAAGTTTTGGACTTGGAATATGACACAGTGTACAACAGACGCCGTGTTTGTCATCTACATTTTGAGCCTCAATATCACTAGAAGTAAATTTTTGAGTGTTGATGCTGTACCTCGACTGTGCTTACCAGGTAAAATGCTTGTTCATCCATATAAAATACAAATTATTTAAGTATTCTATTTTTCATATTCAAATATATTTACCATGCTAGATAGTAAAGTACATGCTGTTGAGTATGCCATGTCCTTCTGAATCTTGTAAATAGATAAATAAATGTTTATTACGGAACTATAATGTTTCTATGTTCCAATCATTATGAATTGTAACACAAACACATTATAACATATATAACACTGAATAAACCAGTGCCGGTAAACTGAAGTGCCAGATCAGCGAGACCAGTCTATTTATTTAAAGTTATATCTACATAGACTACATACTAAAAACAATAAAATAATTACATATATACAGGATCTGCCATAACGAGACCACCTCTTATGGATATGACAAATATTCAAGGAACAGCAACATTCTGACTGCAAATTTCCCACCTCAAGAACCACCAACTGAGATATCAGCTTCTTATCGCAAAGAAAGTAAGTTATTTTTTCAATAAATAAATATCACACTAGTATTATAAAAATGTGAATAGGTAGTTGCTTATGTCCTTCTCCAAGGTCCAATTATTTATTTATATACCAAAATTCATCAAAATTGGCTGTCAATTTAACAAACAACAGCACCTTTTTCATTTATAATAAATAAATATTACGCAACATTTACACATCGCCATTTAGCCCCAAGCTAAGCAACTAAATGCTTGTGTTATGGGTGCTAGACAACAGATATATATATATATATAAAACATAGAAACGACCAGACCACAAACAAATATCGAAGCATAAATACTTGTCTGAGGCAGGAATCGAACCCGCGACCCTGTGTTCGGGAGTCCGACATGGTAACCATTGTGCCAATCGGGTCGTCAAATTATACTAGAGACTTGTTACTTCCCAGGTTTTATGAACAATAGGGATGCATCCTCATACCAAGTTTCATCAAAATCGGTCTAGTAGTTTAGAGTCTATTCATTTCAAATTAAAGGAATAAATATTTTCTATTTATAATACTATTGATTTCCTTTATATGTTTTCAGAAATTTCAAAAAAAGTACTGAATGTGCAACTTACTAAAGACATAAAAAAACTGAAAGAGAAGAATAACTCGTATCGGAGGAGATTGAAGAAGGCAGTTAAACTTGGTACAAATACTGCATTTCAAAGTGCATTACAAAAATTTAAGACATTGGCTGCCATTTTTACGGTTATGCAGTTCCGTGAAATAAGCAAACCGAAGATGGGAAGAAGATTTACCAATGATGAAAAAACTATGGCTCTCAGTGTCTATAAAATGGGACCAAAGGCATATAGATGGTTAAGTAAAATATTTGTTTTGCCATCTCCAGTCACACTTAGTAGAATGGTCTCCAGAGCCAATTTGAAACCAGGCATAAATGAAAATATTTTCGAACAATTAAAAAAAAGAATTGTGAAGATGAAGGACGATGATAAGTTATGCTCAGTCCTTTTCGATGAAATGGCTATAACCCCTCATTTTGAGTACAATCAAAGGAAAGATAAAATATCAGGATTCGTAGACAAAGATGGTAATTCACAAAAAAAAATTGCTGACCATGTCCTGGTATTTATGATTAGAGGGCTTATAAGGAATTATAAGCAGCCCATTTACTATTCATTTTGTTCAGGCAGTACGACTAAAGAAAGTTTGGCGGCTAATTTCGAAAGAAAATAAATGAAATAAAATGATAATAAATAATCTCCGTTTTTTCAGAGAAAGAAAAGAAAAAAAAATTATGGATGAAAGTTGATTTTTCGGAGAGATATCGGTGATATTTGTATAAGTCGTTGCCACTCTGGTGATAATCAGTTCATAATTATGGTTGCCGTTTACATCTCTCCAGATAAGTCATTGCGTGCTATAAGAGACTTCTTGTATGAAAATTTATTCATTTATTCTCATGATGCATCTGCATTGCTTAAAAAAAAAATTGGAAAAAGCTTTGATGAATTGCCAATGATTTTGAGTGGAGATTTCAACATAAACTTCGCAGACGATAAAAATCAACTATTAATTGAATTTTTATAATGAATTTGGTTTAACTATGTCGAATGATCGCAATCTTAGCACAACGAAATACAAAACTACTATTGATGCGGTCTTTATTAGATATTTAAATAGGTTCGAATCAAAACTGTTCGTTTCTTACTTCAGCTACCATAAACCTATCGTATCAGTTTTAGAGATTTTCGATGATAGTTCTGGTAATGATGATGGTGAAAAAGTCGTTGAAATTATGGATGAAAGTTGATTTTTTTTTGGTTGGTTTCGCGTCACTAATCTTATATCTTTAAATGAGCAATTCTTGTATATATAATTGGAATCTCGGAATCCGCTCCAACGATTTTCATGAAATTTGGTGTATAAGGGGTTTCGGGGGCGATAAATCGATCTAGCTAGGAATCATTTTTAGAAAATGTCATTTCATTCGTGTTTTATCGAAACTTACTTTTTTTATCTGAAAAATATGACTCTTCCTGACATCTATTGGTCGAACTACTAATACTATTTTTTGTGAGCAATAAAGTTATTCCAGCAGATGGCGTTGTTAAGCTAAGTAATGTTAAGTTGGCTAGACTAAGAAAAAAAAAATATACCGAGCAAAGCTCGGTCATCCAGGTACTAATATGTTAATGTTATATATCTATCTATAGCTACGAGTGTGTATGACCACTGTCATTTCATTCATAGTTTTAAGTTTTCACTTCTGTCGGCAGTCCCCAATGACTGCCTGTTTTTTTTTTAGTAAAAAACATTTTACTACCGTACTGGGAGGTCTGAAGCTTTTTAAAAACCGAGTCTGCTTTCAAAATTGAATGTTTTTGAATTCAAACATAGAGTTTTCAATGAAATTGTTATTGACGTTGTTTTTCAACTAATACAAATATTGCTAGTTCCCTTTGAAATAGTACCTACTCGTATTTCGTTTGTGCACTTTAAAGTTCTTTTTTATGATTATTTGCTTTATATTCGGACATGAACGCTGAATCAGGACTTTAAAGTCTTTTGCTTCCATTTCGATCGTCTTTTGTTTCTATTTGTTTGTTACTTGTTGGTATTTTTTTGACGACCCATTTGGCACAATGGTCACCATGCCGGACTGTCAAACACAGGGTTTTGGATTCGATTCCCGCCTCAGACAAGTATTTATGCTTAGATATTTGTCTGTGGTGGTTTCTATGTATTATATGTATATATTTACAAAAGAAACGTATATAAGTAGTATATCCGTTGTCTAGCACCCATAACACAAGTCTAGTTACTTAGCTTGGGGTTAGATGGCGATGTGTGGAATGTCCTGCAATATTTATTTATTATTTATTTTCCGAGCTAAGTCTTTTGCGTAAAGGTGATGTTTTGCGTAGTTATAGTTTTGTGCGTCGAAATAAGCTATATACCTAATAGTTTTTTTACAAATGTGATCAGCGTTTGATCAATATTTCACCTGCCTGATGGCTCAGTGACGATGCAGCCTAAGATGTATCACGTTTACCTAGATGATACCTCTTAACTAGTGACTTGAAACCCCAAAATTGCACACGTCAGGAAAGACAGACGCAAGTAACTAATTCGATTCCCTCACAGTACGAATAAAACATATACTTACTTTTAAAATAACGTTGATAAACTACAATCATAAGTACATGTACAAGTACAAACATAATTTGTAACGAAACGTCTTAGAATCAAGTATCGACAACTTGACAAATCGACAAATTAACAGAGAGGCATTTCCTTTGTGGCAGGTACGTAAAGTATTCTCCAGCCCCGTCGTCATTCATTCGAATTTGAGTAAAAGTTTGACAAACAGACGGCATTCTTGACTTGAGAGTTCATTATTCGGAACATTGGCTCGAGCGACAACGGTTCTTTCGGAGTTTCTTAGTTTGTACAGCCATGGATTAAGATCTGGAATACAGTAGCGTTAAGTTTTGACTCAATGGAACTGACATGTATTTAAAGTATAAAAGTTCCTTAAAAAAAAAGATCTTGAATAATAAAATTAACAGACATGTATTTATGCTTAGATATTTGTCTGTAGTCTGGTTGTTTCTATGTACTAAAAGTATATATTTACAAAATAAAAAGTATATAAGTAGTATATCCGTTGTCTAGCACCCATAACACAAGTCTAGTTACTTAGCTTGGGGCTAGATGGCGATGTGTTGAATGTCCTGCAATATTTTATTTATTTTGTAAAAGAATCAGCTATTTCTATGCAGCAATTCAAATTTAAAACTATATAATTCTAGCCTAGACATAAACTAATTAAAATAAAAGTGCAGTTCTTTGTAGGAACCGGCATAGACTTTAAATAGTTTAGTATTTCATTAAAGTCTCAAAGAATCCCGGATTCCTCTCTGGACAAAGACAATTCGCAGAGTCGGAGTAAAGTTTGTCGAATTTGGCAATACGCCGCGACTAACGAACATTGCAAAAATAGTTTCGACACCAGCTTGCATTCAAAACATACCCTGTATTGATTTTAGGGAAAAAATAAACAAAGGGCAGGGACTTTGCACGAATGCGATGCGAACGTGATTGACGCATATTAAAATTTTCCTTATTTATTGATCTATTAGCATTTTGCCCGCGACTTCGTCCGCGTAAAAGTCAAAATTGGACGAAAGATACAGGTTATCCCTTTGTATGGGACAACCTGTATCCTTCGTCCAATTTTTGCCTTTGCCCCCCTTTCACCCCCAAGGGGTGGAATTCCGGAAAATCCTTTCTTATCGGATGCGAACGTCATACAAAGAACACACTCTCCAAGATTCAGGTCTCTGCGACATAGCATTTTATCAGGATAAAGATAAAGATCTGATCTCTAAATTCAGAACAAAGATCTTTAAAACTTCGAAACGGATTATGATGCGTTTTTAAATAAATAAATTGGTTCAAGAGGAAGGTTTCAGTATATAACACATAATAAGATAAATAAAAAATCAAATGACAGCCTACTGATAAATATGGACACACTTTTTTATACCACTTAGGCAATGAAAGACATTGATATTACGCCATTGGTGACGTCATCACCACGTTTGAAAGTTTAGAAATTTTCAATAATTTATTAAAAGCGAGCTAGTAAGAAAATCTCAAAAATATTCAAAATAGTATCTCAAATTAGTTTATATTTACGAAAATAATATAAAAGCCATAGGTCAGGAAATTTGGACAATCCCAATTTACTGATAACCTACAATGCCCACCTAAGCCATTGGACGAATTGGTCTAATTTACTACACAGATTGTGACGTTGTCTACTAAGGAACGGATAAATTAATACCAGTAGACGAAGTCGCGGGTGAGAGCTAGTTTAGAAATAAATAAAGACACTTACCTGCTATATAAAATAGCTACGAATTAACTTAATTAACAACGTAAATCGTACATTTGACAACTTGCAATAACTTCGATAGCAGTCTTTATAATTAGAAACTGCGTAGACTAGATACAAAGAAGTAGTCGTCCGATGAATAGTCATATTCTTTGGACGACTTTATAAGTATCACAAATCGCACATAAATTTTGCCATTTAAAAAAAAAACTAAATCTTTATCGGTTCATCCACTAGAGAGCTACGATGCCATAGACGGACACACACACACACACAGACAAGTCAAACTTATAACACCCCGTCGTTTTTGCGTCAGGGGTTAAAAGTTAAATTAATCGGGAGTGTTCTCATAAGCGTCAATGATTATTTTGACAAATAGGACAAAAACCAAAATGCTACGATACTTAAAATTGTTAAGTATTACATAGATTAATTTTTTTTGTAAGTGTTGTTGTGTTTACTTTAGAAACTTTTCCTACATTTTGGTAAAGGTAATTTAAATTTTATTGTAGTTTCTAAGCTTAATAGCAGCGCTCCGCGGTTTCACCCGCATAACTCGCGATCCCGTGGGAATATTACAAATAAAGTAGCCCATAGCCGTCCTCTACAAATGGACTGTCCAATACAAAAATAATTTTTCAATTCGACCCAGTATTTCCTGAGATTAGCGGGTTCAAACAAACTCTTCAGCTTAATATTATTAGTATAGGGCGCTCCAGTGGACTGATAAAAGGTCGAAAAAAACAGCATATGGCATGTGGGTTTCCTTATAATGTATTCCTTGAAATACTCAATTTGCTTATTTTTTGACCACTAGGACCAACTATTCTGTCAAAGAAGTTGGACCACGGTATTTCGAACAGTCCCGTAGTCCAACCATAAATAAAAAAAGTGGTTTACCTTCATTGGTGTTAAGATTCTGCCATTTATACGGGCAGACTAGACCTTTTTTTAGCAATTCAAATTCTATTCTATTTGATTGTACCCGCTATTTGTGTCCTCTGTTAGCTTCTTCTTCTCGTATAGTGCTGTGGCTAACCTATTGTTAGAGTTTGCAGATGGCTTTAAGGCCTCTAACTTGACCTAACGACTGCTACTACTGGGACCAACGAACGGCGTAACGTGCCTTCCGAAGCACGAAGGGGCTCACGAAAATACATTTTTGCCACACTACTAGTTGGCCACCCATTGAAGTAATGACTGCGCCTGGCGTCGCTTAACTCGCACGACTGTATATGATCAGCGAGCGTCGCTTAGCTGTGAGCCTCCTCAAAGCTCTGTTAGCTGTCAGCCGATTAAAAATTTTCAACCTGTAAAATCTTATAATGGCGCAACAAATCATCAACCCGTACTTTACTGAACGTGAACATCCTGCATAGAAGTACAACAAATTACAAAAGAAAATAATAACGCCGCACGCTATTACCAAACGTATTTATTCTGGTATAACGTCTAAATAAGTATAAATGTATGTATGTTGCTGTTATTTTAAGAAATTCCGGTGATTTACGAACTACCTTGATGTCGATTAGAAATAGCACTGCAAGACTTCTTAATGAAGTCGTTTTTTTTTTAAATAATAAATAAATAAAAAAACATACAACTGAATTGAGACCCTTTTCCTTTTTTGAAGTCGGTTAAAAATTATAACCATCGTTAAATTAAACTAGATACTAGATACATGAGCTTGATATGGCAGCTAAATATATTGTTTTGTATTTAGTCTAAATTAAGTTATTTATGTAACTCATTATTGTATGTTCTGAATGGACAACCTACCTACTATGATTTGACATCTTATGTGCACAGATTTTCAATAAATATTATTGATTCATGAAAAAAAAAACATTTTGATCCCTTCATTATTTTCCTTCTATTCTTCATAGTTCTTCATCCCATTATATTTCTTTATATTCTTCTTTTATCGATCTGTCTCTCTGTATGCGTATGGCGCACTAATAAGCATAATTCTTATACTAATACCTTAACTTACTGTAACCGTATTAACACATGCCCCTGTCTTTTCCTTTTTATAACAACGAATTACTAAAATAATTTTATTCTTAAATTCCATACCTACACATTAAAGAAGGTAAACAGTCCTTAAATTTAGAAGTAGAGACAACCCAGAACAGAGTGACCTGCCACGAAGTGATGAAGAGACCCGACCCCAAGTAAAGGGAAAGGGGGAAGGAAGAAGAAGGAGACAAAGATTTAAAAGGAAAAAAAGGATCCTTAAGTTCCATATCTCAGGTTTTACAAAAAAAATATTGTTCAGAAAGGAAATAGGGAACACATTTAAATGGAAAAATCAATACTCGCATATCATCTTATAAATAATACGATGAGATGTGTAGCAACTTAGCCATTTAGAAAAATACCAATATTCACACAACATCAACAACACAATCCTAATAACATCGAGCAAAGCAATAATAACGTCCAATAACCGGCCTTCGTGATTTACTTTTGTATCGCATATAAATATATGGAATAAAATTGTTTATGGCCTTTGTATGGTTACTTTAATGTATGGGATAAACGATGGTGATAAAGAGATATGATTATTGCATTAAATATTGGTCTGTGTCTGTGAATCGGTGCTTGGTGCGGTCGAGGGTTCATATTTCAGTATAAAAACTGTGTACAAACAGTGCGAGTCGGATCCGCGCACTAAGGGTTCCGAACCATTATGAGCGATACTATCGAGCAAAAAACCCTAAAAAAATATTGTACCTATGTCAGATGAGGCTTTATAGGTTAAAAGTAAGAATAGTTTTAACATACAGCCTCGTCGGACATCTATAAATAAATATTACAGAACATTCCACACCTCGCCATCTAGCCCCAAGCTAAGTAACTAGACTTGTGTTATGGGTGCTAGACAACGGATATACTACTTATATACTTTTTCTTTTGTAAATATATACTTAAAATAAATAGAAACAACCAGACCTCAGACAAATATCTAAGCATAAATACTTGTTTGAGGCGGGAATCGAACCCGCAACCCTGTGTTTGGCAGTCCGGCCTGGTGACCATTGTGCCAACTGGGTCGTCATTGTGGTTTTTTTGCGTTTGTTTTAGCGTCGGGTATTAAAAACAATATACGAAACCATTCGTGCACGAATCCGACTCGCACTTAGCCGGTTTTATTATATTCGACAACGTCATGTCATCCTTCTCTACTCCTCATTCCCCATTTCGCCTAGTTGCCTGGAAGCGATCACCCTTAAGTGATAAGGCCATTCTTTGTGCCACTCTAAAATCTTTCCCTATATTAAAGTTCCTGTTTTTTAGTTTATATTTTAAGTTTTTATTTTATTTATAAGTTTTATTTCTATAGTATAATAAAGTTTATCCTTTCCAACGCAATCTCTCCACATCTCTTTTGGTTATTCTCTACCTCTACGATAATGAAAATATTTTACAATATACTCGTACATACCTATTTAAGTTACCCGAAATCTATACTAATACTATAAAGCTGAAGAGTTTCTTTGTTAGTTTGAACGCGCTAATCTCAGAAACTACTGGTTCGAATTGAATAAATCTTTTTGTGTTAGTCCATTTATCGGGGAAGGCTATAGGCTACTTTTCATTTTGATATTCCCACGGGATTGGAAATTTCCGCGGATGAAACCGCGGAGCGCAGCTCGTGTATTCATATAAGCATTGCGCCTCTAGTTGCTATTAACCTTAATGTCTAATAAAAACTAAACCAAACTGTATTTTAACTTTCACTCAGAGTTTGAAACAAAGTGTACTTAGATATACGCACATATTATGTCTGCATACAAACAAAACTATTTATATGTAGGGTATGTACCCTGTTGTATTCTAGCATCTAGAGACTAGATCCAACTGTTGGTTGTGCATTTCTGCAGCCACAAATAGTTTGACGCAATCACGCGCAATACGTGAACAATTTACAAAATATCTCTGAAATACGTTGCCACGAATATGAAAGCGTTGGCTTGGATTGTTCTATTTCCTATTTTGGATTCATTCGACATTCCGACCAAGTAACTTGACGTCAAACTCGTCATGGCTGTCAAACAGTATCATATCAAATGTATTAAAGCCAAACATAGTCATAATAATAATTGGTATGATAAAAGTAAATCGAGCCTAAAATATGGGACAAAATTTGCAAACATATAGTTAACAAGGCAAGGAAAAGAGGCAAAGAAATCCCAAATATTGATACCAATAACGCAATATATTAGGGGATGAAATCGTACGAGAGCGATAAGGGGCGACTGATTCACAATACTTTACATAACCGTGAATATCAGAACTAGAGTGGTAATTGTGAGCGAATAACTGTTACTTCTTTAGTAATATGTTAAGAAAAGAGCCTAAGTTATAAATAAATATTATCTGACATTTTCACAGCGTCATCTAGCTACAAACTAAGAAACTCCTTTAAACGCTAATTTAGTGTTTTAATATTCTTGAAAATAATATTCATGATTCAAGAATATTGCACATTAATATCATTTTAAGTGTTTATACTTACTGAAAACCTAAAACGAAAAAATACTTTTCTAGACGCTATCAATAAAAAATTCAGTAAAATTTTCATGAAAAGTTTTTGTTTACACTATTTTTGTTTAGTGTAGGCTTTAAAATATAGTTTTTTTTTTCACAATTTATACAATATTTTTGTCTTGTAAATATATACTTAATAAACACTAGAGTACCTTTTAAGTATAAAAATGATTCCAAGAAAACTATACGTAGTTCTAAGTCACTAAATACGTAGATAAAAAAGTAGAGAAAAATCGCATTTCCAGGAAAGGAACATTTCCACGAAAAAAAAATTAAAGCTATCACGTTTTTACCTCTAGTACCTAACACCAATAAAACAAAATCCCCTGTTGTAATCGACTTAATTCCACCTTTTATAGGATTAAACTGAATCTACCAATTACAAGCCGAGAATTCGGCCCTTTGTCTTCGAGTCGATTTCAACTCGTAATTCTTTGCATTCCATCGTTAATTTAAAACTAAATGCCCAACCCCGTCTTGTAACAATAGATTGTCGCATAAATAACTTGAAAGTAAAAAAAGGGAGTACAGAAATTTATAGGCTAAATTCGGTAAATTTTTCGACGCGGCTACATTTTCTAGAGTGCTATAGCGATTGAAAATTCATGAGGATTAGTCTGTGCTCTGTAATTTTACTGTAAATTCGTACGAATAAAAAAAACTTTTATAAGATGTATGTAGAAATATCCAAACATCATTGTTCGTTCATTTCTAATGAATTTTGTAAAAGTATCCGAATGAGTGAGTGGTTCGACCAATAGGAGAGTAAGAAGTAGCAAGTGACAGGTGTTAGAGAGGGGCTAGGATTAATTAATGAGAGGAGAGAAAAAAAATGGTGAACAATGTGTCGGTCAAGTTTATTTTGTAAAAATTACGAAATCCGTGTTTTCACTGGGTCCCCTACATGTATGTAGACCTAGGCACAACAATGTGTAAAGGACAAAGCTATATTTTCTTTGAGTCACCAGCGTATAGATCTTCTAAGAAAGAATGCTACATCTTAGACTGCATCGTCACTTACCATCGTATGAGATAGTGGTCAAAAGCTGACCTATTTATTACAATATAAAAATAATAGTTACTTAATAGTAGGTACTTAACATTTCGACGTGATAACGTCTAATAAATTGATGGAACACCTATTTTCACAAAAAAGATGACGTCATCGCGTTTCATAGCAACGTCATGTTATTGATAAGGACCATTCCAAATCAACGTCATGTTATTGATAAGGACCGTTCCAAATCAACGTCATGTCAACAAGGTAACCATAGTAACGTGTGAAGTATGCAAAATCGTAAAGACAACGAAACAGCAGTGTTCATAAGACGTTATCACGTGAAATTATCGTCCGTAAACCAACTTTACAAGCTACCATTTTTTTTACTTTAAAATCAGTCAGAAGAATCACCTCCAAAAACCATGGTGACGCATAATACGTAACAATTCTACCAAAAACCTACGCATATATTTTGTGTGAAAGTGGCAGGAGTCACATACTCATTTATAATTTACCTTTAATTTATAATATATCTTAGTAGCTTTTGCCCGCGACTTCGTCCGCGTAGAAGTCGAAAGAATGTTTATGCAAAATTTGAAGTAGATTGAACCAAGGAAATTTGTGAAAAAGGGGTTAATTTGGGACAAGGTGACAGATTTTCCGAAATAATATCTCTTAGGGTGTTCCCTAAGAGATAGAATTTCGGAAAATCTTTTCTTATCGGATGCCTACGTCATACAAAGAACACGTCCTCCAAGTTTCAGGTCTCTACGATCAGCGGTTTAGGCTGTGCGTTGATCCGTCACTCAGTCATTCAGGACAAAGCATTTTATATGTATAGATAATACTTTGTATAAAAATATCTTTGAAAAAATGTTTTTAAAAGTGCCTTTCCAATATAAATTAGAAGGTAACCTACATAATTTTCGTTTCTTACGTTTATTAGGACCCTAACAACATAAGTTGAGTACTTATTTTTACTCGGCCAATCTAAGTGGAGTACTCTCGATCCACTCAACGTTAGTACGTTAAGGGCTGTTACACACAGGAAAGCCAGTCATAAAAACCATTCTAAAGATAACATCACAATATATCTGACCAACGAATTTTCTCTTTTCTCAATGGCTGTTTGCCCTATAATTGGTATTTATGGTTCACACACAATAACCCATTAGAGTTCTGCGCCATATTTTTCTTACGGTACGTAAGCAGCAATAGAAGACTAAACTTATTATAACCTTGTGTACTTGTACTTGGCTGTTTTCCGCCATTGGACCCTTTTTAATTGAGTCCTTTTTGCGTGAGAATGGAGTAGGCTTGCCCAGCATCGACTACCCTCTTAGCTTAGTCGACCATGTCCAGAGGAGAGAACTTGTCAATACTTCCAACTACCAACTAAGCTGCGGGTTTCATCATGATGTTTTCTGTCACCGTAAGAGCCAATTGGCGCACATATTTTTTTTAAGAAAATCCATTGGTGCACGGCCAGCCGGGTTTCGAACCCACAACCTTCAGAATGAAAGTCGAGGTACCTACCACTAAGCCAACACCGTCAGACCTTGTGTATTTTTGTCTACATTTGTTAATAAAGCAACCTTGTTATTAATCTGCAACACTTTTACTTAAAAATAAAATACGTGAAAATTCTAAAAGAGTAATTCAATCTCCTTCCTTCTCAGCTTATCCAATACTTAAGGTACCTTTTTATAAGATTACTTCAAAAAATGGAGAAGATTAAAAACCTCTTTTCATTTTCCGTGACACGGTCGGTGGCAGGGTAAAAAAATAAAAAATATAAATCTTCAAATTCGTAAATGGAACACATCAAAAGGCGCGAAACAATCGCGCACCGTTTTGTTTCTTTTCTGTGCGAACAAAGGAGATTTGCTGCGGGCTCCATGACATGTCTTGAGTAACGTGCTTTATCCGTTTGCCAACTAAGAGCGACCTCTTTCTACAACCATTTCGGTTTATGTAGTGGAAAACATATCCATCTCGAGGGATCTTCATAAAATGGATACTTTACACATGTCTTGCTTGAGTATATAAAATACGGGAGTGTTTTCATAAAGACTGTTTTGTAGGGAGTGCGTCATGTATCAGTCTGCAGTTGTCACTCCATCTTTTGAACATTTTCTCTCTTTCTGTTTAAACAATATTTCTGGTTTGTTTAGCCATAAATACGATTACTATTTAAGGTGAAAGGGTACCGGCGCTCTCTCCATACAAAAGTAGTCGACTGTTTCTTTCCTGGATAATGACACCAGCACAAATGTTTTGTTTTTTTTTATTTATTTTCTAATTATCATAGGAATTATCGGAAAACAAAACTAATAACAAAACATAGGGGCATGTTCATGACAGTTATAAGGTTTATGCAACAAAAATATTTGCTCTAGTGTCATTATCCAGGAAGAAAACAGTTGACTACGTTTGTATGGAGAGAGACCCCGGTACCCTTAAATCCCCACAAGACTAGTTTTTTTGCTAATGTAGCTAATAAGACCATTTATATTTAGTTATAATTTATGTTTGTTATGATCAACGTCTAGAATATCAAATGATAATCTCTCCTAATTAATCAATAATCCAAGTTGACGGGTTCTATCGGATCTCGAATCGCGTTAATAGGAAATCAATAATACCGCAAACTAATCAATCTTGCTTGACAATTGTGGCTGTCTATTCATTTACATAATAATAAGCCTTCCTTGGTTTATTGATGGTGTTTGATACCTCTATGGTAGCGCCATCTCTTTTAAACATAGTATACTACTTGGTAAGTTTATTTTTTCTGTCCCACTTTTCTCACCACTCTTCGAAATACAAAGTTTATAAAAGAGCCTTAGTTATAAATAAATATTTTATCACAGTTGCTCATAAAGTGGATCTTATTCGGTTGACAGCAATAAAGGTTGTCTATAAAGTCGGTTTACGAACGATAATTTTACGTGATAACGTCTTAAAAAATGATTAAAAATTGAGTGTTGTTTTTTCTTTACTTAAATATAGTTTTTTCCGTACCATTATATTCTGTTTTTAACCCCCGACAAATGGAAAAAACCCTAAAAAATATTGTATGTCAGACGAGGCTGTATAGGTTAAAAGTCTGTTGCCTGACTGTATAATTAACAAAAAAATATTGCCTAAGAAAATTGTAAACATAGACTTATCACCAAATATTTTGTTATTTATTATTTGCTTTTCAAGTCTTTTTGTTTTATTCACAACTGTGATAAAAACGTCGTACGTTACACGTGTGATTTGATCATTCCATTCTCGGCTCTATAGACGCTCTCGCGTCACATGAGTAGAGACTAGCTTACTCATATGTGCTCGCATTCCGCTCGCGCGTCATAAACCGCCTCGATGAAATGATCAATTTATCACACTTGTATCGCAATGTACTATTCTTTGACATTTTACACAACGCTAACTAGCTACAAACTAAGCAACTCCTAAAAAAGAATTTCTTGTGTTTAGTATCAAATTTTTTTTGAAAATAATATTCATGATTCAAGAACATTGCTTTTAAATGATGAATACTGCATATCATTTTAAGTTTTTGTACTTACTAAAACCTAAAACTAAAAACATTTTCCAGACGCTACTGTTACATCTCACTGGGTCAATAAAAGGTTTTTGTTCATATTTTACAATATTTTTTTCAGCTTAGGCTTAATAATATATAGGTGCCACACAATTTATACAATATTTTTGTCCTGTAAATACCTACATACTCAATAAACACTACAGTACCTTTTTTAGTATAAAAATAAATCCAAGCAAAACTATGTGGTTTTTTCGAAATACAAAGTTTAAGGTTGAAGAACTATAAACATTCCTACCAGTAAAACCTTCATTCTTTCGTCATGCAACCAGCCTGATATCTGATACCGATTCATGGTGGAAATTCCAGACACCAGCACTAAGCATTTTGCTTCGTCATTCCTACCTTATTTGTACCACAAGGGAATGGAATCAATTGCCTGCGTCTGTCTTTCCTGGCGTGTACAATTTGGGGCTCTTCAAATCGTGAGTGGAAAGCGTGCTACATCTTATCTGCCATCAGACAGGTGTGATAGTGGAACGCTGATATATCTATATTTATATTAAAAAAAAAAGGATTTGATTGTTTGTATGTTAGCATTGAATAGGCTCCAAAACTACTGGGCCGATTTTAATGACACTTGGTATGAGGATAAGTACATTGATTGGAGAACGGTGTTGGCTTAGTGGTGGATACCTCGACTTACATTCTGAAGGTCGTGGGTTCGAATTGCTCTTACGGTGAAGGAAAACATCGTGATGAAACCCGCGGCTTAGTTGGCTCCAGAAGTATTGACAAGTTTTCTCCTCTGGAAATGGTCGACTAAGCTGAGAGGGTAGTAGGTGTTGGGCAATCCTACTCCATCCTCACGCAAAAAGGACCCATTTAAAAAAGGGTCTAATTGCGGAAAACGCTGATGATGATGTATACAAGTATATAAGTACAAGTACATTGATTTATTGGGAATATTAAAAAGCATGTGCTGTTTGTGCCGCAGCGCGATATAAATTTTCTGTTTGATTAGAGGTTGTCTGTCGACCGTAATATCAGTATGAAGCAGTCGATAAACAAAAGACGATTGATTTTATATTTGCCTAATGAACAGTCAACAAAATATCTGGTGATAAAAATTTGAAGTCTACGAGAGTCATAAGTTACCGCGAACATTAAGCACACAGCAAAAACGGTAGCAAGTTGGCCCATGCCTTGCCAACTGCATCCGAGTTCCAACAACGCTTGCGTTTGATAAATACGACTAAATGTTTCTACTTTGTTCTTCGGTGAAAGTTTTTTGTTCTATGGTTAAAGGTTATTAAAGTCGCCGTCCATTGTGTGATATCCAAAGTTGGATTAGCAACATCTGTTACAAATTATAACGTAACTAGCTTTTGCCGCGTAGACGACTTCTACGCGGACAAAATCGCTGCCTTACAAACTTTGCCTCCTTTTTTCACCCCTTTAGAGGTAGTATTTCAGAAAATCCTTTCTTATCGGATGCGTACGTCATACAAAGAATACACCCTCAAAGTTTCAGGTCTCTACGATCAGTGGTTTAGGCTGTGCGTTGATCCGTCAGTCAGTCGGTCATTCAGGACAAAGCATTTTATATGTATGGAGATACCTACGTATTTATGACGTCATTAGGTATTAGCTTTTGCCTACTTTTGAAAAATAGATATAAAAAGTAGGTAGGTACTTTGTTTAATCTAAATCTTACATTTCATATAAGTTATATTTGCAAATGTAAGAAGTTGGGGGTCCTCGACTAAGAAACAGTATGTAACACGTAAGACGAAACTTTATAGTAATGGTCGGACGTTAGAAACTTCAATATACACTCACTAATAGAACATGGAGCAAACTTCTTAGTTTATATGGACTGACATACAGTAGAAATAGTCCAATTGCAGGAGCAATATTAGATTTTTATAGTCGTACTTGTACTTGAACGGGCTGTTTTCCGCAATTAGACCCTTTTTAATTGGATCTTTTTTGCGTGAGAATGGAGTAGGCTTGCCCAGCACCTACTACCCAGCCTAGTCGACCATTTCCAGAGGAGAGAACTTGTCAATACTTCTGGAGCCAACTCGGGTTTCATCACGATGTTTTCCTTCACCGTTAGAGCAATGTCAAATAGCGCACTATTTCAATTGGTGCACGGCCGGCACCAATTGATTTCAATTGGTGCCATCAGTGATCATCAGCGTGTGATCATCACAAGTGATCATCAGCTTGAAGATCCTCATCAGATTTTCACTTCATTTATTTGAGACCAAATTGAAGATTCTGTCTTTTGAACAATAAATTTATGTTTGAAATCAGACCTCATAGGTCGGAGTGGATCCCTTTTTGCCTATTGTTTTGGGTAATCCAATAGTATTGAAATATAGTGTTATTATTGTCTCAATATAGCGAAACATTGTGTTTTCTTAGTTTTTGCGATAGTAAACGTTGCTTAAGAATTAAAATTAGTTTTCTTTTTTCTTTATAAAAAAAATTATTCATGCTAAAAACCTATGAAAAATAATATTATCCTGTAGAACACTGTGTAACCACACAAAGTATACAAACTCCAGCGTGCTCACTGATTTGGAAATTAAAAACACGACTTCTAAAGTTTTATAGAGTAAAGTTGAATAAACTCAACACTTTCGCACTTCTCTTACATTTTATTGCAAAGGGTTCGTTTGAGTTTGAGAATATACGAATCTCTAAATTCTCCTTTACTTACAAGCAATAAAATGTCTGTGCTGTGACCTACTTTCTTACATAATATTGAACTAGCAATTTACAAAAAAAAATATGGGAAAAAAAAAGAATGTTGTTCGAATCTTAGACCTAACGAATATACAAAAATTTTTTGATACAAATCGGTTCAGCCGTTAAGGAGGAGTTTGGCAACTGGCACTGCGACACGAGAATTTGGTATATATTATATTTAAAATTATATACTTGAAATTATATACTCGAACCGTGATAAGACCTATCGTCATGTATGGTTTTAAATGCTGGGCCGTAAAGAAGAAGGATGAGAGAAGATGCATCCAGCAGAGAAGAGAATATTGAGATGGAATTAGAGTCTAAAACGAGGTTTAGGAATAGTCCGAGATGTGGATTGACACTTTAGCAACTTTACTCATGAACTGTAGTCTAAACACTATCCCTATAGATTATATAGGGAACTATAGTCTTAATACTATCCCTATAGATTATATAGGTAGCTATAGTCTAAACACTATCCCTATAGATTATATAGGGATAGTGTTTAGACTTTAGTTCACTAGTACATCTGTGTCTAAATCCACATCTCAGACTATTCTTAAACCTCATTTTGGAATACGGGGGTGGGTGTTTCTCTATGTATAATATAATATTTGTTTCACCGGCGCTCCGTTTCACCAGTGTAAATTCCGATTTAGTGGGAATGTCGGAGTTAAAAGTAGCTTATGTTACTCCTAATGAATCCATGCATCCTCTTACTAAGTTTCATCTAAATCGGTCCAATAGTTTCGAAGTCTATTCGGTACAAACAATAAAAATAAATAAATAAATATTGCAAGACATTCCACACATCGCCATCTAGCCCCAAGCTAAGTAACTAGACTTGTGTTATGGGTGCTAGACAACGGATATACTACTTATATACTTTTCTTTTGTAAATATATACTTATAATACATAGAAACAATCAGACCACAGACAAATATCTAAGCATAAATACTTGCCTGAGGCGGGAATCGAACCCGCAACCCTGTGTTTGGCAGTCCGGCATAGTGACCATTGTGCCAACTGGGTCGTCAATAAAATATTTCCTCTTTATTATATTAGTAAAGAAAAGATGAATGTATTTACAAAACATATAGGTACCTTCCTAAGTATTTCATCTGTTTTCTGGCACCTACATAAAAATTCAAAGTATAGTTCCTTAGTATGTAGCTAAATGGTGCTGAGTTTAATATCTGACAACATTTCATTTATTATTAATCTATTATTTTACCAAACAAACGGTTTAAATAAACTTCATTTTTATTTTTTGAAACATGTTTTCGTATTGAATTGTACCTAAAAATAAATGTTAATAAAATATTTAAGCGGCACCCAACTAATCATGGGGTCGAATACAACCCCTTTTCACTCTGGTGGATTTATATTAAATTCCTTAGCTGAGACCGAAACAATACCCCCGACTATCTGACCGCCTTTTTATTATTTCAACACACATTAAGCGTTCTTTCTCTTATAAATAAGTTATGGAATTCTGACTATTTTTCGTGATATTAAACTGGTTCAGTCGTGAAAAGCTCTATGGCTTAAGGTGCCATTCGTTTTAAACGAAAATTATTAATAAGTATAAGTGGAAGATGCCGTGTGTATTTCCTTTATTATTTTTATCACAGTTGCTCGTAAAGTGGATCTTATTCAACCGCTTTTAGGCTCATAATTCAACGTATTACGCACGACACAAGACATTATGTGTAAAATGTTATCCTGATAAGTTAAATTGGTATCTAACTGCTAATTACATGTTAGGCAGATGAAACATTCTTAATTTTTCTAGGTTATACTGTTTTGACGGATAAAAAAAATGTAGGTACCGAAAAAGAGTTTTTACTCCAGCAAAAAGGTTGTCTATAAAGTCGGTTTACGAACGATAATTTGACGTGATAACGTCTACAAAATGATTAAAAATTTAGTGTTGTTTTTTTGTTTTTCTTTACTTAAATTTAGCATTTTCCGTACCATTACATTATATTCTTTGTTAACCCCCGACAAATGGAAAATAGTACATTACGATATAAGTGTGGTAAATTGATCTTTGCATAGAGGCGGTTTATGACGCGCGAGCGGTAGCGAGCGTGTTATAGAAGCCAAGATGCAAATATCAATTCCACACGTATATCGTACGACGTTTTTTATCACAGTTGCGAATAAAAGAAAAGATTTAAAAAGAAAACAAAATAATAATTAACAAAATATTTGTGATAACTCTATGTTTAAATTTTTTTAAGGCAATATTTTTTTGTTAATTATGCTCCGGAAAGGCCAGGCTAAAGACTTTTAACCTATACATCCTCGTGTGACATACATTATTTTTTAGGGTTTTTCTATTTGTTTTTGCGTCGGGGGTTAAGAACAAAATACAATGGTAAATACAAAATACAATGGCAAACAATATATTTAAGTAAAGAAAAAACATAAAATAAACAACTCAATTTTTAATCGTTTTCTAAGTCATAATCACGTAAAATTTTCGTTCGTAAACCGACTTTAGAGACAACCATTTTTGCTAGCTAAAAAACTCTTTGGTACCTACCTTTTCGGGATAACTTTACAGCACTAGTTAACAAATCTAAAACGCACGCGTGCATAATATGTTGGATTATGAGCCTAAAAGCCGTTGAATAAGATCCACTTTATGAGCAACTGTGATAAAAAAATCCTAAAAATATTGTATGTCAGACGAGGCGGTAAAGTTTAAATTTTTTTTCCTGGCCTTTCGGGAGTATAATAATTAACAAAAAATATTGCCTAAAAAAAATGTAAACATAGACTTATCACCAAATATTTTGTTATTTATTAATTTCTTTCTTTTCAAGTTTTTTTTTATTCACAACTGTGATAAAAAACGTCGTAAGATACACGTGTTGATTGATCATTTAATCTCGGCTTCTCAAACGCGCCCGCGTTCCGCTCGCGCTTCATAAACCGCCTCGATGAAATGATCAATTTACCACACTTGTATTGCAATGTACTATATCTATTTCTTTGAAAAAATAATAACTTGGTCCGGCATCGCTACTAGACATGAAATTAAACAGCTTTTCATTTCCCTCCTAAATGTGGAATCTGCTAAGCATTCGTTCAGTTTCAAAGCCGCTGCGTATAATCCCAGCAGCTCACTCATTTCAGGACGTTTTCAATGCTCAGCGTTCTTAAAGATAATGCCGTCAAATGATACTGTTATTTTATATTTCGCAGTTGGAGTCTGGACCGGTTTATTGTATTTGGACACCCTGTTATAATGATTTGAACGGAGGAATGTTAAGATTATGTTTTTTTAAGGAAATTCTCTTATCGCGCATTATGAAGATATTTAAAATGTAATAATACTTATATAGCACAGTTGATGATGCGTTAGATAGAGTGAAGTGGTGGGAGATGATGAGAAAGGCAGACCCCATCATCAGATGGAATTAATAACTACACTGGAGAGAGAGTGCACAAAAATAGAAATAGATTGTCGCTGTTCCCCAAAACTACAGTCTACAGACCTTGGAGTATTCAAGTCTAGAGTGAATAGGTTACCACCAAGTACTGTTTAGGCGAGCATGCGCCATTTCGATATCTTCATCGCTTCTCATCAGGTGAGATGAGGTCAAATGCGAGCTTATATTGTTTAAAAAAATGGTTGTCTGTAAAGTTGGCTTACGGACGATAATTTTACGTGATGACGAATGATAAGCGTTATTACTGAATGGATCCAAAACTAAATTAATTCGGTTCACACTTCCAAATGTAAAACAAGTCAAAACTGTTGTAAAAATTAATGATGAGGAAGTTGAATTAGTCAGTAAGGCTGTCTTTCTAGGTATAACTTTAGATCCTAAGCTTCAGTGGGGCCCGCATGTGGAAGCATTGTCCAATAGACTTAGTTCTGCCACTTACGCCGTTAAGAAAATTCGCGAATATACGGATATTGAGACTGCTCGCCTAGTCTATTTCAGCTACTTCCACAGTGTCATGTCGTATAAGAACAGTTTTGACTTGTTTTACATTTGGAAGTGTGAACCGAATTAATTTAGTTTTGGATCCATTCAGTAATAACGCTTATCATTCGTATAAGCGTTATTACTGAATGGATCCAAAACTAAATTAATTCGGTTCACACTTCCAAATGTAAAACAAGTCAAAACTGTTGTAAAAATTAATGATGAGGAAGTTGAATTAGTCAGTAAGGCTGTCTTTCTAGGTATAACTTTAGATCCTAAGCTTCAGTGGGGCCCGCATGTGGAAGCATTGTCCAATAGACTTAGTTCTGCCACTTACGCCGTTAAGAAAATTCGCGAATATACGGATATTGAGACTGCTCGCCTAGTCTATTTCAGCTACTTCCACAGTGTCATGTCGTACGGCATCCTACTGTGGGGGTGTGCCGCGGATATTGATGCTATTTTCATTTTGCAAAAGAGAGCTGTCCGAGCTATCTACAGGATGGGCCCCAGGGAATCACTTAGGGAAAAATTTAAAGAGATCAATATATTAACGCTCTATTCACAATATATCTACGAAAACTTGCTATACGTTCACAAAAATCCTGATATTTTTCGTAAAAATAGCGATATTCATAATTTCAACTTAAGAAATAAGGATGAACTGACTGTGCCCGGTAGTAGGCTCCGGAAAATAAACAGGTCGTTTAATAATACATGTGCGCTCTATTATAATAAATTACCTAAAGATGTATATGATATGTCCATTAACAGGTTCAAAACTTTTATAAAGCATAAATTGTGCAGCAAGGCGTACTATGATACTTCGTCTTACCTTAATGATAACAACCCTTGGACGTGACTTTAATTGCTCTATTTCAAATAATACTTTCAAATAATTGTAATATTGACCTTTGTGAGCGTGATCACATGAAAAAAAAAACCCCATGAGTTTCTTGTGCCTTCTTCTCATTGGTGGGCGCGTTCCGAAGGCACACATCCTAACTTAGTTTTTAAGACGTGTCTATGTGATCTTATACCTAGGTATTAAGCATTGAAAGGAATAAAGATTTTTGACTTTGACTTTGACTTTAAGGAAACGATGAAAAATTGAGATCTTTTTTTTGGATTTTGTTTTTTTTATCTTACTTCTATAAGTCTTATATTCATCACTCGTCACCATAACACAAGCTCGATATTATTATTAATCAATATAAAACAAACATGAGACGCGTGATTTTAACCATGATGCCGTCATGGTACTGGAACATGACGATGTCTGTTCCCGGAACGAATGCAGGTGTCCCATCAATTTGTTAGAAGATATCACGTCTAAAACATAAGCTTTGGATTTTTATAAAAGAAGAAATTTAAGGAGCGTAGATTTTGTCCCCTAGAACACCTCTTTCATAATATTATCATAGTCAAAGGCATCTTGGATTTTTATAAAAGACGAAATTTAAGGAGCGTATATTTTGTCCCCTAGAAAACCTCTTTCATAATATTATCATAGTCAAAGGCATCTTGGATTTTTATAAAAGACGAAATTTAAGGAGCGTAGATTTTGTCCCCTAGAACACCTCTTTCATAATATTATCATAGTCAAAGGCATCTTGGATTTTTATAAAAGACGAAATTTAAGGAGCGTAGATTTTGTCCCCTAGAACACCTCTTTCATAATATTATCATAGTCAAAGGCATCTAGTGGCTAACGTTGACAGTGTACCTAGTAGTGTCTTGATAAATTTTAATCAAAATCTTTCCTTCCCATTTGCATATCCTCCAAACATCATCAACCCTTGAAATTTGCATCGAAATGAGTGCGAAATGACGAGGACCCTCATTAAACGAACTTGTGAGAACCTTTATTCTTTTGTCTACACTTTATTCGACATTTTGTTTATGAAAAAGTTGTTTCGTTATTTCGTTATTCTTTACGATTATAACTATTATAAAGGTTTCAGTGGTTAACGAAGCAATGATGTTAAAGTGGGTAGGTAAACTGTAAACCCAGATTTTGTACCCGTTTTAGAAAGTGGTTTTTAAACCATGAGACTTTAAGTAATGGTGCTCTAAAAGTTAATGTTCTGTGGATTGCGTAGATATGTATTATGTTGATTTAACTCGGTTTATATGTCTTATCGATGTGCGTACGCAACCGCAGTCAACTTTGAACATTTTACGGACTGTGAAAATAACCTAAACTTGTTTATCAATATAAAGTCAAGCCTATTAGTATTTCCTACTTCATCGTAAGGATATCCTACCAGAACGGCCATGTTTCATTGTAAATTAGGGCTTACGAACAATGATACATCTCTCTTTATTCCCAAATTAGCTGCACTCCGCGGTTTCACTCGCGTAAGTCCCGATCCCGTGGGAATATCAAAATAAAAAGTAGCCTATAGACAGAATTATATATATAGATAACCAGAATTCTGAAGTCAGAAGTCGTATCCTGAGATTAGCGCGTTCAAACAAACAACAAACTTTTCAGCGTTATAATATTAAATATAGATTAATACTGCGCCAGCAATTTTTATACGTGCTTTTCAGGGCGCCGTAGTGCGTGGGACATGTTTTAGATGGAGTGGGCTTGCCCAGAGCGTTTCACCACCCTCTCAGCTTAGTCAACAATGTCCAGATGTTGTCCTTCACAGAGCAATGTTAATTGAAGCACATCGAGAGTTTTCACTGTATTGTATAGCATATTGTTGTTTTAGCTACCTACTTCAATTTTATTTTTTATTTGTGAATGCAGTCAAAAAAACTGCGAATTTCGGTCTGCATTATATTTTTTAAGTTTTTGTTTATAAATAAAATTAAAAAATTGCGCACATAAAATGTTTCATTCCGAAAATCCATTGGTGCACGGGACAGATGGCGCCCTAGTAGTAGATGACCTTGACTTTCATTCCAAAGGTCGCGGTTTCGAAAGAGACGAATATAAATATTATACCTACATCTTGAAATTAATAACCGGAATATGAGAAAGTACGGAAATAAACGAGTTGTAAAGTTTGACTGCGGAACCTCACGTTTTCCCGTTTCCTTTGTTAGTGTTACGAAAATGTACATTCAGTCAGTTGTAGTTTCGAGTTAAGTTTCTGAGAACTTTACTTATCAACCACGCACGAGGCTTGCGAAGTCATAAAAGTAAAAAAAAATATTAAAACTGGGGAAAATAATTAACGAGCTATTTTTTTACCTAGTAACGAGAAAATTAAAAAGTAAGTTATAAGTTAGTACAGTCGGCAACAAACAGGGTTTTTCAAAGTCCTGCTTGAGTTGAAGGATTTGAAACCTTTTTTTGACGTGATAACGGTTAGTAAATTGGTGGAACACCTGCATTCACACAAAAGTGTCACGTTAATATTGTGTGACGTCATGCGTCATGGTAATATGACCAGACGCGTCATGGTATATCGGTATATATAATAATATCGCTCATCTGGGCTTGTGTTATGGTGTGACGAGTGACGAATAGAAGACTTATATAAAAGAAAAAAAAGGAAAAAAAAAAGATATATAAAGAAATAACAAAAAAATAATCTCAAAATTTCATCGTTTTCTTATCACGTTATCACGTTAAACCTACTTTACAGACGACCATTTTTTTCAACGTTTGACGACTATCTCACACGATGGTAATAGACGATGCGGTCTAAGATGTAGCACGCTTTCATAGAAGATACTTATACGTCAAAGACCCACAAATAAACAGGGGTCTTAGAGAGACTGGAGAGGCTAGTGAAGGCAGGAATACGGCAATGGAACAAAAACTTTTCAAACTCGACCTCCTTTTGTGGCTGCACTGGGCTAGGTACGTTTCGGAACACGGACAAGTCCTCTTGGAAACTTAAACTAAAGCATGACCCTCAAGTCCTACTTGAGCTCAAAACATACAATTACAATTTTAGAACTCTACAGTGTGTCTACACTTGTTACGTGATTGTACCTCAGTTCTATGTATTATATAACTTTGGCGGACTTTTCCCGAAACCATGATTTATTAGAAACCGGAGGGAAAATATAATTCCTAATAGTTTATGTAAGTTTAAATCAAATCCTCTATCTATTTGATTATCGCTTTCTGCTACGTCAGACCTTTTCGTAAAAGATAACTTCGGTCTGCGACCGAAGAAAGAAAGAAAACTGCCGGTCTGTCAACTGTCAGGCCAGCTCTGTACCACAAGACGAAACGACATGTAACGACAAGAAAGCGATAATTATTCTATTATGTATATTGGGAACGATATGTATCGTTTTATTTCTGTTAACTTTATATCCCATATTCATTTTCATTTTGGTTTTTTTTTTTAAACCAAAAAATCACATTTTGAACATAAATTGCCGGCAAAACCTGAATTAAATTCAATTATTTAAATATATATTTCTAGGTAAATATCCATAATCTATACTTATATTATAAAGCTGAAGAGTTTGTTTGTTTGTTTGTTTGAACGCGCTAATCTCAGGAACTTCAATTTGAATTTCAGTTTGAATTGAAAAATTCTTTTTGTGTTGGATAGTGCATTTATCTAGGAAGGCTATAGGCTACTTTTTATCCTGATATTCCCACGGGATCGGGAGTTACGCGGGTGAAACGGCAAAGCGCTGCTAGTTACAAATAAAATTAAAAACAAATAAAACTAAAAGAAAATTACAATACATAAAAACAATAAAAAAAATAAAACAATTTAAGGTATAGTTTTAAAGTAAGGCCAGATTATACTCTAAGAAGTTTGAAACAAATAGTATGCGAGGAAGTTTTTCTTTTCGATAATTGTGTATTTTCCCTCCAAAATGATGCTCGTATCCAATATTCTTACATCAATGTAAATGCTCGTGTTAAGCAGAAACACTGGCAACGGAACGAATTTGTTTCGTGGTTAAAGTTAACGAACGCGCTGCATTTTAATGAACCAAACATTCAAATTTATATTGCTTATCAAAACTTGTGTTTCACATGTAACAAAGATTAAAGAATAATTTATAGTTTACTATCTTCGCCCCGTGGTCGATCTTAGTGCCCGCGTACGTAATAAAAACATGCAAATCTTCAGATTCGTAGCTCTTATTAGTTTCAGATATTTGCGCGGTTATACCCGCGTATGTTAAATAAAATAAATAAATAAATAATACACGACATTATACACATCGCCAAGCTAAGTAACTAGACTTGTGTTATGGGTGCTAGACAACGGATATATTACTTATATACTTTTCTTTTGTAAATATATACTTATAATACATAGAAACAACCAGACCACAAACAAATATCTAAGCATAAATACTTGTCTGAGGCGGGAATCGAACCCGCAACCCTGTGTTTGGCAGTCCGGCATGGTGACCATTGTGCCAACTGGGTCGTCAATGTTCCGATTCTGTGGAAAAGTAGCCTATTTTTCAAAGCTTCAGCTATTTACTATCTTCGCCCCGTGGTCGGTCTTAGTACTGGCGTACGTCCTTAAACATGCAAAGTTTCAGATTCGTAGCTCTTAGTTTCAGATATTTCTGCAGTTATACCCGCGTATGTTCCGATTCTGTGGAAAAGTAGCCTAATTTTCAAAGCTTCAGCTACATATTTACTTTTAAAGTTCGTCATCTGTTTAGTTTCTGTTTTGCGTGAAGAATTAACAAACATAGAAAGAAAGAAGAAGAAAGAAAGAAAAACATTTATTTCGTGCAGCCACACGACAACTTTTAAATGATACTTAAGAATATTTAAGAAGCCATATGCTGCCCCAAATGGGTCGACCTTAGCTGTAAGCCACAGTTAAGCTAAACTTGGCTGCAAAGCTGATCTTCCGGCCAAACCCGCACTTACTTACATAGTTACACCCACACAAAGGAAAAATGTACAAAAAACATCATCAGTTATCACATTAAATCGTCTTAAAAAATAAGTTAGAATATGTATCTATCACAATAAAGTTACTTATTACTTTCGCTTAACTTTGTTGCGTCTTGTTTTAGGAACATAGTTCTATTCCAATGAAATACTAGTAATTTACATACGTTTTAAGAGAACAGCGCACCTTTACTACTGCGTTTTTAGAGGGATACTGTTTAATATCAATTACCTACTGATCGTTTTTACAATCGCCACAACCTCGATACCAAGAAAATGCATTTTTATTCAATTTGTATTTTTGAAACGAAAAGTCTTTAAAATGGTCATAAGAGTGGATGACTTTGCAAGAACCAAATGTAACGTAACGTCACAAGCAAAGAGGATGTAGTTAAGATGTAGCTAATCTAACTTCGAAGCATTTCACGATTTCCACTGTATTTTATACAGCAGCGTTCCACGGTTTCAGCCACGTAACTCACGATCCCGTGGGAATATCGAAATAAAAAAGTACTTAGCCTATATATAATATTATCACTCCAAATGAATCAATGTATCCTCATATTTTATATCCTACTATAATATATCCTATCCTACTAATATTATAAATGTGAAAGTTTGTGTGTGTCTGTGTGTATGTATGTTTGTTACTCCTTCACGCTAAAACCACTAGACCGATTGCGATGAAACTCAGTATCTAGATAGCTGGAGACCTGGATTACCACATAGGCTTTTTATTCCGATATTCCCACGGGACTTACGCGGGTGAAACCGCGGCGCGCAGCTAGTGTATTAATACGATTTTTTATGTACCTCAGACAGTCGCGCTGTTGTAATGAATATAGCGACGTATCATATCAAAATCGGTTAAGCCATTTACTCTCCATAAGCTCACAAAAGTGAGTGTAACAAGGTAACAAACATAACCCTCTCACAGTCGCGAAATAGCAACCAGTCGCAGCGTAATTTTACGCAATAACCCTCCATTTCAGGTGAAACCACATCTCTAAGTAGGCACCTCTACATTGTTACATAGAGTATCACATCGTGTACGTAAGCGGGCTTATTTTCTCGCGTTTCGTGCCGTTTACGTGAATATCGTGAAATATGTTTACTTATTTACATTGCTTGAGTAGAACCGTATATTTAGGTTAAACGAGTTTATTAGTGGTACATTTTTTGTACCCTAAAAATGGAAAAAAATGTTTGGATTCACATCTATGCGGACTTAGGCATCGAAACCGTAGCGTAGCCCAAAAAATTGTCATAAAAATAGACGGACCGAAAGTGATCTTAGACCGGTTCCTTTTTTACCTTTTAAGGTACAGAACCCTAAAAAAACAAACCATTAATTTACCTTTAAACAAAAAAAAACTCAATCAAAATCAGTTCATCTGTTCGGGAGCTACGATGCCACAGACTGACACACACACATAGAGAGAGACACGTGAAACTTATAACACCCCGTCGTTTTTGCATCGGGGGTTAAAAAAGTCAAATTAAAAAACCTCCTCTAATTGAAATCGGTTAAAAAATACCAAGCTAAACTGTCAAATCACTTCAATGAACTAAGACGAAATGTAGAATACCTGGAAAGACATCCGACTGGAAAGACATCATCATCAATAATTATATAAATAAATAAATATTCCGCACATCGCCATCTAGCCCCAAGCTAAGTAAATAGACTTGTGTTATGGGTGCTAGATAACGGATATACTACTTTTATACTTTTCTTTTCTCAATGCATATATACTTAAGTATAATAAATAGAAACAACCAGACCACAGACAAATATGTAAGCATAAATACTTGTCTGAGGCGTCAATCGAACCCATAACCCTGTGTTTGGCAGTCAGGCATGGCGACAATTGGGCCAAGGATAGTTAAAACTCGTCATTCATAGGTCATACCAATGAACGGAGAGTCCAAAAACAGTCACTTGACTCTTTCTCTGCCCATGTAGACTTTCCATTACTTTCCATTAGCGATATCGTCAAAAGACAGATTTTTTTGTATGAAATTGAAAGCATTGTATGAAATTGGCATAAGATGAAACTTAGCTACCATTTTCTTTTTCTCGATATCGATAATTCCCCAGACAGACAGACTTTTTTGTATGAAATTGACATAAGCCAACGAAAAGTCACGTATAGTCTTGCATTATAGAAAAAAGCTATCGCATCGTGCGAGCTTCGTGCAGTCGTACCATATACATACACAACGAGCGAACGCTCGGCCGAGCTACATGGTAGGCGGAGTGGGGGTTAGGTTCAATTTTCGTTACGGACTTTTTTGATTCCCCGCGATGAAAGCTATGCAATAGCTTTATAACAATGGTATCGATAAGATTAATCTTATGTCAATTTCAAATAATGATTATGTCAATTTAATAAAAAAAACATCGATTAGCGATATGGCTAATGGAAAGTCAATTGTCTAAGAGGGATAGAAACTTTAAAATATTTCCTAGAATTCTTGCTTCAGAGCTAGCTAGACCTTTAAAGCGATGTAATCAAAGAAAAATACCGACAAATATGTTGATTAGCGATATCGCTAATGGAAAGCCAATTGTCTAAGAGGGATAGAAACTTTAAAATATTTTTTATAATTCTCGCTTCAGAGCTAAACCTAGTGAATGTAATCAAAGAAAAATACCAACAATAAAGTCCTAAATAAACGGACATCGTACATCAATGAAAATTAATATTATATATTGACAAAAAGGGTCCATCGAATGACAACTAGATTGATTGCGTTCCAGCACCTAACCCTTTCATTTCCTGTCACAACCATGATCTGGGCGCGTATTTTGCAAACTTTACTGTCAGAGATGTTTTATCAAGTATCTTTTAATAATTGACCAAAATATACGTCATCAAAATATTTCTATTTTTTAAAGTTAGGAGTTTTAACTCAAGTTAATATAACAAGATAATTTAACTCAAGTTTTCTTTTTTAGAAGGTAGAAATAAATTCGAAATACTCATAATAGTAAATTATTGTTGGATGAAAAATGTTCTCTTATTGTCCCGACTGTTTTACCGTGATCGGTTTCTAAAACTACTTTATTTATTTTTGACGTGATAACGTCTAGTAAATTGATAGAACACCTGCACCGGAACATGACGCGTCCTGTTCCCGGAATGAGACGCATGAGAGTATTTAATAATAATATCGGTCATCTGGGCTTGTGTTATGGTGACGAGTGACGAATAGAAGACTCATATGAAGGAAAAAAAATAAAGAAAAAGAAAAAAAAAAATCTTGTCGTTTTCTTATGACGTTATCACGTAAAATTATCGTCCGTAAACCGACTTTACAGACAACCATTTTATTGTAGCCATTTTTCGTTGGAAACTGATTACGTTATCTGTGGATACAAACCCGAAAATTCTAATTCAGAAATAATTTCACGTATAAAGTCAGTTGTTTGATCTCTTTCCTTTCCTACGTGGAAAGATCACGGTAATAGGTTTCACTGACTTTCCATTCATATTTTCTAGCCATCAAAACTTTACACGATAAAACCATATTTAATAAATACGCATCCGAGAATCGCACACGTCATCAATCACGGTTGTGTCTGTAAGCGTCTTGCCCGGGGTAAATCTCTCTTTTTTACCGAGCACAAGCCTGATCCAAACATCAACATAAAGGGGAAATAGAGCTCGCATTAACGTTCGTGTTTTCCAACTTTTTGTATTGACGCTTATTGAATATGCTATGGATCCAAGCGACCGTGGTATTGCATAAGAGATTGTAAATACGCAGCACGATGGGATCAAGTTGATTGGTAAAATGATCAAATATCAGTAAAATGATTTAAAAGTTTTACAGCGGCTTTATTACTAACTTTACAAACCGGCCAAGTACGAGCCGGACTCACGCACGAATGGTTCCGTTCAATGTTGTATGGGAGCCCTACTTAAATATTTTTTTGAAGTGTGAACTTCTTTTAGCGCTGTACGCATATTTTTAGATGAGATAAAATCTCTGAACTCTTTACCGAGACGCAATGTGACAGCTACGTCATTATCAGCTTCAAACAGTACTATTTTTTCGTCACTTGGCAATAAGAGTTTGTGGCTTGGTGGTTTTGAGCTTAACACTTATACGAATGTTTAGCCCCCTGGTTCGAATCTCACCGAACACTTCAGTTATTGCTTGGATATTTGTTTTTGTTAATTTTTATTAGTTTTTTTTAATTTTTATAAGTTTTCACTTTTGTCGGCACTCCCGGAGTGCAACCGATTTTTTCTGTTTGTAGTTGTTGCGGTAACAGAAATACGTAATCTGTGAAAATTTCAACTCTCTAGTTATCACGGTTCATGAGATACAGAGCTGGTGACAGACAGACGGATGGACTGTGAGTTCTTAGTTATAGTGTCCCGTTTTTACCCTTTGAGTACGATACTCTAAAAAGGAGACTCTATTCAGCTGTAGGTACAAATTTTTTGTATGTAAGCGCGATGCCTTCTACGTTTTGTGGTTTGATTTCCAAGATTATTTTTAAGCTATTGCATACCTTTTATCGCGGGCTTTGAATCAAGAAATTCCGTTACGAAAATAAACCCTAACACGGGGGGGTTTTAGGTTTTATTTTCGTAACGGAATTTCTTTCCGCCTACCATGTAGCTCGGACGAGCGTTCACTTAACGTGTATGTAAATGGTACGAAGCTCGCAAGATGCAAGAACTTTGCCGCGGCAGTCCCCGAGTGCCACACGTTTTTTGTTAGAAAGGTAGGTATCATCCGTATTCTATATTTATAACACAGCACATAACCTTTTAGGTATTAACTATCTTGGTTATATACATATTTGTCGGAGAAATAGGTATGGTTATAGAGAGTCGGTTAATGAAGATAATTACATCTCATGGTTGGGTCAAAGCTATTTATTATGGAAATGATACTAAATGTTCCTCTACTAAGGGTTTACAAATATCCCTAGACTATAGTTAGACTAGAAATTACTTGAATAAATTATTAGGTATAATACCTATTTATGTATTTGTGGCTGGTAGAGGTCGGGGTTAAGCATAGTTGTAGGTAGGTACAGGGTGAGCTTTTTAAACTCACACTATTTATTTAAGGTGAAAAGGTACCGGCGCTCTCTCCATACAAACGTAGTCGACTGTTTCCTCCCTGGATAATGACACTAGCACAAATATGCCAGCATGAATACGCCCCTATGTTTTGGTTTTTTTCATTTTTTAATTATCATAGAAATTAAGATTAAAAAACAAAAAAAATAAGATATAGGGGCATAGTCATGGCAGTTATAAGTTTTATGCAACAAAAATATTTGCTCTAGTGTCATTATCTAGGGAGAAAACAGTCAACAACGTTTGTATAGACTTTAGCATACTCACCGTAAAGTTAGGTTATACCATTTGATTTGATTTTATTTATTCTTCTTCTTCTCGTATAGTGGTGTGGCTCACCTATTGTTAGAGTTTTCAGATCGCCTTATGGCCTCTAACTTGACCTAACGACTGCTACTAGAGGTAGCAACCAGGACCAACGGCTTAACGTGCCTTCCGAAGCACGGAGGGGCTCACGAAAACACATTTTTGCCACACTACTAATTGGCCACCCATCGAAGTAATGACCGGTGACAGGCCGAGGCTTGTTAGGAAAATCATGAATCTAAGTTGAAATAGATCACACTCATATGAAGAGGCTTCCATCGGGTAATATGATTTGTTTCCACACCAAAAAAATTGAAATAGTATAATATGATGGCGAAATCCGTTTCGCCTAAAAATGTATAAATAAAAAAGGGTAAAATCGAATCCAATATTAGTTTCGCTTACAAAAAATGTACATTGAAATGAAATCGAATCACACTTTATTTAAAATGTTCAAAATGGTACACTCTTTTTAATTTCAAAGAACCGCGCAAAAAAATTGATAATTTTTGTTTACGTTCGGAAGGTCGATTCAATTTGGGCCATTCAGAATTACCCAATTAATATACTTCCATAATTATACCAAGCGATCAGAAATTAAGAGGAAAACTAATTAACTATTTACTTGCTCATCCAAGGTCACATTTTTCTTAAACAGGTCCTTTTCGTTGTTAAAGCTTTTTACAAAAACGTTACCTAAAGACAGTGTCGTAAGTAAAAACGCAAAATTTCCTGTTGAAAATGAGAAAAGCCACGAAAAATGCTGTAAGTATTCAACAGTACCTTAACGCTAACATCAAATTTTCATCTAAACATTATCTAAGAATATTCCCGAGTTCTATCGTTAAGTAAAACTTAGTACAGGCCCGAAACCTAATTATGGTGCGCTCATTTTGGCGCGAAAATGTGACAGTTCGTTAGGTGCCGGCCGAATGTCGGGTAAAATGGAATTGTTGCTTCAGGATGGGAATAATTTTAGGTAAGAAATGCAATTTGTAAGTCTCGGATAATGGTATTAGGTAGGGTTAGTGACGCTCGACAATTTCGATAGCTTTTGAATAACTGAAAATTGGTAGAGAAATAAAGTCAGCTACGGATTTTTATCAGGAAAAAAACCGATCAATAAAGAATCCTGATACTTCGACAAGGAGGTTTTTCCCTTTTATTTACAACATATTTTAAATATCTGCATGTTTTTATTCAAAAAAGGTAATAAGGTACACATAACATGAGTTTTTCAAACAGAATTTAAAAAGATTATCGCTGTTGAGTGTTAATTATCTTTTTAATTAACCCCAGCATACCCAGTATACCCAGCACTGCGAAGATATAGATCTCTTTCGCATAATAATATCAAACCTAAAGATAACACTTAAAAATAAGTTGACAATTATCCGCTGTCATCTTTTCACGACGACAATACTTCGACAACACGACAAATTCCAAATACCTTGCCAGAATAAAACAGAAAATCTAAAAAAAATACAACAATACCTACAAAAATCTTGTATTATCCCCCTAATCCAAAGCTACGCATTTTTCCTTTCATCTTGAAAATTAAAAACAACAGGTAATGACAAAAAATACCAAATAGAAAGCTGCGAAATAAGCAATCGTGAGATTCGAGCGACAAACGAAGCCTTTGTGAAGAAAAAAATTAAAGAAAATAAAAATACAGTTCTGGCTTTGAAGCTTAATTCTACAAATTATTACTAGAGGGCATAATTAAAGTTCTTGACACGTTCAAAGACTAATATAGTCTGTTGGAGAAGGCGAGTTGAGAATATCTCTGAAACAAACAATGTCAGAGTTACATTTGAAGAAAAACTTTAGTTTTAATAGAACTACGTTTTCAGTTAGTCTTTTGTTGAATGTTTTAGAATCCTTCTAATAATTATTAAGTTTATTTTAATTTTAAAGTAGAATTCTGAAATCGTCGGTCACCCTTACACGACTCTCTGTACTTCGTAGAAATAGGATTATTTACTGCTACTATAATTATATATAAAGAGTTAAAAACTCTTCAAGAAATGTCTGAAATTATAAGAGCTACGAGTCTGAAACTTCACATCGGGGTTCCTTTAATGACAAGGATTTTTGGTAATTCTACCTCTAAAGGGGTAAAAAGGGCTGATACATTTTGTACTTCAAAATTACTATCATGTATTCTATAAATAATATGCCCCGCTTGTTATATATTTGTGCCTGTGGCGGTCGAGACGTCTGGGAGTTGGGGGGCCGAGGGTTTGGCATTTGTGAGGGAGATTGGCCGTCGCGTTGCCTCCGTGACAGGGGGTTCGTTCCGGGGCATTCCTGGCGCAAAGGCTATCGATAGCGGTTCAGCGGGGTAACGCTGCTTGCTCCGGGAATGCTAGGGAGGGGTTTGTCCGATTAAGCTTAGTCTTAATTTTTTGATTTTTTTTTATTTTGTATTGTTTTATGTATCCATTTTGTAATAGTTTTAATGTGAATAACTTTAGGTCACTTTACTATTTTTCTATGAATTTAGGAAATCACTACACTCTTACAGAGGTTTATACTAGCATAAAGGAATCAACTTTTATCGTATTCATAACTTTTTTGCTTTGGTATAAATAGGTGTTCCATGGGAATCAATACGTCTAGAGTCAACCAAGCCGCATGTTTCATCACGATGTTTTCATTCACCGTTAGAGCAATGTTAATTAGGGCTCACACTTTTTTCCTTAGAAAAATCTATTGGTGTACGTCCGGCTAGAATTCGACTAAGCTGAGAGAGTGATTTAGAGTTTAAAAAAGCCTACTCTATCTAATACATGTCCCAAGCACTGCAACGCCCTGAATATCATGAATTAAAGTTGCTGGCGCATAAATTATCTATCTTCTTTTCTCCTTGCCTTTTCCCATATCAGTTGTGGTCGGCACTCCTAATAATTTTTCACCACAACGGTCTGTTATGCATCGGCGTCAATGGCTTTCAAGTCGTTTTTTATAGTTTGGGAGAAGGTCGCTGTTAGGCGGTCCCTTCCTCTTTCTCCTCTTTTCTCCTCTATGTCAAGTACTCTCCTTGAGATATGGTCTGAAGGTCGACGGACGACGTGGCCATACCGTTTCAGTCGGTTTTCTCTGAGCTTGTCTACTATAAATCGCGCATAAATCATCTATAAAGACCAATATTAGGAGTTCTAAATAAATAATATTCATAGAAGTTACGTTCGTATTTCTCTCTGAAACTACAGATTACTCGATACATTGATATGAATAATATAGTGCAAATAATCGTAACTAAGTACCTATCAAACTGAAGCAGAGGTTACCATTATCATGATTTCACAGGAACGCTTAATAATACACGATCTATTCGGTTTTAATCCATTCAAATATTCGGAGACTTCTCGAATATCAGTTTTGTTTGGTTCAAGTTAGAAAATGTTTATTTTTATTTAATTACTAGATGTCTCGGCAAACCTTGTTTTGCCGTATACAGGAAAAAAAAATGTTGTTCGATTCTCAGACCTTTTTTTTATCGATGGGAAAATGCACTATTGCATACTCCCGCCACCCTGAGGCATGTAGGGGGCGACGGAGGTATGTAGGGCTGCCTTCAGCCTGAGGAATGTTGCCTGCGACTTTGTTTACATTTCAAAATTGCTGAATGGTGGCCGAACGGCCGAAGGGCGCGAATCAGTAGGCAGACCACCTGTCCAATGGTCAATGTCATTGGATCAGCAGCCGGCAACCAATGTTTCATCCAGGGGCAAATGAGTTTTAAACACCTTTTTCAGCATCGATGTTTTATTCTTGAAATGTAGTTCTTCACAATAAATTACAACAATATGTTCTTGCAGCTAATTTACCAATTTTACGAATAACAAATGTATGACAACATCACATAGACATTCCGCAATTCTATTATAATTGAATGTTGGTTTGGCAAGTAGAAAACCTGCCAGCATAATAGGAAATAGGTATCTTCTGGTACAACAAAGTTCATACTGCAAGTTGCTTTAGGTGGCAGCCGGTAGTAAAACTTCGTCACGGCTTAGCCCCGGGTGGCATTGCGCTTGGTCAGGTTTAGCTACATCTTCAACTGTATTTCGTGTTTAGAAGTAGGCAAGACTTACTATTAGCGAATTGATTCGTCTAGATAAGACCTGTCGTCATGTATGGATCGGAATGCTGGGCCGTGAAGAAGAAGGATGAGAGAAGATTGCATGCAGCGGAGATGAGAATACTAAGATGGATGTGTGGAGTAACGAGGGTAGATAAAATAAGAAATGAGTATATCAGAGGAAGCCTGAAAGTAGCACCAGTTACTGAAAAAGTAAAAGGGAACCGTTTGAGTTGGTATGGCCATGTGATGAGAAGAGAAGATACGCATGTAACTAGAAGAGTGATGAGTATGAATGTAGAGGGATGGAGAGGAAGAGGACGACCTAAGAAAAGATGGACTGCACGAGACAAGACATGAGAGAGGTGAATGTTAACGATGAGATGACGACTAATAGAAGTAAACGGAAGAAGAAAACATACTGCGCCAAATAAACTGGAATAAGGGCAGGAAGATGATGATTCGTCTAGCTAGCACAAGACCGAGTCCAATAGAGGGGGAATACAAAATGTTCTGCATCCCGCTATAACTCGAAGAGCTAACTCAGATGAACACACCACATCTTGTGTTCAAATTGTAGTTGTTACAACTTGTTACAAACAGTGGTGTAATCGCTCTAAGTCTATGACTTGAACAAAGAGTTCATTGCATTTCCGACAGCAATGAATTCTTGAAGTGCTTTGAATTTTAACTCGAATAATTGACGAACTAACCAGCACTTTTGCTTTGTCCAACGCTGCTGCTTTCATGAACACCATAGCGATTCTAGACTATAATTGCTATGTACCTAAATTGTGTTGTAAATATTATTTAAGTTCATAATAATTTAAGCAAATTGGACCATTGAACTATTATTATATTCTAAGGCATTGGGATGGTACCGAAAAAAACTAATTGTATTCTTAAGTGTACAATAATGAAAAACTGACGATTTCCTTAATAGACGTTTTGATTTATAGACCTGTTGATAGTTAGACGTTTTAATACATTGGAAATTAGCTAACTAGGCAGATTGCTCACTCGACGTTTCGCTTTATATGACGTTTTGCTACTTAAACTTTCTAATCAGGATACGTAGTTTTATATAGCCAATAGATTTTTTTTAGAATTTCCCTATAAACATCTATATAGAATTAACAAGTTATTTGTTATTTAAATTAAATAATAAATAAATAAATATTACAGGATATAAATATTCCACACATCGCCATCTAGCCCCAAGCTAAGTAACTAGACTTGTGTTATGGGTGCTAGACAATGGATATACTACTTATATAATTTTCTTTTGTAAATATATACATATAATACATAGAAACGACCAGACCACAGACCAATATCTAAGCATAAATACTTGTCTGAGGCGGGAATCGAACCCGCAACCCTGAGTTTGGCAGTCCGGCGTGGTAACCATTGTGCCAACTGGGTCGTCAATTAAATACTAAATATTTTTTTATCAAAACAAAACTAAGAACAGTCACTGAATATTCAGGTTTTAGATTTTATTTAAACTAATTACTCAATTTGTTGTCAATTCTCATACAAACAGCCATTTAAATCAGTTTGTTTGTGTCGAAATTATGAAACTACATGCACAGATAAACAAATAAACATAAGGTTATAGTCTTTTATTTCCAATGCGATAGTTTTTTGATTATATATTGTTTTTATTTCGATTATCATTTCGATCGTCTTTTGTTTCTATTCGTTTGTATCTAAATCAAAGTTGGTCCAGTGTTATGCGTAGTTGTTATTTTGCGCAAATTATATTTTGCGAGTAATGCGTTTTGCGTAGTTGGTATTATGCGTCTATAGGGGAACAACTACCCAGTAAGCCAAAATAGAAGTCAATATAAGACTCCTCTATTGTAATTCGAGAGTTAATAATGTTACAAAATAGTACTAAGTAGGTCCAAAATAACAGCATGTGACATCTGAAATTCATTTTTTTAATGAACAAAGACATAATATTTCTCCTTTATAACATTGTAAATATTAACAATAAAAAGCCTTCTATTTCATTCAATTTTAAAGTCTACACGTCCGTGATAGGATTCAATTTAACATCAACGCTAATCAAGATTTGAATTTCAAAGTTAATTTTCATTCATTTACGGATTTAATTAACCCTTTCTAGAAAGTTATTTCTTTGTTAATATTATTATTTAACGAAATGAAGTAAAATATTTACATTGTCATTAGAGGGTTTTATAATAAAGGTAGCTTTAATAACAATGCCTTTTGAGTTTTTGTCGTTGAAATTGCGATTCAATACCTCTTCTAGTGTATTTATTAAAACAGTAGGTATACTTCTAGTAGCATTTTTAAGCTATTGCATAGCTTTTATCGCGGGCTTTGAGCGCGGCGATCGAATCAAGAAATTCCGGAACGAAAATGAAACCTAACACTCTGCCTACCATGTAGCTCGGCCGGGCGTTCGCTTAACGTGTATGTATATGGTACGACTGTACGAAGCTCGCACGATGCAATACTGCGGCATCGAGTGCCACACGTTTTTTTTCTTCAGATTGTCCCAATGTTGCCATTGCACTCTACTCTGTGCCATTTGCTGCCAATCAACAGCTTGAAGGGCGTGGGCAAGCATGGCCGGAGACATTTTATCTACAGGGAAGGACAAAATAAACTATTTAAACCATTTTTTTTCCATAGCACAACACATACATAAATAGATTATAACATAAGTCATTAAACATTAAAAACCAAGATATGTGCGTGCCACGGAGGGTGCAGTCTCAGCAATAATTAAATTTCCCAATATAAGAAAACTACAGAGTACATAGAATGTCGTCGCATGATCGTCGTAAATCAACCTAATAAATTCGTTGTTTTTTTAATACATCAATGCTTCTCATTCTTGTCAATGTCATTAGATTGACTTAATTTTACTCTATTGTCTTCCCTATGTCCCCATGCTATAGGCGGGGAAGCGGGGAATAAATGTCCATGTGTTACGTCAAATGAGGACATACTTATCCTTTCCCCTTTTGCCGTGCTTTGGCAGATGGACAAAATAATTTTCTCCCTTGACAGAGGACATAATTTTTATCCTCGGCCCATGCTTGCCCTGCAGGTCTTGTTGGACTTAGTGAATCCAGTGATATCTAGGTCTAACTTGTGGACACTGGGACTTTATTCCTCCATACAAGTATTTTCCCTTATTCACTCTCCGAGTAATACCTCCATGCAATTAAGGGCACTACAGCGCACTGTAGTAACAATGATTTAAATTGCTGGTCATAATATAAATTTTAGATGTAATTCATCATAATTTTTATAAACCAAGATTTGCTGTACCTAGGCAATGCACGTGTCTCTGTGATTTACTTATTTTTTAGAGGTTTATATTTCCTTTAGTACCTAATTGGCATGGAGTATGGAACCACCCCTGAATTAACCTCTTTCTAATACAAAAAATAATCATCTCAATCGGTTGAGCCGTCTTTGATTAATTGGAAAACAAATTATCGACGAATTATTGAGAATTATTTCCTTTTTAACCAACTTAAAAAAAAGGAGGAGGCCTTTTTATGAAGTTGGTTAAAAAGGAAAACGAACAGTACCTAAACCTAGACATTTTGAAAAAAAAGAAGAACATCTGAGGAAAACATTTGAATGGCCACTGACTATTAGACTATAGACTATTCGTTCACAAAGAAATAGTTTTTAAACAAGTTTTACAGTTTTGTACAGCTAGAGGGGTCAATTAATAAAACACAAATTCAAAGAGGAGATAAACACGGTATTCCTGATATTGTTGACTTTGAAACTAACAACATTTCCAAACTATTACTAATCCCCGTAGCGTAAGTTGTGAGTACTTAGCGTAACCCCTACTATGAACTTATTCACTCGATACTCACTCGATGTGTCTTTGGTCAATACTGCAATGGTCGTACTGCAATGGCAAAACGACTCAAAGTGGATCTTATTGTCCAGCAGCAGAGCAGTAGGAATAGTTTGTATTACTGAATATTCTATGCCCTATGGCTCAACTAATATATTGCTCAACTTAGTTGAGCAGTAGCAGTAGTCAGTAGTTAATACATCGCGCCCTGTAATCTGCTATTTCTTGCTTATTGTTGACTTAAAGTTCCCTCATTTTATGCCCTATGGCTCAACTTAGTTGAGCAGTAGCAGTAGTCAGTAGTTAATACATCGCGCCCTGTAATCCGCTATTTCTTGCTAATTGTTGACTTAAAGTTCCCTCATTTTATGCCCTATGGCTCAACTAATATATTGCTCAACTTAGTTGAGCAGTAGCAGTAGTCAGTAGTTAATACATCGCGCCCTGTAATCTGCTATTTCTTGCTAATTGTTGACTTAAAGTTCCCTCATTTTATGCCCTATGGCTCAACTAACATATTGCTCAACTTAGTTGAGCAGCAGCAGTAGTCAGTAGTCAAAACATCGCTCCCTGTAATCTGCTATTTCTTGCCAATTACTGACTTGAAGTTCTCGCAGATCAGCTTCCGACGTGTCCTTCAAGCGTTCGCTCAAGATGGCTAGACGCTGGGCCTTGATTTCCTAACCCTCCAGAACCCGTCTTTTCACCTATTTTTTTCAATAAAAAATATTCATAATCGTTTTTATGATTATGGCGAATAACCCCAAAATTTCAAGTTATTAAAAATGTAAATGTCTTGTGAGAAAAAGTTCTTACTGGTCCTACGATTTAGTGAAAATAAATGAAAATATAAGAATTCGAGACTTCCACTTTTTTACCAAGTAGGTAGTTCACAATTGAATTCAGTCAAAAACCTACAAACACCTAAAAAATGTTAGCGAATGATTTTATCAAGGTCATCGATTCGCGAATCAATTGGCTATCTGATTTATATTTTTGTTTCTAGTTTGTAGTATTAGCTGTGGGTGTTCCTAAGATAATAAAATAAATAAATAAATAAATTTAATTCACGGTTTCAGGTTACACTTCAAATAAATACCCATAAAAATACCTAGAACGCATATCGCAGTTATATAAGCGACAATAGCTCGCTCAATAATACCTCTATGCAGATGTAATTTATATTGGACGACCCAGTTGGCACAATGGTCACCATGCCGGACTGCCAAACACAGGGTTGCGGGTTCTATTCCCGCCTCAGGCAAGTATTTATGCTTAGATATTTGTCTGTGGTCTGGTTGTTTCTATGTATTATAAGTATATATTTACAAAAGAAAAGTATTTATGTAGTATATCCGTTGTCTAGCACCCATAACACAAGTCTAGTTACTTAACTTGGAGCTAGATGGCGATGTGTAGAATGTCCTGTAATATTTATTTATTTATATGGGAAACAAAACGCTGCTTTTGTTCCAACTAATTTTACCTACGATAAACAGGTGTACTAACAGAATGTTTGATAGTAGGGGTTCCTAGTATTCGTTCAACAAACTAGCTAGGTTAGCTAGGTTCGGTACCTTACTTAAGTACCTACCTAAGTTTACATTAATTGCCAATTTGGGAGCAACTTTATTGCGTTTATTTACTTTGTAATTAAATACGTGACTGTCTCGTTTCTTTGTTATATTTCGCGTTAATTTCAATAGTTTATTATTTATATTGGAACTTGAGACGACTCTTAGTTAACTGTTTAAGTTTAATACCCGAAGTTTTTAACAACAATCAGGTACCCTAAGTTATATAAGACTTTCGTAAACTAAACATATGAAAGGTGACCCATGGCTCGGGGCTATTGTACCCGGGATAACCCTCCTTTTTGGCATTGCCATAGTACAAGTGGCACAGTAAGCACACTAAAATGAAAATAGGGTCGAGGAACAACATACTACGGCGCCTCACAACAACATCATGGGGAGCAGACCCACATGTACTACGCACGACCGGTTTGGCGCTCTCGTTCTCCGTTGGTGAATACGCGTGTCCTGTATGGCACCGCTCAGCCCATACCAAGGAGATCGATGCAGCGCTCAATGAGACGTGCCGTATTATAACAGGGTGCCTCAAACCTACCCCACTCAGCATGCTCTACCCTCTTGCTGGTATAGCTCCACCTGGTGTCCGTCGTGAAGTGGCATGTGCAGTGGAAAAACGCAATCAGGAAACTGATCACCGGCACCCTCTGCATAACCACGAAACGCCACAGCGGCGCCTTAACAGCCGTAAGAGTTTTCTCCGGCTCACAACCCCTCTGGGCTGTACCCCTGCTGAGGCCAAAAAGCAACTGTGGGCTGCCAATTTTCCCCCTCCACCAGACTTCATTTCACCCACGGAATCCCTGCGACCTGCAATGGCCAACCTGGAAGTACCTAAATCGCCTGCGGACCCAGGTTGGCCGCTGTAAAGTGAACATGGCTAGGTGGGGTTTTTCCGGATCGGACACTCTGTGTGAGTGTGGGAGGGCCGCCCAAACGATGGCGCACTTGACGGCCTGCTCTCTCTGCCCTGTTAGCTGCTCCGCAGACGACCTCAACAGGGCAACAGATAATGCGATTGCCGTGGCTAAGTTTTGGGCGGGAGTGCTCTGATCAAGGTGTATTGCATTGGCCGCCGTTGACACGAAGAAGAAGATTGCCGTAGTTAAATGAAAACATAACCAAACCTTTCTAACATGAACAATAAATTGCCAAAATATTAAAGACTAGCAGCGCTCCACGGTTTCACCCGCGTAACTCCCGATTCTGTAAGAATATCGGGATAAAAAGTAGCCTATGTTACTCCCAATTAATCAATGTATTCTCAAATTAAGTTTCATCAAAATCGGCCCAGTAGTTGCGGAGCTTATTCGTTACAAACATAATAACAAAAAAAACCATTCTATTAGGATTGAAGAAGAATAAAAGCTAATGATGTGACTATTTGTGGTTACTTTAGCCTCATAGTCGCAATAGCCCTAAGCCATCTTTCATATTAAATAAATAAATAAATATTGCAGGACATTCCACACATCGCCATCTAGCCCCAAGCTATGTTACTAGACTTGTGTTATGGGTGCTAGACAACGGATATACTATTTATATACTTTTCTTTTTTGTAAATATATTCTTATAATACATAGAAACAAAAAGACCACAGACAAATATCTAAGCATAAATACTTGTCTGAGGCGGGAATCGAACCCGCAACCCTGTGTTTGGCAATCCGGCATGGTGACCATTGTGCCAACTGGGTCGTCATTATAAAGGCTCTATGCCCACTTTATAAGCATTTAAAGTACAATTTATAAATAACTTCCTGTCAAAATCAATGATAATTAAATCCATTATCTAAAACAAAAAATATAAGAAAAAGATTCATCAAAATCGGTTGATTAACAAAAAATATATGCGCGAACATCCATAAAAAAATACATACAACCGAATTGAGAACTTCCTTTTTTTTGAAATCGGCTAAAAAGTCGTGTTAGTTACATTAGTTATAACTCGAGATTGGATAGACCGATTGCGATGAAACTCGGTATATATAGCTGGAGAACTATATTAATACTAGCTGCGCCCCGCGGTTTTACCCGCGTAAGTCTCGATCCTGTAGGAATATCGGGATAAAAAGTAGCCTATGTGTTAATCCAGGTCTCCAGCTATCTACATACCGAGTTTCATCGCAATCGGTCCAGTAGTTTTTGCGTGAACGAGTAACAAACACACACACACACACACACGCACAAACTTTCACATTTATAATATTAGTAGGATTAGGCTAACTTTTATGCCGATATTTCCCTGGTCGGGACTCACGCAGGTGAAACCGCAGAGTGCAGCTAGTTTATAATAAAAACACCTAACATTAATCTCCCGATAACAACCTGCCATTTTTCACAATTACACCAATAAAGGAGCATATACACTGGAGAACGAAAACGCGACAGGAACGCGTTTAAACGATACAAATAAAACGTCGCGATATTGGTGCGATAAAACAAATTTTATTGCTTCTGTTGGCTGTAATACTCCTGTTATAAAGCTGTTATACGATGTTTGGAATTAGGGCGGAAAAGGGACGGGGCGGTAAAATAAATAATTTCTATATAACGTTTCGCTATACAATGTGTTTCAGCGAAGGGGTTTTAATACGAAAGGAGCTTGTCTAGACGTCTAGGCGAACAGCTTTTGTACTACGACTTTTGGTAATTCGAACATTTCGTTCGAAGTTTTTGTATGAAACAGTAATTTCCAGAATTATTAAGAATTATCAAAAAAAAGTTTGAATTTCCAAAAGTCGTAGAACAAAAGTTGTTCGTCTAGACGTCTGGAACCTTTCCCTTTTCGTACTAAAATCCCCTTCGCTCAAACACATTGTACAGGGTTATTGGTAATTATACTAGCAAGCCGTTGAGGGCTACTTCTGTGCACCTAAACAAACAACTTTTGTTTTACGACTTTTGGAACATCGAATAATTGTTTGAAAATTTTTAGAATAGAATAGAATAAATATTTATTGGAAAAGCACACAGACATAATACAAAACAAAAAAGAAAGAAATAGGAACTAAGAAAATAAATACAATAAATACGCACAAGAAAAAACACAAAAACAAACTGGGATGCCGTGTGCTGACCCAAATGGACCAGCCTCAGCATAAAAACTGTAGCCAGCAAGATGCTGGACTGCAGCGCTGGTCTTCCGGCTGGCCCAAGCGCAGCGATGCAGAAGGCACCGCTGTAAACCCCTTTACGCCCACCTCCCCCAGCAAAAGAGAGAGAACCAACCTACTCATAAACTATTAAACATAATAATTTAAAATATAATAACATGAATCAAAGGTAATAATAATAGATATAAACAAAGATTTTTAGATTAGGTTTACCTGAAAATCATCTGTTCCATACACGGAGAGAAAAGTCGTAGAACAAAAGTTGTTTATTAAGGTGCACAGAAGTAGCCTTCAATGGCTTGCTCGTATAATTACCAATAACCCTGTATAACACTTTGTTGTAACAATGGTTAAATAAAACTAGGTACCTATAAGATTTAAAACGAACATGGTTATTTCTACTAACTAAAGTTATCAAAAATAGAATATTTACTATGAAAAGCATCTTAATATCGAGCTCAAATAAATAAATAAATATCGCAGGCCATTCCACACATCGCCCCAAGCTAAGTTACTAGACTTGTGTTATGATAGATAGATAGATAGATAGATAAACACTTTATTTGTACAACACACAAAACATTAAAAAAGACAAAAAATACGAGAAAGCTTATTAACTACGAAATTGTACAAACAGGCGACCTTATCGCTTAAAGCGATTTCTTCCAGGCAACCTTAGGATGTGTTACTATAGACTTGTGTTATGGGTGCTAGACAACGGATATACTACTTATATACTTTCTTTTGTAAATATATACCTATAATACATAGAAACAACCAGAACACAGAGAAATGTCTAAGCATAAATACTTGTCTGAGGCGGGAATCGAACCCGCAACCAGGGTTGTTGGCAGTCCGGTATGGTGAAAATTGTGCAGGTCGTCAATAAATAATGGGTCGTAATAATAAAGACAGAAAATATGGTAAAAATCCGGTTTTTTAAAACTATATTAAGACTTAGCTGTTTAAGACCGTTTTCTAGCAGTACTTTTTTCATAGGTCGACGACCCAGTTGGCACAATGGTCACCTTGCCGGACTGCCAAACACAGGGTTGCGGGTTCGATTCCCGCCTCAGACAAGTATTTATGCTTAGATATTTGTTTGTGGTCTGGTTGTTTCTATGTATTATAAGTATATATTTACCAAAGAAAAGTATATAAGTAGTATAATCGTTGTCTAGCACCCATAACACAAGTCTATAGTAACTTAACTTGGGGCTAGATGGCACTGTGTGGAATGTCCTGCAATATTTATTTATTATTACCAAGTTTCATCGTAATCGGTCCCGTAGTTTTTGCGTAAAGGAGTAACAAACATACACACACACACACAAACTTTCACATTTATAATATCAGTAGGATTTAAGATTCGTAGCAGTAGGTACTTCATACGTATGTATTCTCGTATTTACCTACTTCCAGAACAATTCTTCTACACTATTTAGATCATTAGTTTATCATAAAACCAAGGTTTGCTGTATACGTGCCTCTGTCATATACAAAATAAAAGATTAAAACAAGTTAAATATCCCTTTCTAAATACTTTGATAGTAAAATACCCATGTCAGTTAAAAATCTAACTATCTAGTAAAGTATTATATAAATACTTAGTATATATAAACACACGTTGGACTTATGATCTTCTTCTAATAGATGTTATACACAAACGTAAAAACTTGAATAATACCTACTTAGTGTGATTATTATTTTCAACATGATAGTTATGTTAGTAAGCTAGTAAAAATAGCGATATTCATAATTTTAACTTAAGAAATAAGAATGAACTGACCGTGCCCGGTAGTAGGCTCCGGAAAATAAACAGGTCGTTTAATAGTACATGTGTGCTCTATTATAAAAAATTACCCATATTACCCAAAGATATATATGACATGTCCATTACCAGGTTCAAAACTTTTATAAAGCATAAATTGTGCAGTAAGGCGTACTATGATACTTCGTCTTACCTAAATGATAACAACCCATGGACGTGACTTTAGTTGCTCCATTTCAAATAATACTTTCAAATATTTGTAATATTGACCTTTGTGAGCGTGATAACATAAAAAACCCCATGAGTTTCTTGTGCCTTCTTCTCATTGGTGGGCGTGTTCCGAAGGCACACATCCTAACTTCGTTTTTAAGACATTTTCAAGTGGTATATGTATAATTGTATTAAGCATCCAAAGTAATAAAACATTTTGACTTTGACTTTAGTTTGTAGTTGGTTGGCCGAGCCGCCACCCGCTACATCAACCGACGTGGGTTCGATCCACAGGTTTCGTTGTTATAATGTTCACAGGATTGTAAACGTTACGGTGAGCAGATACTTTTGATAGTCGATTGTACTTTCGAGGCGACCATGCTACATTTTCAATCTCATCTTTGCTTCCCATTAGGTGAAATAAAGCCAAAAGCAAGACTTTCTTGTGTTAAAAAATTTATAAATCCTGTATTTTAATTCTACAGTTGTTAGAACGGCGATGTCGGTTTAGACCCTAAGAGAAGTGAATCTAGCTGTATTATATAAAATATATGTATAGGTAGGTACCAAGTCGTATGTAAATATAATCGCTATGTTTCAAGTTAATATTTAAATGACGTGTACATTTGCCTACATGAAAGAGATTTTATTTTCAGTCCAACATGAAGTTATAAAGCAATAAGTAACGGGACAAAATTCATAATAGCTAAGCGGCCGAGTCTAAGCAAAATTAAAATCTAAAATTAATTACTAGGTATATTAACTTTTCCCTTTTGTTTTCACTCTGATCCCCTTTTGTTTCTTTTAACTTTGATCCCCTTTTATTTCTACTTTGATCACCTTTTGTTTCCATTTCGATCGTCTTTTGTTACCACGATAATCCCCTTTTGTTTCAACTTTAAATTAGGAACACTATTTCAGGTCAGGTCAACAAAAATTGGTGAGCATCATTTAGCAACATTTTGACGACCCAGTTGGCACAATGGTCACCATGCCGGACTGCCAAACACAGGATTGCGGCTTCGATTCCCGTCTCAGACAAGTATTTATGCTAAGATATTTGTCTGTGGTCTGGTTGTCGCTATATATTATAAGTAGGTATATATTTACTAAAGAAAAGTATATAAGTAGTATATCCGTTGTCTAGCACCCATAAAACAAGTCTAGTTAGTTACTTACACCTGCATTCACAAAAAATTGTCACGGTAATATTGTGTGACGTCATGGTAAATGACCACACGCGTCATGGGAACGTAGGAAACAGAGTATTTAATAATAATATCGCTCATCTGGGATTGTGTTATAGTGTGACGAGTGACAAATATAAGACTTATTAAAGAAAAAATATATATATAAGTACAAAAGAATAACAAAAAAATCTAGTTTTTCATCGTTTTCTTATGACGTTATCACGTAAAATCTTCGTAAAATTGTCGTCCGTAAACTGACTTTACAGTCAATCATTTAAAAAGAGGGAAAATAGATTAGTGCCATTCATCAAAAAAAGCTTTCTCCATAGAATATTGACTTTGATTAAAATAACCTAGAACTAAGCTTTAGTCTATACATTTATTTTAACTTTATAGCAATACATTTCTTTTTATTTATGAACCCTTAAAATGTTTCGTATTAATCTCACCAAAAATGTAATGCAAGAAGGAATATCAATATTTAGCACATCCGTTTCCCATTTCGACAGGCAAACATGTTTTCGTTTCCGTATAATTTCTAAGTCGTACCCACGTATGAGTACGTACAAGATGTGTTGACTTAGGGTAAACTTAGACTAACATACTTAAGTATCGGTCGACAGTTCGCCGACAAGTTATTAGTTTATTTTATTTAATTATTATTATAATAATTATTGTTATTAGTTTATTTTACTTAATTTTTTTTTGGTTTTGTTGACTGCATTCTTAAGGGCAGGTGCTAATAAAGCTACCAAAATCGACCTTTGTTTTAAGCAACTCTAAGTAATCGAATACTCTTTTTTTGTTATTTGGATATAAATGGATATTGTAGTTTAATAACCATTTTTTTTTGTTTATTGTGTTTGAAAACATGATATGAACAACTTCGTTCGATAAAAAATTTTTAGAAAACAGAGAATTATTAGATCGTTTATCGGGTTTTATTTAAAAAATAGTTAACGTTAGTTTCTAAAAATGAATCAAATGATAGGTTTTGACCTCTATTTGTGGATAATAATGCTAAAATGTTTTGCATATCGATCAAATATAACAGTTAGCACGCAGCACGCTACGTCTTTGAGAGCGCGGGCTAAGGTAATGTGAATACCTACGCACGGTACTGGAAGAGCGCCTTAAATAAAAATAAAATCGAAGTAACAAAACAAAACAATCGTTTAGATCAACGGTTCCTAACTTGGGGGTAATTATCCCCGTGAGGGCTAAATTACTATTCTGCGGGGGTAATAAGCTAGTTAACAAAGATTAGTAGTACTTGGAGCGCGTGAAAAGTTAATTGAAAATCTTAAAAATTAAAATAAATTGATTAAAAATATAGTATTTGATTTATAATAAACACAAATATAAATAAATAAATAAATAAATAAATAGTTTATTCAAAACCTTAAAAATACTTTACAATGCATATAATTTACAAAAAATAAATACCTAGGTTGCACAAGATCAAATACACATTGAGCTCCTGTCCCCAAACTAGGCAGAGCCTGTATCTTGGGTGGCAGGGATCCTCCGACAACAAAAAGAAATACAAATAATACAACCAATAGATATTTGGAGCAAATAACAGTAGGTATCTATTACTACGGAAGTTATTAAATTTACATTGGTAAAATAACAGAGAGTGCGTGCGTGTGTGTGTGTGTGTGAGTGAGTGAGTGTGTATGTGTGTGTGTGTGTGTGTGAGTGTGTGTGAATGTTAAGTTGAGTATGCTGCGGGGAGGAATTACCACGTCACCCCAGGATCTTAAGACCCTGGGTACGAGGATTTAAATCCACCCTAAAATATGGGGGGTGTGTGCGCTTTTATGTGAGTATGTATAGATATGTTATTTATCCATTGTCAGAAGCTCTTCTGTTTCGTAATAGTTTTTACTAAGCAACCATTTTTGTAGCCTATTTTTAATTTCATATTGATTTAATGAGTAAAAATTAATTATTTTATTAAGCTTATTATATAGCCGAGAGCTAAGTACATAATATCCTCTCGCAGCAAAAGCACTATGACAGGTGGGTGGAGGTAGTGGTAGCGATTTAAGCTTACGTTGCCTAGCCACGACGTCATCATAAGTTGTTTCAGAATGGCGTCGTAGAATGACCCGAGAGATGTAGAGCTGCCTTACATTTAGCACCTGACATTCCGTGTATAATTGATTTGTAGGATGCCTAATCTTCTTAAACGTCATAACCTTAAGAATGGCTCTATGTGCTCTCTCCAAATCCAGCATCACCGTCCTATGAGTACCTCCCCAAATGGGAATGCAATATGATAAGACTGACACACAGAGGGAATAGTATACGACCTTAAGTGTTTCTTTATCAGCACTATGCCGCAATGTCTTAAAGATGTATATCAATTTCCTAAGACGACTGATGAGAGCATCAAGGTGCTTGTGCCAGTCTAGTTTTGGATCTATAACCACTCCAAGATATTTAATGGAATGGACCATTTCTAGTTGTGAACACTGGCAGTGGTCTGAAAGATCATCGCAAGTATGGGCTCTGATGTTACCAGAGAAATCAGGAGGTCTGACGTTTTGTGCTATAGAAAACCTGATGAATTTTGTTTTGTCTGTATTAACTGTAAGTAAATTTGATGATAACCAGTCCATTACCACCCTCACCGCATACTCAGCACTTCTTTTAGCACAAAGCCAGGAACTACCATGGACCAAGAGAGCCGTATCGTCAGCATAACAAAAGACCTCACAATTGGGGATATTCAGATTACATAACTGATTTATATAGATTTTAAAAAGCGTAGGTCCTAAAACACTCCCCTGTAGTACACCGTAAGTAACACTTTCCTCGTCACTAATTTCTTGATTGATAACTACGCTCTGTTTCCTGTTTGTTAAATAGTCAATGAAGATGTTCAAGGCTTGACCTCGTATTCCCATGGCTTCAAGCTTGGTGAAAAGCTTACGAATACACACGGTATCGAATGCCTTAGAGAGGTCGAGGAAGATACCGTAGCATTTTTCATTGTTATCTATATATTTAACCACAGAATTAGTAAGTTTCGCTACAGCATCCTCAGTAGAAACACCAGCCTTGAAACCAAACTGGTTATCTGCAATTAACTTGTACGTGTGCAAATAGTTCGAGAGTGAGTTATTTAGTATTTTTTCTAAGATCTTAGATAAAGCAGAAAGGACTGATATTGGCCTATAGTTTGAGACATTCGATCTATCGCCATTTTTGAAAATCGGGTGAACTAAGGCTTTTTTAAAAGAGTTTGGAAATGTTCCTGTTGCAATTGAGAGGTTACATATGTGCGTGATTGAGGGTGATAGAATATAACGAGAACTTTTTATCACTTTGGTAGATATTCCATCCCATCCTGTCGCACAATCATTCTTTAAACTGTTTATGATTCGTAAGACTTGGGACTCGTCAGTTTCAAGAATGACCAGTGAATTAGACGGAGACACATTGTCACACAAATGGGATTGAAAGGTGGACCTGACGTTGGGTTTTATTTTATTCGCAAGATTTTCTCCAACATTAGCAAAGAAGTTGTTAACATAATTTAGAGAAGAGCTACTACTAGTTTTACTGGTTAACAATTCGGATGGAGTCCTATGTACCCGCTGGGTGTTAGTGACATTTTTTATAACATTCCATGTGGATTTTGGGTTGTTTCTCGCTTTTAAGAATTCAGATTTGTGGAAGTCATTCTTGAGATTCTTAAGAAGGTCATTACAAAAATTACGATAACGAGTGTAGGTTATTTTAAGTATCAAATTATCAGGATCCAATCTCAATCCTTTATGCATGACGTCTCTATTTTTTATGCACCTAAGCACGCCAGGAGTAATCCAGGGTTTCATGATGCGTTTAGAACTTGGGACTCGGACAACCACTGTGTTAGCTGTAATGACTTCATTCACTAACGTAATAAAAGTGTTTGTTGCATAATTTGCATCTGTTGAGGTGAGTACAGGGCTGAAATCTATCTGTTTTAGTTGTTCATGAACATTTATATAATCTAATTTTTTAATAGTTTTTTTACTTTGTTTCGGTATTGGCTGCTCAGTTTTTAACGACAGAATCACAGGATGGTGGTCTGTGATAGCCGTATCTACTATAACTGTTATAGCTTCCGATCTACTTCTTAAAAATACATGATCTAGGCAGCTATTAAGTCTAGTTGGGGTTACAAAGCTAGGTAGAAGGCCCATTGAAGCCGTAGCATTTAAATAATAGTGATAATTTCTGTCTAGACTGGGCTTAGGGCATATGTCGACATTAAGATCTCCTACCAAGGCTATATTTTTATAACTGTCGATCGATTTCATAGAGTTTTGGAGACTATGTAAAAAATTACCTATGTCGCTATAGGAGGGAGATCGGTAAATAGCCAAAACAGCCAAGTTGCCAATTTTACATAGTAAACAATTTGCATCCGAAATCAAAAGCTCAGAAACCGTGTGATTTATAGTATTCTTTATATACACAACCACTCCGTCATTTTGAATCGGATTATTCACTGTTTGGTAATGCGAGTATCCGTCAAGGCTCTCTACTTGATTGTTAACTTTAAGCCAACATTCTGTTAGGATAATTATTTCAAAATTAATTTTCACGGAACTCAAGAATGCTAAAAACTGACTGAAATTTTTATTTATACTCCTTATATTCAAATGTATAATATTAATAGAGTGGATTCCTGATTTAATATGTTGGAAACATTTGTCTGTAGAGCATACATATGATTGCGACAGTTGGAAACAGTCGATATCATTAATCGTTTCTGTTGGATTAGTCATTTTTATTTGTTAAAAGCATATAAAAACGGAGTCGCACAAGTACATGAAGTGAAATTGATATCAAATAATAATTCAAGCCCTTGTAATTCATAGTCGAAATAGCTGTTCTTAAACAGTATAATGACACCCCGGTGTACAAATATCGAAATTTGGACTTTACCGCTATGGTTTCTATACGTGAAAATAAGTGTAATTGTTTGTGTAATCGCAAAAGAAAATTGGTGTTGATGTAGTAATAATAGTAAATGTTTGTGTGTTGTTTACTTATTCTCAAAAACTTAAAATTAGTGGAAAATAAAGTACATACAGATAAACAGAGATCTACATATAACTTTGTACTCATAGAGATACCCAGCCGAATACTGTAATTGTTTACAGTTACAGTATTCATATATGTAAAGCTACCTAGTCATTGCTTCTGTGATACTAAATTCTCTAGGCACTTCTCGGTTTTTATAGTAACTTGTTTAGAGTCCGTGGTTTGGCGCACAAAAATTTTCCCATTTGCAGACCAACAGAAACGATACCCATTTGCCTTTGTGAATTCTCTTGCTTGGCGATATAGAGCTCGAGCCGTAGGTAGAAGATGGTCATCAACATATATCGGCTTTACTTCGCCAGGCATTCCTATAGTCCTAGTACTTAGCTTGTTATTTATCGGTCTCTCTTTATTGAATCGACGAGAAGCCATTATGAGGTTATTTTTCGTTTGGACGGATGAAAACTCAGCTATGATCGTTCTGTTCGAACCTGGTTTCCCTGGTAGACGATATACATCCCTAAGGTCCGATGAGGTTATCGACGTGTTTACGGCCTTACCAATATCGCATACTATAGTAGATAATGACTTGGAGTCTTCTTTTTCATTTACGGGCACATTTCTAAGTTCTATTGACGATGAACGAGATCTCAGCTGTAGTTCAGCAAGCTGCTTTTCCAACTTCAGTATTTGCAGACCATTCTCCGATGTACTCTTCTCCAATGATTTCACCTTGATTTGCACATCCTCAAATTTACAGTTAATGAATTCAATCGATTTTTCAATTTCGGAGTTGTTAGCTTGAATACTCGAACACTGATTTTTTAGTTCAGTCATATTTGTTATTATTTTAGCCAATGATTTGTCTAGGTCGGCCTTCCAGGCATTTAAACTCTGTAACTGCGGACTGATCGAGTCAAATTCCGATTTCCAGGTTGTCAACATTTGCATAATGTCGTTCTTGAAATCTGCAAACTCATTGGCTAGTGCATCTGCTTTTTTAACTCTAGGCTTCTTTGTGGCCTGCAGTGTGTCAGTTGCACCTGTATCCTTCATCTTTGCAACATCGGACTCAGAGTGCGTCCGACTCGGGGTTGAGCCCGACGACGCCTGTGGGGGTGACCTCAATACTTTTGACATATTGCTCTGAGATTTGTATCAGGGGCTATAAAATATTAGGCAATCAGCTCTCACCTATTTTCGCTGCTCATAGAAAAGTGTCAGTGGCCCAGTGGGGTGTGGCTGCACTTCAGAATCCGCTTACCGCCGGTTCGAACCCGGGTGATGGTGAACCAATAAAGCTTCCTTCGACTCACCGACAACCCTTGCAATAATGTTCGTCTCTTTCTCGGACCTCCCAGAAGGCGTGAACTCTCCGTACACAGATCACAGGTGCGACAAGGAATCGCAAAAACACAGTTTCAGCCAATCACAAAAAACTCAGAATAAAATCGCGCGTGAGTCAGTGTAAACGTCTGCTCCGTACAAAGGACACCGGAGGAATATCTAGGATGATTGTAAGAATTTTAACTACCAACATTTTTTATGTTGATTAATCAATATATTTTATAGGAAAGATGACCAATTATGACTTCTATGGGTGCCCAATTAGTAGTGTGGCAAAAATGTGTTTTCGTGAACCCCTCCGTACTTCGGAAGGCACGTTAAGCCGTTAGTCACGGTTGCTATCTCTAGTAGCAGTCGTTAGATCAAGTTAGAGGCCTTAAGGCGATCTGAAAACTCTAACAATAGGAGAGCCACACCACTATACCAGAAGAAGAAGAAGATAGGAAAGATTTTTTGTTTTTATGTTTGTAACGAATAGGATCTGAAACTAATGGACCGTTTTTGATGAAACTTGGTATGGAGGATACATTGATTTATTGGAAGTGTTATGGGCTACTTTCTATTCCTTTATTAACACGGGATCGGGAATTACGCGGGTGATATGCTAGCGTTGGTCTACTAGATAGGTACCTATATACTTCCATTCCAAGGGTTGTTGATTCAAAACCAAGCCAGCCGTACACAAATGAATGAACAAACATTTATGTACGGTACTTAACATTGCTCTTACGTTGAAGGAAAACATCGTGATGAAACCCGCGGTTTAGTTGACTTCAGCCAGCCTATTAACAACTAATTTCCTCTGGACACGGTCGACTATGCTGAGAGTATATATATATATCGATGTACAAATCATATAGGGTAGATATAAATGTGACTCACGATTGATGGTGCCCCCCAACGGTCCCCCTGTCAAGAAGTATCTCACGATTAACGGTCCCACTAAACTGGGGGAGCCGATTAACGCTAATTTAAAATAAGTTCGGAAGGTCTCGCTGACCCCCTATACTAGTGTCTCTTGCTATGTCATAGGGGTGACAAGATTAAAAAGTTTAGGAACCACTGGTTTATCTGGTATGCTGTTATAGATTGTCAACTATAAATTGATTTCAAGTTTTTAGTCTGCATTTGCCCTTAATGTACAACATTATGTAAATACAAATCGCAATCGACTTTAATGATCATGTTTTTTTAAAACATGCGTTTTTTATTTCATATTAGTATTGGAAAGAAATCAAAACATTTAGGGCATTAGCATTTATACATACATAGCTAAATATAATTTACGGTTAATCTAAAATTTAAATTATTTTTGAAAATTTGGATGTTTGCTACACATAAAACAACAAAATATTGTGGTTTTGTATATTTATTTGTACCCGGATATTGCAAGCCGAATGCATGGTAAGATAATAGCCAATATTCTCATTTAAAAAATCCTGTTTACTTTGAAAAACCAGTAATGTATATATGCGTGTGATTGTTTGTTCATTTGTTAGGTCGTTTGTTTGTTCGTTCAAAAATCTTCTTATCTATCTATATCTATACATATAAAATGCTTTGTCCTGACTGACTGACCGACTGACACATCAACGCACAGCCTAAACTGCTGATCGTAGAGACCTGAAACCTCGGTATGTTCTTTGTATGACGTAGGCATCCGATAAGAAAGGATTTTCCGAAATTCTACCGTATTCTTATAGGGTGTGAAAAAGGGGGCCAAAGTTTGTATGGGACAACGTGATTCCTTGGTCCTTTTTCGACTTCTACGCAGACGAAGTCGCGAGCAAAAGCGAGTATGATATATAAAATGCTTTCTTCTGGACTCAGCCTAAACGACTAATTGCAAAGGCCTGAAACTTGGCGGGTGTGTTCTTTGTATTAATATTTTTGGCCAATAAATATTTATGTATTTTGTTTCTATTTAATTCATACGAAATATTATCAACGCAAATTAACTCTCATGAAACGGAACTGCATCGAAAACTGTATTAAAAACTTTTTCAGTATTAAAAAACGGTACCATTGGCAGTTACCGTAAAAACAAACTTACACTACTGTGATATTGACTGGAAAAACTTGGTCGTATTCAGTATAATTGTTAATAGCTTCGAAGTGTTTCTTCTACCTCTATTACATATTTTGCCTATAAAGTCTGGCCAATTTTAGTACAAAACACTTGAGAGGTGTCAAGGGAGTTTCTATCGGTTAATTAGTGAAGTCATTGTAATAAAATCAAAAAGTGTCGTTACAACTTTTGGTCTTAATTTATTCCGTCTAGCCCCCTTTCGCAACGCGCGATAAGGAACTTCGTTCCAAAAACTTGAGAAGTCTCAAGGGACACCCGGATGGAACGAAGTTTCTTTCAATTAATTAATGAAGGAATTGTAATAAAACCAAAAAGTGTCGTTACAACTTTTGGTCTTAATTTTTTCCGTCTAGCCTCATCTCGCAACGCGGGATAAGGAACTTTGTTCCAAAAGTTACTATTCTCGGGTCTACTTCTGGTATAATATTGAAAGTCTTTGTCCAAACCTGATAAAAACCTGACTTCCGTAGAAACTGACACTATCTCGAAAAACACCAAAAAAACAACGAAACAACTTCCTATTCCGCGCCAACTCTATTTGTAAAATCATTCAACGTTTTCTGTTAAAATAGGTACGCACATAAATTTGTTTGATAAATTCTACAGACAGCCAGACAGTAGGTAGTAAGAGATACTGGACCGTGAGTCGATGAAGATTACACTTACGTTAAGTTCTGATAAAGCTTGTACACTTAAGCAGGTTAATGTCAAGTGTGAATATTACCATAACTTCGAGTAGTATTTGTACTATTAAGAACTACACTACCTCAATCAATTTTATAAAAACTAGGTAGCTAAGGTAGGTGAGTATCAATAATTTCGATAAAACTTTTGACGTGATAACGTCAAAAGTTCAAAAGTCAAAAGTCTAATAAGTTGATGGAACACCTGCATTCACAAAAAAATGTCTGTTCTGGGTAACAAACTCTGTCATGTTACGGTACCATGACGGCGTCATGGTTAACGTCACGCGTCTCGTGTTCATTTTATATTGTTTAATATTAATATCGCTCATCTGGGCCTGTGTTATAGTGACGAGTGACGAATAGAGAAGGCTTATATGATGGAAAAAATAAAAAGGGAAGAAAAGGAAAAATAAACAAACTTTCATCGTTTTCTTATGACGTTATCACGTAAAATTATCGTCTGTAAACCAACTTGACAGACAACTACTCTTGCAAACTGCCTACCCAATACTACCCATTATACACCTGATTATATTATAGTCATATGTTTGAAGATGGAAAGACGAATTTGACACCTATCAAAATACCACACATATCGCTATCAACCAAGGTGTGTGGAAGGAAAGGAAGGAAAGCCTTAGCCCGGCAGTGGGACAGAAATAGCTGATTATTATTTATTTATAGGTATAATCTTTCCTTAAGCTAAGCATGTCAGGTTAGAGACTATCAAAGGTCAAACTTGCGTAAGATATTATGCTATGAGCTTCCGGCACCAACTTTGTTTGTCCATTCGTTACCACGAAACAAAGCCAGAAACCTCATATGATATATTTTAAGCCACTATCTTTTACAAGACATTTATCTGTCTACAACGCTCAGATAAAACGCTAAATTCAATTTGTGTGTTTAGCGAAATGGAGAATTTTGTAAGATTCTTTTAAAAGGGGTAAGCAGCGAGGAAAATAGAGAATGCACCCCTAAGGCTGCCTGTCCACAGGAGCGGAGCTGAGAAGAGAGGAGCGGTTTCCACCAATAGAATTGCATAAAAACTCCGCTCCGCAACTTCTGTGGACAGCCAGCCTTAAAACCCAAAAACCTAATTTTATTTAAAAAAGGTACCTACTTATAACTAATACTTACTAGTCAAGTATAACAAACGAATTTTGTTAGTAAAAAGTGTCTAAATAATTTCTCACAACTCTCACTGTTGCGTGGATGCAAAAATACAATTGACTTTTGGAAAGGTGTTGGCCTGGTGGTACGAGTATATACCTCGACTATCATTCCAAAGATCGTGAGTTGGAATCCCGAATTATGTGCACTAATGGACTGGACATTGCTCTTACGGTGAAGTAAAACATCGGGATAAAACCCGCACTTTTTCTTTTAAACTATGCCGGACTACCAAACACAGGGTTACGGTTTCGATTCACGGCTCAGACAAGTAGGAATTTATGCTTCGATATTTGTCTGTGGTCTGGATGTATGGAGTTACGAGGATGGATAAAATAAGGAATGAGTATATTAGAGGAAGCCTGAAAGTAGCTCCAGTAACTAAAAAGTAAAAGGGAATGGTTTGAGTTGGTATATGGACATGTGATGAGAGAGGAGACGCGTGTGACTAGAAGAGTGATGAGTATGAATGTAGAGGGATGGAGAGGAATAGGACGACCTAAGAAAAGATGAACTGCATGAGACAAGACCATGAGAGAGATGTATGTGAACGATGAGATGACGACTAATAGGAGTGAATGGAAGAAGAAGATAAACAGCACCGGCCCCAAATAAATTGGGATAAGGACAGGAAGATGATGATGATTCTATGATAGCCTGACTTATAATAGGCACGTGTTGAGGTAAGCAATGCTTAGGGTCTTTAAGAACCTTTTTACAGTTGTATTTTCTACCAAAGAGTCTGCAATAAACAGCTATTTAATTCGCTATTCTGTGAGCACAGTTGGTTTCGCGCCAAAAGATTCGGAATTTAATTATTTGGGTACTATGTAGTAGCGTCTAATGGCCTTCGACTTTTGCCATTTCGGTTTCGAATAAAGTTATAATTGATGGAGTTGAAGTTTTTGAATGGTACCTACTGGGAAAGTTCTTTGAATTAGGCCAGGAAATGGAGTTAAAGGAAATATCCTTAGGAAATAACTACCTACTCAGGTGTTGGATATAAGGACTTTTAACTGAAATCTTCATTATAACAAAATTAAATTAAATATAAATGCTTATGGCTATTACCAGAACGGCAATGGAGAAGATGAAGAAAATATGGACGATTCGTAACATAACGAAAACCAGACTCGTAAGGACACTCATCTTTCCTATATTTCTTTACGCTGAGACGTGGACTTTGCGAGAAGTGGATAGGCATAAAATAGACGCTCTGGAGATGTGGTTGGGAACAAAATTGCTATTGAATGTTTACTACTCAAAGCAGTAGAAACTCTATGGTGAGGATCCACTTTTTTGCCTAATTGTACTAATTTCCAGCGAAGATATATGTTAAAAGCTAGAGACATGAATTTATTAACCCTATCTTAATTGCTTCCGTCAGTCTCTGATATGTTTTCTGTCATTTTCACATGTTTTCACGTCTGCGAAAGCTGCGTTCCGAATTCGATAAACAGTGCTTACAGTGCTAAAAATAGTACCTGCTACGTCATCAACTACATGGACCAAGTAAGATAGGGTTATTAAATTCGACTCTTAGACAATTGGACAAACAGTGCTTACAGTGCTAAAAATGATTAAAAGCGCAAGCGCGCGGCTCATACCTGCTACGTCCATAAAAATGCTTACGTTCGCATGCGCGCGGCTGTCATCACCAATTACATGGACCAAGTAAGATAGGGTTATTAAATTCGACTTTAATTCAATTGGAACATAGTGCTTACAGTTCAAAAAATTAAGCGCGGCTAATACCTGCTACGTCCATAAAAATGCTTACGTTCGCATGCGCGGGTTTATCATCAACTACATGAACCAAGTAAGATAGGGTTATTAAATTCGACTCTTAGACAAGTAAACCCACAGGGTGCTATTACAAAATTTAAACTTCATTTACATTGTAGACATTTCCGCATTATCTACAAAGGAAATTCCCAACAGTCGCCAGGTAAGTACCTACAAGCTTGCCACAATGATAGCGAAGTCAATTTAAGTTGGCAACTTAATTTATACCGGCCCAAGTTGCCGATGTCTGCATCCGACTTGTGGTGGCTATTGTTGCTTCACTTAGGACGTGTAGTTACTTAGATACCCACTTTACTTGGTCAGTTGCTTTTGTTATCATAGGTGGTTATTTTATGCTTTTTCATTACTCATACTCCGAAAGTAGGTCTAAAGATGCCTGAAGAGCGTATAGAAAGAAAAACTTTCAGCCCTAGGGCATCGCTTTCACTGACAGCTGTCATGTCAAATTATGGCTTCACGCGACTTGTGCAATGTGCTCGTAGCCATTATCAGTATCATTACGCATTAGGAACTTCAAAAACCTAACCTCATTGCTTTAGGTAACACAAAAGAATAACAATTATGGCTTCACACGGCTCATGCATACGGCCAGAGGTAGGATGGAGTATGGAGTCTCTCATTCACTCTCGTTATTATGAAGAATTTTATGTATTATTTATTCGTAATGAAAAGCAGTGTTTACCTCGGGTAAAAGACTCATTAAGTCCCTCGAACTCGGGTTATAAATGGATTTTGTAGTTTAATAACCATATTTTTGTTTATTGTAGTTGAAAAAATGGTATAAACAACATCGTTTGATAAAATTTTTTTTAAAAAACAGAGAATTATTAGATCGTTTATCGGGTTTTATTCAAAAATAGTTAACGTTTGTTTCTAAAAATGAATCAAATGATAGGTTTTGACCTCTAGGAACTATACTTGTGGATAATAATGCTAAAATGTTTTGCATATCGATCAAATATAACAGTTAGCACGCAGCACGCTACGTCTTTGAGAGCGGGGGCTAAGGTAATGTGAATACCTACACACGGTACTGGAAGAGCGCCTTAACAACAGGGAACACCGGATGGAACTTATCGCAAGACCCAGGTGAACAAAATTCTGGTCTGTGGGAATATCTTTAAAAAATTTAGTAGCCTATGTGTTAATCCAGTTCTCCAGCTGTCTAAATACCGAGTTTCATCGCAATCGATTTAGTACTTTTTGCGTGAAGGAGTAACAAACATACACACACAAACTTTCAAATATATAATATACCGAGTTTCATGGCAATCGGTCCAGTAGATTTTGCGTGAAGGAGTAACAAACACACACACACACACACACGCACACAAACTTTCACATTTATAATATTAGTAGGATTAATAACAAGTCCCGATCCCGTGGGAATATCGGGATAAAAAGTAACCTATGTGTTAATCCAGGTCTTCAGCTATGTAGATACCGAGTTTCATCGCAATCGGTTCAGAAGTTTATGCATGAAGGAGTAATAAACATAGGTAGAGTAACAAACAAACCTACACACACACACACACACACGCACACACAAAACTTTCACATTATAATATTAGTAGGATACTCGCGTAACTCCCTATCCCTTGGGAATATAAGGATAAAAAGTGATTCCCAATGAATCAATTTATCCTCACACCAAGTTTCATCAAAATCGATCCAGTAGTTACACAGCTTATTCGTTACAAACAAAAAAAAATTCTTCTTCATAATCCTACTAATATTATAAATGTGAAAGTTTGTGTGTGTGTGTGTATGTTTGTTACTCCTTCACGCTAAAACTACTAAACCGATTGCAATGAAATTCGGTATGTAGATAGTCGGAGACCTGGAATAACATATAGGCTACTTTTTATCCCGATATTCCCACGGGATCGGGACTACGCGGGTGAAACCGCGGGGCGCAGCTAATATTACTATATATTTATTAATTAGTATAGAAGTCTATATTTTAGGTCGGCGTTTGACCACTATCTCACCCAATGGTAATTAAGTGACGATATCAGAAATGGTCACGAATGTATGTACGAATGAAAAACCCCTCAATTTTAAAATTTCTTTATTAACAATAAAATATACAATTATTACAAACAATACTTAATAAACTAAAGCTTGTTGTGAACATAGCATCAACTTTACTTTATCAGGCTGACAGCGCCTATAAAAGTTTATAATCAAATAGAATATTATTACGTATTATAACAATGTAATTAACGAATATATTAATACATATTTTTATTTTTAATGCGAGATTTTTTGTATAAATTTTCGCTTTTTGCAATGTATGGGGGTAGGTAGTGACGACGGATGGATGCGAAAAGATTGTACTATTATAGTACGCTGAGCGCCAGTGTTCGTGCAGCGGCAAGCGCTGCCCTGCCTCCCGCGCCCTCAAGTAATGCGGACGCGTGAGGGGAAGTGGCAGCGGCTTGCACGTCGTGCTTAACTGGTGGCGCGCTTAGTAACCGGTAATCGAAACGTCATCAGGTGGGAACAAAAGGTAGTGATGGGGTAAGCGATAAGTTTTATAACTATCGATATACGGCAAATCGGATACTGTAGTTACGCATATGTTAGCAATAAGTGAGTTTGTATTAGTACTATTTTTAGCGTAAAATTGTTTTGTTAGTTTAATAATATATTGCATTAAAGTAGGGAAATTAATTTTAATGTGTAGTTTATACAAGTTAGTTTTAAATTTTGTATTGAATGAAATTTTAAGGGCCTTATTTTGTAGGATTTGTAGGAGGTTGTAATTAGTCGTGCATGTACTACTCCATACGGGGCATGCATACGTTACACAGGGTCTAATGAGTGTTGAATAGATTCTCATTTTGGTGTAGGCACTGAAGTTGCTTTTGCGATTCATTATTGGGCTTAAGGCACCTAGGGCTTGAGCACCTTTGACTCGCAAGTTAGCAACGTGTTTAGACCAGTTTAGTTTGGAGTCCATGGTAACTCCGAGATATTTGACTGAGCTACTCCATGGTATGCTATGGTCGCCGATTTTTAGGGTCCGTTTGGGTGGGTGACGCTGCCGAGTGAACAGAATGGCCTCTGTCTTGGAGTTGTTAAGTTTTAGCTTCCACTTCTTAAAATATTCCTTCAATAGATCGATCGATAACTGCAAGCGACCTATTATAAGATCAATGTCATTTGAAGAAGTGTATGAAGCTGTGTCGTCAGCGAAACAAGCAATGTTGGTGCGTGGTTGCTTGGGGATATCGTTTATGTATAAAATGAAAAGATATGGACCCAGAACTGAACCTTGCGGGACGCCTGCTGGCACCGTCTGGCATGAGGATTTGTAGTTTTCTATGAATACACTAAATCTGCGATTTTCAAGGTATGATTTCACTAGTTTAACTAGGTTAAGTGGTATATTAAGTTCAACTAATTTGTAAATAAGGCCCTCATGCCAGACGGTGTCGAAGGCTTTTTCGATGTCAAGCAGAAACATGCCGGTGGATTGGTGAAGATTAAGATGGTGTGAGACGTGTTCCGATACTCTGGCCAACTGATGCACCGTGGAGTGATCTGAGCGAAATCCAAATTGTTCATTGATAATGACGTCGTGAGATGACGTAAGTAGTCGGGTATAAATTATTTTTTCAAACAACTTGCTCAGTGATGGAAGTAGACTAATCGGTCGATAGCTAACAGGCATTGCGGCACTCTTGCCGGGTTTTTTAAGCGGTATGACTTTAGCAGACTTCCAAATCTCGGGGAAGTAACCCAGAAAAAGGCAGCCATTGAAAATAAGTGTCAAGTATACAATTGCTTTGCGTGAATAATTCTTGATTAAGATGTTTGTTATTTCGTCAGCACCAGGGGACTTTCGGGGCTTAAGTGATTTAATTGTTTTACATATTTCAGACGGCCTTACAGGTTTTGGTGTGTCATTAGAAACATGTTCATTCACTATACGAATCGATTTTGCGATTTCTGGTTCAGGTTCTTGGTTAGAATGATCCAGCGTAAGGCACATGTTATTAAGGAAAGCAAAAGCCAACACTTCACACTTGTCGGTTTCAGTTGCCGTCAAGGAACCGTCAGCACGCAAGAGTGGCGGAACATCATGCTTTTTAGGTTTCAAAGTTTGAGCCAAACGCCACACATCGTTTGTGGGGTTGTCTATTTTGGAAAGTCTGATGTTCCACTCATTATCTTGATGAGCTTTGATTTGAGCAGATATTGTTGAGCATAAGCTGTTGATAATATAGCGAAGGTTTCTTTTGAGATCGCCATAGCATAGTTTTTGGTCAATCCTACGCAAGTGGTTTTTATATTGAATAAGCTGCTTAATGTAATAGGGCAGTTTGTTCAATTGTTCACCTTTAACGAGTTTTGACGGAATTGCGGTGTCTCTAGCTTTTATCGTAACATTTTGAAGATGATCAACAGCATCATCAATGTCAGCAGCTGATTTTAAAGTAGTACATGTTAGGGTGATGTTCTGATCTAGGACAGAGCGGTAAAGTTTCCAATTAGCTTTGCTGTAACAGAAACGGTGTACTTTATCCCTAAGCTGCAAATTACCCCCGACTGTAAAGTACAAGGGGTAATGATTGGATGAAAGTGCAACCAATGCCTCTATATGACTCACACTGTCGACGTTTTGGCAAAGCACAAGGTCCGGAGTAGTAGAGTTGCGATCTGAGGCATAATTAACTTGTGTTGGTGTGTCTGGAGCGTGAATGATGTAATCATTGAGTAACATATGTTGAAATAGTACCCTACCGCGAGTATTTGTATAACTGCTGTGCCAGCAGCTGTGGTTGGCGTTAAAATCGCCTGCTATAATTAGACGTGAGGACAGACCGAACAGGATATCTAGGTCAGTTCTAAGAAGTGGTAGGTTCGGTGACTGATAAGCACTTACTATGACATGTTCAACGCCAGAAAGTGTCACGCTTATACCAATTACTTCTATGTTAACTGTGGGAGGGATGTTGATAAGGGAATGTTTTATGTTTTGTTTAACAAGGATGGCGACACCCTGACCCCTACCACTGTTGTGTTTATCCTGTCGATAGCACTTAAAACCTGGAGTGGGCATTGGATGACGACTCGAGAGTTTGGTTTCGCATATGGTGATTATATCGACAGATACAGTATCCGTGGCAAGCTCTAATAGTTCGCGAACTTTAAGACGTACGCCATCAGCGTTCCATGAGAGTAAACGCACCGCCTTAGAGTTAGACATAGCAACCAAGGTGGGTTATAATTAGTGTTATTTTCTCTAATTGAGATTTACATGAAATAAATTGCGATTTCAATTTCTGAATAGCTACTAAAATATTTAACATTTCCTTAGTTACCGCGTCTTCCACTGCAGCTGGTGCCACGCTAGATGGTAACATTGGTGTGTTGTCACAGGAACTGGGTTGAAGCTGGGCTTTAGCAGAAGTTACGGGCTGGATGTAGCTGGAATGCGGGTTCTTAGCAATTGTAGCCCAGGATTTGGTAGACAATTTATCTGATGGCTTGGCGACGCTGCCTTGGTGTGACGAGAGAAGCATTGCTGGTAGTTTTCTCTGTTGTAACTCCTTTTTCTTGTATATTTTCTCTAAGTAGGCAACTCTTGCGCTGCAACTTTTGTAGTTAGCCGGGTGTTCACCTTGGCAGTTACAACAGCGGGCAGGCGCAAGTCTGTCTTTCTTGGGGCACTCTGAAGTCGGATGCGGTATGAGGCATTTCACGCAGCGGGCGGGTAGGTTGCAGTTTTGCGAGGAGTGTCCAAAGCCCTGGCATCGAAAACATTGTGTTCCCTGCGATCGGTTGGGTTTGAATTTCTCGATGCTGATGACACAGTTGAACAGGAATTTGATTTGTCGAAACTGCGCAATGTCCGTTTCTGCTGCGAGATGCACCAGAAAAGGAGGACAAGGCGAGAGCATACTACCTTTAGACTTTAGCTTAGTTACTGACGCTACTTTGAACCCCATGTTCTGAAGTTCATTGGGCAAGTTTTGTTCCAACGAATCGGGTAGGCCTCTTATGACAACCTTTGGTGTCTTTTCGTCTTTTCTGGTGTAGGTTACGAAGGAAATATCGTCCTTACGCAGACCCTCCTTCACGGCTTGATGTGCATCTGTGGTGTGGCAGGTAATGGCTATTTTGCTGCCATTCCTGTACTGCAAGTGATATTTGCTTGTGAGTTTACCTACGATGTCTTTAATAGTCTGGTGTGTCCAGTCTTTTTTGACATCTAGTATAATAGGAGGTATATGGGCAGTTTTCTTCACTGCCGAGGTGGCTGCTTTTAATCGGCTTCTGGGATCTGACACGTCCATGTCGACCGGGAGGTCTTGAAACTGGTTGCGCGTTCCGGTAGACGACTGAGCTTGAGGACTTTTGTTGACAGCATAGCGCTTAGGTGTGGTCCACTTTTCAGCACAGTCTTCAGCAGGTCTTTTTGCATTTAGGCTACCGGTAGACAACGATTTCTCCAGGTACTTCTCCATTTTGTCGATAGTGGTAGTATCGATAATATGGTTATCGACACGTCACGTCACTATTTTCTGTGTTGGTCAAGCGCGTGCGAGCGCACGAGCAAGCGCGACGGACGCCGAACGCGCTACGAACGCGCTAATGAAAAACCCCTAAATAAGCTCCAGTCTGGCTCCCCAGTCTTTGAAGGACGCAGGATCTGTACTAGGGCTAGCAGTTTTTTAGAAAAGAAAAGTATATAAGTAGTATGTCAGTTTTCTAGCACCCATAACACAAGTCTAGTTAGTTAGCTTGGGGCTAGATGGCGATGTGTGGAATGTCCTGCAATATATATTTATTACTAGCTGCGCCCCGCGGTCTCACTCGCGTAGGTCCCGATCCCGTGGGAATATCGGGATAAAAAGTAGCCTATGTGTTAATCCAGGCCTCCAGCTATCTACATACCGAATTTTTTTGCAATCGGTTTTAGTAGTTTTAGCGTGAAGGAGTAACAAACACACACACACACACACACACAAACTATCACATTTATAATATTAGTAGGATTAGTTTTTTTTTTATAAATTAGAACTTCCATTCAAAAGAATTCCATCAAAAACACAGTAGTTATGCACCAAGGTATTTTAGCTGAAGCTTTTTTGAAATCTCCCGCGGCGCTCGGCGTTCAGTGCAAAAAGTTGTGAGTTTCATTTTACAGTCACACCGACCAACCTATTTTCAATTTCGACTTTCTTTTTAATACCTAATTTTTTTTTTTTTTGACGTGATAAATTGTTGAGTGCAGCTCGAAAACGTGTGACTTCATGCCCTAATGACAAGTAGGTAACCATAGCAACGTATTGAAGTATGCAAAATGGTAATGTCAACGATACAAAAGAGTTCTTATGACGTTATGACGTAGACTTATCGTCCGTAAACCGACTTTACAGACAACCATTGTTTTTTTCTTAAAATATTTCAGTACTAGCTGCGCCCTGCTGTTTCACCCGCGTAAGTCCCGATCCCGTGGGGATCTCGGGATAAAATGTTTAAGTACAGTACTATATGTTAATCCAGGTCTCTAGCTATCTACTTATCGAGTTTCATCGCAATCGGTTCTGTTGTTGGCGTAGAGAGAGTTAGTTCTCGGTCTAGACTACCTAGATATCCACTGCTAGACTTAGAGTCCTAACCTACCAACCTTGACACCAGGGTTGCCGCAGCTGGTCTACTTCCTATCTAGACCCCCTAGTCGAATAATTCAGTAAAAAGTAAAAACCCGCTTTGTTGTAGTCGGGTAGAAGTTTCCTAGGTTTCTATCGACTTTTATATAGGCTTCTTAGTCTATGAGTAAAAAGACTTGACGAAGTTAAACAATAATTATAATACACAAAGAACACAAAATTACAGAACCCTATCTTACTGTCTATAATCTACTTACAATGAGATAGAGTCCATATTGGCACAACACTTAAACTATGCGTTAACTAGAGCCGAGCTACTATAACTTTGATGCTATGGGTGACGGAGGCAAATGGTAACTGGTAACTGCCGATGCAATGCACCCCGGGCCTATTTATTAGCTCGACTCTAGCTCCGCCTTCAAGCCCTTAAGAAGCGTATACCTAGCGACGTGCCTAAACCTCATTGGCGAAGCTCCCAAGTACGCAGGGTGACGCAATCCCGAATTCCTGAGATCGGTTCCCAGGGATTTTGGTTCCCACGTACTTGGATGCTAGAGCCCTTACAAGTCTGTCACTAGGTATACTTAGACCCCGACGAGTTGTCGCCAACAGTCTCTCCCCGGCGAAGAGCGTCATCGAAGCCCTCCGTTCCGGCTGGGAGAACAACGAGTCAAGGCCTAGGGCTTGGTTCCGATGTCGGTGTGCAGGTCAGTGATGACCCGGTCGCCGACTTGATGGTGCCGCATCGCTCGCCGGACGTTGTCTACCCTGTCTGGGGGCTATGGTGGATAAACTCGAACGAATCCACCGCGCCCAGAAGTTGTCCGCGAGTGTCTTCGTGGCACGCCTGGTCTGCGGGTCAGTCAGCTCGCAGGTACTGACCGGCGTTTGTACGGTTGAAAGCTCGAACCGTAGATGCGGAGCGCGGGCGGTCGTTCCTCGTAGGCGGCCCGTTGCTCGGCGTCGTTGGCATCCCCGGCGCGGAGCAATGCGCCGAAGGCTTATGAAGTCGCTGTCGGTCGTCAGTCTCGACAGCAGTTCGATGTGTATGGCCAGCGTGACCACACACGTGAAGATAATGCCGCAGCACATCTCCCGGCGCCCATCGCGGCGCCGTCCTCTGGTGACTACCATGGGGCCGATGTAGGCAGCCCCACAGCGAGTAGCAGGCCTGGAGTAGGCGGCTAAGCGCGCCGCTGGCAGGTCGCCCTTCATCGAGATGAAAAGCACGCCCCTGCATGCTTTGTTTGTGACTGCACGCATAGTCGGGCGCAGCCGGAGCACCCAGCACCGATGTCTCGCTAGATGCTCGTTCTCGATACAGCCCTTCATGGGCTCTCCCCGTATGCGGAGCCTAGTGAAGGGGTGTCGTCCGTTGAGAATCAGGAGTGCGTCTGAAATCAGGGGAGCTCGTCCCCGTTCAAATCTTATTAGAATCTTATCTAGTTGATATAATCCTTTTCCCTTTCCAACTAGATCTTTCTCTAGATTTCGCCATTGAAATCTAGGTGCTGGCCGGTATTCCTTTCTTATTATGACCTGAAGGGTACCTATATCTAAAGTTACCGTACATCGCTCTCGGAATCGCCACATGACTCCGGGTAACTCTGGACCGGCCAGCAACTGCCGAAGACGGGTGAGCGACGCGGCTTCCGCTTCTTTGTGGCCGCATCGCCCCGTCACTCGCAGCCGGTGGTCCGCACCTACTACATGCGGGCGGGCCTGGGCATAAGCGAGCCCGGCCGGCGGCATAACATCGGATAGGTGCGGAAAGCGAAGCATGCGGGCGGAGACGGAAACGTGGCGTAGCCTCGAGCCACGGTCGGTCTGCGCCTCGATGTAGTGGACCTCCGCGGAGGCCCAGCAGGCGCGAAGCAGGAGAATCTCGCTGTCCTGCTCGCGGTTGCCGTAGATGCTGAGAGTGCGCTTCCTCTTAAGCACTCCCACTGCGTTGGTGTCTCGGTCGACAAGGAGGGTCGTCGAGCCCTTGTCGAGCAACGCATGCGCGTCGCCAGAGCCCTCGGGCCCTACGACGCTCACCGCGCACTCGTTCATCAGCGCGGTCTCGGCGTCCTCGTTTTCTTTCTTCTCTGGCGAGTCCTCCACAGCTCGCAAGTCATGGAGGAGACTGTGGTGTGTCTGTGCGCACCCGTCGACAGTGCACCTTTGGGCTGTACACTTAAAACGGCGATGCTTGCTTTCTAAACATAGGAAACAGACATTATTTTCGCGCCCCCAGTCCCAGCGCAGGGACACAGGGAGGCGTCTCAGTTTGCCACAGATCGGGGTCAGATGATTTAACCTGCAGTAGAGGCAAACCTCTGACGACGGCGGCTTCTCGGAGTTGGAGGGCCCCGCGGTCTTTATCTCTGGTGCATAGACCACGGCCCCCCGTTGCGGCGGTCGTCCGTGTGGCTCGCTCACGGCAAGAGCGGCAGCCAAGCCACGTCGCGGCTGCGCGGCCTCTTTTCCGACGGAGGCGGCGCGGGCGGCGCTCAAGGCGCGCAAGGTCGGCGGCACGGCCTCGGCTATGGCAGCGCCGGCGGCAGATGAAACAGGCTGCAGGGCGGCCTCACTCTCTAGGGAGGCGGCGCCAGCAGCGCTCAGTGCGCGCGCAGGCTGTGGTGCGGCGCAGGCGGTGCTCGGGGTGCGCGAGTGCGGCAGCGCGGCCTCGACTGAGGCGGCGCCGGCGGCACTCAGCGCGCTGACAGATGGTGGCTGCAGCGCGGCCTCTCCCTTAAGGGAGGCGGCGCTCGCAGCGTTCTTAGCGCACGCAAGCTGAGGCGTGGCGCAGAGGGCGCGCGCGGGTCGCGCAGGCAGTGGCGCGGCGCGTGCGGCGCTCGGGGCGCGCGAGTGCGGCAGCGCGGCCTCGACTGAGACGGTGCCGGCGGCACTCAGCGCGCCGATAGATGGAGACTGCAGCACGGCCTCTCCCCCTAGGGAGGCGGCGCTCGCAGCGTTCTTAGCGCACGCAGACTGTGGCGTGGCGCAGAGGGCGCGCGCGGGCCGCGCAGGCAGTGGCGCGGCGCGGGCGGCGCTCGGGGTACGCGAGTGCGGCAGCGCGGCCTCGACTGAGGCGGCACCGGCGGCACTCAGCGCGCTGACAGATGGAGGCTGCAGCGCAGCCTCTCCCCCTAGGGAGGCGGCGCTCGCAGCGTTCTTAGCGCACGCAGGCTGTGGCGTGGCGCAGAGGGCGCGCGCGGGTCGCGCAGGCAGTGGCGCGGCGCGTGCGGCGCTCGAGGCGGCGCCGGCGGCACTCAGCGCACCGATAGATGGAGGCTGCAGCGCGGCCTCTCCCCCTAGGGAGGCGGCGCTCGCAGCGTTCTTAGCGCACGCAGGCTGTGGCGTGGCGCAGAGGGCGCGCGCGGGCCGCGCAGGCAGTGGCGCGGCGCGGGCGGCGCTCGGGGCGCGCGAGTGCGGCAGCGCGGCCTCGACTGAGACGGTGCCGGCGGCACTCAGCGCGCCGATAGATGGAGGCTGCAGCACGGCCTCTCCCCCTAGGGAGGCGGCGCTCGCAGCGTTCAGTGCGCGCGCGGGCGGCGGCGCGGCCTCGGGCGAGGCGGCGTCAGCGGCGCGCAGCGTCCCTGTAGATACGGGAGTCGGCCACATCGCGGCCTCTTTATAGACAGAGGCGGCGAGGGCAGTGCTCACCGCGGGTGCGGGAGTCGGAGCTTGCAGCAGCGCGGTCTCATCTCCAACAGAGACGGCGCTACCAGCGCTCGGTGCGAGCGTAGGAGTTGACAAAGGCGGTCCAATTCGCTCAAGCTCATCTGCGAATTGGTCGACGCCCCGGTCTCTTTCCTGCTCAGGTGTGGAGGATCTTTGACGCCTGGGCTCTCCCCGCGCCCCAGGCTGATCCCTCCACTGAGTTACCTCCTCCATTGGTGTATCTTGACTCGCCTTGATCATCGCAACCTCAGCTGCGAGCCGCTTCTGGATTAGCCGTCTCTTCAATTCAGCTATCTGCTCCTCTGCTGCTAGCTCAGCTTGCCGGATGCGGGCAGCGGCCAACGAACGGCGAAACCCTCTGTCGCCGTCTATGTTGGACCGGGCAGCGGTGCCGGCACCGGGCGCTGAGGTAGCTAGGAGTGTGTTGAAGCGGTAGTCGGGGCGCACCGCTGTCGTATAAGCGGGCGCGCCATCGTAGTGCAACCTCGGTACACGTTCTACGGAGGTGTGCACTAACGCGGAGTATCGGTCAGAAGTTAACGAGTCTGACGGATACAATGACGAGAAAAAATAGTCCAATTCGCGAGCGACCTCAGTCGCTACGTTGGCTCTAGTTACGGACATAGTTGTGCAATAAAAGTCCCGGTAAGTAGATCACAAAAACTACACTGACTCTACCGTTACACAAGGACTGAACACTGACTCTACGTTACAAACAAAAATCAAAACATAAACAAAGAAGCCATAATTAGTGAATAGTATCAACCGGCAAACTAAATATCACTAAGTTTAACACATTTCTCAAAATAAACCAAAAAAAAATCCATTCATTAGTTTTTGGGTCCCCAGCTACGAGCAAATCTACCTGCCTTGAATGCAAGCGACGGGACATTCAAGTGGCGTAAACAAAAAATCTTACCCTAGCGGGACTTAAGCAAGAACCGTTCGCTAACAAGAGACGATCGTTTCAAACCAAATTATAATGAGAAAATTAGACTTATTTTAATTTCACTTTTAAAATAATCCTGGCTAAACTGCGATAAAACCTAGGATCCAGATATCAGATCCGGCTCGAAGGACCAATTTTTGTTGGCGTAGAGAGAGTTAGTTCTCGGTCTAGACTACCTAGATATCCACTGCTAGACTTAGAGTCCTAACCTACCAACCTTGACACCAGGGTTGCCGCAGCTGGTCTACTTCCTATCTAGACCCCCTAGTCGAATAATTCAGTAAAAAGTAAAAACCCGCTTTGTTGTAGTCGGGTAGAAGTTTCCTAGGTTTCTATCGACTTTTATATAGGCTTCTTAGTCTATGAGTAAAAAGACTTGACGAAGTTAAACAATAATTATAATACACAAAGAACACAAAATTACAGAACCCTATCTTACTGTCTATAATCTACTTACAATGAGATAGAGTCCATATTGGCACAACACTTAAACTATGCGTTAACTAGAGCCGAGCTACTATAACTTTGATGCTATGGGTGACGGAGGCAAATGGTAACTGGTAACTGCCGATGCAATGCACCCCGGGCCTATTTATTAGCTCGACTCTAGCTCCGCCTTCAAGCCCTTAAGAAGCGTATACCTAGCGACGTGCCTAAACCTCATTGGCGAAGCTCCCAAGTACGCAGGGTGACGCAATCCCGAATTCCTGAGATCGGTTCCCAGGGATTTTGGTTCCCACGTACTTGGATGCTAGAGCCCTTACAAGTCTGTCACTAGGTATACTTAGACCCCGACGAGTTGTCGCCAACAGGTTCAGTAGTTTTAGCGTGAAGGAGTAACAAACATACATACACACACACAAACTTTCACATTTATAATATTAGTAGGATTAGTAGGAATTACTTGGAATTAGTAGGATAACCCTTTGCAACTGATAGGTGAATTTTTGATTTCGACTTCTAGACAACAAACGTTCGTTTGGTGATAGGCAAGAAGCAAGAGCCTTGTGAAAGTTAATTTGATAGTAGATATTATACTTCATCATGATCATCATCATCATATTAACCCATACACGTCCACTGATGGACATAGGCCTCCTCCATACGACGCCACATACAGCGGTCCTGAGCCGCCTCCATCCACCGACTACCCACGATCGCTACAATGTCGTCGGTCCACCGCCACCTGCTCATTGCCACTTCAGCTTACTAATCCTGAGATATTATACTTAGTTAGGCTTATTATTATAACTTTGTAATTTATAAACAACCAGCGTCTTTGTCTCTATCTAAACACGATAAACTAAAAAAACCCCCCGACTTGTATCCCCCATAACTTTCAGACGGCTGAACCGATTTCGATCGTACAAAGCTAAGAACACTCTTGACTAATTCATCTTTCAAACAAAATCAAAATCGATTCATCCGTTCAGGAGCTATGATGCCACAGACACACACACAGAGAGAGAGACTCCTCAAACTGAATTATAATAACTTTGCGTCGGGGGTTAAAACAGTACTAAACGGATAACATGAGCGAAGAGATTTATGAGTATTATTGAAGTGTATGCTGAAATATAGCTAAAAAAAGATGACTGTGTATTTATGCTCTGCTTACCCATGTAAAGCCGGGGCAGGTCGCCAGTATAATTTACCAAACGAGCGAAGTGTAAAGCTCTTATAATTGTTAGAAACGACACGGTGTAAATTCGCGTTAGGTTCTCATGTCTATCGGTCTGTCAAACACTATCAGTGGACATGTTTTTGTTTATTGCGAATCCTATCTGTACCATGGACACTTTGTTGCATCCATTGGTTTAGATTTTAGATGGATAGTGTATTTGAAAGATCTAAATTACAACCACAATTTATTTATTTAAATTTAAAATAAAACTTAGCAATAACGATTTTGTGTGCTTTATTATAAGAATTGGTAAGGCCGGTAGATGTCCTTTTTTATCAGTACTACGTTGAACTAAAATTATTGTTCACACTTTAATCGACATTCGTAAATAAATAGGACTAATAGACAGTTTACTAATATACAATTTCCAAAAGTTGTAAAACATCTTTTGGAATATACAATTTCCAAAAGTTGTAAAACATCTTTTGGAATATACAATTTCCAAAAGTTGTAAAACATCTTTTGGAATATACAATTTCCAAAAGTTGTAAAACATCTTTTGGAATATACAATTTCCAAAAGTTGTAAAACATCTTTTGGAATATACAATTTCCAAAAGTTGTAAAACATCTTTTGGAATATACAATTTCCAAAAGTTGTAAAACATCTTTTGGAATATACAATTTCCAAAAGTTGTAAAACATCTTTTGGAATATACAATTTCCAAAAGTTGTAAAACATCTTTTGGAATATACAATTTCCAAAAGTTGTAAAACATCTTTTGGAATATACAATTTCCAAAAGTTGTAAAACATCTTTTGGAATATACAATTTCCAAAAGTTGTAAAACATCTTTTGGAATATACAATTTCCAAAAGTTGTAAAACATCTTTTGGAATATACAATTTCCAAAAGTTGTAAAACATCTTTTGGAAATTGTATAGAGCTGGGAACATTTATCGGACGCGGCTGTCAGGTGCGTCCGTAAGCCGCGTCCGGCAGCCGCGACTTATAGGCATCTGTGTAATGTATGTAACTGTGCACACTATCGGATGTAAGTCGCGGACGTAACCTTGAGCGTGCGGACGTTCTAGAGCGATCTGGGCCGCTGGATGCCAAACGACGTGTACATTTATCAGTAAGGTGAAAGGGTACCGGCGCTCTCTCTATACAAACGTAGTCGACTGTTTCCTCCCTGGCTGGATAATAACACTAGTACAAATATTTTTGTTGCATAAAACCTATAACTGCCATGACTATGCCCCTATGTTTTGGTTTATTTTTCGTTTACTAATTATCATAGAAATTAAAATTTAAATAACAAAAAATAAAAAACAAAGCATAAGGTCATGGCAGTTATAAGTTTTATGCAACAAAAACATTTGCTCTAGTGTAATTATCCTGCACGAAAGTAACCTATTCTAAAGAAAAAAAAGAGACATATTCTGTTATGTATTTTAATTTAAGGACTCGTCAAATAAACATTGATACATAAAACCTTCTAAAATGATTATAATCTAAGAGTGCATCTGAAAGAACTGAATGGTGTATTTAAAAAAAAAAACCTAATTTGTTTAATCTCTGAAGCTTGGAATTTTTCGAAAATGACGAACGTTATTAGACTACCACTTAGTTAAGCATGTTTTGAATATTCTGCGCTCGAAATGAGTAATCTGTTGGAACCATTTATCTATAGGATCTTTATGTTTATCTACACAGATAAAACATTAGTCTTTTTTAAATGGTTATTATATTATAATTTAAAAGAAAACGTACCCGGCTCTCTCTCCATATTAATATAGTCGACTGTTTCCTCCCTCGATAATGACACTAGCACAAATATTTTTGTTGAAGAAAACTTATAACTGCTATGACTATGCCCCTTTGTCTTGGTTTTTTTTCATTTTCTAATTATCATAGAAAGTATGAGTTAAAATAACAAAATATATAAAAAAATAAAAGCATGGTCGTGACATTTATAAGTTTTATGCTACAAAAATATTAGCTCTAATGTCATTATCCAGGGAGGAAACAGTCGACTACGTTTGTGTTGAGAGAGAGCCGTTACCCTTTCCTCTTAAGCATAGATATAAATATCGTAATTAAGAGGTTCTGCTCGACCACTCTTCATTCTGATGTTGACGAAGTCATACCCGAGGCCTCCCTCGGTTATGTTGGCTGATGCTTCTGTGTTGGTTAGATCGTAGGCTAGGATACCCTGGAAAATACAATAACAATGTTAAGGTTATTGCTGCCAAACTCAACGCGCCAGAAATACCAGTCGCTTACAACTAACATTATTGATTCCTACAAATGTGTTTTGTTTTCCTCAAACGTGATGAGATGGAATTGTAGGTAAAATCTTTACTAAAATCTTTTCTTAAAAATCTGAACGACAATTCCTTGTCATTCCAAAGCTAGACTAGTTTTAATTCTTAATTTTAGGATAGGTTAAAAACTACACGGAATTTTTGGCTCAAAGTCACACCAAATTGTCGGTAAAAATCTCACCTACAATTCCATCTCAACACTTTTGAGAAAAACAAAACACATTCGTAACAATCGACAGTTTTCACCAAGGAAGGCGACCGGTGCCGGTAGTAACTATGTAGTAGGCTGTGTACCAAGGCCGTTGGCGTATGGACTTAAAACTACGTTAAACTCTCTTGTCCGTCTATTTTTGTTTTCATGTATGTTTAGTTCTTAGTTTACTATGTAAAATATTTTTTGATTATATGTATTTGCAAGACATCTGTTGAGATATCTTTATTCACATTAAAACAATTACAAAATAGGTACATAAAATAATAACAAAAAAAAAAATCTAAATATTAAACTAAACCTAATCGAACAAATCCCTCCCCAGCGTTCAATATGCAAGCAGCGCTACCCCGCTGAACCGCTATCGACAGCCTTTGCACCAGGAATGCTAGCAGGAAAGAAATAGGAGAACACAATTGTACCCTCTACACTCACCTGGATAGCTCGTCCTGTATAATGAGTAATATTATTAGGTATTTTATAATATAGATGTTCAATCCTTTTCTGTATGAAATTCGAACTGTATTTAGCATTGTGATGATAAATTAATGGCCTTAAAACATTTGTTCCCAAAAACGTATGCCCACACTCCACTGCCACGAACGTGATAATAAAAAACACCACAGCAATTTTCATTTTTAAAATTCTTTTAAAATTATATAAAAAAAATCTGTTTTCTTTCGTTGAGTGAAACGTAAACGATAATTTTAAACCAACTGAATTATATTCTGTTTTTGTTTCCTAATATAGCGTGTTATCAGTTCTGATAACTTGATGTCATTAAAAATGGTTTAGTTTAAAGTAAAAAAACCACTGGCTGATTATTGTGGTCACTTAATTTACGCTTAAAACGCATTGTTATCTTAATATGTAGGACAAATTATAATTATTAAGAACTAGCTGCATCTTACGGTTTTTCCCGGAATAAATCTTATTTTTTTTCTAAAATGAATCGCTGAATTTGTTGCATAAGCGCAAATCTTTTCCTGACAATAACAAACAATATAAAATAAGAATTAGCGAAATCGGTTTAGCCGTTTTGGAACTGATTTCGCTAATTAGAAGGAGAAGGTTCTTATGGAAGAAAAAATAAGAGAAATGCGTATAACATTATCACGCGGGTGAAACCGCGGGGCGCAGCTAGTTCGTAATAAAAATAAGGAAAGTAGAAGATTGATAGGTAAAGGAATGGAGAGGAAGAGGACGACTTAGAAAAGATGGATGGACTGCCTGAGACAACGGATGTGACCGATGAGACTGATGACGAGTAATAGAAAGGAAAGGAAGAAGAAGACTTGTACTTGTATAAGGGTTTTTACCGCAATTAGACCCTTTTTAAGTATGTCCTTTTTGCGGGAGGAAGGAGTAAGCTTTCCCAGCACCCACTACCCTCTCAGTCGACCATGCCCAGAGGAGGGAACTTGTCAATACTTCTGGAGCCAACTAAGCCGCGGGTTTCATTACGATGTTTTCCTTCACCGTAAGAGCAATGTTAATAGCGCACATAAATTGTGTGTTGAAGAAATAAAGTGTTTATCTATCTATCTAATACATAGACATAGACACAACTTAACAACAGAAGTCAACAAAAGGATTTCCGTACATATAAAAAACTAATGCAGTGTATTACAATAACGGTGCCTTACAATATTAGTTAGATGTAGTCTTAATATACGAAAACCAAAACTAATTGTTATCAAAATCATACTAATACCTACTTATTAATAGGATACAGCTATGGTATTCAGATGTTACTAATAAATATTATAGTTTCAACATATTTCACCATCTTGCATATATTTTACGCTTAATTAGCCAGAATCCAATAAGTAAGTCCGACTAACATATTAATTTTAATAATAATCAAATTCAACACGATTCTTTAGAGAAAATGTAGAAATACGAGATCGCAGTTCGCCAATTTGAATATATGCCTGCTACGTGAGGGTGTAGTAGAGATTCTACAATAAAGGAGCATTATATATTAAATTATAAAGCAGCAATACTATTTGAATTGATGTACAGTTCTTGTAACGAGTGGTGAGCAAGGAAATGTACAGTCGGCTGCATAATTGCAGCCCCCGGTAGAGTTCAAAAATTACTATTATTAGAATGTTTACATTCTAATAATTTTTGTTTGATTAATTGATGAGTTAGAAGACCTTAAACTTCAACTAAACAGCCGTTTTGGAACTCTACGGTGGGTCTGTAACTATGCAGCCGACCGTACCTAAATATTTATTAATTAATATTGAATTTTTTTGATGTGAAATTATAAGTCTTCTATTAGTCATAACAGAAGCCCAGATGAGCGATATTTATAATAAAATACTCTGTTTCCTAAGTTACCATGACGCGTCTGGTCATATTACCATGAAGCATGACGTCACACAATATTAACGTGACCATTTTGTGTGAATGCAGATGTTCCACCAATTTATTAGACGTTATCACGTCAAAAATGTTACTTTTTAAACAACCAAGTGATTAAGGACTTACAGTAGAAGAACATGTACAATCAAATCTATCAATGGATGACACCGGAACAAAAAGAAGTAAATCAATCCATCGCTTAATTAAAAGGAACAAAAGTTAAAAACAGATCTTTTAATGAATTTGTTCACTGAATTTGAGTGGAAGAAAGCTATGTCATATGGATTAGGCTCAGGTAGGTTATACATTTTAAAAAGTTACTTGGTGGCTTTTTTTGACAATACTAACTTATTTTATTAAGACACGAATTTGCACTCCCGTTTTTCTTCAAGGTTTTTATTCGAGATTTTTCAAGAAAAGAAGATGGAGCATCTATATAGGTCACGTGACAAAAAGGCCTAAACTTCCCGAGTGTCTTAAGAACGTCAAATTGACGCATCCGGTGAGGGACAGGAAGCTCGCATGCGATACCCACTCGAAAGCTTTAGGGGTTGAGTGTCCTAAGGGTGGAAACAGACTAGAGAATTTGCTATTGGTTGATGTGCACCGACCGGCTGCTACCTCTAGTAGCAGTCGTAAGGTCAAGTTAGAGGCCTTAAGGCGATCTGAAAACTCTAACAATAGGTGAACCACACCACTATACGAGATGAAGAAGACCGACCGAAACCTAAGCTACTTCCTAATAAAGTATCCTACTAGTATTTCAAGCTGCTAGACTATTTCATGTTCGTTCCGATAGGGGTGGAGACTTTGGGGTCTTGGGGTCCCGAAGCCTCTGCATTTTTGGTGGTGTTTGGTGATCGGAGGGCTGACTTTTTCACTCAAAGGGTCAGTCTGGCCATCCAGGAACGATGCCTCAGGGAGACGCGCTTGAGGATGTCTTTTATTTGTAATTTTATTTTAGTTTTCCCTCGTATATTTTAATTTGGTGATTGTCATTTTCATTTTTTTTTATTGTGAGTACTTATAGTTATGACATTTTTGTATTAAATTGAAATGAATAAAGAAAAACTTGTGGAGAAATCCTACTCCGAGTAATATTATAAATGTGAAAGTTTGGGTGTTAGTAATTGTGTGTTTGTACCAATGTATGTTAGTCCTTCACGCAAAAACTACTGGACCGATTGCGTTGAAACTCGGTATGTTAAAAGCTGAAGACTAGGATGAACTAATGTTAATCCTAGTCTTCAGCTTTTAACACACTTTTACTTTTTATTTCAATATTCTAACGGATCCGGGACTTATGCTTGTGAAACCGCGAGGCGCAGCTACTCAAAAATAAAACTTAAATTATACTTTTTAACTTTGAGGTCTTTTTAAGCCACCTAAGGATATTTTTCTTGCAATCTAAATGTTACACACTTTACTTTTTTTCCCAGTCACTGTGGTATCGGCCGATATTGTAGGTACTTGTGTCTATAGTCACCTTATTTGTAAGAGTTATTTTTAGTGTAAGTTGTCGCTAATATAGGAAACACCTATTGTCAGAAGAAGTTTAGTAAGTAGTGATAAAAAGGGAATTGGGCTAATGATGTCGGACCATCGTACCTACAGACCGGATGGTGTCATCATTACAAAAAATAAAACAAAGTCACTTTCTGCTGTCTGTCCCTATGTATGCTTAGATCTTTAAAACTACGCAACGGATTGTGATGCGGTTTTTTTAAATAGATAAAGGGATTCAAGAGGAAGGTATATTTCTATACAAATATTATAAAGCTGAAGAGTTTGTTTCTTTGTTCGAACGCGCTAATCTCAGGAACTACCAGTAGATAGATAGATAGATAACTTTATTCGTACAACACAGTAAAAAACAGAACACTATATACACAAAGTAAAGTAATAGCTAGAAAGTATAAGTTGCACAAATGGGCGGCCTTATCGCTGAAAGCTATTTCTTCCAGGCAACCTTTGGATGGAGAAGAACTGATTCAGCTTTAATGGTAGGTTGTGAATTTACTCAAGCAGGATACCAAACATAACCTGTAACAAGCCTGTAACAGGTGATAATATAAAGTATTTACATAAATATGGCTTTAAAATATCAAATTATACATACAATACATACCAATATATAACTATATACATAGATACAAAAAAAAACATACATACATAAATAATACAGGAATACATACGGATATTAGACAGTACTGAGGTAGTGATCAGTTACCATAGTTTTGAAAATGGGTAGGGACTTAGCAGATCGGATGGGTTGAGGCAGGGAATTCCAGAGTATCACTGAGTGAAAAGAAAAGGATTTTTTGTAGAAAGTGGAGTTGAGGGGAGGAGCTTGAAGGAGAAGGGATTCTGTTGATCGGAGTTGTCGTGGATGGGCACAGTAGCTACCGGTTCGAATTATTTTTGTGTTGGATAGTCCATTTGTCGAGGAAGGCTCTAGGCTATTCGATATTCCCACGGGATCGGGAGTTACGCGGATGAAACCGCAGAGCGCTGCTAGTGTATAATACATGCATAATATAGCCGTGCGAAGCCGGAGCGGGTCGCTAGTTTTAGGTAAGGGGTTTTACAGTGTGTTACAAAAACACTAATAGGTAATCCGTAGGTAAGAGGTACTTGTAGGTCCTTATTAAAAAAATATTATATAAAAAATATGTTCGCATGAATTTTTTAAACTATGTTTTAAAAAAAAGATAATAATACTATTGGGGCTAAATGCCTGCTGCCAATAATGATGATACCACATCTTAAGGTGGGTCCATACGCCAACGACCTTGCTACACAGGTTGCTAAATAGTCACAATATTTGGATGATGATGAGATGGAATTGTAGGTGAGATCTTTACCGATATTTTGAGGTAATTTGAAACGAAAATTCCTTATCATTTTAAAGTTTTTTTTTAGTTTTAATTCGTAATTCTTCGATAGCTTTAAAACTATTGGAAATATTTGGCTCAAAATCACACCGAAATGTCGGTAAAGGTGGTAAAAATCTCACCTACAATTCCATCGAAACACTTTTGAGAAAACAAAACGCATTCGTAACAATCAACAATGTCTCACCAACGAAGGCGACCGGTGCCGGTAGTTACTATTTAGTAACCTGTGTAGCCTGTGTTTCCTTCCTGGATATATATCTATATTATACTATAGCAAATATTTTTGTTGCATAAAACTTATAACTGCCATGACCATGTGTTGTGTGTTGTTTTTTTATAGGTGACAAAAATATTTGTGCTACTGTCATTATCCAGGGAGGAAACAGTCGACTACGTTTGTATGGAGAGGGCGCCGGTACCCTTTCCTCTTAAATCAAAATATCCTACCTGACATGTAGGCATTGATTTACAGTGGTTTTTACACACTGTATATGGAAAAAATCATTAGTATACCTACCTATCATTAACCATAATAATATGTAATGATAATATTTAGATTTTGTATAGTAAATTGGTTTCATAATTCAAGCATAAAATTCAACCGCTACACGGACCGGAACACTAGAGCAAATATTTTTGTTGCATAACTATAACTGCCATGACTATGCTATTATGTCTTGGTTTTTTTCATTTTCTAATTATCATTGAAATTAAGATTTTAAAAACAAAAAAAACATACGGGCATAGTTATGGCAGTTATAAGTTTTATGAAACAAAAATATTTGTTCTAGTGTCATTATCTAGGGAGGAAACAGTCGACTACGTTTGTATGAAGAGAGCGTCAGTACCCTTTCCTCTTAATAGTCCAGATTGAATGTACAGAACTATAGAAACTAGCTATTTATATAATAGGTAAGTAAGTAAATTGTAAAATATTTCATGTGTGAATTGCAGTGACTTGATTTATCTCCGCCACGTCGGCATGCGGGCTTCATCGTCTGGAAATACAGAATATTACGTGTTTGTTTGAATTATTGTTTATTCCTCGTTGTTCTCATTCCTACTAGCAACATTCTCACTGGGAACGAATGGGAAGTAAGCATTGCTCCGCGTGGATACGCTTTTGACATGCGAAAGTCAAGGGCGGAACTGCTTAAGGGCTTTTTGAGTTGCTGCCCAAAGTCCCGTGGATACAGCCAAGACAGAAAAGGATGTTGTGAAGTAAAACAAAATCAAAATCGGTTCAGCCGTTCGGGAGCTACGATGCTACAGACAGATACACACAATTGTTTGTTGTCGGTATTTAATGAAGACAAATAGCTCATTGACAGTTTGATTGTAGCTTTAACCGTTTTCATAAAAAATGCAAAAAAAACTCTAATTTGGCACACAAAAGGGGGGAGAGGGGGGGAACTAATCGCTATACGACTTGTTTCTAGATCTTATTATCTATGTAAAAGCTACATGCATGCCAAGTTTCATGCTTTCAGCCAGATGGGACCGTAAAATGAGCTAAGAAAACTAAGTAAAGAATTTTCGCTTATAACTTTTGTAAGGGGTGTGTGGACGTGGTAATATACGTAAACGTGTATATGTAAGTAGTACAATCCCTTATATATTTCGTCTTCACAATACAGAACAGTAAATATATGGTTCTTAGAACGCGGAACGCCGCCTAGGTTATCCGGCTGGTTCAGGTGTCGAGTTCACACGTCAAACGTCACGTCGCGCGCGCCGCTTCGTACGACCGGTCATAGAGCCGATAGCAGTATAGCGCGGGGAAATTAAAAATCAAGTGCATGGGCATTAACCTGTGTTACACTTTTCTTTTTGGTTTTTCGACTAAAAGTTACTGGATAAAAATTGTAGATAATCTTATTTGCAACAAAAAATGGTAACTAATATTTTTTGTAAGACCTATAGTTTGTCAGATAAACCATAAAAACCGTTTAAATCCCTTTTTTCAGGATGGCGTGGGACAAGGGCTACAATCCCTCAAACTTAAATTTTACTTAAACTGACCCCCCTAGATATCTAAAAAAAGTAATATGCGACCTCTGACAAATGCACGCTAAGCCCAAAAAAATGTAGGTAACATTCCTGCATTTAGACTTACTAGTTCATTGAAATGATACCTACATTTTTGGGCTTAGCGTGCATTTGTCAGAGGTCGCAATTTATTTTTTTAGATATCTAGGGAGGTCACTTACAGATGTAAGTATATATAAAAATCTTGTGTCACGATGTATGTTGCCAATAAACTTCAAAACTACTGAACCGATTTCAATCAAATTTCACATGTACCCGTATTTTGATCTAACTTACTGGATATGTATTCGCTTATGTCGTAAATGTAAACGAATAAAATGTATCATTTAATGGTTTCTTAAGTAAGTGTTTATGTACTGTTTAGTTTTATGAAGTTCTCATAGATGGCGGTGTACGTTGATTCATCGATAAAATTCTTCAATTTTGTTTGACATCTAGGTTGCAAATACAACCAATAGATGGCGCTGTGTTCGGTACTTACGCGGGTGAAATCGCGGGGCGCAGCTATTATTATACAGCTTTCTAACTGTAAAAGATTTGATTTAAAAAAGGGAACTAAAACATAACCCTCCTTTTGCCGTAGTCAGGTAAAAAATACATACCCTGGTATCTAATTTACCTTTATTAGACAAAATTTAAAACAATTTGAATCTTTTCGTATGTACAATAATGTCACTGCCTCCTCTCTTTGAATTCCAAGTCTTTTTTGTCATCGTTTGGTGAACTGAAAGTAAAAATGAACGGTACATTTTAATGTAGGTTAGAATTTAAAGTTGGAAATTTTCCCGGATGAAGGATTGTGATTAATGATGAAACAAATTTAGATAAATACTAGCTAAATGCATTTAACGGGTAATCTAAAATTCAATTCTATTTTCACAAGGTTGATATTATTTAATCAGTTAGACCCTTTGACAGTTGGTTAAGGTCTTAAATCAATTTTGTTGTGCAAGTCAACCTTAAAAAATATATTGCCACTAAAAAGGGCTGTTAAAGCAGTGTGTCGATTATCCTATTGCGTAATTTAATTCGTCTTCATTATGCAACGTGACTTGGCTCAGAGTAGTCCGGTTGCAGCAGAAAGTTTTTGACACCGAAATTTTAATTAATTGTGGTGCTGGGAACAAGTTTCCATCCCCAGGATACCACTGATATCAATAATTTTCCTTTCTAAATTCTAAATTCAGTCACAGTCAGCTGTAGTATCTATTTGGCTCTGTCGAGTGTGAGTGACGCAGCTAACATGTTCGTATATTGTTCCAAAGACGGGGTGTTACCCATAATGTTGTGTACAAGAAAACTTTTTAGCTGTCATAATATAAGGACACGCGTATTAAGTAAGGTAGGCAATCGCAAACGTTCTAAATAAAACAAAACCACCACGCGAACGAAGTCGCGGGCAACAGCTAGTACTAAATATAAAGAAGAAAGATTGTTTTTGTCTGTTACCTATACCTACGTATAAACTCCGAAAATTGTGATAAAACTTAGTATGCAGAGAAATTGAATCCTTGAGAGATTTAGTTTTAGTTTCTTACCAGATTCACTTTTCAATACATAATTTTTATTTCTCTCCCTCTTCATTCGCCTTTTACATCTTCTATGGAACTTCGCCAATTTATCCGATCCCAATCGGATGGCCAATTCAAAATGGTTGAGGCGCAACCGCAGATTTTTGTTGGACATTATTATTCTAGCCCAAAACTTGTTGGTCTTCAACGCAGTTTGTAAAGAAGCGGCGTCTAAGTAACTAAATAAATAAATGAATATCGTAGGACATTTAACACAACGCCATCTAGCCTAAAACTTAGCAAATAAGATTGTAGTACCTGGATGACCGAGCTTTGCTCGGTATTTTTTTTTTTACTTAGTCTAACCTCTTAACAACGCCATCTGCTGGAATAACTTTATTGCTTACAAAAAAATAGTATTAGTAGTTCGCCAATAGATGTCAGGAAGAGACATATTTTTCAGATAAAAAAAAAGTAAGTTTCGATAAAACACGAATAAAATGATATTTTCTAAAACTGATTCCTAGCTAGATCGATTTATCGCCCCCGAAACCCCCTATACACCAAATTTCATGAAAATCGTTGGAGCCTATTCCGAGATATATCCAATTAGAGATCCAATTATATATATAGATATATATACAAGAATTGCTCATTTAAATAAGATTATATTATAGTGGCCAGACAACGGTAATTATTATTTTTATATACTTTTTTATTTCTATGTTTGTTTGCTTCCTTTTCCACTGTGTCATCTTGACCGATTTGCATGAAAATCGGCATAGTGGTAGTTAACAAGATGTTGAAGGACATACTTACTTTTGATCCTGACATTACCGCGGGATCGGGACTTATGCGGGATTAAACAAAACAAAAGTATTTATCTAACGCCTGTCGCATATCGTCGAATTCGCAACTTTTATGTTTCCCCGTACCAAATGGGAGTACCTACGTACCATGTACTCCCATTTGGCCCTAGCCTCAAAAGGCCTAAAAAGCCTAGCCTTAAAAGGTAACTGCCTTACCTAGAGAGGCAGTTACCTTTTATTCTTCTTTGAACTTCCTTGAATTAACCACAGTCGATCACGGGACCGTAAAATCCATCTTTTCTCGTTTACCATCAATAAATCCTTTCCAACGAGGCATTTAAAACATGCACGCACGAGCTGACATTTAATATTACCTACCTCTTTATTATACAGGGTTATTTGTTATTGATAACTAGCTAACTTGTCCCGATCCCGCGGGAATTTAGATAAATAGATATATAGATAAACACTTTATTTGTACAACACACAAAACATTGAAAATGACAAAAAAGACGAGAAAGCTTATTAACTACGAAATAATACAAACAGGCGACCTTATCGCTTAAAGCGATTTCTTCCAGGCAACCTTAGGATGGAGAAGGTCTGTTTAGCTTAACTGGTAGGTCGTGTGGTGTAAGGAACACATATAATAATAAATACCTACGTAAAATAGATATTATAAACGAAATACTTAAACATTTATATCATACAATACACATAATAATATTTAGCAATACTATTCGAGAATATATTAACAATTGTATATATAACTAGCTGCGCCCCGCGGTTTCACCCGCATAAGTTCCCATCCTGTGGGAATATCGGGATAAAAAGTAGCCTATATGTTAATCCAGGTCTCCAGCTATCTACATACCGATCGACCGTTTCATCGCAATCGGAACAGTAGTTTTAGCGTGAAGGAGTAACAAACACACACACACACACACACACGCACACACAAACTTTCACATTTATAATATTAGTAGGATAAGAAATTTCGGGATCACAAAGAATCTTTATGTCCTCCATTCCGTAATCTACCACTTTGCCGATTTTCATACAAGTCCAGTCGTTTGACCGTGAAGGGAACAACTATTATACAAACAAACAAATAAATAAACAAACTTTCGGATTTGTTATATTAGGATTAGGATTAGTTAGGATTTTATCATAAGAAAACGGTTAAGGGCTATTTATGTGCACCTTGCGAAGCAATTTTTGTTTCGCGACTTTGAAAATTCAAACAATTGCCCGAGAATTTTGAGGTTATGTTTTCCCGAAATCAGCTGTTCTTACACGGAGAAGTCCTTGGGATTATAATTTTTTTTTTTTCAAGTTTTATCAACTGTTCCAAATCTGAACGATTTATTTAATATATTTAGTTACTTAATGATAAAAGCCTTTAACAAGCAGCTGATTTTCAAATTAATAGGATTAAACCCAAAATTTTGCAAAAATATCGTATTTCCAAAAATCTAACCTAGAACAAAGGTTAATTGTTACGGGTGCACAGAAAGAAGTCCTTAACTGATTTTTTTTAATACCTATACCTAGGTTTCATCCGCGTAAAAGTCGAAAATGGACAAAGGAATCACGTAGCCTCATACCACATACTTTGCCTTTTTTTCGATTTTCAATTTCGAACAATTATTTCTTATCGGATACCTTCGTCATACAAAGAACACACTCTTCAAGGTTCAGGTATCTACGATCAGCGGTTTAGGCTGTGCGTTGATCCGTCAGTCAGCAGGACAAAGCATTTTATACCTATCTATATATATAAAAGGGAAAATCACTGACTCACTCACTCATCACGAAATCTCAGAAACTACAAGTGCTAGGAGACTCAAATTTTTCATCCTTTTATGACGTAGGTGCTCACTAAGGCGGGATTTTGCGTGTCACAGATATTACCAATATCCCTGTTTAAGTACTAAGGTACCTACTACGCTACGTATAGGTATTATACTCACGAAAATATTTTCCAAGAAAGTTCCAAAGGTAGAACGGTTAAGGCATCTCGCTTTTCTTCTTTGTCAAATATTTTAGATCCAAACACGAATATTTCATTGTACATCGTTATTTACGAATAATGACGGTATTTTTATTCTGTAATGTTCTTTATATTTAGCTTTTTAGGGTAGCTTCGTCTTAAGAATGAATGATCGAGAGGTTTCGGTATGTTATTATGTGGGTACGTACCTATGTATACTTAAAATAGCAGCGCTCCGCAGTTTCACCCGAAAAACTTCCGATCCCGTAAGAATATCGGGATAAAAATTAGTTTATAACACTCCCAATGAATCAATGTATCCTCATATCAAGTTTTATCAAAATCAATCCCGTAGTTTCGGAGCCTATTCAATTCAAAGAAACAATCAATCCTCCTTCCTCTATAAAATATTTTTTTAATAAAGTGGTAAATTTTTAATAGCTTTGTCCCGGTAATGCGATTGCTAGTAGTTCGGTTGACCGCAACAGTTCTCTTTTTATTAAAGTTTGTACTTGTAAGCAAATAAAAACGGTCAAGTGCGAGTCGGCCTCGCGCACAAAGGTACAATGTTGTATGGGAGCCCCATTTTTTTCTGTTTTTAGTATATATTGTTATAGCGGCAACAGAAATACAATAATCTGTGATAAATTTAACTGTACACGGTTCGTGAGATACAGACAGACAGACAGTGGACTCTTTGTAATAGGGTTCAGTATTTACCCTTTTGGTAGAAACCTAAAAAAATTAATCTTTATCCAGATCGACATTATTATATGGTTGATTCATATATTTTCATTATGGCGCCATCTGTCTGCTAATTGATGAATTAAGTAACCAGCTGTCTTACTAATGTAGGTAGGTTAGGTAATAAAGTACTTAACTTATATCTCCGGACACCTCAAAAAATATAAAATATTGGTCTAGGTAAGTAATTACTACATACCTATCACTTTTAATATTTTAGTTAAATGTCCCACGAATAATAAGTACCGAACCACTTTTGACCTACTTACAGTCATGTAAAACTTTCTTGACTTAATATTTCTTTAATGGAACATTACTAGAATTAGTACTTAATTAAAATTGAAATAAGCGTCATCTATGTTTTAGAAGCTACAGCATTTCAATTTAAGATTGATCAGATAGTTATTATACTCGACATAGATGGCACTATTATTAGAATATAATATTCGTCCAAGTTTTTTTTAGCGCGAAAGTAAAGTATCATTCTTGCCGTTGAGTTTTACCTTCTTAGTTTTAACGTTTTAAGTTCTAATAAGTTATAAACTGAAAAAAATTCTCGCTGAGACGCAAAAACAATGGCGCCACGGGGAGAGCGACACTTCAGCGAATCCAGAGATAGGTGAAAGTAAAAAATTGGAGTAGAAAAAAAAGCTCTGTTTACTTGACATTGGCAGTATGCTTAGATCGCTCAAAACCTTTACTTTGCTTTTTTTTTATTTGACGTCACGTTACTAATAATGTTGCTAGGCTTTAAATTAGTACTAAAATAGTAGCTTTTAACGGATATTGTCAATCTACTCACACAATAAAATACATAAATAATTTACTTTATTATTGATTTGCTTTTGATTTGTTAATTTAAAAATATATCAAAGCCTAACAATTCTTTACACTGGTGTTGCTTTGCTTCGTTTCCAATAGTAAATGATAGCGTGCCCTTGGCTACCAAGTCACCGTTGTTTTTCCTTAGGAATGCTTCCAACACCGGCATATTTCCATTTTTTATTGTATCCGTTTCTATGATAAGAGTTTCACCACATTCCGCGATTTTTATGAAACTAAAAAAAAGAAATAAAAAAGTTTGAAAAAAAACTCTTATTATTAATTACTTATTAAAAAAAAATGTTGTATGTAAAGTAAGTTTACGGGCGATAATTTTACGTGTTAACGTCACTATGAAAACGATGAAAAGATTTTTTTATTTTCTGTCTAAATATTTTTTTTCATATTTTTTCTTTTTATAAGTATTTTATTCGTCACTCGTCACCATGACACAAACCCAGATTTGAAAGTCAAAAATTAAAACTGAAAATTTACAATTTATAAACTTACTTAATATTCATATTTGTTGTCAATCCCATTCTTCCGTTAAATTTACCAAGATTTCCATAGACACAAGCGATATCCATTAACGACGCTATGTAACCGCCATGTATTATGTTTGTCCCGTTGCACATGCTTGAATCCACTGTAATAGTTCCTTGTAATTGTTTGTCGTTTATCGATGTAATTTTAACCTATTTAAATAGCTAATTTAATTAAATTATCATATTAAAGTAAAAACATTTAAAACTTGTATTGTAGCAACCAGACATTTCGTTGTATGTACAACTTACTTTATTAAACAAATTCAAAGTGTCGAAAAAAACTGGCTTTGTTTTCCCATAGCTTTCTAAAGCTTTTGCTAAGCGCAAGCCTCGGGGGGTAAATACCATAGTAAACTATTTTTATAGAGAGTATTAAAAATAAAAAAATACTCAACACGGCAATGTCTACGCAGTGTGCAAGTCGAATTGCAATATTTTATTTGTCTAAACCAATTACTATTCGGACTTAATGGTTAAATGATTGTAACAGATTAATATCAGTAAAGTCGTCAATGATAGCTTCGAAAAATAACAACGCTATTTTTTATTCACCTCAATCACGATACCTGGCGTTTATAAAAAGTACGTAACTAGTAAAATAGTTGGGATGAGTAATAATATAGTAGGTATTTCTTTATTAAAGTAGGCCAAATAGTATAATATTATTGTAGGTATTAAATATAAATATATTTAATACCAACAATAATATTATACTATTATATTTTATATTATACTATTTCTATTACCGATATTTTAAAATTAAAATATCGGTAATAGACAGATGTAGAAAAATAACATAAAACATTCAGTAAAAGTCAAGATTCATTAATATTTTAAATAACAAAATATACCTACTTCTTTAGATCATGGCATCGGCCGTCAAAGATTTAATGTCACGAAACTTACAATGTCATTAATCTATTTATTTAGTTAAATAAAATATTCTGAATAATACTGCGAAGACAAGAAAAAAAACATTTCACTCAAAACAAGCTCAAAAATTAAACAATTAGTGACAGAAACTCATCAGAAACTGGATAATTTTGTGTTAGGCAGTACCTAGTAGTAGTTTATTTTTCTACTACGCTGGCAATATTGACCGGATCAACAAGCGGTCTTGCTTGCTAATATTATTCGCAAAATCAACACAATTTAAACTATTTTCTTGAATAACGCAGCTTTCCTACAGTATTATTTTGGTGTTAATGATTTATTTCTTCTAATTTCATTTTTACTTTGATTATAACTTGCTCGGAAATGTGTGAAATCGACCTGTTTTAAGTGGCAGATGGTATTGCGCTAAAACCCGCGTTCCTGTTGAATCTCTTTTATTTTATCAACAAATCATGGATGAGGACAATCAATCCGTCGAAGAAATATGTTCAACTTCAGGTAAATAATGAACTTTCTCTGAAAAACGTAGTAAAATGTGTAAGCGAATGACATTACAATTTGTGCTGCCCGACCGATTTCGATTGTGGCAACGGTTTGTAGGTTGCTATTGTTGCTTGTATTGACGCTATTCAATAAAAAAATCAATTAAAAATACTGTTAAAATCTAGTAAATGATGTGATAATTACTTGTAAAATCGAGAAATACGTAATTAGTTTGAAGGAACTGTCATTGTGTGACGTGCCGCACTTGCGCACTTCATTCGGCCGGCTAATTGCCCAACATCAATATTTTCGCTGTTTCCTTGCATCTCTAGGAGATAAGCGCCTGCACCATCATTGATTGCTCGATAACGTTTTATAAATTACACTAAATGGCCACTTATTTATGTCTGTTTACATCTATAATTTCTGTTCTGTTAGTTATTTATCTTGAAGGTTAGAATGATTTATTATTTCAACCACTTACCTAACCATCTATACCTACTTAATAAGTTAAATGTAAGCAGGTACTTATGTAACCTAACTTAGAGGTGGGAAAAAAATTATTTGTATCTGAGATAATTTGTTAAGGCTATCTACACTTATACTTCTACACTGATTAAATAAAGGTATTGTTTTTTTCCCTACCCAAAGGGTAAAAAAGAGTACTAAGACTTTACTGTCCCTCTGTCTGTCACCAGGCCGTATCTCATGAGCTTTGATAGCTAGACAGTTGAAATTTTCACATATTATGTATTTCTATCCTGTTGCTGCTATAATAACAAATAGTATCAAAAACGACACTCCGTCGTTTTTGCATCGGGGGTTAAAAATTTGAAAAAAATATAAAGTCATTTCCCATACATCATGATATGGAATCCTTTGTAGGCAAGTCCAACCCACACTTGGCCGGTTTTGTTTTACTTGTTACCTTCAATATTATGCTCTGTGCAAGTATTAAAGACTTTAAAATATTGTAATAATAAAAATGTTCCGATTACTATTTCTAAACCTTATTTCAATCATAAACCTATAAATATAGGATTCAAATTCCTGACTTACTAATAAATATCAACACACAGCTCGAGCCAATGGACAGATTGATTGGATTGGCTAAAATTTGGCATACAGTAGGAATCCACTAAGAAAGGATTTAGGAAAATTCAAAGCCTATGCAGACAAAGCGGCCAAAAGCTAGTTTTAATAAAAACAAATACTTAAGAAAATATAGGTAATTTTATTTAAATTAACCTAAATGGTCACTTTGCTGGACAAAATATTTTTTTTACATAGTTCCAAGTGTCTGTCCTGGAGTCCTGGGCCAGATTTATCACTCCATCTTTTTCAGCACCTGCAATTTTCGTAACTAGGTGAACCTGAGACAAAACCTACATCCTAAAAATACTCCTCAATAATATGTAAGGAACCTCTGAAATATTTCAAATATAGGCTCAGCTGGTTTAGTTTTCATAATTTTGTTCAAAATGATCGCTCGATCTATTTGTGAGTTAAACTGCTTAGCAGAATTAGGTAACTTTTAAGTAGGTATAATATCTCTAGTAGCAGATTCTCATCAATTTGGCCAATGGTCAGGCAAGATAGAGTTTTTAATAAGTAAAATTTATTGTATTTTATCTCTAGAGTCCGCAAAAGATCCAGTCTTGGCTGTAGGACCAGCTGATAGCTCCCAGACTTTGTTCCCTGAAAGTCCTGTCTATGAACCTGATGATGATATTCAGGTATGTTTTAAACAATCTGCGGCTTCTGTAGACTTCTATCAACTGACAATTCACATTTACAAACAAAAAAAGAGGTAAATGAAACTGAACAATCATACATTCAGTTTAGACTTTAGGCTATATATTGCGAAAATTTGAATTGGACTAAATTTTAACCCATATATTATGCCCAGGGGGTATATTATTATTGGCACATCTTTCTTCTTTTATTCCTTCTTAAAAATTAGTCCTGGGATATAAATAAATAAATATTGCAGGACATACACATCGCCATCTAGCCCCGAGCTAAGTAACTAGACTTGTGTTACGGATGCTAGACAACGGATTTACTAAATATATACTTTTCTTTTGTAAATATATACTTATAATACATAGAAACAACCAGACCACAGACAAATATCTAAGCATAAATACATGTCTGAGGTGGGAATCGAACCGGCAACCCTGTGTTTGGCAGTCGAAGCGCGAAACCTAGCTGTAAGATTGTAGTAGCAAGGGCACTTATTCTGAAGAGCCCTGAAAGTATATATAAGTATCCTGAAACCGTTAAGGTCTGCCCTGGTAAATCTATGAACCTAAAGCTGGCCTGTAATGTGCCCTCCTGCCTCAGCTCAATCTGGTAAGATTTTCTCTTTGTGACTCCCATTTTGCCCTTTAAGAGTCAAGTTTAGAATATTTAACATCTAAAACCCTGTATTTAACTTACCTACTGTGCCTAAACTGCGGATCGCAGTAAAAATCTCTATTGTATTCTTTGTTCATTTCAGACTATTTCTAGTTCTGCGATTGATGATAAAGTGATCGTAATATCTTCAGATTCTAAAGGTAAGTGCATGCATACCAAATAATCTTAATTACAAATGACATAGTCTTAAAGATTCAGTAGTATCAAATAAAATATTGTATGTAAGGCCAGGATTTGAAGACAAAAATCTTGATTTACAGATGAAAAGCCATCATCTGACGACCACTCAACACCTCAATCGAAACGTAAACTATCTACCGAAACCAACGGCTCTCACGCCAAAATACAGAAACTAGATGTCATTGACGATTTCTCCTCACAAAATCTAGACTTTGAAGTCTCTGAAATTACAAGTGGGAAACGTAAAAATGATCTAGAATTACCGTCTACATCGCGAGTTAGAACCCCTCTCAGGTCCAGCCCTAGGAAACTTAAACGTAGTAACAGCGTCGATATAACCAAACCTCTTACTAAAACACCAAAGAAATCTAGACCCGCAAGTGCAGATATTTCCCGAACTCCAAAAAGGGGTAAGCAACATGACAACTCTGAAACTTCTAATGGTACCGTTGAAAGCTCGAAATTTCGACCTAGTGTAGAATTCGTTAAAGAAATACCACCACCATCTGTTCCGGAGACAATTAATGAGGAACAGAATTCACAAGACGACTCTCAACGTTTCCATTTAGAATTGTCACCGAGTCCTGATGATGATAAAATTGTTGCCCCTGCCAATTATAATAGCGATCCAGTTACTGTTAAAGATAGAGAAGAAATACTTGATCCGGGAAAAATGTCGCAATCAAGAAGCGACGGGTATACTTATTCTGATCAAGGAGCTAACTCGCAGTCTTTACCTAAAGAGCTCAGCAAAACTACAGATCAAGATACAACAGACAGTGTCGGTTCCATCAACTTAGAGAGCCCTGAACACGTAACACATCCAAGTGTCGCTTCAAAAATGATATCGAAACTGTCCAATGGTAATTCATCAACGCCTACGGAAGTATCTGATGTTAAGGTTTTAGCTGAAGATAGTGATTCTACGCCAGATATGATCAAATTGATTAACGGAAAAGGTAAACGGGGAAAGAACGAATCGTTTAGAGTTAGTAACACAACTACGCCATCAACAATATCTCCTTTGCAGAACGGGCATTCTTTACCCGTAAATACACCGCAATTACCAGTGTTTGAAATCCAAATGAACTACAATGAAGACAACGAGTTCATTTCTTTACTCTGCGTAAGGACGGATAACGATCTTGGAATAGATATGTGTAGAGAATACCAGAGGGTATCTAAACGATTTACAATCGACCCTTATATGGGTGACGTGTCTGTCAGTAATTCTCCATCGAGCGTGACAAGTGGTGGAATGATCAACCTACCAAACAGAACATCATTCACGTCAACCGTCAGTTCAACTTCTTCTTCAAGTACACGGACGAGCGATGGCAACTTCGTTGTGCCACAACCTCCGAGAAAATCCGTATCAAACCCTTTGATATCCGTCAAGGGATATGAAGCTTTGTCTAAGAAACTACAGGATATAATTTCGCACGTCAGGGATCATTCAGTAGACGAGGGAAACCGTTCTTTGAACGAGGACAAAGTATCGGTCGGCATTCAAGCTTCACTATCAAACGATGGGACGATTACAAATGGATCTGCAAGTCCAGAAGAAGTGAACAAATGTGATAAAGTCACGCCAAAGAGCTCGTTGAAGAAGTCAAAAGTGCGCGGTAGAAGGCACATAGCCGGTAAAACAAAACGCGCAATATTGCCAACCCAACACGAAGAACCGGAATACATGCACGGAATGAATTCTCCGGAGATGGTGCCAACTAACGGTGAAAATGGCAAAGATTTCATCATGAAATCGCCTAAAGATGAGAAGCCATTATCCTCATTGGTCGCTACACCGAAATCCGTAAGCAAATTGAAACAGAAACGCCGACCGACTTCACCTAGACCGGCAACTCCTGTTGAAAAAGTTATCGTGAAACCAGAATACCCTGGTCATCCTCCTGAAACGGTTGTCTTAGCTAAATGGGTAGACAAAAGATACTATTCAGGAAAAGTCCTTGAAATAACCGAGCCAAACAAATACTTGATTAAGTTTGACGATGGTCAGAGCAAGGTTTTACTTGATGACTTTATAATTTTTGGTGATTCGAAGACCTTGCCGCTTGAAGGTCAGTCGGTGTACGCTGTTGTTGATGAAGAACAGAATTACGAGCCAAGTTTAGTTATGGGCATCGAGGAAAATGATAGTGGAACGGTTACATATAGGTGCATTACTGATGGGTATGTATTTATTTTCAACCAATAATCTATACTATACATATAAAATGCTTTGTCCTGAACGACTGACTGACGAGTCAACGCACAGCCTAAACCGCTGATCGTAGAGACCTGAAACTTGAAGGGTGTCTTCTTTGTATGGTGTAGGCATTATACATTACGTAGACAAGAAATAATTTTCTGAAATTCTACCCCTAAGGGGGTGAAAAAGTTTTTGTGGGACGACGTGGTTCCTTGGTCCAATCTACTTCAAATTATTTTGCATAAACATTCTTTAACATAATTGATGGAAGCCGTGTTTCGTATTTTATTGTAATTCATCCCCTAACTACGTTAAAAAGGAGTAGAAAGTTATTTTGGGGGTGATTTGATACAAATAACATTTTCTTTAGATTTATTTTGACTTTATTTCAACTTCTACGCGGACGAAATCGCGGGCAAAAACTAGTAATCAATTAAACCATTTTTTTCTAACCGAATATGGTTTTTTTACCTATAATATAAAATTCTCGAGTCTCGGTGTTAGTTGCCAAACTCCACCTAAACGGCTGAACCGATTTGTATAAAGTTTTTTGTGTATATTCGTTAGGTCTGAGAAACGAACACCATTCTATTTTTTACCTTTTTTAAAGACAAAACAAAGTTTGCCGGGACAGCAAGTATTTTTATATGATTTTACAATTCTGTTTTACAGAGATACTACTGTAATGGTGACAGCCAGCGAGTTGTACCTTACGGAAGACCAAGCCAAGTCTCTGAAGGAATCCAACCGGTCCAGATCTCCGTCAACGCCATCTACGCCGCGACGACGGCACAATAGGGAACTAGATCTCGATAATATCATACAGGTAGAGTATGTACAATGTGTATTAAGTTACACTAGAATCGTTTTAGAAAAAAAATTACGACACAAGTGTCTTTTTGCTAAATTCTATGTTATGTATAACATCGATTATTTCCACATTTTTCAACATGATGCCCTAGCTTTAGCCGAATGAAACTTTCAGGGTTTAACTTCATGAAAGCCAGTAGTTTTTAAGATAGGTTGCAGAAAAAAATAATCTGTGAAATATTTTTTTAGAACCCTACAAAGATAATGTAAACATTAGATTAAAAAAAATACTTCAAAGGTTTTATTTTGAGTTTTATAAATCTAAGACTCTAATTGGTGAAAGGGTACAAAAGTTCCATTATTGTACTTGTATCACAAAAAAAAAACAGAATCGCAGACCTGATAGTTTGGCTATGCACTTTCACATAACTAAATTGAATAACATTCCACCAGAATTATACAATTCAACTCGGGTTACAACTAAGTTTCATAAAAATAAAACTGCAGCACGACATGTTGTTAACTCGTTCCCGCCAAAACTCCTCAAGCTTACATTACCTATTTCTAAAATTATTGAGCATCTAATATTTTTTCAAGTCTGTGGTCGTTTAAAAATTAATCAAAAATAAAGCCTCTTCTATCGCCTTCGGATCAGTCATTTGGAATAAAGTGCTCAGTGTTATTCCGGGAGATAATCTCGAGATAATATCTACTGGAGAGCAAATTTTCTATTTGGCTTCCTCCTAAACGGTTGAACCGATTTGTATGAAATTTTTTGTGTACTTATATTCGTTAAGGTCTGAGTATCGAACAACATCTAATTTTTTTTTGGAAATGGCAAAACAACGTTTACTGGGACAGCTAGTAATATTATTTATTTTGCAGGGGCCCCGCAGCGCTCGCAGTAGAGACAAGAGTGGTACATCGAGTGCTAGGAAACGTGTCGCTTCACCCAAGAGCCCCAAAGCTTCTACGTCAGGTATTTTCATTTATTTTTAATCAACTTTCTTAAAAAGAGGTTCTCACACTTCTTGAAAGCTCAGTTCAGTTCTGCGGGGCTATTTCCGCACTTAGCGTCTTCACTTGGCCCATTGTGAGAATATCCCACTCGTCACTCCAACCATCCCAGGTCCTCCCAGAAGGCTAGCTAGCAGCCTTCTCAGGCTGCTGCAGGACTCTGGAAGAGATGCCGTCGATTGAAGAAACCAAGCCCGTTCCTCTTTTCTATACATAAAGAGAAAAGTTAAGCAAGTATCGTGGATTCAAATCCTATCGAGCCAATTTTGGGCCATCATTTCAATCGTACATTTTTCATATTTTCTCTTTATTAAAAGGTCTTAAAACCAAAACTCCAGCTGGCCGACCGCGGCTAGCCAGCGAGAGTAGCTCGATGAGTGAAAGCAGCAACTCCGCGCCACCTGTCCGTTTAGAAGAGGTGCCTGGAGTGGAGCCAGAACTTCAACGGACACCGAGAAAAGTCGACGGAGTTAAAGGTAAATATTTTATGACAAACAAATGTATTTTTCGTTATCTTTTCTTTGAAACGGTCGCTTTGGACGCGTATTATCCCAGCTAATACATTGAATAATTGATTTTTTTTATATATCAATTATGGCTTCGCATGGCTTGTGTAAATAGCCAATATCAAGTAATATTTTGCATCAAATTATGTGTTTCAAGATAGTCAAAGTTCTCAAACTGTGTCAAGTCAGAGGTTATAGTCAAGCGGTGGCTACTTTACTATAACCTTAAGGAGATTTTGGAAGCAATGAGAAAAGTTTATATTTGACACTGATTTTTAATTTCACTACACTTGACCACATTTACGGAAGCAAATTGAATAATATTCCAACAGAACTATACTATTCCACTCGGGTTACGACTAAGTTTCATGTGAATAAAAACGTAGCACGACATGTTGTGGGCTCGTTTCCGACCCCGACCCCCTTCAGAGACACTATCCCTATAGATTATATAGGGATAGTGTTTAGACTATAGTTCACGAGTAAATCTGTGTCTAAATCTAAGGTTTAAATTCACATCTCGGACTATTTTTAAACCTCCTTATGGAATAAGGGGGCGAATAATTGAATTAGATGGCAAACAATTGGTCTTCAATTTTTTTTCGTCCGCCAAAAGACTTTTGATTGTTCAATATGACCATAGCTTCATTTCAAATTGCTTATTCTCTTTTCAATTTCCAGCGGGCCCTCTCCAACTAAAAGGTGCTGCGAAACAGAACATCGGTAAAAAGAACTCCAAACTGACCAAGTTTGAGAATGATGAGGAGACACTATCTGTACTCGGACCGATACCCAGTGGAGACAACAAGTTCTTTTCGGGCCTACATTTCTTACTGACATGCACTGATACACCGAAACGGTCCAAGATCGAGAGAAATGAGAAAAACGATAAGGTAAAAATTAAAATTAACATGGGGTTATATTGACGACCCAGTTGAAATTTTTACAGATGATGTATTTTTATTGCCGCCATAAAGTAAAATAGAATATTATGAAGTAAATACTAAAATAGAATACAATGGTATCGCACTTGGCAGGTTTTTTAATAACTTAAAAAGCTAATAATCTTATTGGCTACCAAGGAAACTATTAAGTTTCTTTTTGTGGAGCTTTGCTTCCGCCTTAGTTCAGTTCCCCTGGAAATATCAGAGTAAATAATATTTGTTATGCTAGGAGTCCAGATCCTCTTCATCTACACTAATATTATAAAGAGGAAAGATTTATTGTTTGTTTGTAACGAAAAGGCTCCGAAACTACTGGGCCGGTTTTCATGAAACTTGGTATGAGGAGATATTGATTTATTGGGAATAACTTAGACTACTTTTTATACCGATATTCTTACGGGATCGGGAGTTACGCGGCTGAAACCGCGGCGTACCAAATAATATAAACATTTGTCCAATAGTCGATTTTTAAGAAATTGTATATAGTTCCGATAATTATTGAACTCCTATTTGAAAATTCCAGCAATCGCAAGAAAGCCGCCATTACTCATCTGAAGAGGACAGTGAAGCGACCTCCGTGCCCGGTACCGATACTGAGGACCTGGAATTCTGCGACCGTCCCTTCAATAAGGAACGACTTAAGGAACAACTCGAGGCTGCTGGGGGAATTGTACATAGGTCAGTTGATACTTTCCAGAAGGGAAACATAGTCCCAGCCAATTTGCAGCAGGCGTAACTGCTGCAAACTTTAGCAGAGGTGAGGTCTTTTCCTTTGTAAGGAATCGTGGTGGTCTTGGAGGAGACCGTCACTAGCAGCAATGGGCCATAGATGGCGGTGGCGTGTTCCGCGTCATCTCGAGGGATTTTTTATTTATTAGGAAACAAACTGCTCTTAAAAAATAGTACGAAATTTCAATAGAGAAATAAATCAAATTAAATGTTTCCATAACTACGACTTATAATATTTTTTGCGCTGTGAATGAACCCGTAAACCATGACGATACCTTAACCCAAAAAGAAAAAAAACATAAAACAAGAAAACCGGGTTTGCAACTAATGATCAAACTTATACATAAAATAAAATATACGCTTATACAAAGCAAAAATAGATAAATACGTAGAAGATCTAATTAAATAAATATCACTTGGTCACTCACTAAACAATCATCTCGTAAAATAACCCTCTTTTGCGGATTTTCTGCAGAGCAAGTGTGAATCGAACTTTGAGTTCATTCTTAATTTGACATAACTTGTTTGTTTGTAAACCGATATGATTATTTTTCGTTACAAAGAGAATACTGTGGTTCAATTTTAATTTCTTTGCCATTGGACCTTGTTGCAGTCGATTTTATTTAAAAGTTTTTTCTCCCATTTCAGCCATTTCGACGACGTGCCAAAGAACAAATACTCAGTGTGTAAGCTAATAGCCCCCCGTCCGTGTGCGACTGCTAAATACATACAATGTCTAGCCACGGACATCAGGGCCCTATCCCACGCGTGGGTCATTATGTGCTGTTCTGGGAACTCGCTGTTGGACGTCGACGCGTTCGCTTTGCCTGCTGGCCTCTCTATTATTAGTAGGCGGTACATTAATTGGGTAAGTTAAAAATAGTCGTTACTAGCATCACCATAAGTTCCGATAGCGTTGAAATATCGGGATAATAAGTCCCAATTAATTAATGTATTCTCATACCAAGTTTCATCAAAATCGGTCCGGTAGTTTCGGAGCGTATTCAATTCAAATCTTGCCCCTGATGCCAAATATTTGACGAAATTGTCCACACATGAACATCATGCTGCCTATACATGGCCAAACGCACGCACACATACCAAAGGAACGGGTCGGCCGCCGCGCCGCTCCGAGCACCACGCGCGTGCGCCGTTTCAGCCGCCACGACACCACGCGGCCACTTCTCAATCTACCGTCACCGCGAGCACTAACGTACGAATTAAACTACGTATATACAGTCCACTGCGTTTCTACTGAATAGAGCTTAGGTTAGGTCCCTACAGTAATAGCCTCCCAAATGCCTACTAGGGCATACTTAGCAAATATTAATGTGCATAAACTCATCTTCATTTTATAATTTTCTAGTCCCCGGGCAAACGAAACGCGAACCTATTCAAGGACAAAATAATTCTATTCTGCGGCGACCAAGACACTTTCGTCAAATTCTGGGAACGTGTGTGCACCCTGGCGGGGGCAACCACACGGGTCGTAAACGAAGAGGAAATCAACACCTCCGGTGCATACGCTTTAGTTACAGAATGGGATTGTCCCCATGAAGTACAAAATAAAGCGAATCAAGACAGCATACCGCTTGTTTCAACTACCTGGATTGTGCAGTCTCTCGTTGAATCTAAAGTGTTGTTGCCGACAAGCCACGCGCGGTTCTCCTTTATGTACGCGGAGCCGGAATGATCGTGGGACTTCCGGAAGTACCTCAGAGTGCGCGAAAATTGACATTCACCAGTGATGTTCTAGTGCATTTTTTATTTAAAATAGGACCGTTTTAAGAATTGATACGCATAACGCAGCTTTGGGTTTAAACCCTGATAATTCTTGAACAAAAGTGGAAACTTATCGATGGCTTAAATATAGATAAGTTTCTAAAAGTGTAAAAAAAGAACTGTCATAATTCGATTCTCAATACGGCCCTAGTTTATCGATTATTTCGGTTGTTATGATGTCTTTGAAAGTTTGATATCCTTTAAGTAAAAGTATTGGAAAATATCGCGCACTCTTCCAACAAAAATACTGCCATTCAATGCAATTTAGGAAAAAAAGGAAAACTATCACATTTTCGGACACAGTCCTTAATAGGTTAGTTTGTCCTACTACACGCATCAAAATGAATTACAGAAAAAAAACTTGAATGTTTTTTTTAAATTCAATCCAATTTCATTGACAACATAACACAATTTTCTTTAGTAAATCGGGGTACAGTCGGAAGTAAGTGTTCTAGTGACAGTGACACTAAAATAGTGAAACGGACACTATAGTTTTAAGATAATTCAATAGTGTAGTTTGGACATAATCTAGTGTATGTAGATAAAAAGATACGAAAACTAGTCTTGGATAATTCAATTAGGTATTAAGAAAATGTAGAAGAGGCACTTGGAGAAATTATTACTAAACCTGTACTAAATATCGCTTTAATTTCTTTGAGTGTTACACTTAATTATTGGAACGTTCCTGAGTGAAACTTCAGTTATACTCTGTCTCGTTTTCGCTTTCATAAATAAAAGTGAGACAAAGCATTCTAAAAAATTTCACTTAGGTTAATTATTTAAGTTGTCCCATAAATGACAGCCATAACCCTAAAAACTGAAAATTAATTATTGTGTATAATTTCAGTTACATAAAATACTCATTAAATTTTTAATATTTTATTTGAAATCGAATTTAATAAATTGTTTTGTCTTCTGTGTATATACCAGATGAAAATCTGTACTGATTCAATCATAGGTACCTAAGCCTAAGCTTATATTTTGGACACTTTTCTGTCGTTTTTGTCTACAAACATCTGAATTTAGTATTGTAAGTAAGTTTAAGATGAGAAGTCCTTATGCTAAGTTTAAATGAACATTGTATAAACAAATGTATTCTTGTATAGATATTTCAACTCATAATGGCGCGCAGTTCTATGTGTGCGTGTGTCTGTGAACGTGTAGCTTCGACGAGACGGCTGCTGCGTCACTGCCACTTCATTGAAATATCTCTTATTATTACTGATTTTGTTTTTGAATATTAATCACATCATATTCCACCCGATGTAAAGCTGTATATTTTGTCCATATCATGCCTAGGCTCATGACATGCCTTGGCTCACGACATACCTTGGCTCAAAACATGCCTTGGCACTATACATGCCTTGGTACTAAACATGCCTTGGCTCCTGACATGCCTTGGCTCATGCCATGCCTTGGCTCATGCCATGCCTTGGCTCATGCCATGCCTTGGCTCATGCCATGCCTTGGCTTGTATCGCATTGCAGCCCGTCAATGAGATGTGATGTCTCATACGGATGTAGTTATCGAAATTCAAGCTTTATTTTGATTTGTATTTTTAATTTTACGTTTTGATCTCAATTTTTATTGAGTCTAAGACTAATTGAATTGTTATTTTTTATGTTAATTTAAATGATAATATAAATGTTAAGGACATCGTTAATAATTGTAATGCATTGGCATAGTTTAATCTTGATTTATTTAAATATCTTGTCCACAGTGGCACATATACACTATCAACTTTTGTTCTATCCAATTAGAAAATTTTGAATCTAGATTAACAAGTGAAACTCGGTTTTAGCCTAAATTTGTCAAAAATATATGGACTAAATCTAGCAATAAGATCGTATTTTTTTTTCAATTTTGCTGTGTGTGGCATCATATGATCTTTATATAAAACAGACCGACAAGAAAGTATTCTTATAAGTGTTGTTTTTGAGGTATATAACCTGATTTTTAAGTCAATGGTAAACGCTAAAAAAAATTTTTTTTTTAAGTTTATAAAGTCGTAGAACAAAAGTTGTTTGTATAAAATGTACAGACAAAACTAGCCTTTAAAATTTAACAAAATCAAGATTGTTCTTTCCCAATTTCTTGCTTCAAAGGCCCTTTTGTGTATTGTAACTGTCTTATGAAATATGATTATGTAATCTTATTATGTTTGTCTATATGTAATTGACTGTATGTCATTATAAAATATTGGCTTAAGCGGGGTTTACACTACGAGTGCTGTCACAGTGTGAACCCAGAATAAGGCGAATCTAGGAGATAAATGCAAGATGCTGATAACTAAAAATCGTTAATTATTGCATGGAGATTTTTCGGTAAATGTTTGTAGGCGAGTTCTTTACCTTAATTATGACATACTTTAAGACCCAAATTTCTTGTCGTTGCTAAGCTTATCCAAACTTGAGTTCAAAATAAGACAGCAATAGGTGTTTTTAGGACTTAGAAATTGGAAAAATAGAAAAAAATATGATAAAATTCTACGTTCTCTACATTTCAATGAAATTAATAGTACTACCTACTTACTAGATGTGGAAAAAATATTTAAGCATTTAAAGTCACGTGTTTTTCATTTTCACATATAGGAACTTCACGAACCTAACCTCCTTGCAAACAATTAATTTTTGTTCTAAGTTTTGCAATTATTCTTTGGATAGGTTAAGCGAACTCGCCTACAAATGGTTCACACAAAACAACGCTTAACACCAATTTCCAGCTATTGGCAGGCATTTTGCGTTTAGCTCCTATAACAACCTTAAGTTAGAAAATAAGTTTTCTTTCAAGTAACTTGTACAAGTAACTTTAAGCGAAAGTATACTTTATATCGTGTAAATAGGGACTAATTTTAAGTAAATATTGTGTGAAATTAATACATAACCTAATTGATTAGCGTATTTAAGTACCTATATAGGATTTTAAAATAATATGGTTATTTTTACTGCTGACGTTATTTAAAGCGGGTTATTTACCGTGTTTTTGTTGTTATTTTGTGAAGCTCGATATTGGTAAATAACACGTTTTAATTAACTTGAATTGTTAAGTATTTATGACTAAGTTGACGTCATAAGGATGGTTAACGGCCGAAATAGAATTATCCAAAGTTAAACCGGTTTCATCCAAGTTTAACCAATCAGGCAGATAAAAAAACCAGTCAGGCAAACTGATATGCGACACCGATTCATGGTGAAAATCCGCACTAAGCATTAAGCGTAAGCGCTAAGCGTTTTCCTTATTACTTATTCGTACATCAAGGGAATGGAATCAATTGCCTGCGTCGTTCTCTCCTGACGTGTTCAATTTAGGGGTATAAATAATAAAGGTATCTTTTAGACCGCATCGTCACCTGGTGTGACAGTTGTCTAAGGACCTATCATTTGGAAAAAAAAACATGTCTTTCAATTCAAGCGATTTATATCATTTTGTTGCAATTTAAGGGATGAAAACACTAACGGCAGGAACATTCTAAGCAATCTTATGACGTTAACTGTACTATGCCATGTAATAAATAATCTTGTACTTTCGTTCTATTCCACAATTGTATTTATCAATATAAATAACATATTTTTCAACTAGCTGCGTCCCGAGGTTTCACCCGCGTCAGATTAACGTTTTTATATAGTCACAAGCACAACTAACTTTTTTTTTTCGTTTTAAACATTCCATGTCTTCGGAACGCGATAATGATGATGAGAAGAAGACACAAGAAACTCATGTGGTCCTTTTTTCTGTGATCATGCTCCAATAATAAATGTTAAATTAAATTCTATTTAAGTTATTATAAACCAATTTCAAATATTAATAAGTTGCAAGTTTCCACCCGAACATACATACATTCACTGCAAGTTAAATAAAAGCTTTTAAAAACAAAACTTGTTTGTAAAGAATAGGCTCTAAAACTACTGAACCGATTTTGCTAAAACTTGGTATGAGGATACATTAAACCAATGAGAGTAACAGGCTGCTTTTATCCCGATATTCCCACGGGATTGGGACTTAACGCTGGTGAAACCGCGGGACGCTGTTAGCATATTAAATAATTGGTTTGTTAAGCATTGTGACTAGGGCTCAAAAAGTCTAACAACTGGTTAAGACGCCTTTTGAGAGCTATTTGGTCAGGCAAAATGAGCTACTGGCTATAAAAGATGGTTTTATACAGCGTCAGCAACTTCGAATCCTGTAGTGCTGGGGGACAGGTTGTCGGATAAAAATAAGCTTGCTTGACCAGCACTAATTATGTACTTTTTGTTGATCTATCAATGTATCTGTCTGGGTAGAAATGTGTATAATAAAGTGATAGAAGTGATGTTTTAATGTTTTTGTTTAGGTTTGGGTAAAAACGGGAACCTATTACTAAGAATTCGCTGTCCGTCCGACTGTCTGTCTGTCACCAGACTGTATCTCATGCATGAACCATGATCGCTAGTTTATGTCTACACTGTTTGTGATGAATAGGCTCCGAAGCTACTGGACCGATTGTAATGTAACTTGGTATGGGGATTAATTTATTAATTGGGAGTAAAATAGCTTTTTCTTCTTATACTAGGTGCTGCCAGCGACTTCGTATGCGTAGTAGTTCTGTTTTATACACTAAAACCTTCCTTCCAAATCTATCTATAAAAACCGCATTAAAATCTGTTGCGTAATTTTAAAGATCTAAGCATACATACGGACAGACAGCGGAAAGCGACTTTGTTTTATACTATGTAGTGATTCCCACGGGATCGCAACTTACTCTGGTGATATAGCAGGCAGCCTACGGTTCCGCATAAATAGTACTCTTAATAAAGTAGTAAATAGAAGAAGCAGCAGATAGATGTAGTGGCAGAGGAAGAAAAGAGTGGTTAGTAGCATTGTACCAATTTTTATTAAAATCAACGCCATCTAGCGTAGAACTATGTACTTAGTAGTAGCATTTACTAAGAATGTACTTACACCGATTTTTTATTAAAATCAACGCCATCTAGCGCATCCGTCTTGAACTAAGTACCAAGTTAGAGAGATCATAGGTATAATCTGATAAGCAAATGAAGAATGAAATAGTTTATCAACAATTAGATAGACGGCGTTACCAATCTGATAATTTCATGAAGAAAATTAAACACACAATACATCAATGGTAGGATTTTTTACTAGAAGGTCAATAATTTATTTTAAAAAATAGTGTTTCATACCTCAAGAGGAGAAAAGGGGCCTATCATACCATTCTTATAACGTACCTACTTTAAAAAGGATGAGGTTTGACTGCCGCATTCTTACCTTCACTCGCGTTCCTCAAAGGCCCCTTTTGGGGGACTTTTGGGCATTCAGGTATCGTCTAGGTATGCGTGTTACATGGCCAAAAGCTGACCTATGCACCTTGTATAATATTATTATATAATTTTTAGCCCATTCCGTCCCACTGCAGGGCCAAGGCCTCCTAATGTTATATTGCAGGACATTCCACACATTGCGATCTAGCCCCATATGTAACTAGACTTGTGTTACGGGTGCTAAGACAACGGATATACTACATAAATACTTTTCTTTTGTAAATATATACTTATAATACATAGAAACAACCAGACCACAGACAAATATCTAAGCATAAATACATTTCTGAGGCGGGAATCGAACCCGCAACCCTGTGTTTGGCAGTCCGGCATGGTGACCATTGTGCCAACTGGGTCGTCGTGGTACATAATTTAAAAATGGTATTTACAATAAAGAATTTATCTATCGAGCAGTGTTGCCAGAAGGTTACGTTTGTAACCTTTTAGGTGAAATTAAGCCTGTTTTTTTAGGTTACACTACTCAAAAGGTAACTTTTCGGAATTTCAAAATCAATTCTTATTTTTTTTACGTACATAAAACTAACATGAACTCTTTAAATTTTTCTAGCAATATATGTAGGTAGGTACTTATTTAGTAAAAAAAATGAAAAATTCGCTAAAATTCATACAACCGCTTTTCAAAAGTGCGTAAATAAATATCCCTATAGTATAGACCCTACACCTAGCTACAAAAATCGACCGTGAACGTATGTGCCTCACATATTACTACAAAATGCAACTCTTATTTAACATCGAATAATAAAAAAAACACTAAGAAATATGAAAGCTTACTTTTTACACGAAAAGTTTACTTTTTTAATTTTTGACAAGACCCTGCTGGCAACACTGCTATCGAGCCACCAAAATTACAAATGCTAGGTACGGTCTGCTGCATAATTACAGACCCACCATAGAGCTCCAAAACGGCTGTTATAAGAATGTTTTAAACACAAGCTAAATTCTAGGCACCTGCTTTAGGTAAAGTTTAAAGTCTTCTAACTCATTAATTAATCAAACAAAAAATATATTAGAAGAAAAACATTCCAATAATAGTAATTTTCAATTATGCAGCCGATTGTACCTAAATTGTAAACTTAAGGCGCTATTCCAGTACCGTGTGTAGGTATTTATATTACCTTAGCCCCCGCTCTCAAAAACGTAGCGTGCTGCGTGCTAACTGTTATATTTGATCGATATGCAAAACATTTTAGCATTATTATCCACAAATATAGTTCCTAGAGGTCAAAACCTATCATTTGATTCATTTTTAGAAACTAACGTTAACTATTTTTGAATAAAACCCGATAAACGATCTAATAATTCTCTGTTTTCTAACATTTTTTTATTGAACGAAGTTGTTCATATCATGTTTTCAACTACAATAAACAAAAATATGGTTATTAAACTACAATATCCATTTATATACAAATAACAAAAAAATAGTATTTGATTACTTAGAGTTGCTTAAAACAAAGGTCGATTTTGGTAGCTTTATTAGCACAGGGCCTTAATCAATTACCTGTCGTTACAGTCAACAGTGTCAACACACACAATCGCATGAAAAATTAACAAACAATGACCCTGGTATTATTAAAAGTTTATCGGACAACAAGACCGGTATTCTATGACCTGGACGATACCAACTGACTTCTGGCTTACAGTGTATCGTTTAACCCTAGACCCTGGCTAAGGGCCAGAACGAGGTTACATATAAAAGCAAGTTATGCTCATTGTACTACAGTCAGGTTTAGACATTGAATGGGGATCCAAGGATTGCAGTGTGGATGTGGAATTAGTTATTTATTATCTAATGTGTTAGTGTGAATGCAGCTTTAATGATAACAGTGTCTTTGACCTTCGGATTGTAAAGGATTAGTTTTTACCCGCGTCTTTATCCACTTAGTTGGGTTTGAGTGTTTCCAAACTTTCTTAGCTAATGTTTACATTTTAAAATAGATGACTGATCTGTTTATTACCTTGAGCTGTATACGTATAATATCAGACAGTCAGGACCTTGATTTTTATATTGATAGTCATTAAGAGGAAAGGGTACCGGGGGCTCTCTCCATAGAAACGTAGTCGACTGTTTCTTTCCTGGGGCCTAATTCTGCTATTTTGCATTAATGGATTTACCATTGTCATTATATCGAGACCCTGTTGATATTATATCGAGATTGTTACTTTATTTGGTATTCTGCTAAAGTTTTAATAACATCGCAATAGAATCGCTGTGGAGTCTCAATGGAATGGTAATAGATACGTCGCTGGTGTTGCCTACCAACATGGTATATGTTGCTAAGCGATATACCGTTTTGACAACTGTCGAGATTCCATTGATCCACGATTCTAGAGCAGAATACCAAAGTGAGTCAGTGGTGTTTTGATAGAATAGTTAACATCAGAAGAATACCAATTTGACATGTAATGTCATATTTTTGACATTAAATGTCTATTACGATTCCATCGACACTCTATTGAAACACAATTGTGTTAGCAGACATAGGCCCCTGGATTATTGGACACTAGCACAAATATTTTTGTGCCATAAAACTTATAACTGCTGTGACCATGCCCCTATGTTTTGGTTTTTTTTCATTTTCTAATTATCATAGAAATTAAGATTAAAAAAAAAAAAGAAAAACATAGGGGCATGGTCATGGCAGTTATAAGTTCTAGGGCACAAAAATATTTGTGCTAGTGTCATTATTCAGGGAGGAAACAGTCAACTACGTTTGTGTGGAGAGAGCGCCGGTACCCTTTCACCTTAATACGTTTATTTGAATACATACAATCTAATGGGATTCAGTAGGCTGATTCACAAACCATCGGAGGGCTACCGAAACAAATAAAACTGAAAAGACAAGGATGGCAACATTGGCAACACGTCAAAAGTCACGGGAGTGAAAGAGCAGCATTTTTTTAAGCTATTGCATAGCTTTTATCGCGGGCTTTGAGTGCGGCGACCGAATCAAGAAATTCCGTAACGAAAATAATACCTCCCCCCACTCCGCCCACCATGTAGCTCGGCCGAGCGTTCGCTTAACGTGTATGTATATGGTACGACTGTACGAAGCTCGCACGATGCAATAGCTTTACCGCGGCAGTCCCCGAGTGCTACATGTTTTTTCGTTTCGGTTGCCTTCCGACTGTTTGTGAATCAGGGGGCAGATCAGTTTGCGGAAAACTTTGCACTTTAGTATCTACATATAGTACCTAAAGGTGGGGACAGACTAGCTAGAGCAGGGGGCCGTTGAGAGTAGAGGATCTGATAGGGGAGCGGTTACGTGAACCCATTTATTATAGTACCACACTTCGAACATTTGCCTGTATTGTACCATTCGTACGAACGTTACATGTGGTTGAATTACTCTAGAACTATAATAGTCCATACCTACTCACCATTAGATTTTTATAGATCATACAGCAACAAAAAATAAGTAAGGCTGGTCGTTTAATAAAACTAAAAACTTTTTGAAACACCTGGTCCAATGCCATCACCTTTCTATATTACACACTCGCTCGTTCGTCGGGGGCGGTCTGTGCCCAGACTCTCAAGAGACTGGGATAGCGGAGTGTCCCAGTCTCTTGAGAGTCACTGATTAAAAGTCTCACAGCAATTCACTAGCGATTTTTTTCTGTTTACTCTAATTTCTGTTCATTGTATTTTTTTAGAATGTTTTAAGTATTTCGCAAAATGTCCCAAATGTTTACATATAAATTCTTAGAATGATTGATGTCTGCGACACAGACATTAACCTAGTGTGGGTATCATATATAAGCTTGTTCTATTATTGTTTAACAAAGTATTTTTATGTTTATGTTTTATATATGATGCTTACGTAAAATATACCTATTAATGAAAATTACGTAATTTCCACAAAACAAAGCAACGGGCTGTAAACAAGTTTATCTTTTAAAAGTTAAAATACCTTCTAAGTTATATTAAGTAGGTAGTGAAGACGTGACATAAAAGATAAGGCATTTAATGTTCATTAAGAATAGCCTGTTTATTTCTTGTTATCTCATATTTGATAAAACTATCATGCATTGAGCTTGTGAGAAGTTCCTACCTACCTATTAAAATATATTATTTATATATTTTATTTATATATAATATATTATATATATATTATATATATAATATATTATTATATATATATTATAGTATATTAAAATTGCCACCTACTATTGGTTTAAGAACTATAAAAATTTGATTGTTTTTCCCTATTTAAAATGTTATGTAAATATCATGCTGTTGCCATCCGTCCGGGTTTCCCCGGATTTGTCCTAGTTTAGAGGGCGTCCGGGGACCACCCGGGCGGGGTTTCATTTGTAGTAGGCCAAATGAGACCCCAACTGCTGGGACATGAAAATTTTGCCCGTACCGGAAAATATAACCCTGGTCATTTTAGGGTTCCGTACCCAAAGGGTAAAAACGGGACCTTTTTATTAAGACTGCCCGTCTGTCTAGGCTGTATGTCATGAACCGTGATAGACAATTGAAATTTTCACAGATGATGATAAAAATAAATACTAAAAACAGAATAGAATAATTGTACGGTACCCTTCGTGAGCAAGTCCGACTCGCACTTGGCCGGTTTTTATTTATATTAATGGTAAAAAATGTAAGATTTACTATTACTAGTTTCTTACAGGTAATGATGAAAATAAACAAAAAATATTGATTTAGTAAAAAGTTTTGATTTTCCGCGATTGTCCGGGTTTAAGCTCCGAAATCCAGGGTCTTCACGCTATTTGTCCTAGTTGGCAGATTTTTAAGATGGCAACCCTATGCTAGAACGACTGAACTGAATGCTGTGTTAAGGCGGGGGAGGTCACCTACCTAAAACTAAAAATGTTACATGTTTTTTTTTAATGCAAATTGTCTATGCAATTTATAGATCATAGCCGACATTTCGATAAGTATGTATGTACAGGTCTCCCAAAGTGATAATGCGCATAGAAATCTTCGTCACTGGTCGGCAACGGTCGTATTCCCCGAGCGTCGGAAGACGATATGTATATATAGTGGCTAAGTGCATTTTCTTCATGCATTAATTTAGTAGACTTATGTATTTTGTGCTAAAAGAGATAAATATTATCCAAAACAAAAAGATTTTTTCAATTCGAACCAGTAGTTCCTGAGATTAGCGCGTTCAAACAAAGAAACAAACTCTTCAGCTTTATAATATTAGTATAGATTCCTATATCTATTTGTTTATTTATGCATGTCTATCTTTCTATTACATTTAGATAAGCCTAAATCTGATTTTTAAAATGTTTTTTCTAGTACTTAATATGTATTTAACGTAGGAATTTTTAATCTTTTAACATTAAAATGTTAGTATATTTACCTATTTTACAAAATAAACTATTTAAATTTGAATAAGATAATAAAGTTGAAATTAAATTTACCCCTGAAAACAAAACCAAGTAGGATGTGTAACAGCAGCTCTATATAATTCCACACAGAGAGAACACGTGCAGTCTCCACCAATATATAAAGACGATTGACAAACTTTTGACAGACCTCTGACTGACCGGCGACCGCCGCCGCGCCGCCCGAATTGTTTTCGATTGTGTACACATGATATTGACTCCTATTTCTTTCGAACAAGGTGCAAAATGCAATTGCATTGTTTAGGGCTCTTACGATTCAATGATTCGGGTGTTTCCGGGAATACGACAATTAGCGAAGATCTGCATGCGCATTGTTAATTTGGGAGTACTGTATGTATGTATGCATACGGGCTTTTTTCCGCAACTAGACTCTTTTTAATTGGGTCCTTTTTGCGTGAGGATGGAGTAGGCTTGCCCAGCACCTACTACCCTCTCAGCTTAGTCGACCATGTCCAGAGGAAAGAACTTGTCAATACTTCTGGAGCCAACTAAGCCGCGGGTTTCATCACAATGTTTTCCTTCACCGTAAAAGCAATGTCAATTAGCGCACATAAATTTTTCTTAAGAAAAATACATTGGTGCACGGCCGGCTGGGATTCGAACCCACGACCTTCAGAATGAAAGTCGGGGTATCTACCACTAAGCCAACACCGCTCTATAAGTAAGTATTAATACTAGGTAAGTATAATTTTAAGACAATTTCCTTGTCGTTATAAATCTATTTTAGACTAATAAGTAGGTAGTATTAATTTTGTTTTTTTGCCAAATTTTAAACCGATAGGCCCGTTGGTCTGAGCTATGCTTTTAAAAATCAATCAGACAGTCAGAACTTTTGTGTAAAAGAATTTGAATGAAACATTTTTGGTGTAAAAGGAAAAAATTGTTTTAGATTCAGATTCAGATCGTTTATTTGAAAAATATAGTCAGGTAGTATGTATTACATACAGCAGGTCATAGCAATAGCAATAGGTTTGGCCGGAAGACGCGTTGCAGCCAAGTTACGCTTGAATGTAGCTTACAGCTGAGGTCGACCCATTTGGGGCAGCACATGGCTTCTTAAATATTCTGTACGTTTTTTTTCTATATTTTTTCGTTGTATAAGTTACCTATTTATTTGTATGTGTTAATTTAAAAGTTGTCGAGTTAATTTTAATTGTTATAGTAACTGAATTATTGAACGTCTGGTCCAGACATGTCTGTTGTTACCTATTTTTTCCTATATTACATAACATCTGTAGTAAACCTAACATCTGAAAACACAGTCAATCAATAAATGATTTCTAATTTCTGATTTGTACCAAATAAATGTTTTTCATTTTTCTTTCTTTCTTGTATTTTTGCTAGTAGATAAGCATACAAATGTGGCTTGCGTTTGTTTGATACTTAAATCTGACAATGGGCTCAACGTCGTTGGCGACTACCCCCGCCTTCATAAAAAAATCGGCCAAGCGCGAGTCGGACTCGCACAGGAGGGTTCCGTACTATGTTGTATGGGAACTTCACTTAAATAAATATATATTTTTTTCTGTTTTTAGTACCTTTGTTGTTATATCAGCAACAGAAATAAATACATAATCTGTGAAAATTTCAACTGTCTAGCTATCACGGTTCTCGACATACCTACCTACAGCCTGGTGACAGACAGACTACCAGTGAAGTCTTAGTAATAGGATCCCGTTTTTACCCTTTGAGTATGGAACCCTAAAAATAAATAAATATACATATTAGTTTGTACCTACCTAATCTATACTAATATTATAAAGTTGAAAAGCTTGTTTTGTTTGTTTGTACGCGCTCATCTCAGAAACTACTGGTTCGAATTGACAAATTATTTTTGTATTGGATAGTCCATTTATCGAGGAATTCCATTATACTTTTTATTTTGATATTCCCATGAGATCGGGAGTTACGCGGGTAAAACCGCGGAGCACTGCTAATCTATCTTCTATACTCTATACATATAAAATTCTTTGTCCTGAATGACTGACTGACGGATCAACGCACAGCCTAAACCGCTGATCGTAGAGACCTGAAACTTGAAGGGTGTGTTCTTTGTATGACGTAGGCATCGGAAAAGAAAGGATTTTCCGAAATTCCACTCCTAAGGGGGTAAAAAAAGGGGGCAAAGTTTGTATGGGACAACATGATTCTTTGGTCCAATCTACTTCAAATTTTGCATAAACATCGTTTCGACGAAGTCGCGGGCAAGAGCTAGTCTATACATATAATAAATCTGTAGACATCAAAAAATCTGTAATTGTAAGATATCCAGAAAAAAATTACACAGGTCGCCTTAAAATCGTTAGCTGAACACGATAGGGTAGTTTTTAGAATTTTTGTCTGTTTGTCTGTCTGTTTGTTTGTTTGAACCAGGTAATCTCATAAACTACAGAACAGATTTTAACAAGGTCCACACGAATATGTTCAGAATCAGAATATATCAGAATAACATTTAGGGTATGTTTTAATTTAACTTTAATACAATAATTAAGATATTTGATAAAAAAACATTTAAAAAATGTGAAATCGAAATATTTTTCCGTGGTAAAACGTAATCGAACGTCAGAAGGGAACAGTACCCTTACCACGGGTATTTTACGTATTCGATTAAACTTACTATATTGAGTATTTACTATGAAACTTCCTAAAAATCAACTTACTTAGGTCCACCCGTCTCTGAGAATATCGGTAGTGACACACCGACAGACAAACGGACAAGAGAGTTATCGAAAAAGGGTTTATTTTTTTCGAGTTCTTCAAAAAGTCATGGTAGGGGTGCAGTACATGCCTCCGCTCAAGATGACCGCTGTCATAAAACCAAATAGTAAAACCATTTTAAACTACCTACGTGAAACTGAAAATGAGTTTAGTACAAAGAGGTACTACTACATAATATTACCGATCTCCTTTACCGAAGACCTCCGATGTTAAACTTCTATCGCGCTTTTCTCCTGCTATAGTTTGAATTATGAGTTCAAGTAGCGGAAACCTTAGATAGTAAAAACAAAAAGAATTATCCAAATCGCTCCAAGAGTTTACAAGTAATCAGCGAACATAAATAAAAAATATATATATACGTGACGAATTGAGAACCTCCACCTTTTTTGGTGTCAGGGCGCCGGTAGAGGCGCAGCATGGTCATACGTCGCGTTGACCATTTTCATCTTTACATTTATTTTATTAAATAAGATATCTTGAACTAAATATATCTACCTGAATTCGATTACTAAGAAAAAACCTAGTATGTACTAAACTTTGGCAGTATGGATGAGCCGTGCGAAGCCATAATTGTTATTCTTTGGTGTTACCTAAATCAAGGAGGTTATGTTTTTAAAGTCCCTAATGCGTAATGATACTGATACAGGCTACAAACACATTGCACAAGCCGCGAGAAGCCATAATTTAACATGACAGCTGTCAGTGAAAGCGTTTTTCCCTAGGGCCGAAAGTTTTTCTTTCTACACGCTCTTCAGGCATCTTTAGACCTACTTTCGGAGTATGAGTAAGCCTAGAATAAGAATTGCCTTTGCCAAATCAATTAAAAATATAGTTTAAAAACAATGTAACTACCTATTTTGTTTTTATAACTTACACCGAATGATAAATTGTATCTATGCAGAAAAATGCTAGGTATTCTAAATAACCCAAAACCACATCGCGAATGAAGTCGCGGGCAACAGCTAGTAAATAATAAAATACCAACTGATATAAAACAATGGAACGTATAAAACTGCGGTCAACAAAAAGGTCCAACTGGGAATTCGCTATATTTACCCACAGTTCGATACTTAACTCGATTTATGGACATTTGGGGCGCTGATAAATATTTATAGATGTCGTTTCTGTCCCACGGTAATATATTGGACCATAGTTTTTTAATGTTCGTAGGTTATCTAGTGGTTTTTTCCTATATTTTAAGCGGAAAGGATACCGGGGGCTCTCTCCATACAAACGTAGTCGACTGTTTCCTCCCTGGATAATGACACTAGAGCAAATATTTTTGTTGCATAAAACTTATAACTGCCATGACCATATTGACCATGCCCCCTTTTTTGTGTTTTAAATCTTAATTTCTATGATACTTAGAAAATGAGAAAAAACCAAAACATAGGGGCATAGTCATGGCAGTTATATGTTTTATGGCACAAAAATATTTGTGCTAGATACAAAGATACAAAGATATTTTATTGCATAATTGTAGGTTACAAAAGTTCTTATAAATTTAAGTATAATGTATAGGTCCACTTTCAATTTACCTTCTAAGGTGAGCAATCTAATTACTTGTCAAAATCAAAGTTACAAATAAAACTATTTAAAAAAAATGATTAAAATAACATCATTCATTTCACTTAATTGTCACATCCGTTATGTATTATTAAATTTATAAATTTAGTGTCTAGTGTCATTGTCCAGGGAGGAAAAAGTCGACTACGTTTGTATGGAGAGAGCGCCTGTACCCTTAAGTAGGACTACCTAATATTTATTTTAAAGAAAACCGGCCAAAAAAACCGGTCGGACTTGCGCACGAAGGGTTTTGTACCATGTTGTATGTGAGCCCCACCGAAATATTATTATTTTCTGTTTTTAGTATTTGTTGTTATAGCGGTAACAGAAATACAGCATCTGTGATTTCAACTGTCTGGCATATGGCTGTTCACTACGTGTAAGTAAATAAATAAATATTGCAAGACATTTCACTCATCGCCATCTAGCCGCAAGACTTGTGTTATGGGTGCTAGACAACGGATATAATACTTTTATACTTTTCTTTTGTAAATGTTTACTTATAAATTAATAAATAAATATTGCAAGACATTCCACACATCGCCATCTAACCCCAAGCTAAGTAACTAGACTTGTGTTATGGGTGCTAGACAACGGATATACTTTTCTTTCGTAAATATATACATACTAGCTGCGTCCCGCGGTTTCACCCGCGTAAGTCCCGATCCCGTGGGCATATTGGGATAAAAAATATCCTATGTCCGTCTCCTGGCTCTAAGCTACCTCCCTACCAATTTTCACCCAAATCTGTTCTGCCGTTCTTGAGTTATAAGTGGTGTAACTAACACGACTTTCTTTTATATATATAGATACATAGAAACAACCAGACCACAGACGAATATCTAAGCATAAATACTTGTCTAAGGCGGGAATCGAACCCGCAACCCTAGTTTTGGCAGTCCGGCATGGTGACCATTGTGCCAACTGGGTCGTTAAAAAAGGTATGTGCGAGTAAAACTTGTTTCAATAATATTGTCTTTGGGCCCTTCGTGCTTCAATAGACAACATCAAGCTGTACTTATAACTCGAGAAAAATCAAGTAGATTTAACTTAAAAAAACTGCAAAAACTCATACGTGTTCCAAAGAAAATCTCGAAGAAAAAGTTTTCCTAAAAACAAAAATCATTTTCTCAAAAAGGAACGTTTCGAGATTCTCGTCTTTTCTCTCTATTTTTTAGCACTCAATAAAAAGTGCGCAAGATACCAAACTAACTTATAGCTCCTGCAGATAACAGACTTCATCTTTTCATTTTATTTTCATACCCAATTCCCTACTCATGTGCCCAAAGGGGAAAAACTGTCTGTCTGCCTGTTTTCTAATTTTATCTATCTATGCCACATATACGAAGTTTCACAATCGGTTCAGTAATTTTTGCGTGAAGAAGTAACAAACATACTCAGACTACATGTGGAGCAAACATACTAACATACAAACTTTCGCATTAATAATACCTACTAGTAGTATGATATACTGTAAACCATAAAGTGAACGATAAAGTGCTATCAAAGAGAATGTTGAGATGGATCTGTGGAGTAACGAGGATGGATGAAATAAACAAATAAATATTGCAAGACATTCCACACATCGCCATCTAGCCCCAAGCTAAGTAACTAGACTTGTGTAATGGGTGCTAGACAACGGATATACTGCTTCTATACTTTTAATTTGTAAATATATACTTATAATACATAGAAACAACCAGACTACAGACAAATATCTTACATAAACACAAATACTTGTCTGAGGCGGAAATCGAACCCGCAACCCTAGGTTTGGCAATCCGGCATGGTGACCATTGTGCCAACTGGGTCGTCAAATAAGAAACGAGTATATTAGAGGAAGCCTGAAAGTAGCTCCAGTTACTGAAAAAGTAAAAGGGAATAGTTCGAGTTGGTATATGGACATGTGATGAGAGAGGAGACGCATGTGACCAGAAGAGTGATGAGTATGAATGTAGAGGGATTGAGAGGAATAGGACAGCTTAAGAAAAGTTGGATGGACTGCGTGAGACAAGACATGAAGAGATGTGAACGATGCGATGCCGACTAATATAATTTAAGGAAAAAGCGACAACCTCAAATGAAAGCTGAATCAGTTCTTTTCCATACAAAGGTTGCCTGGAAGAAATCGCTTTTAGCGATAAGGCCGCCCATTTCTGCAACATAAACTGTTTCTTCCTGTGTTGTACAAATAAAGTTATCTATCTATACCATAAAAAAATATACAGGCTTTTTTTTTTTATTTTTTATTTTATTTATTTTTATTTATCTACTAGCTGTTGCCCGCGACTTCGTTCGCGATGTGGTTTTGGGTTATTTAGAATACCTAGCATTTTTTTGCATAGATACAATTTATCATTCGTAAGTTATAAAAACATTGTTTTTAAACTATATTTTTAATTGATTTGGTAAAGGCACTTTACTTAGGTACTCATACTCCGAAAGTAGGTCTAAAGATATCTGAAGAGCGCGTAGAAAGAAAAACTTTCAACCCTAGGGAAAATCGCAATCGAAAATGTCATGTCAAATTATGGCTTCGCACGGTTCATCCATACTGCCAGAGTTTAGTACATAATAGGTTTTTTCTTAGTAATCGAATTCAGGTAGATATATTTAGTTCAAGAAGATATCTTATTTAATAAAATAAATGTAAAGATGAAAATGGTCAAAGCGACGTATGACCATGCTGCGCCTCTGCCGGCGCCCTGTCAAGATGTTGCAGATGTGGCTTTATGCGACCGTGCGGTCAGTGTCGTTCCTTGAGTATTAAAATACTGGCGGGAAATGCTTGCATTTTGAATGATTTTAATTAGTATTATCTTTTGTTATTTTATTATGTTTTGTGTAAAGTTTAATCTGGTTTTTCATTTATGATTGTGTATTTTGTGTAAATAACATTTTCTAGACAAACCTGTAATTTAAATCTACGGTCTTCGCGTCATTACTCAGTGTTGGATAAACTAATTTATAAAAATCTCTTCGGTAAGTACCGACGTATTTGAGTATTGAAAACATGTTGAAAACAAATAGCAAAAACAAAAAAAATCTACATAATGTATAACCTCTTTGATCCCAACCTTGTAAGAGGATCAGGTAGTATGGAGTCTCTCATTCACTCTCGTTATTAGGAAGAATTTTATGTTTTTTCGTAATGAAAAGCACAGTGTTTACCTCGGGTTTGTTTTGTTTACCCAAGGTGTGAAAGTCACTCATTGAGCCCCGAGACGGAGTTTGGCGCCCGAGCGTAGCGAGGGTGCTAATAGTTCGAGGGACTAAATGAGTGACTTTCACACCTTGGGTAACAATGTACTATTTTTGTTAATTTTTCACAAATAAAACATAATACACAACAATATGATAAGCTAAAACTAAGTCCGATTTCTATTCGCACAAAACTTTCAACATACTTTGTCTTCCTAGTTATCTTTAGATTTTTGTAAATCAAAGAAAAAATAATTATCAACTACCTTTGTGTCTCGATTCATATTCTTCAACTAATAATATAAGAGGTTATTTTAGTATTTATAACACCAACATCATGCAAATAATAATCTATTTTGGTGCAAATAATATTTTACATTGTTTATATTATCAAATAATAATATTAATGATTAAAAAGAAAAGCCATTGGACAGGACTTAAAATAACGCGATGCACATTGAGATCCTTACATATTAATAGCAGGCATTACGTTGAACAAAAAATGCTTTCACACCAAACATCTAAAGCGTCTCGGAAACGGGGTATTTGATGCTTCAAATACACCGTTTCACATCACGTTCCTACGTGATGTCCTATGATTTCACAAAAGTGCACGGTGCCTTTTGAGACTCATACCTATCGATATAGGGCATCGAAAAAAAAAACAAATAATAAAAACACCAACCCTCTAAAGCGTTTTGGATACAGGGTTTTTGAAGAAACGTGATGTTCCTTGAATTTCTAAGAGTGCGCGGTGACTTTATGCCAAAAATAATTGTGTAAAATTATGTTATGCCTAAGGTTTGTATGTCAAAACCGATTATTCCAAAACCTTTATGCCAAACTACAAAAGGACATTCAACTTCTAAAGCGAGACGTTTTGGGAATGGAATATTTAAAGAAAAACCGGCCAAGTGCGAGTCAGACTCGCGCACCGAGGGTTCCGTACAAACCTGTAGGTATATAAGTAAAAGTTATGGTATTTTTATTGCTAAATGAAATCCATAACATAACAATGTGGAAAGCTGACGGTACCTTGTCAATACATATATGAAAACATTATGTATGTTCGGAAAAATCTTCATCTCTTTAAGAGGAGAAGTGATAGACATAATTTTAATACTAGAAATAGGCACAATTTGGATCAATCTCGGTTTAGATTGGCTAAGGTACGAAAATTCTTTTATGAGGAATTGTGTAAAATTTTATAATAAAATACCACTGCGGATTCTACAACTGAACGAGACAAAATTTAAAACATGCATAAAACGCACACTATGTAGATTTTTGTTAATCGCATAACAACGTTTGCTGGGTCAGCAAGTCTAATATATAAAATTCTCGTGTTGCGGTGTTTGTTTCCAAACTCCTCCGAAACGGCTGAACCGATTTGCATGAAATTTTGTGTGCATATCGGGTAGGTCTGAGAATCGGCCAACATCTGTTTTTTTTTTAATCGCTGAACAACGTTTGCTGGGTCAGCTAGTAAGTTTATGATTATTAAAAAAAAATATACTATGTGATGTAACTAAAAATTTAAGATTTTCGGAATTTTTCCTATATGTGTACTTTATAACGTTGCTTCATGCCAAATTTCAAGATTCCAGGTCGTCTGGAAGTATCCTTTAGGTTTTGATTCCCTTGCGAGTAGTTGCGAGTTTCAAAATATGCGGCTTTAATTGCTGTATCTTTTGATTGCGTTGACGTAGAAGTTTGATTTTGTTACAGCTTAAAGATATTATAGACTTGAGTATTTGTTAAGAATTTCAATATAATACCACTACGCGTTCATGAGTAAAGGGGTAATAAGTTTAAAATTATTAAAAATATTTTTATTATATGATGTAACTAAAAATTTATGCTTTTAGCAATTTTTCCTTTATCTGTGTTATAAGACGTTGCTTCGTACCAAATTTCAAGATTCTGAGTTCACGGGAAGTACCCTGTAGGTTTTGATTCCCTTGCGAGTAGTGGCGAGTTTCAAAATATGCGGTTTTAATTCCTGTTTCTTTTGATTGCGTTGACATAGAAGTTTGATTATTATAGATTTGAGTATTTGATATGAATTTCAATATAATACCACTACGCGTTCATGAGGAAAGGGGTAGTAAGTTTAAAATTATTAAAAATATTTTTATTATATGATATAACTAAAAATGTATACTTTTCGCAATTTTTCCTATATCTCTGCTATAAGACGTTGCTTCATACCAAATTTCAAGATTCTGAGTTCACGGGAAGTACCCTGTAGGTTTTGATTCCCTTGCGAGTGTCGAAAATTTGCGGCATAAACGGGAGTATCTTTTGATCGCGTTGACTTAGAAGTTTGATTTTTTCACAGCTCCAAGAGACCATACACTTGAGTATTTGATATGAATTTCAGCTTGATACCTCCACGCGTTCCTGAGAAAAAAGGTCTTGACAGACAGACAGACAGACAGACAGACAGACGGACAACAAAGTGATCCTATAAGGGTTTCCGTTTTTACCTTTTGAGGTACGGAACCCTAAAAACGATGATTAATGAAAAATGATGAAAAACCTATAATTTTTCAAAAGTGTGCGGTTCACTTTGAGTCCCATACCCATTGAAAATAACAAATAATGCCATCAAACAAAACTTTAAAGCGTTGGGCATTATTTATTCATCGGGTCTAAAATCACAGCGCAAAAAACATAACATAACCCATAACATAACCACGCTCCCACACTGAATGTCCGGACCTTTTTCCAATTTTCTTAATTTTTGACCAAAATACCCAGTTTTTTTTTACCTGTATATTTTTTAACCGACATCAAAAAAGGAGGAGGTTCTCAATTCGTCACGTATATTTATATTTTTTTATGTATGTTTGCTGATTACTCGTAAACTCTTGGAGCGATTTGGAAAATTCTTTTTTTGTTTTTACTATCTAAGGTTTCCGCTACTTGAACTCATAATAAGCGCGATAGAAGAGTAACATCGGAGGTCTTCGGTAAAGGAGATCGGTAATATTATGTAGTAGTACCTCTTTGTACTAACCTCATTTTCAGTTTCACGTAGGTAGTATTAAATGCAAACTATTTGGTTTATGACAGCTGTCATCTTGAGCGGAGGCATGTACTGCACCCCTACCATGACTTTTTGAAGAACTCGAAAAAAAGAAACCCTTTTTCGATCACTCTCTTGTCCGTTTGTCTGTCGGTGTGTCACTACCGATATTCCCAGAGACGGGTGGACCTAGTAAGTTGATTTTTAGGAAGTTTCATAGTAAATACTCAATATAGCATGTTTAATCGAATACGTAAAAAACCCGTGGTAAGGGTGCTGTTCCCTTCTGACGTTCGATTACGTTTTACCACGGAAAAATATTTCGATTTCACATTTTTTAAATGTTTTTTTATCAAATATCTTAATTATTGTATTAAAGTTAAATTAAAACATACCCTAAATGTTATTCTGATATATTCTGAACATATTCGTGTGGACCTTGTTAAAATCTGTTCTGTAGTTTATGAGATTACCTGGTTCAAACAAACAAACAGACAAACAGACAAAAATTCTAAAAACTACCCTATCGTGTTCAGCTAACGATTTTAAGGCGACCTGTGTATTTTTTTTCTGGATATCTTACAATTACAGATTTTTTGATGTCTACAGATTTATTATATGTATAGATACCAAAGAGCAGGAAGAAGAAGGAATAAGTGGCTTCAAATGTCACTGTCGGCCAACTATTGCCGCAAACTAGTCTGTTGTCTGCGAAGATCTTAGATGTCCCTAAGGAGTCTGCGTTATCTGGTAGAGATAGTGGCTTGATGACGTCATAAAACTGAACTGTATGCCGCTATCGATGTTAATGTGGGACCGATAAACTGTTACTGAAAGAATATGAGATAATTTTTTTTAGTTTTTTTTAACAAAGTAGGGAAGTATTTACCTACTTACTTACTTTTTTATTCTCGAATGAAGACTGAATTTAGAGAGAGAGAGAGAGAGAGAGAGAGAAAGAGAGAGAGAGAGAGAGAGAGAGAGCGAGAAGCGATTGTAGCACCACTTGCAGCAAAATTGCAAAAGGCACAAACGGGAGCTTGTGAGTGCTTTTTTTCTACAGTTTCTTGGGTAAAAAGAGGCCTTAGATTATTATTTTTTTTAATATAATATTTGGGCGATGAATTTTAGGTGTAGATTTTTTGGTGGTAAATAATCTAGCATTATTCAAATAAAACTACGCAATTTTACTGTTTGGGAACCTAATAATAAAGTTTTACCACGATCGATTTTGATGTTTTTCTGTAAACTTTCTGAGCTTTTCATTAATATATTTTATCTTCAAACCTACATAAAAGCCAGTCTATAAAGTGTTAAAGAAAGTTTATATTTAGAACAGAAGTGGGTGTTTGAATCGACCAATGGTGTCGCGTCGCGGGGTCGTGACCTCACCAATGACGTAGGGTTACGGGTTACGCCCTTAGAGGTAATTACGGTCCTGAAAATATTGAAACTTGGTGTGGAAGTTTTGTGACTGACTGTACTTTTCTATGAATACGTTTTGTGAGTTAAGAATTTACTTCTAAGTAGAGAGTTCTTTTTTTTTCAGCGACATCCTATCTTTACATCGACATAGCTATATAATACTAGCTGCGGCCAGCGATTTCACCCGCGTAAGTCCCGAACACAGCGCCATCTATTGGGTATATTTGCAACCTAGATGTCAAACAATAATGAAGAATTTTATCGATGAATCAACGTACACCGCCATCTATGAGAACTTCATAAAACTAAACAGTATATCAACACTTGCTTAACAAACCATTCATTGATACATTTCATTTGTTTACATTCACGACATAAGCGAATAATTGAGATGATAACTATCCTATCCAGTAAGTTAGACCAAAATACAGGTACATGTGAAATTTGATTGAAATCGGTTCAGTAGTTTTGGAGTTTATTGGCAACATACATCGTGACACAAGATTTTTATATATACATATTTCAGTACCTAACTAGTAGGTATTTAGTATTATAAAATAGAGATACTTAGTAAAACCTATACAAATAAAAACACATTTGAACATTTTCTTTTAAATTTTTAAATATTTTGTGTAATAGTATGTATTGCTCTTGAAGGAAAAACATCGTGATGAACCCCGCGGCTTAGTTGGCTCCAGACTTATAAAGTCAAAGTCAACATTTTGTATTCATTTAGGTACAGTCGGCTGCATAATTGCAGCTCCCGGTAGAGTTAAAAAAATACTATTATTGGCATGTTTTAATTCTAATAATCTTTGTTTGATTAGTTGATGAGTTAGACGATTTTAAAACTTAAATTAAAGTAGGTGTCTAGAATCTTGCTTATGTTGAAAACATTATTATAACAGCCGTTTTGGAGCTCTACGGTGGGTCTGCAATTATGCAGCCGACCGTACATGAGATAACATGGAAACGCCTTAAAAAATATGTTAGGATGTGTGCCTTCGGAACTTGCCCAACAATGACAAGACACAAGATTTTTTTATGAAATGGTATAGCATTAACATTGTCCTTGTGGTGAGGGAAAAACATTGAGAAACCCCGCAGCTTAGTTGGCGCCAGACGGAAAGGCGAGCTCTTTCCTCTAAATACGGTCGACTAAGGTGAGAGGGTGGGACTAAGGTATAGGTAGGTACTGGGCAAGCTTACTTCAACGTTATTAGACTATTACTAAGCTATTTTACTAATACCTAAGACCGATAGTACACTGTTAGGCTCACACACAGAAAAAAATAGATTTTTTGTAACAAGAAATAATTCTCTCCCTGTATACGCTAGAGAATAATTTCTTGATATTCTTTAAAAATAATAAGCAGTTTTGCCTTAAAACTTTTTGACGTGATAACGTCTTATAAATCGATGAACACCTGCACCCAAAAAAGTGAGACGTCATGTCACGTTATCGTTTTTGACAAGGTAACTATAGCAACGTATGAAATATGTCAAGTTATATCAACGGTACAAAAAAGTTCTTATGACGTTATCACGTAAAATTATCGTCCGTAAACCAATTACAATCATTTTTTTTCTGTGATTCTGTAATTAAATAAATAAATAAATATTACAGGACATTCCACATATCGCCATCTAGCCCCAAGCTTAGTAACTAGACTTGTGTTATGGGTGCTAGACAACGGATATACTACTTAAATACTTTTCTTTTGTAAATATATACATATAATACATAGAAACGACCAGACCACAGACCAATATCTAAGCATAAATACTTGTCTGAGGCGGGAATCGAACCCGCAATCTTGTGTTTGGCAGTCCGGCGTGGTAACCATTGTGTCAACTGGGTCGTCAAAAACAATTTAATTACATTGACATTCGACTTTACTATAACCAACATCTTAACCTACTTGTCTAATAAATATGTCAATTAGGGTAACCATCTGCCCTAGCTCAGACCCAGGTACTAAACAGGGCGGGCGGGTCGCCGGGTCGGGAGAGAGGGCCGCCCTCCGACCGCACCGCGCGTATCGATTTTACGGGCTACCTTCTTACTGTCACGAGAACAATCTTTTACAGTTAGGTAGTAGCTACGCTCTGAACAATATTTCAGGGTGTTTTATGCGAGAGAATCAGATATCTTCAACTCATCACGCATTTATAATCTTTATTTACACAGAAAACGGTTTATTTTAAGCATTGAAAATAATAAAATTTAATTCGAATCGAGAATAGTGTAAATTAGAAATCAATGTATATTTTATTATCTAATATATAAAAATAAGTCGGGTTTTCCTCCCTGACGCTATAACTCCAGAACGCACGAACCGATTTCCACGGTTTTGCTTTCGTTGGAAAGGTCTCGGGCTCCGTGAGGTTTATAGCAAAGAAAATTCAAGAAAATCTGGTGGCGAAACGGAGTTCGCCGGGTTTGCTAGTCTATATATATAAAAGAAAGTCGTGTTAGTTACACCACTTATAACTCAAGAACGGCAGAACAGATTTGGGTGAAAATTGGTAGGGAGGTAGCTTAGAGCCAGGAGACGGACATAAGATACTTTTTATCCCAATATGCCCACGGGATCGGGACTTACGCGGGTGAAACCGCGGGGCGCAGCTAGTTGTAAATAAATAGTAGTTTAAAAATAAAAACACGCTTTTATAGAAAATTTAACTAATAAAAAATAGAAAAGGATGCGGAAAGAAATCAATGAATCCTGGCGAATCTAATAAGGATAATCGAATTATTTCATTGTCATCGGTCTTTGACAGGTGTGCAAAGTTTGAATTAAATCTGATCATTCAAAATCGAGCCCAAAATAGTCGGTTACATAGAAGCAAACATACAGGTGAAACTAATAAAAGCGTCTTAATAAAAAAGCAGTTGAATTGAAGGTCCTCTCCTTATAGTATACGCTAGCTAGAGAAAAATGTCTTTAGTAAATGTTTCGCGATATTCTTAATTTTTAGAACAATTATTTTAAATTAACAATAACCTACTGCTTATCATTTTTAGATTTAGCAAATGTTTAATAGTACATTGCGATACAAGTGTGGTAAATTGATCATTTTATCGTGGCAGTTTATGACGCTCGAGCGGAACGCGAGTGCGTTTATAGAGCCGAGATAGACGGATCAAACCACACGTGTATAGTACGACTTTTATTATCACAGTTGCGAATAAAAGAAAAGACTTGAAAAGAAAATAAAATAATAATTAACAAAATATTTATGATAAGTCTATGTTTACTATTTTTTTAGGAATTATTTTTTTGTTAATTATACTCCCGAAAGGCCAGGCAAAAGACTTTTAACCTATATATACAGCCTCGTCTGACATACAATATTTTTTAAGAGTGTTTTCATTTGTTTTTGCGTCGGGGGTTAAAACAGAATACAATGGTAAGAAACCAATGTAACATAACAGGATAACTTTTTACACACTAGTGGCGTCAAGGTAATGTAAAACGCACGCGTGCGTAATACGTTGGATTATGAGCATAAAAGCGGTTGAATAAGATCCACTTAATGAGCAACTGCGATAAAAAATAATAAGCAGTATTCTTAATTTTCCAACATTGATTTTAAATTGAGAAAGAAAGAAGAAAAAAATGAAGATTTAGTAAATGATCTTAGAAATAATAAGCAGTAGGTATTCTTAATTTTAGAAAATTGATTTTAAATTAAGAAAGAAAGAAGAAGATGAAATTTTAGTAAATGATCTTAGAAATAATAATAGTTAGGTACATTTTCTTAGTTATGAAGCAGATGTTTCGAAGGTTTAGTGATTTCTCTTCAAATCGAAAAGTTAAAGTTCTCGTCAGAGATCTTACAGTTTGTCCACTTCTTGTAAGGTGTCATCTGTTGATACAAAATGGAACTGATATAACAGAATCCTTCTTTGAAGCAGAAAATAGCCGCCACCTGCCATTTCTTAAGTGATAAGAATGGTCATTTTATAACAAACGCGGACGATTTGAAACAAATTGTATGAAAAAGGACTTGAAAAGAAATACACGACACTGGCAAGATAGAAAAACCGGCCAAGTGCGAGTCGGACTCGTGCACGAAGGGTTCCGTACCATTGCGATCGATACATATCGAGCAAAAACCCCTAAAATATTGTATATCAGACGAGTATAGTATGTGAAAATATTGTATAAGTTGAAAGTCTTTTGCCTGCCCCTTTGGAAGTATAATCAACAAAAAATAAATTGCCAAAAAAATTGTAAACATGAAAATAACCTAAAATTCTTAAAAACACACTCAAAAATATTAATTTTTCTCTGTATTTAGTATTTGTTGTTATAGCGGCAACAGAAATCTGTGAAAATTTCAACTCACTAGCTATCATGGCTATCACGGACAGACGGACAGACAGCGAAGTCTTAGTAATAGGGTCCCGTTTACCCTTTGGGTACGGAACCCTAAAAATGCGCAGCTCCATCTGCCATAAACTGTACAAAATTCCAAGCAGTGATAAAAACGTACCTACAAATACTATAACTTTCTCTTGAAATATGTACGTGACATATTCTGCCCTCAAGGGAAAATGTTCAGAATGTTCATAATTATTTTAAAACAATACAAGCGACGAGCACATATTCCTAGATATCTTCTAGGAAAGCGTGTTACAACTTAGACTTCTTAGACTAAGACTACTTACACTAACCAACCGTATCGTACCATCTTGTGAGATAGTACAACTAACGTTACGATCGCCTGAACTAAATAAGATCCTACTTATATTATAAACTAGCAGCGCTCCGCGGTTTCACCCGCGTAACTCCCGATGCCGTGGGAATATCGGGATAAAAAGTAACCTATAGCCTTTCTCGATAAATGGACTATCCAACACAAAACGATTTTTTTAATTCGAACTAGTAGTTCCTGAGATTAGCGCGTTCAAACAAACAAACAAACTCTTCAGCTTTATAATATTAGTATAGATGTGAAAGTTTGTGTGTTTGAGTGTATGTTTGTTACTTCTTCACGCAAAAACTACCTACTGGACCGATATTTATGTCGGTCCAGTAGTTTTTGCGTGAAGAAGTTAAAGTTGAAGAAGGTGATGAAGTTGCGGTTCTTTGTCTTTAGACAAACTTCTTTGGGTTTACAAACACCAATGGCACAGTATTTTCAAAAACAAACCGATTATTTTAGATACTCTACGGCTAGAACTAGACGAATAGCAGTAAACGAAGCCCCTTCAAACTAAAAAACTTAAACACACTCTCGAAACTAGCAAACAAACAAACATTACAAAAACAACAAACGCTGGCCTGAAAACTTTTTAGTGTTTTTTTGTTTCTTTGTTTGTAACGAATAGGCCCCGACTAGGAAACTTGGTATGATGATAAATTGATTAATTGGGAATAATATAGGCTACTTTTTATCCCGATATTCCAATACAATATATTTAAAAGAAGTACTACTTCCCTAGAATCCCTTCTCCTTCAGGCTCCTCCCCTCATCTCCACTTTCTACAAAAAATCCTTCTCTTTTCACTCAGTGATACTCTGGAATTCCCTGCCTCAACCCATCCGATCTGCTAAGTCCCTACCCATTTTCAAATCTATGGTAACTGATCACTACCTCAGTACTGTCTAATAGCCATATGTATTCCTGTATTATTTATGTATGTATATATGTTTTTTTTGTATCTATGTATATAATTATATATTGGTATGTATTGTATGTATAATTTGATATTTTAAAGCCATATTTATGTAAATACTTTATATTATCACCTGTTACAGGTTATGTTTGGTATCCTGCTTGAGGAAATTCACAACCTACCATTAAAGCTGAATCAGTTCTTTTCCATCCAAAGGTTGCCTGGAAGAAATCGCTTTCAGCGATAAGGCCGCCCATTTGTGCAACTTATGCTTTATAGCTGTTACTTCGCTTTGTGTATATAGTGTTCTGTTTTTCCTGTGTTGTACAAATAAAGTTATCTATCTATCTATCTACTTATGCCATACTTTACCTATTTTAATATTTCCTTAATATCTGAACTTTAACATTAAAAGCAGGCTATTCATCCCTCAGTTTGGCGAGTCGGCGACATCAAAGCTCTCTCTGAGGGTAGAACTCAAAGGTTTTCCTCGCACTAATGAGGGCGTCAACATTACTTTGATGTATGTTTGTCTGATTGTTTGTTTGTTTTGTGGGCGTTACTAAGATTTATTACAACGCTCTTCGTAAAATAGGGATAAGTAAAAAAACGAAGTAAGTAGGTACAACCGGTTTTTAAAGAGCATTAAGTAAAAAAATTTACATAATGATTTTATTATTTTACTAGCATCAACTCGCAGTTTCACCCGTGTAAATCCCGATCCCGTGTGAATATCGGGATTATTTTTTCATCAAAATCGGTCCAGTAGTTTTGGAGCCTATTCAATGCAAACAAACAATCAAATCTTTTCTCTTTAAATATACTAGGCATTTTTTGGAAATATGTATATTCAAATATACAACTTTATAGTGAAACAATAAACTTTTTTAGTGTCTACTTAGACAATGAATCCAACATTTTTCCACATCTTAAATCGTTGGCCTAAATGTGTAGATACTAAAGATAATTCGGCTTCCAGTAGATTTTCAATAGAATTTTCAGTGGCTTCAGTGAAAGGATAATAGCCAATCTGTCGGAGGTTTCCTTTATTGGATAATCTATCAGATCATTTTTTATTTTAAGCATTTTTTCAGAATCACGAAATGGTCAATTCCTTTCTTACTTTTCTACTTAGGTAACAACTTACCTACAAGTGGCAAACTATTTAATGTTTCACAAATAAAAAACTATCAAGTTATACAAGTGAAAAACTATCAAATTTTACTTTTACTGTACATTCGGGCTTAGTGAACTAACATTAATAAACAACTATTTCTGTTATGTAGGTAGGGTTGCCAGGTCGCCCAACCTAATAGCCAGACAGACCAGCCAGTTTGGCCGGACATTTAGGTAGAAAGACCGGACACACTACTGAGGATTTTGTGTCTCAGTATTTTAAGTAGGACAAAAAATTACTTTTTTGCTTTTTTACTTTTCAATTAAGCTTTTTTGATTATTTTCATAAATCTTGTTAAATCCTAATATAATAAAAATAAAATCAAATGCCAAATCAGTTTTTTATATGGCGCCATCTATCTGCCAGTTGATGAATTAAGTAGATACTTTATTATACGTTAAATTCTAATGAAATAAAAAATAAAATCGAATGCCACTGATTTGGCATTCGATTTTATTTTAATCTTAAGTACATACTTTATTATAATCAGTCAAATAATCATCAGTCAAAATTATATTCTAGATAAGTACCATTTTTAAATTCTCGCCTGCGCTCGGCCACGCTCGGCGCAAAGCCTACATACATAGGCTGCACTAAAAGTATCGGGAATGGAATATTTCCACTGTTCCTGACATATTTTAATCTTTTTAATTGAAAACTCCTTGGTTTTAAAAATCGAATACCATTTATTTATTTTAAAAAAGAATCTCGGTCTTGTCACAAGGTTTTGTCAAACTTGTTTAGTCGTTGAGAAAATGGAATTGACTCGAGAAAATTCAAGAGCGATGATTTATTATGACTTTCGAAGTGGTTTATCACAAAAACAGTGTGTTGACCTGATGATTTCTGCATTTGGTGATGAAGCCCTATCCAAAACCACAATTTATCGCTGGTTTGCTGAATTTCAACGTGGACGTGTCAAGCTCAGTGATGATCCCCGTCAAGGTCGTCCAAAAACTGCACTCACCCAAGAAAACGTTGATGCTGTGCGTAAGCTGATTGAGGAAGATCGACATGTAACATACCGCGAAATTCAGGCAACTTTAGACATTGGCATGAGTCAAATACAAATAATCTTGCATGAACAATTAGTTGTTTTCCCGATGGATACCGCATTCGCTCTGTGAAGAGCAAAAAGTGGCTCGCGTTACTTGGTGCGTCAGAACTCTCGAAAGATTCCACACAGGATCCTCAAATGCTGTATACAACAGCGTATCAGGTGACGAATCCTGGATATACGCGTACGAACCCGAAACAAAAAACCAGTCACGAGTTTGGGTGTTCGAAAATAAGTTAAAGCCAACAATAATTGTTCGTTCACGGAGTGTTGCAAAACAAATGGTGGCCACGTTTGTCTCCAAAACCGGCCATGTTGTGACTATTCCTCTTGAGGGACAAAGAACGGTTAATGCAGAATGGTATGCTAGCATTTGTTTGCCACAGGTAGTTTCTGAACTCCGTAAAGAGAACTGCAGCCGCCGCATCATCCTCCATCACGACAATGCGAGTTCTCACACCGCGAACAGAACAAAAGAGTTTTTAGAGCAAGAAAACATAGAATTATTAGACCATCCGCCGTACAGCCCCGACCTAAGCCCTAATGATTTCTATGCTTTCCCTAAAATAAAGAATAAATTGCGTGGTCAGAGATTTTCATCACCTGAAGAAGCTGTGGACGCCTACAAAACGGCCATTTTGGAGACCTCAACTTCCGAATGGAATGGTTGCTTTAAAGATTGGTTCCATCGTATGGAAAAATGTGTCACATTTCGCGGAGAATACTTCGAAAAGCAATAAATATATTTTTAAATAGTAATGTTGTGTCACTTCCTTGATTCCCGAAATTTTCAGTGCCGCCCTCGTATAACCAAAGCCGGACAAGCCGGACACCGTTTATTTTGACCGGACACAATCAAAAAGCCTACCTATGTCCGGCTTTATCCTGACGCCTGGCAATGCTATTTGTACGCATAGCATAGTTTACATAATATTAGCTTTGAATAGGGACATAATACCCGCGTGTTTAATTAGTTACCAACCATGACTTGGTAAACTTTGAATATTTAACTTTTAGTGTAAAAGCGGGTAAAAAATAAGCCTGTGTATTTTTAGGGTTCCGTCCCCAAAGGGTAAACAGACGGACAAGCAAGTGATCTTATAAGGGTTCCGTTTTTTACCTTTTCAGCACCTTAAAAATGGGACCATATAACTAAGACTCAACTATCCGTCTGTCTGTCACTAGGCTGCATTTTATGAAACAGAATATAATGGTACGGAACCCTTGGTACAAAGTACGGCTCGCACTTGGGCGGTTTTCTTGTTTTAGAAAATGTCTTTTACTTTTAAATTGTTAGCTAATTTTATATTTACGAATCTTACTTTTAATGGGTAAGTATGTAGGAACCTCAAATATTAACACTGTAAAAGGCACTTTACATTAGGAAGTAAATACCATCATATTTACAATATTTTTACCTACTTATGATTTAATTTCATATAATGTAAAGTAAATATTTTTTTTCTTTTACGTAATTTAATTCACTCCTTTTTCTGCTGACGTGACTTGTACAAGTCACGTCAGCTATCAGCAGATATCAGCAGTACATCAGTAGTACATTATCTACTGCTTCTTGGGGTAAAAACAGGAATTATTACTATTCAATTATGTCCTGAGGTCCTGAGAAACTTGGGGGTCGAAAACGTATGCCACCTTAAAAAGATACCTAAGATTATAACAGACATTTGCGACTTTTAAAATTCTTACTGGAAAACTGTTAGCCAATTGGATAATTAACTCAATAATAAGTACAAAAAACCTTATGTTGGGTTACCAACATAAGGTTTATTGTTTTTTGTGTTGTTTTTGACGCTAGATGGCGTTGTTGGTGTTAACCAACAGCGCCATCTAGCGTCAAGTGGACTAACATTTTTGTGTCTGTACCATGTCTGTACGGTTAGTAGGAATGCGGACCGCCCTACTCTATAAAATAAAAGTTGTTTATGATCTCTCTTCCATTGAAGGTCGCTATTCTAGGGCGAACGAAAATATTGTAAAATTATTAAACCCATATTTATCAGATTACAGCCTTGAATTCCATCGATTCTGAGCAAGCAGATACACCTTATTAGATAGAAAAGTCTGTTTATTTTGTACCAAGTTCAAAGTGTACCGAGTCGCGTGTCGATGTTTGTGTACTATAAACCGGGCAGGTTGGATGGTACACCAAATTAGCGAGCTAACATCAATCCCCATGATTAACTGTCCTACTGATACTATGAATAGAAAATATTATGACGTAGGTACAGTCGGCTGCATAATTGCAGCCCCCGATAGAGTTCTAAAATTACTATTATTCGCATGTTTTCATTCTAATAATTTTTGTTTGATAAATTGACTTTAAACTTAAACTAAAGTAGGTGTCTAGAATCTTGCTAGTGTTGAAAACATTCTTATAGCAGCCGTTTTGGAGCTCTACGGTGGGTCTGCAATTATGCTACCGACCGCACGTCTAGCTAGTGCAAACTTTAGACGAGATACTTTAAATCGTACGATAGATTGATTGTTACGAGTCCAGAAGAAAAATACTCAAAAACTGATAAGGACATAAAAGAAATAAAATTTAGAAAAACATCGGGTAAGTGCTGGTCGGACTCGCCTACGAATGGTTCCGCATTATATTCTGTGTTTAGTATTTGTTGTACTTGAACTTGAACGGACTGTTTTTCCTCGATTAGACCCTTTTTAATTGGGTCCTTTTTGCGTGAGAATGGAGTAGGCTTGCCCAGCACCTACTACACTCTAAGCCTAGTCGACCATGTCTAGAGGAGAGAACTTGTCAATACTTCTGGAGCCTATTAAGCCGCGGGTTTCATCACGATGTTTCCCTACACCTTAGTAGCAATGTCAATTAGCGCACATAAATTTTTCTTAAGAAAAATACATAGGTACAATGTCGGCCGGGATTCGAACCCACGACTTTCAGAGTGAAAGTCGAGGTATCTACCACTAAGCCAACGCCGCTCTTCGTATTTGTTGTAATTGCAGAAATACTGTTCAATAATTCAATAATGCAATCCGTGAAAATTTCAACTGTCTAGCTATCACGGTTCATAAGATACAATCTGGTGACAGACAGACAGACGAACGGACAATGGAGTCTTAGTAAAAGTGTCCCGTTTTTATTTTTTTGGTACGGAACCCTAAAAAAAATAGAAGCCGTGTGCAAGTGGTTGATCTCAGCTATGAGCCACAGTCAGGCATGCGGCTTAAGAGGAAAGGGTACGGGACGCTTTCTCCATACAAACGTAGTCGACTGTTTCCTCCCTGGATAATGACACTACAGCAAATATTTTTGTTGCATAAAACCTGTAACTGCCATGACTATGCCCCTATGTCTTGGCTTTTTTTCATTTTCTAATTATCATAGAAATTAAGATTAAAAAAAAAAACATAGGGTCATAGTCATGGCAGTTATAAGTTTTATGCAACAAAAATTTTTGCTCTAGCTGCCATGACTATGCCCTTATGTCTTGTTTTTTTTTTCATTTTCTAATTATCATAGAAATTAAGATTTAAAAACGAAAAAAAAAACAAAACATGGCATGGTCATGGCAGTTATTAGTTTTATGCAACAAAATTATTTGCTCTAGAGTCATTATCGAATGAGGAAACAGTCGACTACGTTTGTATGGAGACCGCCCGGTACCCTTTCCTCTATGTTTTTAAAAAAGTAGTGTTATTTTATACATTTTTTTGTTTTTTAAGTTTATTGAATATATTTATTTATTTTGAACTTCTATTACTCATATGAACTGGTGATTTTAAAGCGTCCGAGCTACCTACTTTAGCCCTAAGTTGCATTTAGTAACACAAACCCATATTTCATAGACTAAGTTTAGATCAAAGTATGATTGATTGCTTACGCAATTATTATTGTACAATTTTGTAACGGTCAATTAAACACTCACTTTAGAATAACTAATAAGTCATCTATATATATAAAAGAAAGTCGTGTTAGTTACACCACTTATAACTCAAGAACGGCAGAACAGATTTGGGTGAAAATTGGTAGGGAGGTAGCTTAGAGCCAGGAGACGGACATAAGATACTTTTTATCCCAATATACCCACGGGATCGGGACTTACGCGGGTGAAACCGCGGGGCGCAGCTAGTTATTAATAAATTATGGTTTCGTAGAACTTCATTTAATATTATTTGTGAAACCGTTTTAGGTATTAATGTAGTTTTATTGTCTTTAGTTAAAGTCAATTAGATGAATATCTACCAAAAATCAATAATAGGTACGGTCGGCTGCATAATTGCAGCCCCCGGTAGAGTTCTAAAATTACTATCATTGGCATGTTTTCATTCTAATAATTTTTGTTTGATAAATTGATGAGTTAGAAGACTTTATCTAAAGCAGGTGTCTTAAATCTGGCTTGTGTTGAAAACATTCTTATAACAGCCGTTTTGGAGCTCTACGGTGGGTCTGCAATTATGCAGCCGACCGTACCTAAGGCCAAACGCAGATAGATAACCGACTAAGTAATATGATTTAGAATGTATCTAAGTAAACCTTATCAAAACTAATATAACGAATATAATCGCATTTATTTTGCTTTTCGGATTCCGTTCCTCAAAAAGTGAAAAAGGAACCCTTAAAAGATCACTTTCTTGTCCATCTGTCTGTCTGTCCGTGTCACCACCGATTTTCTCAGGAAGGGGTAGACCTAGCTAGCATGTTTAAATTCATACTATGAGGTGTATAAAAATCAAGGCCCTGAGTCAACACGATAAAAAGAAATGGGCAAATTTACATTTTCGCGAAAACTTGAAAGTACTTACCAAAATTTATCTTGATTTTTAACTTAGATCCCATGGTCAAAGGCAATAATCGCTAAAACCATAGAAAATACTAAACGTATCGCTCCTAAACTTATTTAAAACGGGCTATTTAGCTTAGTTATCATGTTTTCATTAGATTTTTTTAATAACTGTTTATAAACTGTTTTAATTATCTTTAGTAGTGAAAATAATCATGTTAGTTTAAGTTATTTGAAATGTAGAATTTAATATGTTTTTTGGTTTTTATTTTAAGTAGCTCGAAATTTCGATGCGGTTATTTACAATGCTTGTTGTAAGCATAGTATATTCCGTTTGAATTAACTTTAATAGTAAAAATAATCATGTCAATTTAAAATATTTAAAACGGGCTATTAAACATGTTTTTTTGTAGCTTGATATTTCGATGCTTTTACAAACATATGGTACATTTCCCATTTTAAATAACTGTAGTAGTGAAAAAAAATGTAAGTTTAAATCCTAAATCTAATCGCATCAAGAAAACGCAAACTTTATTCAAAAGTATCGAAAACGGGGTGACAATGAATTATCTAAAGACATGTTTAAACTGTCCACTTTATTTAGACCCTTGCAAAGTTAGCATCTAAAGAAAAATGTTAGGGAAAATAAAGGAAGAAAGAGCGGAGGGAGATCTTGTAACTTGGTTGTAAATTCCGATACGAATTGTCGAGTCTTCAAGTGGTAGAAAATCGCATTAGTCGATATCGGATTGGATTTTTTTTAAGGTTTGGTTTTGTACGATTTGCAGAGATAATGACACTAGAGCTAATATTTTTGTTGTATAAAACCTATAACTGCCATGACTATGCCGCTATGTCTTGATTTTTTCATTTTCTAATTAACCTAGAAATTAAGATTTAAAAAACAAAAAAAATCATATTGTCATGATCATGGCTGTTATAAGTTTTATGCAACAAAAATATTTGCTCTAGTGTCATTATCTCTGCAAATCAGTCGACTACGTTTGTATGGAGAGAGCGCCGGTACCCTTTCCTCTTAAAGCCTCCGATAGTCATTAAAGATATTCACATTTAAAAAAAAATCCTTCAGAGTAACGACAAGAACGATGACATTTTAATGGGTATTTTTTCCTGCTTTATTAATATTTATGGAGATAGTGATAATCATGGCAGTTATAGGTTTTATGCAACAAAAATATTTGCTCTAGTGTCATTATCCAGGGAGAAAATAGTCGACTACGTTTGTATGGAGAGAGCGCCGGTACCCTTTCACCTTAAATTAAAATATTATTCTCGTAAGACCTTGTTAGAATCGGCACCAGGAAAGTTTCTTATAAGAATTATTTTTCTTAGCAATAGTATCTCTGGAAACCGTGTTCAGGAAGTATTAACGTCACACTGAAGGATGAAGGAATCCGTGCAAAAAGCAAGGAATTCTGAGGGGCGGAACCACCTGTGAATATTTGTTTAAATTTCTTATCTTACAGGGTGATTTGAAACGTAAATATTATTAAGTTTTGTCTTAACATAAAGGAAGATTTTACCAAGGGGATATTTACCATGTTTTTTGTATTGTGGTTTGTAATATTGAGACTATCAGTCTCGTAAACATGGTGCTTGCAACAGAGCCGAAATATCTACAAAACATAAAAAGTACCTAAAATAATGTACTTACCTATCCTACATATCTTATATCTTTAAATGAGCAATTCTTGTATTCTTGGTATAATTGGAATCTCGGAATCGGCTCCAACGATTTTCATGAAATTTAGTATATAGGGAGTTTCGGGGGCGATTAATCGATCTAGCTAGGAATCATTTTTAGATAATGTCATTTTATTCGTGTTTTATCGAAACTTACTTTCTTTTATCTGAAAAATATGAGTCTTCCTGACATCTATTGGCGAACTACTAATACTATTTTTTGTGAGCAATAAAGTTATTCCAGCAGATGGCGTTGTTAAATAACACGAAGTCAATTAGTGTTTGCTTTAAGGTTAGACTAAGTAAAAAAAAAAAATACCGAGCAAAGCTCGGTCATCCGGGTACTAACTAATTATATGTGCCCTACTGCTCATACACTTGGTGGCTGTTCTGATTGTTATTATAACGTGCTGGTAGACTGATTTATAACACCTACTGAATGTAGCCTGAAGGTAGATTGACGACTGAATGTCCTTTTAAGTCTTATCCTATTTACAATGACAATCCATCGACTGGGACCACTCGCACATAAACAAAGAAATCTATTGTTCAAGAAAAACAGTACAGTCAAACGAAAAATGTTTGAAATAATAATTGAGGAAAAAAACGTCATTAAGGCTGATTTTGTGATAGATAATTACTTACTTATTGTTAATTGTTGATTATTTCTAGCATAATTTATGTGTATGTTTTTATTGCGTAAATTTTAAATAAGTAACAGGAACGGTAATCAAATGGCGTTTTTATAAGTATTATATAAATAAATGATATTATTTAATCAAAGAGTTTTTTCTCTAATTTTTATTTTAAATGTTTTTTCGTTTGACTGTACTGTTTTTAACTTGACTAAGAGTTTTTTATTCTTAATTTGTGAGTGGTCCCAGTTGACGGAATAAAAAATATTAAAATAAATGGATCCGGTAGCCGGGACCGTGGTCCCAGTCACCGGAACCCTCGTCAGACACCCGAGGCATTGTCCCTGAGATGCCAATAGCATTCCTTCTACGATTTACGAGACTGACTCGCTAAGACTAAGCCGCCAGCTTTGATATCGCTAGTAGCCTTAAATTAAATAAAAATAATTGATCTCTTAAATTAAAACATCCTGTATCCAAATTCGAAACACGACCCCGTGGGACTCTCCCATGATTGCAACCGATCGAAATATACCAGGAAATTAGTTTTTGTGTTTAATTGTCTTACTTAGTTTTACAATTATTTTCAACGAATAATTAATTTATTTGACCACTATATTCCCCTGGCTTTGTATGGGATGTGGTCTGGGGTGATCGTAAGGAAGTCGCACGTGGCTATTTTCGGTGTCACCTTACTGCTGCTCAGGATACGGTCATGTTTGTCTTTAAGTTTTTAAACTTATTCTTTTTGACGACCTTTGTGGGTGCTACTATGCAGGAGGTTGGGGGTTCGATTCCCGCCTCAAACAAGTATTTATATATAGATATTTGTTTCTGGTCTGGACGTTTGTATGTAAAACTAGCTGCGCCCCGCGGTTTCACCAGCGTAATCATTTTCTGCGCAACTTTCTTAATATTTTCTTTCATAAAAACCTTCTCTTGACAATATCAAAGACAACAAAAAAAGAATTGGCCAAATTGGTCCAGGCGTTGTTGAGTTATGCGCTTACCAACACATTTTGCGATTCATTTTTATATTATAGATAAAGAATGTATATTAAATTGTATGTAAGTATTCTATCCCCTGTCTGGCCACCATAATACAAGCCCATTTGCTTAGCTTGTGGCTAAGATGGCACTTTGTGTGTCCTAAAAAATATTTAACGTATCCTTTATAAATAGACTAGCTTTTTCCCGCGACTTCGTCTGCATTAAAGTCGAAAATGGACCAAGGAAACACGTTGTCCCATACATACTTTCCCCCCCTTTTCACCCCCTTAGGGGTCAAATTTCGGAAAATCCTTTCTTATCGGATGCCTACGTCATACAAAGAACACACCCAGGAAGTTTCAGGTCTCTACGATCAGCGGTTTGGCTGTGCGTTGATCCGTCAGTCAGTCAGTCATTCAGGACAAAAAAAAATATCTGATAAGACTAAAAAAGTACATAACTACGACTGGACAACAGAATTTCAGACCCACCTGACAGTTCTAATATTATAATTATTGGATAGCTTTCTTTCTAATTGGAACATTTAATGGAATTTCAGTTTACACTTTTATACTTAGCTGTTGGTAAAGCTAAAAATCTATACTTACTTATATACTTGTTTGTTTGTTTGTTTGAACGCGCTAATCTCAGGAACTACTGGTTCGGATTGAAAAATTATTTTTGTGTTGGATAGTCCATTTATCGAGGAAGGCTATAGGCTATATTTTATCTTGATATTCCCACGGGATCGGGAGTTACGCGGGTGAAACTGCGGAGCACTGCTAGTAAATAATAATCATAGAATAATTATGTTTTTAATTTTCAATGTACATCATTGTAGGTAAATTAGGATACCTACTTATTTCATTCTTCTGCATGATATGAGTGTGGCTGATACTTTGTGATGCATTAGGATAAATAATAACTCTATTAATGATTATCTAAATTAATTAGTTTAAAACTTCAACTCGAGCAGGACCTTAAAATGTAGCAGTTTTGTTGCTCTACGGTGGGTCTCCACTTTTGTTGCCTAATTGTACATACGAGGTGTCATTATTATGTTGTAGCCATTTTAAGCAACAAAACTTTTGACTTATTCCAGGTAATGTTCCATTCAATTCCAAGATGCAGTTAAAGTCAAAGTCAAATTCATTTGGATGCTTAATTGCTTATGTATATTTTGTACAAAGATCACATAGAAACGTCTTAAAAACTAAGTTAGGATGTGTGCCTTCGGAACGCGCCCACCACTGAGAAGGAGGCACAAGAAACTCATGGGATTTTTTTTTCATGTGATCACTCACAAAGGTCAAATATTAATAATATTTGAAGGTATTATTTGAAATGGATCAATTATAGTCACATCCATGGATTCTTATCATTAAGGTTCGAAGAGGTCTATCTTCGAAGAAATCAAGTCTTAAAGTGGTATAGATATATAGATAAACACTTTATTTGTACAACACACAAAACATTGAAAATGACAAAAAAGACGAGAAAGCTTATTAACTACGAAATTGTACAAACAGGCGACCTTATCGCTTAAAGCGATTTCTTCCAGGCAACCTTAGGATGGAGAAGGTCTATAGGTAGGTAGGTATAGGTACTTCACCAAGGTGAATCACCTCAACTGAATGAAGTCGAAGTCACCGATACTTTTACAAAACTTAATTATACAAAAACTCTCCAAAATTCTCCTTTCGACTCTCATCAAACGCATACGGCAGTATGACATTTCACCCTAAACGTATTCTTCAGAACGCACCATTAGAACGAAAACTAAACAAACACTAAGGACTAATGGCGGAACTCACCCCGACCTTCCGTTTCCTCCCTGCTGTACTTACTATATTCATAAATCAACTATATTTTTACATAAATCACTCAAAAATGTAAACCATTCGATTTTCAACTTTCTTGTTCTTCATTTAAAATCTTATAAGTAACTGGCAGTTTCTAATTCGAACTATCACATCATTTTGAATTTTAAACATAAGTGTTCTAAGTTTGAAAATTAATGAGTAAGTTTGAATTGTTATGTTGGTACTAATTTCTGTGTTAAAAAAAAGGTCACATCTGTTTGAAATGAAGTGCGTGATTATGATGTGATTATTAAGCACATAAGTGTTATTCATTTTAAATTAATTCTGTTAACTTTTGCTGTAAAAAGTTCTACGAAACGTACTAAATTCTATAAAAATAAATGAGTCATAGTGTCTTAACGTAAATCGTGAAGCAGTAAGTAAAAAAGTAAAGTTTGCGGGAAGCCATAATAGTAGTAACAAAAGGCAGTGGTCAAAGACAAGCCAGTAAGGAGGTCCGGGGTAAGAGGATTCTGTTTCATGTGTACTTAATACTATTGCGGTACTACTGATTGTAGTGACACTGTGATTTGGATAATATTATGGTATATTTAAAAAAAAATGGTTGTCTGTAAAGTCGCTTTACGGACGATAACGTCATAAGAAAACGATGATACATTGAGATTTTTTTGTAGTTTTTTTACTTTCTATAAAGAAGTTTTTTTTGCTTTCATTTTTTTCAATAAGTCCCTAATGTTACCATGACGCATGACGTCACATGATATTTCGTCAGACACTTTTTGTGATTACAGGTGTTCCATCAATTTAATAGACGTTATAACGTCAAAAGTTACGCCAACATAATCGCACTAATAAACTTTTTAAACTCACACGATTTACACCACGCTTGTAATATAATCGAAACTTCGGAGTAAGGGAAATAAAATTAAAATACGCGATTAAGACCCGGGAAAATAATATATGTGACGATTATAATTAAAACCGAGAGATATATGAGAAGAGCGGCCGTTTTTCTTTCTTATTAAAATCTTTATTTTTTAAATATCCAATTAATAAGTCAACCATTCCAATAAGCTTCAGAAGCTTAATGTATATTGATAATAATACCCGTGATTCCTTGCTAATAAGTATTTGCTAAAAACCACTAAAAAGCACCACCACTAAAACATAACTAGCTACGAAAAGAAGAAATAAGCACCCTCCCATCTAGCCCCAAGCTCAGAAACTAGGCTTGTGTTATGGCAGCTACACAACGTATAGAATACTTAAATACTTTTTTGTAAATACATTAGAAACACCCAGGCCAGAACACATAACGTAGGTACTCCAAAACATTGGTTTGAGATAACGTATCAAAATAAAAGTTTAACGCGGGAATCGAACCTGCAACCTTCTGCCTCACATAGGCTTGTTAGGATAGAGGTTATTATTATTTTTTATAGTTTAGGCATAGAGGTTGTTATTTAATTTTTGCAGAGCTTGACATAATCCATGGTCACTCTATCATCGAAGCCTTCTACATAAACGGAAGTACCTTCATACTGACATAAAGACGGAAAACGAATTCTACTTTTCTAGTAGATATCGGTCTTACAATTTGAATGGCTTCACAAGATTACCCTCGGATTCATTGTTCAAGTTACGATTCTAATAAAAGGGCAATATTTTTGGTTTTAAGTCGTGAAATGTTTGATTTACTATTGCAAGATGATTCTAGAATAAATTCTTAGGTATACCTAGTCATAAAATAGGCATTTAAACTACAGTTAAATCAATTAGGTAAAGATACGTGAGCGTAGGAGGTACTATTATAAAAATAATCGAGCATAAAAATTTCTTTCCCAAAAAATGTTTTCGTTAGTGGAAGTTTATTAGGTTAATAAGTAAGGTGAAAGGGTACCGGACGCTCTCTCCATACAGACGTAATCGTAAATGGATAATGACACTAGCACAAATATTTTTGTTGCATAAGACCTATGACTGCCATGACTATGCCTCTACGTCTTGGTTTTTTTCATTTTCTAATAATCATAGAAATTAAGATTTAAAAATCAAAACATAGCGGTGTGGTCATGGCAGTTATAAGTTTTATGCAACAAAAATATTTGTTCTGTCATTATCCAGGGAGGAAACAGTCGACTACGTTTGTATGGAGAGAGCACCCGGTACCCTTTCCTCTTAAACTTGTAATTTATTAGGTGATACATATTTTGAAACTTGACTATCTATATTTTATTAGTTTTAAAATAAGTAAAGTGGTCATTGTCTTAATTTATTTTTCCTCAAATAACGGAATTCTAAGTTAACGCCAATGGATTCACTCTATCTAATCTAAATACGATAGATATTATGTTTCTTCTGACTATTCCAGCATGCAGCCCTACTTTATATTCACCACAATACATTACATTAATGGCCTTATAATAACCGTGCGATGACCATTCGGAGAAAAAAAAATAGCGGTCGTGGGCGGACAAAAAATAACAGCTGTCAACTAACATTGAGATGTCATATTGACAACTTCATATACTGCCAACCGAATAAAATAAACATTCCTAATTCAAACACGCATATGGTCGAACATCGTTCGATTTTCAAAATTGGGGATAATAAAGAAGTTGGTTCCGAAATAAAGGACATTGGTCATTTCACAGCTATAGCCACTGTGTGGACACGGTAATTTCTAAATCATAATTATGTTAAAGTAATAGCAACAATTAATTTTATGGACGTTTACGTAATTGTCGTGGAAAAAGCGGGTTTTATGGGGGCGGGAGAGTCAAAGGAAACGTTTGTAGAGTTTAAGATTTGTAATGGTAGGTTACGTTTGTAGGTAATTGTGATCGGAAGGTTTGTAACTGTCAGTTAGACTCATTTAGGAAGTTCTATTTTCAAATATTTTTAGTACCTACCTATTTATAATTTAGGTAGTTATGCCATACCTAATTTATCAAGTGCGCCATAAAACGAAATTCCAATCATAGATCAATTTTTACTTCTAAATGAAATTAATCTAAACTGGACGTTTAGCCTAGATTTGATATAGGTTACCTTACCTTATAACTGTATTGCACTTTGAGTTTCCTTTATCAAAGAGTTCATTTATTCAAAAGTTGACACAAACCCAAAATGTTTACTGTATTTCTATAACCTATACCTATGATAAAATAAAGAGACAATAAACTCTTAACAACATCCACTTAACAATGTGCGTATAAGATTCATCGAAACTTATTTAATTCTAGAACCACCTTGATCGAATTAAAACAGAATATTTAAATATCGAACTAAACAGAAAGAACTTGACCAATTAATATGAAATCTGGCTGGAAACAAAACTCTTTGTTAAAAAAGACAATCGAAAATAGAACAATGATAGCGAAATCGAAATCGAGATTTTGTAATTAGAACACGTGCGTTCGGAAACCAATGTTATTTGACATTATGCAACCCGTGGGAACGTTGGAACAGGTGGCGTTCGGAAACCAAATGTTTTGGTTGACATCGAACAAATCACGCGAACCAGGAAACAGGAGATGAGCAAAAAATTACGAAAATTCCTGGACGACTTATAGTATTATAGTACCTACCTACCTACCTATAACTAAAAGGTTTTTGTAACGACGTTCCTTATCGCTGCCGATTGAGGGATACCTACGTCTCACAGTGAAAAACTTTTCATCGAATTTGTTTCTTCGAACACTTTTCATCAATGTCTCTATACAGCGACGTCTTATTAAATCGACGTATTGTTACTGCGATGTTACGTTACATTGAAAAACTGTAGTGTGAACGATTTTACTGCGAAAATACCATGCTTCGAAGACTTGTTGCTTTCTTATTTTATTTATTATTATTTTTTATACCTATTAGAATGTGTGTGTGTTTAAATAGTTTACTATTTAAGTAAGTCTAGTCTAGGGTTATTTTTTATAGACTGGGTAATTTTTAAATAACCGTAAAAAATAAATAAAAAGGTAAAATAGTGATCACCCCCTCATTCTAAAACAAGGTTTAAGAATAGTCCGAGATGTGGATTTAAACCTTAGATTTAGACACAGATTCACTCGTGAACTATAGTCTAAACACTATCCCTATAAATTATATAGGAAACTGTAGTCTAAAAACTATCCTAATAGATTATTTAGGGAACTATAGATTATATAGGGATAGTGTTTAGACTATAGTTCACAAGTAAATCTGTGTCTAAATCTAAGGTTTAAATCCACATATCGGACTATTCTTAAACCTCGTTGTAGAATAAGGGGCAAATAGTTTTATCTATAGATATTAACCCCCTAGCCTTAATAGGTCGAATAACCATAGACCCCATAAGATTAAATCAATAAAAAAACACATAAGTAGGTAACTTACTTTGAATTTAATATTTTTCTCATTCGAAATGTAAAATAACTGTAACGATAACAGCCCGCAGTAACCTTTCATTCAGTTACTCACTAAAAATAAACATTTGAATATAAAAAAACCCAGCCCAAATGTAGCTAATCAACTAAAATGACGAACTATCAAGCTCCCACTTGACTGCGCCATTGAAAAACCACAAAAACTCGTAAAATAATCGTAAAATTTATCAAAACAAACAAAAATACGAAGAAATCACTCAAAATGCCGTAATAAATGTTTTCTAAAATGTCTAACATTAAAATTCATTGACTCTAAATTTCTCTTGCCTTATTTTTAAAGACAATTCGTAGTCCACTTCCCTCGATAATATTTCCATATTTTTCTATGGTAATTTATTTTCTAAATATCAACTTTTCTCTATTGAAATAAGGCCCAAATTTCTATGAAATATTTTGGAAATAAAAACGCATGTGATTTACCGTAATGGCAAAAAGTGAGGGTGTATAAAAAATGTGTCGTTTATAACCACGTTTAGGGGTTAGTAAAACCTCGGTTTAAATCGAACGTTTTATTTTATGGTTACTTACTTTACCTATTGTATGACTCTATTTTGCTAACCATTTATCAACTTACTGATTATCGTCTTTTGTTTTTTTTTTTCGTTTTGTTTTGGTTTCAAACGGACTACTTATCACAAACAAAAGTTTCAACAGTTGGTTCTTTCCCCTGAAGGAACCAATGACACAAAAAAGGCCGGGCAAAAAATGTCTGTTACAACTTTTTGGGATAAATCCGAACTACTGGGACAAAACCATTATGTTAAAGTTGACTAATTTTCTTATAAGGAATTCTGTGGCGTTAAGTTGGATACCCAATAGCAATAGTCGCTGTTGCTGACATAAAGAAAAAGAAAACAAAATTCCAATTTCAAAATCGTGATAAAACGGCAGCATCAGCACGTAACGGCTGATCGCATTAAATCGAGTTTCATGCGCAATATATCGCGCTCTCCGGCGACCAATGTCGCGGAACGCATCAAATCTCAACTCCAAATGGTACTTACTGGATTTTATAAACCATGCAGGTAAAACTGAAAGCTTGTACAGTTGGAAACATAATTGCAGACCTATTATAGAGTTTTAAAATAACTATTATTGAAATGTTTTCTTTCTAATAACGTTTGTCTAATAAATTCATGAGTTGAAGGACTTTACTTAGGACCTTACAACCTTGCTTGAGTTGAAACCATTCTAAATAATCGCAGTTTTCATGCTCTACTGTGGGCCTGTAATTTTGTTGCCTGATTGTACCCACTAAAAGGCAGAGGTTTTTTACATTACAATTTTTATTAAGTAATTCGTAAATTTCAAATTGAAAAATATTTAAGAAAAATAAAGATAATTATCAAAAATTCGATGCTAAAAGAGTTAATTTTTCATAGAAATAACTGTATTAAAATAGTGCCTATTTGATGTTATTTTTCAATGTAAATTTTGAAAGTTTTCATTATATTATAACAAATGGTTGTCTGTTAAGTCGGTTTACGGACTATAATTTAACGTGATAACGTCATAAGAAAACGATGAAACTTTGAGATTTTTTTGTTTTTCCTTTATATTTTTTTCCCTTATATTTTCTTTTTTTTCTCCTTTTTGTCTTTTTTTCGCCTTTTAAATATATTTTCGTTTTTAATTTATTTAAGTCCTCTATTTGTCACTCGTCACCATTACACAAGGCCAGATGAGCGATATTATTATTACTCTGTTTCCTAAGTTACCATGACGCGTCTTGTCATATTACGATGACAATGTTACCGTGACACTTTTTTGTGAATGCAGGTGTACCACCAATTCATTAGACGTTATCACGCCAAAAAGGTTGGTTACAAGAACTAATAGCTGCAAGGTTAGTAAAATCGACTAAAAGTAACTTCCATTTTAAAAGTTAACAGTTTATTGCACTCGTCGAAGCGCTGGCTGAGCCAAATTTTTATACCCCAGCCGTGACTGATTATTATTTATTTGAAATGTTATAATAAATGTTTTTACTTATTAAAACATAGAATACAAGGGACAATTTTGACGACCCAGTTGCTACAATGGTCCCCATGCCGGACTGCCAAACACAGGTTTGCGGGTTCGATTCCTGCCTTAGACAAGTATTTATGCTTAGAAATTTGTTTGTGGTCTGGTTGTTTCTATGTTATTAAAAGTATATATTTACAAAAGAAAAGTATTTAAGTAGTATATCCGTTGTCTAACACACATAACACAAGTCTAGTTACTTAGCTTGGGGCTAGATGGCGATATGTAGAATGTCCTGCAATATATATTTGATTTATATTTATTTTAAGTTTTTTAATATTTACTTAATTAATAACTTATTTTTTTAAGTCTGTCATGACACTTTTCGTTTTTTAATATCCGTTTAAAATCTACCAAATATTAAGTGGATATCGGAAGCACCGGAAGTATGCAGAAGACGTGTGATGCCTATTAAAAAGCATACTTATTACCAACATTTAAAAAACGAATAAAAACTTCGCAAATCAAACGAGCCAGCTGCATAATCCAACGTTCCATTTTTAAACTAGCTGCTCTATTTTTCGAACTCTCAAGAGGGTCTGTAAGATAAGACTTTCCACATTAACACCCGAATGGCCACTGAAAATGGTTCTCCAGCGTTATTTTTTCAGTTTAATGGGTGATATTTTTTCTTTGGGAGGGGTTAAAAGGTTAAGATCGACCAATAGCACGCGCCGTATACAGCGAACGATAAAGATTTTAAAATGTTTTGTGGGTGGATATTCTATTTTCGAATGCGTCTGTTCGCGGCTTTGTGATGTCTTGAAATAAATTTTTATCTCTTATTTTGGTGATTGCAGATGCAGTTGCGGGCTGAAGATTATTTTGTTACTTTTAAAATGTTTTATTGATTTATATACTTGGTGTAAGTAACCAGACTGACTGACAGACGTACAGACGGACAAGAGAGTGATCTTATGGGTAAGGGTTCCTTGTTTTATATAGCATTTGACGTGATAACGATTGATATTGATGAACACCTGCATTCACAAAAAAATGTCATGGTTAATTGTGTGACGTCATCGCGTCATGGTAACTTAGGACATATAGTATTTAATAATAATATTGCTCATCTGGCTTTATGTTATGGTGACGGGTGACGACTTATAAAGGAAAAAATATATACGAAAAAACCTCAATTTTTTATCGTTTTCTTATGACGTTATCACGTAAAATTATCGTCCGTAAACCGACTTTACAGGCAACTATTTGTTTATATATTATAGACTAGCTGTTGCCCGCGACTTCGTTCGCGTCGTGGTTTTGTTTTATTTAGGTAAATATTGCACATTGAGGCTAAGCAACTAGGCTTGTGTTATGGTGGTGATTAACATGTCGCGAGACACCAGTTTCGAAGGAAGTTCTTTACCTGTTTATTTCATATTTTTGTTTGATTCGTTTTTCTTACGGTTTTTGCTTTCATGTTGTCGTAACGCGCAACATTTTTCCCGGCTTTGACCCTTGCCAACTTAAGAAGAACTACGCTCCAAAAATTTTAATTTTTTAATGTCAGTCATTTTATTAATCATACCTACCGACATTGTTTTTTTCTTACTTACTATAAAAAAAAACTTTATTTTATTTCAGTTTAATTTCAACCCGATAATCTCCAAAACATTGCCATAAACAGTTTGAATAGCTATAATGTTTACATTCACCATTTATTTGACGCACTTCACAAATATTTACCGAACAAATCACTCAGCCACGAAAATAAACATTGTAAAAAAACGAAACAATTTAAAAAAAAACACGACCGTTATTTAGTTTTCCATAAATACTTCACTACCGTTTTTGTGATAAATCTCAGTTTTAGGGAATGGTAGAGTAGGAACAACTCGGTTTTTTATCGATAATTTTACTACTTACTACATAATTACTACTTGTCGATACTTTTTGGAAAAGTAGTTAAGAAACAAATCACTCAGCCACAAAAATAAACAAATTCCGTTGTAAAAAAAAAACGAAACAATTTAACATAATTACTACTTTTCGATACTTTTTGGAAAAGTAGTAAAAAAATTCGATTTGAGATTTAGATCCAATTTCGATTCAAACATAAATTCTTATTAAATATCCCGATCCCGTGGGAATATCGGGATAAAAATAGTCTATGACACTCCTAATTAATCAATGTATCATCATACCGAGATTCATCAAAATCGGTTCAGTAGTATCGGAGCCTATTCAATTCAAGCAATCAAAATTGTTTCCTCTTTGTAATATTAATATAGATAGATATTAAAATTTCTATGACGTAGGTTATATATTCTATATCTATACTTATTATAAAAAGTCTGTCTGTCTGAACGACAAACTAATAAACATTTTTTTTCCGTCCCGTGCGAAGCCGGAGGTTGCTTCGCTAGTAATTAGTTTAAGTAAGGTAGTTAATATTATTTAGACGGGCGAATAAATTGACGTTAATAAATAAAACTTTATTTTTTTTAGATTTATAGATTTTAAATGTAAAAATCTGCATATTTCCGAGCCATAACTAAAAGACAAATTTCATTAAAACTAAAAGTTATACGCCTGTCTTTCTGCCCGTCTGCCCGCCTGCCCGTCTGCCCGTCTGCCCGCCTGCCCGTCTGCCCGCCTGCCCGTCTGCCCGTCTGCCCGTCTGCCCGCCTGCCCGTCTGCCCGTCTGCCCGTCTGTCCGTCTGCCCGTCTGCCCGCCTGCCCGCCTGCCCGCCTGCCCGTCTGCCCGTCTGCCCGTCTGCCCGTCTGCCCGTCTGCCCGTCTGCCCGTCTGCCCGTCTGCCCGTCTGCCCGTCTGTCCGTCTGCCCGTCTGTCCGTCCGTCCGTCTGATAGGTACTTACTTATTTTGCGGGCAGCTTCAACCTTTTATTTAGTGTCACAGTGATGCGCGCGCATCTTAAATTTTACTCTCGTAGCTTCGACCTGTTTTATTTTTGGGTTATTTTGTGTTACAGATACTCACGTATCTTCAAATTTCACTCTTATCATTTTTTCATAACGCGCCTAAAGAAGTCTAACTTAAAAATCAAATTTTCCCTTCTCTATTCCCAACCCTCCGGCATCACGTTAAAATCTCCCGACTCCGTACGTCTCCATAAATTGTCACAAACCCACTATTTCCGACAAACCGACAAATAACTAAATAAGTTTGAACACTAATGAGTTTTTGTTCACGTGTGCAATGTCTTTGAAAATTATGTTTTTTAAAATAGTTCCGTGATAGCTTCATTATTTTGTCGTCGACTTTTTTAATTGAGTTTCTTATGTTGGTATTGATGACGGAAGTATAGACTATCTTTTTTTTTGACGTGATAACGTTTTATAAATCAAATTAGACACCGGTATTCACAAAAAAGTTTGACGTCATGCGTTACATAGAAATGTCATTGACATGATTACCATAGCAACGTATTGAAGTATGCAAAATGGTAATGTGTCAGGTTCTATTGACATGATAAGTAACCATAGCAACGTATACAAAAGAGTTCCTAAGACGTTATCACGTAAAATTAACGTCCGTAAACTGACTTTGCAGACCACCACTTTATTTTAATGTTTTAACAAAGTTCCTTATGGCTCGTTGCGAAAGGGGGCTAGACGGAAAAAAATTAGACCGAAAGTTGTAACGACACTTATTGATTATATTACAATTCCTTCACTATTTTTTTTATTTTTTTATTACTATTTTGACTTCCCTGTAACGGGATTGAAACTTAGTTCAAAGGTTTATTATTTTACTAAAAACCCTGTTTTTAATACAGAAATTAATGAATATTTATTTTATCTGCTTTTTAATCAGCAAAATCGGTTCAGCCGTTCTCGACATTCATTTTTTATTATACATTGGCAATACGTTTTCCGGGACAGCTAGTATGCTCTAAAATATAATGCCTAATTACTTTTTTTAAGTATTTGGGGTAAACCCCGATGTGTTTGATCTACCGCATGTCGGGAATTGCCCATATCTACCAATACCTAAATAAATCTCTTTTCCTGCTCTAATCATCAAGATAATAATATGTATGGTCGGCTGCATAATTGCAAACCCACCGTAGAGCTCCAAAACGGCTGTTATACGAATGTTTTCAACACAAGCAAGATTCTAGACACCTACCTGGTTTAGTTGAAGTTTAAAGTCTTTTAACTGATGCACTTTCAAACAAAAAATAATTGTAATGAAAACATTCCATTAATAGTAATTTTATAATTGTACGGTGGTATGCAATTATGCTGCCGACCGTACAGTCACCTGCACTCACAAAAAAGTGTGACGTCATGTCACGTTACCGTTTTTTACAAAGTAACCAACTTATGTATGCAAAATGGTAATCAACGATACAAAAGAGTTCGTAGGACGTTATCGCGTAAAATGATTGTCCGTAAACTGACTTTACAGACAAACATTTTTTAATTGATGTTCAGTGCGAAAATACATTATGAAAACCTTCTTTATTCTAATAATATTTGTCTATAATTCATAAGTATCTTGATTAAGTTGAAAATATTTAAAAAATAGCAATTTTGGAGCTCTACAGTGGGTCTGTAAATATGTTGCCTGACTGTACCTAAGCTATTGTTATTTCAAAAGATGTCTAACGGTAAAATCAAAATTTGCCTTCAAGTTCAAACCGAAACAAACCGGAAGGTCGACTAAAAGATTAATGACCAAACAAGTGAGTTCTTAAAGTCCCCTACAAAACCAACATTCATCAATATTCAAGAAATACCACTTTCAGCAAACTAGTACCATAGAAAACGCATTCATAAATCGCGACGCACCATTATTCTGAACGCACACAATCTATGCAAACGCATTAATTATAAAATTCTCCTCAAATCTGGCATTGTCCTGTAAGGTCACCGCTTGACCCGTGAGAACTGACCACTTTGTCCAACATGCGAAAAAAAATCGATATTCAAAATTCGAAGACCCTAAAATTTGAATATCCCCTAAGAAAATACAAACGCATTGTATTATGCGCTTTGTGATCCATAATTTATGCAGTCGCGTTGCAATTATTATTCAAAAAGCAGGTGTTGTGTGGACACAACAGAACTGACCTTCGAATTGATAACGAAGGGGCATCGCTTTGCTTCGGAATAACACAGCGATTTCATTTTCTTTGTCATTTCAGTTCATTAGGTTTTATTTGTACGTCGTAGCAATAAATTAGAACGTAAAAAATAATTTAGGAGCTCACTGTCAATATGAAGAAATTGCAAAATGGATGAAAAAAGAAAATTTTGACTACATTGTTTTTTAGGATTCCGTACCTCAAAAGGTAAAAAGAAACCCTTATAAGATCACTTTCTTGTCCGTCTGTCTGTCTGTTTGGCCGTGTATCACCACCAATTTTATTTAATAGAATAAAATAAATATTAAATGGTTGGAGAGTTGCAGTTGCATTACACATGTCATCCAGTAGTTTTAGTTAGATACATTTTAAAATTTCATGTGCCATGTAGACAGATCGCCCGAGTGATTTTGCACGGCGGCTATCGTTCGATTTAAAGAGTACTACTCAGGCAATATCCATAGAAATTATTCGCAAATATTTTTGCCTGACATCGTTTTTTAATTGGTCAAAATTAGTCACAAAAATTCATTGAATGTAAATTGTTTTTGTAAAATTGACAGTAAAATATTCCTTAGGATCGAGCTACCTTAAAATGCAAGATGCCATTGTAGGCATTATGCCGAAATGCAAAGTTTGCCTAGAAAGCTTTTCTCCCTAAGCGAGAGATGCCACTAAAGCAGAATACCTGAAATATGCCCAAACACTGGTCCATGTTTATCGTCAATCGTCAGAAAAAAAAATTGTGCAAAATAACTTTTCCTTTTTTCTATAGAAAAAACAGTATCAAACCAAAGCGCGTTACGAACTGCGGCGATCAAACCCTTGGTCAAATCTCTCAAGGGTATACTGATTAAACGTATCTCATCGAACCACATAATCCTCCTTTGATTGATGACTCTTGACGATAACATTTTCCCATTTTTTCTGGAAAAACGCGAGGGACGTCCGATGTCGTTAAATAGATACCATGTTTGCGGTCTTGATGAATAGGGAAAGGGGTTGAAGTGTTTATAAAAAAGACTATGATCAAAAAAAAATAAAGAAAAAACGTGATAAAAGAAGTTCAAGGCATCTAAACTAATATTATAAAAAGGAAAGTTATTTTGTTTTTTTTTTTGAAACAAATAGGCCGAAACTACTGGACCGATTTTTATGAAACTTGGTATGAGGATACATTGATTTTTTAATACATATTTCTCAATCACCATATTATTTAGTAAGTGAAAAACAAAACAAGGACGACACACCATTTTTTTTAAATACTTTAACTTTTTAAAACGTTTCTATCTAGATCTAACATTGGGCAAATGTCACAGATATCGGAATCTACCAGTAATCTTAAGATTATGGACGACCTGTAGGATAGGTAGGTACCTATTTTTTAGGGTTCCGTACACACAAGGTAAAAACGGGGCCCTATTACTAAGACTTCATCTATGTCCTTCTGTCTGTTACCGGGTTGGATCTCATAAACCGTGATAGCTAGAGAGTTAAAATTTTCACAGATTATGTAGGTATTTCTGTTGCCACTTTTACAGCAAATACTAAAAACAGAAAAAAAATATTAAGATTTTCTCCCACACAACATGTTACGGAACCCTTCCATCTCGTACTTAGCCAGTTTTGTCTTTGTTTTGATTTCCTTGAATGATTACTTCAAAAAAAAATTATATTTTATACCTACATAAATTTCACGACTGTACTCTGTCCAGTTGCGAATCAGCCCCCTTAGACAAGACTGCTTTCTATTAGCGATGTCGCCAATCGATAGATTTAATTGTATGAAATTGACATAAACCATTGGATAAAATTTGCATAAGATGGAACTTATACACCATTTTTTTTCTCTAGCGCAAGACTACGTGACTTTTAGTTGGCTTGTGTCAATTACATACAAAAAAATAAAAATAAATGTCTGTCGATTGGCGATATCGCTAATAGAAAGCCATCTTGTCTAAGAGGGCAGTTCAGCTAAAAATCTGCGCAGTTGCCACTGAGCCCTTTGTTGATCGACTGTCCAACAGAACTTACACCCTAAAGTTGTCATACTTATCACACGCAAAGGGTTAGCATATCAGCGACATCTCAGCGTGATAGTAAAATATTCGAACCCATGGATTTACGGAATGTTTACGGAAACCTTATGGTGACATTATGTTGATTTTTTTGCCGCCATTTTATGGAAACCGATGTCGTTCGTTTTTATGTGATGGATTAACTGATATTTTTGAGTATTTTGGGGTATTGGGTGGGACGGCGCAAGTGTTTGGTTAGCTGATTTGTGGGCATAGGCTGATTGATGGCGATTAATTTCTGGACTAAAGATATATTGAAAACCAGCGCTAGAGTTGCGTGTCACAGCAAATTCTAAGTCTGCCCTTTGAGAACATGATAACAAAAAACCCCATGAGTTTCTTGTGCTTTCTTCTGATTAGTAGGCGCATTCTGAAGGCACACATCCTAACTTAATTTTTAAGACGTTTCAGTGTGATTTCATGCCAATTGTATGACTTTGCTCGTTTTGCATGGGTAAAATTCTCTTCTGTATTTTAATTTTTGAGCATGGCAATACAATAACTTTTACAAGTTTTTACAATCCACACAGCGGCGGTTTTCCTATTTATAAATATTTATAAAATATTAAAACTATTTAATACTTTACCTACTGATAGGTATAATAAAAACCAAAGAATATTATTAACAAAGAAGCTTCTCTAGGTAGGTAGAACAAAAGGCTGGCTACAGCATCTTTGGATGCCAATCTGTTACTCAAAGTAGCAGCCAGCCCTTTCTTCTTCTTCTTCTTCTTCGTCTTCTCGTATAGTGGTGTGGCCTGAGGGTGTGGCTCACCTATTGTTAGAGTTTTCATATCGCTTTAAGGCCTCTAACTTGACCTAAAGACTGTTACTGTTGGTAGCAACTGGGACGCTTAACTTGCCTTCTGAAGCACGGAGGGGCTCACGAACACGAAAATACATTTTTGCTACACTACTAAGGTCAACCATCGAAGTAATGACCGCGTCAGGCGTCGCTTAACCCGCACGATCGTAAAGGATCAGCAAGCTTCGCTTAGCTGTGAGCCTTCCCAAACTAGCCCTTTGGTAACCCAAGTCAAAAAATTCATCATTCTCTCCACTTTTGTCAAAAAGTACATTTTTGAATGTCCGAAACATTTTACAGTCCAATTTTATTTATTGCAAAATTATACGCTGTCGTGAGAAACTGTATTCTTAGGGGTTGAATGGACGGAGGGGGCCTCGTCTCTGCCAATTTTAGAAGATTTAAAACTAAATCCGATTGACATTTTTTTTTTGATATTTCAATTTTGACAGACACGTCAATTCGAATACAAGCTTGGATTATCTTTAATTTGGTTATTTAATAAAAATAGCTTTGATAATTATTAATTTCATTTATTTGCATTGACGACCCAGTTGGCACAATGGTCACCATACTGGACTGCCAAACACAGGGTTCGATTCCTGCCTCAGGCACTTGCCTGAGGTGGGCATAAATACTTATTAATTACAAAGCATAAAGCGTCAAGCCAGCACTTCTTGGGTCTACCCAGTCTGCCGCGACCCGGCGGAGGCGCCATGGCAAGACATTTGTTCCCCACGTAACTAGCCAAGTTTTCGCAAGACGTGACCGTAAGTACCAGCATAGGCGGCATTCTTGCAATTTATCTGCAATGTCTCGGACATGAAGGCTGCCCCGGATGCGAGAGTTCCTGACGCGATCCTTTCGCGTCACTCCACATATCCAGCGCAACATCTTCATCTCCGTGACACGCAGCTCTTAAGGTAAGGTTTCACCTTAAGTCCCGATCCCATGGCAATATCAAAATGAAAAGAAAATTTTATTTTCAATTCGAATTAGCAGTTCCTGAGATTAACGCGTTCAAACAAACAAAGAAATGTCTGTCTGTCTGTCTGCCCGTGTATCACCACTGATTTTCTCATTAAGTTCAAATTTCCAAAAGTCGTAGAACAAAAGTTGTTCGCCTAGACGTCTAGAACAACCCCCTTTCGTATTAAAACCCCTTCGCTAAAACACATTGTACCTATAGGTATTATAGCATTTCCTCGAAGTTCAAACATATTCGGCAACTGGTTTAAGTAAGCATCCCTCTTTACGTAAATATTAATCTCGTAAATTGTGTCCTACCCTCTTTGATGGATCGGGGTCCAATATTGGGACGTCTACCTATTCATACAACGTCATATTCAAGCTTTTTAATATTTAAATTCTTGAAAATATACTGTCATGTTTCTAGGTTGGCTTACCTTCTAATATATATGTATAATAATACCGCTAATTTAACTTGAAAAAATATTTTTGTGTTGGATAGTCCATTTATCGAGGAAGACTATAGGCTACTATTCATTTCGATATTCCCACGGGATCGGGACTTACGCGGGTGAAATCTCGGAGCGCATCTAGTTTTTTCTAAAATGATTAGTGGTGTTTAGGTTTTTTGTTTTGTTTGGATTTTTTTATTATTACTAAATTTTATCTGTTTGCCAATATATTAGATTGTAATAGTTAAGGAAGTGCGGAATCTCCTGATACAAGCATTTCTATGCTTAAAAAAAGATTCCAGCGACAAATATTGAAGTTACTATTGGGCTACAGAATAAATGATTTATTGATTTAGGTAAATCTAACTACACAGATCCTGAAATCATTCTAAACAACACTTTCATTGAGTATTTCATTGAGGTTAAAATGTTTCTATCGAATCATTGTGCACATCCCAATCCGATTTTGATAGTTTCTAATCTGAAAAGAAACTATCAAAATCGTAAATCTCAATCTACATCAATAAAAGAGAATTGGATAAAAAAACTGTTTTCTCAGCCACTTACGTAGTGTTATACAAATTCGTCCATCTTTTGTTGACAAAACTGAACTGACCGCTAACAAGCTCTACATTTTTTTCGAAAAAAAAATGGTTATCTCACGCCTTGGTAGGTTTTTTCCGTTGCTCATAAAAAAATAATAGGTAAGATTTAGAGTCCACTATTCAGTACAATTATTTTAAATTTCCAAAGACGACCCTTAGTTGAAGGCCGAAGTGTTGGCTGTTGGTCCAACTATTTTCGATACAAAAACAAGAGATGATAGATAGATAAACACTCGACGATCTTAAATAAAACCATAGACGATCGAAAAAGAACACAAATTATTAGTACTAAGTAAGTACCTAGTCAAATTTTCTTAATTTAACATGATTTTAAACTAACCTTTGTTTTTATTACAACTTTTGTGGTAAATTTTAAACATTTTATTATATAGGGCTATTAAACAAAAAAATCTGATTTTAAGTAATTTTAGTAATATTAAACTTAACCTACCAACTAATAACATTTATATTTTGATTGTAAAGAATATAAGTAGTACCTATATCCGTATATAAGTAGATTTTTTTATTTTTTTTATTTCATCAGAATTGGTATTATTTTTTCGGAGTTTAATCAATGCTAACAAACAATCAATCAATCAAATCTTTCCTCTTTATAATATTACTGTGATATTAGTATAGACAACGGACTTAAATAAACCTACTATACCTAGCTAAGATTATAAATAGCAATTTTTTTTTCAGGTCTTGAAATTGCTGAACCAATTTTGATGAACCTTGATAATATTCAACTTGATGATGTAATTAATGTTCAGCTTTTTTTTCTCAACGATGAAAACTTTTTTTGGTCTCAAGTACATAGACACAAGAAACACACATTGACATTATTGGACATATGGTTAGGTTAGATACCGATGTTTAAAAATAGCAACCTAAAAAAACACAATATTTTTATTTCACCTGCCAAGTCGATAAACTTACACCAAACTCGCCCTAAAAGTTACCTCAATTTCAAATAGAGACAAGTTCTACTTTAAGCAAAACATGTCTGCCCTAAGTCGGCCCTACAAAGATTGCACACGACCGCAGTTCGCTCTACGATCATTCTATTGTTAAACTAAGCAAACTTTCTATTGCCAGCACAAAATATAATTGCCTAGCCCCCTTACTGGCTACTTACAAAAAAAAGAAATAGGGTCGATTCAATTCCATATTCAAAATAATGTCACCTTACGATTTATCGAACCGCGTATATCGGACCATTCGGACCTTCTTTTCAAAGTAAATTAGAACAAACCGTATCTTCGCGTTTCCCATGACGATTGAATTTTACATTTTTGTGAATTTTTACGATATCTCGACGACATATCCATTGTTATCGTAGAATTATCGGAAGTGATACGGATTAGTTCCGTGAATGCATCGATGAATATGAATAAGTAAGAAAAATATTGCTTTATCTTTGAATAAATCGGCTTTATGCGCGAGATGGCCAATTCTTTTTCTGTCAACGTGTCACAAAAGTATGCAGTTATGTACATTTGTGACTTAGAGAAATAGAAAATTATTTATCTAATTGTAACTTTCTATGTAAGTTGTTATTGAAAGTTCACATAAACCTTTAAACGTCTTTAAAATACAAGAGTTGCAAAAACCAAATCACCGAAGTGACGTTAAAATACCAATACCATAATTGTAATGGAAATAGCTAATTGCAGACCCGTTTCATTTTCAGAATTTTATTATTATGTTTTAGTTAAAATTGGTCACAAATCGTCAGCTTTCGGTAGACCCTGCATTTGTTTGAATCAATCATTCGAATAATATTAATATTCAATACCACACAAAGCAAATGAAAAATATTCATCAGCCCTTTGCTGCTAATAATCCAACAGTGAAGTCGATAGGGCGCGCGGTTTGATTACAGTCGTCGACAAAAGTCTAGATGTACGAGATAACCCGACTTACACAATGGATGGCACATTACACCCCTAGGCTCAACCCAGGGTTGTTACTCACGAAAATGCTCACAAAGAGTCATCTATAATTATAAAATTCTCGTATCGCGGTGTTTGTTACCAAACTCTTCCGAAACGGCTGAATCGATTTGTATGATTTTTTTGTGTGCATAGACAGTATGCTTTTATAGTGAAATAAGGAGGTTTAAAAGGCATGCAGATTGCAGTATGTTGCAATACTGTAAGTATCTAAGTATGGTATAGTAAATAAAATAAATGAATAAATATTGTGGGACACTTACCCCAAGCTGCTTAGCTTGGGACAACCCTGTACCCCAACCTAAGCAGCTTGGGGTTGTGTAGAATGTGTTGTATTTTGGTGGCCAGGCAACGGATAGAATATACGTACATAAATATTTGTTTGAAGCGGGAATCGAACCAGCAAACTTCTGCATCGCAGGCGGGTTTTACTTTTACTACAGTTTTTGGTTAATTTATAGAATGTGCCAACCCTGTGATCCCATCAAAGGTGACTACAGAAGCCCACGCAATGAGTGACATAATAACCACCGAACCGATCGTAGATAAGCTATTAATTTGGCTCAAGTATCCTATTTCATCGAAATGAGCCCGCGCCCGAGGCAAACCACCCCTGCATACGGTTCAAATTGAAATAATTATTGTTCTATTTCAATGAAGCAAGGTATTATGTATATTTGCCGGTTTTTGTATAAAGATATTGATATCGCTTTTGTTCTCGATTGTACTACCTCTATACAATGAAACTGTTTTGTTTTCTACGTTTTGTGGTATGAATATTATGTTTTCTTTTGCATAGTACTTACCAACTTACCTACCGTATTATGAGAAAAGCCTTTCTGAGAAACGGACATTTTGAGAAAGGATATTTTGTATAAAAGGACTTTTTTAAGAATAGACATTTCGAGGAAAGGATAATAGTGATCCTTATAAAATAGCTTAATTAAGGCTAGATCTAGGAAAAAGGTATAAAAAATCTCGATATCTGTGAATATCGGGATAAAAAGAATGTATTATCCTAGGACTTTATACACACTTACAAAGTTTCATCGCAATTAGTTCAGTAGTTTTAGCGTAAAGAAGTAACAAACTGACACACACAATTTTACATTTATATTTTCACTAGTAGTAGTTAAAATTTCAGTTCAGAATTATTACTTAAAGGTATATTAAGACTAACATCCGTGTACATAATCAACCCTATGAGATTGCATAGTGCGCGCGAACGCATAGATCCGTAAATTAGACGCTGATTCGCTAGTGTGAAGAGAGCAGCACAAAATTCACCAATTATAGGGCCGTTTTAGCACAGTGCGTTCACTTATCCAAGAGAAACTTAAGTACTGTTTATGAATACGGACGTATAAGTGTAGATTAAATAGGTAGGTAGAGTCATCGCCTTGAATTAAATCAGTGCTAGACACGTATCAAGACAAGACCTAGGCCTGAGATCAACCACAATCTCTAACCCATTCTGTGGTCTAATTAACAACGTTGTTTGTATTCCAGCCTCGATATAATTACCGTATCAAAACATAATCTGTGACATTTGAACCTAATAATTAAGAGGTAACACGTATTTAGTCGTACGTTTGTAATAATGAAGTTAGAACACACTGGAGTAATGCGACTGCGACAATCTTTGGCTAAAGTAAGTAAACTCAACTTACCACGAGTAAATCTGTGTCTAAATTTAAGGTTTAAATACACATCTCGGACTATCCTTAAACCTCGTTTTAAAATAACGGGGATTAGGTTAATGCAAAATCTACAATATCCAGTGTAATAAGAAAGGTAGGTAGGTTTAAATCCACATCTCGAACTATCCATAAACCTCGTTTTAAAATAACGGGGATTAGGTTAATGCAAAATCTACAATATCCAGTGTAATAAGAAAGGTAGGTAGGTTTAAATCCACATCTCGAACTATCCATAAACCTCGTTTTAAAATAACGGGGATTAGGTTAATGCAAAATCTACAATATCCAGTGTAATAAGAAAGGTAGGTAGGTTTAAATCCACATCTCGAACTATCCATAAACCTCGTTTTAAAATAACGGGGATTAGGTTAATGCAAAATCTACAATATCCAGTGTAATAAGAAAGGTAGGTAGGTTTAAATCCACATCTCGAACTATCCATAAACCTCGTTTTAAAATAACGGGGATTAGGTTAATGCAAAATCTACAATATCCAGTGTAATAAGAAAGGTAGGTAGGTTTAAATCCACATCTCGAACTATCCATAAACCTCGTTTTAAAATAACGGGGATTAGGTTAATGCAAAATCTACAATATCCAGTGTAATAAGAAAGGTAGGTAGGTATTAGGTATGTTCATTTTATAATTATACGCAGTTAGTCGCAAGTAAGTGCACTACTCGAATGTGACCGAGGTTTTGTAAGTCGACCGCAGAGTAATCTGACTTTACTTTAACCTTAAAATTGGTACTATTATGCTTATTGTTCTCCTAATTGACTACTCTGATACAGATTTAAATGTATCTGTCATTATCTGTTGTAATTAAGGTTATTTAAGTTAATTATTCTATTAACAAAGTCTAGTTTGTACCTGGTTAATGTAAAAATATTTATGTGATAAAAATGAGACGATATTTTTTTAATAAGTCCTTATTAAGTTTAAGTAAAAATTTAAATCAATCAACTCAATAATGATGTGTTTAAATTAGTTATTGAAATACACACCAAAGACTATGAGCTATTATAATATTGAATATATGAAAAAGGATTTAAAACCTCTTAATATTAAATTCCAAGTCCTGACTGACTGCTAGGGTAAAGTCGGGATACTTGTGAGACTACAATATACTGTTTGGAGGATGTGTTCTTTGTGAAGTGTATCCAACTATCCACTAAGAAATGGTTTTTTTAATACATTTTTCATACAAATTAACGCTATACTATGGTGTATGGCGTTAATTTGTGCCTCCCGTTATCTTCTCGGAGTGCTTTTACCACAAGAGCTTTTACAAGATAACGGGGGGAACAAATTAAACCTATCACCGCCATGATTATGCCCCTATGTTTTGTTTTTTTTTTCATTTTCTAATTATCATAGAAATCAAGAATTAAACAACGAAAAAATAAAAAAAAACGTGGCAGTTATAAGTTTTATGCAACAAAAATAATTGCGTCATTATCCAGGGAGAAAACAGTCGACTACGTTTGTATGGAGAGAGCCCCCGGTACCCTTTCCTTTTAACGCCATACACCAGTTTTATGGCCATACTAGTGATACAAATTAACGCCATACTGGTGAATGGCGTTTATTTGTGCCCCACGTTATCTTCTCGGAGTACCTATTGGTATAGCCGCTCCAATTCTGCGCGTACGCCTTTTATGTGCGCACTTCTAAGAAGTGGAACTCTTTGCCCGCGTCACTGTACTCCTAAAATTACAAAGGAGTCTTTAAGTCTCGAATGAATAGGTACCTTCTAGGTGAGCAAGCCACATCCTCGATCTCATCGTTACTTCCCATTAGGTAAGATGAGGTCAAATGCATGCCCATTTGCGTAAAAACTACGATGTTTAACATGTGGGCCGATATTATTCACAACTTTATACGTGATGGCAATTTTTCTCTATCATTCACAGCCATAGCTATCTTCATATGCAAAAATACCTGCGAAGATGCGATTTATCTAAATCCTGACCGAAGACAAAAACTGAGAGGCGTTTCTACTGACAAATTTACGATATTTTTTGCTATAACATCTTATAGTTTTTGCATTTTTTGCCTTGGATCTAGTTTTTATAAGCTTGGCGTGTCAAGTGGTTTATTTTTCTTATATTATCGGTTGTGTTGAAGTGCGAAGAATTTTATCTATCGATTATTGATTAATGTGGCTGATGATCACAATATTGGTTTGCTAAAGGAGAAGTCTGATTCTGTAGTTTCCCGTTATAACGATAAAATATGTGAAAGTTTGTGTGTTAGTGTGTGTGTATGTTTGTTACTCCTTCACGCAAAAACTACTGAACCAATTGTAGATAGCTAAAGACCTGAATTAACATATAGGCTACTTTTTATCCCGATATACCCACAAGATCAAGACTTGCACGGATGAAACCGCGGGGCGCAGCTAGTACGAAATATATTAAAAATGGTCTAAATATACTAAGCTTTAACAATAATTATTTATAAATATTAAACAATAAGTCCTGACTGAATGATATATCAACGTACAGCGTAGGCCTATGCGACGGACTAGTCAGGCTAAAATTTGCTTTTATAACTTATTAGATGCGCCACGAGGTTTCACCCGCGTAAATCCCGATCATCTCTCAAAGATGAATAATTTTGCCCGTTTTTCCACATTTCCCACTAATTATTCGCTCCTATTGGTCACAGCGTGATGATATATAGCCTAAAGCCTTCCTCCATAAATGGACTATCCAACACAAAAATAATTTTTCAATTCGAACCAGTACTTCCTGAGATTAGCGCGTTCAAACAAACAAACAAACTCTTCAGCTTTATAATATTATAGTATAAAGTCTAAATAAATACTTATTTATTATTGGTACCTTTCGATTGGTATTTTTGCTACAAAGGAATATCTTGCACAAAATTAAATTTAGTCAGAAAAAGAAAAAAATAGCAAACCGAAAATTGTTAAGTTCATTAGCTAAATTAGGGATTTCGACCTTGTAAGGTTTGATAATTCAACGCCATGCAAAATGCATAAATGTCACACAAATTAACCTTTATTTTAAAATTACGACTTCCATATGTATATTTGAAAATGTGCTGTGAGACCATCTACCTTCCAACTTTTTGCTTACATTATTTTAAAATAAAATAGGTACTTACCTACTAATCAAACTGATATAAACACTATTTTTTCCGTTTATAATAAACAACCTATTATACTACATTTTAATGTATCAAAACATAAATGCATAAAACTACAATTGGGCTTAAGGGCTTTATTACCACAACTATTATCAAATTAACCCTATCTCAAAAGATCTCGTTTGAGGAAACTGGATCTGAGTCGCGTGCCCGCGCGCAGCATCCATCCCTTATACCAGTGTTAACCCTACAACGCGTGCGGGGTTTGAAACGACCCACCTTCCAACCCCATTGTACCCGTTTATCTCAAATCCTTTTATCCCAAAAGGAATCGTGCGCAAGGATTCTGTAAAGCATCGCGTGCCCTTTGTTGAGATGGAAACAAGATCGTAACCCTTATTTCTTAACGTCTCCAGTTCTTTATGTAGTTTTTAGGGAGACCTCTTTATCTAACGGAATTTATCGTGAGCTTATGTAAGTGGGTGTCGATGTAAATGCTCGCTTCCGCATAAAATCCGTTGATAAAATTCAGTGGCGGTATCTAACGTTGATACGAAATCAAGTTTCTTGCATCGAGTTCCCAGAACGTCTGAACACGTGAAACCGTGGGACCACACATGCGTTCTGAATGAAGTCTTGATGTTCGGCGATTTCGAAAACCAGATTTCATTCTTCATCAATATTCACAATATTACAAGATGCCCCTTTTTTACTTGTCTTTTTTATGTGCGGGTTTTGTAACGTACTTTTTCTTTGGACGAAAAAGACGATGGTGACCCGTGACCTCTGAGGCCCTTTGAGCTGCGAACGGTTGAAATCTAGTTTCTATGAAAAAAGCGTGTCCGTCTGTATGTCGTGAATTCACAATGGCTGAATGATTTAAGTTCCGAAACGGATTGTATGTGGTCGGGGCAGTTTTTCGACAACTTTGTGATGAGAACCGTTCGAATTATTATTCTAAAACACCTTAGTAACTCACAAAAAATAATGTTAAAAAATTGTAAATAAACAAGAAGGTAGGACTTTAGTACATTTATGTACTAGGTTCCTGTCCTACATATTTTTAACTGTTTTTAAAAGCACTCAAAAACCGTTCAAAATTTTTATTTTCATCCCGTTATTTTCACGTAACAAACTGATGCCAACTAACAAGAAAAATATTAATAGTTACAAGGTAATTCTGTCATTAATAAAACCCAGTTATCTAGAACTATTAATAATTAAAAAAAACGGACAGACTCACCACGCGTCCATATTGGCAATGTTCAAAAAAAGTAACATCTTTACGACCCTTTTTGTCGCATGTTTTTGTGCGCTTTTTTTCATATTCCTTTAAGAATCGCACAATAGACCAAGCGCTCCCGTTAAGTAACCCAATTTTTACACCATAAATAATAAGAGAAAAAACTTCTAACGGTCTTCCATGTTTTTTTTACTATTTATGGAATAATTTGTACAACGCCTCGATGCTTACACACAAAGTGCGTATTGAAAACGAAAATTAGCCGACATTCATTTTTTACGTGATTTTTTAGATGTTTTGTGTTAATATTGACAGATCCCGCCCCAGATTGTTAGATGAGGAGATTCCGAGTCAAACTCAAGGATTTGTAAATAATCTCATTGAAAATTAATACCATTCTAAAGAAGTTTTCACAGCGACTGATTGGGTTTATTGTGAACGGTTTTTGTTAAAAACAGGGGCGGTATGATTTTGAAAACAAGATTAGGTATATCTTTTGAATATTTATTAGGTTGGTTACATTGTTTTTCGATGTTGTTTAAAAAACAATACGTCCTCTACTGAATATTGATGATGTTCATATACAGTTGGAATAACTAACTATAATTAATCTACACCACGTTTTAAATAAACTGATTTTATTATAAAAGGATCTATTAACATAATACGTCGTCTAGCTACCATAACATAAGCCTAGTTGCTTAGCTTTGAGCTGCAATATTGATTTATACATTTTAGGTTGTTTATTACCATAAGAAATCGGAAGAGATCGCTTTGAGCGATAAGGCCGCCCTTTGTAACACTTAGACTTAAGCTTTGTTTTTTTTATTATTAACTAGCTGCGAATCGCGGTTTAACCCGCTTTCTTTCATAAGAACCTTCTCCTGACAGTAACAAACACAACAAAAAGAGAATTAGCGAAATCGGTTCAGCTGTTCTCGAGATTTGCGCTTAGCAACAAACACAGCGATTCATTTTTATTATATAGAGAAGATGTTATTTGAAATTGGTGTTTACAATAAAGAATTTATCTATCTATCTAAGATTTTAAAACTGCAAAATACTATATGTTTTATTTAAAAATCCTTCCATGTCAAAAAGGAATAGGTATGATGCATTTTTATCAAGTCAAGTAGGCATGTATATACAATGTGTTTCAGCGAAGGGGTTTTAATACGAAAGGGGGTTGTTCAAGACGTCTAGGCGAACAACTTTTGATCTACGACTTTCTGTTTCGACCCCCTTTCGTATTAATACTCATTCGCCTGAAACAAATTGTATATCGCCTTTTATTTATCCTTTGAATATTAAAATTACTTATAAAACATGATTAATACTTACCTACTAACAGAATATTGAAAAAAAAAACTAAATTGTTCGTCAATCAAGGTTCTCTTTTTGAGTAAAAGCCTCCTCCATGGCTTTCCAATTGTCTCTATTCTGTGCTTTAGTTATCAAATCTTTTTATAAACTCAAGTATAATATGACCTTAAAAACCCTATGATCCTTTACGCGACCAAAACGAACGTCAACAAAAAGTCGCAGCATCCAAGGGTTAAATATCAGTAATCGTGTGTCTAACTCTACCACGTGCGAGATGAGGTCAAATGTTAACGTAAGAAAGGGATGAGAATAACTTAAAGGGTAGTAAGCTTGTGAGTAAGAATAGAGGGTTTTGAAATTATTTAGAAGTCTCTTAGACTCATTTTTTTTTAATTTTCTTTCAAGTAGGTAGATACAGACTTTTTGTTCTCTCATTCTTTACTGTAGGTATAAATTTTTGTTGAAAAATTCTGAAAGCAATTTTTTTAAAATACTTAATGATATCTTTACTTTATACGTAGTTACTTGTGTAAGTATAAAAATATTAAGTTTAAGAAACTAAATAATTACTACACTGTTTCCTACAGTAATAATATCTATCTATCTAAAAATGAATCGCTGAAATTTAGATCCGCATATCATCCGAATGATTGCACTAAATTGGATAATTCTTTTTTTTATTTGTTATTATCAGGACTAGGTTTGTATAAAAGAAAATAATTAATTAGTGGTTCCCAAAGTTAAGGCGAATCGATTAACATAAGAATCATCAAAATCGGCCTACGCGATTGGACTCTAGAGAGCCACATAGGTTCAAACATACATACATAGACTGATGAATACATTACCACTAAAAAATAGAACGCGGGTGAAACTGCGGTGCACAGCTAGTAGAGTATGTAATATGAGAAACCTCACAGTTTCACCCGCCGCGCTCCGAACCTCATCGATCCAGATAAAAAGCATAATTTACCTACTCCTAAACTTATGTATAAGTATACCAAATTTCTTCGAAATGAATCCAATAGTTTCAGAGCCTATTCACTATTAAACAAAAAATAGTTTCTCTTTATAATAACATATTTAGAACTCAACTTCGTGCTACCTAAAAGAATATTGTCGTACTTCATAAATCTCAAGGGAAATATAAAGGAGAGGGTCATCTCTGGTCAGAAATCGATTTTGTATCAGGATTTTCATAATAACATTCTCATATTAGATTCTATTCGTTGAGAATCACATCTACTCACCAACTGCATAAAACTTTCGATAAAAAAACACGTTAATATAATATTCTTAAATTCGTATTCAAAAAGCACTAAGAATAATGGGAAAATTACAGATAGCATAAAAGAACCGGTGAAAATATCGGGATAAAAGGTAAGTTTGTAGCACATGAATGTTAATCCAGATTATCAGCTGTCTACACGTCGAGTTTCAACGCGATCAGTTAGTTTTTTCGTGAAGGACTACCAAACATACCAACTCACACGCATACTGATACAAACTTTGACATTTATAATATTAGTGGGATGGTTACGGTTAATAATGAGAGTTCAAGCTTTAGTGGAAGCAAAGAAGTGGTTTCTTATGTATATTTTTACGATAATACCTATCTATACATATAAAACTTTGTCCTGAATGACTGACTGACGGATCAACGCACAGCGCACACTGATTGTAGAGACCTGAAATTTGGAGGGTGTCTTCTTTGTGTGACGTAGGCATCCGATAAAAAAGGATTTTCCGAAATTCTACCCCTTTGGGGGTGAAAAAGGGGGGCAAAGTTTGTATGGAACAACATGATTCCTCGGTCCATTTTCAACTTCTACGAGGACGAAGTCGCGGGAAATAGCTAGTGTAATATATTTCTTTGTGATCGACAGTAAATAATTCGAGGATTATATGACACTTGAGAGTTTCCGACACAACACCCCTCCCGAGTTATCCTCAAAAGAGTCACTCACGAATCAAATCCAATATCTTCCGCCACCTCAGAACTTCGCCAATACCTTTTTGTGACGAAATCTACCGCGATCCCTTGGTTAATCGTTCATATTAAGTGGCATTAAACGTTCCCACACAATCCTATCACTTGCCTACAAATCTGATTTTCACTGCACTTTAATCCTTGCTCTGTTTCCTATGAAAAAATACATTGCTCGGTTGCTAAGCCCTTTGGTTTATGGTATGAGGGTGGTACGGAAATGGTTGTGGTGCTTTGCAATGGTGTAGGTATGACGTAGGGGGTTTAGCTCTCGTTCGGTAGTCAATTAAGTGATCAGCCAGCCAGGGGTTCTGCACAATTGGTCGCCTCTGAACAATGCGCAACGGTGCGCGACGCGGTGGTGATGTGGTTGTGATTTTATTACGACATCGATCGTTGGGGGTTGATGTTTTGTAATCAACTGCAAAAAAATAAATGAAACAAGGTATTTTCTTGTATTTAATTAATTACACTTAATTCATAGTCATCTTAAATCTAAAGTTGATAATAATCAGTCAAACAAAATGCATTTTTCAATAATTTAAAATATATCCTACTAATATTATTAATTTGAAAGTTTGTATGTACTTATGTATGTTTATTACTCGTTTCCCGCGCGCCCTACGACTTAACCGAAGTGAATCTAGGGCCTGAACCGATTGCAATGAAACTCGGTATGTAGATTCTATTTGTATAGAAAAGAATGAGATGAGACATTTTCAAGAAATCTCTAAACTACAAAAGTTACGAGTCTGCAATCCTTTTGTCGTAGGTGCTAAGAAATGATTTGGAAATTCGATCTCTAAAGGTACAAAATGGGCTGTTTTAGTTTGTAGTTCATAGAAACTATTATGTATTCTGTGTATAAAGGAAATCAATATCCTTTGAAATACACTTACGCGGATAAAACCGCATTGCGCAAATATAGGTATATAAAAGTGACGTAGGTATTCATTATTTATGTATCTACTTGCAACAAAAAGTATTACTAAACTAAATGAAAAAAAAAAAACAGCAACAAGCCTTCCAACTCTCAGCAGAACCCAAATTCTTTAAAAATGTTCATGCATCGATTGTACCACGCTGAAACGAGCGCGGCCGCGCGTGAAATCGCATCATCGCCCCAACGGACCGCGTCCGATGGTTGAGCGTCTCTGACCGGATTATATGCAGACTTTTTACATCAACCTCTGATATTCAAATCTCTTTGTGCTGAAGTTTATGTTTTAATACTGGCCAGTTACAGAGGGATTTATATTTTTTTTAAATGGCCTGAAACATTGATATCCTAAAGCACAAAGTACGCTAGATTTGGTATTCCTTATAAAACGTGAACTCTACTATGTGCCTAATCAAAGCAACGCCGCGAGAGTTCTAGACTCTTATATATTTCTGTTTTTGTGGTTCTAGGAAATTATTCTGACATTTTTAATAACAAAATTCGATTGTTGTCACGACTAGTAAGCACTTAAAAGCAGTAGCTCTCAACGGCAAAATGGCGAAAATCAAACGGACACTTGTCCCTTGTACTTCGCGGTTTCACCCGGGTAAGTCCCTACCCCGTGGGAATATCGAGATAAAAAGTAGCCTATGTCACTCCCAATAAATGTATCCTCATACCGAGTTTCATCAAAATAGGTCGAGTAGTCCTATTCAATTTAAACAATTAAATATTTACTCTTTATAATATTAGTAATGGAAAAACGTGGTTACAATCTGGATTGAGATGATGACCTGGCTTTCTCCCAGGTCTTTGATTCCGAGTCACAATCTTGCCCAAAGTATAGTTCCTATTCGGAGATTAAAATATAACCATTTTTTTATTTATTTGTAGAGATAACAACATGGGGAAGTAAGAAGAAGACACGATCATACAGACATCTCGTGGACATACCGAGCGATAACCTACCGACCTGGCAGCATCCCTTATCATGTTGAAGAAAAATAGGTTAGATAAGAAGTTCCATACTAAGTATAGGTAGCTACGATGAGACAAAAATAACCAGACTGCGACATACTTTATGCGCAGTAATTTTGAGTATTTATTAGTAAATTTTTTTGAACTAGACTTTAACATTTTTGGTATATTCCGATGGTACTGTGTCTGGTTTGTGACACGGTATAAAATAAAAATAGTTTGTTAAATCTTTACAATATCTATACTTTATAGGTACTAATATTATAAAGCTGAAGAGTTTGTTTGATTGAACGTGCTAATCTCAGGAACTACTGGTTCGAATTGAAAAATTACTTTTGTGTTGAATAGTCCATTTATCAAAGAAGGCTGTAGACTTTTTATTTTGATATTCCTACGGGATCGCGACTTACGCGGGTGAAACCGCGGGGTGCAGCTAGTTACTTATAAAGAGAGGGCAAAGATATTTTTCGACGTGCTTCCTTATCGAAATTGAAGCAAACATATGACAGGCTACATTCAATGCCAAGTTTCATGCTTTCTTCAGGATGGGACCGTATTTTAAATTAAGGGGTCGTACTAATAAAACAGACACAAAATATACCCACTTCTTAGTTTTTCGGAATATATTTTTGGTAATTTTTTACTTCTTTAATTTAATTATCAATTTTTACTTAGCTATTTTTAGGTAAATAAATATATTCCTCTGCTAAGAACCTACTATCAAATTTTTTTCTAAAATTATTTTTTGCACCAATTGCTATGATACTCAAACATGAATTTTATTTGACTCATAATATTATAATACTACTCTTTGTTCCTTCTTCACGGTCAAACGACTATTTTGATGAAAATTGGCATAGTGGAAGTGAAGGGAATGGAGAAGTAAAATTCTCAAAATCCGGGATGAAAAGTATCTTAGGGATCGGGATCGACGCCGCTTGTTTGTTATAAGTAATTCGTACATACGTAAATAAAATCATAAAGCTTTAAATATTCACTAAAAACTCTTTATCCAAAAATAAGTTGAAACACAAAAGCATTGCCACATGCCAGACATCCATAGCAGACATCTTAATATACCACAAACAAAGTAACAAACAGAACGACAAACCCGAGAAACAAAACAAGATGTGATTTAGATGTGACAGCGTATGCTAACGTTTTGTTCTTATTAGTGAATTGATCTCAACCTAAATTGTGATCGTTTCTGATTGATTTACGCAAACGTTTGCGGCACATATTTTAAACTAAACGATACTTATGTTACGGGAAACTTTATATGTCCGGGCATTAGAATAAGGGCCAGTTATTAAATGTCTAGGAATTCTTTGTACTTACACATAGTTGGAGAAATAACATTATCTTTTCGTATGATGGTAATTAACAAAAAAAATATAACATTAGTAAATTTATTTTTAACACATTATCGTCCTTTGTGTTGCGCAGTCGGGTAAAAAAACTCATCCCGAAATTTTTAAAACTATAAGAGCTACGAGTCTGCTGAAAATTCGTATGGTAGATCCTTTTAGAACGTAGGCGCCCGCTATACAAGGATTTTTAACAATAGGACCTCTAAAACGGATACTAAAAAGAGCTTACGCTGGTGAAAATTTGTCGCAGCACGGTGTCTTGAAACTCTGATTTTGATGAATTGTTCTGTGTGTTTAAATGGATGGATATATGGTTAAGATTCCCAATAATTCAAAATTCAAGATTTAAACTCAATAGTGGGTAGCAAGAAGAGCGGCCTTATAATGCTTACACTTCGGGCTAGGCTAAAAATATTAAAGACTACGGAAACTCGGTACGGGTCTTCGGAAATGAAATAAAACGAATGATATTTAGGATCACGATTTACTAAATAAAGTTAAAATTCACCTAACTAATTTAGTTTTTATTCTTTCCTGTTGCGTATTTAATGACCGGACATTACGCTTAATTCCAGATTTGTCAACTTACCCGTAACAGATATATTGAGAACATTGTTTCTTATAAGTAGTGGTGGAATATAAATTTTGAATTAAACTTCTACACCATTAGTATTAAATTTTTGATGTGTTTGAAAATAGCCTGGATTAAATGTATCAACATACTTACCAAGTTTTATCAAAATTGGTCCAGTAGTAGGTATGTCAGAATCATTACAAATAAAATAACGATTTTATCATATCAGTTACTATTACAAATAAATAAATATTGCAGGACATTCCACACATCGCCATCTAGCCCAAAGCTAAACAACTAAACTCGTGTTATGGGTGATAGACAACGGATATATTACTATTATACTTTTCTTTTGTAAATATACTTATAATACATAGAAACAATCAGACCAAAAACAAATATCTAAGCATAACATAAGATTTGTCTTTGAGGCGGGAATCGAATGCCGGATTGCCAAACCCTGTGTTTGGCATGGTGACCATTGTGCCAAGTGGGTCATCAAATAATTATAATAGTCGTTGGACGCAGAGAGCATGCGACCGATCGCTCTGGAAGTCTTTGGGGGAGGCCTCTGTTCAGCAGTAGACGTCCTGTGGCTGATATGACCATTTTAGTAGGTAAATAGAGCGACGTTTTCTTCTGTCTGTACTTTGAACAAATTCCTGTATGGTGATCACGAAATCGGCAAACTGCGCCTATTGATAGACAGGACATTACACACTGACACCTGTACACTCTTCTATTTTTCTTATGTTCAATTATTCACAAGTAGAATGAAGCAGTTTCCGTTCTAATGTTTCATGAAGATATGAACCTACCTTACTGTAGCGCTGAAATCGATTTTAAAAGTAACTACCTTTTGTCCGTGAGTTTGGTTGGCCTATACGTTTATGACAGCTATCTGTATATAGTACGGGATCCCTTTAAGAACGACCTTCATCGAGCTGTTTAATCAATGAAAAGCATTTAAATCGAATATTGTAGGTCAATAAACATATTGCAAATACCTAAAAAAATTCAGTCCAGAAAGATTGAGTTATTTTTTTTTTGTTTTCAGACTTTTCATTGGTTTGGTCAATAGACAAACTCCGTACCAATGAAATTCATAATCTTTATTTTAACTTAACTTTGATTCATTAACCAGACCAGTGCAAATGACTAATATCTATTTACCTGCCTATCCAAGAATTGAGACGGGAAAGAAATAGTCAACTTAACGTTTGCATATTCGACGACCCAGTTGGCACAATGGTCACCATGCCGGACTGCCAAACACAGGGTTGCGGGTTCGATTCCCGTCTCAGACAAGTATTTATGCTTAGATATTTGTCTGTGGTCTGGTTGTTTCTATGTATTATAAGTATATATTTACAAAAAAAAAAAAAGTATATAAGTAGTATATCCGTTATCTAGCACCCATAACACAAGTCTAGTTACTTAGCTTGGGGCTAGATGGCGATGTGTGGATTGTCCTGAAATATTTATTATTATTATTATTATATTCTATAGGCGTTATACTTTCGTTTAGTATAGAATTAGTCTCTTAAACAAACCAGTGAAAAGGTTAAAAAACTAAATAAAAATTTAAATTGTTAATTAATCATATTCTGGACTGAAATATTTTAGACAACCCATTTGCAATATATTTATTGACCTATTTCATTTGATATAAAATACTTTCATCCATTAAACAGCTCGATGAAGGTCGTTCTTAAAGGGATCTCCGACTAATATGAAATATTAGCCCGACCAGTTCATTGGTTTGAGCTGTGCGTTGAAATATCAGGCAGCCATGACTTCAGGACGAAGGTTTCCGTACCATTATATTCTCTTTTATTGTTCTAGCGGCAAAATAAATACATCATCTGTGAAAATTTCCACTGTCTAGCTATCACGGTTCATGAGATACAGCCTGGTGACAGATAGACAGACAGACAAACGAACAGTGGAGTCTTAGTAAAAGAGTCCCGTTTTCAACCCTTTGGATAAGGTAATAACTATTCAAACACTACTAAACCAAACTCCTTTCACAAAAGAACGTAAAAGACCAGCGCCACAAAGGAACAAACATACATACATTACGACCCAGTTGGCACCATGGTCACCATGCCAAGCTGCCAAACACAGGGTTGCGGCTTCGATTCCCGCCTCATGCAAGTATCTATGCTTAGATATTTGTCTGTGGTCTGGTTGTTTCTATGTGTTATAAGTATATATTTACAAAAGAAAAGTATATAAGTAGTATATTCGTTGTCTAGCACCCATAACACAAGTCTAGTTACTTAGCTTGGGGCTAGATGGAATGTCCTGAAATATTTATAATTTATACATAGGCTGATAAACTCATTATCCTCCTTCACATCGCTCAGTCGGGTAAAAAGGTCCTTTCACCATAAAAACTATAGGTACCTATAAGTACGTAAAGAGAGGACGTCTGGTGACGTACCTGCGTCCAATTACTCAAGCTCGGGGGAGGGGTGTCGACACACAGACACTGTGCCCGCGATCGATGATACACTTTTACAAGATTTCAGACTGAAATGTAGGTAGAGTAGCCTTATAATGAAACTATTTTAACGTATATAATCGCGTTTTATTAAGCACAGATACGGTCGGAGTCAGAATTACAGACCCACTCTAGAGTTCTAAAATACTATTATTGAAATGTTTTTATTATAATAATATACGATAATTGTAACACATTCATGAGTTGAAAGACTTGCTTGAGTTGAAAACACTCTAATAATAGCAGTTTTAGAGCTCTACGATGGGTCTGCAATTCTGAAACCGACCGTACCTGCACAGAAAAAAGGTTTTTTGAAGTTAGAAATAATTTTCTCACTACCTATAATTGCTAGAGAATATTACAGTTATAGTCTTGTTTGTAGTAACTGTTCTTGAAAATAATAACCAGTTAAGTTAAGAGGAAAGGGTACCGACGCTCTCTCCATACAAACGTAGTCGACTGTCTTCTCCCTGGATAATGACTCTAAAGCAAATACTTTTTTTGCATAAAATTTATAACTGCCATGACCATGCCCCTATGTTTTTTTAAACTCTTAATTTTCAAGATAATTAGAAAATATAAAAACGAAAACATAGGGGCATAGTCATGGCAGTTAAGGGTTTTATGGCACAAAAATATTTGTGCTAGTGTCATTATCCAGGGAGGAAACAGTCTACTACACACAGTCAAGAGTATTAACAGGCAAAAGCAGCAATGTATTTATGTTACTAGCTGCGCCCCGCGGTTTTATTCGCGTAAGTCCCGATCCCGTGGGAATATCAGGATATAAAAATGTTATTTCCAGGTCTCTGGCTATCTACATACCGAGTTGCAATCGGTTCAGTAGTTTTTGCGTGAAGAAGTAACAAACATACTCACAAACTTTAACATTTATAATAATAGTAGGATAGGATTGCTCGTGACTGTACTGGCTGCTGAAAACTAGAAGGTTATGCTAGAAGGCTTCGTGAGGCAATTGAAATTCAGGAACATTTCACTAATTCCAAAAGAGAACCTACCTGCAGTTCGAGACCTTGGTCTTAAGCCCTGTAGTTTCGGAACCTATAAAACAAAAAATCTTTCCTCATTTTATATTTTGTTGGCAAACGAAAAAAAGCAAATCTTTTAAAATGTTCATTTAATTATATTCTTTCGTATTTTTAGCTAAACTATTATCCATATTTCTCATCAAAATTAGAAGAAACAGAAGACAGAATGGCCCTCAATGATTCACTGTAGCATACAGTCATTGATAAGTTATCTACTAAAATATTAAGAACAATGTTATGTCTGTTTGTAATTTACAACGTCTACAATCTCTATAGAACAATGAACTTGTTGAAACTCTGCCAATTTCCTACTTGCAAACTGCATTTCGATATCATATTTTCATCTCTTCGATAGTTCCTGAAACCTTCTCGCTTCGATAAGGAAAACCGTGTTTTATATTTTACTAGCTGCGCCCCGTGGTTTCATTCGCGTTAGTCCCGATCCCTTGGAAATATCAAAATAAATGGCCTTCCTCGATAAATGGACTATCCAACACAATAAGAATTTTTCGATTCGTACCAGTAGTTCCTGAAATAAGCGCGTTCAAAAACAAAACTATTCAGCTGCTGAAGAGCTGAAGCATAGATTTAAATCTATATATAGTTTAGGTATGATTATATATAAAAAAAAAATCACCTATGAAAACACTTATCTATATATATAAAAGAAAGTCGTGTTAGTTACACCACTTATAACTCGGGAACGGCTAAACCGATTTGGCTGAAAATTGGTGGGGAGGCAGCTTAGAGCCAGGAGACGGACATAGGATACTTTTTATCCCAATATGCCCACGGGATCGGGACTTACGCGGGTGAAACCGCGGGACGCAGCTAGTTTTAATATGAAAGTCATTGTTATTGTAGGTATAAGACCACTTAATTGATAAAACAGCAGTTTTACAGTTTATTTCAGTTGATACCAATTATTATTGTTTTTCAACCAAGTGTTCCAATGAAGGTATTGTGATCCGATTTTTGGGTAACTTTATCCTCATAATTTCCGAAAAAAAGTTACGAATTAAAAATCAACCCCCTTTCGTATACTTACCGCCATATAACGCATTGTATATCTACCTAAGTAGTTATTTAAAAGACATAGAATATTCATAGATAAATGTTTAATATCTATGCCTCTATTAGTGTAAAACACAAAGTCCAGAAACAGATTTTTAACGCTTAGCTTATAACGTATACGTATGACGTAACCAATTGGCGGACTATAACGTAGTAGGCATCCGCTAAAAAAAAAGTTTGGAAATATAAACTCTACACGGATGAAGTCGAGAGCAATAGCTAGTTGTTAATATTAAGCATTCAGACAAAAATCTAATCAAATCAAATCTAAGCTAGTCGTATCGATCACTCAACAAAACAAGAACGTAATAATAAAACATCTATTTTTGCGGTAGCCAGCGATAATTGGCAAAAAGTCGCATGTCTTCTAGGTGAGGGTGGTGAGGGTGTGTGGGTGAGAGGGCGGGTCAGAGGTCGCGCCGCCCTGCTCCGCCCAGCACCTTGCTACCCTCACGGTGAGGATACTTCACTTGCGTACAATTATAAAAGTTTTACCTAAGTATTAATTTTTTATGTACTGATACTCTACCACAAAGTCCCTACTAAAATGTTATCTTCTCTCTTCTTAGACTATTTCGATAAGTAGATACAGTTTTTTAAATTTAAATATCAAAAGCAATCTTGGTTTGAAATTATGTATGAACAAAATCAAAACCTATCTGCTCCTAAGTTAATACAAAATAGGGACCTATATCTACCTATAAAGACCTTGACAAAGTTCTTGTTAGATTTTTCATCTAGTTAGGTATTTATTGCATATTACTTTATTATAGGTATTTCGAAAACTAACAACTTTGATTTATTAAATTTTGATTTCATTAGTAACCATTCTCTTTGGGTGTAAATAAATTATAGGTAGGTATTACTTAACTTGGAACGAACACCTAGTTGTTTTTCGACTATCTCCATTTTGTAAAATCATAATCAAAACATTGATAATTATAGTTATCCGTTTTTGTTTTTCAAACAAAACAGTAAATCATATATTTGCATACAAGTCCTTGCGTCATTCATCGCCGACTCATTGGTAAAACAGTCTAACTTCCAATTGGAAAAAATTGTGTGTGACAACGAGACGCGGGCGCGTCAAGACACGCGGCCGTCACAATGACAAGTGTTCAGGAGTGGTGGAGCCAGTCAGCCGCAGGGCCACGCCCCTGCGCGCGCGCCGCCTACCGATGATCTAGATTGATCTACATCTACTTAATGTGTATTTCAGACCAATTGAAGACTATTTTCTTATCGATGAATAATGAATACGAGTTTAGTTTATTATGATTGATTGTGACACTTGAATGGTTTGTGTCGTTATTGGAACGATAGATTTGAATTGTGACAAGTAGGGCACTTGTTACTGAAACATTATTTAATTGGCAGATTCTTTCAATTCTTGCATTTTACAAACCTACCTACTTTATACTAACCTACACGAACCCGACAACATTTTTACGTCGTACGTGAGGTTATCTCAAGTCTGACCATAACAGTTCAATCTATTTAATTAAAGTAGATAACTACTAAACCTGTTTGTAACGTTGAATAAAAAAATATAATTTCAATAAAGCTAAATAGGTAACCTTCCTGAAATAACGTGTTCAATAGCCTTGGTTACCGTCGCTCATAATATTAAGTAAGTTACTTGATCACCTAAATATGTAGATAGATAAGTAACTATACAGTGGAGTGCCTATCAACCAAGCAGAAATATGGAGGCGGTGGGAAAGTTGATACAAAGTAGGATTTTCAGGTACCGTTTGAAGCATCAGTCAGTCAGAAAATATTGTTGTTTGAAAATAGCAATATTATTTGTTTGATATTTTGAAAACACGTTAAGTAACTAAAAAGTTTACTAACAATTTGTAACAAAAACAATGAGTTTCATATAGAGGTTGTAAATAAAATAATACTTACACTATACTAATAAAAAAACAACAATAGCATTTTATATCATTTAAATAAACGCCTATCATCCGTTCAAGTTTGAAATAAACACGTTGCTTTGTAGTAAATGCAAATAAAAACGCCCATCGTATTTTCTTACCGACGGTACTTGGCCACTGAAAGATTTTCACCCCCGGGTGTGACGGGGCGGGGAGGGGGGGCCGGTGTCGAGGTGGCGGGGCCTTCGCTCCCTGCCCCTGCAGGCCACCGGGCCAATGGCGGAGCGGCGCGCCCTGGCCCGACCCGAGCTCAGTCGCGACTGAACCGCGACCCTTGACACACTAGCGCGTCGCGCGTCTCTCGCCTCGTGACCGCAACCGGCATCATCACGCACGGAGCGCTAGTTTACAGCGGGGTCGGAGGCCCGGGGCTTTGCCCTCCGAGAGGCCCTGACCTCCCGCCTCTTGAGCTCGGTTTTCGCGGCAGCTGGCGGGAAGATGAGCTTTTGCCGTCTACTCCCGCGAGTCAAGCCGCGTCGACGCAGAGCGGGTCCTCCGCGACGGACAAGGGCCAGAACGTGGAATGTGTGGTCTGCGGAGACAAGTCCTCGGGGAAACACTACGGCCAGTTCACTTGCGAGGGTACGTAATTATGTGACCAGTGAAAGTGATTGCCATGTGATTTATTTTGTTAAAATTGTTTTTCCTATACTTTTGTGCTGTTTTAAGTGTATGTTATTTAGTTTAAAATTTCAAACTTTGTGCGGTTAAGGGAATTGAATCTTAGGTACCAGTAAAGCAAAAGTAGGCAAGATAAAACTTTGTTACCTTCATAGTGATTGTCAATTGCTTTGATTATTTTAAAAATAACCAGTGTTCCGACCGAAATTAAACATATATACCTATACGTAATTAAAATGTTATTCAACCAATAAAATTGGTAAGTCTCATCTATTATAACAAAAACATCCGCGTTATTGTTCAGTGAATAGCATAAAGACTTCTAAAACAGGATCTTCCCTTTGACCTCAAAAATAATAATTAAATTATTAACATCTTTAGTCCTCGAGCCGTCGACATTCTAATCAGAATGCAATTAGACAAAGTTTTCATAAACTGCCTGCCTTAAAAGATAAGGGGTGTTTCACTTTTATGCAAATGAAGGAATCGTTGAAATGGTTGTTTTCCGAGTTACGCGATTTGTAGGCCTACGAGCGAAATTTATTGCCGTTGTTCATTTTAATCAGTTTAACTTGAAATAAATTTAATTTTCTAATTTAGTTATTTAGATTTATTTATATTTTCGTTGTAGGTAATAAAATACCAATAAGTAAATGTAAGAATACCTAAAAGGTTGTAAGTAGGTATAGGTATCTAAAAATAAAATTAAAAACATTTGACGATTCATTGCCAAAATAAAATAAAAATTGCCTTAAATAAGTAAATATACGACCAAACATGAGTTAAAACGTTATAATTAAATTAAACATAAAAAAAATATTAAATGTTAAAAGGTGACATAAAAAAAATATAAAAAAAATATTAAATATTAAAAGGTGACATGAATATTATCCAAAATATAAAAAAAATAAATGGCATCGCTATAGCGCGATTATTAAAAAAAAAGTAAATCTAAACTATAAGCTCCGTTTGGTGCATTTAATTTATTTTTTGCTGATCTATAAGTTTTCATTCTTGACCTACTTACGGGCTTTATAGGTTGAATTACTGAACTTAATGGAATAACACCGAAATTATAAAAGTAAATCATTTATTTAATTTTTCATATAAGGTTTTGTGTTACCTTTGTTTCTTATGTACTTATTTTTTTTTAACTGTCGGTCTATCTAGTATTTCTCAGTTGTGTGCCTTCTTTCTAAATAAATGTGAATTTAAAAGTTTCTGAAAACATTTGCAAGAAGTTACGTGAAAAAACAATCCTTTGTACCGGCGGGCGGGGCGCGAATGTTTTATGTGGTCGGAATGTTCATGAATACTCTTTTTTTTAAACTAAAAATATTCTATTACTGCATTATTTGTCAATATTTCGAAAAATTGAAAGAGATGCGGTAACAGGTTAGCCCATCGTATCATTATATCGTTTGTGGTCTAAAAGACCTCGCCTTGACCCGCAGGTTAAGTGTTAACACTTGCCTTTTTCAATGTGCAAGTAGAACTTAATATACATTTGGATTTGCATACTTTTACTACTCTAACGAATAATGCTACTTTCGGAAACTGTAGCCTTTTAATTTTTCTATATTTATTTAGTTTAATATCTTAAGGCGCTCTTCCAGTACCGTGTGTAGGTATTCACATTACCTTAGCCCCCGCTCACAAAGATGTAAGCGTGCTACGTGCTAACTGTTGTATTTGATCGATATGCAAAATATTTTAGCATTATTATCCACAAATATAGTTCCTAGAGGTCAAAACCTATCATTTGATTCATTTTTAGAAACACACGTTAACTATTTTTGAATAAAACCCGATAAACGATCTTATAATTCTCTGTTTTCTAACATTTTTTTTATCGAACGAAGTTGTTCATATCATGTTTTCAACCACAATAAACAAAAATATGGTTATTAAACTACAATATATACATTTATATCCAAATAACATAAAAAGAGTATTTGATTACTTAGAGTTACTTAAAACAAAGGTCGATTTTGATAGCTTTATAAGCACCTGCCCTTAAATACCGACAGCTAATACTACAAACTAGAAACAAAAATACACATCAGATGGCCAATAACAGGTATCCACAACTAGAACTAAATTAATTAATTTAATTAAATATGACTTTGTGAAAGTTTTTTTAAAAAAAAAAGAAATAGGAAAGGCTTTACACTGATTATACACTGTACTTAACAAAGATTAATATTGAGATTTTAAGAAAATAAAAAAAATATAGTAAAATCACTACATAGTATAAAACAAAGCTGCTTCACGTTGTCTGTCCCTATTTATGCTTTAAAACTACACAACAGATTTTCATGCGGTTATTTTTTAAAATACAGTGATTCAGGAGGAAGGTTTTGGTATATAAAACCAAACTACCACGCGTACGAAGTCGCGATCAACAGCTAGTGTTAAATAATATGAAAACAAATTTAGTAACACCTTTCTGTTTTTTGTTATTGATAGGTTAGAAAAGTTCTCACTTAGATATACCTACCTACACCTATAGGTATGTATTGTCGGCCGATTTAAATGCAAAGATCATTAAAATTAGAACGATATTCGGAATTTGATATATTTTCCTTAATTTTCTAATTAGAGACGAGAAATATCGGCAATGTGTTATCGATATGGCGCCACTGAGGTCACGACCTCGATTTTATCGAGCAAAAGTCGCAGAATTCGACGATAAGATGATTATAATTGCATTGAGATGTTGTTATTATGTCTATGCGGGTTTCACAGCTTTTTGAGTTTCCGTTAGTTTGGTTGAGGTATTTCTAATCAAAATAATTTTTAATTTCAATAATCTTAGAAATTAGTTTGAACTAGTAGAATTAGTGAAATAGCGATGTGAGGTTCAACATTATATTTATAAAATAATATCCACTTACATACCAATTTGAGTACTTACCTTATTTAAATTCAAGGCTAATAATTAATTGCTGAAATCCCGCAATCCCTAAGACGTTTATTCAAATCGTCTATTAATTGTCATAAGAAGACTAAAATTTTAAATTGTCACCATATTATAAGAGGCACAGATTTTCTTAAGATAGTTATAGCTTAAACCCATCACATGATTACCGCATTAACTAGGTATCGATAAACCGCACTAGTGTCGCGACCATAAAGTGTTATTTTGATGTCGACAAATCCACTTTATTAACAGTTGGACCTCCCGCTGATTATAATACAACCATGTCTAAATAAAACTGGAAGGTGTCTCGGGGTAACTCGCTCTAAAAACCTTTATAAGTGTTATAACGACAAAGTTCCGCGGAACATATCGCTTCTTTTGAGTTAAATGCTCGCGTCCGTGAACGGCTTTAGTGATTGTATATGACACATGAATTTAGTGGTGTTTATTGTCGATATTTATTATTTTATCTTATTTTTTAACATCACACGAAAATCTAAATTCTGTTTTTTTATCGAGCTTTAATGACGTACATTTTTGATGCTTTTACAAATAAACTGTCGTCAGCTTTAAGATTTTATTGTTTAATGACAAGTCCGATAGGTATATGACTCAAATAAAAACAGAGGTCGACGACAAAATTTATGTTGAATGTAGATAAATAATTGTGAGCACAGCATTAGTATCTTCCGTATGTAAATGCATAAATAAAATCGCTGTTTTAATCTGTACGCGGTGTATCAGTATCGATAACAGGTGCGTCACTAGTGCCCACTATAACTGGTCAGTTTATGGTATGTTTGTCCCGCGATACTGCGGCAGTTAACCCTATCTTTACGACCGACTCTAAACATAAGTGTCTTTCCGAACTTATTTATTTTTATCTCATTCCACTTTTTAAATTGAATCCAAGATCGGCGCGTGTGTGGCTCTCCTCTCGCCACTAAAACTGTCAATAAAACGTTCAGATGCGTTGAATCATGCTGCCTTTTAATGAAAATTTGACTCTTTTTAATACGTAATTTATGTGAATTAAACAAGTACTAGAGCTACGCCTTAATAAGGTAAACATTCGACCGTACGACGTTAATGGCCGTTTCGATTATTTAAAACCGGCCATATTGTTAAACAGCTCCGTGTTTGTCACGTCGTAAATCGAATATTTACGTTTTTTTTTTCACCATAAAAATAAAGAGGGAATTTTATTTTATAATTAATAACTATCTCTTTTTTAATAATTTCTATTACTTACACGATGTTTACAATGATGTAACATTTTTAAAGTAGTTTTAATATCTAACTGTTATTGGACATAAATTTATTTACGAAGCAAAGTCGACAACATTGATTTCGTTCGGGTATTTATCGATATTTAATATGTTAATGATATTCAGCCCTATGCATGATAGTGGTATTGTTTAAAATCTAATTAATATTAATTTGTTACGTAAAACAGTTGGATTGTGGTATTTTTGTCTACAACGGAAACCAAAATCGACTTAAAACAATTTATTGTTTTTAATTAAAGATTAAGCTTTTCCATTTTGTGGCATACGTTTTGAATACCTAAGTAACAAATACCAAATTATTACTTCCATAACATATTAAAATTGAAACGGGCAATAACATTAAAAGATTTAAATATTCAGCTAGTTATTTGTTTCGCATAAAGCAGGTTTTCTCTATTTATTACAGAAAAATAAATAAAGTGTAAGATAAAATAAGAAACGTATTCAAAATTGAAGAGAACTGAACTTTTAAGTTATGGATATACATTAATTTCAGACCGTATAATTTAAATTAAAAATAATGATAAGTACACCCGTACTTAACATTATTTTTGCACAGGTTGTTTTTTTAAACAAAAAATAATAAGCTCTGTCAAGATAGCTTTCAATAGCTGCTAGTAATTAAAAAATAAACATACAACAGTTCCATAATATTCTATCGATATCAACAGAACACAATCGCTCTTGCCTTTTTCCGTGACGTCACAGACTTTACTTTCAAAATATTTGATTCCTCTAAATAAAATAAAATAATAAATACCTTGCCTACGCGTAACATTAAGCTTTTATTATTTTCCAACACACAAAACATTAATTCAAAACACAGTTCATTATTGAAATTTAATTAGTAAATCAATTTTCTAAGATCGTCATTAAGGCTGCAATCAATCATGAATGAGACTTCATTCTAAATCCTTCCCGTGCAAGGTTAACTAGGTGACTATGATGTTTTGTTTGATGCTGTCCTAATTAGTTAGACTATAATAAGAATTCCATCAAAGTACAAACAGTTCATGTCACAACCACTCATGTCAAGTAGGATAAAATTTAATGCCATTTTAGCCATAAGAAACAATTATTTTTACAATAAACCATATGTTTTTTTTTTAATAACCTAAAATAATATTTTTGAAATGATGTCATTTTATTACCAACGTTGCGAATTCTTTGTGTTTCTACAATCCAAATAAAGTGTTTGAAAAGAGAAAAATGAAAATATTTTTCCATTAGACAGTCACTAGGTATCCTTGGTCGTTTATTATTATAAGTCTGTTAGTCATAAATCCATAATCATCGGAAACTGCAAGGCCGAGAGCAAAGTGACTGTGTAAATGACCGCTGTGTAGTTATTTACTAAATAACATAATGTAGTGCAATAAATATTTAATCATTTTAAATAAGTTAAAAATACATCTCATGATGACAGATACAGGGTTCTTCCGCTCTGCCGCGCAGATAATTTAATGAATCTTTACCAGCTCTATAGTTAGGCGAAGTTTAGACTCAAGCTTGGCTCTGCTTTCTAAGCTTTCCTGCACCTTGGAAGATATTGTTGAAGTCTCTCACTCAACTCACGCAATTGTGAACTTTGTCTTCTTCTGAAAACTTTATATCTAAAGTGGGTATATTTTTCTCGAATACCTTTTTTAAATCTTGAAACTGGTTCTGCTATGAACTTTCCTACAACCAGGAAGATCTTGTTGAAATCTCTCACTCAACTCACGCAATTGTGAACTCTGTCTTCTTCTGAAAACTTTATATCTTAAGTGGGTATATTTTTCTCGAATACCTTTTTTAAATCTTGAAACTGGTTCTGCTATGAACTTTCCTACAACCAGGAAGATCTTGTTAAAATCTTTCACTCAACTCACGCGATTATTAACTTTGATCTTCTTCTGAAAACTGTATATGTAAAGTGGGTATATTTAGCTCGAATAATTTTTTTTTAAATCTTGAAACTGGTTCTGCTATGAGCTTTCCTACATGAAATTTCTCCCTTAACTCACGCTATTGTGAACTTTGTCTTCTTCTGAAAACTGTATACCTATCTAAAGTGGGTATATTTTTCTCGAATACCTTTTTTTTAAATCTTGAAACTGGTTTTGCTATGAGCTTTCCTACAACCCGGAAGATCTCGTTGAAATCTCTCACTCAACTCACGCCATCGTGAGCTTTGTCTTGTACTGGGAACTATATTATGGACACGAGTAGATTCTAATAGAAATCCTTTTTTCAAGTCTTGTAACTAATCACATAGCTTTATTTTACATACATACCTACATCATATTGTATGACGACAATCGTAAATACAATTAAAAATAATTAACTCATTTTACTTTCTTTACGTGGACACTAACCCCTACCATTGTTCAGGTTTTCACTTCGAACTCGGATGTCAATGCACCTGCGATCATCGTGCAATTTGCTCAGATGTTCTCAGCGATAGACGGTAATTGGGCAGCTTTGGTAGGTGCTAACAGATAGTGAGGGGAAATCGGATTACGCTCTATTTACCTATTGTTTCGAGTTTTCTTACTATTTTTAAAAGATTTCTGATAACTATTGATACTTCAGAAGTCTTATAAGTCTAAAAATTGTTAATAAATCTAATTTTACTTCTGTAGATTCTTCTAAAGCTTTTACAGAAATTTTCAGTACTGCTTGCCAGCACTAGCCGCCAGCTGAAAATTGAAAATCCGAATTGGTTTTTGAATAATTTTAAGGGAGCTAGCTAATTAGATTGAAATTAACTATTGAACTATTCCTACATGGCTGCTGTATCTATATTTTTAAATCTGTAAATCACACAGTTATCAATTATCGGAAATGCAATTAATTAATTAAATTTTCACTATACGTCTCTAACTGTACAATCATAAACTCTAGCGCAGTCCAGAATTAGCTTATCTATAAATATAAAATTCTGAATCCTGACTGATTTACTGATGATCAACCCACAGCTCAAAACAGTGGATGGATCGGTTAAAACTTTTGGCACACAAATCATGCCTTGGCATCCGCAAAGAAAGGATTTTGGAATAAAGATTTAACAAAAAAAATGCCAATAACACCCTTCTAAACATTATACTGAGCTACCTAAAGTGTATGCAAGTAGGCATTAGCAATTTATCGATAGCAATTTAAAATAGTGCTGGTTCAAGCCCTATCTTAAGATTTACGCAGCTCTCAAGAAGAGTAGAAAATAAACTGTATGACGCGATGTTCCGATAGCAGTGTTAACAAGCGTCCGGACCGCTAGCTGTGTCGTCCTAACTACGGTAACTGCTTATCTTAGAGGACGTGCCTTCAAAACTAACGGGAATAAGCCTCGGCACTATGCATTATTATACCTGCATTTCGTGGTAGAGGTAACAGATTTTTAACTTTTCTGAGGTACTTCATTTTTACTTACGTTTGTAAGTTTCGCTTTGCTTTCTCGATAAAAATGTTTTCCTCAATTTCCTTCCAACAATACCACTAAAGCAATAATTTATTTAAAAATAAAACATAAAACTTTGTTGTACACCACAATTCACCACATGCCCCTCTATTTTCCTTTTTTTTTCAAACAACAAATTACTAAAGAAAATATGACCCAGACACAGAAACTTGTGTATGTACCTACAGCAGACCTAGGTTTTTTAAAAAGGACGATTGCTCTATATTACTTTATTCAGGAAGTAAATAGAAGAATTCATTTGCATGGAGAAAACGCTATTATGATGCTGTGTTAAACCACAGATTTTCAATCAGCGGGAATTAACCAACAGGAAGAACATTAGACTGTTTTCACCTTTAAAAAGAGTTTTATGATTTACGTCAGTATAATCTTATAATACGATTAAATTCAAAAACATCTATAGTACCTAAATATAAAGATATTTACAGCTAAATGACATTAAACTATAATATATTACTCAAATAATTTACATTAATAGCACCTCTAAATTATATACATTGATACCTCAATTCCGTTTACAATGTAATTCTACAGTAAATATACAAAGTAGACCAATTATATTATGTTGTAACATAGATTAATGTGTTACAAGCATGCTATTCTATGCTTCTTTACCTCACTTCGAAATAATTACCACCTGCGGTTAGATTTCAAATTCAAAACCATATTTTTTTCGTATACGTACTTTTCGACAGTCGCTATCGAGTTTTAAAGTGACAATTTTATTGGTAAAGTCAGATGTCATTTATTATAGGTGTGGTAATATAATGATTTCTACTCTGCTACTATATGTAGTTGCGTTACTTTTAGTGAGATTTTTATTTAAATTTTTCAATATTTTTGAACAAATTTATTCAAATATCTATAACTTGATCTTGTTTCAAGCCCTGGAATACATCTACTTACACTATTTTGGTGCTGTAGATTACTGCAGATAAAATAATTGAAATGTATCGGAATGTCTCAATTTACATAGCGATCAAACTATTACGTATTGACTGATGGTTTCCCGCGACGAAGACACTCCAGCCTTGTACTCTCAAATTGTTTCTTATTATAAAGTTCATTCATAATATATTCATGAGATATCTTTTCATATTTAGATAGTGAACTTGGTATTTTAACAGTTTCATAAATTCATTTCTATGTGACGTTGCCATACAAATTATCGTGAACATTTTTGTTAGTAGCCATTTGATCTATGCCTTTATGGTAATTTACTAAAGCATTAGTAAAAATGGTAACATTTTTTAATTGATTAAAATGTAAATGTTGATGAAAAATGTATATTTGGAAGATGGCGCGGGAGATAAACGTCTGACTGCTTAAAATAACTTTAAATTACTCTGGAAATATAGGCTCTCAAACTACTTTAAATAACTCTGGTAATATAGGCTAATGATTCAATTCCAAAACTCGATTAACATTCTTAATAGACCACACGGCCCTTAGTCAATTTATGTATACATATAATGTCTCGTAAACTTGATAACAAATTTTCACCTAGAAATTTCATCCACAGGCTGCAAATCATTTTTCAAGAGATCCGTGAGAAGAAATCTGACGTACTCGTGCCGGGGCAATAGAAACTGTCCCATCGATCAGCACCATAGAAATCAATGCCAGTACTGCAGACTCAGAAAATGTCTCAAAATGGGCATGAGGAGAGAAGGTGAGTTTTAAACACATTTTAAATATTTACCCCGTGTTCAAAATATCGCAAAACCTCTGTTAAAACTTTAAATGTCCTGATAATTCAAAAGGAAAATTTTACTAACCCACAAATTGGCGAAACCTCGTAACACGTAGTGACTAACCATGCCTATAATTGAGACATTTAAAACCTGTGTTATTAAAGTTTTCTTTTTTGTCCACCGGTACCTTACTCATGCTATGTAAGTACTATGTAATATAAGTTTTAATTTTACGTAGTTAACATAATAATATTTTTATGTTACCACAGACGTAATTGCGTCTCAGATTTTATTCATCTACCTACGGCTACGTCTCGAAATCTACTGTTTGCTACTGGAATTCAATAATGAAGTGAATAGTTAATACAAAAACCTTAAATACGTAATTGTCACTACTGTAATTAGTGAAATCATCAATCTTGTCAATCTTGAATCATTAGTCGGACAACTGCCCAAGGGCAGATCTAAGTAACTGTTGACTATGAGTATTAATATTATAAAGTTATGAGCTGTAATAGCTTATTATTATGGAATTAATACAGTCGGATATTGTTTTAAAGACAGGTATATGATTGATGGTATTAGAGACGACGTATTGCTAGAGGAAGGGGGTAATGAAGGAAATATTATTAATGATTTTCAGTTTTTTGTTAGAAGGCTTGAAGTGCAGAAATGTAGGTACTTACTTTACTATATTGTGTGGTAAAATAATAGATGTTGCGGATCAAGGTTGTGTCGAGAGTACAAGGCTTGACGATGTGTCTGCTTTTTACGACGTATGAGACACGCTTTACAGCCTATTCAAATACATCAGCTTTATGCGTAGAGTCGAATGGTGTGTTGAAAATTGTTTCCAACTAAATTGTTGGTAACTTTACCTACCGCGCCGCTATGAGAAAATTATGTATGATGATATTTAAGTTGTTTTTCTAATAACATAAAGCTTATTTAAACAAAAAAACTAAGAGATAAATATTGACGAATAAGTACATACTTGATATTTGTATAGTAATTTTGATAAAACTAAAAAAATAAATATTTACTTAATCAAAAGTAAAGAATTTTTACAGTTTATCATTACCATTGATATTTAGATCATAAGAATAGTACGGACTGGATAGCTAGACGTCACAAAGTCAAATCAACTTTGTTTATCATTTTGGGCATAGATTAGAAATGTGCCACAGGACTCAAAAGAATAGAAAGAGAAATTCATATGTATTAGTTTTTGAGCACTCACTCAAAAACGAATAATGATATTACTTATCATGTATAAGAGTAGTTTGAAAAATTCGATGGATTCAATTAAGACAGCTAATTTCCTCTAAAACCTGATTTTCTAAATCTTATACCTCTACAAGAATCATATTGCTACAGTCGTAAAAGCAAATGAACTTACAAAAACATGAAAAGGTTAACATAAACAATTATAAAATTGTGACCCACCTTTTGGCTTCTACGTAATCGGATAAAAAGCCACTAGACCCGTCCGAATTAGAGATAACAGGAGCAACCTCGTATCGTATAGGAAACGGTAGGGTAAAAGGTTGAGCAGTTCATAACGCGGACAATTCGACAAAGGGGCCGCTGTTGTCCAAAAATTGTGACATTTACCTCAGCTTATTATAAACAATAGGCATGATTTGTTACGACCGACCACAAATAGGTATTTTACTAGTAGAATTTTCTACTCACTTATTGCCATAGTACTTACTGTTAGTACCTAATGTAAGTTTACTGTGACAACACTGAAAGAAAATACTTGACTATTTTCATAGTTTTTTTTTCATATATTTCATGCAGAAAGTTATCAATGACAGTTGCGAATATGTAACACAATTAAACAAAGAACTTTTGGAAGTTCAATTATTGTGAAAAATGTTTCAGAACCATGATAAGCAAAAACAAAGTCTCATGCAAAAGTCGGTTCACACCTTTGTGTCATCAGCGTCCTTTCCGTACTGATAATGTGAAGGGCACCACCAACCGGAAAGGATTCTAACCCGTTGTTCTCATTCAACCCTTAAGCACCGCATTAGGACTTCTCGACCCCATAATATTTTGCTCAAAAAACGATTTGTTTGCTGTCAACAAAACAATGGAAAGGTGCAAACTCCAGGCTCCTTTTAGAGATTAATAAAAAAGCGTGCGTTTTAATCGTCTTAGATATCAAACTTGCTCGAGATACCATTGTATTTTTTCCGGGTTAGTTTTGTAGTTTTTAGCTGTTGAAAGGGTCCATTTAGCTACTTCGTAATGCGTTTGATTGTACCGCAACACGATCTGTTACAGATAGCTTATTGTGATTGTGAACGTTCGCACCTTGGGTATTGTAATGGTCAGTTTTGTGCGCTTTTTATTGTGTTTTATCTTAGAATCGGTTGTAAACACCTCGTTAAATAATGTTGTACAATTTCTCAAATATGTTTTGTACCATGATTATTTGCTTTTATATAATGCAATGCTACTTTCATAACGTTATTCGATTTTCACTTAGTAAAATTAGTATAGACACAAACATAATTACTATTATTGCTAATCAAATAAGCAAATATGACTAGACAAACATTCGACCCCGCGAAATAGCGTTTTGATTAACTAACGAACATTAAATATATGACCGGTTTATTTAATAAGTACATTAAGTATGCCTTTTGAAAACCGACAGTTTCGGCCATCGAACAATGGATCACACCTTTTGTTTAGGGCGCATCAATCATGGCTCTTTGTTTGAGTATCTTAATAAGTTTTTGTGTGGGATCGGTCATTCAGAAAGATGTCTGGTATCGCACCCAGATTCCCTGGGGCTGCGCCTGGGGGTCCGATGTGGAATGGATAACGTTCGGAAGGAAATTAGAAATGTTTTGAATGAAGCTTTTTACATTTTTACACTGAAAAAATATTTTACGTTAATTTCGAAGAGCGAAAATTAATAAACGTCGTGAACAAAGCTGTTAACAAAGGCAATATGTCATGGTTTCTAACAATTTTGTATTATATCGCTAAGCTGGGTCAAAAATATCCTTTACTTTGTGCAACGGAAACCATGCACAATGCATTCATATTGTCAAACCCACAAGACCTGTCAAACTCATCATAGTCACACATTCCCAGGGGGCTGCAAATTACTGCAATGTTTGCTTCAGTTATTATTCGTAAAGAACTAAATGCCCCACGCCTCTATCCTACAAAGGAAACGTCAAAAGAATCGGGGCGGCCAGTTGAAGAGGGTGTCGAATACTGACGATTTGCGTCTTGAACCAGCTGCGGTCATTGTTGACCAACTGACCGTATGACTCGTCTTGTTTGGATTAGTGCAGTCTAGTTTTGCAAACATCGAACCCACCGTGAGAAACTTAACGTTCGTTTCGATGACCAGTCATGATGACCAATATGTACTGCCCGTTCACGCAACGATCACACTAAAATAATACATTTCTCTTCGTACTATCCAAATACAGATTAAGTTATTTAATGATTTAATCATCTCAGGAATCAGTTTAAGTGCTCAAAAATACGAGAATAACCCGAAGCGGTTACCGACTTTGTCTGCTGTCACAGAGATATTATCATTTCTAGTGATCATAATAACTGTGACATGTTTCGTACGAGACGCTCCAGGCCGCGTTTAATGGTAGTTATTCCGGGAAAACCGAGTGTTACTATAGCTGCGGCCGTAGATACAATCGACGTCTCATAACGTTCCCACGGATCGCGAAAAAATGCTAAGGGAATACTGACCCTTTGCCGGACATCGGTCAGAAGTAACGCCCTAGCGAAAACATTAATTAAAATCGTAGACAAGAGATGGACCGGTTCCGTTTTTGCACGGTCAAGGTGCGCGACCCTTGCGGATACCAAGCATCGTAAGCTAATTATATTTCCGCACGTTTTGTCAAGCTATTTGCATGTGAATTGAAGTTCAACTACAATAGAAAACGGCGCTAATCTGCTTGGAAAGGTTCTCCGCAGGTAATGCACAAATACGGGTGTTCGTGTAGGACGGGTCGCCGCTCAATAGCTGTTAGAAACCTGATAGGTTTTCACTATAAACATTAGTTTTGTATCGGTAATATAGAGTTTCACATTGATGAAAGGTAGTTTCATTAATGAAGGGTACCGTATCGGGTTATTGAAAGGTTGCAGTCGAATCTTGTCAACGAGATGAATTTAAAATGAGATTACCCATTCCAGTAAAATTTATTGCAGTCCTCATTTTTATTGGCCACTAATTAGTTTTTTAAATAATGGTAGGTATCACGCTGCAAAAATTGCGGTAGAGGACAAAGGACAAATTCAAAATAATGTTAAAGACACAAAAAGACGTAGTCCACCCAAATACTGTCGAACAGAATCCAATTCTGTCGACTCGTAAACCTGAAGCGAAATGGCCTTACAAAAAGGAATCAAAGTATAAAATCATTTGTGTCGGATTAAAAAAGGAGCTAGGGAACGAGCGTGAGATATACACTACTATCAATCACTTGGTGATTTATATTCTCTCACTCGTATGATGTATCACCATTTCAAACTCTGACCATCTGTAAAAGTATTCCAATAATTAACTTTTTAAATTTGACGGACGCCTTCATTTTGGAACGTAAAAATATCGACTGCATAATTCTTTAGAATGTTGCGAAATTCTTTTTGGAAATGCGAACGTGGTAAGGGTTGAGTGATTGCTTATTTATTAGGACTATGAATGCAAACGTTTATATTTACAGAGATATAATAGGTATATTAAAATTGAATCAAACAATGCGGTAGTTGCGGTACCTACATCCAGCTACCAATATCATAAAGCAATTTAATTATATTCGATCAATAAAGTATGAGATCATACAATTGAAATTCCATCAATTCAAAAGTGAACATGTAATCTAAAGATATACAGTCGCTGGGAACATTCATCAAGTGCATCGCGACACGCCACTATATAGCACGTCAAAATATTCACCTACAGGGGGTTGGTTCAATAGTCGTTCCACTTGCCGGAGCGGGAATTGAAGGTGGACCCCTACGGAGCAGTCGGCGTGCGCCTAACGAACTATACACGTGATTTATCGGAGCGCACCTCGCACTCGCCGACTCCGACACTAATTCCCTTACGACGTGTGATGTTACCTCGTGAAATATCACCGCATTCGATATCATTACATTTAAATCATCGACTTATTTGCATCTCTACTTCCCATTTGACGATCGCGTTATTACATCGATTCAACCCGGGGATAATCCGATTCGAAATTATATGCAATGATAAATCGATATATTCGGTACAGGTGAAATTTTCTCACAGTCGCCTCGGCTCTAACGCCCGTATAATCTCGAATACTTGTGAGAGTAATGCACGGTTTGTATGTATATTGGTTACTACGTTAGTAGTCTCAGGAAACCTGTTTCATCTGATCGTGCCCTCTGTACCTACTCTACCATATTATATTTGTTGGTATCCAGGTTTATAGTTTCACTACATTTTAAGATCATGATTCTAATGATTGGAACTGAGTTATTGCAGATTCAAAACGAATCCATTTGTGATTGACAACATAAGAAAGAACTAAGATTGTAATCAAGGTCGAGTGGTCCAGCGATAGGTATTTCTAATAGATTCCAAAGTAGATTTTATATTCGTTGACAGCTTAATGGGCGGATGATGCTCACATCCAAATCACAAATTATCAACACAAATGTCGAATCAAATAGTTCGAACTAAAAACAAAAACGAATATAATATGCTAATGTCAGTGATGGTTCAATAAAATTAATGATAACAGTCGGTAATAATCATGGACGTATTCAAAGTAGACACAGCGTTGTTCTCGGGACCTGTCGCTTGGAATTCATCTGGTGTCTGCATCTCTGTGTCAGTATAGTACGTCCATCATTAGACGTGAATCATCCTCGGTACACATCGTGCTTAGAGAATTTCGTGAGGTCACAGATTAGTATAGCGGTTTAGGCGCCCTGCGGTCGTTCGAGGGACAGGGAGAGCGCGAGCGCCGCGGAAGAGGAGGCGATCCGAGGTCTCTGTCTAACGCCGACCGTTCCGTGACCCCACAGCTAATCACATATCTGCAAGCGTATTATGATTATCGCAAGCCTTCGTTTCTCGTACGTTGTTGTGGTCACTGACTCGGTTGATCGGTGCATGGTTTCATTTCATTCCCGACCGACATTATTGTTTCTTATGCACGATTTTCATTTAGATTTCTCATCTATTATATGAATGTCATTACGGATTATTTTAATGTTACCATCATCATTACCCATTAATTTATTTAAATTAATAGCTGGTAATATTATCGGTGGAATCGTGCTATATGGTCTGAGCAGAATGCGTGTTGCAATATTTGCATCATCATTTAGTGTCAGATGGGTGTAGCGAAACAGATTTACCTGTTTCAGCCTCAACATAAATCTTCGAGACATTTAATAAGTCGATAATTACAAAAACCGAGTCAAGTTAATGGGTTTCTGGTCCGGAATGCACTTAATTCTTCGCACGCGCCTTCGAATAGCTTCATTATACAGAATCTTTAGCATAATTCGTTGGTTTTATCACTGTCGATAATTTTAATTGTTGCCTCTGTTACCGTTTCGATGACTGGTTTTCTGTGTTAATTTAGATAGCGCTCTGGGAGGTTTTTATTTTACTACTTTCCGTCATAAGTATAAACTGGCTATATCTTCGGTGAAACTGCATAGTGCACTTAGAAGAACATCGTTCGTTTAGTTTAATAAATGATCCGAATCATTTGTCACCGAGCGGTGCGGTGTAATGAATCAACATTAACAAATCTCTAAAACGATATTTCTCTGTGTCGTAAAACTCGAGTTTTCTAATGATATCAAAACACAACCGTTATACCAACAAAAGGTGTATGGTTGGCCATTTGTCGGCGTTGTAGGACGACACCGTCGCGTGCTCAGAGCTCTATGAAAAATGTACAACATAAATAACAGATTATCAACTAGTATCGATACTTCACTAACAACTTAAATAAATTGTAGAACGGTAAACTAAGGACTTTAAAAAGTACAATGATGAATGTAGCACTGTATCATTGTATCTAATGATTCTGTTAAGAAATCTTGGTTTGCTGTCACACGTTACTAATTCACGATCGCTTTTACCGAACTTTTAAAGACGCTTTCTTTATCACTAAGTAAGTATTTATTGTTGGATTATTTTTTAGTAGGTAGATTTACAATTTGATTTACATCCAACGTAAATTCTACTAAAATAGACACATCTTATTCTGAGTTATGAATTGGTTCAATCAAATGCATAGTTACATACCATTAATTAACGTTGAGCGAAGAAATTATATTTTATTCTCTATTTTGATGATTTCTTCTAACGCCTCATGTAGGTGCTTACGTGGTCTTAATGATTTAATTTGTACCAAACCAAGTTATTTATGTTCATCATTAGCCTACTAGATCTTGATAAAATTCCTCTGATTCAGTATAAGAAACGATTTTGAATATTTTAATTTCTTCTTCACTTTTATTTATTTAATTTGTAACTTTTATTATTTGTATTTAATATAATCATTGTTTGGGCTTACTTTTAATCTCGATTTTTTTTTAGGAAATAGTGGACATTTCGTAAAATAATGAAACTTTACCTGTGAAATTAATTGGTTTTATTTCTGTTGTTGTACTTATTATAAAGCTTTGTTTGTAGCCTTATTTTTATAGAAAGAAGTAGGATTGGACGTTCATAAAAAGTTGAAAAAGTAAATTATTCTCTAGCGTCTATAAGGAGAGGATTATGTCTTGCTTCAAGAAACGGTTTTTTCTGCATAGGTACTTCTTCCTTAGTTCGTAGGAAAAAAATAATGATACTGCCTGTGTTTCTCAAATGCTTTATCCAGAAAAGGTCCTAGTAAAAATTGATAATAAAGAACTTGGCATATCTTTTTTTCTTACAAATGATAGGTCGAACTCAGCTTTTGCTTATCACTATCACACGTGCCTAGTGGTAGGTGGCCTAAGATGTAGCACTCTTTCCTGGAAGATTCACTTGCAACTTGAAGACCCCCAAGTTATACAAGTTATCATTAATGTTTACTAAAATAGGTGCATTCCCGTCTCCATAAAAGTAACAATGACATAATGACTCTAGTTGTGACTTTATTATTTCTTCTTATGCAATTAACATAGTTCTTGTTAGTGATCATAATCTAGTTATTCAAGTACAGGCAATCATAGTTTCATACATAATGTATGATTTTATTTAGAATTGTATAGTGGGTGTTTAGATAATTTTTATGTTGCACGTTTACTATAATGAGAAGGCGACCAAATACTCAATACCTACCTTCGTTATACTTAGTTAAGTTTAAGTTCTACAGGGTTATTTCCGCACTTAGCCTCTTTATTTGGGCCATTGAGAATATCCTACTTGTCACTAAAACAATCTTAGGCCCTTCCAGAAGGCTGGCAGCGTTTTCAGGTTGCTGCAGGCCTCCCGAAGAGATGCTGGCGATTGAAGATACCAAGCCCTGTTTGGTTACACTTATACCAAGTTACATACCACTACATATTTGTTTAATTTGTATAGGTAAATCATTTCCTTACTTACTTCTTGTGCGGACGCTACAACCGTTTGTGGATCTTGACTTCTTCTACGTTCATGCGCTTCGATCCTTGGCTTTCCAGTTGCTGATGCGTCTTAAGGCCTTCAGATCATCTCCGACGAAGTGGATCTACCACTTATTTGGCTTCCTGCGGGGTGTCTTCTTCAGCGGCTTCCACTGCCTCATTAACTTGTCGATCAAATTATCAGCTATCAAAACATAGACCAAAGATTAAACTGCTATTTTTGACAGTTTCACCATAAGAAACATGTCAGGAAAATTACATTTAACCCTCGGCCTATACCTAGATAGATTAGTGATTTTGACCGTCACTAATTATTAGCTTTTGCCCGCGTCTTCGTCCGCGTATATAGAAGTTGAAAATGCTTCTAATAGGATTTTGTCCCATACAAAATTTGCCTCCCATTTTCATCCCCTAAGGCCTAAGGGGTAGAATTTTGGAAAATCCTTTCTTATCGAATGCCTACGTCATACAAAGAACACACCCTCCAAGTGTCACGTCTATACGATCAGCGGTTTAGGCTGTGCGTTGATCCGTCAGTCAGTCATTCGGGACAAAGCATTTTATATGTAGGTATAGTTAGAAGATATGTACCTACAAACAACCTTATCTATCAATCAGTCATTATTTATTAAATAGATTCTAATAAATTAAATCAATCATCATCAGACATTCGGTCTCATAAACTTTAAATAACAAATTACAAAAATACTAAAACACAAATACAAAAATCAATAAATTAAAACACGGTAACCGAATCTCTAACATAAAAGTCATAAAAATAAATAAAACTTTCGTCTATTTGATACGAATTATAATAAATAATTCGATAGATACAATATCTATTCAACCTAATTAATAATTACTAATTAATTGTATATATATATTCTACCTTTACCAATCAGGAGATTTTAAACCGGTAGATATGTAATGATGGTTATTTTTTTATGAGATTTAAGTGTTTTATATTTTATGTGGCTATGGTAATTTTGATTAGAAGTTCGCGAAGTTTTCTATTTATTTTATTAAAAAGGACATATACAATATATTACAATTTATTAGTTAAACAAATGCCAGAAAACCTAACTAGGTTTGTATTGGCATCTAGGTAAAATCGACGCTAAATCATTTTATATAAAAAATATCAAGAGTATTCATAACCGCTCAAATTAATTTTCAGTTGAATACATTAAAAATATTTAGAGAAGAACAGTGCATACGAATATCATAGTAGAATATATAATAGAAGAAAACAAAATATAAGAAGTAAATAGGTAGTTATATATCCACTTGAGATTTCTACTTCAATATAATAGTTCTGACCGCGACCGCTAAATGTATTTGGTCCAGCCGTTCACGCGTGATGCGATGGCAAAGGAAAATATTTTTTGTAAACATACCTATAATAGACTGATTGACATACTAGACGAAAACAAAGGACATTAAATTTAAGTATATAGGTAGCTGTAGGAACGCAAAGAATTGAGAACCTCATCCTTTTTTGAAGTCGGTTAAAACGCGTTTTTTTAAGTCACCTCATTTTAATGACTCATAGGTTCATGGTAATTTTGCACAGTTATGTAAGTAGGTAGCTTTATGTTGCGGAAAATGCCTTTACTTAAAATATTAAACTGCCATTTCCTCTAGAAACTATGTCAAGATCTTTAAAACAGTGCTCGAATGGCTATCAACTTATGTGTTCACAGAAAAATAGCAACTAAATATGAATCTGAACATCGGCGTAAATGCTAGCTTCCTCAACAACTGAACAGTTCTTGGTTTGCTTGAACTCAAGTAAAAACCGGCCAAGTGCGAGTCGGCCTCGCGCTCGAAGGTTTTCGTACCTTTATAGTCTGTATTTGTTGCTATAGCGGCAACACAAATACATCATCTGTGAACATTTCAACTGTCTAGCTATCATAGTTCATGAGATACAGCCCGGTGACAGATAGACAGACGGACTGACAGTGGAGTATTAGTAAAGGGTCCCATTTTTACACTTTGGGTACGGAACCCTAAAATTAACCTCCGTATATTGATGTCGTTTTTTGGCACCTATAAAACAAGCTTATTGATAATCAAAACATGTGCAATAATATGTAGTTCCTTGAGTAAAAAAACTACACGACGACGTTTGATTTTCAATTTAATACCTATCTTATACCTATGTTTCAATATTCAAAATCAACATATTACTTTAAAAAATATCACTTTTAATCTTTAGATTTTTACCACTACCATAAACAACGAACAGATTTCTAATCAAAATTATTTTTTTTTACTTCATTCATCATATTTTATTGGGTTACCAAAAGAAATATATTAACGGTCACAAAAGGCATACTAGAAAATACATACGGAAGCTTTTTCATAATTTAAAAACTCTTATAAACATATTAAAACGATGGCACTCTGCAGACGACCTCAACAGGGCAACAGATAATGCGATTGCCGTGGCTAAGTTTTGGGCGGGAGTGCTTTGATCAAGGTGTATTGCATTTGCCGCCGTTGACACGAAAAAGAAGAAGAAGAATTAAATTAATTGTTGACTTTGAAGAAAAAATATAATATTTATTTACCGATGTTAACACAAGTAACACCCGTTATCAAGTAGCGATTTAATTTATAACCAATAAAAATTGTTAATTTTCACTTAATCCCGCGTGGTATGCAGCCGCCGACGACGTCGCGTCGCCGAATCGAACGATATAATATAAACTGACTGTAGAAATACGAGAGAAATCCAAAATGAGACGTAGTCATATGCTAATGATCGCTAATGGATCTAGTAATATTAACTACACGGGAAGCCCACTCGTTTCAACGCTACTTTACATTAATTTCCATTCATAAAAACTGACAAATATTAACGCTAAATGCTATAAACAACGAATTATGAAAGTGTTAGGGAACGAAACTATTCTAAATTGTAATTAGTTCTCGATCAAACAATCGCATTGTTCGGAATCGCTTCGAGCGGTCATCGATAATCGAGATAGTGATGTAGAGTCGAGATGTCGATGTCGGTACGTTGTAGATTCATCTCTAGATATCGTAATGACGCGCTATTAGGCTAGGTGTCGAGACGCGCGATGCGGCGCGGCATCGGGCGGTACTGTGGCAGTACTACGCCGTGGGAGAACATTCGTCCTACATTTACTTCTGAAACCGACTAATCACGCAGCCAATTACTCTAATTCAAGCCGAATTATTCTAGCTATGTAACACTTTAATTGAATCGTTGATGAAACCCAGCAATTTGTGCGTTATTCGTGTGATTGATACTGTGATGTTCTGTTTGTTTGATTATGATTTGTAACAACATGCATTCGATTACCAATCTATTCGTAGATTGAAAATTATATGCAATAAATACAATTACTTCGAATATATTCTGTGAGATATTTTGAGATACAAGTATAGGAATTCCAGTTTGAGTTAAAAAAAAATACAACCTGTTTACGCGTTTATTTTCTTGTCTTCAACCTGACAAAGGGGATAAAAAATATAAAGCGCGCGTGCTCAAGCATTCGTTCTTGCCGCATGCTTGCCGCTAAAAAAACTTGAAGCGTTTGGGAATATCAAAGATAGTTGGCGCGCTACGGATTTTTGTTCCGTGTCTGGGACCCGGTGCGGTACATCGTACATCCGAATTCCGAGCGATTACTCGATTAGACTCGATTCCGCGGTTTCACGTCGATTCGTCTCGGGTTGTACCGATGATTTGTGGCGTCACGATCTTTTGAATGGCTCGTTGTGTGTGAAACAACAGGTATTTTGGTCTCGATTCTTTTGCCTACTTATTTTATCTTGTGATTTAAGGTTAAACGTTTTGTATCGCTAAGCAAAGAGCGCTGGATGGTGCGAAAGTATATTTTTATATATTTTGCTATACCTAATTGACGAGAAATAAACGTATTTCTAACCTTCGACCAAAACTTTTGTTTTGGTTGTACTTATGGCCTGTTTTTGTCCAGTTTGCTTTAGGCACATTTCAAACACCTAAACTTATTGGCAGTCACACTTTTAAATATTTACCAAATAAAACTCCAACCCTTGTTCATTTATCCTTAAGTTATAGATCTTTATAAAATAAAATAAAATTTCAGAACTTTCCTTTTCTCACGATTCTCTTGCAGCATTGATATCACCTATTATTCTTACAATGTTATTACAAGCATTAACAAACAATAAAATTGAATAACCAATCATATATGAAACTCTATACACCTTCAAAACTCTATAACAGTCAACACCAAAAAGAAACCAATAAAATAAACAGTGATTGTAATCTCTACAATATGTCAATAAGCTTATACTAACCTATCATCTTGAGTGGACGGACTATAAAATTGTTAGAATTTTTATGGCGTCTCCCGAAGTGATATCAAAACAGTTTTTTGAATAGGTTGTCAATAAAAAAATTGCATTATATTAACAAAAATTCAAAATTAAATTAGAGTTTATTATAATTGGTTATATACCAAATAACTCCCAATCCCGTGGAAATATTCTGATAAAAAGTAGCCTATAATACTTCCAATGACTCAATGTATCTCGGTACCAAGTTTCATCAAAATCAGTCTAGTAGTTTCGGAGCCTATTCAATGCAAACAAACAATCTAATCTTTCCTTTTTATAATATTAGTAAGATGACAATCAGTAGGTTGAGTTTACTGATTTGATAGAATTTCTTTAACAAAGTACGGAATTTAAAATATTATAGAAGCAACTGGGAAATAATAAAGGCTGTTTACACTGAGTCCTGGTAGTCAAGAATTCTACAAACGAGTTATAACCATCGTAATTATGTTGCGTATGCTAATTGCAAACTACGGACGGAGTGTGATTTTATAGCTCTTATATTACTCAAATCATAATTTAGACCCCCTATCGTCTTGAACAATTTCTATAGGTTTATTGTCTTCTGTACGAGCTTGTAATAGACGTTTCGAGCCAAATTTATGTTGAACTTTATTTGCATATTGATGAATTGTTCAAGTCAGAAATTACTTCAAGTTAAGTACTAATAAATGTGTTTTCTATTGTTCTAGCTGTCCAAAGAGGGCGAGTACCTCCAACGCAACCTGCCGGTCTTGCGTTGCCTGGCCAGTTCGCGCTCGCCAACGGTGACCCGACTAGTGGCCTCAACAGCCACCCCTACCTTTCCTCATATATCTCGCTGCTGCTGCGAGCAGAACCCTACCCCACCTCGAGATACGGCCAGTGTGTCCAACCCACAAATGTGATGGGCATCGACAACATCTGCGAGCTCGCCGCTCGGCTGCTGTTCTCCGCGGTCGAGTGGGCGCGGAACATCCCCTTCTTCCCTGACCTGCAGGTGACCGACCAGGTTGCGCTGCTCCGGCTAGTCTGGTCGGAGCTGTTCGTCCTCAACGCCTCGCAGTGTTCGATGCCTCTGCACGTGGCACCGCTGCTCGCCGCGGCGGGGCTGCACGCCTCGCCGATGGCGGCGGACCGCGTCGTCGCCTTCATGGACCACATCAGGATCTTCCAGGAGCAAGTGGAAAAGCTGAAAGCTCTCCACGTTGACTCCGCAGAGTACTCCTGCCTGAAGGCGATCGTCCTCTTCACGACAGGTAAAATTTTGGATAGTCTTTTTGGGGAAGCGCGGTTATTGCTTTATAGGGTGGCAGGTGGATATAGCACTATTACGAACTACGGGGAGTTGATATCCCTCGTAAGGACTCATTTAGATGCATATGCCGAGGCATCGCGGGTGCAACCAGCACCCGCCGTGCCGCCGCCTTCCGCAGCTTCTTCTGGTTACTATTCAACATTGGACGCGTCGCTCGGCGTCAACTCCTCGCTGTCATACGGAAGTTTCTTGTCCACTCCGACGCGTTTACCACCTAACTACACAAGTAGTCCGCGAATGGGCGAGGCGAGTACGTCTTCGCCTTTCAAGTTTTGGGACACTAAAGTCCCGAAGACAGATCAAGGGGGTTGACGTCGAGATGTTAAGGGTTTGGGAAAGAGTTTTTGGTGTTGGTGACGAATGCGATTGTCACTGGGTTTCGCGTATTTAACCGTTACGTTTTGTGTGTGGATAATAACTCCTCGATCCCCGGGCGGGTTCGAACCGCGCTCGGGGACGCTGCGACTTATTGTTCTCAATTATTCTCGTCGATTGTGATAATGTAAATAAATTATTAAAATATAGTTAGGTACCTTCCACGGTTAAACTCGCAATTATTACACTAAGTAATTTATTCTTGTAGATAACATTTATGAATATAATCGCGTAATTTATTACTATAAACCTTTTTAGTTTCATTCTATTAACCCCAACTATTTTTAATCAATATACCCTTACCAAAAGAAATTAATTCTAAGTAAAAGAAACAGACTTAATCTATGTTTTACTACCTTCATATAAAGCGTATGGATTTAATTCTTATAAAAAATAATACACCTATTTAATTATCGTTTGTAAGTATAAGTTTTATAGAAATTAAAATTATGAGTATTTTATAGAGCTTTAGATAGCTAAAACGTATATTAATTTTGGGTATAAAGCTTAAACATAAAAGCTTCAAAATTGTGTAGGTGTTCATATTTTTTTAGATTGGGTTTCAGACGATTTGTTAGTTGACAGCTTATTGAGAACCGATAGCAAGAGAATGCGTGTTAGGTTTGCCAGGTCTCAGATAAACATGCCTGTTGGTATCCACATTTCCGACTAGTTAGACACCCTAGACGGCTCAGCTTATGGACTACCCTAGTGTGAATATGATTTTGCGAAAAGTTGAATATTATGTTATTACTAGCTTTTACAGCGCAGGATTTAAATCTTAATCCTTTTTTAGCGGATGTCGAAGTTATAACCGCTATCTGTATGCCAAAAGCAAGGACTTTGAACTTTATTATGATTACGACCCAGTTAGTACAATGGTCACCATGCCGGACTGCCAAGAACAGGGTTGCGGGTTCGATTCCCGCCTCAGACAAGTATTTATGCGTAGATATTTGTTTGTGGTCTGGTCGTTTCTATGTATTATAAGTATATATTTACAAAAATATAACTATATAAGTAGTATATCCGTTATCTAGCACCCATAACACAAGTCTAGTTACTTAGCTCGGGGCTAGATGGCGATGTGTGGAATGTCCTGCAATAATTATTTATATTATTATGTTGATGATATAATACGATAAAGGTAAACTTAATTATATTTTTAATTTATATTAATTCCAATTTAAAAACAGAAAACAAACATTTTTGTAGTAAGTAATAAAAGTTATTTCTATGCTAATATCAAACAAGCAATTATTAATCATTAATTATTATTAACAATAATCTTTATTCGTTGGTACTTAAGTACATTTAATTTGACCATAAACAAAACCCTTGAAGTTCATGGGCACTTAAGTTAGTTTACATTTGTTCGAAATCGAATAAAACTTAATAACCATTATAAACTTTATGTACCTCTTTAAGTTATTCCTTTGAAATACTGCAGACAGTAAAGTAAATGCCTAAAGTTTCTAGTCTAGGAAGCTATTGGTACATATACCTTTTGTGTTCAATATTTGATAGGTTCTGAGGGGGAAAACTAAAGTGAATAGATACTCAGTTATTGTACAGTATCTATCAGAAGTTCAGGATGCTGAGTCGAATTAAACCTAATAACCATATTAAACTTTATGGACCTACCTCTTAAAGTTATTCCTTTGAAATACTGCAGCCAGTAAAGTAAATGCTTTAAGTTTCTAATCTAGGGAGCTATTGGTACATATACCTTTTGTGTTCAATCTTTGATAGGTTCTGAGGGGGGAAACTAAAGTGAATAGATACTTAGTTATTATACACTCTCAATCAGAAGTTCCAAATAACCATCATAAACCTTTTTTACTGTTTTAAGTTATTCTTTTGAAATACTGCAGGCAGTAAAGTAAATGCCTTAAGTTTCTAGTCTATGGAGCTATTGGTACATATACCTTTTGTGTTCAATCTTTGATAGGTTCTGAGGGGGGAAACTAAAGTGAATAGCTACTTAGTTATTATACACTCTCAATCAGAAGTTCCAAGTAACCATCATAAACCTTTTTTACTGTTTTAAGTTATTCCTTTGAAATACTGCAGGCAGTAAAGTAAATGCCTTAAGTTTCTAGTCTAGGGAGCTATTGGTACATATACCTTTTGTGTTCAATCTTTGATAGGTTCTGAGGGGGAAACTAAAGTGATACACTCTCTATCAGAAGTTCCAAATAACCATTATAAAACTTTTTTACTGTTTTAAGTTATTCCTTTAAAATACTGCAGGCAGTGAAGTATTCTAGATTACGAAGCTATTGGCACATTTTATTTTTGTGTTTTGGGGGAAAACTGAAGTAAATAGGTACCTACTTATTGGGTTTGTAATTTTTGGTATAATTCAGTTATTCGCTATGAAAACTTCGCTAGTAATTTTAGAAGCTGATCGTAATGATCTTACGCGCTGATATCGCAGTCACAAATAAATAAGTATAAATAGGTAGATTATGATATTACTAGCAAAATTTAGCGGTTTCTCCTGCGTAAGGCTCAATCCCGTGAGAATATCGGGATAAATAGACTAAATATATCAAGTCTCATTATTGTAGATTTCATAGTTCCAAAGATAGCATCTTTCAAACATTCAAACTTTAACAATTTAATAGTATTGATTGGAGATGCTACTGGACTTATGGCCCTTAACTGTACGTAAATACTCGAGCTAAGTTAGATATGACTTTATTGAATCCTTTTGTATACGACCGCGAAGACGTCTTTAACGATTGAGTAGGTGTGTACTTATAATAAAAATGTAAAAATTTAATTTACAAGTAAGTAATATTTGACGCTAGAAAATTCCAATACGAAAGATTCATAACTTAAGTTATTAAAATTTCGACTCCCAACTATCGAAATACAAAATCATGTAGACAAAATTCCCATAAATTAAATTAAATTCTTCAAATCCCATGAGCCATCCCACAACACTGTCACTAGGACACTAAACAGAATCTAAAACTCGTTGCAAGTCCGGGCAGTACCGTATCATGTCCACAATAAGCTGACACTTTACTCCACAATTTTGTTTGAAAGTTATACCTTTAGTTGGTCTCTCCCGGTTCAGTGTAAACTGGTCGGTTTAAGCCTTAGGGTATGTTGAATATGCAATACCAATAAATGTAGTTTTATCCGAGCTAGGTAACTTTCTCCGTAACTCCTGTCCGTAATAGTTTTGAAACTTTGCTTGAATTTTGATGAATAATGTGCTTAATAATATAATATATAACCTAACCTGATGGGGAGTAACGACTCCGCGGTCCCGAGTACTCCCGGGGGTAGTCACCTTTCCTTACGGAGGTAAGGAAAGGTGGCTTGCCTTATTTGGTTGGTCGGAGTGAAACCTGAGGAAGCGGTCCCCCGCCTCTGGCTTGCCTTCACCGGCCCTCCAGAGTGGAGTCGCGAGAGCAGAAACGCTCGAAGGATGGATGCCAAACATCAGTGATGAGTTCACCCGCTCGCTTGGACTACCAGCAATGACTTAAAATCCAGTGAGGCCTCTCCATCCTTCAGCCACTCACATTCCTGTTGCCCCCTTGCTGTAATTTACTCGGCTAATTAGGATGACCCAGTCTGAGAGTTGGCGAGTCTCCGCCTGTCATTTTTACTTGTTTATTGGACATTATTACGGCAGACGCCATAGTATCCATATTTCCCCAATATCTAGTTCACTACCATCCCATCACAATAGCTCAAGTAGTTTTGTCCTGTAGATTATCAATAGTTTTATCCAAATCGGAGGTTGTTCTTGTTTGCACTATATGGTGTAGACAGGGATAATCGCCGGTTTAGAATCCACCCCACTGTTTGCTATTATACTTGTTATTGTAAAGGGCCTCTACGTGTTGGCTTCGGCTCCACGCATGCCTTCCAAAGATCCGGGGCTCCATAGCTCCGTGATACAGGACGTAGAACAGACAAATAAAATATAATATTTATTTATTTACTCAAGTTACAGAGACTCATATTATTAGTAGAATACTTATTCCTATGCATAGCAATACAAATAAAATAGAAACATTATTAACATAAAAATTAAAAGACATCTGTACTATGGCATTATCTTTTAATTCCTATACCATGAGCAGTGGCACAACAGCAGATTTTCTTCTTCTTCGAATTTTCAAAAGTCGTAGAACAAAAGTTGTTCGCCTAGACGTCTAGAACAACACCTTTCATATTAAAACCCCTTAACTGCAACACATTGTATACTCGCAATCCAACCTGCTTGCTATCATGGCCAGGATGTAGATGTAGTTTAAGTTTTGATATAGAATTCAAATACATGTAGATAAACTTTTAGTATTCATGTATCAAAATCACCAGGTATTTCTAACTACTTTACGCCAAATGCATCTAGACCGTAGCAGAATTTAGTGTCTCATACCCAAAGGGTAAAAACGGGCCTCTTTTCCTAAGACTTCACTATCCGTGTGTCTATTTATCATGAACCGTGATAGCTAGACAGTTGAAATTTTGCTCTGTGCCTCTAGTAGCAGTCGTTAGGTCAAGTTAGAGGCCTCAGGGCGATCTGAAAACTCTAACGATAGGTGAGCCACACCACTATACGAGAAGAAGAAGTTGAAATTTTCATAGATAAAAACCAGAATATAATGTACGGAACCCTTCGACCGCGAGTCTGACTCGCACTTGTTTACGTTTACCTCGACGAGTCATAAAGGACCTAGTCTGTAAACTATCATAACGCGCTTCGCGTTTTGTCACTTTCCCACTTTGACAGATTAGTAATATCAATTGGCAAAAAGCTCTTGGAAGGTTTTCGGCATAGAAAATCTCTATTGTTTTTTCCTTTGATCAAATTATGATTGGAACCAAGGTTTTAATTCCTAATTGCGTGAGATAAAGTTAAGAGATACTTAATTATTACTAGCTAACTAACCCGACTCCGCACGGGTAATACACTTACATTTTTTTTCTGATATATTTCAACCAATTTACACCTTCCACGTGAATAACTCCGCCCATGGGTGAAAAACCGTATTAAAAATTCAGACAGACAGACGAAACGGGGAGACTTTGGTTTATAATAGGTAGAATAAGGAAGGTATTTCTCATAATTACTTTTATTATAGGTAGGTATTAGGTACGCTAAGTAATAATTATGCAAGGCTTTGCTAATAGCCGTATATTTCATCAAATTATTGGTTACAAATTATTATGTACATTAATATTACTTATTACTAAGTTTAAATTATTCATTGGTGCCCCATGTATTGTTTTTTTACAAACTCTTAAAAATAAAAATTAAATATGAAAACGATTACAGTGTGCTGTTTGACACTTTGTCTATTTCTGAGATCATAGTTCCGAAACAAAAATACCTATCTGTTAGCATATAGCTTGATTTTGAAGTAGGGTAAACCCGAAAACGTATAAAACGACATCTTTTGTTTATTTTTTCGAATTTAATTTGTTTTATTTATCATCTGTTGTTTATATGACAATCGTATTTCAATTAATCTAAAACCACGTCGCCAACAGCCCTTTGATTCAGGCTGCGGGGATGCGTCACTACCAAATCAATCAAAGTTGCATTAACTGACATACACAATATTACACAACAAAGATTCCCAACACAAGTATTTATACTTAAAGGGGGTCTCCCAACGATTATGTAATTAGGAAATAAGTTATTGGTTATCGAAATAAATTAATTATTTATTTATTTATTTATAAAGATCCGCGCGCTAACATGACTTTAATTATATATATGGACTTTATTTCAGAATTAATTCCATACAAATTAAGTACATCAAATTGAAAATACTTAAATAATAAATGAATAAAATAACAACCCCGCGCACGGCGCCGTAGACAGGGGATAGCTGTCTACTCTCCGTCCGTCTTACGCTTTTTCGATCAGGTCACGTGTCCTGACGCGAGTTTAAGATTTTATACCCATTACAGAAAAAGTGCTCAACGCCACTAAAGAAGTTTTCACTTCAATAAAAAGTCATACATATTTAACATTATAAATACAAAAAATGAAGTGACTAGATAGCCCCTTATCGTACCAGGCGTAAAGGTTCGAAAGGCTATAATTTTATTATACAAGAACTTCCAAGTGTATTGCCTATTATACTTGCACTTGTGTTCTAGTTTAAAAACTATAAATGTGATATAGATGCCGATTTACTTCCTGCCGCATAAAAGGTTCCATTTTTAAGTTTTAAAGCTCGCTGCATGCGTAACGGGATAAAACTTCGGACGGGGCGAGGACGTGACGTGCATTGTTCATAAAGTGTTCGTGGACTTTAAGCATAGGTAACGTGATCTTTCCCGTGCCGGACGTGACGTGACAATTTCTTGACAGCGTTTCATATAACCCAGTTGGCACAATGGTCACCATGCCGGACTGCCAAACACAGGGTTGCGGGTTCGATTCCCGCAACAATTCGCCTCGGACAAGTATTTATGCTTAGATATTTGTCCGTGGTCTAGTTGTTTCTATGTATTATGAGTATATATATTTTCAAAAGAAAATTATATAAGTAGTATATCCGTTGTCTAGCACCTATAACACAAGTCTAGTTACTTAACTTGGGGCTAGATGGCGATGTGTGTGTGTGGAGTGTCCTGTGTACCGTCCGGCACGGGAAAAATTCCGTCACGTATGCGGCGACCTTTACACTCAGAGCGACGACGGAAGTAACCGTGCTTGCAGGCAATCAAAAATTGTGACGCAAAACTATGATCTGAGTCATTATGGTAAATAACTATCGAATTATCATTAAATTAAACCCAAAAACTGCTTATCATATTAAATCAAACATTAGTAATTTAAACAAACAAATAGGTACCTATCTTCTCTTACACATTTTTTAGTACCACCAAAATATACGAAAACAAAATGCCATGATTTCAGGCTGAAGTTCACAGAATACACCTGTCCTACTCTAACATATGTGAAGTTAGGTAAGAGTGAATAGTGCAGTGATAACGGTAAAGAGGTCGTGACTGTGAGACGGGTCCGGTCACGATTTTTGAAAAAGTGTCGGTCGATCTGGGCCCTCGCGATCAGAGGTATCGGGGGTGGTCCAAGTTTTTAGCTGAAACGAGTTAAAATTTTTCAATTTACGTTTTTTTAATTGTTTTTTCTTTCTTAAAAGTAATGGTACAAAGAGTTATGATTATGATTAATATGGGTTATGCCGTATTATATGTCTCAGGTCATATTGCATTGCACTATCTAAACTCAAAACTTGGAATGGCTCATACCTGTAGTTTCATTTGCACCCACATTTTTCAAGTCGGAACACTATACACAGTACAATAGTGTAGGCACTACAAACTGCCTAATACCAGTCTGCTGATCTAACTAGGACAGATTTTTACTTAGGCTACAGTCTCTTCTTCTGCCTGCCCTTATTTTGATTTAAGGTCGGCACAAATATGTCTTCCTCATTCACTTCTATTAGTCGTCATCTAATCTTTTACATCCATCTCTCTCATATTCTTCCTCACACAGTTCATCTATCTTTTCCTAAGTCGTCCTCTTCCTCTCCATCTCTCTACGTTAATACTCACCACACTCCGAGTCACATGCGTATCCTCTCTCCTCATCACATGTCCATACCAACTCAAACGGCTCACTTTAACTTTTTCAGTAAACGGAGCTACTTTCAGGCTTCCTCTAATATACTCGTTTCTTTATTTATCCATCCTCGTCCCTACAGAGTCTAAAAAAAATAACAAATAATTTCTACCGTTAATTATACAATAGTATACCAAAAATATAGGGTGGAAGCAGTATATTGTACGATTAAGTAAGCGATCTCAACTCAAACATTTTTTTTTCAAATATTTTTTTATGTTTTAAGAGTTTTTTACCCAAAAGGTAAAAATGGGACTCTATTACTAAAACATCACTGTCCAAAGTGGGGCTCCCATACAACTTGGTACGGAACCCTTGGCCGGACTCGCACTTGGCCAGTTTTAATTTATTACTTATTGTAAAATCAGTAGAAATAAATCTTGTAACAAAGACCACGCGTCAATGCATGTTGCAGAGAATGGCAGTCGTCCTAAGGCAATATCTATACAACGCAGGTTTTACCATTTACTAGCTGAATCTCTCGGTTTTACTTGCCTATATTATTCACCGAACTTCTTATAGGTAAGTGCAGTCGGTAACAAAATTGCAGACCCACCGTAGAGTTCCAAAATTATTATTATTGGGATGATTTTACTTTACAACGATAGTTTAATGAATTCATGAGTTAAAAGATTTAAACTTTTGGAGCTCTATACGGTGAGTCTGCAAATTTTGCCCGATTGTACATTAAATACAATCAATCATATTTAAAAAAATCGGATAGGTTCTACTGGGGACGCAAATTATGGCGTCATTCAGGCACCAGCCATTTGTACATTTTGACACTGAGACTATCATACCCATTGACATTCTGACCTCGAAACATTTAGGTGTCCGGTCCTATATTTATGACGTCAATAATAATTGTTTTTTGTAAGTGTGCCCCCTACTTTTTTTAATCAATTTTATTTATTACTAAGTCCCCTAGATTTATTTTAAATTATTTCCAAGTAAAGACTTTTGGTCCTCTCTTTCTTTATTATAAGTATAGATTTTCGTTAATATGGGAAACACATATTTAATAACAACATAATAAGTAAATAAAAAAGTCTTAATCCAACACAGTTTTCACTGATTCTTAATAATATTAGGAATTTTCGGAATAATATAGAAATAATTATGTTAATACATATTATGTACCTAAACATTTTAAAGAAAAACAAAGAGAAAGTTATATAAGTTAGTTTTAAGGGTGTAGATTGTTGGCCTGAGATCTCGATTTCGAGCGACCGCAGCGCCAAAGTTTAATGTAACATCCGACGGGGCGGATGAATGACCTAGAGAGCGCGATTTTCAAAATGTTTTGCAACAAACGTTCCACGTTGAGAAATTGTTATTGAACTTGAATATTTACAGCATAACAATAACGTTGAATTTTTGGAAACTAGCTGTTGATTCTTTTTAATAGATTGTTGAGACACAATTTTTATGTTTTTCTATCATTTGACATCTGACTGATTCCAACTATTTATTTATTTGTAATTTCACTACCAAAATTTATTCTAATTCGTAAAATATTCATTCAATAAAATAATTGCAAATTCAGTAGGAAGTGTGTTTATCTCTACGCAAGGAAATGTGCCTATTGCGTAAACTCAAATACTTACTTTTTGTTTACGATCACCTCGTCGATATCTAAAAAAAAATCCTAGGGTTTAAAAAAAAATGTCAATAAATGAAACACAAGTATAAAAATGATTTATTTACTACACAATAACAAATATGAGTCGCCATTACTCGCTATCTCAAAAGCGTGCTAGGGTTGTACAAAAATTAGTAAATAATTCATTTATTTACTAATTTTAACAGAAGTTTGTAAATTATTAATATACTAATTAAAAGTATGTAATTAAACAATAACGAAATATGAGTTCAAAATTCTAATGGTTTTTCATTCGATTACGGATCAAGTTCTGATTTCTGCTAATTTGATGATAAAATCAATGGCTATCACAAAACCTATCAGAATGAAAACGTTACCAGCTGCCCGATTCACGTAAGTAATAAAAACCGTAGCGCAGTGACGTCACTTCGTTTTTTGCAAATTTAGCCCTTTTAACCGACTTAAAAAAAGGAGAATCCTCAATTCGCTGTATTTTTTAACCAATTTTTATGATTCTTTACACCAGGTAACTCAGAAATTGTATAGTAATTGAGCTATTGGAAGATTTATGACAATCCAAGACTAGATAAGTAAGTGCGTTTAAAACAGAAAACCAAAAGGCGATTTCTAAGTTCCTAAGTTAAAACGACTTTTGGACTGGCGTGTTTACGTGAATCGACTGGCTGGGTAGTTAAGTTACCTGTATCTTTCAAAATCATTAGGCGTTCTTCTCTTTCATAACACGTAAAGCTCTTTCTTTCCTCTCTTTCATAGCCTCTATGATACTGGGCGCGTCACGAATGGGCATGCTTCGTGACTGCCGAGGATCAACTAATTCTGGAAGTAGGCAATCGTAATAAAACCTAACTAATTTCATCTCCATTTTCTCCTCCCAAAATTTGTCGTCCTTTTCTATAATATAAACTTTCATAGGTACAGTAGCACCAAACCAGATGCCAAGCATGCAAACGTTTCTTTTAGTAATATGTACCTGTCCCTGAATTTGGAAATACCAGTTATGATTTTTATTTATGACATAACCCTTGGAAGCCTTGTCCTTAACCCAAAAGGTATGTTTGGCCATTGCTTCATCAAGAGTCATGCCAGCTAAAGAATGTGGGCACTTAATTTCAATTAAACCGTTTGCATAAATGCCATCTGGTGTAGTACCAAGAAATTCATATTGATCGTCGACGAACAAACCGCAACCTTGTATACTAATATTCTCTTGAATTTCTAACTGTTTAATTGCGGTTTCTTCGTTTTCGATACCGTACCGTACAGCAGGCAAACTGGAGATATTACTACCATAAACGATTTTACGAACAAGAACAGCACAACTTGTGCTCTCTCGTTTTTTACAAACTTCCCCGAACGATGATGAGGTTAGTAATTTTCTCCTTGTACTCATCCACTCAGAACTACTTCTTTGCAAATGGGTCGACCTTTCAAGCTCCTCTCTTTCAGCACAAGACAACTTTAAATCGGCTAAAAAAGATGACTTGGCTTTCTCATATAATTCTGGACTCAGATCAGGTTTTTCGCAGTTTGGTCCATAGTGAGCGTCTTTCGATACAGCGCTGTGGCTCTTTTTCAATCTTAATTTAGGTTTAGCAATTAAACGGATTTTACGATTACAATTTTCCACTTTCGCGATCAAAGGATTAGGACTAGATTTAAATATTACTTCATGAGTTTTACTATGAATCGATCCTGTATTAAAAGACACAACAGCAGCTGCGCATCGGCCCGCATAAGAACCACGGGAAGAATAATTTACACGCTTACCCCCTACTAATTTGGCAATCACTGCGTTAAAACTTTCAACTATATTACTTGTACAATTATGAATTAAACTTCTAGAATGATATGACAGTCTTTTACTTAAAATGTGTACCGCGTCCATTAATCCGCATCCAACAATTGCTGGAAGCAACCCAACAGGTTCTATTCGACGAGTATCAGGTCTACAGAAATACTCCTTGCAATATTGGTGATTACCAAATACGTGTTGTGGACCATTTAGGATATCTTCACTAAGATTTTTTATTTTTTCTTCGAGTGACTGATTTTGATCGCCCCAATATTTAATAGCGCATTTTACACCCGTTCTTAAACGCAAATACCTTTCTTTTAGGAATTTCCGCAATTCGCAAGGATACTTAGTGTCTTTCGACAGTTTCTCCAAGCTATTGCAGTAGTTTCGTAAAAGATGATTTTTGCATTCAATTTTCTCTACTGTTAAATTACCGTACGGTCGCGAATCTAATATTTTTTTATAAGTACTGGAATCGCCGTCTGCTACAAATTTATTATAAATTACACCGTGATCAACAATGGAACGTTTAAACCCCTCAACTATTATGGTCGATTCCATACCGGTAGATGATCCCGAATAATTCTTGAAACAACGGTGTTCCGAGGGCTGACTGTCGTTCTTTGCGGCTCGTGCACAAACTACGCAGTATTTATTTTTAACTCCAAAAAACAATACTTTATTAGTTTTAATGCCAATTATCGCAGCTGCGCCGGACAAGGCGGAAAAATTCTTACCATAAGATCTCTTGCTCCAACAACCGTCAACAGCAACAGATATTAATGGTGTACCATTTTTATCAACACTACCTATAGACACTGCGTACTCCGCTTCTTCCTTGACAGCTTCTGCCATGGAATGTGCTGCTGTCTTTTCCCACCAATCGCAAACCGTATTATTAATTTCATTGTATAATGAAGGTGACATGATTGGTAGGGCTACTGCGGCAGTTAATGTTTTTAACTGATAGTAGCTCCCACCAGATGATATGATACCAGATACAATTTGATGATTCACTTCCATTCTATCTTCTTTCTTTTCAATCAAACACACAGTAAATTTCATACTACACATACTACATTTCATGATGAGTTTTGAGTCCAGACCAACTTTTACTTCACCTATTATACTGAGGTAACTTAACTTACAATCCATTGGACCGTGGTCCCCTATGGCCTGAAGAGCTTTAAAAAAAAAAGAAACGTCTACAACTCTACGCCCAACTTCCATTTCATCCACCTTTCCCTCTTGGTCGTTTTCAATAACTAGTTCCTGTAAAGAAAGATAATGGCTTGATTTTTTTTATAAAAAATAATTAAAAATTTAAAAAAATGCAAAAGAATTAATACAATATTAGGTTCCTGATGAATAGAAATTATAGTTTCTTTACGCATTAGGTATTGTTTTTTTATGACGTCACCTATTTGAACGTAAATTTTCTTTTGAGAAAGTAATTGAGAAGTATTTCGGTACTAAGGTGTTTGTCTCTCGATGAAAATAATAAATATTGCAAGAAAAAATCTATAGGTAGGTATTGAGATTTTGTCTTCGCCCATCACTAACTAAGTAGTTTATTTATTTATGTAACAAGTCTACAAGAATTACGTATAACAACTTACCTCTATACAGCGCGTAGCATTGTTGCTCAGAGTCTCGGCCCCAAGGTTTTCTTTATTTTCAATACTGGAAATATTATTCATCAATATTATCCACTTTTTATTTATTTTGTACAACCCTAAGCCAGACGCTAGGCGCCTCGCGTCTGTTTGGCGGGTATGTCGACAAAGTTGCGCTGTCGCCTACCTACTTCCACAATTTGACATATACCTACATGTTATTGTAGGTATATGTCTGAATCGGGCGATCTAAATCATATGACATATTCTATTAGCTTTGTAATGTACCCTGTTCAAATGCGATAATAAATAAGTAGGGAGGAACTTACATTTTATTCCGAGATCTTTTGGCTTTCATATTTTTATAATGCGTACAAAACTTTCTTTTCCCTGGCATGACACTCAAATTCAATCAGTCCTGCGAAAAAAATAGCCTATGTTACTCAGTGATAATGTAGCTTTCGAATGATAAAAGAATTATTAAAATCGGTCCAGTACTTTTTGAGTTTATTCGTTACATACAAAAATCCAAATCTTTCCTCTTTATAATACCTATTAGTGTAGATATTGTATTTTTTACGATTTATATCTAGTTCCATCATGGTTTTCTTTCAGACATTCATTATATCGATACTTTCTACTAACTGAAAATAAATTAATTATAAAAATGTTATACTTACAGTTTTTTACAAAAAACACAAATACACAATACGTAATTCTGCTGTCTGCAGCCGACAAGCGTGGTGTCGCGTTCACTTACAGAAAGGAACTGCCGCTGTTGACCACCGAGATTGCACGAATGAAACGAACGTTTTATCCCATACATTTGTGTATGAAAAATTTACCTTAAAATATATCTAGATTTTAGGGCTTTAAAAGAGGAAGTCTTTGTTTGTAAAGGTATAAAAAAAAGTATACAGCTATACTTATTGGTTTCTTCAGTGTTCAAAAAGTGTTTCTTTTTATCAATTTGTGTTGATTTATGGGGTTAAATCTGAAAAATACGAAGTCATGTTTTTGCATTTTTACTCAATTTTGTGCGTTTGTTGACGTTTATTATAAAACAACTATTAGGTTTAAGAGTTTAATTTAAGCATGAACATACTTATTGGTCTTTGATTGTAATATATACAAATTATCATAGATATCAATCATATGTAAATAGGTTAAATATGAAAAATCGTAACACTCTTTTCGGTGATTTTCACGATCTACACCCTTTGCACGCGTTCGTTATTTAATAATTCACATCATAAAATTGTTCCGTGTTGCATGTGCTCATTTCTTATTTTAGGGTTCCGTACACAAAGGGTAAAAACGTTATGTTGCCGCTATAACAACAAATACTTAAGTACCTAAAAAACGGAAAAACATTGTGGGTAAAAAATGGATAAAAATTAAGTTCTCAACTTCTCACACAACATACGGAACCTTTCAAGCGCGAGTCCGAATCGCACTTGGCCGATTTATTCCTCATCTAATGCGCCCTGTAAACGATAAAATAGTTTGTCAAATCATTTGATAGTATGCAGCTTTGTTTGAAGCGTTTGTCAAACAGTTTATCAAACAAAACTTCTTTGATGGAAGTTTTGATTGATAGGCTGTTTGACAAATAAATTTGATGGCGGTGTTTACAGGTTTGTCCATGGGTTTGTCAAACCAAATTTCAGTCGTCACTCACTACCTAATTTACGACAAATCTACGAGCAAATAAACAAATTTGTGTGATCTTTTGTTTGATCGTTTAAGCTTTTGTTTGATAGAAACGTAAAATTTGATAAACAATTTTGTCAAATAAATTTGATCGTTTACAAAGCGCTTAATAAAGTTAGGTAATAAATACCCCGCCTCCAAAAATCAAATCTTATGAAACCAACAATTCAAAAGCACGTGTGGTTTAACTTACAAAGAAATCATAATTTAAGTTATTGTCGCCGAAACACAAATTAAAATACAAAATTAAACGCAATCACCTTAGCATTGTTACAACATTACTTGCAATTTTCATTCAATCGATAATTTTTCTACATGTGATATACATTGATGTGTTTATAAAGAACTTGTGTTGTTAACCCGAGAGAAAAAAGGTTCGTATGAAATGTGTCGAAGTGGTCAAGATGTATGGGTATGGTATGACTTGTTAGTTTTTTCTTTAAAATTTGATAATATTAGAGTTTGTGCCAAAAAAGAATCCGCGCGATTAGTGACGCTTTTGTGGCTTTTGGTCCTTTTAAAAACCTATACTAGATAGCTTATAACTATGTCGTTCAGCACCTAAGGACAAAAATCTAAATAATTATCATCGATTAAAATAAATAATGTTGCAAGACCTTTCAAAGCGCCATCTTTTCCCATGCTAAGGAACTAGGCTTATTATGGTGGCTAAACAACGGATGGTAAACATTTACTTTTATTTTGTAAATACATTAAATATAGAAACACCCAGACCAAAAATAAATATTCTAAAAAATCGAACAGAGCAAAAATATTTCGGATGAAAAAAATGGCTTGTTAAGATATAGCACGACGTAAGTGCCATTTTTTTCATTGTTATTTGTTGCTCCAAATAATTTAGTTTAGAGAAAAAAAGCGTGAATTACATAAACAATATGTATACGAATTGAGAACCTCCTTTTTTGAAGTTTGTTAAAAAATAGAGTAACAAAAACTTACCCCGTAACCGCTCGGGTGGAAGCTTATTATCTAACCACGTTCCAACTTCCAAACAGATAAGCTCGCTTATTGTAAATCCTACCCTTTTTGCGACTGTACAATCAGATAAACAGACAAACGTAACACCATCCTAGACCGTAACCCCGCACTTATCACACTGATTAATATAACCATTCATCAAGTTTAGGGGTTCGTTGTTATGAATCAAACTATGCTCTAACCCATCGAAACTACAATTCATTTTATTTAACAGTAAATTTTGACTTACGACCTTATTTGATTAGAGCGGACGAAGTTTTAATAAAAATGCAAGTGAAATTGTGACTTTTTATTGTTACAATAATGAGTATTTTCCCTTGTGCGGGTGTGATTTGTTTGACACGTGTTTGTGACGAGGGTTCAGCCGTTTCCAATCGACGGAATTTCAATTTTGGTTGTGTATGTTGTTTTTTTTTTTTTCGGATATTATGCAACAAGATGTTGTGACCTCGATGGGAGATTCCGCACACATGTGACATTTCCCTGTTTTATTGTAATTTTTGTGACATCGCGAATAAAACAATTACTTATAGAAATGCATATACCTAACAAAAAATTATAATTTGTAGTTTTAACAAAATGCGTGCTACATCTTAGGCCGCATCGTCACATGCCATCTGGGAGGTGCGTGATAGTGGTCGAACGCTGACCCACCATTGTAAAAAAAAACAAATTGTTTTGTTCAGAGTATAATTAAAATTAAGAGAATCCTAACATCTCTGGGTACAATAGTAATTATTAGATCCTTATCTCAAAGCAACAAATAACACCCAGTTCACTTTTATTAAATTTTGATAAAAACTTGTTTTAAATGTTTTATTGTTTGACATTATTATAATATTATTCACACATATCGATGACTGCATACGAATTTTTTTAAACATTGCTTCATTCGATACAGTTCAATAAGCGTAAATTATATTTATATTGAATATTTTATCGACCATTGTTGCCAACTCAATAATATTAAGGACAAATTGTTTAATATATTTTATAATAAAATTTTATGTTTTATAATAATACAAAATGTGTAAACAGTTTTATGCATTTTACACGGTAAAGGTTAAAAAATCCGAGTTGGCTTATTAACTTGTAATTCACGAAAATCGATTTTATTATACAGTACCAATAATAAGGTATTTCTGAGCCACTGATCAATGAGAATAATCGAGTTGACTCGTTTAATAATCGATTTAATTTGAATTAACAGCTGATATCGATTGTGTAGAAACAGTATGAGATGGGGTGGGCGAGACACGGGACATCGAAGGGTTGCGGTCGCAGATGTTGTTTATGTGGTACGAGACTAATCTTTAACCCTCCGACTATTTTACTGATGAGAGAAGTTTGGTGGTTGATGGAAAATGGCGTATAACTGTTTTTTTATATTTTCTTTTTTATTTCTAATTATTAGTGTCCCCAGAGCAAAATTACCTTTGAGGATAACTGGGAAGGTTTGTAAATAAAAAATCCAGTTAATCTTTCTTTCTGGAAAAGCCTTTAAAAAACTCTACTTAATGCACACCTACGAGAAGTTTCAAACTCTCGTAGCGTCGCTCAATATCGCTCATCTGGGCTTGTGTTATGGTGACAAGTGTCGAATAGAAGACTTATATAAAGGAGAATAAAAAGGAAAAAATATATAAATAAAAAACAAAAAATCTCTATTTTTTTCGTTTTCTTATGACGTTGTCACGTAAAATTATCTTCCGTAAACCGACTTTACAGACAACCATATTTTTCTTCAAAAATATTATTTAATTACAATATGAGACATACTACCCTCTTCGTCCAGCTCGACGTATATGCAAATAAGGTAGCATTGGTATAACTTTTTAGCCGACTGTTTGTAGAATCACTTCGCCAAGGGGCGACCGCGGCAGCCATTAATTGAATTATGTGTCAGCTCGAATTATTGTACAAGTTTTTGGTTTGTTTTATTAGTCAAATGTAGTCATGGATACGTGGGTCCGTTTTGCACGTCACCTTTTTTTAAATTTATTTTAACAAAATGTCTGATACGTTGTCTTTGATCTTTGTAAACAACATCAGTAATTTTTAATCCTTAATTTGAAAGTCCCTAAATTAATTATCAAAATAAAACTCACGCAGTCCAGTATTATGTTTTATTTTTAAATTTTTGCTTCGCTCAATTCGTGCATATAGTCAGTGTCAAGTAAATCCTTGCATCAACCTGTTATTTTTCAATTTTTTCATTAATATTCTTCGTATCATATATGGCCCTTTGGCACCAAGAAGTATAATGCATACATTTTTTTGACGGCAAAAACAATCTCCATTTGTTAGGGTATGTATGTATGCATACGGGCTTTTTTCCGCAACTAGACTCTTTTTAATTGGGTCCTTTTTGCGTGAGAATAGAGTAGGCTTGTCATTTTTTAGGCTACTTTTAACAATAGCACTTTTCTAAATATACTTATAACAAACAAGGCTGTATAAGCTAGAAGACGTTTGCCTGCCCTTATACAAATAAGTAACCATAAAAAGTATAAACATTAAAAAAAATTAAAATAGTATTAAATATTCTCATTTTATATACTCGTATCAGTGTTTACATTTAGATAAAGTATAAAGAAAATCTTTAGACATTTCAAAAGTGAGACAGTGTTAGTTCCGAGTTCCGACATCTCAATACTCATCACTCGTGTCTTGGCTCGCTTTTGTCTTGCAGCCAAAGTTCGGGCCTCAGATAAGAGGCAACACAACCTCTATACAACCTTTATACAGCTTCTATAGGATAGGTCCCAAGTCTGTTACGGGATTTGAAAAGCCGGTTCAATGAACAACGAGCTTTGTTCGGACCTTATTTTGCAGATAAATATTAAGGTGTGCTTTTACTATTGTTTGTAATCTATTTTGATAAAGATTCAATGGTTTGAATAGTACCTTTTGTTGGTTCTGGAGTTTTGGTAGAAGGAAAAATCACCATGTTAAAGTTTCTTTAATGATCGTCACTGACTATAGCGAAACAAAAATATTAATAAAAAGATGGTTGTCTGTAAAGTTGGTTTACGGATGATAATTTCACGTGACAACGTCATTAGAAAACATTGATGATAACCATAGCTAAGATAATACGTTGCTATGGTTACCTTTTCAATAACATGACGCACGACGGGAACGTGAGCGATGACGTCACACTTTGTGAGTGTCGGTGTTCATCGATTTATAAGATTTTATCACGTCAAATAGGTTTAAAAAGTGGCGATAAACTAAAAAAAGTCTATAAGTTTATATAAATCAACAAATCTAAGTTGCTATGGTTACCTTTACAATAACATGACGCACAACGGGAACGTGAGCGATGACGTCACACTTTTTTGTGAGTGCCGGTGTTCATCTATTTATAAGACTCTATCAAAATAGGTTTAAAAGGTGGCGATAAACTAAAAACAGTCTATAAGTTTATATAAATCAACAAATCTAATCGTAAGATCTCACAAGTTAACGACAATGTGCTAATTTAAGCCGACAGGGGATGCTGTCAACACGGCATTATCCGGTTAATTCTTGGTTTAACCGGGACCAACGTATAGGTGCGTTATTTCGTATTTACTTAATTGTTACATTAAAATTAAGTTACATTAGATATCCCGTTGATGTCTTTTGTTGGTATTGATCTCTTTCTAACGTCACCTTAATCGGATCCCATTCGTAGTACCTACCTATAGTCGGAATACCAGTTAGCTGAACCCCACGTGACCCAGAGCTCACTCGCACATTTTTAAGGTTGTAAAGTAATGTTACCTGATTCTGTTTTTTAAACAATATACGCTACATAAAAAAATACGGTACTATATAAAAAAAAATTGGTTAACACTACATTTTTAACAGATGTGCGAGTGTCACGTGAGGTTACAACGGTGTTGGCTTAGTGGTAGATACCTTGACTTTCATTCTGTAGGTCGTGGGTTCGAATCCCGGCCGGCCGTGCACCAATGTATTTTTCTTAAGAAAAATTTATGTGCACTAATTGACATTGCTGGATAGCAGGTATGACTAAATCGCCTTAAGACACCTATTGCCTCGACATTGCTACATCGCGTTAAAGTTACATTGCTATTTAAGACCATGTGTTCGCAAATCGACCTTTGTGTTAAGCAACTTTAAGTAATCAAATACTCTTTTTTTGTTATTTGGATAAAGGTAGATATTGTAGTTTAAAAAACATATTTTTGTTTATTTTGGTTGAAAACATGATATGAACAACTTTGTTCGATAAAAAAAATGTTAGAAAACAGAGAATTTTTAGATCGTTTATCGGTTTTTATTCAAAAATAGTTAACGTATGTTTCTAAAAATTGAATCAAATGATAGGTTTTGACCTCTAGGAACTATATTTATGGATAATAATGCTAAAAAGTTCAAAATGTTTTGCAAATCGATCAAATATAACAGTTAGCACGCGTCAGTTCTTCGCAGTCGGCCTCCGGGCGTCATCGAGGTAAGACCTATGCCGCTTTTGCCGGCACGCTGCGTTCGAGCGAACCCCACGCGGAAGCTTGCATTTGCAGGGATGACAAACTTTATCCCGCAAATAATAATTTACAAACTTATGTGCCCGCAAATAATATATACTAATATTATAAAGAGGTGAGGTTAGTAACAAGTTTGTACATTGTATTGTTGCTCCAGTCTAAGCAGCTAGGCTTGTGTTATGGTGACTTGACGCGATTGAGTGAGCGCAAATAATCTATACTAATATTATAAAGAGGTAAGGTTAGTAACAAGTTTGTATATTGTATTGTTGCTCCAGTCTAAGCAGCTAGGCTTGTGTTATGGTGACTAGACGCGATTGAGTAAGCGCAAATAATATATACTAATATTATAAAGAGATAAGGTTAATAACAAGTTTGTATATTGTATTGTTGCTCCAGTCTAAGCAGCTAGGCTTGTGTTATGGTGACTTGACGCGATTGACTGAGCGCAAATAATATTACTTCTTTACGTACAAAATTTGAACCGATTGCGATGTTTGGTATTGTTTGACATTGGGACTAGCTAGTTTAAGGGATAAAAGTAATTAACCACTGAGGTAATACTTACCTATTATTTAAGGGTTCCGTAATACCTACAATACCTACTTCCTAATCTACTGCAAATTAAGAACATTTTTTTGCAAATTATAAATATATGTGTACCGAACCCTCTCTCAGTTCACGAGTCCGCCTCGCACTTGACCGGTTTTTTGCTTGCCACACGTCTATCTAAGGCAAATTTAGTTATATTAAATAACTATCTTTTAAAACTTAAAAAACATAACGTTATGTACTACCTAAATTATATTTAACATTACAAACAAATATTACGACAACCGTAGAAAATATTAATAAAAGTCAAATTAAAAGATAAGTATTTAATATGACTGAATTTGCCTGAGATAACTGATAGACGTGTGGCAAGCAAAAAACCGGTCAAGTTCGCACTTGACCGCTTTTTTTGCGAACTCGCGCACGGAGCGAGGGTTCCGTACACATATATTTATAATTTGTAAAAAAAAGTTCCTTTGTTTTGCAGTAGATTAGGTAGTAGGTATTATAGGTACTACAGAACCCTAAAAACCCTTAAATAATAGGTAAGTCTTAACTCAGTGTTTAATTACTTTTATCCCTTAAACTAGCTAGCCCCAATGCCAAACATCACAATCGGTTTAAATTTTGTACGTAAAGAAGTAACAAACAAACACAGTATACACACACACACACAAACTTTCGTATTTATAATAAATAAGTATATTATTATACCTTGATAATAAACTTGTTATTGTAAAAAGCCTCTACGTCTATGTGTTAACTCTAATGAAATTTTGTAGGTACAAAAGGTAGTGTCACTTCTGAAGTAGCGGATGGCTTGGTCATGGCGCGCTCCCACCCACGCAGGCTCCCGCTATTATAAAATGGAACGTAACTTGTCTATACGTAGTATTATTCTAAATGAATGCCGTAAACCGACTTTACAGACAACCATTTTTTTATTTTTCTTTTATTCTATGTGTGTGTATATTTAATAGTAATATGTAGAAGATTAGTTTCTTTTCGGTTTTTTGTTTCACGGTTTTGTAATGCGTAACATTTTTTCTCGGCTAGGTCCCCTGAGCCAATGAGCGTCAACCCGCGTTAGGGAACTTCGTTCCAATAAAAATATTAGGTACATTATTACAGCTACACATTAGTTTTATTATTTTATATATCGAGCCCAATTAGATAACGAAAACCTACTGTTGACACCTACCTACACTGTGGCGTGCCCACTGTTTACACCTACACTGTGGCGTAGCTTGATCGCGTACGCGAGCCGTTGCGCGCGGCTCACTTTCACGCTACGTCTTTGTGCGCGGAGGCTGAGGTAATGTTAAAATACCTACACACGGTACTGGAAGAGGGCCTTAAATAGCTCAAAAGACCAAAAAACGTAACATACGTTTGTTTTAAAGTATAATTATATGAATTGACACTGGCAATATACACATCAAAACGTAAATAAAAGCACCCGGAATCAAAAACTTCCCCCCACTTTTTTCCACATTTAAAAAGTCATTAGCATGAGAAAAACAAACTAATTAGACGCTGAAAATTATAAATTAAAATGTGACAGCATCACGGCGCCTGATAAGGCAAAACTTCTGGCAATTTCTTCCAACTTTCAATAGGCATTTTCAAACTTATTACTTTCGAAATAAGGGTCATAATTGGAAAACATGTTCGCGAGGGTGGTTGAAAACTGTTCTAACCTGATAAGAAGACAATTTGAATAATTAAGGCACACGTAAGTAATAAGTCTTTTGAAGATGAATGTGAAGTTTCTTAATAGGAAAGGTTACCGGCGCTCTCTCCATACAAACGTAGTCGACTGTTTCCTCCCTAGATAATGACACTAGAGTAAATATTATTGCAGCATAAAACCTATAACTGCCATGACCAGGCCTATGTCTTATTTTTTATTAATATTTTGGTTTTTATTTCTTACTTTCTATAACAATTAGAAAATGAAAGAAATCAAGACATAGTCATGGCAGTTATAGGTTTTATGCAACAAAAATATTTGTGCTGGTGTCTTTATTCGGTAGTCGACTACGTTTGTATGGAGAGAGCGCCGGTTACCTTTCCTCTTAAGGTAGCTCCTGATGACAATGAATTCGTGAATTATTAGTTGTTTTTATTTAATTATTTCATTTGTAACAGTAGCTGATTTTATTAAATGATTTCTTTGACACAAGCCCTTGGTTAACTTGAGCTTTGTGTTGTGACGGATTAGTTCCCAATTTTTAATTTTCCACGATATTTGCAAATTATTATCGAGACCAATTCTTCTTTATGAAAAGTCTTAATATTACCAATTTAAATTTTTTGAATTCCTCATTTTCACCTATATTAAAATCACCAATTCTTTTTATTTCCAAAAATTACTGTACTAAAACCGAAGTATTTTTTAGGAAACCTACGTCTACTATACGTGCGTATTTACTTGTTACTAAGCTCAGAGGTAAAAAATCGGGTAGGCCCTTTCCCAGCCTCTAGGTCAAAACATTTGACAGGACCATCAATACCGTTTGTGCTGGCTTCTTCAATTTGGTGCATTTTTATTTGATGTAATAGGCTTGAATAGTTTAGAGAACATTTAGGTATTTGATTTTATTATTATAAAAGTATTCTGGTAATAAAGCATGAGTTTTTTTTTAATGAGCGGTGTTGGCTTAGTGGTAGATACCTCGACTTTCATTCTGAAGGTCGTGGGTTCGAACCGGCCGTGCACCAATGTATTTTTCCTAAGAAAAATTTATGTGCGCTACTTGACATTACTCTTACGGTGAAGGAAAACATCGTGATGAAACCCGCGGCTTAGTTGGCTCCAGAAGTATTGACAAGTTCTCTCATCTGGACATGGTCGACTAAGCTGAGAGGGTAGTAGGTGCTGGGCAAGCCTACTCCATCCTCACGCAAAAAGGACCCAATTAAAAAGGGTCCAATGACGGAAAACAGCCTGTATACAAGTACAAGTACAACATGCGATTTCTATGCAGTTACCTGTGAAGAACGTTCCTATTTAAAAACAAAACACAGCGCTGCTAACAGCGATGTCTAACAAAGATCCTAGATAAGACATAACAACTATAAACAACAATCTACAAACAAGTTGATGTACCTCTAACATATTCAAGTTTAATCTCTAAACGCCGTACAAATTCATACATCTCTGCTTCTATCGACACATTAAAATTCATCTCAACGACACTAAGGGTTCGCTTAAACATCGGCTAACGCTTAGATCCCCGATAACCATTAGGAGCCCTTAATTTGTTCGCTAGGCCCTTCACCTATCCCTTCCGTATCCCTTTACAAATCGTTTTAACCAAGAATTAGTTGAATATACTGGATGTTTAAAACAAAGACCTTTTTTTAATGAAAACAATTTGTACTTATTAAGCTATTGTATAGCTTTTACCAAACCAAGAAATTCCGTAACGAAAATAAAACCTAACAACCCCCACCCCGCCGACCATGTAACTCGGCCGAGCGTTCGCTTAACGTGTATGTATATGGTACGACTGTACGAAGCTCGCACGATGCAATAGCTTTACCGTGGCACACCCCGAGTGCCACACTTTTTTTTGACGTTTTTACTTTTGCCTTCCCCTTCCTTAAACTGGCTTGTCAGAATTTTAAAAAGTTAAAGTATCCACAAATAAATGGTTTTAAGATAAAATTAACCTATGCTGCAATATTATGTAAATTCCTAAGTTCAACTTCAGCTATTTTCAATTGTTTAAACTTACATAACATGTTCGTTCTTGCCAATATTTTGACTTATGTTAATATTTCAACATTAAAAAAAACTTGAGAGGTGTCAAGGGACACCCGGATGGAACGAAGTTTCTTTCGATTAATTAGTGAAGGAATTGTAATTAAATCAAAAAGTGTCGATAAAACTTTTGGTCTTAATTTTTTCCGTCTAGCCTAGCCTTCTAGCCTTCTCTTTGCAACGCGCGATAAGGAACTTCGTTCCAAAAACATATACGTTACCCTGCGGGAAAAAAGGCTACTAAAAGGTTTTTAAAAACCTTGACATAATAAAACAACAAGAAAATAAACGTATGAATTGTTTTCCAGATTAACAAAAAAGCAAATATTTATCTAATGACCTGTTTTTAAGTAGTATTTCCTATTTGTTCGAAATATTTAGTTTAAATTAAGGTAGCCCTTACGCACAAGTACTTTAAGTATGTTAATACAGTCAGCAAAGGACTGAGGGTAACAGGTGCATATTTTAAAGTTTTAATTTTTTAAATGACGGTTCAATAATTTTTGATTAATCTGCGCGAAATAACTAACACTTCGAAAGCTTTAGTGATATCAAGCAGAATTATTAACAATTACTGAATCGTTTTAAATTAAAATTAACCTCTCCTACTGCCTATAATTAATGTCAACGTCATCAATTCGCGAATCTATTTTATTCGCGGTTTCAGGTTACACTTCAAAAAAATACCCATAAAAAATATCTAGAACACCTATCGGCATAAATAAACGGCAATGGCTTACCTAATGATTTACCTCTAAGCTGATGTAATAATATTTTGTTGTCTGAAATCTGACACCCGATAAAACCTTTTCATATGCACCTGTTACCCTCAGTCCTTCGCTGACTATACCTAAAGACACAAACGACGAAATTTTAATAACATTACAATAAAATTTATAGAACAAAATGTCACATAAAGGTCACATCCAGTACCCCTAAGTTCACGTCCCAAGTGTATACTAAGCATTTACAAACTGCTGTATAATCTGTGTCTCTGTGACGATATTCTAATGTTATTGTGGTCGGTCACAGATTGAATATCTCGTTTGATTTGTGCGCTTTCTTGTTAGTTTGTTCAGTGGGGGCTTAATCGGCCCTTTACGATTAATATTGTACCTTCGGTCAATGGGTTCCGCTTAGTAGGTGTTTAATCTGGCAATCGTTATGTAATTTCATAAAGGTAGTAATGAAGTGCACTATTAGTTAGAAATTAATGTATAATTTTATAAGATTTATGTTGGTTTGATTAGAAAGATTGCTTAGTGACTGCAGCCTTGTCTTTTCAAAATTTGTCGATTTTACTGCTCAAACTGAAAGATATGTGTTTCTGGCTTTTTTAATCCGACAGAAATAATGAAGATCAAACAAAAAATGGATAGTGCTGAAAAAGTATCGTCTCAGAAGTATTTCATAATATAATATAAGTATTTTTTTTAAATTAGAATCTTCTATTTTGTTAGCAATTTCCTCACTAAAACTAAAGGCTAAACAAACTCTCAACAGTTGCACCATCAGCGTATTGTCCCATTGTTTGCAGAGGTCAACCCTCACATTAGCTGACCCTTAATTGATTCGCGATGTCACCAGCTTAGCCATAGTAAAGCCAGGTACAAGGCACAACGCACATTTACCGTTGTAACATGGACCTAATGAAATTAAATTATGATTACTGCGAAATAGGACCCGATTTAAAAGCTCACTTGCAGCTTCTAAACGGCCTTTACTACATTTGCTATTTTTTAATCTTGTTCCGATTGCTAATATGGAGTCGTACCATAGTATCTGGTACTGAATCTTTTTGGAACGAAGTTTCTTATCGCGCGTTGCGAAAGGGAGCTAGACGAAAAAAATTAGGACCAAAAGTTGCAACGACACTTTTTGATTTTATTACAATTTATTACAATTTTATTTTATTTTTATTTTTTCGTTTAGGGAAGGCAAAGAAAGCTGATGTTTATACAGCCTCGTCTTCTTAAAGTTCGTCGATTTATACTGGTAAAACTGAAAGATATTGTGTTCCAGTTTTTTTTAATCCGGTACGACAACGGTGCTTCCTATATATCGAGGCATAATAAAACTAGTCTCGCAAACTATAAAATTACAAAATAATTCATCATATTTGAGAAAAACCGTTTTGTTTTTGCGTCACCTACGTCAAATATCCTTTCTTTGTACAAACCTGGGATATCAAACATTATGTGTCCAGTATCTTCTTACGTTCTTCTCTATATCTATTTCCCACTATTAGTTAAATAATTATCACTGTACAGTAAGAAATCGTTACCAATTTATTAGTCAAGTAAATCTAATTTGTTTGTAAAAGCTATCTCCGTCCATACGTTACCGGGTGAGATATCGATCTAATCTATCGATTCTCGCATCGATATCACTCGATACTACTCGATACTCGGTAATGTATCGAATAGAATTTGTCACGAATGTTCTGTAGCCATAGACAAATAGGGGAGCTATTAAATTACGCGGTAACTTTGATTTTAGTTTCGAAATAGGAATCTATTTGTGTGTACTTTGAGTAATCCCATAAGTACTGAAAGCATTTCCATAAAATAAACCTAGTATGATTTGAACCTGCTACCTTTGGTTAGTACCCAATTCGTATAGTCGATTTTTACTGGGTATTCTTTTTGGAAATGTTTTCTGGTTTACCATGAATTTTAATTGGAATTGAGCAACTTTAATTCATGCCATTTTATGTCAATGTATTTAGGGCGCTTTAGTGCCTCGGACACTACTTACATACCTAAAAAATCGCATTCAAATCGGTTCTTTCGTTTTAGAGCTACGATGTTCAAGAACAGACATACTTAGGAATAAAACTTAAGATCTCTCTTTTTTGTTACTCGAGGTTAAAAATTAAGTACTGATTCATTTTATTTTTGGTACAGTCGATTCCTGTATTTTTAGAAATTCTTTCATGGAATTTCCTAAGAACTTAGATACTCAAAAAACCTCAAAAATATGGACATACTTTAGGGTCAAAAAAAATTCCCCTTGTCATTTGGAAGTTAAAAATATTACCCACAAGATGGAAAATATTCCATCTACATAATAAACAATAACAAAACTATGTGTGTAAGTATGTATAGATACAATAACAATTTGGCCCACTCACAGCGTCTGTCTGTCTATTCGTTGACAGGTGTTAAATTGAACTAGACGTGCGCTAGGTGCGCATACGCACCTTCACACAGTAATTAGTTGACTCATAGTGATTAAGTAACTTAAGTAATTTTGTACATGTGCTTTACTTGGCTAAGTAACTTTAAGTGATTCATATACTTTTTATTTTATTTCTATATTTCGTACGAACAAGTGGAAATAGAGATTCACAGATGTGAGGAGAAATATAAATAGATCTCATGATGAAAAGATAAAGAGTTCTAAGGGTAAATAGAGAATATTTATGTATTTATATCTATAGAGAAAGAGATCTAAGACTGAGTACAAAATATTAAGAGATGTATATATATAAAGAGATCTCATAGTGAAAATAAATCTATGGATGAATGGAGATTAACAGATGTTAAAGGATAGAGATCTAAGAGTTAATTTAATATTATTTTTTTCCTTTGTGTGTATTAAATATTGTGTAAAATAGATAAAATAGATTATGGTGAAAAGAGATTTACAGATGTATAGAGAAAAGTATCTAAGGATGAATAGAGAATATTTAAAGATGTGATGATGTAAATCTATGATGAACAGAGATCTAGCGGTAAATTGAGATTTACAGGTGCATGGGGAAAGAGATAGAAGTGTGAATACAGATTTACAGATAAATGGAGAAAGAGTTATCTGTGTGGGTAGATATCAAGGAGTATAGAATGATGTATTATTTTTGAGTAAACATTTTGACATAGGGCATTGAGGTAATATTACCTTAATGACATAGAGTTTTGTATTTGATGGCGCCCGCGAGCACATACTAGGCCGCGGTAGACCACCAATGAGATGGAAATACGATATCAAACGACGATGATAGACAACGACTCTAGACCGTCAGGAGTAGAAGAGGATGGAGGAGGCCTATGTCCTGGATTGTACAAACAAAGGCTGAGATGGATAGATATATTATTTTTGAATGGTACAATAATTAGTTTTTTAAGTTTTTGCGTATCCCATGTTTAATCAAGGGATTCAAAGGTGGCTAAGCACTATTTTAAAACTGACTTTTGAAAAATACTTGCAAAGAGTTATGGTACCTGCTTAAGCTGCATTGAATCCGATATTTATTTGCGATAGTCCATGAAAATCTATTAGGAATCCATTTAGTTTTGACTAAAGCTAACCAACGTTTATAGCAACCATTCAATTTTCTATATTAAGCATTAATTCTGCATAGAAACTTTAAACGGCCATTCTGTAATGGTATAATGTCCATCAAACATTAAATATCTAAGAACATCCATTCACACTGGTCAGGTATTAAATCAGTGTCGTCTTTATATGCATTACCTTGTACGTCTGTGAGTCTGTCTGTCACTAAACAAGAAACATTAGCTCTCTCTTTAAGGACAAGATTAATCCACTATTGTATTACAATTTATGCAAGTATTTGAATTTAATTTACCTATTTAATTAGGTATTTGTTGATCCCTTATTAGTTTGAGGAAATGTTCAGATGATAAATTTTCTATTAAAGTGCGTGGGAGCAGATAATAAGTAAAATTCGGAAGGCGTAGATTTTCCTAGTTTTTATAGCAAATTTTAATGATTAATTTTAATAGATGATTTTAGATTTTTTAATGTTTAAAATATTAAAGGCGTCTTGCATTAGATTTTACTTTTATAAATTTAGCTAAATGCATTTTTTTTAACGGGAAATCTAATATTAAATTATATTTCAATAACCATACAAGGTTGGTATTATTCATTTTTTACCAGTTTGACACTTTGACAGTTGGTTAATCATGTTTAAGGTCTTAAACACTTTTTTATCACAGTTGCTCATAAAGTGGATCTTATTCAACGGCTTTTAGGCTCATAATCCAACATATTATGCACGCGTGCATTTTAGATTTGTTAACTAGTGCTGTAAAGTTATCCCGAAAAGGTAGGTACCAAAGAGTTTATAACTAGCAAAAATGGTTGTCTCTAAAGCCGGTTTACGAACGAAAATTTTACGTGATAATGACTTAGAAAACGATTAAAAATTGAGTTGTTTATTTTTTGTTTTTTCTTTACTTAAATATATTGTTTTTCCGTACCATTGTATTTTGTTCTTAACCCCCGACGCAAAAACAAATAGAAAAACCCTAAAAAATAATGTATGTCACACGAGGATGTATAGGTTAAAAGTCTTTAGCCTGGCCTTTCCGGAGCATAATTAACAAAAAAATATTGCCTTAAAAAAATGTAAACATAGAGTTATCACAAATATTTTGTTAATTATTATTTTGTTTTCTTTTCAAGTCTTTTCTTTTATTCGCAACTGTGATAAAAAACGTCGTACGATATACGTGTGGAATTGATATTTGCATCTTGGCTTCTATAACACGCTCGCTGCCGCTCGCGCGTCATAAACCGCCTCTATGCAAAGATCAATTTACCACACTTATATCGTAATGTACTATTAATTTTTGTTGTGCAAGTCCACTTTAAGAATCAAAACAAAGTGATTATCAAGGCGTGAGGATTATAAATTACTAATCGTTGAGGTATAAGTCTACGCCCAAACCATATAGACGTAAATGTATCGATTGAAAAGTTCATTAAAATCACAAAGTTTGATCTATCTGACACACCTACACAAGCTAGCAGCGTAATGCAGATTCACACGTGAGCCGGTGAGAGCGAGCTCTACCATCGGCAAGGCCGACGCCGCGCATCGATTCAAAATGAAACCTACCATCACGTAATAAGGTCAACATTCCCACGATCACCGCTTAAGAGCACAATTAAGAAAGTATCCGATAAGGTTCCTTAGAAACATTTGAAAAAGGAATCTCAGTTGGTTCACCTAAGGTCGGTTTTCTATACCGCGACGGAGGCGAACCGGTTCGTTCGGTCGCGAACTTTTACCTATAAATTTGTGGCGGTCGGCATGCGGGCACGCTTGTCTAGAAGCTCTTTGTAACAAGTGTTTTAGGCCACGAGCGGTTAGCTCAATTCGTTATTTATTATTATAATAAATTTATATTGTATTTTTGAATATTTTATTTGTTATTTTTAATTTAAAGTTATGTTTTACTGGTTCGATGTAGTTCCAAAGATAGATTATTACTTCAAATTTTTAGGAAAACTGAGGTTCTTAGATGCAAATCTTTTGCTAACTGGTAAAACGGGGACTCGCGTCACATGCTCCTAGTCTTTATCCTCATTGCTTTTATAAATTTTGTAAGTGTTTTTGAAAAAAAACTAGTTTTTATTTGTAACTACCTGCGCCCCGCGGTTTCACCCGCGTAATCATTTTCTGCGCAACTTTCTTAATTTTTTATTTCATAAGAACCTTCTCCTGATAATAACAAACAGACCAAAAAAAGAATTGGCCAAATTGGTCCAGGCGTTGTTGAGTTATGCGCTTACCAACACATTTTGCGATTCATTTTTATATTATAAGACTAGCTACGCCCCGCGGTTGCACCCGCGTAATAATTTTCTGCGCAACTTTCTTATTTTTTTATTTCATAAGAACCTTCTCCTGATAATAACAAACAGACCAAAAAAAGAATTGGCCAAATTGGTCCAGGCGTTGTTGAGTTATGCGCTTACCAACACATTTTGCGATTCATTTTTATATTATAAGATAGATAGATTAATAAGTACTGTCACTGTTACATTTTACTATTGACAATATTCGCTTCTCACTTGAGGCAAACACGTTGAATCTCGGGATGTTCTCTGCAGCATTTCACAACGAGTCAATTAAAGCTACCATCATTACCGCAAATGTTTCTACTCGGCACCGGGCATGCCAATTTTATACAACTTTCCAAACAATATTGTATGGGAACGATGTTCAGCTATTCGGAATTGATGCGGCTAATTTCGAACAATTTAAACTGAACTTTATTATCACTTGTTAGTGAAGTCGGGCCTTTTGCAATAGGAATCTTAATGATTAACATTTTCAATATTGAACCTTCTTTTTCTGCCCGTCCTAGTCCCAGTTTATTTGGGGTCGCCCCAGTATCTTTTTCTTTCGTTTAACATTTATTAGACGTAATTATTGTTTTAAAAGAATCTATTCAAAAACCAGAACTAGTGATTTTTAACCGACTGTAAAAAAGGAGGAGGTTCTCAATTCGTTGCGTAATATTTTTATGTTCGCCGATTACTCGAAACCGCCTAGCCCGTTTTAGAATAGTACATTACGATATAAGTGTGGTAAATTGATCTTTGCATAGAGGCGGTTTATGACGCGCGAGCGGCAGCGAGCGTGTTATAGAAGCCAAGATGCAAATATCAATTCCACGCGTATATCGTACGACGTTTTTTATCACAGTTGCGAATAAAAGAAAAGACTTGAAAAGAAAACAAAATAATAATTAACAAAATATTTGTGATAACTCTGTTTTTTTTCTTTTTTTTTTTTTTTCTTTTATTATGGCTTCGCACGTGTGCATTTAGCCAGTGTCAAGTTATATTTTGCATCAAATTATGACCCGATTTTTCATAAATCGGGCCTAAAGTGTTTCAATACAGTCAAAGTCGTCATAGTCCGTCAAGTCAGGGGTTATAGTAAAGTGGTGGCAAGTTTACCATAACCTTAATAGGAGATTTGGAGGCAACGTGAAAACTGCATGTTTGACACTGATTTTTACTTTCACTACACTTGTGCACTTTCACAGAACTAAATTGAATAACATTCCACCAGAATTATACAATTCAACTCGGGTTACATCTAAGTTTCATGAAAATAAAACTGCAGCACGACATGTTGTTAACTCGTTCCCGCCAAAACTGAACTCTATGTTTACATTTTTTCAAGGCAAAATTTTTTTGTTAATTATGCTCCGGAAAGGCCAGGCTAAAGACTTTTAACCTATACATCCTCGTGTGACATACATTAGTTTTTAGGGTTTTTCTATTTGTTTTTGCGTCGGGGGTTAAGAACAAAATACAATGGTACGGAAATAGTACATTACGATATAAGTGTGGTAAATTGATCTTTGCATAGAGGCGGTTTATGACGCGCGAGCGGCAGCGAGCGTGTTATTGAAGCCAAGATGCAAATATCAATTCCACACGTATATCGTACGACGTTTTTTATCACAGTTGCGAATAAAAGAAAAGACTTGAAAGGAAACAAAATAATAATTAACAAAATATTTGTGATAACTCTATGTTTACATTTTTTTAAGGCAATATTTTTTTGTTAATTATGCTCCGGAAAGGCCAGGCTAAAGACTTTTAACCTATACATCCTCGTGTGACATACATTATTTTTTAGGGATTTTCTATTTGTTTGTGCGTCGGGGGTTAAGAACAAAATACAATGGTACGGAAAAACAATATATTTAGGTAAAGAAAAAACAAAAAATAAACAACTCAATTTTTAATCGTTTTCTAAGTCATTATCACGTAAAATTTTCGTTCGTAAACCAACTTTAGAGACAACCATTTTTGCTAGTTAAAAACTCTTTGGTACCTACCTTTTCGGGATAACTTTACAGCACTAGTTAACAAATCTAAAACGCACGCGTGCATAATATGTTGGATTATGAGCCTAAAAGCCGTTGAATAAGATCCACTTTATGAGCAACTGTGATAAAAAACAATATATTTAAGTAAAGAAAAAACAAAAAATAAACAACTCAATTTTTAATCGTTTTCTAAGTCATTATCACGTAAAATTTTCGTTCGTAAACCGACTTTAGAGACAACCATTTTTGCTAGCTAAAAAACTCTTTGGTACCTACCTTTTCGGGATAACTTTACAGCATTAACAAATCTAAAACGCACGCGTGCATAATATGTTGGATTATGAGCCTAAAAACCGTTGAATAAGATCCACTTTATGAGCAACTGTGATAAAAAAATTATTTTCTGGTTTGAAAGGGAATTACTCATTTGTCATCGAATCTTAATTTTTGTATTTGTTTCGGCTCATTTTTTCGGTAGTTATAGAATATACTAGCCGTGCATGTATAAAAAAAATAGATATTGTTCGATTCTCAGACCTAACGAATATACCTACAAAAAATCATACAAATCGGTTCTGCCGTTTCGGAGGAGTTTAGAAACTAACGCAAGAATTTTATTTAAAAGTGTAGATAGATAGATAGATATTATTATAGTAAAGAACATAATATCATGTGTATTTTGTTCGAGTGACCAAAGTAAATCATATACTTTTACGTACTTACATACTCGTGTTTAGGTCCTGTCCTTAAAAATAATTTATTTGCTTTCTTATTATCTTAGTAGTGTGTGGTGTGAAAACATTTCTCTAAAAGCCTGATTCAGTATGCACCCTCACTTTTTACGTACGTGAGTGGAAGTGTTTTTAGTTTGCGGTACGTTCTGTTATTTATGGCAACACTGGGGTCATTCGCTAAGAGATTGTGTGAAAACAACACGTTTTCATAATAAATTTAATGAATTTGATTCGTTATACGATGACAAATTGTGGAGTGACGTTTGCAACACGGGGACATAAGATATTTATGACTGTTTTTCTTTTTATTTAAGCTACGAACTATTTTTTGACATTTAGATAAATTCTTAAGACTGGCTGAAAAAAATTGTAGATAGTTAATATCTAAAGGTCAAAAATATTTTAACCAAAGGCATTTAAGATTTGAAAAACTTAATTTTCCTTGGTAGGATAATAGGATTCTCAAAAGGCTAGCTTCGTTGCCTTTTTGCATGGCGATGCTGGTCCCTAGGCTATAGCGAGTCCCAAAGAGGATGATACCTACTAATAATAACAATTACAAACATAATATATTAAATTATGCTAATTACTTTAATGCTCACATAAATATTTATTATATTTAGGTACAAAGAACAGTTGAATTTGATTCTTGTATAAAAATATTATTTTGACATTAAACAAATAATAAAACACATCTAATTTATACGTAAATGTTACACGTCCGTAACATTTTAAAAACGATTTATTTAAAAATGATAAAAGAATTTCCAATATTTAAATATCAAATTACTATCTAAATAATCGTATAATCAACTATTATTCGTACTTAATACATCATTTACTTCTATAATTTACATACATTTTCAAATTAATTCAATTTATACATACAAATTAATCAAAAACTACAAGATACGTGTTTTCAACAATTAAATTGAGATGTCGCTTAAGAAATTAACACCTCAAACATAAGCTATAAATATAATTAAAAGTCCAATTTAATTTGAACCGTGTTTAGTTTCAAAAGCTTTTGAACCAGAGATCAAGTTGTATGGTTAAAATTTGATAGACATTCCTGTAGTTTATAGTTCAACTATTGTCTTAAATGGTGTACGATTTCATTGTTTTGATTTTTTTAAATTAGACAAAAACCAATAAAATTTATAATTTACAATGGTACTAAAAGTTATGCTTAATTAAGTTAACGTTATTTTTATTTATATTTTTTTGTTGTATTTATTTAGAAGAATATAAAACAGTTACTTTCCCATATTAAATATTAAGTAGAAAAAGAAAACGTGTGTGGTCTGACATTTACGATGGAATATCTTCATAATATAATGACAAATCATCATTATATTTTGTTGCTACTGATAGGAGAATATCATTAAAATGATTTGATGTCGATATAACAAGTGGTATTTGCAAATATTAACAGTATTTCAACGCGACCATGTTGATTTCTAGCTTCTTATGCGCCGGTCTTAATAACATCGGGATTAAATAAACATTCATGTAAAAGATTAAAATAAAAAATAACTCTTGAGTTGGCTATTTATATCCTAATTCTTAGCTAAAATATTTAGAATAAAAATAAAATAAATAAAATCACCCAAAACATACTTAATTAGGTAATTAGGTATATGCCATAATAAATCGATATCTTTCTCACTAATTCAATAAGGAAATTGTTTCATTGAGTTAGCAAGATTTCTTCTTACTGATTCCATGGAAATCTGCAAAAGACAATCGAAACAGAAACAAAAGACGTTTAAACAAATTCAAAAGATAATCGAAACCGAAGAATAAGACGATCGAAGACCCACTTATACTAAAAGGAATTGTGTCAACAACTATATAAGCAAAGTACCTAGGTATCAATGTATGTATTTAGATAATACCTACATAGATTCTTCATATTACTGACTACTTTATCCGAATATTAATAGACATACGATCATAATAAAGCCATCAAACCAATTTTTCACTACTCCTAAATTATGGAATACATTTTGCGTTTCCTTAAAGAATATACTCCAGAGTCCAGGATTGCTATTGACATGGTTCTCTCTGATTTATCGTAACCAACCCCTAAGATGAATAAACTAGTGGTCGACCCATTTGTCTCATCCTTTGTTGTAAATGGAAGATTTAGATGCTCCAAACCCTGCCCTAGGGCCTTTCTTTTATGAAACTTTATGGCGATTGCCGTAAAAAAAGGAGTTTTTGATATATTTGAATTTTTGATGGAAAATAATTAGATGCGAAACTTTATAGAGGGTATTTTGTTTTGTAATACATAAAAGGGGCCTCATTTTACATTATTTCAATAGTTATTTAGTAAAATATAGTGCAACAAAATTGCAAAATCCCGATTTTATCTCTCTGTAAAAATATATAGATTAATGTATAGGTAAGCGTAAGATTATACTTAAACATATTTGGCTAAATACATTTATCGGGTAATATAATATTAAATTATATTTCAATAACCACAATGTTGAAATTATTAGTTGGTTAATCATGTTTAAGGTCTTACGTATTTATTTTTTGTTATGCAAGTCAATCTAAATCTAGGTCTTTAGCCAATTTACCGCGAGAGACGTAGAGATAAAAATTTAAATGAAATATTCCTTCATCAATCAATCAGTCATTTACGAAAAGTTTGTTTAAAAGTGTATATAATTGACCTTTATTCTAGTATTTTCAAAAAATATGACAAACCATTAAATAGGTACTGCCGAAAGTAAATGATAAACAACTCAAAATAAACCCGCCAAATTTCCCAAAACATTAAACTAAAAAACATTACCGCTACATTAATAACTGGATGAAAATTCCTTTACCCTCCCTAGGAAACTATTTTCGTCGAACAAAAAAATATTTCCGGTGTAAGATTTATTTCGCCCCTCCCCTCATCTCGCGTGAAATGAAGTGATTCCATTCACCCTGGTTTTTTTAGGGTTCCGTACTATGGTAATTTCGATACGAACTACTGCAAATGTAGAGTTTCAAAAGTTCGTTGATTTTTATCAGCCGAACTTTTGCTACCTAAAAGTTACCCTAGTTCGGTCAACCGGACTATAGCTACATGACCGGTAAAAACGGGACCCTGTTACTAAGACTTTACTGTCCGTCTGTCACCAGGCTGTATATCATGAAACGTTATAGCTAGTCAGTTGAAATTTTCACAGATTATGTATTTCTGTTGCCGCTATAACAACGAATACTATAAACAGAAAAAAAAATGTTGGGCTCCCATACAAGATGGTACCGAACCCTTCATGCCTGAGTCCGACTCGCACTTGACCGGTTTTTACTTTTCTTTCGAAGCACATCCAGATTTTATTGGTCAATTAATCTGGAAGATTGTTGGTGATTTGCTTTCTGACGCGTGAAAGTACTGGCTGAATTTGTAATTTGAGATCCTATTTGTTTGATGGTTAGTTTTGTTTTTCTAAATAAATAGGTACCTAGTACGTACAAAAGGCTTTTATCATGCATTCATAATTACTCTAAATTTGTAGCTTTCGAAATGATTATTTTTGTTCGGAAGAAATTGACTCCAAAACTATTAGACCAGTTTTGTTCAAACTTAATATGTGGATGCATAATCCTTGACAGTAACTGAGGCTTCTTTTTATCCCTATATTTTTACACAAACGGGAGTTACGCGAGTGAAACCGCTGACCACTGCTAGTATAAACACTCGATTCATAAATTAATGTGGATTGTGTAATAGCATTCATGTCACAACACTATTATTTTATCGATAGTGAAAATGTTAAATGTTCTACAGAATTCCAAAGCTACTTTGACTATAAAATGTCAATAAAATTCAAGAGGTCAATCAATAACAATAAAACAGTCCACCAATAGTCCAAGAATACTACGTATAGTTAATTCTTGTCACGTCCGAACCGACTTGTCGACGGTTCATTTCGGAAATTGATACACATTATGTCACACACTATACCTTAATACAATACAATAAGGTCCATATTTAAACAGCTTCATATTCTTAGCCAATTTTCGCTGACCTGTCAAAGTTTGCGATGTAACAGAAAAATAAGGATCTTTTTACGATAGTTATACTTGAGTCCGAAAGTTATGTCAAAATGCATACCGCATAGGTCCGGCCAGTTTATCATGACCTTTGTTTTAGTGTTGTGTAGATAAATAAGCAGGTTTTATTAAGCTGGTCGTTTTGACCAATGTCCATTTCCGTGTGTTTCATGAAGTCTTGGGCAGAATTGTTTGAGATATTAATGTGAGTGCTAGGGGAAGTCCGAATAAAAAATGATGTGGATTGAATTTCTTTTTGTTGGTCAAGAATTTTGTTAGGTAACTGAAGCAGACGTAGAAATATTGAGTTTATTATATGAATTTGATCATAAAATACAATTAATTTTTACCAAGGGAATAGCAGCCCCGTAAATGTTTTCGAGGCAGACCGAGTCGCAGGAAGAGAGATAAATAAGACTCAAAGCACTATGACTAGCCCCTTTAGTCGCTGATTACCTAAAACACATTTCGCGTTTTATTTACATGTCTACGTTTGACCACTATCAGACCTGCCTGATGGTAGGTGACGACTGACTATGCGGCCTAAGATGTAGCATGCCTTTTTATAAGATACCCATGTTGCCTGCGTCTGTATTTCCTAAAGTGTAAAATTTATTGGTCTAAAAATTTGATGGTATCTTCTAGAAACTTAACGAGATATCGGCATATTGATAATTAGACCCACTGCGTATTAGTTCATGAAGTAGGCGAATTGAAATTTAGTTTTAGTCCTAGATAGAAGGACATGGGACAGAAGGGAGGGGAGGCCTTTACAGTGGGGCAAAACGGGCTAATAAATCAATTAATAAAATAATAGTTAGGTTATTATTTTTATCGATATTGTATCCCATCACTATCATCAAACGCTATAATTTCCAAAATACAACAAGAATTAATAGAACCAGCTAAGTTTAATTAAAGTAAACCCTTTAAATAAAGCGATACAACAATAGTGTTTGAGAAAGATGTACTGTAACTGATAAAGAGCGACACGGCGTAGGCGGCGTAGGGGGCGTCTACGCCGTGATATATGATATTGTATCGACATCATTAAATTAACATCACTAGAGCTTAGCAATTTTGCTTACACATGAATCAAGGGTAAAAATTTAAATTAAAATAAAAAATAATGAGTAATTATTTAACAAGAGCGGTGTTGTCGTAGTACATACCTCGACTTTCATTGCAAAGGTCGTGGGTTCGAATCCCGGCCGTGCCTATGATTTTTTCCAGTCTGGCCACATTGGCAACTGAGATTCACAACCAGTTGCCAAAGTCGGTAATTGACATTGCTCTCACGGTGAAGGAAAACATCGAGATAAAACCTGCGGCTTAGTTGGCTCCAGCAGACGTATTGACGAGATCTTTCCTCTCGACATGATCGACTAAGCTGAGAGGGTAGTATAAGTGCTAGGCAAGCCTACTCCATCCTCATGCAAAAAGGATCCAACAAAAGAGGTGTTGTTGCGAAAAACAGCTCGTATAGGTACAATTATAAGCACAATATTTAAGAAAAATTTACAAAACAGTATTTTTTTTAATATGAGGTTAGAGATTGGAAGAAAAAACATGTTGCGCCCTAAATAAATTGGAATAAGGCAAGAACAAGAAGATGAAAAGTATTTTTTATACAGGGAATTATACTAGCCAGCCGTTGAGGGCTACTTCTGTGCACCTAAACAAATAACTTTTGTTCTACGACTTTTAGGAATTCGAACATTTTTATGAAAATTTGAGGTTAGGTTTACCTGAAAATCAGCTGTTCCTTACACGGAGAGGTCATTAACCTTAAAATTTTACTTATTTTTATTTAAGTTTTATCTACTGTTCTTAGTCTGAATGACCTTTGTTTTAGAAAATCAGCTGTTTTTCGAATTTACAAAAGTCGTAGAACAGAAGTTGTTTGCTAAGGTGCACAGAAGTAGCCCTCAACAGCTTGCTAGTAGATTTATCAATAACCCTGTATACACAAGGAAATATAAAGAATGTAGTGTAGGTATTGTAATAGTGAAAAAACTAAAATACCACTAGTACTTGCTCTCGGTGTTTAACTTATTTTATAGTGAGTTTTGAATATTATGTTTGATAATCCTTTATTTGCATGATTGTGAAGCATGTTTTATGTGTGAAGATATGACTAAACCTAGGTTTAACCGGATAAACCGGTTGTACTTAGGGTTTGTGCTAAACCTAAGTTCAACCGGTTTTAAACCTAGATTTAGCGGTACTTTAATATTATTTGTAGAAAACGCATGATTCATTTGGATGGTTACTGGAAAAACTGACATCATTTAAATACCTAATCGAATTATGAAAATGTGCTACAAGAAGATTTTCTATGCTCTATTTTTCCATCATACAATCATTATTTTTCAACAATTAATTCTCCCTAGAATCAAACTCTTCGTCTTATTAACTGTTTTTTTTTAATAATTTTCATTTAATTAATAAATAATTTTCAATTAGCATTCGTAGATTCACTTCAGATCTAGAAAGTTAAATTCTTAAAATGTTTTGGTATGTTGAATCCCAAAACTTTGAATTTGCCAAATGTTAAAGACTCATAATAATTATTTTTTAACATGTTGAGTCCCAAGTATTTAATTTTAAAATGTTGAATTCTAATGAATACTGTTGAATTAGCAGAATTTTGAATCTTGACATTAACTATTGTCAATCGGAAAAACAACTTTTTGCAGCACATTTTCTATTCACAGTATTGAGAGTGCACACAGACTATATGCTAACGGTCGGACGATAGTCGATAGCAAACAAGTAAACAATCGCCTATGTAAAAATCAAAAGACTTTTTCATATGCCAAAAGTATGCCTAAATATTTGTACCTAAAGATTTGGCAAGTAAAGATTTTAAGTTACGTCTTACAACTATCAGCCGACATAAAGTCTGAGGCCTTACCACGAATTGTTAATCGCTCGATCAAACATACCGGATAATGGGCGGCTTGCATTGTCCTGAATTTTTTTTAAGCTAAATGCATCTAACGGGTAATCAATAATTCAATTCTATTTCCACAACCACAAGGTTGATTATTTAATCAGTTTGACTCTTTGACAGTTGGTTAATCACGTTTATGGTCTTAAACTCTATTAATCTCAATTGTAATCGACCTATACTCGAGCCGAGATAGATAGCATAAAACAATATCTCAGATGAGTGACGACATATTTGGATAGCTAAAATAGACGACGTGATAAAAAAAGAGTTCATTTAAGCTATCTATCTCTCGGGTTGATTCTAGTCTAGAAGTTTCATGGTATACTCAATACTATTTTATTTATTGAAAATTTTTATATGGTGTTATTTCATAGCACAAACTAATTATTTACTGTACATAAAAAAATCTATTTATTTACGGTATGTTTGATCCATTGCGTTTACAACTCGTGGTAGGGGATGTAGTCTAGGTTCGCTCTAATTCTCACATAATCTTCATTAACCATGCACTAACCACATTATCTTTCTGTTCTGAGTATTTTTAAAGTAACTTGTAGATCTAGCTGCACACCCGTAGCCTAATATTGTATCACCTTCATCTCACCACTAACGGAGGGACTTCAACGTAACACGCAGCTTTTTAAATCGTAAGTATTTACTAACATTTTATTTTTAAATAAAAAAGGTATTGTATTCTGCGTTTTTTATGAAATGTTATTTTTTTATATTTGTATTTTTATCGCCTAAAAATATTTTAAAAGCTTTTTTGTGAAGTAACTATGGTTCCAAAACAAGTTTTTTAAAAAAAAAGGTGCAGAATCCAAATCTTTTTAATTTTTTTTCTTCTCTAAACTGTAGATTGTACTGTAGTGTGTAGAATTAGATAACAATATATTGGTAAAAAAACAATTTTGATATAGGTGAGATGTTTCCATTGATCAAGCCTTCTGTTCTATTTACCATACTGTGAATGTTTCGCTCTCTAACCGTTAGTAGCCAATCCAATATTCATTTTAACCTATAAAATACCTACAATGCGAAGTATTTCAAAGTCTAACCCTACACCCGCCACGGGTCGACAAGACCCCAGCAAAGGGGCTAATAAGTGAAACAGAGATTTATGAGCGCACAGATATGCAAATAGAAATTTGCGGTCCCTCGCCGATAAAAAGACGCGAGTCCCTCCAGGGGATTGTTTGTCCAACTGTCGAGGGATGACTGCTTATAATTATTTCGGACTATGATTGTACGATAGATATAGATACTTATATTTTTTGTCTTTTTATAAATACTTACTTTAACATAAAAAACAATGAATCGAACTTACTTAATCTTCTATAGACGTACACAATGTAATAATTCCTAGCCATTGATCTGATATTATAATAGAAAAGAGAAAAGGACTCAAAAATAAATCTCTAAAACTATAAGAGCTATACAAGTCTCAAACTGCGAATGAAAGTTCCTTTTAAGTTGTAGGTGAACATTAAGAAACGCTTTTAAAAGAGGTGAAATGGGCTGATAAAATCCTACAACAAATAAGAACACTAGATTTTGTATTCCATAAAAAACGTCAGTAATAATATGTTGTGCCTAATCAAATCGCCCCTGTTGAGAATATTGCTAAACTATTTTCTATTTTTCTTTATTAAAAGTCGATTGTTGTCATGACTATAGTATACGTTCCAAGTATCATCACCACCGATCTTCTGCTACTACTGGTAATCAGCACCAAAATGGCGAAAATCAAATGAAAGCATTATAAAATGACAATCGCTAGATAGTACTAGTACTATAGATATCAGTGTTGCCAGCAGTTCGTTAATTTACTTTAATAACGTGATTTTATTTTTTGAAATTGACAACTTTAGGGTTAAAATTTATGGTGTCTTTAATTTTAAAAACAAGTAATTTTCGTTACAAATTATTATCGAAATTTAAATAAACACTGATATCATCTATAATAAAATGTATTGTAATAAACGACAAAGTTATAGCATTTTAACTTTATAGCTTCATATTATTGGAAATAAAACCGATATTTTGAGATCACTATCATTTATAATCAAATCAAAGATACAAATTCCGATGATGTCACGCCACACCGTTGTTAACCGAATTAGAGTAAAATGAATTAATTGGGTAATGTCATTCCCCTGGCGTCTCTCGTTGCTAAAGCACCGGTGCAAATAATTAGAAGTCCCCCTTGTATGAGAAACACAATGTTGCAAAAATGATGTGGTTGCTAAATTAGGAAGAAGCCATGTTTTTAATCTTTTTCTGCGCAACATAGTAGAATAGGCGAGCTACGATGAGTTGATGAGTCTTGAAGACTTCAAGGCTGTATATTTGTCTTTGATCCAGAAAGTTTTTTTACAAAATGGATTATTAGAACACCCTTATCCAATAAAATCCCTAGTGAAGATGCAGATACAAAATATGGAAAGACTTACACTTTTTCCATATTTTTTAAAGTTACTTTACTGAAATTTCGTGTAATTGGTACAGAGGTTCATATTATAAAGTAAAATGAAAGTGAATCCAGAACAAACAGTATCATCCGACCGTGAGAGCCTTTGATGTTTGCTCATTAAGACGTGAATGGACTGACTTGCAGTAGGTATAACGTGTAGAACATTATACTTCGACATTACCTACATCCTCGAGACTTTATACCTAGATTTACAAGTATCACTTTATATATGCTTTTGCAACGTGACAATACATAGCTTATTGTGGCATAATTTTAAGAGTTTCTTCTCTTATAGTAAAGATAACTCAGATATACAAATTGCTAAAGATTTATTGGACTTACACGTTTTGTTTTGACACATATTCTAACAAATTCATTGAGCGTAATCAAATGTTTCCTGTCTGTCTGTATCAACAACCGAGATAGTTGTTGATACAAAACTATTAGTTAAAAGGCATAACTGACGTTGTTTGACTATAAATTTTACAAAAAATCATTTTGAAATTGCTTAAAAGTTGTTATAGTGGCACTTTAAACATTTAGTAATTCCACTGGCGATTATACCTTTAAGGTCAAGAGTCAAAAGTGCAATCACCTCTATGATCTGAATCGACTATAAACTAGAACATAATAAAAAAAACATGATAAACAAAGAGCATCAACATCTTAGACTGCATCAGCATTCATGACCGCAAATGCTTTAAAAAAATTCATGATATTTTTATAAAAAGTGTCAAAACTAATGACTACTTTTGAAATTTTTGTATTATAAAAGGCAAAAAAAACTGAAAAGACTGTAGATCTTTAAGAAAATTGCTGATATTTTCAGTCTTTTGTGCGATCTTTAGAAATAAAGTTAAAAAAATGGTTGTCTGTAAAATCGGTTTACGGACGATAATTTTACGTGATAACGTCATAAGAAAACGATCAAAAATTGAGTTTTGTTCTGGTAATCCTTTATAATTTTTTTACTTATTTTTTTATTTATAGAAGTCTTCTATTCGTCACTTGTCACACCATAACACAAGCCCAGATGAGCGATATCATTATTAAATACTCTGTTTCTTAAGTTACCATGATGCATGACGTCACACAATATTACCATGACACTTTTTTGTGAATGCAAGTATTCCATCAATTTACTAGTTATCACTTCAAAACCGTTGCGCAAAAATGTTCCGGTGTAAATTGCGACATATAACCGCGGCAGATTGTTAATACTGACCGTACGACCTAACGAGCTGTTGCCACATGAATATGCAGTCCTCCCCCTCTCACAAGGATGAATTCATTAAACTCCAAGGGCCACTTGCATCAAAAAAATCTCGATTTTGAAACGAGACTTTTTGACACGACTATTTTAAACCACGATTTCGTCCGCGTAGAGGTTAAGTTTTCCAAAATCCGTCAATATACATTATACGTATACTAGCTGCGCTCCGCGGTTTCACCCGCGTAAGTCCTGATCTCGTGGGGATATCAAAATAAAAAGTACCCTATAACTTTCCTCGATAAATGGACTATCCAACATAAAAATATTTTTTTCAATTCGAAACAGTAGTTCCTGTGCTTAGCGCGGTCAAACAAACAAAATCTTCAGCTTTATAAAGATAATTAGTATAGATTGATGGATTTTGGAAAATAGTAGTATTTTTTGATACCTATTAGTGTCAAAAAAAATACTACTGAGTGTGACGTAGGCATCCGCTAATAAAGGATCTGTGTCTTGCCCGATCCATCCCTTGCTTTGAAATATCAGTCAGACAGGAGTTTGATATCTCACACATAAGTCCCGATCCCGTGGGAATATCGGGATAGCAACCAATTTACCTACCGAGTTTCATCGCAAGCGTTATAGTAGTTTTTGCGTATAGGAGTAACAAATACAAACACAAATCCTAACATACAAACTTTCACATTTATAAATAAGTAGAATATAAAAAGATGTAAATCACCTAGGTAACAACAGATGTTTTGGAAAATCCTATATTATAGATGATTCACACTTGTCTCGCCTTAATATTATTTGAATAAAAAAATATTGTGTGTAAACTAATGCATTTAAATAATAGCTAATGTGACCATTTTAATTTACACAAATAGTTACCTCTCAACTTTGACAGTGAAAACATTCCAATAAAATCGATATTATGATAAAAATATTCAAAGAAAAAGTCTTGGAACGACATCTAAAGTTGTTAATACGCTTACAAATGAAGTTATTTCAACGGAACATCGATATTTTCCGCACACGCTAAAAGCCGTTTAAAACACAATAAATTATTAAACACAATGCTATCAAAATAACAACAGTGGTACGTGGGCGGGGTTAATCGGAACGAAATTATAATAAAAAGTTGCTCCCGCGCAGTGTCGGCGCCTGAAGCGACATCTGTCACCTACGCAATTACGCAGGATTTATAAGTTAATCATTCGTTTGACGGACGCGATTAATGCTTTAAAATATAATTCTAGTGTTTTTGGTTCATGGTTGAATTGTGCCCGATAATTTTGTATAAAGGTTTTGACGCGTGCGGTGTAGGGTTGCTGATGAACGGTTTCGCGGTTTTTTGTTGTGGATATATGTTACATTTATTTGTAGAAAGTAATTATGGGTCGCGAGACCTCTATGGAGGGTCACATCATACATCATAGACACGTAGGTATTAATTTTGATTAAAAAAACTACTTATAAATCTTTATATTTAACAGAGTCACGTGTTCTTCAAAATACAAAAAAGGTCTTTGAATTCAACAGATATAGTGACTTAAAAAATGCCACAGTGCACATTGAGACCCGTGTCTATCGATAGAATACATTACGATGAACAAATAGTGCCTTCACACCAAGCTTTTAAAACTTCTCCTATATAAGGTAACTGCGGGTAATAAGGGTGACCTGCCACCTTAATTAAAAACTAAATATTTCATAAAAATAGGGAAAACTACTTCAAAACAGGACAATAAATAAATGTTTGCTTAATTGTCAATCTAGAACACAATTTATATGTTTATTTTCTTATTATTTTGTCACTTTTATCAAGGTTTTTAAAAAACCTTAAAAGTTTTAAAAGGTAATAAGGGCCATTAGGTATCTTAGTACAAGCTAAAGTTTAGTTTGTTCGAAGTTTTCTTGCATCATTCCAAGACCACTGTGGTATTTTTCTTTTTACATTTGTAACCACGAAACAAATGTCAAATTTTTGAACATTTCATCGATCACAAGTCGTGTAGGGGGTGTCAAGTGACGTGTCGGGCCACAAGTGACGTGTGATACGATTATACGTACCCCTAGGGAGCGAGATAATAATGCATCGAGGTCGGCTAGCGATTCGATTACTTTTTTGACTTGTGAAATTTTGACATCTCATATATTTTTTGACAATAATACAGAAAGTGACATATGACTTAACTTGGCTACTACAATTTGAGTATTTTTTCTCAACTCACTTGACATTGGCAGAATTGCGCACTAATGTCAGCAATTAGCCATAAAAAAAGTTGAAGTTGAATATTAAGAACCACACGCAGAGAAATCGGAGCCAACCAGAAGTACAAAACAGTGTAGTTAAATTATTTCACGACAATTTTAGTCTGAAATACTATTTTCTTGTATTCTCTACGATTTTATTTTAAACCTCACTAAATGTTTAATAAGATACACTAGAAAAATATTTTAAATCAAAGGTACAATAATTTTGTATTTCAAACAATAATTCTTGCTTATAATAGGAAATGATTTGTATTCTTTACTAGAATAAAATGTACAGTTGACCAAGTTAAGTGTTCTGATTAATGATCGTCATGTTAGTAATGCACTACGAAGTTGTCTGTACCCACAACAACATTATTTTAATTACTACAAGAATATATGATTATCCTTACTATTTTGTTTGTTTCTGAAAATAACTAAACAAAGTGTTTTTTGTAACAAAATAATTAAGTTGTCATAGATAAATATCATGTTCATGTTACTTAACACTGTGCTCTTTTATTTATACAAATGACGATTTGTTAATGCAAGAGGTTAGTCTAGTTAAATAATTAGATTTATGTGTACCGTCTAATTTTTTTAGTTTTATGAATCGCAACTAGATGGCGCCAGTAGTAATTTTAGATCGCGCTATCGTTGTGTTTTATCAAGTTACCTTGGTCGAGACGACAATTTTGTTTTGTATCGAGAGTGCGTACGGATTTTGGAGCTAAATGTGGCTTTACTCCACTATAGCCATAAGTGCTGCATTTCTCGTAGAGCGTACAGACGCGTAGTCTACGAGAAAATGTAGTTTAACTTTAATATCCCTTTTTGCTGTCTAGGATTACTATATTTGATATTTACATCAAACGCAATGATTGTAGAGCGATCAAATATTATTAGATAAACGTACAATAATTACTGTAATGGGAACTAGAATATCTAGTTACATTTACAAGAACCTAGTAAACGTAACTAGATTTTTTCTTCGTGTATACTAGTAGCCTAGTAGTGTGTACAATAATTTCTAGTTGGTCCAGAATAAAAACATTTGGTAAAGACGACTAGTGGGTACTGCTGTCACGGATCCAATCAGAAATTCTCGTTGCACTTACGAGATTTCTCGTACGTCTTACAAGATTTTTCTCTGTGTGCAATACAATACGAGAAACTTACATTTCTCGGGTCAGTAACCTGCTTACTTGTCATTAAGATGATGATTGATTATGAATATCAATTATCTTTATTAATTTCTAATAAAAAAATCTAACTATAAACTAATTTATTTTATCAATAAAGCTCCAGATTCTGCGGTCACAGGCTATGGTTAGATTTGGGGCCAGATTTGTTAGGAATCATATTATAGAGGGTTCGCACCCTGCTTTTGAGAGTGTTAGCTGTTGACTTCTCTTTATTTTTTAATATTCTGTGCTTACAAGCTGCGGCCCGCGGTTTTACCCGAGTTAGATCATGTGAAACAATATCGGGATAAATAATAGTCATAGAACATATAAAATTCTTTGTCCTGGACGACTGACTGACGGATCAACGCACAGTCACTGAGACCTGAAACTTGGAGGGTGTGTTCTTTCTGTAACGTAGGCATCTGATAAGAAAGGATTTTCTGAAATTCTACCCCTAAGGGGAGCAAAGTTTGTATGGGACAACGTGATTTCTTGATCCATTTTCGACTTTTACGCGGACGAAGTCGCGGGCAAAAGCTAGTATACTATAATACAATATTATATGGAAGTCAGTGCATAGATCGCATTCTTGTAGCGCATGCCTGCAAGAACGCGGACGGTTGCAATTTTTCATTGATAATTCGGCTTCCACTTGGTGGATATTGATTTTAATTGTACTACGACCTTCCCGAAGGCGATGCTCTTTATAATAAAAGTGATAGTTTAAAGAGGTTTTAATCAGTTTAAAAGCTCGACTACCAACTTTAACAAAACTGTAATGAGCAAAGAGTATTAGCGAAAAAAGTGCTAATTAAAAACTTAGTCGGTCGTTAATTTGTACGAGTCGTGATTCCGTTTGGAAAGTTCTTTGTAGCTGTTTAATTGTGGGGACAGGAGCTGAATTAACCAAATGAGGGCGAATGTACACACTGTCCTTGCTACTGGACACTGGAAGTACAATCACACTTGAAAGTGACAATTTAAATACTACGAAACACTTTAGAATACTGACTTAATTAACGTTAACGTAGTATACAAAATTATGAAAATCTATTTCCATTAAGTTTTGTACAGTAAATTTGGAGAAAAGTTACCCTTTTCAAAGCTAAGTTTTTCTAAAATCATTTATGGTAGGTATTTTTAATTAACGTTGCTAACGGAAAACTTTAAACATTCAAAATTCGAACAAGGCTTTGGATATGATTTGTTAAAAACTGCTTCCGTCTCTACCCGTATCTTGAAAAATTTAAGTTTTTTATAGGATTTAAAACTAACATGGCTATTTTCACTAGACTATAATAAAGTTACCTAAAAAGGGATAAAATTACATTTTTTAGAAATCTTTAATTCGGTGCCGTTTAATCGGTAAATATCGAACTCCAGCAAAACAAAACGAAAAATCCGGGAAAATATCCCATTTTTATATGTATTTTAATTTTATGTTTTGCAAATTAATAAATCTCACTAAATTAATTTTAATGTCAATGTTAACAAGCTTACAAAATAACACCGAATTAGATACAGATGACGTCTTTCGTCGAGTCTACGAAGTTAATAGCTCACCGAAAGGATCAAAGAATCTTTCATCGGTCAATTACCAAAAGCCTGTCATTTTATCCCTAAACCTCCGTAGCGGTCAACTGTACAGAACAAAAGGAGCGTCGTGAGATGCGCTCGCGCACGATGCCATTACACCGCCGTGGGCGTAATTAAAAGCCTCACAACACACGCCCGGGCGGAATTAAAAACAATTAACTCTCCGAATTGAGCACAATGCTCTACCCGGCACGATTTACAAGAGCTTCGTATATTTACAGATACAAAATAGGTTGAGTTTTAAAGGAAATAGGTACATAAAATTATTTGAGGACTATCGCACCTCGTGATCACCTAATCATCATATCAAATTAATAATTAAAATCCTGATGTTAAATTAATTACATTGACTTTTTAAATAATCAATATTATACTTCAAACGACCGGACATTCCACTCGTTCATTTCCGAAGTTAATTTGTAATCATTTCAGCGCACCCACGTCAAATTAACTGATCGTGATAGTCTGTTATCCACCAACATGCACCAATATGTTAATTTTTCACAACATCCTTATCAAAAACTTTTGCAACACCATGAGTTTCTTGTGCCTTCTTCTCATTGGTGAGTGCATTCCGAAGACACACATCCTAACTTAATTTTTAAGACGTTTCTATGTGATCTGTGTACAAAATGTATTATGCATCCAAATCAATAAAAAAAATTGACTTTGACAAGATTTTTTCCATTTTCCTGTAAAAAAGCTTAGAAGCCTAAAAATATTTAAAACTGGCCTACGGATGACTGTGTACCTAATTAAAATAAAAACCTAAGTGTTTTTGCTCTAGGTATTTAAATGAAAAGCCTCCTAAAATGTCTAGATGACTACTGATTTTTTTTTGTATTAATATTTTGCCTACATTCCACAAAACCATTTTTCTTTTAATAAAATCAATCATGGCAAAGGCCTAGCCAGTGCTAATCGAGCCGTCAAATTGGGTTTTCAACATTTAAGCTTATTCTGCAAAAGTGCTGACTCGCACTGACACCCCAAGCTCGGGGCGACGAGGGCGGCATTCTCTTTTTACACGGTACTGCAATTCTATTACCGCATTTTAATACCTACCCGCATTTACAACAGTTAGCTACGGTGCGCTCGATTTTATAGATTCCTAAAAAAATTGTTTCTTTTTTTAAATTTCGTAACGTTTCTGTGACATTAACTTTGACATTTAATGAAGCATTTTATTTTTATTGATTTCTGGCATTGGCAATGAATTGATAGAGCATGCAGTCAGTATTTTTATAGTATTGATTGCGATATTTGTTTATTAAAAGAATGTTAATATTCTTTTGACAAAGAAAATATGGTAGGCAGCTACAGTAGGAACATAACAACGTCGTTCTAAAACCAAGAGTTTTAATGAATTTTAATCCAATAAGCTTGTAAAAATAACCCAAAAGAGGTTTGATTAGCAACATCTGCTACCAATTTTGACGTATTCGTGACGTCATAAGTTCATTTTATGGTTTTAATCTCTTCTGATCAATTTGAGGAAAACTTCAAAACTTGCCCGCAGGTATTGTATTTATACCTAAACTATGAAAATTAATTATTGATCCACCATCATACTTTTGTATTTGTTATCAATTGAGTCCCTCTTATTAACAACCGACCAGCATATTGAAAGAGGTGTCGTGTTCCAGCACGCGTCAGTACAAACGACGTGGTGTTTTTTACATGGTTTTTACTGAGGGACCCTTAGGCGATCTCTTTGTTAATGTCCCTTTAAAACATTGATTTTTATCTACGTTAGATCATTTTACAAGTAGAACAAAAGGAGATTATTTTGTTAAATTTTGAAGTTGCTCTGGGTAGTTTCGGCTTAGAAATTTTAATAAAATATTTAGATTTTAGTTTGGTTATGCACTTAAAAAAGGTTATTGAAGTGTAAGGGTGTTTGTGTATGGGTCATTATTATGTGCCTGCAATAAATCTATTTTATTATTATTATTTATGAAGTAAATAATAATCCTATAGACACTAGGGAATAATTTCTTGGTCTTATAGTTAAAAATCTTAATGTGATAAGCAGTATTCCTAAACTAAAAATTATTTAATTAAGAATACTGCTTATTATTTTCTAGAGTCTTTAATAAAAACAAGAAATTAATTATTTCTTTAAGAAACTATTTTTTCTTTGTTAGGTAATCGATTATTAATTTAGCTAATTAACAATCGATTACCAACAATCGATAAAAGCGACTTTTTATAAGGTAGCGTAATTTGAGCTCGATTCTGCTAAATACCAAGTCATCGAAATATTCATAAAATAAAAAGCCGAACAACCTAATAAAATAGTCCGAAAACACACGTCAGATAGATGATTAAAATCACGAAAAACAAAGCCTCGTATGCGATCACCCGCGGACGGCAGTACATCACAATAGCTCGACTTTTTGCCACGGTCAGACCGCATCGTGGCATTTTGAACTGGATTTTTTTCACTCCATTCGGCCGGCCAACAATGACGGGTTTATTTCACGTGTTTCACCCTTTGACTAGGGTTGATGCGTAGGCTGCTGTCGCGTTTTGTTTTTGATCGTAGATTTTTTGAAAACATCAATAAATGTGCACAGTGCGTGCATGTTTACAGAAAAAAGTTTTCCTTGAAGCAATAAATAATCCTCTGCATATAGACGCTAGAGAATAATTTCTTGGAAGAAGTTGTATTATATTCTGTGGTTTAAAAAAAAATCTAAATTTGATAGGCAATATTCTTAATTATTAATACTGCTTACTGCATCTTATTGCATTAAATGTAGGTATTATGTAATGGATAATAAACAAATGACTATGTTTTTCGTAAATTAAGAATACTTACTGCTTATTTATTTTCAAGAACATTTACTAAAAACGACAAATTATTTTTTAGCATCTTTCTAAAGTGGATTATTTCTCTCTTCAAGAAACCTTATTTTTACCCCCGACGCAAAAACGACAAGGTGTTATAAGTATAAGTTTCTTTTACAGTTATTTGATGGAACCAAATCATGTTAGTTTTGTGCTTTTAATCAATTCTGACAAAATTATATCTAGTATTAAATCAGATGTGACATTTTAGAGTATCATAAATCAATTCAATTGTATTTAATTTGTAAACTTTGACAGCCCTGTTAGAAGCATTAGTTTTCAACTCGGACAGTGGTGTCCACCCGTTCCGTGTAGTGTACAGCCGAGTACAGAGATAAATGCTAAGCATCCACTGTCACAACTGACGACGAGTGTACTCTGTAACGTTATCCTCATTCGACGGGAACTGTACCAACTATACGCACTTTTGTGCAAAACTTTACTTTGATGCTTTAGGTAGAGACTTTTGGTAGAGCGGTTGTTTTGATTTAAATCATCAAACAAGTGTACTTCATAAAGACAAATTAATGTAGAGGACCGGCGCTCTCTCCATACAAACGTAGTCGACTGTTTCCTTCCTGGTTAATGACACTATAGCAATTTTTTTTTGCATAAAACGTATAACTGCCATGACCATGCTCCTATGTTTTGTTTATTTTTTATATCTTAATTTCTATGATAATTAGAAAATGAGAAAATCATATGTCTTGATTTTTAAGGCATAGTCATGGCAGTTATAGGTTTTATGCAACAAAAATATTTGCTGTAGTAGGGACATAGTCATGGCAGTTTTAGGTTTTATGCAAAAAAAAATGTGTTATAGTGTCATTATCCAGGGAGGAAACAGTCGACTACGTTTATTACGGAGAGAGCGCAGGTACCCTTTCACCTTAATTACATTCTTTTCGATCTTTTCAATCAAAACTTAACCCCGTATCGTTAAATTGCTTATAAAATTAAAAAGAAATAATAAAACCGGCCAAGTGCGAGTCGGACTCGCGCACAAAGGGTTCCGTACCATTATATTCTGTTTTTAGTGCGGCTACAGTGTTGTTATAGAGGTAACAGAAATCATCTATGAAAATTTCAACTGTCTAGCTATCACGGTACATGATATGCAGCCTGATAGACAGACACACATAAACAGTGGAGTCTTCGTAAAAGGGTCCCGTTTTTTACCTTTTATTCTTAAATGAATTGAATTGATCCTTATATATTAGAATGAAATAAAAATAAATAATCAAAAACACTAAAAATAAACAAATTCCAAATTACAATTAAAATCAAAAAAATTCAAATTTTACGTGAATGTAAAATTTCAAATCAAAATTAATAACAATAAAAAATGTACGTAAAAAAGGTAATGTATTAATGTAGTACGGAACCATAAAAGCGAAACCGAACTTGTCAATAAAAACGCCGATAAAGGTATCTGCTCAAGTGAGCTTAACGCCTTACCGCCGGTTATCCGATCGAAGTGGCGTTCGAGAGGTATCGACGGTGTCAAGTGATACTACCGCCAGCGCCCTCGCGGTATTAAACGACAGTACGTGATTAAAAACATGAAATGTCAAAGTGCAAAGATCGGGCCTTTGTAGTGTCATATCGAGATCCCCTCAGTCAATGTTTAGTGGTTTGATGTGTTCATTCGTCAAAATCACGCTGCGTGAAGCAGAGTTCAGCGGCTTTAGTCGAGTAAGTCCCAATCCCGTGGGAATATCGGGATAAAAAGTAGCCTATGTTACTCCCAATTAATCAATCCGTCCTTATACCAATTTTCATTTAAATCGGCTTAGTAGTTTCGGAGCCTATTTAATGCCAACAAACAAAAAATCATCAAACCCTTGTTAATAGATTTTTAGTGCAATACCTTATTCCTTAACGCGGATATTTTAAAAACTTTGCATCAGTTCACACATTCTGGATTGCCAAGAAAAAGACTTTTTCTTTCTCTGCTTTAAAATTTATTTATTAATAAAACAACCGCACCGAGAAAAAGAAGAGAAGGAAAATAGTGCTTTTCTTGGCGATTCAGAATGTGTGAACTGATGCAAAGTTTTTAAAATATCCGAGTTTTAACCAGTATAAATGAACTATTTAATCGGAACAAATTACATTCTAGTAGAAAATATAAACATCTCTTCATTAACTGTATTTTGATAAGCTTGCATAATGAGCCCTTTTCGTGTGTCAATCTGTGAGTTTTTCCGTCGGCTACGGTCGTCGGTCATAGTCAGCCGGCTTTGTTATTCAAATATGGCCAGATGGGCCGCGGCCTAGCGGGTAATGGACAGCCCGCACTGCGTAATTAACTGATGGACTTTTTAAATACGGGCAATAGTCACCTCTTTATTAAAATTAAGAGTTTAAAACATGTTTGGGTAGGTATTTTGATTAGAGTTTTTTAACAAGTTCCAAATCGCTGTATAGATTTAAAAAAATGCTGATATATCCCTGGCCAAAGATCGGCCAAAGTTAACAATTGGCCACTTGCAAACGTCATGAACTAAGTGAGGATGTGTGGCTTTGGAACGCGCTTTCCAAGAAGCCACAAGAAAAAGAAACTCATTTTTTTTTATATGGTCAATTTCACAAAGGTCAGGATAACAATATTTTAGAAAGTCTATTTGAAAAAAGGCGGGGTTTGCGTGACATTGTACTTAAATATATTTAGCTAAATGCATTTAACGGGTAGTCTAGAATCAAATCATATTTCAATAAAAAAGGGGGGTATTTCCAATCAGTTTGACGCTTTGATTAGCTAATCATACTCACCTGTTTATTTTTTGTTATGCAAGTCAACCTAGGTCCAAAGTCATGTGGGCAAAGATCTAATAAGATGGTAGAAAAATAGTAACATAGGTCGGAACTTTTCACAGGTTAATAAACAGTATTTAATATTAAAATTCCCCTGAACAATTTACCCATTAATTAATTACAATCGATTCCATGAACATTTCGCACACATATCACTTGATTTAAGCGTGGTTTAGGTTTAATCTTACTACTAAAGAGTTGCTAACAGGTGATTTACTCAGTCGTTAGTGGAGGGTTTCTTCCGCGTTCCGTATCGCGATGGGCCTCTTCTACGAATGTAAATGGCCATGAGTAATAATAGCCTTAAGTACGCAAAAAAACTTTAAGTCTTAGTAATAGGGTCCCGTTTTTACCCTTTGGGTAAGGAACCCTAAAATAGACAACCGACGAGAACTAACGTCACAGAAAAGCAAAATTCACAATTTTTGTTACTTATATATTACTGGGATGGCATAATTTTTCCAGTAACTTTGACTTAAAAACCAAACGTCTGAACCGAGTCTGATGAAATTTATATGGAGCCAAAAGTTATATCCTTTCAAATAACATTTTTCAAATTGGTGGATAAATGACGGAGTTTTGACACAAAAAAATACAAACGCAAATTTATAAAATTTTCTTTTTTTTAAGTCGGTTAAAAACAAATAACTAGGTGTCATTGATGGAACACCTATTTTCTCTTTAATGCTAAAACAATATTTAAAAACAACTTTTTTATGTAAGTTACGAGTAATACCTAATAGCCTTAAGTACGCGGAAAAAAAAACTCCCCCATGACTTTCAGACGGCTGAACCGATTTCGATCAAACTTAGCTAAAAACGACAAACTCACTTTTCAAACATAAGAAACGAAATCAAGATATGTTCATCCGTTCTGGTGCTACGATGCCACAGAAACACCAAAAGGTTTCTTGAAGCAAGAAATAATCCTCTCCCTAAAGACGCTAAAAAAATATCGGTTTTAGTAGTTGCTTTTATTTTCTAGAAAAACTTAACAGAATTGGCAGAATGATCACCTATGTTACGCGACAAATAAAAATACAAAACATACAAAAAAAAAACAGTCGCATTGAGAATCTCCTTTTTTCCTCCAGAACATTTTTTGAAGTCGGGTTTTTAATCAATAGATTTAAATACATCACAATTGTTTTTTATTATTCATGTCTGAAATGATCTCATGATCATTAATAAACCATATTTATGAAAAATAGCGAATTTAAAAATTATTAAACGTAAACCATTAAAAAAAAATCTTCCCTTATTGAATTATCGCGGTGTATTTTGTAATAGCCCTTAGCTATCTCTTTTTCCCTAAGCATCTTTACGGCGTCATTTACCTTTATCGAAGAACCTCTTTGCTTGGACAAGAGTTGGTTTATTTTAGCGTTAGTTACTGCAGGCCATTATTTACTAGATAATAATTTAAAAAACGGCCAAGTGCGAGTCGGGCACGCTCTCGAAGTGTTCCATAACATGTTGTTTGGGAGCTCAACTATATTTTTTATATTTTTAGCATTTGTTGTTATAGCGGCAACAGAAACACATAATCTGTGAAAATTTCAACTGTCCAGCTATCACGGTTCATGACGTACAGCCTAGTGACAGACGGACGGACAGTGAAGTCTTATAAATAGGGTTCCGTTTGTATCCTTTTTCAACGGAACCCTCAAACAGACAACTGCCGACGATGACCAACGTCACAGAAAAGCAAAATTTAGAATTCCAGTTACTTATGTACTACTTGGATGACAAAAAAATTCCAGTTATTTTGACTTAAACACGAATCTTCTGTTTCTATGAGACAAAAATTAAAGTTTCACACTTTCAAAGAAAAATTTCGGACTAAAAAAATTACCCCCCTTTTTCAAGTCGGTCAAAAACAAATGGGTGTCATTGATGGAACGCCCATTTTCTCTTTAATACTAAAAAAATATTTAAAAAACCTTTTTTTTTTATAATCATAAAAACAATAAAATCCACCATTCGCAATTCATATTAAAATCATCCGTTCGATTAAAATTAACAAAATGACCGAACACCCGCTGCGTAAATACAAACTCTCAGCAGGCACTTTTATACTCTATATTTTTATTTCTTTATTATATTTTTATTACACATGTCTACAGCAATTTTATTAATCATGTTAGTCAAATTATACTAGATACTAGCTTTTGCCCCCAACTTCATCCGCGTAGTAGATCCAAAGAATCACGTTGTCCCATACAAACTTTGCCCCATTTTACAACCCATAAGAAGTAGAATTTCGGAAAATCCTTTCTTACCAGATGCCTACGTCATACAAAGAACGCACTCTCCAAGTTTCAGGTCTCTACGATCAGCGGTTTAGGCTGTGCGTTAATCCATCAGTCAGTCAAGACAAAGCATTTTATATGTATAAAATGATCCGTCAGTCAGACAGTCAGTCAGGACAAAGCATTTTATATGTATAGAAGATTATTCAAAGTTTGATAGTAAAGCAGGGTACACACCGGTGTTAGTGTGGCCGCATTCCGTGACGTGTGACGTCCCAGTGGCTATTGTGCGAGTGAACTTGGACCCCGTTATCAGCGACACTCGGTGACACTCTGACACTTACAACGATGTCCCCTGTGCCTCCGTGACCCACTTGAGGTTGAATGCATTGTTTGTTTACGACACAGACCGGTTTTCCGGAGATGTGTTGAGTTTTGAACTATTCAACTAGATATTCGAATCACAATCAAATCTTGAACTTTAACATTTCGTGGAATTGTTTTCTATATATAGGTCTTTTTCGTTATCTACAAGTTTAATTTGCAGCGTTAATTTATTATTAAAAGTTTGATAAAAGACAGCAGTCAGTCTTTCTTAATTAGTGTTTTGAAAGTTTAGTGAATAGTTTTCAGTTTATTATAATTTTAAGTGCTGTTGATTCTATGTTCATCTATAAAAAAATAAAAAAATTGCAATATCTGGAAATTAGTTTTAAATATAATCTAAGTAGTAACTTTTGAAGTAACTTTAGCCGGTGCGGTAGCTCTAGCTACTGCTAACAAGTATTTTTGTAGCGTCGTAAAGTAAAGTTGGAGAGTCGCGCGTCCGCGTCGGTAGCGCCACCCGCGGTGTGCTTTATGTCGCTAGATCGCACGATAACGCCGCCCATATTGTGTGCACGCACCTTTACTGGATAAAGTTTCGCCACGTTTCGCACCGTAAAAGTCCTGACTTCTCGAATTTGTTGCCGCTACACCTTTTTAGGTAAAATTTAATTTAAATTAGATATAAAGGTATTTTAGAAAATACCTTTTGTTTTCTTTGTAGACTTTAAAAGTATAGAGCTTAAAATGAGGGTTAGGCCGTATTTAACCGATGACATCTCAACCAATAAGTATGTATAAATAGATAGATAGATAAACACTTTATTGCACTACTAGCTGCGCCCCGCGGTTTCACCCGCGTAAGTCCCGATCCCGTGGGAATATCGGGATAAAAAGTAGCCTATGTGTTAATCCATGTCTCCAGCTACCTGGATACCGAGTTTTATCGCAATCGGTCCAGTAGATTTTGCGTGAAGGAGTAACAAACACACACACACATGCACACACAAACTTTCACATTTATAATATTAGTGGGATAAAAACAAAACGAAAAAAGGATTACATAATAAAACAAAATTAAAATTAATTGTAACTTAAGTAATTACCTTTATGCTAAAATTCATATTTAATACGTTACAATATGGCACAATAGGCGGCCTTATCGCTAAAAGTATTCTTATTTCGACCGAAACTATACTCATAACTCAACCAAATGCAAAATTTAACACATTTTTAAAAGTATGGATAGCATAAAATGGTAAGTTATAATATATTTTATTTGTAGTTAAATATTTTTATAACTGTTAAAAACATGATAGGTAAATATCCCACATTTATTAATTTAGTTAATTCAAGAGAAAGTTTATATAATTTCGATAATTAAACTAACGAACTTTTACTTCTGTACCATAAACCACAATTTAAAATCAGTTGAAAGTATCATTGATTCCGATTTCCTTATAATGTACTTTGTTATTGTGAATGTTCTTGTCTCGTATAGGTCTGATTTATGTTGGCTATAAATTTACCCTAGTCTCAGTGTTGCCAACTCTACGTCTTTTTACGTAGATCTACGTACTTTAGGCCTTTCCGGCAAACCTACGAACTTCAGTCATAGAATCTACGTATTTTCTAACAATTTGTAAAATTACGAAACTCATAGCTGTATACATCATTTCCTTTTCATTCGCGAAAAAAAGTTAATAAACGTTCCGAACAAAGTTCTCATTCCATAGAGCTGTGACTGTATAAAATGAAACGTCTCGTCTTACCAGCTCGCCTTGTAGAAAAACTTAACCTAAAAATATTTCGATTCGACGGAGTCACTGTTGTTTTTTTTGTTTTGATATCTATCAAATTTCGATTTAATTGAACACAACTGAGGAAATAAACATAAGAAAGTACTAGGTGTTACACTCAATTTATTCCTCTTGATTTCATTCAGAAAAAAATACGTAGATCTACGAACTTTTCTAATTATTTTTACATATGATACTTAAAAATGCCGCTAATCTATTATTTACAAAACTAAACATTATTATAGCACTACATCAGCGAACAGTAGACCCATTTGCCCTAACGGCACTCCTTAGCGCATACTCGGCAAAGGCAAGAAAAACGGGTCGACGATTGTCGTCACCCATAACAGCCGCCAAATTACCTACCCCTTTTCTAATGGGGTCTACGTATTTTTAAAAATCCGAGTTGGCAACACTGCCTAGTCCATTGCCTAATTGTCACCTTTTAAATAAACTATAGGTGGCTTACAAGCAAACAGCATGGAGCACGTGGCAACTGCACACAACCATCATAAAAAAAACCATTGTTAACCTAACAAAAACCTATTTACAAATACTCCCGCGCCCGCCCACTCAAAAGGTGTTTATTTAAAATTTTCTCTACACAATAAGAATGTCACATTTTTTTCTCTTCTCGCGCCATTTAATACCATTTCGCGAGAACTTTTATGTGTCGCCTCGCCGAAATATTTGAACAAATGATTTTTGACTCTGTGCTGCGGAATGACGTTTCGGAATTTGATTTTAGAATTTTGTCTACGTAATAGGTACTGGCCGTTTTTATTCTTTTTTTTCTGGACGGGCACGTGTTTATGGACGTTCAATTTGTGTCTATTATAATAATAATTTCTTTGTAGAAATCTTTTGAATTCACAACTTTGTAATGCATTATCGAAGTTTTGTTCGCATGTTTTTTTTGTTAAACAGTTTTAGTACTTGTAGGTAGTAAAACTAAAACTTAGGTTAAACTCTAATATTTTAAGATATTAGATGACCCAGTTGGCGGCACAATGGCCATCATGCCGGACTGCCGCCTCAAAAATGCTTAGATATTTGTCTGTGGTCTGGTTTTTTCTATGTATTATAAAAACTTGTAAATATATTTACAAAAGAAAAGTATATAATTAGTATAACACAAATCTAGTAACTTAGCTTGGAGCTAGATGGCGATATGTGGCATGTCCTACAATATTTATTGTTATTATTTATTTAGTAAATAAGTCATCTCTCTTTTGTCGTTTTACCACAACAACGTTTAAAGGCAGAATGCTCCTCGTTTAAATTACAAACGCAATCTATAACATTCATTGCGAACCGATTGTTGGTTAAAGTAAACATCTTCAATCTAGATAAGAAAGGGTGTTATTCTCAAAGATTGGAATCACGGTGACAAACATCGGGTCCCTATTGTGGTTGCTAAATTTGTTTCGCCATTTCCGATCTCCTTACGAGATTATTTTATTATTGTAAAGCTGGAGATTAAATCGTGGGTGATGTAGAGCGTGTTCCGGATTTTACAAGCGTATTGGGTTTTGATAATCTTTATAGCGTTGTGACGTTGTGGATTTAATTCGATTCAGAGGAAATATCGAAAGGATGCGTTTGAAACCTTCCGTGTGCATATTGTTCTACCTATATGTATATTGAAATCTAGACTCAAACATTGGGAAAACACTGTTAAGTGAAGACCTTATCAATTCATTTCTGAAAACTTAGAGAAAACTTAAAAAGCTATTATTTATAAGAATTTTTAGAATTTTAAAACACCATAGTATTGATATGATGTGCACTGTCGATGTAAGCGTCAGTTATAATAAGATTCGGTCGCCATAAAGAGCTATTATGTCCGTCGTTCCATTGTTCGTTCCTCGTTCATTCTTTGCTCAGATCATCCTGGCGGCGAGCAAACATCTGCTGTTTGCGTAACGCCTTCGATTTTTAAAATATGATCGTATTTTTACAATAACTGTAAGATTAGATTTCGTTTGTTTATTTTGTACTTTGTATTTTAGGCTTTATCACAGTACATAAGTTACTTTTGATAAATTTGACATGAATAAATAAATAAATAAATATTGCAGGACATTCCACACGTCACCATCTAGCCCCAAGCTAAGTAACTAGACTTGTATTATGGGTGCTAGACAACGGATATACTACTTATATACTTTTCTTTTGTAAATATATACTTATAATACATAGAAACAACCAGACCACAGACAAATAAATAAAAAGTCGAATCGTCGAATAAAGTAACTATTTGTATAGTCTGTGACAGTATGCCTAAGTTTTAGTAGGTTAGACGATTTTATAAAACTAGTTTTTACCCGCGACTTCCTCCGCGTCGCAGTTACTAATTTCAAAATCTTTTTTGACGTGATAACGTCTATGAAATCGATGAACACCGGCAGCACTCACAAAAAAGATGACGTCATCGCTCACGTTACCGTCCACGTTCCGTTTTTGACAATTATTTAAAGAAATAAGAATAAAAAAAAAATCTCATATATTCATAGTTTTCTTATGACGTTATCACGTAAAACCAAAAATACGTAAACCGACTTAACAGACCACATTTTTAACTGACTTAAAAAATGAGGTTCTCAATTCGGTTGTATGTATTATTTTTTAGCTGATTTTTTAGCAACTTGCCTAAGTCATAATAACAGTCAGTATGCCAAATTTTAACTCGATCCATTTTGGTTTTAGCTGTTCGTTTCAGACAGTAAGTCAAGGCTTTGAATTCTTGTATTTATAGATGATACAGAGATTTAGAGTCAGATAAAATGACATCAATTCATCAACTTAATCAAAATGAAAAGAACAATTTATCAAAAGTCAAAAACCCTTGATTTAAAAAGTGGTTCGAAACCCGCATGTAGCGTTTAATAAGCGACAATTATCATTTTTATAAAAGTAACACCGCGAGTGAATGAATGAATGAACGAATGCGGGTTATTGATTGAACTCGCTCGATTATCGTCACCCTTTGCTCTTTAATAAGGTGTAATGGAATTTAATGTGGTGATTATTGTGGCAACTTTGATGAAACGAAGCTTAACTTTGCTTCGCTTCCGGATCCTTATTTATTTATTTATCAGGTACACTAAGAGTAATTCACACTAATACTAATAGACAGCTACTGCATTAAAAAAACATTAGTGAAATGGCTTCGTCCCCACTGTACCCGATCCCATCTGTACCTGATTTAAAATTACCTAACAAAAAATCCTAACTCTACCCGATATGATAAAAATACAGTAAGAATGAAAAATAAGTATTAAAAACAATAATTTTAATTTCTTTATTCATAATCATCCGCGTAAATCCCGATCCCGTGAGAATCAGGAAAAAAGTAGCCTATGTTATTCCCAGTGAATCAATGTACCTATATACCAAGTTTCATCAAAATCGGTCGGTAGTTTCTAAGCCTATTCGATACAAACAAACAAAAACATATTATATCTATACATATAAAATTCTTTGTCCCTTACTGACTGACGGATCAACGCCCAGCCTAAACCGCCGATCGTAGAGAACGGAAACTTGGAAGTTGTGTTCTTTGTATGACGTAGGCATCCGATAAGAAAGCATTTTCCGAAATTCTATCCCTAAGGAGGTGAAAATGGGGGCAAGGTTCTATGGGATAACGTGATTCCTTGGCCCATTTTCGACTCATACGCGGACGAAGTCGCGGGCAAAAGCTAGTTATTAGTATAGATAGATAGATAGAAGAAGATTTGTACAGTTATAGAAGACTAACATACTGCGAATAGTCAACTGACACAGTGGCGCCACCTCACCATACCAAAACACATTGTAATCTTACAACGAACAAGTGAGCACATTGATTCACAGGTCAAATCATTTGACACGACCATCAATACCGTTTGTGCTGGCTTCTTCAATCTGGTGCATTTTTATTTGATGTAATAGGCTTGATTAATAAGTTTAGAGAACATTAGGTATTTGATTTTGTTATATTGAAGGTATTCTGATAATAAAATCAACCATTCTTTCTATAAACACGGGTCACGATTGCATTAAAACTAAAATTAATTTAGTGCCTAAATAATTTGTAAATTCAATTTATTATTAGAACTAGCGACCCGCTCCGGCTTCGCACGGCTATATTATGCATGTATTATACATATTATAAACCTTCCTCTTGAATCACTCTATCTATTAAAAAAACCGCATCAAAATCCGTTCTGTAGTTTTAAAGATCTAAGTATACATATGGACAGACAGCGGAAAGTGACTTTATTTTATACTATTTAATGATGTTAAACTCCTCTTTCATGATTGTATTCTTAAATAATATGAGATAAATAAAAGCTTTTCAAAATGATGATAATCAGAGTTCCTGAATTATTTTTGTTCTTTGAATGAATGATGTGACGTAATGGAACCGCGTCAAACATACGATTAGACCCTTTATTTTTAGTAAAATTACACAAATATAAATAAACATATAGCCTAATTAACCATAGATAAATAATATCCCTAAGTAATTAACACTTAATAAACAAATAGATTTTTATTTTTGGCCTTAGGTCTAAGAATGTTTGTCCGCCGTCCATTCATTCATTTCTTAACGTTCATTCCATTCAATTAGAGTCATTCAGAGCGATGTTTACCAGCCATCGGGGTCGAATCAATTAAACAATATTATTACGATGACCGTCTCTGAACGGTTTAATCACTATTTGTCCATTCGATGACCGAATGGTAGCTCTTATGTCGAGGCTGTAAGGTTCAGTATTGCTACGTTTGTTTGCCCGTTGGGACTGATCTTTGGTCCTCGTCGTACACCTTTCGATTTCATTGCTAGAGGGTTAAAGTTGAGGATTCTAAGTAATAAAGGAATTATTGTTGGTTGGGATGCAGTTTTGTTGGACGTACGAATATTACGTAAAATAATATGTTCTAAATCAAAGATAAAAAATAATTATTTTTAATTGCTTTTTTTACTTTTTGAGCTTGGCCTTTTTATTTATTTATTTATAATACGGTGTGTAGGCTGATTCGTATTCCTTTTTGTAACCATACTATAATGTATTTTTATTTATTTTATGTTATAGTTACTTTGGGTTCCAAATAAACTTGTTTCTTTCTTTCTTCTTTCTTTCATATTATTAAGAGAATTGCCCATCTTTTGTTATCTTTAATTCTGCGCGGAAATACAAATTAACTTTATACAAGTCCAGCTGGCACAACATCCTTTACTTTGCACACACATATTTTAATTTATCGTTCATAGAATTTTCAAGTTTAAGTTTGAGTGTGAAAGTTGATTTTCATATGATTTCATTGACATTCTATCAAATTGTTCAACAGACTTTGTAATATACGAAAATTAAAAATAGCAAAACTACATTATTATCTTAGAAAATAGTGTAAGTAGATTGTAAAGCCGAAATAATACTACAATAAGCAATACTGCGTAACACCATACTGCACACATCAACTAATGCATTACCCAAGAAAAGATGCCCTAAGTAACTACCAATAAGTACAAAATAAAAATATATGAAATAAAACACATTTAACATAAATACTAAATATACAAAAAAATAAATAACACATATGCCTAAACTATGTAGTTCCTGTATTTCACACGATGTTGGACCTCAATTTTCAAGCGTAGGTTCTGTATCTTGTCTTTTTTTAAGTTATTGCATAGCTTTTATCGCGGGCTTTGAGCGCAGCGACCGAATCAAGAAATTTCGTTACAAAAATAAAACCTAACACCCCCCCCCCCCACTCCGCCTACTATGTAGCTCGGCCGAGCGTTCGCTTAAAGTGTATGTACTCGTACATGGACGACTGTACGAAGCTCGCACGATGCAATAGCTTTACCGCGCCAGTTTTTTTTTCGGTTACTATCCTCAGTGCATATTTAAAAGCAAGAAGTTATTCTTTAAGGAAGTGGATTATTTCTTGCCACAAAAAAAACCTTTTTTTTCTGCAAACAGCGGTGCCATAGGGTAAAGTTCTAGGGTTCACTACGCCACATTTCGATTGCCTCGTGTCGTGGCGAGTCTTTTAATACTACATCATTATAACTGTAACAAATAAATACTTACATTAAATAAACTTTAATTCAAACTATCAATTATCCTTTTTATCAACCAGCTGTCGTACATCGTTGACAATTAGAGCAAGTGGTCGACAATTACAGAGCCTTGCGTCATCTCCACGAAGACGTTTCATGAATTAAAACTAATAGACTGACTACATTGTTCTCTAACTGTATGGTAATTTAGGTTGGATAGTTTATAATATAGTTATACTATATATGTAGGAGAAGTAGGGAGAAGGAAGGTGGTATGTTTCCTTTAGACTAAATAGGATATTCTTCAAACTTAATTTAAATTTATCAGATTAAAACATTATAAAGGAAAACTAGCTTTCGCCCGCCGCGTAAAAGTCGACAATGGACCAAGGAATCACGTTGTCCCATACAAACTTTGCCCCCCTTTTTCACCCCCTTAGGAGTAAAATTTCGGAAAATCCTTTCTTATCGGATGCTTAAGTCACACAAAGAACACACTTTCCAAGTTTCAGGTCTCTACGATCAGTGGTTTAGGCTGTGTGTTGATCCAGCAGTCAGTCAGTCATTCAGAACCAAGAATTTTATATGTATAGAGATTACTTTTTTTCTAGGTAGGTATCCAATCCATTTAAATTCGGTTTCTATAATTTAATTCTTTTAATAATTATTATTATATTATTTTGTAAAAAAAATTAGTGAAAATAATAATTATTATATTATTTTTACTTTAACTTATAAAAATGTTAAAATTTTCTATAATTCCTGTCTTCCTTGGTCTATAATAATACCTACTCGTTTGTTTATATAGTAGGTACCAAATTAGGTTGATTTTTTAAATTATCATTTGACATTGAATTTTGTGAGCCATTTTATAATAGTTAGTTAAATATTTTTAACCATTTAAATAAATTTATTTAACTAACGCCTTAGTTAAATAAATTTTGTAATTGTACTGTGCCGATTACACTGTAAACCATCATTGTAAGCCGATGGAAGAAATGTTTCATGGAAAAAAATGAACACAAATAGGCCTATGTAGAAAGATTAATATGTGTAGTTGAAGTGTACTCAATTAATCATTTAATAACAAACAAAATAGTATATATTTGCTCTAAACAATATTAAACAATATTAATTTTAAATAACTGAAAACACGAATGGAGTCAGTAATCATAATTAACTATGACCGCCTTGAATAACTAGGTTAATTTTTAATTACTCGTTCAGACAAAACTGTCCATTTTAATATGACTACGGTTCATTCAATTGGAAGTTATTACGATATCTTTTAATTGCACACAATTATCTTATTGTTGGATCAAATTTTTTAAACATGCTCTGTGCATACAGACTGAAGCGATCGTGTAGAACTGAAAGTTTAGAGGTGCATTTCGTTAGATACAAAAGCAGAACTGACCTTTTTTTATAAAGCAGTGCCTGCCCGAGCTTTTCTCGGTATTTTTTTTTTTTTACTTAGTCTAACCTCAAAGCAAACACTCATTGACTTCGTGTTACTTAACAATGCCATCTGCTGGAATAACTTTATTGCTCACAAAAAATAGTGTTAATAGTTCGCCAATAGATGTCAGGAAGAGTCATATTTTTCAGATAAAAAAGTAAGCTTCGATAAAACACGAATAAAATGACATTTTCTAAAAATGATTCCTAGGTAGATAGATTTATCGCCCCCGAAACCCCCTATATACCAAATTTCATGAAAATCGTTGGAGCCGATTCCGAGATTCCAATTATATATATATATATATGTATATACAAGAATTGCTCATTTAAAGATATAAGATTTATTTGACTTATCGACCCAGTTGGCACAATGGTCACCATGCCGGCCTGCCAAACACAGGGTTGCGGGTTCGATTCCCGCCTCAGACAAGTATTTATGCTTAGATATTTGTCTGTGGTCTGGTTGTTTCTATGTATTATAAGTATATATTTACAAAAGAAAAGTATATAAGTAGTATATCCGTTGTCTAGCACCTATAACACAAGTCTAGTTACTTAGCTTGGGGCTAGATGGCGATGTGTGGAATGTCCTGCAATATTTATTATTTATTTATTTATTTAACTTGCAGTGTATGTATGTATGTTCGGGTGGAATCTTGCAACTTAATTTTTTAGAAAATGGCTCCCAATAACCAGTGCGTTATACAGGCAATGTTAAGTAGTTTTTCTAAAACAAAAGTCTAAATAAATTCCCTAGGTTGGTGCCCAGAAGACTGGCTGCATGTCTCTTTGGTTGGCACTGCGAATTTGTCGGCGTCAAACTAGCAGCCTGCTCTTTTTTCACCTGGTGGTTTTTCGTGATAATATTTTAATTTAATTTTGAGTATTAATTAGGTAACATGAAATAATCCACTTTTGAGAAACGCAAACATTTTTTTTTACTGAGAAAATATTAATTATTTTAATTGATTATCTACAAGTTAGCAACTAAGTCACCATTTTTCACCGAAACCGCGACATTTCCTACTCCCCCCTAATTTAGCCGAAAAAATTACAATTGTTTTTCTGCCATAACAAGGGCATTGTTTAGCATCATTTCCTTGTGAATAACAATAAAAAATATTAATGTTGTACCGGGGCGCATCTTGTCTAATGTAGCGGGGTCTTAATCGTGTTAGGAATACAAAGAAGAGGCAAGAGACGCGGGCGTGGCGAGGAGACGTGGCGCGGTCGTAAAACTCATCGTTAAAGTACCTTCACTATTGCTACCTAATTCATCTTACTTAACTGCCAAGCAGTGTTATGTATTCACAGTGCTATGTTCCAGTTTAGCATGCGTGACAGTGAATAGACGTTTCACGATTAACGATCCCCCTAAGGTAAACGATCCCCCTGCCAAGACCTATCTCATGATTAACGGGTCTCTCTGGACTGGGGGGACCGATTAGCGCTAATTTTAAAATAAGTTCGAAAGTAGACATAGTCGAAATAAAAAAACAGTTGCAATAATTCTCATGAGATCATCTTAAATCGTCTTATAATATGTACGGTCGGCTGCATAATTGCAGACCCACCGTAGAGCTCCAAAACGGCTGTTATAAGAATGTTTTCATCACCAGCAAGATTCTATACCTGCTTTAGTTGAAGTTTAAAGTCTTCTAAGAATCAATTAATCAAACAAAAATTGTTATAATGCAAACATTCCAATAATACTAATTTTCGAACTCTACCGAGGGCTGCAATTATGTAGGCGGCTGTACATACAACGTTTTATTTACACATTGTCATTTTAAATTGATCACAATATAAAACTAAATCTTGTCGATGTTCTGCAAAAATTAACCTTAAGACGTCGGAAATAATGTTTTTAATTATGTAGTATTTTACACTGGCCTTGCCGCGCGTTCGCCACGTTAGCGTCCGTTCGCCACAAATGTATTAGTTGCCTAATGTAAGGGTCCTAATCGCGTTAGGTGCCTGGCAACGTTCACGGGTTATTATGTTTATTCGTTTTTACGTTCAATGTTGCCAGTATTTGGCGGGAAAGAAATGACCGGTTATTATGATTAAGTTTTGACAGACACTAGATATGACACCACACGAAAACCCATTTAGACACCTACTTTACTTATTATTTTTTCAACTCTCAATTTAAATACAGTAAAATATTTATTGATTGCATTTCTGTGTATTTTTATTAACAAGAAAAAGCTCTAAAGAATGTTTTATAACATAGAAAAGATTTCACTATCTTGTCAAACTTTTTTACGTTACAACACTGATTTTCATATCACAATCCCAACTATTTATTAACCAAATAAACCTCTATTATTACTGCAATTCAAATTTTAAAGCTTCACAATATAAACTTACGAAATAGGTTCTTAACATAAAGATAACAAAGGCGTTAATATAGTAACCTTAGCTTAATGTGTGCTATTAGGTTAATTATTTGACACGTATGTGATAATTGTCACTTAGCAAACACTGCGCTTAGACTTTACGATGTATTACAGCCATTACACAATACGTATTCAGTGTAATTGTTGTTATTGAGTATTAAGGGTCTGGTTGGCTGTTAATTGAATGATATTCTGTTTACATTGTTGGGTTATGAATAAGTATGTATATGAATATATTATGTTATCTATACATATAAAATGCTTTGTCCTGACTGACTGACTGACGGATCAACGCACAGCCTAAACCGCTGATCGTAGAGACCTGAAACTTGGAGGGTGTATTCTTTGTGTGGCGTAGGCATTCGATAAGAAAGTTTTTTCCGAAATTCCACCCCTAAGGGGGTTAAAAGGGGGGCAATGTATGTTTGGGCAAAATCCTATTAGAACCGTTTTCGACTTCTACGCGGACGAAGTCGCGGGTAAAAGCTAGTTTTATTATATTATACTTAGTATATTTATTTATTTATTTATTTTCTCTTGGTGACCAAGCCGGGAGCGGAAAAGTCACCCACAGGGTGCGGCCGGAAGACCGCTGCAGATGCGCCTGCGTATCTGCAGCACATGCTGAGGCTTTACCCATTCGGGCAACACACGACTTCTAAGATACTTTTTATTTTTATTGTCTGTTTTTTGTAATTTCTTTTATTTGTAACTATCTCTTACTGTTTCTTATTTGTATCTATACTATGTCGTGTGTTTGTTCGAATAAATTATATTCTACTAGCTGCGCCCTGCGGTTTCACCCGCGTAAGTTCCGATCCCGTGGGAATATCGGTATAAATTAGTAGGATTCAATACTAAGTTGTTAATGGAATTTAGTGTAGAACTGCCTAAATTAATTGACTTATCACGGGTGTTAATCTATATTACTTTTTAGGGAACCCTATTACTAAGTATTCGTTGTCTGTCCGTTCTGTCTGCCACCAGACAGTATGTTTTTAATTATTCCAAACATTACTCTAAACGTACATAATTTATTCACGTGTTTACGATTCTAACATGTTTTTTTAATCATTCACAGATGCGTGCGGTCTCTCAGACGTGCCACATATAGAAAGCCTGCAAGAGAAGTCCCAGTGCGCGCTCGAAGAGTACTGCAGAAGTCAGTACCCGAATCAACCAACGAGATTCGGAAAGCTACTATTGAGACTACCCTCATTACGGACAGTGAGCTCACAAGTCATAGAACAGCTGTTCTTCGTGAGGCTAGTGGGTAAGACGCCGATCGAGACCCTGATAAGGGATATGCTGTTATCTGGCAGCTCGTTCTCGTGGCCGTATATGGCGACCATGTGACATACGATGTGGCGACAGCTGGCGGCGGCCTGATCCACGCCGTACGGCTTCCCGCCGTACCTGCCGCAGCGCTTCGACTTCCAACGGTATCAGAGGGACAGCCAGCCCGAAGACGCCGTCACCTCCTCGAGCGAGTTCCCTGATAATGAAGACTACTTTGCTAGGAGCAGAGAAAGCGAGAGAGCCGAACCGACCTTCGAGTCTAACTTCTACCAACCGAAAACGAGCGAACACGAGTCCTTTGAGGCGAGCTCGTCCGAGACTCAGAAAACTCAGAAGACCAACTCTATGATGATGATAGACAACCTGCTCAACATACGCAGTGAGGAATCGTGTTCTGTGCCAGATATCAAATAGACACTATTAGAATTTGTTAAATGTGGGGTCAGTAGTCTATTAGTTCAAGTTTTTTTGTTCCTCTGTAAAAATATTTAGGAATAGATAATAATATTTAATGTAAATAAAATGTTTTATTGTAAATGGTTAGACTATAAGTTAAGAAGCTATTTTCTACTTTATCAATGGAAACTTGTGAGATATGATTTTTTATTTAAACGTGAGATGAGTTTAGATGGTAAAAGTTTTCTGATAAGCAATCTTGGAATTTGCAATAATTTTGAACATTGATAGTGCAATGTTAATGATTAGATGTGTTTAGAGCAAAAATATTACCTATGGGCGATTGCAATACGTATGTGCACAGACAAGCAATACCACGATTTTTTAGTCGTGTAGGCGTTAGGTTAGGTACGTATTGCAAGCGCTCAAATAGTTCTTAAAAATTATTATATTAGCTAAAAATTGTGTGTTTTAAACTCATTCAATTTGATTTTTGGTCGAGAATTTTCCAGAAAGCTAAAATTCTCTACTAAACACCAAAGTAATGGAAAACCCTGAAAACTCTAGAGATAGGTAAGTTTATTTAAACTTAATAAGCTTGATCAAGAAAAGGAAAAATCTTTCTTTTGTCACGAAATATCTATTACAAATTAAAGATTTTCAAACGGAATTGCATAAGGCTTTCGAAAAACCACGTTGCGCCTTTAATCGTCATGGTGCATGTGTGCAGAACTTTAAAAAGCACACACGTGAAAACGACTCTTCATTGTTTCTCTTCTTGATCAGCCTGTACATAATAATTTTTATTTACACAAATACTAAATCTATCTGATTCTGGTGCTGTTTTCTTAAACGATTTATTTTATGCAGTTAAGAGGTTCATTCATGACTTTTGTATGGCACGCTTGTCTTAAATCCGTCTACAAGCTCGATTTTTTTGTCATGGAAAAGGGGGAGTTTTTATTCATCTAGCGTTAAACGTATCAGAGTCGTGAAGGGACACCTTTAGCAATATTTATAGCGTAACTATTCCCTAAGCATTTATTGTTCCTGATGATTTTAACCATTTTTTCTATGAAATATTTACCTATAATAAAAATACCTACTTAATTATAAAAAATCGAAATCGATTTCGATAAATGTTACTTAATATTTTTAAATTGTAAACCAAAAACTTGCATTTCTTTTTCTTTTTTCTTGCCAAACGGCGATTACATAGCGAAAAATGTTCGTAAATTTACCTACTTACAGATCTTACATGGCATACGTAAACTTTTTCGCTAGGTAATTACCCCATATTCTAGATGGCATTATGTAATAAAGAAGCAATGTATTTATTCGCAATAACTTGTAAATTGGAGGGTTGTATGTAACAATATGTCAGTGTGTATGAAAAAATGTATGAAAATGTATAAAATTATGATGATACGAAAATAAAACGATGTCAATCTTGATTTTGAAGTTTTTGTTTTATTATACTTTTCCTGCGGGTAATAAGGGCTATTTAAGGAATTTTTATATCTATACATATAAAATTCTTTGTCCTGACTGACTGACTGACGGATCAACGCATAGCCTATACCGCTGATCGTAGAGACCTGAAACTTGAAGGGTGTGTTCTTTGTGTGACGTAGGCATCCGATAAGAAAGGATTTCCCGAAATTTTACTCCTAAGGGAAAAGGGGGGCAAAGTAACAGCTAGTTAGAGACAAAATTACAAGAAAATAATAGTATATTATATGCAACTAGTTAATAAAAGACGGATTTAAAGCGAGGGCCGTAGATGAATCACGAGCAAGCGAAGGATCCTAACAACTGAATCACGACCGTAGGGAGTGATTCATGATGATTGTTGTGTGTTAGAATACTGAGCCACGCGAGTGATTCATGGCCCCAATGTAAATCCGTACTTTATTCAAGAGTTGCATACTATACTTTATACCATGACTACGAGAAAAAGTGTGATGGGTGACAAGTGACAAAACGTGTGACGGGACCGACCGACAGACAGACTCAGACAGACAGACAGACAGACTCAGACAGACTCAGACAGACTCAGACAGACTCAGACAGACTCAGACAGACTCAGACAGACTCAGACAGACTCAGACAGACTCAGACAGACTCAGACAGACTCAGACAGACTCAGACAGACTCAGACAGACTCAGACAGACTCAGACAGACTCAGACAGACTCAGACAGACTCAGACAGACTCAGACAGACTCAGACAGACTCAGACAGACTCAGACAGATTCAGACAGACTCAGACAGACAAACAGACAGACAAACAGACAGACAAACAGACAGACAAACAGACAGACAAACAGACAGACAAACAGACAGACAAACAGACAGACAGACAAACAGACAGACAGACAGACAGACAGACAGACAGACAAACAGACAGACAGACACATACAGACTGACAGACAGACACAGACAGACACATACAGACAGACAGACTCAGACAGACAGACAATATTTATTGCGCAAGGAGGTTGTATAACCATTGAGATGAATGTCGAATATACAAACACCAAAACAGTGAATAAAAATGATTAAAAGGCCTTTTTATTCACTGTTTTTAGTGAATAAAATAAGCTTTTTAGAGTGGGTATGGTATAAACTGAATGAATTAATTCCAGACGGACAATAAAGCACATATTTATCTAAGTTTTCCCTATTTTTACGAAATAATTTGTTTTTAATAAAGGTGGTAGGTGCCCCTTATTATCCGCTGGTACCTTATTTAGTCTATACATACTATTACATCATAGTTAAACTACTAAACCGATTGCAATGAAATTCGTATGTACATATAGGCTAGTAAATTTTAAATGTGAAAGTTTGTGGGTGTGCGTGTGTGTGTTTGTTACTCCTTCACGCTAAAACCAAAGGACCGATTGCGATGAAACTCTGTAGATAGCTGGAGACCTGGATCAACACTTAGGCTACTTTATATCCTGATATTCCCGCGGGATCGGGACTTACGCTGCGAAACCGCAGGCCGCAGCTAGTAAAGTATAAAGAGAAAAGGATTCGATTTTGGTTGCCTCTGGAACAAATGGACCGATTTTTATGAGGAAAGAGGTTACTTGGTCGGAACTCAAATGATAAAATAGATAGTTAATAAATAATAATAAATATTGCAGGACATTCCACACATCGCCATCTAGCCCCAAGCTAAGTAACTAGACTTGTGTTATGGGTGCTAGACAACGGATATACTACTTATATACTTGTCTTTTGTAAATATATACTTATAATACATAGAAACAACCAGACCACAGACAAATATATAAACATAAATACATGTCTGAGGCGGGAATCGAACCCGCAACCCTGTGTTTGGCAGTCCGGCATGGTGACCATAGTGCCAACTGGGTCGTCATACATTCGTTAGGTCTGAGAATCGAACACTATTCTATTTTTTTCTTTATATATATTTTATAAATGACAAAACAAGGTTTGCCAGCTAGTTTAATAATATAATAAAGGTAAAATTTGGAAGAAAGTAAAAATATTTCAATGAGTTTATCTTCAAAACTACTGGTGCGATTTTGTAAATTCGTTTACAGAGAGAAAGAAGAAAGAAGCGTTATAAATTACTAATTACCCCGATATTCCTACGGGACCCAAACTTTTGGGTGAAACCGTGGGTTAAAATTGCTGCCAGTACTTATTACGACTGTTAATTACACCCCGTGTGAAAAAAACAAGTGAATCGCGTGATAAAATGTAGGTGTGTTACCGACGTCAACAGGTGCAGTGATTTGTTGCGCTCACGTATGGGAATATCATAGTGTAATAATTAAAGCTTGTTGTGTGAGGGGATGATGGAAGCGGCTTATTAACATTTCCTTATAGGAAGTAATTTTGGACAGTGCAGGGGTTGAATTTTTCCCACATAGGTGACGAGACAAGAGTTATTTAGAAAAATATTGGTCTATTATAAATTGGGTATATTGATCGAAGGGTTGGCGGCTTCTTCACTCAAAGAGTGAGCCTGGCTATCCAGAGAGGGAATGCCGCCAGTCAGTCAGACGATGCCGCGTGGATACGCTCTGGACGGTGTTTTTATTTGTGATACACATCACAAATAAAAACACCGTGTGTGTTTTTATTTTATTTATAAGTAATTTAATTTTTAATTTTGTTTTTTTATTTTAATATTTTGTAATTTAATTTTAAGTATGAATAAAATTGACTTCATGGTTTGTCAGTAAAGGTAAATACAATTGAGTGCTACATCTAAAATTTATGGAATCCTACTATCCTACTCATATTATAAATGTGAAAGTTTGTGTGTGTGTGTATCTATGTTTGTTACACCTTCACGCTAACACTACGGGACCGATTGCGATGAAACTCGGTATGTAAATAGCTGGAGACCTGGATTAACACATAAGCTACTTTTTATGTTCCCACGGGATCGGGACTTACGCGGGTGAAACCGCGAGCGCAGCTGGTTCTCCATATTCGAATTTTAATAATTTATTTATTACTAACTTCCCCCGGGGTTTCCCGATCGGGCTCCCGCTAGTATCTACATTGGGATAAAAAGTATCCTATGTGTTAATCCAGGTCTCCAGCTATCTGCATTTCAAGTTTCATTGCTATCGGTCCACTAGTTTTTGCGTAAAGGAATAACAAACATAGTATGTATGTTAATTTGTACTAACACACAATATTTCACATCTTATACTTATAAAGCTGAAGAGTTTGTTTGTTTGTTTGAACGTGCTAATCTCAGGAACTACTGGTTCAAATTGAAAAAATCTTTTTATGTTGGATAGTCCATTTATCGAGGAAGGCTATATGCTACTTTTTATCCCGAAATTCCCACGGGATCAGGAGTCACGGGGGTGAAACCGCGGAGCGCTGCTAGTTTATTATATTAGTAGGATTGAATAACCAATTATTAAAAAGTTAAAAGTCAATGTTTTCAATTCCCATGGTAAAAAAAAACATTAAATCAATTAGACTAAAAACTCTACAAGGTGACACCTGCGTTGCCCTGCGCGTTCGCAGCCGGACACTACCGGAATTTCGTACCGCGCAATCACGTAGCCTGCTGGTTGTTACGTCACGCATAAGTTGGTGCCACGCAGCCGTGACCAAGTGTTTGACCACGTGGAATTATATTGACAGAAGTAAGTAGGTATGTATATCTTTCAGTATAAACTCCATTACACAGAAAAAAGGTTTCTTAAAGCAAGAAAAAATATTTTATACTAGCAGCGCTCCGCGGTTTCACCCGCGTAAGTCCCGATCCCGTGGGAATATCAAAATGAAAAGTACCCAAAAACCTTCCTCGATAAATGGACTATCCAACAAAATAAGAACTTTTCAAATCGAACCAGTAGTTCCTGAGATTAGCGCGTTCAAACAAACAAACAAACTCTTCAGCTTTATAATATTAGTATAGACTAAGACTAAGAAATTATTCTCTAGCGTCTATGGGGCCTCTTGCTAAAGACGCTACAGAATAATATATTGGTTTTAGTATAATCTTAAAAAAACAAAACATGGGACACGCGTTTGGAACGAAGTTCCTCGACAGACAGACAGAAAAAAATACTTTCTCGTTTACAATATAAGTAGGGATAGGGAGAGGTAAACACATATAAAATGCGAGATGTATAAATGTGAGAGCTTAGCTGTTTATCTTACGGTTTGTCGTTTCACATTTTTCGTAACGCTCAAACTGGATTGAACTGGATTTTTTATGAAATAGGTCCCGTCGCAAACGAGGGATAAAGAACTTTGTTCCAAAAAGGTTTCTTGAAGCAAGAAATAAGATTTTTAACTAAAACCAAGAATTGTTCTCTAGTGAAATCTTGCTGAACACTCCGAAGATCCTCATCAAATCTTTACCAAATTTTGATCCTTTTAACAAAAAAAAGTGACCCAATGGACTCACGGCCCAAATGAGACGAATTCGTGGGACGAATGGGACAAATTGATTTTGACATGATCACAGATTAATGCGCAAAATCAATAACGTACCTTTACTTACTCTTGTCGGTCACTGATAATATTTATGTCACTTATGCTTCTGTCCTAAATGGACATATCTTTATTACGCTCGAGATTCGTAGTCTAAACACAGTTTATTAACAATTTTCTCTACAAATATTATAATAAGGAACCCTAAAAATGAGTCCCTATTTTCCTTTCTCTAATTCTTTGTTTGTTATTATTGTCAGGGAAAGAAAAAAAATTTAGTACCCACAAGTTTTCGCGAAAAGACCAGCGCTAGTGGAATGACCAGCATTTCGCTGAGTTGGGGTCCGTTTTGCAACAATTATTAGTAAATAGTTTTTAAGACTTTGTTATTTCTTATTTTGTTGCAAATAAATAATATTCTATTCTATTCTATTCTAAAATGTAAATTTGCCCATATCTTTTTATCGTGTTGACGCAGGACCTAATAGGGACTATAGACCTCAGTATCTGGTATGAATTTTAACTTACTAGGTCAACCCGTTCTTAAGAAAATCGGTGGTGACTCATGGACAGACAGACAGATTGACAGAAGGACAAGGAAGTGATCTTATAAGCCCACTTTTTTACCGTTTGAGATACCGAACCCTAAAAATAAAAAGTTATTTCACGCGTGAAACCGCGGGGTGCAGCTAGTAAGAATAATAAATTAAATAAATAAATATATGTTTATTTCAGACCATATGTGTATATGTATATGTTTATTTATCCTTATGGGTTAGTAAAAATAATAAACCTTAAAAACTAATGTTAGTAAAACCTATATCTAGTGACCGGATGTACTCCACATGAATACGGTCACATCGATTCATGTAAGGGTAATCCTGCCTCTTTGAAATCATTTTCAGAATGCTATTTGAGATGGCCCGGACTCTACGCACCAGGGATGTGCACTTCTTGGGAATTATAGCATAAAAACAATCAGTGCGTGCTTCTGCAAACATCCCTGCAAACATCGCTGCATCACCGGGGCAACCCCAACAGCATCCTGAACGCGTTATTGTACAATATTCGAAGGGTACTGTACGATTTCTTCGACAATAAAGTTAGTCGTATTCTTGTATATCATATCACTTTTACTTTCTGCACCGCACGCGGGCAGGTGCACAATCAGTGCAGTTAGAGGTCAGGAGTCGTCAACTGTCGGTCACGCGTCGTGCGTCTTTTGTTGTCCGTAGGTACCCACCACAATTATATAATGACAGCGGTTTAACGGACGCACGGCGCTCTGATTTTCATTTTTATCAATATTTTATTAATTGTGCAAGCTGCAGTTTTATTGGGTGCAGGTGATGTGAATTTTAAAATACTATAATGTTTTTTTATAAATATAAACTAATACGAGTATAATAAAGAGAAAAGATTTGATTGTTTGTTTCTTTGAATGGATTAGGCTTAGGAACTACTGGACTGATTTTATGAAACTTGGTATGAGAATACATTGATTCATTGGGATTGACATAGGTACACAACATACTTTAAATTCCGATATAAATATATATATATTACAGGACATTCCACACATCGCCATCTAGCCCCAAGTTAAGTAACTAGACTTGTGTTATGGGTGCTAAACAACGGATATACTACATAAATACTTTTCCTTTGTAAATATATACTTATAATACATAGAAACAACCAGACCATATCTAAGCACAAATACTTGTCTGAGGCGGGAATCGAACCCGCAACCCTGTGTTTGGCAGTCCGGCGTGGTAACCATTGTGCCAACTGGGTCGTCAATATTCCCACGGGTTCGGGAGTTACGTGGGCGAAACCGCGAAGCTCTGCTTGTATACCGATAAGTTAGATACCTATATTAATAAAAAATAATAAATATTGCAGGTCATTATCAAGCTGAATGTAATTATAAAAAGAAGGTTATAAAAAGAATTAGTTACTCTTCTGAAAATATGAAGTTTAAACACATATTTATAAATGAATTTCCGTTTGTTTTATGTGTTCAAGTTATTATTTGTCAACCAATTATAACACCCGATTCTAACTGTATATTATTCTCGTTTCAGTATTTCAGTTCGGTATAGGCGGGAGGCGTGTCAAAGGTCGCCCAATGAGGTCACAGGTCGCGACCCGGCCCGCGGGGTCGCCAGCTATAGGTGAGCCGATACCGCGCAAACTCCTTGCATGCCTTCTCGATTGATTTGTGAGAGGAAAATGTTCGACGCCCCTGAAACGACTGAGAGTCGCTGAAGGAATAATATCTAATGTAGTTTTATAATCAACTAAGTTAAAATATTAAGATAGATAGATAACTTTATTTGTACAACACAGTAAGGAACATATAAAACGATATACACAAAGCAAAATAAAGTTATAGCTACAAAGTACAAGTTGCACAAATGCTAAGCTAATATAAAGGACATAGTTTTGCTGTGCGATAAACGTTTGTGCGACATCGCTGTAGTGCGACATTACTGTAGTGCAACACACTGTAGTGCGACACACTGAAGGGAGTAAAAGAGACCTTAGCGTAGCAGAGTGGGACAAAAACAATCTTTTAGTACTTTGTGTATCTTTGCCTACCATATAAAGAACACTGGGTGGTGACTAGACTGGACTGTATGAGACAAGATATGAAAGAGATAGACGTGAACGATGAGATGACAGCTAACTGAGAAGATCGAAAGAAAGACCCCAAATTAATTGAAACAAGGGCAGGCAAAGGCAGATAAAAAGTGCTTTTGAAAAATATACTTGCTCTCCAATCAAATACAAATCTAAAAATCTCACACTACGCGCAACCATCAAAGGCATTGAAAATAATTAAGAAATCAACTATTTATAAGCACAAGATTTTGACAACAATGAAGTTAAAGACCTCGCGCATAAGGGCTAGTTTTTGTCCGCCCGTCTCCTAAGATGGCTGAAACTGTAGCCTAATTCAATCTCAAGAACCTTTTTTTATTTTCATTTTTTCAAAACGAGCTCAAAAAAGATATTGGGAAATTTTCAATCCAAGTCGGCAATTTTTTTTTGGAATTTTGACAAATCTCAAAAAGTTACCGACCGTTGGGAATTCTAACTGCACTTTGAAGCCCTTCATCAGACGCAAGTTTTGACAATTTAAGGCCCATCCGCGAACCTTCCACATCTGTAAAACTACAGACAAATGTCACAATTCATAAATCAGGGCACTATACTCGGGCTAGTCTCCGAGCGTCCCGAGTCTCCGAGCGACCCGATCTCACACTTTCTAAATATTCGACAAATGACGACTAAGAATACATCTTCTATCTATCTTCTTATAATATAAAAATGAATCGCAAAATGTGTTGGTAAGCGCATAACTCAACAACGCTTGGACCAATTTGGCCAATTCTTTATTTGGTCTGTTTGTTATTATCAGGAGAAGGTTCTTATGAAATAAAAAAATAAGAAAGTTGCGCAGAAAATTATAACGCGGGTGAAACCGCGGGGCGCAGCTAGTTTTTAATAAAAATACCATCAGCAAGAAAGTGCTTTACCAATTTTTTTATTTATTATTATAATTAAAACTTCTTGTTTATAATAATACCTACTAGTTATTTAGCTATCGATCACGAAACATATTTTCCATATTAAACAGAGCTATAAAACAAAACTAGCTAATGAAATCAATGTAAATAGGAAGGTATTTCCTGAACATATTGTGAGTTATGTGTGGTGCTAAGATGAAGCGATAACTCAGACAGACGGACAGATATCTGGTAAACTGGGAGATGTATGTACACCTAGATGATTGTTCTCGCAAGGAACATAGGCATCTATGGAGCGGATACACTTTAGTCTCTAAAACCTTCCTTAGTTAAACAAGCAGCGCTCCACAGTTTTACTCGCATTACTCTCGATTAGTGTTGCCGATCGATAGTCGACTATTGCTGAATAATCGATAGTCTGATAAATAAAAAAATAATAAATAAATAAAATATTGTTAAACTTACAGTCTCAGTAGGTGGAACTCTGACTTTGAAACTAAGAAAACTTGTGTTTTAAAAACCAGGAAGACGCTGGTATGTGCACAATACGAGTTTAACACTAAGAAAATATAATAGGTAGGTATTCTATCGATAGTTCATTAAGAACCGAAGGTATCGATAGCCTATCCATAGTATCGATACAATCGACAGTATCGATACAATCAATAGCTCAAAACGATGCAATACTATCGATTATTTTTGACAATCGATAGTCTGCCAATTGGCAATAGTATTGTTTACAATACGAACGAAGCTATCAGCTGTGTTGGACTAGTGGTAGATAATTCGACTTTAATGCTGAAGGTTGTGGGTTCGAATCCTGGCCGTGTACCAATAGATTTTTCGTACGAAAAATTATGTATGCATCTAGATGTACCTCCTCAATCCACCTGGCTGGACCATAGGTAAGTTTTTTTATATGTGGTCCATCTCAGTTCACCTCGGATATTCATGATTATAACCACCGATTTTTATAAATATATATAAATAAAGCAATATAAGCATCTCCATAGGTCCATCGTTTCTTAACCTGAGCCTAATCGTGCGGGTGGTCGAGCTTGATTGTGATTGACAGCCTTAAGTCACAGCATTCATACAAACACTCCATAACAAACCTTCATGCAATGACCATTGCGCGCTCACTGAGGAACAAACTGTAGTTACCAACCTGATTGTTATACTCGAGCTTCGATGGTTAGTGAGGCAATGTTTAGAGTAGGCAAGGTAAGGAAATGAAGTAGGGTTGTCGCTTTAGAAGTTTGAATTGACAGCGTGAAGATAGACAGTATAGGTGAATAGTGGGTGATGTAGATTGATTCTCTATGAAACAGATTAAACTGGCGATTTGGTGTTTACGGTCGTTAAAAACCCTCTATAGTATGGTATTAGTGTGGTTAAATATAGTGTAAAGAAAACGGAAGACGTTAGGTAACCAAGCACTACCCAAAAAAAATTTTTTTTTTTAATTCCAAAAAAATTTTTTTTACTTTGGGAAAAATATTTTTTTTATTTGATCCAGACATTGCATTATTTTAAATGTAACATTATATAACTAAAAGCCTGCTGCCAAAAATGATATCGAATCGACACATCTACAACATTTTTTTTACTAAAATATGGTTCTTTTTATATATTTATTTATTTTCATGCCAATTATTTTTAGTAATGTAAGTGTGTTTATACAATAATACTCATGTACGGTCGGAGTTAGAATTGCAGACCCACCGTAGAGTTCTAAAATTACTATTATTGGAATATTTTTATTCTAATACTAATATTTTTACTATACTAATAACATTCAGCCGCGATGCGACGCGAAACGAGTGTTAGGAGACCAGCTGCCCGGTGGACCGACGACATTGTAGCGGTCGCGGATGGAGTATGGATGGAGGCGGCTCAGGACCGCTGTTTGTGGCGTTCTTATGGGGGAGGCCTATGTCCAGCAGTGGAAGTGTATGGGCTGATATGATGATGATGATATAGTGTAAGAATGCAGGCAAGTGAAACCAGTGTTAAAAGTTATAGACAAAACTATAATGTAAACATAGTAATTTGATATTGCATCGCACCTTCACTGATATGAAGATGTGCCAAGGCCAAGGTTACACAGGAATCAATACTGTATTAGAAGGTGACGTGATATGTACCTAGTTTAATTAGTATTAAACCCCGCTTTTACTCCTATCGCCATCATCACAATGATGACTAATATTTATTTAATAAATTAGAGCAAAACCTAAGAATCTTACTTGAGTTAAAAAAAACCCCATGAGTTTCTTGTGCCTTCTTCTCATTGGTGGGCGCGTTCCGAAGGCACACATCCTAACTTAGTTTTTAAGACGTTTTCAAGTGGTCTATGTACAATTGTATTAAGCATCCAAAGAAAAAGGAAAATTACTTTGACTTTGAGTTGAAAACATTCTAATAATAGCTGTTTTGGAGCTCTACGATGAGTCTGCAATTCTGACTCTGACCATACATAAGTTTTTTCACAATGGTGCTACTAGTTGGTTTTGATTTAATTACGAAAACAACACACATTTAATTAACTAAACGCTTCATTTTATACTGAAAGGTGGTAAAAAAAAACAATAAACAGAAAGTCATCCAATAAAAGCAGTAATCCTTAGGACGCGATGCCACTATCTCAAGTGAGAAGTGACAATATATCGGCACCCCACATTGTTTTAGTGTGTGTTGACCCTAATGAAATTGATGACCGAGGAGTACACACGGGAGCATTGCCGAAGATATATCTCGTGATATTAGACAAAAATCTCTTTGGGTGATAGCTTCTTTTCGCAGACAAATCTTACATATACAGGGTTATTGGTGATTATACTAGCAAGCCGTTGAGGGCTACTACTTTGCACCGTAACAAACAACTTTTTTTTTATGACTTTAGGGAATACAAAAAGAAATGAAAATTTTGAGGTTATGTAAATTCGAAAACCAGCTATTTTTTTAAACCAAAGGTAATTAAGACTAAAAACATTAGATAAAACTTAAAAAATAAGTTAAAATTTTAAGGTTAATGACTTTTCCGTGTATAGAGCAGCTGATTTTTCAGGTAAATCTTACCTCAAAATTGTCAAAAAAATGTTCGAATTTCCAAAAGTCGTAGAACAAAAGTTATTTGTGTAGGTGCACAGAAGAAGCCCTCAACGGCTTGCTAGTATAATTACCAATAACCCTATATTTATAAATGAGAAAAAGACTCAGCACGAAATCTCTAAAACTACAAGAGCTACAAGTCTGAAACTTCACATGGGGGTTCCTTTAAGATGAAGGCGCGTACTGAGAAAGGATTTCTGAGAAATTCGACCTCTAAAGGGGTACAACGGGCCAGGGATCCGTATCTCAAAAGGTAAAGGAACCCTTATAAGATCACTATCTTGTCTGTCTGTCTGTCTGCCAACACCGATTTTTGTATTCTGTATGTTTGTAGAAAATCAATGACAATTTTAGGTAGTTTAAACTGAGTTTAATCCCTAATTCAAAAACGGTAAATAAGCGGGGAAATAGCTGCGAAAGCGTGACAAAAGAAAACAATTAATACAACGTATATTCGTTTATTAATAAAAGTTCTAGTAGAAAAATATCCTCAAAACTTATTCTCGTGTGTGTCACCCTAATCCCGCAAACTGACACGGACGTGAAAAAAGTGAAAAAACAAAGGTCTCTAGTGACCGCTCTTATCCGCACTTTTTGTTGAGTGGCCGCGGTGACGTCATCCACTTAACGCCAATAACTTGGAGATTTGAGACCTTGATGTTGGGGAGGAAAATAGACGTAGAAAATTTACGGTTAGAGCCCTCGCATACTACATACTTCTCAGTGACCAAACAGTCATAGAGTGAAAACCCGCCTACCACCGAACTTTCGTGATTTCATAAAAGCTGAGAATTTATCAGCGCATGCCCACAGTTATGAACGATGTGCAATTATGAAGTTCAGACTATAGTGGCTTGGAGAGTTATCAGATAGTAAAAGCTAGAATGAATAGTTAATTTAGCAAAAAATGAAAGAAATCGCCTATATTTTCGAACCAATCGATAATGTTGCTAATAGCGATTAATTCCTCGAAACAAATATAGTATGGCAAATGAAAGAAAATAGCTAATTTTTATAGTTATACCTTAACTGCGCTGCGCTGAGAAATTCTCAGCTTTTAAAAAATCACGAAAGTTCGATGGTAGGCGGGATCTTGGTCTATTATCATTTGAAGACAATTGATCACTTGTTTGCTGGCCGCTTCATACTATTCCAAAATATCCTGCGACAGAAAATCTGTAGTCCGCCGAGGTCTTAGAAAAAGTGCTTTTAAAGCAAAAGAAAAAGGTAACGAAGAAGCCACAAACGTTTTTTTAGAGTATCTAAATATAGTAATAAGGCTCTGAACAAACAGGCGGGAATAGTCGCACTTCCCAGGCGACACGTGCTACAAATTAAGTTTCTAGAATTTTGCGACAAGTCGTGCCAGTAGTACTTGTACTTGAACGGGCTGTTTTCCGCAATTAGACCCTTTTTAATTGGGTATTTTTTGCGTGAGGATAGAGTAGGCTTGCCCAGCACCTACTACCCTCTCAGCCTTGTCGACCATTCCAGAGGAGAGAGCTTGTCAATATTTCGAGAACCTACTAAGCCGCGGGTTTCATCACGATGTTTATCTTCACCAATGTAAGAGCAATGTCAATTAGACAAAAAATTTCATAAGAAAAATACATTGGTGCACGGCCGGCCGGGATTCGAACCCATGACCTTCAGAATGAAAGTCGAGGTATCTACCACTGAGCTAACACCGATCTTGCCAGTAGGTATAGATAGTTTAAAGCTCCTGTAAGGCAAGGTAAGGTAAACAAAGGCGAAGTATCAATGTTCTACCCTAAAACAATACATTCGTACCCCGAATCAAAGATCCCCACTCGACACCAGCTGTCGCCTCCAAAAGTAAATATCCCAACCTTTTAGCAAATTTCCAATTCTACACCGAATTGCGCCAATTTACATAGTCATAAATACATTTGATTTTTCTCGACATTGTCTTGGATTGCGGGGTGGAAAAGTCACCCCAGGGGATTTTTTTTCCACTTTTTCGCCCACGAGATAAGACATGTCAAGTTGACAGATGTCGGTGACGTTTGCGCGCGTAAAACAAGCGATTGTCAACGTGTTTATGTGGTCGTGTTTTGTTTCTACTGCTTTTGTTGTTGAGTTTTTATTGTACTTTTTTAGCAGGGATAATATTTTAACCAAATATAAGTAACTTTAAATTTTATCTAGCCAGCTATTTACAGATATATCTTTAGTAAATTCTTGGACAACGATCTATCAAATCATACAGTAATAATAACAATAGCATCAAATTTATTTCCGTCAAGCGAATATCGTCTCTGTTCCTACAGTAATAAAATTAACAAACGTATCAAACTTTTCATCATACATTACTGTCAGGGCCTCACACCACCGCATTCCCATATTTGCTTAGCGTTAATCAAAAAACTTTTGTCAAGATAACGTCCGAGGCTCCGGATTCGTGGTGATTAATGACATTAATGCAATGTCAACCCTGCAAGCAAGCTCCTGAGACCCTGGAGAAAACAAACACCTTACAAAAGGCTAATGATACAAGTAATGGTGCTGAATAATTGTTGTATAAAACCATTAGAGATGTTGTTAAAACCGTTACAGTCCCCATTTGAGGTAAGAATGACCTGTTTACTGATCTGCGATGGCCAGTTGGACAAATAAACGAGTGTCGAGACATCATTAATTATATGCTTTGTTAAGATTCGCACGGTGTTGCTAATGGTGCTGGTAGACGATACATATTACATGAACATCGTTTCGGTGCCTTTGCTAATGAATTGACGATTCTAAATTGTATTGGATCGGTGGGAATCCACGTATATGAAGGAAGACGAGTTTTAAACCTTTTCTTATTCCAGACATCATCAAAAACTACTTTTATCGAACTACTACCAACCCATCACAAGAATTTCAAACATATTAAATACAAAGTTGCAGTTGAACTTCGTAAAAAGAAGAGAGCTTTCGGTTTTCAGTAGATGACAATGACAAAACCATTAGGCCGTTCTTTTTTAAAAACCTGATTAATATTTGACGATGTCAGTTTTTCAAGAGTGTCACAGAAGGTGTCTGGCCGCAGCTGGGTTGATATTACGCTAATCTCTGTGGCGAGGCTCTTGTTAAATATTAACGCAGTCTAATTACGACCCCCTTCGCCCCTCGTCCTCTAATGGCTTTTAAAAGTGATTCCCGCCCTCACAGGATGCGTATTTGATGACGACTCTTGCCGTTTCAGCTTCCCAGACACGTGTTCTTTCACTCTTCACTTTGGGATTTTCTCGAAAATTTTGACGGAAATCTGTTTTGTTGAGAATTCACCTGAATTTTCACATTACGAAGCATTTTTTTACTGCCTTCAAAAAAGGAAGAAGTTCTCAATTCAACGCGTATGTTTTCTTAACGTGTTTTATTTTTAATCCGGTAAAGAATTTAAATCAAAGCATAACAAATTTCTTAATTTATGTTAAAATCTTTCTTACCTCTCCGCTTAATTAAATTTAAAACCTTATTGTTCTTTCATCAACACAATATCGCTAGAAAACCGTAAATATTTTCTTAATTCGTAAAAAGAGAGTAGAAAATGGGGAGTAGGTGTAATCCTTTCATCCTTTCTGTACAATTAGAATTAAAGATTGTGGGCATCTGTGGGTTAAGTAATGGCCGTTGCATTATTAAACCCGTAGGCTGCGGCTGTGTAACCCCTTCAGGGTTGGGGACAGATTATGTTATTAGAAATTTGGCTTTACTCTTGCTGATGTGCTAAGTGTATGAGTGATGGGTTAAATAATACTTTAGGAGGCTTATTAATATTTCAAAATCACGCGTCTGAATTTTAAACAGCACTCAAGGTATTGAAATTTGTTTCAAGTTACTAATTTACAAAAAAAAACTTAGAGCATACTAAAGTATTAGGACCTAATAATGATCATATCAGCCAATACACGTCCACTGCTGGACATAGGTCTCCCCCATATGACGCCACAAAAAGCTGTCCTGAGCCGCCTCCATCCACTGACTACCCGCGACCGCTACAATGTCGTCGGTACTATCGGGCAGCTGGTCTCCCAACCTCCGTTTCGCGTTGCGTCGCCACTCGAGAACCTTTAGGACCTAATAATAAGGAAAAATATTTCTGATTTAGAGTTACTAACATTCAGCGTACTATACGTCTTTTGCCTTCACTATATGCCAAAAAATAAAACACCTCATGATATTTTTTTTTTCAACGGTTGTAATAAAGACAAGTCACTGTTTTCTCACAAGTTTGCTTCCTACCCATCATTAACTGTCCACCTTGAGAACTTAGAGCAAAGCTAATCAGTCACACCTAGCCCAAGTACGGGAACCTTACAATGCTCTATGTCCTTGTCCATAAACTTAATGGATCCATGAATAATTTTATGCGTTAACAATGGGGTTAAACAATGAGTTTTGCAATAAAAAGGTTTATTAATGTGATAGATGAATCATCGGGGTCCGTTAGACCGGTCGGAGCATTGTACAGGTTATTGTCTATAAAAAGTACGGCGTTAAATGCAACTTTCGTAAAGTTAAACTGCTTCTAGACCTTTATGGCACAATGGTCACCATGCCGGACTGCCAAACACAGAGTTGCGGGTTCGATTTCTTATTTTTGCTTAAATATTTGTCTGTGGTCTGGTTAGTATATATTTACAAAATAAAAGTATATAAGTAGTATATCCGTTGTCTAGCACCCATAACACAAGTGTAGTTACTTAGCTTGGGGCTAGATGGCGATGTGTGGAATGTCCTGCAATATTTATACCCTCATATTTTTCAAAACACTCGATAGATTTCTTTAATTAAAGTATCAATAGATTCGTCTCATTACTCCAAGTGTTCTTAGATAGGTGATATAAAATGAATGACTGACTGACGGATCAACGCACAGCCTAAACCGCTGGTCGTAGAGTCCTGAAACTTGGTGGGTGTGTTCTTTGTATGACGTAGGGATCCGATAAAAAAAATTGTATGGAAATACGTGAATCATTGGTCCATTGTCGACTTTAAGCGGACAAAGTCGCGGGCAAAAGCTAGTTTATTATTAAATGCTCGAATTTATTGTAATTAAATAAAAATCTGACTTTTTAGCTAATCCTCTTAAAATTAAAATAAAACATCGTTGCATAATTGAACAAAATAAACCGAAAATCCAAAACACTGACTCCTTGCCATTTCACCCAGCTGAGACGCATCAAGTATCATTATAATGGGCAATTAGAACTATGAAAAACATCGAGGAAGCCCATCTAAGATGATCTTCGACATCGAGGAACTTAATTCGTAACATAGGTCTTTTATGACTGGTTCATTCAAGGATGGGGTTGCTACTCTGACTTGTTTCGTTCATAAAGAAGGGTTATTTGTTTTTCTGCCGTCACATCTTACTGTTAAACAAACAATACATAAATAAAGTACGACTTTTGTTGTTTCCCATAGACAAACCATAGACTCTATTGTCAGTATTGTCACCTTTGTGATCTTTTGTTACTGTTTTTGTACGTTTTTCTGGTGTTGGCATTCTTAAAAGTCCGGTAGGACTACTGATTTATTTTCTTTCTTCTAATACGTGTTGATGAGCACTTACCTAATTTAAACAGAAGGAGAAACCGTCTTCCTACCTTCACTCGCGTCCCTTGCAGGTCTCCGTGTATTTGGTGGTGTTTGAGTGACGAGCGTATAGGTTTAAATATTATTGTTATCATCATACCTATATGTTTGACGACCCAGTTGGCACAATGGTTACCATGCCGGACTGCCAAACACAGGGTTGCGGGTTCGATTCCCGCCTCAGACAAGTATTTATGCTTAGATATTTTTCTGTGGTCTGGTTGTTGCTATTTATTATAAGTATATACATATTTACAAAAAAAAAGTATATAAGTAGTATATCCGTTGTCTAGTACCCATAACACAAGTCTAGTTACTTAGCTTGGGGCTAGATGGCGATGTGTGGAATGTTCTGCAATATTTATTTATATTTATTTATTTATACCACTTTTCTTATAGTAGGTACTTGTATTTGTCTTTAGACTGCTTTTCCGCAACTAGACAACTTTAATTGGTTCCTTTTTGCTTGAAGATGGATTAGACCCTCCCCTCCCCGCTTAGTCGACCGTGTCCAGACGAAGGAACTTGTCAATACGTCTAAAGCCAACTAAACCTAAAGTAAGTAACTAAGTAGTAGCTATACCCTGTGCTGTCTAATAGTCTGTCAGTAGTTTTTGTTAAATATATCTATCTATTTAATATCTTTAAACGAGCAATTCTTGTATGTATACCTACACATACATATATAGGTATATATATACAATACGGTTCCCAAAATATAAGTATTTAAAAAACCGTGTTTTAAGTAAGAAACTATCAGCGCCATGACTGACATAATATGACCGATGAAGGAAACGCTGGGTAAAAAAGTAAAAAAACTCTTTCTACTCATTTTCTATATGGAGCTTTCTGATGCTAGAAATAAAAACTGGCCGGTATTGTGAAGAAAAAAAACTTGTTGTCATTGACTATCTAAGTCAAAACTGTAAAAAGTGTATAAAATTAGTAGCTTTCAACAATAATTATATTTAAAATATATATCTACTGAAAGTATTGTAGCTAACATGACCGTTGTATTCTAATAATAATATGTCGGAAAGATCGAAGAACATTATTCATATTTCATCAGTATTTCATACTAAATATTATTTCCAAAAAATACATTCCACCAAAACAAAAAACCAAGCAAAGCTCAGTCAACCAGGTACTTGAACAAGAGCAACAATTTCGAAAAGCATTCTCGTATTTTTTTCAACCCGTCTAAAGACTAGGAAGTCGTGTTACCAAAACAATTAGAAATCCTTTCGTCTCCGAAATTCTCAAAATTTCTCTTGCTGCGCTCGCGTCATACAAACGTCAATCAAACTAAACCACACAACTAGATGCCAGAGGTCACCGATCATCATATTCAACCACCAACACTACTAACTATTACATTTTATTATACACTCCGTTAAACGAATCTAGTCTTTATCCTTTAGCATTAAGCAAAAAATTAACATCACCAAACGCATATGTATCTTTGTTTGGTAACTCCGTTATATCTGACGCTTTTTTGCTTCTAAGCATTCATGTCATTCCGTCGAGTAAACAAGAATGTACAAAGGGTTTATGGTATCCCTTTTTTATTAATATCAGTGGCTGAATGGCAACAAAAGATAGTGTTCTCATTATGAGTAATCGGAGTCGTTCAGGTGTTATATTGTAGTGGATTGCGGTAATAATAGGCTTAGAGATAATAGCCCTAAATGAATGGGTTATTATATTATAGCCGGTAATGCAAGCGTTTCGAACCGTATTGAAGAAAGCGTATGATTATGTTACTACGATAACTGAAAATATTTGTTCGAAACGTTTAGATGAATTATTGTAGGTAAAATAACTATTTTTAATCTTTTTTTAAAAAACCAACTTCAAAAACTAACTGACTGATGGCCGTTGGGGCCGAAAAGTCTTAGATTGGAGACCACGTACCGGAAAGCGCAGCGCGGTACAGCGGAGACTTATTTCAGCAGTGGACGTCCTGTGGCTAATTTGATGTTGATGATGAACTTCAAAAATGAAGGAGGTTCTCAATTCGACTATATGTTTTTATGGCTCTTCAGGCATAACTTTGTTATTTATGAACCGATTTTGATAAGTATTTTTTCGTTGGAAAGGGTTATAATATACCTCAAGAGTGATTCCAATTCAGTGAGAATCTGACAAGGATCTTCGAAGTGATGAGTATAATTTCGCCTCGAGAGGGCAACAAATTGCTCAGTTTAAATTTTTCTCCAGTAGAATCGACTCTTAAACTAATAGATAATATACATGAACTAAAATAACATTTAAAATAACAATTTAAATACCAACTTGGAAAAAAAAGAAACAACGGCACCTTCATAATTTAAAGTCGGACAAACTAGGTACCTATACCTACGTAAAACTGCCCGAATTCCAGATTATGAAGGTGCAGCAATATTTTTGAAGTTGGTTTTTATTGTAGTCATTTTTAAAGGTTTATTCAAAATCTTAAATGTTCACCGTTCCCTGTTTCGTTATTCTAAACGATTCCCATCAAATTGAGCCCCCATTCAACTCCATATATTTACAACCTCATTACCGGAGTAACAAATCGTAAATAAGACGAAACTACCATCCAACAGCCGAAGCAATTGAATCTGTATAACTCGATACTATAATATAACCTGACACTACCAAATGGTTAACTTAACCCATAACCTCAGTAACTCTATAAAAGTGATGCCACGGAAATTCGGTAACTATTCGGTATTCGGCCTATTTGGCACTTTTGCACTATCCGGTAGTGTACCAATACTATACTATTCACCAATATTATTCGATTGAATACCAATAATAAATCATGAAAATAAACAGATAATTATAGGTATTACAACAAAAAAAAAATCGGCATTTGAATGCTTAAAATCTATTAGTGGTTAGTTATTATCAATGAGAACATGTTTTCCAGCTTTTGCTGATACCAAACGATTGCACTTTTCCTTACAATTGTTGTATATTTTTAGGCTACTGTGTATTTTCCTAAAAAAATAAAATAAAATAAACTATTCCTACTTTCTAAATTAGCCACTCACTATTATATTATACTGCCACCGGGAAATAGATTAATCTTAGCAAATTCTACTTGAGTTATACTAGCGTTTACTGTCCATTAGTTGTAGAACCGAAACACGAAATATTCGAATTGTTACCGAATATTCGGTGCTTCGGCTGAGAACCGAATATTAAGTATTCGGCAGACTCACTATTTGTAACATCACTACTCAATAACTAACTGTTTAATCGTAGTACTCCTAATCAGTGTACAACAGAAATGTGAACTCCACCCGAATATTTTAATCCAATTTGAATTTTAGACGTAAATTTCAAAACCCTGTTGTACATTTAATAAAATAAATGTATAACTTTTTAAATGTTTACCGGTAATATCGTGACATTTGAACTTAAATTGTAACTTACGGTTAAAGTAAATTGAATGTTCCGTCCAATCGGTCCGGTATCGTATCGGTAAGTGATTTTATATTACACACATTTATTTAAGTTGAATTTTATGTTTGTGTGGAGAAATTTAAATTATCAACCTTATATAAATACATGTATAGAAATACCAAAAATTTTAATCTTACGAGTATGTAAGATGCATAATTATACGTTTGAAGATTACTTGCTGTCTACAAATTCAATTTAGTTTAAAGTATTGTGTACACTCGTAATTAATTATGTTGCAAGATTTTCCACAAAGTGTCATCTAGCCCCAAGCTAAGCAACTAGGCTTGTGTTATGGTAGTCAAACAACACTCAAAATAGTTAAGTACTAAATATAGAAACAACCAGACCAAAATTAATATTTTTTTTTACAGAAATAATATCGGAAATATAATGGCGGGAATCAAACCTGCAACCTTTTGTCACCGCCCCATTGCGCCACAAAAGTCGTCACTTTAGCAAATAATGTTTTTTCGAAAAAACGCCTATACAAAACAAATACTTCTTTTTAAGTTTAATATCATTTTTCACAAAACACCACAAAGAATTATTAAAAACTCTTCATTCAAAGCATCCACGTGCCGATTTTAATAAAAACCGAACAATGACCAAACATAAAACATCTTATTTTATAAATTCCCCATTTTTATTAATCTCTGCATCTAAAGACGCGTGTTAGTCTCGTGTGTTTAAGGTAAAAAATGTTAAATGTTAAAAATTTGTTGACATTATGATCCCTTGACCTGAAGGGATGCTGGACTGGTCATCTTTATTTATCACATCTCATTGAGATGCAGATTATGGGGTCAATACAGATTTAACACTGCATTATCATTAGTTATAAAGAATAGTAAGTAACTCGAAGTAGCGTTATATTCATCATGGAATTTGATATAAAATTACGTAAAATAAATACTTTAAAACACGAAAATGTTCGTATATTTTCCAGGTTTTGTAGTCGAATTTAATACATAACCTATAAAATACAGGAATATTAGCGAAATAAATCAAAACTATTATCCAAAACTGACCCTCAGGACTCTGGACACGGGACGTAGTCACCAAAACATTTTATGGGAACCCGGCGAATCATAATTCATAAATATCGAACATTCCGAAACGGTACTCAAAATAGCCAAGACCAAAACCCGTTGGGGCAAATCCGTCATTAATTCGAACATGTATGCACAAAGGGCAGATCGCCCTTTCGAGGTACAACACTAAGTATAATAGAAGATAGTCTACGCTCGTTTAAGAATGATAAATTACCTAAATGGACTCGGTATGTCCATTCCCACAGATATTAAAATCGGGGACAAAAGATGCACCCCTAAGTTGAACGGAACCATGCTGTGGTATTGAAAATATTGCAAAATACAAGCTTATTGTTCGGACCTCGCATGCAAATCCTTTTTGAGGACTTTTGGATAGGAAATTGGAAAAGTTTTCTATTGCACTTTGATGTTCTTTGTTTTAACTGCGGGTGATCTGGCTGCACTGAAAAATGACATAAAGAAAATCTTTGTATTCGGTTCCTCTCCATATTTATTTTAATATCTCCCTCATCTACTTTGATCTTAGAGTAAGTTCTATAACTTTGAACATTGAAATGATTGTCTGTAAAGTCGGTTTACGGACGATAATTTTACGCGATAACGTCATAAGAACTCTTTTGTATTATTATTTATTTATTATTACTATTTTGCATACTTTAATATGTTGATATTGTTACCTTGTCGATAACGGTAACGTCACATGACGTCACACTTTTTTGTGAGTGCAGGTGTTCATCGATTTATAAGACTTCCAAAATATTTGTATTTAACTGATATGCATTGATAACAACGTTTTCTATCGGGCAACAAAATGATGGTTCGACAGTGACAACCGATAAAAAAAACTCCAAAACAATTAAAATAAAATAAAAAGTTTAAAAACTAAAACCCGACTACCTACGTAAAAAAATATAGTTAATAAAAAAAAACAAGTACAGTCGACTGCATAATTGCAGCCCTCCGTAGAGTGCAAAAATTACTAGACTTGGAATGTTTTCATTCTGATAAATTTTTGTTTGATTAATTAGGTGAAGTTTAAACAGACTTTAAACTTCACTTAAAAGCAGGTGTCTAGAATCTTGCTCGTATTGAAAACATTCTCATAACAGCCGTTTTGGAGCTCTACGTTGGGTCTGCAATTATGCAGCCGACCGTACCTATATAAAAATCGCACTCTAAAAAGTATGAAACAAGAAAAATAAAGAGAGGCAATTCTGTCGGCAATCTCAAAGTGTCGTATCTCGTGTCGTTCAGCGGATAAAGCAATGGCTCTGCATTTGGACTTACCACTTACTTCAATTCTGTCTGAAACTCTAGAATCAAACAGTAATAATATGAATGAAATATTTTGTCTTATTAAATTCGGTCAATACGTTAAATAGACTCAATATTGATCTCGGAACATCGACATGTAAAACCTGAAGCTACCGCATAGTCAGGCAAATCGAATGAGATTTTATCCTAGGATTATCTGGGGTTATCGCGGATCTTTGCCTCTACTACCAACCTTTAAATTAACATTTTAAAATCGATGTTTTAGAATGTCTAAGTTGACATTGCTGTTCAACTACAAGAAATAAATTTAGCAGTCTGAAGTAGAGCAGTAATGGTCCGGTTGTTTTGGAGTAAAGTAGAGAGAGATATGAAATTTCGCGTGTTTTGAAGAGGGTTGGGACAACAGAAGCGTGATCGCGATTACATAAGGTATTTATGTAAAATCTTACGTGAGCTTATCTGGCGATTCGATCTGAGATAGATCTATGGACAATGTGCGGGGCATAGACGATATTGGCATTATGGTTCCAAAGAGGTATAAGTAGCGTACTTACTTTATAAACAGCTGCCGATTTTAGTAGTTTTTGTATCACCGATAATCATTTGGTACATTTGGATAACAAAAGATGGATCACAAACAAAATTTTAAAGTAAAAAGATATTGCAATTTATTTTTCTTAATTTACAATTTTAATTCTTGCATTATGAATCAGACTGACATTACTTTTCAATTAAACAATTTCAACAAACAAAAAACTGTTTTAATAAAAAAAAGTAAAAAGATGCAAAAATCTTCATCAAGCAATAAACATCCAATCAGAAAAGCACTCAAGAAGTTAAAAACAATTAGCTGGCGGTAATGAAAGTTACCCTTTAAAAAAACAATAGCAAATATGGCGACGGAGCAGGGGTAGCGTAGCGTACGTAAAAAGATGAAAAAGTTGTCTCTAAATTTGTTCGGTGACAACATCCATCTCAATCAATTGTGGCTTCCTCCCTGAGGAACAACCCTTTGGTCCCTTGAGGTATAACCCTCTTGGTAACCCAATTAATTGTTGAGGGTAGTATTACGCTGTGCTCCTCGTGTGCCGTAAAAAATGTAAATTGAAATGTTGGCCTCGAGAGCGATGACTCTCCTATATAATTGTGTTATAATTTTATTAAGTTGTATGAAATTAGAGGGTTATTTTATTTAGGTTTTGTGGCGATGTTTTTTGGCAAGGAGCTGAAACTTTAAACTGCATAAAGGCGTCCACATTTCACCCGATAATTTAAAGCAATTATTTAATAGTTGGCGTCAATCACAGCGCTATGACAAAACCATTGAAATTAAGAACTATGAAAGTGGTTGAGGGCTTATTCAATGAACTATTGTTCTAAGAATTATGGAAATTCGAACATTAAGAAAAAGAGGTTATGTTTACTAAAAAACACCTGCTATTTTAAAAAAGAACATTCGATAAAACTTATAAAAAGTATAATCTTAAGTTAAATGACCTCTCCGTGTAAGTAACAGCTGATTTTAAAACATAACCTCGAAATTTAAAAGAAAAACGGTTTTCCAAAAGTCAAAGAACAAAAGTTGATTGATAAGTGCATAGAAATAACCTTGAACTCTTAAGTCCTTAACTTTACTAAATAATTACAAATAACTGTAAATAATTGTATTTTATTGTATTAATCCCTATTTTCCTTGGTCATCGCATCACGTGTGAACGGCTTGACCGATTTAACTTATTCTTTTTTTGTTCTGTTTGTTATTGTCAGGAGAAGTTTCTTATGAAAGAAAAAATTAAGAAAGTTGCGCATATAATTATTACGCGGGGCGTAGCTAGTAAGTTTATAAAGTTGTCAAAATCGTTTTTCAGTTTATTAGTTAGGAAGTAAATGGTAAATTTTTCAGTGATTAACCTGCAGACCACCCTGTATCTCTGTAGTTATCTCGTTATGCATTCGAACAGGCTACGATAAAATCTAACAAGCACTAATAAATGAGTGTTGAGCTTTCATAATTACAGCCGCACACATAACATCGTTAACTGTGTATTTATTAATAACGGTACTGCTCTCTGATAAATATATAAATGCTTAGAAAACGGAGATACAAAACCATTGAAATTTTCTGGTACTCAACTGGCAGCGACAGATGGCGCCATATTCAATGAATGAAGTTATTTTTGTCTGCCAGACACAGGGTTGCAGGTTCTATTCTCGCCACAGACAAGTATTTATGCTTAGATATTGGTCTGTGGTCTGGTTGAAGTATATACTTACAAAAGAAAAGTATATAAGTAGTATATCCGTTGTCTAGCACCCATAACACGAGTCTAGTTCCTTAGCTTAGGGCTAGATGGTGATGTGTGGAATGTCCTGCAATATTTATTATATTTATTTATTATATAGATAGTTAGATAATATTAATAGTTAGATGTATAATATTGTATTTTAAGAAAAGCGACTTGATTTGATTGCTGCGAGTTGGAGTGTCTCGTCATTTGCTATCATCTGTCACTATGTTCGTTTGTATGTTTGTTGGAACTGCTCTACAGGACGTACTGTACAACCGATCTAGTCGAAACTTGGTAAGCTGGTTTTACGATAGGTACTATACAATTCTGTCGAATGATTTTTGATGGGCAAAAAGGGAGCCTACTTCCCTCTAAAAGGGGCAAAAAGTGGGGCTATTGAATACCTACACCTTATGAGATGTATGTTTGCTGAGGCTCGTGTGGACCATTTCCGTTGAATTATGCGCAAAAGAAAATCTCTGCTAAAACGACAGTATTCCGAACAGTAAAACCTAACACCCCCCACTCCGCCTACCATGTAGCTCGGCCGAGCGTTCGCTTAACGTGTATGTATATGGTACGACTCTACGAAGCTCGCACGATGCAATAGCTTTACCGCGGCAGTCCCCGAGTACGATACTTTTTTTTTGAACGAATTTCCTTATCGCGCGTTGCGAAAGGCGGCTAGACGGAAAAAATTAAGACCAAAAGTTGTAACGAACACTCTTTGCTATAGTTGTAAGCCGTGCGCGTGTTTCTCTGTCTGTCTCTCTCTCTCTCTCATAGAAAGCAAGTTTACTACAATTGAGCCTACTGATTTAGTTTATATTACATTATATTTATTAATAATAACAATAACTAATAAAAAATTATACTTAAAAGAAATTATTACAATTCCTTCACTAATTAATTGAAAGGAACTTCGTTCCACTCGGGTGTCCCTTGACACCTCTCAAGTTTTTTTTTATAGTATTCTGTACCAGTCAGCGCTATTAGTTATTTAAAACGTTCTCCCTAAGAATCCTCGACGAACCATTTATAAAAAGCCCGAGCAGCACCTCAATAGCACTTGATTAGCAATGATTGGAGCGCGGGGGAGAAATGACCCTTCCATAATATTAATTATTCAAAGTATGTCGTCATTGGACAGTAGAAGTGAAGTTTCCAAGACGTCTTGTTATGCTACATTTGTTTGCTGAAATGAAGTTTGTTGGACGGAATATTTTTAAAGAAAGTATATCTAATAAAGAGAAGAATTTGATGATTGATTAAGATTTTGAATATTTTTGGCAAATTAGATTATAATTTTGTTAGATTTAGATTTTTATAAAAACAACAATCTATACATATGAAATTCTTTCTCCTGAATGACTGACTGACGGATCCAGCCTAAACCGCTGATCGTAGAGACCTGAAACTTGGAGGGTGTGTTCTTTGTGTGTCGTAGGCATCGGATAAGAAAGGATTTTCCAAAATTCTACCCCTAAGGGGGTGAAAGGGGGGGGGGGCAAAGTTTGTATGCGACAACGTGATTCCTTGGTCAATTTTCGACTTTTACGCGGACGAAGTCGCGGGCAAAAGCTATTATATACATTACTAAAGAAACTTATAAAACAAATTCTATCGTAGCACTTACTATAGTTAAATTTAATTTACAAGTTTTTAAAATAATGTAGGTATCAATTCTGTACAAAAAACAATAAATGATTATAAAAACTTTACCTCCAAGACCGTCGGCAGCAAGGCAGAGACGCAGTTAGCAAATTTTTTATTAGTAAAAATAACAAGCAGGCAATATAATGCTTGAAGTAGAAGTAGGAACATACATGTCACGAAAATAGCAAAATTGAAGTGGTTTTTAAGGTTCTGTAACCAAAGGGTAATAACGGGACTCTTTTAATAACTTTACTGTCTGTCTGTCACCAGGCTGAAGGCATCTCACAAACCGTAATAGCTAGACAGTTGAAATTTTCAAGATGATGTATTTCTGTTGCCGTTATAACAACAAATACTAAAAACAGAATATGGTATGGAACCCTTCGTGCGCGAGTCCAACTCGCACTTGGCCGGTTTTATTTTAACAAGCAATTGATTTGAGAAAATTAGTTACTTTATTTCAATTGAAATTTATTAACAAACAAAAAAGATACTTACATATGAAAGCATCCCTTGCCATACCAAGAGTATATTAAGGCGGGGTAGACACAAACGGCCTTGGGCGCGTCGCTTTTAACAATGTACTATTATAATATTATATTCTTAGTAATTATATTAATAATTATAATATATTCTAAAATTATAAAGCTGAAGAGTTTGTTTGTTTGTTTGTTTGAACGCGCTAATCTCAGGAACTACTGGTTCGAATTGAATAATTCTTTTTGTGTTGGATAGTCCATTTATCGAGGAAGGCTATAGTCTAGCACTTTTTATCCTGATATTCCCACGGGATCGGGAGTTACGCGGGTGAAACTGCGGAGCGCTGCTAGTATATTCTAAAATTGTTAAATATTGCATGAGAGCTGTCAAGTGAAAAACAAAATAAACATGATTATTCCATTACAATAGTTTTAATACCTAAAATTACACCAAAATGTCGGTAAAGATCTTAAGAAATAATAATTCTTAAAACAAAGTATAAAATTGATTTGTTACAGACAGGTACATAATAGGTACATACTAGTTACTATAAACCTCAAACTTAATTAGCCTTTTTTACCACTTTAGAGGTCGTATTCCCAAAACGTTCTTTCGTCCATAAAGAAACCACGTGAACGCGTTTTAAACTTGTAGGTCTTTCAGTTTCAGAGATTTCATGATGAGTTTTCTCTTGTGTATACCGACTCTATACAGGGTTATTGGTAATTATACTACTTCTGTGCACCTTAACTAACAATTTTTATTGTACGACTTTTGGATATTCGAATTATGTTTTTTTTTTAGGTTATGTAAATTCGAAAAACAGCTGATTTGTTTAAATCAACGGTCACTCAGACTAAGAACAGTAGATAAACCTTAAAAAATAAGTTATAATTTTAAGGTTAATGACCTCCCCGTGTATGGAGCAGCTACCTCAAAATTTTCAAAAAAATGTTCAAATTCCCAAAAGTCGTAGAACAAAAGTTGTTTGTTTAGGTGCACAGATGTAGCCCTCAACGGCTTGCTAGTTTAATTACTAATAACCCAGTATATTATAGACTGATAAAGGCGACCAGACCAAGGCCATTGATGGCTATCCCCCAGTTTAATCTAACAGGTAAGTATAGTAAATAGGCCCTCTCCACACAAAGAGACAACACCGACTCAAAGAGAGAAAGAAGCCCATATTAAAATTTCCTTGAGAATAATCCGCATACAACACAATATCAAAATTTAATATCATTTTAATCTTAATTCTCCTTATTAATGCTCAAGGAGGGTTCCGTGACATGAAAATGTCCACCTTACCTTAGCCAAATAACTTTGAACTTAAAAGCTTAGATATAAAGTTTAGAGTTGATTGTGAAAAGTGTATGTTTTTGTATGAAAATGAGTGCAGATTGGGAGAAATGAAAGCAGGTTAGTTCAAAGATAATTTTGTCTATTCTAAAATATGGTTTAATTGGGTCGAGATTGCGATTTACGTTATGGTAAATCTTTTCGAGTTGTGTTTGATTTTCTAGAACTTTATACTTATTCTAAAATACATAGAATTAAAACCTACCACAAAAGTTAAATCAGTTCTTTTCCGTCCAAAGTTTGCATGGAAGAAATCGCTTTCAGCGATTGTTATCGCCGTCCATTTGTGTAACTTATAATTTCTAGCTTTTTCTTAACTTTGTGTATTATTATGTTATATTTTCCTTCCTGGGTTGTACGTATAAAGTTATCTATCTATTATTATAAGTAAACATAGAATTTAAAATAGTACGTAGGAAAGAACTTAATCTAAGAAACATTAATTTCTATCGTTTGTCAAAAAATACTTATCTGTTTTCTCATGTAGAGACCCGATGACAACATGTGAAATTAACTATATTTTTATGTTAAAGCCAATTTGACCCCACATAAACATAGATATCATTAAAATGGGCTATTCCTTATGCCTCATTTATGAGATGTTGCTTGTTGCAACGAACCACGAAAAGTCTTGCAACGTCTCACGATTTGTGGTCGGTTGCCACTCAAATCCAAGACAATATCAACGATCAAAGGTTTTTACAAATATATGCTTAACGCGGTTAGTAAGATGCACGCGAGTCTTTGCTAGATTTTGCAGATATTTGTATCAGGCTGTTAGAACTCTAAAGGAGGTATACTGATATTGACAAGTTCTCTCCTCTGAACATGGTCGACCAAGCTGAGAGGGTAGTAGGTGCTGGGCAAGCCTACTCCATCCTCACGCAAAAAGAACCCAATTAAAAAGGGTCCAATGGCGGAAAACAGCCTGTAAACAAGTACAAGTACAAGAGGTATATTGATTCGTATGAAAACACTTCCTTACACGCCACCACCACATTTCGTTACTGTGTTTGTTTGATAGTGATTGATCTGTTAGTACTAGGCTATCAGAACTCAGTGGAAGGTATCCCCGAAAAACAAGCCACGGTTCATATGAGACGTAATATCCCATTAAAATTAGGTACCTAGTACCTACCTATAGTTGGAAAGTCATCAGTTATCCGCAGACATGCCAAATCGGTGTCCGGAGTAAATTCTTTAATTAAAACAATGGCGAGGGTGTGATGGATGGACACTTTGCTAATTGATGAACTGTGTATAAAAAGTTTAAATTAAAAACAACTCTATTTCACTTAGAACTAGAGTCTAATATTACGTGGATTAATTAATGTTTAGCAATTATTACTCTTACTGGTGTATTATGGAGTCATCATCAGCGGATGTGTTGTGGTTATTAGTTTTTGATCATCGAGAAAAGACAGATATTGCATACTGATTAGCATTACTGAAAACATCAAAATGCTACATTTTATTTACCATCTATTCATTTATTTATTATTACAATTACAAAATTAAAATATACGAACGGAAAATAAAATAAAATTACTGAAAACTAATTTGTAACATTACATTGTTGATAATCGAGATTTCAAAAATACTTTCTTAGTGCGCGTTGAGGAGGCTTACAACTAAGCGGCGCTCGCTGATCGTTTACGGTCGTGCGGGTTAAGCGACGCCTGGCGCGGTCATTACTTCTATGGGTGGCCAAATAGTAGTGTGGCAAAATATATTTTCGTGAGCCCCTCCGTGCTTTGAAAGGCACGTTAAGCCGTTGGTCCCGGTTGCTACCTCTAGTAGCAGTCGTTAGGTCAAGTTAAGGCGATCTGAGAACTCTAACAATAGGTGAGCCACACCACTATACGAGAAGAAGAAGAGCGCGTTTACGTCGTAAAGAGACCCTCATAAATTTCAGAACCGTAGAATCTCTTTTAGTTTCAGAGATTTCGTGATTGATTATTTATTTTTTATTATATGTTTTTATGTGTGTTTATCGATTACACGAAGACGGCTGAACCGATTGAAATGGTTCTTTTGATGAAAAGTTAGAGCTACTTCCATCATTCGTAGTTACAACGCTAATTTTTATTTAGGATGTATCTTCAAATCTTTAAGTAGTTTTACATCTACAGAAAACATGTTAGCATGAAATTTTCTCTAAAGATTTGTTTTTATCATAAAAAATATAATGGCACCATCAAACTTTCTGGTACTTTTAAGTCATTGAAGTTTTAGATTCATGATTTATTCATTTAAAAAAAACGGCTCTAGTACGCTAAATACTACCAATCTCGAATATACTAGCCTTAATAAAAGCATACTTTTGGATACCTACCTCTTATACCATACAATGCAAAATATTAAAGTAAATCAACTCCCAAAGCGGGGATAAACAAAAAGCCAAAGCCAACATAAGGCACTGGAATTCCTGTTTAACAAAACGAGTAATATTAAAGAACCCATCACAGCACAATGCCTCGATGACAAAACTCTTACTTTGAACTCCTTCCTAATCGTAGGGAAAACTTTATTTTCTCGTCGATGTGTGTTCGCGGTAATGCTGCCGCATTAGATACTAAACAGTCTCAATTGTTTTTATCAAACATTTAAAAAAAACTTTGAATATTAAAAAAAACGAATTTAATTTTAAATATGAACAAAAAGTTAGGAACAATAATGATATTTGCCTTTACCATTTTACATCTAATCTAGATAATTTATACCTACAGCATTAACTTTAATCCATGCTAAGCTGTAGTCCCTGGAACATGTTAGATTAGTATTACCATTAATTAAATAGTGTAAAACAAAGTCACTTTCCGCTGTCTGTCTCTATGTATGCTTAGATCTTTAAAACTACGCTACGGATTTTGATACTCGGTTATAAATAACATAGCTTATATTTAAGTAAGTGTGTTATTTTTAGTCATATCAAAAATAAGTTATGTCTAAGTTTTAGTTTTTTTGTTGGCCAAATAAAGATATATCTATCTATTCAAGAGGAAGGTTTCAATGTATAATACATGAGGAGGTCGCTAGTTATGTATAAGACCTAGGCTTGAAAAATTAGGTTAGGTAATTTGTAATTTAGTCTAAACCCATTGTACGTAGATTAAATTAAATCATAAAGAATTCCCATCAACATAATTTACGAGGTACCTACAGATTCATAATAAACTCATCAACTGAGTATGTGATAATCGAATGAAAAACTTGCCTTGCTACGTTGCCTTCACCTGTCTTAATTTAGCAACGCATTCATTTAATGTCACCAAGCATATTACCGGCTTCATCGCCTCTTACTTGTCGATCAACTTTTTATATCAATTGAGTAGGTAGATTGTTTTTATAATATTTATTCTGATGTTTTTATCTTTTGTGAAATATCATACGCAGATTTTAACAGAAAAATATTGTAAAGCATTTATAAAAAAATAATATAAATTGTGTACGAATTGAGCAACTGCTGCCTTTTTGAAGTCTGTTAATTAATAAAAGTATAGACAAATAGTCAAATTATGATAAGAGTCAGACAAAGCTTGAGTCCGTGCTTCCCCGTTTTATAGCATCGTGCGAAGCGAATCTTAAACTCAAGTACTATAGCATCGAATGTTATAACATCAACGCAAATCCCACAAACATCACCGCAGTGGTTAGAAGACAATAGGCGCGATGGTTTTGTTCGACATCATTCGGTTCCAGGGGTGGGTAATGAAAAACACGCCACACGATTACCTCTGACTTCTGTCTGCTCCCCTGGTACTTGTGTTTCAATATGAGCTTTTATACACTTTGATTTTCAATCTAACTTTACATTTTTAATTGGAAATTCTCTTAAATGTTAAATAAAAATATCTTGTAAAAGAAACTAAGTACTAAAAACAGGCAACGTGTTTATTAATAAGCCTAAGAAATGGGAAGTTGGAAAAATGGCAAGTGAAGCATTGGTTCCCGCCTGCTGCCAACTTTTCTTCTATGCTCCTAATAAAAAAAAAATTAGGGCTCCGTACCCAAAAGGTAAAAACGGGACCCTATTACTACCTATTATTTGAATAATGAAATCGTAGAACAAGTTGACAATTTTAAATTTTTAGGTTTAGTTTTGGACCAACATCTTAATTGGAAGATGCATGTAAACGGTCTGTGCCATAGAATTGAACGACACGTTTTTGCACTAAAAACAATAAGGCATACAGTTTCAAAGGAAGCTGCGCTTACAGCATACCACGGGCTAGTGGCCTCACTACTCAGCTACGGCCTCTTGCTATGGGGAAACTCAGTAGAATCCATCAGGGTGTTCAGATTGCAGAAGCGGTGCATCAGAGCGATCAATAAGTCCTGGTACCTCGACAGCTGTCGACCTTTATTTAGATCGTGCAATGTCCTCCCGTTACCGTGCATGTATATTAGGGATATCTGTGTATTTGTGAAAACCCACTTTAATTTATTTAGGACGTATACGGATGTTTATCCTCGACAGAAACGGGATATGTTCATTGATCTATTGCATCAACCTCCTTGTCATAAAGACATATATAAGAGAAATGTGTATAACATGTGTATATCGATCTACAATTGCTTACCTAGTAACCTCAAAGCGCTGGAGGGTAATCTTTTTAAAAACAAATTATGTATCTGGCTTCTTGAACACTGTTTTTATGACCTTGACGAATTCAAATCATTTAGTAATAAGAAAATACAATAGAATTTTTATCTTTTGACATTATTATTTATTAATTTGATTATTGACATTATGTAATTGATATTATTTTTAACATTTGCACGTCTGCTTGCGGACCGAATACATGTTCTAATATGTTTTGTAAGACCTTTATGCTATGTATTCCGGCGAATAAATGATCTTATCTTATCTTATCTAAGACTTCGCTGTCCGTCCGTCTGTCTGTCACCAGACTGTATCTCATGAACCATGGTTGCTAGAGAGTTGAAATTTTTACAGATGATGTAAGTATTTCGGATGCCGTTATAACATAAATACTAAAAAACAGAAAAAAAGTAAATATTTTTTGAGTACTTACCTATGTTTTTAAGATTTTTAGGTTTCACAAGTTTCACAAAAGATTTTTAGGTTATTTCATGTTTGCTATTTTTTTAGGCAATATGTTTTTTGTTTATTATACTCCCAAAAGGGCAGACAAAAGACTTTTAACTAAACAGTCTCGTCTGACATACAATATTTTTAGAGTTTTTTGCTCGATAGAGTCCATGCGCGAGTCCGACTCGCACTTGGCCGGTTAACTTTACTTAACCTTTCAACTAAGTTGACCATGTCAAGAGGAAAGAACTGGTCAATAGCAATACCTCTGGAGCCAAGAAGCAGGTTTCATCACGAGTATAAAGTCAAATGAAAAGAGGTTAATGAGTTTTGGCGAGAACGAGTTAACAACATGTCGTGCTGCAGTTTTATTTTCATGAAACTTAGTTGTAACCCGAGTTGAATTGTATAATTCTGGTGGAATGTTATTCAATTTAGTTCTGTGAAAGTGCACAAGTGTTGTGAAAGTAAAAATCAGTGTCAAACATGAAGTTTTCTCGTTGCCTCCAAATCTCCTATTAATGTTATGGTAAACTTGCCACCGCTTTACACCCCTGACTTGACGGACTCTGACTTTTTTCAAACACTTTAGGCCCGATTTATAAAATCGGGTCATAATTTGATGCAAAATATAACTTGACACTGGCTAAATGCACAAGCCGTGCGAAGCCATAATTAATAGAAAAAAAAGAGGTTAATATTGTGACATGCAAGTAATGTTTCTTGACCAATACACGAAGAACATTATATTTATTTATAAGTACCGAGTGAGCATCATTCTGTCGAAGTCAAAGAATGTACAGACAATAGGTTATGTTGTACTACAATCACAATGTTTGTGTATTGAAAGTGAACTCGTGATGTGAACAATGGAATCGAGAGCCCACAGCGCACAGCCGGCCGGCCGGCGCTATAGCATGCTGTTTGTTCATCGACACGTCTTGATACTTGTATTTGTCTACAACAAATAACACGAATAGGTAAAATAAATTTAACGACCCAGTTAGTACAATGGTCACCATGCCGGACTGCCAAACACAGGGTTGCGGGTTCGATTCCCGCCTCAGACAAGTATTTATGCTTAAATTTTGTCTGTGGTTTGGTTGTTTCTATTTATTATAAGTATATATTTACAAAAGAAAAGTATATAAGTAGTATATCCGTTGTCTAGCACCCGTTGTGTAGCTTGGGGCTAGATGGCGATGTGTGGAATATCCTGCAATATTTATTTTATTTATTTTAAATAAATAAATATTGCACGACATTCTAGCTATGTAACTAGACTTGTGTTATGGGTGCTAGACAACGGATATACTACTTATATACTTTCATTTTGTAAAAACATATATACTTATAATTCATAGAAACAACCAGACCACAGACAAATATCTAAGCATAAATACTTCTCTGAGGCGGGAATCGAACCCGCAACCCTGTGTTTGGCAGGCCGGCATAGTGACCATTGTGCCAACTGGGTCGTCAATAGAAATTTTTATTAAAAAAACTAATTCAAAATCGGTTCATCTGTTCGGGAGCTACGATGCCACTGACAGACACACACACAGACACGTCAAACTTATAACACACCGTCGTTTTTGCGTCGGGGGTTAAAAATAGGTAATCTTAACAAATATTTGTTTAGTTAAAATCTTTTGACGTCTTATAAATCGAATTATACACTTGCATTCACAAAAAAGTGTGACGTCATGCGTTACAGAGAAACGTTATTGACAAGTAACCATAGCAACGAATTGAAGTATGCAAAATGGTAATGTCCACGATACAAAAGAGTTCTTATGACGTTTTCACGTAAAATTATCGTCGGTAAACAGTTTTTTGAGGTAAACGCAGATCCACTTGAAATCGTTTAATAATTTACAGATAATCACTTTCTTGCTCTTTTCACCCTCGGCACAACATTTATCATATTACTTCACTCTATTTCCCTTCAAGTCCGCGTTCAATCCCCTTTCCCCCATATATGTCCTAAGGTGGATTGCTTTCCTGTTGGTGGTCCTCTCACTCTACGATAATTGACTTCCAAGTCCTGTACTCTTCTAGTGACTTTACTTGAGTAAACATGAGTATCCTCTCTTCGCGTAACCGAACCACGTCTACAACTCTTCAACTTGTTTAAATTAAAGTATTTTTCCTACGTCCTTTTTCATTCTCGTTTCTAATCATATTCCTTCTGTCACGCCATCACGCCTCACACATCCATCTCAGCATTCGTATCTCTGCTACATGCAGCGGAAACTATAATTTAAGAGGTATTTAAAAAAAATTATATACTCTTTTGAAGGTTCCTCACAAATCAAAATCTGTTAATTTTCATAAAAAACTATAGTTTGGCCTTCAACTCTACATTTTTTCCAAAAGACCAATCAGTTTTGATTCAAGTATCAAGACAAACTATACGAACTAACCACGACACATCACTAAATACCGTTTCATAAACTTAACCAAAACATATTCACTATCAACTACAAACTACCGTTTCCCACGACATCAATCTTCCGAAACAAAAAACTGTCGCAAATATGGTCAAAACTTTACCTCAAGTAGGTGGTTATTTAATATTTATAACACCTTTATATTCAAAGTAATAAGAGCGAAGTTTCCAAAACAAATTGTAGGAGCTTTTGTACAAAAGACCATTGTCGTAAACTTTGGGATTCTAAACAATAGACGGGTCATCTTTGATTCGCCGCAATAGTAGCAAAATAAACCGACTATTTATAGAATTATGTGTAGGTGAATAAAATCCGAATTTGATGGAATAAAACTGGTATAAAATACATTTTAAAATACCGTGAGAATGTTCTACAACGTGGTGTTATTTGATTCTTATTAGCGCTGTTAAATGGACCGGGGACACCTCATAATATCTACCATACTATGGAAAATAGTAGAACTAACAGTCTTCAAGATAATATAATGAATTTAAATAAACATTCGAGGTGTTTGAAAGAGTTTGGATGCGTGTTTTATAGTTTTGATTTGATTTTATGGTGTACGAAAGCTTTTTGGTTTTCCATAACTAAAATTCGGATATTTAAGCTTCTTTTTAGAGTTCCATACCCAATGGGTAAAAACGGCACACGAAAAAATGACCGGAAGTGTTCCGTGACATGTCTTTTTTTAGTATTTATTGTTATAATAGCGGCAACAGAAATACATCATCTTCTTCTTCTTCTCGTATAGTGATGTGGCTCACGTATTGTTAGAATTTTCAGATCGCCTTATAGCCTCTAACTTGACCTAACGACTGCTACTGGAGGTAGCAACCGGGACCAACGGCTTAACGTGCCTTCCGAAGCACGAAGGGGCTCCCGACACATTTTTGCCACACTACTAATTGACCACCCATCGAAGTAATGACCGCGCCAGGCGTCGCTTAACCCGCACGACCGTAAACAATCAGCGTGCGTCTAGCTACGGACGGACAGTCTTAGTAATAGGCTTTATTTTTTATTATCCTTTGAACCCTAAAAACCCAATAGGAAAGAATGTAAAATTAATCCTGAAGGATTGAATTAGTATTCGGAATATGTAAATTCGATGATCGGCCAATACATATCATACCCAGCGGGTGTTAATTGATTCCTGTTTGCCCCCTTTAATTGTACCGTGTAATTCTGCCAGAGAGTTGAATTATTCATTTGCGTGCATTGCGATTGATAGGTATACGATATGGTGCAGTATTGCAAATATTTCATTACCATATTGGGGTTTTTGTCTATTTATAAAGTAGCAGCGCTCTAACTCTCGATTCCGTGGGAATATTGGGATAAAAAAGTAGCCTATGTTTTTCCCAATGAACCTATGTATCCTCATAACAAGTTTCATAAAATTCTGTCCAGTATATTCAGAGCCTCTACGTTACAAACAAAAAAAAAACAAAAATCTTTCCTCTTTATGACATAAGTGTAGATTAGTGTACATCGCACAGTCGGATTACCAATTGGCTGAACCCACGTGACCCATGTGACCCAAAACTCACTCGCACATCTGTAAAAATGTAGTATTTACTTATTTGTTGTTTTTGTCTTCAGCTATCAAGATACCGAGTTTCATCGCAATCGGTCCAGTAGTTTTTGCATGAAGAAGTAACACACATACACACACACACACACACACACAAACTTTCACATTTATAGTATTAGTAGGAATAGTAAGATCGTATAGTACATTGTTTAAAAAAAAAAGAAACATGTAACATTACTTTACAACCTTACAGAGTGAGCTTTGGGTCACGTGGAGTTCAGCTAATTGGTATTCCGACTGTACCTACTGTTTCAAATTTTTTATTCAAAAATTATCTACAATACTTAAAGAATAAAGAAATCCATCCAATGGTTCCGAAGATGGGAATAAAGAATATTACATACAAACAAAGATAGGCGCAAAAAACACAATGTCCATGCAGTCGGGTAATTTTAAAAGTAAACAGACTGAGGGAAAAAAGAAAGAAAAAAAAGAAAAATAAAAGGAAAATAAAAGTTCATTGTTATGGGTTTGTAATTTAAGATGCTGATTGAAATTTTATTCCGTATTTAGATTTTAGTTTTTTTTTTAATTTTAATTTTAGATTCATGTGTGGTTAGTTATAAGGTTATTTTTAAATGGGCTTAAACGCTACATCAGCGACAGTAGCGGTATTTTTAAGTATCAATTATGTAAAAAATAATTGCAATCGGGTAAAAACATAATTAATAATTCTACCAACTTTCTATTTTCACTGAAATAGTATAAAATACTTGTAAAATGTATTCACCGATGGATTAATAGCATTGTTCAGTATTCGCGAAGTGAAACTACGCCGCACTACTCTAGGGGTGGTTTGTAAAAAATTGATATTTTATTGCGTTCAGGGTCCACTTTTCCGTCATATTTTATTCTCTTTTCGTCGTTTACTGTGGCTTTCGTTTCTGCTTACTATTCCATAAATTCACAACCATATCTCTCTGCTACAGAATTTTAGACTTTATTACTATAGATTTATGAAAAACTAAGTGTACTTTTGTAAAAATTTGTACTAGAAAAAGTTTGTACGATGAATAGGCTGTGTCACACGCACGGATGAGTAGTACATCATTTTCTTTGAACAAATGGGATCTAGTATCTTTTGTAGCGGCCTAATCTAGTAAGAAAATAAACAATGGGGTTGTCTGTACAGGGTTTGGAGAAATTTACATAATTTTAAATCAGAATGTGTAAGGAAATGTTGATTTCTTTTTCCACGTATCGAGGATACTGAGATTTTAGTAAACAATAGCTGCAGTTTCGAAATATCAAAATGAAAAGTAGAAAATGTTTTGTCCAGCTATCTAAATACCGAGTTTCATCGGAATTGATCCAGTAGCTTTGCATGACGGAAGAACAAACAGTTTGTGTGTTTGTACACACAAACTTTCACATTTATAATATTAGTAGGATTACTCGCGACTAGACTTGCGTCTTATAGTCGCAGGCAATGTTTAATTTATAAATGACGACCCAGTTGGCACAATGGTCACCATGCCGGACTGCCAAAATCATGGTTGCGGGTTCTATTCCCGCCTCAGACATATGACGTCAGACGTCTGGTTGTTTCTATGTATTATAGGTGTACATTTACAAAAAAAAGTATATAAGTAGTATATCCGTTGTCTAGCAACCATAAAACAAGTCAAGTTAGCTTGGGGCTAGATGGCGATGTGTGGAATGTCCTGCAATATTTATATTTATTTATTTATAGATTTAATTGGCCCTGTAGCTGTTTTTTTTTACTTTGGGGACCCCCTTGTCAAAGCTACGTCCGTGGTTAAGGTTATTATTCCATGCAATAAATATCAATTTCTCTAAACAGAATCCAACTCTCCCTTGGAACTTAACACGCTCAAAGCTCATTACCTAAAAACAAAACGTCAAAGAATCGAAGTCGATGATCATAAATCATATTGATCACTAATGTCGTGTTCGTAACAAAGAATTTCACGCACCGTCTCACTTGTTAATACGACATTACACGTCTCGAGAGAATCGTATATCGCGTGACTAAATTGAATTTAAACTTTATCGGCATCTTGTTTTATTGGTGGTCCAGTAACTCGTGTTTTGTCAACAATCAATACGGTGAAACCGGATAAATTTAATTGGTTACAACGATTGTAATAAAATACCTAATTAAATACCGAAAAATGTATTCTCTCGTATTTCTGAATACGCGAATAGAATTTTTGGTATTTCAAGTAAAGTAAAAAACTTGAGTAGTTCCTTTCGATTAATAAGTGAAGGGTTTTAATTTTTTTAAGTTTTAATTTTTTTTTATTATTAACAAATATAATCTATATATATATAAAAGAAAGTCGTGTTAGTTACACCACTTATAACTCAAGAATGGCAGAACAGATTTGAAAGAAAATTGGTAGGGAGGTAGCTTAGAGCCAGGAGACGGACATAAGATACTTTTTATCCCAATATGCCCACGGGATCGGGATTTACGCGGGTGAAACCGCGGGGCGCAACTAGTGTAATATAAACTTAATCAGAGGCTCAATTTTAGTAAACTGGCTTGCTTTCTATGAGAGAGAGACAGACAGACAGACAGAGAAACACGCGCACGGCTTACAACTATAGCAAAAAGTGTCGTTACAACTTTTGGTCTTATTTTTTTCCGTCTAGCCCTCTTTCGCAACGCGCGATAAGGAACTTCGTTCCAAAAAGTTGTGCTAATTTGCTGAAAATGTGTCCTAAATGTTTTAAAATGGCCTATTTTAAAAGACCTATTGAGCAAATTCGGAAAACTTTATTAATAAAGTTTCCCTAATTTGTTGAAAATGTGCCCTAAATGTGTAAAAAATGCCTATTTTAAATTAAATTTATAACGCCATTTTTACCGACCAAGGCGCAGCCAAAAGTGAGATAAATAAAGATAGACAGTATTTTAGGTTTTAGTAGTAGTTAAAAAATTCTAAAAAAAAAGTTTTAAAGTCGCAAACTAGAAAATAACGTAACTATTTGATTATCAACCGGGTTCTTTGTGCGTAACTTATCGACCGATATTCGTTCCCCTGAAGGGGTATTTCGGTGAATGCTCGATGCAGTCTCATGAATTCTAACTTTATCATATTTGTTATAATAAATTCAATATTCTTATACTTATTATAAATACTTATTATTTATGTTCGGCAATCCAAATCTTTGGCTGTTTTTAAAGCCAATGTGTACATGCATTACCTTGCTCTTGCTGAAGCTTGTAAATCAAACATATAGCTGTCCTATTATTTATTTGTACGTATATTTAGGTGTATATTGTATGTATATATGTATATGTATGTATGTATGTATAGGTGCGTATTTATTTTTACTGAATATTATGTATTTTATTATTATTATTTAGAATATTTTATTTTTTATGTATTTTAATATTTATTTTATTCTCCTCCTTATATTCCTATCACGTTATGTACAACCCACCCATCCCCTTCTTTAATTCTTGTCCATCCAAAGGTTGCCTGGAAGAGATCGCTTTTAGCGATAAGGCCGCCCATTGTGCCATATTGTTAGGTTTAATATTGTTTTTGTTAGAATTAAGGTTTAATGTAAATAATAAATAAATAAATATTTCAGGACATTCCACACATCGCCATCTAGCCCCAAGCTAAGTAACTAGACTTGTGTTATGGGTGCTAGATAACGGATATACTACTTATATACTTTTCTTTTGTAAATATATACTTATAATACATAGAAACAACCAGATCACAGACAAATATCTAAGCATAAATACATGTCTGCGACGGGAATCGAAACCGCAACCCTGTGTTTGGCAGTCCGGCATGGTGACCATTGTGCCAACTGGGTCATCTTCGTTGTGCCAAATGTGGTACAATAAAGAGTTTATCTATCTATCTATCTATTATAAATGCTAGTATACTCATATAGTACAATAACCAGTACACCACAGTATAAACAACAGTTGCTGTAACATCTCACCCAAGAGCGTTCACCCTTGACCCCTAACTGGCGTTGGTCATCTCGAGACGTCTTCCATCTCTCTCTGACTATATGTTTGTAGTATAGGGCTGTCCTTGTCTGGATGCGGTGCACGATCCTATCGTGAACCGTGGATCCGGGTATCCTCAGAATTGCACTCGGTTACTCGGTACAGAAGTTGATGGAACTTTAGGAGAATTGACTTACTATGGTAAAACTGGTTTTAGGTAAATAAATACCATACACTGAGGTCTTGCCGGACTTGGCTTGAGACTTGAGACTCGATCAAATGTAAAAGGTCTCAAACAGGTGGTTCTTATTTATTGATAGTACTCAGATGGTTTTGAATTATAATTACAAATCCGGAGATACGGAGTGCCCAGATCAAGTCTAGGAAACACGTCCGTAACATTATTTTTTCGAGGCAAAACGTGACCCTTATAAAGCCCCTACACTACATCTTCTATATTCTATATGGGAGAAGCCATAGAGGTCTATATTTTCAGTTACTAAAAGAGTTACACTTAACTTTTTTTATTTAAATCCAAAAAAAAAACAAAAAAAAACTTGAGAGGTGTCAAGGGACACCTGGATGGAACGAAGTTCCTTTCGATTAATTAGTGAAGGAATTGATAAATAATCAAAAAGTGTCGTTACAACTTTTGGTCTTAATTTTTTCCATCTAGCCCCTCTCGCAACGCGCGATAAGTAACTTCGTTCAAAAAAACGTTTCTGAACCTACTTCTACTCCAAAATGACGGGTCCAAAATCAGATCCTTTTAGCTGGCAGTTTCAGATGGATGACAGAAAAGCCAGTGTAACTAATAGTCAAAAGACAATTCAGCTAGATAACACGAAAACAGAATACCCGGTTAGCAGAGAGTCAACTCAACTGGAGGACATAAAATCAAAATTATTTATTTAATCGTATGAAATTTCTCTATCGGTAAATTTTGAGCTCGTTTTTTGAGCTCAGAGGACACGTACAAGGTAATTATTGGAAACTTCTGAACTGTGATCGTCCCCCATAAAATCCTATGGTCATCCTAAGATGGGATGGAATCCTAATTTTGCCTAGAAGAAATCGCTTTAAGAGATAAGGTCGCCTATTTTTACAATTTGTTTGTTTCTTTTTAATGTTTGTAACGAATAGGAAACTACTGGACCTATTTTGATGAAACTTGGTATGAGGATACTTTGATTCATTCGAAGTACTTTTTATCCCGATATTCCCATAGGATCTTTGTGTGACGTAGGCATCCGATAAGAACGGATTTTCCGAAATTTTACTCCTAAGGGGGTGAAAAAGAGGGGCAAAGTTCGTATGGGACAACGTGATTCCTTGGTCCATTTTCGACTTTTACGCCGACGAAGTCGCGGGCAGTAGCTAGTTTTGCTTATAAGTATGTAGTTAATTCATTCAAACGATGTGTCACCTAAGTGCCATTCGATCAAGAAATATTTTTAATATTTTTGTTAATCGCATCCATAAAGAGCGGAGTGCGAGTTTTCTCGTATAGTAAACGCTACTATCACGTTTTGTGTAAACGATAAAATTGCACGGAGAGTTAAAGCTTCACATTACGTCCGCTAGGGGCGCTTTTCAACTTTCCCTATTAGATTCTCGTTTACGCTGACGTAGTAGTAGCGTTTACTATGAGAGATAAATTCGACAAAATTCTTTAAATTGTAACCTGTAAACGTAACCGATTGAAGAGGTTTCTGATGAGAAGGTGTTTCAGATATTCCATTTATCGGAAACTATTAGTTCATGGCCCAATTCTACTGATAGAAATCAAAAACTAGCCAATTTACTGCACTCTCGAAGTGAAATTCTGTTGATCACTCTGAAGATCCTCATCACATCTTCAGCCAACTTTTATGGGATCACCTGTGAGTTATCCCCTTTCAAACAAAAAAATAATTTTCCAGATTAAATCCAGACATGTTCGAGTAATCGGCGAACATACATTAAAAAAAATCTCCTTTTTTGAAGTCGGTTTTAAACTCGCTCTTCGCACTCAGCTCTACAATTATTGTACCGTGTAACCGGCACTGGGAAGACATCCCATACCTGCCTCACAGCAAGGTACTTACTTACATACATATAGTAAGGTAGGTATAAATTTAGTATCTATAGCACATATCTACATACATTACGTAGGCAAAGCTCACCTGTGCTTTATAAACTTTATATTATGCAGCTTTAAAGCACAGCTGCAAGATACACTGAAAAACGGAATGTTTAAAATTTGTTTATCTAAGTTTTTTTTTTTTTTCTTTTATTATGGCTTCGCACGTACGCATTTAGCCAGTGTCAAGTTATATTTTGCATCAAATTGACCCGATTTTTCATAAATCGGGCCTAAAGTGTTTCAATACAGTCAAAGTCGTCATAGTCTGTCAAGTCAGGGGCTATAGTAAAGCGGTGGCAAGTTTACCATAACCTTAATAGGAGATTTGGAGGCAACGAGAAAACTGCATGTTTGACACTGATTTTTACTTTCACTACACTTGTGCACTTTCACAGAACTAAATTGAATAACATTCCACCAGAATTATACAATTCAACTCGGGTTACATCTAAGTTTCATGAAAATAAAACTGCAGCACGACATGTTGTTAACTCGTTCCCGCCAAAACTCCTAAGTTTCTTTTATATGTAAACTTTTTAAAATCGGTCAGTCTATTATTTCTCTATGGTCAGAAGAGCAGGCAAAAACCAAACGATGGCTGTGACGTCAAAAATATTATGATGTCATAATTACTTCTTCTTTTCAACCCCCGACGCAAAACGACGGGGTGTTATAAGTTTGACGTATCTGTGTGTGTGTGTGTGTGTGTGTGTGTGTGTGTGTGTGTGTGTCTGTCTGTCTGTGGCATCGTAGCTCCCGAACGGATGAACCGATTTCAATTTTGTTTTTTTATTTGAAAGGTGAATCAGTCGGGAGTGTTCTTAGCTATGTTTGATCAAAATCGGTTCAGCCGTCTGAAAGTTATGAGGGATAAAAATCAAGATTACAAACCGAATGTTAGTAGATATGCTCGAGTGGGGTATCAAATGAAAGGGCATGATTCGTACGTTACAAATCGCTATGTTTAATCGAAATCGGTTCAGCCGTCTGAAAGTTATGGGGGATAAAAATCCCCCATAACTTTCATGTAAAGATGTGCCCGAGTGGGGTATCAAATGAAAGGGCATAATTTGTACCTTACAATAATTCTGAATTCTATTTTATTATTTTGTGTCGGGGGGTTTTTTAATTCTATCTTTCGGTTTCGCTAAAACTAGTGACAATTTTGAACGAAACCTCGCTTCATGGAGATTTTTGTGTCCAAACCTGACCAAAGTTTTTTTTTTAACAGAGAAGGGGTCAATAACAATTGTGTTCGTCGTGCAGTCTGCCTGTGTAATTACAATCCAAGGGTTGCAGGGTGGGACAGGCACCGTGTTTAAATATCAGTGTTTTTACGGTTGATACACTTTTGAAGAGGAAGTGGTCAAATTTTAACCGACTTCAAAAAAGGAGTAGGTTCTCAATTCGGTTGAACGTATTTTTTTTTATATCAAACTAGCTACTCTTTCACGCTAAAACGGCTGAACGTATTCCAATGAAATTTAAAATGGGAAAAACGCGAAAATAATCCTACTAATATTATAAATTTGAAATTTTGTGTTTGTGTGTGTGTATGTTTGTTACTCATTCACGCAAAAACTACTGGACCAATTGCGATAAAGCTCGGTATTTAGATAGCTGGAGACGTGGATTAACACATAGGCTACTTTTTACCCCGATATTTATACGGGATCGGGACTTACGCGGGTGAAACCGAGGGGCGCAGCTAGTAAACAAATAAAATCAAACTGTCGTTACAACTTTTGGTCTTATTTTTTTCCGTCTAGCCTTTCGCAACGCACCATAAGGAACTTCGTTCCAACATGTAGTAAAAATTGCATAAGTGGGCTAATTATTTCATTTTGTTGGTTGTTGTATTGTGGTGCACCTAGTGTAAACGAAATTTAATTAGAATAAACACTATCGTGAACTTATTTTCACTGGTTAATTAAAATTCGAACTGCAAAAACAATTGCCACACGATAATCGCGTACAGTCACGGGACTTGGTTTGTTTTAAATAACGAACTATTTTGTATTGTGTACAGCGCCATCTGCCGGATTTGAGGTTAACAAAAATAAAAAGTGAATACGTAAGTAGGTACTTACCAATTTTTTTTCAACATAATGCCTGTGATAATACACATAACGTAAGAACTTTTCGTTCAAAACCTTTCTCAAGGTCTTCATTTTATTTATAGCTATTTGATTTTATATTAATTTATTTTAACTTTGTTTATAAGATATACTTACCTATATTTTAATTTGATTAATATGTATATTATGGTAATAAACATTTATTTATTTATATATTTTTCTCAAACATGCACTGAAAAGTTGTTATTATTTTCGAAAAAAAAACCGGCCAAGTGCGAGTCAGACTCGCGCACCGAGGGTTCCGTACAAACCTGTAGGTATATAAGTAAAAGTTATGGTATTTTTATTGCTAAATGAAATCCATAACATAACAATGTGGAAAGCTGACGTACCTTGTCAATACATATATGAAAACATTATGTATGTTCGGAAAAATCTTCATCTCTTTAAGAAGAGAAGTGATAGACATAATTTTAATACTAGAAATAGGCACAATTTGGATCAATCTCGGTTTAGATTGGCTAAGGTACGAAATTCTTTTATGGGGAATTGTGTAAAATTTTATAATAAAATACCACTGCGGATTCTACAACTGAACGAGACAAAATTTAAAACATGCATAAAACGCACACTATGTAGACAAGCATATTATAAATTAGAGGATTATATCCTTGATAAAAAAGCTTGGCTTAATGCTGGTCCTGCTCCACAGTCACAGCCACTTGGGTCCACTAATTAGTTTTCTTTTATTTTATATTTGGAAGAGATGCTCTCCCTTTTATTTTTATAAACATGGTTTTTTTTTTTTTAAATCGTTTTTTTTTTTTGGAGTAAATGTTTAATCTTTTTATTTTTAACTTTTGAAAAGTTATAGTATTGTATAACTTCGAAGCATTTTTTATTTATTTTGTAAATATGAGTACCACGTGTAATATAATGTAACTGTTTTTGTTTAGTTTGTCATGCTCACTCAAATGTCTCGCTGATGGTGGCACGTGTGTTGGGTCATTCGGTTCCCTTCAATATGGTTGAGCTGAGTAGTGCTGATCCACGCGTCATGTTCGTGAACGGGCGCCATCAGTTGAGACTGGTCATCTCTCAACTGCCACTAGCTTATTTTAATTTTATTGTTAATGTAATTTTTAATTAGCATTGTTCTCATATATTAGAAGTAATAAGACATGTAACCAGAATTTCTGTAATACATAATCATGGTTTAAAAGAGTGTCCATGGAGTTTCTTGCACGTTCTTCTCCATCGAGATCTACTCCTTGGAATGTGCAACTAGCTTCCTTTTTCTGACTGACCGACTTATTGACAATTCAAAAGTGCCTGTAAATGGTTTATTTGAAATAAATGCTTTGAGTTTGAGTTTGAGTTTGAGCTGGAGGAGCATAAAATCAGGGTCAGCTAGTAAGTTTATGATTATTAAAAAAAATTTACTATGTGATGTAACTAAAAATTTAAGATTTTCGGAATATTTCCTATATGTGTACTTTATAACGTTGCTTCATGCCAAATTTCAAGATTCCAGGTCGTCTGGAAGTATCCTTTAGGTTTTGATTCCCTTGCGAGTAGTTGCGAGTTTCAAAATATGCGGCTTTAATTGCTGTATCTTTTGATTGCGTTGACGTAGAAGTTTGATTTTGTTACAGCTTAAAGATATTATAGACTTGAGTATTTGTTAAGAATTTCAATATAATACCACTACGCGTTCATGAGTAAAGGGGTAATAAGTTTAAAATTATTAAAAATATTTTTATTATATGATGTAACTAAAAATGTATGCTTTTCGCAATTTTTCCTTTATCTGTGTTATAAGACGTTGCTTCGTACCAAATTTCAAGATTCTGAGTTCACGGGAAGTACCCTGTAGGTATTGATTCCCTTGCGAGTAGTGGCGAGTTTCAAAATATGCGGTTTTAATTCCTGTTTCTTTTGATTGCGTTGACATAGAAGTTTGATTTTGTTACAGCTTAAAGGTATTATAGATTTGAGTATTTGATATGAATTTCAATATAATACCACTACGCGTTCATGAGGAAAGGGGTAGTAAGTTTAAAATTATTAAAAATATTTTTATTATATGATATAACTAAAAATGTATACTTTTCGCAATTTTTCCTATATCTCTGCTATAAGACGTTGCTTCATACCAAATTTCAAGATTCTGAGTTCACGGGAAGTACCCTGTAGGTTTTGATTCCCTTGCGAGTGTCGAAAATTTGCGGCATAAACGGGAGTATCTTTTGATCGCGTTGACTTAGAAGTTTGATTTTTTCACAGCTCCAAGAGACCATAGACTTGAGTATTTGATATGAATTTCAGCTTGATACCTCCACGCGTTCCCGAGAAAAAAGGTCTTGACAGACAGACAGACAGACAGACGGACAACAAAGTGATCCTATAAGGGTTTCCGTTTTTACCTTTTGAGGTACGGAACCCTAAAAAGAACACGCGAAGTATTGAATTTAGGGACAAAGAAAGTCAAATCCATTGGAGCGTTAGCACGCCCGTCGTTTCATACAACATTGCTGGAGCCCGTGGCTGGAGCGCTGTAATGTTCCAAATTCAAAAAACGCTCCTGCAATGGATTTGATTCTCCTTGTCCGTGAACTTGACACTTCGCGTGTTCCTCGAAAATAATGTCAATTTTTTTTCCCTGCATTCTTTTGAGAAAAGCACTATATATGAGTCGACGGAAATGGCAAGTATTTAATGAAATGCAAGTAATTAATGAAATCCTAGCCTACGGCTCGGCCTTCAAACTCATACTCGACCTGTATTTCCCGGCTTTTGCAATAATGTTCTATTATTTACCTATAATTATGTTAAAAATATGTTTACGGATTAGTACTACTATTTGAAAGCTTTTTGCATATAAAATACTTAAAAAAAAAGTGTATTCACTTGTGAGAGAAATGAGGTGATATATTGTAGTATTACTTACAAAATTTCAACCATTTTAATATCCGGGGATGTAACTCAGTGGTAGAGTGTCTGCTTCGCATGCTGAAAGTCCTGGGTTCAAATCCCAGCATCTCCACAATCTTTTTGACATTTATCTTTTTTATTTTGTTTTTAAACTGTTTTATGTAATTTTTTATTTTTTTAAGCTACTAACAAAAAAGCTTAATTACGTAATGGTTTTAATTGTGTACGTACAGCTTTATAGCGCCATCTGCCAGATTAGTTGCATTGTTTTAGGTTCTGAAATATGAATAGCTTTTAATTACTTCTTAATACAATGCAATGCACATGCTGATAAGCAGATAATTTTTTGAAAAATAAAAAATAAAAGAATTATTATGCCTATTATATGTATTTCTGAAAAGAAAAACATTATACAAATATAGTTAAGTAAATGACCAGATCGACTCTTTTAATGAAATGTATGGTATTTTTTGTTTGTATCCATCTAGGCTCTGAATATCGATTCCCGCTATGCTGGACCGATTTTGATGAAACTCGTTATGATGATGCCGCGGAGTAACTTTTTTTATTAACCCAGATTGTCACACTGCTGGGCAAAGGCCTCCCTCATCTCATTCTAGGATTAACATTTAACTTTTATTCTAATGTTCCAATTGGCCAGTGAATCCCCGAGACGTTGCTAGCACATAATATTTTGATCAGTCTAATAAAACCGAATCGGTTTTTCGTGGGTCGGAACCCGTAAAAATTGAATTTTTACCAACAAAAGGCAAAAAAGGCATTGATATAAGGTAAAATATACAGGGTTATTGGTAAATAAGAAAGCGACCGAGGGCTACTTCTGTGCACCTCATCAACCAACTTTTGTACTACGACTTGAAATACAAAGGTTTTATTGAAAATTTTGTGATAATAAGATTTGTTTACCTTATTATAATTTTAAAATACGAAAGGATGTTTTTGTATGTTTACTCAAAAATTTGCTGTTACTCTGAGAGTTCATTAACCTTAAAACCTTTTTTTTTTTAATCTGCTGATTTTCGAATTAACATATCCTCCAAATATTTCCAAGTCGTATATGAAACAAAAGTTGATTGTTGGGTGCACAGAAGTAGCCTCAATTGCTTTCATAGAAAAAAGATGGCAAGACTATACTTGAGCATTATAATAAACAAATAGAAAAATAATGAAATTTTTCCCTTTTCTAGAAAACAATTAAATAGATAGTATTTCCTGAACTAGATGTGGAAAAGAGAAATAAAGAAATATATAGGCATTTAAATTCATTATCAACATCTAAGACATTTTGGGATTAAGTTCTTATGGCCCGGAAGCATCTAACGCACCTACACATAATAGGAACCTCAAGAAGCTAACCTCCTTGCAAACAAGTAATTCTTTTTTAAAATTTCTGCCATTATTCTTTATCAATAACCCTGTAGGTATATAGTTAGGTATGACTTTAGTAAAAGGTGGATCTCAGATACCGTCGCAACGCGCCCGTCCTCGTCGGGTCCGTACGATATCGAAGCGGATTATGGTGGAAATGAATCGAGACTTAATTTCCTGACTCCGATATACTTCAAGCCTGTCTTCTATCTTCTACTCACTACGTTTTATACTAACTTTCTACATTTTTTTTTATTGGAACGAAGTTCCTTGTTATTCCTTTATCAGATGATTTTGAATTTCAATTACAAATCCGGAGATACGGAGTGCCCTGATCAAGTCTAGGAAACACGTCCGTAACATTATTTTTTCGAGGCAAATCGTGACCTCAGACATGATGAGACAACTATAGCAAAAAGTGTCGTTACAACTTTTGGTCTTAATTTTTTCCGTCTAGCCCCCTTTCGATTTGAGACATTACAGCTTATTATTTTTACCTACCATAATAATTTACAGGTGAAATAAAATTAGAACCTTCATCTGCTATTCTTAATAAGCTTTTTCAGGTGTTTTTTCAAAGGTAAAGTCAATTACGGTCGCCCAAGGCTCAGACAAACTACGTGAATATTTGATAAGTTACCAAAATGTCAGTGTTAATGGAATATTATATGAGAACGGCTTCATTAGGTATGGAATCGATGGGTAACCGTGATTTGATGAGATTTTGAAGGTCAAGGGAATAAATGGAAGACTAGGTAGATTTCTCTGAAAGTCTGTATTTGAAAGCGAGTTAAAAACAAGTCTAGCGACTTAACAAAATCGGTTCATAAACAAAAAAGATATGGACGAATATCCATAAAAAATCATACAACCGAATTGAGAACCTTTTCCTTTTTTTGAAAACGGTTAAAAAAATAGTATGTGTGGTTTTTTTGTTTGTTGTTTGTCTCTGTTACAATAATCAATTAAAAATCATAACAGTAGCTGTCTGTCTATCTATTACGTTCTCGAGCCTCAACCGCTAAACCAATTTTGGAATAGAAATAGAACATTTTTCATACATTCACAAAAAAGAGGTGGAAGAACACCAGTCTTTGTTAGGACTTTTTAATATACCTACCTACATAAAAAAATATGAGAAAAATTAAAAATTCTAAAAAAGTTTTTTATATCTATTTAACCCACGAACCAACTCTATCGATGCAAAAACGAAAATCGTCAGAAGAAACTGTTTCAATTTCTAAATAACAATCAAACATTTTCTTCACTTTGATTCGAAAAGAAAATCACAACACATCATTTCCCAGTTTCCCAATAAGTAGGTATGGTTACCCATTGAGGGTGCAAGCGATCTCCGCATGATTGACAGCTAATAACAGTAAATTTCCCACGGGAATCTACAATTTGTCCCGGACTCATCGTGTGGTGCGTCTTCCTATGAATGCGAGTGAAAACTAGGGGAACCTACACTATACAGATTTTCGATGATTTCGTTTAAAAAGCTTCATAAAGAATTAAGTCTTCATTAGGATTTATTAGGCTAAGAACTAGAATTGTGTTCTAGAAGCGCCTTTTACAAAATAATATAACATTTTTATTTTCAATGCATTAATAATTTACAAAGCACACTTTTAAAATTTAGATAGCAAGTAGTTCAAAATACCAATAATAAACAGAGAAAATATCGTTAAATATTAAATATACATAATAAGCTCCCTAAAAAAAAAAATACGAGTATGAAATCCTACTTGTTTAAAAATAAGTATTTAAAAAGTAATAGCAACATTCTTTGACGATTGCTATTTAATATTTGTAAGGCAATACCAACATAAAGAATTTTTAAATAAAATGCTTTGCCAAAATGTCATTTTACAAACGAAATCTAAAATAATAAAAACTGAAATTTTGGACATAAATTGTACCTAAGAAAAACGAAAGAAAAAGAAAAGAAGAACATTGACTTGTAAACAAGGAAAGACAAATATAAGAACAGAAAAAGCATCTAACATATTTGTCTTTAAGTACATCTAATCTATAAATGATTTTACACAGCGCCAGAAAGTTTTTGACTCTTGCTATTCAGGGCACCCTGGGATATATTTTTAGATTGAGTAGGTTTGCCTAGCACCTATACTACCCTCTCAGCTTAATCGATCGTATCCAGAGGAAAATGCGCCAATTCATATGGAGCCAACTAAGCCAAGGGTTTCCTCACGATCTTTTCATTTATCGTAAGAGCAATGTTCTACTTTTTATTTTTGAATCAGCAAATATTCGACCAGACATATATTACCTGCACATTGCAACTGCAGTAGCATTGCCTTCATTATGTCATCCAAAATGTGCAGATAATATTAGGGCATAGTGAACAAGCAATCTTAATAGTGAACATACATTTTTATAAGAAAAAAAGGTGTGGCACGTGGAGACTGCCACGGTGAAGTTATTGCATCATGCGAGCTTCGTACAGTCGTACTATATGCATACACGTTGAGCGAACGCTCGGCCGAGCTACATGGTAGGCGGAGTGGGGGGTGTTAGGTTTTATTTTCGTTACGGAATTTCTTGATTCGGTCGCCGCGCTCAAAGCCCGCGATAAAAGCTATGCAATAGCTTAAAATCCATTAGTGTTCGTAGGTTCAAACATAATATGATGAGTAAATTTCCTTTTGTAATAATTAAACTTTAAGCACTAAGTTATAAAGGAAAGCATATGACACGAGATAAAATCATTATAATCGCGTAAAGGGCCGATAACCCTTCTACTTGTGTTCTATCCTGTAATAATGGTCGCCCCATTAATGACGTGTGTAACGTAATATTGTTGTGTGTTGTGTTGATACTGGAGTAAAGGCTCTGTCATATTGAAAAGTTAACCCTAAATGAGACTAGTTATTTAGCAGATAAAAATTCCTGATTGACAATGATATAAGATCATATATGTACACTAGCTGCGCCCGGTCCCGTGGGAATATCGGGATAAAAAGTAGCCTATGTGTTAATACAAAATACAAATATATTTATTCAACAAAAGGTGAAGTACATAATGCTTACAAGTCTAGGTAGGCACCTTATAATATTACTGCAGGTTACATCTAGTTATAGACTCTAGTCACCACACTAGGATACCCTGTGTTGTGGGTGACTAGTCTCTTCCTACTAGGCGCAAGATACTTACTTAAAATAAGGGGGAAAAAAGGAAAACTTATAGAAATAAACGGCGCAGAGACGTCCAGTTTTTCGAAGATCCGGAAGGGAAGAGGATAATCTAGTTCTCTAGCTATCAAGATACAGAGTTTCATCGCAATCGGTCCAGTAGTTTTTGCGTGAAGGAACATACACACACCAACTTTCACATTTAAAATATTAGTAGGATAGTAGGATAATAAGTACACTAATAAGTGTATAATAAGTGGTATAAGCCGCCACCCGCTTCACCAACCGACGTGGGTTCAATTCACAGATTACATTGTTATAATGTTCATATAGTGCTGCACAGGATTGTAAACGTTACGGTGGGCAGAGACTTTTGACTTTGTTACTGATTTTGATTTTGTTACTTTTGTTTGAAAGGTGAATTAGTCGGGAGTGTTCTTAACTATGTTTGAAATAGGTTCAGCCGTCTGAAAGTAATGGGGAATAAAATTCGGGGTTTTAAGCTATTGCACAGCTTTTATCGCGGGCTTTGAGCCCGGCGACCGAATCAAGAAATTCCGTAACGAAAATTAAACCTAACACCCCCCACTCCGCCTACCATGTAGTTCGGCCGAGCGTTCGCTTAACGTGTATGTGTATACGACTGTCCGAAGCTCGCACGATGCAATAGCTTTACCGCGGCAGTCACAGAGTGCCACAGGTTTTTTTTTAATCTAAATTTGAAATCGCGTCACCTATTATAAGTTTTAGTATCTATTGCTGCCACTGATCATTCGTAAGGTGTTGCTTAACCTGCACGACTGTAAACAAACGCAACTTCACCTTAAGCCTTACTTTGCTTGTAATATAGATATGAATAAATTCCAGTAGCTGTACCCTACACAAGCCCTTAGGGCTCGTATCTGGGTATCAATCAAAGAGCAGCACCGTCTTGTGATGTGTTTACTGCGGGACCAATTAATACGAGGCTGCCTACAAACGGTGCCTTTATTGTGTTCATTACTATCACTATTTGGAACGTTGTCGTAAATATCTTAGACTATTATATTGACTGTAAATTTGGTAGAAGCTACCGATGTCAGTCTTTGGAAATGTATTGTAAATTATGTGATACCTACCGCAGTCAGTTTATACTTACCTGTCCATTTAATTTCATTTTTGTTTCTTTTTTGTCCATTTTTGTTGCATACCTACCTACTTTGGCTGAGGCGACTGCATATAATTAGATTGTTATTGGTACATACGTATTTTTTGTAAAATCATGGAAAGAGGTGCAACAGAATACCAGCGCTGTCCTTGTGCTGCAAGGACAGCTTATAGCTGAGTTGCATCTCATTCAACAACCTTAAGTTAAAGTTTATAGTTTAATTTAGCTATTATTCTTTTAAATATTTATTTTTAATTTTAATAATGTACTTAGTAATGTACTTTGTTATTTTTATTATTTACAAACTTATTATATAGAAACTTGATATTATTTTTAAGGGTTGTTGAATAAATCAGTTTTCTTTCTTTCTTTCTAATTTGATTTTACGGCTTGTAATTTGATTCAAGGCTCAAGGGTATTAGCGTAGCATCCGCGTAGGTATTGAAGTTTTCATAACTCTTTCATAACGAATTTTTACATCATAAAAGCTATAAGTTAAGCCTTAATTAATAATAATTTACCTTAACTCCCCAAAATGTTTTCTGAAATAGAATATGCTCTGTTTTTTATGTACTTACCACGAAACATTTAGATGCTTAGTTTTAAGCGTATCAATAGGTATTATAAATATAGTGATAACAATGTCTGTGGGGTTTTGGCGCTGGATGTCGAAACACAAGTTCACGCTTAGTTCGGCAACAGTGGCTTCTGGATATGTATGTAACTAATTATAGTACCTACAATGTTATTTTTGGAAATAAACTATTTTTTTTTTATATTTTTGTTATATGTCCTATATCACGGGACTATGGAGTCCCGGACCTTTGGAAGGCATGCGTGGGGCCGAAGCCAACACGTAGAGGCCCTTTACAATAACAAGTATAATAGCAAGCAATGGGGTGGATTCTAAACTGGCGATTATCCCTGTCTACACTATAAAGTGCAACCAAGGACAACCTCCGGTTTGGATAAAACTATTGATAATCTACAGAACAAAACTACTTGAGCTATTGTGATGGGATGGTAATGGACTAGATACTGTGGAACTATGGATACTATGGCACCTGCCGTAACAATGTTCAATAAACACGTAAAAATGGCAAGCGGAGACTCGCCAACTCTCAGACTGGGCCACCCTAATTAACCGAGTAAATTACAGCAAGGGGGCAACAGGAACGTGAGTGGCTGAAGGATGGAGAGGCCTCACTGGATTTTAAGTCATCACTGGTAGTCCAAGCGAGCGGGCCAACTCATCACTGACGTTCAGCATCCATCCTTCGAGCATTTCTGCTATTGCGACTCCACTCTGGACAGCCGGTGAAGCCAAGCCAGAGGCGGGGGACCGCTTCCTCGTCAGGTTTCACTCCGACCAACCAACTAAGGCAAGCCGGAGGTGAGGAACGGTGACTTCCCCCTGGAGAACTCAGGACCGCGGGGTCGTTACTCCCCGTCACCTCGCCTCAAGGTGCCCTGCGGGCTTATTTATTTATTATTATTATGCCAAATTTTAGCCAAAGCCGTCAGCTGTGAGTTGATTGGGAGGTATAACAGTTAGTCAAGACTTTGAATTTCATATTTGAAAAAAACCTCTGAATAACATTCCCCATAAGACATTGTATTAAAATTAGAAGCATATACAGGGTAATTATTTTTACTGCACACAATTAGGGGAAGTGCACGAAGTACGCGCACTCTTCGGTGAGATTTATCGCCTTTTACCTAATCGTTCGGCTTATGATCAGTAAAGATGTGCCGCTGAATTAGAGACAATGGAAGGGACAGAAAGACAGATAAGTAATTAAAGTTAAGCATGGGCGTGAAGAGGAATAAATTCCTACTAATACGGAATGTGTGAAGAGGTAACAAACATACATACTAAAAGTATGCTACTACTACTGAACCGATTGCGATGAACGTTTATATTATGCAGATAGCTGGAGTCTTTTTTATACTAACATTTTCACAGGATCAGGAGTATGAGGGTAAAAATATTTAAGCGTAGCTACATATATTTACGTGAAAAGGCTTGAATCCATACAAACCAAATTCATGCGGTACCTGCAATTTCGGAGTACAATTTGCGATTCTAACTATGAGGCTAGATGTAGAAGGCACCACACACTTCCACTCGAAGTTAGACGAAAGATAGCTGATATCGTTCTTTATAGCAAAATTGCTCAATCAGAGGTAGATTCGGCTTATCTTTTATCTCTGGTGTGTATAAAGGTGCCCCCTAGATCTATTTTGCGCGAGAATCGTAAGGCATCTCGTCTAGGTGTCATGCGTGGCGGTACTAAATATAGGCGGAATTCCTTTCTTATAAGAGCTGCAAACAGTCTCAATGCGCTGGTTGACTACCCAGAACTGGATCTCTTTAACACCTCCTCTTACAGTATTAAAAGAGCAATAACATCTCGTTGGTTGATTGCGGACTCTTAACTTTATTTATTCTCTTAACTATATTTCATGTTTAGTTTTTTATTATATATATATATTTTTTTTAATTATCTGTTCTTAAGTATATATTTTCCTTTCTTTGTTAATTATTGTTAATTTCATTATTTATTAGTCATGTAGATACTTCTGTTTTTATGCGATGCGTCTAAGCGTTTAGCAAGATATATGCGGAGACTTGTAAATGGTTTTTTAGTGAGTAAGGTTGATTTATATGTTTGTTATTAGTGCTGTTTGTCTTCCGAATAAAATAAAATAAAATATGTGGTGCCTTGCTATAAGATATATTTATAGCTCAGTATATTCATATAAATTATCTACGTGAGTGGTGACCTTTACATGGGTGAAACCGCGGTGTGCAACTATAATACAAAGGTCTTAACTTATATTTATGTGTTAGAATCCAAAAAAAAATACCATAAAAAATTTACTAAGCATTCATAATGTACTAAATATATTTTGTAAAGCTCTCGTAAAGTTTATTGAGTAAGTCACTTCTAGTTTTCAGTTATATTAGTATTTTATACATCCTTGTAATTGTTGTCTGTTCACGTAAAATGCTCTTTAACTAATGGAGATGATCATTAATATTTTATGTTGAAGACACCGGGTATTCATTTATTTATAAATTCTCGCCTCTTGGATTTGCTGCTTTTATTAGGAACCTACTTAAAAGATAAGATGAAGATTGCCCATTAAATATGAGTGACCCTATGATTAGTCTCAAACACCTACGTTGTCTATGTAGGTACGAACTAAAGCTGCTCCACGGCCCTACAGCTCGTACCAAATTGCTAAAACGCACTCCCATGGTTCGGGCCATTTAGGCATCAATTTTCTAGCAAGGGAAATTTATATTTTTTTATTAATAGCCTGCCGAAATTCACAGAAGTGGCTTATAGGTACTTGGAAACAATGTTTTATTTTAGTTAGTTATTTCATCGTATTAGCTTAGCTGTAAGGATGCTGTAATTTAAGTAGTTTTAATAATAAATAAATAAAAAAATATATTTGAGGGATGGAAAAATAATAACATTTATATTCTTAAACTCTTAATACGATCCACTACAGGCATTGGAGATACTCTTCCTCAGAGACTACAGGGGCAAGACCTGCTCTCAGAAAACGGAAAGGATTTTTTCTGTGGCATGAGTATGCTTACTCCCTTAGCCCCACGAACTGAACTTCTGAACTGAACAATTGTCCCATACCTTCGAACCGTTCTAAGCAGTTTTTCAAGCATGTCGGTTTACGGTGCAAAAAAACCGGGAATAATGCATTAAGTACAAACAAAATTCGTGCAGAGAATAACCCATTCGTGAATGGCCAACATCGCGATTCAAATTCATCAATTAAAAGTTGAGATATCTAGCTTCCAGCCAACACGTACCTACGTGCTTATACTACTGCCTACTTTTTCTGATTCTTTATATTTTATTTAACCAAACGGATTAGTAAGCTGAAGTGGCAATGGATGGGGCATGTGGCTCGTAGAACTGATGGCCGAAGTCCTAGATTGGACACCACGTACCGGGCGCAGAACCTACTCATTGTTTTATAACCTCCCGTCACAAACATATTGTGTTTTAATCTCATAATTTAGTGGTGTGTTTTAATTAAACAATTGTATTAGGTAGGTTTGGGAGGGTTATAATGTGATTTACGGCCCCCACACCTGCCTGCACATGAGGAGAGATCTCCGAACAAATGACATGTATGATAATCATTTGAGAACTTACTCCCAATTGCTTATACTGAGTGGAGATGATTCTTTTGTAAGTAACACTCTAGCATTGCCATATACAAAAAATTGGATTCTCAGACCTAAAGAATATAGTTACACAATTAATCATACAAATCAGTTCAGCCGTTTAGGTGGAGTTTGGCAACTACACGATAATTTTATCTATACTAATATTATAAAGCTGAAGAGTTTATTTATTTGTTTGAATGCGGTAATCTCAGGAACAACTGATTCGAATTGAAAAATACTTTTTGTGTTGGATAATCCATTTGTCGAGGAAGGCTATAGGCTACTTTTTATCCTGATATTCCCACGGGATCACGAGTTACGCGGTTGAAACCGCGGAACGCTCCTAGTACATATTAGATATAGAGATAGAATAAAAAATATACATAATATATAGAATTTTATATCCTACACTCTAGGGTTATCAAACTGTACTATAGTATTATTATTTATTTTTTTCTATGCGGTAGGGAGAATATGAAAAGGATTAAACGCAGACTTGACTGAGAATAGAGTGCTATTCTCAGTCAAGTCTGCGTTTACTCCTTTTCACTGTTCTCCTTACCGTTTATGTTTGGTTTTACTTCATTGATATAGTGGGCAGATAGTAGCAGCAATGCAAATAAGTACCTTTTGCCTTAATACCTTGAACGCAGGAAGACAGCCAGAAGACCTATTTGATAGCACTCTAGCACATCCATCACGGAAATACTTCGGAAATACTAAAAACTAAATAATGTCACCGACATCATGCCGACATCTGATTTTCTTGGCGGCAAAAAAAACCTGTTGAAAATTCCATCCAACCTTTTCAATCTCAAAATAGATTTTAGTGATATCATTTAAGTGATCAAACCTTAGACTCATTTTCAAAATAGCTTGTCAATGAGACGTCATCTGCTAGATCTAGAATAATTATTACAATGTTTAGTGTCGTGTTTATTTTATAACTATTTATTTTGTTACTAATCTACAAAAGTTTTAGCAATGAATTCATGTATATTCGTACTACTAATAGTCTATTGTAAAGCGATGGACTTCCAGAAGCACGACGATTATTACAACGTTGGAACTGTGTTGTTCTCTCGCTCTGACTTACAAAAGAAACGCTGGAATAGAAGAGAGGTGCAACTATTGGAAGCTAGACGACATTTTCAGGATCTGCTCCCTCCACCAAGCTACGTCAGCGCACAGGATGGAAACAGTATAAATTCACTGCTAGAATATTTCAAAGATGCTTACGCGGCTGTGAAGAGGGAAGCTAAAGACGGAAAAACCGACAATATTATGACTGCAGCAATGTCAGACCTACTGGGCGGGTATCTCAAGCTCTGGGCACTTCCGATATCGAAGTTCTCGTACTATGGAGGGACTGCTAATCAAGACGACGCTCTCAGACTCTACGACCTGTACGACGAAATTAAGTCCTACTTGAATACAAATGGTCGAGGGTGGAGGAGTCCGAACTCAGACTTATTAAACTCTATATCTATAAACATAGCTTCACCTCACACGCAGACCGCAAGAGAAACCCACTACCCTTGCGATAGTCTCGCCTTTTACGAGAAAACTCAAACCGGCTTCACTGTACCTATGCCTAGTATTCAATGGCATAAAGACGCAGAAACTATGTTTGTGCCACTAAAAAATGAAACTTTAATACCTCTTACTAGCCCCAACAACTCTGATTCTTTATTTAAATATTACGAAACTGCAAAAAATTGTTTATCGGACCATGAGCGTAAGGAGTTTGATCAAAAATTTCAATATTGGCTGAATTCGGAGGTTTTACCACATCTAAATGACGAAAAACTATATCCAGCTTTAGGGCACGTTCTAACGCTAGTGAATAAGACAAGACACCTTTGCGACACTGTCATCGACATTTACAATGATAATGTCTTGAGTGCACCCAAGAAAATGCAAATAGCTGGTATACCTATAGATCTTTCTTCAAGGAAAACGATAATTATACTTATAATAATAGTCCTGGAAATAGCTTGGTGTATACCCGCTCTCTGCTACTTGATGTGTACAAAATGTAGGAAGAAGAATAAATTCAGTAACGTCTACATGTACGTGGATCATCCCAACCCGAAAGCTCGACCAACATGCCTCAACAAATCCGAGTTCACTTCAACTTTGTCCCACACTGGCGGCATTAAAGACATGTCATGCGATGCTTACATAGATGATAGACCTTTACGCTTCAGCAGATCTCAAGGACATAATTACCCATCAAAACACGACAGAAATTGGAATTATGACTACGACACGTTTATGGAAAAAGCATTTTCGAATCAATCCTTGGCCAATAATAAATTAGAGACTACAAGCTCCGAAATACGTAAAATGAATTTAGCTAGCACTTTAGCTAGCACTTTGAACGAGCTACCTCCACAACCTAGAAAACATAACATAAAGATCGGTGTTTCGAAAAAAACTGGTACAAATAAAGTTTTCGCCAAAAAAACTTCAACATTATCCTATCCTGATATTTACAATTGTAGTGTTCCAACAACAGATATTACAAAACCGGAAAGTTATCCAACCATGCAACAGTTGGAAACGACTAAAACCGTAACTCTATTGAAATTTAGAGATCCTGACGTTAATAATAAAATACCGGAGGTCATGAGAGAAGAAAAAGATACTCAAAAGTGTTTGCCACAGACGATAAGTAAATGCAATCAGTCAATTGAAAGATCTTCTAAGACTACAATGGTGGGCACGCACAGTTCTGAAATGAAGTTAATGAAGACACAAACGCAAAAAGATATTCGGAAGAAAGGTGTAAGGTTGGTGTCAGGTAAGCCATATTTAGAGATCACGATAGAAAATAAGCCACAGAGGGAAACAACTGACCACGTTTCATTTGACCTCGGCAGTCGTAAAAGTAAGCACGCTAAACCAAGTAAGATTCCAAAAAGAAATTTTAACAACAGTGAAGCTCAAACCTATCGATCTGAACTAACCAAGAAGGCACAGAATCCTCTGTTTGCAAAACGTAAAAGTTTCATACCTCAACCGAAACAGCAAAGAGCTAAAGATGACCTCAATATAAAAGATAAGAAGACTTCTAATAAGAAGAGTAAATTAAATACTACGTTTTAGTATCTTAGTTGTTTAGTTATTCATACGATATTTTTATTAAAATTATATTTTTAAGATTCATTGTTGTCTCAACATGTTTTTTTTTCCTGGACTATAAAGTATGTTACAAAAGTCCTGTAATCCACTCATAGATATTTATAGGTTTCCTCCCGCACATTTCCCAAACAAAATAAAAAAAACCCGGCTAAGTGCGAGTCGGACCGGTTCCGTATCATGTTGTATGGGAACCCCACTATTTTTTTGTTTTTAGTATTTGTTGTTATAGCGGCAACATAAATACATCTTCTGTTAAAATTTCAAATATCTAGCTTTCACGGTTCTCGAGATACAGCCTGGTGAAAGCCAGACAGACAGATAGTCTGTCCCTTTAGGTACAGAAACCTAAAAATTATAGTAAAAGTTTATATTTTTGAATTTGAGAACTCTTAAGGCGCTCTTCCAGTACCGTGTGTAGGTATTCACATTACCTTAGCGCCCGCTCTCAAAGACGTAGCGTGCTGCGTGCTAACTGTTATATTTGATCGATATGCAAAACATTTTAGCATTATTATCCACAAATATAGTTCCTAGAGGTCAAAACCTATCATTTGATTCATTTTTAGAAACAAACGTTAACTATTTTTGAATATAACCCGATAAACGATCTAATAATTCTTTGTTTTCTAACATTTTTTCTATCGAACGAAGTTGTTCATATCATGTTTTCAACCACAATAAACAAAAATATGGTTATTAAACTACAATATCCATTTATATCCAAATAACAAAAAAAGAGTATTTGATTACTTAGAGTTGCTTAAAACAAAGGTCGATTTTGGTAGCTTTATTAGCACATGGCCTTAAGAGCCCGTTCCCATAATAATGAATGTTCTATATCTTGAAAATTCCTCAGAATTTCAGTAAATTAGGGCAATTTTCTCTTACTTTAATTTCAAATAACTCTTGTTTCCAGGCAAAAACATTTTTTTTAATGTCTTTTGGGTACCTACTAGAACCTAAGAGCGATTTTGTTTAAATAAATTCCCCTATTCCATATCCCCACTGGTCCCTACCACTTGCAGTTTTTTCCCAATTATGGCTACCTGTGGGATATATGGAACGTTCTGCTCCATAAATCCCTACCGATCCGCACTTTGATAGTTCTTAAAGAACCTAACAAACGCATTGGGATTGTTCATTTATGTTTTTGAATTGAAATTACAAAACCATTTAGAGAATTGACTTCTTCTACATTATAATCTATACTTATACTTATTATCTATACTAATATTATAAAGCTGAAGAGTTTGTTTGTTTGTTTGAACGCGCTAATCTCAGGAACTACTGGTTCGAATTGAAAAAATATTTTTGTGTTGGATAGTCCATTTATCGAGGAAGGCTATAGGCTACTTTTTATCATGATATTCCCACGGGATTGGGAGTTCCGCGGGTGAAACTGCGGAGCGCTGCTAGTTAAACATATAATCAAAACTAAACGTTCATGTAGCATAATATGTTTAACCTTCACTTTTTTGAGTTTGACTTGCCCTCTGGTGACGGCACCATCGGCGTTATGACGAAATCGACATGTGCCATTTATGAAGTAAGTAAAAAAATCAACACTTTTTTACACAAATTAGGTAATGGAAGACATTGATATTACGCCATTGGTAACGTCAACACGTTTAAAAGTTTAGAAATAACAAAAAAATATCTGAAAAATAACAAAAAAAATTAGAGGTATCAAGGAAAATGACAAAAATATTCAAATAAGTATCTTAAAAAGTCTATATTTACGGAAAATAATATAAACACCATAGGTGAGGATATTTGGACAATTGCACTGAAATATGAAATTGTATTAAACAATGCCACTTCCACACCAGTAAACCGACACCGCTAATCACAGTGACGAATTTATCGGGCGCGATCCGAGTGAGTAATGCAGGGTGGTTTCGCAGTGGTAGCAGTGAATTATAGCTTCACCCTATACCTCAGGTGGCCGGTGAAAACGATAATCTGTCATTAGACCCTGGTCAAAGCCACTTAGCTGATTGGTGCACTGTCCAGAACATGTTCAAGGTAAAAGGTTTACAAACTCAAAACTTTATTATATAGACATATAAAATGCTTTGTCCTGAACGACTGACTGACTGACGGATCAACGCACAGCCTAAACCGCTGATAGTAAAGACCTAAAACTTGGAGGGTGTGTTCTTTGTATGACGTAGACATCCGATAAGAAAAGATTTTCCGAAGGGGGTGAAAAAGGGGGGCAAAATTTTTATGGAACATGATTGGCCTATTTTCGACTTCTACGCGGACGAAGTCGCGGGCAAAAGCTAGTTCTAAATAAACACGGATCTGTGCTGCACCTAGGGTTACCATATGACAGGCGTTTGCCGCATTTTAGACAGGCGTGCGGCCGGCATTGTTCTGAGACAGTCTGAGACAAATATAATATCTGTATACCACAAGTAAATAACGGTTTATTTTATAAAAGTTCGTACTATACGGCTATAAAAATATATAATCATTTACCGTTACACCTGAAACAACTAAATGGTCTCCTTTTTCAAAAAAAACTAAAATCTTGGTTGATTTCCAAAGTTTTTTATAATATGGCTGAATTTTTCGAAGATGATGAAACATAAAAATACCTACGTATGTACCTACAAATTTAGTATAAGTTCTACCTATGTTTTAATATTGTATGCTCGGAATGAGTAATCTGTTGGCACTATATTATTTTTAAGACCTTTACCTATGTACACAGATTAAACAATAAATGATATTCTAATCTATTCTATTCTATTTTACAGGCATTTTTAAATTTCGCGCGCATTTGAATCAGTAAAAGCAATATTGATTACACAGGAAAATTACAAAACTGTATTAACTGTATATAGATTTTTACGTTTATATATTAGAAAAGAAAGGACTATTAAAAAAAATAATTTCCTCTGAAAAATATCAGTAATAAATATAATTCTTAATTATTATCTGTTGGCTTTTACTTATTACCTACAGCGTTTTGCTTTAAACAGGCATTTTTTTGAAAATTCATGCATTTTAGGTAACGTAGACAGGCATCCCTCTATTTACATATGGTAACCCTAGCTGCACCTAGGTTCCAACTTTGAATTGATCATATTTTAGCACAGTCATCATATTATGAATTACTAGCTGTCCCGGCAAACGTTGTTTTGCCATAATACAAAAAAAATAGATGTTGGCATATACTCAGATCTAATGGATATACACAAAATATTTCATACAAATCGGTTTAGCCGTTCAGGTGGAGATTGGCAACTAACACCACCACACAAGAATTTATATAAAACTAGCAAACCCGGCGAACTCCGTTTCGCCACCAGATTTTCCTGAATTTTCTTTTGCTATAAACCTCACGGAGCCCGAGACCTTACCAACGAATGCAAAACAGTGCGTTCTGGAGTTACAGCTTCAGGAAGGAAAACCCGAGTTATTTTTATATACTAGACTAGCTGCGCCCCACAGTTTCACCCGCGTAAGTCCCCATACCGTAGGAATATCGGGATAAATAGTTTGCGTTTATCCATTTTTCCAGCTTTCTACAATATTGAGTTTCATTGCAATCGGTTCATTGGTTTTCTGCGTGAAGGAGAAATAAACTTTCACATTTATTATTTTAGTAAGATAGGATATAATGAGATCACTTCCGGTGTAGAAAAAAAACAAAAGACGATCATAATAAACAAAAGACGGGAGTTTTGGCGGGAACAAGTTAATAACATGTCGTGCTGCAGTTTTATTTTCATGAAACTTAGTTGTAACCCGAGTTGAATTGTATAATTCTGGTGGAATGTTATTCAATTTAGTTCTGTGAAAGTGCACAAGTGTAGTGAAAGTAAAAATCAGTGTCAAACATGAAGTTTTCTCGTTGCCTCCAAATCTCCTATTAGGGTATGGTAAACTTGCTACCGCTTTACTATAGCCCCTGACTTGACGGACTATGACGACTTTGACTTTTTTGAAACACCTAAATCGGGCCTAAAGCCCGATTTATGAAAAATCAGGTCATAATTTGATGCAAAATATAACTTGACACTGGCTAAATGTACAAGCCGTGTGAAGCCATAATTAATAGAAAAAAATAATAATAAAGACGATACATTTCACCACTGAAAGTGTGTTCGTCTGTATGGCCAGACCATTGAATAATCCAAACTATTCCCAGAATTTACTACGTTTATGTGATAACGTTTATTTGTAAGCGTAAAATAGTAGTAAAACCTAGTAGGCTATTACGGACAACTGTTCGAAATTAGAAAAAATCAAACCTGGTCCTGTGGCCATAAATTAGGCAAGCAGTAGGACGATTTGTCCGTTAATCCCGCGTCGATCGCGGATTATCCCGAACAATTGGTGTAATCCCACAACATTGCTTCAATCAGTGCGTCCGATATTTATTGAGGGCTGGCCTTCGTGGTCACCCTACTTCATCGGTCTTCGACGAACTTGTAATAGATTTTGGCAGGGCTATTACTTAACTTAATCTTCAACTTAATAGAAAGTCTTACATATAACTAGCTTTTGCAAACGACTTTGTCCGCGTAAGGTTTGAATTTTCCAAAATCCTTTTTGCAAATGCCTACAGCTATACAGGCCTGTATATGTATGCCAAATTAATAATAACCCTGTATATGTATGCCAAATTAATAATTACCCTGTATATGTATGCCAAATTAATAATAACCCTGTATATGTATGCCAAATTAATAATAACCCTGTATATGTATGCCAAATTAATAATAACCCTGTATATGTATGCCAAATTTTAGCGCGATCCGTCCACTGGTTTAAGCTGTGCGTTGACATATCAGTCTGTCAGGTCTTTGAATTTTATATTTATACTAGCTTTTGCCTGCGACTTCGGCCGCGTATAAGTCGAAAATGGACCAACGAATCACGTTTTCCCATACAAACTTTGCCCCCCTTTTTCACCCCCTTAGTAGTAAAATTTTGGTAAATCCTTTCTTATCGGATGCCTACGTCACACAAAAAAAACCCCTACACGTTTCAGGTCTCTACGAACAGCGGTTAAGACTATGCGTTGATCAGCCAGGACAAAGCACTTTATATGTATAGAATAGATAGCAATAGTGATGATTCTGTTTGTTTAAACTGAACTACGTTTTTGAAGAATATTCCTTTTAAGAATCTACAGTTTAAAGAGTCTGATATTTTCCGAATCTGCCATTCACCGAATAAAGGGATCAAAATACACATCAATCCACCGATTTTTGTAAAAAATTCTCGCCTACAAACTGATACCTCGAACTATTTACTTCAAAGGTAAAAAATAAAACACTCCGAAAAGTAACTCTACCCTAGAAAATGATAAAGTCCTTATTAATTGTGATATTTAATAATTTAATACCTAGCCACCGGTCAGTACCCAGCCTATGGCGTTGATTTATGTACGGGACCCACTGGATTAAGCATTAAGCTACCGACTGTACTTGCTGGCCACAAATCCATGGATGAACAGATGTATTTTTGGGTTCAGCAGATTTACGAACAAATTATTCAAATGTGAATAGCAATATTTCACGGTCATCGTGATGACCTGTTTTCAAAAAATGAATGTATCCAACATTTCATAAAGACCTGATCTAAAGTACTTACTAACTTTATTGACGTGTATACCTAAACACCGGTATTCACAAAAAAGTGTGACGTCATGCGTTACGTTACGTTACTGACAAGGTAACCATAGCAATGTATTGAAGTATGCAAAATGGCAATGTGGCAGGTTCTGTTGACATGATAGGTAACCATATATTGAAGTATGCAAAATAGTAATGTCAGATACAAAAGAGTTCTCATGACGTTATCACGGACAATCGTCCGTAAACCGACTATACAGACAATCTTTTTTTTATGATCTTTTCTGTTCTAGATGATTAGTACCTACAACATCAGCATGCCATTTAGGATGATGTAGTAAGTAACATTGGAAGTATATTTGACAGAATAGGTTTGCTCAGCACCTAAATACACCATTGAGTTTTGGCGGGAACGAGTTAACAACATGTCGTGCTGCAGTTTTATTTTCATGAAACTTAGTTGTAACCCGAGTTGAATTGTATAATTCTGGTGGAATGTTATTCAATTTAGTCCTGTGAAAGTGCACAAGTGTAGTGAAAGTAAAAATCAGTGTCAAACATGAAGTTTTCTCGTTGCCTCCGAATCTCCTATTAAGGTTATGGTAAACTTGCAACTGCTTTACTATAGCCCTGACTTGACGGACTATGACGATTTTGACTGTTTTGAAACACTTTAGGCCCGATTTATGAAAAATCGGGTCATAATTTGATGCAAAATATAACTTGACACTGGCTAAATGCACAAGCCGTGCGAAGCCATAATTAATAAAAATAAAAAATACACCAATGTCTCAGTCTGTCGTATTCAGAAGAACGAACTCCTCAATCCCTCTGGAGCTACCTAAACCATAGAAGTAACCTACTTCGATGGCCGTGGGTTTGATCATAATTAAACGTAAGAACAATGTAAAAAGATAACATTTCGTATAAAAAATTGGTACACGGCGAGCCTGCGCCTTTAGACATATTCGTAATGATTTTTGAACCAACACAGTGCCAGTTTTATGGAAATTACTAGCTTCTTTCCGCAACTTTGCCCGCATGGCCTGCATTAAAAACCTTTGCTCAATGGAAAGAACACAACTTCAAAATTGCATAGCTTTGGGACCAACGGTTTAATCTGTGCGTTAATATCAGGACTTTGATTTTTACATTTTTAAATAAGTTAATACGCGGTTTCACCCGCGTAACTCGATTCCGTGGGAATATCGAGAAAAAAAGTACTGTATGTTACTCCTAATGAACCAATGTATCCTCATATCAAGTTTCATCTTATTCGGTTCAGTAGTTTCGGAGGCTAATCAATACAAACGAACAAACAAAATATATATATTAAAAACTTGCAAATTTTCAACAGCAGACTTCTTCATCTTTACCTAATTTAATTATGAACTGTTTTATCTTGAAAAAAATCCTTAAAAACTCTTTACTCTAATCTGCTGACAACCAGTAAAATGTTCATGGCCGTCTACATAGCAAACCTATAAATTAAACAATCTCTTCCCCCTGTTTGTTTGAAACAAAGATTTTAGAGATACCTTGAGCAACCCCTACTATCTGGAGGGTTTCGTAGATTACGAAGTCTTCGTCTGTAATGAAAGTGTCTAAAGACTTGAACTTTCATGAAAGGCGTTGAATTTGATAGATCACTTGATGTATAAAATCCTGCTTCTACTTATTAGTAACAAGCTGCGCTTCGCGGTTTGACCCACTTAATTCCAGGTTCCGAGGGAATATCAGGATAAAAAGTAGCCTATGTTACGATGAATTAATGTATCTTCATACCAAGTTTCATTAAATTCGGTTCTGTTGTTTTGGAGCCTATTCGTTACAAACAAAAATTATTTCCTTTATGTTATTTTAGTGTAGATGTAAATAGTGTAGACTAGCTGCGCCTCGCGGTTTCGCGTAAGTCCCACGAGAAATTTCGGGATCAAAAGTTTCTTCATTCTCTAAACTATCACTATGCCAATTTTCATTCAAATCGGTTCAGTCGTTTGACCGTAAAGAGGGAATAAACATCCAATTAAATAAACAAACTTTCGAATTGATAATATTAGTTAGGATAGGATGTAATCATTATGTGATTTGTTATGAACCTTGATTTTACCTTTCGTTTGCTAATCGTTAGTTTACTAAAATATTCAATCAAACTTCAATCAATAAGGCACTAAGCATTTTGCTTCGTCATTACTTATTCATACTGCGCAGGAATTGCATGAGTTGCCTGCGTCTGTGTTACCTGACGTACTTATATAATTTAGGGGTCTAAAAGTCGCTAGTGAACAGGTATCTACGAGGTCACCATGCTCCATCACCGCATCATCACTTACACTTGTGTAAAAAAAACTTAAAAGATTATTTCACCATAGTTTGATTTATAATTCTTTCGAAGTTGCTTATAAAATCTTAACTTATTCAAACGAGTAATTATTTCTCCATTCGTGATCCTCTCGAAGTAACGTATAAAATTCAGAACTTGTTCAACCGACATAACGATTTGTCTTCTACTGTCACACGACTAATGTCAAATAAGAAAAATGTCCAAAGCCAATGTCCAAAAGTTATACAGTCCCATTATAAAAATGTCTAATTATTAAAATGTCCAGTACTAAACATGTCCAATAGTGAAATGTCTAATAATAAATTTGTCCAATTATAATAATATCCAATTATAAAAAACTAACTGCGCCCCGCGGTTTCACCCTCGTTAGTCCCGATCTCGTGTCAATATCGGGATAAAAAGCCTATATGTTAATTCAGGTCTCCAGCTATCTAGATATCGAGTTTCATCGCAATCGGTCCAGTAGTTTTTGCGTGAAGGAGTAACAAACATACATACACACACACATACACAAACTTTCACATTTATAATTTAAGAAACTAGACTTTACTAAAGGTAGTAACATTGTAGGGGCATTTCTCACACCGACAGCCAACTCCGTCGACTCTATGTGTGGGTGTGCAAATAATTCCCGTCCTTAATTGAGGCAGATAGGTGTGGTAGTAATTACGGTGTAACAAGCTCCCTCGGGATCAAGACTTGAGATATCGCGACAGACCCTTTCGCCAGATGCCATGCCGGGTGAAAAACGAACCTCGAGATAACTGAGAATGTTGATAACTGCGCTCTTATTATTTCGGAGTTAGGCTAAGAAAAGCTGCGGTATGGATTTCATTTTTGCTTGTCTCAGAAACTACTGAACAAACTTTGACGCAGTCTTGGGTTACAAAAGTTTTTTGATTTACTATACCCTCCAAAGACTACCTATGCAAAAAGAAAAATGCTATATTTCAAACTGTTTTAGGCTGAAAACTGAATTTTCTGTATGAAAGGTTTTCTAGATATCTTCTTCAGTTTACTATATCAAATATTTGAAGCAAGCAAGAGCCTAAAACAACATTATCTAAAAACAATAGCAAACCCTTTACTGAAAACCAGTCAAGCAGCCACAATAATCACACCACGCAAACATCTCCTGTCTCAGAATCTAAGGAATCACTATTTATTGAGCTCCTAATGTCAACCAACCAAATAACCGCGGAATTTTACTAACACCAACCATTTTAACCTGATCTCCTTAGGAGTAGTATTCTTGTTTATTTTCATTGCTCGTTGCCGAGAGTGACAGTTCAAGTTAGGGTGGTAATGACAAATTACACGATGGGGGAGTTAAACAAATTAATCACAGAGTCCAATTTGGTGGAAAACAATGTAAGGGTGAGAGGAGTGGAATGATAGTGGTATGGTATTGTGAACTTGATGTTATGTATCACTTCCACTGAGGATTTGGTACTTATCTATCAAAATTATGTCTTTTTAGTAAGTTCCTGTAATGTATCATATTGCCATAAGGCAAAAAATCACATCATTGAGAAGAAGTTTTGTGGACCTTTTTCTGCCAGACATCAGAAAACCATCTTACAGAAATCTCATTGTTTTGGCTTTACGGGCTAAAAACTGCCGCTCTCTAGGCTTCGTACTTGAGCCTTGGGTTGAATGTATTCAGCCTGTTAGTAAATCGTGGTCTGCTAGAACAGCATCCTATTGTTTTCAATTTCAGCCCAGTAATCTTATGTAATTATCAGGATAAAAAGTACAGTATATAAATAGCTTATTTCTGTGCCTTAACTTACCAGTTATACTTAAATATTTTTGGTTTCGTCCTACGAGGTTGTCCTATGAGCAATTTGCTGCGCGCTCGAGGTGCAATTTCTGTTTGTCCCTCCGGAGATCTTTATTAGATCCTCTCCACTGGTTGACCCGTCTTCGAATAATCGGTGGAACATTGCTTTTGGACTAGTTCGCCATTTAAGCCTTGATAGCGTCACGACTAGATAGTCGTTTGTCTTCTAAAGTACAGTGTGGTACAGTCATCTGGAGAATCAAAACACGCGACGAATTCAGAATCTAATTCTTTTTTTTGATGTCAGTTACAAAAAAAACGCGACGGATTCCGCACTCCTCCTTTTTCGTCTTCGCTTAAAAATAATGAACCACGTCATTTTTTACTTGGACGGTAAATAAACAATAGAGTAAATCAAGTTTACCCTACTTCATCCACCTGGCGGAACAATTGGTCAAGGGTGAATCGTTGCGTGAAATAATTACAAAAATGACCGGAAGTGAGTTCCGCACCGTTTCCCTACTTCCGACTGCGCCATTGGTGGACGTCACCTTTGAACCCACCCCTGTGTGATATATGAATCACCCTATGTGTAAAATAAAAATGTATACAGATGTCGTACAGTAATATTTATTAAGCTATATATATTTACTAAGGTATTAAGCATTGTCCAATAGACTTAGTTCTGCCACTTACGCCCGTTAAGAAAATTCACGAATACACGGCCATTGAGACTGCTCGCCTAGTCTATTTCAGCCACTTCCACAGTGTCATGTCGTACGGCATCCTATTATATTATTATATTGGATGCTGCAATATCTAGCATCAATACCTATACATCAATACTAGCATCAATATCTGCAGCACACCCCCAGGTGTGCTTCAATATCAATATTGATGCTATTTGCATATTTTCGGCGTGACCGAATCAAGAAATTCCGTAACGAAAATAAAACCTCACCCCCCCACTCCGCCTACCATGTATTTATTTACTAGTTACGGTTTCACCAAGTTTGTCCCAGGATAAAAGACAGACTCGCGGAAATGCTGCCAGATACAGTTTTACATTGGATGTGGCCACGTAGTGCGAATCCCATCACGTGAACCATTTAACTTTGAAGCTACAGTCTTTGACTATTTTAAACATTAGTCCATAAGTATGGTCCTATTATAGATGAATGTGGTCCTATATTGGAATCGAGGTTGGTTCCAAAAACCGAATTTCAATAGATTCCAGTTATATATTATTGTGACCAGAAATACAAATGACAAAACACAGTTAATATGATTGTTATAGATATAAATTCATGTTCTTTGCGATCAGATGCTCTAAAATCCGTTTTTTTTTAATTGCTTTTTCGATTCAAATCGCAAAAAGCATTGAATTGCCTAATAAGTCTCGAGATTTCATTTTTAGGGCTTTATCAAATCAATTACTGCAATCATTTTTTTAAGAGCTATGGTGAATTATTTGAAACCTTCCAAGTAAAATATGACTATTGCGCCTTGCGGTTTTACTCCTTGAGAATATCGGATTTTAAAAAGCCACCTAGGTACGTGTTAGTTAAGAGCTCCACGTGTCTTATACTTACTTTTATTTTATCGCAAGTTGTTCGGGATTTTTTGCGCGGAGTGTAACAATAATGAACAGACACACTTACAAACTTTTCCATTTAAGTATTATATAAGTACGATTTATTTAATTATACTTTTATTTGTGTCTAGTTTACTTTTATTCACATCTACTTTTATTTCGGTCTATTCCTCTTTAACCACAGTTTTGACATAGGCGACACTTTAGTTTCTTTTGAGCACCTGAGAAAATAATCACCCAGGTGCTCAAATGCGACTCGTTACCAATACCTAGTAAATTAATAAAAGCGACTAGGTCCTCAAAGGCGACTCGAAACACCCGGAAAAATCAGTAAATTCCTTCTAAACAGCTGAATGAAGGGCTAACTTTCTAAAACCTCTTAAAAACTAAAATAGACTTCCAACTCAACATTCATTTAATATTCATTCTAAACAAAAACTACAAAAGATGTAAGCTACCTATCAGATAAACTTCAAAACTTTTAATCTCGAATGTCGTAAGAGGCAATAAATCTCGTTCGACTGCTGCAAGAGATAAACAAATTAGAGGCGATAAGGCCTCTGTGGTGAACGTCATAATAACTCATCTTATTGATAAGGGAGGGCTTGTGCCGGGACCGCCAGATGCACTTAAATAGCTTCCTGGTTATATTGGACTTGAATGAACACGCGCTACGAGAATGTGCTCTGTGGATACTATTTATTCCGATTTTTCCGCGGGATCGACACGTTACCTGTCTTGGCCTTTTGCGTTTTGATAATCTGCTGGTCATGCACGAATTGACGAATCTAATTACGCGATACGCCAAAAATGTATGTATTGGCCGTTACTGTTTTTGGTACTTCAGTATCATGGTCATTCACGAATTGACGAATCTAAATACGCAATACGCCAAAAAAGTATGTATCGGCCTTTTGCGTTTTTGGTCATAATATGCGACAGAAATCTCTACGATACGTTACAACCGCGAAACACAGGTACTTTAAAATATTTTTTTAAATACTTACTTACACAGTTATTGGTAACAATGTGTGGCTGAAAACTAATAAAAGTAGATTCGTAATTAATATTCTATAAATATAAAATTCAAAGCCCTGACTGATATATCAACGCACAGTTCAAACCACCATTAATGTAGGTATCCACTAAGAAAGGATTTTGGAAAATGCAACTCCCACGAGATTGCGGATAATAGCTAGTTATGACTATTCATCGTTAAAAGAGGAAAAAGATAGATAAAAGTTTATTATCTACTTATAAAATCAAATTATCTATACTAATATTATAAAGCTGAAGAGTTTGTTTGTTTGTTTGAACGCGCTAATCTCAGGAACTACTGGTTCGAATTGAAAAAATCGTTTTGTGTTGGATAGGCCATTTATCGAGGAAGGCTATAGGCTACTTTTTATCCCGATATTCCCACGGGATCTGGAGTTGGAGCGCTGCTAGTTCTAGATATAAATTAACTAGCGGCAAAACTAGGTAAGTAAGTAAATTTTTTGATTGGGGACTATTAGTAACCTATATCTCTTTTATTTCATTAATTGAATATATATTGACGACCCAGTTGGCACAATGGTCACCATGCCGGACTGCCAAACACAGGGTTGCGGGTTCGATTCCCGCCTCAGACAAGTATTTATGCTCAGATGTTTGTCTGTGGTCTGGTTGTTTCTATGTATTATAAGTATATATTTACAAAATAAAAAGTATATAAGTAGTATATCCGTTGTCTAGCACCCATAACACAAGTCGAGTTACTTAGCTTGGGGCTAGATGGCGATGTGTGGAATGTCCTGCAATATTTATTTATTATTTCAATATTCAATTCCAAACTCATAAAATATACAAAATAATCTGAACATGGAGGCTATTAAACTATTCCTTACAGAGAGGATCGCATATTTCAAACAATTAGACAACTAGTCGTGGCCAATTGGAACCTCCGACACTGCTATGTTGTAGAGACTAATGGAAACATGACAATGAAACGACCTGACAAAATGCGATTGGATTACAACGAGAGTACTGCACCAAATAAATTAGAATAAGAATAGATAGCATAAGATGAAGATAAGTATACTATAACTATCTTATATCTTTAAATGAGCAATTCTTGTATATATATATATATATATAATTGGAATCTCGGAATCGGCTCCAACGATTTTCATGAAATTTGGTATATAGGGGGTTTCGGGGGCGATAAATCGATCTAGCTAGGAATCATTTTTAGAAAATGTCATTTTATTCGTGTTTTATCGAAACTTACTTTTTTTTATCTGAAAAATATGACTCTTCCTGACATCTTTTGGCGAACTACTAATACTATTTTTTGTGAGCAATAAAGTTATTCCAGCAGATGGCGTTGTTAAGTAACACGAAGTCAATGAGTGTTTGCTTTGAGGTTAGACTAAGTAAAAAAAAATACTGATTAAAGCTCGGTCATCCAGGTACTATAGTATAAGCGACCACCTAGTTGGCACAATGGTCACCATGCCGCACTGCCAAACACAGGGTTGCGGGTTCAATTCCCGCCTCAGACAAGTATTTATAGATATTTGGCTGTGGTCTGGTTGTTTCTATGTATTATAAGTATATATTTACAAAAGAAAAGTATATAAGTAGTATATCCGTTGTCTAGCACCCATAACACAAGTCTAGTTACTTAGTTTGGGGCTAGATGGCGATGTGTAGAATGTCCTGTAACATTTATATTTATTTATTTATACTATTATCATTTCTGCGTCTGTCGTTCCTGACGTGTCTGTTCGCTGACGACTTGAAGACCAACTTCCAGTCGCGAGTGATCATCTTCCAGGATCTTCTAGGAAAGCGTGCTACATTCTAGACTGCATCGTCACTTACCGCGAAGTTCCGAAAGGACCAAACAGACTTCAACCAGGTGTCATAATAATCTCATTCGTTAATCTTTTCGAAGAAATCGTGACTTATTTTAAATACTACCTACTGAACGTCTAAAAACTGTACTCAATTTATTGTTTTAAAACACTACAAATAAAAAAAGCTATTACATCGTGCGAGCTTCGTACAATCGTACCATATAGATACACGTTAAGCGAACGCTCGGCCGAGCTACATGGTAGACAGAGTGGGGGTTGCTAGGTTTTATTTTCGTTAAGGAATTTCTTGATTCGGTCGCTGCGCTCAAAGGCTGCGATAAAAGCTATGCAATAGCTTAAAAATCTTAGTGTAAGCGTGCTAGAATTGCTTGTAAGGAGAAGGGTAGTTTGTAAGGTCGTAAGCATGGACGCTAGGTGAATTACAAAAAGTCCAGTTTCTCATTCAGGCTACGACATTCAATAGCCTGTGTCCAATGGCTATAACTCAATGGACAATAGTCCAGCCACTAATCCTGGTCCGTCCTCACCGCTCTAATGAAATTCCACGGGTTAGCCTCGGGCACATGTCATCGTAGTTTTAGGTCTTGCATCTGACATGCAAATTAAAATCTTATCAAATTGTAAGAAGGTATAAAATCTATTGAAGATATTCGTATGCAAAAATTAGTGAGATTCCCAACGTTGTGTTTGTATAATTTGGATTGTTATTGGCTTGTGAAATTGAAATTTATTTATCTTGACGTAAACATTATTTTTTATTCCTACACATTTTGAAAAATATTTAGTGAAGAAAAGGCAAAAGAATTTTCCAAATCGGTCCAGGCGTTTTCGAGTAATCGATGAACATACATAAATAAGTATATATATACGCGTCGAATTGAGAACCTCCTCCTTTTTTAAGTCGGTTAAACAGATACAATTTAGTGCAAGCTTTTTAAGGTTCCACAAACACGGGGCCCAGACCTAACTGTCTATCTGTCCGTCTCTCTGTCTGTCACCAGGCTGTATCTCATGAACCGTGATAGCTAGATACTCGTACTTAGTTGAAATTTTCACAGATTTATATTTCTGTCACTATAACAACAAATACTCAAAACAGAAAAAAAATTAAGTGGATCTCCCATACAACATTGTACGGAACCAATCGTGCGCGAACCGACTCGCACTTGACCGGTTTTTAAATCTAAAATCTTTAAACGAGCAATTCTTGTATATATATATATAATTAGGATCTCGGAAACGGCTCTAACGATACTCTTGAAATTTAGTATGTGGGGGGTTTTCGGCTCAAGGAATCGATTTATCAAGGTTCCAGGTCCGAAAAAAGCTCGATTGCCGAGATAATAGGCATTTGAAAAATATATATATCTATATATATAAAAATCAATTGCTGTTCGTTAGTCTCACTAAAACTCGAGAACGGCTGAACGGATTTATCTTATCTTAGTCTTGAAATGTTCGTGGAGGTCTAGGGAAGGTTTAAAAGGCGAGAAAAAATCGATATTCCCACGGGATCGGGACTTACGCGGGTGAAACCGCGGGGCGCAGCTAGTCTATCTATATATATAAAAATGAATTGCTGTTCGTTAGTCTCACTAAAACTCGAGAACGGCTCAACGGATTTATCTTATCTTAGTCTTGAAATGTTCGTGGAGGTCTAGGGAAGGTTTAAAAGGCGAGAAAAAATCGAATAATTTCCGGGAAATCCCTAAAACCAGCCCTTTTCTATTTCCCATACAAACGTTTTCTAGAGTCAATTCCTACGGGATCGGGACTTACGCGGGTGAAACCGCGGGGCGCAGCTAGTATATATATATACATATATATAATTAGGATCTCGGAAACGGCTCCAACGATACTCTTGAAATTTAGTATGTGGGGGTTTTCGGCTCAAGGAATCGATTTATCAAGGTTCCAGGTCCGAAAAAAGCTCGATTGCCGAGATATAGGCATTTGAAAAACCGTGTTGTAAGAAACTATCAGCGCCATGACAGATGAGGGCAACGCTGGGTAAAAAAGTAAAAAACTCTTTTTACTCTATACTTTCCATAAATACTGGCCGGTATCGTGAAAAAAATATTCTGTCATTGACTGTCAAAGTCAAAACTGCCCCTATAAAAGTTGTAGGTTTCCAAGTTTATCGGTAAGTATGTAATAGGTAGGTATTTATTAATAATCAGGACCTCGGAAACGGCTCCAACGAGTTTCATGTTTCATCATTTATATTTCGGGAACGGCTAAACCGATTTGGCTGAAAATTGGTGGGGAGGTAGCTTACAATCATAAGACGGACATAGGATATTTTTTTCGATATTCCCACGGGATCGGGACTTACGCGGGTAAAACCGCGGGCCACAGCTAGTTGAAAATAAAACTACGTATCCAAAACTTAAAACTCTTTATTCTCACTAAAAATAACACTAAGTAATGAATGTTTTACATTTTATCTTTCTTGAATGTTAATATCCTAGGATATGATACGCAAAGGCATGCAAACCACCATACCATAATTATAGACAGTCTTGCATTAAAACCACCATCAGATCAATTGTCTAAACGCTAATAACCTCTTCTCTCCCACTCTACTACAATGAATAGCGAAGATGCTAGACAGGGACAGGTAGGTCGCGTCCAACTGTGATATTATGTGAAACAGACTAGGGACTTTCTGTAGGCCAATCTATCCCTCTAGTGCAGTTACTAATCCTATCTGATAGTGTGGTCTACCTTCACTCTATCTGACGCATCGTCTGTGGAACTTCGCAGTATATTACGTCTTTTTGACTACATCTGTCAAATTTTACTTTGTGTATGGCAATAGAGTTTTTCCTTGATTAATTACTTGCAGTTTTAGATCGGTATTGGCTTAGTGGTAGATCCCGGCCGGGATTCGAAACCACGACCTTCAGAATGAAAGTCGTCCATTCTGAAGGTCGTGGTTTCGAATCCCGGCCGGGCGTGCACCGATGGATTTTCTTAAGGCCCTGTGCTAATAAAGCTACCAAAATCGACCTTTGTTTTAAGCAACTCTAAGTAATCAAATACTCTTTTTTTGTTATTTGGATATAAATGGATATTGTAGTTTAATAACCATATATTTGTTTATTTTGGTTGAAAACATGATATGAACAACTTCGTTCGATAAAAAAAATGTTAGAAAACAAAGAATTATTAGATCGTTTATCGAGTTTTATTCAAAAATAGTTAACGTTTGTTTCTTAAAATGAATCAAATGATAGGTTTTGACCTCTAGGAACTATATTTGTGGATAATAATGCTAAAATGTTTTGCATATCGATCAAATATAACAGTTAGCACGCAGCACGCTACGTCTTTGAGAGCGCGGGCTAAGGTAATGTGAATATCTACACACGGTAATGGAAGAGCGCCTTAAGTAAAATTTATGTGCGCTAATTGACATTGCTCTTACGGTGAAGGAAAACATCGTGATGAAACCCGCGGCTTAGTTGACTCCAAAAGTATTGACAAGTTCTCTCCTCTGAATATGGTCGACTAAGCTGAGAGGGAAGTAGGTGTTGGGCAAGCCTACTCCATCCTCACCCAAGGACCCAATTAAAAGGGTCTAATGGCGGAAAACAGCCCGTATACAAGTACTTGCAGTTTAGTTGCGTAATTCCTGATGCCGTGGGAATATCGAGATAAAAAGTAGCATGTTACTGCCCAGGTTTAAATATTTCGGTTTATAATAAATAGTCGGCGAGCAATCTTCCGTAGACAAAGTCTAGTCTGTAGAGAGCACTAAGTTGAATAATTTGAGATATCCATACGCTCATTTGTAAATAATGTAGGCGCCACTCATTGTAATAGAAGTCTCAGTTCCATTGATAGCGACCTAAACGCAGCCGAGTCATGATAGGGTTGATGCCATGTTGATGCGAAAGTACAATGAATTAATGCCCTGTTTACGTTATTCAAATCCATCGATAGAATCCAGCGCTAGATTGCAACTGGAAAAATGTAAACCCACACTAGAATGCACTGGATCCAGTGAGCAATCCAGTCCAGTAACTGGATTGGCGGTCTACCTTTGAATCCAGCACAACCATTCTAACGAAACATAATTATAAATTTTATTACATTAGCAGCGCTTCGCGGTTTCACCCGCGTAATTCCTGATCCCGTGGGAATATCGTAGCCTATATTACTCCCAATCAATGGATCTTCATACCAAGTTTAATCTAAATTTTCATTAGTTTCGGAGCCTATTCGTTAGAAACCAAAAAAAGAGTCAGAAACTTTACATGAGGGTTCCTTATAGGACGTAGGCAAACACTTAATAAGGATTTTTTGAAAATTGAACAATAAAAGTGTGGCACTCGGGGACTGCCGCGGTAAAGCTATTGCATCGTGCGAGCTTCGTACAGTCGTACCATATACATACACGTTAAGCGAACGCTCGGCCGAGCTACATGGTAGGCGGAGTGGGGGGTGTTAGGTTTTATTTTCGTTTCGGAATTTCTTGATTCGGTCGCCGCACTCAAAGCCCGCGATAAAAGCTATGCAATAGCTTAAAATCTTTCCTCTTTATTATATTAGTGTAGGTAATGATGAACCATTCATGGCCAAAGTTAGAGCTTTTAGAAAGTGTCAGCCCTAAGTTTAGGCCAATTACTTAAAGAGTACGTATCTCGCGACTACACCTGCTATTGTCCACAAATGAATGTATCACTTAATTCTCGCCCTCATACCGTTAGTGCTCTTCAAATGCTTTTAACATCTCTTTAGAAGGGTGCTAGCACTTTTTGCTATTAGCAAGCAATTTACGCTCAAGTATTTTTAGTGTCGAGTCAATGTGAAATTATGATATCTCGTTTTGACTTCAACTTCTATCTGGGTATTTTCGGAAGACCAGCACTGCAGCAGAATATTCTTTGCTGCAGTTTTTTGCCTGGGGTAGAACCTTTTCATGTCCAAGGAGCCGTGTATCATACACGGCTCCTTGGACATTTCTTTTATAAACCGACGAAAAAAAAGAAAGGAGGTCAGCGTCGAATTGAGAACCTCCTACCTACTAGAGACCCGCTCCGGCTTCGCACGACTATATTATACATATAAACCTTTCTCGAATCACTCCATTTATTCAAAAAACCGCATCAAAATCTGTTGCGTAGTTTTCTAAGCATACATAGGGACAGACAGCGGAAAGTGACTTTGTTTTATACTATGTAATGATAATGCTACTTGAATCTCCCTGTTAATTTGTTCGAAGTTTGAATCTAGATATTCTTCCGGGATCATGAATCGGGGCCCAGTTAGAATGTAATGCGTACATCAAATTACCGCTGTTTTCTCGTGGTCCCAGGATTTTGTCCCATTAATGGGACCACGAGGGAGAACTGTCAAATTACTTTGCCCATACAAATGGACCACGCATATTGTCGCTATTGTTAAATGTCCGTTATGCTAACGTTTTACAAGACAGAGGCCTTGTGCTTACATTGCAATACGTCTGCTTATGGAAGCTGAGTTTAAGCATACGCATGCAAGCTTTTCTCTCGTATGAATCTTAATTTCTCATATATTTCAAATTGAAAAAATATGTAATTATTTTTGCTTGAAAAGAGTTGAGGCATATATACCTCTACTTTTTACCGAAGTTCGTAGATTTAGATTAGATTATTAGATTTAGATATTTGTCGGTGGTCTGGTTGTTTCTATGTATTATAAGTATATATTTACAAAAGAAGAGTAATATAGTAGTATATCCGTTGTCTAGCACCAATAACACAAGTCTAGTTACTTACCTTGGGGCTAGATGGCGATGTGTAGAATGTCCTGCAATATTTATTTATTTATTTGAATACTGCGAGGCCGTGTCGTAAAATCAGCGCTTGCACTGGTGCTGAAATTATTTTGCTGATGCAGCTTTTTAGACGCACACTAGCTTTTGCCCGCGACTTCGTCCGCGTAAAAGTCGAAAATCGACCAAGGAATCACGTTGTCCCATACAAACTTTGCCCCCCTTTTCACCCCCTCCTTAGGAGTAAAATTTTGATAAATCCTTTCTTATCAGATGCCTACGTCACACAAAGAACACACCCTCCAAGTTTCAGGTCTCTACGATCAGCGATTTAGGCTGTGCGTTGATCCGTCAGTCATTCAGGACAAATAATTTTATATGTTTAGATTTCCAGATCTTGTTTAACATTTTGTCCCATTCTCATAAACTTCTTTGTCAGTCTGTAAATTTTATGGACCTGTTGCTATTATGTACATTGTCTTCTGTGTAAATAGAGATGCCTTTCTTCTCTTTCTTCTTCATAAGCCTGTAATCCACATCTTAAAAAACCATAACAAATTCAAAGAGGGAATAAAAAATAAATCAAATGAAAGTATTAAAAAAGCCACAATTCTCTAGTACCTGTTTGAGTGAACAACGTCTTAAAACGATTACATTCATCCCCCTGCGACACGCAAACCGCATTAGATATGTTAAATCCTTACCCTGCGAGGGGGGGAGGGGGGGCGATATTTTTATTCGTATCGCTTACTTTCCTGATTATTGTTCGGGTGTTATTTGCATTACACACGGGGGTGTGCGGTTTAGCTGTTTTGATACTGGTTGGATTTCGAATTTGTAGATACTTAACATATTTTTGGCCTTTAGATGATTTACACAGCGCTAGCACTTTAATCCATGCTCTGGCCTGGGGCATGTATTGTACCTTTTTAATTGGGTCCTTTTTGCGTGAGGATGGAGTAGGCTTGCCCAGCACCTACTACCCTCTCAGCGTAGTCGACCATGTCCAGAGGAGAGAACTTGTCAATACTTCTGGAGGCTACTAAGCCGCTGGTTTCATCACGATGTTTTCCTTCACCGTAAGAGCAATGTCAATTAGAGCACATAAATTTTTCTTAAGAAAAATCCATTGGTGCACGGCCAGCCGGGATTCGAACCCACGACCTTCAGAATGAAAGTCGAGGTATCTACCACTAAGCCAACACCGCTCTTGACGGGGGCATGTATTAGATGAAGTTGGCTTGCTTATCTTCCCATCTTATCATCTAAAACTCCAAGGCGAGTTTTTGTTAAAGAGCAGCTGAACAAAAAGATAAATAAAGGCATCCTTCCTCTTCGCGAAAATAATATAAAAGTCCATGCCGAGTCGCATAAGGTGAGTTGTCATAGTTAAAATGTAACAAGTGGAAACTTGTTTCCATCTAGCGTAGTGAACCCAATTGATTGCGTCTATGGCCACCATATTACTATAGTACGTTAGACAGGCAACTGTCATCGATAAAATGCTGCCACTTGGTTTAAGCCATTTTGGCGCTGATGGCAGTAATGGGGGGTGGTGAAAGCCAAAAAATTTCCTTGGTGAAAACACTTGAAACTTATTGTGAAAACACTTGACACTTGTCTTGTACCTACTCGTACTTGTAAAATTGATAGGTCCACACCACACCCGCATTTTGTATTGAGACGTCATGTCACTACCACACAAATCAAAGCTGACGTTAACAGACTCAATAGAGGTACATAGAACAGAGCGCCCCGCGCCATAATGACTTGAAATTTATTTAGGTATGCAACGATCAACACACTTCGTTTGCGTATTCAGGTGACATTTCCATGATTTTTCCCGCCGAAACGTGGTGAAAAAGTCCAAGGCGTGAGTCAACTGTGCCGTCACGACTGTCGGAACTGAGTTTTTATTCAGTTTATTTTTATGTGAATCTTTTCTTCTGTCGCTCTTTATTTTCGAGTTACATTCCTTTTACTTACGCCAATAAACGCTGTTTACTTATTTCTTCTTCAGTAAGCTATAAATACGTACGTGTTTTCATCTTTTTTCTCAAGAAAAGCGACTCTCCCATCAAGATAATGTTATCTATAGGTAAATAATATAAAATTCAAAGTCCTGACTGACTAACTGACTGAATAATGTTTCAACGCATAGCTTACACACAGACACAGCTAATAGACTGATGATCGTGCTATTTGCCACACAGGAACTATAATATTATAACGTAGGCATCCGTTAAGAAAGAATTTTGGAAAATTGAACCTTTACGGGGACGAAGTCGCGGGTGTAAGCTAGTCTATTATTAATTAATAACAACAGAAATACATTGTCTGTGAAAATTTCAACTCTCTAGCTATCATGGTTCATGATATACTTACGGTGACAGCCAGACAGATGGACGGACAGCGAAGTCTTTTTTTGGAACGAAGTTCCTTATGGCGCGTTGCGAAAGGGGGCTAGACGGAAAAAATTAAGACCAAAAGTTGTAACTACACTTTTTGATTTTATTACAATTCCTTCCCAAAGGAGAATGGGAAAAAATGTACAGAGCTTGGGCCTGGAGGCCTCATGAAACGAGCCATATATCAAATGAAAGGTGGTTTCAAGAGGAACATTTTATTGTATGACCACTTTTTCAAATTAGTTGTGAGATCGGAGTTATAGGTCATTAATGATAGGTGGTCGATTCACTCTCCGTACACCACTAGGGAGTATTAACGCCTTAATAGAATCAAATGTAGCCATCGTATGGCAATGAGTCATATATCAAATGATAGGTTATTTCAAAAGAAATAATTTAATGTATGATGATTTTTTAAATTATTTTTAGTTTTAGTTTTATAGGCCATTTATGCTAAGTAGTAGGTATAGGTGTCTGAGGTCTTCTCTTGTGCAATGCAAAAGCTTGATTAGAATCAGATGTTGGTCTCCTCATGAAACGAGGCATATATCAAATGAAAGGTGGTTTCAAGAAAAACATTTTATTTTAAGACCACTTTTTCAAAATAGTTGTGGGTTCGGAGATATAGGTCATTAATGGTAGGTGGTCGTTTCACTTGCGAGTTTTCTCCGTACACCGCTAGGGAGTATTAACGCCTGAATAGAACCAGATGTAGCCATCGTACAGTAATGAGTCATACACCAAATAATAGTTTATTTCAAGAGGAATAATTCAGTGTACCATGACTTTCAAAAAATATTTTTATTTTTAGAGTTATAGGCCGTTATAGGCTAAGTAGTAGTAGGTATAGGTGATTGAGGTTTTCCTTTGTGCAATACAAACGCTTGGTTAGAACCAGATGTTGCACTCCTCATAAAACGAGGCATATAGCAAATGAAAGGTGGTTTCAAGAAAAACATTTTATTAAATGACCACTTTTTCAAAATAGTTGTGGATTCGAAGTTTTAGGTTAATAATGGTAGGTGGTCGGTACACTTGCGAACTTTCTCCGTACACCACTAGGGAGTATTAACACCAGAATAGAATCAGATGTAGCCATCGTATAGTAATTAGTCATATTATATCAAATAATAGTTTATTTCAAGAGATATAATTTAGTGTATCATGACTTTAAAAAAATATTTCTATTTTAGGGGTTATTGGTCATTTCTGTTAATTAGTAGATATCGGTGACTAAGGTCTTTCCTTGTGCAATGCAGATGCTTGGCTATAAACAGAATATGTTGCCCTCCTCATGAAACAAGTCATATATCAAATGAAAGGTGGTTTCAAGAAAAACATTTTATTTTAAGACCCCTTTTTCAAAATAGTTGTGGATTCAGAGTTATAGGTCAATAATGGTAGGTGATCGGTACACTTGCGAATTTTCTCTGTACACCACTAGGGAGTATTAACACCAGAATAGAATCAGATGTAGCCATCGTATAGTAATGAGTCATATTATATCAAATAATAGTTTATTTCAAGAGAAATAATTTAGTGTATCCTGACTTTTAAAAATTGTTTCTATTTTAGGGGATATAGGTCAATTCTGTTAATTAGTAGATATCGGTGACTAAGGTATTTCCTTATGCAATGCAGATGCTTGGCTATAAATAGAATATGTTGCCCTCCTCATGAAACAAGTCATATATCAAATGAAAGGTGGTTTTAAGGGAAACATTTTATTGTTAGACTACTTTTTCGAAATATTAGTGGGTTCGAAGTAAGAGATCGTTAAATGTACTTAAGTAAGTATTCGGTAGTATCAGAAATTGTTGACAATGTCTGTCGTGATATAGACATCACTATTTAGCATTATTTAGTGACACAACAGGCTGATAAAAAGCATGATGCTTATCGTAACCGAGGTATAGGTCACGAGTCGTGAGCTCAGATGTAGAGTCATACGCAAGCCATTTTGATGTTGATGGTTTGCTTTGTCGGAACCTATTGCAATCAATAAGTTCCGACAAAGCAAAACCATCTTTTTTGGACTAGGTATCTTCAAAAAACAAAAGGTACTCTTCATTATTCATACTCCGAAAGTGCCTAACGAGCGTGTTGAAAGTAAAACTTTCAGCCATAGGGAAAATCGCTTTCACTGACAACTTTCATGTCAAATCATAGCTTCGCACGACTTGTGTATATTGCCAGAGTTTAGTACTTAGTAGGTTTTTTCTCAGTAATCGAATTCAAGTAGATATATATTTAGTTCAAGATATTATTAACTTATTTAACAAAATAAATGAAAAGACGAAAATGGCCAAAGCGTCGTATGACCATGCTGCGCCGCCGCCAGCGCCCTGTCGTGATGTTGCTGATGTGGCTTTATACGACAGTACGGTCAGTGTTGTTCCTTTATTTAAAAAAAAATGTGTGGCACCCGGGACTGCCGCGGTAAAGCTATTGCATCGTGCGAGCTTCGTACCATACACATACACTTAAGCGAACGCTCGGCCGAGCTACATGGTGGTTGGAGTCGGGGGTGATAAAAGCTATGCAATAGCTTATGCAGATGCAGCTTATGCAGCAAATGCATTTTTAATTATTTTAAACGTTTTAGTTAGTAATATCTTTTGTTATTTTATTATGTTTTTGTGTTAAGTTTAATGTGGTTTTTCATTTATTATTGCGTATTTTGTGTAAATAATATTTTCTCGACAAACAGTGTTCTGTTATTTAACGAAATAATTTAAATCTTCAGACTCCGCGTCATGAATGTCCAACGGGACTCTGAACAGTCCCGTGGTCCAACTATTTAAAAAGTTGAACCACGACCTATAGTTGGAGGCCCAAGTGTGCGGTGGTTCAACGCGGATTGTGAATACAGAATTAATGAAATAGAGGATTATTCCTTTCGATTCCCGCTTAATGGGCCCCATGGTTGGACCACCACCCCGCACTTTTATTATTGAGTGGGGTCGTAAGATTTTCCTTACGGCCCCTATAAGCGGGAGTCGAAAGGAATAACCCTTGGAAATTATTCCTCTCAATGAAATTGATAACGAAGATTCATAGTTGCATCAGCGTTAGTCTCTATTCAGTGGGAATATCGAGAAAAATAATATTTTGTGTTAATCTAGGTCTCCAACAATTTCCATACCGAGTTTCATCACAATCGATTTAGTCGATTAGAAAAATACCTAGTCCCCAAACAGGAAAATCTGAATAGATATTATTGCAGTAACAAAAGAAACGCACGATAGGTACACGAGTACCTATCGTGCGTTTCTGCTCACGTCTCAACGTCTCAACGTACAAGACCCGTCACGAGACGTGAGCATTCTTTTCTTGTGTGGTTTGCAGGACATTGAACCTATTTATAATCCTACTTAGGTATCATAACCTATACCTCGGTTACGATAAGCATCATGCTTTTTATCAGCCTGCTATGCCACTAAATAGTATTAGGTAGTGATGACTAAATCACGACAACTATTTCTGATACAACTGAATACTTACTAAAGTACATTTATCGATCTCTAACTACGAAACCACTACTATTTCGAAAATATAGTCTTACAATAAAATGGTTCCCCTTAAAACCACCTTTCATTTTATAAATGACTCGTTTCAAGAGGAGAGCAACATCTGCTTTTAACCAAGCATCTGTATTGCACAAGTGAAGACCTCAGTCACCTATACCTACTACTTAGCATACAAAGTGTTTGTTTGTTTGTTTGATCGCTCTGATCTCAGAAACTACTGGTTCGGATAGAAAAAAATATATTTTTGTGTTGCATTAGTCCATTGTTGAATAAGGGTTTAGACTATTTTATATTTCGATATTACGCACGTAGTTACGCGGGTGAAACCGAGCGCTGCTAGTTTGATGTATGACTCGTTGCTATATGATGGGTACATCTGGTTCTATTCAGGCGTTAATACTCCCTAGCGGTGTACGGAGAAAACTCGCAAGTGAAACGACCACCTACCATTAATGACCTATATCTCCGAACCCACAACTATTTTGAAAAAGTGGTCTTAAAATAAAATGTTTTTCTTGAAACCACCTTTCATTTGATATATGACTCGTTTCATGAGGAGACCAACATCTGGTTCTAATCAAGCTTTTGCATTGCACAAGAGAAGACCTCAGTCACCTATACCTACTACTTAGCATAAATGGCCTATAAAACTAAAACTAAAAATAATTTAAAAAATCATCATACATTAAATTATTCCTTTTGAAATAACCTATCATATGATATATGACTCATTGCTATACGATGGCTACATTTGATTCTATTAAGGCGTTAATACTCCCTACTGGTGTACGGAGAGTGAATCGATCACCTATCATTAATGACCTATAACTCCGATCTCACAACTAATTTAAAAAAGTGGTCCTACAATAAAATGTTCCTCTTGAAACCACCTTTCATTTGATATATGACTCGTTTCATGAGGCCTCCAGGCCCAGAAAGACCATTCTCCTTTATCGAAAAAACTTCGTTCCGTCCGGGTGTCCCTTGACACCTCTCAAGTTTTTGTATTTTACCCTTTGGGTGCGAAGCCCTAAAAAGACCAGGTCATTGGGCGTTTCGCACCGCGAGCGGTTCGGACCGAGACCGCACATGAAATTATCAAATTTTCATCTCCTTATGATTCAATACATTTTACACCGGTACCTTTATACTTATAGTAACAAAGTCTATCTATTCCCCTAAAGACGGCATGCGGCAACATCCCCAAAAGTGTTATTTTGTGTTTTTATAAGTCGGTACCCACTCAGATATTCACAGTCGAGTTGTCGATTTGTTCACAACCCCCTTACCCCTTTGTGTACAATCGGATAAAGTGGTTGCAGAATAGGTGTTAATTTTCTTATGAAAATGCAATTTCAGTGCGTTTGTGACGAGCGTTGTTTTAAGATAATTGGAGACTGTATATTTCTTGAAAAAATCCGTTAATTTTATTATTTTGCGGTCTATTTGTGTTTACTATTTTATTGACTGAAAAGAGTTGTTCATAGTTGCAATTAAAGTAAGTATTAGACTAAAACATTTTAATGTAATTGTAACATCTTTCAATTCAACTCGTAAATGCAAGACAAATGTTTGAAATGCGGTTTGAGTTTTAATGTTTTAGTCTATGCACGATAGAAAATAAATAAAGATAAAATAATAAATATTGCAGGACATTCTACACATCGCCATCTAGCCCCAAGCTAAGTACTAGACTTGTGTTATGGGTGCTAGATAACGGATATACTACTTAAATACTTTTCTTTTGTAAATATATACTTATAATACATAGAAACAACCAGACGACAGACAAATATCTAAGCATAAATACCTACTTGTCTGAGGCGGAAATCGAACCCTGTGTTTGGCAGTCTGGTATGGTGACCATTGTGCCAACTGGGTCGTCAAAATAAATGGCTTATTCCCAAAGCTGGAAATGTTGAAAAGCAATGTATGAAACATTCATGGCTGTTTCATACATTGCTTTTCAACATTTCCATTCTCAACGGGTACATGAAATTATTTAGTACAGTTAGCAATAAAGACTTCGATAATATAAGATAATAAATTGTTTATTATTTAGGGGTAACTTTCTGGAAGAAAAAGCAACCCCTTTTTTGAACCTGTCATAATTCAGTTGTTATATTTTCAATTTTTGCCCATAAATCCTGTACTTGCCACGGGTAGCTCCTGTGGGAGTAAAAAGCTCAAAGGTTATGACATTTGACTTGCAGGTCGACCTTTCACTCTTCATGGTGATGACTCTACAAAGGGCAAACACTCAATAAATCGGATAATTTGTTTTTATGGCTGCGACATTTTATAGGAACACGAATTAGGATTTCAATCACATACAGATACATTTTTCTACTAACGATATCGATGCACACTTCGCTCGTACTTGCATACGCGTCCTTATGGTTCTATTCTTTACTCATGTGGTATCGGTACGGGTTGGACTGCATAATATGATTGTTCCGTTGTGTGTGTGACCCACTCTTATCTCGTCAAGCAGCTGATCGTTATAATTTACCTATAACTAAATGTTTCCTTACAATGGATACAAGTGTACTATGGTCTGATATTTTATAGATCTTTATCATAACCTATGTAAGTAATTTAAGTATTCGTTTCTACCCTCTATTTTCTTCTTTTTTTGTATAAAAATATTTGTTTTCCTTTTTTCCCCCTTATTTTAAGTAAGTATCTTGTGCCTAGTAGGAAGAGACTAGTCACCCACAACACAGGGTATCCTAGTGTGGGGACTAGAGTCTATAACTAGATGTAACCTGCAGTAATATTATAAGGTGCCTACCTAGACATGTAAGCATTATGTACTTCACCTTTTGTTGAATAAATATATTTGTATTTGTATTTTTTATTTTAATCATTATTTTTATGACTCCGTACCTCAAAAGGTAAAAAAGAATCCCTTATAAGATCACTTTCCTGTCCGTCTGTTATAGTCAGAGCAAGCCTTTAGAGAATGAAAAACGAACGAGCGAACAGGTATCTTCTAGAACTGCTTGGTCACCTACATTCAGGCAAGTACTAGGTATGATAGTAGTCAAACACTAACATATCATGTAAATAAAAAAATCGCATTAAGCCTGTTTAAAATAAAGAGCAAATTACTCTAAACTGCATTTTAAATCAGAGCAAATCTTCATCACGTGAAAGTACGTAGACTTCCACAGTATACATTTGATTCTGTGAATGCCACTTTTGGAATTGCTATTTTAGTTTCATCATCATATCAGTCACAGGACGTCCACTGCTGAACATAGGCCTCCCCCGAAGACTTCCAGGGCTCTTTTAGCTTGTTTTTTTGTAATTCAGCTAATCTAGATTTATTGATTAAATTAATCTTGCTCTGCCTTTGTTCTTAACAAAAACAACAGTAAAATCCATCAAAATCTAAGCCACAAAAATTTACTTCCGCAACCCATCAAAATACAATAAAGTAGCAACATTTATAATGAGAGTTAACAAACCGAGATTGTCGGTACAAATCGCGACAGACATCAATTTAAACCATTAACTTTGTACTGTAAAACAACGACCAATTTAACTTGAGCTTCTTTTAACTGCTTGAACTTAAAACGACAACTGTCAAAATAGTCTTGAAAGAGTCAAGAAAGGTCTCCTTTCTCTGGTGAACTTAATAATTTCGAAAATAATGCCCGATTTTCTTGTTACGTGAATTTAGAATTATAATGTAAAGGAATAGAGTCTAATTTGCCTGACTTGCGACCTAATTAAACAACCCTTTCTTCTTTGAGTGTAATTTGAAGCACCTGTGCCAGATCTATGAAATAAGAAATGTCATTTCAGTTTCATAGATAAGTAAAAACGAACTCAGAAACATTTTATAGGAACGTTACATAGACATCCATTTTAAACAGCAATTTGAGAGAGTACGCTGGTTAGGATTTCGCCATACATACGTATATTGCCTCTAAAGCATATTTTACTACTCAATTGAAACCGCGTTGAGCTTCCCTAGCCATTACATAGAAATGATAAAATTGAAAAGATTAGAAACCACTGATCTAGAGGAATTTACGAAGTAATTAAAAATGACTCTACCTCTTTTCATACATTAAAATTTAAGCAACTTGAAAATGATTTCTCTCACATTAATTTTTAAAATGGACTTGGTTTCTGCAGTCCAGTTACACGCCCCGTTCTAATGACGCATTATACCCTTGGGAGTAATAAACTATGCACTGCAGTTATAACCTAGTCTGTTTTTGTTGAAACAACCGTAGCATTTCACAATCTATTTACTTGAATTATTAACCATAGAGTACATAAAAATAAATATTTCGTTTTAAAATGTAAAAATTAAAAAAGTCTAATCTAAAAATCTAGTTTCCATCCTTTTTCGACTTTAGCTATTGCGTAGAAACGCCACGCGCGTCGCACATATCGCGATTGGTGATGAGTGCTGTCCCAGCACTGGGGGGGGATGTAGGCGAAGCTTTATAAATACTGGTGTTATAGATTTTTTAAATTTATTTTTTATTACTCATACTCCGAAAGTAGGTCTAAAGATGCCTGAAGAGCGTGTAGAAAGAAAAACTTTCAGCCCTAGGGAAAATAGCTTTCACTGACAGCTGTCATGTCAAATTATGGCTTCGCGCGGCTTGTGCAATGTGCTTGTAGCCAGTATCAGTATCATTACGCATTAGGAACTTCAAAAACCTAACCTCCTTGCTTTGGTTTTCACCAAAGAATAACAATTATGGCTTCACACGGCTCATGCATACCGCCAGAGGTAGTATGGAGTCTCTCATTCACTCTCGTTATTATGAAGAATTTTATGTATTATTCGTAATGAAAAGCACAGTGTTTACCTCGGGTAAAAGACTCATTGAGTCCCGAGACGGAGTTTGGCGCCCGAGCGTAGCGAGGGCGCTAATAGTTCGAGTTAATTTCACACCTATGGTAACAATGTACTATTACAACCTTGTTTTTGTGCGACGGCGCGAGTTGTCAGTTTTGGCAGGTCGGTCTTCGCTTCTGCTAGCTCGCCATCCTTTCAGCCATCGGCATTTGGCCATCGGTAACAAAGTGGTATCAATGAACTCTGAGATAACTCAGAATTTACATATTTAGATTGCAGATAATAAGATACCCATATAAAAATTTAGGTATTTCTCTGCATTATTTACAAGCTTATATACTAGATATAATAGATAAACACTTGCACCATAAAAACGAAATACCATCAAAAATTGATCAAATAATAAAAATAGGTTCTAAAACATGAAACCTAAATATAGAAAACGATTCTAGGCACTAAGATTGCATTAAGCTTAGCTTACATGTTGTCTTTTCGTAAAAATGAAGTCAACATTGATGATAATAAGTAATTATTTTATAATTATAACAGCAATAATTGGATGGGTCGGGGCGAGGGTCGTAATTCAATAAAGACTTATGATGGATCGCATCGCACCCTGCGCATTTATCAGGTCAGAGCATTGCGTCGCGATCACTTGGTGACAGACAGACAGTATGTCGGCAAAATCGAAAAAAAATGTATTTACGAATGTGTGATCACATCTGAGGCCTATACTTTTTGGATTAAAAAACTGACTGCTGCTAACTGTCGAGAAAGAAGTACATATAAGAATTTGAGTACCTTTGTACAGTATGCGTCATAAGCACACTATCAGTTTGCTACGATAATACTATAAACACTTTTTTATAGTATTATCATAGCAAACTCGATAATACTATAAACACTTTTTTATAGTATTATCATAGCAAACTCGATAATACTATAAACACTTTTTTATAGTATTATCATAGCAAACTCGATAATACTATAAACACTTTTTTATAGTATTATCATAGCAAACTCGATAATACTATAAACACTTTTTTATAGTATTATCGTAGCAAACTCAAAATCAGAAGATCGCAAGACCAATACTTATTGGTCTTGCGATCTTCTTCTAATTGACGTGACACACAAACATAAATACTTGAATTAAAAGTACTCAGTGTGATTATTATTTTCAACATGTTAGCTATGTCTTTAGTTAGCCGAGTGGTATAAGCCGCCACCCGCTACACCAACCGACCGACGTGGGTATGATCCACAGGTAACGTTGTTATAATGTTGAAATAGTGCTGCACAGGATTGTAAACGTTACGGTGCCAGTGTACTTTTGAACGTTGATTGTATATTGTACCAAAATTCTAATTGTACTACAGGATAGGTACTTGTTTATACATATATAAGTACATTATAATATAACCTGAGAATATAATATAGCTAAAGAGACAGTAGAAAGAGTTTGTAGACTTCTGTATCGATAGTCTTTTGTTTCTATTTTAATCTTCTTTTGTTTCTGTTTCGATGACCTGAAATGAACTGAAATGGCCTTTTGTTTTTGCACTAAAATCATAAAAAATAATTACACTAAAAACATTAAATTCACACTAGTTCAATCATGAAACTGTCCAATGAGACTAGCGGGAACGAACCGCAGAGACGAGCCTCAATAAATAAATGAAAAATAGATGTTCCATTTAACTTTTTCCCGCCCAAAAATCAAGTGCCGGAAAACTCGTTGATGACATTTTTTAAAACGATAAAATTCGCGTGTGACAACCACGCTAGTGTGCGTGTCTATTGTGTAGACCTCACATCGCACTAAAGGGGTTTTCGAGTGTGCTTTTCAATTTGCGTCGCCTAAGTGGCACAGGGAAAGGTATGGAGCTAAGAAATATTTGTGAGTTTTATATCAAACTACCTACAGCGTTTTATAAAATTGTTTTTTTGACGTGATGACGGCTTATAAATCGCTGAACATCGGCAGCGCTCACAAAAAAGAGTGACGTCATCGTTATTGACAAGAAAACCATAGCAACGTCACTCACGTTCCGCTAACGTGAGTTGTTGACAAGGTAACCATAGCAACGATATTTTCAAAACAGTTATTATAAAACTAAAGAATATAACTGCTTTATTCACTGTTATTAGCTACCCCGAACTCTTCAAACATTTTAGGGACTAAGTCTAAAGAGATCCCATCTCACCAATTTTATGAATTCAGTAAGTGGTTTTTTTACCTACCTATAAGCTCGTGACTCAAAATTACCCAAATAAACAGGGCCTTCGAGAGCCGCAACTGAACATAAGAAGACGGCAGTGGAACGAAGTCTTTTCCGACGCGTCTTCCTTTTGTAGCTGCACCGGCCTACGTATTGAAGCAAGGACAATTCCGCGATACGACTCTAAAGTCAAAGTCAAAAAAGTCAAAAAATGTATTTCTTTGGATGCTTAATACAATTGTACATAGACCACATGAAAACGTCTTAAAAACTAAGTGAGGATGTGTGCCTTCGGAACGCGTCCACCATTGAGAAGAAGGCACAGGAAACTCATGGGGTTTTTTTAAAGGAACTTTAGTTACTTTGCAACTAAATTATACATGAAGATTGTTCTAGTACTTATTGTACTAGTACAATCAGAATTGAGGCCTCATTTTGCGGAATGAATTGCTCCTTTAAATATGCGTAGATTACACTTATTTTTTATTTACCCTTACATTCTTCAGAAGAACATTTGGTAAGCGGGAAGTGGATCAAAATTAAGTTACAAGATTTCAACCGAACAAACATACATACATACATTGCAAGTTAAATAATAGTACATTACGATATAAGTGTGGTAAATTGATCTTTGCATAGAGGCGGTTTATACGCGCGAGCGGTAGCGAGCGTGTTAAAGAAGCCAAGATGCAAATATCAATTCCACACGTATATCGTACGACGTTTTTTATCACAGTTGCGAATAAAAGAAAAGACTTGAAAAGAAAACAAAATAATAATTAACAAAATATTTGTGATAAGTCTATGTTTACATTTTTTAAGGCAATATTTTTTGTTAATTATGCTCTGAAAAGGCCAGGCTAAAGACTTTTAACCTATACAGCCTTGTCTGACATACAATATTTTTTAGGGTTTTTTCTATTTGTTTTTGCGTCGGGGGTTAAGAACAAAATACAATGGTACGGAAAAACAATATATTTAAGTAAAGAAAAAACAAAATTAAACAACTCAATTTTTAATCGTTTTTAAGTCATTATCACGTAAAATTTTCGTTCGTAAACCGACTTTAGTCGAGACAACCATTTTTGCTAGCTAAAAAACTCTTTGGTACCTAACTTTTTTATACATCAAAACAGTATGTAATTAGCAATAAGATACGTATTTAACCTATCGGGATAACTTTACAGCACTAGGTTGGCAATGTAAAACGCACGCGTGCATAATATGTTGGATTATGAGCCTAAAAGCCCTTGAATAAGATCCACTTTATGAGCAAATGTGATAAAAAAGCTTTTAAAAATACCGACTCTAAAAGTTCCCTGTTCTTGGTCAAATCAAGTTCGTGTAATAGTGAAACTTTTTATACAATGGTGTGTTCAAAAACCTCGACGAGTGCAGCGGAAATGAAACGGAGCATGTGTCGATGAAATCGTCCACCGAACTATTGTCGAATGGGTATCAAAAAATACGTTTTTGAACGTAACGATACCTGTCAAACGGATAAAGAAAACTTTAGATGAAAAGTGGAAATCACCAACATAGAAAATAAAATTAGCCTTTAGAAAACTAGTGAAAGACATTTTTCAAGCTGGGATATGACTGGGATAGACTTCCGTCGATTCTACATGGGACAAAGCCATCCGTGTGACAACTAATAAGATCATTCGTTTTTTTTTAAGAAAACATGAATAGGAACCGCCCAAAATGAATAAATTAAAATAAAATTACAGGCCATGTTCCAGTTATATAAGAAAAATATCATCTAGGTTGTATTTTTTTTTTCCTTATATTATGGCTTCGCACGTGTGCATTGAGCCAGTGTCAAGTTATATCTTGCATCAAATTACGACCCGATCTTTCATAAATCGGGCCTAAAGTGTTTCAATACAGTCAAAGTCGTCATAGTCCGTCAAGTCAGGGGTTATAGTAAAGCGGTGGCAAGTTTACCATAACCTTAATAGGAGATTTGGAGGCAACGTGAAAACTGCATGTTTGACACTTATTTTTACTTTCACTACACTTGTGCACTTTCACAGAACTAAATTGAATAACATTCCACCAGAATTATACAATTCAACTCGGGTTACATCTAAGTTTCATGAAAATAAAACTGCAGCACGACATGTTGTTAACTCGTTCCCGCCAAAACTCAGGTTGTATTTGGAAAGCAGACGCAGTAGAGACGTCAAAATGTATTGTTTAAACCAGAGAGTTCTTAGCGCGCATAAAAATTTATGTCTCTACGATCAGCGGTTTAGGCTGAACGTTGATCCGTCAGTCAGTCAGGACAAAGCATTTTTATATGGAGACTAGCTTTTGCCCGCGACTTCGTCCACGTAAAAATCGGAAATGGTTCTAATAGGATCACGTGGTCCCATACAAACTTTGCCCCCCTTTTCACCCCCCTAAGGGGTAGAATTTCAAAAAATCCTTTCTTATCGGATGCCTACGTCATACAAAGAACACACCCTCCAAGTTTCAGGTGTCTACGATCAGCGGTTTTGGCTTAACGTTAATCCGTCAGTCAGGACAAAGCATTATAGATAGAAGATAAAACTTGGGTAAAGCTGTCATAAAGGAGCTAGCACACGATGCTAGTGGTCGAGGTGTAGTTAAATGTATCTAGTGTACTTTACGCACAGTATGTGCATTCGCACGTTATGTCGCGAGTGCTGTGACTTCCGCTCAACGCCACGAGATGACACTGTGCGCAACCTACATTCCTACCAGGGTTGCCCCATATCAAACACAAAAGATAAACGCAACAAGCATTTCTTATTTTTAGAAGTTATACTTCTTTAGGCGCATTGTGAAAAACTGATGAGTTTTTAGATGCGCGCACATCTGTGACACAAAAGTCACATGTTGCAGCTGCGTAACCCAAAAGTAAAACAGGTCGAAGCTGCGAGAGTAAAATTTTCTAGCATCTTAACACACTGTAAGTCTAAAGTAACAGGTTAAAGCTGTCCGCAAAATAAATATCAGACGGACGGACGCACAGACAGACGGGCGTATAACGAAATGTTCGAATTTCCATAAGTTGTAGAACAAAAGTTGTTCGCTTAGACGTCTAGAACAACCCCTTTTTGTATTAGAACCCCTTAGCTGAAATAAATTGTAAAATAAATAGTGGCTATGGTAAGATTAGATTCGTCTAGCTGTGTGAATATTTCAGGACATTCCACACATCGCCATCTAGCCCCAAGCTAAGTAACTAGACTTGTGTTATGGGTGCTAGACAACGGATATACTTATATACTTTTCTTTTGTAAATAAATACTTATAATACATAGAAACAACCAGACCACAGACAAATATCTAAGCATAAATACTTGTCTGAGGCGGGAATCGAACCCGCAACCCTGTGTTAGGCAGTCCGGCATGGTGACCATTGTGCCAACTGGGTCGTCAATAGCTTTTTTATTTATAAATTTATATTCTTCAGCGATATCAACCCTATTCAAAGATATCATTAAGATAATGGATGTCATGGACTCCAACTTTACAAGGGCTCTGGAAAATAGTGGCTCTACCATCTGAACACATTGAAACGTTAAGCCAAAACCAACTCTAATTCTTTAAGAGTAAAGGGTATATTGGTCTAAAGCGACAAGGTTTAGTGTCGCAGGCTAGATGGTGCGACAATCGTTGAGACATTAGCGACATCTCTTATAAGGAAAGAGTACCGACGCTCTCTCCATACAAACGTAGTCGAGTGTTTCATCGCTGGATAATGACACTAGAGCAAATATTTTTGTTGCATAAAACTTATAACTGGCATGACCATAGCCCTCTGCTTTTTGTTTTTTTAAATCTTAATTTTTATGATAATTAGAAAAGGAACCAAAGGAAAAAAACACAAAACATAGCGGCATAGTCGACCCAGTTGGCACAATGGTCACCATGCCGGACTGCACAGAGTTGCGGGTTCGATTCCCGCCTCAGATAAGTATTTATGCTTTGATATTTGTCTGTGGTCTGGTTGTTTCTATGTATTATAAGTTTAAATTTACAAAAGAGAAGTATTTCAGTAATAGTATATCCGTTGTCTAGCACCCATAACACAAGTTTAGTTACTTAGTTTGGGGCTAGATGGGGATGTGTGGAATGTCCTGCAATGTATATTTAATTTAATATTTAATAGTCATGACAGTTATAGGTTTTATGGCACAAAAATATTTGTGCTAGTGTCATTATCCAGGGAGAAAACAGTCGACTACGTTTGTATGGAGAGAGCCCCCGGTACCCTTAGCTCAAGGAGTGAGAAAATTACAGAGTAAATAACGCTGTAAGTGTTTTGAGCTTTCTGGTGTTTTTTTTAGAGTTCCGTAACCAAAACCCTTTGGGTAGGTACTTGGTGTTTTCGGTTAATGAATTCTAGACAAAACCTGTTGTGCTTCTTCTTCTTCTTTTCGAGTCAGTGACGTTCGACCAGTCAAATTTTTACAGCCCAGTAGCTAGCCACTGCAACTGCAGCAGCGTTGGCCTCTACCAGGTCCTCCAATGTGCAGGTGTTACCTGCACATTACCTGTTGTGCTTAGGGGGCGTCCATAAATTACGTGAGATGTTTAAGGGGGGTCGAGTCAAATCTCATCTAATCTTACTTTGGAGAGACAGGGAGTCTCAGCAAATATCACGCAATTTTTTTTCTGTTCGATTTTTCCGGCTTAGAGTGGCTAGATCAGAACGAAGTTGAAGGAGCAGATGATTTTACTGAAAATCATATGGACATGTTGGTTCCGATAGTCTCTCTTGAGACCGCGCATGGTTCTCCATGGACTGAATTATAGTAGATATTCTTTTTTAATCACAGTAGTCACGATTTAAGTATTCTATTTGTTAATTTTTATTACACTTGAAACAATATTGATTAATAGTCTTAACTAGTCTTAAATAAAAGCACAAATATTTTTTATTACTATCCAACGCGTTTACGTAAGAAACCCACATTTTGAAAAATCTCACGTGAGATTGGGGGATAGGGGAGGGGGTTGAATAAAATCTCACTCACCAGGGGGGAGGGAGGGACAGAAAATTAAAAAAAAACACCTCACGTAATTTATGGATTTGTCTAAAATTAAACTAAGTCCAAGTTCGTAGGAGCAAAACCTAGATACATTATTTAACACCATAATCATTTCAAATATGTATCTGACCGGTTATGGTGGGCAGTTTCCATATTCATCAAGTCTAGACCAAGATAGGTAAATAACATGCATTTAGTTATATGTTTATTTACACCTATACAGTGTGTTTCAGCAAGGGGGTTTTTAATACGAAAGGGGATTGTGCTAGACGTCTAGGCGAATAACTTAATATTAATTAAATCTTGACATTGTATAGAACTGAATTAACTGACATGAGCTATTAGACTACATATAATAATTTTTTATTTAACATCTATATTAAATTGTATAAATTATCTTGCTAAATGTTAACGTAAACGCTACAAACCTAAATTGCATGCCCTAAGGTTGAGTAAGGTGATTCTTTAACTATTCTATAACACCAATACTATGTACCCTTATTCGCAATAAATGAATTATGAATTACCTATGAACTTTTATTTGTTCTTCGACTTTTGGAAATTCGAACATTCCGTTTTTTTATGAGTTTTACAAGTTTTTGTATGAAACGGCTGAGTTTTATGAAGACACATTTTTTTTTATATTACCTACCCTTAGTAATAAGAAAATATTAATTTAGTATATAAGTTAATTCTATTGCATGCCTGTAATAGGTAAGTTATTGTTACTTAATTAAGCCTATTTTAAGATCCTTGTGCACATAACTTTGCAATAATATCTTGATTTTGAAGTAAAAATTCCTTCAAAATTATCGAAAAAAAGTTCGAATTTCCAAAAGTCGTAGAACAAAAGTTGTCCGCCTAGACGTCTAGAACAACCCCCTTTCATATTAAAACCCCTTCACTGAAACACATTGTATACTTATGTATCTAAGAACTTGCTAACATTGGCGCCTCATAATATTAGACTCTATAAATACCTAGTCTTTGCTATTTGAATTAAATAAAATAAATAAATATTTCAGGACATTCCACACATCGCTATCTAGCCCCAAGCTAAATAACTAGACTTGTGTTAAGGGTGCTAGATAACGGATATACTACTTATATACTTTTCTTTTGTAAATATATACATAAAATACATATAAACAACCAGACCACAGACAAATATCTAAGCATAAATACTTGTCTGAGGTGGGAATCGAACCCGCAACCCTGTGTTTGGCAGTCCGGCATGGTGACCATTGTGCCAACTGGGTCGTCAACTATTTATAATTAACACTAGGTGCGCCCGCACAGTTTTACCTGCGTCCTGATCTGGAACAAAAGTATCGTTCTCCATCCCCTAAAATAATACTATGCCGATTTTCATCCAAATCGCGCTTGTTTTACCGGGAAGAGTCAGCGAACAAACATCTCATCTAATTCATCATCTTTGAATGTATTATAAGTATATATTTACAAAAGAAAAGTATTTAAATAGTATATCCGTTGTCTAGCACCCATAACACAAGTCTAGTTACTTACCTTGGGGCTAGATGACGATGTGTGGAATGTTGTGCAATATTTATATTTATTTTATACTAGCTACGCCCCGCGGTTTCACCCGCGTAATAATTTTCTGCGCAACTTTCTTAATTTTTTATTTCATAAGAACCTTCTCCTGATAATAACAAACAGACAGAAAAAGAATTGGCCAAATTGGTCCAGGCGTTGTTGAGTTATGCGCTTACCAACACATTTTGCGATTCATTTTTATATATAAGAAGATTTAAACAAAAAAATAACAAACTTTCGGATTTTACATGTTAGTTAGAATTAGGATAAGGGTTAGTATATTAAACGGTTTTCCACCAATTTAGATGAAATGTAGATAGCTGGGTTTACACATAAGCTACTTTTTATCCCAATATTCCCACGGGATCAGTAATTACGCTTGTGAAACCGCGGAGCGCATCTAGTCCTAGATACTTAGGTACCTCAGAGACTATAGCGATCTAGTTACACACAGGTATGTCTGTATGTCTCCATATTCATTGTCAAGTTAATTGCTCTTCTAGAATAGATTTTTATGGAATGTTTACTTTCTGATTATTGATTAACGTTTTACGACTTCGTTAGCGACTTTTTTTGAGATAATGGGTAGGTAAATCTATAACAGCAGCAGCGAAAAACCTAATCAAGATTAGGTTAACATCCTGAAAAAGATCGCTTTGTAACATTAACCGACTTCAAACAAAAGGAGGAAGTTCTCAATTCGTCGCGTATATACATATTTGTTTTGTACTTTAAAAATGGTGTTTGCAATAAATAATTTATCTATCTATCTATCAAGCAATGTTTAAACCGCTTGCAGTTGGTAACATGTATTTTATTTAGGATACCCTAAGATCTTTTACCCTTTAACAGGCCTGACTTCCTTTCTTTTTATTTTATGTAATAAACACAATTTGAAGCATGTCAAGGAACATTTTATTTTAATAGAAACATGATGTTACATATAATATCTTTCGTCATCTTCTACATCACAGGGTTTGCATCTGAATACACGATATTGAAAGCTGTAAGCAGATAAGTATCGAAGCGCAAGTCATTATGTCGTAAGCTTAGTTCTGTTTGTCATTTTCATGGACAACTTGGGGCTTGAATTCCAGCTCCAAGACCCTGCTTAGGCTGTTAACGTACATGTCGAGACGCTGTGTCATGTAGTAGCAGCGACGGTCCTTGATCTGCCTGTTCTGGTTGAGGTCCAACACGCCGATGAGCAGCCCATCCCTGGTACGGGACAGACCTGGACACCTCACACCATCCGGGCCAGTGAAGTAGCTCGATCCGTAGAACAAACCGAGGTCCTTGTGCGCGGGCTTACCATCAGCCGATGTAAACTCATTAGGGAACTCCTCGTAACCAACCCGATTAATCGCAGCAGTGAAGTAGCAGTTGGTAATCGCAGCGTTTCTAGCCTCAATATTCCACATGTACTCGCTACCTGCATCAGCCGCGATTGTGGCTGAAGGGTTGAAGACTATCTCTGCTCCGTTCTGGCCGAACATCATCCAGTTCAGAACGTGATGACGGCCGAAGCAAATGTTCACGGCGATCTTACCGTAGCGAGTCTGGAATACTGGGTGACCGGTATTCCCTTCCATGTAATAGTTGGACTCGTTGAAGTCGCCAACTCTCGGGATGTGGTTCTTCCTGTGCTTACCGATAACATTACCGGTGTCGCTAATCACAACGGCAGTATTCCAAAGAATTTCAGCATGGCTCTCGTCACGTTCCAAGATCGAAGAAACGATTACCATCGCGTATTTAATAGCGAGTTCCCTCAAAAATCTAGTAGTCTGGCCGTCTTCAGCGGACTCAGCGAACTCACACCACGGCTGCTTCTCTCTCGTACAGAAAGCGAACGGCATGTTCCACAGCTCCTGGAAGCAGATGATGTTGACTCCCTCTTGACCAGCAACGTCGATGATCTTCTTGACCTTATCAAAAATAGCTTTCTTCTGATCGTTCACTGGGAGGTCGGTCGGCGCAGCGATGGAGTGCTGGATAACTCCAACTTTAACGATTCTCGGTGGTCTGGTCTGCTCTTTCTTGGCCGGGAAGGCATACGCAGCGATCTCAAAATCAGCGGCTTTGGCTGCCGCGATGGAGGATTCCTTCAGCTTGACTTCATTGCTGTCCTTCCTCCCGTAATAAATTCTATTAAATTCATCGAGATCACGCCCGGATAGGTTGTTGTTGATGATGGCTTCGAGGCTCTGTGTTTCGTTGTCCATGATTAATGCGTGTGGTAGTCAGTGCCGGTAACGATCGACTGTCCTGTCTGACGGTTGCCGGCTCTTTAAATACCTTACTGCATACATCGGATGCAATTACAACAAGATGTTGATTTTATCTGTGTGGTCCAGCTTTATTAGCAGTGGCCTTCGACCCTCCACGATATAAGTACCTAGTGATAATGTTATAATGAGAAAAATATTAGGCTTATCAATATTTGTCTACGTGACCGGTTGGGGAGGAGTGTAAAAACAATTGCTATATTTAACAGAATTGGTCTTGATAAATATGGAGATGTTAATGTCCGAAACAATGTACCAAGTGCTTTCCAAACAAATCTGTTATCAGGAACTAACAACAATTGTGATAATTAATAAAAAAATATTCCGATTTTTTTTTTAAATAGGCACCTAATGTGTACTTATCGCCACTAAGTAGCTATATCTAAATGACTTTTTAGGGCTCCGTATCCAAAGGGTAAAAACGGTGAGTCGAAAGACTTTTTCAATTTACTCAGGATTTAAGAGTGTTGCTTGAGTTGAAAACAAACTTTTTAAACTCACAGGATTTGTATTCATAGTAATTAATTTCCCGGGTCTTTTCACGTATTTTTTATATTTTTTATTTCCCTTACCTCGACGTTTCGACTATGTTACAATAGTCATGGTCGCATGGGGACAATACGCGATTAAGACCCGGGAAAATAATAATATGAGTTGAAAACATTCTAAAATTAGCAGTTTTGGAGCTCTACGATGGATCTTAAATTTTGTTGCTTGACTGTACCTTACTTATCAAGACACAATTTAAATAGGTTAATGGTGTAATATTCAACCGCAATAATAGAAAATATCTCGATCAAGTTACCACTGCGACCGCAACAGTAGCCCAATTGATTCCCAGTAAGCCAATATGCGATACCGCACCGCAACTCCTTGAGATAGATAGAGAGATGCTTTATTGTACCATTAAGGGCAGGTGCTAATAAAGCTACCAAAATCGACCCTTTGTTTTAAGCAACTCTAAGTAATCAAAAACTCTTTTTTGTTATTTGGATATAAATGGATATTGTAGTTTAATAACCATATTTTTGTTTATTGTGGTTGAAATCATGATATGAACAACTTCGTTCGATAAAAAAATGTTAGAAAACAGAGAATTATTAGATCGTTTATAGGGTTTTATTCAAAAATAGTTAACGTTTGTTTCTAAAAATGAATCAAATGATAGGTTTTGACCTCTAGGAACTATATTTGTGGATAATAATGCTAAAATGTTTTGCATATCGATCAAATATAACAGTTAGCACGCAGCACGCTACGTTTTTGAGAGCGGGGGCTAAGGTAATGTGAATACCTACACACGGTACTGGAAGAGCGCCTTAACCATATAAACCGAATTCTAACATAGGTACATCTATGTACTTGTACTTGAACTGTTTTCCGCAATTAGACCCTTTTTAATTGGGTCCATTTTTGCGTGAGCATGGAGAAGGCTTGACTAGCACCTACTATCCTCTCAGCTTAGTCGATTATTTCCAGAGGAGAGAACTTGTCGATACTTCCGGAGCCAACTAAGCCGCGGGTTTCATCACGATGTTTTTCTTCACCGTAAGAGCAATGTCAATTAGCGCACATAATTTTTTCTTAAGAAAAATACATTGGTGCACGGCCGGCCGGGATTCGAGCCCACGACCTTCAGAATAAGAGTCGAGGTATCTACCACTAAGCCAACACCGCTCTATACTATACTAAAATTATAAAGAGGAATCTTTTTGTGTTTGTAACAAATAGGCTCCGAAACTACTAGACCGAATTTGATGAAACTTGGTATGAGGATACATTGATTCATTGGGAGTAACATATGCTACTATTTATCCTAATATTCAGGATCAAGAGTTACGAGGGTGAAACCACGGGGCGCTGCTAGTACTTAAGAAAAATAATATTTCCATAAATTACAGTACTTATACCAGGGCGGCCTTATCACTTAAAGTGATGAGGTGTCAGGTATACCTACGAATATTTACAAAAAAAGTAGGTCTATGTATTTAATGTCTGGCTACCATAACACAAACTTTGTTGCTTAGGGCTAGATGGCGCGGTGTAAACTGTACCTACTACAAAAGTTACTTAAGTACCTACTTTAAAAAAAAATGCGGGTAAGTGAAAGGTAAAAAAAAAAAAAAAAAAAAAAGTGCGTTTTTTTATAATTACATTTATTAGCCGCTGGTCCTTGTTACCCACAGGTACCTCAGGTGTAAACAAGTTTATGGTTATCGCATGCTCTATAACAAAATGTTCAAAATCCTTTATCACATACATGAGTTGAAACAAGAAATAACGACCAATCTGACTGTGTAAATGAATAAAGTGTCAATATTCAGATAATGTAGGTATCAACCGCGCCGACATCAACATTTAAATAATTACGTAAACACGCCACGCTTGTATCTATTTACATCGCTAACTTGACGTTACGTAACTCTACATTATTATTCTCTAAGTATAATATAAAATAAATTCATTAGAACAAGTATTTTTATGCAAATGGACGATTCAAAAGTCAATATTTTCAAAACAATGGAGAAGAATCTAACAAGTGATCAATTGAAACATTTTAATAGAATTTACTACGGAAGAGAAGATCACTGTGCCTTGGATTTAAAGCAAACAACCTTGGAGTCGAGTGTGAAGAATAATTTTGAAGTATTCGCTTATAAATTCGATGCATCAAAGGAAATAAGAACACCGAGGATCGTTAAAATTGGTCTCATTCAACACTCTATTGTTTTACCGACTGATAAACCGATTGCAGAACAAAAGAAGGCTGTGTTTGATAAAATAGCTGTGATAATAGACGCTGCTGCGACAGAGGGCGTACAAATAGTTTGTTTACAAGAAACGTGGTACATGCCGTTCTTTTTGTGCACCAGAGAAAAGGAAGAATGGAAGGAATTCGCTGAACATGCCTCCGAAGGACTGAGCACTGTATTCTTGAAGAAATTAGCCAAGAAGTACAAAATAACTATAATTTCCCCGATCTTAGAAGACGATTATGGTACTTGGTGGAACACAGCTGTAGTTATCAATGAATATGGGGATTACGTAGGAAAACATCGTAAAAATCATTTGCCCAGTGTTGGAAGTTTTAGTGAGACATCTTATTATTCGCCTGGTAACCTTGGACATACTGTTTTTGAAACTAAACACGCTAAAATTGGCATCAATATTTGCTATGGACGTCACCATGCTTTAAACTGGTTAATGTTTGGATTGAACGGTGCTGAGATCGTATTCAATCCAAGTGCTACGATTTCTGAATTCGGAGAGTCGTTCTGGGGAATCGAAGCCAGAAATGCAGCAGTTGCTAACAACTATTTCACTTGCAGCATTAACAGAGTTGGCACTGAAGAGTTTACTGCAGCAGACAAAAAGATTTCCAGATCTTACTACGGATCCAGCTACGTCACTGCTCCTAACGGTTGCAGGACTCCAGGTCTATCAAAAAATAGGGATGGTCTCCTTATTGTAGAGGTTGATTTGAATCTTTGCCGCCAAGTTAAGGATCATTGGGGATTCAATATGACGTCACGGCTAGATTTGTATACGAAGGAATTGAATGACTTAAAATTGTAAAACTGGAAAAATATTTCATCCATTTTGGTGCTTTAAAATTATTATTTGTGGAAAATAAAATCTTGTTCAAAGTACAAATCCAAGTTATTAAAGATGTTTAGACCCACCGACCACCACACGGATACAAAGACCCATACCTACCTACCACTAGATACATTTTGCTGTGGTGTGTCCTACGATTTGATACGAAGTCGTACGAAGCCATAATCTGATAATATTTTAGTCTGTGGTAAATCTCTATCTGTCAAATGACTGTCATGTGTCAATGTCATGTCATGGCAAAAGTGGAAGAATTCAGTAATTTTTAAAAAGTTTACTTGTTTCTTAGATATTTCATTGAAAATTGACCAAAAATGTCTACAGAAGATCAAGAAATAATTCAATATGTGCCATTTATTTCGTTTGTTAATCCATCTTTCTGGCATGCGCTTACGGAGATGAAATTGGAAGTTGATAGACTGAACGATACAACAAAACAAATATTTGGACGATTTACCTACAGAGAAGATATCGGATCGGTTTTCGAAGTCGATAGCACGTCTTTTAATAAGTTAGTATCGTTTTCTTACACTAATTATGTACTTACTGTGTTTTTTAAAAGGGTAACCGAACTGTTAGCACAGCCTAATCCACTGGGTCTAGAAACTTAAAACTTACCTTAGTGTTCTAATTTGAAGACTAAAAAGGCATAATAATATCTGGAGAATCACTTAGGACTCAGACATAAACAGACAGATCATAAACTTTCGCCTTAGATATTTATTTTTGATAGATTTACAAATTTAGACATTACTATTACGGTGAAGTGGAACATCGTGATAAAACCCATAGCTTAATTGGCTACAGACGCATTGACAAGCTGTTTTCCCTGGATACAGTTGACTAAGCTGAGATGTCTTAAAGGTTTTGACACTATGGCACCCAGAATAGCATGGATTATAAGTTGCTGTATTATGTATATTATTTGTTCACACCGTAACATCATAGATCCATTGATCCATTGTTACTTAGACGAATATTAGCTAATACGCAATGTAACCCTTAAAAAATATTTAACATAGTTCCCTAAACTGACTCTGACTATTCGCCCAAACATATTTATGGTTCAATTTAACGTATTTTCTCAAGAGGCGTGCGAGGACCCCAAGAGAATTCTGCGCTTCTGGTCGGAGCTGGGTTGGCTAGAGTAACAGCCAAAGATCACGCGCAATGGGCAGATCTATGCCTGAGTGCGGAAAATCGGAGCCCCTAACCTGAACATATTTTCTTACAGATATCCAGCGACAGACCATAGCTACATTAATGTAACCGGTACAATAATGAACAAAAACACAATAGAAGACTTTAAAAACATAGACAAAGCTAGCTTGTTGAATTCAGTTGGTGAAATGATCTGGGCCACGGTCAAGTCTAAAGAATGGATTGAAAGACCTAATAAATTGATTAATTTTTTCATACTGTCTTTTGCTGTAAGTTCTTTTTTAACTGCTGATATAATAATAGGGATGTTTTGCCTACAATACTTAATATTTTTTGATGAATGTATAGTACCTAATACCTATTTAGTAGTTACCAAAATTATGTTTGTTTGCATTGATTTAAATTTTCAGTGTCATCATTTTAAAGTAGAAGATTTTTAAATCATTCTCCTTATTTATAAGAAAACAGACAGACAGACGGACAAGAAAGTGATCTAAAAGACCTTTTCTTACCTTTTGAGATATGGTACCCTGAGGAACCTCAACAGTTGAACAGTTTTTAATGCATTAGTGATACTAATGAGACTTAAATAATTTTTACAGGATTTAAAAAAGTTCCACTACTACTACTGGTTCGCTTTCCCCGCACCGAGCCAACCGATCACTCACACAAAGAGCCCCAGTACACCGATCACTGCACATTTAAACAACAAGCAATTAGACCAAATATCTTCACTCTATAAAACATTACCTACAACACAGAAATCATTCTTTATAATCACAAAGGACAATGACAATATTCAATTTAAAATATTATCAGATATTTTTGATATAAATTCTGTTAAACAGGATAAGATAGATCTAGATTTGAATAATTCCTTCTTTGTGTTTATGGATCCGAGTAATGGGAATAACCCTGGTTGGCCTTTACGAGTGTTCTTGACAGCTTTGCTACAACATTGCCCGTGCTTGGCCGAAGCGAATGTTAAAGTTATAGGATTGAGATGTAAAATTAATGGAGGGTTCGAGGGTAGTCTGGTTTTTGATGTGACACTGCCTCGGGTGAGTTGAAAATTTTGTTAATAATGTCTAATCTGAAAACGTAGTGTACAGTTTTACCTGCATAAGTTGGGATTGATCCCATGGGATTATTGGGATAATAGTAGCATATAAGTTATTATAGAACTCCAGCTATTTACATACAAGTTTCATCTCAATCGGTTCAGTAGATTTTGTGTGGAGTGGTTTCACTTTTAATATTATTTGTATAATTGTGAATACACAACCAAAATCACTGTAATCTGTAAATATTTTGCACAAAGAAATATTAGGATATTTTGGGCACTGGATTTTACATGGCAATAAACAGTTATTTATTTTAGGAAATTCCTAAACTAGGTAAAGTCTGGATCTGAATATAAGCATAATAATATATCAGCCTAAAATTTTTAAAATCTATTTTACTTTTTTTAGTTCGAATCATCAAATGCTTTGAATTGGGTAGGATGGGAGAGAAATGATAAAGGAAACTTTGGACCTCGTTTGTCAAATATGGCGGCATCTATGGATCCTGTGAAGTAAGAAATTATATGTTATTTTATAGATTTCTGCAACGGGAAAAGGTTTTTAACTTTTTTATAAAAAATCACAGCCAAAAAATTTAATCAAATAATACACAAAAAACTTTTTTCACACCAAATAGGCTTGCATTTCATCTCATCTCAACTGATGGGTAGCGGTGATGAGGTCCAGGATGTAGTATGCTCACCTAGAAGACATATGCTCCTAGAAGACCTATGGTCTTCTAGGCGAGCATAGTCTAGAGTGAATATTTACTCTCGACTTGAAGACTCTAAGATGTAGTTTTGAGACAACAGCGAGGTTTGCTTGTTCTTAAACTACTAAACTGATTTTAATTAAACTTGGTATGAGGATAGACTGAATCATTCGGAAGAAGGTAACAAAGGCTTCTTTTAATCCCGATATTCCCACGGGATCAGGATTTACGCAAGTGAAACCAAGGGTTGATGCTTGTTTGTAATATAGTACAGGAAAACTGGTCGCCAATTTGATATTTATAACTCAAACAAACAGTAAAACGTGCTTTACGTTAAGACTAAGGGAGACTGGGTTCGAAGCCTGACGCAGAAGTTTATTTTGTAAATGTATTTTTTCTAGGCTTGCCGACACGTCATCAGATCTGAATATAAAGTTAATGAAATGGCGTCTAGTGCCAGAAATTGATATCGAAATTATGAAGAAGACAAGATGTCTGTTGCTCGGTGCTGGAACCCTTGGCTGTCATGTGGCTAGAGATTTATTGGTAAAACATTGTATAGTATGCGTCATAAGTACACTATCAGTACGCTACAATAATAATATGAACCAGTAATGGACTTACGACCTTCTTCTAACAGACGTTACACACAAACATAAATACTTGAATTTAAATTACTCAGTGTGATTATCATTTTCAACATGTTAGCTATGTCTTTAGTTGGCCGAGTGGTATAAGCCGCCACCAGCTACACCAACCGACGTGGTTTGCATGAAGGAGTAACAAACATATACACACCAACAAACTTTCACCTTTGTCTATAAACTAAGCCCGCGTAAGTCCCAATCCTGTGGGAATATCGGTATAAATCTAGCCTATGTTATTCCCAATGAATCAATCTATCCTCACACCAAGTTTCATCAAAATCGGTCAAGTAGTTTCGGGGCCTATTCGTTACAAACAAAAACCAAAAACCTTCCTTTTTATTATATTAGTGTAGAGAATATTCATGATTAACTGATAAATAGACGCATAGCTCAAGCCAATATAGACGGATTGGAATGATACATATAGCTTTTATAACATCAGCTAAGAAAAGGATTGAACCAGACAAATTCATGGGCAAAAGCATTTTTTTTTGTCCCCAGGCATGGGGCTTCAGAGACATAACATTCATAGACAACGGTAAAGTATCATTTTCGAATCCCACTCGTCAAGTGTTGTTTACATTCCAAGATTGTCTCAATGGTGGTAAGAAGAAGGCTCAGGCGGCTGCTGATAGTTTGAAGAACATACTACCTTCTGTTGTAAGTTTACTATACATTCTAAGACCGGCGCTTGGAAACACTAAAATATTAGAAGCATATACTTCCTATAGACGGCGCAGATGAGGGGCTTTTATTTCCTTGAAGGCCAAGTCTCCGCGTTTTCCTCTGCGCGTTCCTTAAAATTTAAGTTCAGTATGCGTCATAAGTACTTTATCAGAGCGCTACAATGATACTATACAAACCAGTATTGGACCTACGACCTTCTAAAAGACGTTACACATAATTAAAAGGACTCAGTGTGATTATTATTTTCAATGTTAGCTATGTCTTTAGTTGGCCGAGTGGTATAAGCCGACACCCGCTACACCAACCGACGTGGGTTCGATCCACAGGTTACGTTGTTATAATGTTCGAATAGTGCTGCACAGGATTGTAAACGTTACGCTACTAGTGGCACCGATTGTTCCTAACGAAGAAAAATAATTGATTTTAGTGGCAAACAATGGTTACTATCTTTTGTAAATTATTGTGCTTTTAATTTTTCTGTAAAATTGGGGAAAGTGTACTAGTCCCTACAAACATATCCCCCCTGGTGAGCTGCCTATTTAGGCTCAAGCCTTCTTAATTTTTTTTCTAAAATTGTCCTATTGTTTCAGACATCAGAAGGCATAGTAGCCCACATACCGATGCCCGGCCACCCTGTAGGCGATTCACTGAAAGATGAAACCGTTGGCAATATAAACATCATAACGGAAGCTATAGAGAAACACGATGTTATATTCTTGTTGCTTGATACGAGAGAAGCAAGGTGGTTGCCTACGTTGGTTGCAGCACATTATGGAAAGGTATAAACTTAAATAAATAAATATTGCAGGACATTCCACACATCGCCATCTAGACCCAAGCTAAATAACTAGACTTGGGTTATGGGTGCTAGACAACTTTTCTCTTGTTTTCGAAGATTTCTATTTATTGTCTAGTCACCATAATACAAGCTATGCTAAGTTTGCGGCTACATAACGTTTTGTGAATATCCTTAACCTGTTTTTTTTTTTTTTCGATAAGAATCGCGGATAAGAACGCGGTCTTCCCGTGACCATAATCGATGCAGCTCAAACGAAACGTCGATTAAATATAAGTTTAACGCGATTGCGCCATGTAAATGTTTTACAATATGCATTTTTGTTTGTTTTTTTATGAATTTCAGATAGTTATAAACGCGGCATTAGGCTTCGACAGCTATTTGGTAATGCGACACGGAGTCGGGCGATCGTTGCAAGAGGGGGCCTTGAATAAAGAGTTCCTGAGTGGTGGACAGTTGGGGTGTTATTTTTGTAATGATGTAACAGCGCCGGGTAATGTAAGTTTTTAAAATTCTTCATTATCATATCAGCCACAGGACGTCCACTGCTGAACATAGGCCTCCCCCAAAGACTTCCAGAGCGATCGGTCGCATGCTCTCTGCGTCCAACGACTTCCCGCGACCTTAATTAAGTGGTCTGTCCATCTAGTCGGAGGCCGTCCCGCGCTGCGCTTTCCGGTACGTGGTCTCCAATCTAAGACTTTTCGGCCCGAACGGTCATCAGCTACGAGCCACATGTCCCGCCCAATGCCACTTCAGCCTACTAATTCTTATTTAGATTTTTTTTCCCGTTTATTACCATTTAAAAGAAACTTAAAAAACATTCAGTACTTAACCTAGCACATCGAAAACACTAAGGTTTATAATAATGCTAAGTACATTTAAATTTACGTCGATCTAGTTTAATATAGTTACAGGTAGGTATAATTTAATGATTGTAACGGCAATCTGCGGTATCACCCGTGTAACTCCCGATCCCGTGGGAATATCGGGATAAAAAGTAGCCATTGTTACCCCAAATTAATCAATGTAACCTCAAACCAAGTTTCAAAATCGGTGTAGTAGTTTCGGGGCCTATTCGTTAAAACAAAAAAAATCTTTCGTCTTTATAATACTAGGTATTGTTTAGTATAGGTTTTTTATATTAATAGTATTTATTGGGTGGGTAATTTCATCTGTTTTCTTATATATTTTAAACTAGTTTTAATAATTTGACAATTAATAAGCTAATTTAAATGCATCGGGTTAGAGGCTATTTGATGTCATAAGGAGTTCTCTCATAGAGGGCGCCATATTGGATTCAATATGGCGCCCTCTATGAAAACAAACTTATACATTTAAAAAACTGATTGTTTGAAAAATTTGACTCTCACATCTGTAAGGTTACCTGATTCTGTTTTTTTAAAGAATATATTATACAATACAATAGGGGCAGATGTCTCATATGGGACGCAACTTGCGTCAACACGTTCGCGGTGAGTCATCTGCCTCTCACGGCAAGAGTGGCCGGTGCGGCGGCCGAGGTAGCTGCAGGGAGTAAGCACGCCAAATATGCCCCGCTTGCTCATAATTATATTTTTGTGCCTGTGGCGGTCGAGACGTCTGGGAGTTGGGGGGCCGAGGGTTTGGGATTCGTGAGAGAGATTGGCCGTCGCCTCCGTGACAGGGGGTTTGATCCGCGTTCCGGGGCATTCCTGGTGCAAAGACTGTCGATAGCGGTTCAGCGGGGTAACGCCGCTTGCATATTGTCCAGCTTTGCACCGGGAACGCTGGGGAGGGGTTTGTTCGAATAGGTTTAGTTTTAATTTTTAGTTTTTATTTGATACAATATCTATATTATAAAGCTGAAGAGTTTGTTTGTTCAAATTTATACCAGACTAGCTGTTTCTAGCGACTTCGTACACGTGGTAGTTTTATTATATGTAACAAAACCTTCCTCTTGAATCACTATATCTATTAAAAAACCGCATCAAAATCCGTTGCATAGTTTTAAAGATCTAAGCATACATCGGGACAGACAGCGGGAAGCGACTTTGTTTTATACTATGTAGCGGTACTGACGTCTTGTACTTACTTGTACTTGTATACAGGCTGTTTTCCGCCATTGGACCCTTTTTGATTGGGTCCTTTTTGCGTGAGGATGGAGTAGGCTTGCCCAGCACCTACTACCGTCTCAGCTTAGTCGACCATGTCCAGAGGAGAGAACTTGTCAATACTTCTGGGGCCAACTAAGCCGCGGGTTTCATCACGATGTTTTCCTTCACCGTAAGAGCAATGTCAATTAGCGCACGTAATTTTTTCTTAAGAAAAATACATTGGTGCACGGCCGGCCGGGATTCGAACCCACGACCTTCAGAATGAAAATCGAGGTATCTACCACTAAGCCAACACCGCTCTTTACTGTACTGAGGTCTATATAGTCCCTAATTTTTGTAACTCGTATGGTTTCAGTCAATAAAGGATCGTACGTTAGACCAGCAATGTACTGTAACTAGACCAGGTGTAGCGGCGATCGCTGGTGCATTAGCTGTTGAAGTATTAGTGGCGTTGTTACAACATCCTTTGAGGTAACATTATCACTATATCGCACCTCCGGTCAAATAGTGTCATAACTCAAAAAAGAAAACTGTCGAGAAAAAGGTGTCTAAAGTATAGTCTAAATGTTTTTCCGGTTTCTAGTCTTAATTTGAAAACTAATAAAATTAGCGATATGAACATTTCAATAGATTTGAATGATTAAGCTTTATGAAATAGTGTATTAGGTTTTCTGAAAATATGAAATAAATAATATTGTTTTTGAGTTATGACACTATTTGAGCTGATATATCGATATCTAGTGCGATATCTATTTTTTAAGGTTACACATCTTTTAGTTTTTAAAATGTTTCTATGTGATCTATTTACAAATGTATTAAGCATCCAAAGGAATAAAAAAAATTGACTTTGATTTAGGCGCGTTATAAAAAAATGATGAGAGTGAAATTTTAAGATGCTCGCACGTCACTGTAACGCTAAAGTAACCGGTTGAAGCTGCCCACAAAATAAATATCAGATGGACGGATGGACAGACAGATGAACGTATAACTTCTAGTTTGACATACTTACAATATTTTTTAGAGTTTTTGCGTCGTGAGTTCTTTCCATACTTAAGGCGCTCTTCCAGTACCGTGTGTAGGCCCATACATTACCTTAGCCCCCGCTCTCAAAAACGTAGCGTGCTGCGTGCTAACTGTTATATTTGATCGATATGCAAATCATTTTAGCATTATTATCCACAAATATAGTTCCTAGAGGTCAAAACCTATCATTTGATTCATTTTTAGAAACAAACGTTAACTATTTTTGAATAAAACCCGATAAACGATCTAAAAATTCTCTGTTTTCTAACATTTTTTTTATCGAACGAAGTTGTTCATATCATGTTTTCAACCACAATCAACAAAAATATGGTTATTAAACTACAATATCCATCTATATCCAAATAACAAAAAAAGAGTATTTGATTACTTAGAGTTGCTTAAAACAAAGGTCGATTTTGGTAGCTTTATTAGCACCTGCCCTTAAATAAACTATATCCTTTATTTTCCAGAGTACATGCCCCAGCGGTCTACAACCTCACCGATTCGGAACTACCCTCGGAATTGCAAGGTGTCCTCGGTCCGATACCGCATTCAATCCGTGGCTTCCTACATTCATACCAGACCGTCTTACCCACCTGTGCGAAGTTCAAGCAGTGCATAGCTTGTTCAGATGTTGTGCTTGACAAATATAGGGAGGAAGGAATAGAGTTTTTGTTCAAGGCGTTCGAAAGTGGGAAGTATTTGGAGGACATCACGGGTCTGTCTGAACTGCATTTGACTGCTGAAATGACTGATGTGAGTTACAGTTTTAAAGCTAAATAAATATTGCAGAGTCCTTCACCATGGGCCTCATAAGAAAGCTCAGGGTCGCACAGCGTGCTATGGGAGAGGGCTATGCTCGGTGTTTCACAGAAATGAGATTCGTAGCCAAACTAAAGTTACTGACATAGTCCAAAGAATAAGTAAGCTGAAGTGGCAATAGGTGGGGCATGTGGCTCGTAGAACTGATGACCTTTGGGGCCAAAAAGTCTTAGATTGGAGACCATAATTAAGGTCGCGAGAAGTCGTTGGACGCAGAGAGCATGCGACCGATCGCTCAGGAAGTCTTTGGGGGAGGCCTATGTTCAGCTGTGAACGTCCTGTGACTGTTATGATGATGATGAAGTATTGCAGGAAATTCCACACATCGCCATCTAGCCCCAAGCTAAGTAACTAGACTTGTGTTATGGGTGCTAGACAACGGATATACTAATTATATACTATTCTTTGTAAATCATACTTATAATACATAGAAACAACCAGAGCACAGACAAATATCTAAGCATAAAATATTGTCTGAGGCGGGAATCGAACCCTGCCTTGGCAGTCCGGTATGGTGACGATTTTGCCAACTGGGTCGATAAGGAAGAGTAAAGATTTTATTTTTGTTTGTTTGTAACTACTGGACCGATTTTGATGATACTGGGTATAAAGATATATTGAATATTAAGAGGTAACCTAGCCCAATAGGAATCGGGACCTGCGCGGGTGAAGCCGCGGCTATAATAAGTATACTTATGTTTACAAAAACTAGATATTTGTAATTATTAATACGTAGCATTGTCTGTAATAACACAAATTACTTAGCTAAGGGCCCTCGCCCACACGAGCGCGATGCAAACGCGATTCAGTAACGGCGATTCAGTAAAAGTAGCGCGTAGACATCGCTTCTGTATCGCGTTGCAAAAGCGACTCCTTTTTGTAGCGATCAATAGTCAATAGTATTTCATTGGTAAAAAAATACAATTTACAGGTCGAATAGTGGTAAATAATTACATTGTAATTGATAAATTGCATTGTAAAAAAAAATCAAAATTCAAAACATATTAGATCACTACGTTAGTAGTGATCGCTACAAAAAGTCGCCGTGAGCGAGGGCCCTTACCTAGATTATGGCACTGTGTCCTGTAAAATTTATTTAAAATATTTAATTGATTTCCCTTTTTTTCAGATTCTATGCTTATCTGATGAAGAAGATGGGTCTGATTGAATATTTTAACAATTTGACATAGCTTGCTTACAATGCAGCTTCATTTGCTTTAACTACATACTTACATATTATTGTGTACTTTTGCATTTGTTGTGATATGTGTAACTTTATATTTATTGTGATTAAATTATAAATAAATACATTTATATGCATTGATAAGATCAATCGTCTGTGTTTTATTATTTAAATATTGCCTGTGTTCATTTGCATTTATATCTTACTCGTTCCCTCAGTGGTGACACACGGACAGACAGAGATCTTATAAGGGTTCCTTTTTTACCTTTTGAAGTACGAAGCCCATTAGAACATTTTCAACAGTCGGCTATTCCCAGTGGTTTCTACTAGCAACGCTTCTTACTTCATTGGATGATTTAGTAATATGACGCTATAGTGCCTAGGTAATGTATTCGTCCAGAACCTATACCACGAACGCGCTTACCGCTGGTAAAGGCGTTCGTGAACTTGACTCCATTTTCCCAGATCAGGCAGCAATGTATCCGATAAAAAACATAGGTAAACATAAAAAACACGATAGAAAAAGATTTTGGTCTGCTGCTCGGCAGAAGGCTTCTGGACTTCAGCAAAGTTCGAATAGATCTTCTTAGTAGTCTGTGGATTTAATTACTAAATCCTAAACTATTAGAGGATAGCAAAAAAAATCAAATGAGCACTATGCATGAGCAACGAAGTCTGTGTTATCTAAAAACAAAATTATAAAGTACTAGCTTTGCCCCGCGGTTTCACCCGCGTAAGTCCCGATCCCGTGGGAATATCGGCATAAAAAGTAGCCTATATGTTAATCTAGGTCTCCAGCTATCTACATACCAAATTTTATTGCAATCGGTTTAGTAGTTTTAGCGTGAAGGAGTAACAAACATACACACACACAAACTTTCACATTTATAATATTAGTAAGATAAACATATTTTTCCTAGATAGTTAGCAATGCAAATATAACGTGTCCAAACCTTAGCAATAGAACTGCAAAACAACTTTAAAAAAACTACTCATTTATTATTATCACATATTTAAGGGTGCATCGTCAAAAGTACAGGCTTAGTTGCCTTCATCGTCAGTCCGTATATTTCCTTAACCGGTTTAGGTGGTTTGATCTTCCTTCCGTGCCGACCTGACTTCCGTTGCCAGAGACCGGAGCGGGGACGGTTTCCGAGCCAACGGTTACGTTGTGGGGAACCGATTGGTGTTGAACCGTGGAGTATGTTGGAGAGCCGACCTGGAGAATTCAAGTTTTTATTATACTAATAATAAATAAATATTGCAGGACATTCCACACTTCGCCATCTAGCCCCAAAACTAAGTAACTAGACTTGGTTATGGGTGCTAGACAACGGATATACTACTTATATACTTTAAACTTTTCTTTTGTAAATATATTTATTTATTAATAAATTCAGTACACAAGGAAAATACAAAAAAAAAAGATTACATTATAAAGTTATTACTAAGGTAAGTCAAGTAGTAAGGTAAGGTACTAAGGTAAGGATATATACTTATAATACATAGAAACAACCAGACCACAGACAAATATCTAAGCATAAATACATGTCTGAGGTGGAAATCGAACCCGCAGTCCGGCGTGGTGTCAAAGCTTTGTAGCTGGCATAATATAAGGACTAATTTAGGCCTCCCCCATATGACGCCACAAACAGCGGTCCTGAGCCGCCTCCATCCACCGACTACACGCGATCGGTACAATGTCGTCGGTCCGACGGGCATCGCGGCCGCCACTCGAGAACCTTTACTCCCCAGCGGTTGTTAGTTCTGCGAGCTATATGCCCTACCCTTTTATTTTTTTAAATGGCAAAGCAACGTTTTCCGGGTCAGCTAGTTCTCTAAAAATATGAAATTCTCATCACGCGGTGTTAGTTGCCAAACTTCACCTAAACGGATAAAACGATTTGTATGTCATTTTTTGATCTATCCGATATTCGGCCCTTTAATTTTGGCCTCGGATTTAAATTTGAGCTGGATAGGCCGCATATCCGTTTCATCTTTAGTATAAATCCTTGTTTTCTACAACTCACCTACAACAGCCATGCATCTCTGATCGAAACTGAACAATCTTTTAGACGGCATTTGTACAACGATACGATCATCTTGTTTCCTCAGGATAGTGCCGAATGTTCCTGCTGCGTGAATGTAGACGGAGGCACCACCTTGAGAACAGAGATAGATTTATTAGCCTAATTTACAATTACAACATTTCAGCTCAATTGGTAACCGGAAAGTGGATCATATTTAACTTGCAAGATTTGATGACAAATATCGGGATAGGTGAAGCTAAATAAAAGCTTGTAAAAATTAGGCTAGTTTTAGGCAACTAAACCTCCTTTAGCTTCTTTCTTCTCATCCTCCTTGGGTGTAATCAGGTAACAGAAGTGGTGGCTCACCATAGAGTTAAATTGCTTTTATGTTGTACTTGTATACGGGGCTTTTCTGGGGCTTACAAAGCTGTGAATTTAACTACAATATTTTCATTCACACATTTTTTCCTCAGAAAAATCTATTGGAGCTGCCGAGATTTCGGAATAAAAGTCGACGTAATTAGCAAGGCCAACACCGCTATTATTTAAGATTAGCTGCTCTCGGCAGTTTCACCCGCGTAAGTCGCGATCCCGTTGGAATATCAAAATGAAAAGTAGCCTGTAGCCTTCCTTAATAAATGGACTAACCAACACAAAATTTTTCAATTCGAACCAGTAGTTCCTGAGATTAGCGCGTTTAAACAAACAAACAAAATCTTCAGCATTATAATATTAGTATAGATTACAGCTAGAGTTGAAAATATTCTAATAAACGAAGTTTTGGGATTTTATCGTGGGCCTTCTTTTTGTTGTCACACACTCAAAATATATTTTTACCTGGTTCCTTTTCAATGTTATGTACAATGGTTCCAAGTGGCAATGCACCAAGTAAATACGCATCACCCTCATTAGCACGAACTGAAATAAAGAATTATAATGTACTTTTATTAAACTTAGATATTATTCCTTATCCGGACAACGCATTAATCAGATTTTATAATAAAACTGATATTTATTTATGAAATAATATATTAATCTGTGGTTTTTAAGGATTAGCCAACTATTATTTTTTCATCTGACATTTTAGAAATGCAAATAACACTATCACTACATGATTTAAAACAAAGTAGCTTTCCGCTGTCTGTTCCTATGTATGCTTAGATCTTCAAAACTACGCAATGGATTTTGATGCGGTTTTTTTAGTAGATAGTGATTCAAGAGGAAGGTTTTGGAACATAAAACGAAACTACCATGCGTAGTAAGGCAACAGCTAGTTTTATTATAATTTTTACCTGGTATCCTTGGAAGTTCTCTAGATGTTTTGATAATATCTCCCGCCTTCATGTTCTCTGTTGCCAGTATGTATTTCAATTTGTCTCCAACAGCGACCAGGGCCACATGGGCTGTTCTACACCCATCTTCTATTATCTATGAATCAGATAAAAGAAGTTAGTATTAAAATTAATTTGTATAAATTAAATTATGAGTCATAAAAGCAGCTATTAATAAGTTTTTATAAAACATAATACAGGATGTTTTTTGATCTCAAAATCAGCTGTTCCTTACACAGATCATCATTGACCTTAAGATTATACTTATTTTTTAAGTTTTATCTACTGTCCTAAGTCTGAATGATTATAAATTAGCTGATTATCGATTTTACATAACCCTAATATTTTCAAATAAATGTTCCAATTACCAAAAATCATAAAACAAAAGTTGTACTTGTTTAGGTGCACAGAAATGGAACTCAACCGCTGGCTAATATGATTACTAATAACCGAAAATAACCCACATACAAAAGAAAATTTGAACTTCAATCGCCCATATCTTACCTTGATAACTTTCTCTTCTTGCGGAGGTCCTTCAGTGGGCCCATCTCGCAACCACTGGATCCAATGGTACTTGTGTTTAATGCCCCCACCAATACCTTTGGCTACTACTCGACCTAATAAACCATTATAAATAGAGGTATGTTAATAATAAAGTTTCTTAATTTAGATCTCTATATCCATCAGTTTTTGATTCTTTACAAATACTTATCAAAGAAGCATACCTGAGACGGGGTCTCTCCCAGCTAAATTCGTCACCTCCAAAGGTTTTACAGTATATTCCTCAGGGAAATGCACTATTCTTCGATAACTTTTACCAAACCCGGGTTTAGGTTTATCGATGTTAGGTTTACTGGCTAACTGAAAGGCTGTTACGTGTAACGTTCGTCTGGTTATCGAATTGGTGGTTATAGTTAAACTAGCGAATAATCTGTTTAGAGCCATGATAAATATTTAAACTCAATTTAGAAAGAAGTCCATAATCCACCGACAGAACACCCAATTCAAACATAACCTCAAAAAACTTATTTTTGACAGTGACTGTTAAGCAAATTGATAGTGACAAATCATAGAGAGCACAGACTAAAAATATAAGGTAGCATAAAGACGATCAAGCTAATAACAGTTGAAGCAATTTGAGCAATCAATCCAAGCTATTTTAGTCTACCACAGATTAGAAAAAGCAATAAAAATGTGGTGCCCTCTGGCGGAAATCTTGTTAATTTCATAAACGTCGTGAATGTGGCGTGTGTTGTTTGGAATATTGTGAGTCGTAAATAAAAAATGGTTAAAAATTTGTATTAATTCTCGATAAACGTGGACTTTGTGCACATTAACGCTTCAAGGAATTCAGGAGCTTTCATTGGAAGGGCGAAATATATCATAAAAGCGGGGGTTGCGTCTGGTATTTATCATATGTTGCACGCCTGCCTTGAGATCTCAAAGAAGACAAAAAATAATCAGCAATTCCGATGCTAAATTGATAATGCTGTAAGTATATTGTTGCTCTTTACCATATTTTCCTCCTGTTTCACGAAGACTCACTGTTATAATTGTGAAACCTTACTTGTTTTATGACAAACCAGGTAATCACCAGGTTACGATCGCGGGATATGGTTTGGGTAAGATTCCTTTCTATGATCATCGCAGGAATCGCTGTCACAAATAATACTGTAATTTCATATCGATACACAAGTAATTATTATTACAAATGTATAAAGTTAAAATTACAATAATTATTGTTACAGAAATAGACACAACCTGTCGTCCGGCATAACACTGATCTCTATCGTAAAGATGCGAGTACTCGAAACAGTAATCATGAGCTGAAATATTGTAATCAATACAAAGATAATGGTCATCAGAGTTGAAAGTGAACAGTAGCAAGATGAGTCATAATCTGGCTGGAATGCCGCCGTACAGGCTCCCAGGGCCGGGACTCGGCCCGCCGGACTTTAAACCACCCATGGACACGCCGACGCCGCCGGCTCCAGCACCAAGCAACCCTAAAAAGAGAAGGAAAACTTCAAACGCAAACAACACCCTCACTCCTCAGCCCCCGCCTACTGCTCAAGACCTCCTACCGCCTCCTTTAACTGGTTATGGAGATACTATCGTTGCCTCAAACCCCTTTGACGATTCTCCTTCAACAGTTTCACATAACGGCCCAATGATGAGTCAGAATGGACCCATGATGAGTCAAAACGGTCCTATGGGTATGATGGGTCCTATGCATGGCATGGGAGGGCCTCCCATGAGACACATGAGTCCTCTACCTCACAGCATGAGCCCCATGTCTCAACAAATGCCTCCGAGGGGTGGAATCAGTCCCATGGGCAATATGAGTCCCATGGGACATATGGGTGGAATGTCACCTATGGGTGGACCTAACATGGGCATGAGTAACCACAGTATGGGGCCTGGAATGGGTCCTTCATCGAGATCAATGGGTAGTCCTATGAGCCCTATGAATTCAATGCCTATGGGCTCACCTATGTCTTCTGGGCCTATGGGTAGTCCTATGAACATGGGTTCAATGGCAGGCAGTCACATGAGCAATAGTCCTATGGGCCCACCTATGCACAGCCCTCTAGGAGGAGGATCTATGAACGGACCTATGAATGGTCCGATGGGTGGAGGTGGTCCAGGCATGAATGTACCACGTATGAATGGTCCCATGGGCCCGAGCTGTTCCAATGGTTCAATGGGACCTAGCAGTTCTATAATGTCATCTAATCCAATGCAAAGTGGTGGGATGGGTCCTGGACATTGTGGGCCTATGAGACATGGAAGTCCTATGCAATCAGGAGGTTGGTATTAATTATTATTATTCATACTCATTTATTTATAGATTTTTACAGAATAAAATGCTTAGAAAAATCATAAATTATCATAAACTTACAAATATAAATCTTAAGTTAAATTTCAAAATAACATGTAACAATTTTTATTTCTAGGTCCTATGGGAAGTGGTCCAATGGGTGGAAACGGGCCAATGACGTCTATGGGTCCAGGCCCACCATATTCTAGCAATCACATGGGGCACGGTGGACCTATGGGACCTATGGGTGGAAGTGGATCTATGGGAATGGGGCCAGGTCCAGGCAATATGGGTAACTGTGGCCCGTTGGCGGGCATGAGTGGCATGGCTATGGGTGGACCGGGTGGACAAGGGGTTGGGCCTATGGGGCAAGGGATGGGCATGTTTGGACCAAAGCCAATGCCAGTCAGTGCTGGAAAGGTGTACCCTCCGGACCAGCCGATGGTGTTTAATCCACAGAATCCTAATGCTCCTCCAATATACCCTTGTGGTGTTTGTCACAAAGAAGTACATGATAATGACCAAGCTATCTTATGTGAGTCTGGATGCAACTTTTGGTTCCACAGGTAAGAAAACGTGATATTATACAATTAAGAAATTTAGACAGGGCTAAATTGTACCCTAGAAAAGCACTAAGATACATTCTCTTCTGGCCTTGTTTCCATTTCGTGAAGGAAACAAGGCCAGCCCCCTGATTCACAAACCATCGGAAGGCAACCGAACCAAATAAGATATAGCTGCTCTTTCGCTCCGACGACTTTTGACGTGTTGCCAGTTGCCATCCTTGTCTTTTCAATTTTAGTAGCCTTCCGATGGTTGGTGAATCAACCTGCTGATCAATTCTCCTAAATAGGAGACCCATCCTCAAATTAAAATAGGATATCAAAGAACCGCATACTTTTAACAGTTTTAGATCGCCATTGGATCAATATTGTTAGTTTTAAATCGTTTTAGACTATCGACATCCATGTGGGTCGAAGTCTCCTACTCTTTCACAGTTCTTTTGTGATGACCAAAACCTGTGGTTCAATATTTACTGATATTTATTATTATTTGTTCACAGAGGATGCACGGGCCTCTCGGAGCCAGCGTTCCAGCTCCTAACAGCAGAAGTTTACGCGGAATGGGTTTGTGACAAGTGCCTCCAGTCTAAAAACATACCTCTCGTTAAATTCAAGCCATAGCGTTATGCTATACCCTTATTATCAAACTAACTATTACCCTTTTAGAAACATCACAATTTATTAATTTTAATTACGAAAAACTATGTATTGAACAAGGAATTATTTTAGGAAAAAGAAATTAAATTTGCTGACATCTTTTAAATGGCTGCACCAGTTTTTATGAGACGGATAGATAGACATGATTACTTATAAAATAATCTTAATAAATCTGTAGTGGAACTTAACGCGTTTCTCAAACTAGCGCATACAACTAAAGTTACTTTGATTATTTTCTTTGTAATCTGTCTTGTTATGCAACGAAGTTAATTCGTTTTAATACAAATTCATTGAAATGATCACATTTGCCGACTTATTTGATAGTTCAGCCTAAATGCGATTCAAATTGCAGACGGTACTTCAAGTCTAGTCTGTTATAATTGTCATTTTATTTATTAATATTCTAATACGATGGGTTTTTAAAGAGCGATGGATTATGTTGAGTTTGTCTATTTTTACTTCCACTTTTAGTTTGAGTCAAACTTAAGACGGTATCTTAGCAGCGCTTTTTCTACACAAAATGCCCCCTATTTCCTTACTAAATAATGCCTCTAAGAGTTCTAGAAGAATAATTCATTTTTTTTTTCATAAACAGCCTGTTCCGTTGCCCTTGTTTTTTTTTCTTTTTTGTATTAATTAATTAGTTAACAATAAATATAACTGAAAATTTGATATCTAGATTTTTTTCAAATACCCTAGCTTTGCTTTACACGTAACCATTTTATATACTATTTCTTAACAAATAAAAATAAATATCCTTCTAAATATCTAAAATAATTAAAAGTAAAAAAGCGCTGCTAGGATACTTGATTGCAGCGGTCCTAATTGAAGTTAGCTGCGAGTGCGGCTAACTTCAGAGCCTCTTATTAAACTATATTTTGAATAAAATTGTAATAATTACTACACAAAGCTTGTGATTAAAGCAATAAGTAAGAACGAGGACTTTATTGATGCCTGTGTGTCGCTTTGTCTGTGTATATTGTAAATATTAAGTCTAATTCCGCCTTTGGATGGTGAATTACAAGTTTCATCTTGCTTGTAATATGTATTAATTTGACTACTGATTGTCTGCGGCTTTTTTCTGTATTACTATTGAGATAAATGATTAAAATTTCGCTATAGTAATACGTGGCCAGGCGGATTTCAAGCGATGTTAATTTCGCTACAATTAAGGGGATGGCGGCGGTGAAACGATTAAAAAATTAGTAGATTGTAGTTGAATTTTGCGCTATTACATCTTATATCTTCCAATCTTACGTAGTAATTAGATTGTAACTATAAATCAAACCAACAACAACATTTCGGTTTCTGTTAAGAGGGTACGCCTCCTTTTTTCTTCCTGAAGAATGCTTTTAGGGCATTTTTTTTTTCTTAAAACCTAGTTTTGATGTACACATGCATGTCCCTCTGTTTTTCTAACTACTAATCACTAAAGGAAATGCGACGACCTAAAAAATAAATACAAAGGTAAATCACAGAGGCATGTGTACCGCAAACCTTGGTTTTATGAGAAAATAATGGTTCCTTTCGAGGCTCTATTCAGAAAGTAAATCGGGGGACACCTTGTGTGGAAAAAGTGCTGATAGATAAAGCCTTAAGGAAAGTGTAGACATGGAAACAATGAACAAAAAAGTTAGTTTAATTATCGATAGAGAGATAAAAATCCAAGCTAAGCAACTAGGCTCGTGTTCTGGTGGCCAGATAACGAATAGAATACCTATATATTATGAAATCTCTTCAGTTTTACATCACAATAACTTCTATGACAGTGGCTGAATCTAAAGTAAGACTTTTTCAATCTTGTGTTTCTTTTTTTCGCAGCACCTCGTTATCCCCTTAATTAAAATAATGTACTTATTATTTTGGTGCCCTACTTTGCATGTATGTTATAAAACGCGTTATCTTTGCGTAATTGTAAATATAAATGAATCCATACGCTTTGTTAACTATAAGGGTGAGAATATTAAAAAATGTGTTTGTCAATTTTTTAACTTTTGGAGATTTTTTTTTAAATAATAATAAAAATTAGACTTGTAATATAAGATATACAGTTGTAAATAAATAAATAAGTGCATAGTTTTAGGGAGAATTTGAGATTACATTATAAAAAAAAATTGACATACTTTTCTCTGTATGGATGCGCGGTTGTGAATTTGCGTGGGTTTTGGTGCGCTGACGTTTTAGTATAATATTTACGTGTTACATAGTTAAGTGTTAGTTTAAGCCGAATAATCTTATACCAGTCTTTTATAGTTACTTAAAATGTAAAAAATAAGCTCCGCCCAACGGTTTTACCTACACAGGGTTATTGGTTTAAAATCCAAAACCGTGCAAAGGGTAATTCTTCAAATCAAAACTAATAACTTTTGTTCTACGACTTTTGTCTATTCATTCAATTTTTCTCACCAAAAAATTTATAAATATTCTATTCTAAAAATGTTGTAAGATCTGCCGCGCGCAGTGCGCCCGCGCCAACCACGACCGCGGGCGTGCTCAATGCCGCATAGACATAGAAAATGGCCAGACAGTACTAAAAACACTTAAATATTTTTTTATGGATATGTATTAGGTTTTGACAAAAGTCATAGAACAAAATTTATTCGTTTTGATGTAGAGAATTACCCCCTGCACGGTCTTGAATTGAAACCCAATCACCCTGTATAAATAGCTTAAATCAGTCATGCCGTGAACGTAAAGAGGTTCTCAAACTTTCCCTTTTATAATTTTAGTTAAGATTTCAAAGTGATACATACATAACAAAAATAAAGGAATAAACATAAAAAAATAAATAGTTATCTATGGTCAACAAGATGGCGTGTCACGCGCTCTTGAGCATAGACATTCAATCCTGTTCTTTATACTCCAAATTGTCTTCTTCGTTTTCTTTGTTTAGTCTCGCACACGGAACACTGGCGAATCCACGGTCCATATTAGGCAATACTAAGTTTAAATTGAACAAAATCAGTTTCGTTCTGGTGTGTATGAGATGTCAAGAAAACTTTTGGTTTTTATCCACTATTGAAAACTGCCCATTCATAAAGGCCTACAAACAGCTAAAAATTAAAAATTGGTACAAAATTCGTACGAAATAAACAATTAAGAAATGTTATGTTTCTTTATACAAACATAATCTAAGATTTTCTTACAAATCCCTGTGAAATCAATACAAATCATGATAATACACTGGCCGCTAGAAATCAACCCACCCACGGTTTTGGTGAAAAGAAGCGTCACACACACTGAAACACACCATCTTTCAGATCCAGGCCTTGGGCTCTACTGTTCCGCCTCCAAGACAAGGGCCAAACATTTGTTTAATGAACAAGTCTAAAAAATGTTATCGATTACTTAAAATATAAAGGCAGTTTAACCCGCGTAACTTCCTATCCCGTGGAAATATCGGGATAAAAAGTAGCCTATGTTATTCCCAATGAATCAATGTAGTATCCTCATACCAAATTTCATCAAAATCGGTCCAGTAGTTTAGGAGCCTGTTTGTTACATGCATAAAGTCTATCCTCTTTATAATATTAGTATTGAAGTATAGATAAGGGATGGGTTGTTTTTTTCGGCCAGTATAATTATTTTAAATATTTTATAAGTTAGTTTACTCGCTGGTAACGCACTTAATAACTCAATATTTGGTTGTGTTTAAAAGTATGTAATACATACATACTTCTTTAATATATTTATATACATTTTCTATATTAATTTTAGTTTTCTTTTGATATTTAATTTTTATGTATTTGACGTAAATTAACCAGTAATGTGGGACAAAATTCTAATGACTTAAATCCAATTGTTACATAAACATGGTCTCAAATACTCACATTACACTGATTGTAAATAATTTAAACACATTAGAAAAATCAAAATAATATGAATAGCACATAAATGATATGGCAATGTGCCATGTTTTATTTAAAATCCAGTTTAGCAAAAGAATAAATCGTTTTAGATATATTTTTATACTTTGAAATATATTTAGACAACCAATAGAACATTTTTCAATTATTAATTTATGGATCACGTCCCAGTTTTGAAGCGTTTTAAGATATTTTTTATATAAATAGATTATGCTATATATAAATATAATTAGTAAGCCAAAAACAAGTTTTTTTGCATAGAAATATATTATGTACCTTAATGTATTAGATTATTATGGTATACACTAATCCTTATACTGGGTCTTTGGCTCATTACAAATCTTTAACTGGTGGGAGTAGATGAGATATGACATTCAAATCAAGCAATAAAAAATAAATAAAGTTATTGTCTGGTTAAAAAACACTACCAAAATCGCAAAATTTGAGTTACTATCTATTTCATACTTAATTGCACTGAGTTTTCATATTTTGGAAATTCGTTTTCCGAAAATGTTCAACATATGCTTAGGTAAGCTAAAAAAATATTCTATTATATTAACTGATTTATTTTCTCAATTCGATTGTAAATAAATTTTTAGGCTGTTTTTTATTAACAAAGACAAAGATTCTACAGCCATTTTTGTGCAATGTATTCGAACCTTTTGTGCACTGGTCTAGACGAAATTGAATCTATATTTTATATGCTGTTTCTTATAATGCCTCAAAAAAGCCAGATTAATGTTATTTAAAATAAGTTAATTTAAAAATAACAATCGAATTGAGAACCTACTCCTTGTTTTTAAGTCAATTTTAGTTAAAAATATTACAGTGTTCAAAATCACCAGCAGCCGCGAGATTTTCACATAATGAGCCTGTAACCCAATATAAATGACTTATTGCAGCAGATTTGAATATAACGTTAGCACATACAAATGATCCAATTTCGATGTTTTTTTAATATTAATCGGACTTATTTATATTTTTACAACCATGACATTGATATAAGATTATTTTTTATAATTAAAATATGTATATAAATTTATACATTATTTTATTGTGTTTTATGTAATGTATGACTTAAACTTAATTTTTAAACGCGAATAATTGAGTATAATTTTTCTTATACTTACAGTTGAAAAATCTTTATCTGTCTGATTTGGTCTTCTAATTTGTGAAAAATATGTTTTTAGATGGACATAAATTATTATAAAATCAAAGGAACGAATTGACAGATGAGTATTTTAAAATAAATTACTTAGGTAATTTTGTGTAAATAAATTCTACTATTAATTATTTAAATGCCGAAATAATAAAAACAGTTGATGAGTAATTGAATGTACAGTTAAAATTAGAACTTAGGATTAATCGGCCATGATTTTTAATTATTAATTTTATCCGTGAATTTGTCACATACTGAGACTGCTCCAATGAAAGTTATAACTTGATATTAATGTTGTAGGCAAATCGTAGAATCCGCCCTATTACATAATGCCTAGTCTTTTACTTACGATAAAAACCTTTTACCATCGGAAATGTTTTTGTTCCACTGCCGTCTTCCTGCGACTGTCGTCGTCCTACCTGCACATGCGTCCTTCGAAAGCCCCCGTTTTATTGGGGCATATTTATTATTATTTAAAAAATGAATACTTGAAAAAAAACTGAACCTTCTTTTGACGTGAAAGTCTTGGTAATCGGTCAGGTCAGGACTAAATTAAATTACTAAAACTAAATTTAACGTCATTAACCGCTCAACGCGACTAAATAAGTTATCACTTCAAAAGAAATTGTCTCTGATTTTGTAATTTCTTCACTAACATTATCAGAATTTGTGAAAGAAAATACAAAGAGGCATAAATAAAGAAAAGTTGTATCGCTTAGGAATACTTTTATAGTTGGACAATTTTTTAATCGTATGCCAGAAAGATTTGTTAACTTCTGTTACTTAAGTTGCCTCTTAGGGTATTATTTAAAACGACGGATTCTACAATTTGCTCGCATGTGTGATAGCAAGTTTACGTTTTTAATATTTTATGGAATGAAAACTTGATTATTGTATCAGTGGTCTTAAATTGTGCATAGTTTATTTTGTATTATGTGAATAATAACAAGCAATAATAAAATTGTTATTGAGAATTTTTATTTTAGTTAAATACCTATTTAACTTACCTACCTATAAGTTATATAAATCCACTAGCTGCGCCCCGCGATTTCACCCGCTTAAGTCCCGAACACAGCGCCATCTATTGGGTGTATTTGCAACCTAGATGTCAAACAATATTAAAGAATTTTATCGATGAATCCAACGTACATCGCCATCAATGAGAACTACATAAAACTAAACAGTAAATAAACACGTGCTTAAGAAACCATTAATTGATACATTTTATTCGTTTACATTCACGACGTAAGCGAATAATTGAGATGATTACTACCCTATCCAGTAAGTTAGACCAAAATACGGGTAAGTACATGTGAAATTAGATTGAAATCGGTTCAGTAGTTTTGGAGTTTATTGGTAACATACATCGTGACACAAGATTTTTATATATACAGCTATAATCCTGACTTATAAAAAAAGTCTTACTAAATTCTTTGGCGGCGCGGCGCCGGGAAATTAATGCTGGGCAGTGTTGACCTAGCTATTGGGAAGTCCTCTGCTATTGAAGGTCGCGGGTTCGATCCGTAGCTGTGCACCAATATAGCTTATATTGGTGCACGGCCAGAGATCGAACGCACATGAGTAAAGAATAGAACCGAATTTTTGGTGTTCCGTAGAGATTTTTTTTAGTTTTGAGGTGAAGATATCTGGTCAACCGCATATCACGTAAGTAAATAATATTAAATAAAGATTTATTATTTGTAACGAATAGGCTCTGAAACTACTGGACCGTTTTTGATTAAACTTGGTATAAGGATATATTGAACCCTTGGGAGTAATACCTATACCTAGGTATGTTTTTTATTTTGATACGCAACCGGAACTACCCGGTAGAAATTGAGATGCTAATAGTCACAGAATTAAATAAAAAACAAGACCCTGATAGGATCCTTTTGGACCCATGGCACAACTATACTCAGCTTGTGTACACAACTATACACGCGTGGGTAGTTGGGTACTTTTACCCTTCTACAAAATTGAGATACCAAAGACTCAACCCGGACCCACCCACGGCACAATCATTATGTCGCAACTGGTGGAGTCGTAGGAAACTCAGAAATCACTCCAGATTCCCCATAGCACAACTACCTGATTGCCCACTGCTCAATCGACGCAGGGGCCGGTATATTACCGGGAGCTTGTGTGCTCGAGGGCGAACTTCGAACTGCTTCGATAATTCGCCCGAGTCGCACAAGAAACGACGCGCAATGGAGCTCAGCCTTAATTAGCTAGCTAGATAGTATTGAGAGATCGTGAAGACGAGCTGACGCGCAAGCCGTTCACGTGACGTTTAAAGCCCCATTCGGGGAGAGTTGCATAAGCAAGAGGACAAGAAAAAGATATGTAGGGACTTAAGTGAGTACGTTGGTGAAAGAGACCAGTGCAAGTAACCAACGTATGTCCTGAGATTCGGTCTTTAAGACCTAAGATGTCGGTAAGGCCATGGGAGGGAGGTGGGATTGCTCAGTCGTCTTTCTCATAAAATAATATACAAAAGTTGAGTATTTAACGACTTTATTAGTCAGAATATATACTTAATTATGGCATACACTTATTTTTGTAGTATACATATAACTATATTGATTACACATAGGTAGTTGTATGGTATCTTAAATTAACTGACGTCTTAAATAGTCAAACAATCAGAAGTTTAAAATAATGGTGCAGATCTATTCAAATAGAAATATTTGATTGGAATAAACACAAATGCTTGTAAAACTCTGCATGTTTTTTTTAAATTAGGCTTCGAACTGTATTAAGTTGTGTAGTAGGTACAAGCTAAAAATAATGTAAACATTGAATAATGCGTCGGCATATACGAGGCTTTCTCTTCAATATTTTACGCGATTAACCTGTGCGAAAGCGCCATCTATACCGTATTTTGTACACCGTTCGAATTAAAAGCTAGTTCAGTTTTCGTTTAATACAACATCAATTTTAATTAAGTAAACCATACAAGATATCATTTAATTTGATTTCAGACTATCAAAACCTCTGATATGTTTCAAAGCTTTGAAACTTTTGTACTTTTTATTTTATGATATAAATGAAACACCAAACGCTATAGAGTCAGTAAATTTGTATAGGTCTACGCTACGTGGGTGCGAAGCGGTTCGATTCGGTTACCGTAAAACGCTTGGTTGGAAATTTTCTGTATGTATGTAGATTGGAAATTTTCGCATAGGTACACTCTTTTGTCGCATTTTCGCGCTTCGCACTCACGCCATGTACGCCTATTTTTCATATCACATTTATAAATTTCTTTCCTCATACCTAGTTCAATATTTACAACAGAAAATAAAACATTTACACATACATAACTAGAATACTTATGTATTTTAACGAATAATTATAGTATTTATGTCATATGGCCAAGTTTGTATTTTTCTATAGGGAATTTTAATGTTTACTTTTTTTTGCAAACTTCCCCATTACTACAATATTTTCCAGATTACGTACATCTAGTTTGTAATTAATAAATTGTTCTTAATAACCAATAAATCTTATTTAAAACTAAACTATAAAAAATTGCATGTTACATTATTGCAAAAAATGACAATAAAATCAAGCAGAAAATAATATGTAGTAAGCAAATATTAGAGATTTGCAACTTAAAAAAATAAACAAAAAATGCTACATGTAAAAAAAAATCTGTTCAACAGAACACAACAATTATTACAAAATTTTTAACATTTACTTCAATAATTTTACTCTAACTTTGTGCTTATATTATTTAAGTCTTTCACAAAACATTTAATTTAAAAAAAATTATGTCCCCGATGCAGTCAAACCTTTAGTGACAATAGCAAATTGTATCGCAGCATTGATTACTTGGTAATCATCAGGAAACTGTGGTACATCGTCGAAGAAACCTACATCTTTATCCTCAATTGTTTCTGGTTCCGGGTTCGGTTTAGGTACTTCATTTGAAACTTCAATAGGATCTTGATACATAGTGGGAATGTTTCCATCATCAGTTTCATCATAATCATCACTGTCATCATCACAGTGGGTAACACTTGGGTTGTTTCGTAATCCATGAGCAGATATTGCCATTAATATACCCTCGTTTTCAACTGTATTGTCGGCTGGTAAGTGGTTTAGGAATTGTGCCATGTTCAAGGCTCGGAGATTTGAGCCGGTCGTCGAAGGTGTTTGCAGTTTGTCTGTGATACGGTTAATTAGGTTGTCAGTGCAGCATGCTACCATCTAAAAAGAATACAATAAGTATTATTAAGGGCAGGTGCTAATAAAGCTACCAAAATCGACCTTTGTTTTAAGCAACTCTAAGTAATCAAATACTCTTTTTTTGTTATTTGGATATAAATAGATATTGTAGTTTAATAACCATATTTTTGTTTATTGTGATTGAAAACATGATATGAACAACTTCGTTCGATAAAAAAAATGTTAGAAAACAGAGAATTATTAGATCATTTATCGGGTTTTATTCAAAACTAGCTAACGTTTGTTTCTAAAAATGAATCAAATGATAGGTTTTGACCTCTAGGAACTATATTTGTGGATAATAATGCTAAAATGTTTTGCATATCGATCAAATATAACAGTTAGCACGCAGCACGCTACGTTTTTGAGAGTGGGTAATGTGAATACCTACACACGGTACTGGAAGAGCGCCTTAATTAATTATTTTGTTTTTGTTTCATTTAACTTTCAATGATTTATATTTCATTTATAAATTGTTTTGATATGTATTGTTGCGTGTGTTTTACTTATTGTTTTGTATTAATGGTTTGTAATTTTATTCATCTCTTATATACATATAGTATTAAGGTAAATAAATATAGTTGAACACTTCACACAGCACCATCTTTTGACGACCCAGTTGGCACAATGGTCAGCATGCCGGACTGCCAAAAAGCGTTGGGGGTTCAATTCCCGCCTCAGACAAGTATTTATACTTAGATATTTGTCTGTGGTCTGGTTGTATCTATTATAAGTATATATATATAATTACAAAAGAAAAGTATATAAGTAGAATATCCGTTGTCTAGCACCCATGACACAAGTCTAATTACTTAGCTCGGTGCTAGATGGCGATGTGTGGAATGTCTTGCAATATTTATTTATTTATCTAGCCCCTAATTTAGCAACTAGGCTTATGGTGACCAGATTTTATTGTTAACTAGCTGCGCCCCGCGGTTTCACCTGCGTAATCATTTTCTGCGCAACTTTCTTAACATTTTCTTTCATAAAAACCTTCTCTTGACAATATCAAAGACAACAAAAAAAGAATTGGCCAAATTGGTCCAGGCGTTGTTTGGTTATGCGCTTACCAACACATTTTGCGATTCATTTTTATATTATAGATTTATACCTAATATACATACAGACACCCAGACTAGAAAAAAATATCTGTACATAAATACTTCTTTTAGAAATAACATTGGGCTTTACATCTAATCTGAATGATTAATATAGCATCAGCAACTATAATCCATGATATAGGGTGCTATTAGATGGCTTGCCCAACATACTACACTCTCAGCTTAGTTGACTATGTCCAGAGAAAAGAACTTGTCAGTGCACCTGGAGCCAACAAAGTAATGGGTTTCCCCTTTATCTTATGCATCACATTGCAAATTTTTGTCAAGGGTTAAAAAGCATGCCAATTTTAAGTTGTTGGCCTATATACCTACCAACTTTCGTTGTTTTTACATTTGTTATTCTGGTCCGTTAGTGGCTTTTACATCTTTAAATATCTATTTCGTGTAGTTTACATTCTTATATCTTAAATAAATGCATTTTTTATAGTTTTATTTCTCAATCGACATCATCAAAATATAGACATATCGAATTTTAGCACTGTAGCTTTTGTGTGAAGAACTAATATACTAAACACCCTTATCCTCACTTAAACTTTCATATGATAATCTAAACATATTAAATACTTTGTGCTTAATGACTGATTGAACAATCAATGCACAGTCTAAGCCGCTGATCGTAGAGACCGGAATCTTTGAAGGTGTGTTCTATGTATGACATAGGCATCTGATAAGAAAAACTCAAACCCCAAGTGGACAAAGTCGCGGACGAAAGCTAGTTTATTACAAAGTAATTATGTTCAATATAATACCTGTTGTGTTTGCCAATGCAGTAAGTACTGATCTTCTAAAGAATTGTCATCTTCAGCTGAGATTTGATATACATTCAGGTTTCTACCATATGAATAGTTTTGGCTTCTGGAACTACTGAAATTAGGGTTTAGTGGGTTTTCCTGAGCCAATGTCTCATTACTGTCATCATCCTGAGAGCCACTTTTTCTACTCTCCCAGCTGTTAGTTTCTGTATCATGTTCCATGTTTACTGGGGCAGTGGAGGCAGAGCCCTGTATTTCTCCAGGACTCATAATTACCGGGTTTGTTTCATTTTTGGGATGATGTTTTCCTTTGACTTGCCAAGCAAATCGAGCCTTTTTCAGTGGGCGCTCGGACCCGTCGCCATCTTCTTGTCCTCTACACGATGACTGTCCTCTCGATTCCATGTTAAATCACCGTTTAAAAACAAAACCAATGTTCAAAAACAGCTTTAAACTCAACATCCATTTAGTAAACAAACACTGACATCACTAATTACTTGATTAAAACAGCTGTCAAGTATCTTAATTATGGATTTGTTGATTTCTTTCAAGAAAAGACGTTGAAAATAATAACATAGCAAATATTGAGTGTTAAAGCTTTCACAGTAACAGGTAATTTTTAGATAATTTCAATCCAATAGCAAAAATTGGTAACTTTTTACAAGATGTTTCGAAATTGGAAACAATGGAGAACTTTTTCTTTTCGCCCCTTTACCCCGCTTCACTCGACTTCTCCCCTCTACCGCCTGCACGACGACAGCCCCTCCCCTCTTCTCCCCTCTCCCTCTTATGACTCGTCAGTGCTGCCATCTAGTGTAGTTTCACATCTTGATTCATAGTTGCCAAAACACAAAATGTGGTAATTGGCCAGTGGGTAGTGGCCAAGCAAGGCAAGCTCAAACATCAAATGAATCGTAATGTGTGTGGCAGACTTTATTCTATGGTTTCCGATAAGTAGAAGTGTTTCCTTTTCCTGTCTCCTTTTACAAGGTGTTTTGGCGGGAATGTTAAAACAAAAATGTCTTTTTTTTTTTCTTTTATTATGGCTTCGCACGTGTGCATTTAGCCAGTGTCAAGTTATATTTTGCATCAAATTATGACCCGATTTTTCATAAATCGGGCCTAAAGTGTTTCAATACAGTCAAAGTCGTCATAGTCCGTCAAGTCAGGGGTTATAGTAAAGCGGTGGCAAGTTTACCATAACCTTAATAGGAGATTTGGAGGCAACGTGAAAACTGCATGTTTGACACTGATTTTTACTTTCACTACACTTGTGCACTTTCACAGAACTAAATTGAATAACATTCCACCAGAATTATACAATTCAACTCGGGTTACATCTAAGTTTCATAAAAATAAAACTGCAGCACGACATGTTGTTAACTCGTTCCCGCCAAAACTCAAAAAAAAAAAAAAAAATGTCTTTGAAGTTTTTTTTTTATTTTTTTTTATTTTTTTTCTTTTATATTGGCTTCGCACGTGTGTGCCAGTGTCAAGTTATATTTTGCATCAAATTATGACCCGATTTTTCATAAATCGGGCCTAAAGTGTTTCAATACAGTCAAAGTCGTCATAGTCCGTCAAGTCAGGGGTTATAGTAAAGCGGTGGCAAGTTTACCATAACCTTAATAGGAGATTTGGAGGCAACGTAAAAACTGCATGTTTGACACTGATTTTTACTTTCACTACACTTGTGCACTTTCACAGAACTAAATTGAATAACATTCCACCAGAATTATACAATTCAACTCGGGTTACATCTAAGTTTCATGAAAATAAAACTACAGCACGACATGTTGTTAACTCGTTCCCGCCAAAACTCCTTATTTTATTTTAAAGATACGTGTTCTTAGTTAGAAAAGACAGATACTAGAAATATGTTTTGCAAAGAGGTTCCTTACTTAATATGGTAAAGTAAAGATTCTAACTGTCGTAAGTAAATCAAGTTTATTTGAAAACTCAATATAACTTTTTTATTAAGATGACACAATCAATAAGACAATAAAATTAAAACTTCGTTAGAATTTGCGGTTCAATTTATTGAAGTCTTGTCATGAACCACAAAACCTACATACAAAATTCACACAATAGTAAATAAATTATTTTGGTTTCTTTATTTAGCTCCTCATTTTATCGATGAAGTTGAGTATAAGTTCAGTTGCCAGGTAAAACTTAACAATTTAATCTTAAAACTAATTTTATCCTACAAGAATTCATCCAGCGTACTGGCGGACAATTTTAGCCCACTGTTGGGGGAAGTTTCTTTGTACGTAGGACAACGTTTTCTGGATTTGTTTTGTTTCTTGCGGTGAGCACTGTGGGCAGGCGCCTCGTAGCACCAAGGGAGCTAGAGCTGTAAAAAAATGGAATAATAAATATAGATGGATGTTTGCCCTTTACCTTTCCTCAATAAAAAAACGGCCAAGTGCGATTGGGACTCGCGCACGAAGGGTTTCGTACCATTATTATTCTGTTTTAGTACTTATTTGTTATTTATATAAAACCATGATAAGACCTATCGTCATGTATGGTTTAAAATGGTGGGCCGTGAAGAAGAAGGATGAGAGAAGATTGCATGCAGCGGAGATGAGAATGTGGAGATGGAAGTTTGGAGTTACGAGGATGGATAAATTATGGATTGAGTATATTAGGGGAAGCCTGAAAGTAGCACCGGTTACTGAAAAAGTAAATGGGAACCGTTTAAGTTGGTATGGACATGTGATGAGAAGAGAAGAGACTCATGTAACTGGAAGAGGGATGAGTATGAATGTAGAAGGATGGAGAGGAAGAGGACGAACTGAGAAAAGGTGAATGGACTGCGTGAGGCAAGACATGAGAGAGATGAATGTGAAAGATTAGATGACGACTAATAGGAGTGAATGGAAGAAGAAGCCATACTGCACCGGCCCCAAATAAATTGGTTAAGGGCAGGAAGATGATGATTGTTGTTATAGCGGCAACATAAATACATCATCTGTGAAAACAACTGTCTAACTATCACGGTTCATGAGATACAGCCTGGCGACAGACAGACAAAGTGGAGTCTTAGTAAAAGGGTCTCACTTTTACCCTTTGAGTACGGAACCCTAATTACCTCTACCCACCTCTTTTCGGAGTAAAAAAGATCGAACTAAACGAGATAAATGTCCAGGAAAGTATTTACAACCTACGGTATCCACCTACTTAGAAAAGGACCATGAATCACTTTTGTCGTTCATTAACTGTTACTTCAAAGTAGATAAAAAATCGCACGCTAATGCAAACAATGTATGAACTCAGAAAATGAAATCTTTGGAAAACATTAATTTTACTAAAAATTAACAAATAAAAACTATTGTATTTAACTTAATCTTAAACTTGTATAATCGACCTACACGTATTTTCCTGTGCCAGTTTTTAAAGATTTTCGCTAAATTTAAATTTACAAAAAAAAATCTTTCTCATACTTTTCAACCGTTTTCCAATCGGGTCACAGGGCGCTTCACCAAGGGCACATTTGAGTTGTCTCTGGATGAAGCGTTTGTCATTGAGAGCGTCCTCCAGGGCAGTATCGGAGACCTGTGGCCTTGGTGTTTCTGCAGCATAGATAGCAACTAGGCCACAAACCAATAACGCAAAGCTGATCTGAAAAAAAAAACGTTGTTAATATGCTTATTGTTCAATTTGTACCTATACCTACTTATAGCTAACTAGATACATCCGTTTTACATTATAATATTTAGATTTGACTACACGTTATAAATGAGATGTAATAGCAATGTGCTTTCCTTCTGTTTTTTAAATGATTCTTAGAATATAAATGACTCAAACATTACTTAAGCGAGATTAAGTAAATGCGTGTCATTTATTTTTTCGAGGAAAAGGGTATTAGGTTGGTTAAATTCCAGGACTTATCGCCAATATGCAGGTTTAACTTCAAAGAAGAAAGTAAAATACTTAGTAAAACGTAGATGCGTAATATCGTGTGACTGATTGTGACATAAGAATCACTGAAACATCGTCCTTGAAGACCTACGATACCGTGTATTACGGTTGACGCTAGTGTCTTTTGAACCTACCTAGCTATTATAGTGATGCAACCGGGTTATTACGCTCCTACACTATAAGTACGGTACATAATTTGTTGAATCTCGTGAAGAAGCTAGAAAACTAGGAAATATAACTTATAATCACACCTTTTTACTTTGTATTTAAGTAGGTGATTTAAGTAGTGTTTCAACGATCGTGTTTGAAACTCTTTCAAATTATTTAGTAAAAAAGGCGGATTACGCACGATATTTTATGGGATAACGTCTTATGAAAACATTTATGGTAACCATAGCAACGGCGTTAGTTGCTAAACTCCACCTAAACGGCTGATCCGATTTTTATGAAATTTTTTGTATATTCGTTAGGTCTGAGAAGCGAACGACATTCTAGATTTTATTCTTTATTATTTTTCCTTGACTAAATTTTTTTTGTTTTTCCTATTTATACTATTTTTTTTATTTTAACTTGAGTTTGAGATAACACAATGACATAGATTGCACAGTTGATACCTACAAAGAAGTCAAAGCAAGTCAAGGTTATGAAAATCCCACATTCTACAGCCAAATACCTAGTATTGTTGCATAAGGATTGTACTGATATACCTACCCGTAGCATCAGTATTGAATTATTAACTAGAAGACGGAGGTTCATACATGCGGTGACACACATAGGTCATACTTAGCTACAGTCATGGACACAAGTGAATTAAATATAAAAATATAAAAAAAATGACGACAAGTTATTCTTTTCAATGCTTTACCTTATTTATATTATTAATTCAATAAAGAACATTTTTTTTTGTTTTAATTAATACAGTTTGTTTAAAATTAGTTAAGTCGTTTTTAAATAATAGGATTAGGTTTAGCTAGCAAGGATTTTCCAAAGACATTGTTAAGTATAAATAATCATTTTTTCATGCTATTGAACCTCAATGTACCGAATACAAATAAAACGACGGTCCACAATGGCCGTAAAAACGTGCTTGGAAACCAAATGCGTGCGTAATCGTCAATGGTTTGCCAAATAAAACACAAAACACTATGGCCATGTGTCACTTACCGAAGGCAGAGACTGCATCATAAACTTTTCTAATTTGTTCCTTATTGATTTTGTATTATGAATTTAGAGTATGAATATTTACGAAGCGATAACCTTGATTTAATAACCAATAATGAGTATTACGTAGGATATGTAAATAAATTAGGGTCCAAATTCTCATTAGAGTCAGGATTAACATTTAGTAAACATCATACGCGTCAGACATATTGTGAATGGAATATAGATTTATTTTAATGTCATGATACTGAGTTCAATGAATTCTTTATTTTAAGTAAAATAATAGTGTAGATAAGTACTAACAATAATCATAATTAGAAATTTTACAATTATTTTCATTTTTTTTTAATAAAAGGAACTTTTACTCTTGGATTTTTCTAAGTCGATAGAAATTACTGTTAGTAGGCCAGTAGGACAGATTGCAAACCGCATTTGAGATATCTAAATTAAAAAATTTATAAGTTACGACTTTATTTTATACTATGTAGGGATTGTAGGTTTTATTTATTGCTAATTGCGGTCCAAAGTTACGAATTAACCACGTTCTGATCCTTTGGGATAACTAGTATCCTAGTTATTCTCCATATCGTGAACTACATAACTTTTCATAAAAACTTGTCAAGCAAACTTTCGTATTATTAAAGTTACTTTATGATATTAGTTAGGATAAGAGATTAGTAGAAATACGTTGGGATGATTTAACAATATATATATTTAATCTTATAAATTTTAGCCTGATTTAAATCGAATGTACTAATTTTAATATTAATCTGAAGTAGATGAACTGGTTTGATAAGTCAAGATATCTCTCAAACCAGTTTTCAGTGTTTGTTTGTTTTGGGAAGCAAATGCTTTTATTCTTAGCGAGAATGAAAATATTGGCAGATTTTGATTATGCATAAAAAAGAAAAGTTAAAGACAGGGGTGACGACGGGGGCAGCAAAATTTGGTATTATGATGGCTCCACCTAGCTGAAGTCAATATTTAAAAAGGAATTATGGGAATAGGGAGGCATACTTACCTAATATTTGTGCGGAGAAAGCAATGCTCGTGCAACGTACGGTAGGTACGTCGTTTTATAATATTACTAGCGACCCGCCCCAGCTTCGCACGGCTATATTGTGCTTGTGTTATACTTAAAAACCTTCCACTTGAATCACTTTATCTATTTAAAAAACTGCATCAAAACCCGTTGCGTAGTTTTAAAGATCTATGAATACATAGGGACAGACAGCGGGAAGCGACTTTGTTTTATACTATGTAGTGATGTACTTTATTTGTAACAACGACTGTAATAATATACATACCTACTTAAAACCCATAATTTTATTATCTTAGAACACTGTGACCTCAAAATATTTCCTTTGTCAAGATTCGTTATGTTTTTACGTAAACTTTACTGCAACTTGTGACGTGTACCGTTCCGAATTTTACTAAACTTGTTACGCAAATCGGAAGTGCTTTAGATTTAAATGTGCAGTTCTATTTCAGAAGACTTTACTAACGACATCAATTGCATAAGTCCGCGAAATTAATAACTACGTAACTTCTTTATCGTGTAAAATTACTGGAATTCACGCAGAGTAAAATACTTAAGGAAAAACTTTGAGTGAAATCTAGGTCGATGGTTCTGGTGACAGCTGGTGGTGTAATGAGAGACCTAGGTCTTGCGAAATGAGATAAAGAAATTATATCTTTCTACGGATTTATATAACGCAAAAACGCGCACAATTATCCAATTTGACTTTATATGCTTCAATATAGGTAGAAGGTACTATGGTAGGTATCTACCCATTTTTAAAATCTTAACTTTAAAACAGTTCAATTCACATAAGCAAATACTAGCCACTTAAGTTCAGGCAAACATTGATTGCAGTTAAATATAAGTAAACAAATGTTATAACGTATGTGTTTTCCTCGTAAAGCAAAAGTATGCAAAAACAAGAAACCAACTGTCCTTCGTGAGTTCAACAATCTACATCATAAAACTATCGAAAGCTCAAGAAATAATGACGGGAAAACGTTTAATTAGGTACAAAGAAAATATACATCGTATGCACTCACCTGCATTTTAATAAGGTCGATGTTTACTTTTACTTTCACACTGTCTCAGTCAATCCGAACCGAATTTCGTTCACGATTTCGTAGTGTTTCAATGCTGTTTTTACTTCAACGTCAGTGAAGCGTTGCAGCGTGCGTCTCAGTTGAGAGTGCTTGAAACAAGTCGAGTTATCGTAACCTCTTACTTAACAGACAGCCTCCCCCCCTTTTTAGTACCGCCATCATCGTGCCTAGTTCGTGGTACAATACTCTAAAAACAGTTACGTGAACGGCACACTACATATGAATTTAAACATTAATTAACACCATTCATCATCACATCAATAGTTTTTCTATTGTTTTCATGATAGGTCAATGGAAGAATGAATGTACAATATACATTACGGATATACTACTTCCCGTTAAATAAAACTATTTTTCCCTGTACATAACTGGCAGTTTTATTAAGTTTACTCTTACATCAAGTTACATTATAAAATTCTTAGAAGAGATTTCCTAATATTATAAAGAATTCTGGTATATCCACAATCATAGGCAAGAATAAATATTGTTAGTTAGCTAATTGAGATTTCGTTGTTGTGCCAATTCTGAACAATAAACAGAGTATTATAATAGTAAATAAACAATAAAACAAGTTAGATAATATACTTACTTGATCACGCGAATTTAGTTAACTCTACCAATTAGTTAATTATGATAATTAACTTTAAATTAAATTACAATATTGTTTAAACAACCTAGATTGGGCGCAATTAAAGAATCAATAATTAATGTAGTAACATAGGTAAATCATTGTATAGTTAAGTAAACAAATTTTAGTTTTTGTACAGTCAACCATATTGTCGAACGATCTTTGCCCACTCCCATGGGTAGTTACGTTGAACGAACGCCAGTGTTCTTCTGATGTGACGAGTTTCTTGTGGTGAACATTGAGGACATGCTCCGCGAAGGACCAATGGAGCTAAGGCTAGAAAAATATGAACATCAAAGTTTATATCTAAACAAAAAGAAATAGGTAGGTGCCAATAATCAAGGAGATGTCAAGGACTAATACGTTCCAAATTATCTCTACACATTTTGTAACTCTAAGTTCATTTAATAACAGCTTAAAAAAATTGACACAGTTTTGTTGTGTGGAGGTAAATGAATGGCTCATCATTTAGTCCAAGTTTATCAAGATTCTTTGTTGAATTCAAACTGTGAATGATAATGATATGTCTGTTTTACCTAGATACTGCAATTTAAGTATTTTAAAATAACCTTTGTTACAATAAGTAGTTACTAAGTACTGTTCATTTACTGGCATTTAGATTTAGGCATTTAAGATAAATTATATTCTAGAGATTGTCATTATATGACATTTTAAAGTGAAAGTATTGCATCCAGAATTCTGTCTCACAATATTGATATTTAGACTTATGACAGTTTTGTATTTAATGATCGATATTTTAATTTGAAAGCTAAAGATATTTACTTCTGAGTCGTCTGCCAACGGGATCGCAAGGTCCTTCTCCCAAAGCACATCTCAAATGCCTCTGCATCGTGTTCCTATCCGCTAGGGACTGTTCTAGCTGCGCGTCCGTCATTGGTGGCGCAGAGTCTGTAGAACACGCTAGGTATGCGCACGCGACGGTTATGAACAGGATCGTCTATGAAAGAGGTTATTTAAAGATTAATTTATTTAACATAAGAATTATTAACATCAGGCGTTAATATCAAAATTTTGACTAGCCTGACAGGCAAAACAGCCAATGAAACCGGGTGTAAATATTGCTGAGTAACAAAAGTTCTAATGATCTCATTTCAGTTAATCTACCTTTTTTTTTTGATAAAACGATCCAACAAAACCGAAAATTTCATTTTTTTGATTTGTCAACAGAAAACAAAAAACTTATTTGAGCCTTGTAAGTACATATAAGTTAGACAAGTCCGCTTCGCCCGTCTATAGAACCGAAGTTTTGGAACTGGTTCAAGCCGCGCGACCCATTGAAGACAGCTTGCTTGAATCACACTCCTAGTCGTATCGGTTTATGCAGATCCTTATAGGATACACCACACTTCTATCACAATTTACATAACATTAATATAAAAAATCGTAAAATAACATACCCGCATTGTTCCAAAGAGCACTTGTTTAAAAATGATAAAATTCGGGTTATGCCCGTTCGGCGTTTAAGGACCGACTGACTGACCAGTGACGAACCACAATCATTGTGTTAAACGGACAGGAATGTCATACCATACCTCCCCTCTTTGTGAAGTGATTAACTGAAGAGGGCTCCTTAGTAGTATTAATACAGTTGCGGGAATTTCGTTAAGTGTTTCTCACAGTCGGGCGAGTGCCATTGCCCCGATTGAGTAGGTAGAAGTACCTACTTATGATCTTTACCTTATACCTTTCTTTAAATTTGTATATACTACCAGCGCGAGCGCTCAGCTGTTTTTTTTACTCGCGTAAATAGATCTTGGAAATATAGAGATAAATCTGAAAAATAATCTAAATATCGGTTTAGTAGTTACTGTTCTTCTTTTAAAAATTGATTAGGTATAAGTACTAAGTACCAAATAATACCTTCTAATGAAGATCCCCACCCATATATTTACCTATTAAAGAGAAGCACTTTTATGTATTCAAAATATGTTATAGGCAAATTTAAAATGAAGTGTAGGTTTATATGAAAAAGTTATTTTAGATCTTGTATTAGATAGATAGGTATTAGATTTAAGTACGTACACTTTTCTACTCTATTTTATTATTTTTACGGGCTTACATAAAGCAACTGTCTTTTATATTCAGGGGAACAGTGATCAATGCTGTAATGCAACTAGAGTTTGACTTTGTTTTAATTGTATTTTAATTAGGTAAATACTTAATTACCAATTTATTATATTTAAAGCTTTGATTCTGGTGCCAATTTACATTTCCGTTAAGAAAGAAAATAAAATTCTTCAATACTCATTTCCGAAAAGTATTGTTCCATGCTTGTTCCTAGCTGTTTTGTTTTGGCCGGCCAAAACCAATTAGTAAAACCTTATCTATGGTACAAATAAATACATTTGGCAACACCGAAAATTATTTTCTTTAAGTTGGTAGTTGCTGACGCCGACCATTTTGGTTCTTTCCGTATAGTCAACTGCGGTTTTTAATAATCGTATCTACAAAAATAATTGATATCAATGCAAATAATTATTGACATTGTAAATATAAAAAAGTGATTTAAATTTAAAGTGTCTGTTTTCTTCATTACGGTTCTTAATTTCAGAATTACAAAATTTCAATGCTGCCACCAAAAAAGTTACACAGATAGATTGTACGCAGTCGGTGATATTTACAACTATTATTTTGCTATTGTTTTGACAATTATTTCGACGAGTTATCTTTGCAAATTGTCGAGTACAACTGCGTTAAACATGAAAGCTTAGAAAAAACTAGATGTATGACTTGTGGCAGCAAAAATGTCACATTAGCTGTGCACTCGGCATTCGCACTGTGACTTCTGGGCAAAATATGGTCGTGCATTTTGTTTGAAGAGATAAGTGGTGATGTGTGAGCAGACTGAAATAAATTATTTTGACGGGGATGTGGTGTGGGTGAAGCTAGGGTCATGTTGGTGGCCCGGCGAGGTGGTCGCTCTGGACAAGCTTCCACCAGATGTCCTGCCGTCGTTCAAGAAGCCCCCTATAGCTGTCGTCAAGTTCTTTCAGGAGGATGCATAGTAAGTTCGCGAAATGTAGCTATTCTGTACTTGCCACCCATTACCCAAGTAGATTTAGCTTCAATTGAACCCACTCTTAGTGGCTTTGTTGTTGTTACTTATGTGGTATTTTTTACTGAACTACCATACACAATTCCTTAACAGTTTTCTCTCGTAAGTATATCTAAGATTTACCTTACCACAGTCCATGTGTCAATAACAAATCAACAAAAGTAGTGATCGTAGTCTAATTGGTATTCACCTGCATAGGGCTCCGTGCAGTTCATAATATCATTGCAACTGTGTAAAAGATCCACACAAGTATATGCATACTGAATTATTGATGAAATGTCCCCTGTATTGTAGTTTTCCTTTGTTCACCGTCTGCTTATGTAATTTTTTACCGATTTAAACTGAATCTGTAAATGTCACGACTTCATGTTTGAATGTATTTTACTTTAGCTTTAAAATTAATGTGTTTTGTCTATATTTCAGTGAATATGTGAAGAATATAAATTCTATCTATAAATACAACTGCAGTCGGAAACATGAATTTATTAATAAGGGACTTTGTAAGTATACATTTTTTTCTTTTCGTGTCAGAGGTTCAGCTAAACTTAGCAGATGCCTACGTCAATAGCTATCTGTATGCCAAATTTAAGACCGATCTGCTGATTAATCTAAGCTGTGCGTTGATATATCAGTTAGGACTTTGAATTTCATAAATATTAACATGTTGAATAAGTATTTGTATTGAAACAGTGTTTACTTATTGAGACAAACATCTTTTTTGATTTACAAAATGGCAGTTGTGGGTTTGACTCCTCTCATAAAAAATAAAAAAATAATCCTTTCATTGAAATCAGTTTAATAGTTTTCTGCAATCAAACAATGAACAAACACAAGTTACAGACTGAGGATACAAGTTTCGGCACTTAGGGCTTTTGTATCAGTCTTCTGTGATTGATCAATGAGTGATAATCCAGCCGACCCAGCTCCGGCCAAAATCTTTCTGTGTTTGCATGCCACTGTATTGGGTTGCTAAATATGCCAGCTGGTTATGCAACCAGACTCCTGCACTATACTTTACACTATAATCTTGCAGGCTCTACTCATTGTATAGTGCGGAAGTCTGGATTGCATACCGAGCTGACCACATGACAAATGATAAATTAAGATATCAGTAGCAAATTCGCGCACCTACAAGAAGAGACCGGAAAGAAAAGACATTCTGGGCTAGAAATGCTCCAATTACAAAAGGGTAGCTGCCTTCACTGGAAACTGATTGCAAATAAGCCCAAGGAAAAAATTAAATAATAATTAAAATAGCAAATTATGCCTTACTCATGTTTTTTTGTTCTTCCTTCTAGATATGTTTAGAACAAAGCATGGTCCCATGGAGAAGTTTCCTGAAGATGTGATCAGAGCAGAGACTGCTGTCGGAGGTGACATGGAGATACTGACCAGAGATGAATTCCAAGAACATAAGAAAGAAAGTTACGCTGGCATTTTTGGTGACCCCAAAAAGACACCGGCCTCTAATAAAAAAGGTAAGAATCACTTTTGTTATGCTTTCTCATTACACTTATTGTTTTACTAGATTTTTTTAAGACAATATAAAGGGGTGCATGCCATGCCTCCTAAAATTTCATCCTAATGCCACCACAGTAAATATGGGCTATTTCTGTATTTTATATCATTAATTTAGATTTGGACAGACAATTAAGTTGAGGGAAATTGTTGGATACAGAGAGCATCTGAATGATTCCTATGGAAGTCTTTAGGGAAGGCCTATGTTTAACAGTAGACGTCCTGTGGCTGATATAATGATGATGATGAATTTGGAATAAAACCACGCCAAAAATACTCAGGAAATATGTGAAGATCTGAACAATTTTTTTTGTCCATAGGAAAAGGAAGAGGTCGTCCACCAGCAGAATCTCCCCAAACATTTCATCCTTTAAGAAAGGTAAAAAAAATATCTAGTTTTTGTGTTTCATTATTTCTTACTTTAATTGACCCATGGTTTCACCAGTAAAGCTTTTGTATTCAACTGTACTGGCCACCAAAAAAATCACTCATCACTCCTTCAATTTGTCTTCAAATTCAATATCTTACATAATTTTGATTTTATGCTTGGGTATTATTATAAATAATAATTTGACTAGAGCTTTGACGTTGTTTTGAAGACAGTAGAGTATCGCTGAAGACCTGGATTTCGGAGACGATGCATTGAGGCTCCATTTCACAGTGAGGGGATCAGTTTTCTTAACGGCCAGTGTAGATATCCACTTTATGTGATGTCATTTTATGCATAAGTATACCCCATTACTTAAAAACGTAATTAAGCTGTCAAATTAGTTAATTAACAGATAATTAACGTTTATAAAAAATAAGGAAAATACTGTATGTTTTTTAAATTCTGCCAACCTACAAGTTTTAGGGTTTTTTTCACTACTTTCTAATTTTTTTGTATTTGCTTGCCTTCAAGTACAGACTTTCCGTGCTTTCTTCCGTTATCATAATTATAGATTTTCGTAAAAATACACTAGAGTTTTGAAGGCTGAATAGTTTGATGACATAATTATAATATTTAGTCAGATCCTTCCTTAGTGTGAATCAGTCACTTTAATATATGTTCTGTGGTTTAGTCAATGGGAACATACGATTGTTGATCTAAAGGGTACAATTTTATAAAATTTCAGATGAAGGAAAAGACAGATTATAAAGTACACATACTTGTACAGGGATCTAAAACGCCTTCTACTACTAATAACGAATCATCGGATACTTCGGAAACTACGCCCGCCCCGTCGACTAGTGCTACTGAACCTAGTTTTGTAGATTCTAAGTCTCCCGAAGTTCCACAAAATGACAACAAACCTATTTGTTCAGTGTCGACACCGTCGACTCCAGCCACACCGTCCGGAGTCGGCCCGTACGCGTGTCATGCGTGTTCGTTCTCCACCTCTCGCCTTAACGTACTCATTTTGCATAACAAAACACACAGTGTCTCGTTTGTTCCCTACACCCCGTCGCCGGTCCGGAAAAAACTGTTGACTAAACACCAATCGAAATCGACACCCACTTCATCTAAAACACCTAAACCGCGTAAACCGAGAGCCGAAAAATCCGATAAACCGAAAAAACAGCAAACTAAAAAACGGATTTTGGAGGAAAATTCCGTCGTTGTCGAAGTGAAAAAACCGAAAACTGACGAAGAAATAAAGAGTAGTCTCTTAGCAGACTGGGATGATGGAGAAGACGATTCTAACGATGAGTCGTCTACAATGGCGTCAAGTCGATCACCCGAAGTGGCCGTAGGCGCCGAGTCACCAGCTGCGCCGACACCGGCCGAACTCCCTACTGCGCAGATCCCTGACGAGCCTTCATCCACTCCCAAGAAAAAAACCGATAGTTCCCTATCCAGTGAGAAACCGGAATCTTCGAGTGACTCCAAATATGAATTCTGTGAAGATGAAGATTGGCCCGTAGAAGCCGATGCTGGTAGAAAAATACCGCGCGTCAAGAATCCGAAACGAACAGATGACACGAAAAGTTTAAGTTTAGATGAGGACGAGGTTGCCAGGGAGGTTGCGGAACTTCTAAATAAGACGTCGGTACCGGAATTACCGTCCGTACCGGAACCCCTAAAAGTGGAGGAAAATTTTCCTGAGCCTTCTGTCGTAAAATCTCCTGACAAAAAACGCGATAACATAACACCTGAGACAGTCACCGAAAAACCACCAGAGCAGCAGCCAACTAAAGCAATTTTTAAAACAAAAACTTTTTTTCGTAGCCGGCATTCAAGGAGTCAGGATGCCATTGGAAAATACGTCGCCGAACAGTTAAATGCTGTAGAACGAGAAAGAATGGACGTCGATTGTGATATTAATGGATCTGACGCCGTCTCGTCTCCAGAACCTCGAGACTCGCCACCGATCGAACCCGTGAAAATCACTCGACTTGCTCCAAAGATACAACTTAAGAAAATGAAAGCTGAAGCAGCGCAGTTACGAGAAAAAGAGAAGAATAACTATGATATATCTACTGAATTATATGATATGGGATACGTGCCGGATGTGACTGTTTCCGATTCTAGTTCAATACCCGAGTCTCCACTTGGTGACGACAGTAAACATAAAAAAAATGAAGATGCGTTGCCAAAACTATTGGACAATTCAACAAACCCTACACAAGAAGCTGATAAACTTATCGAGACTGAAGTAGTAAACACCGCGACAGCTAATAATGCATTTACAGAAAAAGAAATAACTACAGTAGAAGTGGAGAACAAAGTGAATGACGAAGGAAATACATGTAATCAAACTCCAAACGAAATTGAAAGACCGTCGGAAATCGATTTTACTGAGCCTCTACAAAAGGAATCAGCGTACTCAAAAGCAACCGAGAATACACCTAACCATTACTTGAACGAATCAACAGCGTCCGCAGTTGATGCCTTGTTGAGTGTATCAAGAGAAACAGATAGAGTCACTAAAATTATCAGCAATGATCCGCCGGAAGATTTATTTGAAGATGATAACGCTCCTGGAGAGCAAGAAGAACTAACATTACATACGAACGGCCAATCCAATGAAAACGCAGAAATTACTAACGAATTTATAGATAATGAAACCTCACAACTGAAAACCCAAGATAATATTGAAACTGTTAATTCAAAAAACATTGAATCAGATGTTGTGTTAGATGAGTCTCAAACAAATGATGATATAGTGATGAAAGATGTATCGGAGAACTTAGACAACAAACCAGTTGTCGAAGACAAAGACATCCCTATAGATAATGTGCCATCTGAATCAGATCTTCAAATAGCAGAAACTTTAATTAATCTACCGGCCACGGCCATACACAATAAACCTAACGAACTAAACCAGAATGTAGCTCCAATGGCTTTCGAATCTGAAGAATGCAGTCAAGAAGAAATAACTTTAAACAGCCAAGATGAAATAGTACCGTCAAATAGTCAAGAAGAAATAATACCATTCAATAGTCAAGAAGTAACAGTAGGTTTAAGTAATCAAGAAGAGATAATACCGTTTAGCAATCAGGAAGAAACCGTAACGCTAAGTGAGTGTGTTGAGGAGACGGTAATTGAAGAAAAAGAGCAAATCAATGAAACTCAAATTAACTTTGAGGAACCGCAAACACATAGCGCTTCAAACAATGACGCTATTAGTGATCGCTTTGAATCTGAACTGGAAAAGAATGAAAATCTCAATGCTGCACAGTCACTTGTTCAGATGTCTGAGTCGATTGAGCATAAAGTTAGCGTAATAGATACTGTCAATGATGACGAACTTACCGATTCTGATGCATTTAATGTTAAAACTAACAATGGAATTGATTCTAAAATCAATTCTGTCGAACAAACCTTAGCTAACGTATTGAGTGAAAAAATCATAGAACCAGAAATTAAAACCAACATCTTTGATACACCGTCTAAATTATTGAAGATTTTAGAAGAGCCTCCCAAACCTAGAATTATTCCTAAGCCAAATTCTTCTAAACAGATAATAGTGCAAGGAAAAGAGAAAATACTTAATTTTGACGTTGCAAAGTCGACTTTTAAAAGTAAACCTCAGTCGCCTAAACAGAAAATTATTATTCGACGAACTGCGCCAAATAGAAATATTATCAATAACATGAACGAGAAAATGGCACAGGAGAAAATTATATTGTCTCGAACTGGCAATTTTTCGCAGGAAAGTCCTTCTGTGAAAACTTACACGATACAAACATCACCGGATCCGCCTTCTGACGCTAATACTATAATTATACAACAGAAAATTAGAAAGATAACCACTCCGAAGCCACCTCCGAAACTACAGAAGGTAAAACAGCAAACGTCACTCGTGACACCTGTTACGGAGGTTATGAAACCGGTGACTGAAACTATAACGACAGACGACGCGATGTTTGACATTAATTCGATGCCGGTCGTCTTGTCAGATGATCTACTCACTCCCGAGAGTATCGAGAAAATGCCCATAGTTATGCCAGACGCCAACATTATAACGCATACTCAAAGTACTCCCAAACTCCTTAAACCCAAACCCCCAACTATTGTCGAAACTGAAAAAATCTCCGTAACTAGTTCGGCACCGAAACCCGAAATGAAGAGATTACTGCTAAATCCGGTCGCTGATGGTACTAAAACATCGTCACCCAATATTCTCTCAAAATCGTCCAAATTACGTGGAGCCAAACCATTGCTCATCATAGATAGAACGACGGGGAAACAAAAGATAGTAATGGGGAAACAGGAATCAATAGCGAAGGAGATCCAGCAGGCTCCGACTATAATACAGGCGCCTCAGGTTACAAAACAGACTCCAATAATTAAACAAGTAGTCCCTCAGGCTCCCAAGTCTGAGAAGTATATAATTGTACCGACACAGAATCAACCCCGACCCACTCGTGCTCAGAAAATTGTTATAGACCCGCAGACAGGAAAAGCTCACGTTATCATGGCAAAGACTAACGAAACACCTATGACGTCTGCTGAAAATAAACCCGTCTCAGCTAAATTAGTACCTTCGAACTCGGACGCCAGCGCCCCCGGTAATACTGTCATGATCATCACGAACGCTCAAGGAACACAATCTAGAATAGTGCTCACGCCCGAACATGAGAAAATTCTATTCCCTAACAAACAGCAACCGAACGTGTCGCAGTTAAAAACGATCACACACAGAATAACTACGAACTCACCTACACCTAAGAAAATAATAACGACTATGGGATCGGTACGAGCCACGGCAGCGCCGGCGAAGATTCCTACGAGAATAGTACCAAAACAAAAAAGCGCTATAATAACGTCTAAAGGGCAGTTGATCGTCGGCGGTAGAGTGGCGACCACCTCGCAGAACATAGCTCCGATGCCTGAAATACGGCCAGTGCCGAAACCACGACCCGCGCCCGAACCCAAAAAGATCGTTCCAACTGTTCAAAAGACTAACTCTGAACCGATAATATTTTTACAACAAAAATCGGGCGCCGTCATGCAACTCACCGCGGCTCAGTTCGAACATCTACAGAGGACTGGCCAGATAGTTCAGAAGACTAATGTTCCGGCTCAGGAAAAAGTGATCATTCAAAAAACTAAACTATCGGAAGCTAGCGTTACCGGAAAAACTAGAGTAAGAAAGGCCGCAAGCGAGGCCCCGACGCCATCTAAAAAAATTAAACAGCAGGAAATACAGATAGCGCCGGCGCCCGCGCCCTCCTCGATGCCCATGCCGACGCTTGTGCCCGCCCTCCCGACGCTAGTCCCGGCGCTGTCCCCGGTGAACATAGCGCCCGCGCCCGCACCGGCTACGCCGCAGCCCGTACCCAGCGCCTCAAACACGGTGTCCATCTCGAGCGACTCCGGATACACAGAGTTCGAAAACTTTGAGGAGCTGCTGCCGTCGACGGCGATAGCGCGCCAGCTACCTGACCCCCAGCCCACACCTCAGCCCACGCCCCAGCCACCGCCCGTCGAGCCCGCGGCCGCGGCTCTCGCCGACGGACAGCTGCTGGCAGTGCCCGGCGAACACTTCGGCGGTCCCGTCGGCACGTTCTATCTATGCGTCGAGGACAACGGTACGTTCACACCGATAGACAACCGCCCGCTCGTGCTCGAGAACAACCAGCTCGTGCCGATGGGTGTAGAGGCGGTGCCGGCGGCACCTGCTCAGCCAGAGCGCCGTGACATCCTCGAGGCGGCGCTCGCGAACAGCGACGTGTTCCACGCGGACGGTCGCGACGAGGCTCCCGACTTCCGCGACCTGAACGCGAACGTGTCCGTTCACTGTCGCGTCTCCGAGACGAGTACGACGCTCAACCAGCCTATAATGACGCCGGTGGAGGTGCCGAGCGCTGCGGAGACGCCCGCCGCCGTGCCGGCCGGTCTCGACGCCGGTCTCGCCGTCCTCGGCGTGACGCCCGCCTCCGTGCCGACGTCGCTCGAGTTGCCGATCACGGTGACGGACCCGCGGATCGCGCCGCGTACCTCGGACCCGCTGGCCGGCGCCGCCTCCGGTTACTCGCTCGTGTCGGTCGGCGTCGAGCCGGCTGTGAGCGCGACTGCAGTCGAGACGGTCATATCGATGCCGCTGCTGACCGAGGATGAGTCGATCGGTAACGGTCGTTCAATGCCGATACTGACGGAAGAGAGCGCTGCCTCCTCGGTCGAGTCGGTGGGCTCGCCCGCGTCGCCTGAGGACGCGGCGCAGTGGCCACACCCGCGCCGACTGCTCACGCCGGCCTCCGACACCTCAGACACGTCCGCCGAGATACCGCTACAGCCCCAGCTCCAGCTGCAGCTCGCTGGCGACGATCTCCCCGCCCACACCTAGACGACCTCACGACTTACGAGAAAGTCTCATGGAACTATTTATTTTAGGTTTATCGGTTTTAAAGTGAGTGCAATAGATTACCCGCGTCGTATCGTCCGCTCGATTGTGTCGTCTTGAATTTTAAAGTTATGTTTTATGTAAACGTTTCGTTGTTTTAAAACTCTGCTTTTATACATGTTTGAAAGTTCGCTTTACTCGGGTGTCGTGTCGGTATGGAACGTGACGGTGCCCGCTTCGGTTGATGTCGTCTGGATCTGAAGGAATACGTTTGAAACGTACTGTCAGGTTCGGTTAATTAAATGTAAATTATAATGTAATTGCACAGTCAAACTGCTAAGTCTCAATCGGTCTGTCGTTAGATTTAACTGATATTCGAGAGTAATGTTTTTATTATTACGCGAAATGTTTAGTTTTAAGCGATTTACAATTTGTAAATTTACATATAATTAATTATGATATTGTTGAATCGTACGTGTAATATAATATGAAATAGATTATATAATATTTTTATAATGTCTTGAAGTTTGGTGTGGTACCTATGGTCCACGGGAGCGTCATATTGTGACGTAGAGTACCGAGTGTTGTTGTTGGAAGGCTGTAGGAAGGAGATGAACGTCGCGTATTCACTTGTATATCATACCTTAGTGTTTAATGTTAAGTACAATATTGTTGAAGTAATTTTTTTAATTATGCAAATAATTGGTTTGTTTGAGTGATGTATGTTAATACTTAGATCGGTCTATAGTCTATGAAAGTGGAGTCTGGTATAAACTTCAGTGTAGTTTTAATAAAAATATATGATAATTAAATCGATTATGTTCTTATTTCTGTACGTAATTACCTACCTAAGTAATGTTTAGTGAATTATTCAGTACTAGCTGTCGCCACTTCGTACGCGTGGTAGTTTTGTGTTATATACCCCTCCTCTTGAATCACTCTTTATAAAAAAACTGTTATACTGCCATGACTATGCCCCATGTCTTGGTTTTTTTTTCATTTTCTAATTATCATAGAAATTAAGATTTAAAAAACAAAACATAGGGGCATGGTCATAGCAGAAGTTTTATGCAACAAAAATATTTGCTCTAGTGTCATTATCCAGGGAGGAAACAGTCAACTACGTTTGTATGGAGAGAGCCCCCGGTATCCTTTCCTCTTAAGCATACATAGGGACAGGCAGCGGGAAGCGACTTTGTTTTATACTATTTATTTGCTAAAGGTTCGGATTGAATAAAACTATAGACTGTTCAAGTCAATAATGATTTACTCATTTATTACCATTCCTTGTGACATTTATTACAATGATCATGATATAGAACTAGAACAGTATAATAGCTGTAAATAGTTCAACCGATACATAAATGTTTTATTTACAGTGCACAAGAAACGTTATATAACTTATCGTATCACAACTCTGGTGTTTTACAATATTTTCAACTACTTCTACACTTACTACAAACTACGGTAACAATGTATTTTTTTTTTATAAATTCGTTATAATGATTGTATTCGTACAACTTAAATGACATGACGCTTATAACTATAATACTATATCAAATAAAATACGCGAAACTATGTTTCAGATGCGATTTTACATTTTCAAACAAATAAGTTAAAACAACCTACAACAGTCAATTTGTTACTTTCATTTATTTCATAGTAAAAAATATAAAATATTGTACAATAATGCAATAGCTAATACACCAGATCGTAGGTTAAAGCTAGAACAACACTGAGGTGCCTTAAATATAGTAAGGATCAAAACTCGCGTCCCGCAAAGTAATGTGACTTGCGAGGAGTAGGGCCTATGTTTGCAAACACCCTATGCGCATGATATGTGATATATAACTGCAAGACAACATGTAATATTGTCTCCTTCTTTATTACCTCCCGAGACGCGAGTCCTGAATCTTACTATATTAAATTGAAGGAGACCAAAGCGCTCAGGTCTGCGTATGTAGCGGCATAGTTCAAATATAGTTCTAGCATTAAGCTAGTTATTGCTTATGTTTATCACATGATGGGACAGCCCGCGATTAAATGCTAAAATTATACTAAAATCGATGGCATTGAGTCTATAGTAACGTCACATGAATCAATATGCTACCGGAATGTCAACTGATATTGCGGTCGGATTCGATTGCACACAATAAACGCCTATGTTCAGTCTAGTCGCAAATCATTCGTTGGTAAATGTAGTGATAACGATGATCCGAACGAATGCAATCGAATCAGCCCCCTTACACAAGATTGCTTTCTATTAGCGATATCGCCAATCGAAAGACTTTTTTTGTAAAAATCGACATAAATCAACGAAGTCATAAATCAAAAAGTCACGTAGTCTTGCATTAGACAAAAAACATTATAGATAAGTTTCATGTTATGCAAATTTTATAGAATTCTTTATGTCAATTTCATACAATTAAATCTATCGATTGGCGATATCGCTAATAGAAAGCAATCTTGTCTAAGGGGGCATACCATAATGTAGTCGAGCATCTATCAGGAAGGTAATATAGAATCATGTGCCTATAGTGACGTATTACTTCAAGGCTTGTCTCGTAGTATTGGGCAGGAAGAGGCACATGAGTCCACCGCCGACGAGCAGCACGGCTACAATGAACGTGGGCGCAGGGCAGTAAGTGTCCAACAACGCGGCTATCACCACGTTGCCTATGATGCCACCTAACCGCGCTGCGACCATTGATACTGCAACTCCGGTTGCACTGTACAACAATAAAAACTAAATTAAAATCGGTTCATCCGTTCGGGAGCTATGATGCCACAGACACGTCAAACTTATAACACCCCGTCGTTTTTGCGTCGGGGGTTAGAAATTATGCAAAACATAAATAATCAAAATTATAACAAACTTGGGTCGTGGATTAAAAATAAGCTTCTAAAGTAATAATTTTACATTGCTTCATTCTTCATTCTGAAGGTCGTGGTTTCGAATCCCGGCAATCAGTGCACTAATGGAAAAAATTATGTGCGCTAATTGACACATTGCTCTTACGATGAAGGAAAATATCGTGATGAAACCCGCGACTTAGTTGGCTAGGATTATTGACAAGTTCTCTCCTCTGAACATTGTCGACTAAGCTGAGAGTGTAGTAGGTGCTGGGCAAACCTACTCTATCTATCCACGCATAAAGGACCCACTTAAAAATGGTCTAATTGCGGAAAACAGCCCGTATACAAGTAGGTACAATGCTTTTCAACAATAATTTTTGATTTGTCCTGTTCTGGGTAAGTGTCCTTTTTAACGACTATTTTATCAATTTGCTTAATTTTATTGCTAGTTATACCACCTAAACTGCCCATACGCAGCTTACGTAAGCGTTTAAGGTCTAAAACCATTTAAGCAACGCAACTGGTCTTCAACCAGTTTGCAAATTACAGTGGTAGCAATGCTGCTGATTCTTCTAAAAAATATTCTAAAACATTCATTGAGCTACGCGGTGTACGATGAGCTTAGTTACCCTAATAGCTTGGTGTATTTTAAAATTATATTTACCGTAGATTGGTGGGGAACACTTCAGTAATGAGGCAGTCGAGGGAGGCGTTACCGCACGAGATAACTGAACTGAAGATGGCGCTAACGATCAGATTATTAGTCTTATTGTACACGAAGTACATCGCCGCTGAACAGAGACCAGCTGAGAATGTTGCGAACACTGAAATAGAAATGTAAGTATTATTAACAACTAGCAGCGCTCCGCGGTTTCACCCGCGTAACTCCCGATCCCGTAGGAATATCGGGGTAAAAAGTAGCCTATAGCTTTCCTCGATAAATGGACTATCCAACTCAAAAATATATTTTTTAATTCGAACCAGTAGTTCCTGAGATAAGCGCGCTCAAACAAACTAACAAACTCTTCAACTATATAACATAAGTATAGATTTAAAAGTACCTATGTATAACAGTTTTTATGGGACGGAAGATGTCTTACAATTAATGAATAGCCCTATCTTACTTGCTCCATTTAGTCGCTGATATCTTTTCTGGCATTTCATATGTCTATATGAAGGCTGCGGTCCGAATTGGAGTCACAGCGCTTACATTGTTAACTAACGTGATAGAAAGGATATCAGCGACTGACTTTCACAGTTACCAGTTAGAATAAAAAATCATATTACCTAGATAATTAAGTATCTCGCAGAGTTGTCGATGAACGGTATGCAAAATTCTTTAGAAAACGGGGTTATCAAAGTTAAAGTCATTTTTGTTATTCATTTGGATACATAGGTACACTTTGTACCAAATCACCTAAAAACGTCTTAAAAACTAAGTTAGGATGAGTGTCTTCGAAACGCGCTCACCAATGAGAAGAAGGCACAAGAAACTCATGAGGAGGGAGCATCGCCATCAGTACAATTTCGCAATTCGTACAATTCTCAGTTTACACCAACTATCAGTTCTTACAATGAGCAATTCGTACAATTCTAATATTGGTACAATATCTCAATTCGTACAAATTATCAATACGTACATGATAGGTAAAAAAGGTATCATAGGCGTGTATCATTCAATGCAGTGACAGATTGGTGTGAAGGCTGAGTGAATTATACTTTATTGCAACATAGCCAAAGTAGTTTGATTGTAAAAATATGTTTTAAAGAAAATTGCAAAATTGCAACTGAAACGAGACTGGAATTCGCATCCCTTGAATACCGTTCAAGTGCGCTTACCAATTACGCCACTCAGTCAAGTACGGCCATAGTTGAATTACTGTAACAGCTTACCCAAGAAGAACTTCCTTCCGAGCCTGTCCATGCCAAGTACAGCGAATATGTTAGACGGTATAGCAGCAGCGACTGTGATGAGCGACTCCATGAACACATCGGAGTTTATATGCGAATCGCACTGCGAGGCTGCGCTATGCGTCCCGTGCTGGGTCACGTATGCGGTCACCTGACAGATGTCCGCTTCGGCGTTGTCGTGAGTCGTCGACCATTCGTCGAACCTATATAATAATATAGAATTTTAAACAATAGCGTTGAAAAGTTACATTTGGGGTTGCATTTGTCAGTGGACATCATTTTTTAGATAATATCAAGGGGTGTCAGTTTAGAGTTAAATCCAAGTCTGTGGGGTTGCAAGCCTTGTCCCACGGCCGCCATCTTGGAAAATTAGGTTAAAATGGTTGTTATAGTTTATCTGACTGGCTTGTAACTTTTTAAGACTTTACTGACTGGTTCGGCTACAGAGTGCTGTAGCGAAGAGCGAGGTAGTGACCTCGCTCTTCAGAGCGGTAGCCTCGAAAGTGAAAATTGCCCTGATGCTGACCAACCTCCAATAGGGGTGGAACTTAAGGAAGAAGTTTATCTGACGAACTCTATAGTTGTCAGATAAACCATAACAACCATAACTTATTTTTAAAAATTGTTGCAAATAAGATTATCTACAACTTTTGTCAAGTGAAGTCGGAAAAAGTTATAAGCTAAAATCCGTTACCCCGCTTTTTTTACGGTCCCATCTGGCGGAAAGCATAAAACTTGGCATGCAGGTAGCATTTACATAGATAATAAGATATAGAAGTAAAAACAAGCCGTATGGCGATTGTTTCCCCTCTTTGTGTGCAAAATTAGAGATTTTTGCACTTTTTATGAAAACGATTAAAGCTACGACCAAACTGTCAATAAGCAATATGATGTTTATGATCAATATGATCTGTACAACATTTAACAAAAAAAATAGTAACCAACCTATTGAACATCTCAGGGAACCACATCATCAACCCATAGTACCCGATGTGGAACGTGAAGTTTATCGTGATAGAGATCGTAGTAAACTTCAGAATAGGTGGCACGAACAGCTCCTTGCTATGCTCAACGATATCACTAAACATACGTCCCAACTTTGACTTAGACTCTCTCGCTTCTTTCTTCGCTAACTGCTTCTCTGGCTTAGCGTAGACCGGTTCCTCGACTAAGATCTGTTTCACGGGATATTCTTCTTTACTACGACCGGTGTTCATTAAGTATATTCCTCGGAATACGTCAAGAGCTTCGTCGTGTCTGCCGGTCGTGATGAGGAACTTTGGTGATTCGGGTAGTAGGAATAGGAGTCCGGCTACCACGAAAGATGGTAGTGACATCACTAGTAAGAAGATACGCCATGAGTTGTACACGAAGCTGCCTGTTGTTACGCCGATTTCTGGAATTTTAAAATGTTAGGACTAGAATCAATGATGCATTATGATATATGGTAACTGATTGTGAACTTTACGTCTCAGTAGAACATTTTCTTCCAATCTATACATATAAAATGCTTTGTCCTGAATGACTGACTGACGGATCAACGCACAGCCTAAACCGCTGATCGCAGAGACCTGAAACTTGGAGGGTGTGTTCTTTGTATGACGTAGACACCCGATAAGAAAGGATTTTCCGAAATTCTACCCCTTAGGGGGTGAAAAAGGGGGACAAAGTTTGTATGGGACAACGTGATTACTTGGTCTATTTTCGACTTCTACGCGGACGAAGTCGCGGGTAAAAGCTAGTATTCAATTATTTTATTTTGACCTCGACGCGCGTCTTGTCGATGTGTCTGGTGATTAGAGAGCTGGTGAGTTTTTCCTTAAAGGGTCAGTCTGGCCATCCAGAGGGGAAATGCTGCCAGCCTTCTCGGAACGATGCCTAGGGCAGACCCAATTGAGGATGTCTTTTATTTGTAACTTTTTTTATTATTATTTTACTGTCTTATTACTTATATTTTAATGAACTTACGGTAAAGGAAAAATGAGACATGATCTAGAACTCATCACGGAAAATGTATGAAAAGGCTGTAAACATTTGCCAATTCGAAGTAGGCACTCATGGCATTTTACTGCCGAAACCTCTCTGAGGCCATTGTGCATTGCCCAGTAGTGGGACATACGCTAGCTTGTTTTTACAATCCTTAGCTAAATCGTAAAAAAACGGAACCCTATACCTTAGACTTCATTGTCCGTTCGTTTTTCTGTCCGTCACCAGGCTGTATCTCATGAACCGTGATAGTTAATTTAAATATAATACTATAGCACAGCCCTATGGTACATCACTACCGTGTCCCGCTCCCCGCACCTCATGTGGCCGTTCTCGAAGGTTGCCCGCGCGCTATCTTCAGTAGTCGCGCGCGAGAGCTCTAAGAGTCAGTATGTAAACGTGTGATAACTGAGCGCCCAACGTTCGGCCGAACATTGTGTTGTGAATTTTCTCTGCGATTTCGTGTTGACGAGTGCTTTACGAACTGAATAGACTCAGTTTGACATCGTCTTAATCGTATTCAAACACATTTCGGATTAATTCAGTGCAATTTCACCAAAAACCGTTTTTTCGTGTTTCGGCTTGGTGTAAGTTCATTGACCTTTGAACATTTTCTATCAAAAACCGTTAATTGGACAGTTTGTTGTGAAAAACGTACTACCTAGTTACGTTCCGCAGTCGAATTAACCAAGTTTCTGTTACCAGTGTCGGTAGACCACCTAATAGGTTACCTAGATAAACCTACGCGTCTTCGACCGGTTTCTACTCGTTTATTAAGGACTCTTAGTGTCGTGCCTTAGACCTAACCGTGTCTCACACTCAAACAATCGTGTTTTTCAGTGAAATCTAGCGTCAGACTTGAACAGTTCTCGAAACTTCTAGAACTTTAGTGGACCTAGATAACCTGCTTGCTTACAAACGTGGTTTTTGTGTTGTGTTGTTGAACTTAAACGTGTGTTTCGGTACTACAGCGTCAAATTATCGTGTTTATAGGTGTATATACCTAACCTGTACCTACCGATACCTAAGTGACTTTGGGATAGTTACCTACATAGTGTTTAGATTGTGTTTAAACTTAGTTCGAACAAAATGGTGTTAACGCGATCGCGTACAAATAGTGAGACCGCTCGCGCCGGTCAACAGCAAACAGAGTCGACCTCTGCCGAGGATCAGCAGCGCGATGGCGCGTTGCCATCTACTTCAGATGGATTTTTCGTGGACATGCGAGCGCCGACGCCGCCGCTGGCTGGCCGCCGGCCGTCCGCCGGTATTGATCCGCTGTTCACGAATACCGCCGCTCCGCTATTCACGAATCCCGCCGCTTCGCTGTTCACTGGCCCCGCCGCTCCACTGTCGGCTGGCCCCGCCGCTCAGCTGTCGGCCGGCCAGGCCGCTCCGCTGACGACGTCCGCCGCTCCGCTTACGACATCCGCCGCTGCGCTGACTATGTCCGCCGCAGGCGCCGCGCCTGTTTACTCCGGCGCCTCCGCTCCGGCACCTCAGCCGGTAGTGATGACAGATCAACAGTTGGTACTGCTTTTACAATCTATACGTTCGCTACCGCCTAACCAAGGCGCGCCACCGCCGACGACTTCGAGTGCTGTGAGTACAAACTTTTCCAATTGTTCGTCGAGATATAGTGGAACAGGTGATATTTTAGCGTTCATTGACTCCATCCAAATTTATAAAGACTGTTTGTGTATTAGTGATGACATGGCGTTGCGAGGACTGCCTATGCTACTTACCGACTTTGCCGCTACGTGGTGGCAAGGCGTCAAATCTTCAGTTGTAACGTGGCAAGACGCAGTAAACTTGCTGAGGCAAACTTTTGGACCGCGACTACCTGCTCCTCGTATATATAGAGAAATATTCAGTAGAGAACAAGGACAAGAACGTACAGATGTGTTTGTGTGCCGCATAAGAGCGTTAATCGCACAATTACCTCCTAATACAATCAGTGTGAATCCAGTTCAATTAGATATGACCTACGGCTTACTCAGTAAGAGAATAAGAGAGAGAGTACCTAGAGCTTCGTTCAATTCATTTGAAGAACTGTTGACATATGCTCGAGCAGCAGAAGACCTTCTCGATGAGACAAGTACGTCTGCGAGGAAGTATATACCTACTCCAATGTTACCTAATATCACAAATCGTTCAGTATCCGTACCATCGACATCATCTGGGTTGTCTCCATCCGCTATTACCGAGAAGATGCCGCCCGCTAATCAGAATCGGGTCAGACCCAGATGCTCATTCTGTAAAATGTTTGGTCATGTGAAAGATGATTGTAGGAGGCTACAGAACAGAAAGTCCACCGCAGAACCTGTAAAGAATGAACCAGTTGCGGCACAATCGGAGCTGCGCCCGTCGATAACTTGCTTCGGATGCGGTGCGCCCGGTGTGATTAGATCCAACTGTGCTGTCTGCAAGGAGCGACGTTCCGTTCCAACTACCGAGATGAGTTCGGCTTTCCAGTCTTTGACTGATGATGTGTTAGTGTTAAACCCGCGAGTTAGACCAATATTTAATATTGAAGTGTTTGGTGCAGTAGGGACGGCACTGTTGGACACCGGTGCCAAACAGTCCGTCGCCAGTGAAAGTTTAACTAGACATTTACGTTCTAATGGACAAGTATTTAATAGCGTTAAAACCGAATTAAAGTTCGCCGATGGTAGCCGCCGTAGCCAAGTAGTAGAAACCGCGTCTGTAATTGTAAAGGTGCAGGGAGTGGCCGTCACTACTTTATTTATAGTATTACCCGGGGCAACAGATTCATTACTCGGTATGAATTTTATTCAGGACGCTGGCATGGTAGTTGATTTTATTAATAATCGGTATTCCTTACGTAATACAGATTTTTACCCGTTATGTTTTGAAAAGAATGACCGCGTAGTTACTAGCTCGACAGTGAGCCTCCGCGAGGGGGAGGGCACACTCTTATCACAGGATGAAAAGGGACGGCTGGCCTTACTTCTTGAAAGCAATGGTGATATTTTTGGTGTAGGGGGAGAACCTACACCTTTCGCTGTACACAGGATAGATACCGGCAGCGCAGCACCTATCGCTACTCCGCCGTATAGAGTGACTCCCGCTAAGAAAGAAATTATTAGAGCAGAGATAGATAAGATGTTAGCAGACAATGTGATAGAAGAGGCTGAGTCCGAATGGGCTTCACCAATAGTCTTAGTTCCTAAGAAAAACGGAGAAGTCAGATTTTGTGTGGACTATCGTAAACTCAATAGTGTCACTCGTACCGATAAGTACCCATTGCCTTTAATTGACGAGTTACTTCAGTCTACTAAAGTTAATGCTGTGATGTCAACTATCGACCTTAAATCTGGATATTGGCACGTAGAAGTCGCCCCAGAAGACAGGCATAAGACTGCTTTTACCTCACCGTTCGGAACTTTCCAATTCAGGCGCATGCCGTTTGGATTAAAGAACTCGCCTGCAACTTTTCAACGGTTAATGGATCGGTTTCGTGCTGGTTTGAGAGGCAGGCAACAAGAAAACGATCAACCTGGAGACGTTTCAGCAGGACCAAAATACCAGGATATGACTGTAGTGACGTATCTTGATGATATTCTGGTCATATCAGAGGGATTTGAAGCTCATTTGCACGATTTGAAACAGGTGTTTGATCGCCTCCGTCAGTTTAAGCTGAAAGCTAATAGAGAGAAGTGCGTTTTTGCCAGAGAAAAGGTAACATATCTTGGACATGTAATCACTACGCAAGGTATAGAACCAGACCCCGGTAAAGTTCAAGCCATCATGGAGATGGAACCGCCTACTAACCTGAAGGAGCTGAGAACTTTCCTGCAAACATGTTCCTGGTTTCGTAAGTTTATTCCAAGATTCTCTGAAATCGCACAGCCGCTGACAAATCTTACCAAGAAGAATAGACCCTGGAAATGGGAAGTACCAGAGTCGGAAGCACACGAGACCCTGAAGAGAAGGTTGTCGTCGTCACCGATTCTCCAGCAACCTGACTTTGCTGAACCTTTCATCTTAAGGACAGATGCTAGTGCTTATGCCCTCGGCGCGGTTCTTATGCAAGGTCAAGACCCGAAGTCAGAGAGACCTATCGAGTATGCTAGCAGGCTGTTAACGGCAGCTGAAAAGAATTATTCTACGACAGAGAGAGAGGCACTTGCAGTGGTGTGGGCCCTAGACAAATTCCGAGGCTACCTCGAGGGCGCCCAGATTCGCATTGTGACCGATCACCAACCTCTGAAGTGGCTGCTGTCCCTGAAGACTCCAAGTGGTCGCCTGGCGCGTTGGGCACTGAAAATTCAAGCTTATAATCTAAATGTAGAATACACACCTGGTAAAGTCAATGTGGTGGCTGACACCTTAAGTCGTCCTGTATGTCAGTTTGACATAGATGAGCCTCCCACCTGTGACGTTTGCCCAGTTTCGATAGACTTACCTCATCGTGGCCCCGAAGAATTACGTACAGCTCAACTCGAAGACCCTGAAGTAAAGAAAATACTTACGTCCTTCGAAGATGACGATGCTGCTGCTTCGCGATGGTCAGATCGAGGCTACTACGTCTCGCAAGGAGTGCTTTTCCGCTTCGATCCAGATGGAGAGTCCGAGGAACCTCAGTTAGTTGTACCTGAGTCGATGCGTGAGGAAGTTATGAAGGAGCTGCATGATGCACCTACTGCGGGTCATCTAGGCTTAGAACGCACCCTTAAGAAGATCAAAGAACGGTTCTATTTTCCAAATATGCGACAATACGTAGCCAAGTATGTGAAGACTTGTGAGCTTTGCCAGAAATTCAAACCGACCAATTTAAAACCTGCTGGATTGTTACAAACCCCCGTTCCGCAGCAACGCTTCGAAGTCCTCGCTATGTATCTGTTTGGTCCCCTACCCGAAGGTGATAAGGGCGAGAGGTGGATCTTCCTAGTGGAGGATACTGCGAGTAGATGGGTGGAGCTGTTCCCGTTGGCCGAGGCTAATGCTGAAAACTGTGCCAAAGTTCTTATTGAAGAAGTTTTCTTGCGCTACGGTTTTCCGAGACGAATAATCTCCGACAACGGTACACAATTTGTGTCCGCAGTCATGCAGAAGGCAATGCATGTTTTAGGAATCAAGCAAAACCTATCTCCTGTATATCATCCTGAGTGTAATCCCGCCGAGCGGAAGAACAGAGAAATGAAACAGATGCTAGCTATGCTTGTTGATCCAGAACACCGCCGCTGGCCTGACTCGTTACCCGCGGTACGCTTCGCGTTGAATACGTCGCCAAACCACGGAACAGGCCACTCGGCAGCCTTTCTGACTTTTGCGAGAGAATTTCGGTCTCCGGTAGACATAACCCATGATTTGCGAGCAGTTGTTGATCAAGAAAATTATGTACCCCAGATAACCCTGTATCTTCGGTCCTTTGCGCACCGACTTCAGGAGGTGAAGTGGCGAGTTGACCGTCAACAGGACATCCGGAAAGATGCCACCGACCAACACCGCCGTCCTGGTCCTACCTATAAAGAGGGTGACCTCGTACTCGTAGAGGCTCACCGTATCAGTCAAGCGGCCAAGGGTTTTAGTAGTAAATTCGCCCCTAGGCGTGAAGGTCCTTACCGGATTAATAAACAAGTCTCACCGACAACTTATGAGGTTGTCGATAAGGAGAACACACCACGTGGTAAATACCATGCCAGCCTCCTGTCACCTTATGTTGGGGATACCGACGTAGTCATCCATAATCGTAAGAAAGGTCGACCACGAGCTAATGTACCAGTTACCAAGCCAGCTGAACAAGTTTCTGCTGACTTGGAGGGGGAGGATATAGCACAGCCCTATGGTACATCACTACCGTGTCCCGCTCCCCGCACCTCATGTGGCCGTTCTCGAAGGTTGCCCGCGCGCTATCTTCAGTAGTCGCGCGCGAGAGCTCTAAGAGTCAGTATGTAAACGTGTGATAATACTTGCCACTAGGTATAATAATCCAGGCGAGTCCAGCGACGAACAAGTTCCCGAGGGTCCAGAACGCAGCCATAAAACTCAACATGGCGCCTCGTTTCTTCTTAGGCTGGAATTCCGCGAAGTAGGACCATATTACTGGACCTGACCCACCTAAACTGCAACAAGAAAGCAACAAGGTAAACATCTAGTTTTTAAAGGTTCCATATCCAAAGGGTAAAAAAGGGACCCTATTACTAAAACTCTACTGTCTGTCTGTATGTCACCAGGCTGTGTCTCATGAACCGTGATAGCTAGACAGTTGAAATTTTCACAGATGATGTATTTCTGTAGGGTCCCCCTATTACTAAAACTCTACTGTCTGTCTGTATGTCACCAGGCTGTGTCTCATGAACCGTGATAGCTAGACAGTTGAAATTTTCACAGATGATGTATTTCTGTTGCGCTATAAGGGGGCGTCCATAAATTACGTGAGATGTTTAAGGGGGGGAGGGGGTCGAGTCAAATCTCATCTAATCTTACGTTGGAGAGAGGGGGGATCTCGGCAAATATCACGCAATTTTTTTTCTGATTGATTTTTCCGGCTTAGTGTGGCTAGATCAGAACGAAGTTGAAGGAGCAGATGATTTTACTGAAAATCAAATGGACATCAATAGTCTCTCTTGACACCGCGCATGATTCTCCATGGACTGAATTAGAGTAGATATTCTGAATTTAAAAAAACGCGTAATTTATGGACGCTCCCTAACAACAAATACTAAAAACAGAATAAGCGCAAGTCCGACTCGTGCTTGGCCGGTTTTTATACATAAACTTCATTCACTTTTCCTATCCCCGCGCACTTGGTCGCGGTCGCACGTCACGTTAGATTTAGATACAGGTTTACTCGTGAACTATAGTCTAAACACTATCCCTATAGATTATATAGGGAACTATAGTTTAAACACTATCCCTATAGATTATATAGGGAACTATAGTTTAAACACTATCCCTATAGATTATATCTATAGGGATAGTGTTTAAACTATAGATATAATCTATAGGGATAGTGTTTAACCTATAGATATAATCTATAGGGATAGTGTTTAAACTATAGATATAATCTATAGGGATAGTGTTTAACCTATAGATATAATCTATAGGGATAGTGTTTAAACTATAGCCTAAATACTATCTCTATAGATTATATAGGGAACTATAGCCTAAATACTATCCCTATAGATTATATAGGGAACTGTAGTTTAAACACTATCCCTATAGATTATATAGGAAACTATAGCCTAAATACTATCCCTATAGATTATATAGGGAACTATAGTCTAAATACTATCCCTATAGATTATATAGGTATGTGTTTAGACTATAGTTCACGAGTAAATCTAAATCTAAGTTTTAAATCCACATCTCGGACTATCCTTAAACCTCATTTTGGAATAAGGGGGATGGTTTTTTTTTTCTTTTTCGTGATCATGCTCACAAAGGTCAAAATAATAAATATAAAGGATGTAGTTAGGTACTTACGCTGCACCATTAATAAACCGAAACAACATGAAAAGCTCGTAGTTCTGACTGAATGAGGACGCGACGATGGCTATGCCGTTTATAATAGAGATGGCGATGAGCACACGCTTGCGGCCCACCGAGTCGGCTACGGAGCCCCATGCGTACGCGCCCACCATCATACCGATGAAGATTATACTGTTCAGCCATCCCTGAAACATTTACACAACCCATTATTGTACTATCTGATTAATAATAATAAATTAAATTAATCACTAGTACCTGGATGACCGAGCTTTGCTCGGTTTTTTTTTTACTTAGTCTAACCTCAAAGCAAACACTCATTGACTTCGTGTTACTTAACAACGCCATCTACTGGAATAACTTTATTGCTCACAAAAAATAGTATTAGTAGTTCGCCAATAGATGTCAGGAAGAATAATATTTTTCAGATAAAAAAAAGTAAGTTTCGATAAAACACGAATAAAATGACATTTTCTAAAAATGATTCCTAGCTAGATCGATTTATCGCGTCGAAACCCCCTATATACCAAATTTCATGAAAATCATTGGAGCCGATTCCGAGATTCCAATTATATATATATATATATATATTTATATATATATACAAGAATTGCTCATTTAAAGATATAAGATATGTAAGATATAGATAAAACAAAGTCGCTTCCCTCTGTCTGTCCCTATTAGATCTTTAAAACTACGCTATGAATGCGGTTTTTTTAATAGATAGAGTGATTCAAGAGGAATGTTTTGTATAAAACAAAACTACCACGCGTACGAAGCCGCGGGCAACAATTAGTTAGTAATAAATAACAGTAACTTGTTATTTTAAAGGGCCTCTTACTTCTTGGCTTCGGCTCCATGCACGCCTTCCAAAGGCCTGGGAAAATCTAGATTGTATCGCAAATATTTATAATAAATTTAATAAAATCGTAATTTGGCAATTTGGGTCAGTGACGTCGCAAAAAATATTTTTTATTGGAAAGTTACCATTGAAAATTATGATAAATACAAAACCGTATTAGGAAAATGTTAGTTTTTAAGTAGATACGTACCATAAAAATATTATTATCTATTGTTGTTAAAATATACCCACTATTTGTATCTATACAGGATGATTTTTTCTCTTTTGACTGATTTATGAACGCACAGCTCAAACCAATGGAAGGATTGGGCTAAAATTTAGCATTTATAGGCAACCGCGCTAATAAAGGATGTTGGAAAAATTCAAATCCGCGGGCAAAACCTAGTACATACTTATTGTATTTCATTTTGTTACTCTAAGAGAAATATCATATTTTTGACGTGATTATATAGGGAATAATCACTTCAAAACAAAACCTCGAGTAAACATCTGCATTCACAAAAAAGTGTCACGGTAAAATTGTGTGACGTCATGCATCATGGTAATTTGACCAGACGCGTCATGGTAACTTAGGAAACAGAGTATTTAATAATATAATATCGCTCATCTGGGCTTGTGTTATGGTGTGACGGGTGACGAATAGAAGACTTTACTAAAGGGAAAAATATAAAGAAAAAAATAAAAATATATATCTTCTTCTTCTCGTATAGTGGTGTGACTCACCTATTGTTAAAGTTTAGAACTAACGACTGCTACTAGAGGTAGCAACCGCGTGCCTCCCCACCCACGGAGGGGCTCACGAAATCACATTTTTGGCACACTGTGAATTGGTCACCCACCAAAGTAATGACCGCGCTAGGCGTCACTTAAACCCCACGACCGTAAACGATTAGCGAGCGTCGCTTAGCTGTGCGCCTCCTCAATATAAACATTTATATATATACTTAACAAAAAATAAAATAGTTAAAAAATTTCATTGGTTTCATAAGACGTTATCACGTAAAATTATCGTCCGTAAACGACTTCACCGGCAGTCATTTTTTTTTTGTTATTGTAATGTTTTTTACAAGGTTCACCCTGTAAGTATTACTAAGTATTTAGGCAACTTCGTTAGTTAATTATAAGCAATTATTGTTTCATTCTCACGCATCCGCGCCAATTTAACTTATCGTTCTGTCCCTAATTGATATGTTTCGTTATTTTTTTTGTGTTTTGTAGTATTTAAATTATTATTTTAAAGTATTTTGTAAAAAAAGGATTCTAATTGTAAGGGTTAGTTACTTAATTATTAGATGTCAGTATGTACTTATATGTTTTTTCTGTTGATACAAGTACTTACTGAAGAATCCTCTTTGTCTTTAGGTAACGTACCTTTACTATTAAAAGTATAATATTTATTATAAAAAGAAAAACTAATCACCTTCCCTTTGGAAGGCATGCGTGGAGCCGAAGCCAACACGTAGAGGCCCTTTACAATAACAAGTTGAATAGCAAACAATGGGGTGGATTCTAAACCGGCGATTATCCCTGTCTACACTATAAAGTGCAACCAAGGACAACCTCCGGTTTGGATAAAACTATTGATAATCTACAGGACAAAACTACTTGAGCTATTGTGATGGGATGGTAGTGGACTAGATACTGGATAACTATGGATACTATGGCACCTGCCGTAACAATGTTCAATAAACACGTAAAAATGGCAGGCGGAGACTCGCCAACTCTCAGACTGGGCCACCCTAATAAACCGAGTAAATTACCAACTATATATTTTATTATTATGTTATTTATTGGGCATACAGTATTCACATTGGCTTAGTCCCTCTACTTTTCTGTTGCTCAGAGATTTCATCCAAAACCGCAGAAAACGGGTAATTTATAGTTACTTAAATTAGATATTTATGTATATCATATAGGTACAATGCATGGAGGCCCCATTGCGGTGGGTATTTTTATTTTTGTTATATTATAATTAACTTTATTTCTATGAATATGGAAAATCCACATTAGGTACTTACGTAAGTACGATGACCGTAAAGTGAAGTTTTTCGTGAATCATTCGTCAAAAGGTTTCTTTCACTGTTTTCCGATGACTTTTAACCCGCGAATGACAAAAAGGAAAGTTTGGCTATTAGACATATATTCAACAGGCTTATTTGATCTCATATGTATGTTTAACCGATCTCTGGTTGACATATCACTGTTTTCCGATGACTTTTAACCCGCAAATGACAAAAAGGAAAGTTTGACTAATATTAGACATATATTCAACAGGCTTATTTGACCCCATATTTGTTTGTTTATCCGACCTCTGGTTGATGAGTGTTCTGAGCTCTTTCTATGTATCATGAAAATCGGGGCTTTCCCAGGGAATTGGGAATTTTAATCGTGTTAAAAAATCGCGATTTAGATTGTATTTACCTAGTGAAATGTTTAATATGAATACAAATCGTGTGAATTTAAAAAGTTCCCTATATAATTATATTAAATTCTCGTGTCGCGGTGTTAGTTAAGTTACCTATGTCCACCTAAACGGCTGAACCGATTTCTATGAATCGAACAATTTTTTTTCGTATTTTTTTGTAAATGGCAAAAAAAACGTTTGCCGGGACAGCTAGTATAGTATAATCATATTAGGAGCATCTTTTGGAATTAATTGACATTGTTAGGTTCCCGTACCTCAAAAGGTAAAAAAAGAAACCTCTTTAATCACTTTCTTGTCCGTTTATCGGGTCAAGTTAAATTGGTAACTACCATACTACTGCAAGGGTAGAGAAAGAGTGATAAACTAATGTTTGAGTTTTGGCGGGAACGAGTTAACAACATGTCGTGCTGCAGTTTTATTTTCATGAAACTTAGTTGTAACCCGAGTTGAATTGTATAATTCTGGTGGAATGTTATTCAATTTAGTTCTGTGAAAGTGCACAAGTGTAGTGAAAGTAAAAATCAGTGTCAAACATGAAGTTTTCTCGTTGCCTCCAAATCACCTATTAAGGTTATGGTAAACTTGCCACCGCTTTACTATAGGCCCGATTTATGAAAAATCGGGTCATAATTTGATGCAAAATATAATATGCAGAAGCCGTACGAAGCCATAATTAATAGAAAAAAAAAAACTAATGTTCCGTACCCTCTGCGCGCGAGTACGACTCGCAATTGCCCTTTTATTTTATGTGGGATGAAATTATGTGGAAATGAGACAAATTCGAACATGTGGTTAAACTTACTTTGGTTTGCGTGGTGAGATCTAGGTCGCACTGTGCCGAGGGTAGGATGAAGGACATGGAGATGACGTCCATCTCCTCTGAGGTGCTGACCAGCCCACACACGGCCAGCAGCAGGTAGTGGAACCTTCCATATCCTGGAACATAATAAACAATATTATATTTCACTACCGGTTACCCGCGACTCGTACGCGTTTTATTTACTAAAACCTTTCTCTTCAATCAATTTATTTGAAAAAACCGCATTAAAATCCTTTTCGTAGTTTTAAAGATCTAAGCATACAGAGGAACAGACAGATGTTAGAGCTGAGTGGAAGAGTCTTATCTAATTATGAAAGTAACATACCGCGTATCTTAGAAAAATCAATAATTTTTTCACTCCTAATATTGTCTGATTTCAGTGTTCCTGTTTTAATTAATTATTTGTAAAAGGTAAAAAAGGAACCCTTAGAAGATCATTTTCTTTTCCGTCTGTCCGTGTGTCATGAGTTCATGACCGATTTTCTCAGGAATGGGTGGACCCAGCAAGTTGAAATTCATACCAGATACTGACATCTATTATTTTAAAGCCACGTAATTTTCAAAAAAAAATTGTTTCAATATTCTAAAGCCTTAGAACAAAAGTTGTTCGCATAGACGCCTAATTAGAACCCCTTCGTTGAAACACATTGAATACGAAGATTAGTAATGCGTAATACGTGTTGACAAACAAACGCGAGTAGGTACCGACTTCCTCCAGTATCATATTGCAGAAGAAAGACAAGATATCGCGCGTTTGTTGGGTCACACAATGGCGTGACACGAGGCTCTGTTCTCGGAACTAGCCTTGTTTACAACGGTATGCTAGTGTTGCTGAACTATCGATAGTTTTAATATCGATAGTTTGCATCTGAAAATACTATCGATTGGCATATCGATAGTATCGATAGAATTTGGCATATTTTAATAGGTAATGTATAGTCGGAGTCAGAACTTTTAGAATGTTTTCAAATCAAGCAAGATTCTAAGGTCTTGCTCGAGTTTAAGTTCGACTTATGAATTTATTAGATAAATATTATTAGAATAAAAACATATCAGTAAAAGTAATTTTAGAACTCTACGGTGGGTCTGCAATGTTGACTCCGATCGTACGTATTGTAAACAATACTATTTCCAATTGGCAGACTATCGATAGTCTATAATAATCGATACTATCGATAGTATTGCCTCGTTTTGAGCTATCGATTGTATCAATACTATCGATAGGCTATCGATACTATCGGTTTTTAGTGAACTAAATTAATAAATATATAAATTTTGCAGGACATTCCACACATCACCATCTAGCCCCAAGCTAAGTAACTAGACTTGTGTTATGGGTGCTAGACAACGGATATACTACTTATATACTTTTCTTTTGTAAATATATACTTATAATACATAGAAACAACCAGACCACAGACTAATATCTAAGCATAAATACTTGTCTGAGGCGGGAATCGAACCCGCAACCCTGTGTTTGGCAGTCCGGCATGGTGACCATTGTGCCAACTGGGTCGTCAACTACTACTACAACTATCGATAGACTATCGATTATTCAGCGACAGTCGACTACCAATTAGCAACACTACGGTATGCTACGGCATGGAATGCAACGCGAGCACAATTCATTCATGAACTGATACTACTACGACTGATATTACAGCTTTATTTACAAATTACATTATTTACATGCTACCGCGTATCGGGTTCGGGTTGAAAAATGCAATTACGAATCTAATGCATTTACGATTTCCTTTAATAGTATTGGATAGTAGAAGCGCCTAAATAGATAAACACTTTATTGCACCACTAGCTGCGCCCTACGGGTTCACCCGCATAAGTCCTGATTCCGTGTATATGAAAATAAAAAGTAGCCTATAGCCTTCCTCGATAAATTGACTATCCAGCGCAAAAATAATTTTTCAATTCGAACCAGTAGTTCCTGAGAATAGCGTGTTCAAACAAACAAACTCTTCAGCTTTATAATATTAGTATAGATAAAAACAAATCGTAAACAAAAATGATTATAAGGTACGGTCGCCGCATAATTGCAGATCCATCGTAGAGCTCCAAAACGGCTGTTATAAGAATGTTTTCAACACAAGCAATATTCTAGGCTTCTGCTTTAGTTGAATTGTAAAGTCTCATCATCATCATCATGTCAGCCCATGCACGTCCACTGCTGGACATAGGCCTCCCCCATACGACGCCACAAACAGCGGTCCTGAGCCGCCTCCATCCACCGACTACCCACGACCGCTACAATGTCGTCGGTCCACCGGGCAGCTGGTCTCCCAACACTCCGTTTCGCGTTGCATCGCGGCCGCCACTCGAGAACCTTTACTCCCCAGCGGTTGTCAGTTCTGCGAGCTATATGACCTGCCCATTGCCACTTCAGCTTACTAATCCTAAGGGCTATGTCGGTGACTTTGGTTCTTCTACGGATTTCCGTATTTCGGATTCTATCACGTAGAGAAACTCCGAGCATAGTTCTCTCCATAGCCCGCTGAGCGACTCTGAGCTTTTGAACGAGGCCTATAGTCAGCGACCACGTCTCGGATCCGTATGTCATCACTGGTAACACACATTGGTTGAAAACCTTCGTCTTGAGATATTGCCAAAGTCTATCTTAGCCTAAAATTTTCATATTTTTTTCGAATTTCCAAAAGTCGTAGAACAAAAGTTGTTTGTTAAGGTGCACAAAAGTAGCCCTCAACGGCTTGCTAGTATAATTACCAAAAACCCTGTATAGATAACGCACTTGTCTAAGTGAGTGATTGATGAACATAGTGAGACGTTTAAGAGGAAAGAGTACCGGGGGCTCTCTCCATACAAACGTAGTCGACTGTTTTCCCCTGGATCAGTGTGTCATTCACTAGAGCCAATATTTTTGTTGCATAAAACTATTAACTGCTATGACCATGCCCATATGTTTTGTTATTTTTGTTGTTGTTTAAATCATAATTTCTATGATAATTAGAAAATGAAAAAACGTGTGGCACTCGAGGACTGCCGCGGTAAAGCTATTGCATCGTGCGAGCATCGTACAGTCGTACCATAGACATACACGTTAAGTGAACGCTCGGCCGAGCTACATGGTAGGCGGAGTGGGGGGTGTTAGATTTTATTTTCGTTACGGAATTTCTTGATTCGGTCGCCGCGCTCAAAGCCCGCGATAAAAGCTATGCAATAGCTTAAAAACCAAAACATAGGGATGCCCCTATGTTTTAGTTATGACTATGCAGTCATGGCAATTATAGGTTTTATGGCACATTTTTTTTGTGCTAATGCCATTATCCAGGGAGGAAACAGTCGACTACGTCTGTATGAAGAGAGCGCCGGTATCCTTTCACCTTAATGAATTCCTTGCGAATTTTCGTAGAATAATTTAACCGGGTTAAATGTATACCTACAGTAATTAAGTGCATATATATATATATATATATATATGCCTCCTTAACAAAACATTGGCCATTATCAGTCACATGATGAAGGAGCCTTAACCTACCTACTATATTGTGAAGACTCTGATAACATCAATCATAATAAGATTATATATTGTAGGACATTTCACACAGCGACATCTAGCGTCAAGCTAAGCAACTAGGTTTATGTTTAGGCAGCGGCTAGAATACTTATATACTTTACATAAAAAATTGTTTGAGGCGTGAATTGAACCCGCTACCTCCTGCGGCGCTGGCGGTTGTTTGCCCGCCGCAGATGGTTGCAAAGATTTATTTACAGACTAGCTATACCGGCAATACAAAAAAATAAAATTTGCCATTTACAAAAAAATCATCAAAATCGGTTGATAAATAAAGAATATATGCGCGAAAATCCATTAAAAAAAATACAACCGAATTGAGAATCCCCTCCTTTTTTCGAAGTCGGTTAAATAAATGAAGGGGAAAAAATTGATGTTGGTCGATTCTCAGACCTAACGAATACACACAATTTTTTATATAAAAAACGGTTCAGCCGTTTAGGAGGAGTTTGGTAACTAACACCGTACGAGAATTTTATATAAATAGATATTTGTTTCAGGTCTGAGTGTTTATGTATATTATATATGTATTTACAAAAGTATATAAGTATTCTATCCGTTCTCTAGCTACCATTAACACTAGTTGCTTTTTTTATTTATTTTTTTATTTTTTTCGACTTTTAAAACTTTATTCAAAAATATCAAAATTAAAAAACAATCAAATAAAAATTGAATTTCACAAATAAAAATTGAATTACACAAATAAAAATAAAAAAATAAAAACACACATAGTTACACATCACAAATGAAAACACCGTCCAGAGCGTATCCACGCGGCATCGTCCCCAAGAGACTGGCGGCATTCCCCCTCTGGATAGCCAGGCTCACCCTCTACTTATTTCTAGTTGCTTAGTTTAATCTAGATGGCACTGTGTAAAATGTCCTATAATAGTTAAAAAAACCTTACCAGTTAATTCGATAGCCCTTTCGAAGTCAGCTTTTTCCGAATTTGATCCCTTCTCCGCGTCGCCCTTGACTTGTGTCTTCAGCGACGGTACCACACCTAGAACAATTAAAATGTTTTATTACCACTTTTAAAATACACTAGCAGCGCTCCGCGGTTTCAGCAGCCTAATTCTCGATCTCGTAGGAATATCGGGATAAAAAAGTAGCCTATGTTACTGTCAATGAATCCTATCCTCATACCAAGTTTCGTCAAAATCGGTCCAGTAGTTCCGGAACCTATTCGAACTTTCCTCTTTTCCTACTCTTACATAAATCTTACAATTAATAATATTTCGTGTACTAGATGTGAAAAAAAAGACGTGTTTTTGTTTTTCTTCATCAAAATCTAACCCCATTACACCTATAGAAACTTCAAGAACCTAACCCAGTTAGCACATTGGTTACCACACCGGACTGCTTAACACAGGGTTGCGGGTTCGATTCCCGCCTCAGACAAATATTTATGCTTAGATATTTGTCTGTGGTCTGGTTGTTTCTATGTATTATAAGTATATATTTACAAAAGAAAAGTATTTATGTAGTATATCCGTTGCCTAGCACCCATAACACAAGTCTAGTTACTTAACTTGGGGCTAGATGGCGATGTGTGGAATGTCATGTAACATTTATTATTTAACCTTCTTGCAAGCAAGTATTTTTTGTTCGAAGTTTTGCCAACTGGTCAACTGAATTAGTGGGAATAAACGGTTTTTTATATTTCTATCTAGAACTATAATTTTATTTAAGACTGCCTACATGTCTAAATACATTATAGTGAAGTGTGAAACTAGAATTTCTTTTTTTTTTTCTTTTATTATGGCTTCGCACGTGTGCATTTAGCCAGTGTCAAGTTATATTTTGCATCAAATTATGACCCTATTTTTCATAAATCGGGCCTAAAGTGTTTCAATACAGTCAAAGTCGTCATAGTCCGTCAAGTCAGGGGTTATAGTAAAGCGGTGGCAAGTTTACCATAACCTTAATAGGAGATTTGGAGGCAACGTGAAAACTGCATGTTTGACACTGATTTTTACTTTCACTACACTTGTGCACTTTCACAGAACTAAATTGAATAACATTCCACCAGAATTATACAATTCAACTCGGGTTACATCTAAGTTTCATGAAAATAAAACTGCAGCACGACATGTTGTTAACTCGTTCCCGCCAAAAAACCGAAACTAGAATTTGAATAGGTACAAAATTTTCGCATATCATAAAACTAATAACAACCAAACATGTATTGTTATCGTAATGAGTAGTGAGTTTTGTAAGGTTTAGTTTGGTAATAGTAATTGAATTACAGTTGATATGTAGGTACTCTACTCTGGCACAGTTGATATGGTCATATTTAGTCATAGCTATTGATCTGTCAAAATTAGATCTACAGAGTGTAAATTTTGGTTACCACCAAGATATTCCTGAAAAATATATATAATATTTTTTAATGAATAAGATAATATTTTATTGAAGACCTGGGTAGATTATCGTCAATTATATTTTAATTTTAAGCTCGGGAAAATTACGCTAATCTATATTTTTAGTAAAGGAAGAGAGGACAAAAAGTCTGTACATAGCAAATCAAAAAGAAAGGGTTTGGGGACTTAAAAAAAGTAGTAGAATATTATAGTTTATAATTAAATTTTATGTGGCGACTCCATATTCATGAATCACTTAGATAATAATGGTGTTGTCATATTTTAAAACTTTCCCAAAATTTGCTTTGCTTAGGTTACATTTTCCAAAAATATTTTTATTTTCAATTATTTTTATGTTCGGGTGTCCGTACCCTCATAGGGACTTAAAAAATTTGTAGAATATTCTACTTCGTTTTTAATTAAATAAGATGTGGCGACTCTATATTCATGAACCTAAGCCACTTAGATAATAATGGAGTTGTCATATTTTAAACTTCCCCAAGGCTACATTATCCGAAAACATTTTTATTTTCCAATTCTTTTTTTAATTCCGAGGGTCCGTACCCCCTCTTAGGGTAACGTTACTCTAAGAGGAGTCAAAAAGAGTAATCTTAACACGCTCTGTAGAAACTAAATAGAGAGATGAATTTCGACGTTCATTTATACGACGCCAAAATCATTTCAAAACCCTTTGTGTTCAGAGGAAAATTTATATAATCTCAGACAGGCGAGCAGACACAACTATTATACCTATCACGTAGGCATAATACCAACTGAATGGTAGGTATCAACGTGGTATCAACAATACTGTTTAATCAACTACAATCTCACGTCCATTAACACTTGTATAGGAAGTGGATTGAGGAAGGAAATATATGTCCACAATGTAGAGTACCTTCCACTTTGTGATGCAATGCCGGTCACAATCACAGTTTGCCGGCAATCTTGTTGATCGCAATTCCAACTATGTTTTACTTATTGTTTTTATCCGCGACGGAACGGAGGACGGATATGCGTTTAGGATGAATGGGTGTTTGTGCATTTAAATGGTTGTAATGTATTTATCTCCTAAACGTTTTTTATTTAAAATAAAAATTATTGATGAACAACGAATTAACAGCACTGAAATCTATACTTATATTATAAAGCTGAAGAGTTTATTTGTTTGTTTGTTTGAACGCGCTAATCTCAGGAGCTACTGGTTCGAATTGAAAAAATCTTTTTGTGTTGGATAGTCCATTTATCGAGGAAGGCTATAGGCTAATTTTTATCCTGATATTCCTTCGGGATCGGGAGTTACGCCGGTGAAACTGCGGAGCGCTGCTAGTTAAATTATAAACAAAAAACTATTCACTAAACTTACTGTCAATTAGAGATTCATGATTTTTAAATTAATTCAATTATAATATGCGTCCCACGCTCTACGATGTGCACTAGAAGAATAAGGTGAAAAGCTGAAGAAGGGGATAGAGGATTGATGGATTAGGACAAGAGGAGAAGGGGGTGTGTGAGTTATGTGAGAGGAATTAATGTGTGTGAATTAAAAGGTAAAAAAGGAACCCTTAAAATATATTTTTCTTGTCGGTCTGTTTTTAATAATAATTAGGCATAACTTCGCATACTGACATCGGAAAATTTCTAACGGAAAGAGGGCCTGCTGAAACAACGTAAAAGCAAGCAAAATTTTATAAAAATTTGCGTTAAACTGGCGACTTTGATAGTGTTGCGCATGTTTTATCCCTTTTTTTGATTTTTGACAGCCATTTACATTGACACAAAAACTTCTAAACCCTATTTACAATAAAATGGCAATTAGATTGTTAGAGGTTATAAGTATGGAGCGCCCTCTATTAGTCATTAAAAACTCATTGGCTTCGAAGGGCTGGTCCATTAAAAGACATGGCCAATGTCAAGTAAAAGTTATCGTCAGTTTTTTTTAATCGACGAAAAGAACGGAGGTTTATTTTTTTAAACTAAGTATTTTACTACGAATATATGCGACTAACTTTTGCTATAGTGTAGGAATTGAATTTTCCAAAATCATTTCTTAGCAGATGCCTTTGTCATTAAGTGCTATCTATAGGTAATGCCGTAATGTCCAATTATAACCCGATATATCCTTTGGCTTGAGCTGTTCGTTGATATATGAGTCAATCAGGACTTTTAAATTTATCATATATCTAGTAATAGTACATTACGATATAAGTGTGGTAAATTGGCTTCTTATGACACGCTCGCTACCGCTCGCGCGTCATAAACCGCCTCTATGCAAAGATCAATTCCACACGTATATCGTACGACGTTTTTTATCACAGTTGCGAATAAAAGAAAAGATTAGAAAAGAAAACAAAATAATAATTAACAAAATATTTGTGATAAGTCTATGTTAACATTTTTTTAAGGCAGATTTTTTTGTTAATTATGCTCCGGAAAGGCATGCTAAAGACTTTTAACCTATACATCCTCGTCTGACATACAATATTTTTTAGGGTTTTTTCTATTTGTTTTGCGTCGGGGGTTAATAACAAAATACAATGGTACGGAAAAACAATATATTTAAGTAAAGAAAAAACAAAAAATAAACAACTCAATTTTTAATCGTTTTCTAATTTAAGTCATTATCACGTAAAATTTTCGTTCGTAAACCGACTTTAGAGACAACCATTTTTGCTAGCTAAAAAACTCTTTGGTATCTACCTTTTTTATACATCAAAACAGTATAACCCAGATAAATTAAGAATGTTTCACCTACCCAACATGTAATTAGCAGTAAGATACGTATTTAACTTATCGGGATAACTTTACAGCACTAGTTAACAAATCTAAAACGCACGCGTGCATAATATGTTGGATTATGAGCCTAAAAGCCGTTGAATAAGATCCACTTTATGAGCAACTGTGATAAAAATATATAATAAAACTGATAAATTGACTAAAATTTGAATAATATAACGTGAAACTTAACAATCCTATTAATAATTGGAAACCTATGTGAAGTAAACATCTAAATCAAAATATTCTTTAATACTATAGAAAGCTTTAGAGAGCAACCATTTTCTTAACCTATTACGAAAAATATTTCCATATAGTATTTTATATTTTAGTATTATTAAATATTCGAATAGCGTAGACAAATATTTCTTTAGGTCACGCCACAACTTGAGAACGGCTGGACCGATTTAGGTAATTTAGGTTTTGCAATATTTGTTGGAGACCAAGTAAACTTTATTTAATTTAAATAATATGAAAAAAGCCATTTGTCTGTAAAGCCGGTTTACGGACGATAATTTTACGTGATAAAGTCATAAGAAAACATAGTTGAAAATACGTTACTATGGTTACCTACCTACCACGTCAACAGAACGTGACACTTTTTTGTGAGTGCATACGGTGTTCATCAATTAAGACGTAATCAATCACGTCAAAAAATTAAGATCAGGGTCTCTATTTTTGAATCGCTCGTGTGACATAGCTTCGCCGTATACGCCTACAAGTCAAACTCGACTTACAAGTCGCATGACACCAATTTTCTGTATTTTTTAATCGTTCGTCGTCGAAATTTAAAATGTCAATTTTTATTAGTTTTGCGCAGAAAACTGATAACCGGTAATTACTGACGAACATCCGAAATAATCCCAAAAGATATAACCTTCCAAGTACCTAGCATGATACCAATTTTCTATATTTTTGAATCGTTCGTCGTCGAAATTTAAAATGTCAATTTTTATTAGTTTTACGCAGAAAAATGATAACCGGTAATTACCGACGACCATCCGAAATAATACCAAAAGATATAAATATGTTTCAAAGATCGTTTCCGAATGTTGAATGAACTATGATTGTTTGTTTATTCTACGAGTAGTGGAGAACATTCGTTACGATCGAGCGATTCAAAAATATCGAATTTCCGATGTCGAACGAATATCAGTAGAAATCGAGCGCTCGACATGGATCGAACGATTCAAAATGGCGGGCAGCTAGATAATCATAATATGTACTTTGGTGTGAAAATTTCATTTAATAATGTTGCCTGCACTCATCTTATGGTAAAACAATGAAGAAACATTTGCATATAAGTACATTATATCTAACTTAACGAAACATAAACACAACATTGTTTCATTGTTATGAAATATCAACTTTTAATGAAGGTACTTATTGCCCTGTTAAGGTGCTACTAGCACATGAGTTACTACTAGTCGTCGGTCTCTGTCGGATTTAATAAAAAGAAGTGAGGTGCGAGATGGTGCAAAATTGTACTTGTATACAGGCTATTTTCCGCCATTCAACTCTTTTTAATTGGGTCCTTTTTGCGTGAGGATGGAGTAGGCTTGCCCAGCACCTACTACCCTCTCAGCTTAGTCGAACATATCCAGAGGAAAGAACCTGTCAACACTTCTGGAGCCAACTAAGCCGCGGATTTCATCACGATGTTTTCCTTTACCGTAAGAGCAATGTCAATTAGCGCACATAAATTTTTCTTAAGAAAAATACATTGGTGCACGGCCGGCTGGGATTCGAACCCACGACCTTCAGAATGAAAATGGAGGTACTAAGCCAACACCGCTCTGGTGCAAAATTACATGTATTTAGATAAGAATAAATTAGTTTTTCTGCCGCAATCTAAAATTACAAAAAATATGTACTTATGCTTACCAAGCTCGGCAGCTTTCGTCCCTGCGCCGTTTAGCTGGCAGTCCCTTTTTACATCACAATCTGAAAAAAAAAAACAATTATGATTTATCTATAATTATAAAACAAAGACCCTGTCGCTGCGTCTGTTTGCCTATGTCTGAATACTAAATCCAAAATCTAGTAAACGGATTTTCTTATGTTTTTACCAATAGACGGAGCGATTCATGAGAAAGATTTAAGTGTATCATTAAGGTTTTGTGTAAATTGACTGAAGTACGACGATGAAAGTTGAATCCAGTACATAAAAAATCACGAAATTTCAAAAGGGCGGAGGGGGGGGGGGGTGTAGTAATATATCACGTGTATTTTTTCGGCAAACTCCCGATACTCAACCGAAAAGCGTAGTATGTACAGTCGGCTGCATAATTGCAGCCCTCAGTAGAGCTCTAAAATTACTAATATTGGAATATTTGCATTATAATAATTTTTGTTTGATTACTTGATGAGTTAGAAGACTTTAAACTTCACCTAAAGCAGTTGCCTAGAATCCTGCTAGAGTTTTGGAGCTCTACGGTGGGTCTGCAATTATGCAGCCGACCGTACATTATCGAAATTTATAATTTTCTATAATAAAAATAGATGATACTCATAGTTACCTGTATTTTATAAATATAAAAAAAAAATTATATTGTTTATAAATATTTAAAAAATATATATTTATAAAGATTCTTTGTAGGTCAGTAATAAAATACGTGGAATAGGGGGGAGGGGTTGTCTTATACTCACCATGTATCACCAAGGGGGAGGTAGGGGAGGGTTGAAAAATGGCAAAAAAAAAAACATCACTTGATTAATGGACCCTTTACACGATGAATTATAGATGTAGATTAGAAGTACCGATTAAAACCGCGGGATGTTACTAGTCACGTAGATAAAACCTATTACTACCTATTACTATATATAGTATAGTTGTGTCACAAAAATGCTAATTTCTCATATAAGAGATTGAAAATGCGAATTAAATGCAAAGAACTTAATATCGACTGACGATAAAAAGTTTATTTTTACCATTGTAATAGATAACCTACTGTAATTTTATACCTTAGTAACTACAAATATTTGCATAATATAGTTTCTTTTATTTTTCACTATCAATTTAAGCATTAAGATAGTTGTATAACATTTGCTTTCAACCGGGAATTCTTCGATTCATTAAATTTTCTAAAATGTTCGGTTGCCTGCGTAATTTGTGCGCCAAAGTCGGATGGGCAAGTTTTTTTTTTTTTTCTTTTATTATGGCTTCGCACGTGTGCATTTAGCCAGTGTCAAGTTATATTTTGCATCAAATTATGACCCGATTTTTCATAAATCGGGCCTAAAGTGTTTCAATACAGTCAAAGTCGTCATAGTCCGTCAAGTCAGGGGTTATAGTAAAGCGGTGGCAAGTTTACCATAACCTTAATAGGAGATTTGGAGGCAACGAGAAAACTGCATGTTTGACACTGATTTTTACTTTCACTACACTTGTGCACTTTCACGGAACTAAATTGAATAACATTCCACCAGAATTATACAATTCAACTCGGGTTACATCTAAGTTTCATGAAAATAAAACTGCAGCACGACATGTTGTTAACTCGTTCCCGCCAAAAACTCGATGGGCAAGTTGGTCCATATACTTAATACTGACAAGCTATACAGGGTACTTGTACTTAAACGGACTGTTTTCCACGATTAGACCCTTTTTAATTGGGTCCTTTTTGCGTGAGGATGGCGTAGGCTTGCCCGGCACCTACTACCCTCTCAGCCTAGTCGACCATGTCCAGAGGAGAGAACTTGTCAATACTTCTGGAGCCAACTAAGCCGCGGGTTTCATCACGATGTTTTCCTTCACCGTAAGAGCAATGTCAATTAGCGCACATAATTTTTTCTTAAGAAAAATACATTGGTGTACGGCCGGCCGGGATTCGAACCCACGACCTTCAGAATGAAAGTCGAGGTATCTACCACTAAGCCAACACCGCTCTTGCTATACAGGGTAATTATACTAGCAAGCCGTTGAGGGCTACTTCTGTGCACCTTAACAAACAACTTTTGTTCTACGAATTTTGGAAATTCGCAAAAAAAAATATGAAAATTTTGAGGTTATGTAAATTCGAAAATGACCAGATTTTTTTTAAAAAACGTCATTCAGACTAAGAACAGTAAAACAAACTTAAAAAATAAGTAAATTTTTCAGGTTAATGACCTCTCCGTGTATGAAACAGCTAATTATCAGGTAAAGCAATCCTCAAAATTTTCAAAAAAAAATGTTCGAATTTCCATAAGTCGTAGAACAAAAGTTGTTTGTTTATGAGCACAGAAGTAGCCCTCAACGTCTTACTGGTATAATTACCAAGAACCCTGTATATCAATAAAAAAGGCATTTATTTCTTTCGTTGTATGACAGCAAATCTGTAACTCGTGGGGTACTTTGTGTAAATGTCAAAAACAAAGGATAATAATAGAAGGGAAAAAAATGAGCGTAGGTACTACAAAAAATAGCTATTTTCTTTGATTTACCATACTATGTTTGTTTCCAAGAATTTATCTATATCGGCAAGACTATTCATTGGTATAAAAATATAGACTGATTATTTTTTTGCAAATTCAACAGGTTCGATTCCTGGCTAGGGTAATGACTTTTTCAAAAATAAATTGATGCAGTTTTAGTTTTTGTCAAAATCGGGCACGGAACTCTTTTAAGAATTTTTCGCTATCTCTTATAGTTAAGGATATAGCCCTAAAGGCCCACGTAAAAAATTCACCCTGTATATAGATATTCTCCCAGTCCCTGGTACTTTCAAACTATTTGTTATTAGTTCAAGTTTAGTCATAATAAGTCAGTCTAGTCTTAATCTATTAATTGGCATAGATGGCGTTAGTATTGAATACTTGGACCAAGGTTGGACATGTTTGCCCATCCTCCTTTAGCCCGATTCGTCCATTGAGGTGCGCGTTGATTTATCAGTCAGCCTTTAAAATTTATATTTATAGCTATGAAAACCAAATTTTTATCAGTTTCGTAGTTTAAAATGTATTGTAACAGAAGGAAAAACAGACGGACAGAATTGAATTTAAAAAAAAACTATGAATTCGTCAAGGTTCTTCTGCCCTAGACTCGACTTTTTTTAATTTGCTTTTTAATTCTTTTTTTTTTTAATAGGATTATATACAAATTAAAACGGGATATTATGTTTTTTTGTTTTATTTTGTGGAGCTCGATATTTCGATAACTTGACGTGAAAATGGTGCTTGTAACATCATTGAAATATCGAACTTTAAATAAAACATGGTAAATATCCCGTTTTATTAAAAAAAATATATTTTATAATCGTTAGTTATTATTTTTTAGATAAGTGGCTACACTTATGTATTTAGTATACTCCTTATATTTATATCGCGTTATGAACAACCCACCCATCCCCTTCCTTAATTCTTGTCCATCCAAAGGTTGCCTGGAAGAGATCGCTTTTAGCGATAAGGCCGCCCATTGTGCGTAGTATGTAGGTAGTCAATAAAGTTAGAATTTATTTTATTTTTTTATATGTAATCATTTTACGTTTTGTTTTTACGGTGCAATAGAGTGTTTATTTATCTATCTATCTATCTTATTATACTCTCAAACTGTAAGTAGGTATTAGAAATGCATATTAAAAATATCCAAACTATGACCATTAAGAAAAATAAATTAGCGTGTAAGGACACGGTCTTGAACGGGGACAAAAAATATTGAAAAATAGACGATTGCGTGATATTCTATACCTTAATTCACACCAACTCGATAAATAGTTGGTGAAGTGAGACCACGTTTTTAACGTTTTCTAATATTTGAGGTTTTTGCTTCTATACGTAACACGGTACAGCACCTCAATTTTAAAACACTTTTATACGGATGACTAATATTTACAGATAACTTAGATACCATATATGAAAACACCATGTGATAAATAATAATATATTACAAACTTAAGATTTATGCATGCTCATTCAATCGCGACTTGAAGACCCCCAAATTGTACACGTTAGGAAAGACAGACGCAGGCAACCGATTGCATTCCCTTGCAGTATGAATAAGGAATGACGAAGCAAAACGCTTGGTGCGAATCGATACCGCACAGGCCAGGTTTTTGTCAACATAAAAATTAGTTTAGTACTGATGGCTATGTAGCCGGGTAGGTGCGTACCGTGAGGCCCGAGGCAGTTTCTACCATCCTATGTGGGTGAGGTTCTTAAAATGTCGGCTAGGTAACCCGGTAGATAGGTACTTACTGTGAGGTTTCTTAGGCCCGGGGTCAGTTTCTATCATCTTACGCGGACGAGGTTCCTAAAATGTTGGGTAGGTAGCCCAGTAGGTCCTTACTGTCAGGTTTCTTAGGCCCGGGGTCAGTTTCTACCATCCAATGCGGGTGAGGTTCTTAAAATGTCGGCTAGGTAGCCCGATAGGTAGTTACTGTAAGTTTTCTTAGGCCCAGAGTCAGTTTCTACCATCCTATGCGAACGAGGTTTTTAGAATGTCGGCTAGGTAGCCCAGTAGGTACTTACTGTGAGGTTTCTTAGGCCCGGGGTCAGTTTCTACCATCTTATGTGGACGAGGTTCTTAAAATGTCGGCTAGGTAGCCCGGTAGATAGGTACTTACTGTGAGGTTTCTTAGGCCCGGGGTCAGTTTCTACCATCCTATGCGGGCGAGGTTCTTAGAATGTCGGCGGTCGCACGGACTCAATACAATCTCTCTGGATCGGTTGTAGCGTCCAACGGCGTGCTGCTCGTCTGTAACAATCAATAAATCTATATAAATAAATGAGAAAAAGACTTATCGTAAAAGCTCTGAAACTACAAGAACTACTAAAACTTCGTTCATTTTAAGACGAAGTTGAGCACTAAAAAGACATTTTTGGAAATTTGAGCTCTAAGGGAATAAAAAGGGCTGCTAATGTTTGTAGTAAATAGTAACTATTGTGTATTCAGTGTCGGATAGAAAATCAATCTTACTTTTGAAGAGACACTAACGCGGATAAACCAGGTATAATATATAAATTTCATTGCAAGAAGTTAAAGGTTTGCTCTAGAACTCATCACGATGCGAAGGCATAAGGTTCTATGCCTTCGTACTATGATGAGTTCTAGACCGGAGTTATAGCGTTAAACCAAGAGTTAGCGCCCGTAGTGTCTTACTTCCTAACTGATGCAATCCGAAGTTAGCACCCATTGTGTCTTACTACGAGTAGATGGACGGACGATTTAATTAAGGTCGCGGGAAGTCGTTGGACGCAAAAAGCATGCGACCGATCCCTCTGGAAGTTTTTGGGGGAGGCCTATGTTCAGCAGTGGACGTCCTGTGGCTGATATGATGATGATGTGTCTTACTGCTTAAATTTTTCGTTGTGTTGATGACAAGGTCAGAACCGTCAACTCTAGTATGCTGCCAGATCTTTAGCATTATTATTGGGTAACATTAGATTGGCAAGCTACTACGACTAGAGGCGCAAATTAATAGGTGTTACAGGTTTTGCTCGGGAGCTCCCCGTCGCACTGGATTTAGCATGGGTCAGTCATATCCTATCTTCCCAGGTTTGTCCTGCATCTACCAACTTGAGTCATCAGTATATTTAGTGACTAATCATAACCAGGTGGAGAGTCTGCCTAACTGATTCAATCCGGAGTTAGCACCGTTGTGTTACTGCCTAACTAACCCGTCTCAAAGGCCTTTGCAAGGTCTTCGATGACCTCTAATCACTCCTGAAGTGCTCGTAAACTTTGAAACATACGCACGCATGGATGTATGGAATGAAAAAATAGACGTGATTTGCCAGAAGTTAGAAGTAATAATGTATCTGTTTGTAAGTAGTAAAATTGTACAAACATCACTCGAATTTTATGGCAATTTACATTGGAAATATAAAGAACATTTATCGGTAGTAAATGGACCGGAATGGGATGGTGTTTTTCCATACATCTTTAAACGAACCTAAATACTTAATATTTTATGTAATACTTACCTTTTTTTTTCGTTGGGAAAATGCTTACATCATTTCTAATCTTGACTTAGTAGAGTTTGGTTAATGTTGTGGATAATCATATTTCTTAGAATTTTTGCTGTAAAAACATGAGTGCGCCTGAATTTCACTTCTCTACCTTCCAAATTCACTATGATGTTCAGTAAATTTCTAAGCCTTAATTAATACATTTTATTCTAAATCTGGTTAGATACGTATAATAAAATCCGTATAACGGAAAAATAATGAGCTCCAGAAAATAAACAGGTCGTTTAATAGCACATGTGTGCTCTATTATAATAAGTTACCTAAAGATGTATATGACATGTCCATTAACAAATTCAAAATTTAAAAAATATATAAATTGTACGGTAAGGCGTACTTTGTTATACCTTAATGATAAGGACCGATGGACATAACTTAGATTGCTCCATTTCGAATATATCTTCAAAAATATTCGTTATCTAGACCTTTGTGAGCTTGATCACAAAAAAGAAAAAAAATCCCATGAGTTTCTTGTGCCTTCTCATTGGTGGGCGCGTTCCGAAGTCACACATCCTAACTTAATTTTTAAGACGCTTGAAAGTGATGTAATGCACTGCATAACTCCTATTGAATAAAAATAATTGAATTTGAATTAACGATTTCTACTTGCGTATATAAAGCCACAAAAGGACGACTAGTCGTAAAAGTTTTTGTTCCTGCCGTCTTACCTTCATTCGCGTCCTTCAAAGGACCTCGAAGGTTTCGATAAATGTATGTGAGTTTTAATTTCAACATTTTGATTAATTTCAGATCAGTTAGACAAATAGAGAGATTTAAAAACTTAATCCTTTATGGGTCCTCTTGAAGTATGATACCCTATAAATATTAATTTAAAAGCCAAATTAAGACGTATTAATAAATTGCAAAATTATACATTAGTGCGTTGCAAAACACAACGTAACATCAAATATTTTGACGTACAAATCGCTATAATTAAATATAAATTAAGTATAATTTGATTTAACATACTACCATATTATTTATACTGTTATAATGATAATATTCAAGTGGTAATATTCTAAATTAAGTTAAATGGCAAGAACGTATTCAATTGAATATATCACATAAACAAAACTAAGGTGTAACACCGACTTGACAGGTTTGTCGATTTTTTATTTAATTATACAATAAAAAAGACAAGAATCGCAATAATAGTTTCCTCTGTCCTCAAAATGTAGGCAAATTTCAGTTGATATGCATTTAAATTGCTGACTTTAGGTAGGTTACGTATTTGATAAGCTAATTGTCAAATTATTATTTAACTTTAGGCGTTGCACGTGTTGTTAAATAATATTAGACTGTCTCAGCAACACCGAAAATGTAAAAACTTACGTTTCTTTTTTCATTTCATTTTATTTTTTTGTCATTGTTTGACCACTGTCATACCTGTCTGATGGTAGGTGATGACGCGTGATTTAACAAGTATGGAAATTTAGTTTAAGTTAACGGCTAAGGGTTACCATATTTTTACGTGATTCCAACTGAATAAGAAAAGATGACTTTGTCGGTGCCATAAAAATGGTGAGGCCTGACGAGCATCTTCTATCGGAATATTTATTTTACATCTCGAAAAAACCGACTTCAAAAGATAGAAAAAAGTGTCTAACAGTATACCTGTACGCAATTTGAAGTCGGGCAGCCAAACTACATCGATACTGGATCGAGGTACACAAATACGTAAAATAAGTTGTTCGTAAGTTGGTATAGTTTTATTTTCCCGTTTTCTTTGAAGTCGGTTTTCTTAGTTTTTAAGTGTGGTATATGTAGTAAATGATAGTAAAAATAAGTGAATCTGCTAATGTTAAAATGATAACAATACGCGGGAAGTCGCTGTCAGAGAACTACTCTTTGTGTAGACTCAAGTTCAATGGCGCATATGTACTTAATTACTTACAATGTAATACCGCTATAGTTTTATTAATATTTGCCCGACTACGGCGAAGACAGGAGAGAGAGTTATATGTTTGACCCGTATTTATATTTGTATATGTTCCTGCTTATCTTCTAAACTACTTCTCATAATTTGATAAATGAGAAATGGTTAGAAGTGGTTTGAAAGAGTATTAATGCCTGCTAAAATTTTTGTAATAGTATATTGTTACCCTAGATGTGAAAGTCACTCATTGAGTCCAGAGACGGAGTTTGGCGCTAATAGTTCGAGGGACTTAATGAGTCTTTTACCCGAGGTAAACACTGTGCTTTTCATTACGAATAATACATAAAATTCTTCATAATAACGAGAGTGAATGAGAGACTCCATACTCCATACTACCTCTGGCAGTATGCATGAGCCGTGTTAAGCCATAATTGTTATTCTTTGGTGTTACCTAAAGCAAGGAGGTTAGATTTTTGAAGTTCCTAATGCGTAATGATACTGATACAGGCTACAAGCACATTGCACAAGCCGCACGAAGCCATAATTTGACATGACAGCTGTCAGTGAAAGCGATTTTCCCTAGGGCTAAAAGTTTTTCTTTCTACACGCATCTTTACATCTACGGGCATCTTTAGACCTAGTTTCGGAGTATGAGTAATGAAAAATAAGTTTAAACCCCGACAACGGAAACTTGCGCTCTAAAAAGTATGAAACAAGAAAACGTTCCTTGGATAACCTTAGACGTATGCCATCTTGCCGCTTACTACTTATAAATGACATACTAACGGCTATCCAAGAAAATTGTCTTGTTTTATACTTTTTAGAGCGCGAGTTTTCCGTAGACGGGTTGTAGTATTACTAAGTATATTTTCTTATTAATTAGTGATTGTATATTTTACTCTTATGCAGTTACAGATTTGTTTCAGTATGACAGCAATACGTCTTCTAATTTTAATACTATTCCTATAGATTTTATCATCTTTTTTGTTTTTTTTTTGGATTAAAGTTGCATCTCATAAGAATTTACGATCTCTAAAAATTTAATTTCAATAATTTTCAACTTAAATTTAATATATTTCTATTTATTAATTAAGGACAAATCCTAGGTGAACTACATAGTTGTATTAATTTCAACAGAACGCGTCCTTCTAACTTTTTAAGGTCATATTCGAAACATTTCTTTATTTTTGTGACGTCGCTAGTGGCCAGAGTGACGTTCGATAAACAATTATATTAAAAAAACTAGCTTATTTTCCCGCATAAGTGTGTTTTTCATTAAACGGTCATTGCGAAGGAAACTTTTACATGCAGTCACCGAACCTTCGTACTTACCCTAACACCAGATAAATCTTAATGAATTTTAGTAACAACCCAGTTATAAATCGAATTGAAACATTTTGTGAAACGCACTTTCAGTAAAACTTAATTTTCCAACTACTTGAGCCTCTATTAGGTTTTAAAACTCTCCCAAAAATGAAAGTGGCGTTTATGAATTAACTGTCAATTATTGTTAATTACCATTTAATTACACTGTTTTGTAAATTTTGGATAGTTTTAAAACTTAATAAAGGTTTTGAATGCTAGTTAATACATTAAATATGTTAGATTTCTATTTCAATTTTTACATAAACTAAATTTTTTCGACTATAAATGAGGTTACATCAGTCAAAATATCAACATGCTGAATTTTGATGTAAGTTACCACGATCTCCCCAGAAAATATAGGTAAAACGAAAAGAAAATATCACTAAATTGATAAATTATGAAAGCAATCCTTAACTAAAGTCTCACTTTGCAACCTTTCTGAGGGCAGCCAATAAAACTGTGTGAGCGTGTTAGTAAAAATGAAAACTATTTAAACGACACGTGACTTTGTTTTTAAACCGCAAATCCGCACCCTTAATTAGCAATTAATATGCCATAATCTGGCTAACCGCGCCTCAGATAACGCAACATTACATGTCTAGTGTAAATAGTTTAGGTACTAAATACCTACACGCTCCCACAATGACCTTAGAACATAATAAATAAAATCATTGAGCGTTCATAAACGACAAAGGCGTGAACTACATATTAGTTCCTGGTCTGCGTTTTGAGTACCAAAGTTTAGTTAGAATATGTGCCTTTTTTTAGGCAGGTACGTTACGTATGTTTTGCTTTATTAAGTTTTTATTAGCCTCATATCGTTAAGAGGAAAGGGTACCGGGAGCTCTCTATACAAACGAAGTCGACTGTTTCCTCCCCGGATAATTGACACTAGCACAAATATTTTTGTTACATAAAACCTATAACTGCCATGACCATGCCCCTATGTTTTTCATTTTCTACTTATCATAGAAATAAAGATTACAAAAACAAATAAATAAACAAAATATAGATATGATAATGGTTGTTGCAATCACCGAACCATCGTGTTTCCTCTCACACCAGACAAATCTTAGTAATTTCTAGTAACAACGACCCGGTAAATTCATTTTTTTTATTCAGTTTCCGAAAAACCCAGTTACTGGAAAAACTTAAAACAATATTTTGTGAAAAGCTCTTTTAGAACATAATTTTTCAACCACCTACTATTTGAATCGAAACTAGACCGACATCGACAGTAACAACCATGTAATAACGATCGCGTGCGTCTTTCATTTTGTCTGTAACTATTACTCCGGTATGTGCAATATCCTTATACTTATCCTTTTAATTTTGTAATAAGGTACTTGCGAGTAATAAGGACCATTATAAGGTTTTTTGAACGAAGTTCCTTATCACGGGTTTGCGACGGGACCTATTTTATTAAAAAAATCCAGTTCAATCCAGTAGTAGATCTACTCGAGTCTTGAAACTCAGTATGAGTTTTGTATGAAAATTCTGAGTGAGGAAACTGATTCAGTTTAAGCGTTACGAAAAATATGTAACGAAAACCCGTAAGATAAACTAATCTCTTACCCCCGAATACTGAAAGGCTACTTAACTTTAAGTGGCATTTAAATTGACGTTAAGTGTATGCTTTCTATTGAAGCTTACACTTAAATTTCAATTTAAACGCCACTTAAGATTAAGTAGCCTTTCAGTATTCGGGCGTTACACTCATAAATATATCCCATATTATGTGTGTGTGTGTGTATCCCTATGTCTGTCTGTCTGTCGAAAGTAACTTCGTTCCAAACAAAAATAACAGGAAACTGAACAAATGAATTGTTTTTCAGATTGACAATAAAGCAAATGTTTGGTTTATGCGCGATTTGTCATCCATTATAATAACGTAAACAGCCAATTTGCGCGCGTTTTGTGATTAATTTAAAATGTAGAAAAAAATGTTAGCGAACTCACGCGCGTTTACATAAATAAATAAATATAAATATTGAAAGACATTCCACACATCGCCAGCTAGCCCCAAGCTAAGTAACTAGACTTGTATTATGGGTGCTAGATAACGGATATACTACTTATATACTTTTCTTTTGTAAATATATACATATAATACATAGAAACAACCAGATCACAGACAAATATCTAAGCATAAATACTTGTCTTGGCGGGAATCGAACCCGCAACCCTGTGTTTGGCAGTCCGGCATGGTGACCATACGTAGATTAGTCTACTTAGCCACGGAAAAACATGCACACAGAAAGAAAGAAAATCATCTCCCTATATAAACGCTAGAGAATAATTTAATGTTTTAGTAAATGTTCTTGAAAATAACTAGTAGGTAGTTAACGCGATCGCAACTCGTGTTTATAGTATGAATATTTATTATCGCGTAAAAAATATTATTTAAGTGGAAAGGGTACTGGCGCTCTCTCCATACAAACGTAGTCGACTGTTTCCTCCCTGGATAATGACACTAGAGCAAATATTTTTATTGCATAAAACCTATAACTGCCATGACTGGGTATACCCCTATGTCTTGGTTATTTTCATTTTCTAGTTATCATAGAAATTAAGAAATAAAAAACAATAAAAAATAAAAACAAACATGATCATGGAAGTTATAAGTTTTATGCACATTAATATTTGCTCTAGTGTCATTATCCAGTGAGGAAACAGTCGACTACGTTTGTATGGAGAGAGCGTCGGTACCCTTTCCTCTTAAAATCTAGTTTTTAACCTAAATTAAGTTATACTTACTTACTGAAATTTTATACTTAGTTTCGTAAAACATTGATTAAACCTTGAAGTCGTTCCACATGGCCTATACGTGAGACGAGTTATATGCATCAATAAATATTATTACTATCCTCCAAGTCGTCCCTTTTTTATAGTTTTACGGAGTTTAAACGTAGTACGGTCATCAAGAAAAATGTTTAATATTTATTTATGAAATTAATTTTCTATGTGTCATAAAGTTTATCTTATCGGCATCTTACTATTTACGGTTAAACTTTGATATTTCTTATGATTGAATTTTTACACGTTATTTAAGTTAAATTAAAGAGAATGTAAATACAATCGTGTTTATTTTAAACTGCTAAAAATAACCGACAGATAATTGTTGCATTGTGTACTTCAATTTAGCTAATACATAGTTAAAGTATTAAAATAACATGGAAAATAGAAAAAAAAGGAGTCACTCCATGTTTTTGTAGTAGACACATACCCTTTAAGATACGATGTATCTATCTATATATATAAAATATATATAAAAGGGAAAATCACTGACTCACTCACTCACTCATCACGAAATCTCAAAAACTGCAAGTGCTAGGAGTCTCAAATTTTGCATGGGTGTTCCTTTTATAACGTAGGTGCTCACTAAGACGGGATTTTGCGAAATTCAACCCCTAAGGGGGGCAAATGGGGGGTGAAAGTTTGTATGAAGGTTTGACTTTTTTTTTAAAGGTAGAAACTTGAAAATCAGAATTATATCTTCTTATCGTAAATAAATGATGACGTGAATCAGAGATTTTCAATTTTCCTATTTTAGGGAGGGGAAAGGTTTGTAAAAAATGAGTTTGTTAAGAGTCTGTTGCTGTTGCGATGAAACTCGGTATGTAGATAGCTGGAGACCAGAATTAACACATAGGCTACTTTTTAACTCGAAATTCCCACGGGATTAACAGTCAGTCAGTCTGTATCGCCTGGAACATGTATTAGATGAAAGGGCTTAACCCATAACCTATACCACCCTCTCAGCTTAGTCGACCGTGTCCAGAGGAAACAACTCGTCAATATCTCTGGAGCGAACTAAGCAGATGTTTTCCTTCACCGTATATATAAGACCAATGCTAATTTTCATAAGAAAACTCTATTAGCGACCCAGTTGGCACAATGGTCACCATACCGGACTGCCAAACACAGGGTTGCGGGTTCGATTCCCGCCTCAGACAAGTATTTATGCTTAGATATTTGTCTGTGGTCTGGTCGTTTCTATGTATTATAAGTATATATTTACAAAAGAAAAGTATATAAGTCTAGCACCCATAACACAAGTCTAGCTACTTAGCTTGGGGCTAGATGGCAAGGTGTGGAATGTCCTGTTATATTTATTTATTGGCCGGCTGGGATTTGAACCCACGACCTTAGGAATAAGACCTCTACCACTAGGTAAACACAATTATCCATCTATTAGGCATGCAAAATTCCACGTATCACTGGTTGTATTTGCTTAATTTTTAAATTTTCTCTTTATTGTCATATGATTTGTAGCGCGATGCTATAAAAAAATGTAGCCAAAATTGCCCGTAATTTCAGTGACAATAAAAAAGTGGAATATAAACCGCAGTAATTCTATACATCATCATCATTATATCAGCCAAAGAAGTTAACTGCTGAACATAGGCCTCCCCTAAAAGACTTCCAAAGCGATCAGTCGCATGCTCTCTACGTCCAACGCCTTCCCGCGATCTTAATTAAGTCAACTGTCTATCTAATCGAAGGCCTTGTTAAGAGGAAAAGGTACTGGGGGCTCTCTCCATACAAACGTAGTCGACTGTTTTCTCCCTGGATAATGACACTAGAGCAAATATTTTTTGTTGCATAAAACTTATAACTGCCATGACCATGCCCTATGACCTATGTTTTTTTTGTTATTAATATCTTAACTTCTATGATAATTAGAAAATGAAAAAGACAAAGACATGGGAGCATAGTCATGGCAATTATAGGTTGTATGCAACAAAAATATTTGTGCCTATTTTCTAGGCCTTAATTTCCAAACATATTAGACCAAATTTTAGATGGAAATATATGAACAAACTAGCAGCGCTCCGCGGTTTCACCCCCGTAACTCCTGATCCCGTGGGAATTTCGGGATAAAAAGTCTATAGCCTTCCTCGATAAATGGACTATCTAACACAAAAAGATTTTTTTAATTCGAACCAGTAGTTCCTGAGATTAGCGCGTTCAAACAAACAAACAAACAAACTCTTCAGCTTTATAATATTAGTATAGATTTAACAAGCACTTGTACCAAAAAAAAACAAAATAATTAAACTGAATAAATAAAAGTTATCGAACCATACTTGGCATGATGGAAATTATAATCGTAAGTAGGTATGGGAAATTCCTTGAGAAATATGTACTTCCGAATGTTAAAAATAACAACAATTTATTTACTGTCATTTGTCATTTTAACTTGATTTTGACCATCAATTTATTGTTAATTAAATTTTCTTTGTAATTATATTCCTAAAAAAGACTTCAACGCGTTAGTTTTTTAGTGAAATTTTAAAATAATAGTCTTTTATTAGAAACTAGCAGCTCTCCGCGGTTTCACTCGCGTAACTCCCGATTCCGTGAGAATATCGGGATAAAAATCAGCCTATGTTATTCTCAATGAATCAATGTATCATCGTTCCAAGTTTCATCAAAATCGGTCCAGTAGTTTCGCAGCCTATTCCGATACAAACAAACAAAAAAATCTTTCCTCTTTATAATATAAGTATGAATTATTTTAGAAAATTGTATTTTGTTTTTTTTTGTATAGTTAATACCTACTGTTAGTAAAAACCAGATGAGTTCTCACTATTTCCATTACGAAATCTCTCCTGTTCCATGGAACTAGAGCGATTATTTTGACTCACTAGTTCCATAGAGTTTTGAAATGTAACTAGGTATTGCAACATTTTTTTCTCCCGGACCTAAGTGGGTCTTGTATCTTCAGAGATTCCAACGAAAGCGAAAAGCAACTGGAGAGATAAAAAAATCAAATATGATGTATTAGGGACGAATCCGCAGAAGAGACATGAAAAGTTTGTTTAAACCAAAGAGTTGTCATTTTTAAACGGAGGAGGTTCCATATTCGTTGCGTATATTTTTTAAGTATGCTCACTGATGGCTCAAAAACGGCTCACCCTATACAGGTGATTCTTTTTAAATTTAAAGAAACTAAGTACAACGATCTACGTTTTAAACATAATCACAAAAAAAGTTGTTTCTAATATTGTGAGACGCGCGGGGAGTTAAACTAAGTAATTTACATTATCGTCAGTTTAAAAAAAAGCAATTAAATATTACTGCTATTGTAAGAACGATAATATATCAGATAACAATTAATTTATTCCAACCCATTGTAGGTAGTTAAATTACGTGCCTCTACACTGTTAGTTCAATTAGTAAACTTTTTGTAGATTTGCTCTTAAATTAATGGTTTCGTATTTATAAAACTCCAAGTCCGTGGACATGAAAAATTTCCTGATTCGAAGCATCAGATTAACTCCTCATGTGAGGAAAGCCTTGCCCTGTAGAGGAATATATTTTACTTTTTTTACCGTCCAAACGTATTTAATCAAGATTGAAATAATATAAGTAGATACTTAAACATCTACGACAATGATGGTAAAAAGACACAGAACAGTCATGATTCGCCTGTTAATATTTTTTTGTTATTTAGCGAACAATGCACAAAGAACTTACAGGACCAATTTATTATAAACCAAACTATTTTTAATAGTGTACAAGCTCGAGAGTAGGATTAGACAATGAAAAGATCACAAATCTCACACCCTCTGTGTGTGATTTGTGAGTAATTTTAATTGACATTACGAAAATTATTAAATATTAAGGTTGACGTTCGTTTAAACCACATGTTAAACCAACAAAGAGTCCTGTAAGTTATTGAAATATAATTTAATTTTAGATTGCCCGTGAAATGCATTTAGCTACAGTCAGACTAAATATGTTTAAGCACAATCTCATGCAAGCTGCCCTCTATGTCAATTACAATCAGTCGTTCAAACAAAAATCACAGTGTCGGAATTAAATAAAGTCTAATTATTATTTTATATCTAGACCTAACTAAAAAAAATCTGAATACATGTAACGTCATCGTCTCGATCAGTCGACTGGACCGGGCAGCCTGTGTGACATACAATGTAAACAAATGATCTTTGTTGTACGTATGAATACACAATTGTACGTATGAATACACAATTGCTCAAATTGAAAAATTTCGGCGCTCTCTGCTCAAATATTTTGTAATTGTAATCACTGTCATTTCAGTTCAATTGTGAACCGTTAATGGTACACTATACTATAATGTTTAAATTGCCATTGTTAGCTCAACTTAAGTACATACGTGAATATAAAATTCTAATTCCTGGCTGGCTTAAACCGCTGGTTATATAGATATGAAATATTAGGGTGTGTTTTTTAATCCACTTAGGTTTTTTCGAATTTCCACCCATAGGAGAGTGAAATGTGGACAGAGGCTGTAGAAAATAAATACATATGATAGGATTTTTCTTACCGAAACTAAACCGAAGCTTTTCACTTTATATAAAACAAAATTAATTGGTCCTATTAACAAATAGTTTCAGGAAAGAACATGTTGGGTTAAATGCAATCGAAAATTATTGAATGTTGCAAAAAAGATAAACCCGCGTCAAATAACACAATTTTGAAGCATTTCACTTCACTTCCGGTCCGTAACATTCGAAGAAGGTATTATGGGTAGACCTGAAGTTTTATATTTATTGTCGCACTTCACAATATTTCGTAGTTTATTTATGTATTTTAATTTCGCGGTGTGCGAGACAGACGAGTGGTTAGCGAGCCTCAACGCGGTATTATGACGTGCGGACGCTCGCTGCTTCGGTTTTGCACCACCCAGGGCTCCGCCCCCACCTGTCTTTCTATATTGTTCCTGTTAATTATGTCGTTTAAGGTTACAGTCTTAGTTCCGAGGTTTTTTGTAACACTATTACAATTTGCAGATTGTAAGGACAAATTTCATCATTCGCTTAAATGGGTTTTGCAGGAAATATTTATTAATTTTCATATCTTTGTTAGTTAATAATTTATGCATATTTATTTGTTAACTGCTCTATAGTGAGGTTTTGTGTAAGAAAAATACTTGACAGAAGAAAACAAAGCATTCTCGCGGATTTTTCATCATATTGACGAAAGTCATTAAACCTTAAATTGCCATGAGTACCTACTAATTAAACACGGACAAAACTTACGTAAATTTACAAGTCACAATAAATAAATAAACCTAAAAAAAATTGGTTGGAACTTTAATGAAATTTTATTTGTCATTTTGAACTAGGTATCCGTAGTAGAGAATTTCTAAATACCTGAAATTTGAAATTTGCAAGAACGCTTTTAAACAACGCAGAAGATGTTAAATTAGGTAAGTAGGTACTTATCTCCAAGAAAACTAAAATCATTTTCATTAATTGTTTTGTTTTTTTTAGAAATCAACTTAGTAAAATTCATAATTCAAACAGAAATAGATCTCGTGGTGGCATTTGCGCTTCACACCTTTTTCATCTGTCAGTTCTGGTTTAAAAAATAGCTAAAAAATCTAAGTTACAACTTATCACCTTCAACAAAAAAATTGCTGACAAAAAATCTTTTGCCCTATAGTTAAATTATGTTGCTTCATTCAGCAGTTACAAGTTCAATGAAATTTACCTAATACGGTTTATTTTTCTACGTATTTAATTTATGATTCATTAATTAATGCAAATATTATTAAATTTAAAATATTTAAGCATAAATAGGTAAATCACCTTTTAAATTAAATGTAAATTGTAAGAAATATTGTATATAAAATAGCCTTATATTCGTAAATATGTTTTAATTCAATTAATAATAATGAAAATTGACCTTTTTTACATCTGCAACTTTAATCCATGCTAATTAGGGCGCTGTAGTGCCTTGGACATGGCATGGATGGAGTAGACTTGCCCAGAATATATACCACCCTCTTAGCTTAGTCGACCGAGTCCAGAGGAATTAACATGTCAATACATGTGGAACCAAGCCGCGGATTTTATCGCGATGCTTTCCTTCACCGTAAGAGCAATGTTATTAGCGCAAATTAATTGGTGGATTCGTACCACCTTCGGAATGAATGTCGAGGTTTCCGCCACTAGGCCAACACCGCTCTTGATTAAATTAAATAATCGTATTTTTAATATTAAATACTTACATAAAAGATTTTTGTTTTAATAACACAAAATTATAAAAAGGAAAGGTATTTTTTTTTGTAAAGAAAATGCTCCGAAACTACGTGGCCAATTTCGATACGACTTGGTATGAGAAAACGTTGATTCATTGTGAGTTACATACTTTTCCGATATTCCCACGGGATCGGGACTTACGCGGGACGCAGCTAGTACAAGATATTAAGACAACAATCTATCATGATTCTTGGCAATTAAATAAATAGGTTGTTTATTTTTTATTCAATTAATTATATTATTATTGTTTTACAATAAAATTATACCGGTTATGGTTATCACTTTATTGAACATTATTTAATTTGTGCATATTTAATTATTAATAATTAGGCAAATACAATACGTAGATTCTATTAATATCATAGACAAAACAAAATACAATTTTTAGGGTTCCGTAGTCTTAACCAGGAGCCCAAGTCTTGTAACACATATGTGTTTCAAACTGACATGTTCACTTAGTGACATAAGTTCCAAATATTTAAGTAGATAATAAAAAAAAAAGAAAGAATTGTGCATTTAGCCAGTGTCAAATTATATTTTGCATCAAATTATGACCCGATTTTTCATAAATCGGGCCTAAAGTGTTTCAAAACAGTCAAAGTCGTCATAGTCCGTCAAGTCAGGGGCCGTATAGTAAAGCGGTGGCAAGTTTACCATAACCTTAATAGGAGATTTGGAGGCAACGAGAAACCTTCATGTTTGACACTGATTTTTACTTTCACTACACTTGTGCACTTTCACAGAACTAAATTGAATAACATTCCACCAAATTATACAATTCAACTCGGGTTACAACTAAGTTTCATTAAAATAAAACTGCAGCACGACATGTTGTTAACTCGTTCCCGCCAAAAACCCCAAAGAAATAACTTTATTTTATAAAAATGTGTCTCTATCGACACTCTGGTCGATAGAATCGTAATAGACATATTTTGACATTAAATGTCAAAAATATTCTCCTAATATTAGCAATCTAGATTCCTGTCGCAATGGAATCTCGATAATTTTCAAATCGGTATTCTCATATATTTTATCTACCTCATATCGCTTAGAACTATCGAAAATTTTGATAGGCAACACCAGCACCACCATTGAGACTCCATAACGATTATATGCGATGGTGAAACTTCAGCAGAATACCAAATTTGTCACAATCTCGATATAATTATCAAAAGCGTCTCGATATAATGACAAGGTAGATTCTTTAATGTGAACTAGCAGACTTGGAACACACACCCCCATATTCCAAAACGAGGTTTAAGGATAGTCCGAGATGTGGATTCAAACCTTAGATTTAGATATAGGTTTAGTCTAAACACTATCCCTATACAATCTATAGGGATAGTATCTAGACTTTAGTTCACGAGAAAACACTATACCTATATAATTTAAAGGGATAGCGTTTAGACTATAGTTCCTTAGATAATCTATTTATTTAATTATAGTTTCGACGTAGGTCCGTCCCGGATTAAGCTTAGAGACTATTATAGCACTAAAAAGGTGTAATTTGGCATAAATAGGTATACATATTAATCACACCAACAAAATATTCAGATTTAAAGTGTTTTTTTGCTAAAGTCAACTGTCTCCCTCCCCCCCTCCCCCTACCAGCGAAATGGTTGCTTCCAGCGGAATGATTGTTTTGGATACAGTAGCATGTAAGTATAACGAATTTAAAATGATCACGGCTATGTACGCTTTAATAGTTGGTCAGTAATAGACGGTTAACTTTTATTCTAACAAGAGTGCGTTTGAAATTTAAATATTCTGACGGACAACTACGGAACCCTACATTGCGTGTGGCCCGACACGCGCTTGTCCGGTTTTAATTTATGTTATTCCTACTGACTACATCGTGGGAATCGGTTCAACAGTAATTTTAGCATAAATTTACCTACCTTTGAAAAGGTTTTAATAAAGTCATCTCTTTTAGTACCTACAACCGACTACGGCAAAGCCTTAAGGGAGGGTTATGTTCCTGGAAAAAGGTTAGGAAAAAGGCTCCCAAGGTAATTGGTAATTATAAAAGAAAGCAATTGAGGGCTACTTGTATGCACCTTAACAATCAACTTTTGTTCTACGACTAATAGAAATTCAAACATTTTTTAACTAATTTTCGAGGTTATGTCTTCAGTCTTTATTTGAATTTATTAATCACTACCCACTTAGTAAATAAAAAAAGAACAAAATACTATAGGTACTACTACTTTACTATTACTACCACTTAATACTTAGTTAGTTATAAGGTATAAGCAATAAATCAATATAAAAATGACAGCTACTATAATTAAAATAAACGCAAAGTAATTAATTGGCATCTTATTATTAGATTATTATTATTAATGGTATAATTATTTTAAAAACAAAGTGAATCATGAATAAAGAAAATTAATTGAAAAACTGTGACATGATAAAGTAGGTATCAACAGTTTGTCCATCCTGGACATAAATGAGTTACCTACTTAAAAGTAACTTAATTTAAACTAAATACAAAACAATATATTGAGCTTACATATAATTAAGCTCATGTATCTAGTAATTAAAAATATGTAAGGATTTGACCAAAATTTAAACAATATAATGAGAAACTTAACAATCTAATAATTAGAAGCTTAAGTGAAGAATTAAACATCTAAATTTTAACACTATAGAAAGCTTTGAAGATTTATACTTACTTATTTAGAAATAGTATGATTAAGCAAATCTTAACTCAATTAGTTGTAATGATCGTTTTGTAAAATAGATCTGTTTTTTGCTTTAATTGAATACAATAGACTTATTTAACAACATTGTAGTTAAAGGCTATTTATTCTGCAAAAAGCAACGCGCCAGAAATATTCGTCGCTTATAACTAACATTGTTGATTGCATCGAATGTTTTTTGTTTTTCTCAAAAGTGCTGAGATGGAATTGTACGTGAGATCTTTACCGGTATTTTGGGGTAATTTAAGACGAAAATTCCTTGTAATTTCAAATTTATACTAAATTTAATTTTTAATTTTAGGATAGCTTCAAAACTATCAAGAATTTTTGGCTCAAAGTCACACCAAAATATCAGTAAAAATCTCACCTACAATTCTATCTCAGCACTTTTGAGAAAAACAAGACACATTCGTAATAGTCAACAATTTATACCGACGTAGGCGACCGGTGCCGGTAGTAACTATTTAGTAGGCTGTGTAGCAAGGTCGTTGGCGTATGGCCCCTTAAGTGATCACACCTCTCAAGGATCACACCTAGCGTGATCTAAAGGATTACAAAACAAGGGCGGTTTCTCCGAACGCGGGCGGTGTCGCATCGACTTTGTCCTAGAACAATTATTATTTCACATCGATTGATTTCATTGTAGGCCAATTAAACGGATTAATGTATTCACAATCCAATTACATCATTTGTTTTGACGTAATTGGTTGTAAAATAAGATTTATTGTCTCTAAATGTTTACAAACGTTATATTCCTTTAAACTACGAAACTTGGGCAGAATAAATGCCAAAAAAACCCGTCATATTTCTAAACCTTTCTCATTAATCACTTCGTCCATCCAAAAAGTCCGCACAGAAAAAAAGTTTCTTGAAGTGAGAAATAATCTTCTTCCTATAGACGCTACAGAAAAATTTCTTAGTTTTAATTTAAAAAAATAAAAATGATAAGCAGTAGATAAACCTATTCTTTATTTAAAAGCAATATTAAAAAAAAAAATGCTTATTATTTTTAAGAACGTTTACTGGTTTTGGCGGGAACGAGTTAACAACATGTCGTGCTACAGTTTTATTTTCATGAAACTTAGATGTAACCCGAGTTGAATTGTATAATTCTGGTGGAATGTTATTCAATTTAGTTCTGTGAAAGTGCATAAGTGTAGTGAAAGTGAAAATCAGTGTCAAACATGCAGTTTTCTCGTTGCCTCCAAATCTCCTATTAAGGTTATGGTAAACTTGCCACCGCTTTACTATAGCCCCTGACTTGACGGACTATGACGACTTTGACTGTATTGAAACACTTTAGGCCCGATTTATGAAAAGTCGGGTCATAATTTGATGCAAAATATAACTTGACACTGGCTAAATGCACACGTGCGAAGCCATAATAAAAGAAAAAAAAAAAAAAAAAAAAAGAACGTTTACTGAAAACAAGAAAATATTCTCTAGCATATATAAAGGATTATTTATCACTTCAATAAACCTTTTTTTTTTCTGTGCGTCTGTCCAAAAAGCCCGTATACGACTAGAATACAAGTACAAGAGCCTCACTGAGAGCCCCCGTGTACAAGAGTTCCAGCAGTCTTCTGCAAACGTTACTGGAAAGGCTAGACTAGACTGTTTAAAGTACGCAGTCGTGATATACATGTGACTAACTTTCGCCCGCAATTTCGTCCGCGTATGAGTTGAATTTTTCAAAAACCTTTCTCAACCGATGCCTACATAATACAAAGAACACACCCTCCAAGTTTCAGGTCTCTACGATCAACTGTTTAGGCCAGTGTAACAGTTATAGAGTGGTTATCTCCGAACTTCGCATTCCTTTTTTTTCTATTAATTATGGCTTCGCACGGCTTGTGCATTTAGCCAGTGTCAAGTTATATTTTCCTTCAAATTATGAACCGATTTTTCATAAATCGGGCCTAAAGTGTTTCAAAAAGTCAAAGTCGTCATAGTCCGTCAAGTCAGGGGCTTATAGTACAGATTGTGACACAATAATTTGACGTGTCTTCATGCAATATGCGATAACACCCGAGGGATTATAAATCAATTGCCTTACTTTCGTGTGGTCAATTTTATTTCGCAAAGGCGTATCTACGGTTGACATATCAATGGTTTAAGCTTTGCGTTTATCCGTCAGATCAGTCAGGACAAGGCATTTTAAATGTATAGAAAATATGATTATTGTGTTTTCCCTTGCTAGTTGTAACAAATGATCAATCGACCTCGTTGGCTCCCGGCTGAGCGGTGGAGAGAACCGGTCCATCAAGGTGAATGTTATTCTTTGAAATACTCCTCGAATTATATTAAAGTTATACAGTTTGTCTGGTTACTGACTTGATAAATTTTTAACCGCCTTAAAAAAAGCAGGAGGCTCTCAATTCAATTAGAACGAAGACCCTATTCGCGTGGCGAGAGGACCCACGAAAAAATGTTACGCATTACGGAAACGTGAAACGAAAAGAAATGAAAAAATAATTAAAAAAAACGGTAAAGGGGCTTCGTTTTTGTATATTTTTGTTTTGTTATCTCAGAACTTCGTATTCTATTAAACTTTTAGTTTTAATCTATTGCATAGCTTTTATTGCGGGCTTTGAGCGCGGAGACTGAATCAAGAAATTCTGTAACGAAAATAAAACCGGAGGGGGGTGCCCTCCGCCTACCATGTAGCTCGGCCGAGCGTTCGCTTAACGTGTATGTATATGGTACGACTGTACAAAGCTCGCACGTTGCAATAGCTTTACCACGGCAGTCCCCGAGAGCCATACGTTTTTTTTTAAACCAAAATATCTGGATTAGGTATTTTGCTGCAGTTGTCTAGGTTGTAGGAATTAAAACCAATAAGTACCATCAAGAAGCATGATACGGCAGAGTGAGCATAGGCCTTAAGGCTTTGATTAGTGACGCGTTTCTTGACATTGTAGATTTGTGGTACAAAGTTAATCCCCGACCGCAGAACAAACATCTTTACGAATAAAACCGCGAAATGATTATTAAAACAAACATTAGAAATATCGGAAATTTCAATTCTAAGATACAAAAATAGATAAATATTTTCTCTATAAATTTTCCGTAATATTAAAGTTTACTAATTGAACGTTTATGTGCACTTAGTTTATTTTTCTTAAATATATTTAAAACCTAAGTAATTTGCATTGACCAAAAACCTCAATTAAATTCCAATAATTTAAAGTAAAATAGGTAAGTCCAATATGTAGGTGCAATTAATTAAATCTTAGAAAGTTGTAAGTAGTTGAACTTTCTCTGTGAATCAGGATCTAATGTATTTTGATAGGTAATAATTATTTAGTTAAGTAGTTGACAATAAATGCAGACAATTTTAAATTTGACATAGAGAAAACATTATCTATATATCTCTATATATATAAAAGAAAGTCGTGTTAGTTACACCATTTATAACTCGGGAACGGCTAAACTGATTTGGCTGAAAATTGGTGGGGAGGTAGCTTACAATTAGAAGACGGACATAGGATATTTTTTTCGATATTCCCACGGGATCGGGACTTACGCGGGTGAAACCGCGGGGCGCAGCTAGTTTTTCATAAAAAAAAAGAGTGTGTGTACTTATGTACACGCGTTAGAAGTTATACTTCTTTGGCGTATGGTAAAAAAAATACTAGAATATACAACTTGAACATAGTTATCAATTTTCATACCACCTAGAACTAACTTCATGCTGTTAAATTTAAGTGTCGGTGTGCGCGCGCATCGTAAAAATTCACTCTCATCATTTTTCTCCATCGCGCCAAAAGAAGTATAACTTCAAAAATGTTTGTCTGTATAGTCGGTTTGCGGACGATAATTTTACGTGATAACGTCATAAGAACTAAGTAAGAACTCTTTTGCATCGTTGTCATTACCATTTTGCAAACTTCAATACGTTGCTATGGTAACCTTGTCAATAACGTAACGTGACGCAACGCATGACGTCACACTGTTTGGTAAATGCGGTGTACATCAATTTCACGGGTCACTCAGACAGCAGATAACTTAAACATACATGGAAGTCGGACTGGGTTGGATTTAATGTTGAGTTATATATAGGAAACATGGCGATAAGAAAGGATTTTCAAAAATTCATCTCCTACGCGGACGAAGTCGCGGGCAATAGCTAGTCTTATTCATAAAAGAGAAGTCAATTTAGTAGAGTGAATCATCTCTCTACTAAATTGACTTCTCTTCACTCATTATGCTTTGCTAGTTCTAAAATAATAACAGTAACGAAAAAGTCAATGCCTTTTTTTAAAAAACAATTTTCTCTTTCTCACATAAACTAGTGTTTTCCAGCTGTTTGTAATATTTTTTTTTATTTTAGTGTAAATAAAAAGGTGTTTACAACCTACTTCGTTATTTTACCCATTGTTTTGACGGCCTTAGTTAAAACACCTGTGGAACCTGATAAAAACAAGATTGGCACGTAATAGATAAGTACATAATTCAGAAACAAAATACCTAAATATACTTAACCTACCCGCAGTGTTATGATGTTTGACTTCCTTATTTTCGGCATAGTTTTAAAACAAGTTATTATAAACGTACAGGTTATCTTATAATTTGACAATTTTGAAAAAATAAAACGATTTTTAAGACAAATTTAAGGAAACATGATAAAAAAAATAATGTAGAAATGTAGCAACAAAGAAATAATATTACGTCCATTAATATATTTAAAAAGAGTTACTTTGCCTCTGTGGTGACTTTAGGTACAATCAGACAACAAAACTCCAGACATACCATAGAGTTCCAAAAGTGCTATTATTAGAATATTTTCATCTCAAGTTCTAAGGTCCAGCTCGTTACTAATTAATTTATTAGGCAAACGTTATAAGAATGAAAACATTCAAAAAATAGTAATTGAGAACTCTACGGTGTTTCTGCAATTATGTTACCCATATGAGGAAGATAGATAGATAGATAGATAGATAAACTCTTTATTGTACCACATTAAACCTTAATTCTAACAAAAACAATATTAAACCTAACAATATGGCACAATGGGCGGCCTTATCTCTAAAAGCGATCTCTTCCAGGCAACCTTTGAAAGTTGATAACTGAGAACCAAACTTTCCTTTGCAAAATAAAATTCCAGTCATTAAATAAGAAATTGTCGCTACAACCTTGGTATAGGTTAAAAATAAGTTCGTTTTTACCACGCACGGAGATAGTAACCTTTTAATTTAGGTACAAAATGAATTTATTTTTACTGTTTCAAGTTTTAATTTAGTTCTGTCGTGACACTGCGCCTTTTTATAGCGTTACACAGTTAAATTACCGATAATATTTCAGTTAAAACCGTGTTATATTTGCTATTTTCCTTCCGAGAATTGTGTTTTTTTTTAACATCGTCACTAAACATTGACTCAAAGTTGATAAGTCGACGTGATTTATCATTGTTTGCTTTGGTTGTTGTTTGCTAGTTGATGAACAAAGATATCTGTGAAGGATGCCGTCAGCTACTGTATGCCACTGTCAACATGTGATATGGTAGAGGCGCCTAGGGCTACTTGTGTCAACAATAAAATTAAACTAGCAATGTTTTGATTCTGTAGCCTTGCATAGATAACCATTTGTTTTAAGACTCCACTGTCCGTCTGTCTCTCAAGAGGCTGTATCTCATAAACCGTGACAGCTAGACAGTTCAAATGTTCACAGACGATGTATTTCTGTTGCCCAAGTAAACAAATACCAAAAACAGAATATAATGGTACGGAACCCTTCGATCGCGAGTCCGACTGCCACTTGTTTTATTCAAAGATTTTTAACTAGTAGGACAAGTTGCACGTCATGTTAAACACTATAATATTATTTTGCAGGACGCATTGCGGAGGTAACGCCATTTAGTCTTAAGTTTGTAGAGAGCTTAATGATTATCATCACGGCCATTTCTATTTGCACACAATTCTTGTTTAAAATGTGAATCGTTACAAATTACAGATTCCATGAGAATTATAAAAATGACATTGATGCAATATTATAAAATGTTGCCAAGTATTATCTCCTCGATTGGGGCTCTTCTTGCGTAAAATCCATAATAAATTTATTTTGCAATATCGTTATTCATATCCTTACTAATATTATAAATGTGAAATTAATTTGTTTGTTCCGCCTCTTCACAGCTCGCAAGATTTGGGGAAAATTTGTAGTGTAGGGAATTCTATAACTTTTGATGTAGATGAAACCGCAAGGCACTGCTAATTATTCGTAGGTATATTTCGTGCGTAAAATACAAGAAGTATAGAAGTATGAAGTTCTTTTAAATGTAGATTAGTATTTTAACAACGTTGGTAAATAGTCCTAGGATTCACTACAAAGTTTCGTGACCCGAACAAGTCGATTTCTTCCACATTCATCTCACAAATTAAATAATGACGGATAATAAAACTGGATCGCTGTAGAAATAGGGCAACGTTGAGTGCATGCTGCCTACACTTCGGACGCAAGTTAACACATGACTACGGTAAATTATTTAATAGGACAAATTAGTCGACCGTCGCATCCGATATCGTTGGATTGTGCAAAATATGTGAGTAACCGGTGCTAATCGACTTCGAGGTGTCATTGGACATCGGCAGCAGGCACGTCGTGGCTAAACAATTATCGCGGACGACTTACCGATGTGTTGTGCCTCGGGTGATTGGTGGGGTGTTCCGCCACTGATGTGGCTATGAACAAGACTTGATGAAATGATGAACTTAAACACTAGGAAGTCGTTTAACAAAACACTCTCGATGGAGTGTGAGCGGGTGCATACGTTCCGCACTCTTTATATCTGCAGAGGGCCTCGGTAAGAGACAACAACGTCGATCCTATAGTAAATAGGTACTACGCAAAACACCTAATACTATTTAATTTAGGATTTGAACGTCACAGAACGTGAAAGCCTCGTAGTTTAATGTATGAAATGCTTCGTTTGTTTGTCACTTACGTAAAATACTCGGTTAAGCTAAGGATGATTTATAACAAGTATTTAGTATTAATTTCCTATATAAATATTGATGTATGTATTTTCACTTTCAAAATGACTTGAATGCTTCTGAAATCACGTGAATCATTATGAACTCAAACTTTCTTACATTAATTTAGATTTTTTGAGTTTTTTGTTTATACGGATGGAAAATTTGAAACACTTACCTACTTACCAAGGGCTGAGATGTTTACTTTGTTTTCAAAATATGTAACAGAAACAAAATTGTACACGGACAAGTTAAAAGGCTCTGTTTTGACAATATATGTAGGTAAAAGAACATTTTAAAAGTTTATTCTAATTAGTGGGTTACTGGCTGCGGACTTTACGTCTATGACGTATTATATTAGGCATTGACGTCACCTATTTTTTGTATTTCCTTAGACTTGTTAGCACTTAGAAGCGCAATAAAACCCATTTACACACTCTGCCGGGGCTAAATGATTACGATTTCGTAGCGGGATGCCTACTATCGCACTTAGCCGAGTTTTTTAACTTTCATAGAATCTGTAGCACAAAGACAACATTATTCAAATTACATACTTTGGACCGCACCATGCCTAATTTTGAGTTAAGGTGAAGTAGGACCTGAAAACCCCTATCCCTTTCCTACGCGCGCGCCGCGAAATGGCCGTTTAAAAGACTCACATCTCTTTTAGTGAAAAATCATCTGTACTACCTTATGGAATTTGATGTAAAGCTTATGAAAATATAAATTTTGTAGGTACTTGCTCTTTTTTAAAATCGCCGTATAATTGAAAAAACTCAAAAAATGACGATTTTTCAGGATTTTCACATTTTTTTTCTATCGAGGCAAATCACTCTAATCGTGTTTCGAAGTGTAAGACAATACAAAGCATTTCTTCACCTTTACGACAGTAGGAATATTATTCTATGGATTTTAGTGGTTGATACCCAAAAACTGTTTCTAAGACACCTCTATCGCGCTTCTGGTCTTACCACTTCGGCTTAATATCGAATTTATGTCGCAGTTCGCCAACTTCGCAAAAAACATGTTTCGTACTACTATCTATGATGCTGTAATATTAAGTAAATCTCACGAGTCAAATAAAAACTTCTTCAGTCTAGTTATATGCAGTCGATTTGCAGTAGTACTCGTATCTCCAGTAAATTCTACTAAAGGAAGGATGGTGTAAGTGTAGCCTTAAAATGAAATTGTCTGCGATCTTTGTTCTACGAAATTAAGCTAGAAATGAATCCTAATTTAATACTAAAACATACCCATATTTGTACTCTATGCAATTCGTGCTAAAATCATTTGATACCTATATTGCAGTAAAAGAAGATTTAATTTACCTTATACTATGAAATCTAGCAGCCCCCATTTTTTTATCTATCTAAGAACACTTGGACTATAATTAGACGAATCTAACGATACCTTTTAAGAAATCCATCGAGTGATTTGAAAGATATGATATTACAAGACATGATATTCATATTATAAAGAATATAACAAACAAACATACAACAAAGATAGGCGCGAAAAACATAACCATTTTCTTGCAGTCGGGTAAAAAAATACCAATAATATATTTGATTCTCATCACGAATATCTTTCAATGCCGTACAAAATATCACTCTTCCTAAAACAAGAAGAATTTATCTAAAGAGGAAGGAACAACTAGACAAACATACATTTCTATCTTTAGTGACAATATGACATTCGTACATAACAAGGTGTTGGGTGTTCCCTAAACACGCTGCATCTGCGCGTAAGCAGAAAATTGTCGTGGCAATTTATCAATAACGACACACGACATAAAGTGTTCCGGTTGAGTCGGCTGCGACGATTTTGGCGATCATCAACAGCGTCCGCTCGCTGAAGCATCACGCTATTCGTGCTTGTATAACTCATCGACTAATCAGTAGGTATACGACGCGGTGCTGTTCATGCGTGATCTGACCTCTTACGATATAGTTGCCCATCAATTACCTGCTAACTTGACACTTCGTTTGTATTCTCTAACTTTGTACTCGGGTCTCTAGTTATCTTTGGTGAGTTATCCATATTCAAATAGGTAAACTAAACGGAACTATGTAGTAGAAGACTCTAGGCGAATACGACCTGCGTCAATTGACAAATCACTTTGTTTTGTTGTTTTGCTCGTCGACTTGCTTTGGTCGTGCGATTTGCATCACATCTTTGTACGAAGCTTAATTAATTAAAGAAACATTCATACAGATAGTCTCCCACACCACGTTATCACTAACAAGTAGCTAAGTATCTGTGATAATTTTAAAGCGTTGTTTATTATTTAAAAACATTGATAAGGTTATGTCTATTTAATGACGATCTTTATTGATATAATTAAATAAAGCTCGTTATTTAATTATGTAAATAAAGACTACTACGTGTGTACGTCGTCGGAAATAATCAAATTAAGGTAGGTAAATCTTATGATTCCGAACTTAATTTTGAATGACAGGATGATAATACTAAATTTAAGTAAGTAGGTAGTAGCAGTTAAGCCTTGTCGAATAACATTTAGTTTAATTACGTATATGTTTCGCATTATCCTTTATTAAAATAAGTATTTTTAAGGCTACTTTGGATATATGTATGACACATATCTAATAAATTACCAAGAAATGCACCTGTGCCGGGCTAAAAGAGTGAAAATCACGAATTACGCCGATAAAGTGCACTTCTTAAAAGTCGTCAAAGGCTTAACCACGTACTTACAATCTATTTACACGAGTTTATAAAAATGAAACATGATAAATTGCTTTAAAATGTAAAATACTCACGAACATAATTCTTGATAGACTGTGTGGTATAGATCGCTTTTGTTTCTGGAAGAAAATCGCTCTCATGCCTTCTCAAACGCCTTCGATTTTCCACTCACAGATTTTCTAGCCGAATTATAAAAGGAGATGGTTCTCAATGTCGTGGTTTATTTTATCAAGTTTTTTTTAACACATGGGATTAGAGAGTTATGTGGCGGTATGCGCGGGCGCACGTCGACCGTGTAATAGCGCAAGCGGTCAGGATTGCACGTCCTGCTGACTAACTACGACCCTAGTCTTTCCAATAATTTAATAACAATTGCTCGACCACAAGTAATGACCACTCGTTACTTTATGAGTGACCAAATAGGCGTCTATAATCAACATAGTTAAATACAAACATACATCGCGGTCAAAAACATAACCCTCCTTTTGCCGTAGTCGGGTAAAAAATAGATTCATTACAAGGCCAGAAGACCTAGTTTGCACAAAATTACCATGCCTGCCGGACCGTCAAACACAGGGTTGCGGGTTCGACAAGTATTTATGCTTAGATATTTGTCTGTGGTCTGGTTGTTTCTATGTATTATAAATATATATTTACTGGATGATTATGTAGTACTTTTAGTTAATAATTTGAAATTGTTCGTTTAAAATAAATTTTGTTTACTAAAGAAAAGTATATAAGAAGTAGGTATATCTGTTGTCTAGCACCCTTATCACAAATCTCGTTACTTAGCTTGGGGCTTGATGGCAATAGTATATATAACTATAGTATTGACAAGTTCTCTCCTCTGGACATGGTGGACTAAGCTGAGAGGGTTGTAGGTGCTGGGCAAGCCTACTCAATTCTCATGCAAAAGGACCCAATTAAAAAGGGTCTTATGGCGGAAAACAGCCCGTATACAAGTACAAGTAGGGGCTAGATGGCGATGTGTGGAAATGTCCTGCAATATTTATTTTATTTAGTATTTTTAATCCCCGAAGCAAAAACGACGGGGTGTTATAAGTTTGACGTGTCTCTCTGTGTGCATGTGTCTGTCTGTGGCATTGTAGCTGAAGAACGGCTGAACCGATTTCGATTTTGTTTCTTTAGTTTGAAAGGTAAATTAGTCGGGAGTGTTCTTGCTATGTTTGATTGAAATCGGTTCAACCGTCTGAAAGTTATGGGGGATATAAAAAACGGAGTTTTTTTAAATAAAATTTTTATTTATTTAGAAGCACATAGATACAATCTAATTAGTATTTCCTAGTCTCCACAGTATAATACCTAGGTTACCTAAAACAAAACCTGAGTAGGTAAGTATTATACATACTCCGTAACCTTTCAATTAACTAAGAACGCAATAAGTGATTCACTCACTAAGTAAAGTTTCAGGTAAACCCAAATTACTAATGTATTGTTTTTCCAAAATCATTAGAGTTCCGTAGGTAAAAATGAGACCCTATTACGGGACTCCGCTGTCTTTCTGTTTGTCACCAGGATGTATCTCATGGACCGTGATAGCCAGAGAGATGAAATTTTCCCAGATTATGTACGGTCGGCTGCATAATTACAGACCCACGGGCTCCAAAACGGCTGTTATAAGAATATTTTCATCACAAGCAAAGATTCTAAGCACCTGCTTTAGTTGAAGATTAAAGTCTTCTAACTCATCAATTAATCAAACAAAAATTATTAGAATGAAAGCATTCCATTCATAATAAATTCTAAAATTACTATTATAATCTAATAATAATAGTAATTTTAGAACTCTACCGAGGGCTGCATTTATGCAGCCTACTATACTTACTTATTTCTGTTGACGCTATAACAAATACAAAAACAGAAAAAAAAACTAAATCAAAATCGGTTCATCCGTTTGGGAGCTACGATGCCACAAACAGACACACACACAGAGAGACACGTCAAGCTTATAACACCCCGACGGTTTGGGTGGGGGTTAAAAAATTAGGGCTCCCATACAACATGGTACGGGGAACCCTTTAGTGAGGAATCCGACTGGCACTTGGCCGGTTTTTTTTCAATTGTTAATTTCTTGGACAGAGCTTGATAATAAAGTAACATAAGACAGGATTACCTTTCTGTGCTTACAATTTCCTGTTACGAATATACCAACCCAAAAAAATGTCGTTCACACAACCCACTGTTTCTAAGAACATCATGCTATTATTTTGATAAATATTTGATCGTGCTGTTGTTTATTCGTCCCACATTGTACGTGGAATTTTACTTTAATTATGAGAATGTAATTGTGGCATATTAGGTACAACAGTTTGGCTGCAAGATTCCTTTTCGTTGATAGAATCTATATATATAAAAGAAAGTCGTGTTAGTTACACCACTTATAACTCAAGAACGGCAGAACAGATTTGGGTGAAAATTGGTAGGGAGGTAGCTTAGAGCCAGGAGACGGACATAAGATACTTTTTATCCCAATATGCCCACGGGATCGGGACTTACGCGGGTGAAACCGCGGGACGCAGCTAGTATTTAATAAAATAAAATGCTTTGTCCTGAATGACTGACTGACGGATCAACGCACAGCCTAAACCACTGATCGTAGAGACCTAAAACTTGGAGGGTGTATTCTTTGTATGACGTAGGCATCCGATAAGAAAGGATTTTTCCAAATTTCTACCCCATAGGGGGTGAAAAAGAGGGGCAAAGTTTGTATGGGACAACGTGATTATTTGGTCTCCTTCAAATTTTGCATTAACATTCTTTAGACTTCTACGCGGACGAAGTCGCGGGCAAAAGCTAGTTATTGATAAACCATCCTCTTGAACCACTCTATATCTATTGGAAAAAACCACAACAAAATCCGTTGCGTAATTTCAAAGATCTAAGCATACAGACAGACAGAACAGCGGGACTCAGCGAAAGCGACTTTGTTTTATACTATGTAGTGACTATCACTACAAAACAAATGATCATGGGGACGAAGACACACCTATTAAACATCTACCTATAATTTCCTTGTCTATGCGTTTGTAAGTAAAATACCTATCTGGTTACTGAGGTACTATCTTTAGCATGATTGTTGTCACGTTTCCTCCGTGGCTTCTGTGGAAAACTAGGTAAGTAGTTAAATAATATTTAATGTGAATGTTTCACATATCTTTTTAGGTATAGAGGTAGGTCTAGGTACTATCTACTTATATATCTATACCTACTTATAGTATATAGGGAGAATAGTCAAAAAAAGCAATTGGAAGCTATTTAAATAAACGAGTTTCGGGGGTTACATTTAGTAGGTAAAACAAGAATTCATAGGTTTAAAATTTATGTCTGTCTGCTTTTCCCGCGGTTATTAAACAATTTAAAAACTGCTGAATCTATTGAAATATGGTTGGAATAGTTCTATTTTCTGCTAGATCTGCCACATAAAAATTTACCATGTAGATAGAACCTGAGTTAACGAAAAACTGCGGTCGCATTCTCGCGAGCACGCGCTACGAGAATGCACGCTGCGACTCGAAATCATCCTTATCCACCGGGATCTTCGAACTTCTCTATGACCGATCGAGACTAGCGCGGGCGAAGTTAGTTGGTAGTGAAAATTAAAGAACAGTAAAAGAAACTTAATCAAGTTATAAACTTATTTTTTTTAGATGTATTTAAGTTTTACGGGCAAATCCAAGGTAAATCTAATCAATCAAATCTACCTGCCGGTAATAAAATCCACTTACCACCTTGATTAAAAACTATAATTATTTTGTAAACACAGAGAAACTACATAAAACAGACCATTTGATAAAAATTAGCTTTATTGATAATCTGATAAATAGATTTTTTTGTCTATTTTGTCACTAATATCGAAGTTTTTAATTTTGTTTAGTGGCAATTGCAGATACCTTTGTTAGATACTTTGGCGTACATTCTTATTTTCACACACAGTGAAACTTAGTAATGTACTTTTCCAATGTGAGATGTATGCAAGAGAACAAAGGACGGTGTGTGAACGAGGATCAAATGCGGGCGGACGCAGGGCCCAATCTTCTCATTGCGATGAACGAGACGGTTGATGTGGTGACCCCAAGCGGCCGGCCGACGCCCGCTCTACCTACTGTAGCCCTGGGAGCAATACTGACGATAATTCTTACAAAAAGGTCAATGTTAACCTTTATACGGGCTTCGAGTTAACTCTACGAATACTGTCTGAAGGACCGACATTGGTAGAAGTGGAATTTACTAGCCACTAGACTGGAATTGTTTTTGTATTCTATAGCTCATCGCAATTTAGAGAAACGTTTTCCTTTACACAACGCTATATATTTACAGATTCACGCACCACAGACAACAAAGAGGTAATATTTATTTCATTTCTCATACTCGGAAAGTAGTGTTTGTTTGATCCGAGTAGCGGGTCGAAGACGCTGCTTCCCACCCTTGGTCGGGAAAGACTCATAGTAATTGCTACCCTCCCCAGGGCGGGAATGAATTTTTGTACATAATGTGCCATTATTTACACATTATGTATACCTTTTAATCACTATTTTGGTGTTTGTATATTCGACCTCCATCTCTCCAGCACGCAAAAATACTGTCTTTAAAATTTAAAAAAGAGTAGGTATAATTTGGCGGGATACTAACTCTACTCAGACTATAGCCTAAATACCTCATAATTATGGGAATTGGTTCCCTTCCACCCTTGTATATATACATATATAGCCTTTTATAATTTATCCTTTGAATATTAAAATTACTTATAAAACATGCATCATACTAAACTTACTATTACTATGAGAATATTGAAAAAAGTATATACTAAATCTGTGAAAATTAAATTGTCCGTTATTCAAGGATCTCTTTTTGAGTAAAAGCCTCCTCCATGGCTTTCCAATTGTCTCTATTCTGTGCTTTAGTTATCAAATCTTTCCCCGCTATTTTTTTATTTCGTCTTTCCACCTCTCTGCCGGTCTACCTCTATTCCTTTTCCCTATCGGTCCTCTCCAAATCGTTGTATTTTTCGTCCACTTTTTGTTTGTCATTCTGGCTACGTAAAACCCTCCACCCTTGTTTAACAATCTACTATTGTTTGTAAAGGATATAGGCTCCGAAACTACAGGACCGATTTTTATGTTTAGTATAAGGATGCATTGATTCATTGAGAATAACCTAGGCTACTTTTTATGTTTTTATGTATATGAATAGGTATATAAAAACGTAGATATATGATTCAAAAAATTTATTATTGAAACATGAGTTACAACAAATGGCATCTTAAACGAATAAAGCTGCTTCCTATATAAATAAAAAGATAAATTCATACCTTTTGATTCCTAATTTATCTCAATTTAATAGTTCTTTGTGAAAGTGATAATAATCGCAATCATAAGAATCAAATGGTATAAAAAAATGCATTCAAAACACATTAAATTTTGACGACCAATTGCCAAAAATAAATTCAATTTTGATCCCAAACTGGATAACTTGAGTACTATTCGTTTTATAGACATCGAAACTATTTAGGTATATTTCTTCCAAGGATCAAATATCCCTAGATAGTAACCACCCAAATACGCGTAACGGCAAATCCTTAGTAACTATTAAAATTATTGACTAAAAAACTGTATTTTTCACTAAGTTTAAGTACATAATGAAATAGTTATGAATGACATATTTTTATTAGCTTGAATACAGATAATATTCATGTGTGTATGCCATAGTTAAAGCCCGAAGAACGGCTAAACCTAGGTTTAACCCACTTTCCACAGTTAAACCAGGATGTATCCAATTTAACAAAGTACCGATTTTGTTTGTTAAACGTAAGTGTAACTTATTTTTTACAATCCATCTTTCACTGTGAATCTCACCTAGATTAACAAAATTAAGTGAACAGATTTACACTCAGCAACCCAATTTTTTCACGATTAAATCTATGTTTAAGCCGGCTACAGGCCTACACGCGTACAGTTTAACTGAATAATTGGAACTGCGCAGTTAGATCTGTAGCCGGCTTTACGAATAATCACTATTATTAACCCAGAAAAGCGCGTTAGGTTAGTGTGATTTAACACGCGTCAACATATACCGTACAAAGTCAGAACCTAAGGTTAACTGGTTAAACCGTACTTTGAGTTTAATCCATAACATAACGTCAACTTGTATATTTTGCATTCTAGTTATCTACAAGGCTGTTTATTTCAGTGCATTGATAAATAATTATTTACTATTTTTTTTTAAATCTGGTGTTATTACCAACATCTATATCTAAATATAATGTGCTTTCTAGTATTCATTAATGTATAACATATTGTATAAACATTTTTTGGAGTCCCACGGCAGATGTTCAAGATACAAATTACATAATATATATATATTCTATTTATATTAATTATATTTATTTTAGGCACAGTACTACATTTAAAATAATAGTTTGTGTTGGAGATCTTTCCGTCTAAAAATACACTACCCACCTATTTTTACCTCACGTGGTAGTGGTTTTTAATTGACTTCGAAAAACGAGGTTTTCTAAATAGACTTCAAAAAAGGAAGTTCTAAAAGGCTCCTTTTTTGAAGTTGGTAGAGAGAACCTTCTATTTTGAAGTCGGTAAAGAGACCCTCCTTTTTTGAAGTCAGTAAAAGAGGTTCTCTTTACCGACTCCAAAAAAGGGGAGGTTCTCTTTACCGACTAAGGGGTAGGGGAAGGTTCAAAATTCGATTGTATTTATTTTAATGGCTGTTCAGCCCGACCAGGTTTTTAGTAGTGGGGAGTTTATTTTACACTGAAATATCTCTAAAAAGGTGCAAAGCTATCCTTTGTGTACAAATCAACAAGTAGTGTATCCAAGCTTGATATATTTCGTCTTTATTTCGACACTCGAGTCTGATAATTCTTTTGACATGGGACTCCTAAAATATGTTGGGACATAGGTATATGAATATCGGATAGGTACTATTCCTTAATGAAGTAATAATGTTATTTGTACTGGGATCAAATTGACTAACGAATATACAAACAAAGAACGTCTGTTTACATGTGATACGGTAGGTAGGCGGAAAATATAGATATAGGTAGACCAGCCAATGATGGCCCCTGGCGGAAATTGGTGGGGATGGTTTGAGCATGTACTATCGCGGATAGAATTATTACAGCCAAATCGTCACACTTTTCATTCCTTTATATTAGACAGTAGGCAATGTATTGCACCGGAAGTAAAATGACATTGAATTTTAATGCATTCAAATATTCAATTTAGACATAAGCAAAGTTAGGTGTGTGTGGGATTTATGTGCGCGACAGTGCTTAGACGACTAAAGACGTGCGGGAGCGGGACAGAGCGCGGCTAGAGACGTGTGTGCGGAACAGAGAGCGATGATGTGAGCAACTGTCCCCCCACCATAGACCTAAAAATTGAGTTCTGCGCATACCCCTTTCACTTTCCGCCGGGGGCCATCGTTCGCTGTTTGGCCTATACCTATTTAATAATTTTGCGTACTTAATTTCCCAACTATTTACTAATCCTTTGGGTATCGAAAATGTAATAGATCTGATTGAGATTAAATTTTATAGCAACAGACGTCCATCCATTCTCACTCACAAATATAAAGTGCAAAAGCATAGACAAGAAAAGATGTCACTTAATGTTAGACATAAAGTAGCAAAAATCATGTAAAAAGTCACTTACGAAATATATAAATATAACTAACAGTTATTTTACAAATAAATTAGAAACAAAAACAACTTTGTTCTCTGTATTTAAGTAGTCAGAAGAAATTTAACATTGCAGTGGAATAGAGAAAACCTGTTTACCCGACTATGGTCAGCCAAAAGGAGGGTTGTGATTCCAGCCAATATGTATGTATCTATGTATGTGCCCGCATAACTTTTAAAATACTAATCATAATTTGATCAATGTATCCTTAGAATCTAAACGTCAAGATATGTGATGTCACAATAAATTCAATAAGGCGCCCTTTACATATTCAATATGGCGGCCATATAAATGTGACATTTTTTTTTAAAGTTGATATTTTGGATATTAAATGAAAGAGTTAATTACTGAATTATTACTTTTATCAATGTTGTGATACTAGATTTGCTGGATCGCAGTTTCGATAATAAAAGAAACCAGATGTTCACTCTAAGCCACTGTTACGTAAATCTCTTGTAAGTAGTCGAAGCAAAAACCGTATCAAATCGACAGAATCAAAAAAGCAGAGAAACATTCTTAAAACTAACGCTCATAAAAGCAATATATTATTAATTTAATCTTCTAAAAGAAACAAACCCTCACCGCTACATATTTACAATCTACGCAACTAAATATAAGTAAAAAAAAAACATAAGAGAGAACGCATAGCTGGATCGCTAAGCCTAGACGTAGTCTTTCTACAATATGACCAGATAAAGACAAATTAATCAGAAAGGTCATTTGCAAAATGAAATTAAAGTACAAAAAATACTTATTATTTATACTAATACTAAATTAACAACCTTCCAAACAATTCATGTTTCTAACCTCTATTAAAACTCTTCATCTTTCAACATTAGTTCGCACCAGTGGTCGTTAACTATTATAACTAATTATAGGGATAGCGTATAACTAAGTTTTATTTGAGATTTTGAAAATTATCTAGTACGGTTTTTTAGTCCTAAATGATAAGTTTAATTCCTACTCTTACGGCGAAAGGTCGGATTGTTTTAGCTGTCTTTCAATTTAGGACCTGGTTAATTAGACTTAAGCCAGCGTGACTTCTAAGTCAGTAACGTACAGAGTTATGCGCTATACCTAACAAAATATACCAAAGAACATGTACGTTTTAACAACGAAATTATGTAAAAATATATAGATATTATATTTAATCTTAATGTATGATTATATTCATTTTAAGAAGTATATTATCTAAACATTTCGAGATTACACACAGTAGATTGAAGACTCCGATACTATATTAAGAGTTGATTTAAACTAACTACTTCATAAATATAATACGATTTCAATAAAACTTACTATCTATCTTATTGATTTAAAAAAATAAATGTAACATGTATTTTTATAGTAATTTTAATACAAAGAAGAGATTCTTTGCCGCTAATATACGAAACGCAGATGATTTAAAAGTGCTTAAATTATATTACACTAGCAAAAAAAGGGAATGTAAAATCTTAACTTGAATTCATTATTTAGGTGTATGAGTGTTGGGATGTCTAAAAATATAATATAATAAGATTGTATTTACACTGGGCTATCTTCTACTGTTGAAATATAGGTAAATAATATTCTAACTCCTATACAGCGAAAGTACAAAGCACAAAAGTGAACTCTTACTTTATTTTTTCATAAAAATAGTTTTGCTGCCGCTACCTCTTATTCAATAACTACAAACTTTATATACAACATTCCTAAACCAAACGTAACAACAATATTTCACCTCGAGAGGAGAAATGCACCAACAACAGACTTAGATACGTCCACATTGAACTAAGAAGATCGTGCTTTCATCAAGCTAAATCTTCCAAGTTCACTACAATTCAATTCGGCACCAATCCTTCGGAATAGCTACACAATATCGCTCCAATAGTCAGTCACTAATTACTTATCAATCCTTATCAATATCTACTTCAAATAGGTTTACTCAGATGTGCAAAAACTCGTATATATATGATACTGGATCATGATTTAAAATAAACTGATGTGGGGAAATTATACAATACGTGTTTTAAGTTGCTCGATCTGAAGTTGCAAGAGACTGATAATTGTAGCAAAGAAAACTTCACTGGTTGGCGCTTTTTCACAACTTCGGGACAGTTTTAATACACGCGTATGTAGTTTGTGTCGAATGGCAGCTCTGAAGAATGGCACAAGGGCAAAATTCTAAGAGCACACTCGGCCCTCAGCTAGCAATTCCCCGTCGCACTCCCACAATGCGAGCGGCTAACTTCAGAGTGACCATAAAGTTTGAGATGAGTCTATCTACTATATGTTTTCATCTGAGTATACCTTTCAATAGTGAATGGTATGATTCTCAGCCAGGACAGCAGCGGCACCGTTGCGGCGGTCAGGAGACGCGCGCGCGGTTCCGTCTCGCGGCCGGCGCCAGCAGGTACGACGCGTCTACTGCAGTTGACCCGCCCGCGCCCGAGGCGGGCAGCGCGCCCAGTGTAACGAGCAGTCGCCGCGCTATGTTGTTGACACGATCCTTCTGACGCTCGCGACGATCGTGGCGCTCCCGACATGACGATTTCTGAAATAAACATTTTTATTGAATACTAGTCGTTTTATATCACGTAGGAAAATATTTTTTTAAATCATTATCAGATGCCTACGACATACAAAGAACAGACCCTCCAAGTTTTAGATCTCTACAATCAACGCTTTAGGCTGTGCGTTGATCCGTCGGTCAGTAAGTGTTCCAGGACAAAGCATTTTATACATATTGTATAGATTTAAGAATTAACGTAGCTACAATTGAACTACTCAGTTTAAAAAAAAAACTAAAAAAAAAATTAACACAAAAATACTACTACATCACTACTTGTCCTTCTTCCACTACTATTTCTTTGCACTAACTATTTTCATTTATACAAGTACAAATAATAATAAAAAACCGGTTAAGTGCGAGTCAGACTCGAGCACGAAGTACCATTATAATGTTTTTAGTATTTGTTGTTATAGCGGCAACACAAATACATCATCAATGAAAATTATAACTGTCTAGCTATCACGGTTCATGAGATACAGCCTGGTGACAGACGAACAGACTGACGGAGGGACAGTGGAGTCTTAGGTATGGTCCCGTTTTTACCCTTTGGGTACAAAACCCTAATAATTACATTGGTACGTGTACGTAAACTAACTTTAGATCCTTCAGGTATGGTGAGAGGTGGTGGTTTTTTCTTAGTTTCCTTGCTGGTCGATGCCTTAGCGGGTGGTTTCTCAGCGGGCGCCGCGTTCTTAGCCGCTCTGCCTTTCAAATATTCTGGTAACACTTCGTGAGGCTGTGAATATTTAAATATCATAAATTATTAATCCTACTGGTAATATAAATGTGGGAATTTGTAGTTTATTTTTTGTTAACTCTTTGTGCCTAAAATTTTGGAGCGATTGCGATGAAACTTAGTAGATACCCAGAGTTCTGGAATAACAGATAAGCTACCTACGGATGAAAACCGCAGCTAGTAATTAATATAAGTAAACTATAAACGCAACCATCAAGCATGTACAATCTCTAGAAAGTTATATCTTACCGCATAAGTTCTAGAAATCTTCAGCCTTTGTGGGAAATGGTCGAATGCGTACGCCTTGGTGCATATCGGGTACTTTGGGCGCGAGATCTTCGCGAACAAATGCGCCGTGCGATCGACGCGTAGCTCGCAGATGTACATGTGCTCTTCAGTCGCACCTACTGGACGACCCTGGAATTAAAAACACAAGGAATTAAACATTGGTACGCATGTTTCAAGCACGATCATCACTAAATAACTGCTGAATCAAATGTGATGAAACTTGGTATGTTTAAGATAGCTGGAGCCCTTGAATAACATATATATACCCGTAGTTTAATTCGAGGAAAAACTATTTGATAAACAAAAATATCAGATTTTAGGTTATTTTTATCTCAGAAAATAGAATAAAATAGAATATAATTTATTCGAACAAACACACGACATAGTATAGATACAAATAAGAAACAGTAAGAGATAGTTACAAATGAAAGAAATTACAAAAAACAAATAATAAAATTAAAAAGTATCTGAGAAGTCGGGAATTACGTTGGTAAAACAGCAGGGCGTAGTTCCTACATTTTTTCTGAACTTTTGAAGCTAATAAGATGAAAGACAATCAACGTTCAAAAGTACACCGCCACCGTAACAAATACCACCGTAACGTTTACAATCTGTGCAGCACGCACAGGATTGTAAACGTTACGGTGGTATTTTTTTTTTTGTTTCATTGGAAATATTTGAAAATTATAACTGTAAATCGATACCACATTGGGTGGCGGCTTATAGTCGGTCAATTAAAGACATAGCTTAACATGTTGAAAATAATAATCATACTGAGTACTTTTAATTCAAGTATTTATGTTTGTGTGTAACAGCTATTAGAAGAAGTTCGTAAGTACAATACTTGTATATAGTATTATTGTAGCAAACTGATAGTTTACTTATGACGTATACTGTACATACCTTACAAAAAGTGTTAAGATCCATGACCCAACACTGAGACATGACGAGTTCAATGGGCACAGCTTCGTAAAGCGGCACTCGCATCACTTCATTCGGGAAGAATCTAAAAAAAGTTACAAAAAGGGTTAGAATCATACGAATTTTTATTAAAAAGCACATGTGGGTCAGCGTTTGACCACTATCTCACCCTCTGTTTTTAGGTTTAGACCTAGGCCTAAAGTTTAGGAGCTCTGAACTAGTTTTGGTATAGAGATAAATGAGACCTTGATAAAGGATTTTGATTCCCAACTTAAGCGAGTGAACCATGGGGGCGCAGCTAGTTTTATATAACCTGCAGATATGACATCTATACTAATGATATAAAGAGGTTTTTTTGTTTGTAGAAAATAGGCTCCGAAACTACTGCACCAATTTTGAGGAAACTTTGTATGAGGATATTGATTCATTGGGAGTAACATAAATAATAATAATAAATATTGCAGAACATTCCACACATCGCCATCTAGCCCCAAGCTAAGTAACTACACTTGTGTTATGGGTGCTAGACAACGGATATACTACTTATATACTTTTCTTTTGTAAATATATACTTATAATACATAGAAACAACCAGACCACAGACAAATATCTAAGCATAAATACTTGTCTGAGGCGGGAATCGAACCCGCAACCCTGTGTTCGGCAGTCCGGCATGGTGACCATTGTGCCAACTGGGTCGTCACATAGGCCACTTTCTATTCCGATATTCCCACGGGATCGGGAGTTGCAGTTGAAACTGCAGACGCTGCTAGTAGTAAAATAAAATTAAATACCAAATGTTTAAGCGGTGTAGTGGTAATAAGGTACAGAACTCGGCTAAGCTTTTTCGGTATCTCCCCTAACAAAAAAGGAAATGAATATAAAAATATATTGTTTAAAAATTTACTTACTTCCTGGTAGGTTCATGGAAAGTTTCGTGCGGTCGCAAGTAATGGTGTCCGTAGACGTATCTCTCCTGCGTGTCCTTGTGTTTCCACATACGTTCCACGCGGAATATGTCCAGCTCTGATACGGGGATAGAGCCTATTGTTTGATAAGTGTGTTTACGCACTGATGTCTCCTGAAATACGAAACAAAAATAAAAATTATGATAAAGTAGCTTTTTATTGGTGAAAGAATTTTTCGAAATATGTCCAGTAGTTTCGGAGCATATTCGTTACAAACAAAGAAACAAAAAATCTTCACTGTTTTATAATATTAGTAGAGACCGCGGTTTTACTCTCGTAATTTCCGATCCCGTAGCAATATAACATAAAAAATAGCCTATATTATTCCCAATGAATCAATGTATCCTATCCTCATACCAAGTTTTATCAAAATCGGTCCAGTAGTTTCATAGCCGTTATAACCGATTTTGATGTAACTTGGTAAAATAGTATCTCGATATTCTCACGGGACCAGGGGATACGCGGGTGAAACCGCGGAGCGATGATAGTAGTCAAATACAGCTTTTAAAATAAATACAACAAACCTTGCTGGAATTAGATTCTTCCTTATCTTTCCCCTTGATATTCTTAACTTTCTTCCTATCGACGCGTTTAGTCTTAGGCGAATCCGATTTCTCGCCATTCTTTTGGCTGACGTCAGGATGTTTGTCATCTATTGGTATGTCACGCAGCACGTACACAGTGTCGCCTTGTCGCACTTGCAAGTCGCCGCGCATCAGGGAGAGGTAGAATTGATGGCCCTCTTCTGTGTAGTCGTCGAGGGGTATCTCGCGGTCCACCTGTGAAATGGATATTTATTTATTTTATTTATAAGGAAAGTCTACTGCTAAGTTAAACAAAATAGACAGAAGAAATAGAAACAGAAAGCCAAATATATACATACAATCACAAATAGAAACATAATAAAAATATAAAAGACAGCGTATCGAAGAATAGATATTAGTTAGGTAAAGTTATGAGATTTGAAAAGGTAGTCAAAGGTTTTGTAACAAAATCAATTTTTAATATGAACGCAAATGTCATGATTTCTCATAATAATACGGTGTCAACTTGATTAACCTGGGTGATTCACCTAGGTGTAATGAGTATACTTAAACCTTAATATAGATTCAATAAATGTGCACATAGAGATCAGTAGTTGCAGCATTGAAGTGCCAGTCAAGTCAAGCTCTTAATTAAATTAAACTAACAACCTTTCTCGCAATTTTAATTTAAGACGCTGATTAGATTAGTAGATTTAATTACATGGAGAAATAAATGTAAAAATGATGAAAAAATAAATGTGATTCAGGTATTTTGACGACCCAGTTGGCACAATGGTCTTCATGCCGGACTGCCAAACACAGGGTTGCGGGTTCCATTCCCGCCTCAGACAAGTATTTATGCTTAGATATTTGTCTGTGGTCTGGTTGTTTCTATGTATTATAATTTTTATATATTTATATATTTACAAAAGAAAAGTATATAAGTAGTATATCCGTTGTCTAGTACCAATAACACAAGTCTAGTTACTTACCTTGGGGCTAGATGGCGATGTGTGGAATGTACTGCAATATTTATTTATTTATTTTATTTATTTATAGTTAATACTTGCCTGTCGCGGGCTGCAGTTATGACAGGCGTGTGGAGCGCGCGTGTCTTGCACACGCATGCAGCGCGCGTGTTGCCACACGCCGCATCGCGGTCCCCCACATTGCACCATCAAACCTTCCTCTACGTGGAGACCGCAGATACATAGGATCACCTCCTCTGTGGATTGAAATATCACGATTAATAAACAAATATTAATGAGGCCAGAAGGGCGAAATCGAAGCAAAATCCGCACAGAAGCGTTTAATACGCCACTATATAGTTTCTTATATTTCATCTCACGCGACATACTGCAATCTGTGCGCCAGATAATTGTCTACACAGGACGAGTATAAAACTTGCGTGACGCTTGTGCATGCAATGTAATCTTAGCGCGTACGAAGTATCGTCAAACTATTCGTGCAGAAAAAGTCAAGACAAAATAGCATTCGTTCTTATTAATTTACTTACCGGTTTTAGTTTTCTGCAAGAAGCCAACAGGTACAGTCTCTTCTGGGCCCAAGATTTTGTTGAGATGTTCGACGACGTCAGATTTAGCCTGATTGTAAACCTAAGAAGACAAAACGATTAAATTAAAAATCAACTTGCTAGGTCCACCTGTTCCTGGGAAAATCGGTGGTGACACACAGATAGACAGACAGATGGACAAGAAAGTGATCTTATTATGGTTTCTTTTTTATAAGCTTTTATTTAACTTCACCTATCCCGATGTCTGTCATCAAATTTTGTTGCTTTTTGATGTATGGAACCCTAAAAATCTATATTTGGTTCTTTTATATTTTTCATCATGCTCCACAAACAACTATGAAACAAGTATAAACCTTCGTTAAAGTTTTTATCTAAAAATAATTGTCAGTTAAAATCTGGCTCGAAGGACCAAATCATAGAAAAAATTTCATATTATAAACAAAAATATATATTTGATTGTAAGGTTTTATCACTATGTGAAAAGCATACCTTTTTCAACTGTACCGCCACATTACCGAGCGTAGACAATCTTCCGTGTTCTCTAATGACAGTGGCGAATGCCGCATTCACATCTCCATCAAATTGGGCTACAGTCTCATAATGTAAGGTTGAAATATTAGCTTCTATTGATGAAAGTGTTGGAACTGGGGCGATATCTGGCGATTCGGGTTTAGGCGCTTTTATTTTGAGTAGTGGACCGGATAGAGGTTTTTCTTTGTCATCTGAAAGTAATAATATTGGTAAAGCAACGTTTTGTAAGGTCTACCTTGATGGGCAACCGATAATAAACTGCTAAACTAATCCGTGCTTGTTAACTTATATTCTTGAAGCATTTAAAATGTCTAGTTAGAGGCTGAGTAGCTTGTCTGAGGTTTTAGAAGAATCTGAGGACCAAACACACATGATACAACATAAGAAAAATGTTTATTTTATTATTATACTGCACAGGACTACAGTATATTGGTACTACACCTATTGGTAGATAGACACATTTACGTAAATTAAATTTCCAATGTTTTGACTTGTTTCTGAATATTTATATATATACTAACCTTTAACACCAATAAAAGTAGAGAATAACGCTTTGAAAACGTTATTCAACCGCTCCTTCTTTGGCAATTCAGGTTTATCTTGTAGATTCTTCTTCAAGTTATCGTCCTTAGACGATCTCAGCGCTTGAAGCCGTGAGAGGAACACTGACGCGTTCATAGTGTCCGGTAGGGTTAGCGGGTTTACCAGGAGGACTGGAGATGGAGAAGCGGACGGGGCAATGGAAGGAGCAGGAGCAGGGGCAGCGGGCGGAGTGGGTGGTGATGGGGGTAATGCGATGGATATACGGTCGCGGATGTGACGCACCTGGTAACAAAAAGATTATTATCAGATTGACGTTAAATTGTTTCCACTCTACTTTGGTGGTAAAACATTTACAAGGTGGTGTTTTGCATTTGTGGAATTGTGCTTAGTTGGTATTTTATGTAATTATTTCAACTAATCCGCAAAATCCAACAAAATCTCGAGTTGGTGTTTCACATATATGATGTTATGCGTCTAAAGGCATAGGATCTTATGTCGATTTACACATCAACAAATAGTTAATTTAGTAACTCTTAAGTAGTATTTAGTTGAATTTGATCCCTGTTCCCCATTGGCTGAGAATTTTTCAAATTACTCGCTATTTATTCAAATGTTAATTGGCATTTAGTGAACGTAAGTTAAGCTTTAACATTTAGCATTCTTACTTCTGAGTAAATTTAACAATATTCAGTCAACACATTAATTTTAGTTTTGGTCAAGTTCCCGCAGTGTATAAGCAATGACAGATACCAAGATGACAGTCTTGCGTTTCCCATGACGGCCCTCGGGGAGACAGGATTTTTACAACCGTCTCGCATAGTACGAGGGATACGCTAGATACGACACACATAAAGTTAACAGGACTAGAATAAAGTACTTACATGTTCAAGGTTCCTCAACAAGAAACAGTGTCGTTCCTTCACCAAATTTTTCTCTTTAGCCGTCAAAGGTTTCATCTGCGGTTCTTGCCACAACTTATTCAAATGCTGCTGGTACTTCAATATAGTCATATTCTTTATATCGCACGTACTGACTGTCTGCTGTTCGGATTTCTTGTTACATTTGACGGCTTTGCGCGGTCGGCCGACCCGGGGTTGGTTCCCGTTCGAGCCTTGTGATTGGTTGGAAGCATTAGACGGGGTGCGGGATTGTGTCTTCAAAGGCAGTTTTGTTATACGTTGAGATTTACCGCCGATAACGCCACGGCAATCCTCGGAATCGCATTTACATGGCTGGAAAATAAAACTTACATCAATCATCGAACTTAGAATAACTGGACCTCAGTAGCGCAGTAGGCGAACCCAAACCTCTGAGTCCTGGGACCCAAAGGCATATAATGAAAGTATTACCTGACCAACTGCAGGATTGAACAATGAGAAGTTGTAATCATATGTGAGCTCCTCATCGGGTTCGATATCGCGAAGGGCGAATAATGCCATTCTGAAGGTACCTGGAAACAACAATATAATGTGTTCAACAAAGAACTTGCGTGGAAGAGACATCGTGAATATCGTACAACATGAAGTATTAGCGTTACCGTTAGAAGACCACTTCTGCATCTCGCAGTTGGGCCGACAGGAGTGGTTGACGAATCGTCCATCGCCGCCCATGCGGTGTCCGTCGATGACGAGACCGCCATCGAGGTGCAGGCAGTAGTGGTGCGTGTCGCGTGCGTACCGCGTCGCCATGCGCTCCTATACACACACGCATATAAATAACATCATGTTCTCTACAACCTTAACCTAGTTAAATGTGATTACTTAATGAGCTCATTTCTAATATGTTGCCAAGTTTTTGGCATTGTTATTGGCTGACATACAATTGCAAAGGCTGGAGGGACAGACAGGTGCTGCATGGTTTGTTCGAAAGATCTGGCCTTTATTTAGGCTGCAGCGACAAACGTGAGTCCTTTTTTGTATCTAGTTTACTACAAAGTGTCGCTTATTATTTTTTATGTCGTGTATTTTCGTGGTCTATAGCACACATATATAAAAGATGCGACAAAGTAATCGCATCTAAAATAATAACATAAAGACATACCTTAAATTCCTTATCCGAAACGACTTCACCGACGTATTCTAATATGAAATCTCCAGAAACGATTTTGTGTTTGGTCTTCACTCCCCAACCTTTATTCTCTGTCATGAACTTCTCGAGCCCCGCTGCCCATTCGTGACGTTGTATACGCTGATTTTTACATTTGTCACTGAAAAGTATGTATCGTTTTAATTGTTTGCTAAAGTGAAGCATAAAGGGCATCAGTCAGACAGAAGCTAAAGGCACCATCAGGGCCAGCGCACACCAGCGTCAGCTGCACGGAATTTTAAATATGCCGATGTAAAAAGTGCGTAAACTAAATGACAACAAGATATAAAATTAACGGAGAACAAAAAATCTATTTTTATGCTGTGGGAGCCGTCGTCGTTTGATCGATGTACGCTAGTTCTAAAGTTTTCTAAACATACCCGCAAGGACACAGTTGTGGTGAACACTCGGAGTAGACGAGGCGGTTGATGCAGTCCTCGTTGCAACCAGACGAAGCAGCGCAGTTGCAAGCCACGCTTTCGCATTCTACTTCGTTCGGTTTCACGTCATAATACACATCTGTAGGAAAACAATAATTAATTGAACTTAAGTTTTCATTACTTAGTTTTTAAGACGTGTCCAAGTGATCTTATACCTAGGTATTAAGCATTCAAAGGAATAAAGATTTTGACTTTGACTTTGACATTAAGGGTATGAAAATTGGCTTAGACGACAGTATTGGTCTGGTGGAAGGTACAAAGTTGTTCGAAATCAAGGCAATAGATATTTCTAAACGAAATTTTGATATTATTAGCAGCGCCCCACGGGTTATCTACATAAAAAGTTTACATTATTGACACTATGGACTACTCCTGCATAAATTTTCATTAAAATCAGTCCAACCGTTTGACCGTAAAGAGGAAACAAACTTTGGTACATATAAGTGAGGAGTATAATTGAACTAACTTTACTTCTACATCAGTAAAATGCACTTACTGGTTCTGATCTTTTTATAGTTCCAAGAAGGTACAGGCTGGTTATAATGTTGTTGCCACCAAATGTCGTACGGTAACGTGAAGTGTTGCTGTCTCCTTCTTACCCATCGCTCGCAATATGGCGGAGGACCGAGCAATCCAGGAGGAAACTCCGTTTGAGTCACCAGATTCTTGCCTTTACCTTCTGGTTTAGGGCTGAAATAAAGAAATACGGAACTTTAAAACATTTGTTTTACAATTTACAGCGATGTGCTGTCCTCTGCGTAGGACCTTTCATTTAATAACAATAATCTATTTGGGGCACATTGCTAGTTGCTCCATAAAATAAATGTATATTGTGTATACTTACTCATCTTTGTAATAATCTGAGAATAGACCGGCTGCTAAGAACTTCTTCCGCAAGCGAGGATTCCGCTTCGAGACTATCGGCTTTTCTCTATTATCCGCACTACTAGCTGGACTTTCATCACGCGACGAAGCGACTCGTTTCTTGCAAATAATATTTTTGGATAGCACGTCTATGCTTTTTTCGAAGTCTATTTCCTTCTCGTTGAGTGGTAGAGGATCGTTTTCGTCGTGGTCGCGTAGAGTATCGAGTGAAGGCTCGCGGGATTTTGACGCTCGTTTACGACTCACGATCGTATCTAACGAGCTATCTCTAGAACTAGATTGAACCTCCCGAGGTCGCTTCGCTGCTTGGCAAGACCTTGACTTTCTTCTTGCTATCAGTCCCAAAGATTTAGGCTTCTCAATCTCAACAACTGGTTTTTTGTTATCCTTAGTTTTGGTCTTTGCGTCTTCATTGGCGTTATCGGCACTCCTCAATTTTCTCTCACTAGGACACAATACAGCCAGACTCGATTTAGGTCTAAGACTAACTTTGCAGTTTTTCTCGACAACCTTTCGCTTTGATAGAATTTCCTCTATTTCTTGCGAAGGCGACATCGCTCTGGTCTTGCGTTTCAGTCTTTCTAAATTATCCAAACGAGACGGGGACTTGGCCGACTTCAAATTAAGTAAACTGAGTGGTATACTGTCTTCAGGGTCGTTACCGAGTGAACTAGCCAGAGATGGGATACTATCAGACTCACTTAAGACCTCCCACTTATTAACATGGTTTTTTATATCTTTTTCTGGTCTGTTTGGTTTCAACTGCAAGGCAGGTGCTCTTAAGATGGAAGAATTTGTGTTCTTCTTTTCTTGAACAGCACTTGTTTGATTATTCTTGTTGTTTTCAGGCACATCTTTCCCTTGTAATTTTTCCAAAGCTACAACAGTAAGTCTACCCTGTTTAGGACATTCCTCTTTATTCAAAACAACTTTAAGTTCAGGTTTCTTATTTGACGTTCTTTCTAAGAAACTGCTCATTGCTTCTCCATCTTTAGGTACTCTTTCAAATGCAGAATTATTGTCAGTATCTTCCGATGTAAGGTGACCATCAGATGTAATATTACTATTGTTAGATTCCACTTTCTTTTTCTTCTTTTTAACACTTGGAAAACCTGTTCTATTAATTGCTTTACGTCTCCTTGTTTTCTTTGCTGTGTCATTAGTTTCACTGGTTTCTGTCTTCTTTTCTTGAGTTGATATTTTCTTAAGTTCAGCCATAGGTATCTTTTCTGCTTGCACTTTTGGAATCATTACTTTGGAAGGTAATACCAATTTACTTTCACGAAGAATATTAGACTTTTTCTTCTTTTTATTACTGTCGTTTGCTTCCTCGTTCTCATTTATATTTCTTTTCGGCTGACGTAAATTGTGACCGCCAGTCGTTTCTTGAAGTTTATCAGATATCACTGAAGCTATTGATTCACCTCTTTTAGGCCTGATGATGGGCTCAGGTGTTTCAGAAATCAGGGCCAGTGGAATGTCCGATTCAGTATCAATAGGAACGAGTATTGAATTACTTTTGTTATCTCCTTTTTCTTTAGATTTCTTGGTGTCAATCAAAGCATTGCTTATACAAATTGACGATTTAGGAATATGTTCTTCCAAATCAACAGATGGTTCAAAAATGCCTGTTGGTTTGTCAACGTTAACAACTACTGAGTTTTCAGTCGTAGTTGTGCTTTCGGATGCTTTTGTTTTTTTATTCTCTGTAACTTTTCCTTTTGATACCGGAGATTTGATAACTGTGGCTCTCGTATTAATTTGTGAAATTTCTTTTTTAGATTTTTCTTCTCCATGTTTTGGAGAATCTCCAGTATTTTTCTCTTTTTCTAATATTCTAGACTCAATTGATTTTCTGATATTATTATTTAACAGTGTATCTAGAACTTTAGTTGCAGCACTGGGATTTATCTTTGATACAAGATTACTGGTTAATCCTTCTAATCTATTTTTCTTCCTAGTCATGATTTCTGACTTTTGTGCCGGTGGTATTGAACTTTTATAAAGAGATCTTGCAGACATACTTTTTAAGGGGTCAGGTATCGAAGTTTCGTTTGTAGCGGTCTCACTTGTTTTTTGTTGATCATCTTCAGGTTGTTTGGTGTCTTTTTCCTCTCTATTATTATTTTGATTCAATTCTTTAATTTCTTTATTGCTTGACAAACTAACAGATTTATCTTCTGATATTTTTTTAGATAATGATTGAACGACAGTATCTAAATTTGAATTATTGGCAACTTTTTCAGCTTCAAGTCGATGGCGTTTTTTGGGTGTTACTATAGGTGCAGATTGTCTAGCTGGTACGGATTTCGTTTCAGACCGTGGTGATGATATTTTGTTAGAATCCTGTTTCGCAGTTTCTGGTTTTACCTCTGAATCTTTAGTTTTAGGCAATGATTTTTCCAAATCGTGCACCATTTTATGAACAGCTTTGAGTTTTTCGGAAGTCTCGTAAATCTTTTTGGAAAATTCTGACTGTTCGGCGTCAGGTTTCTTAAGGAACAGTTCATCATCAGTTGCATTCAACGAATTGGGTGAATGATTTTTTGTGGGAGTAGAGTTATTTTCATCAATTTTTATTTCTAAGTTTTCATTAACCTCATTGGGCTTAGGGGATTTGGTATCCGTAATTTTTGAATCCTGTGAAATGCTTTTAGAGGTTTCATTCGATTTTTTCACTTTATCATGCGTGTGTTTAGCTCTCGGTGATTCTCCAGATTTATCGGCGGTTTGCATTTCTCCCATACAATCCGTTTCTGTACACAAAAACTTTTCCGGACTAGTGCCATTTTTTGAAATTTCATCAAATTCAGTAGTAACTAAACTAAGGCTCAACGAGTTGCTGGTAGAAGAGTTGATGTGATAATGTCGTTTTTTAAGCGGCAATTTATGTTCGTTTGTATCCTTGCCACCTTTGTTTTGAGATTCGGCTAGTTGCTTTTTATGTCGGCGTTTAGAAGTAGGAGTTGCCACTTCTAAGTTATCAGATGTTTTACGCTTTTTAGAACCTCTCTTAGCTACTTTTGTAGGTGCTGGTTCCGGGGTTGGTTTTTCTATAGTTTTTGTTGAATTTTGAGTTGCATTTGTGATTATTTTTGGTGCAACTTGACATAGTTTAATGAAGTTTAAAACCAGACTATCCATTTCTTGGCTGAACTTTTGATCTACTGAGTCGACAGTTTTACTACAAGATTCTCTACATCGTGAGACGGATCGTGATCGATGTCTTCTTTTACTCCTGTGTCGGTGATGTTTGTTTTCAGTTTTCACCGTAATGCGTGATGGCCTCTCGATAGGTTTCAGATTTATTTTCGGTGGAGCTAAAACTACTGTTCTCCTATGTTTCTTCACATGGTAAGATGGTTTTAAATGTGACTTTTTAAAGTTCAGAAACACATTTCTGGACAGTGATTTGTTAGGAATATAACTATTTTTCGCTTTCTCAAATATAGTTGGCATCGGTTTTGGGGCGATTTCCTTCTTTGAAGAGTTAGAAAATAACGAATTACTATTTTTCGATTGCTTTTTAGTCTTTGGTGATAACGTTCTCGAAAAATTTCTGAAATGGTCACTTTCCTTCTTGGCGGTTGTTTTTGACCCTGAAGATATCGGCGAAGAACCAAACTTATGGGTAAATGATGGTTTCAGAGACGGTAACGAGTTTCCCGCGTTACTGGTTTTAGTAGGAGATTTGAGTAGGGTGTTGTTATTGTTGTGGCTGACTTTGAAAATATTATAAGTGGTCACTGGTTTTTGAAAGCCACTAAATACTGGCCCTGGAGCAAAAGGGTCAGAGGCGTTCGGTCTCAAAAATGATTTATTTTTAGAAAAACCGAAACTATACTTCGCCGGCATTGGATATTTTGTGCAAACGCTGATATATTTCGGACTAGCATTAGGTTTTCGTAGATAGCTTTCACATTCTGAATCGCTAGAACTGTGCCCGAGCGTCAAACTGCTAAACGTTTTATTCGTTAGTAATAATATTTCCTGCTCCGATACAAAGTGCTTCTGATTTTTATAATAAGACCTGTCTCGTACCGATCTAGTTTTCTTTAATTTTTTCATGCGCCTGCGCATGCTTCTTACACTATAATCAGTTTTATATCCGGACTTATCGCTTTTATACCCGGATTTGTGATCACTTTTGTATCCGCAGCGATTGTAATCGCTTTTATATCCAGATCTGCATCCAAAGTCACTTTTGTAGCCCGACTCTATGAGCCGACTGCAACTTTTATAGGGTTTGATTTCGTGATCACTCTTATACCCTGAGAGAATGTCTTTGTATTTAGGATTCAAATCGATCTGTTTCCAAGTTGGATCGAGGGGATCGTCAGCGGCAGCTTCGTTCTCGCTTTGGTGATCCCTCCACGTGTTCCCGAATGGTTTACTATTCTTTTTAGGCATCGTCGCTAGTTTACTGTTCAATTCTTTTCTTTTCGCATACACACCAGACAGCACTGACCTGTTAGTAGTAGAGATTGAGTCGTCATCACTGTCACCAGAATCGTATTGATTTTTATCTTTTAATGTTTTTGGAGTATTTTTAGTATTTTTCGCTTTAGCTTGTGGTTTTCGACCCACTTTCTTCCTTGGTGGATACAAAACTCTATCTGTAGCGTATAGCATTCTATCTAAGGCTGCTATATCCAACTTATGATCTGATCTCTTGTTCTTATCTGATCTATTCTGCTCTTGTTTCAACGGGACTGGAGATGGAGCTTCAGTTTTAATTTGTTTGATTTCGTTTTCTATTCTTTTCTTCTGGTAATCACAGTCGCTCGAATCTGATCTTATCTGAGCTCTGCCTCTACTTTTCGATTTAGATCTCATGTTTCTCCTTGTGTTTTCCTTTTGAGTAGATTTACGCGACAGTCGACTGTGAACCTCGTCTACGTCGTGCCGTCTCAAAGGAGAATGAGTCGGAGAATTGTGATTAGATAGAATACCCGAATCTGGTGAAACATTAGGCGGGTCGTTGTTATTGTGGAAGTTCATAACGTCGACACCTGATTTATCTTCTTTCTGAGATTCTAACTCATCTGGTTTTCTAACTTTACGGGGTCTGCCTCGCTTTCTTCTCGACTCTACAATTACATTTTTAACATCTTCTTGAGATTCTATAGAATTAGTACTAATAGTATCGAGTTTCTGAGGATCTACTGAATTTAAACAACTCATGTCGGTGGTTACGGTTAGTGGTGAAGTTTTGAGTAAATCACTAGCACTGCCCAACTCAGTTCCCTCTTGCGTTATGCCCAAATTCATAAACACATTATTATCTACGCAATCATCTAAACTCGGGTTCGGTAGGGACATGCCCACAGAATCCGACACTGATGTTATTTCCTCGAGATCTTTGTTGATTTGAGAGAGTTCTTCCGTTTGCTGCGGGTTCAAGTGTTGACTAGTGGTTAGAAAGGTTGATGCGATTGGTGTTATTTCTGGTATGTTGTTTATTTGACCGAGTACACAATCACTGATCGATCCGACACCTTCGATAGGTGGATTCAAGCCGAGAGTTGGAGCCGTCGCCGCAGAGATCGGGGTTAGCGGCGCGGTGCTGCTCAGCAGTTGCGTCTGAGCAACAAACTGTTGTAGCAAACTCGACGCGTAATGAGTAGTGTTCTGATGCCTGGCGTCGGAGTTTGAACATTCATTCTCAGAGCCCGACGATTCGGCCGTCGCTCTCTGAATAGCTGCTGTCACCAACTGAGGAGTGAGTTCCATTTCACTACTCGATCCATCCCCTGCAAAAAAATATTAATTGTTAAAAATAAAAAATCAAATCATTGTATAATTTAAACAGTAACTTTACCCACCATTATCAGCAATGGACTTGTCATCGTTGTCCGGCGAGGCGTTATGAACTGCGAAGTTGGTGAAATTAGGCTGTGGCGCCGGCGCGCTCGATGTTTGCTCTGGAAATAGTTCCGCGAGGTCCGCATCGTCGATGACCTGGCGAATATCATCTCATGTATTTTTGACACAAAGAATCAATAGATATTTTCGTGGGATGCTAAAATGGTAAGGTCAAACGCTAGAAACCTAAATCGATATGTCTATACCAAACAATTGGGTCAATTAGATATACATAGGGCATTTTGCATGACGATTTTATTAAACCTAGATTTATTCCACACATTTGTGATCGAGTTTCAAATTGTGTCAAAAATGTATGGAAAAGTCTAGATTTCATAAAATCGACATTTTACTGCAAGTGGTCGTTAAATACTAAAACAACGTTCAAACAAATGTATAAATATGCCCAAAACTCAATAGAAACATGAAGATGGTAAAAAAAATAGTAGCTTACTTGTAACTGGCAGGCAGCAGCAAGTGCGGCGCTCGAGTCATCCGCAGAGGCATGGACTGAGCCACCGGCAGCGTCAGCAGTGTCCGAATCCGAAGACGAGGAGGAGGAAGACGACGAAGACGATGAAGAGGATGAGGAAGAGGACGATGAGCTGGTGCCGCACGCCGCGCTCTCCACCGTAGGCGACGGAAACTGAAACAATACATCCCCGTTGCTGAGCCGGCTTATTAAACCACACTTAGGTGTGACGATATAACATTAAATCATTGGCTACTGGTATAATTTTTTAAAGCAACTCAATTACGCACGTGCACATAATTCCCGACCATTAGAATGTACAAAACGACAGATTATTGCGTTAGCGTTGAATCAGCAATTGCATTGCGGCTGCCATTTATTTGAAAGAGAATTTTGACGTGTACCTAAGACGCGAGAGGTGTTATTAGGTCCCGAGATTGATTTGGCGCAACCTAGCACCGGCAGCGGCAGTTGAGTGTCGCAACACTTGCGACTCGCTGCTTGTTGACCGCAATACACACCTTCACAATCCCAAGTATCTATTCAATTCTATAACTTCGCGATACGACAACATATTCAGACATATTCAACGATCACATAAATATACATATGTCTGAGACCAATTCCTTGAATAAGTCTGTTACGTGAGAGACGTTATCAATTCCTGTTTATTAGACGTTTGTACTCCTACAATATTTGCACTATTCGAGTACTTAATTGTCTTGTCCTGCAATTCCCGATCACGACTCTCAATGGTACAAGAACACAAGGAATGTATAATATGCCCGCATTTATCCATACTAATATTATAAAGCTGAAGAGTTTGTTTGTTTGAACGCGCTAATCTCAGGAACTACTGGTTTGAATTGAAAAATTATTTAGGTGTTGCATAGTCCATTTATCGAGGAAGGCTATAGGCTATTTTATTTTTCTATATTTCCACGGGATCGGGAGTTACGTGGGCAAAACCGCGGAGGGCAGCTAGTCTTCAAATAATATAACTCTTCCTACAGCTTGTAGATACTGTAGATACGAAATTCGTAAACCTTAAAATTTATTATAGGGAACATCAAGTTACTTACACTTAGAGGTTTAAAAAACCTTCAATAAGAAACCTAAGTAGCTTTTAAGTTTATAAACTTTACTTCGTTTTCATTGTATACTTGTTTTTCAGTACAATAAAGATTTCAGAATCTTTATTGATTCTGAAATCTTTATTGTACTGAAGAAACCAGACAAAGTTTCGATGCAGAGTTAAATTTTCACTTTGTTTTTGTTTCTCAGATTTTTACTTGTTATTATTCTTATCTTTGCTTTTTGTCAAAAGTCAAACCGAAAAGTTATAAAATTTAGGTGAGTTTTATTTACTCATAAACGTTCCCGTAAAATAAACATATTATCGCAATCCAAATCCCGTTTTTTTTTCGCTCAAATAGCTCCGAAGTAATGTTTTGCAGCAAATAGCTCCGAAATTATAAATAACTAGCAAACCCGGCGAACTCCGTTTCGCCACCAGATTTTCCTGAATTTTCTTTGCTATAAACCTCACGGAGCCCGAGACCTTTCCAACGAATGCAAAACCGTGGAAATCGGTTCGTGCGTTCTGGAGTTATAGCGTCAGGGAGGAAAACCCGACTTATTTTTATATATTAGATAAGCAAAGTATTTTATATTAATGATTAGTGACGGGCGTGTGTTGTTTTCACCATCAAGTTAATTTCCACAGGGTGCTAATCAATAAGGCGGAAGGGCGAACAACCCTCGGCTCTAAGGGGTTAGGCAAGTGTCGCGTGGGCACCGCTCTTATCAAAGCTAGCATATCAAATGCAACGGAAACTACCGGCCCCAAGTCCCATTAACTGAGGTAAATATACTTGCCGACCGCAAGCTACACTTTTCATTACTCACTTCTGAATTTAAAACTACAATTAAGTACTTCTACATGGAAATACCTCTTGATACGCTGTGATTAATAGACAAAGATTTTTGCATTCGTCTCCTTTATATTAAACAAGTTGAAAATTGAGGTAAAATTTGGTATTTACAAGTTTTCGCGAAAATTTAAATTCGCCCAAATGTTTGCAAAGATAGATAGGTAGATAGATAGATAAACACTTTATTTGTACAACACACAAAACATTGAAAATAACAAAAAGGATGTGAAAGCTTATTAATTACGAAATTGTACAAACAGGCGACAAACAACCTTAGGATGGAGAAGGTAAAGATCGGTTAGGTAGGCTTGCCCGTGTTGACTCAGGACCTTAATTTTTATTTTTATACACCTATAAGGATTATAGACGTCCACCCATTTTTGAGAAAATCGATGGTGACACACGAAAAGACAGATGGACTTGACAAGAGAGTAATCTTATAAGGGTTCCTTTTTTACTTTTTGAGGTAGGGAACCCTAAAATCAATTTAAGACAGAAGATATCAATGTCTAGTCAAATAATAATATGACTCATTGCAATGATCGTATCTACCCTACATACGACCAGTTTAGTTAGACAGCATAGCCGATGTAGAGCACAGATGTAAAACATAAACACATATCTAACTATGAATAGACAAATATGAAAGCTTGAATCGACAATAGGTTAACAGTACCTAGAGTCAACGCCGACACGAATATCACATTAACGACCTCGTGATCTGCGGAGATTTATATCTGACAGCAACACACAAAACAAATAAGAGAATCTATGAATGTTGTATAAATAATACGATCAGACACGATTCCAACTTTACGGGAAACTTTCTTTTCACAAACAATTTCTTCTTGATCTTTAAAGGACGTATTGATTAGTCAACAAAGATCGGTTAGGTAGGTTAAGAAAATTTTAAATGGCCACTTCTTTTATAAATTGTGCATCTTTCTGTTCATCTACATAGAAAAAAATGTTTCTTGTTTTTGGTATTAAATTTTTTTGAAAATAATAAACAGTATTCTTAATTTAAGAATATTACTTTTAAATTAGCAATGTTTTTTTTACTAAAACCAAGATATTGTTCTCGAGCATCTATCGGGACAGGATTGTTTCTTGCTTCGTGGTAACCGCTTTTTATCTGTGTATCTTTCTGGTCACTATACAATCAATAAGTACTAGATCTAGACTAGATCTTTTGAAATCCGGGCACTATTAGATAGCTCTATTTTCACGAAAGGTCGTGTAAACATTACAATAAAATCTAACAAGTAGGATCTGAGTTAAGGAGTTATCAATGAAAACTTATGAATGCTGCCCGCGCTATCCCGATTTTCCCACAGGAAGCGGACGCTATTTTAATCAGTAAATAAATTAATAATGAAGTAGAAATAATTTCGGAACAATAAATAATAATGTACAGTTTGTCAGAGTCTATTTTCGCTATTAGATGTCGGTAAACAGTTGATAGATTCGGTCATCGACCTCGCGCTAAATGTTGAGAACAATACTCGGTGAAACGTTCGGAGATTATTGTACAGTACCTATCTCGCAATAACATTGACTATTTGAGAGTCCTAATTGCTTCAGATATCCACATGTGATTGGTAATATAAGACAGATTGGCATACCGTTGCAGAAGATCGCGCACTATGGAAGAGTCCCTACAGTGGGATACTACAGGCTCATAATAAATAATAGATACTTAATAATGAATACTGAAAAGTAAGAAGAAAAAAGCATTCCTGCTTTTTTCTTCTTACTTTTCATTATTACACGGGAGCCCGGGGACTGCTGGAAAGCAGTCCCCGGGCTCCCGAGAGGGATGCACCGGGTACATCGCTCGGATGATGGTGATGATGACGACTAAATATAAACATCGATTACCAAAATAATCGGAGTTTTGGCGGGAACGAGTTAACAACATGTCGTGCTGCAGTTTTATTTTCATGAAACTTAGTTGTAACCCGAGTTGAATTGTATAATTCTGGTGGAATGTTATTCAATTTAGTTCTGTGAAAGTGCACAAGTGTAGTGAAAGTAAAAATCAGTGTCAAACATGAAGTTTTCTCGTTGCCTCCAAATCTCCTATTAAGGTTATGGTAAACTTGCCACCGGTTTACTAAAGCCCCTGACTATGACGACTTTGACTGTTTTGAAACACTTTAGGCCCGGTCATAATTCGATGCAAAATGCACAAGCCGAGCAAAGACATAATTAAAAGAAAAAAAAAAACTTCCAACCAGGGTTTGATAATGGCACCGAACGGGGGTATAGGAATTCATCACAAGTAGGTCTTTACTTTAACTGGGAAATTAGCCTGCGACGCAAAAGGTTGCGGGTTCGATTCTCGTCTCATACAAATATATCTATACACAGATGTTTGTTACTGGTATGGGTGTGTATTAAGTACTAGCACCACCTAGCGATTTCTACGTAAGTCTCGATCTCGTGGGAATATCGGTATATAAAAGCCTTATGCTCATATCAAGTTTCATCAAAATCGGTCCAATAGTTTCAGAGCCTATTCGTTACAAACAAACAATGAAATCTATCCTCTATATTAGTATAGATGGTATAAGCACGTGAACTGTGTAGGAATTCTTAGACAGTTTGGCCGAGCGTGCAACATAGTCTTGCGACTCTCGCCAGTCTTGTCACAGTCAAGTTCACGGCCTCCTCGACCATCGATCGTTCCGCCACATTTCCTCGTTCTATCTCATCGCTCATTATTTTATCCATTTCTTTCATTCCGCGGAGCACTGCTAGTTTCATAATAAAGCTCAATGAAAACAATTTATTCAATATCCATAAATCTTTTTCTTATTGACATTTTTATTTCAAAATACATAAAACCTCAAGTTTTCGTAATTGAGCATCCTACGCTCTCCCAATATTAAAACTTGATTAAGAATCGATAGCACATGAAATATTCAAGCTATGCGGAACAATTGGCACATGAATTATCACTAAGTAGTTTACCTTTATTATGTTCGCCAGAGCAACTATAGTTTCTTAATACTTATCCATTTTATGGAAACTGTCATAGCTAGCACGGTGGTTTGAAACTTACGGCTTGTCTCGCTTTAAAGACCAATCAAAGTTTCTAGTGACAAGTCATTCTCTTCCTTACAGGCCACTGCAAACAGCTCTTAATCCTATGCAATAATAGCTGCGTTCCTACAAATATTTATAGAGGCCGAACATTTTACGTAATTGGTTACGATTAATAAGAAAATTTATGTTCGATAAGTCGACAGTTTTCAATTAGTATTTCAATTATGTATATAATTTTGACTCATAGCGAGCAGTTTTTACATATTATTAACTTCTAAATGTTGTTAGTTTTGAAAATACCTATGCAGTTTTGAAAAAAAAATAGCATGTCGAAGTAGCAGCATTTTCGAAGACTTGATGAGCGAGTATGCAGTATTGACCAGTGTGTTAATCCTCGCAGTAGAATTATAGATAACAGTCCTTTTTTAAATAGTCTGGTATGATCAACGGTTAAGAGGAGAGGGTACCGGCTCTCTTTCCATACAAACGTAGTCGACTGTTTCCCTCCTAGATAATGACACTAGACCAAATATTTTTGTAGCATTAAACCTTTAACTGCCTTGACTATGCCCCTATCTTATTTTTTATTTATATTTTGTATTTTTTAACTCTTACTTTCTATAATAATTAGAATATGAAAAAAAAATAGGTTTTAGGCAACAAACATATTATTATTTGTGCTAGTGTAATTATCCAGGGAGTAAACAGTCGACTACGTTTATAAGGAGAAAGTGCCGGTACCCTTTCCTCTTAAAAGTAAAACAATAAATTATTATTAATTACCAGTTACAGTGAGACTGTAAGATAAAACGTTGCATGTCTCGTATAAATTAGATTCAATTTCGATTCGTTGTCGTTGGTGTTTATAATCACCTGTTTACAAATATGGTTCGATGTGAGACCAGAGCGAATATATCGTGAGACTCCCGTGCTAATAGCCGTTCTTCGAACATTTATTTTCAGTTTTAGTTTTTGTCGATACTAATTATCATCCTCTAGCACCTACGCAATATCATAGGGTTGATCTAAGTATTTCGAGTGGTTTTTCGATATCAATCTATCGAAATTACACGTATTGTGCATTAACGATACACTTCAGTGACTTTGAAAATGTATATTCGCTATTTCAAACCAAATTACATAATCATTAACATGCAAATTTATAAAAACGAGCATCATAGCTGTGTAAATAGTGAAGTAATAATAACATAACAAGTTTTTGCGACACAAGTGTGTAAGAAACTGGTCGGTAAGACAAGAGACATGCATCCGACGGACGGACCGACACGCCGATAGGTATATATGTAAATAATATATTAATTGGCAGCCCTGGACGAAGACGACTATCCGGTGGCGGTTGATTGTACTCATCAAGGATTTCTGCACTCAAGGACGATGGCCACTAGCGGCTAGACGATCGTGGCTGTCGAACGCCTCTTTATTATTTCTCTTCAGACCTAGAATGTCTAGCTTGTTTTTGTCTCTACTCATTTATATTCATGATACATATCGTCGTCGGTTATCTCGATAAATTAAAATATTTCCATTCGCAAGTGATGGATATCTAAACATCGAGCTAAATATTTCAATGTCCGTTGAGATCTGCGTCATATCTATATTAATAACCTAGCTTCATCATCGATCGATCTAACCATTAAATATTATAGCAAACACCAAAATCCAGTAGTTCGTACTAATGTTCGTTTAATTAACACATCTTAATTATACTGACTAGCTTTTGCCCGCGACTTCGTCCGCGTAGAAGTTGAAAATGGACCAAGGGATCACGTTGTCCCATACAAAATTTGCCCCCCTTTTTCCCTCCTTAGGGGTAGAATTTCGGAAAATCCTGTCTTATCGAATGCCTACGTCACACAAAGAACACACCCTCCAAGTTTCAGGTCTCTACGATCGGCGATTTAGGCTGTGCGTTGATCCGTCAGTCAGTCAGTCAGTCATTCAGGCATTTTATATGTATAGATAAGGAAATTTCTTGTTTGATTCTTTTAATAAGTTAGATACCAAGTTATTTTTTAAGTCACCAGCAACATCAAGCGGTTTCACCCGCGTAACTCCCGATCCCGTGGAAAACTAGCCTATGTTATTCCCAATGAATCAATGTATCCTCATACCAAGTTTCATCAAAATCAAAGTCTAGTATTGTTTGAGAGCCTATTCGTTACAAATCCTCTATATCATATTAGTGTAGATAAATAATAAGATGCTAGTTAAAGTGTCTAGTAAAATGACAAGTCTACGTTGAATTAAGCACTACTTAACATAATTACCTAAGTATATAAATATTTGTCAGTAGCACATACGTACAAGACACTGTCAAAAAACATAATTTTAACGGTCTGTTGCACATAGATTATATCAATAGAGTAATATAATAATTCCATTCTATAGGTAGTATAGGTACATTGTTAAACTGTGCTTACAGTCGAGTGAGCGAGCTTCATCTTATTACTCTTAGCTATTTATTTAAAATGGTTTTTGTAGAGCTAATTCGAAAAAAAGCTATAGACCATGTACCGCGGCAAGGGTCACTCACCCGATATTTTCGAATGTGCGAACTACTGCGAACCTCATTGTCTGCTACTATTTTTTGTGGCATATGGCTAGTTTACAGCAAATTTTAGATGATAGTACGTTCAACCTACTTCGACTTGGATGACTAATGATTACTATTGCCATAATTGGATATTCTCGTTTCATTATGTATAGTAAATAAGTGACTATTGCAGTTCATAATACAAACAATGCAGATCTTACGAGGTATTCATTGAGTCAAGGATGTATGTAAATATACAGCACGTCAACAAAGCAAACAGGCCAAAAAATATAAAACGTTTTACTTATACATTTGCAAGGTCAAAAGGACTACCACATGTATTATGTTCCAACTGCATACATCAACAGAACGCATTTACAAAATTAAAACACGATATGACCCAATAAAACGAACAAATTCAAATTTTTAAAACCGTCGATATGCATGAAGGAAGTACATTTTAGGAACAACATTGATACGCAATAAAACTTTGGATTACTAATCTGGACCAAATTAGCTGCGTCGTGCGGTTTCACACGCATAAGTCCCAAACCCGCGGTAATTTAGGGATCAAAAGTATCCAATGTGCTTCTCCATCCCCTAAACTACCACTATGCCAGTTTTTATCCAAATCGATCCAGTCATTTTATCGTGAAGAGGGAACAAGTGAAGAGGATTAGGATTTTTAGTAGATTAACCTTTCTCTGGTAATTACCATTTGTCTTCTCCTGGTGACAATTATAGGAAAAATATGTTATGAAAGTATATAAATAATTTGAGTTGAGACCAGTTTCCCATACATTTGACAAGATGAATGACACGTTTACGGCTTTCAGAGCAATGATCACAGCGTTTATAAGGTGGTTATAATTTATCGTCGTCCATCTGCCGTCAAAACGTGTTAAACGCAAACTTCGTGATATTTAAACTTGTGTACACGAAACGTAGGAGTTTTATAGCAGCAACTGCTCTACTAAAAACTAATTTCCTGGGCGTCGACATGAAAATATATCTTCAAGGATATAGGAAAGTAAACAGACTTTAGTAAACATACAAGGCATGTGTGTTATGAACTGGACAATGTTTTTTGTCTTTATAACATACGTTAATTGCGCATTAAGATGACTTATATTTAATACTTAGAATATAAAATAATAAATATTGCAGGACATTCCACACATCGCCATCTAGTCCCAAACTAAGTAACTAGACTTGTGTTATGGACGCTAGACAACGGATATACTAATTATATCTAAGCTATACAAATATCTAAGCATAAATACTTGTCTGAGACGGAAATCGAACCCGCAACCCTGTGCTCGGAAATCCGGCATGGTGACCATTGTGCCAACTGGGTCGTCGTAGAAGTTTAAAACATAAATGCCAACAAACAAGAGATTTGTTAAAGATCATCGATTTGTTAATATCACTATATCCAACCACATGTGGCATTGTGTGAAGGTTATTTACACGACTCACTGGAGCTCAGACGAGACGCGAAGTATATTATGACATCATAAGTTTTCAGCGAACACTTGAATAATTAAAGTATTATTTTCTCTGGTCAAAGATAATGCAAATGACACACACCAGGTGTCAGTTAATAAAACCGCAAGACTGATGGGGAACGAAGTGTGAGGGTATTGTTCGTGACCAGAAATACATCATATTCTTGTTTACTTGCATTGCATACAACAGATTCAGGCATCTTAGTTTAATTCCAGTGTATTTATGTGAAACGGTTAAAAATTGTAACAAACGAGTGGGCAGACTCTATTTGCTCGTTAGGGAATTAAGCAATTGAACCAATCAAAATATATTGTGGTAACTAATGCGCCCAATCTAGTTATTATTGTAGAACTTGTGTCGAATTTAGTTTTATATTACTCCTACGAATGCTAGTCATTAATTCTGTTCAATCAAAATCAAATCAAAATTCTTTATTTCTTTGGATACTTAATACCTAGGTATAAGATCACGTGAAAACGTCTTAAAAACTAAGTTAGGATGTGTGCCTTCGGAACGCGCCCACCAATGAGAAGGCACAAGAAACTCATGGGTTTTTTTTTCATGTGATTACGCTCACAAAGGTCAATATTACAAATATTTGAAAGTATTATTTGAAATGGAGCAATTAAAGTCACGTCCATGGGTTGCTATCATTAAGGTAAGACGAAGTATCATAGTACGCCTTACTACTACCGGGCACGGTCAGTTCATCCTTATTTCTTAAATTGAAATTATGAATATCGCTATTTTTACGAAAAATATCAGGATTTTTGTGAACGTACGTTAATTAATTAAACCTACTTACACCGGCTCGATACTGTTAATACCTAGGTAATTTTGATATAGAAACGAAATAACCACCAGTTTTAAATGCAAAATTTCTGTCATTCACAAATGTCGGACGTTTATAAAACGTGATGTCATTCATTTCCAGTGCTTTGTCTTGTTATTTTGGTACAGTTTAGGTAGATCCTCAATACAAATACAAAGATCCTTCGCTAAATAAATGCAGGATACTTGTTTATGTGTTTTTGCCGATGTTAAAAACATTGCAGGTTCTAATAAAATAAATGATATTATCGACCGTACTTATGTCTTATTTTACGTTTTTATTATATTTTATTAGATCATACATGTTGATACATTTTTCTGTGGCGTGAAAAATAATTAACAAGCATCGTTTGAATAAACGCCGACAGGTTTGTTATGGACGGCTGACGTTCTGGCCCTAAAGTTCTACTGCTGCTACTGGAATGATAACAATCTTTTGCCCTAACAAAGGTAATTTAAATTTACTTTTACTTAGAAATCAGATGGATGATGAATTAGGAACAGTTTAAAAAGGGTTTCCCAGAAAAAATCCTCAAGCATCACATAGATAGGTAAAAATTATTTTTGATACCTATTATCCAGCAAGATAATTTATTTATTGTCTCATGTTCGAGTCTATAGATAAATTGCATCGCAAAGAATGCATATTCCAGTAGAATAGAATACAAACAGTTAATAAGCAAAGTCACAGAACGACAATGTTTTATTGATAAAAGGTGCAGAGAGTCAAGACGGAATTCCCAAGACTTACACACGATAAAGCCAGAGACTTCCTTATCCGTTAAAAGATTATATCTGTAAGCGATGTCTCATTTGAATAACTAGCGACCTGTATGTCTTCAAATAAATACCTGGCTGTGTAACAAGTGATCAAAATGATGGCCGATCAGATCAAATAAGTAAATACAATTAAAATTTTCATGTACTGGCTTTTAGACGATAAAACTCTACTTTAAAAAGGATAATCATGTACGAGAAATGCTGTATCAAGTCAGATGCAGACATTAATCTGTGTAACATTTACTAAGGTATTCTGTAGAAACCCTCCCGGGTTCCAGCAAGGTTCAGATCGTGACTGCGCGTCGCGTCGGCGCAATTTGCCTACCCATATAGTGGTTGGCGGTGAACGCAGCCGCCACTCTAATCATGTGTAAAATATTGCCAAGTCTCGTCACTGCACTACGGAATCAGGACGGTACGTCAAAAGTCACAGAAAAGCAAGATTAATTGAGTCAGATAACTTGTGCACGATTGTAGACGCTAACTGCAGCCAATGTTTAGTACAGGTAGCTTATATACTTCGCAAACTCTACATTATGTTTTTGAAGCCGTACTGAGAATGTGGATGTGGTTATCAATTGGAAATAAACGAGTTTTAAGAGATCTAGTCAACGCATGATGTAAAGGAATGGGAATGCAAGGAATATAATAATACAAATACAAAAGGCACGATCGATCGAAGTTCATGGAATATTAGAACAATAATGGCAAAACAATCTGCAGAAGCGTAGGATCATAAAGTTACACCTACAATAAACGAGAAGCCGTAAGAATCGCCGACCTGCCCCAACTTAGCGTGCCGCAACGACCGCAACACGCATTGTAGGCTTTCACCGCGGATTTCTATTTGTTCAATAAAAATGAAGGCGAAACGTGACAGAAAGAAGGCATGACAATTAATATCCTAAATACATCTATGACTCTAGACATTAACTTAGTTAAATTACAAAAGACGATAATAAAATATTTTAAATTTTATTGGAGCAATAGTACATCAATTTAACACACAAATTGACAGATTTCCACGATTTAAAATAGAAACGTTCCCCTGAAAAAAATATTTGGCAAGCATCCCAAATCCCGAGGAATTTTACACAAAAGTAACAGTTAGTATGCACGCATGCAGATATTGATTTAAATGTGTAGCTCAAGAAACTGGCAGGAAAATAATTTAGTAAGTGATTGTTCTCCAAGGACAAAGGGACGATTTACATTAGACCGGGCCGAGTCCGGGGTGGAGCCCCTCCGTGCTAGACGTGAATACGGGGTTATCAGCCGCCGAGGGGACAGGACGGATCATGCACGGTGTAATATAATAAATAAATAAATATTCCAGGACATTCCACACATCGCCATCTAGCCCAAAGTTAAGTAACTACACTTGTGTTATGGGTGCTAGACAACGGATATACTACATAAATACTTTTCTTTGGAAATATATACTTATAATTAGAAACAACCAGACCACAGACAAATATCTAAGCATAAATATTTGTCTAAGGCGGGAATCGAACCTTAACCCTGTGTTTGGCAGTCCGGCATGGTGACCATTGTGCCAACTGGGTCGTCAATTATAAATTGCTTCATTCAATTATTATTATAAAATATGTCGATAAGGTATGTATCTATGGGCCTTTGTAGCCTAAAAGAAATGATTTATTTTATTGATTGATTACAAAATGTATGTACCTAACGTTTAATGCTTATTTTTTTTAATGATGGTTCAATATTTTTTGGTTATTCTACGTGATATAAATAACACTTCGAAAGCTTTTTAGTGATATCAGGCAGAATAATCAACAATTACTAAACCGTTACTTTAAAATTCAAACTTTAAAATATGCACCTGCTACCCTCAGTCCTTTGCTGACTGTACACGGCCCGGCCCGGATACGGCCCGGTTGAATGTAAATCATCCTAAGGGGATATAAAGATTCGTCGAATAAAGAGTGGAATATTGGAGTATTCCCACGCATGGAGCCGTCAGTCGGATACGATGGTTCCGATCACCGCCCGCGCTAATTGACTGGACGATGGTATGAGCGAAGCGAGACCAAGGACACACCACCAACCACCGGCACCGGCTACACTGCTATGACGAACGATGCACACCACCGACCTATGCCCATCTGCTTTTAGTGATCACTATCTTTATGCACTTAATGTTTATTAATTATTTTTATGGTTCAGAATTAGGGGAAGTCGAGGTGAAGTTATTATAATCTTTAAGAAAGAATAATATATTTACCTGCCAAACGAATTCTAGGTATAATATTGATAGTGTTATGACTGAGAAGATCTTTATTTTCTAAACACTGCTTTATAAGTAATGCTAAAAATATAAAACTGTTAAAAAGGAGTAAAAATCTGAAACCAGAGGATGTGTTAACAAAATAAATTCCTGTAATAATAAATAACGAGACAGCAGCAATCGGCAAAACGACGAAGCGTAGGCGTCGATTATCCGATGTTATCTACTCAATGCCTTAAGCTGACTTGACGTCGCATCGCAGATACTCTGTCTCATGAACTAACGTCACCGTTTAGCTTGTGAGTAAACAAACAAAGAGACCATTTTGATTACAAATAGGGCATATATTTACATCTCCAAGAAAACGTTTAATAAACGATGAAAGCAACAGCGCAAGTGGTGTATGTGCTGAGCACATACCTGCGATACACACATGTGCACTATAAATACCGAATCGCTCGCTTATTAACGTGTAATAAATAGCTCGTAAAGTTCAAGCTTAAGTCCTTTAAGAGAGTCGCATTATGAACAATCGAACGTGAAGAAACGCATATAAGATATTTAAAAATAAAATAGCATATCGTAAACAATACTTCCTTTTAGGCCGTGGTCAATTTTAAACGCATGAAAAACCGCATAATAATGCATAAATAAGAGCTCGTCTGAGAAGTAAACAGTGGTCAATTACGGTGGGTAGCGCCCGGCTTTGTGGTGCGTTCAGAAACAATCGAAGCGGTGCGATGAGCGAGATACAGGCCCGTAATAACTCTAATGGCGAGATAAGACAGCCACCGCGGCGGATACTGAGCGAGGCTCGACCGAGCTCAACGCTCAAACAACTACACGACAACAGCGTACATACCGCGCAAATCACACTCAGATGCGGTATAAATCATCTAATACATATAATTTCTTTAATAAAGTCAACGGCGATGCATGATGATGACGTTTCAAAAGATTTTCAATTATAATCATTGCTTTGGATTAATATCAAGAAGATATTATCTTGGTGACGATTACATTTGAGTGCAGTTTTCCTACTTCGATGTAATGCAGCGCATCGTATCCAGCGAGACCAGTTTACGCCGACAACCATGTAAACGATTTATTCCCGAGTCTCGTTTTGCATTAACCGATCGGAAGCCAGGGTTGGTTCCCGCAAACCTGATATACTAGTTTCAAAGTAAATAGCTTTTATGAAAATATTGTAATCAGATAAAATACGATATTTGTTTTCCGCATCGAACGATATATTGATTTCAATAAAGAATCAAGGATACATAAAAGTAATTGAAACCATTACGAATGATAAAAAGTTCTTTATAAGTGAGCCGCCAACCCTGCCTTGTTGCCAGTGGTGTTGTCTCTGAGGCTTTATTAAACGACGTTACTAGTGGAACTGGTTGGATTATCCTTGCACAACGTCAATAAATAATGATTTATTCTGTGGTTTAACTTTCCGCATGTGGTCACATTTCACACGGTGACGCTTTTCATAACAAAGCATTCGATTTGATGTCCTAATAACTATAGGAATGTTCATATTGTGCACAAAACATTATACAATATTAAGTTTTATTTTTGTAAGGCTCATACATAAATATAAGTACGAAAGAATTTTTATCTTCCTGTTTGATTGGACAGGTTTGGAAACGTGAAACATGATGGATGATTGGAAATTCACAAAGGATCGCGGAATTCACAAGTACTTACTGAAATTTTAAATAAAATTGAAATTAAAAATATGTTCGAACAGGCGTACAATCATAAAACTATTTTATAAATAGAACTTTGGAAATTTGTACAAAAAAAAACTGGTTTTTCATTCCACATTTATTAACAGCAATTTGAGATGGAGTTAATTTTAATTAATTGCAGCCAATATTTTTATTGATATACTCGTAACTACTCATGTTATGTCATGATCTTAACTGCTCCAATATATCTAATTTCAATTGTTAAATTCAGTAATGGTGTTGTGGCGTATGGGACATGATGGAAAGTGGGAATCGTAGAGATACTAGTCGTCTACGTATATGGAATAGACAGGGCACAACCGGTTCAAATAGCAATTCCAGCAAATCAATGCCTCGTATAATGAGATCGAGTTTAGCAAGCGACTGTTGCTCGTTAACTTTGGTATCTACAATTCTACACATCGACTAAGAAGCGACCGGACTCACTTCACATGCCATTGCACACTTTTTGCGGATATCACCAAAAGCCGGCGGTTGCATAGCGACAAAGGCGTTCGACCGGTTTAGTTACACCACCTCCCGCCTGCGCCTTCCTCGTCATAAGCGCGTCTGCAAATTCAACACTCGTCAAATACCGCAAAATGCAATGGTGCATGAGTACCTTATATTACATACGTAGGTACATACAATACGACCGCTATCCCGGTTCAGCATTAATACACACATCGAAGACGATATGTCGCATTACCTACCAGTACCATCATATTTATGGTCGCATTATTGTAATTGATGGCTGCAATTGCAAGAAATTACATGACGATGAGATTAAACTTGGAACCTTCGAATGTATTTTATGTATGACTGTAAATTGTGAATGAGATCGCACTGTTGACATGTTTCCCTTAATTTTAAACGTGAACAGAGTGAGAATACTGATATTGGTGTACGGAGTAACGAAGATATACTTGATATCAGCAGAAGCCTGAGAGTAGCGACAGTTACTGGAAAAGTAAAAGGATACCATTTGAGTTGGTATGGGCATGTCATGAGAGAGGAGACACATCTGACTCGAAGAGTGATGAGTATGAACTTAGAGAAAGATGGAGAGCAAGACGACGACCTAAGAAAAGATGGATAGACTACGTGAGACAAGATATTAGAGAGATGGAGTAAAGTGAAGATAAAATGACCGCGAATAGAGGTGAATGGAAGAAAACATTCTGCGCCGACCACCAAATAAATTAGAATAAGCGCAGGCTGAAGATTAAAACGTGTCAGTTTATGATATGAAAAAAGTTCTTCATGAATCTTAAACATGGTACTGTTAAGTAATACATCCCAGCAAGTGTCCATACATAAATAAACTGCATTGAATCATCGCCGACATTAGATGAAACCGAAGACGTTGCGTAATCATCAGTCATTAAAGTTGATTGTTATTATTACCTACCGTTATTACTAGATCTTCCAACGACGTTTGATTTTAAAACAACTTTACAAGTCATTGCTTTATATGCACATACACAAACGACTATTTCACTATCTTTTATTATAACTGGAATGTATTAGTTATGTGACGATACGTTAAAAATATTTGTGCGCTATCGTGTTGTTAACTCATTAAGAGCCACATAAATATTATCAATTAGACTTTATTAGAAAGAAAGAAGGTAATCTTATTTCAAAAAAAAATTCTAATGATAGGCAGCATTTGACCACCATCACACCTGCCTGCTTTGATGAGCACGCTTTCCTAGAAGATACCTGTTCACTCGCGACTGAACCCCCAAATTGTACATATCCAACAGGCAACTGATTCCATTCCTTTGCTGTACGAATGAGGAATGACAAACCAAAACGCTTAATGCGGGTGTCTGGGATTTCCATCATGATTCGGTGTCGCATATCAGTATCAATAATTTTATCGTCGTTCTTATCAAAATTACAAAAATCTTTGATTAGTCATAAACTAAAATGGTATACAAACACAGGCGTATTTTGCTCCCATTTCTACACCCAGCGGTTTAGATGTGCGTTGTCTGTCTGTCTGTCAGTACAAAGAATTTTATTAGTACAATGCGAAACCGGCGCGCGCGCTGACATCAAAAGGTCTTAATCCTTATAAGCTTCAAAGATAAATTAATTAATTAAATTACATAAATTACGTCAAAGATTAAGGATAAGATTCGACGTGGATATAAATATTAATTACGTTCCGTTATGTATAACATTAATATTTACTAGTCTTTTGGACGGGAAGGTTTCTATCATTAAAGCTAGTTAAGGTCTAGATATATCGACAAACCAAGATGCAAATCCCTAGAGGGTACCGTAATCTTGTTATACTAGAAACTATTAGATTGTTCAGATAAAATACTCTAACGGAGTGGCACATCAATCAAGATCTCGATACTCAACCCGACTTTATTACACTTTAAGCTTCCTGTCCCATAATAAGATTAATTTAATGTCTACGATTACTATGAACCTCCAACTCAAGTAAGAAACATAATAAAATCATAATTGACTTTCGACTTTCTATCGTATCAACTTCCAATTTTATTATTATTACACTGGTTGGTTTTCTTTTATCTATACGCCCTTGAACCGATCAACGACATTAAATTTATTTTAACAACAAAAAACTAGTCAAACGATTACCATATAAAAATTCGATCTCATGGTATTATAAAGAGTTTATTGATACAATATTTTATTAGATACGTGAGATTGTTGTGATTTTATAGCAAACTTCTTTATTAAGCAATTAAAATTTGTCTAATCAAATTTACCTATCTTTAAATGTGTTAACTATTTTATTGTTACAATAAAGAGTGAAACAGGAATAGGAGAATATATGAATCAAAGTAAGTGTATCATTTCATTTGTGTCAATGTAAACGCATTCCATGAACGGTGGCACGCACAACGGTCTCGCTTGATCGGTCACAATTTCACGGTCAAACAAACCAAGTTTGATCTGTCTATTACATGGCACTTATTGCTTGTTATTTAAACAAATGAGTTCAATGAACACTGCCGAAACGACAAAGACATGGTGCTTGACACGGTTAATATAAATGAAGGGAATCAGAACTATCGAATTGAAAGCTTACGGCACCCGATCATTATTTTTACCCGACTGCAAAGAAAGGGTTATGTTTTTGGGTTATTACCTCATATCTTCCAAACCAACGAATGGATTTCTTAAATTAAAGTATCGATAGATTCGTCTCATTATTCCAATTGATAGATGAGGAGAGGTAAAAAAATGGCGGGTATGGGTTCCATTGTTTAAGGTGAAAAAAATGCTCTATTGATTTTACGAGTTTACTGGTCGCTCTAAAGAGATTGAAATCTGACATAATAACTGCCACCATACGAAAAAACACTCAGTTAACGAGAAATTGCTAATAAGATCTCTCAATTGCATTTATGCGCATATACTAAAGTACGATGCAAAAACGCTTCGTGAGATGTAACGCTTTACCATAATGCTATTCGTCTTTCCCCTTTTGAGGTAAGGCATGAAACAAATTATCTATCACTCATGACTTTAACTAGGTCTTGTGCATGAATAATGCTAACATGTGAATTACAAGAGGCGTTAATAGGGTCTGTGAGTCACACGTGTGTTGTGTTATTATCGATACGCTTGGATGCCTGCCCATGGAGTATTTAATATACATCTTCTAGACATATCATTGTCATGAACGTCACATAATTGGCTCACCTTTAATTTGAATTAAAGCTTGGTATATTCATTAGGTATGTATATTTAAATAAATAAATATTGCAGGACATTCCACACATCGCCATCTAGCCCCAAGGTAAGTAACTAGACTTGTGTTATGGGTGCTAGATAAAAGATATACTACTTATATATTTTTCTTTTGTAAATATATACTTATAATACATAGAAACAACCAGACCACAGACAAATATCTAAGCATAAATACATTTCTGAGGCGGGAATTGAACCCGCAACCCTGTGTTTGGCAGTCCGGCATGGTGACCATTGTGCCAACTGGGTCGTGGGTTTATTACTTAAATATTTATGTATTCATATTTGTTTTGGTTTTTTTTGTTTAGTCTTAGCCCAAAATTATTCTGGACAAGGAATCTCAAGTACCGGTCAAAACATCATAATGTTCAATTCAATTCAACTTTTTTATATGGCTGATTGCTGACATAAATGCGCAATTCTGCCAATGTCAAGTGAGTCGAGGAAAAAAACTACAGCAATGAGAGTAAACGGTATTAGGTTTTGATCGGTACTTGAGATTCCTTGTGCAGAATAATTTTGGAGTAAGACCATAGTAAGACCAAACAAAAAAACAACACAAACAAAGAAACATAAGTAATAATTATATACATAGATAAGGAATAAACAAAAAAAATGTTAAAAAATATTATATAATACATACTTACATAGGTGTACATAGGTAATTAATACGTTTAACTTCAAAACGAATTAATAAATACCATGTCTAAATATTCTAATTTAAAGTTTAATTTTGTTACTTTCATTGCTATAGTTTTTTTCCTCGACTTACTTGACATTGGCAGAATTGCGCCCTTATGTCAGCAATCAGCCATACAAAAAAGTTGAAAGCTTACAAGGATATGGAATGAAAAAATGTTTATATTTATCAAACCTTAGAATAATTATTGAATGAGGTACCTCTGAAAGAATGTAGAAGTAGTAAAAAACTAGACACCAAAAGCTAAAACAATAAATTGGCAAATTAATAAACCAGACATAGAAATACGATAGAAAATCATCTAATTAAGAAGAGTCAAAACAAGTTTTTATTTAAGTTTAATTATTTTATAACAGGTATTATAAATTATATCATAACGTATTTCTCAAAATGTCTGAACAAAACCACTATATTATTTCTAATGTCTACATCCGTTTGTGAATATATTATTTGAAATAATGATCACGTTTATTTGTCTTTAATATTAATTCCTACTTTATTCTTATGAGTGATTTCAACGAAAATATGGAGCCGTTATGTCCATTTATTAAGCTCTTTTCATATAAACGTAGTCGAATGTTTCCTTTCTGGATAATAACACTAGAGCAAACATTTTTGTGCCATAAAACCTATAACTGCTATGACTTTTGGTTTTTTTCATTTTCTAATTATCATATAAATTAAGATTTAAAAAAAACATAGGGTCATGGTCATGGCAGTAATAAGTTTTATGCAACAAAAATATTTTCTCTAGTGTCATTATCCAGGGAGAAAACGGTCAACTACGTTTGTATGGAGGGAGCCCCGGTACCCTTTCCTCTCAAGGGGTTACTAGTTTCTAATCGTTTTCTTTCGGATTGTCGGTAAGTGAGATGCGAGACGATTTAAAATTAGCCGAATTTTGCTGAAATATTTTTTCAATGTCAATTTTTTTTATTACTTTGGATGCTTAATACATTTGTACACAGAAACGTCTAGTATTTTACACAAAATGTTTCAAAGAAAAGATAGAAAATATAATTAGTAGCAATACATTACAGCATGTATTGTGGCATGTATTATTAATGAGACAAACTTCTTAGGAGTGACAATAGACTCTCATCTCAACTGGAAAAGCCATGTTAGTAAAATTAATAATAAATTATCTAATTACTGCTATGCTGTATCAATATTACGAAACATAACTTCGAAACCTGTTGCATTAAGCGCCTATTATGGTTTCGTCTACCCTCAGCTTAGTTACGGTATTATTTTCTGGGGAAACTCCGTAGATGTAAATTCCACGTTCCGCCTTCAAAAAAAATGTCTCAGAATAATATTTAATTTAAAAAGTACAGATACTTTACGTGAGTTATTTAAAGTTGAAAATATATTAACTCTCACATGTATATACATATTAGAAATTTGCGTATTTATAAAAACTAATAATGGCTATTTTTTTAGTAAAAAATCAAGTCGTTATGACAATTTAAGAAATAAACATAAATATAACATATGTATCCCTCAGATAAATAATGCACTATATTACAAAAGTTCCTACATATCAGCCATAAAAATATATAATCACCTACCATTAGACTTAAAAATTTTAAACGGTAATATTTTTAAGGTTAAACTTAAAAAATGGCTTATTTCAAAAACATTTTACAATCTGAATGAATATTTTGAATCTTAGGTAAGGACTGAATGCAGTCAAGAATTTAATATTTATCTACTTAACTACTAAACTTGTAGTTAAAGAACATACATACTTACTTAACTTTTAGATTAGCCTTTGCTATATCTATAATTTAACGTATTATTGTACATCCGTAAAGGATAAACTGCTAGGCACTGTAATGTAAAAACCCCAACACCATATTGTACCCAGTTCTTCAATAAATATTTTCTGATTCTGATTCTGATTCTGAAAATCCAACTTTTTCTGGTCGCGTTTCGGTTTCCAAGAAAGAATAGTGTTTTGTAGAGATGTACTAGATATTTTTTTATAAATCTAAGTGGTTTTAATAAAACTATTGAAACAGGGTATTTTTTAATAAAGCTGAGGTTAAATCGTCAAAAAAATCGTTTGATTTGTAATTCACTTCATCGTAATAGCTTCACCTTATTTATCAAAGTTAGAAAAAGAATTGCTCTGACTCCAACCTTATAGTTAAAATGCACCCTTTGTTTAAAATGCAAGGGGTTTAAAGGTGTTAACCATACATTAATAAGTCAATCGGGGCAATGGTAACAGTAGTGATATCTCTTTATATCGATTTTATTTTTTTGTCCCAATTCTCAATGGTTCTTCCTCATTTCGAGCGTGCTAATTAAATAAACAGGCAGTGTGCGAGTAATGTGAGTTCGATTCGTTTCGTATTTATGTTATTGTTATTGCGTCCCGCGATTTGCTTTCAATACCAGGATAAAAAGAAAGTATCTTATATCCCGGGTTCGATTCCCGCCGTCGAACAAATAAGTGTAATGATAAGTATTTATTTCTGTAAGAAAAATTGTGTCGTAGTCTGAGTGTTTCTGGATGAATATTAAGTATTTTTTAACAAAAAATGTATTCTATCTGTAGTTTGACTACCACAACACAAGCCAAGTTGCTTAGCTTGATGCTAGATGGCACTAGTGTGCACTATATTAACCTATCCCACTACAAGGCTAAGGTTTCCTTCATCTGTTCCAAGCCAAGTTTAAATTGATCAGTCTTCATTGAATTCATCAAGACTCTATCACGCCATGTTTTTAACATCAATAATACTAGCTGCGCCTCGCGGTTTCACCTGCACACACCTGTCCAGAAGGCCAATTCTCTTAAATAAAATTGTTTAAATTACATTGCAATATAATTTCGATTGCATTTCGATTACAAAAAATACCCTCAAAGTCAGTTTATAATGTGAACAATTTTTTTTTTTTTAGGAGAATTGGCCTTCAAATCCCGCGCGAATTTCTTCTCCATCCCCTAAACTATCACTTTGCCGATTTTCAACCATATCATGAAGCAAACAAATAAATAAACAAAATTATTAATTAGGATTAAAATAAATATTGCAGGACATTCCACACATCGCCATCTAGCCCCAAGCTAAGTAACTAGACTTGTGTTATGGGTGCTAGACAACTGACATACTACTTATATACTTTTCTTTTGTAAATATATACTTATAATACATAAAAACAACCAGACCACAGACAAATATCAAAGCATAAATAGTTGTCTATGTTTGGCAGTCTATGTCTATGTTGAGCATTGTGCCAACTGAGTCGATTAGGTTAAGTATGCACCTGGCAATCATGTTGATCGTGGTACGAGCTGACAAGCTGACTGACGTACTCCCAGACCTCGCCGGGCGCCGTCCACGTAGCTGGTGCATTAGCAGCGTGCCGCATCATGCCAACATCACAACACTGATCACACCACAACTAGAACTACTCTCGTACGTTCTACTCGCTCTACTTAGCCTCGCACGTCGCTCGCACGCGTCCACTAACGTTGACGTGCTATTTATATTGTTTTATCCTCAATCACTAGCAACTAGGTCGCGATCTACACCACATACGCTAAAACAGATTTGCGCCAGAATTTAACGTTTGCTCACCTCAATGTAAACATATGTGTTATGATCGGGATTCTTATTCAACTGCTGATAAAGGTACCTTCGGGTAATAAGAACCACCTGCTTAATTAAATACTAAATCTTTACTAATATTATAAAGCTGAAGAGTTTGTTTGAACGCGCTAATCTCAGGAACTACTGGTTCGAATTGAAAAAATATTTTTGTGTTGGATAGACCATTTATCGAGGAAGGCTACTTTTTATTTTGATATTCCCACGGGATATTGACTTACGCGGGTGTAACCGCAAGGTGCAGCTAGTATTTCGTAAGGATAGGGAAAACTACTTAAACTTATGTCTAATGACCTGTAGATAAAATTTGCTTTGTTATCGTTTTGTAAAACAATTAATTTGTTTATTTTCTTTGTAATTTTGTCTTTAATATCAAGGTAAAAAACCTTTTAGTGTCCCTTATTACCGCAGGTACCTTACTCAGATTTGTATAAAATATTATAATTAATACTTAAGAGAGCAATTAACTAATTGGATTGAATGATATGAAAAATAACATTTAGGTATTTGATCATGTTAATAAAGTAGCTATGTTTATCGACTATTTGTTATCTTTTTTATCAGTGATGATAAATTAATGTTGGATATAAAAAAATACCTACTAATTTTTAAAAAAATACCATTGTTATAATGATGAAATTAACGCAAATGTTTGGCGGTTTTTTTTTCGATAGTGACGTTATTGAATTGATTGTGACCATTATGATAGTTTGATTCTCACGGCTGTAATTTCTCCCAAAAATCCAAATCTAAAATTTTGATAAACCCATCTATGCAATAAAAAACTTGAAATTGGAATCTATGGGTAATTTGGTTTCAAATAGTATTTTACTCTAAATTCAGCATTTAGGTATGGATGAGGTTTAAAAATCTCCTTCCAATTAATGAGATTTAAAACTTTTTTTTAAAGAATGATCTAAATGCAATGCAGACGATAGATAAGAGTTCATCAGCTAGTGGCGACCACGATCGTGATAAGGCGCGACCTTGGGCTGCGCTAAGCGTGTGATAAGAGAATTTCGGCGTTACCCCGCGGTTGGCATCGGCACCTCTCTCAAACGCTTATCGCAATATGTTTGTTTTGTATGGGTATAATGCGGTGACATGATCACGAATTAATGAACTGTTCCAACTAGATAACAAACAATCCAACTGATTTCTTAGTACATCTTCTTCATATTATGCTTCTTAAAAATAATTGAACTGAATCCCAATATAACACAAGTTAGGAGGTCACAAACTTTTGGTAAACAATTGGACGTCTAAATCACAGCACATAATCACGAGTATTTTTTTGTTAGTTAATTCACTGAATGTATAATTTTAATGAACTGTCATTCACAATTGGCACACTAATGATCGTTATTCAATATCGCGTCAATCAATCGATGGCGGTAAATATTGTAAGGGCGCGTAGTGCGTTACGTTAAGTATAATACGCAAGTGTGCGTGCAACTAACAGAGGCAGCATCGCGTACGCAGCGTGCATGTGGAACGCGCGCGCGTCTCGCGGCGAGCTAGCTAATGACCGGCATGGCGCGTATTCGCGATCCCCACTCCACGAATGTAACGCTATCAAACCAGTTTACGTGAAAAATTTTAATTCCTTAGGCGCGGGTGACGACCGGTCGCGCTTTCCTCACATTACGCCTCCCCCGAGTGTTAGGAAAAAGCGCAGCGCCCCCGAGGGCGTGCCGGAAGTGCACCGCGGACGGCACGCGAGCCAAGCAAGCGCACACACACCGGCTTTAATTAAATGTTGCACGCTGCACTACCACCGCGCGTTACTTGCTACCTACCCTTACCTTACCTATAGCTACCCCACCCGCCTACACACACTTCGCACCTTTTATCCACAGAAAACAGGTATATTATTCTTATTGTTCCAAAAAAAACAATGCCGAGACACTGTTAAAATTTAATTAATTTACTTACATGATTAAAACATAGAAAGGAATCCCTAAATTCTACTACTAATATATTATCCTACTAATATTATAAATGTGAAAGTTTGTGTGTGCGTGTATGTATGTATGTTTGTTACTCCTTCACGCAAAAACTACTGGAACGATTGCGATAAAACTCGGTATCTAGATAGCTGGAGACCTGAATTAACATATAGGATTCTTTTTATCCCCATATCCTCACGGGATCGGGACTTACGCGTGTGAAACAGCGGGGCGCAGCTAGTAACAAATAACACCTATGTTATTTAGCAACATTGTGAAATATCTTTATGAGTACTTATTGCAATTTACTGTAGGTTAACTGATGAAATACTAATTAAATTAGAGACCTAATAAATCGAATTTAACCACTATTGCAAGAAATGTTTACAAGTTTATAATACTAATTCAATTTATCTATGCGTGGGATAAAAATAAAGAATAATAGCAGGTACATTAGATGTCGTCATAAAGAATAACAATTACTTAATTTACCCAGCTATCTATGCAGCTATTTTTTTTTTATTCATGGAACCATTTCAAGGCATCTTTTCCTTATTACGACACATATTTTTCACGGTCACACCTCGGAACCTTAACTAATCGATATTCGCAAACAAATCGGTGACAACGCATTGTAATTCAAATACGTATATTATATAGAAAAAATGTATCTATGCAAAGTTGATTGGTTCTTTTTTTATGATTTTCGGAGATTTGTTATGATGAGAAGATGAAGGAAATTGGACAAACTAAAAAAATATCATAAATTGGAAGATTGACATGCATTTTATTTATATACTAGCTGCGCCCTGCGGTTTCACCCGCGTAAGTCCCGATCCCGTGGGAATATCGGGATAAAAAGTAGCCTATGTGTTAATCTAGATCTCCAGCTACCTATGTACCGAGTTTCATCGCAATCGGTCCAGTAGTTTTTGCTTGAAGGATTAACAAACACACACACACAAACTTTCACATCTCTATATATATAAAAGAAAGTCGTGTTAGTTACACACAAGAACGGCAGAACAGATTTGGGTGAAAATTGGTAGGGAGGTAGCTTAGAGCCAGGAGACGGACATAAGATACTTTTTATCCCAATATGCCCACGGGATCGGGACTTACGCGGGTGAAACCGCGGGGCGCAGCTAGTTTATAATATTAGTAGGATGGTCGCCATCTAGCTCCAACAAGCTAACCAACTAGGCTTGTGTTATTGTGGCCAGATAAATATCAGTCAGGTCTATAAATTTGATATTTATAGATCCAGACCAGAAACAAATATCAATACTAAAAGATTTCTTTGAGGCGGGAATCGAGCCAACAACCTTTTCTATCACAGGCTGGTGTTAGCTCGCCCCAATACAGAGGTTGTCTGTGGCGTGGTTTAACATATCACTAGCGTGAAGCACCTTGGAGTCTTCAAGTCTAGAGTGAATAGGTACCTTCTAGACGCGCGTGCTACATCCTGGACCTCATTGTCGCTTTCCATCAAATGGTTATCTGTTAAGTCGGTTTACGGACGATAATTTTACGTGATAACGTCATAAGAAAACGATAAAAATTGAGTTTTTTTTGTTATTCCTTTATATTTTTTCTTTTTTAGCCTTTTAATTTTTTTGTTTATTTATGTCTTCTATCACAGGCCCAGATGAGCGATATTATTATTAAATACTCTGTTTCCTAACGGGAACGGAACGCATGACGTCACACAATTTAACCATGACACTTTTTTGTGAATGCAGGTGTTCCATCAATTTATTAAATAAATAATAAATATTGCAGGACATTCCACACATTGCCATCCAGCCCCAGGCTAAGTTACTAGACTTCCGGTATGGGTGCTAGACAACGGATATACTACATACATACTTTTCTTTTGTAAATATATACTTATAATACATAGAAACAACCAGACCACAGACTAATATCTAAGCATAAATACTTGCCTGAGGCGGGAATCGAACCCGCAACCCTGTGTTGGCATTCCGGCACGGTGACCATTGTGCCAACTGGGTCGTCTAAGACGTTATCACGTCAAATAATCCAACAAAATACATTTTAAGAGTATAACGTAACACTCATATAGATAGCATTACTCGTTATTGCCCCTTTGTAATGTTATGTTACAAAGATATGACGTACAATAAAGTTCCCATACTACATTCAACATTCAATTCTACCATCTAGCTGTTAAATGCACAAAGTTAAACCTCACACGATACATCTGCTGTCACTAGCACAATTAATAAATTACGACGTATTTACTATTCATATACCGAAGGGTTTCTTACAGACGAGGGGTGTGCGGTAAACACGAATAAAAAGCACCTTTGTTTACCAAGAAACTGGATCAGATTATGTAGAAATATACTCTGGGTATCCTTTGTAATTCTTTTATGATTGTTTCCCCTTAAAATGTTTCGTTGCACATTGACATAAACTAAAGAATATTTTAACAGATTTCAAATAAGATGTGCAGTTGGTTTCGTTTCGTTATACACTAAACGATTATGATGACAAAACATGATAATGAAGTAAGTATTCATTATAAGCGCGCGCCGGTAGATCGGTAAAAGCATAAAAAACATTTGAAAACTAAATTGTTATAAGATTAGACGCTTGATTCGGTCTCTCTTAAGAGGAAAGGGTACCGGTGCTCTCTCCATACAAACGTAGTCGACTGTTTCCTCCCTGGATAATGATACTAGCACAAATATTTTTGTGCCATAAAACCTATAACTGCCATGACTATGCCCCTATGTTTTTTTTTTCATTTTCTTATTATTATAGAAATTAAGATTTAAAAAACAAACTAAAAAAAACAGGGGCATGGTCATGGCAGTTTAAGTTTTATGCTGCAAAAAGATTTGCTAGTGTCATTTCATTACATTATCCAAGGAGAAAACAGTCGACTACGTTTGTATGGAGAGAGCCCCCTGGTACCCTATAAGATTTGCGGTCATTTGAGCTTGCTCCAGAATAAATTAAAATTATATTTTCAAGAAGAAGATTTCGAAGATGTCTATACAAGATGGTGAAGATAAATATATCTATACTTTAATATTATCAAGCTGAAAAGTTTGTTTGGTTGAACGCTCTAATCTCGGGAACTACTGGTAAAAAATATTTTAGTGTTGGATAGTTCAGTTATCGAGGAAGGCTATAGGCTATTTACCCGACTACGGTGAAGTCAAAAAGGAGGGTTATGTTTTTTTATTTTGATATTGCCACGGGATCAGGATTTGCGCGGGTGAAACCGCGGGCCGCAGCTACTCTAATAAATCACTCAGGACAGATAGCATTGGCAAGTTTTAATAAAATGCAAGTTTCAACATATAAGTATTCTATCAATTACATAGATATATATACATATTTTTGTATTTGACGACCCAGTTGGCACAATGGTCACCAAGCCGGACTGCCAAACACAGGGTTGCGGGTTCGATTCCCGCCTCAGACATGTATTTATGCTTAGATATTTGTCTGTGGTCTGGTTGTTTCTATGTATTATTAAGTGTATATTTACAAAATAAAAGTATATAAGTAGTATATCCGTTGTCTAGCACTCATAACACAAGTCTAGTTACTTAGCTTGGGGCTAGATGGTGTGGAATGTCCTGCAATATTTATATTTATATATTTTTATTAACTGGCCACCATAACACAAGCCTAGTTGCTTATATATATTTTTACAGAGACAACTTGCGTCTTTAATGGTAATACTTGTTAATATTGCTCTGTGTGTTTGTTTGATTTATTATGCAGGATTCTTTTAAATCTACACATATTGAAGTTGTACTGGCCAACCAAATAAGGTGAGACTAGGTAAAGACAATGAAATTAGGTCAAGGGAATAGTATACTAACTATGTAGTTGAGAACTAGATATTTTAATATTCATTTAGAAATCTTGTAGTTTGTTTCAATATGACACACTTTTATAATAAACATCAAATAATGTAATTAAATTAAACTTATGAGAGTTACCGCATGGAGAAGAAATAAAATATCTCATTTATTTGTTTTTTTTTTGTCAGAAACACCGAACCTAAATAATTTTGTTGTCGTTTTAACCGACTTCAAAAAAGGGAGGAGGTTCTCAATTCGATTGTATGTATGTTTTTAATTTCTTTTTTATGTAGGTAATTAGTTCATTAAAACTTGGGCTTGTCTTCTCTTTTAAAAACCGGCCAAGTGCGAGTCGGCCTCGCGCGCGAAGGGTTTAATTCCATACTATTTTATTATTTTTAGTATTTGTTGTTATAGTGGCAATAGACATACATCATCTGTTTTCAACTGTCTCGCTATCACGGTTCACGAAATACAGCCTGGTGACAGACAGGCAGACAGTGGACTTAGATAAAGGTCTCTTTGGGTACGGAACCCTAAAAATAAAATCATTAAAATTTGTTTTTTTTAAGTATTATATCGTTTTAGCCAAGAATAATATTTATATCATTTTGTTGCAATTTAAGCAGTTATGCCCTGAAACTCTTTGCCCACGTCGCTGTTTCTCCAAAACTACAACTTTGGAGTCTTCAAGTCTAGAGTGAATTCCTTCTAGGCGAGTATGTTACATCCTCGACCTCACCTTCACTTCCCATCAGGTGAGAAATTCGAGCCAATTTTGCGTTAAAAAAACGTAAGATCCATCTAAAATGTCAGTGGTCAGTATGTGATCCTCTTAATATTGCCCTAACAACAACGGATTAACAATTTGAATAGGGTTAATAAAATATTTTCGGTTTCATTGAACAAAAAATCTCCCCTCGATTTCAAGTCCAAGGTCACCTGGGAGACCAGATGTATCTTTATCCAAGGTTAGTGTTATATGTACTTTAACCAGGATGATCTAATTTCAAATAGGATTACAATATTTATTAGAATTTATAAAATATAGGCAAAAAACTGCGCCCCGCGTAATTCCGTCATCGAGATAAATAATCCTATTATTAACTAGCAGCGTTCCGCGGTTTCACTACTGTAACTCCCGATCCCGTGGAAATATCGGTATAAAAGCCTATAACCTTCCTCGATAAATAGACTATCCAATACAAAAATATTTTTTCAATTCGAAACTGTTGTCCCTGAGATTAGCGCGTTCAAACAAACAAACTCTGCAGCTTTATAATATAAGTATAGATTAGTAGGGATGGGAATGACACAATACAGACTTTGAAATCATACTTGGATTTCATTTGAAAAGCCAATTGAGGAGCTAGATTTCTTAAATGCATACATTCATAATAGTATACAGGCTTTATGAAGTCAATTTTTAGAGTTCTGTAACAAAAGGATAAAAACGGGACCCTATTACTAAGACTTAACTGTCCGTCTGTCACCAGGCTGTATCTCATGAACCGTGATAGGTAGACAATTGAAATTTTCACCGATAAAGTATTTCTGATGCTGCTCTATCAACAAATACTAAAAACTGAATACAATGGTACGAAACCCTACGTGCGCGAGTCCAACTCGCACTTGGCCGATTTTTAAAGTTATTCATTTATCTAACTCGCTAAACAACCCAGCCGTGCGTCAACGCGCGGTGTCGTCGACGTCGCCTCAGGGGGCCTAGACGCACCCTATTATGAACCTCTTTACTCTGGTTCAATTCAAGTGCCAGTACATAATAGAAATACACGAATATTGTACACGTGTTAAGCGGAAATCGGTATAACTCATCTGAATAAGCTTCAATGATTTACTTATATAGGTCTTTGCTAAGTAATTATATGTTTAAAGTATTGGGTTCATACTTAGTAAAAAGTAGGTAAAATGTATTTTTTTATATATTACCAACTGTGCTCCGCGGTTTCACAAGCGTTAGTCCCGATCCCGTGGGAAAATAGGGGAAAAAGTAGCCTATGTGTTAGTCCAGGTCTCCAGCTATCTAGATACCGAGTTTCATCGCAATCAGTCCAGTAGTTTTTGCATGAAGGAATAACAAACATCACACACATATAAATTTTCACATCTATATATATAAAAGAAAGTCGTGTTAGTTACACCATTTATAACTCGGGAACGGCTAAACCGATTTGGCTGAAAATTGGTGGGGAGGTAGCTTACAATCATAAGACGGACATAGGATATTTTTTCCGATATTCCCACGGGATCGGGACTTACGCAGGTGAAACCGCGGGGCACAGCTAGTTTATAATATTAGTAGGATTAGTTATTAGCCTGTTTTGTCCAACTACTGGCCTGTCGTTCGTTCGTTCGCCACATAGTCTATATACTAACACTAATATTATAACGAGGAAAGTTTTTTGTTTGTTTTTGTGTTTATATTTAATAGGGTACGAAACTGTTGGACCGATTTTGATGAAACCTGGTATGAGGATACATTGATTAATTGGGAATAACATAGGCTAGTTTTTATCCCAGTCCCAATCCTGAAACTGCGAGCGCAGCTGGTTCGCAATTTTCTAATCTTTCGGAAAACCACTCCATTGTCTGAAAGAGACCGCTTTCAGCGGTAAGGCCGCCTATTGTATTTGATTACATACATACATATTAAATTTGAAAGTTTTTTAAAATCTAGATTTGTCTGTGTTCAAAAAGGCGTTCTATCTATCTATAACTAAATAAAGAATTTGATGTTGAGTTAGCATCAATACAAATATTTTTTTTCTGCATTCTGGTCAGCCCATATACGAAAATTTTCTATACATATTTAACTCAGTATAAGTGAACTCTGTTCTTTTTTTATAAATAATTCTAATGTGAAAATGATTACCACTTACCTTAGTGCGTGGCCGGCCGCGCCCCCTCTTCACCGTCTCCTGACTCTCTTCACTTTTAATCTTCTTCGCAACTGAATTACTTCTCGACGAACACACTTTGTCCTTACTAACTTTCAAACTATCTTTGCCATCTTCGTTACTTTTGTCATCTTCACTGTCACTCTTTGCAGAGTTCTTTGCTGATTTATTGGTCTTTTGTGGAGAGCATTTAGGTGGTAAAGTTTTAGAGACAGCCTTGAGCGGTATATCATCATCACTCGATGAATCGGAAGAGCATTTACTACATTCGGAACTTGTGCTACTATCTGATAACTGAGCCTGTTTTTTCTTTAAAACTTGTTCCTTTATGGACTTCAGATTTCTTTCTGGTTTCTTTTTCACTGTTGGCTTGGGAGTTTTCTTCGTTGTGACTTTTCTTGGTATGGCAGCTATCTTGAGCTTTAAGCCTGTTTCACTAGATGTGACAGAAAAGTGTGATTTGCGGGTTGTGCTTGGTTTAGCACCAGAACACTCCCACTCAGAAGCTGAAGATCCACTGGAGCTCGAATTCTGAAAGAGAATTAGCAAGAAATGTTTTACATCAAAACAATAGCAATTTACCTAAACAAGATATCTACCAAGTTTAACTAGGCGACCCTAAAACTGCAGTCTAGAATCAAAATAGGAGGAGGTACCTCGACTTTTATTCTGAAGGTAGTGAGTTCGAATCCCGACCGCCCGTGTGCCAATGATTTTTTTTTCGTAAAATGTATGTGCGCTAATTGACATTGCTAAGGAAAACATCGTGATGAAACCAGTTGACTCCAGACGTATTGACAAGTTCTTTCCTCAGGGCATGGTTGACTAAGTTCATAAGTTTTTTGATACCTAGGTTTTAACAAAGAGCCATGGAGTGTAGGATGCTTGGCTTCAAGTGCATTTATAGCACCAAGTTTTGCATCAAAACATATTGTCGTAAAAATTGCCTATCTTAAATGGGACTAGGATATTTGCTATCTGTCTGTCTGTCCATCAGTCTGTCTGTCTGTGTGTGTACCAGTCCGTCTGTCTATCTATGTGTCAGTCCATCTGTTTGTCCGTTTGTCTGTCGATCAATCATCTGTCTGTCTGTCAGTCAGTCAGTCTCTCTGTCTTATCTTTGTGCTTGTCTGTCCATCTGTCTGCCAGTTGTATGTCCATACGGCTGACTGTTAATCCGTCTGCCTGTCTGTCTGACAATCAGATCGCAAATTACTAAAGTAAAACCGGAATATAAAGCAAACAAAACATGGCGTAAATTTAGACATAATTAAATGCCTGCTTTTAAACATCCATATGTATGTAAGTGAGCCTTAACAAGGGATATTTGGACATTTAGATAAAATTATGATCAATACAGATAATCTAGAAAATAATAGTCTATATTCTAATTAATAAAGATAATCTACTTAGTATTATGAAATACTAGCTGCACTCCACAGTTTCACCCGCGTAAGTCCCGATCCCCTGGGAAAACCGGGATAAATAGCCTATGTGTTAATCCAGGTCTCCTGCTATCTACAAACTGAGTTTCAAGGCAATCGGTTCAGTAGTTTTTGCGTGAAGGAGTTACAAACAACATACACACAAACTTTCACATTTATAATATTATGTTTGATAGAATTTACCTCAGTATCGCTATTAGTATCTGTATCACCACTAGACTCTTGAGTTTTCGGCAACTCTGTGCCCATTTCTGAAATTAAACAGATTCAATATTAAGAGGAATGGTACCCGGCTCTCTCTAACATAGTCGACTGTTTTCTCCCTGAATAATGACACTAGCACAAATATTTGCCCGTGAGGGATTTCTTGTTTTCTAAATAACTGAACACAATATGTGTCAATTGGGATCTATGCAAGATAGATAGATAGACAAATAACTTTATTAGAACAACACACTAAGGAACATAGAGCACTATACACAAAGCAAAGTAATAACCTAGAAAGTTTAAGTTGCACAAATTAGCAGCCTATTGCAAAGGAATTTATGGAACATTTGGATTGATGAATTTGGTTGAGTAACTAAAGATTCTGACAAGTTAAAGGGACACAAATCAAACAAGAATTTTACATAACCTAGCTAGGGTTATAACAATATTTGCCTAGATTTTCACCTATATTCTTTGATTAGGTACATACATTTATCTCCAAGGTTCACTTTGTATTTGATTCAGTGGCATGCATTAAATCAGTTCAAAGCAAGTTTATTGCATTAGAATCATGAAGATGTCGGTATGTGGGTAAAAACAATACAATTCTTACAAAAAATGTACTCACTTCAAGGTTGTCAAGATGTTTCCTTGTAGCAGTGGTTTGTTATCGACATTTCAACCATAAGTAGTTCAAGTTCCAGTAAATATCTATAACATAAACATGAAATCCGTCAACATTCCAAAATAGGGTTCATTTACGCAATATTATTAGGTCTTTCTACGAGATATCGATGGAGTGCCAGCTCCGACTACCTGCAAGACCAGTTTTTTCACTCCGTCGCTTGCTATTTTCTATCCAGTGATTATAATATGACAGGGAAATGCAAAATTTATTCCTGTGACTACAAAGTCGCACTAATTTTACGCAATTATTAACGTTTTAGGAGAGGCATAACGGTCTTTATGACATTGGCGCCAAATAAGTGCATACGTTTACAGTAATTTGAGACTAAATACAAGAATTTCACCTCATCACACCACATATTTAGTAAATAGTATCCTTCGCTGCCTAAAAACTCACCAATATCTATTAAAATTTACTATTTTGGAGCGGAAAAATGATAAAATAACTTCACACATAACATTTAGCCTCCATGTTTACAAATCATTTTGTGTAAAAATTGTATGTACATGCGTACTCACACAAGAGAAAGTCGACATATTTGCGGCTTACTCTTTTCCTCGTGAGGTTTTCGCGCATGAATGAGCGAGATGTAATGTCACATACAAAAATAAATAAATATATCAAACACTATGCAAAATGGCGTCTATCATTTAATAATGTTACATTTTCTCTCGGTTTTTTACGATTTCTAAGCACATGAGACTATTTTTTGGGTCCATAATCTAAACGAAAAAGATGACAAGAAAATTATAATTCCCTATTCATGCAACTTACGTCGAAAACTTTAAAATAAATAGATAAATAGAATTAGTGAAAATTGATTCAACTACTGCCATCTATGGGTTTTTGTTAAAAGAAAAGTAAAAAAAGTTCCATATCTTGAACCTAGGTGGCAGTCTGTAATTAGATTTGTAAAGTCTTGATTCTCTTACCCTAAAAATCTGTTTTTTTTACCGAGAATTTAAATAACGTCGATGTCAAATTATTTCTAAACGTCAACGTCAAAAATAAAGTGATAAAGTTGCTTTTTTTTTTTCTTTTTATTATGGCTTCGCACGTGTGCATTTAGCCAGTGTCAAGTTATATTTTGCATCAAATTATGACCCGATTTTTCATAAATCGGGCCTAAAGTGTTTCAATACAGTCAAAGTCGTCATAGTCCGTCAAGTCAGGGGTTATAGTAAAGCGGTGGCAAGTTTACCATAACCTTAATAGGAGATTTGGAGGCAACGAGAAAACTGCATGTTTGACACTGATTTTTACTTTCACTACACTTGTGCACTTTCACAGAACTAAATTGAATAACATTCCACCAGAATTATACAATTCAACTCGGGTTACATCTAAGTTTCATGAAAATAAAACTGCAGCACGACATGTTGTTAACTCGTTCCCGCCAAAACTCATATAAAGTTGCTTTCGTTTTTTTCCTCGACTCACTTGACATTAGCAGAATTGCGCCCTAATGTCAGCAATCAGCAGCCATAGAGAATAAATTCGGTCTGAGCGAAGGGTCTGAGAGACTGTCTGCGACCGAAGTAAGAAAAAATAAGTTGAAGTTGACATGAAGTTGAATGAAATATTAGTTTTTTTTGCGCTCATAAGTTGATGCTGATTTTTTAAAATAGAAGTATCTATGCGAAATTCGAATCACATTTATTATTTCTTACCGGTAAACAAAGAGATATTACGGTTCTACAATTCCAGATTCCTAATGTGCCCTATGTAACGATATCTGGACAGAGAGACCCGTCCAAAACATGGATGAATTGGAGGTTTGGGAAGATTTAGCCAATATACCAGCAGACCCTCCAGTTATGAGAGAATTGTGTAAAAATTGCGAGTAAGTTTCTTGCATTACCCATACATAAGGCATAAGGCTTGTTAGATTGCAATAGACTTATCTTTTTGTAACAACCATTTCAGAAGACCATCCGGTGTTTGTTGGTGTTCAGCTCTACCACCGAAGAGATTAAACCCTCGCAGTACTATCCTCATACTCCAACATCCAGCCGAAGAAAAACGATGTCTCAGAACAGCCCCCATGCTTCAACTAGGACTAGAAGAAAACAAGTGCCTTATTTACAAAGGAAAGAAGTTCCCGCAACCGAAACATGACAATCTCGAACATATCTTATTACAGCCTAATACTGTTTTACTATATCCTAGTAAAACATCAATAGATATAAAAGACTTACAAAATGACAGTAGTAGTTACAATCTTGTGTTATTAGACGGTACATGGCCGCAGGCTAAAGCAATATATGCATCTAGCCCAATACTGCACAACATTAGACAAGTTAAACTCTTAACAAGTACCACTAGTAGCTATATAATTAGAACTCAGCCTACGGAAGGGTGTCTAAGTACATTAGAAACAGCAGCGGAAGCTTTATCCCAGCTTGAAAATGATCCAATTTACAGGGAACAATTGGTTCAACCTCTTCACATACTATGTAAATATCAATTAGAAAATGGGGCTGTTACTCATCAATCAAAGGAATTTTTAATAAGGACTAAGATGTATCCTAAATTAATAGGTAAAAGATTGTCTAGATTGCTAAGGTCTACAGATGAGAACATACTACATGAAAACCTTTACTGATAAGACTAAGCTTGAATGTAAATAGTGTAGAAGCCAAATGATCCAACTGACTTTTTATAAGTTTAAAGATACAAAGCAAAATGCGTTTTTGCTTGTTATGTCTATGTTTCTGAATTGTTGTAATGTTTTCAAATTGTGTTCATAGAACCAAAAATGCACTCAACTCAATTTTAATCAAAATATCAGTTGGATCAATGGCTTCTACACTATCCATAAGTTTGATTTAAAAAAACATTAAATTCTGGGAATAAAAAAATAGGCTTACTATCCTGATATTTCTTAAGATTAGGACTTCTACAGGTGAAACTGTAGAGCGTTTCTAGTGTTAAACTGTTGATTTTGTTACATGATGATCATATTATAGGTAAGTATTAGGTACAATATTGTATTATCAATAAAATTTATTTTATTTAATTAAGTTTTATTCTCTTTGCAAGAGAAAGTGTAAAGTTAAAGATTTATTTACTTCCAAAATTTTGATACAAAAATAGGGAAATGTATGAATAAAGAAAAGAATCCTCAAAATCGGTTCATTACCAATGAAGCCCAAAAAAAGTAGTACAATCGAATTAAATTGAATATATTTTTAATACATCCTCTATTTTGAAGTCTGCTAATACAAAAATAAATTATAGAAACCTTGGACCAATACCTCTATGAGAGACACAACTAAGTAACCTACCTACCCATAATTTTCATGTTGGTCTCATCCACCACGAGAATCGAAACCTACCTACGTCGCAGGCGAATACGTATTCCACATGAGTAGAGTAACTCATGTGCCTATTCGTCTACCCCAACAGAGATATTTTCTTTTATTCTACAAGACTAGGAACTACATGCTAATTTAGCCATTTATGTATAGAGCGAAGTATTTACCAAGAATAAGAAGATTGCATTGTGAAAATATTATCAAGAAAAATTTGGTGGTCTTTAGCCAAACAAATAATTGATTGACCTAAAAAATATTTTTACAAGTACTATTTGAAGTTTTTGCCTACATGTTTTCTTTCGTCATATCATTGTTGTAGTCAATGTCTATAATTATTTAACTGTCAAAGTCAAACAGTGTGTGTCACATTTATGTCAAATACCTCTTTCTCTTTTTCGTTTGTCTGTCAAACAAATCGGAAACATGGCTGAGGTTTGTAAATTAAATTGGAGAATTCTAATCAATCGTTACCTTTACAATCCGGCAAAATTAAGTGTTCAGTGGCACAGTGTTATTGAATGGTCATTTCGAAAATTCTACCCCTAGTGTTATTTTACAAGTGACGAACAATGTTTACATTTTACAGGTCGAAGAAATCAAGAAGAAACGTACCTTCAGGAAGTTTACCTTCCGAGGAGTTGACTTAGATCAGCTTTTGGACATGCCCAAGTAAGTTTAACAACCTCTCATCATATATATCAAACGACTTTTACTACGAACTTTATAACCTCTAAATATCAATAAAGCGGCTTGTTTTTCGTATATCATTAGCAATCAAAATCGTTTTCCGTGTTTTTATACATCTATAAAACCACTAAGATAGATAGTACTTAATATGTCAATGTCTTGAATCGTATTTTTCCTTTTAATTTCAGTGAGCAACTCATGGAACTGATGCACGCTCGCGCCCGCCGGCGATTCGCTCGCGGTCTCAAGCGTAAGCCCATGGCTCTTGTGAAGAAGCTCCGCCGCGCCAAGAAGGAGGCCCCGCCGAATGAGAAGCCGGAGATCGTTAAGACTCACCTCAGAAACATGATTATCGTTCCAGAGATGGTTGGCTCCATTGTCGGTATCTACAACGGAAAGACTTTCAATCAGGTTAGTGACAATTCATATAACTTGTATTTTATAAATGACTAGCTACACTCCACAGTTTCACCAGCGTAAGTTCTGATCCCGTGGCAACATCAAAATAAAAAGTAGCCTTTAGCCTTCTTCAATAAATTAACTATCCAACACGAAAATAATTTTACAATTGTGATCTGTAGTTTTTGAGATAAGCGCATTAAACCAAACAAGCTCTTCAGCTTTATAATACTAGTATAGATTTAAGAACTAGATGTCAGCCGAGATCTGAGTACCACCTTGTACTACCATTTTACCTTGTCCCTGACCTTCAGCTGTCTTACATTCCTTGTTTCATTGCAACTTGTTAAATAGCATAAGGAGAGATAACAAAGATACTAACACACAAACTTTCGCATTTATAACATTAATTCCAGCGGGAAATAAAAAGTGGATTATTGTTGAAATTAATGTATTTTTCATGACCCTATAGGCTAACTTTTTCATTCTAGTAAGTTATGTACACTACAGATATTTTTGAATGTATGTACACAGTCTTTATTAAGTGTCATAGTTTTGTTCTTTTCAACATTTAAAACAGAGTAAAATGTAAATTAAACACTGTAGTACGTACTTACCATACTTTTTATTAAAATTCTGCTATTTGTTAAATTATCTGTGAAAATGATCTCTTCTAAGTATGTGATTTGGATTCATCAAGATAAGCAATATTATAATTCTTATATTACTCTTTATTTTTCCTAACATTTGTCTTCTAAGTATTTGATTTGATTGTACTATTACAACAACATAAAGATAATATCTCTGACGAAAGGTGTTGGCATTGAAACTCCCAATACCTACTCTTGGCTGTCTCATGATTTTTAAACCTGAGTTCTCTTTACCTTTATTTGAAACCAGTAGTGCCTTTCACCTGCATAAGTCTCGATCCTTTTGAAATATTGGAATAGTAGCTGTGCCGCGTGCTCACAAGCATAAGTCCCGATCCCGTGAGAATGTCGGGATACTTAGTAGCCTTTGTGTTAGTCCATGTGTCCAGCTATTAAGATACTGAGTTCCATAGCAATCGGTCCAGTAGTTTTTGAGTGAAGAAGTAACAAACACACAATCTTTAACATTTATAATATTAGTAGGATAAAAAGCCTGTGTCAATCCAGGACTCTTGATATCTACATATCTTGTTTATCATAATCGTTTTTGCATGAAAGAGTAGAAAATTATTCGTATTGGTTTTAGTGTTAGGTCAAGTGGGTCTTTGGAAATGGTTTATAAAGCCTGTCTAAATGTACTCGTGTCTTATGGTGCATATCTTGTTTATAAACTAAAGCCTATATTTATAAATTCCCAGGTTTTTTTGAAAATTCTTTTTAATCAAGTCTAAAATGTTATTTTCAGGTTGAAATCAAGCCAGAGATGATCGGACACTACCTTGGAGAGTTCTCAGTCACATACAAGCCTGTAAAGCACGGTAGGCCCGGTATCGGTGCCACACACAGCTCCAGGTTCATCCCACTCAAGTAGGCTGGCTATTCTAGGCTAAGTGTAAAAACGACATGAGGTTACAATAAAGTATCTTGTGTTGCAAGTTTTTAGTTTCATTTCTATCATTGACAATACATATTCTTCGATCTTAAGAGTATACAAAATGACTGTGGTCCATATTTATGATTCTGTACCAAGAGGGTAACTTGACCCTATTACTAAGACCCGGCTGTATCTCATGAACCGTGATAGCTAGACAGTTGAAGTTTTTACAGATGATATTATATTTCTTTGTTCCGTTATAACAACAAATACTATAAAAAGAATAATGGTAAGGAACCCTTTTTTTTCTCTTTTATTATGGCTTCGCACGTATGCATTTAGCCAGTGTCAAGTTATATTTTGCATCAAATTGACCCGATTTTTCATAAATCGGGCCTTAAAGTGTTTCAATACAGTCAAAGTCGTCATAGTCCGTCAAATCAGGGGCTATAGTAAAGCGGTGGCAAGTTTACCATAACCTTAATAGGAGATTTGGAGGCAACGAGAAAACTGCATGTTTGACACTGATTTTTACTTTCACTACACTTGTGCACTTTCACAGAACTAAATTGAATAACATTCCACCAGAATTATACAATTCAACTCGGGTTACATCTAAGTTTCATGAAAATAAAACTGCAGCACGACATGTTGTTAACTCGTTCCCGCCAAAACTCCTAAGGAACCCTTAGTGCGCGAGTTCGACTCGCCCTTGACCGGTTTTTTAAAATCAAATGGAGTAAACTGACAAAAGTAAGTTATCCAAAAGATTTTTTTTTCTTAGAAATGAAATGTCATTTTTATTCATTTGTTTAATTATTAAACCATATTGCCTAAAGCTCAAATTCGATATTATCTATTACTAGCAACACCTCGCGAAATCACCCTGCCGTAGGGGATCGTAGCTTACGATCCCGTGGTAATATCGGCATAAAAAGTAACCTATGACACTCTTCAATGAATCAATGTATCCTCATACCAAGTTTCATCAAAATCGGTTCAGTATTTTTAGAGCATAATCAATAAAAACAAACAATCAAATCTTTCTTTATATTACTATAGATAGGAATTGAAGTATCTAAATACGCGATACGAGGGCAGCACTGAAAATTTCGGGAATCAACACAACATTACTATTTAAAAATGTATTTATTGCTTTTCGAAGTATTCTCCGCGAAATTTGACACATTTTTCCATACGATGGAACTAATCATTAAAGCAACCATTCCATTCGGAAGTTGGGGTCTCCAAAATGGCCGTTTTGTAGGCGTCCAAAGCTTCTTCAGGTGATGAAAATCTCTGACCACGCAATTTATTCTTATTTTAGGGAAAGTATAGAAATCATTAGGGCTTAGGTCGGGGCTGTACGGCGGATGGTCTAATAATTCTATGTTTTCTTGCTCTAAAAACTCTTTTGTTCTGTTCGCGGTGTGAGAACTCGCATTGTCGTGATGGAGGATGATGCGGCGGCTTTACGGAGTTCAGAAACGACCTGTGGCAAACAAATGCTAGCATACCATTCTGCATTAACCGTTCTTTGTCCCTCAAGAGGAATAGTCACAACATGGCCGGTTTTGGAGACAAACGTGGCCACCATTTTTTGCAACACTCCGTGAACGAACAGTTTTTGTTGGCTTTAACTCATTTTCGAACACCCAAACTCGTGACTGGTTTTTTGTTTCGGGTTCGTACGCGTATATCCAGGATTCGTCACCTGATACGATGTTGTATACAGCATTTGAGGATCCTGCGTGGAATCTTTCGAGAGTTCTGACACACCAAGCAACGCGAGCCACTTTTTGCTCTTCACAGAGCGAATGCGGTATCCATCGGGAAAACAACTTTTTACACCTAATTGTTCATGCAAGATTATTTGTATTTGACTCATGCCAATGTCTAAAGTTGCCTGAATTTCGCGGTATGTTACATGTCGATCTTCCTCAATCAGCTTACGCACAGCATCAACGTTTTCTTGGGTGAGTGCAGTTTTTGGACGACCTTGACGGGGATCATCACTGAGCTTGACACGTCCACGTTGAAATTCAGCAAACCAGCGATAAATTGTGGTTTTGGATGGGGCTTCATCACCAAATGCAGAAATCATCCGGTCAACACACTGTTTTTGTGATAAACCACTTCGAAAGTCATAATAAATCATCGCTCTTGAATTTTCTCGAGTCAATGCCATTTTCTCAACGACTAAACAAGTTTGACAAAACCTTGTGACAAGACCGAGATTCTTTTTTTAAATAAATAAATGGTATTCTATTTTTAAAACCAAGGAGTTTTCAATTAAAAAGATTTAAATATGACAGGAACAGTGGAAATATTCCATTCCCGATACTTTTAGTGCAGCCTATGTACGCCATAAATGTTCGTCTTGGCTTTTTGCGTTTTTGGTCATATGCGACGAAACCAACCAAACTTTATAAATTACCTACAACAAATGTTTTAATTTTTACCCGACTTCGGCAAAAGAAGGGTTATGTTTTTGACCGCGATGTATGTATGTATGTTTGTCTGTGCCCTCATAATATATTGAGTGCTTGTAAATACTTACATTACTTCATTTATTTATAAATGTCGCTTACAATAGTTGATACAGATGAAAGATTTGATTGAGGCTCCAAAACTACTGGACCGATTTTGATAAAAATACAAAAACATTTATGTAGTAAGTAATAACATTTAATTAAAAACAAATTGCTGGACATTTAACACATCGCCATCTAGCCCCAAGCTAAGTAACTAGACTTGTGTTATGGGTGCTAGATAACGGATATACTACTGTTTGTAAGGATACTTAACTGTGTCGCTACAAATATGCTACTTAAATACTATACTTATAATACATAGAAACAACCAGATCACAGACAAATATCTAAGCTTAAATACTTGTCTGAGGTGGGAAACGAACCCGCAACCCTGTGTTTGGCAGTCCGGCATGGTGACCATTGTGCCAACTGGGTCGAAGACCCGACAATGTCGGGTAAATAATAATAAAAAATATGTCGTTTTATCGCGGTCACGACCGGTTCTTATAAAATAAATGACCATACAAAATTTAACTCGTAAAATTATAACTCAACCAACAAATGAAAGACAATCTGGGGCACTCCGCACTGGGGCACTGGCACTGCACAAAGGTAAAGAGAAGCTTAAAGTGAAAAGGTACCGGCGCTCTCTCCATACAAACGTAGTCGACTGTTTACTGCCTGGATAGCACAAATACTTTTGTGCCATAAAACCTATAATTACCATGACTATGCCCTATGTTTCGGTTTTTTTTTTCATTTTATAATTATCATAGAAATGATAGATAGATAAACACTGAAGATTTAAAAACTTAAAAAAAAAGAAACTAAACATAAAAAAACTAAACAGCATGGTCATTTTGGTCATAGCAGTTAAAAGTTTTATACAACAAAAATATTAGCTCTAGTGTCATTATCCAGGGAGGAAACAGTCGACTACTTTTGTATGGAGAGAGCCCCCGGTACTTCCCCCTTAAATAAAATTAGTAAAAAAAAATAAAAAAATAAAAAAAAACAAAATTTAATATGAAACAGACCATAATCTTTTACTTATATAAAATTCTCGTGACGCGGTGTTAGTTACCAATCTCCACGGCTGAACCGATTTGCATGAATTTTTTTGTGTATATTCGTTAGGTCTGAGAATCTAAAGTACTTATAATAATAATAAAATAAATTTAAAAAACCCCCGACAAAAAATAATAAAAAAGTATGAACGTAAAAAGCCTAAAACAAGTAAAAAACTATTAAAAAAAAACGAAAAAAAAATAACCCCGAAATTATTATCCTACGTAAGTAGGTACATCTGAATTTTTTTGATTAAATATTGGCGCGTCGGGGGACCGCTCTTTATCTATAAAAACACCTTCATAAAATGATAATATTAAAAATTCTACGAATGGTTGGTTATGGGATTTTATGTAAAGTTTATGAAAATGTAAATTTTGTACATATTTTTTCTTTACAATCGCCGTAAAATTGAAAAGCTCAAAAAATGACGGGAATATTTAGGATCGGGGAAATTATTTAGGATTTTCACGATTTTTTTCTACGAGGCAAATCACTCTAATCGTGTTTCGAAGTGTATGGTATTTCTTCACCTTTGCGACAGTAGAAATATCATTCTATGGATTTTATTGGTTGATACCCAAAAACTGTTTCTAAGACACCTCGATCGCGCTTCTGGTCTTACCAACAACGTTTGCCGGGACAGCTAGTGTACTATATAATTACTGTAGAATCTGTGTAATTAAATAATGAAACATAAATATCAATGAGATGGTTGAGGCTGGTGGAGATTTAACAATTTGTAGATAAATGTCTGGTTTCATTTCGGTTCATCCTAATTTTTAAAACCCCCCATTTGCTTTTGGAACACGAAAAACTCAAGCGTCTACTCTGCGTCCACTAGAATGCGGTACCACCCTCGTTGGGAACGAGTGGTTTAGACTGCGGCACCGCAGACGCATCGCCACCGCTTGGTTGCCGATTGTTACGCGGTGCAGGCCACGACGGGAGCAAAGCGAAATGAAGTACCTAAGTCAAATCCTGGCGGTGTGGTGGGAGCAGAGTGGTGCGGCGACGACGACGGTGGCATTGTCTCCCGGAGCACTAATTGTATTCCTATCTTAAGTTGTATGCTACGGTTCTATGTGATAAGTGCTCTAAACTATAGCCAAATGTTCTCTTACCTAGCTCAACAAAAAGAATGAGGCGTAAGTCAGACAAATAGGTACATTTATCTTCTCAAGAGCACTCATGTTTTTCTTTTGATCTGATTAGATACAAACTTTTTACTAACCAATTAAAACGTCGCGTAGAGTTTAATACGAGTGCATTTATCATCATGGTAGGTACTTACTGTCAGTAGGTGGCACAAAGCAGTTGGAACTACTTGTAACCAATGTGATCTGGTGGTCAACATCTTTTGTCTCGACCGAGTCTCGATTGTTTATCGAGATGCCCATTTTCGTCTTCACACCTATTGCCCTATATGGATTTACCAATTATTTACGCAAACGCAAAAATAATAAGTAATTCGATGGAATCTTTGAAAGGTGTGTATGTAAATTGACGACATTTTTGTAGCTTCTATTCAGCTTCCCTGATAGGGTGTAGTAGCTGTAGGTGTTTTTGTAAGAGTAGATTTACCTGCCGAAGTTATACCTACTTGAATTTCCATCATCCCCCCTTACGCAAACTAAGGTGATATCATCCATCATTGTAAAATGCAAGATGTTTGAAATGCGGCCAATTTGATATGTGTGGCTCTTTTCACTAGTCTGCAGTCAGTAAGAGGCTGATCCCAAACAAACAAAGACCTGCATGTAGGGGAAGACTCCGCTGACCCTGACACTTATGTCAAACTGCGTCAAGAATTTTACCGAACGCGAAAAGGACGTTTATCAAACCGGCACATAGTTTCTTTTTTGGGCACGTTCATTGAGCTCTTAGTTATTGTTGAGATATGATCTAGGTATTCTGATTTCAGTCGAACAAACAACTCCATTTAAAATATTCAATTGTCCTCAATATCACTGATGAGTATGGTGTTGATGACTTTGATGATATGCGGTTAGAAACCGGATCATCCAGTTTGACAACATACAAAATAATTTCGCATGAAAGCGGAAATAGTTTGGCTATCGCAAATCCACAATATTAATGGTCCATAGAGGAAATGGTCGAAGTAATGGTCAGTGGTAGAGACGGTATATAAACTTTTATAGTTGATTCACTTCGGCGCAAGCTCCAATGTAAATAATATACGGGGATTGACTAAAAATAAACAGTTATCCATAAACAAAGTATTCGAAGAAGTTCAGTGTAATATGAAGTCATACTGTAACTGGCAGAAATCTCGTCTCAACTAGAATTGTAGTATAATTGAGTCAGTGTTTGTAGTAAGGGCGCTTAGTCTTTATAGCATCGGGAGAACGGTAAAGGCTCTGTAGGTTATGGCCGGATGGCTGTGCGGACGGACGCGAACGGTCGTTTTGCCAATCGCAACTTCACTCTCGCGAAAACAGAACATTCGTCGCAAATAACGCGAATCCTCGAACAATAAATCTCTCCGCCAGTCGGTTCATAAATAAATTAGACTAAAAAAATGTTTAAGAAACAATTTATTACTGTGTATTAAATAAAAAAAAGCTACATAAACCTAATTTACGTGAACAACTAGTGTTTAAATTATCAGAGTGTGGTTTCTAAGTATTTTTATAGGTAAGTATTATTGTAAGATTATGTTTATCTGAAGAGGAAGAATTTATATTATACTTATTTGCTTTTGGATCATAATTTACGATAAAAAAGTAATGACAATTTAACGTTAAATTGTAGGCTATAGCTTAAATAATTTTTTTTTTACTATTTTTTAGGCAAATGATATTCAATTAATTATGACATTTGCGTGAAACCGCAAAGGTTTTAATTTAAAAAGTTATCTCTACTAATGATTTTAAAAACATTCAGCTCATCCACGTCTTTGTTGAAATCCATTTTTTTTATCTTTGTTGAATGTCAATGTATTGCATCTGTTATGTATGTAGGCAGGGAGTTTTACTAGAGACTTTTCAGTCTGAAAATGCACTCCCCACCATTATCTACCCTACGTTAGTGTCTTTTAAGAGTTTGTTGTTTCCCAGTGCCGGCAAATAGCCTCCCCCATGTCCCTCCATGTGTCGGGGATGCATGATGTTTTATTTATCTAGTATTTTTAATCCTGGAAAATACCTATCAAAAAGTCTGAAATTTACCGTCGTCCGGTTCACTCGCGCCCAACTTCTTTTACTGATTGTTTATCCTTTTATTTTTTTCCAAGGTGGTTGCTTTTATTATTTTACACACAAACTCAATTGTCGATACTTACCTATCTACCTAATACCTATGTTTAATTTTCCCTAAAAACTGTTGTTATTAATCGAAAAGTTTGCCATTAGTTACTCCTGTTTTCTTCAAGCATAATTATTTTTAACAAGCATCTCAGCCGATTATAAATATTATAAACCTTTTACAAAGCCATAACTATTCGATAATCAGCATCAGTATTGACGTAAAATGAATTACCACTCATTCATAGTTCGTGCGGTAAAATGTGTAAGCATTGTGAATTATTACTATGAATAATTTACCTACAGGCTACTACACTATAATACAATATGTTTATTTATTTATGTATGTATACCTAAGTACTTAACTTATTGTATGATGCAGGGAACAAATCACGATGCCACGTGTTGTGTTTTAATATTTTCATAAACTTGTCTGACTCGCAGTGGCGTAGCGTGGGTCACTGTTGCCCCGAGCGGAGTCAGAATTTGCCGCACTTTTGACATCATAAAATTTATATTGTTGACAGTTTGCCACCCTTTTAACGGCATAAAAATAATAATGTTGGCAATTTGCCTCCATTTTGACGTTATAAGAATAATAATGTTTGTTTTTGTGAGAAAAAACGCCACGATATGAAAGAATTGAGCGAATAATATTTATTTTAAAACCATGTAAGGATGCAGGGCTCGTGATTTGTAACAACTGTATTTGACGGGACAAACATTCAATATGTGCAAGTGGGTAAGAGCTAACTTCTAGAAAAAAATATTTGTTTGAATGACCGTCAGTGATTGCACAAAATGTTTTTTCCAATTTTGCCGCCCTCGTAATATGGCGCCAGGGGAGGTGCGCCCCTCCGCCCACTCTCCCTATCGCTACGCTACTGCTGACTTGTAAACTAAATGCTTGTGCACTGAACATTGTTTATGGCCGTGATGTGTATTAGGAATGATTAGATACAACTGCACCCTGTAGTTTTACCCACGTAGTATGTATAGCCTATGCTTTATTCCATGGCTCCAGCTATCAACAAACCACGTTTTATCGCAATCGGTTCGATAGTTTTTGCGTGAAGGATTATTGGGCCTTGAAACATATTTGTTTTCACGGGGTGTAGGTTATAGTGAAAAACGCGATTTTAAGAAATTCCTACATGTCAGGATTTTTGCGACTATAATCCCGAAATAATATTAGCCGGGTCTAAAATCATTACCCTTCCGTGGTCGGGTGAAAACCATAAAAGCATACGGTGCGGGCGATCAAACTTTAATGCTGTAGTAAGTGGTAATATAATACAAAGACAGGACATTGTAAAATCCCAATGAGGTTGGAAAATACTGATGCCTGATGAGAAAGTCCATTGGACAATTCGGGACACGGTAAAAACTACCTGGAAAGATCGTATACATACAAAAGAACTTAAAACTACAAATAAATAAATATTGCAGGACAATCCACACAGCGCCATCTAGCCCTAAATTAAGTAACTAGACTTGTGTTATGGGTGCTATACAACGGATATACTACTTATATACTTTTCTTTTGTAAATTATACTTATAATACATAGAAACAACCAGACCACAGACAAATATCTAAGCATAAATACTTGTCTGAGGAGGGAATCAAACCCGCAACCCTGTGTTTGGCAGTCTGGCATGGTGACCATTGTGCCAACTGGGTCGTCAACTAAGTTATTTTAAAATTGGCTTAACCGCGACGGTAGCGATACTTTTTATGGTAATATTTAAAGGAAAACCTACAAAGGTATTAATTTATTTAAACAATCTTTAAACTAAATGTTTTTTATTTCATATCCATTCTAAGGTTGCGTAAAAGAGACCGTTTTCAGCGGTAAGGCCGCCTATTGTAACATGCTAGCTTTGGGGTTACTTTTTTTAATCATTACATAGTTTAAAACAAAGTCACTTTCCGCTGCCTGTCCCTATGTATGCTTAGATCTTTAAAACTACGCAACGGATTTTGATGCGGTTTTTTTTAATATAGATTCAAGAGGAAGGTTTATATGTATAATACATGCTTAATATAGCCCGATGCCGGGGCGGGTCGCTAGTTAACTATATTTGTTTGTGTGCGTGTGAAATTAAGCGTTCTATCTATCTATCTTTTCATTAGTTAAGTGGTAAGCATATTTCTATAAGTAACCATTAGCAGGCGATTTTAATTTATAAAAGTCAAGTGCGTGGTAGAAAGCAAATTGTAAGGGATATTCCACACGGTTGGGTTATTTCCACCCCCACTCGCCTTCAAAGCGAGTGGTATGGGGAGCTTCATCACTTCGTTACGTTGTTATTAATGGTAGATAACAGTCAGACACACCTTTAAATCAACCCTGGTCGATGTAAACGTGTACATTTTTCTCCAATTGCCCTCTGGCCTCGGTTTATTTTTGCCCATAATGGTTTTTACAACAAAATTCTGCTACTGTCTTAATTTAGATCTATGGGACCGTCCATTAATCACGTGATGTATTTAGGCATTTTAACCCCCCCTCCCCTCCCGTTTGGTGAGGTTTAAGACCACCCCCTCTCCCCCTATATCACGTGTATTTTTTGTAAGTACCTACCTACAAAGAATCTTATTTTTTTACCCGTTTAAATATCATCTAATTTTATTATAGAAAAATTTTCGCCGCGTTGCGATTGAGTATCGCGCGTTGACGAAAAATTAATACACGTGATATACTACTACACCATCCCCCCTCCTCCTTTGTGATATTTCATCGATAATTTTATGTTTTTTAAATGTGCTAATTTTTCCCTTTTATTTGATACCCAACAAGGCAATTTTTTCATTTTAGTCATGAGTTTATGTACTATAGTAGAGGGCGCTATAAAAAGAGATTTTTACAACAGGTAGGTACATAGGTAATTTTACTTATGTAGCAACTCACTATTATAGGTTTACACGTATGGTATAGATGGGTAGGTACTCAAAATGGTAAAGTCTGGTTTTATCTACGGCAAAAAAGAAACCGCATCAAAATCCGTTGCATAATTTTAATGGATAATGACACTAGAGCAAATATTTTTGTTGCATAAAACTTACAACTGCCGTGACCATGCCCCTATGTTTTGTGTGTTTTTTTTAAACTTAATTTCTATGATAATTTGAAAATGAAAAAAGAAACAAAATATAGGGGCGTAGTCAGTCATGGCAGTTATAGGTTTTATGGCACAAAAATATTTGTGCTAGTGTCATTATCCAGGGAGGAAACAGTCGACTACGTTTGTATGGAGAGAGCGCCCGCCGATACCTTTTCACCTTAAAGATCTAAGCATACATAGGGACAGACGGCGGGAAGCGACTTTGTTTTATACTATGTAGTGTAGTCACGATGAGGATTATTAATTAACGTAGTAGATCTCAGAAATACCTAAGCATGTGAGCTTATTATGCTTACGTTCAGCCATCCAGGGACATCAACCGCCCCGGTCGGCATTCAACAAGTACATATGTTAGGACCTGATTATCAAACAGGTGGTGCTCGCAAACAAGTTTTGTATTATGAGAGAAGTTTCACCTTTAGGTACTTTGATAAGGATAAGGATAAGGAAAACCCTAAGAAGTGTTGTACCTTAGGTAGTAGCCGTCGTCGTGAGGTCATTTGTGTTTGTCGTGTGCGACCATTTTTTAAGGAAATAAAATTACTTCGCGTAATCCGTATATAAAAAACTTACTATTGCCCGCAACTTCGTCCGCGTAGGAGTCGAAAATGGGCCAAGGAATCACGTTATCCCATACAAACTTTGCCCCCCTTTTCACCCCCTCAGGGGTAGAATTTGGGGAAATCCTTATCGGATGCCTACGTCATATAAAAAAACACATCCTCCAAGTTTCAGGTCTCTACGATCAGCGGTTTAGGCTGTGCGTTGATTCGTCAGTCAGTCAGTCATTCAGGACAAAGAATTTTATATGTAGGTATAGAAGATGTTATTGTCATCTTTAAAGAATTGTGTAGTTATCTAAATAGACAATCTTTCTCAAAAGATCCATTGGCCAGATCCAGGATGGATCTAGTGAGATATTTTTCTACCATTGGATCCAGATTTCAAGTTGTGGATCTATTATTATTTTTTACCCTACCCAAATCCATTATGGATCTCTCATTGGAAACAAAATTCAAGTTGTGGATCTACTTAGAACTTTTCTTCTCAGGGGATCCCTTGGCTAGATCCATGATTGATGGATCTATGATTTTTTGAAAACAACTATTTAACCGACTTCAAAAAAGGAGGACGTTCTCAATTCGTCATATATATATATTTTAGGTAGCATGTCTTAAACATAACTTTAGTATCAGACAGCCTCTTCTGCCCTAAATCATACACATTTTGTAGGTCATTTCTACATTTTCTGGTAGGTATTTTCTAAGGATGGTAACTATGAAATTATCACCTTTTCATGAGACGTAATGATGTCCATTGAGAGGCTCTTAAGAGTTGTCATAGTGAAAATGTAACAAGTGGAAAAGTGTTTCGAACCCTTTTGGCTCGATGCCGTGGCGCAGTAGGCGAATGCCCTATATGCGACGCAGAACCTCTTGCGTCGAACCGCTTCGATTCCTGCCTCATACAAATTTGTATGTTATTGGTTAGGGGTTTCTATATGTATGTATGTAAAAAGTATTTATTTACAAAAGAAAAAGATATAAACCCTCTCAAGTATCCTATCGTTTCTCTAGCCACAATGACATAAGCCTAGTTACTCAGTTTGGGGATAGATGGTGCTAAAATTTCCTGCAATAGTTATTAATTATTATAATATTAGTATAGAAGTATTTAACGATCTTTGGCTAAAGGTTAATTTATAAATAGGACCCTACTGAAGAGGACTAGTTGCGGAAAACAGCCCGTATTCAAAGGTTTTGAGAGTGATTTGTTTTTATTTAAAACTAGCTGCGCCCCGCGGTTTCACCCGCGTAAGTCCCGATCCCGTAGGAATTGACTCTAGAAAACGTTTGTATGGGAAATAGAAAAGGGCTGTATTTAGGGTTTTCCCGGAAATTATTCGATTTTTTCTCGCCTTTTAAACCTTCCCTAGACCTCCACGAACATTTCAAGACTAAGATAAGATAAATCCGTTCAGCCGTTCTCGAGTTTTAGTGAGACTAACGAACAGCAATTCATTTTTATATATATAGACTAGCTGCGCCCCGCGGTTTCACCCGCGTAAGTCCCGATCCCGTAGGAATTGATAGGGTTTTCCCGGAAATTATTCGATTTTTTTCTCGCCTTTTAAACCTTCCCTAGACCTCCACGAACATTTCAAGACTAAGATAAGATAAATCCGTTCAGCCGTTCTCGAGTTTTAGTGAGACTAACGAACAGCAATTCATTTTTATATATAAGATAGATTAGTTTTGCCTCTGTCGACCTTATGTAGGCCCAATCAATAACTTAAGGGCAGGTGCTAATAAAGCTACCAAAATCGACCTTTGTTTTAAGCAACTCTAAGTAATCAAATACTCTTTTTTTGATATTTGGATATAAATAGATATTGTAGTTTAATAACCATATTTTTGTTTATTGTGGTTGAAAACATGATATGAACAACTTCGTTCGATAAAAAAAATGTTAGAAAACCGAGAATTATTAGATCGTTTATCGGGTTTTATTCAAAAATAGATAACGTTTGTTTCAAAAAATGAATCAATTGATAGGTTTTGACCTCTCGGAACTATATTTGTGGATAATAATGCTAAAATGTTTTGCATATCGATCAAATATAACAGTTAGCACGCAGCACGCTACGTTTTTGAGAGTGGGGGCTAAGGTAATGTATGGGCCTATACACGGTACTGGAAGAGCGCCTTAATGTTGTTATGTTAATTGCCCGAGGTTTGTCCCTACATTTTTTCCTTATATTTTCTAAAATATATACCAATATCTTATAATTTACCACTTAAAATACAGTAAGTAAGCATCCATTATCGCGATAAAAACAGTTGTGAATAAACCGGGCGGGTGTTGGTAGGCGGTCACGTGTGGAGCTCAAGAGGTTGGCACACAGACTTCCCTCAAGTTGTAGGCGGCTCGAACTGCTTTTAACCGGTGCGTGCCGCTCCAAAGCCTTCGCACTTCGTACTCAATAACTTCGAACTACCGAAACTCAGCCAAGCTGTGGCCAAGCTTACGATTGCGACGCCTCTCTGCCTGCTAAATGGTAGATGTACATCATGATAATTTATTTAATTGTACGTGCCTATTCTACATCAATTCTAGAATGATGAATATACGCTAACACATTAAATGTAGTAGGTTAGGTGTCGGTGATATTTTATTTGTTGGTACTTTGAAAACAGATGCATATAAATTAGTAACATTACTCACTGTTCAACAACAAGAAAATAAATGATATTCAACAGAGTAGAAACTTTTTGTAGGGTTCCATCCAATATGTGGTTCTATCCATCTATATTAGAAAAAAAATTGAGAGGTGTCAAGGGACACCCGGATGGAACGAAGTTTCTTTCGATTAATAAGTGAAGGAATTGTAATAAATTCAAAAAGTGTCGTTGCAACTTTTGATCTTAATTTTTTCCGTCTAGCCTCCTTTCGCAATGCGCCATAAGAAACTTCGTTCCAATGACAAAAAACTGGATAGGTGCATTACTGAATGTTTTTTTTAATCTACATTGGCACTGGCAAACTACATTAGGTACTAACTTTTTGTTTTAAATAACAGATTTTTTTAATCATTGGCTTCTCTTCAAGATTAGGTCTTTATGATACCTTACAGAAAAAAATAAACAGAAATGAAAACAGCAGTCGTAGGACCGTTCCTATTAAATATTTTCTATATATGTAATCATCTGTTACAGATTGTCATAAAATTATGTGGTTACGACCAACGACAAGAAATAATCAAATTTCTATAAAACTGCTAGAGGTGGTTTCTTATAAAACAAGTTTTCGGTAGTCTACCGGATTCTACTATGGAAGATAACAGGTAATTAAATATTTTAACTGGTAGGTATGTTACATTATAAGTAGGTACAATTTAATTAAGAATAGTTGATAAAACCTTCCGCTGTATTATTTCCTTTCCCTAGAGATCTGTCGGCAGAAAACTCTTCACAGGGTTAGACTTGCTTTAGTAATAACTTTATAATGTAATCTTTTTTGTATATTTCTTGTGTACTGAATTTATTAAAAGAAGAGACACAAAGGCTGATAACCGCTCAATATAGCTAGACCAGACCTAACATATATGTATAACTGTGTCCAAACTCATTAAATTTTTATGTATGATACCTACTTTATACCAGTTCCTTTACGGTACAATGAATGAACTACGTAGGAAGGTATCTACGTCATATACATAGGACTTTCCTTAATAAGAGTCATTTAAATTCAGGAAAAAAACAAGAACGATAAATTATATTTAAGTAGGTCAACACAAATCTTGATAAGTAAGTAGCATGCATAATTTTTAGTGGAACCTAGCCAATATTCGAATAGAAAGCGAAAGATCTAACATCACTTAATTACGTTTGACATCGAAACAATTCCGACAACGCTCCTAAATTCTAGGTTCACAGTATCTATGTGTGTTGTGGATAATGAGAAGAAGAATGGCATCCACATGGGAGCCAGCATCATATCCCGACCACTGCGATCCTCAGCCGAGACCGCAGAGCGAGGGGTGGGCGGCATCAGTCCCACCTCACAATCCGACACCTGGCTACACGATGCAGGCTGGAGGAGAAAGAGATCCTTGGCTCAACTTACTAGGGAAGCTCTACCAAGAATGGAGAACTATAGGAATTCAAAACGAGCCCTGAAACGACCCAGTCTTGGTGAGCTGCATGGAGATCATCTCATTACTGAAGAGGTAAGTTGAATTTTACATATTAATACTATATATAATATTTAATACATATATATGTATATACAAGGTAATTGGTAATACTAGCAAGCCGTTGAGGGCTACTTCTGTTCACCTAAACAAACAACTTTTGTTCTACTTTTGGAAAAACGACTTTTTTTTCTGAAAATTTTGAAGTCAGTGCTCTATCTATGTACGATCAAACTAAAAGTAAACAATTTAAAATTGAGAATAGGTATGCAAATCTATGATTATTCCGCCATTAAACTTTAAAATACGACTGCGATTATTATACGATTATGATTATTATGGTTATTCAAGACTTACCTACTACCAGAAAACTGAAACGAAATTGCGGCAGAGTACCTACATAATGCAAATATAATAATTATAGAGACATTATAAACGAAACCTTGTGTTCAAAGTAAACAGACATTACCAGATGTTGCTATATGTACCTGAACGTCGAGAAGCATATTTAAAACATGCTCCGTTTCCGGCGGTGACTAAGCTAAAAACGAAACAAAAAAAATACGTCTAATTACTCGTATTTGGTGAAAAGTCCAGTTTTCACCGGATAAAGCTAGATTGGATCAGCTACTTTGTTCACTGAGGAAAATTGAAACGAACAATATTGTTATAGTAACTTGTAGTTTGCATTGTGCATGGCTACATTCAAGGTTTATTCTGTTTATGTAAGTAAGTTAGTAGATACGTACTACGTAGGTGTACTTACCCTACAATATATCTAATCACTGGAAAGTATATCTGTATGTACCTATAGGTACACAATGATAAAGATTGCATGCAATCAATTCAAGGGCACCAGCGCTCTCTCCATACAAACGTAGTCGACTATTTCCTCCCATAAAACCTATAACTGCCATGACTATGCCCCTATGTTTTGGTTTTTTTCATTTTCTAATTTTTATAAAAAATAATATTAAAAAAACTGAAATAAAGGGGCAAGGTCATGGTAGTTACCTATAAGTTTTATGCAAGAAAAATATTTGCTCTAGTGTCATTATCCAGGGAGAAAACAGTCGACTACGTTTGTATGGAGAGAGCCCCCGGTACTCTTAATGTTGAAGACCCAGTTGGCACAATGGTCACCATACCGGACAGCCAAACATAGGGTTGCGGATTCGATTCCCGCCTCAGGCAAGTATTTATGCTTAGATATTTGTCTGTGGTCGGGTTGTTTACGTGTATTATAAAGTATATATTTACAAAAGAAAAGTATATAAGCAGTATATCCGTTGTCTAGCACCCATAACACAAGTGTTAGTGACTTAGCTTGGGACTAGATGGCGATGTGTGGAATGTCCTGCAATATTTATTTATTTATATTTATCCAACTCTCATTTTATTTTCTATGCGACTTTGACCTTCGTTAAAACACCTCGTTACACTACACTCTACAATCATTCACAATACTATTTTTATAATCTTCTTCTATAATATAAAAATGAATCGCAAAATGTGTTGGTAAGCGCATAACTAAACAACGCCTGGACCAATTTGGCCAATTCTTTTTTTGGTCTGTTTTTTATTATCAGGAGAAGGTTCTTATGAAATAAAAAATTAAGAAAGTTGCGCAGAAAATTATTACGCGGGTGAAACCGCGGGGCGTAGATAGTGGTTAATAAAAACGAGAGACTTGTCATATTTTTATGTGAAAATAGCTGCGCCCCGCGGTTTCACCCGCGTAAGTCCCGATCCCGTGGGAATATCGGAATAAACAGCCTATAAAGGCATCTGTTAATCCAGGTCTCTAGCTGTCTACATAAGTATAAGCTTTTTGTAAAAAAAAGCGACTTTGTTGGTATCTTTTGTCATCGAAATGCAGTATGCTTCTGTTCAGTAGTTTTTGCGTGAAGAAGTAACAAACATACAAATACACAAACTTTCACATTTATAATATTAGTAGGATGAATTAATCGACTTTCTGCAAAATATCGTGTTCTGTTTCTTTCTGTGTTGTACAAATTAAGTTATATATCTATCTATCTATCCCTTAGACTTCGCTCACAATATTGTATTTTGAATTACCTATGCTTATGCTTGCAATCTTTCGCTTAAAATCTACGTTGCATTAATTCAGCAGTGCAATGCATAACTGCTGCTTTTGAACATAATGGTGCACAATCCATAGATCTTCGCTTAAAATTGTGGAGTTTTCAACACAGTGTGTGGATATTTTAACGGGTATTACCCGTTATAAAGTCTTAAGAGGAAAGGGTACCGGGCGCTCTCTCCATACAAACGTAGTCGACTGTTTCCTCCCTGGATAATGACACTAGAACAAATATTTTTGTTGCATAAAACTAATAACTAATGCCCCTTTGTTTTATTTTTGTTTTTTAAATCTTAATTTCAATGATAATTAGAATATGAAAAAACATAGTGGCGTAGTCATGGCAGTTATAGATTTTATGCAAAGATATTTGCTATAGTGTCATTATCCCGAGAGGAAACAGTCGACTACGTTTGTATGGAGAGAGCGTCGGTACCCTTTCACCTTAAACAATAAGTTATATTACAACATGAGGATAACGGTATTACTTACCCAATTCTTTACAAATAACCTTAACTTGGATCATTTCAAATTTAACAGTCTGCTTAACGTTTTTACCCTAAAACACCCTTATCATTCTATGGAATTTAGTGGTTGATACCCAAAAACTGTTTCAAAGACACCTCTATCGCGCTTCTGATCTTACCACTTCTTACCTATCATGCACGTATTGATAATTTGTACGAATAGAGATATTGTAACAATCTTAGAATTGTACGTAATGATAACTTGTACGAATTGAGAAATTGTACCGATTTTAGAACTGTACGAATTGCTCATTGTACGTACTGATAGTTTGTGTAAAATGAGAATTGATCGAATTGCGATATTGTACTGATGGCGATGCTCCCGTTGAAACTAAAATATGGTTTAACCTTTATTGATACCACATGTTCATATGTGGTTTTTAATTCGAATAGAAAAGACCTGAAACAGATCATTATTGCAATTATAAAACAAACGGTGTCTATCATGTCACGTCATCTGTCAGTCATCCACATTCAAAGTAGATTTGTTGGTAGGTATGTTGATAATAATCAGCATCACGTTTAACTACTACCTAGACAGTATAATACCTACCTCACTTGATATCAACGTACCTATTGTATGTTGGGTTCAGTAGCGTAGCGATAGGGGGGGGGGGGCACCATTAGAAGGGCGACAAAATAGGAGAAAAAATATTTTGTACGGTCACTGGCAGTCAGACGATTCATATTTCAAGAAATCAGCTCATATGAATGTCCCTCCCGACCAATAAAGTTTTTACAAATCACGAGTCGCCCCGCATCCATACATGGTTTTGAAATAAATATTTTTCGCTCAATTCTTTCTTATCGTTACGTATATCTCCAAAAGCCAACATTAATATTTTCATGACGTCAAAAGACGACAAATTGCCAACATTATTATTTTTATGACGTCAGAAGGGCGACAAATTGCCAACATTATTATTTTTATGACGTCAAAAGGGCGGCAAATTGTTTATATTATATTTTATGACGCCAAAAGGGCGGCAAATTATAACTCCGCCCTGGGTGACAGTGACCCACGTTACGCCACTGGTTGGGTTGTACCTACATATTTGTATTTTATATAATGACTAGCTTTTGCCCACGTAAATGATTCCAGTAAGATTGTACAAACTTTCTCGGAAAAATATTTCTTTTCGAATGTTTTTCCGTCATACAAAGACCACACCCTCCAAGTTTCAGGTCTCTACGATCAGCAGTTTAGGCTGTGCGTTGATCTGTCAGTCAGTCAGGACAAAATATTGTTCTTGTATAGACTAGCTTTTGCCCGCGACTTCGTCCGCGTAGAATTAGTAGATTGGACCAAGGAATCACGTTGTCCTATACAATATTTGCCCTCCTTTTTCACCCTTAGGGGTAGAATTTCAGAAAATCCTTTCTTATCCGATGCCTACGTCACACAAAGAATAGACCCTCCAAGTTTCATGTCTCTACATTTAGCGGTTTAGGCTGTGCGTTGATCCGTCAGTCAGTCAGTCAGCAGAAAGTATTTTATATGTATAGAAGTATTGAAATCTTTAGCTCTGTAGCGCTAAGATAATCCTTGTTTGTCTTGGAGTTAAATGTGTTAATTGTTTTAGGACGAGAAAGATCTAAGACAAAGAGATACTAAATCACCGACGCCTGCCACTGGTATCAAATTAGGATGGATTCAGGTAATTATAAGTACTTACTTACCTATTTAAAAAAAGGAAACTCTGTTCTGTATGATTAGATAATATTATTTTAGTGTATTCAAGTTAATGCTAAACTTAGTATCCTACTTTTACCGATGTTAAACTTTTACGAAAAAATCAGAAGTGGGATCTTTTGTTCTGTTAAGTGATAGTTAATTATTTTGAACAGGGTGTGCTGATACCATGTTTGCTAAACATCTGGGGTGTGATGCTTTTCCTTCGGATATCCTGGGTGGTGTCTCAAGCTGGTATTGGCCTGTCTCTGGTCATCATCGCCATATCTGCTATAGTCTGTGTTATAACCACGCTTTCTATGAGCGCTATTTGCACAAATGGAGAAGTCAAAGGAGGTAAAATACATTTAATATTTTGCTTTGAGAGATATAATGGAAATTAATGTTATTTTGTTTGATTTAAGGTGGAATATACTACATAATTTCTCGATCTCTGGGCCCGGAATTCGGTGCATCAGTCGGGATTATATTCGCATTTGCAAATGCAGTAGCAGCAAGTATGAACACGATCGGTTTCTGCGACTCCTTGAACGATTTGCTCAAATCGCACGGCTTGAAGATCATAGACGGTGATCTGAATGACGTCAGGATCGTGGGAGCCGTCGCCCTGGTCGTCATGTGCATTATCTGTGCAGTTGGCATGGATTGGGAGAGCAAGGCGCAGGTAAACAGTTTTAAACTCATTATCTTTTGACACGTGCTGTGCACATTACCACCGTAACTATTCGGTTGATATGAGTATAATAGGTTTCTATGCGATAAAGGATTGTTGCAAGTTACCTAGCTTTATTACAATGTATTTTATACTCCTGAATCTATTTAGATGAAATTATTTCAGTTATAAGCGGAGATTATCAATTGTGTATTATGTAGAATTGTAACGTCTTTACGCAGAATTTCCATGGTAGTTCGACTAGTTTGGATGCCCTCTTGTGTAAGCAGCCGGCAATAGAAACCGAGATTACTGGAAATGATTTACGAACTGCCAACGGAAATGTTCGCTGGCTATAGTGCATAGGTTCAGTCATTTCTATTTTTGTAACAAAATAGTTCAGTACGATATAAAAAGACTAAAAATACCTGAGTAAAAATACCTAAGTCGTTGACTTTTAGAGTATTCTTTACCTGTTTTTGTTAGAGGATAAATTTAAAGTAAACAAGATAGTAATGAATCGGTAGTCCGTAAAACTACCTACTTAATTTACGTGAAACCCGATGCCTCAGACGAGACAAATAATAGCGAGGGAGGCATCTCAATTGACCTCATGCGGAGCTCATGTCCTCCAACTAAATGTTTTACTATACCTATATAGGTTATTTGATTACTTGTTTCTAAGGGATGAATGTAGGAAATTGTTTTAAGATGAAAGGGTACCGGGGACTCTCTCCATACAAACGTAGTCGACTGTTTTCTCCCTGGATAATGACACTAGAGCAAATATTTTTATTGCATAAAACTTATAACTGCCATAACCATGCCCCTATGTTATTTTTATTTGTTTTTGTTTTGGAACGAAGTTCCTTATCGCGCGTTGCGAAAGGGGGCTAGACGGAAAATATTAAGACCAAAAGTTGTAACGACACTTTTTAATTTTATTACAATATCTTCACTAATTAATCGAAAAGAACTTCGTTCCATCCGGGTGTCCCTTGACACCTCTCAAGTTTTTTAAATTAGAACATGAAAAAAAAACAAAACATAGGGGCAGTTATAGTCATGGCAGTTATAGGTTTTATGACATAAAAATACTTGTGCTAGTGTCATTATCCAGGGAGGTAACAGTCGACTACGTTTGAATAAAGAGAGCGCCGGTACCCTTTCACCTTAAGGGATGCTCCAGGCTGTGCTCCAGAGTGTTGATCAGTTCTTTCTTTTGAATAGGACTAGTTAGTATTCTAAAAACTGGCCAAGTGCGAGTCGGGTTCGCGCACGAATGGTTCCGTACCATTTGTGTGGGAACCCCACATTTTTTTCTGTTTATTTGCTGTTATAGCGGCAATAGCAATAATCTGTGATAGACAGAGATGGACAGTGAAGTCTTAGTGATACGGTCCCGTTTTTACCCTTTGGGTACTGTACCCTAAAAACACACATGTAAAGATTAAAGGTTCCAGACGCTGTCTATCTCGCTAGACTATTCTAGAGAAGTCATAAATTCAATTTTTGTATCTATATGCAAATTTCTATTTATGAGCAATAAAAAGATAAATGTAATTTTAAAACTAGTGTGACCTATTAAGACGAGGTGGTAAGACCAGCAGCACGATAGAGGTGTCTTAAAAACAGTTTTTGGGTATCAAACACTAAACTCCATAGAATGATATTCCTACTGTCCTAAAGGTGAAGAAATGCTTTGTATTGTCATATACTTTGAAACACGATTAGAGTGATTTGTCTCAATAGAAAAAAATCTTAAAAATCGTATTTTTTTTTAAATTACGGCGATTGTAAAGAAAAAACAAGTACAAAATTTGTATTTTCATACACCTTACATCAAATCCCATAAGGTAGTACAGATGGATTTTCACTAAAATATATGTTAGTCTTTTAATTACATAAAACAGTTAAAATGACCATTTCGCGGCGCGTGGGGGAAAGAGATAAAGTCATCGCTCGGCGCGCGCGTGGGTAAGGGACAAGGGTTTTCAGATCCTACTTCACCTTAAGACTGTCAAAGTCAAAGTCAAAAATCTTTATTCCTTTTAATGCTTAATACCTAGGTATAAGATCACTTAGACACGTCTTAAAAATTAAGTTAGGATGTGTGCCTTCGGAACGCGCCCACCAATGAGAAGAAGGCACAAGAAACTCATGGGGTTTTTTTGTTTCATGTGATCACGCTCACAAAGGTCAATATTACAAATATTTGAAAGTATTATTTGAAATAGAGCAATTAAAGTCACATCCAAGGGTTGTTATCATTAAGGTAAGACGAAGTATCATAGTACGCCTTACTGCCCAATTTATGCTTTATAAAAGTTTTGAACCTGGTAATGGATATCATATACATCTTTAGGTAATTTATTATAATAGAGCGCACATGTATTATTAAACGACCTGTTTATTTTCCGGAGCTTACTACCGGGCACGGTCAGTTCATCCTTATTTCTTAAGTTGAAATTATCACCAGGCTGTATCTCATGAACCATAGCTAGACAGTTTAAATTTTCACAGATTATTTTCTGTGTAGTTTTGGCTACGCTCAAACATTTGCTCCGCACAATTCCGATTGGAAAACTTAGCAAGATAATATCGGTCGCGCACGTCATAGGTGGACACTGAACAGTGCCCTATTTTCCTTCATCACCGCGAACTAATTAACGGAAAGTAGATAGATAGATAAATATCACTCGTTGTAATGGAAAGGTCATCAAAACTGTGTTCAGACGTAAACTAGGTGGCACGAAGGAAGATTGATGTGGGCTTGCGACGCGACGCCATTTTCTAAATTAACTTAATTGAGTTAATTTTCACAGTAAAAGCTTCGAGTAGAATTCTTAGCAATAAATTACGGTCGATAGAATATTTGCAGACCCCCCGTAGAGCTCCAAAACGGCTGTTATTACGGTTTTCAACACAAGCCAGATTCTAGGCACCTGTTTAAGTAAAGTCTTTTAACTTATGAATTTATCAAACAAAAATCGTTAGAATTAAACATTCCAATATTAGTAATTTTAAAACTATACGGTGGGTCTGTAATTATGCTGCCCACCGTACGTGCTTGTAATAAGGGGCATGGTCATGGCAGTTATAAGTTTTATGCAACAAAAATATCTGCTCTAGTGTCATTATCCAAAGAGGAAACAGCCGACTATGTTTGTATGGAGAGAGCGCTGGTACCCTTTCCTCTTAATAAAGGTGGCAGGTGACCCTTATTACCCGCTGGTACCTTATTTATATACCTTGAGGTACCTAAAAGCGCCAGTTATTTGGAATCGGAGTTAGATTTTTGTTTTATTAGTCTTTGTGAGTACCCATTACAATGTAAACGTTGCTAATGGACACTGATGGACAATCCACGTTAAAATTATTAATTTTCCTGAGAAATAAAGGTGTGGGAGAATTCGGAATATTATAACATACAAGTTTATGGGGAATTAGGGAACGGCGGCGGGGAATCTATACTAATACTAGCTGTCCCGGCAAACGCTGTTTTGTCATTAAAAAAAAAAAATAGATGTTGGCCGATTCTCAGACCTACTCAATATGCTCACAAAATTTCATGAGAATCGGTCAAGCCGTTTCGGAGGAGTATGGCAACGAAAACTGTGACACGGGAATTTTATATATTAGATAACTCCCGATCCCGTGGGAATATCGGTATAAAAAGTACCCTATGTTACTCCCAACCAAGTTTCAACATAATCAGTCCAGTAGTTTAGGAGCATATTCGTTACAAACAAAAAATATTTCCTCTTTACAATATGAGTAAAGAAGTATAGATTATGATATAAAGAGGAAAGATTAGATTTTGTTTGCATTGAATAGGCTCTGAAACGACTAAATCGATTTTGATAAAACTTAGTATGAGGATACATTGATTCATTGGGAATGACATATGCTTATTTTATCCCACGGGGTAAGTATTTTATAAGTATAAATTTATTAACTATACAAGACAAACTGCGCCGACCCCATATAAATTGGGATAATGGCAGGCAGGCATGATGATGATGGTGATGAAATTTATTACCTACTAGCTGCGCCCCGCGGTTTCACCCGCGTTTGTCCCGATCCCGTGGGAATATCGGTTATTCGATTTTTTCTCGCCTTTTAAACCTTCCCTAGACCTCCACGAACATTTCAAGACTAAGATAAGATAAATCCGTTCAGCCGTTCTCGAGTTTTAATCAGATAGATAGATAGATAGATAAACACTTTATTGCACCATAAAAACAGAACGCAAAATGATTACATACAACAAAAACAAAAATAAATTCTAACTTATAACTACTTATATGCTAAAAGAAAATTGATATTTAGTACCTTACAATATGGCACAATGGGCGGCCTTATCGCTAAAAGCGATCTCTTCCAGGCAACCTTTGGATGGACAAGAATTAAGGAAGGGGATCAGACTAACGAACAACAATTCATTTTTATTTATATAGAAGATATACTTATACATATATGTAGGTAATAAATTTTTAAAATCACCAGGAAACTCATTAAAAAAATTATACTGTAGCGCGTGTTTATAGTACATAATAATCACGTGTGACAACTGTTTTCCAATGGAAATATCTAACCTACCCATCGGATTCATGCGCTTGAGAGAGTCAATTATTTTATACATTTCCCGATAACATGTTTGTTATTGACAGGTCAGGTGTATAAAGCACCAGCGGATAATAAGGAACACCTTAATTAAAAACTTAATTTCGTAAAATGATAAATACAAAAAAACAGGCAAAAGATAAATATTTGCCTTATCGTCAATTTGAAAAACAATTCATTTGTTTAAATGTATAACAAATAATTCATCAAATTAAAAATACTTATATAATAAATGAATAAAATAAAAAGACATACACATTTAACATTATAAATACAAATAAATGAAGTGACCAGTTAGTCAAATAACCCGCCCCTTATCGTACCCGGCGTAAAGGTTCCCATAATGCTAGAAGCATTGCCACGCTGAATTCATTTGTTTAATTTATTGATAGTTTGTCACTAATATAATAGTACATTGTTACCCTAGGTGTGAAAGTAACTCATTGAGTCCCGAGACGGAGTCTTGGGACTTAGACTCGGGACTCAAACTAGAGTAGTTCGAGGGATTTAATGAGTCTTTTACCCGAGGTAAACACTGTGCTTTTCATTACGAATAATACATAAAATTCTTCATAATAACGAGAGTGAATGAGAGACTCCATACTACCTCTGGCAGTATGCATGAGCCGTGTGAAGCCATAATTGTTATTCTTTGGTGAAAACCAAAGCAAGGAGATTAGGTTTTTGAAGTTCCTAATGCGTAATGATACTGATACTGGCTACAAGCACATTGCACAAGCCGCGCGAAGCCATAATTTGACATGACAGCTGTCAGTGAAAGCGATTTCCCTAGGGCTGAAAGTTTTTCTTTCTACACGCTCTTCAGGCATCTTTAGACCTACTTTCGGAGTATGAGTAATGAAAAGGTTTTTTAAAAACCTTTTAGTGGCCCTTATTACCTGCAGGCATCCTGCAGTTAATAAGGGCCACTACTTACCTTACCTATTTGCGTAGTTGCTAAGTATAGATATATTGAAGTTGTAACGGAATTGCCATTCTTCTGTCATTTAACCAGACAAACTGCCATGCGATACTGATTCATGGTAGATATTCCAGACTCTCGTACTAAGTGTTTCGTTTCATTCCTTATAGCAAGGGAGGGTATGCGTTAGGTTAGGGTTTAGTGTGCCAAACGCAGTTTCCAACAGCCGCAAAGCGAGCGGCGGAATCATGAAGACTTGCAGAGCACCCGCGCTCACTCGTAATTTGTACCGAGGAGGCGGATCCAGCTCTCACTATGTGTATACCAGCCCCCTTAGACAAGATCGCTTTCCATTATCGATATCGCTAATCGATATATTTTGTTTTTTTATTTTTTTGTATGCACATGACTTATGCCAACGAAAAGTCAGGTGTTTTTGCGTTAAAGAAAAAAAATGGTAGACAAGTTTAATCTTATGCCAATTTCATACAATGGCCCAGTTGGCACAATAGTCTCCATGCCGGACTGCCAAACACAGGGTTGCGGGTTCGATTCCCGCCTCAGACAAGTAGGTATTTATGCTTAGATATTTTTCTGTGGTCTTGTTGTTTCTATGTATTATAAGTATATATTTACAAAAGAAAAGTATATAAGTAGTATATCCGATATCCGTTGTCTAGCACCCATAACACAAGTCTAGTTACTTAACTTGGGGCTAGATGGCTATGTGTGAAATGTCCTGCAATATTTATTTATTTTTATTTTATTTAATGCTTTACGTCAATTTCATACAAAAAAACTGTCGATTGGCGATGTCGCTAATGAAAATAATCTTGTATAAGGGCGCAGAAAAGACTACGTGTTTGCGATGTATGCCGTGTTTTGACACTCAGACATAGCGTAGGTTTAAGAAAAAAAATTAGCACTCAAATTAATCGAATCTACGATTTTTTACTGATTGTGAAATTCTGTCGTCTATAATATGTGGTAACATACTTTGATGTTTGTCCTCAGAACTTCCTAGTCGCGATCATAGTAGGTGCGATGGTTGACTTCGTAGTCGGAACCATCATGGGCCCAAGGGACGACATGGAAATTGCACAAGGATTCGTTGGTTTGAGCAGTAAGTGGCTATTATTCATTCTTAGCAAGCGCCGCGCTCCGCGATTTCGTTTACTAAGGTACCTGCGAGAAATATGGTCACCTTAAAAACTAAAAATTTCATAAAAATAGGGAAAACTACTTAAAAACATGTAAATAAATAAATATTTTCTTTGTTGTCAATCTGAAAAACAACACATTTGTTTATTTACTTGTTACTAATATCAAGTACAGTCGGCTGCATAATTGCAGCCCTCGGTAGAGTTCGAAAATTACTATTTTTGGAATGTTTACATTTTAACAATTTTTGTTTGACTAATTGATGAGTTAGAAGACTTTAAACTTCAACTAAAGCAGGTGCCTATAATCTTGCTTGTGTTGAAAACATTCTTATAATAGCCGTTTTGGAGCTCTCCCACCGGGTCTGCAATTATGCAGCCGACCGTACCTTAGATATTTTTTGCTTATTATTTTAAGCTGTATGAAAGGTCGAATCGTCCAAAATCATTTTATCTTAAATTATGTTAGTTGTTTTAGGCTTCAAAAGGTAAGAAACCCCTAGATCACTTTCTTGTCCGTCTGTCTGTTTCCTTATGTAGATATAAATAAGGAACTTCATTCCAATAACAATAGAATATTGTTTCAGGTGGGACTGTAGCTCAGAATTTCTACCCAGACTTCCGATATAGTGAGAAATTGAACCAAGACTTCTTCAGCGTATTTGCTATTTTCTTCCCATCTGTTACTGGAATTCAAGCTGGCGCAAACATCTCGGGTGATCTTAAGGTTAGTTGGTATTCACAGAGTGGATCCACCGGTGGATTGGATTAGTAGTGGGTCGTCATTAACGCTAATTCGTCATACTAGCGCAACTCGTCATAAACGCTACTCGTCATAAACGCGACTCGTCGTTTTCGTAACTTGTCATTTTCGCAATTTGTCACACGAACCTTAAGGCGCTCTTCCAGTACCGTGTGTAGGTATTCACATTACCTTAGCCCGCGCTCTTAAAGACGTAGCGTGCTGCGTGCTAACTGTTATATTTGATCGATATGCAAAACATTTTAGCATTATTATCCACAAATGTAGTTCCTAGAGGTCAAAACCTATCATTTGATTCATTTTTAGAAACAAACGTTAACTATTTTTGAATAAAATCCGATAAACGATCTAATAATTCTCTGTTTCCAAAAATTTTTTTTATCGAAAGAAGTTGTTCATATCATGTTTTCAACCACAATAAACAAAAATATGGTTATTAAACTACAATATCCATTTATATCCAAATAACAAAAAAAGAGTATTTGATTACTTAGAGTTGCTTAAAACAAAGGTCGATTTTGGTAGCTTTATTAGCACCTGCCCACCTTAAGCATTACATTTCTCTCATTTTACAGCTGTCCTTATATTGAATCACAATGCACGATTATAATTATATTAATAAACTATAAAATCATAAATTACATAAATCAACAATCCAATCATAAGAGAAATGGTTATGCTTATGAAAATGATTATGATTCGTGTGACGAATTGCGAAAATGACCAGTTGCGAAAATAACAAGTTACAAAAATGACAAGTTACAAAAATGACGAGTTTCCGTTTATGACGACCCACTACTAATCCGGTGGTTTTTTTTTTAAACATAAGCTATTTTTTTTCTTCTTGTAGGGTTTTTTTCATAGGTTTTTTTTGCTTGTTTTAGGCTTTTTACGTTCATACTATTTTTATTATTTTGTGTCGGGGGTTTTTTAAATTTTTAACTTATTTTTTTTTCATGAAACTTAGTTGTAACCCGAGTTGAATTGTATAATTCTGGTGGAATGTTTTTCAATTTAGTTCTGTGGAAGTGCACAAGTGTAGTGAAAGTAGAAATCAGTGTTAAACATGAAGTTTTCTCGTTGCCTCCTAATCTCCTATTAAGGTTATGGTAAACTTGCCACCGCTTTACTATAGCCCCTGACTTGACGGACTATGACGACTTTGACTGTTTTGAAACACTTTAGGCCCGATTTATGAAAAATCGGGTCATAATTTGATGCAAAATATAACTTGACACTGGCTAAATGCACAAGCCGTGCGAAGCCATAATTAATAGAAAAAAAAGTCCTGTAAATTCCGTAAGTATAGTAGGTAGGTATGAAATGTTTTGACGTCATGCTTTTAATCAAGTGGCTCACCATTAGAAAAGGCACCGACAATAGATATACCCACAGTATGTAAGCACCTATAGCCCCTATAAGAAGTGGGCGCAACAAACGTCATCAATTTGATAGAACTTTGATAAATAGCAGTTAATATGTTGACTTTCTACAAAGGTTGCACTGTAATTTTGACGACCCATTGGCACAATGGTCACCATGCCGGACTGCCAAACACAGGGTTGCGGGTTCGATTCCCGCCTCAAACAAATATTAATGCTTAGATATTTGTCTGTGGTCTGGTTGTTTCTATGTATTATAAGTATATATTTACAAAAGAAAAGTATATAAGTAGTATATCCGTTATCTAGCACCCATAACACAAGTCTAGTTACTTAGCTTGGGGCTAGATGGCGATGTGTTGAATGTCCTGAAATATTTATTTATTATTTATTAATTAGAACTAAAAATTACCAGCCCCCTTAGACAGGATTGTTTTCTATTAGCGATATCGCCAATCGATAGATTTAATTGTATGAAATTGACATAAAATATGGTATAAAATTAGCTTAAGATGGAAATTATCCACCATTTTTTTTCTCTCCAACGCAAGACTGCTTGACTTTTCGTTGGTTTGTGTCAATTTAATACAAAAAATTATAAAAAGAGTCTGTCGATTGGCGATATCGCTAATAGAAAGCTTGTCTAAGGGGGCTGGAAACTTTTCGAAGGTAAGTATGTGTAGAAGGTTCTAACAAAGAAGTTGGATTGGCTACATCCATCAGAATTGTGTAGAATTACCATTAGCATTTTGAAAACGAATTGAGAACCTCCTCTTTTTTTTTAGTCGGTTAAAAATGGTAGGACAACGGTTTGATCTGAATTCAATACAATATGTATGGACATAGATTTTGTACGTAATTTGCAGAGTTTCTGAAACCCTTAAGGTGAAAGGATACCGGCACTCTCTTCATACAATCGAAGTCGACTGTTTCCTTCCTGGATAATGACACTAGCACAAATATTTTTGTGCCATAAAACCTATAACTGCCCTAACTATGCCCCTATGTTTTTGTTTTTTCATTTTCTAATTATCATAGAACTAAGATTTAAAAAAAAAACATGGGCATGGTCATGGCAGTTATAAATTTTATGCAACAAAAATATTTGCTCTAGTGTCACTATCCAGGGAGAAAACAGTCGACTACGTTTGTATGGAGAGAGCCACCGGTACCCTTTCCTCTTAAGCTATGTTGGTTTCTAAGAGTGATTTCTTCCGTATAAGAAACCACATCGATTTATGTTATGTAAACTTTTTTCGAAAATGTTACTCTTCTCGGCAACTGGGCAAAGCAGATATTAATTACTAGCAGCGCTCCGCAGTTTCACCCGCGTAACTCCCGATCCCGTGGGAATATCAGGATAAAAAGTAGCCTATAGCCTTCCTCGATGAATGGACTATCCAACACAAAAAGAATTTTTCAATTCGAACCAGTAGTTCCTGAGATTAGCGCGTTCAAACAAACAAACAAACAAACAGTACAACGACAAACAGTATAGATTCCATTAATAAGCGAAGGTTTTCTAAAAACGTTTTCTCGTAGCCACAGCAGTTCTGGTACCTGCCTTTAGAGACCCACCCAAATCACCCATCATGTATAGGTTAAAATTCTAAATTAATAAGTGACACCACCCTTATCACTAAAACAGTTTTGTCTCTCCATAAAATAGAAAAATGATTTTAATCACATCGACCAATGTAATCTAATCCTACTAATATTATAAATGTGAAAGTATGTGTGTGTATGTATATTTGTTACTCCTTCACGCAAAAACTACTGGACCGATTGCGATGAAACTCGGTACCTAGATAGCTGGAGACCTGGATTAACACATATGCTTTTTATCCCGATATTCCCCCGGGATCGGGACTTACGCGGGGTGCAGCTAGTGATTTATAAACTCGTGATGTCAAATTACTATCATAGCGAAAATTCCAAACATGAATATAGATAGATAAACAACTAAACACAAATTGCACCCTCAGATTGCACCATAAAAACAAAACGCAAAATGATTACATATAACAAAATTAAAATAAATTCTAACTTAAGAAACTACCTATATGCTAAAAGAAAATTCATATTGAATACATTACAATATGGCACAATGGGCGACCTTATCGCTAAAAGCGATCTCTTCCAGGCAACCTTTGGATGGACAAGAATGAAGGAATGTGCGTTACAAAGAGTTCCAATTAATTAATTGTATTATACACATAAGTATACAAAATTCGCGGCCGAATATAAATAATAAATAAATAAATATTGCAGGACATTCCACACAGCGCCATCTAGCCCCAAGCTAAGTAACTAGACTTGTGTTATGGGTGCTAGACAACGGATATACTACTTATATACTTTTCTTTTGTATATATTTACTTATAATACATAGAAACAACCAGACCACAGACAAATATCAAAGCATAAATACTTGTCTGAGGCGGGAATCGAACCCGCAACCATGTGTTTGGCAGTCCGGCATGGTGACCATTGTGCCAACTGGGTCGTCAACTGGGTCGTATAACCTAGAGGTATGTATATACACGTGACGTTACAATCGATATGGTGTTGTTTATGGTGGAATCGAGAAGGGCCACACAACTAGGGCTGACGGTTGTTGACTTGGTGACACGTGATTATGTAGATGTAGGTACCTCTAGCTCAGTTGCGTAGCGAGGGGGTGGGGTGGAGGGGCGGACCGCCCCGGGCGCCACTATTAGGAGGGCGACAAAATTGGGAAAAAAATATTTTTTGCGATCATTGGCGGTCAGTCAGATAATTAATTTTTCAAGAAATTAGCTCTTACCCCGACCTGTACATATTGGTCCAATACAGTTGATGCAAATCACGAGTCGCCATGCATCCTTACATGGTTTTGAAATTAATATTTTTCGCTTAATTCTTTCATATCGTTCCGTTTTTTCCTCACAAAAACCAACATTATTATTTGTATGACGTTAAAAGGGCGGCAAATTTCCATATCTTTAAATGAGCAATTCTTGTATATATATATAATTGGAATCTCGGAATCGGCTCCAACGATTTTCATGAAATTTGGTATATTATATATATTTTTTTCGGGGGCGATAAATCGATCTAGCTAGGAATCATTTTTAGAAAATGTCATTTTATTCGTGTTTTATCGTAACTTTTTTTTTATCTGAAAAATATGACTCTTCCTGACATCTATTGGCGAACTACTAATACTATTTTTTGTGAGCAATAAAGTTATTCCAGCAGATGGCGTTGTTAAGTAACGCGAAGTCAATGGGTGTTTGCTTTGAGGTTAGACTAAGTAAAAAAAAAATACCGAGCAAAGCTCGGTCATCCAGGTACTTATATTTAAGTCTTCAAAAGTGCGGCATATTATGACTCCGCCCAGGGCGACTGTGACCCACGCTACGCCACTGCTCTAGCTACGTCAGCACGATGACGTCACCAAATTCACATACCTCCATTTTTTGAATTGTCTTTTGTTGTAAATGTTTATGTTAAATGGAATGATCTTGTTAAAACTGCACTCTTAGATAATTTACTATGCAACTTGTCACTTTACCTAAGAGCAATTAATTACGGAAATAATCGCGGTTACTTTGTTTTTTGTTAAACCTGACATTTCAAGAACTATACAGCCCTCATGGTCACAGGCAGAGTAACGTGACATGAGTACCTAAAGTGGTGTCAAACCAGGAAACTGGCACTTTTTGCTCAACCCCGTAGTAGGACAAATTTGGTTAAATTCATGCACGCTTGCCGGCTTTATTGTCGTTTAAATTCCAAAAAGTCGCTCTATGTATTATTTTTTACACTTTGTAATGATATAAGTATGTAGTTTTTATGAAATAAATAAGTCTTATAAAATTATTTGTTTGTATGTATTATCAAAATTATTCAAAACGTTCCACACGCTGTCCACACGTAGATTTGGCTAACGGTGTCTTGAGGTCTGGAAGCTGTTCTATGAAACTTTACCGAATTGTAGTACTTAGCCCCAAACAAGTTCCATTAAGAGTCATGAAAACCTTACAAAATACTACGTTCACCTAAGTACCTACATACTTATTACTTTTATAAGTTAAAAGTAATGAGATTAAAGTAATACAAGTATGAGGTAGGTAAGTGTTACAAGAAAGCTATGAAAACATTAAACAATGATGTCCTAGTTTTTGTTACACGTGTAAATGCTAAATAGGTACTGACTATCAATCTCTTCAATTGATTAGGCAGTAACATTAAATTGTATCGCTGAAGGGACATAAAATTTCATTATAGTTTAATAACGAATCGAATCATAAAGAGATACTGATGTCAATTTATTTAACCCACGAATTCGGGTGGCGATATTCCATGAAATGGACACCAATCGATTAAGACCAATTGAGGTGGTACGAGACGAATGAGTCATTGCTATTTGCAATACTCGATTACTCGCTCGTGCGTCCTACGTCCCAGCGCGGCCATTGCATTATTAGGAGTTTAATGCAAAAAAAGTATTTCAGTAAAGTACTTGCGGGTAATAAGGACTAGTAAAAGGTTTTTCAAAACCTAGATATTAGTAACAAAACAACAAAAAATAAATAAAAAATCGTTTTTCAGATTGACATTTGATAACAAATAATTATATTATGACCTGCCTTCGAACCGTACCTGTCGTGTCGTCTAGCTACCATAACACAAGGCTAGTTGCTTAGCGTGGAGCTAGATGTCGTTATGTGGGTTGTCCTGCAATATTTATTTAAAATCAAATGAGAGAAGATTGCATGCAGCAGAGATGAGAATGTTGAGATGGATGTGTTGAGATAACGAGAATGGATAAATTAAGGAATGAGTATATTAGAGGACGCCTGAAAGTAGCACCGGTTACTGAAAAAGTAAAAGGGATCCGTTTGAGTTGGTATGGATATGTGATGAGAAGAGAAGAGACGCATATAACTAGAAGAGTGAGTATGAATGTGGGAGTGTGAGTATGAATGAAAGGGGTGGAGAGGAAGAGGACGACCTAAGAATAAATAAATAAATATTGCAGGACAATCAACACAGCGCCATCTAGCCCCAAGTTAAGTACCTAACTAGACTTGTGTTATGGGTGCTAGACAACGGATATACTACTTATATACTTTTCTTTTGTAAATATATACTTGTAATACATAGAAACAACCAGACCACAGACAAATATTTAAGCATAAATACATGTCTGAGGCGGGAATCGAACCCGCAACCCTGTGTTTGGCAGTCCGGCATGGTGACCATTGTGCCAACTGGGTCGTCAGAAAAGATGGATGGACTGCGTGACAAGACATGAGAGAGATGAATGTAAACGATGAGATGACGACTAATAGGAGTAAATGGAAGAAGAAAATATACTGCCCCGACCACAAATAAATTCGGATAAGGGCAGGAAGATGATGATGTACGATAAAAGTAAAAAAGCAAATAGATAAAGATTACTCAGCCAAAAAAGATACACGAAAAACAAACACAAAGTAGAAAAATAAGTTTAAAGATACAAAGCAAAACAAAACTAAAGACAAGAAAATGTATTATTTTTTTATCTTGATTAGATGAATAAATAGACCAAAGATAGTCCTACAACTTTTGTACCAATGCTTTATGATTTCATAGACTAAGAGTGAACCTACCTTATCTTATAACATAAATAGGTAAAATTATTACAATGTTCATAATAATTAGTTACATAATTATTACCTTCGAGTCATGCAGTGGCCGCACTGAGACGCAGGACACCTCGCTCGTAAATTATTTACAAACGAACTGAAAAGAAACGCAATTATGATGTATGCTACATATAGATAGATGCATACAGCCAATATTGTAGCAGTAAGTTGGTACATTTTCTTTCTTGGAAGAGTAACAACAAGGCAATTGAGTTCATGATGAGATTATGATAAGTAGGTATTCATATAGGTCACGCTTGTTCAAAGAAATATTTCAGTTATCCAAATACCATTACTATTGGTACTTTGATTCATTATAAAACGTTTTCTATAAATAATATGTAAACAAAGCTCGAATTAATGTTACTTTATTTCGGTATTTCTACTTTGATGAATAAATCAAAGATAGAGCTTATAAAATTTATCGATTTGTTAATATGTTTTTTACACATTACATTTTGCTAAGTACGATATTCTTACAAGCAATGGCCCAAATGAAGAGGCTAAGTGCGGAATGTGCCTCGTAAAACTAAACTATAGGTTCTTATCAACTATTTTGGAAATAAGTATCCTACTTCATTACATAGTATAAAACAAAGTCACTTTTCTCTGTCTGTCCCTATGTATGCTTAGATCTTTAAAACTACGCAACGGATTTTAATGCGGTTTTTTTAAATAGATAGAGCGATTCCAGAGGAAGGTTTATATGTATAATACATGCCTACTCGTAATATAGCCGGGACGAATCGTTAGTTATGTTATAAATGTGAAAGTTTGTGTGTGTACGTAGCTATGTTTGTTACTCCTTCACGCTAAAACCACTGGACCGATTGCGATGAAACTCGTTATGTAGATAGTTGGAGACCTGGATTAACACGAAGTTATAAAACCTTGAATATATCTTGTAGGATCCAGCTTCAGCCATACCCAAAGGCACGTTACTGGCGTTGCTGATATCCATGGTGAGCTACGCAGCGATGGTCATGTTCGCCGGAGGTGGAGCCCTACGAGACGCCAGCGGTAACCTCACCGACCTCATCATTAACAACGGCACTGTCGCCGACTACAGCGCGGTCTCCAAATGCGCTTTGAATGCGACCAACCCTTGTGTTTATGGACTTCATAATAGCTACTCTGTAAGTCATTTATTGTTACATACAAAATTAAGCTATTGCCTCATACCATGTTTGTTTTTAGGAATTTATCTCTTATCGATTAGTATAAGAATGTAGGATGTTTTTTTAATATAACTGGTTCGATTCTTGGCTAGGGTAATGTCTTTTCCAAAAATCTAATGATGCAGTTTTAGTTTGTGGTAAAATCTGGCACGTAATTCCTTTCAGAATTTTTCAGTATTTAAGTATTCTATCCGTTGTGGACATCATAACACAAGCCCAGTAGCTTAGTCTGGGATCAGAAGGCGCTGTGTAAAAATATCCTGCATTATTTATTTATTTAAGTATTCGTTATTTCTTACTTAGGTGATGCAACTGATGTCATCATGGGGTCCGTTTATCTACGGCGGATGTTGGGCGGCGACTCTATCCACTGCACTGACGAATCTGCTATCAGTGCCACGACTCATCCAAGCGTTGGGCGTCGACCGCATTTACCCTGGACTTATTTTCTTCTCAAAGCCTTATGGGAGACACGGAGAACCATATAGAGGATATGTGCTTACGTTCTTCGTGTCTCTACTCTTCTTGCTTATTGGTAAGTAAATATTGGAGTTTATTGGAGTTTACTCCTCAAGAATCGATTTTCATATATAAGGCGCCCGGTGTGAGAAAAATCCGAGGGGTAAAACCTACTAACAAGTAACGAAAATCGTGTCACGTTTTTGGTGCGCACCTTTAGTGCGCAACTTTCTAATTTGGCTGTGAGTGTATTGCGTATGGTTAGATACTCGTACTTAAGGAGTAAACTCCAGTCGTGCGTCGGAGCTGACACACACACTTTTAAAAAAAAAAAAAATATATATAAATTTATAGTCATTTTTCCCCGAGTCTTAATCACGTATTTTTATTTCTCTTACTTCGACGTATCGGTTATGTTGCAATAGTCATAGTCGCGAGGAGACTGGAGTTGGCGATCTCAGTTGAGGGTAGACCCAAGAAAATAATTACTATGAATACAAATAGTATGAGTTTAAAAACTTATTATACAAACTATTTAATAAAGTTTACTTACCTAATTTACCTAAACTAAGGGCCTCTTGCAATTGTACTAAACAGTGCATACTCACATATTTGACAGAAAGCTTACATATTACGCTTGACGCATGCATATTATGCTTCATATTTATGCACAAGTCTTTATTTATTAAAATCAAGTTTCTGCAATTTCGCTACAAGTGGCATTTGGAAAGCCTTTCAAAATTCTTTGACCGGTTTAGAATTAGAGCCTACAATCCCCACTTCAGCTAGATATTCAAAATTATTTGGTTAGCTATTACTCGCTTACTCTGGCACTAAGAAGACCAAGATTAACGTTTGATTCGGTTGGACTAAGCAATTTTTTATTGATTAAACCACTGGGGTTTTGCTTCCGGTGTTCCACAAGGGTCTGTCTTTAGTCCCTCATTATTCTTTATACTTTATCTAGCTACGCCCGGGGCTTTGTCCACTTATGTCCTGTTTACTTGGGAATATCAGGACAAATGTAGAACTTTAAAAAAAGCTTGTATTATTCCAGTGATCAAGATATCGCTATACCATTTTATCTAAATCCGTCCAGCCCACATTTCTAGTAATCCTTCAGCGTTTAGGGCTAGAGTAGAGACACCTCTGGTAAAGAAGTAACAAACTGAAATACGTACAAACGATCGCTTACAATAAACTATATTTTTTTAAAATGTAACTTATTAGGACAGCAATTAGATTATTACATCGATCCTAAATACAGTTTTACAAACAATGGCCCGGTTTGAAGAAGAAATTCATTATTTTTACGATATTTTTTATCGTACGACACTTTTTGTTACAAAAAAAGTTAAATGTTTTTATCAAGACTACCGGAAACGTCAACCTCGTACTTAAAAAAAACTGTTGTTAATTTATTACTCATTTATTTGACTCATTTTAACCGTAAATACTGCCATTATTTTTCGATTCAGTCACATGACTAGACATTGTTGTACAACCGTTAAATAGATTCCGGTATTTAACAATTGTGACCATAAAATATGGTTAAATTACTTTAATATTTATTTTGCAAATGTTTTGTTTTTGCATAATAAATATATAGTACGAGATCCCTTTAAGAACGACCTTCATCGAGCTGTTTAATGGATGAAAAATTTGTCTCTTAAACAAACCAGTAAAAGGTTTAAAAAATAAAACAAAAAATTAAATTGTTAATTCATTAAATTCTGGACTGATTTTTTGTAGACAATTCATTGACCAGTCATTCAGGACAAAGCATTTTATATGTATAGAAGATAGAAGATAACGTTATCGAATATTTTCGTACGACAATTAAAATGTATTAAGAAAAAGACTTTTTTTAATTAATTAACGTTATTTTATGAAAAAAAAAGATAAGGTGTACCCGGCGCTCTCTTCATACAAACGTAGTCAACTGTTTTCTCCTGTATAATGACATTAGAGCAAATATTTTTGTGGCATAAAACCTATAACTGCCATGACCATGCCCCTATGTCTTGGACATAGGGGCATGGTCGTGGTCCTGTGCCTTACCCTTTCACCTTAACTCACATTTTTCACCTTCGCATTTTTTAAAACATTGGCTAAAAATCGAAGTGCTTATAATTTGTTTTTTCCACAGCTGACCTGAACACAATAGCACCTCTAATATCGAACTTCTACCTGGCATCATATGCTCTCATCAATTTCTGTACGTTCCACGCGGCGCTGGTCCGCCCTCTTGGATGGAGACCTACTTTCAGGGTAAGTTTTAGGACCTAGCTTTCAGATAATAGGTACTAGCCATTAGGATCCGCGTCCACTGTATTTTTATCATAGTAAAACTGTAGTCACGTAAGCCAAGTAGGTACCTAATAATCTGTGTCAAAAGCCTTGAGCTGAGCTGAGTACTTAGAGAAAAAGCTACCTAAATGACGCCCGCACTAAGCGTTTTGCTTCATCATTCCTTATTCGTACAGTAAGGAAATAGAATCCGTTTCCTACGTCTATCTTTCTTGATGTGTACAATTTGAGGGGTCTTCAAGTCACGAGTGAACAGATATCTTTTGGGAAAGCTACATCTTAAACAGCATCATCACCTTAACCAGGTGTGATAATGCTAAAACGCTGATCATTTGTAAAAAAAACAATAACGAAGCGAAGACTTAATATTTAAGCGAAGACTTAATATTATCAAAAATCCTGTTCACAAAATAAAACTGACTCTCTCATACCAATAGGAGAAACTTTAGTAACAAGTCTATGGAAAAAAAATATAATAGTACTAGCTGTTGCCCGCGACTTCGTACACGTTCTAGTTTTGTTTTATGCGATCCACATTAGGGCTCATAAGAGAAATGCAAACTTATAATATGAATAGCTGGGTCGCTTAAATCGATGAGAATAATTTTGTTTTATATACTGAAACCATCCTCGAGAACCACTCTATCTATAGGTGAGACAGCATGAAAATCGCTGCAGTATTTTTTGAATTTATAGCGAATAGACAGACGGGCGCGGTAGAGAACTTTGTTTTATAAAATATAGTGATAATAATATGAAAAACCTTGTTATATAAAACGTAATATTCATCAACTATCTCTTGTTACAGTATTACAATGTGTGGATATCGTTAATCGGTTTCTTAATGTGCGTGGCTATTATGCTGCTCATAAGCTGGGTGATGTCACTAATTACGTTCGCTGTTTTCTTCACGCTGTATCTCATCGTTCATTATCGGGCACCTGGTAAGTTACGGAGAAAAATAAATTCCTAAATTCTTCGGTTCTTAATTTTAGAATTAAAAAATATGCCGACTTTTATCCCCCATAACTTTTACACGGCTGAACTGATTTCGATGAAATAAATAAAATAATAATAAATATTGCAGAACATTCCACACATCGCCATCTAGCCCCAAGCTAAGTAACTAGACTTGTGTTATGGGTGCCAGACAACGGATATACTACTTATAATATACTTTTCTTTTGTAAATCATCATCATCATGTCAGCCCATGCACGTCCACTGCTGGACATAGGCCTCCCCCATACGACGCCACAAACAGCGGTCCTGAGCCGCCTCCATCCACCGACTACCCACGACCGCTACAATGTCGTCGGTCCACCGGGCAGCTGGTCTCCCAACACTCCGTTTCGCGTTGCATCGCGGCCGCCACTCGAGAACCTTTACTCCCCAGCGGTTGTCAGTTCTGCGAGCTATATGACCTGCCCATTGCCACTTCAGCTTACTAATCCTGAGGGCTATGTCGGTGACTTTGGTTCTTCTACGGATTTCCGTATTTCGGATTCTATCACGTAGAGAAACTCCGAGCATAGCTCTCTCCATAGCCCGCTGAGCGACTCTGAGCTTTTGAACGAGGCCTATAGTCAGCGACCACGTCTCGGATCCGTATGTCATCACTGGTAACACACATTGGTTGAAAACCTTCGTCTTGAGGCTCTGTGGTATTTGTGACGAGAAGATATTGCGAAGCTTCCCGAACGCTGCCCAACCGAGTTGGATTCGTCGGCTGACCTCTTTATCGAAGTTGGATTTACCTAGTTGGACCATTTGGCCTAGGTAGATATAGTGATCAACAACTTCGATAACATCGTCTCCGATGTGAACAGGTATGGGTACGACATGGGCGTTCGACATGATCTTTGTCTTACCCATGTTCATTTTAAGACCCACCTGTCCGGAGACGGTGTTGAGGTCTCTCAGCATCCTGCTGAGGTCCTCCAGCGATTCTGCCATGATGACTATATCGTCGGCAAACCGAAGGTGAGTGATGTAATCGCCATTGATATTGATGCCATATCCGTCCCAGTCCAAGAGCTTAAATATATCCTCCAATGCAGAGGTGAACAGTTTCGGAGAGATAACGTCTCCCTGTCTCACCCCTTTTTGCAATGGAATCGGATTTGTGCTCTGGTTCTGAAGCCGGATAGACATAGTGGCGTTGCTATACAAACACTTCAGCACTTGGATATACCGGTAGTCGATTTGGCACCGCTGGAGGGACTGTAGCACTGCCCAGGTAATTCACCTTTCAAAATCAAAATCGGTTCATCCGTTCGGGAGCTACGATGCCACAGACACACACACAAGACACGTCAAACTTAAACCGTTTTTTATGCGTCGGGGGTTACCAAGTAAATCATCGTTAGAAAGATAATATAGATTGGTGTGTCTACGAATCGTGATCAATGGAAGAAAGGTACGCCTTTGCGCTGCAGTGGGACAGTTTGGGCAAAGGGACATTATACAATCGAATTGAGTGCCTCTTTTTTTGACGTTAAGAAATAAAGAGTCCATTTTGTCACGGGTTTTTTCCAAAGAAGAGGTGTTAATACACATAAAACTGCTCAGCAGGGCGACTCATTATGGCTTGACGGTATTGGAAATTCGTCGGTCAGTTTACGAGACACCAGCCCCCTGATTCACATACCGTCGGTGGGCAACCGAAACGAAAAAATATTGCAGCTCTTTCACTCCCGCGACTTTTGACGTGTTGCCATTCTTGTCTTTTCAGTTTTATTCGTTTCGGCAGCCTTCCGATGGTTTGTGAATCAGCTTGCTGATCTTTATTATGATGACCTGAAGCCAGTTAATATCAATTCGGTCTTAATTTGAATCATATTCCTGAAACTATTTATTATTTGTATTCCGCTTCCTAAAGTACTGAATTCTCGTCCGCATGCTTAGAAACGTTGGCTCGGATCAAAGCAGTGCGGTGATTCATACATACGATTTATTACTATGAACTCGTTTATAACCGAATTCTAATAAACGTTATACTTTTCAATTGAACTTTTTAATAAATCTGTACTTTATTGGAACGAAGTTCTTTATGGCGCGTTGCGAAAGGGGTCGGAAAAAATTAAGACCAAAAGTTGTAACGACACTTTTTGATTTCATTACAATTCCTTCACTAATTAATCGAAAGAAACTTCGTCAAGTTTTTTATTTAATAAATCGATACTACTTACTATATTTTTGTTTGGGTACAGACAGTATGATATGCCCACAATATAGCATATATCGATTCGCTTTCATTGAGAATTGAGACCTGCTTTCAATTTTCCTGACCAACTCCCAATCCCGTGGGGATATCAGAATAAAAAGTATGCATATGCTGCTCCCAATTAATCAATGTATTCGCATACCAAGTATCAATAAAATTAGTGCAGTAGTCGGAGTTCATTACAAACAAAAAACTTTCCTCTTTATAATATTAGTGTAGATTAATACCATTAATTTACTACTTACTACCTTTGCCTTTGCTATAACTTTAGCTACCTCTTCATTATTCATATTTCTTTACAAATCCTGTTTAATGTGCTACCTAGAATAAAGTTGGCTTTAGTGCATTTTATTTTGAGTTCTTACTTGATTATTTAGAGTCCTGGTGTAAAATTAAGGCAGTATTATTTCTTTAGACAATATTTTTACCCGACCGCAAGGAAAGTGTTTGTTTTTCGCGCCTATTTTTGTCCCCCTTATTCCAAACGAGATATGAATTTAAACCTTAGATTTAGACACAGATTTATTCGTATAAACACTATCCGTATAGATTATATACGGAACTATAGTCTAAACACTATCGCTATAGATTATATAGAGATAGAGTTTAGACTATAGTTCACGAGTAAATCTGTGTCTAAATCTAAGGTTAGGAACTCGAAATAAAATGCACATCTCGGACTATCCTTAAACTTCGTTTTGGAATATAAGGGTGTATGTTTGTTTATATGTTTGTAATATTCTTTATTCCCTCATGTCTTCCAAACCATTCGACGGATTACTGTAATGTAAGGTGTCGTTAGATTCGTCTCATTATTTATAGATGTAAACTGGGGAAGCAGTACCCAGGCTCAGATCTACAAGACGGCTCTATCGAGCGCCCACAATCTGGCCCGAACTGGTGAACATGTGAAGAACTACTGGCCTCAAGTGCTAGTGTTGTCCGGGCGACCTCAAGCGAGGCCGGCGCTTGTTGACCTCGGGAACCTCATCACTAAGGCTGGATCCTTGATGATCGTTGGCGATATCTTGCAGGTATCATTATTGTCCCTTTACAGCATTACTCTTTTACTGTTTTTATTAAATATTCTACTGACTACTGCGGCGCCGCCATTTGTGGGCCATAGCCTCCTTAATCTTTTTCCAAATATTTTTCTCTTTCTGGCTTCTCTTCTTCAATTATTCTAGTCCTTATAAGGTAGGTACTTGCGGGTAATAAGAATACTAAAAGTTTACGTTACCTTTATATCAGCAATATGAGTGATAAAATAACAAAAATAAATTGTTTTTCATATTGACAACTAAACAAATATTTATCTAATGACCTGTTTTTAAGTAATTTTCCCTATTTTTATCAAATAATTATTTTTAAAAATTAAATTACTGTGTATCTCTACTCAATATTTTAACTGCTAATTTCGTGACCTGACTAATACCCACGCACGTTCTCACAATAAACTGGCTTTTGCACGCGACTTCGTCCGCGTATGGTTTAAAGTTCTTAAAAGTGTTTCTTAGCGGATGCCTCCTCCTCCTTGCGTCGATTCCCCAATGCTGGGGGTCGTGACCCATCAGGGTATTAACTTCTCTCGTACAATGTTGCGTCATCTTATCCGGCTTTCAGCGATATGACATGAAGCGGATGCCTATTCTACTTAATTACAGCTATCCTATGCCAAATTTTAACCCGATTCGTCCATTGAGCTGTGCGTTGATGTATCAGTAAGTCAGAACTTTGGATGATGAAAATGATGTAAATGACCTCTTTTTATCGACATCTTTGAACGTTATTGTTTGTTTTACAATATCACCAAATCAAGATACTTACTCTAATAATAAATGTTCCCAGTATACACATGTATCAATATTTATACCAAACTAATAGATAATTACCTGAAAAGTAAATATAAAACTTGGGAAAAAACCTTATGTCATCATAATAATATCAGATAGGTAGAATACCATATAGAGGAACACAAATATAGTTGCGTATGTTATTGGATCACATCTTTATATTTTCTGGTCTTCATAGATCCAGTTTTTCATTGCTAAGGGTCATCGAGAATAGATGTTATATTTTTTTCGCCCTTCCCTCTACAATGGTCAGTTCTTCGATTATTTATATAAGTAGACAAGTTTCAGGTCTCTACGATCAGTGGTTTAGGCTGTGGTTGATCCGTCAGTCAGTCAGTCAGTCATTCAGGACAAAGCATTTTATATGTATAGATATATGCTAATTCTTTACACAAGTCGGCCCTACGATCTAGTCCACTTAGCTTGCTGATAAATCCACCACTGTTTATATACTTATTTTAGGAGAAGGCGAGCTACCGTGAGCGGTCTATCCGTGCCCGGGCGGACGACGAGTGGCTGCGCGGGCGCAAGGTGCGCGCGTTCTGTTCCCGCGTGCACGGGTTCGGTTTTGAGCAGGGTGCGCGCGCGCTGATGCAGGCCTCGGGGGTAGGCCGGTTGGTGCCCAACGTGCTGCTCATGGGGTACAAGACGGACTGGCCTACTGCCTCGCCTGCAGAACTCACTGCATACTTCAATGTCTTACAGTAAGTAGAAATATTTCAAGTTATGTTGGCACACGGTTCTATAAATAAATAAATAAATATTGCAGGACATTCCACACATCGCTATCTAGCCCCAAGCTAAGTAACTAGACGTGTCATGGGTGCTAGACAACGAATATACTACGTATATGCTTTTCTTTATAATACATAAATACTTGTCTGAGTCGGAAATCGAACCCGCAACCCTGTGTTTGGCAATCCAGCATGGTGACTATTGTGCCAACTGGGTCATCAAACGTTCTATGTGTGGTTTACGATTATATTAGAAGCAAATATGACAATATCTATCTATACCATAAAAAAACTTGGAACTATTTTGCATTACACTGGCAAGCGCTGCATCTGGAAGACTTTTATAAGGAACATGCATGTATGTCACAATTTGGTAGATCAAAAGTAGCATTAAGCTTCTAGTTCCCTGAGGCAAGTCAAGATTAGATTTGCCATGCCGTATTTATGAACCGTTTTGTTTACAAAACATTTCGGCTCGTTCACGTTTTCCTTCAATTATAGCCATAATTTCGTATAATGCAGGTTTTCGAATAAGTGAATATAATGTGAAAACGGCGTGGCACAACAAATCTTTGACGGTCAAAAAGAGAGTTATGATCCCATATTTGTTCCCCAGCGCGGCATTCGAGAGCCGGCTAGCGGTGGGCATGCTGCGGGCCCCGGGCGGGCTGGACTACGGGTCGGTGTGCGAGGGCGAGGGCTGTGCGGGCGCTGGCTCACTGACCGCTACTTCGTCCGGGTCCGGCGAGCTGCGCGTGCGACGCGCCAACATCTTGCACGCCGACTCCGACCTCGACATCAGGACGCCGCAGGACTCGCAACCATCGAGCAGGCATAACTTGAGCAGTCAGTACATTATCATTATCTCATACACTGTATGACTTTCATTTAAGCCTCATTCGCATACGAAATGGAAACATTCGCAAAACGATCGATTGGAGGAGAAAGAGAAGTCCTTGTAATTTTTTTGTTTTAGATAGTTCTATAACTTTGATAGGGGAAACCTAAAATCTGGGTGGACTTATTATTAAATATCAGGATTGCAAAATGATGATATCGTCCTAATGTCTTCATATTAAACGTCATGGCTATTATGGAATTATTTAATTACTAGCTGTCTTTCTGAGAATAAATTCTTTAAACCTCATCTTCAGATATTCTAGCCCTGACAACGTCTCGCTCCTTCACGATATCGGAAGGCAAGGACAGCACCAAAGAGAAGAAGAAGCACAGAAAGAACGACATGCAAAGACAGATCATCTATAATACATCCAACGGCATCGAGATATCGAAGGACCAGCTCACACAGATGACTATATTCCAAAGGAAACAAGTAAGTACCTCTTGGTGTAATACATTTGAATTTCTAAAACTTTAGAAATACAAATGTTTTTTTTTTTAAATCCCCTATGGAATTTGAAGCCACGAGGTCCTTTTTAAACTTCGTTTGGTCGCATAATGTTAAAAGCGCAAAATGATAACGACTCGCAAAATGGTAAAAGAACAAAATGTTAACAGAGCAAAATGATAAAGGAGTAGAATGATAAAAGCTAACAAAATTAAGGTGAAAGTCGCCTGTTTCCTGACAGGGGCATGGTCAGGGCAGTTATAAGCTTTATGCAATAAAAATATTTGCTCTAGTGTCATTATCCAGGGAGAAAACAGTCGACTTCGTTTGTATGGAGAGAGCCCCCGGTACCATTACGAAATTCAGTCGTGAATAAACAAAGCAATAGGGAAGCAATGCTTGGGCATAAATTCAACGTTTAATACGCCTCAGTAACCCTTAGTGATAGTTTAAGCCTTTATAATTTAGTCTACAACTTGTCAAACATGTTGATAGTATTTCTGCAAAATTGGTACAATGTGTGGACCCCGAGTTTTTTGTACCTTCTTCTTATTGAGCGCGTTCCACAGGCACACCTAATTCAATATATCATTTTGACTTTGACTTAAATTGCAAACACTATTCTCGGGACCATAATAAAAATAATAATAGGTACATATCATCTGTAAATACTTACCTACTATTTTAAGAAAATATAGTAGCAACTGTTTACGATCGGCCTAATAGAGCAAGAGCCCACGAGGGCCAGACCTTCGTTATTTTATAAAAGCTGAAAGTTTATCTGCGCATGTCCCCTATACAGGTAAGAACGACCAGGGACTATGTAGTTTGGGTTGTGGTTACTGGGGCAGGTAACCGGTAGTAAAGGTGTATAAAATAGTACCTTAAATTCGTTAATGTATAAAGCTCAATATTTATATTTTCTTAGAGATAACTTTAGAAATCTTGTCATCCATTGCCAGACACTTATGACAGTTGCTACCCCTGCCAGACACCCCTAAACTTTAATAAATTATAATTATACTTTTGTTATAGTATAAAAGCTGAATATAAGCTTTTATATATGTTACTGCCGGTTACTACCGATTACCTGCCCAAGTAACCGCAACCTAAACTATATAGTCCCTGATCGTTCTTACCTGTATAGGGGACATGCGCAGATATACTTTCAACTTTTATAAAATAACGAAGGTCTGGCCCTCGTGGGCTCTTAGTCTATAATGGATGATAAACTCTTAACTACGTAGTGGATGCAACCTCTTTGGCCTTACCTTATTTGATTTAATGGTAGGTTAGGTATTGATATTTCTAACCACGTAAATGTGTACATATTTTGTAATGGAATATACCATCTTCCGTAAATATACCTAATTATTGGTTTAACCGTTCTTGTTAAAAGTAACAAGTCCAAAAGAAACAACAACGCACTTTGGAGACGTTTAGATTGGATATTAGCACATTTGAAATAGGTATATTAACTTTTTAAGCACGTCAAAGTCTTAATTGAGTTCGAATCTTATCTTTAGGAGATGTACCTATGTGTTTTGAATGCAAGGCAAAACTTTATGCGACACGAAAGATCTTTGATAAAAGTAAAATAGCAAAAGATAATAATTTGCTGAACAGGAGCTTTTTTAAAAATGATTTGAAATTATGTTTCGATCGACTTGCCCGATCGTGATCACTGGAAGACCACGATCTCTTATTGTTTCTTATTTATGTGTATACTATGTCGTGTGTTTGTTAGAATAAATTTTATTATATTCATTTCAATCTCTCTGAAAATGTATTTGGTTAGACTTCAGGCACGTTGGACGTATGGTGGCTGTACGACGATGGCGGACTGACCATCCTCCTACCATACATCATATCGCAGCGCTCCACGTGGGCCAACTGCAAGCTCAGGATCTTCGCGCTCGCAAACAGACACCATGAGATGGAACTCGAAGAGAGGAAGTGAGTATCCTATTATACTGTTATTGATACTGGTGTTAAGGGTTATTGGTAATTATACCAGCAAGCCGTTGAGGGCTACTTCTGTGCACCTAAACAAACAACTTTTGTTCTACGATTTTAGGAAATTCGACCATTTTTTTGATAATTTTGAGGTTAGGTTTACTTGCAAATCAGCTGTTCCATACACGGCGAGGTCATTAACCTTATTTTACTTATTTTTAAGTTTTATCCACTGTTCTTAGTCTGAATGACCTTTGTTTTAAAAAAATCTGCTATTTTTCGAAATATCAAACTTTTTTTTTCGAATTTCCAAAAGTTGTAGAGCAAATGTTGTTTGTTTAGATGCACAGAAGTAGCCCTTAACGGCTTGCTAGTATAATTACCAATAACCCTGAATCCCTATACAGGTTATTGGTAGGGTCTGATCTGACCTGACTTCGGGATTGACAGTTAAGCTGGAGTATAGATTAAGTTTATCATAGGCTAGGTGCTTTCAAATAGTAGATGGTAAAAAGAGTCGCCCACTGTGTTTCTCAAGTGTCAGTCTTTTTTTAACCCGATTTTTGGTCATCCCCTTTGCAACGGCCAGGAGTCAAAGAACGTGCCTAGCCGTTTGGCGGGGTGAAAAATTACTATGCTAAACCATAGTATATGAGTAATATATATTAAGTGGATTGTAATGAGGGCTGGTTGGCATACGAGACGTAAGAGGAGGTAAACTGAAAGGAATGTCGCACTAACCTGTCTTCTGATATTCTCTTCTCCTCTGAGCTCAGATGGTAGGCTCCAGAACAGGATTCGCACGTTAGCACGTGTCTACTTTGTATACCGGTAACGGCGCGGCGCGGTAGTTAGTCTATTTGAGACTCAAATCCAGCGAGGGTTATCAGAACCCTTGTATTTGACCCAGGGCAATACCCAGGGCGCGGAACCGATAGAGATACACAGAAACTCCAGCCGGGGACTCCCACGAGACGCACGAGTTGCTATCTCAAGGGCCGATGTCCAAGATGACTTGCGATGCCAGCAAGTGTCTCGCGATATGTGCGACAAAGTATTAGTCTTTCGATCTAACTAATAATTATTAGGTTAAGGTCCGGCATGGGGTTTTTCCCGTGCCGGACGGAACGTGAAATTTTTTTATGAAATGCTCTCAAGAAATTGTCACGTCCTATAAGGCACAGGAAAGATCACGTTACGTATGTCCCCGTCCCGTCCGAGGTTTTATCCCGTTACGTATGCAGCGACCTTAAGCCTGACTGATAAATTTCTATTAAGAAATTATGATAGTATGTGTAGTAAGATCCTATTCAGAAAAATTTCTTCTGATTGCTTTTGTAAAAGATCTTTATCTTCTCTAAGTTACTTGTTAATATCGTTCCTAGCATGGCGAACCTACTAGCCAAGTTCCGTATAGACTACTCCTCTCTCACAATGGTGCAGGACATCACTGAAGCCCCGCAGCCCGAGACAAGGAAGATGTTCGAAGATATCACTAAGAAATTCACAGATAACTCTGCTGATCCTGGTGAGTTGCTCTTTTAGACTAGCTGACCCGACAGACGTTGTCCCAAAACCCGATTGCAGTGCCACCTACCGGGTCCAATTGTGAATCTAAATTATCCCAAAACACACACAAAAAGTTTTTTAAAATCGGTCGAGCTATTTCCAAGCATGTGGGATTAAAGCACGAAAATTTCATCAAAATCGTTCCGAGCTATTTCCAAGATTTTACGAGACTAAAGCACAGTCCCTTGCACAATTAATCAAATCTAAATTATCCCTTTTTTTTTTTTTTTTTTTTTTTTTTTTTTTTTTTTTTTTTTTTTTTTTTTATGGTGGGGAAAATGCTTTGCAGCATCTCCGCTGTCCCGGGGGGAGCAGCGGAGTATGTGGAATTTACCACTAAAAACCCCACCAGGTTTTCTATCTCAACGCATCGTCGGGGTGCTGGGATGCGTGAGCATTTCTTCTAAGTGACACCCCGACGGCGTCGGCCTAATAAGGCCCCGATCTCGCGCCTGATCGCACATGGCTTATGCCATGGTGCCTCTCCTAGAGCGGCGCGCGTGGGAACCCACGCCCGCGCTTCCGCTCGGGCCCTTACTCGGACGGCAAACCCCCCCGAGTCTACCGTCCATGGGCCATTTACGGAGGCAGCCGATCGTCTCTTACCCTGCGGGTCGTACGACGTCTGCGAAGGGGATCAGTAGCGTTAGCCTCCCTTTCCCTTTCGTCCGCCTCCTTCCTCGCCATGACGGCCTCACAAAATAATTGTGTGGCGCGCCATTTGTCGTCACTGTCGACCATGGCATTGACCACGGATGACAGCGACAAGTCTTGTCCAATGACGCGGGCAAGAGCTTCGCGTTCTAAATTATCCCTGGACCAACCTGGACAAAAAAAAATATCAGAACCGGTCAAGCTATTTGCGAGTTCTTGTCGGATAAAAGCATGAAGATTTCATCAAAATCGGTCGAGCCATTTACCAATTTTTCGCGGGATTAAAGCATGGCGACAGTAAATAGCCATTTACGTTATACGTACCTCTATGGTTCCTCTTGATTGTCTCCAGAATGTTGTATAAGCGAGACAGAGCTACTGACACTGAGTGAGAAGACGAACCGACAGCTTCGACTGCGGGAACTACTGCTGGCCAACTCGAAGGATGCGCGACTCGTTGTCATGTCTTTACCGATGCCGAGAAAGGTAAGAATATTGACTGTTTAGGTAATTACATTACACAGCAATTAGGGCCAATTTGAAACATTACCACCATCTTAATCACTACATAGTATAAAGCCACATAGCGTATATGTTAAACTAGGTCTCTAGCTATCTACATACCGAGTTTCATTGCAATCGGTTCAGTAGTTTTTGGGTGAAAGAGTAACAAACATACCCACAAACTTTCACAGTTATAATACTAGCTGCGCCCCGCGGTTTCGCCCGCTTAAGTCCCGCTACCGTGGAAATATCAGGATAAAAATTAGCTTATGTGTTAATCCACCTGGATTAACACATAAGACAGAAGGAGACATCTCTTTCTGTCTATATATCCAGTTTCATCGTAATCGGTCTAGTAGTTTTTGCGTGAAGGAGTAACATACATACACACACACAAACTTTCACATTTATAATATTAGTAGGATTACCAGGAGTAGAATAAGTAAATATTTAAGTATTTCATAAATTCATCAGTCAGTAAGAGACTTCAATCTTCTTCTTCCTTTAATCTTCTACTTGATTTCCAGGGTTCAGTTTCAGCCCCATTATACATGGCGTGGTTAGAGATGATGAGCCGAGACCTGCCTCCGATGCTGTTCGTACGGGGGAACCACACTTCCGTACTCACATTCTACTCTTAAAGACATACTGTCATAAGTTCATGATCGTGATAGATATTTATCGATAATTACATTAAAAATACTTTGTGTAAAAAAATATTTTAATAATTTATAAGTAGACTTTTTCCAGTTTCGCTTTAATTTAAGTATACAAATGTCTCTGGTCTACATTACAATCCGTTATCTGGCTACATAACACAAGCCTAGTTGCTTACCTTGGGGCTAGATGGCGCTATGTATATTGTCCAAAAAAAATATTTATTTGGATAGAGCGCAATCTATTGAATAATTTCTTAGTAAAATAAAAGAAACTGGAAAAACCTAATATACGAATTACAGTCACATAGTAATTGGGTAAGTATCCAGGTTTTTCTTTTGATAACGGTTCAGTAATAGTTTGTTATTTTGCAAGAAATCTGCATAAACATTTCGGAAGTATTAAAACAAAATCACTAACTATTGTCAAAATAGATTCAAGTTTAAATATCTACCTGGATACCTTAAAAGACAATGTATTGTCCAGTACATGTATTTTTAAATTGTTATTAAACTTAAAAAAAATGATTGCTTAATCTTTATGTGTGAAGTTCTGACACATTGTAACAGATGTAGCTAATCAAAGTTAGGGCTTATAAAAAAATTAACATTTTAAAGATACCATGTAATGAATTTTGGAGGAGTCGTCTCTCATTGTGTTGCGATTGTAAAATAAGGTGAGATTTTTGTGGCATATTTTCGGATTTTATATAGAAAATTTTGAAATTTTCCTCATAGTCTTATTACTCTCTATAGTTAATATAATCCCGGGCATCTTTTTGTATTTCAGTATTATGTTTTCCCCTATACCATATATATCCCTACTGACATATGGTATTTAAGTTTTTTTTTTACATATTTCACTAACTTTATATTTTCCTCAATAAAGTTTGATTAAGTAGGCAATTATTTACTTCACAAATACAAGTAATTAATAACGATTACAAGTACAAGTAATAAGTATAATTTACTATAGGTGCTTAAAAATACCAAATATATAATTATAGAGCCCTTAGGCTAAGGCCTTTGTCGTTTTAAGTTCATGACTACAATTTTTCCAAACATTGTCAAATAATTCAGAATTCTACTCAAAGTAAAACGTCCTTCAGGCTACTTATGATACCAAACGCAACGCGCCAGAAATACCCGTCGCTTACAACTAACATTGTTGATTGTAACGAATGAGTTTTGTTTCTATCAAAAGTGCTGAGATGGAATTGTTGGTGAGATCTTTACCGATATTTTGGAGTAATTTGAGACGAAAATCTCTTGTCCATGTACTAATTATTTAATTATAATGTAGATTAGATTAACTTCTTTTTAAAACTGACATTGATTTTATTTATTCAGCTATTTGGTAATCCAACAGCTATTATAAGGTACATGATAAAAACATATTTAATTAGTTAATCTTATATTAATAAGAAACTAGATTCATGCCATTTTATACGTATCTACTTAGATAAGTGTTTAATTTATTGTGATATTTTTTCAACTAAGTGTGTGAACAGTTTTTACTTTTGTTTCGAATATTTTTCCACTTCCTGAGGCTTTACCACAAGTCGTATTCATTATTACCCAAGATACTTTATACAAATGGAATTTGCACTAGCAAAGGAAAAGTATGCCACTTTTTCGTTGGTGTGTTAGGAATATTTTATTTAATTATTTCGTTCCAACCATTTGAAACGGACCAACAATTTTTCTTTCTTAACAGCTAAATTTCATCAGTTTGGGTCAGCAATATTTTAGTGATAATTTGAGTATTTCTCACAATACTTAGAGATGCAACTGGAATGTTTACAAACAGCCAATACACGATTTGAGACAGATAGCTTAAAGACATCCATTAAACAGTATCAATGCTTATAACAGTATCGCTGTCTCTGTCACGCAGTCTATTTCAGCTATCTTCATATTTTTTTATTGGAACGAAGTTCCTTATCGCGCGTTGCGAAAGGGGGCTAGACGCAAAAAAATTATGACTAAAAGTTGTAACAACACTTTTTGCTATAGTACTCGCAAGCCGTGCGGCGTGCGCGTGTTTTTCTGTCTGTCTCTCTCTCTCATAGAGAGCAAGCCAGTTTACTAAAATTGAGCCTACTGATTAAGTTTATATTACATTATATTTGTTAATAATAAAAAAAATATTATTACTTTAAAAAAATTACATTTTATTACAATTCCTTCACTAATTAATCGAAAGAAACTTCGTTCCATCCGGGTGTTTTGAGTTTTTTAAGTGAGTTAAAAAGTGATTCCACGTTTTTATTTTATAGAGCATAATTTTCACATGACAACTTTAGTAGTGATAATAATAATCATGTTAGTTCAAAAATCTTATATTTTTTGTTTTTGTCACCCTTTGACGGAGACAGAGATACTGTTTTAAGTTTACAGTGACCTCTTTATTACTGTATAATTGATGCTATTAAGCTATCTGTCTTAAGTTTTCTGGGAAACACCTGAAACTTGCTGAATCGGAGTGCTGAAACTTAGCCGTCGAAAAAAAATGATCCGTTTTCGTTGGTCGGTTTTATTGGCAGAATGGAAGTCCTGTCAATTCAGAACTTCTTAATTTTTTAAGTGAAAATTGACGATTCGTGGTATGGCCTCAGGTAGTTTTATTTTCAAATGAGGTACATAAAATACGTAATTTACATGAGTAAATACCTAAGTACTTACCTACATTTCATTATTTTTAAAGTGTTAAGTCTCTACTTAACTAACAATTTTTTTCGCAATAACACCCGATTAGATAATTCAAAATGTGTTTTAATTTTCACCTTTTTCCTATAAGTCAGCGTAAATGAAATAGGTAAGATTAAATGTGCCTACAATGTCATCCTATAAGTCCTCGCTTTATAGAAGACTAGCAGCGCTCCGCGGTTTCACCCGCGTAAATCCTGATTCCGTGGGAATATCGGGATAAAAAGTAGCCTCCCAATGAATCAATGTATTCTCATACCAAGTTTCATCAAAACCAGTTCACTAGTTTCGAAGCCTATTCAATGCAAACAAACCGCCAATCAAATCTTTCTACTTTATAATCTATACATATAAAATTCTTTGTCCTGAATGACTGACTGACTGACGGATCAACGCACAGCCTATACCGCTGATCGTAGAGACCTGAAACATGGAGGGTGTGTTCTTTGTATGATGTAGGCATCCGATAAGAAAGGATTTATCGAAATTCTACCCCTAAGGGGGTGAAAAGGGGGATTCTATGGGACGACGTGATTCCTTGATCCATTTTCAATTTCTACCCGGACGAAGTCGCGGGCAAAAGCTAGTATTAGTTTAAAGTGACTCTCTCTGCAGTAACCCGATAACTTTTAACCGCAAGCTAAATCCTAGCATACTCAAAGTCTAAAATATTTTATATTGGCTCTGTCAGAGAGCGTAATCATTCGTAGACCAAGGCATGGATATCCTATAATTTAGCGTACTAGTGCTAGCCGCGGGACGGCCTTAGACATTCCCGGTCGCAGGAAGTCGTTGGACGCAGAGCACATGAGCGCAGAGAGCATGCGACCGATCGCTCTGGAAGTTCTATGGGGGGAGACCTATGTTCAGCAGTGGACGTCCTGTGACTGATATGATGATGATGATGTACTATAAAGGGCAGTGGGCCCAAGGCATATTATACTCCATAGCCAAGGCTTTGTTTTAAAAAAGAAACACTCTTATTTTTTTTCAATCAAAGAGGTTTTAAGGTTGGTTTCGTTCTAGTCCATGTTCAGTCCTAAGGTTCAGTCAAATTATAGATGACATTGCCAGAAGTTAGACATCTGTTTTCCCAGAATAAACATGTCACTTTACATGAAAAATATAAACAAGGGTATTTTTATCATACGATTAGAAATATTTAAGTCTAAGCAACAAACAACACGATGCCAGGGAACAGAGAGCTTTCTCAAGGACAAGGTTTGACTCAAGTCTTGTTCTCAAAACTTTATTTCAGATAATTTCAGAAGCAGTTTATTTATTTATACTTATTAGTTCTGACTCGAACCTTAGAGTTTTAAGATCCCTTATTGAAAAAAAAATTGGCACCTAATAGGGAAAACTATCTATCTACCTACCTACTAACTTAGTACAAACGTTGTCGACTGTTTCTTCCCTGGAAAATGACGCTAGAGCAAATACTGATCCAGTAAAAATATCAAAATAAAAAGTAGCCTTCCTCATAAATAGACTATTCAACACAAAAATATTTTTTCAATTCGAACCAGTCGTTCCTGTGATTGGCGCGTTCAAACAAACTCTTCAGCTTTATAATATTAGCATAGTTAGATAACACATAGGGTCATGGCAGTTATAGGTTTTATGCTACAAAAATATTTGGTCTAGTGTCTATCCAGGGAGGAAACATTCGACTACGTTTGTTTGGAGAAAGAGCCAGTACCTAACGTTTCCTTTTAAGTACCTTACCTTGGTAGTTGGTACTTAGTTCTCGAAAAAATTCAGTTACTTCGTTCAGGTTTAGGTAAGCCCTTACATAAATGGTCATGTTCCTAGGTACCTACTTGATCTAACACTTTCTTTCGACAGTTACAAGAATAACAAATGTAACAAACAAACGAAACAGTGCGAATGAAGTAGAAGAAAATGCTAAACTCATCGAGAATGTGCAAAAGACGGTAATAATACAATAGGATAAGTAACCTCTGTTAATTAATTTATCACAATTGGTCTAGTAGAAGTCTAGTAGTCGTAGCGCCAAGCGGACTTGTCCGTGTTCCGATACGTAGGCAGGTGCAGCCACAAAAGAAGCGACGGGTTGAAAATGTTTTACTTTCCACTGCCGTCTTCCCACCTCCACTCCCTCGAAAGTCCCCGTTGTACTTGTATACGGGCTGTTTTCCGCAGTCAGACCCTTTTTAATTATGTCATTTTTGCGTGAGGATGGAGTAGGCTTGCCCAGCACCTACTACCCTCTCAGCTTAGTCGACCATGTCCAGAGGAGAGAACTTGTCAAATACTTCTGGAGCCAACTAAGCTGCGGGTTTCATCACGATGTTTTCCTTCATAAATAAACACTTTATTGCACCATAAAACGAATAATTTTATACTAGAATGGCACAGAGGGCGGCCTTATCGGCTGAGGACGATCTCTAGCAGGCAACATTAAGGAATTTTTGGGAGGGACTTAGGAATAGATCTAACAGTAGCGGCATATAAGTCGAAATTGTAAATATTTCTAATTTTGGATCCAGTGAGAAATCGACTAAGAATACAATTATCTCAGTGCCTAGATCCTCAATTTGAAATATGGATCCAAAGAGAAAAAAATATCTCACTAGATCCATTTTGGATCTGGCCCATGGATCTTTTGAGAATGATCCGATTTCTTCTAGCTCTAGAAACGTGAAAGTTTATCTCATTTAATTTTACACAGGATTTCCATACATCCGTTAACATAGGACCTATAGGACCTAGAAGAAGCAGTGCAGGATATTTACATCCAACTCCTGAACTTACAACTTACGCAGGAATCAAATTAGGATGGATTCAGGTAGATTTACATCAATATGTATTATTATCGTGGAAATATCTATTGATTGCAGAAATATTTAGGGCTACCACGGAATAATAGCCTGCTCTTCTCTTAATATCCCTATTTCATATAACCCTACTGACTTATCCCCATTCGTAAGGATATTTATATCCCTACTGATCCGCACTGGGGCCCTACCGCGATAAGTGCGTCGGCTTAAAGCCAACGCGTCGGCCTATGCCGACTTGGGATATCAACGTCGGCTTGAAACCGACTCAATTAGCGCGGATGGGCCCCTGGTAATAAATAAGAGACATTTAAGGCGTAGCCTATTTAGGAGCTACGATGTAAAACTGCGTTCTTGCAGCTAGATGTAGTCGAATTTTGTAATACCTACTTACTGAAAATTAGATCTCCAACTTCTGTTAATGTTACGTGAATTTTGAAATTAACTGTTGTTCTTTTGCAGTAGGTACCTACAGTTGCGCACTAGAGAGTTTCTTAGAGAAAACTTAAGGCTAAAATGTTAATGATTGTCTCTGCGAGTACTTCCTGTTTTCTTTAGGTATTTCTGAACTATTTTTTTATTTTTTTAATTCACAGGGTGTGCTTATACCATGTCTGCTAAACATATGGGGTGTGATGTTATTTCTAAGAATTTCCTGGGTAGTTGGCCAAGCTGGAATATTACTTACTTTGTGTATTATTGCACTGTCTGCTATCGTGTTTATTATTACCACGTTGTCTTTAAGTGCTATCTGCACTAACGGAGAGGTTCATGGAGGTGAGTGAAGCATATTTCAAAGTCGTTTTCTTTTTTCACATATGATATAGGTCAGCGTTGGATAATCTAAAATGTTATGTGTTCATATCCATCCGACTAAACTACCATTATGCCGATTTTCATCCAAGTCGGTTCAGTCGTTTGACCGTGATGAGGGCGATAAGAAATAATACAATTACTGGAGTGGATTTATAAACATTTTTTTTCTGTGTATTATCACAATTATTAACTAAAAGCAAACGTAACAAAGAATTATTTTAATTTTAGAAGATTACCCTAAAGCAAACGTAACAAAACATAGGTATATAAATAAATAAATATTGCAGGACATTGCACACATCGCCAACTAGCCCCAAGTTAAGTAACTAGACTTGTGTTATGGGTGCTAGACAACGGATATACTACTTATATACTTTTCTTTTGTAAATATATACTTATAATACATAGAAACAACCAGACCACAGACAAATATCTAAGCATAAATACTTGTCTGAGGCGTGAATCGAACCCGCAACCCTGTGTTTGGCAGGCCGGCGTAGTGACCATTGTGCCAACTGGATCGTCAACTGTATATGTGCGTAAACTTTGTAATTTTAGGTGGAGTGTACTACCTAGTTTCAAGGTCTTTAGGAGCCGAACTCGGAGCGTCAGTAGGAATAATCTTCGCATTCACCAACGCTGTAGCAGCCAGCATGAATACAATAGGTTTCTGCGACTCACTCAACGAACTCTTCAAGTCTAAGGGGCTGAAGATTATAGACAACAGCCAGATGGACGTTAGAATTGTTGGTAGTATTGCTTTACTGGTCATGTGCCTTATTTGCGCTTTTGGAATGGATTGGGAAACTAAAACCCAGGTACAAGTAACTCTTACTAACATTACTTATCTACATCCTAACTAATAGGTATTATAAATCTAAAAGTTTGTTTGTTTATTTGTTTGTGCTCTTTTTACGGTCAAATGACAGACCGATTTGGAAAATCGGCGTAGTGGTAGTTTAGGGAATGAAGAAGGACATAGGACTTATTTCCAGTAATGCCTTTAGAACCCTTAAGGTGAAAGAATACCGGTGCTTTCTCCATACAAACGAAGTCGACTGTTTTCTCCCTGGATAATGACACCAGCACAAATATTTTTGTGCCATAAAACCTATAACTGCCATGACTATGACCCTATGTTTTGGGTTTTTTTTTCATTTTCTAATTATCATAGAAATTAAGATTTAAAAAACAAAAAAAAACTAAATCATGGCGGAGCTGGTCATGGCAGTTATAAGTTTTATGCTGCAAAAATATTTGCTCTAGTTCATTTCCTCTTAAACCGCACACTTTTGAAAATACTCGGTCACAATGAATTTCTTTAAATATCCTGTTTCCGAGACGCTTTAGTGGTCTGGTGTACAGGCATTATTTGTTCGCCGTTATGCCCTATATCGATAAGCATGGGTCTCAAAATGCATCGCGGCATTTTAAGTTACGCCTGTAGTATCTGAAGGCATTTACGCGGGACTTACGCGGGTGCAGCTAGTATTATGATAAAGCTTTATCTTCGTTTTTGTTTCAGAATATTTTGATAGTAATAATTGTGGCAGCGATAATAAACTTTATTATTGGTGCTATTATTGGACCGACAAGTGATACAGCTAAGGCAAAAGGTTTTGTTGGAATAAGTAGTGAGTTTGGGTTAAATCACTTAACTTATGAGCATTGACATTGGGAAATAGGGATGCATTTTTATATGTTTAGATTATTTTGAGTTTTCTATCAACTGATAGAAATAAAATTGTATTATATTACCTAACGATTTCACTAGACTTTGATAAGAAAACTTATGTAGAAACTGTATTTTTGTAGAATACTTTACAATTCTAGAGCTTTTAAACTTTTTATAAGACCAGTAGCTGTCTCGGCGAATGTTGTTATACCATTAAAAAAACCGGGCTGAGTTGTGAATCTAAACCATCTAGGGCACCACCCAAACGCATACAAAAAAAATCCTTCAAATCGGTCCAGCCGTTTAGGAGGATTTCAGTGACATACACACGTACAGTAGAATTATATATATAAAGATATGGCTTGATGTTATATGATTTCAGTTGAGAATGCTAATAAAAATTTGCTTCCGGATTTCCGATTCAGCGAAGGGGTGTCCCACGATTTCATGAGTGTTTTCGCGATATATTTCCCGGCAGTCACGGGAGTACAAGCCGGCGCTAATATTTGTGGAGATTTACGCGTTAGTTTTATCATAGATTAACAATGGTATATAGATAGATGGATCCACCCATCCATCTTAGCCTTAGCTTGTAGGCTTCCACTCCTGGCGGTCTAAAACCGTTGCCATCCAATCATGGCCTGCATGTCGTTTTGGCCTCTCAAAATGATGGCCCAGCACTGGACCAACGAGATGGCCATGCGAAACGCAACTATACGATGGCCACGTTCAGCCATCGTTGCCCACTTCCTTAGATGTGCGACCGAAAAACCGAAACCGTGGCCATCCAGTCGCCATCCCACGAGCCAGCAGAAACCACTACGCCCTCTACATTCTGGCCTACCATGATGGCCCATCATGTAGAAGAGCCATTTGATATCTTTATCTAGATGATGCCCCGCCGCAATTTTTTTTACTTCATATATTTTGGGGTAGGTACTCGCAACCTAATGTTTACTTAGTACCTACACTTTATGTATGGGAAGTGATAATCTATAATATACACTATTGTTAATGGTATATAGAGTTATATATAATTTTCCGTCTAAGTTATATATCGACTAAGTTCTACATAAGGTTTTGAAGCGATATTAGGTTAATTTAAATTAACAGTGTTACCGCTGTAACGACATTTTCATTTGAATTTGTATATCCCTTAGGACCCGGCATCAGCGATACCAAAAGGCACATTACTGGCTCTCGGTATCTCACTGACTAGTTACGTGGTGATGGCTGTCCTGTCCGGGATGGGAGCCCTAAGGGACGCCAGTGGAGATGTTTCTGATGTAACAGTGTCTGTCCTTGAGTCTTGCAAGCCAGACTGTGACTTTGGACTGCATAATAGTTATGAAGTTAGTTTTAAATTGAATAAGTTACTTAGTTAAACTACAAACACTCAGTTAATTTGTCCCTGACGTAAAAAGAGGAGTGATAATATGAGTATAAAAATATAGTATTCTTTCCAGAAAATAAAGTTTCTTAAAGCATGAATAAATCATCTTCCTATAGACGCTAGAGAATTAAGTCACATTCGTTCAGAATTGTAAATTGAAAACTAAATCAAAATCGGTTTATACGTTCGGGAGCTACGATGCCACAGACAGACACACACACAGACACGTCAAACATATAACACCCCGTCGGTATTGCGTCGGGGTTTAAAAAACAACAAACAAATATTTATATTTGTAGAGAAATTTGTTTCTAGTCTGGATAATTCGGTATGGATAGCATAAAAAAGTCATTTAAGTAATTTATCCGTTGTCTGGCCCAGTTGCTCAGCTTAGTTGACCCCAGTTGACGACCCAGTTGGCACAATGGTCACCATGCCGGACTGCCAAACACAGGGTTGCGGGTTCGATTCCCGCCTCAGACAAGTGTTTATGCTTAGATATTTGTCTGTGGTCTGGTTGTTTCTATGTATTATAAGTATATATTTACAAAAGAAAAGTATATAAGTAGTATATCCGTTGTCTAGCACCCATAACACAAGTCTAGTTACTTAACTTGGGGCTAGATGGCGATGTGTGGAATGTCCTGCAGTATTTGTATTTATTTAGTTAGATAGCGCTGTGTAAAAATGTCCTGCAATATTTAATGTTTGTGTGCCTAGGTAATGCAGGTAATGGCACTGTGGGGTCCGTTTATTTACGGCGGTTGTTGGGCGGCGACACTATCCACGGCGCTGACCAACTTGCTATCAGTCCCGCGGCTCATCCAGGCGCTCGGCGTTGACCGCATTTATCCCGGATTCATATTCTTCGCCAAACCCTACGGAAAACACGGAGAACCTTATAGAGGATACGTGTTAACGTTCATCGTTTCATTAATCTTCTTGTTGATAGGTTTGTAAACCTTTATTATTTGACGTTATTTAATTTACTTAATTTGTGCCATCGTCCCCGCTGAATGGCGACACCGACGTTAACGGGGCCGATGAAACTCTTTTTTCCATCTGCCCTGTTGTCGGGGCAGAGCTAGCGGGGCCGATGCGGGAGTAAGTCGGAGAAACTAGTTGCACAAGATCGCGATCAGAGAAAGGGAAGTGGAGAGACCTTGCCCTGCAGTGAGATACTACAGGCTCATAATAATAGTCAGTTATTTTCCTGTAAAGGGCCAGATTGAAACTAACTTTGTTCTTTTTAGCTGATTTAAACGCAATAGCACCATTGATATCAAATTTCTATTTGGCATCGTATGCGCTAATTAACTTCTGCACTTTTCATGCTGCAATCGTAGGCCAGATCAACTGGAGGCCAACTTTTGAAGTAAGTTTAAAATTAACTAGATTTGAAGTTGTGGAAAAACCTCCTTATTACATTGACTACAGCTCCGGATCGATCTTTGTGCCAATGTTAGAGCTGAATCACAGATTAAAGTAGAGTGGCGAAACAGTCCCTCCAACCAATTTACGTTATAAAATAGAAAATAATATGTACTTTGTAGATTATATTGTTATATCTAGATGATGATATAATAATATCTATTCTGCTCTCTGTATGCTATTGTGCAATATTATATATTACCTACTTATGCGACTAAGTTAATTTTAATTATGTTAAAATAACTATTAATTATAGAACGTCTGGTCCATACATGTCTGTTGTTCATCTGTAAACCTAGCATTCGAAAACACAGTCAATAAATAAATGATTTCTGATTTCCAATTAAAGCGGTGGTACCAATTTACTGTCTCGCCACTCTACTCGGTACGTGTGAGCAAGGCATTAGCCGTCGCCATAAAGGAACGCGGCTAGTATTCGCTCGGCACCTTTGCACCGGGTGCGGTCAGGGGCGGTTTATTAGAATAATGACGATTTAGTTTCTATTTTAATATTTTGTAATTTAATTTTAAGTTTTATTGATAAATTGAAGTAGATTGGACAAAGGAATCACGTTGTCCCATACAAGTTTCACCTACTTTTTTTGGAAAATTCTCTCTTATTGGAAGCCTACTTCATACAAAGAACACACCCTCCAAGTTGCAGGAGGCCGATTCATAAACCGTTTCAAAGGCTACCGAAACTAATAAAACTGAAAAGACAAGGATGGCAATACGTCAAAAGTTGCGGGAGTGAAAGAGCAGCCAATTTTTTTTTCGTTTCGGTTGCCTTCCGACGCTTTGTGAATCAGGGGGCAAGTCTCTACGATCAGCAATTTAGACTGTGCGTTGATCCGCCAGTAATTCAGGACAAAGCATTTTATATGAAGTATAGGTACCTAGAAGATACAAAACTAAAATATTTTTTAACTTTGACTAATAAATACCATATGGTATATTACAGTATTACAATAGATGGCTGTCATTGATTGGGTTTATATTGTGTATTGTTATAATGACAATCATAAGTTGGACGACTGCTCTCATCACGGTGTTCTTCTTCATGACGTTTTATCTACTCGTTATTTATACTAAGCCAGGTATTCAATCCTATTCATTTATAAATGTAATCTTTAGAATATAAAAATGAATCGCTGATACCATAAAGTTCAAATTTTAATGGAAAGGTTCCGGGAAGGCAAAACAATTGAGTGACATTTAAATATTGATGTCAATCGTGTCGCGGTGTTAGTTGCCAAACTCCACTTAAACGGCTGCACCGATTTGTATGAAATTTTTGTCTTTTTTTTATATGGCAAAACAACTTTTACCGGGACAGCTAGTTATATATATAATTAACTAAGCGGGTAATGGACTCCTCTTATTTGGGAATTGCTTTGCAATGGGACATAGGTACTAATGGGTCAGCTATTTTTTTACATTTATATTTAGACTAGCAGCGCTCCGCAGTTTTACCCGCGTAACTCCCGATCCGATCCCGATCCCGTGGGAATATCGGGATAAAAAGTAGCCTATAGCCTTCCTCGATAAATGGCCTATCCAACACAAAACGAATTTTTAAATTCGAACCAGTAGTTCCTGAGATTAGCGCGTTCAAACAAACAAACAAACAAACTCTTCAGCTTTATAATATAAGTATAGATTAACTAAGCGGGTAATGGACTCCTCCTTTTTGGGAATTGCTTTGCAATGGGACATAGGTACTAATGGGTCAGCTATTTATTTACATTTATATTTAGATAACCTTGTCAACTTGTCAATAAAACCGGCTAAGTGTGAGTCGGAGTCGCGTACGAAAACTTCCGTACTATTGGCTCTATTTTTGATTCGCTGGTGTGACATAGCATCGTCGTATACACCTATAAGTCCTGCTCGACATCGGTCGCATGACACCAATTTTCTGTAATTTTGAATCGTTCGTCGTCGACTTTTAAAATGACATTTTTTATTCGTTTTACGCAGAAAATTTAAAACCGGTAATTACCGACGAATATCCCAAAAGGTATAAATATTTTTCAAATAACGTTTTCGAATGTTTGACTATGTTTTTTGACGTTTATTCTACCACTGGCCTGTCGACGACGAGTGGTGGTGAACACTGGTTACAATCAAGCGATTAAAAATACCGAATTTCCGATGTCGAACGAATATCAGTAGAAATCGAGCGCTCGACGCCGGGCGAACGATTCAAAAATAGCCTCCATGTTGTATGGAAGCCTTATTTAAGACGACCCAGTTGGCACAATAGTCTCCATACCGGACTGCCAAACACAGGGTTCCGGGTTCGATTCCCGCCTCAGACATGTATTTATGCTTAGATATTTGTCTGTGGTCTGGTTGTTTCTATGTATTATAAGTATATATTTACAAAAGAAAAGTATATAAGTAGTATATCCGTTGTCTAGCACCCATAACACAAGTCTAGTTACTTAACTTGGGGCTAGATGGCGATGTGTGGAATGTCCTGCAATATTTATTATTTTATTTAAGTTGTTTTTTTCTTTTTAAGTATTTGTTGCTATGGCGGTAACAGAAAGACAATCTGTGAAAATTTCAACTGTCTAGGTATCTGGGTTAATGAGAGTAGTGGCAGATAGACAGATAGTGAAGTCTTAGGAATCCTAAAATAGTAATCAAGTCCCGAGTTTTTCCAGTTTTGAATATGATTTTAGAAACGAGTTGGGGCAGCAGCACTGAGGCCCAACAGTACCAGACGACACTCGCCTCAATCCTGAATATATCACGTCGCGAGGAGAACGTCAAGTCTTACAACCCGCAAGTGCTCGTGTTGGCTGGCAAGCCGTATGAGAGGCCCGGCCTTATAGATATGGCGCATGTTATTACTAGAATGGGTTCTTTTATGATTGTCGCTGATATTGAAAAGGTAAAAAAAACACCCGCACTTGCTTGATCGTCTATCTGATCCGGGGGATTATTTTGGATCTATTAAGTCTTTCATCACGATGTTTTCGCCGTTAGAGCAAAAGTCGAGGTATGAAACTCGCGGCTTAGTTGGCTCCAGACGTATTGACAAGTTATTTCCTCTGGATACGGTCGACTAAGCTGAGAGGGTGGTATAGGTGCTGGGCAAGCCTAATCCATCTATTGCATGTCCCAGGCAAGTTGCTGGCGCTGTATAAATAATAAATAAATAAATATATATTGCAGGACATTCTACACATCGCCATCTAGCCCCAAACTAAGTAACTAGATTTGTGTTATGGGTGCTAGACAACGGATATACTACTTATATACTTTTCTTTTGTAAATATATACTTATAGTACATAGAAACAACCAGACCACAGACAAATATCTAAGCATAAATACTTGCCTGAGGCGGGAATCGAACCCGCAACCCTGTGTTTGGCAGTCCGGCGTGGTGACAATTGTGCTAACTGGGTCGTCTATAAATAAGATTAAATGTGTAAAGGCCAATATTAAGTCTTTAAGTCATTGAAGATGTATAACACAAAAGCGATGAATTTCTGAAAGTGAAATACCTTGGTCATTGTCAAAAAATCCATTTTTTTATTACTCTCTGGTTTTAGCGAAAGTTGACCCATTCTGAGAGACTGATACGCATCAGGCGAGGCGAAGACTGGTTGATATCGGGTCATAACCGCTCCTTCTACGTTCTTCTAACTGGGTTCGAATTGGACGAGGGTGTGACGGCGCTCGCGCAAGTGTCCGGGCTAGGCCGGTTCGTGCCTAACGTAGTGCTAATGGGATACAAACACTATTGGACTACTACCGACCCTGAACTACTCAACCATTATGTTAGAGCTATTCAGTAAGTCTACAACGCGTACATAACGTTAACTCTAATTAGGCAGATTTTGTATCTAACAAACGTTCAGGACTTTACTGCTTGTATTAAGGAACCTTAAGAGGAAAGGGTACCGGGCGCTCTCTCCATACAAACGTAGTCGACTGTTTTCTCCCTTGATAATGACACTAGAGCAAATAATTTTGTTGCATAAAATTAAGTGGACAACACTTGTCGCCGTCATCCCTGGTCATGCCATAGTCGACAGTGACGACAAATGGCGCGCCACACAATTATTTTGTGAGGCCGTTATGGCGAAGAAGGAGGCGGACGAAAGGGAAAGGGAGGCTAACGCCACTGATCCCCTTCGCAGACGTCATACGACCCGCAGGGTAAGGGACGACCGGCTGCCTCCGTAAACGGCCTATGGACGGTAAACTCGGGGGGGTTTGCCGTCCGAGTAAGGGCCCGAGCGGAAGCGCGGGCGTGGGTTCCCACGCGCGCCGCTCTAGGAAAGGCAGCATGGCATAAGCCATACGCGATCATGCGCGAGATCGGGGCCTTATTGGGCCGACGCCGTCGGGGTGTCACTTAGAAGAAATGCTCACGCATCCCAGCACCCCGACGATGCGTTGAGATGGAAAACCTGGTGAGGTTTTTAGTGGTAAATTCCACATACTCCGCTGCTCCCCCCCGGGACGGCGGAGATGCTGCAAAGCATTTTCCCCGCCATAAAAAAAAGGACATAACAGGTGGACATAATTTTTATCCTTGGCCCATGCTTGCCCTGCAGGAAGGACTTTACGGCCTATATATTCCTGAATAGGCTTTACCTTTCTTTCTTAGCTTTTCCCGACATGTTAACATTTTTTCGTTGCGCCATTCTATAACTACTGCGACGCACAAGATTATGGGTTCAATTCCCACCCCAAACATTATATAAATAGCCATACGTATATAGGTTTATGTATAGGCACTAGTTATATGTATTTTTACACAGGAACGCAATCACCGAACAATTAGCAGTGGCCATATTCCGTTTACCGATAGGTTCCACATTGAAGTCACCTTCGAAACCGAGCGTACAGGCATTGCCAAGAGCACACTCAAGGAAAGCATTACAGCAGCAGTCGCACCAGCAGTTTTCATTGATGCATTCTGATTCAGATCTCGACGGCATGTTTATGAAAGACCATGGTAAAGTCAAAATCAAAGAATTCGTAGTTAGTTTTTTACTCTAAAAACCCCCGATACAAAATAATAAAAATAGTATGAACGTATAAAGCTAAAAACAAGCAAAAAAAAAACTATAAAAACCCCACAAAAAGAAAAAATAACCCCGAAATTATGACCCTACGTAAGTACATGTTATCTTTTTTGATTAAATATTGTCGCGTCGGGGGATCGCTCTTTTTCGAGTCAATTTAATATAATGTAAGAGTCGTCGTTGAATTTTTTGTTTTTTCGTTGAAATTTTAATATTATCTTTTTAAGAAGTTGTTTTATAGGTAAAGAGCGGTCCCCCGACGCGACAATATTTAATCAGATGAGATAAAACTAAAGGTCCTTTATTGGATAATAATCTCAAATCATTACAATATTAAGATTTATTTTATTTATCATTACAGAAGACACCAAACTTACTGATAAATCACAAACTACTCGATATCCTTCTGAGAAATTAGTGCAGAGTTCACTGAATTTAAAATCAACTGTATTAGGAACTGTAAGTTAAGCGTAATACCAGAATAACTAAGGTGCCAAAATAGCATTTTAATTTCCTTTTTATCACAGTTGCTCATAAAGTGGATCTTATTCAACGGCGTTTAGGCTCATAATCCAACATATTATGCACGCGTACGTTTTACATTACCAACCTAGTGCTATAAAGTTATCCCGATAAGTTAAATACGTATCTTACTGCTAATTAAATGTTAGGTAGGTGAAACATTCTTAATTTATCTGGGTTATACTTTTTGATGTATAAAAAGGTAGGTACTAAAGAGTTTTTTAGCTAGCAAAAATGGTTGTCTCTAAAGTCGGTTTACGAACGAAAATTTTACGTGAAAACGATTAAAAATTGAGTTATGTTTATTTTTTGTTTCCGGAGAATAATTAACAAAAAAATATTGCCTTAAAAAATGTAAACATAGACTTATCACAAATATTTTGTTAGTTATTATTTTGTTTTCTTTTCAAGTTTTTTTCTTTTATTCGCAACTGTGATAAAAAACGTCGTACGATACACGTGTGGAATTGATATTTGCATCTTGACATCTTATGACACGCTCGCTACCGCTCGCGCGTCATAAACCGCCTCTATGCAAAGATCAATTTACCACACTTATATCGTAATGTACTATTACTTGTTTCTTACACATTTTTTCAATACATCGACTAAATTGAAATGAAAACTTTAAAACAACTGAATGTGTATTATATGAACTGTACCTATATGAAACCAATCTACTTAATTATTTTGTTTTTAGCAGCAGTTGAAAGTCTTACCGGAAATTTATATTGGTCAATGTAAATTTCGGGTAAGATTTTCAATCACATTGGTGGGAAGGTGATCTCAATGAAGATTTTTAAGCTCTATAGAATTTACTTTTAGGTTTGTGATTGGTTCTGTAGATAGTTCGACCGCAGAAGCTTGTAAACATTATAACGAAATAACATGAAAATAGGTAGGTAAGTAAGTTATTACTTTTCTAGGTACGTTGTTATTTTCTGCCATAGGGTAAATCATTAGACGCGTGGTGGCTGTACGATGATGGAGGATTGAACATTCTTCTGCCATACATCATAGCGCGTAGAGCTTATACTAGCAAAAAAATGCCTCTCAGGATATTTGCTAACACGAAGGCTGGACAAGAAGAAGATTCTCTAAAACTGTAGGTACCTTTTTTTCTACATCTAATGGACATGTTATCGAATGGTTTATAGATCGTTTATATACTTAATAAACAATATTGGACTCAAAACACTCCCCTGGAGAACCCATAATCCACATTACTTTACGAACGTTGGATTATTTTTTAGGACTTACCTATTAAATAAGCGAGTTAATTCGAAAGGCGCAATTAAATGTAGGAAGACGGCGTTCTCATTATTATTTTAGTAAATTTTATCAAAATAAAGACCAAGAAACTTCTTACGGAATGTAATCGAGCATGTAGGCAGGGTGTATTTTTTGTTGTTTGAGATATAATATCTTTAATTTGATTTTAATGCGTTCGTTAAGTTTAGTTTCCTAATTATACTCAATTTTAGTAGGTAGAATAGAGATAAATCACCTTTTTGGGACAATTTTCAAGTCTTTTGCTAATTTTTCTATCCGCTAATCTGGTCAACAGGATGAAACATCTTCTAGCGAGATACCGCATTGAGTACTCAGATTTGATAATGATAGATAGACAAGATTTGAGCGAGTCTCCATCTGACGCTACTTGGCAAATGTTCAATGAACTTATTGAGGATTACAAAGTCGGAGATTATGGAACCGGTAAGCATTATGTTTCTCTACATATAAGAAAAGATTATTACTAATTAGGAACGCCGCTTAGCAGCTCATTAATTAATCTGCGTTTTTGAGTGCGGTACGAAGAGTTCATTTTGTAAGAACGTCCATTTGGGACAATTCTTGGGTTGCGCGTTATATTGCTTTTTGTAATTTTATTTTTAGATTGGCAAATAACTAACACAGAACTGAAACTGCATAAGGAAAGGATAAGCAGACATTTGCGAATACGAGAACTGCTACTGAAGCATTCTTCGGCGGCAGGCCTTGTAGTAATGACTCTACCGCTGCCTAGAAAGGTAAGTTATATTCAAAAAACTACATGGTAGGCGGAGTGAGGGGTGTTAGGTTTTATTTTCGTTACGGAATTTCTTGATTCGGTCGCCGCTCGCCGGTCGGTCGAAGTTAGGATTAGGATGAGAAAATATTTATTGATTAGATATTACTATTGTGACTAGACGATTAACGCGACGTGAACGTTTATTATAATTTTTAACCGACTTAAAAAAAGGAGGAGGTTCTCAATTCGGTTGAATGTAATATTTTTGTTTTGTAGGGTACTTCATACGCAATGTATATGTCATGGCTAGAAATGTTGAGCAGTGGACTACCTCCAATGTTGTTTGTAAGAGGAAACACGAATACTACGGTGTTGGCCGCATAAACTTAGACCACTCTTAATTAAAGTTATTTATCAAATATCGCGTTCATTTTTGCCTGTCACCATGGGATTGCCATCCGGATAGTTAATCTTATAATGTTACTTTAATAATAATGAACTAGCTGTTGCCCGCCACTTTGCACGCGTGGTAGTTTTGTTTTATATACTAATACCTTCCTCTTGAAACACTATCTATAAAAAAGTGCAAAAAGATGCCGAATTCAAAAAAAATCCGAACATCAAGGATTTTATTTTTTTCATTTGAGAGGGCTTTATTAATCTATAAATGTACTACATTACCTTTCATTCACATAACAATTTTCAATGCAATAATAAATACATGCTATTGGTTCATATTTGCGCCTAAGGCCGACTCAATGGCTCAATGAATGGAGAGCTGATTGGTCACTTCTTACATGACGTAATCTCTATTAACTCAAATCAAAAAATAGATCAAACTTTTTCCTTCAAATTTTTTAAGCAGGTCTAACCTTTTTTTCCTTAAACCTTCTACTGAACCAACATCTTAAAATCATTGATTTCTGTAAGTATTGATTAATTTTATTTACTATGTAATAACTTTTTGTTTTATAAATAAAAATCTGATAAATATATTACAAGTTTATTTTATTTCACACATATGTCACATGGGTTTTTTTTAATTTAGATTAACAGAAAAAAATATTAAAATATTTACAGATACAAGAACCAACAGATGCTCCAGATTAACAATAATACTTAAATTGTAGGGAAACTATTTAATTTGCTATTATATTAATGTTTATCTTCATTCAAATTGATATGAATATCTTCCACACAAAAAAAGTTTTTATTTTTATTTTGTTAGCAGTAGAACGAAATTGGACAAAGCGGTTTTTAGAAATAACAAAAAGGAAATTATTTTACCGATGGTTATTTTAACTATTCTAATTAAATAAAAAATATAAATTTGTCAGTCCAAAATTTCTTTGATTTTTGCTTTTTATTATGGCTACCGTAATCATGTGCCGTAATTATGGATTATTTGTCTGTTTTTATCATTTTATTTGACAATTGCCGCGACTCGATAATCTATCATACTTGCTTTAGTTAGTCGGGGATACCTTTTTCTGTCATTTTAACGTCTAAGAAGGCTTCGGTCCAAATTGGATGAACAGCACTTACAGTGTTAACTACCGTGAGCGTATTTAAAATGCTAACTGTCCATTTCGGTCACTATGTACGACTGATTAGAGCAAATATAATATGGTTAATTTTTTTGACATGATAACGTCTTATAAATCGATGAAAACCGTGCACTCACAAAAAAGTGTGACGTCATGTGTTATTGACAAGTAACCATAGCAACGTTATTGACACGTAACTATAGCAACATATTATCGTTGCTATGGTTACCATCAATGTTTTCTTATGACGTTATCACGTGTTTTTTAAAGGGTTGATTCGACTAAGTATATAAATATCAATTTGAAAGTGGATATGGAAGAATGCATTTCTCTATGAATAAACCTCACAATGACAGCACTAATCAAGCAGAGCTGAAGAGATTCTCGTGCAGAACGACAGACAATTTATCATAGAAATAAATATAGAAGACGTCTATATAGCGATATGTCAGAGTTACGTGACGGACGGCGATTCAAAATACAATATTTTTCTGTTGTACGTTGTCTGAACGCATTAGTTTGTTTGAACATTTAGATATGTCTACTACTTTTATATTTGAAAAATAAATTATAATCCTTCTATCGTAACATCAAAATATTCAATTTCTGACTTAAATTATTTCATAATATCTCATCTTTATTAGTTTATAAATCAAAACGTGATCGTTCTCTTAACATATGGGTAATTATATTCGTAGAATTAGTACACCTACGATTTTGGAGCATATATTATTCAGTCTATTTACGTAAAATATTAATTTTATAATAATTCGTTATAACGATGACGCCTAGATGTGTTTAATTAGTGATGAATAGAGATGGGTATAGGCGATTATAATAATTATGTATTTAATATATGATACACACTGTGTTAAAGTGAATATACAGGGTCCTTGACTCATATATGCAAACATCTTGTAACTGGTGGGAGTAGATAAAGTATGAAACTCAAATCAAGAAACAGAAAACCCGTATAATATTTAGCGTTTGACCACTATCGCACACGATGGTAAGTGACGATGCGGTCTTAGATGTAGCTTTCTTAAAAGATATACGCTCGTGACTCAAAGACCAGCAAATAAACGAGGGTTTTCCAGGGATGCGAGTGAAGATAGGAAGACGGCAGTGGCACAAAAACATTTCCGACCCGTCCTCCTTTTGTGGCTGCACCGGCCTACGTATCGGAACACGGACAAGTCCGCTTGGTAGTAGGATTAAGGCCGGCGGTTTGGCTGGTTTTCCTATTTATTTATTAAAGGATCTAACAGTTATTATTTATAGAACATAGTGTAACAACAGAAAGATTACAGGATCTAACGGGTGGAAAACAACAATGCCGTTTATTCAAATTATAATGCGTGAGAAAAACACGTTACACTTTTGACATTGCATATGGCATGGGAATAGACCTACACCTAGAAGATAAGTACTATGAAAGTGTATCATACTACCCAGGTGTTTGTCTTGAAAATTAGTTTTTTTTTGCGAAAAGTAGATAGTATGGTAATTGAACTCAGAAGTTAGTCCATAAAAATGAATAGCATTTTGGAATGACGAGCTGAATCACCAGTAACAAGGTTTACATTATGAGCCTGTAACCCATTATAACCGTGATGAATGACGTGTTAGCCTACCAGCACCTCAACAACGTATATAAAAATCTTATCAAACATTTCTTTTTTTTATAATTTAGTAAAAACATTGAAAATAGTGATCTAGACGCGAAATGACCGATAAACCGAAAAATACAACTACATAAATTACAGACAAAAACTTCACACAGCCATACTTCTTAAAATATAAATAAATAATGAATCACCTAAATAATTATAACGGAAACACATTTTTGGCTACATTGATTTCGTAATGCAAATAAATACTTTGAGGTTCCGCTTCGTACGTAACCTTCGCCGTGAGACGGGAGTCGGTGAGGGAACGTCGCTCATACAATCTTTGCTATATTACTTAGGTCTAGAGACAATTATAATTGTATTTTGATTCGGCACGAGCACGAGGCGCTACGGGCGTATATTCTCTTAACCAGCAGCGCTATGCGACCATTACGTTTCATTATTTATCAAACTACGCTGCATAAAGTATATAACTTCAAACGGGAACAACATTCTTATGACATTTCCAGCAACACATTTGCTTATAAAGTCCATCAAATTACGTATTCTCACAACTTCAACAATATATTGATCCAATAATTATCAAAAACACATACCAATTTTTGGGTCGCAAAAGCGCAGCCTTATAAAACACGGCACAGTCGAATAACTTTACACTCTGAACACAATGTGCGTTGGGGCGGAGCGAGCGAGGTGAGCGAACCGAGCGGGGCGGAGCGAACAGAGCAGAATAAAGGTCTCCATATTAGAAACGTCAGCGAAACGATATTCTTCGTCCATCGCAGAAAGGTACTTTCTCCTATTTGTTGAATGTTAACTCTTAACACACCACGTCCTTACCGCAAGAGACAAAATTTAACAAGTAATAACTTTCAACAATTAATGTTAGTACTGTTCATTTCATGTTGCCGTGAAAAGGCATTCTGAAACAAATGTTATCAATGGTTACCACATGTTGACTGTTTTCAAATGTTGGACATCAACACAACATTTAGTAACAACCAATAACATTTTGATATCGTATGTTGCTTGGAAGATGCTCAATACAGGAACGAAGTGAAGTTTCTATCCCCCCGCTCGGTTCCGTATCTCGCTCACAGCAGAGTGCAGGCGGCACGGTGGACGACACGGGAATGGGACAGTCTTCATTCCGACTCCTCTTCGTTTTCATCGTCGAAACCGGACAAGTCGGCCGACTCTAGGTATCCGTGCATTGCCTGTAACGAAACAAGATGTTATGTTTTATTTTATGGACATTAAAAACACTGATGTTCCTACTGTAATCTAGCTAGATAGTACCGAGAGATCGTGAAGATGAGCTGACGCGCACAAGACGTTCACGTGAGGTGAGAGTTGCATAGCAAAAGGACAGAAAAAAATATGTAGGGACTTAAGTGAGTATGTTGGTAAAAGAGACCAGTGCAAGTAACCAACGTATGTCCCGAGATTCGGCCTTTAAGAGGAAAGGGTACCGACGCCCTCTCCATACAAACGAAGTTACCTGTTTCCTCCCTGGATATTGACACTAGAGCAAGTATTTTTGTTGCATAAAACTTATAACTGCCATGACCATGCCTTATGTTTTTTTTGTTTTTTAAATCTTAATTTCTATGATAATTAGAAAATAGGGGCCAACACATAGGGGCATAGGCATGGCAGGTATAGGTTTTATGCAACAAAAATATTTGCTCTAGTGTCATTATCTAGGCAGGAAACAGTTTGTAATGGAGAGAGCACCGGTCCTCTTAAGACCTAAGATGTCGGTAAGGCCATAGGAGTAAGGTGGGATTGTACTATGTAATCTGAATAATGTTCTTTAGATATCCCAATCCTCCATAGCTTGGTTATTCGGTTCTCAGCCGGCTAAGTAGCTCATATGGGGAAAAAAACAAAATGGAAAGATTTAGGACAAAACGTTTACAGTAAGTGTATTGCATGAAAAAACGCGATATATTTAGTGTAACGTACTATGAAACAAAGGACGCGATCAGATTGAACAACTTTGTTAGCAGTTGTGACACGCAATCGTGCGTGGACTTAGATGTTTATAGCCCTGTATTTCTTATTTACAATTCATTTAGTTATATGCTGAAGATTGTGCGAAGTGGAGGCGTAAAAGCAGGAAAGCGGACCCAGGGCTCCCGAGAGGGATGCAACCGGGAACATCGCTCGGATGATGAAATCATTTAGTTATATGTTATGAATTTTTTTTGAATCCACAGCAGTTTTTTTTATTTATTTAGTGGGAACCCTTCCAACCCTTTCCAAGTCTGTCTTTAGCCAAAGAGGGACTTTGGCTAGAAGTGTCTAGTTGTTACAAGAACGCCGAGGGCGGGCTGCGAGGCGTTTTATTTCATATCTATCTTTTCACTTCACCAGTTGTCTTATACCCGGGCTACAGCTGATGTCTAATAATATTATATGTTTTATATGTCGTACTAACCGCATATTCAATAACAGCGTGATGACAGAAGACGTATTGGTCCGGCATCTGTATAGAGAAGGCTCGCTGGGCGCGGATCCGTTCCACCGTGCCTCGCACGTCGACAACACGCTCGGCGGCTAGACGCGACGCGCATATATCGAGGGTTAGGAACGTACCTGGATATTTAAAGTGAACTTTCAAAAACTAGCTAGATTTGCAAAGACTCCCATGCAAATACAGAGTCAAAAGATCATGATCATCATTTAATAATTATATTAATTATATTAAGAAAGAAAGATTTTTTGTTCGTTAACAATATAAACAATTAAGTTCAATTTTAATTCAAAAACTTCTGCGTGAATAGCCGTAATCAGCAATTTTGCAAAGGTATTTCTTCAAGTGTTAGTCAAAATAAGAGTTTATTATTCGCGCAAATAAATTCTAATAAAATAAATATAGATCACTAACCCGTTCGTCCGATCCCAGCGGAACAATGGACAACAATCGGCGGTCCTCTATTGTGCCCCGCCCACGCGTCACCAAGGCTGGAATATTCAAATGTTTTATGTTTATTATACACATACTATTCTTCAGATAAAAGAAGCTTGTTAATTACAAGGATTTAATGTATCATTTTACCAAGTTTCATCAAAATCTTCAGAACAACAGCAATATTACAAATAAATAAATTAACCGGCCAAGTGGAAGTCGGACTCGCGCATGAAGGGTTCCGTACCATCATATTCTGTTCTTAACCCCCGATGCAAAAACAAATGCAAAAAAACCCTAAAAAAATATTGTTGGTCAGACGAGGCTGTATAGGTTAAAAGTCTTTGGCAAGCCCTTTTGTTTTTTACCTTAAAAAATGTAAGTCTTTAAACTAGAATAATATTAACTTTTTTCTAATTTCAGTTTTTGTTATTATAACGGCAACAGAAATACATCATCTGTGATAATTTCAACTGTCTATAAAGAAATATTTTCTTAATTTCAATAATGTAATACATACTCTTGTAACGCCTGGTGCTGGGCTCGACGAACGCGCGCGTGAAACCGCAGCAGCGGCGCGGCGCGGCCACCGCCCGGCACGCCATAGTCAGGCCACCGCTTGTACTGGCCGTGCCATATCCGCCGCGACTGCTCCGTCTGAAATACAACAACACGATCTTTTAACTTCGTCTATCTAAAAAAATGTTACTTCGTTTGATACTTTTAGAACTCAATTAACAGAATACATATTGAATAAATATTAGTTATTAGGTATATTAGGCACGTAATATTATAATTTAGATATGGATATATACTTGTATTACCTACTTGCACACATTGTCTTAAATAGGCATTCGGCGATGTTTATTTAGTTTTTAAGTTATGCTATGTATTCTCTATTAAGTGACATGTACTTGTTTTTTTTGAGAATAAATTCTTTAAACCTTACTATTAGACGGCCAATTGGCACAATGGTCACGAGACTGCCAAACAAAGGATTGCCGGTTCGATTCCCGCCTCAGGCAAGTTATTTATGCTTAGATATTTGTCTGTGGTCTGGTTGTTTATATGTATTATAAGTATATATTTACAAAAAAAAAGTATATAAGTAGTATGTCTAGCACCCATAACACAATTCTAGTGTTATGGGTGCTAGACAACGCGTCTTGGTTGGGTATAGATGGTGGTGTGTGGAATGTCCTGTAATATTTATTTATCTATATTCTTATGTACAGAGGAAAGATTTTTTGATATCAATGAAATTTGGTTTATTGGGAATAACATAGGCTACTTTTAATCCCGAAATCGGGAGATATGCGGGTGAAACCGCGAAGCACTGCTAGTCTAGAACAACTATGTAGCGTGAAAATTATTCTTGGTTAGAATTTTTTGGCTAAACTGGGGACTAAAGACAATAGTTCGCTTTACCAATTTTATCTTTATAATAAAATTAAAGAGTATTTCAATCACCCTGTCGCCTCTTGGTTTAATGCCAAGTATAGTAACCGATGCTTCGCAAGAAAGAATAGAGTTTATGCGAGACGTTCCACACGACAAGTCACAGTAGAAAAAAGATAAGAAAATTTACAAGAACATAAAATAAACAATATTAAAATTTATAAGAAGAGAGGGAGAAGCAGTGTGCTGTCCCAAATGGATCGACCTCAGCTACGAGCCACAGCGTTGATTTTTCGGCCAGACCCTCAGAATGATAACTAGCTTTTTTGAAATCTCACTCACCCTTAAATCCGTAAGCAATAGATGCGTGACGGTATAATCGTCATCATGCTCAACAGCTTCACAATGCAGCGAGAAGCCTCCGTGAACTTCGCGCGCGCCTGCTGTGGCTGGCCAGTACTGTCCGCACTTGACGTGACCGCGCTCGACCGTGCGCGTCGTCATCACTACCACCAGGGAACCTTGCTCCCATACCATGCGCCAGAAGTCGCCGTATGTCTTCGGTAGGGGGCCTACACATTGATAAGTCAAGTTTTATTAGCTAGGATGGGGTAAAATGTTGTTGGTGATGGTGTAAATTATTTTCAGAACTTGTATTTGTACTTGTATACGGGCTGTTTTCCGCAATTAGACTCTTTTTAATTGAATCTATTTTACGTGAGGATGGAGTAGGCTTGCCCAGCACCTACTACCCCTCTCAGCTTAGTCGACCATGATGTTGGACTGACTAAAACAGGCTAATTCTTCGCGCAAAATTAGCAGAAAATACAGAAATTAAACAGTAACTGTTAATTACATCTTCCAAAATTAGACATTACAGAAATTGAACAGTAACTATTTAATTTCGTTTTCTCTGCTAATTTGCGCAAAGAAGTTACTAAGAACGCAAACAAGCGTTGAATGCGTTCAATTGTCGCGATTGCGATCGCCATCGTACACGCACTAGTCACAAAACGAAGCACTTTTAGTAAGAATAGATACAATATAAACAAAAGAAAATAAAAATATATTTTAACAAACAAACAAAAGAAGCAAAACAATTAACAAAATCCTTCCATTGCTTGAAATAGAAACATTCAACAATATCCGGGTAGAATTTATAATAATGGCATTCTGCCCTCCATCACTGTTTGGGTAAGTACCTAGAATCGTTACAATTTCAATAATCCCCGGAATACGTTGGCGTCATGAAAACACTTCTCTATAAAACGGGAATTCAGCCAACAATAAATGTAATTACCGGTGGGTTTTTACCATTGATTTTACGAGCACGGCCGTAACTGCTCATTAGGCTATTTAAAATGAAGTAACCGTTTTCCGGAAGTTGGTCAACGGGTTACCTACTATATTAAAAATAATAATAATAATAAATCATTTATTTCAGGCTACAAATGCCCATAGATACATATACCTTATAGACTAACATACATATTTTATAATAATAATTGAATGTGTTAAAGAGATATCTTAGAACTATGTTATACCCTTTCCAATCGTTTATTTAACTTTTGACAGCTCTAATACTTACTCAAATAGTGATACCCAGACCCGTTACCGATTCGATTTCTTTCATCGATCGATTTTATTCATGAAGATATTCGTTTTTATCGATTAGAAACACTCATTATTTTGTAGTTGTTCCTTACAAGTAGGTACCGCAGTTCATTCACATGCTTTTTATTTGAACCAACTACAGTAAGTCCAAACGATTACTTTACATTCAATAATTTGCAACGAATATATTCGATCCCATTACTAGGTACGAAGTACGATGGACCTGTTTTCATTACGCAAATTAATTATGCATTAAAACAGAGACATTTAGGGCATTTTAATGCAAAATAATAAAGGTTTTTACATGATTTGATATAAAATATAATCACAATAAAATAGTATGTTTTATAAATATAATCGATAATCGATTTATTTCAAAACCGTTTTTAGTCTGTGGTCATTAATTACGAATGTCACATCTCTTAAGTGGGCAGAGCCCGTCCATGAAGTACAGTTTTACCTGTAGTACATTGTATCAAAAATGATTACTAAACTTTATGTGCGTGATCTGTCAAAAGTTAAATAAACGATTGGAAACACTATAGTAGCACTTCCATGACACTACACTTTCGTCTTTGTCTGTTCTTGTGGAATTTGTCCGCGGAAGCGACGGAACACCACGTCCTTCGGCCAGAAGCTTTCGTCCATAACGCTTAATTAGGTAAATGGACAGTTTACCTAATTAAGCGTTATATTACCCTGTCCATTTTTAATATTGGAATTTGTCCGCGGAAGCGACGGAACACCAAGTCCTTCGGCCAGAAGCTTTCGTCCATAACGCTTAATTAGGTAAATGGACAGTTTACCTAATTAAGCGTTATATTACCCTGTCCATTTTTAATATAGTAGGTAACCCGTTGACCAACTTCCAGAAAACGGTTGCTTCATTTTAAAAATCCTAATGAGCAGTTACGGCCGTAGAATTATGCAATTTGGCAAAAAATTAGGTTTTACAGTTAAGGGGTATTACAAAAACATAAAAAACCGGCCAAGTGGAAGTCGGAAACGCATACGAGGGTTCCTGTACCATGTTGTATGAGAGTCCCATATATTTTTCTGATTTTAGAGTTTTTGTTGTTATAGCGGCCACAGAAATACATAATCTGTTAAAAAATTTAACCATCTAACTATCACGGTTTATGAGATACAGCCTGGTGACAGACAGACGGACGGACATTATAAGGCTTTACTATAGCCAAGATATATACAAGATACTACTATATGAACTTACCCTGCGTGCAAATATATGCATTCTTCTGTTTATATCCGTCTACGTAATTTGCATTAATATAATCTGTGGTCGGATCATCGGGATCACTCTGCGAGAGTCGAACGCGCGAGTGGTCGAAACAGAGCACGTCCTTATAACGATTCTTCGCTATGTTACTTGGCAACCTAGAATAAATAATAAATATAAATAAAAAAATAAAAAACCCAAAATTATTTATTTAGAATCTTAATATTTGTACCAGATCACATAGAAACGAGACCAATGAGAAGAAGGCACAAGAAACTCATGGGGTGCAGGACAACCCACACAGCATCATCTAGCGTCAAGCTAAGCAACTAGACTTGTGTTATGGTAGCTACACGGGAAAGGACGGATAGAATACTTGAATACTTATTTTTTGTACATAAATACTTATAATACAAACAGAAACACCCAGAAAACAAATAGTGTATATAAATATTTGCTTAAGGTGGGAGTCGAACTCGCACCCTTCTGCGTCACAAGAGGGTGTTCATACTGATGTTGAAAATAAATTAGCAAAGATTTAATATAAGAAACCGAATACCATTTTAAATAGGTCTTCTTCTAGCCTGTTGTTGGAATCCCTAACTATGATTTATCTGTGTAATCAAGCCTGTTTCTCTCCAAACTGTTTCTACAAAGCCTTAAGTAAATACCTAAAGCTTTGTAGAAACAGTTTAAAATATCAGTTTAAATATCTCTCTATACACCGCGTCAAGAGGCGTTTCCATCTCGCAGCAAAGGACAATGGGCATAGTGTCCCACCTGTTGTATAGAGTCGAGTTATATGTCATTTGAAAGGTCATGCCAGTAGCTTTATTTTATTGTATGACACCAACCCTGTAACTTGAATAGGGACGGATCTAGGACGCTTTCAGTTTCTGAAAAAATATATTATTTTTAGGTCGAGTTGTACGTCATTCGAAAGCTCTTGACAATAGCATTATTTTATTGTATGATGCTGGTCCTGAAATAAGAACAGGGACGAATCTAGAACGTTTTTAATATTTAAAAACATTAAAAAGTTGAGATCAAGATGTATGTCATTTAAAAAATACTGTTAGTAGCTTAATTGTATTGTGACGCACTAACTCTGAAATCCAAACAGGAACGGATCTAGGATGTTTTTAATAAAAATATATTGCTGTCTATATATATAATACAGTTTGAAAGGTCGTAACAGTACCTTTTTTTGTGACTCATATCTGGAAATATGAACAGGAAGAGCGGTGTTGGCTTAGTGGTACCTTGACTTTCATTCTGAAGGGCGTGGGTTCGAATCCCGGTCGGTCGTGCACCAATGTATTTTTCTTAAGAAAAAATTATGTGCGCTAATTGACATTGCTCTTACGGTGAAGGAAAACATCGTGATGAAACCCGCGGCTTAGTTGGCTCCAGAAGTATTGACAAGTTCTCTCCTCTGGAAATGGTCGACTAAACCGAGAGGGTAGTAGGTGCTGGGCAAGCCTACTCCATCCTCACGCAAAAAAGGGCCCAATTAAAAATGGTCAGATTGCGGAAAAACAGGTCGTTCAAGTCAATTATGAACAGAAACGGATTAGGGACGTTTATAGTCAAAAAAACGTGTTGATGTTGCTATATACGTTATTTGAAAGGCTGAGATGTATGTTATTTGACGCAGCAAGCCTCTCGGAGGGTAAACAATATTTTTTGATGCTTAGGTCCTTGCCGTGAGCATAAGGTCAAGACGCTAGAACAAGCTTTTTTGACGTGATAAATCTTTCAAATCGGTCTGAACAGTAGGGGTTACTTGTAAAAATCAAATATAACGAACGTTGTAACGTCATAAATGTGTTATAGCGTGCATAGAAAGAGGACGCAGCTAATCTAAACTTCTAACAATGCCTTTAAATAAGCTATTTCTGTTAAAAATCGTGTTAGTTTGACGTAAAATAAAACGTTTTATGCGTTACATTGAGGCTGTGTCCCCGATAGAGTCTACCCGTTTCCTTGATTATTTCTGGCGACTGGTCTTGGGCGCTGTATACATTGGATTAACTCTGGATGGTTGAAATGGCGACAGGTCACATCAACCACCTGTGAGCGACGGATGCCCCTTAAACTGAAGGGTAAAATCTATAAAACCGTGATAAGACCTATCGTCTTATCATATCATATGGATCGGAGTACTGGGCCGTGAAGAAGAAGAATGAGGGAAGATTGCATGTAGCGGAGATGAGAATGTTGAGACGGATGTGTAAAGTAACGAGGATGGATAATGGATGGAAGGAATGTGTATATCCTAATATAGCAAGCCTAAAAGTAGCACCGGTTACTAATAAAGTAAAAGGAAGCGTTTGAGTTGGTATAGACATGTGAAGAGAAGAGAAGAGACGCATGCGACTAGAAGAGTGATGAGTATGAATGTAGAGGGGTGGAGAGGAAGAAGACAACCTAAGAAAATATGGATGGACTGCGTGAGACAAGACATGATAAAGATAAATGTGAACTATGAGATGACGTAGAGATAATGGAAGTGTAAATGGAAGAATATGACATACTGCGCCGACCCCAAAGAAATTGGGATAAGGGCAGGAAGATGATGATGACTAGTCTTGGGACCATAATTGGGTTGGGCTGATGTTGCGAGAGTCGATGAGAAACAGAACAAGTCATGAAAGAAAGGAACTGCTACAAAACGAAAGCGTCTACAAATATCAGAAATGTAACCTACTTGATCTGACCGATTATCGCTGGAGTTAAACTCGTATTAAAGATTTCTTATTGCCGATATGGTAGTGCCATCTTCACGCTATTAAATCAATATTCGTTGTTGGAGGTTTTAGCAGACAATAAAATCTTTGTGCTGATAAAAATGATTGCTATTACCAAAGTCTTTGCTTTCATTAGGGAACTTGACTGGCAAAAAAAGATAACCAAATTGGCATCAACACAGTTCAAAATGCTTATTTTGTCCTAGTAAATAGGAAACCTTCAATTTAGGATTTATCAAACGCTTCCAGGATTTTACTAACAACACAGTGAACTAGCTAAATACTAATTCGACTAAGAACGAACTCTGAGCATTTAACCTTCGTAAAAAAACCAGCAACTCTAAAATATTAGAGCTTTGTGGTAGACAAAAATATATTTAATTTAAACAGCACTGTCAGAACACTAAAATAAAATGTGGGATTAGAAACAACGAACGGTATTCCGATTAGAGGATCAACCCACGCATGATGTATACCATAGGTTTGCTACTGTATGCTATTCCTGCCTGAAAAAATCCTTGCATAGCCATCAAGTCGATGTCACCCTAAATAATGCAGCTGTCGTCGTCATCACAAGTTCAAACAAAACAACATCTGAAGTCCAGAAAGTTCTTTTTAACTAACATCTCTCATAACTGTTCTACAAGAGGATTTAAACTCACTCCAATAATGGAAAAAATGCTATTTTAAGGAGGCTGATTTTGACAAACCTGCGAGTCCAGCAACCCTATAAAAAACTATTTAAAGTCTCATTTTCTTTCCATGAATTACATTTCTCATACTTCAAATATAACTGGGTTTTATATTGCATTAATTCATTTAGTAATTTGTTTTGGCGTCATAGTTACGGTGGGAACCGAATGGTTAATCAATTAATTTCTTACGATTTTTCACAATATAGTTGGTACCTATGAGAAATCATAGAAAATAGTTAAATCTTGTTTCAATCACTATACACTGAAATAGCTATAGATAGTTTTTTGACGTGATAACGTCTAATAAATTGATGAACACCTGCATTCACAAGAAGAGTGACGTCTTGCTTCTTCTTCTTTTTCGTTACACTCTTGACAGAGCGGTCGTGATCATCATGTAGTAGAGGGGGTAGATGTTGCGCGCTTCACGATTGCTCGCCATCTCTCCCTGCTGGAGGTCATCCTGCTACATTCGTTCAAAGAACCTCCCACTGCAGCCTTGACTTGGTCAATCCATCGCGTGGGTGACCTCCCGCGCGATCTGGTGCCTTCTATTTTTCCCTGTACAACGAGGCGCTCAATGGACAGATTATCACGCCGGGAAACGTGGCTGAAGAAAGTCAGGATGCGAGATTGTACTGCTGAAAATAGACGCCGCTTGATACTGAGTTCTTGAAGTATCGAGACGTTTGTGCGAAACTCGGTCCACGAAACCCCAAGCATTCTTCTCCAGCCCCACATCTCCAGAGCATCTATTTTATGCCTTTCCACTTCTCGCAAAGTTCACGTCTCAGCAGCGTAAAGAAATATGGGAAAGATGAGTGTCCTCACGAGCCTGGTTTTCGTTATGTTACGATTCGTCCATATTTTTTTCATCTTCTCCATTGCCGTTCTGGTATGATCTTGTTTGATGGAAGCCGTATACCGTTTTCTAAAACTGTCAAAAATCTTGGTGTCACGATGGATACGGAACTGAGCTGGCAACCTCAACTAACAGAACTCAGTCGAAAAATATTTGCGTCTGCGGGCTCACTTCGTAGACTTCGGAACTTTCTGCCTACTGCCACTAAGGTTAGTCTTGCTCAATCCCTTATGCTCCCAATACTTGATTACGCCGACATCTGTTACCTCGATTTGACCGAAGAGCAGCTCAACAAACTTGAGCGACTTCAAAATGTATATATAAGGTTCATATTTGGGTTACGCAAATATGACCATGTTTCAGAATTTCGATATAAACTCAAGTGGCTGCCAATCCGCCTTCGCCGGGATGTCCATACTCTGTGCTTCCTCTACAAAATTCTATTTTATCCTTCATCTCCCCCTTACCTAAGAGAACGTTTTAAGTTCCTAAGTGACGGTCATGCTAGACAACTCCGATCCATTGATACCCTTCTCCTTCAAGCTCCCCTTCACAATTCAACTTTCTACAGCAAATCCTTTTCTTTTCGTTCTGTCATTCTTTGGAATTCTCTACCCCAACCTATCCGCTCTGCTAAAACCCTACCCATTTTCAAGAGTATGGTAACTGAACATTACTTTCACTCTATTGTTACTCTTGCCTCCTATTTCTTTTTATATTTGTATTCTTGATTTTTCTCTTAGAATTGCTTGTATAGTTTTATTACATTTTATTTTTATTTTTTGTATTATATACATATTTGTTAATTTATTCTCATTATGAATAGTTTTGCTAAATATTATTATGTGTATGTTATGATATCTATGTTTAAGTATTTAGTTTATATCTTTTTTACGTATGTATTTATTATTATATGTGTTTCTTACACCACACGACCTACCAGTTAAGCTAAACAGACCTTCTCCATCCTAAGGTTGCCTGGAAGAAATCGCTTTAAGCGATAAGGTCGCCTGTTTGTACAATTTCGTAGTTATAAGCTTTCTCATCCTTTTTGTTATTTTCAATGTTTAGTGTGTTGTACAAATAAAGTGTTTATCTATCTATCTAATAGCTATACGCCGTTTGACCTCGTCTATGCATCCGCCATTATTTGAGATTAGAGCCCCAAGGTATATATAGGATTGGGCCACGTCACAGTTCGCAATACGTGTCACCTCCGGCAAATTATTGCTGGCACGGTCGACAGTCATTATCCTGGTTTTGCTGCGATTAATCTTTAAACCAAAATCTACATGCATCATGGTAAAAATAAGACCATGACGCCGTTATGTTCCGGTAAACGTCAATCGTCTCGTGTTTGTTTTATATTGTTTAATAATAATGTCGCTCATCTGGCTTGTGATATGGTGACGAGTGACGAATAGAAGTATTAAGTATAAAGTAATTAGGTAATTAAGATTTTTTTTTATTTTCATATATTAAAAACGTTCTAGATCCGTCCCTGTTCTTATTTCACGATCAGTGTCTTACAATAAAATAATGCTACTCTCAAGAGCTTTCAAATGACGTACATCTCGACCTAAAAAGAAAGTTGTTTTTCCAAAATTGAAAACGTCCTAGATCCGTCCCTATTCGAGTTACAGGGTTAGTGTCATACAATAAAATAAAGCTACTGTCATGACCTTTCGAATGACATATAACTCGACTCTATACAACAGGTGGGACACCGTCTATACGAAAATGCCCATTGTCCTTTAAATTCTAAGCAATGAATCGCTATAATAAAACAGATGTAAGTAGTTGCGACATTCTAAAATACTTTTCGTAAAACACACAGAAAAGTGCGCGAAACTTTAAGACGATTTTTCTAGAGTGTCTCACATGGGAGTTATTTATTTTCACAACGTTACGGAGCAAATGGAAGACATGTCTTTACATTTATTTCTAAAGTACCACAAGCTGAATGATTTATCATTGTCGGGCTGTGTTAAATTAATGGGTATCAGAAATCTGAAATGTGAAACCCTTATTCGGGATTAAATTAACGAGGCAATCTATTCTAATTGAAGGTTGTTTTTGTGAAAAGCCAAAAGGGTTGGGATCTCAAATCAAAACATATAAATTGTGTTTATTTAATAAATTGTCTTTAAGTTATGTTTGTTAAGTGGTCTATGTGACTCTATAGTGTTTAAGAGGAAAGGGTGCCGACGTAGTCGACTGTTTTCTCCTTGGATAATGACACTATAGCAAATATTTTTTTTGGATAAAACTCATAACTGCCATGACCATGCCCCTACGTTTTTTTTTTCTTTGTTTTTTAAATCTTCATTCCTATGATAATCAGAAAAAAAAATAAGACATAGGGGCACATTCATGGCACTTATAGGTTTTATGCAACAAAAATATTTGTGCTAGTGTCATTATCTAGGGAGGAAACAATCGACTACGTTTGTATGGAGAGAGCGCCGGTGCCCTTTCACCTTATGGCTATTTGTTACATTCTACACTTAAACCGCTGATCAACTTTTATATTTTAATAGATGCGACCTTGGTGCATGAATTTAGCAGTTCGGAGCTAGTGTAAGAATGTATGTGTGATGTGTCGCAGGTTCGATTCCCACTGCCGAAAAAATATTTGAGTAGTAGATAAATAAATGACCCAGTTGGCACAATGGTCACCATTCCAGACTGCCAAATACAGGGTTGCGGCTTCGTTTCCCGCCTCAGGCTTTATGCTTAGATATTTGTCTGTGGTCTTATTTACAAAAGAAAAGCATAAAATTAGTATATCCGTTGTCTAGCTACCATAACACAAGTTTAGTTACTTTTTGGGTCTACATCGAAGACGCTTGCCGTCTTGGGGGACCCACTGGGTGACTTTGTTTGCCCATCTATCGGTCTGCATTCGGCACACGTGGCCAGCCCACTTCCACGTAAGTCGAGCGGTCCTCTGGCCCACGTCTGCGATACCTGTTTTTTGTCGCAGATTGATGTGAGAGACTCTATCTATACGCCTCAAACCAAGTATGCTGTGCTCCATCGCCCTCAATATTTATATTTATTTAATTAATAAATACTAACTGTGAATGATGAAAGGTGCCTGCCGGCGGCCGGGCACGGATCTCGTCGTACTCGTGCCTCAGCCCGCGACGTCCGAGCGAGCGCACGCGGGCGAGCAGCGCTTGCGGCACCTCGCCACCCGCTCCGCCGCCGCCCGCGCCGCACTCCTCGTCCGACAGACCGGGTGAAAGATCACCCGATGACCACGTACCACGTGCTAACAATACAAAAACAAATACATGTTCAATATCAACAATTACATTCTCAATATTTGTCTAACAGCTTTAGGGATTATTCTTATTAAACCCAGCCGTGTGCGGGCCGGGGCTAGTCCAGGGTCCCGGCCCGTCCATATTAACGTTTATATTACACCGAATCCTAAAATTTCCAGAAGTCGTAGAACAAAAGTTGTTCGCCTAGACGTCTAGAACAACCCCCTTTCGTATTAAAACCCCTTCGCCGAAACACTTTGTATATATGTAAAATGCTGTCCTGAGTGACTGACTGACGAATCAACGCACAGCCTAAACCGCTGATCGTAAAAACCTGAAACTTGGAGGGTGTGTTCTTTGTATGACTGAAGTAAAAAAAATCTATCTTTTCAACTATAGCGAAAAGATGACATATTGATTTATAAGCTAACAATCCAGAAATCTATCCCACTTGACCTGTAAAACTCTGCAACTACACAATGAACGTTGCATTTAATAATGAGACAGAATAACCTACACGGTTGGTTTAACACGACCCAGATCGTTAATATATCTTCTTAGTATCTATTATATATATACATATAAAATTCTTTGTCCTGAATGACTGACTGACGGACATCCGATTAGAAAGGATTTTCCGAAATCTACCCCTAAGGGGGTGAAAAAGGGGGGCAAAGTTTGTTTGAGACAACATGATTCCTTGGTCAATTTTCGACGTCTACACGAACGAAGTCGCGGGCAACTGCTAGTCAGATAATATAATGACAATCTAGTAACAGAATATACAATAGTTGGTTGGTATCGTTGGCAGTCGCCTGTTGCGTCACACTAGGCTCACAGATATCGTACATCCTGCAAAGATTCACGCTCTAACTAAGCCATTTACTTATCAACAGTTCCGAACAAGATAGTTAATTCCTAAACTCATTAGAATTTCCTTATCATAAGTTACTCTTGAAATTAGTTTTTCTATGACATTATCTATACATATAAAATGACTGACGGATCAACGCACAACCTAAACCGCTGATCGGAAACTTGGAGGGTGAGTTCTTTGTATGACGTAGGCATCGGATAAGAAAGGATTTTTCGAAATTGGAGGAGGTGAAAAAGGGGGGGCAAAGTTTGTATGGGGCAATGTGATTCCTTGGTCCATTTTGAACTTCTACGCGGACGAAGTCGCGGGCAAAAGCTAGTATCTATATATATACAATTCTCGATTCGCGGTGTTGGTTACCAAACTCTACCTAAACGGCTGAACCGATTTGTATGAAATTTTTTATGTATATTCGTTAGGCCTGAGAATCGAATATCTTTCTTTTTATTTTTTGTAAATGGCAAAACACCGTTTGCCAGGACAGCTAGTAATCTATAAATGTACAATTTAAAGTTTTAACTGATATATCAACGCACGGCTCAAATCAATGGACGTATCAGGTTATTATTATTATTTTTTATTATTAAAGTTCTGACTGACAGTTTTATTAACGCACAGCTTAAACCAATAGACGGAACGGGATAAAAATTGGCACAGATAGCTGTTATAACGCAGGCATCCGTTGAGAAAGGTTTTTGTTAACTTCAAATCCATCAAAAGCTAGTCTATATCTATACTAATATTATAAAGAGGAAAGATTAGTTTGATTGCGTTGAATATGCTTCAAAACTACTGAACCGATTGTAATGAAACTTGGTATGAGGATAATACTTTGATTAATTGGGAGTGTTATAGGGTTGTAGGGTATAGGGTCAAACAGTGTCTTGCTTCTTTTAGCAGACCCAACACTGAGCTACTGCCCATTTACATCACTGCGGCACACTGCTCACCACGTTTTCAATGTTCACTTTTGCTTATATTATAATTTATTTTAATCATTTATTAGTTGCTTTTTTATAGAATTATAATTGGTATTAGCGATAGTGATACATATGTATGTATGTGCCTTTGTGTGATGCAATAAATGATTTATCTATCTAGCTAGTTTTTATAACGATATTGCCACGGGACCGCGAGTTACGCGGGTGAAACCGCAAGGCGATGTTAGTCGTTTATTATACGAACGTAGGCAATTTGTCGATGAGCGATGTTGGCTTAGTGGTAAATACCTCGACTTTCATTCTGAAGGTCGTGGGTTTGAATCCCGGCCGGCCGTGCACCAATGTATTTTTCTTAAGAAAAATTGATGTGCGCTAATTGACATTGCTCTTACGGTGAAGGAAAACATCGTGATGAAACCCGCGGCTTAGTTGGCTCCAGAAGTATTGACAAGTTCTCTTCTCTGGACATGGTCGACTAAGCTGAGAGGGTAGTAGGTGCTGGGTAAACCTACTCCATCCTCACGCAAAAAGAACCCAATTAAAAAGGGTCCAATGGCGGAAAACAGCCTGTATACAAGTACAAGTAGGCAATTCGTCTTGTGAAAGCAAGGTATAACTTTAATTTTACAAATGGTTATTCTTTAGAAGTTAAATAGCCAATATTAAAATAACTTTCAGCGAAACTGAAAGACGTCATTCCAGTTTCTCAGAAAAAAATAAATAACTCATTACACTTGAGTGCTTTTATTTCTCGTAAGTAATCAGATTAAAGACAAGATTTCCAACATTTATGAACTCTAATGTATTTCATCTACATAAAATCTATACATTAAACATGAGCTATATATATTACAAATCTAAGCAAATACAAACACCAGTTGCGCCTCGTGATTTTACCTGCTTTAGCGTCTCTGATATTGATTTCCTACAAACAGACTACTTATTTATCAGTCCTTTTTACCCCTTTTACAAAAAATATTTCTAAGTGCACGCCTATGTCCTAAGAGTTACGACTTAACTTTTCAAGTTTCAGAAGTTTCAGACTCGCAGTTCTTGTAGTTACGTGAGAAGTCTTTTTCTCTATTATTATACTATGAAAAAGCGGTAGTGATACACTGAGAGACAGACGGACAAGAAAGTGATCTTATAAGGCTTCCTTTTTTTTACCATTTCAGGTCCGGAACCCTAAAAACGAGATATTTATCAGCTCTTTTTACCCCTGTAGAGATCGAATTTACGAAAAATTATTTCTTAGTGTACGCTTACGTAATAAAAGGAACTCCCATGCGAAGTTTCAGATTCGTAGCTCTTGTAGGTTCGTTAGGAGTCTTTTTATCTTTTATTTAGATGATATTACAAAAACCGAGATATTTATCAGCTCTTTTTACCCCTGTAGAGATAGAATTTACGAAAAATTATTTCTTAGTGCACGCTTACGTAATAAAAGGAACCCCCATGCGAAGTTTCAGATTCGTAGCTCTTGTAGGTTCGTTAGGAGTCTTTTTATCTTTTATTTAGATGATAGTACAAAAACCGAGATATTTATCAGCTCTTTTTACCCCTGTAGAGATCGAATTTACGAAAAATTATTTCTTAGTGCACGCTTACGTAATAAAAGGAACCCCCATGCGAAGTTTCAGATTCGTAGCTCTTGTAGGTTCGTTAGGAGTCTTTTTATCTTTTATTTAGATGATATTACAAAAACCGAGATATTTATCAGCTCTTTTTACCCCTGTAGAGATCTAATTTACGAAAAATTATTTCTTAGTGCACGCTTACGTAATAAAAGGAACCCCCATGCGAAGTTTCAGATTCGTAGCTCTTGTAGGTTCGTTAGGAGTCTTTTTATCTTTTATTTAGATGATATTACAAAAACCGAGATATTTATCAGCTCTTTTTATAGAGATCGAATTTACGAAAAAATATTTCTTAGTGCACGCTTACGTAATAAAAGGAACCCCCATGCGAAGTTTCAGATTCGTAGGTAGGTTCGTTAGGAGTCTTTTTATCTTTTATTTAGATGATATTACAAAAAACGAGATATTTATCAGCTCTTTTTCCCCTTTTAGAGGTGGAATTTACAAAAATCCTTTCTTAGTGCACGCCTACGAACTAAAAGGAACCCCCATGCGAAGTTTCAGATTCGTAGCTCTTTTAGTTTCGTGAGGAGTCTTTTTCTCTTATAGATGACTAACTGTACCCCCCGCTTCTGCCCGCGTAAGTCCCGATCCATGGGAATATTGGGATAAAAAGTAGCCTATATGTTAATCCATGTCTATCGCTATCGTACATACCTACCTACCATAGCTATCGTACATACCGAGTCATTGCAATAGGTTCAGTAGTTTTTGCGTGAAGGAGTAACAAACATACACACAAACTTTCACATTTATAATATTAGTAGGATAGGAAACTATAAATAACAAGATATTAAAAGCTTGAAGGCCTTTGATATTCAGGCAAGAATGTCAAATTAAAGTCTTATTTGTATATACAAGTGCCTATTTGAACAATACTTGAGAGTTTGAGAGGTTGAGGGGCGCTCACATATTTTATGATCAAACAACTCGCGTTTTACACTTCAACACACACACCTACCAATAATAATTAAGGAAAGTTACCGTCTTTGTAACTGTAGTGTAATGTACTGTAAAATCATTACATAGTATAAAACAAAGTTGCTTCCCAGTGTCTGTCCGTATGTATGCTTAGATCTTTGTAACTACGCAACGGATTTTGATGCGGTTTTTTTTATAGAGTGACTAGCTGCGCCACGCGGTTTCACCCGCGTAAGTCCCGATCCCGTAGGAATTTCGGGATAAAAAGTAGCCTAAGTGTTAATCTAGGTCTCCAGCTATCTAGATACCGAGTTTCATCGCAATCGGTTCAGTGGTTTTTGCGTGAAGAACTAACAAACACACACACACACACACACACACGCACAAACTTTCACATTTATAATATTAGTAGGATTCAAGAGGAAGGTCTTGGTAAATGAAACAAAACTACCAAGCGAACGAGGTCAAGGGCAACAGCTAGTAGAATAACAAAGACAGTATCATACATTTAGGCTTATACCAACAAGTATCTACGTAATTAAAAGCGGGATTTGTTTAATTTTAAAACTTAATTTTCAATAATTAAAAGCTTATTCAAATCGGTTGTTCGAAAGGTTGCGGATTCGATTCCTGCCGAACCACATAAAGCACAGCACACAAAGCACCCACAACGCGTATGAGAAGCACAAAATTATGGTACTAAGATTGTTACATGCGATGCGATGTATACGATGAAAACGGTCGGAGTTACACCGATAGGGTATAGTACAGACAGACAGCGAGGGTCTCGCTGCCGGCGGCTGAACAGTGGGGGCAAAGACTAGAGGGCGACTGGGTGGCCGCCCCCTAGTCTTCGTCGGCCGGGGCAAGTGCACCCTCACGCACTGTAGATCCGGTTCTGCAAACCGATTAAACAATATCAAGTTTGTGGTTTTTTATTTATTATTATTATTTACATTAGATTACCTAATCGTTAAATGTATTTAGCTAAATATGTTTAAGCAAAATCACACTCAAGCCGCCTTAAGTGTAGTTTTAAGTAAGTTTTTATTTATCTAATATCTTTAAACGAGCAATTCTTGTACATATATATACTCGATTGCCGAGATATAGGCATTTGAAAAACCGTGTTGTAAGAAACTATCAGCTGTCCTGATTATTAATAGGTTTTTATTATTAATCAGGACCTCGGAAACGGCTCCAACGAGTTTCATGAAATTTAGTAAGTACTTATTAGGTTTCGAGGCCGAGGTAAAAAAAAATCGTAAAATATCCGAGCAAAGCTCGGTCACCCAGGTACTATAAATCTAAATGTGGTAATGAGTGTGAAAGTATTTTCACTAAACTTTGAACTTACCCAGTAATAAAACCACGAAGATGTATTCCATAATTTTCATATCAACAGATCACAGACAAATATTTAACTTTTAATCTAAATTAAAAACAAGAACTTAATTTAAAACTGGATTATCCGCGCGCGACCGACTTCGTTGTTTTACAATTTTCACGTGTAATACAGCAGTTTGTTTTAGAGTCGTAAATAGCCTATCGCATTGTTATGTGGTTGTGTGGGTTATTTTATCGCCTAACAATGAATGGATTGGAGTATTCTTGTTAATGCAATAACATTTCTTATTCTTACAGCAAGGGAATGCAAGAAGTCGCGTGCGTCTGTCTTTCCTAACGTGTACAATTTGGGCGTCTTCAAGTCGCGAGTGAACAGGTATCTTCTAGGAAACCGTGATACATCTTAGACAGCGTCGTTATCTCCCTTCAGGGACGTGTGATAGTGGTCAAACGCTGATTTGTGAAAAATGTCGGATTTAACATTGGGTATTGATCATGATTGATCATCATGTCTTGAAAACAACAAATTAGTTTATAGAAATTAAGTGAATGGTCAAAATTAATGATTATGTTGTTAAATCTTGTATGTTGTACATTTTTAGGGCATCTAGATGATAATAATTTTATTGGAGTGGCCTTTAAGAATCTGGGTGCTTATTTTCTCAGGTGCTTAAAGGACACTTAAATGTTTCTGTGGTGCTTACACACCTGCGGATAATATCACCCAGATCCTTATAGTGGAATGGAGCATTTATTAAGCGCCAGGAATTTTTATCCATGCTATTCAGGGCGATGTAGATGGATTTACTGTTAAAATGTCCATGGAAACTTCATCGCGCTAACTTTACCCATGTGGTACCTACCTATCTATACTATCTATATATATAAAAGGGAAAATCACTGACTCACTGACTCATCACGAAATCTCAGAAACTACAAGTGCTAGGAGTCTCAAATTTTGCATGGGGGTTCCTTTTATGACGTAGGTGCTCACTAAGACGGCATTTTGCGAAATTCAACCCCTAAGGGGGGCAAATGGGGGGGTGGAAGTTTTGCATAAAATAGCCGTGCGAAGCCGGGGCGGGTCGCTAGTAATATTATAAAGCTGAAGAATTTGTTTGTTTGAACGCGCTAATCTCTGGAACTACCGGTTCAAAATGAATCATTTTTGTGTTTGTTAGTCCATTTATCGAGGAAGGCTATAGACCAATTTTCATTTTGATTGATATTCCCACGGGATCGGAATTTATGCGGGTGAAACCGCGGAGCGCAGCTAGACTACTAATGACACCGGGCAAGTGCCAGTAGGACTAGCACACGAAGGGTTCCGTACCATTATATTCTGTTTTTAGTTTGTTGTTATAGCGGCAATAGAAATACATCATCTGTGAAAATTTCAACTGTCTAACTATCACGGTCCTTGAGATACAGCCGGACAGACAGTGAAGTCCTTTTTACCCTTTGGGTACGGAACCCTAAAAAGATAAATAAACACCCTAACAGATGATGAATACGCTACATACCCCGATTATTAGTTTCTTTCACATTTCCACATTGGCCCATCAACATTTAAACACGTCACAAACGAGGTAATTTCATTTAATACGAAACACAATTTACAAAAACTACAGACTCATCATAATAACAATAAAAAAAACTTAATTTTGGTACAAACGAAAATTGTAAACAAAACAATTTATCAAACGAGACATTTGTCAAGTGTCAGAATAACAAAGCAGTTTTATTTTTATTGCTATTTTAATAAAAAAAAGGATATTTATTTGACGCTAAACTTGTTCTAATCTATGATTAGCAAAAGACTAGAGTAGAGTAGCAAGAATATCGTGGTCACCGTTATCTCTACGATTATTTTATCAATATAAAGTATATTGGGTAACGATGAGATTGAAAAACACGTGGTCCATCGCGATTTAATATGAAAACAAATAGAATCTATTTTACCTATAGATTAGCGGAAAAATACCTAACTATTATAATAATGGCTTTTACATCTAATTCAGATATTGCTGGACATTCCGCACATCGCCATCTAGCCCCTAGCTAAGTAACTAGACTTGTGATAAGGGTGCTAGACAACGGATTTTCGTTGATGGGACATACTATGTTTGTTTCCAAGAATTGATCTCTATCAGCAAGACTATCTATTGGTATAAAAATATAATTATTATTTTTTGTGGCAAAATCAACAGGTTCGATTCCGCGAGGGTAGTGACTTTTTCAAAAATGTATTAATGACGCAGTTTTATTTTTTGTTAAAATCGGTCACGCAACTCCTTTCAACATTTTCGCTATCTCTTATAGTTTAGGATATAGCCCTGAAGACCCACATAAAAAAATCACCCGGTATACTTTTCTTTTGGAAATATATACATACAGTCCCCTGCATAATTGCAGCCCTCGGTAGAGTTCTAAAATTACTATTATTAAAATAATTGCATTCTAATAATTTTTGTTTGATTAATTGATGAGTTAGAAGACTTTAAACTTCGCCTAAAGCAGGTGTCTAGAATCTTGCTCGTATTGAAAACATTCTTATAACAGCCGTTCTGGAGCTCTACGGTGGGTCTGCAATTATGCAGCCGACCGTACATACATAGAAACAACCAGACCAGACAGACTGGCAGTCCGGCAAGGTGACCATTGTGCCAACTGGGTCGTCATCCTCAACTTTAATCCTTGCTATTTTGGGCGCTGTCGCGCTGTAGTGTATGAGACATGTATATGATGGAGTACGCTTGACAAAAGCTAGTACTTATTATAACAAAGTCCCTGTGTCTGTCTGTCAGAACGCGATAAACTCAATAACTAGTGAACGGTTTTTCATATGGTTCATATGGTGTTCATCAATGCACTGTATTATTTAAAAGGATGGTTTATTTGTAAAATTAATTAGTTTCGTGTAAATGCAGATGTATGATCTATTACACGTGCGAAGCCAGGGCGGGTCGCTAGTATTATAAATGTAAAAAGTGTATATTTGATACCTCTTTACGAAAGAACTATTAAACCGATTGTGATTAAACTTGGTATGTTGATATAAGTCCTGGAATAACATATAGACTGATATCCCTGACGGACCCCTGACCCTGACGGACTATAGGTGAAACCGGGGGGCGCACTAGTTTAAAATATAAGTAGACTTTATGAGTATAAATGATAGGCCGGACTGTCCTATCTGGAAACACTGGATAAGTGTCCCTCCGGTAAGCAATGATGAGCGTCGTCTAGCTCATGTGTACTTATATTTTAAATTATTTTGATAATTACTAAATTTTTATCTATTCCATTTAATTATGTTTAATTTAACTTTTTGACATTTTTTTTGTCTTTACTAACATATTTTGTAAGGTTTGTTACTGTCAATTTATGGATTTTTAATTATCCGAAATATATGAATAATAATAATAAATCATGCCATTGACAGAATAAAAACTAGGTACTTACTGCTTAAATCTAAGTCGTCTTCATCTCCTGAGTTTAAATGCCTGCTCTTTGCGTCGCCATTATATCCGTGTGAATTCCTGCAAACAAATTAAATGATAAATAAAAATACGACATTGTACACAGCGCCATCTAGCTTTCAAAATAAACAGACTTGTCCATACATTATCAAAGTCAACATTTACTTATTCATTGAAATGTTTTAAAAAATATGTTAGGATGTCTTCGGAACGTACCCACCAACAAGAAGAAGACACAATTTTAATAATTATTAAAATATAGCTGCCCGCTGTTTCACCCGCGTAATTCCCGATCCCGTGAGAATATCGGGATAAAAAGCAGCCTATATGTTAATCCAGGTTTCCAGCTATCTAGATACCGAGTTTCATCGCGATCGGTCCAGTAGTTTTTGCGTGAAGGAGTAACAAACACACACACACACACACTCACAAACTTTCACATTAATAATATTAGTAGGATAATAATTTATATTTTCTTTTTTTTGTGCTCACAATATATCTCATAGCTGAAGGGTTATTTCAGGTCCAGCTATCTACATTTCATCGCAATCAGTCCAATAGTTTTTACATATACACACAAACATTCACATTTATAATTTTAGTAGCATAGAATGGACCAATTCAAGTAATTCCTAGAAACATTTAAACATAATTTAAAAAAGTTAATTAAAATCATGGCAATGGGTTCTTATCGAAGTTCTTTTTCCGACTAGACTCTATTATTAAATTGGTACATCAAAAAAGCTTCTGTTTGATTTCAAAGGAGTCGCGATAAAACCTAAAAGATATTGTAATTTAAACAATCTAAAAAAAGAAACTCTTAATAGAGACATTTAAGTAAAAAGCTTTCAGTTTCCCGTCACCTAATATCGTAAAAATGTCAAGTAATACTGTTAAGATTTTTCATGACATAAATTCAATTTAACTTTGAAATTATATCCAAAGTAGTCCTACGTCTTTGTTATACTTATTTTATTCATGCGGTTCTACACGCGTCGCTTCTAATCCCGGAAAAATCGGGATATACTTATCATTATTTAAGTCCCTTTTTGCCTGAAACACAGGATTTTCCTAGTTTAAGCAAATGTATTATTTATCTATATATACAAAAGGGAAAATCACTGACTCACTTACTCATCACGAAATCTCAGAAACTACAAGTGCTAGAGTCTCAAATTTTATGACGTAGGTGCTCACTAAGACGGGATTTTGCGAAATTCAACCCCTTAGGGGGGCAAATGGGGGGTGGTTTGATTTTTTTTAAAAGTAGAAACTATGATGACGTGTTTCAGGGATTTTCAATTTTCCTATTTTAAGGAGGGGAAATGGGGGGTGAAAGTTTGTATGAAGGTTTGATTTTTTTTAAAGGTATAAACTATGATGACGTGTTTCAGGGATTTTCAATTTTCCTATTTTAAGGAGGGGAAATGGGGGTGAAAGTTTGTATGAAGGTTTGATTTTTTTTTAAAGGTAGAGACTTGTCGTTTTTAAAATGTGATTAGCTTTATAGTGTAATATGTTGTAAAAGTTTTATTCACTCAACTATTATTACTCTTATTATCATGAGTCACAGCGGTTTTAAATTCACCTTTAAAACAGGATGGTTCTTTTTAAATAATAAATAGGTCAGCGATTGACCACTATCTCATGCGATGGTAAGTGACGATGCGGTCTAAGGCGTAGCAAGCTTTCATACGCTCGTGACTCAAAGACCCCCAATCGGGGACCTTCTAAAGACGCGATTGCTAGTAGGAAGACGAAACTCTGTCACCAGGCTGCATCTCATGAACCGTGATAGCTAGACAGTTGATGTATTTTTGTTGCCGCTATAAAAAAAATTACTAAAAACATAAAAAATAATATTCGATTGGGGTTCCCATACATGGGAAGGAACCCATTATGCGCGAGTCCGACTCGCACTTGATAGATGGATAGATAGATAGATAACTTTATTCGTACAACACAGGAAGAAACAGAACACTATATACACAAAGTAAAGTAATAGCTAGAAAGTATAAGTTGCACAACTGGGCGGCCTTATCGCTGAAAGCGATTTCTTCCAGGCAATCTTTGGATGGAGAAGAACTGATTCAGCTTTAATGGTTTAATGGTAGTGGCACTTGGCCGGTTTTTAATAGTAATAGTCCTACTATAATATTATAAATGTGAAAGTTTGTGTGTGCGTGTGTGTTTGTGTGTGTGTTTGTTACTCCTTCACGCTAAAACCACTGGACCGATTGGGATAAAACTCGATAGCTGGAGACCTGGATTAACACATAGGCTACTTTTATCCCGATACTCCCACGGGATCGGGACTAATGCGGGTGAAACCGCGGGGCGCAGCTAGTAATCTATATAATATGTACCTGAGCGGGCTCGGGTCGCAGGTGTAGGGCGGTTCACCGCTTATATGCATGTCCGTCGTGTTGTCTCTGACGCGGTCGCTTGTCATATCACATTCACCCGACACGGATATTATACCTAAAACAATATACACAACACAATGGAATTATATACGGTATATACATACATACAATCTGATATTTATATGGTTGAGGTATCTAATAATATTGGTCCTTACATCAAAACTAGATGATTTATACAGCGCAAGCAAGTTTAAGGTGAAAGGGTACCGGTGCTCTCTCCATACAAACGTAGTCGACTATTTCCTCCCTGGATAATGACTCTAGAGCAAATATTTTTGTGCCATAAAACCTATAACTGCCATGACTATGCCCTATGTTTTGGTTTTTTCATTTTCTAATTTTCATAGAAATTAAGTTTTGAAATTTTAAAATTAATAAAAATTTGTTTAAAAAACAAAAATAAAAAAATAAAAACATAGGGGGGCATGGTCATAGCAGTTATAAATTTTATGAACAAAAATATTTGCTGTAGTGTCATTATTCAGGGAGCAAAAAATTGACGACGTTTGTATGAAGAAAGCCCCCGGTACCCTTTCCTCTTAATACATGATATTCAGGGCGCTTGCTGTAGTGCCTGGGATATGTATTAGATAGAGAAGGCTTTCCCAGATCCTATACCCCCTTAAGCTTAGTGAACCACGTCCAGATGAAATAACTCGTCAATACGTCTGGAGCCAACTTAGGCGTGGGTTCCTTTATGATGTTTTCCTTCACTATTGAAAATTCATTGGTGCAATGCCGACCGGGATTAACCCAAAACCTTCGGAATTAAAGTCCAGGTATCTACCATTTGAACAGCACCTTTCTAGGTATTCAGGCACATTCTTTATTTTGTAGTCTCATACAACTGTCAACGTATGGTAAATTCCACATCACAAATTCCTCAAAATTTTTGTTTTGATTTTTTTTGTGACCATTGACGCATACTGTTCGTGGACAGCAGTCAATCGCTATGCGAGAGGACAGCAAAGTTAACTTGCAGTTCTCTAATAGTGGCACAATCTGTAGCAGCCATTGACAGTCAAATACAAAGTACGTTTAACATCAATAATATGGCTAACATTTGTACCTCATCCATATAACCGCCTGTAAATACCCTCCCAGATAATTCACGTAAGCACTTTTTAATTAAATGCGGTCGACTCGGGGTCGGCAATACACCTTTTTACATTTAAAATTTTGCAAATACAATTTAGGGTATTATTACAGACTAGCTACGCCTCGTGGAATGTGTTATTCCGGGACATTCCAATACAATCGTTTCTGTAGTTTTTGTGCGAAAGAGTAACAGACTAATATAAAAATCGATTGCATATTAGTAGGATATTTAATATTTTGATCAGTAATAGAATATACGTCTAGAGTGAACTAAGCAGCGGGTTTCATCACGATGTTTTCCTTCACCTTAAGAGCAATGTTTATCAGCGCACATGAATTTTGCGTAACAAAAATCCGTTGATGCACGGCCTGCCGAATTGATAAGTTCTTTTCTCTGGGCAAATTCAACTAAGCTGAAGATGGAGTAGGCTTGCCTAGCACCACCCTGCTAGGCAAGCCTACTCCATCTAATACATGAACCGGGCACTACATTGTCAATTAAAGTTACTTGAGCAGTATAATTAATCTACATAAGATATGAAAATCTATATTATAACGAAACCATAGATTGAGAAGTGTATATATTGTCGATAGTCATATTCGTACCATTTTGCGGTTTGACCGGCGGTATGTGATTGGTGATCACATATTCATCAATGACACCGTCTAACTTTGAATTTTGAAGATTGTTCGTGTAGCAGTTCTTGCAATGTTCCAACCTGAAAGAAGACAATGTTAGATATTGAACATTTCCAAAAAAATCCTTGGTGGGATTTGATTCTTAAAATGTGTAGGTTCTTCTTGTATAGTGGTGTGGCTCACCTATTGTTAGAGTTTTCAGATCGCCTTAAGGCCTCTAACTTGACCTAACGACTGCTGCTAGAGGTAGCAACCGGGACCAACGGCTTAACGTACCTTCTGAAGCACGGAGGGGCTCACGAAAACACATTTTTGCCACACTACTAATTGGCCACCCATCGAAGTAATGACCGCGCCAAACGCCGCTTAACCCGCACGACCGTAAACGATTGGCGTGCGTCGCTTAGCTGTGAGCCTCCTCTGTGTGGGTGATACTTTAGAAATGCCATGAAGAAGACAATATTGTAAATGTGCACCAAAACGCATAGAAAAAGGAGTTAAATTTTTAAAATGGCGCATTTCTCTGAAACCGAGAGACTTTCATAGTGCATAACTTTTATTTTTCTGAACCAAAACTTATATGGCAAAGGTTACACTGGCCATAAGCATTTTAAGAGGAAAGGGTACCGACGCTCTCTCCATCTCCATACATACGTAGTCGACTGTTTCCTCCCTGGATAATGACACTAGAGCAAATATTTTTGTTGCATAAAACTTATAACTGCCATGATTCTGCCCCTAGGTTTTGTTTTTTATTGTTTTTAAATCTTGAAAAAAACCAAGACATGTGGGCATAGTCATGGCAGTTATAAGTTTTATGCAACAAAAAAATATTAGCTAGTCATTATCCAGGGAGGAAACAGTCGACAGCGCCGATACCCTTTCACCTTAAAAGAAGTCTAAAAGTAATATAAACAGGTAACGATACGATTATTTAGGTGTAAAAAAGGTCAATGTCCGTTTTTCGCACTTCTCTTGTAATAATGCTTTAGTTTCGATAAACGATCGATCACCGAATACCTATTGCTCAGTACATTGTAGTTGTGTAATATTGTTGGTATTAGATATCGGGTCACGTCTCGTGTAGACTCTACACGTTCCATCTTATTTGTTTCACTTGATAACCGTTCTATCTAAGACATTTAACACTATTATTCTTTCTTATATAAATACCTTAGTATCAATTCAATGTAAATTGATGGAAATCAACTATTATAGTAGACAAAAGGCTAGGTTATACTACACACGTTGGAAAAGAAAAATACAAAATTGACAAGGACATAAAATAAACAACGTTGAAATTTATAATAAAAGAAAGAGAAGTGTGCTGTCCCAAACGACCTCAGATATGAACCACGTTGATATTTCTGTCACGTCGACCGATTTTGATGATACTTGGTATAAGAATACATTGAAAACTTGGAAGGAACATGTGCTTTTTAATCACGATATTCTCACAAAATCCCGATCACCTACTACTTAATACTACTTAATATTGGATTGCGAACCCAGAATTAAATAACACTATCGCAAAATGTGAAAGACATGTTACCAAGCTGCGTGATCTAATTGGTATTGCCCGCCCAGCTGTTTGGGCAGACTAGCGTGCGGCACGTGGAGGCTGAGCTGCGGCGCGTTCACGGTGTGCACGCGCTCGCGCAGCTTCTCCCGCACGAACAGCCGCAGGATCTGGAAGGGCGCGTTGAACCACAGCGGCGCTGTCACTATCAACACCTTCTTTAGTTTAGCTGGATATCCGCCCTAGAAGGAAAAAAACATGGTTAAAAGAAGTAGATACTTATCTATACGAGAATTGAGATTTCAACATTATAAACTGTCAAAGTTAACTTGAAAAATCGCTCGTATGAAATTCCACCGCATATCAAAAAAATACACCGTACCATGGCATATAATTAAACTTAGAGTTCTATGTAATCATTCGACTAAATTGCGGCTTCTTGTCTTGCAATAGCCAGTAATTAAGAAGATGCAAGGTCGTAGTCAGGCTTCAAGTTAACTTTGACGGAATTATACACATATGCAGTGCAGAAGGCATTTTGAGTCACTGGTAAAACTAAACTGTTATCTCTGGTAATTTATAGATCTTATGGGTACTGAACACAACATGTGAGAATTAAAATGACATCACACCGTCTAAAATAGTACATAAAATAGCATAGCACCTTGAACTAGATTTTACTAATATAAAAATGAACTGATGTAAATGACGCTTTCACGAAAACATGACTAAAACACTTTTACAGGCAACAGTTGACTGACATATAAATTGAAATAGGAAAACTAATATTAGTACGGCGCATCGTAAAGGTATTTCGTGCCAAACTAATAATAAATCAGAGCACAACAAATAACAATTTTCCAAGAAATCTAAAACGGAAACCCATCTTGAATTTGTGTAAAGATATTTATAGCATCTCTTTGTTCGATACTAGCATACGAGTAGATAATAAATTCAGCTGGAGTAAATACCTAACGAAAAGCAGCTGAAACGTTAATGTTCGTAAACATGAATTCACTCGTTGCCAAGACTTTGCTAGCTACAGTGTTGTCTACAGTGTAAATCCAGTCATAACTGGTGGACGATTAAGGGCATAAACGACGGGCGACATCAGCTGGGGGTCTTACGCAGCCACTCTGCTAAATGACCCCATTTGGCAGCCTTTGAGCGGCGAACACTTCGATAAAAACTACAATACCTACACCACAAGAGTGGCGACTACACCGATAAAATATATAAACTTTTAGCAAATAATATTCTCACTTTATTACTAATATAAAACACTTCGAGATTGTATAGTTGCACCAGCCGGTGTCCACCTAGTTTCAATTAGTGAAATGGCGCTCGTTACTAGCTTAGCTACCTACTATAGACGTCGTAGATTTTAAACTAATTTCTGTCAACCGTCCTAGTTTTCGAAGCGAGCTCGATAATAAATCCGTATTGCTGAACGAGACGAGAGTTGTTCCTATAAATATTCAGAGACGGGACGCTATGTAAGCGCTCGAGGGTAAAATGAGGTCTTCTTTTTGAAAGCATGACACGAAAATCTTGGGTTAACAGTAGCCCTACATCACTGTCAATGTTTTAACTAATCACAGCACTTCCTAAGAGTTACGAGTACCATTACAAGCTGTGAGAATTACAAATTCTAACATCGAATAAAATAGATTCGTATAATAAAGATTCTAGATTGAAAACTAACTACCGGAAAAAAAGGGAAACGTAGGTAATAGGTTTCTAGAAAGATCTGCCTACTAATTTCCGAGATCCATAAAGTAGTTCTGCTGGAAATACAAAGAAAAAGTTACCATCAATAATGTAGATTCATGAAATATTTTAGCACCTTTTTGAAAGACAGACAATTGAATATTTAAATACAAAATACATATAAAATGCTTTGTCCTGAACTACTGACTGACTGACGGATCAACGCACAGCCTAAACCGCTGATCGTAGAGACCTGAAACTTGGAGGGTGTGTTCTTTGTGTGACGTAGGCACCGGATAAGAAAGAATTTTCCGAAATTCTACCCCTAAGGGGGTGAAAAGGGGGGCAAAGTTTGTATGGGACAACGTGATTCCTTGGTCCATTTTCAACTTCTACGCGGACGAAGTCGCGGGCAAAAGCTAGTTTAAATACAAAATGTATAATCCTAACCGTTAATCCAGCCACGGTTAATTTTTTATTTACACTTTAGTTACAATTTAACGGTATAAAAGTCAGTAGACGCTGCGATTCTAATAGATGCTTACACAGAGATCAAATGGAAAGATCTCAAGGGCAAGCAAGTCGGGGAGTCTCATGCAAAGGCTGAGATATGTTAAGAAAGGCTGGGGTGAGAGGTCGTTGCTCCCGCATTAAGCTCCCTTCAAGTCATGAAATTATTATACCTGGCCCTGAGTCCCCTCAGCACAAAACGCAGATTCATTTAAAAGTTGAGCACACACTGCGCACCGGGACCTTTCACGTTATACATCCCATCACATTAACTAGCCCTCAGTGCAAACAAACGATCGAATGTGACAAAACGCATGGTTTTACAAGTAAAACCAAAAAGTTAAAAAGATACTTACCCTAACTTTTACAAAAATCTATCTTATGAACAAGTTCAACATTGGGGACTTCTTTTTTAAAATAATAAAGGACTTAAGGTAAAATGAACAGAACATTTTAGAAGTACAATGGAGCCATGTTTTGTAGAAGAAAATGTATAATTTCCTAGTTACACTTCGTAGCTCCTTCAGTGAATATAGTAATGGACAAAACAATATCCCGAGAGAGATGTCTTGGGGGAAATGGTTGAGAATTACATTGGTAGATTTGTGTCTACGTATTTTGGCCAGACGAGAGTTTTATCATTGATTCTTCCTTATATTCTGGTGTCTAGACAGTTTCGAATGACGTCAGAACGAGTTCATTTCTCCGAGCGTGTTTCAAACGCCTATCCATAACAAATACGAATGTCATCGCTATTGTTTGAAACATCAATCAAATAATTTCAAATAATTACTGCATTACTAATTATTCACCTATTTCTAGTGCCTAGTGACTTCTGTATCTAAACCAGTATTTTAATTACCACAAAGTTTAATTAACGATAACGTTAAAGGTCAGCCATTTTGATTAGACTGTCTTGCTTCACCGAAACAAACTAAGAATACATAATTAATTTGCTTTCAATGCAATATTGCCCGTCAAAACTTACATTAGACCTGATTAAATTTAACAACATAAAAGGGAATTTTACCCTACAGACATTTATTAAGTTTGATTTACGAAAGTTTACAAAGCGTAATGTTTGCTCTGTTAGGTAAACATGAAATAAGGTATTTCAGAAACTGAAGCAAAGTTTACGGTAACCTGTTACAGAAGCAAGTCTATAAATATTCAAAGTTTTAAGCAACTAGTTCAATTAATGTTTGAACTAAACCGTTTCGGATTTATCTCGGGGAGAGAAGAATTCGGGTTAAAGTTCAACAATGAGTTGTCAACTTGAAGTGGCATTCAGAAGGAAGTAGGGCACGAGTGCGGCCTGACCGAGATAAACCTCTTTGTGACAGAATCTCTGACACCACGCAAACATATTTACTTAGCTAGACGAAGTATTCCCTGCATTCTGAAAAAAATCGGCCAAGTCCGAATCAGACTCGTGCACGAATGGTTCCGTACCGTACTGTTTTTAGCATTTGTTGATCTAGCGGCAACATTATCTGTTAAAATTTGAATTGTTCAGCTATCACGGTTCCTGAGATACAGCCTGGTGACATACAGACAGCGGAGTCGTTAGTAATAAGGTCCCGTTTTTACCCTTTAGGTACGGCAGCCTAAAAAGGTTAGAAAACAAGTAATTTTGGTACATTATATATCAACCTATCAACTACTCGTATCATACTATCTCTACAATGACAGTAAACGATGCCAATAACAATTACAAACGCGATAGAAGGAGCAGCAATAGATGGCTTTATTCTAGGAAAAAGTATGATATCGTAACGATAGACTGGTCTGATTTGTTCGATCACTTCAAAGAATCCGAGAACCTACTAGACTAGTTCTAGTTGTACTTATATGAATGGTCTACCTCTAGTAGGTACATTCTTCATACGCATTGCGTGTTATCAATATTATCCTCCTGAAGTACCAATAAACCAAACATAATTTTTCGTGTTGTTAATCGTAATTACACTAATAAACGGTAGGTGAATAAATTATTTAAAAAATATGCTCACTGCTTACCTAAATCCTTTGATTATGTACTAACAAGAAAACATGCAACATTCCATAAATATAAAGCAGGAATATGTCATTTAATTTAAATTAAATTACGTAAATACTTGTATTATTAATGGACACAGGTGTACAGCTGACAAAACCCAACGTCAAAAAGGAAATCTTAATTGAATTAGAAAAGTTTCCGCTCGCCAAAAGGTTTTCCCGAACGCTTTTAGCATGTAAAGACTAACGCGAATGAATATACAGGCAGAGGTATAGACTGCCCTAGATGTACCAAACTACCTAGAGAGCGCTTTGAAAGCGTCAAAAGGCTCAAAGGAGCCATCCTGTTCTATTCCGACGAAGAAAATTGACCGCATTCATGATCTAAATGAGAAATGTTTCTAAAAACTGACGGTATTCTATGAAATAAAGTATAAAATGATAACCAAGTAGAAACCAATTATTCACTGCCAATTTATAAACAAGACGGTATCAGGGGCTACTAATGAATAAAAGACTCATAACCTTTAATACCTATTTTCAGGAATGGATTGGCAGCTTACACGTAATGACTTGTAAGCTGCCTCATTAAATAAAGAATATAGTAAGTTAAATATAGAATTTAGGAAAGAATACCTGTGAGTTATGAAGCATTTAGAAACAAAACCATTAATATGTCGGCAGAGGCTAGGTATTCTGTCAACCCTGTCTCGTCAACGTTGATGGAGCGATTTCGCAAGACGGTCTCTATACAACGAGGTCCGCTTTGTAGGTGCTTGGCGCCATGCCAGTTCGAAATAATACTGATCATCATACACAGCCGAAATACTCCTCTACGACACAATATATTGCGTATAGTTCACATTTGCCGTATAACCTAAGCCAAAAATACTTATTTGAAAGTTAAAATCGTCATTAGTGTTGAAAGACACGTAATTATTGTTTTCAAAAATAGATTTTCTAAACAGCTGTTACTCCCATTTATATATCTAAATATCCATAAGTCTACACGCTCAAGAGGATTATAAAATACAAAGCTGAAATGTTTAAATTGTTGTGTTGACATTTATACCGATTAAAAAAAAAGGTCTTTTTAGAAAAATACGACCAAAAGTCTCATAATAACGTTCAGCAAAATTAAACCCAGATAGGTAACGAAAGGAATAAAAGTGTATTATTATATTAAACGTGGGTGTATGATATTCAGTGACCTTTAGAAGTCTTCATTAATTGACTGGATGGTACCGCTCGTATACTACGACGAATCTACCAACAATTTGCACTAATAAACTTTTTCCTTTATACTCGTGGAGGGCAATTTGACCTTTGCATAAAATGCCAGTGATATTGCAATTTATTTTCTATGATTTTAAATGTCAAAGTTATTTCCTACATTTATATTAAAACCTCGGTTTTATAGGTATTAACATTGCAAATATGCAATATGTTTCTAAAATATCAACCACAATAAGAATTGACGGCTGTTATCTATCTACTGAACTGAATCCCGAAGAATACAAAAGCTAATTTTTAAAGCGATATTCCCACGGTATCGGGACTTTAGTGGAAGAAATTGCGTGCTGCTAGCTTAAGTATTTGATAAGATAAAAGTTGAATTCAAAAAGATCGGTAAAATATTTGAATTAGCATACAATAGCAACATAACAAACATCTGGTTGTCGGACATTATGGGATGTAATCGTCGTAGTAACAACAATGATAATCGTTGACACGCTTGTGGCCAGCGAACTGTGGCGAGCGAAGCAGCGATGCATTGAAGGCTGAGCCCAGAGCCATCCGCGCCGCAACGCCAGCTGCGTACTGTCCTCGATGCATAAGTAATCCCTTATCATCCATTACACTACATACTTACTGTATAACAACAGCGAAACGCAATGATTATACTGATTTAACTGATTATTTATTTAATAGGGCCAGGGCTCAGAACCAAGGCCGTCTTTAACCAATGGAGGCAATGGAGATCTTTTTGACAGAACAGTATTTAATTCTTTATTCTAATGTATTAGTTTTATGAAAAATTATTGTGTTTCAGTCAGTCAGTAATCTAAGTTAGACGACCCAGTTGGCACAATGGTCACCATGCCGGACAGTCAAACACAGGGTTGCGGGTTCGATTCCCGCCTCAGACAAGTATGCTAAGATACTTGTCTGTGATCTGGTTGTTTCTATGGACTATAAGTATATATTTACAAAAGAAAAGTATATAAGTACCCATAACACAAGTCTAGTTACTTAGCTTGGGGTTAGATGGCGATGTGTGGAATGTCCTGTAATATTTATTTATTTATTTATTCGGGTTGTAAGTTTTTTGATAATAAATATCGGTTATAGTTTAGTGATATAGCAGAAACTATTGGGCCCGTTAGTTCCTGCTAGATCGATCACGGGGCACTGGGTACTTGCCCAGAGTGCCCAGTGGGGAAGAGGTTTCTGCTCTGAAATTAACTATAGGTATCTACGGATGTTGTTTTGATACTGTTTGCTAAATGAATATCTTAACTCAATTTGAAAGCTTTGTTATGTAAGTATACCTCTATTCAAATCTAAATAAATATTCTGATATTTTTTATTTTATTATTAAAATCTCACTTTTTGCTTGTGGTCCACCTACTCTTACTTTAGCAACGGTAGTATTTACATAATTTATAGCTATTCGAGAATTGATACATAAATATCCCAAGGAAATATTTGTGGAATACGTTTTCACGCTCCAAATAACATATTTTATTTGCTGTATAAGTTATTCCAAGCGAATTTGACTTTAATAACACTACAGTTAAAAAATATTGTTTGTTAAAACATTAAACTCATTGGTTTACGAAACTAAGCACGTTACGTTAACGAAATTAGCAAATAGTTGAGTGGTCACAAGGTTGGAAACAGCTGAAGAACTCAAAGCATTTTAGTTCATTTCTATGAAACAAAACCATCGATACTTTGGAAACTCAGGATTTACAGAACGATCCTGTGAAGCCTATGGAATAACGGAATCGTACTTCTCTATTGTTAAAGCGTTTTTGGCATAGTGTATACCTCGCAGTTCCATTCGGAAGTGCGTGGTTTCGAATCCCGGCCGGCTGAAGATCAATGGATTTTTCTTACGAAATATTTATATGCGCTATAAACATTCTCTTACGGTGAAGAGAAACATCAGGCTGAAACCCGCGGCTTAGTTGTCTCCAGACGTATTGACGAGTTCTTTGCTCTGAATATGGTCGACTAAGTTGAAATTGTGGCATAAGTACTGGGCAAGCCTATTCCATCTAAAACATGTCACACTACAGCAGCCTCAATACCATGGATTAAAGATGTTAAAGCGAATACTATTACTTCTCTTTTCTATAAATTCGCATTGAGATGCTTAACTAAAGGTAGTTTTAAGAGTGTTGCCAAATTGTAAGCACCTATTCTAAACAGAATTGGTTTAAAATGTTGCCATAACAACAAGGTTGTCGTCGGTTCCTGCATGGGTGGTGCGAGTATGTCGGATGCCACACCTCGTCGGCGCCGTCATCATCCAACCACTGAATAAACCTTTATCGATATAACAATTTGAATTTCAAATCACCTTGTCACGAATACTTTTAGTTGACTTGATAACAAACAAGAATTGTACGGTACACCTCAATGTGCTCAATCGTTCATTGGTTGTCAAACAAGATATTATCAATGTATGTTTAACAATGGGTACTTTTTATAGACATTAACGTCTGCTTGTGATATCGTTTGTAAGTAATAGCAAGCTTATACGCGGGGAAATTAATCAATTTTATGAACTTTGAAATATGATTAACTCATGTTTAGAATTGCATAACAATACTATTGTATTGCATCATTGCTTAACCAAACATTAACAGCTCAGCTAGGTATTGACGAAAAGTCATTTTTTATTACTGTAAGAACAGTTTCTATTTTTATTTCTCACTAGTAGCTCTTCGTAACTCCCGATCCCGTGAGAGTATCGGGATAAAAAGTAACCTATGTTATTCCCAATGAGTAAATGTATCCTCATACTAAGTTTCATTAAAATCGGTTCAGAAGTTTCGGCTTTCCTCTTTATTATATTAGTTTCTCATATGTATTTACTATGTGATATTATGTTTGCCCGAACAAAACTATATTTTTTATTACTTAGTAAGAAGTAGTAAAAAGGTAATTGAGTTGCCATTAACAGCTAAATGCGATTAAAATTTATGACTACAAATAATAATTGTAGTGTATTTTCCAACCCAGTTTCCCGGAACCGAACGCGGAGCTTCATCTTTTAATGGTACCAATTTTTCACGGAGAATAAGACGGGTTATTTATCTTTGTGCAAATGTTATTGTACGGCGACAATATTCGTCGGATGTAGTTGGCGATGTCCCAGACAAGGCGTGAGCGACGTCTCGTTATGTAGGTCAGGAATGACGTGCCCATTCAGCGCGGTGCATTGGGGCAGAGTTTTGCAGCCTCCGAGCCCGGAGCTACAAAGTTTATCCAACTGGAACACCATGACTCCACCCGCGTACCATGTTTATAAAACAATTTCACGGGATACGGGCCACACTAAAAGCCCGTTTGACAATCGTTACGCTCAATATAATGTATTTGGGGCATGCTGATATCAGTATTTTTTGCAAAATTTGTGAATTGTTACGGTATCTATTACGATTATTTATTACTAGCATGTATTAAGCTTAGAAATAAAATAAAAATTTGCGACTAAAGTTAACTCTTTAAGTATACCTATAATTGCTATTTATAGGTAATACATACATCAAACCATCCATTCGTTCATAAAATTATCATAGCGCGGGCTTTAAATTGAAATCTATTCTAAAAGAGTAAACTCCAAAAAGTTACCTAGCACACCGCAAACAAAAATGAACAGAAAAAATATATGCGTATCAACGTTAACCCTCGTGCAGCTGTCATACAGTATTATTAACCGACGAGACACACCGCCAGGTGGGTACACCCCGTACCGATCTCCCTTTTCACAATAAAATCGGCGAAATAACTATCAATACTACATGCTATAACGCTGTGCCATATCAGGTAGGTATGAACGTTGACAAAGAGGACATATAACTGATCGTATAAGCCTCAAATACACCTAATCGCATATAGCGTAGCGCAAGCCGCTTCAAAGGCAGCGGAAGTTTGCCCGTATTTTACTTCCGTAAAAATACACCGAAACACCAACTGAATGCAAATATTGTTCAAAAAGTTAAAGGAAAGTATATTTGTAAGGTTTAACCTTCTTTGATAAATGATTTGAATCATGCATAAAGCAAAGCGCACGTACCCTATATTGTAGCGCGAGTCAGTTCGGCACCATTTCAATGTCTATTGACAATGTTTGTTCAGAAGATAAATATTCTATTGTAATCCAACAAACACAGCAAAACTTCGAATAAGTAAACAAGAAAGTACGGGTAAGTTTTCTTGTGAACTCGAGAGAAATAACAAGTACACAATAAAGAAGAGAAAACTGCAAAACCGATAAGATAGTTTAAGAGTTTTGCGGGGCTAAGGTGGCATAACTATCGCTCGTTTAGATTCTCGCTCGTTACTGTGATATAGAGCGAGCACAATGAGCGAGCTTCCATAACCATAGAGATGAATATACGCTGATCTCATTATACACCGGTCGAACGATGAAAAGCGCACGCCAACTGGGAACAAAACTGCACTCGATATATGGGCCAATCTTATTTATTGTTTGAGCATTGGAGTTTGTCCTATTTACACTAATAGGTCAGCGTAATCGATACTTGATAATACTAATGAGTTTCGTAACACATACTGCTGCATGAAATACATTGTAAATTGTAGGCAAAAGGCAAATAATCTAGATAATGTAGCACTATAGGATTGTGAAACCAAACAATCAGAGTGGAAGCAATTAATCAGCGTCCTGGTAAACCTCGCAATATTTACTTTGTCTTAATTTTCCCAGTTCTTGGTATTGCCCTTCCCTGGTACCTACTTTAATTTTCATTTCAGGCTTATTTAATATAATCAACCTATGTTTTTATTAGCTTCTGTAAAATATTGCTCTCCATCTGTAATTTTGAGTTGCGGTAATATTTGAAAGCTAACTGCTCCTTTTTATTTTTAAATTTTTACCCTTTTAGGGGTCGAATTTCCAAACATCCTTTCTTAGTGCGCACCTACGTCATAAAAAGAACCCTTGCGAAGTTTCAAGACTCTTATAGCGTAGCTCTTGTAGATTCAGAGATTTAGTGATGAGTTTTTTTCTCTTTTATATACATAGATTATTTTGCGCTTACTCATATTATCTGATTATCACGCAATTACAAAAACAATGTTTGACGATAAACAAAACGATTAAGTAAACAATTTTCGTTGAAAATATTCTCAATGTTATTTTTGGCTAATCGACTTATTGGATTATTTTTTCCATAACAATTTAAGATAATAATCGACGTGTTGATGCTTAATTGAAGTAAAAACATAGGTAAGAAAACAACAGATTCAATTCACTAATCTATTCGAACACTTCCTTCCATTGGGCTGTAGAAAGAAACATTTGCACTCTTTATCGTCTATACATATACAGTTCAAAGTTCTGTTCCGACTAAGTGACAGATATTCTCATAGCTTTAACCACACTGGTCCTAAAGTTCTTTGTGAAGTGTATTTTTTTTACCCCTTAGCGGACGAAGCTGCGGGCAGAAGCGAGTGTAGGTATAAAACACGTGCAGCGTCATAAACAAAACGTATCTAATTAAAAATCATAACAGCTAGTTGGGTAGTGTCGCACACCGTATTATACATCACGGTTTGTAATTAAGTCCACGTACTGGATGACGAGCGGAAGTAACGCTAACGGAGATGACGTCACCGTCACCGGCGCACCGCCCGCGACCTTCTCTCACCGGATATTAATCATCCCGGTGGAACTAGCCTAGCATCGACGCCTCCACCTACATCGCCGGCCGACCGAATAATTGAAAACTGGACGACAAACTTTAATAAATCAACTTACTATTGACACGTTAGAACACCCAAAACAAGCTCATCAATATCGAAATTAATTAATCGGATGTCTACATCCTATTAAAGTTGCAGTTAACGAGCGAAATTAGTTTACGTTAACATTTCAATAGACTAGACGAGATGACGCGTATCATCTTGAAAACGACAGTGGAAGCGTGTCACTTGTAGAATTTCAGGAATTTCATTCACTTTCGGCTTCATTAGACGGTAACAAAGGGTGCTTCCAATCGAATATTATATGTACTTACTTGTAAATAAACTAGACAATCTACATAGAAAACTCAAAATAAAAAATGAAGTTAATTAAAAAAATACTGTAGCATCATACACATTTAATTAACATACAGACTATGTTATTAAATGTGCGCGATAACTACGCAATAACTGAAAAGTGTTTACTAGATCACAAGGATGCTGCGCACCGCTGGCCCCGGCAATGACTCACGAACCCACGTGACTTCAAGGTGAAGATCTTACCAGACCACTCGTAAAAACCGATGAGATTTTAGAATAGAGAGAACATAACAGTTTCATGATAACACATCGCTTTGACTTATTTCTAAATGAGGCCAATGAGGCGTAAATGCTACACGAATCATGATCTAAGTATTGGTAAGATAGTTAAGATGCTCTCTATTCTACTGTAATTTAAAACTCTTTAATAAAAACACAAGATTGTATCGACTATACAATGCTTTACAAAATGTATCAATGGAAAACCATCTGATAAAACAATTCATAGAATCAATGGTAGGCAAGCGAACAGTTTACAGTAAGTTAAGTGGATCCATAAATGGCGCCACACCTTTGTATTGCGCATTTAGTGACTAATGGTCTACAATAAACAAATGCTTCGCAGAGACATTATGTTAGATAAGATAATATGTTTTTCTTAAAATATTCAATTTTAGTATGAGACTTGTTTATTTCAGATTGGGAGGAAAATTAGGTTGAAAATACTGGAAAATACCGAAGGCAATAAAGTTGAAAAGGCGACTACTCAAACACCGAGTTACAATAGTAAGGTAAGTACCGAGTAGGGGCATACAATTAGTTTATTGATCAAGGATTTAGCATGACGACGATAAACAGTGACTGTAGCAAGCAAACGACAACCTGCCCATTTAGAGCAAACGACCTTGCTCTTGGAGAATCGTCAACTCGCCCACAACGGCCTCCGCGATTCCATAACTTGTACCTAAGTTGTTTCCAAAATAGAAATTCAAAGATATTTAAGTGGAATAGAAACAGCTAAATGTTGTCCTGTGTAATAAAAACCTGTCAAGTGCGAGTCGGACTCGCGCACGAATGGTTCCGTACCACATTTTTCTTAAGAAAAATGTATGTGCGCTAATTGACATTGCTCTTACGGTGAAGGAAAACATCGTGATGAAACCCGCGGCTTAGTTGGCTCCAGAAGTATTGACAAGTTCTCTCCTCTGGAAATGGTCGACTAAGCTGAGAGGGTAGTAGGTGCTGGGCTAGCCTACTCCATCCTCACGCAAAAAGGACCCAATTAAAAAGGGTCTCATTGCGGAAAACAGCCTTATCAAGTACAAGTACCATATTGTATGGGATCCAACTTATTTTTCTGTTTTTAGTTTGTTATAATTTCAAACAGAAAATTTCAACTGTCTAGCTATCACGGTTTATGAGATACAGCATGGTGACAGACACACACATGGACGGACGGACAGTGAAGTCTTAGCAATAAGGTCCCGTTTTTACCATTTGGGTACGGAAGCCTAAAAACTTGATCCCGATACAAGCGTAACCTATGTAACGTCAATGGGGTCACATTTAGACGTATTTCAATTCAAAGCGAAATCATGGTATTATTACGGCCCATATTGTTAAATTTATGGTGACATTGATGAACACACACTTCAACAAGTTTAAGTGTGTTTAAACAAATTTAGTTTAATTATAACTAAATGAATTTTGACGTGTAGGTAATCTAAAATTAAAGTATATTTCAATTCACAAAGTTAATACAAATTAATTCAATTCACAAAGTTAATACTAATTAATTCAATTCACAAGGTTACTACTTTTAAAACAGTTTGTCAGTTTGTTTAAACGCTTTTAATTTTTGCTGTACGATCAACCTAAATGTTTCTGATTTCCGCAACACTTAGAAAAGGTTCAGATGCCGTCTCTATTCCAATGTTATGTTAAATTTCTTCTCAGAGATTACAAGAACAACTCTGCAGAACTCATTAATACGACGATGTTTTGATTGAGTTACTTAGTAAGATCGTTTAGTTTGGGATAAACGATTCCCTATTGATTATTACGATATTAATTATACTTGTCAACTATACTGGGACCCGCGGTTTTATTCGCGTAAGTCCCGATTCCGCGGGAATTTCGGGATAAAAAACGACCCAAGACACTCAGCTACCCCTAAACTCTATGCAAAATGTCATCCAAATCGGTCTACTGGTTTCGAAGATTATCCCCTACCCCCCATTACCCCTCTTAACCAATCTTAACCTCTTTATAATATTAGTAATATTATAAAGAGGTTAAGATTAACCCTTAACCCCTATTACCCCTCTTAACCAATCTTAACCTCTTTATAATATTAGTAATATTTTAAAGAGGTTAAGATTGTGAGGTAATAAGGGGTTCTCCGAAACCAGAAGTATAGATTGAAAGAGTACCTAAGTAAATTTTAATAGGTAACGTTTCTTACATAATCTTCATTACCTTGAAAGAAAAGTGCTACTTTATAAGCTGTAGCACTACAAATTCCGGAGTTATAATATAAAAATAATATATATAAAACACCTAATAAATTCCAGTTTACATCATTGACCACATAATTTCATAATATCCGGTGGGTGTATAATAAAATTTGCAAAACATTAACTAACTGGACGTCGTCATAAGCCTCTCGTCGACCTTGGCGTTACAATAAAAAGGCACTAGTGGAAATTCTCGAGGCGGTTCAAAAGTTATGGCGCGTGAAATACCTAATGTAAAGCAATCCTGTAGGTGCCTAAGTGTAGATAGGGAGGTACGAATTTGCAAATAATCGTTTCGATCATCCAATTATATATAAAAAAACCAGCCAAGTGCGAGTCGGACTATCACATCAAGGGTTCCGTACCATTATATCCTGTTTTTAGTACCTATTTGTTGTTATATTGGCAACATAAATAAATAATCTGTAAAAATTTGAACTGGCTAACTTTCACTGTTCATGAGATACAGCCTGGTGACAGACAGACAGTGGAGTCTTAGTAAAAAGGGTCCCGTTTTTACCCTTTGGGTACGAAACCTTAAAAAACGAGTGGTTTGAACTGTCGAAAGCGGTGACATGAGCCGGCTCCCGACACACGCCAACCACTTCAACACATCGATTGCTGCCATCGATATTGCGAATCGACATTCCATCTCTAGAACATCACATACCTACTATACTACCGATTACATCACCCCGTAATGAAAAACCGGCCAAGTGCGAGTCGGACTAGCGCACGATGGATTCCGTGCCATGTGTAAATTATTAGTGGTGCTCCTCACTAATAATTTATTCTGTTTTTAGAATTAATTATAGCGGCAACAGAAATACATAATCTGTGAAAATTTCAACTGTCTAGCTAGTTCATGCGATACATCGTGGTGATAGACATACAGACGGACAGTGAAGTCTTAGTAAAATGGTCCCGTTTTTAACCTTTGAGTACGGAACCCTAAAAATCACCGACGACGAAATATCGGAAATATGCGAATCGAATATTTTTTTATCCATTCACCTTCACCTTTAAGGAAGGTAACGAACTATAAATTATATCTACAGAGACAATAACAACACCGCGACAAAACAAATATTTACTTTATCCAGCCACTGTGTATTTGTATTCTGCTTCAATTACTTACAGTATTGTTGAACAAGAATATAATCAAGTTAGGTACATACCTAAACTCTTTATATTAACAGAACATTGCATCTGCTTGACCAAAAAATGGCGAAGAATGTGAAAATTAAATCAGGACGCGATTGTCGACATATTCCACTTATTTGACACCCCACTCGACCGTGTTCCAACGAAATTAAATGTTAAACCCTTTCAGACTTTCAGCCCTTCTGTTTCCATAAAACATTAATGCCTTTAAAAAAATTATATCGCTCTGTGGCAAAATATATTTATGATAATTAAAACCAGTTTCTAAAAAAGTCATACAAGTCTAATGAATACTAATGATGATTATGTTTTAAATATTATATATTTTTGTTGATATTTAGCCTTATTTAGAAAGGAAATGTTAATATACGAATAATTTCAAATAGTATACAAATATTATAATACTTTTTGTAAGTATTGGACTAAATAATAGATTTATTCCCAGTACTTATCTTTATTGAAAACTCAGTCAATATTAATACGGTCCTCCGCTTATTTACATGCCAAATAGATAAATACACACACTATGTATGAATTGAAAGTAAACATTAAAATGAAGTGTTGCATATAATGGAACACATAAAAATATGTACAGATAAGTAACTCAACAACAATCTAAATGACCTTGATAATTAGGTATTTCAAAATGTCATACTACTTCATTAATAAAGTTTGTTTAATAGGGATCATGCTCAATAAAGAATACTACGTTGGTTAGACAACAATAAAGCGAATGCCGCATACATAGTAATGAACGTTGTGCGTTTCTACCTATGATATAGGTCAATCGGTCAGTGATATCAGCGTACCTTAGATAAGCGATGCGGGCAGTCGACTTCCTCCGACTTAGCAGCTGATACTATCGATCCAGTTCGTGTAAACTAACATCGAAGTAACACAATCAGATGCACTCGTGTAGACGTTGATTAGACACCATTGACAGCAACACACCGCGCCAACAACAACCGATAATAGCACCGATGTACGATCACCACCTGTTTGCGGACACCCTAATTTATCTATTACGATGCACGGATCACTCGGTTTCCGAGAGGAAAATTACTGTAGTGATGCTATAGAACTAATGATATTATCGCGTACTCGCGAAGGTATTCGCCCGGCGTATCGAGACAGATTATGTCTGTTATGCGGAGCGTTAGCAGACGCGTGCGATGAGGTCGCGGTCGCGAGCTCGACTGACGTCAGGTTTTGGCACGGAATCGGCTTTCGGTAGGGCGGGCGGCCACGGGCGGCGGGCGGGCGCTACGAGCGGACTAAGCTACGGGCCCGCAATCCGCCCACAGCGCTACGGTAAACTCGAGCTACGAAATACAACGTGAAAGTGACAAATCCGATACCACGACAAAAGCACCTGGTACAACTTTTACTGCGGTATTAAGTAACAAACCAATAAAACGAAATAATTAACTGTTCCCTTAATTAAAACATTTTGTATTTTCTTTTATTTCAATTAGGCAATTAAATAATATGGCGTTTATAGAAGACCAAATAAAATAAAAATAATGGATGAAACAAACTAATAAAATTATTCAAATCTATATATATAAAAGAAAGTCGTGTTAGTTACACCATTTATAACTCGGATTTGGCTGAAAATTGGTGGGGAGGTAGCTTACAATCATAAGACGGACATAGGATATTTTTTTCGATATTCCCACGGGATCGGGACTTACGCGGGTGAAACCGCGGGCCGCAGCTAGTATGGAATAATAAAATTCTACAAAACTAAGAACTCATGTTGCTACAAGCCAAAACAATATGCGTAGGTACTTCGATTTCAAGATTGTATTTTAGTTGAAATAGTTACAGTAGTTCGTTAAGGGGGTAACATACGGTGCGTACTTATACAAAACATAAAACTCCCTTTTGGTTTCGCCGCAGTCGGATAAAAATAAATACTTAGCTCTTTTTCCCATAATATTGTCCGATTAATTATTTATAAAATAAGCTTTTTCTTTTATTAATCACTTAAAAGTTAAATTTATTTTAAATAATATAACCTGTAAGCCTAGAATACCAACTATTCAAGCGAATGACATCAATAACAATAAAATTTTGTTGCGATTTATGAATACAGGTATAGCCCCGGAATTAATATTTCATCTAAAAATGAGCTTGTTCCAATAGTTCGGTTGGCCAAACTACAGCAACCGTTTTCCGTAAGGGAATCGTAAGGGAATTAATAAAACAGGGAATTAAGGCTGCGTGTGATCTGAAAAGACCCCCTTTCAAATAGACGATTAAGTAACTTTCGCTACAGCTACAACACTATTTTTTATTTAGAATGTACCAATCTTTAAATATTGGAGTAATATATCTTCCGGATGGAAACTGATAGCGTTAATTTTTCTCGATAGATTTCTTTTTTTTAAACTGCGCTTTTAAACATTATTTTAGGATATATCGTAAAAATTATAATGATTTGTATGATTTTTTTTGAGTATACTCGTCAGGTCTGAAAATCGAACATCTTTACAAACAACAACATTTTTTTATATATTTTTCCTTTGGTTTTTTTTATTTATTTTTGTATTTGGCAAAATAACTTTTGCTGGGACAGTTATTTAATAAAACGGGCTAGTTTATCCATAAATTCATGAGTTGAAACTTGAACTCGAGCAAGACCTTAAAATCTTGCTTGAGTTGAAAACAAACAGTTTTGGAGCTCTATGGTGAGTCTGCAATTCTGATTCCGACCGCACATTGAATACATATTCCAGATGTCCAGTACATGTACGATCAGTGACGTTGTTTACCTAGAACCATCTATAAATAAGACCGGTCGGTTTCTCGTCAAACATCAATACGATAATCACGTTTCTCACTACACAGACGACATTACATAAATAATAAAGTAGGAAAAGGTTCATTTCGATTAGATCCGACCCTTCTCTCATTCTATGTCATCGAATTTTTATATTTTGATCTATTATTCAAGTCTTGAGCTTTTATTGGCAGAAATCATTGTCCAAAGTTTGAGATGTATTATGATTTGATTGATACAATGTTTTTATAGAAACGACACGGCCTGACTTTGCACGGACAGAGCAAATACGCCTACATTATTTTTGTGTCTACATTTCAGCTTTCCACAAAACCTTAATGAATTATACAGCTTCACCCAGTCCATTCGTGAAAATAGTATAAGCATTCAGTAGTTTGCGGGTTTATTGCTTTCACAAAACACTTTTTCGATTAGACAGATAGAATTCGGCGAAGGCGAGAGGATTTTGTTTTATTCAGATTTAAATTTATTTATTTACTTTTTATAACGTTTTACAATAAACATTTACAATAATTAAAGAACTAATATAAGGGACACTCAATCACATAGATCTCTCATAGAATCTTAAACACTCTGACAGCATGTCACTCCATTCATTCACAAACAAATCATATTCACGATTCTTATCCAAGAGGTCTAAGGAGGTCGTTCCAAAAGTTGAGGGCACGAGAAACAGGCGACTGCCTATGTGAGACTGTTCGACTAATAAGTATAGAAGATATCTTCGTTATCGAGAATGACCCTCTCCACAACACGAGAAGGCATGCGACCGGTCGCTCTATCTATCTATGTCTGGAAGTCGTCTGGGAAGACCTATGTCCAGCAGTGGACTTCATGTGGCTGATATGATGATGATGATGATGATGATGATGATAGAAGGTATATTAGGTAAATAAAGAAAAATGCAAAACAAAACCTAAGTAACTAATACTTAAATAATACTTATAATAATTTTTAGATTTTATATGATTAAGATAATTATTTGGTTTTTTTTTTTCTTTGTACCTATTTTAAGTTTGTATTTATGATGTATTAATAAATAAAATAAAAACTAATACTGAACACTGTTTTGGCAGTCGTAGATATTGACTCAAAATATGATAAATATATTGAGTATCAAAATACAAATTGCCCTTGTAACTACATATTTCTAAATTAATTGTCAAGCTACGCCGAGATTTATGTCAAAAAAAAGTAAGAGGTTAAAAATAGCAGTGGCGCCATCTAGATTATAAACTGAGTAAAAAGCGGTAGAGCGCCATCAAGAGGTTTTATGTTTGACTTTCTAGGGCTCCGTACCTCAAAAGGTAAAAAAGGAATCCTTATAAAATCACTGTCCACCACCGATTCTCTTTGAAACAGGTGGACCTAGCAAGTTGAAAGAATAATGGCAAAACTTCAAACAAAAATGTCTTGTTTGCAAGGAGGTTAGGTTCTTGAAGTTCCTATATAGTGTCAGATGTTGAAGAAAATGAAAAACACGTAACTTTAAATGCGTATAGAATTTTATCATATTTTTTTATTTGTGTATATGCTCAAAGTATTGCAATCATTTTCTGTATTGTTTATGAGTAACTGTTCTATATAAGTACCACTGTTTGTCTATGATCAAGCTAAGGCTACCAAACTACATTTATTCCTTTCAAACACCGGCCTGGTGGCCCTCAGCCATATAAAAAAAACTTGAGAGGTGTCAAGGGACTCCCGGATGGAACGAAGTTCCTTTCGATTAATTAGTGAAGGAATTGTAACTTTTTTTTAATTATGATAATATTTTTTTTATCATTAGCAAATGTAATGTAATATAAACTTAATCAGTAGGCTCAACTTTAGTAAACTGGCTTGCTTTCTATGAGAGAAAGACAGACAGAGAAACACGCGCACGCCGCGCCGCACGGCTTACAACTATAGCAAAAAATGTCGTTACAACTTTTGGTCTTAATTTTTTCCGTCTAGCCCCCTTTCGCAACGCGCGGTAAGGAACTTCGTTCTAACAAACTATTACAAGCCTAACTTACCTTGAGCATAGTAAGAATCTTCTTCGACAGTTGATAATCGAAGTTGGTGTACTTGGAGTCCGTCATGTCGTAGATGAAAACGAGCCCGGCGCGCTGCGTGTCCACTGACTGGAGGGCCACGTCCAACTGGTATACTACGCCCTGGACATACAAACTTTTATTAGACAAGTATTTATCCTACTAATATTATAAATGTGAAAGTTTGTATGTGTGTGTGTATGTTTGTTACTCCTTCACGCTAAAACTCCTGAACCGATTGCAATGAAATTCGTTATGTTAGATAGCTGGAGGCCTGGATTAACATATAGGTCCTACTTTTTATCCCCATATTTCCACGGGATCGGGATTTACGCGGGAAACCGCAGGGCGCAGCTAGTGCTTACATATTTGTCTGTGGTCTGGTTGTTTCTATCTATTATAAGTATATTTAAGTATAAAGTATATAAGTATTTAAGGATCTGTTGTGTAGCACCCATAGCACAAGTCGAGTTACTAAGCTTGGGGCTAGATGGCGAAGTGTGGAATGTCCTGCAATATTTATTATTTATTTATTATAATATAATATTACAAACTAGCTTTTGCCCGCGTAAGTTGAAAATGGTTCTTATAAGATTCGACTAAGGAATCACGTTTTCCCATACAAACTTTACCCCCCCCCCCCTTACTCCCTAGGGATAGAATTTTAGGAAAATCTTTTCTTATCAGATGCCAACGTTATACAAAGAACACATCCTCCAAGTTTCAGGTCTCTACGATCAGCGGTTTAGGCTGTGCGTTGATCCGTCATTCCATCAATCAGGACAATGGATTTTATATGTATAGAAGATAGATACAAGAAAAAAAGAAGAAGAAAAAGTAGCCTTAGTGTGATTGTTTTCGTATACGAAACGATGTTATCACGTTTGGGTAAATGCGAAATTTGTATGAAAGGCCCCTAGCTTCAACTGTCCATACAAATGCGACGCAAAAGGTTGAGGGTTTGATTCCTACTTCAAACAAATATTTATGTACGGATTATCAATGTATGAACAAAATAAAAGTTTATCCGTTGTCTGGTCTAGTTGCTTAGCTTCGGGCTAGATGGAGCTATGTGCACTGTATTGATAGATAGATAGATAGATAGATATTCATTATTACAATATTTTGCAATATTTGATATAATCTATACTTATATTATAAAGCTGAAGAGTTTGTTTGTTTGTTTGTTTGTTTGAACGCGCTAATCTCAGGAACTACTGGTTCGAATTGAAAAAATCTTTTGTGTTGGATAGTCCATTTATCGAGGAAGGCTATAGGCTACTCTTTATCCCGAAATTCCCACAGGATCAGGAGTTACGGAGGTGAAACCGCGGAGCGCTGCTATATTTGATATAACCTATACTTATATTATAAAGCTGAAGAGTTTGTTTGTTTGTTTGAACGCGCTAATCTCAGAAACTACTGGTTCAAATTGAAAAATTCTTTTTGAGTTGGATAGTCCATTTATCGAGGAAGGCTATAGGCTACTTTTTATCCTGATATTCCCACGGTATCGGGAGTTACGCGAGTGAAACTGCGGAGCGCTATATACTATTGTCACTGTATGACCTGGAACTGTAAGGTGGAAGCCTGGAGTCCTGTAAAACAGGTTTTTTATAAAACTTTACTTCAGGCTTCAGTATCCGCAATAAGTAAATAGTAGGTACCTAACAATAATATTTTCTTTATGCAAAACACCAACTAACTGTACTTGCATTTTTATTGTGGAGAAATAAATAGTTTAAAATTTATTTATTAAATTTTCGTTGGTTTATCAACTTTCCCTACAATTTATAAGTTTCATCGTATCGCTCCAGTAGTTTCAGCAACAAAATTCCTAAAAAATAATCATAAATTAAATAGGTTTTAATAATAATGGTAGGTACATAAACCCCAAAATATGATAAAGTTAGGAAATAATTCAGTAAATTGAAACAGTCAGAGAACCGTAACCGTAGCCAAATCTGTGCTCAACAATAATTATAAAATTAATTAACCCCTCAATATTCCGAAGTGACGCCACAGTCGTGACCTTTCCGAATTTGCTAGTCACTTCAAACGGTTAATTGCAATTACAACACTTTCACTATTTATACCGTGAATTGACTGTAATATAGCCCTATTGTTCATAGAACTATCGACAGACCGGAGGAAACGACGTTTCCTATTTTCTTTTCGATACGGAAGTAAAAGCGATATCTTTTTAAACAACACTTTTTTACATCTATACTAATATTATAAAGCTAAAGGGTTTGTTTGTTTGTATGTTTGACCGCACTAATCTTAGGAACTACTGATTCGAATTGAAATATTTTTGTGTTGGATAGTCAATTTATCGAGGAAGGCTATATTTATTTTGATATTCCCACGGGATCGGAACTTCGCGGGTGAAACCGCAAGGCGCAGCTAGTACAAGAATAAAATATTGTATGATAGATAGATAGATAAATTCTTTATTATAAACATCTTTTTAACATTCACCATTTTTGCACCATTACCATTTTTCAATTTTTTTTCGGGATATGTATCCTGGGCTAGGATTCCTTAAGACTATTCGATGTCGATGGGGAAATAAGACTTCAAAAATAACGTTTATTTGAGGAAATATGAATGGAAACCACACACGATTGGTAACGAAATTAGCAAGACGTTGAGGACCCTTCTGTGTACCTAAACAAACAACTTTTAGAAAAATGAACATTTTTTTTTGAAAATTATGAGGACATGTAAATTCGAATATGACCAGATTTTTTTTGTTATTACTAGCTGTTTTGTTTACTAGCTGTTGCCCGCGACTTCGTACGCGTGGTAGTTTTGTTTTATGTACCAAAACCTTCCTCTTGAATCACTCTATCGTTGTGTAGTTTTAAAGATCTAAGCATACATAGGGACACACAGCGGGAAGCGACTTTGCTTTATACTATGTAGTGATATTTTTTTCTATGATGCAAAATAGTGTTTATATATTTATTTTTCTGAACCTTCTTCCCCCTTAATTTTTCTTTCAACCCAACTTCGAGCAAGTCCTTCTTAGCTTGCTTTTTATTTCAACGGAATAAATAAAAAAACCGCAAAGGGGCAAAAATCAGTGCGGTTTTATGCGAATGATTCTAATTATCTAAATAAAAAATATACTTTAGACTTTGACTCTAGATGGGCGATGAATTTGTGTGCGCCTTGTTCTAAAATACCTACAATATTATTTTAACTAATCATCTATTCTATTTCAACTTTATTTTGTACTGTTATGCCGATTCTAGTAAAAACAGATTTTGTTTTAGGGTTCCGTGCCTTAAGGTTAAAAACGGGACTCTATTACTAGTATAAAACTTCAATGTCCGTCCGTCCGTCTGTCTGTCACCAGACTGTATCTTATGAACCGTGATAGCTAGACAGTTGAAATTCGCCCAAATAATGTATTTCTGTTGCCGCTATAACAACTAATACTAAAACAGAAAAAAAATAGGAGGAGCTTCTATGCAACATGGTACGGAACCCTTGGAGCACGAGTCCGACCAGCACTTGACTGGCTTTTTATATATTGTCAGCGTTTGGTCACTATAATACCTGCCTGATTGGAATACTTCAAAATATTAACCCTGTATGTTTTTAGCTCCTTATTCAGGTGTGATGCTGATGACCGACGATCCCACGATCATCAATAAAGTCAATCACGAGGTCACCCCAGTTCAATAAACCAAGGTCAATTTACGAATAATAAATGTAAATTTTCAATCTGTATGTGCGTTTTCCTCGCCTAAAGCTGGTTCTACTTAATATCATAAAAATAAGTACAGATCCATATAAATAGATACCTTACTGACTAACATACATATAGAATACGAATGTTTGTGAGTTTGTAGTTGGTATGTAGATGGAGTCCGAAATAACACATACCATAGGCAACTTTATTCCCAATATTCTCACGGCACCGAAACATACGCAAGCCAAACCGTGGGGCATAAATATCCTACTAATAAGGTAACTGCGGGTATTAAGAGCCACTAAAAGATTTAATAAAATAAATCAAAAACAAAATAAATAAAATAATAAATAAAATAAATCAACGACAAAATAACAAGACAATAAACAAATTAATTGTTGAAGATTGACAATAAAACAAACATTTATCTAATGATCGGTTTGTAAGTAGTTATCCCTATTTGCGCCGATGGCACGAGCTATACGTATTTTAAATTTACTGGCTTCAGAAGTCGATATCTTCGGCTGTGAAGCGTTGAAATTCACAAAAGCAGCCCATAGCTTAATTAAAAGTCAACATTATTTATAAAAAATAATCAATAGTTGTTAGGTTTTTAGATGAATTCTTATGTAAAAAATTTAATGATTTTTAATTTTTAGTTATAACATCGATTTGGTTTTATACTGTGTTAACTATAATTTAGTCTTAATAAACAAATAATCAATATTTTTTGCAATATTTAGTTTTTTTAAATTAAGGTGGCAGGTGGCCCCAATTACCCGCATGTACCTTGTTATAAATGTAAAAGTACATTGTGTTACATACATGCAAAAATAAAATTCGAACTAAACTTGCTTTGAAATTCGGTATTAACTAGGCTACTTCTAATTCCAATATTCCACGGGTAAATCCGCGCTACGTAACTAGTGTTACATTAATCATTTCGAACGCGACCCGACAGCCGTGTTACGCATGGATTAAGTTTCCCAACTTGCGACAATAACGATTACCTACGTCAAAGGAAAATAACTGAATATTTTGATTTTGTTCAAAAATAACTCGTAACTACGTCATGTTTATTTATATATAGGTCTTTGTGATTATTTACGTAATCAATGGAAACGTAAATAGGTATTTACTAATTAACACAAACTGTACATTTTACGGGAAAAATACAAAAACCTTCATGGAGTGAGCCTTCCGAGCATGAGATATGACGTCACCCACTATTTTCGAGCGACAACTATTTTTTTTAAAAATTAATCACCGCTTTTTAAAAAAAACATTAAATGTTAAAGGTATAAGTAACATCATAATTTGTACCTTTTAAAATATTTCTTCCAAAACTTGAAACTAGTTAATTGTTGTGTGGTCCATATAAATGAATTAGTTGAAAAGCCTTTAGGAACGATCGGAGTAAAATACGTTCGGGGAATGGACGTTCAGGTAAGTGGACATTCAGGTAAGTGGCCATTCGGGAAATTGACCTTAAGGGAAAGAAACTTAATGAACAGACTCGACATTGAATTAGAAGCTAACGTGCCGAAAGGGTATTCTAAATCGATCTATCCTTTTACTTCCTATCCTACTTCTACTAATTATAATGTTCGTTAGTACTTGTTTTTTATTTCTTCACGCTTAAACTACTAAAACAATTGCGTAATAACTAGGTTGGGGATATGGACAAATAGGCTACTTTTTATCCTTAATTCCTCGAGGCTTACGGAAATAAAACTTCTGCGACGCAGGCGTGTTACAGAGATTGTCATATAAACTACTAGCAGCGCTCCGCAGTCTCCGCAGTTTCACACGCGATCCCGTGGGAATATCGGGATAAAAAGTAGCCTATAGCCTTCCTCAATAAAAGGACCAACACAAAAAGATTTTTTAAATTCGAATCAGTAGTTTCTGAGATTAGCGCGTTCAAACAAACAAACTCTTCAGCTTTATAATATTAGTATAGATGATTTTATATTATAAATATTGCAGGACATTACACACATCGCCATCTAGCCCCAAGCTAGGTAACTAGACTTGTGTTATGGCTGCTACTTTAATTTTGTAAATATATGCTTTTAATACATAGAAACAATCAGACCACAGACAAATATCTAAGCATAAATACATGTCTGTGGCGGGTATCGAACCCGCAACCCTGTGTTTGGCAGTCCGGCATGGTGACCATTGTGCCAATTGTGTCACCGCTTCAGGTCGGTCTTTTTGACTAGTTTTTTTTTATAAATATAAGTTATTTTTTTTTGTATTTATTTAAGCTTTTGAAATTTTTAGGTTAATTTGCCGTTTAGTTTTTTGAACAGATTTTCTAACAAGTCATTATGAATAATATATTTACCTGAAGCGTAGTCTGATGAGTGGTCTCGTTGGGGAAGTGTTTGTTAGCGGTGAACACCGCGATGGCTGCTCCCGTTGCATCTCTGGTTGACTGGAAAAAAAACAATACATTGAAGCTACTACATTTCCTACTACGCTGATGGAATGAGGCTTTCTTAAGGCGAAGTATGACTTGAAAATCGCCCCACGCGCGCCGCGCGATGACTCTATCCCTTTCCCCCGCGCGCCGCGCGATGACTCTATCTCTTTCCCCCGCGCGACGCGAAATAGCCGTTTTACTTTGTTTTATGTAATTAAAAAGACACATCTATTTTAGTAAAAAAAACATCTGTAATCCATAAGGTAGCTTATGGGATTTAAGGTTTGTGAATATATAAATTTTGGACTTGTTTTTTTCACTATAATCGCCGTAAAATAGATAAATTTCAAAAATGTGTTTTTTTTTTTAAGATTTTTAAGTCAAATCACTGTAATCGTGTTCCAAAGTGTATGACAATACAAAGCATATCTTCACCTTTACGACAGTAGGAATATCATTCCATGGATTTTAGCGGTTGATACCGAAAAACTGTTTCTAAGACACCTCTATCGCGATATTTTACGCTTCTTACCACTTCGTCTTAACTAGATTCCATTATGCCTCTTTAGATGGAGCTGTTCAGAAGAGTCTTCATCATCATCATATCAGCCCCAGGACATCCACTGCTGAACATAGGCTGAAGATATATAAAAATGGCCAAGTGCGAGTTGGACTTGCGCACAAAGAGTTCCATACTATTTTATTTTGTTTTAGTACCAATTGCTTGTTATAGCGGCAACAGAAAAACAACATCTTCTGTGAAAATATCAACTGTCTAGCTATCACGGTTCATGAGATACAGCCTGGTGACAGACAGACAGTGGAGTCGTAGCAATAGGGTTCCGTTTTTACCCTAATAATATAGATATTACAGTAAATATACCTAAACTCTAAATACATGTACAGTTACTGTAAACCTTATCCCAACACAATAAAGTTTACATTCAACCAACAACAATAGACAGGTACAGCTGGGAGCAACAAAAACATTGCATTGTGAAGATTATTGAATTAAATTCGCATTCCCATTTACATCGAACCGATTTCAACAACAAAAAACCGCAATTTAACAATCGTAGCTGTTATAATTTATTGACAATAACATTGTTAGCAAAACGTTGAATTCTTACGTGAATTAAACCTATATAAACAACTAGCTGCGCCCTGCGGTTTCACCTACATGTAAATCCAGGTCTCTAGCTATCTACATACCGAGTTTCATTACAATCGGCTCAGTAGTTTTTGCGTGAAGGAGTAACATAACATACTCTCTGTCTACCAATTCTCCTATTACTAATATTTACATCTGAAATTGTTGGGAAATAATAAGGCAAAGTTGTTATACGATGAAATCGTCTGAAAATAGATAAATATTCAGGACAATTTACACAGCGCCATCTAGCCCCAAGCTAAACAACTAGGCTTGTTTTCTGATGACCAGATTAAGGATATAAAACTTATATATTTTAGATAATATATTTTTACACCCGTATTCACAGTCAACCCTATGAGTTTGCATAGTGCGCGCGAACTCATATAGCCGCAAATAATCTATATATATAAAAGAAAGTCGTGTTAGTTACACCATTTATAAATCGGGAACGGCTAAACCGATTTGGCTGAAAATTGGTGGGGAGGTAGCTTACAATTAGAAGACGGACATAGGATATTTTTTTCGATATTCCCACGGGATCGGGACTTACGCAGGTGAAACCGCGGGGCACAGCTAGTATACTATGAAGAAAGCAGCACAAAATTGACATTAGACCACATTTAGCCACTTTCACTTATCCAAGAGCAATTTAAGTACTCTTTGTGAATACGGGCATTAATATACATATAGAAACACCCAGACCGTGCCAGACTAGAAACAAATATCTGTTCACAAATAATCGAACCCGTAATCTTCTGCGTCGAAGGCGGTTTTTCGCTCGACGCGCCACAGACGTCTACTAATACTTAATCACTCAGCAGTTATTATAAAAACTTGCCTAAGATTAATAGGTGTATTAAGTAAATAAAACTTTCGAAACAATATTGGATAACCGAATTAGTTACAGGTGACGGAATAAATAACTACCGAAACATATTTTACAGGCTGCGTAGTCCATTACCGTCATACGTAAGAAGAAATAATGTTAAAATATCATGCGAACAATGAAATTAAATATGTACATATTTTTTAAACTACAAAAGAGAAAACATTTCAATCGATGCGGCCTTTGTGATGGGACGGGTGAAACACCCGCCTTCTATCGACGCAGAAGGTTGGGGGTTCGATTCCCATCTCAAACAAAAAAATATGTTCTGAAGGCCAATTCCCGTAAATAACGTTGTTTAACCTATAAGTCAGTTTTTTTTACAAAAAGCTAACGTTATTAATTTTCAGACGGTTTCATCGTGTAAAAACTTCGCCTTATTATTTGCCAATAATTCCAACCCTATACAATATTATAAATGTGGAAGTTTGTGTTAATATGTATATTTGTAACTCCTTCGCATATAAAACAACCTTACCAATTGCGATGAGACGGGACCGGGTACTAAATGTATCGAAATCTTCGATCAATCGAAGTCAATAATAGATATCATAAAATATGTTAAAAAATACAAAGGTACATAAAACTATAAAAACAATGAGTATTTATAAGTACAGTGACATAATGTGACATCAGAAGAATTCATTGAAAGCTGACAAAAGACCATCCCATAACCCATAATTATCCTACTTTTTCTTAATTTAGGACTTACGCGGTTGAAACGGCGGGGCGTTATTGTCGAATAACTAGTACTAAGACGTAAATGACACTGACATTGGTCAGATGTTTTCTCTAATCTAATCCGCTTATAGTTTGTGACTGAGTTAAAAAATAAGAAAAAAGATGTTTCCTCTATTGTAATATAGACATTATATCTCTACGCATGCGAACAAACAATAACCGTAAACATGAACATCTGTGTACATAATTTAACACATTGTAGTGCAATTGAGAAGTTTTCCGCGTGTCGTTTAGGGTGAAACAGACAAGAGACTATTCACCGCCCGTTCTATTTGCCTGAATGGCGATAATAAATGTCTGTACTACGTTTTCACCCTTAATTGATCGATTCGTTGAAGTTAATTTAGGACTCTTATGACGTCATATCGTTGTGTATCAACAGAATAATGCGTCAAATTTGAGAGGCTGTGTTAGTAAATATAGCTTGTGTTTCAGCAATGGACAGAGCTATATTTATCCCATAAAATTACGGTTCTTAATTTAAGGATTACTTCAGATTTGAAAAGCAGAGTAAGCATTTGTCTTGGATTGTTTGCCGCCATGTGAGGGAATGGCGCATCTTGAGTTAAAATTGGGTAGTTTTTCCTAATATTTTATTTGATTCAATAAAACGGCACACAGCATTCAAGTGCCACATTTTCTCGTTGACGCAAAACTCCACAACCAGGTTTCAAAAGCATTAGTAAACAAGAAGATGAATTAGGGATGGAGCCCGCATCAAGTTTTGATATTTTCCTCCATGAAAAACGATGATTTTAAACTTACCAATATAGTAAATTTCCCAGTCTCCAGTTCACTCTTAAGCGGGTCTTCAAATGGCTTGAACTTGGTGAGTCCCTCTCGACGTCTCGTAGCCTCGTGCTGTCTCCACAACGCGTGCGCGCGGGCAACGTCAAACTTGCGCGCTAGAAGGAACTTTATGGCCGTCGCTCTGGACACGCAAGTCGCTCCCGACTCGCTCAATGCGTCCAAAAACGCTTTTGTCGCCTGAAAATAATGAAAAGATTGCGTTTATTTATATTGTGCAAGAATAATACCTTTCAACAGCAGTCAAATAAAAAAAACTGTCATTTCTTTATATAAAAACCGAAATGAAGATACAGACTATCAACGGATAGCAAAAAAACAGTTGCTAAAGCCAGGTATTCTAGATATCTATAAATTAATCCTGACTGATATTCAAACGCACAGCTCAAACCAATGGACGGATTGGGCTAAAATCATGCCGAATGATTTTGGAAAATACAAACCCTAAAAGCTAGTCAGTCTATCACAAAGAGAAAAGATTTTTTGGCATTTTGTTTGTAACGAATAGGCTCCGAAACTACTATACACACTTAAATAGAAGTGTAGAAATCGCTTTAAGCGATAAGGTCGCCTGTTTGTACAATTTCGTAGTTAATAAGCTTTCTCGTCTTTTTTGTCATTTTCAATGTTTTGTGTGTTGTACAAATAAAGTGTTTATCTATCTATCTATCTATACCGATTTTGATGAAACTTATTTAATAAAAGAAAGGATTTTTATTTTTCACTCTCAGTCATCAATCAGAAGGCCAATTCTCGTAAATAAAATTGTTCAAATTACATTTCAATATCATTCCGATTGCATTTCGATTACAAAAAATATTCTTCAGAATCTGACTTTCAGGGTTTTGAGCTACTTTGAGGGTATTTTTGTAATCGAAATGATATTGTAATGTAATTTGAACCATGTCATTTACAAGAACTGGCCTTCTGGTTCTCTATCTCCAAATAAAATAATTTCCAAAGGTTTTAATACCTAGCACATAGGTAAGTACCTAGAGTTATACAGGACCACACATGGTCCGTGTTATTTTGTATAACAACAATTATCGTGACTCACTCCAGACAAAGTCTAAACAATCCTTCTAAGTACTTAACTATTAATGAGAAAACCAATAACATTACGTCGTTAAATGTCTTGTGTAACAGAAATCATGCAGTTGAATAATATTATAGTTAATTAGAGTTGCTTATTTAATTCAATCTGATTAATATTATAAATGTGAAAGTTTGATATACTCGTTTATGCAAACACTATTCTACCGATAGCTAGGTACTTATATTAGCCACACGAGATGCTTTTTAAACGACTTCAAAATAAATAAATATTGCAGGACATTCCACAGCCCCAAGCTAAGTAACTAGACTTGTGTTATGGGTGCTAGACAATGGATATACTACTTATATACTTTTCTTTTGTAAATATATACTTTTAATACATAGAAACAACCAGACCACAGACAAATATCTTAGCATAAATATTTGTCTGAGGCAGGAATCGAACCCGCAACCCTGTAATCGGCAGTCCCGCATGGTGACAATTGTGCCAACTGGGTCATCAAATAGGAAGGGGGTTCCCAACTCGGCGCGTATTTTTTTATCTCGATATTACTGTAGGATCGCTCTGGATGAAACTGCAGCGGAAGAAACTGGAGGGTACGGCTAGTGTTATAAATATGGAAAGTGTGTGTTTGTTACTCCTTCACGCAAAAACTACTGTGAAAAACATCGATAGTTTATAGCTTATATAGGCTACTTACGCGAGTGAAACAGCGGGGTGCAGCTAGTCTACACTAATATTATAAAGAGGAAAGATGTTTTTATGTTTGTAACGAATAGGTTTCGAAACTACTGGACCGATGAAACTCGGTATGATATTGATTCATTGGGAATAACATAGGCTAATTTTTATCCCGATATTTCCAGGGGTTCCTTACTAGTTACGCGGATGAAACCGCGGAGCGTTGGTCGTTGGTTGGGCATTCCGGACAAAGAATTTTATATGGATAAGAAGATTCTTATCCATATAAAATTCTTTGTCCTGAATGACTGACTGACGGATCAACGCACAACCTAAACCGCTGATCGTAAAGACCTGAAGCTTGGAGGGTGTGTTCTTTGTGTGACGTAGGCATCCGATAAGGATTTTCCGAAATTATACTCCTAAGGGGGTAAAGGGGGGGGGGGTAGCAAAGTTTAAATGGGACAACGTGATTCCTTGGTCCATTTTCGACTTCTAGGCGGACGAAGTCACGGGCAAAAGCTAGTAACTAAATAATTTCATAACAATTACGTCCACACAATTAAGTCTCGAATAAGCGTAGTGTACGAGTATCGAACTCTTGTTCACTTTTCTTTACACAAATGATAATGAAGTGTTTTCACAGTAAAATTACAACCGCATAGCTATCGAAACTTCGCGTGGTATTACCAATGTATGTAACTCGTAGTCAATTCCATAAATTAAATAGATAATTATGTAACGCCTTTAATAACAGATTTAATTGCGTATTGGTTGTGTTGATTACTAAATTAAGCAGGTACAAGTATGTGGTTAATAAATCTTCATTATTTATCAACGTGTTTTGTTTTACACTTAGTGTGAAAGTTCGCTTCGGGGTGCAACTAGAACTATATATCTCCGACCCAAATGGGCCGAATGTCTGGAGTTAAAAAAAAAAAATTCTATTCCATATTCGTCCCATTTTTTTTTTGTATGGAGTGAAACAGCCAAGTACTGTGTGTTGTATTGAATTTTATTGAGTAAATTGATTGATTACCCGTATTAGTTTCAGTAACTTCCGAAAAACAGCCATCTCTAATTTCAAAACAAATTCCTTGTCCATTAGTGAAATAAAAGCGATTCTGATTATTACGCACTGTTTAGTATCACTTGATTTCACAATTTCGTCACACTTTCATAATGTAAATACCACCTGATACCAATGGCTAAACAGATTGAATCCTAAATTACGATTTAAAGCGCGATTACTGCCATCGCACCTGACATTCTAGAGGTAAAGGACAGCATTAACATAATTGAATTATTTACACTACTAGCCGAAACGGTTTATTAATGAAGGACCACTTTAATGAAGGTGGTCACGACTCGCAAAATTGGTCCAACAGTTTCATTCACTCAAAGGAGCGTCTCTAACGCCTGCAAACAGCAAGTGTATGTTTAAGCTGGTTTCGATATAGATTCACTTCCGAGCTAAATGCGATGCAAGTGTAAAGGATGTCAGTCAAAAAGCTGTGTGCTGAGAGAATCGTTCGTGCCTGCATATGTTTATCGATGCAAATAAGCCGGCGGCGGGACGCGGCGGGTTAATTCTTCCGGGATGTGTATCCGGCGAGGGACTAGCGTAAACGTACACAGGGATCGCATGTATCTGTGCTCGCTCCAGTTTTATTGGACCTATATTTTGTGAGGAAAACTCGGTCGATTCAACAGCACTCCGAGTGAATTGCGAAACGGAAAGCACAATGCAACGAATACTTCTGAATGAAAATATATTTTTTTCATGATTGATTGACTGAAAAATAAGTTAGAAATCGTTATTTATTTATGTACCGGATTTTATATTATTTGCAAAGCAATATTCAGTCGCTTTAAGTGCCATAGACTGTGTGTTTGTTTACTAAACATAACAGCTAGAAATGGTGTTGGTGTTTTATTTTGTGCTTATTTATTTTCACTTTAGTTTTTAGACTGTTTATTTAGTAAAAAATCATTTTTATGGAATAAAATAATTTAGTTTCAAATTTCTATCACCGCTTCGGAGCATATAGAACCGAAGTTTCATAACTGGTTCCGTACGAGGCTTTTAATTAACTTGTATTCACTACACTTTGTGACGTACGATTATTTTAGATATTGAGATAATAACAGGTATAAAACAACAATGCCGCAATTTTATAACCACAACTACTAAGGTAGGAATATTTTTACAATGATCGATCGCACGCACGATCGCACTATGTCGGCACCAAAGTACTACTGTTATACAGCAGAAAGGTTACTCGGGTGGCTGAACATGACGATGCACAGTAATAGCAACTAATACAAAGCCATTGCAGATACAGGCAGACCAATCAGTTCCTTTTAGGGCTCCGTACCCAAAGGTTAAAAACTGGACCCTTTTACTAAGACTGTCTGTCTGTCTGCCACCAGGCTGTATCTCAGGAACCGTGATAGCTACACAGTTAAATTTTTAACGGATGTATTTCTTTATGTACGAAGGTACGGAACCCTTTGTGCGCGAGTCCGATTCGCACTTGCCTGGTTTTTATTGTGTCACTAGGGGGTAGAACAATATACGATTGCCGAGTGTCCATTTACGGCTCGAGTCAAACGCGAGGGAAATTTACTATTTTTATTTTTATTTAATAAGGAAGACAAACAGTGACAGTTTACTAGAGTATAAAACTAAACATAAAACTAAATACCATTTAAATGTCTCCGCAAATGGCTTGCTAGACGCTTGATTCTACACTACACATAATGAAGAGAATAAAAATAACCGATAACAATGTGAAGAAAAGAAAATTAAACAAATTTAGACTAAAAATCATGTTTTACTCCCGAGTAATTTAATTTTCGTTATCCTTACGAGGAAATAATAAATGTAAGTAATCATTACCCGACCTTATGGGCTACATACACAGCACAAGCCCCACTATTAAAAATATAAAGCCGTAGCCTAAGTACTCAGTTCTATTCAAATCCAGATTTTTGTTGGCCAACCAAATGCATCCTACAGGCAGCGGTCGGGGTAAGTATCAAACAATACGGGTACAAAACGACAGATTGCGAGGAAGGATGACGAAAAATAAATAACTACCCTACATATTTTTTGTCGAAATAATTTGTTTTTAATTGACCGTAGGTGAACTAGCTACGAAACGCTATATGAAGGATATGCCCGGTTTTATACCAATATAGCTTCTGTTACTTTTAACCGGTTCAAATCCTGCGGGATTTTCCTGTAAACTCTTTTTTATTGCTCACATAATACACAATAAGGAAACTGTTCAAATTTTGACGACCCAGTTGGCACAATGGTCAGATGGTCACCATGCCGGACCGACAAACACAGGGTTGCAGGTTCGATTCCCGCCTCCGACAAGTATTTATGTTGAGATATCTGTCTGTGGTCTGGTTGTTTCCATGTATTTTAAGTATATATTTACAAAAGAAAAATATTTAAGTAGTATATCCGTTGTCTAGCACCCATAACACAAGTGTAGTTACTTAGCTTGGGGCTAGATGGCGATGTGTGGAATGTCCTGCAATATTTATTTATAGATTATCCTTCTATTAAATCCAGTGGTTTTGGCTATAAGAAACATCGTAAGTTAGTCAGTCATCTTCCATAATAATTCTGTTTTATACACTTCTACACCTAAGGGGACGTGATGTTTTTTTTGGCATTTTTGAACCCCCTCCCCCCTAAATCATGTGTACTTTTAAGTATACCTACAAAGAATCTCAATTTTTTTTGATATTTTAAAATACCGGTATATGTATCATCTAATTCTTTTATCGAAAAATTTTCGCTGCTTTTAGGTTAAGTATCGCGGGTTTGCCGAAAAAAATAATACACGTGATATATTACAACACTATACCCCCCCCCTCCCCCTTGTGATATTTCGTAATTTTTATGGACCCCCCCTTTCAAGCCTCACGTGATTAATGAACAGCCCTTAATGATAAAGAGGTAAGAGATTTTTTGTTTTTAACGAATAGGCTCCGAAGCTATTGGTCCGATTTTGGTGTAACTTAGTACATATGAGGATTCATTGATGGGAATAACATAGGCTACTTTTTATCCCAAATTTTCCCACGGGATCGGGAGTTACGCGGGTGAAACCGCTCAGCGATGAATAAAATAACCATTTGTCTGAGATTCTTTGTACCTATAGTTTTATGGATAAGTAGTAAGCCAACCATCCCGGGGTTTAAAACAAGGTTAATACGAGCGAGCCTGACCCCAATAGCTCTGGAGGAAAATCTAGATCGGCATGACCGTCACCGTTCTTGGAAGTTAGCCAGTACTTTTACCGATATTTACTTGATAGGATTGCTTTCTTTAAATTTATTGACCTTGTAATTTAGAATTTAGGTTTTAGGGTTCCTTACCCAAAGGGTAAAAAACGGAATCCTATTACTACTAAGACTCAACTGTCTGTCTGTTCTCTTTGTCACCAGGTTGTATGTCATGAATCGTGAACCGTGATAGCTAGACAGTTGAAATTTTCACATATTATGTATTTCTGTTGCCGCTATAACAGCAAATACCAAAAACAGTATACAATAGTACGGAACCCTTCGTGCGCGTATCCGACTCACACTTGGTCTGTTTTTACAAAATTACAAGCTGCGCTCCGCAGTTTCACCCGCGTAAGTGAGAATATCAAAATTAAAAATAGCCTTCCTTGATAAATAGAATATCCAACACAATATTTTTTCAATTCGAACCAGTAGTTCCTGTGATTAGCGCGTTCAAACAAACACACAAACAAACTCTTCAGCTTTATAATAAATATTAGTATAGATAAAAACCGACCAGGGTAATTAACTATAGTCCAGTACCGATCTAATGTGGGACATGGTAGGAAAAGGCCGTCAAACGTATCAAGAGGTACTTTTTGAATAATTACAACATTTCATTGTGTATAGATTCTTCGAACACTTATTTAGAATTGGGCCTTTGCAGGACTCTTATAGGGCAGAGGATACATTTTAACTCATTATTTTTTTGTCGCCACCTGACACTATGGATCTTGCCTTTAAGTATATACCTCCTTATTTAGATCAGCAACAAAAAACCAGAGAAGTTTGTTACGGTCAAGAGACATGGTTCCATGATCACATTGTCGCCGATCGCTAGCAACCGTGCAAACCACTCAAATAACAATGTAAACTCAACACCTTTCCAGTAAGAGTACAGTCTCATATATCACGGTTGTTTTATTTGGTTTAATGTGAAGTCATTGTACTCGTCGTTTGTGTTTGTATCGCGTTACAACGCACAGATTTTGAATTACCGTTTTTATATTTTTGTAAATAAAGATTCGCGTTTATTAAATTCTAATTGCGCCCTGCGGTTTCACCCGCGTAACTCCCGATCCAGTGGGAATATCGGGATTTAAAGTAGCCTATATTGTTTCTTTATTTGATTATTTTTTCAATTGGATCTATTTAGTAATGACAAACTTGCATATGAATTAATTTATAATTGAATTGTATTTTAATGTAATTTAATCGAAAATAAATGAATATTATTATTATTACCCCTAATGGATTAATGTATCCTCATACCAAACTTTATCAAAATCGGTTGAGTAGTTTCAGAGCCTATTTGTTACAAACGAAAAAAAAAAAAATCTTTCCTCTTTAAAATATTAGTATAGAAGTACAATATAGATAAGGAAATAAGAAAAATGCACTAAAGAATATCCTAAAATATTTAAGAAAATCTTTTATCGCGTCTCACACGCGGGACGAGTAAGACACGATATGTGGCCATAGGGAATTACCGCCAGAAAGCAATTTGCAATTTAAAACAAAGGGGCTTCAATCTGTTTCAATCAAGTCCTAATTTAAATAAGGTTACGATGCACTTTTTGCTAACTTTAATTTAAGAGTAATAAACATGAGCAAATCAAGATGTAGCTAAACAAAACTAGACAATGGCAATGCCAGTTAATTGAGCAGTATTACAATAAATAATTATACAGATTTTTAACTGTAATGCCACACTCAAGAGATAAAATTTGAGGCGCACCTTCCTCTTGAATAATTCTATTTAAAAAAACTGAATTAAAATCCGTTGCGTACTTTTAAAAATGTAAGCATACATAGGGACAGACAGCGGGAAGCGACTTTGTCTTATACTATGTACTGATACAATAATAGTGCCTTAATTTATCTGAATGTTGTCATAAGTCTTATTGGATTTAAGTTGGTGTAATTACTACTAATTTCCAGTTAGATTTAATACAATAACATTTTAACATTCAATAATAGTCCAGTGACTTTTATGTTTGAGTATAGTAAGCAGCATGAAAGATGAGCAAGTTAGATGTTGAAAAGTTTTCCATGACGTCTTTCAATATCATAAACTTAGATAGATTCAATTTAAGGGTGATAAAAGCAGAGGGTGTTTGCGGATTCAAATTTGGTTTTAAATGTTCTGCTGGCAGTGACACTGGGCCGATGAGTATAGATGAATAACACTTTTGCTTGAAAAGGGTGCTTGTACCTACAGGATTTTAGAATATATATGACAAATTGTTGGATCAAATACAACTATTAGCGCTGTAAGTCGACAGCGAAAAAAATAAACTGTGGACCCACCGGTGTTGCATAGCAATAGGATTAAGGCAGCGCAAGCGCCAACTCTATGTCAAATCGTTCTTTATCTTTCATGCTACTTGCTTGCTAATGCACCTTCTTGTTATAATAACTTTGAGAAATCATCTATTGCTTTCATCAGATGGATCCAGGATGTTGGTTTATGGGGACTTGACAAAGATTGTTAACTCTTTGGCAAAATGAGTTATTTAGACAAGAATTGGTCCATCACAGACAAAGTATAAATGAGCCTGCAGAAACAACATGAATAACGGAAATAGGAGGGGCAAAGCCGATGACGAGATACGCTGTTCGCAGCGAATTATTGTAGATAACTTAATAGCATAGCAGATACACCGGAGTTCTCGGAAACTTAAAACCACTCAACTACTGCTACTCCGTTTTATCAACACCTCAACAGATATCAAAACAAACACTGGTGACATGGTAAACGACGCAAAAGGAACACAACTTAATTATCATAAACAATTTGATTTTAAACATAAAATGAATGAATAGTTAATAGTATAGACACAATAACATCTTTTAAACCAAAAATGACGCTGATATTATCAGAAAAAGTAATTTTATTACAAAAAATTACTCACCAACTCTTGATCTGGTGACAGTGCCACCGCCATCTTTTTGGATTTGTGACAAATTTTGAACAAATTGACAGCCGACTATTGGGTAATTCTGACATTGTCGGCTCTATGACAGATCGGACAGGAAGTGGTCGAGTGCAGATTTTTTTGTCACTCATGTCAAGTCACTCCACTCCATTTCAAATTCAAACAAAAAAATGTGGAGCTCTAATAATCCCACGCCGAGTTTTCATTAAAGATCTTCTTTAGTATTTACCGAAAAGAAGAAATCAAAGATAAACTTATGATAAAAGAATGTGAGACGAGGCTGTATGTGTAAATTATCTTTTACTTGTATTTAGATTTAAAAAAAATTGATATTGCCAAAATGCCAATGACATTTCGCTGGAAATATTTAAGGTTATCTGAAAATATTTAGATTTATTTTACACAAAACTTGGTAAAAATCGACAAAATCGGAATAATTGCAGTTGTGCACTATGTCAACTAGATGGTAAATTGTTAAATAGTATCATCATTTCGCACTAAGGTAATACATAATTCTAAAAAATTTAATGTTGTTACAGGTATCCTATTTACCAAAAGGGAAATCCGCAATTACGTGTATTTTTACCAAATTTTTGGATGAAACTAGTTCGCCCAACTCCAAGACAACCTCCTAATGTCGTTCACTTTAAATGTTCTATGGAAATGACGAAGTTTGATATTAAAAACTATCTGGAGAAAATATACAATGTTCCAATCGTAGATGTAAAAACAAGGATATCCTTGGGGAAATTCAAGAAGGATGTTGGAAAAAAATATATTACTAAGGACGATGACGTGAAATTCGCTTATGTTACTTTGGTAAGTAATATATAATGAGTTAGGATATCACTACCTTCTTAGTTGTTAAAAGCCCTTGCCAAACATTCATCTCCTGATGGAATTTCTCCCACATTGCTACTCTCCAGGTTCCAACGCCCTGCAATTTCGCCCGCATAAGTCCTGATTCAACAGGAATATCAGGATAAAACTAGCCCATGTTAATGTTACTCCCAAGTATTCAATATATCCTCCTCAAAGCAAGTTTAATTAAAATAGGTCCAGTAGCTTTGGTGCAACTCATTTTTCATTACAAACAAATCTTTTCTATTTATAATATTACTAGCTGAGCCTCCATAAGTCTTACCTAATCTTGTGGGAATATTGTTAGCCTTTATGGTATTCTAAGACTTCTACATAACTACTAAGTTTTATAGCTAACTAGTGCTATAGGTCCAGCCGTTCTCAAGTTATAAATGGTGTAACTAACATGACATAAGTGTTTTATACCCTGTGAACACGTGGTCCGACTGCTCGGTCGGACCGATCGGACGACGTGAACTTTTTTTTACTTTTGGTAAGATTTAGGAATCGGACTATGAGGTTTATCATTATTTAAGAACACATAGTCCGTGAAATATTCTTCCTCTATTCTTTTTCTAACATTCATTAATTTGATTTTCAGCCAAGAGATCAAAAGTTTGTATTCCCAGATTTATTTGCTGATAAAGATAGTGAAGACGAAAAGTTGGACAAGTCACTTGATGATGCCAAAAACACTTTCAAGAAATATGTAGACCAAAATAAGAATCGAACAGATGTTCCCAGTTGGTTTTCAATATAAACATGTGTAAATAGTAGTGGTTAAATTAGTCTGTACAAATAATTTAAATTAAAATAAAATAGAAGTTATTTTATTATTGTCTCTATGAGCTCTGAGATTTCCACTGCACAAGTTCCGAAGTCCCGATTCCATAGCAATAATGGTATAAAAAGTATTCCAAGTTGATTCTTATGATTTATTCTTAAGCAGTTTCGGGGATTACCAATTATACTACTATTATGTTAGTGAAGGTTGTTATGATGCAGTTTTATTTTTAAAATGGCATTGCCCAACTAGTTCATGTTAATCATGACATTCTAGACTTTACTATCATAGAACAAACCTAAAAAAGGAGTGTGTACATTCCAAACAAAAACATAAATTCTGTGTCACATATTTATTTTATCAATCAATGTATTGATAGTTTCGTGGTACTATTGTTATAATAATATGTTTTAGAATTTCAAAACAAAAGTTTTTCATACAGGAAAAACAATTATGTTTCTCTTCTAACACTTATCAGAATATATTTTAATAGGCATTAAGATTATTTTAATAAAAACAAAACATGTTTCTTACAAATTAAACAAAAATCAAGTAAACTTTAAAACACTTGGCACAAACCAGTAATCAACATTACATTTTCAGCACTAAAATTTCAAATTTTAGGCATTGAAAACTTAATAATAGTTATAGAATTAATAAATGTGCACCAGCAGGAAAATAATAATTGTGATAAGCTTACAATACTTTTGCATATTATTTACAAAATAATACTGAAAGTATAGTTAGTTATTTACCCGAGGTATTTTTTCCAACTGCACAATAACAACACATTAAAGTCATAGTTTTTATATGGAGGTAGGTACTTAAAATAATTGTTGGAAAATGGTTTTAAACTTTAGCACTCAAGTATTCATCCAAGAATGCTGGAGAATGGCAACGTGGACACTCTGCAATGTCCAACAAAAATGTTACCTGGAATATAAGTAAGAATGAAAGTCACTTAGGAATGTAAGTATTTTGTAGAAATAGAAAACCTAGTACTAGGTACTCAAATTGTAAAACTCTAGCTAGAGGAGTGTCAGAACAGTTGTAAGGAAACATGTTATTTAACTCCTTGGCCTTTTTGTTGGGCTCAAGATGAAAGGATCATGATCATCCTGAAATACTTAACTGCCAACTTCCACCACCTCACAAATCTCACGAACTTTAGAGAACCGACAGAAACTGAAAGAACATTCAACTACCTTCTATGCAAAAAAGTAAACTTACTCTGGGATGTATTTCACATTGAAGCCGAATCCGGCCATTACAATAGTAGCCACAAGCGCGACAGAAGACTATGGTCTTCTCCCTGCGGCACGAACACATTTTGGTCTTAATGTAGGCATCGTTTACACCTGGGATTCCACGACCCAGTCGAGACTTCTTCTTGCTTACTTTACCAGACGCAGCAGCTACAACAGGTGTTGCAGTTTCCATTTTCTTTACGATTAGTAGTCTAAGCTAAAAATTAGTATGCTATAAAACGCTAAATGATTCCAATGTACTGCGAGCGTTAGCAACTTTTTTCAAGTGGTTGGCAAAAAAGATTTTTTTATCTCGAACTTGGCGGGTACTTTTTGAAACTCAATTTTTTACGTCAATCATCCGGGTTACTATATTGTACCACACTGTATTGTCCAACCCAATAATTACCAACACCTTTTGTACAGAATATAATTGGCGTACCGTGCTAGAAATTATCATGTTGTACAATAGGGTGTCGTACAATATCATCCTGTGCATTATCATAACGTGTAAATATTGTACACCCTTCTAATGTACGACCTGATAATTCTGATCACCTTTCTATTGGCTAAACGATATCTCTGCTCTTATTGGTCAGTTTGTCCTATCCTCCACGGTCTTTGTCTATGCATTTGATGCTTTGTTTTAGGACAGTTTAGTAAGCAAGTAGCAGTATTTATTTTTGATGTTAAATTTTTTAAAGATATAAATTTTTTTTCCTTTAAACTGCTCTTAAGATTAATGTAACAGTTCAAAAATGAGTAGAGTTCGGATCTGGCACTCGCCGGCCGCTGCCGCGGCACCGCTCGCTTCGCTCGCTCGGCTCGTGCGTTGTGGTCGCAGTTCTAACCTAACCTAACCTATCCATGTCGGTTCTGTAACATTTAACTTAGAAATTAAGTTTGGGGTGGTACACTCACTCACACAAAAAAACACTCACTTCTCAAAATGACTTGACTGATGTTCGAATTAGTAACTAAACCATTCAAACGAGGCATGAGTTTGACATTCAGCGAGGTGTTGCTAATTATCGGGGTGTACTATATAGTGTTGGCAATTATCACCCCGGACAAAAAATGTCCACCCTGATAATTACCGACGCCTTATTGCACGGCCCGATAGTCATTGACACGGTGCTTACAATTATCAGGTCGTAATATAGGGGCGACCATTATTGTGCTGTGTTTCATAGGTGTTGTGCATTATTAGCTCCCAATCATCCTGCAGTAAAAAACTTCCATAACGTCCAATCTCCAAGTTTTTACCCTGAAAAATTATATTCCTATTGTTGTCACTGTCAATGTCATCACTTGGGGTCGGGGTAAACATAACCTCAATTTCTGTGTTTTGTAATATTATTTTAATTTCTTTTCCCAGTTTTCTTGCTGGTGATTTAATAAAATACTTTCCAGATACTCTGCTAGTTGATTTATTGCAAGAACGTGTTATGAAGATTATTTAACGGTTAATTCTTATACATCACAACCATGATTCGGACTATAAAACAAGGTTCTCTTGTAGCTCAGAAAATTGAACGAAAACTAAAATTTCCCGAAAAATTCAAAGGAACCATATTGGAAAAGTGGGCTGACTACTGGAAAAACTTATTTATTGACTATCGACAAATGCTACAGGACTTGAGAACCGACATTCAAGACGACCCTCTGAAAGCAATAAAATGGACAACAATTTTAACAACTTCATATTTCTTAGCAAAAAACAATCCAAATGAGATTGATTTCAAACACAACTTAAAAATCACTGAGAATGAAGTTGCAATGGTGAGCGATGCCTGCCTCAATAAACAAGCTATAGACCATCTGAGGTTCCTAGAAATATGTTACAATCAAGGCATTATTCATTATAGAAGTTTAGGCATATTCTCAGTTATGTATACATCTGAACTGAGCGAGTCTTGTGATTTGTATAAAGCACAATGTTCATATATGAAGCCCACCTTATTCAGTTTTCCGCTGAGGATAGTGGATATTGGTTTGATGGGGCGCTGGTGGAATATGTATAGAAAAACAGCCACCTATGATATTAACTTTGAACATTAGTATATCAAAATTGTTGTTTTGTATGTAGTATAGATAATTTGTTGAAATAAAACATTTAATTCCACAAAATGTTTGTATTTTTGTTCCTTAATAATAAAACAATTTTAATGTAAAACTAAGACCAGCCACAAACTCTGTTAAAAAGGTACGGAAAATTGAAATCTAAAAAATCACAACTTGTGAATCCACACTATTGTTCAGTGTAAAATAATAATGATAAACCTAATAATAAGTGGTTACTGAAATATGAAAAAATAAGGTAAAAATAAAATAAAAACAAAACATGTTTTGCTAAGTAGGGATGAATTTAAAAAGATCAACATATTTTAATTTCTTTTAAAGTACTAAATCAATATCTGCACTCTTGCTATCAACAATGTTACATGCAATCTGCACAAACAAAACTTTATCTGTGTAACAACTATTATTTTCCTCTATAACTTTAATAAATGACTAAATATTGATATTTAACAAAACACTCACTCCTAGTTGTTGTAAATGAAAAAGCATACACAATGACATGCTAACATCAAAAATCATATCATAAAAATGTAAATAATTATTGATTTATGACAATATGATTAAAACAGAATCATCTTTTATTAAAACAAGTAGAAACAACCTCTGATTAAATGTCTTGAACTGCTTATATAAAGAACAAGTAATAAAATTAGATGTATAAACGCCCGAAAAAATAAGTCTAAATTGAAAATTGCTAACTTCGCAAAATAATTCTGTTACTTTCAGAATACATACAACATATCTTCATGTTGTAGTTAAATCCTTAAGAACACGAAAGAATAACAGCCTCCGCTTCTTTAAAAAAAATTAAAATTATCCATATAAAACTTTCAAATCTTTTAACAAGACAGAGTTTTATAAATAAAATTGTAAGTACGTAGTTCTGTAGTTAAAGTGATACAATATTCTTTAACAGAATTCGATTTATGATCCAATTATTAATTAAATGGACTAAACTAAAAGGATCTCTGTAATGGAAGTATTAATATTTAGTTTTTAGTTCCGAGCCTAGTGCCACTCTTCAAGTGGCCGGGCGGTTCACATTGCATTTTGTGTTTTGCCACTAGGCTCAGAACTAAAAACTAAATATTAATACTTCCATCACAGATATGGAGTTCCGAAAGTAACGCCGGATTCAATCAACTATCTTAGGATCTCTGTAAATTTTTCTAAGGATTTGAAATTTTTTCATACAATTGAAACGTCATTTTAGTCCATTTAATTAATGAATGGATAATATATTATAACATGTTTTGGAAGATATATTTTATATAATTACTAGCTATGTATATCTATGCTTCATATACCAATATGCTGAACAAAACATATTTCTATATATTTGGTTAATTTTGTAACATTTAACTTTCTTGTATAATATAAATATAAAAAATCCTATTGGCAGTTATGAGGTAAAGTTGTTTTGAAACTATTATTTATCATAAACAGATCAATAGCCCAACTCTGCAACATAACCATACTTGGCTGAAAACATACAATTCTAAAATCTAACAGTTTTAAAACAAATGTATATTTTTGTTAATGAATACAGCATTGGTTTTTATTACTTTAATATTATTAATCAGTTTAAACCCCCGTATGAAACAAGTCGTTTGTCAGACAAACTAAAAATAACTTGATTCACAACTAAAAATGCTTATAACTACTGAACTGATTTTAATTAAATATAGCTAAGAACCCTTACGGAACATTGAGCTTTCAGACGAAAAATACAGCATCGAATCAGTTAATTCGTTCTGGAGTTAAGACGCCGCTAAATACACAGACAAACGTAGAGATAAAACTGATAATAGCACTCTAATTTTTTGGGGGGGAAACAGAGGTGTTTTTATTAGTTTGACCGCTAAATCTGTCTGTATACGTGGCATCGTATCTCCGAAATTGTTGAACCGAATCGAAAACAGTTATATCTGAATGCTAAGTGTACCACGCGTGTTTGTTTGACGATAGATTCGGAAGGTGAAAATAGGAACATCATAATTAAATAAGATACTGGTCTGCCAGGTTTAGGCTCTTCTAAATGGTTTAAAGGAAGACTTAACAACATTAGTACAATCTGGGTATAGGGGTTTTTAATTTGTTTTATTAATAGCTTGTTTATTATCTCTCATTTTTCTAGTGAATAATTTAAAAATATTAGTACCTATAGTAAACTGTCATATATACTATGAATGTGGCGAAAACGTTCTCACATGCGAAATATTAGAATATTGGCTGATACAGTTGGGTGAGACAACGAAGTCTCAACCGACAGTTCTTGCCTTGCAGATGGCATTTACATACTAGCTTTAAGAATAATTGGTTTCTATCACACATCAGACTTGAACGAATAAGTTACATAATATACACATGATAATAATATATTTTTATATATATCGTTATGTGAACTAGAAGAAAAAACATACCAAAAATTACATCACAGACTAATACAATTATAGTTCTTAAAGATCACAACTAATCAAATTCACAGGGCTCTGTTGTTAACAAAAAATACAAATTAAATCATACCATTAAAAAAAAAGGTTTGAAACATGCAAAATGAAATTAAAATAAAATTTAACATTCAAGTTTGTATAAAATTAACTATATATTTCGATTAAATTAAAAACGTAGTGTTAGATATGCGTATTGCGTACCATACATGGTTATATTGACACGTTAAATACAACTTGAAGCATGTTATTTTACATAGTTTACTCAAACCATTAATGAAGATAGATTTATTATTTAACTCATGAACCAAAATGTCTCAACCTACCTAGCTATATGCTATAAATAATGTTGAATACACAATATTATTAAATTTTACACATCTACGATACAAGAATGCAACATCTACTTACATACTTTTTAAAGTGGCAAACCTAAAGACAAACCCTGTTTAAGTACACATTTTTTTATCTCATGATGACGGGCAAGCTTAAGTTGTTGTTACTTATGGTTATTGCACATTGTTTTAGTGTGTAACCAGCCATCATAAGATAAAATATGTCTGCAGTAAAATATATTGCAAAGTAGATAGTTTACTCACTTGACATCACATTTGTATGTATTGTATTGAAAGTTAAAGAGCAATAAATAGCACTAACATTCGTTGCATTGATGGTCGAGTCGAGTCTGGCCATTTTCTGGTTCGTTCTACAGTAGGATGATGTCCTGGCCGAGGGCGTATACTGCGTCGTATTCTTCCAAGTCGTCTTCGTCTATGAACAGTTCTTCGTCTGAAATCAAAACAATATCTAGAAGAAGCTATAGTAAATTACCTTGAAAATGAGTAAAAGTGCATTTAGTTTAATCATTTCAAACAGAAAATTCAGCTGTTTAGAAACTATTAAACTAAACTACACAAACTCTTATTATGTTAGTGTTACCTGCTCCAAAGAATTCACGAAAATCTTCATGGCTATAGAGATCATCGAATGATTCTTCTGAGCTGTCATCGAATATGCGATCGACGAAGTCCGGTCGCAGTTGTGGATTGCTAAGATCATCCTCGGTGTTCACAGTCAGCAACTTGTGCGTTGGTATGTCCTGAATAAAGCCGAAGGACCATATACATATATTTCTGTCATACTTTTACGACAAAGTATTATAAAATGATCATGTTATTAGTCAGTGAAAGTTTTATAGTATAGTTTACCTCAGCGGTGATGGCATGCGTGGATGCGAGACGCAGCAGAATGGGTCGGGGGTAAGCTTCGAGCGCGCGTACCGCCGCGAATGCTACCTCCTCAGACACGCTGTCACATCCACAAACGTCTACTTCCTAGGGAAATATACGTCGGCGTCATTAAATCAGTCTTTGCTACAATTGAATGTTAAAGGGTCGAAGTGCATAAAACGAAAACTTGAGCCGACCAAGCAGTAGGGCAACCTAGGCATTAGGCATTAACACAAAGACAACTGGAAACTGACCTGCGTGAACTTTGAGAGATCAAGAGAAATAATGCAGGATGAGGATGCTTATAAGACTCTCGTTTTAAAGGTTAGTGAAGGGCGCGTTCCGAAGGCACACATCCTGACTTCGTTTACAAGACGTTTCTATGTGATCTTCATACACATTTTACCTATGCACCCAAATGAATAAAAAAAATTACTTTGACTTTGTACCTGTAAGAGCGGACAGGCTTGCAGCGCAGTCGCTAGCGGCGCGGAGCTGAGCGCGGGGTTGCCTCGAGCGATGAGCGAGGTGAGACGAGGCAGGCGCGCCGCGGCCGCTAGCCCTACATCTGTGAGCGCTGCCAAGTACGAAGCATCCAGTCGCGACAGTCGCCGGCATCCCGCGCATATCGCGCTCACACCAGCATCACCCACACCTTGAACATACATACACGGGACCTTATACTACTGATACTAGAACTATACATTTGTTCTACATAGACGTCAGAAAAGGCCAAAACGAGCTAGTTGCAATCTTTACTAATATTATAAAGCTGAGGAGTTTGTTTGAACGCGCTAATCTCAGGAACTACTGTGTCGCGGACGACTAAGTGTCGGGCGATCGGCGGGCTTTGTTTTGATTTTAATTTGTTGTATGTACCTAGTATATTTCAAAGCCGGTTGCCCGATGTTAGCTTTCTATAGATAGATGTATAGGTAGGTAAAGTTATAAAGTTGATTTGTTTGTAAACATTGGGTCTCTGGCTAAGGTACTATGTTGCTTGACCGTAAAGAGAGCACCCTTGCTTATTTTGTTATTTTCCTTGTTTTAATCTGGGAAATGTTAGTAAATACTGGTACTTCCTACCTATTTAGGGTTCAAGGAACACATAATATTTATGTTTGTTGGTAAATAGTAAATTCATGTAAATTATGCGTATTAGCTTATATGTGCTAGCGCAGTAAGATGATGTAAATAACGAGTTTTGTGTTTTGTTTAAGGGCTTAGAGATGCTAGTTTGTCATGTAAACAATGTTTTAGTATGTCTAGGAATGGTCTAATGACCTGACGTTTTGTTTGTTTACATTCTGTAGTTAAGTACCTAAAGTTTTGTGGAAAATTACCAAGTTCGTTAATGTTTTGAAATGTTGTATGAGAAAGGGATATCTCCTGTCTCGCTCGGAGGTTGTGTAGACAAAGACAGCAGTACGATGAGCGAGACAGATGATTTTGGCGGCACGCCGTCTGTTGTTTAGAAATAGGTACTTCCTGCTACCTAGTATAAGGTGAGCGTTTGATATGTATGATAACCTGTAAAATTTTGTATGAAGTTGCTTTTATTTTCATTTTTTGTCGATCTACGGAATAAACGCTCTACTATTGTTATACATTAAGAAGAAAGAAATACAGTCCATTTGTTACGAGGAAAGTGGTGTTTTAATTCAACATCGAAGTAGAAACCCCCACATACTGGTTTGAATTGAAAAATTATTTTTGTGTTGGATAGTCCATTTGTCGGGGAAGGCTATAGGCTTTATTAAAATTCGACTCCCAGCCAGTGTATGTGAATCAAATGTAGTAATATAAAAAATGCCAATAAACTATGGCTTAGATGTACATACCTGGATAAGTCTTTCTCGCGTTACAGCTAGATATATTGAGAGATTCCAAATTGGGACACGATTGAGCTACTTGTTTCAGAACATCATTTGTTATATAAATATTTCTGCTGAAGTTAATAATTTTCAATTCGGTTAGATTGGCGAGAGATTCACAAAAAGCATTGTTCTGAGGGCAGAGAGCATCCACCGAGGTATATTCACTGAGTGACAACTCCTCTAGCTTCGGAACTTTGCTTAAAATTGCAGGGATAATCTTCCATAAGGAAACAGGGCATACATCTAACTTTAATGTTGTCAAGTTAGGTAGTCTATCGAATGCCGCGCAAAGAACAGTTCCCTGCAGGCTATAGCAGTTGTAGAATGCGAGGGCGCTCAGTTGAGGAGGTCGAGATCCGGTGAGGAATAGTCCAGTGACGTGCGTGTTGTTGGCCACAGTCAAACTTTCTAATAAAGAGTCGGCCTTCACTATGTGTATCAAACTAGAATCTGTAAGCTGAAAACAAGTAACAAAACCATTGAGTTAAAATACTATAGTCACAAACTACAAATAAAATGTCCGCACCAAAACTCGGCGAACGTTGCGAAGTGCACAGAGTTTGTAATTCAATGAACAAAACATAATAAGTATGTATGTGTCGTCAATTTTAATATGTAAACAGGTTAAGTCTACAGTTACCTTATTGCACGATACAAACGCCAGAATCTTCAACTGCTTACATCCATAAACCAAAGGATTCCAATTTTTTGTATGCATGCCAACCACCTGGAAACAAAGAAGAATTCAGTTAGAATCTTTAAGTCTAGGAAGAATCTAAGCATCTACAATATAAGTCTAGCGTTGCACCTCAACTCAACAGATTCTGCTTAGAAAATTTTGTTAAGATGACATTGTCTAGATTTCAATAAGTTACTCAGATGTTCCTCTAGCTGGATTAGTATAAGTTACTCGGAAGTTTCTGTAGATTACTATTAGTTCTCTAGATAAATACATTACTCATAGTTCGTCTATATTACTATAAGCTCTTTAGAATTACCCTACTCATTAAATTCGTTTAGGTTAATGTAAATCTTACCCTAAGTTCTTCAAGATTGGGGCAGAATTTTCCAATAGTGTGAGCCGTACGATCATTCAATGTTGACCAGTGATGATCGATGTGCAATCGAGTGAGGGAATTGCCAACTCGTTGTAACACGCGACGTAACACTGCGGTGGTTAGTGTAGATGGGGCTTCGGTCCACCATGATGTTTTGAATGTGCGGACACCTGGAATAAATAAATAAATCTTTATTTCCATAACATACATAAAGTTTGGTAAAGTAACATTTCTAGTAGGTAAGTACTTATAGCAGAAAGTATTATAATTCTAAAGAATTGTAACATGAAGACATTAATGTGGGCTTGAATGACAAAGTATTGCATTGCCCTCCAGTGGAACAACGTAGGTTAAAAAAAATAGAAATTTATGGACCTTGGGCCAACATAAGCTACTTATTATTTTGATTTCAAACTTACGAGGGTTAAAGCAAGGCGGGGTCGCAACTCGTGTAACGTCTGGCACCAATATTACAAGGCTTGTTGTGCAGTTATATGTTAGATACACTTACCCTGAAGATACTCAGCTACCATGGTCTGCCATTGCTTGCTGACACGTTCAGATCGGATAAGATCTGTGATTGGCAAGTAAGATAGAATCTGTGATAGACAATCCCGGTTCAAAATGTCCAAGACATTGTAGCTCTGTTCTTCTTCTTCTATTGTTTCTTCTTCGATCTAGAACCAAGTAAAGAACTATAGCTTTTATGGAAAGGTAGCCCTCAAAACCTTCCATAAACAACCTTGCAAAACAAACATCATTAGCCCTTTTAGGTCTTTAATACCTGCTCAGATAGGATATAAAATACCAATATATTATATTAGCAGGAGCCTACTTAGTGCAAGGAACCACCATGCCAAGTTTTAAGTCAGTTTAAAAGAGAAAAACTCATTATAAAATATCTGAAACTATAAGAGTAGCTCTGTTAGTTGTAGCCTTTGCATTTATAATAAAATTTGGTTTTAATTACTTACTTTTTCATCTAAAGGCTCCATTTCTTCCATGTTTTCTAATACAGATTCAAGGCACGCTGCACCTGAAAAATGTGAAGTATTCAAAATTCAATTTTAATATTTTATGATATATATTATATAGTATAGTATTTAAGGGTAATTTTTTTACATTTGCCTTCCCTGAAGGCAAATGTAAAAAAATTACCCTTAAATACTCTTTTATACATTTAGGAGTTTCCCTTATATGTAAGATGCTCCTATCCTATTGAAATATGACACTTCAATGTCAATTATTTCGCCACTTAAGTAGCCTTTCAGTATTCAGGCATAAGTCATTCAGGACTTTAAATTTTATATTGATTATAAGATTGTATGTTGTACCTTGTTCAGTATCAGGCACGCCCTCCGTATCAGATTCGGGATGGGTGCGCCGCGAGGAGCACGGCTTCCAGCGCACGCGGCCGTCCGCGTCCTGCGCGGGCTGGTGCCAGCTGTCCGCGGGGGATATCCGCAGGTTGCGACCGCGTAACGTCTTCTCGTGACTCGGTGCTTTCAGTGCTCTGTGAATACATACAGGTTATACATAACTCCGTCTTTAACCAATGGAAGGCCCTGGGCGTATTAGGATAATGGGGCCCCTAAGACTTTGACAGAACACTATTTAATAATTTATTCTAATTGACTAGAAATTATTGTTTTTATGTAAAATTTACGTAAGTAATAATAAAAAATAGGTATTATAGTCAGTAATTTAGGTTTGATTTATTCAAATGCAAAACGTTTTCAGTAATAAATATTGATAATCGTTAATCGTCTGGAAGGAACTAGAAACCCTATCGATGACAGAGCCCTGTGAACTTGCATCTCTACGATCAGTAGTTTAGGCATTGATCCGTCAGTCAGGATAAAGCATTTTACATGCGTAGATAATAATTATAATTCATCATAAATAAAAGACTACATGAAAAAGAAAACTTACTTATGTGCATCAGCAGGATTACTATAAGTCACAAAAGCGTAGGCTGGTGTAGGGGTCCTGTTGGGTCCCCTCTCTCCCATACGCAACCAGCAACTCTTGATGAATCCATATGGTGCGAACACCCCAAATAACTCTGTTCTTGTAGTCTGTTTACAGATAATTATTAATAACTAGCTGTGCCCTTGCGAAATTACCCATGTTATCCTGATCCCGTAGGAATATTGGGATATAAAGTAGCCTATCTATACTTATATTATAAAGCTGAAGAGTTTGTTTGTTTGTTTCAACGCGCTAATCTCAGGAACTACTGGTTCGAATTGAAAAAATATTTTTGTGTTGGATAGTTCATTTATCGAGGAAGGCTATAGGCTACTTTTTATCCTGATATTCCCACGGGTTCGGGAGTTACGCGGGTGAAACTGCGGAGCGCTGCTAGTATGTTAATAAAGGCTGTCAGCTATTAACATACTGAGTTTTATTTCAATTGGTTCAGCCTCTCTCTCAAATTAAAATGGTGTAACTAATACATCTTAGTTTTCTATGTGGGGTGTATTTTTTAGTTCCAAATATAACCCATATTTGGATACCTCTAGATATGAACTTAAACAAAAATATATAATTATTGAAAATTTCAACAATCAAGCTCTGTCTGGTTTATAAGATAGATACAGCCTGGTGACAGATAGACAGTGGAGGTTTAGTGGAAAATTCCCGTTATTACCCTATGGGCAACCCTAAAAATCAAACACTATCTTAGATAAATATCTATTCACTTTTTTGGTTTCAGCAGAATATACTAAGTACCCAGTTATGTTTAGGCAAATACTGAATCTAAGCCTTTTCTGCTTTGCATTTTGCAATTGTCTGTATTTCTCATTACCATTTTGTTTTTTTCTATTTTCTGTGAGAGTTGTGTCATTTTATTTATAACATACGGTTTTTCTTTTCTAAACAAATTATCTTGTCTCCATTACAAAAAATGTAAATGATGTAATGTAAAAAATGTACCTACTAGGAGAATTTTCTGTTTCTGGTTTTGCTATGATGTGCCTTTGTGGATAATGCAAAATGACAGCATGGCTGTACTCAGGGAAAGTATAGCAGGTTCAAGTCTTGCCAGGGAGATTATTTGGAAATGTTATCTATCTTATTTATATCAGTTTTATAATATCTTCTGCCTTCATTTTTGAGCAGACTATAAGATAATCATTTTAGCTTTGTACCTACTGCAGAGAATGGTAAAATAGCATTATTTAATTTAGCCAATGACTAGTACCTACTAATCTAAAGTAATATAAATGCAGGTAGGTAGGTTATCAAATTTTAACACGATTTTGCATAAATCCTAAATATCATATACCTTGCTGGTTTGTAAAATCTTACTTTTGGCGGTAGATTGGACACATACAGCTTTCTGATCGGGATCCCGTCTTCAGTATGAGTGGGTACTCTCCCATACATCAGGTCACAAGGATTTGTAATGATAGAATCGGGGCTGGCTCCGAGATATGCATCTGCAATAAACCGACTTTATTTCTGACAATTTCTTCTCAATATATTATGTAAAGAATAAGTATAACTACGTACACAACTCACGACTGATGTGATATAATCCTGGATTATGGTTATTGAGAAACATCTCGTCTTCATCGTCTTCAAAAAACATGGCGATAATGTTGAAATTAGGCGCGGACGAAAACCCTTTCACTAAATTTTCTTTGCAAGTTTTCTAAAGCAAAATAAAACACAACGAATTTACAGAACAAAACACTAATCTGAAAATAAAATTGATATTCACAAACGAAGTCAACATACAACGGCCGTGTGTATTTTTTTTATTTTCTCTTTTGTTGGTCTAGGGTTACCAACAAAACCATTCTTATTACCCCAAAAAAATTACGTCCATATTTTGAATATTCATGGAAATATTATAATGCCATTCATCATTCTAAAGATACGGAGTACGGATCTATGTAGAGGCATAATCTATCAAATAAACAACTCATTTGAATACAGATTTATAAAAAAATCCGTTCCCTATTTTAAAATTCGTTTAAAAATATCCACTCAGCTAAAGATTTTTGCATGAATTTCGGGAAAGTATAGTGAGATTTCAACACTCCCTAGATATTTTTTGTTTGTTTCCTCTAAAATCCTCTATGCCAGAAGAGAAAGGTAAAGAGCTTTTAACATACAGCCTCTTTAGTGTTTCAAGCATGTTATTTCTTAGAAAAACGTGATATTTCTTCTTCTTCTTTACATTTATCTTTTTTTTGGCCTTTTTTCTGGATCTGTTTTTTGGTGGCGGTTAGGTTGAAGCCAATCCTTTCATAATTAAAGAAGATCTATTTGAAGAAGATGGAAGAAAGAATGAATAAATAAAACGTTTTAGATGAGGCCGTATGTGCAAAAAGCTATTTGCCTTCCTTTGAAGTTTGAGGGGACTACGACGACAAAAAAACTCCTTCACGTCAAACAGAACTAAATGTCAAAACAATTTCCACCAATTTTCTTTAGCAAGGCTTTATGAAATTATTAGAAATGAATTAATTTGAACTCGTACAAATAACAAAAAAAAAAGTGATATAAATACGGAACAATGGCTGATGTTAGAAAAAGGCACAAAAGTACAGATAACGACTCCACAGCATCTAAAAGTGAGGAGACAGTGATTGCAAATGTTCGGTCTAGGTAACTGAATGTTTTTTGTAAAACTTCATGAAATAATGGCATATCCAAAGTTTTTTAATTTCTACTGAAACATAAATTCGTACTTCCTTAACTGGATTCTTGAAAACTAGCTGCATTTAATGTTTTGAGTTATAAACTTCTCTTTACCTCTTGGGAGGAATTATGTTTAGGTGTATTTTCCTATTTTTTTCAGTGCACCGACGAGAAAATCATCAGTTACATCTCTTAGAATCATCTCGCGTGTTTCAGTAATCGTTTCGCTTCTTATAATCGTGTATTTTTCCACAAAAAACAACAATATTAAGCCATTTGCTAAACAATCTGAAGTTATTCCTGGCAGAGGGCTTGTGGTTGAGTGTTCTTCGGAATATTTCAATGAAATTAGAAAATACGAAGGTTGCTACCCTTTCGAATGCAAGAGATTTGTCACTGACAAAGTTGTGACACCAACAGAAGTGGATGAATTGCTCGGAATTGCAAAAAAGGGGCTCAGTTTAGGTGGTTCTGCTGGTGGAGCCTCCATATTAGACCTTCATAGCGGGGCTCTGTCTTTAGAACAGAATTTCGTAAATATTTATAAAATTGATAAGGATAAGGAAGTATTTACTGAAACTGATTTTGTTATTTATAGGGTAAGTTTATTTACTTTGACTAGCTAAATCCTCAAACTTCTCTATAAGGTTGACTTTTAAATAAATAAATAAATATTCCAGGACATTCCACACATCGCCATCTAGCCCCAAGCTAAGTAACTAGACTTGTGTTATGGGTGCTAGACAACGGATATACCACTTATATACTTTTCTTTTGTAAATATATACTTATAATACATAAAAACAACCAGACCACAGACAAATATCTAAGCATAAATACTTGTCTGAGGCGGGAATCGAACCCGCAACCCTGTGTTTGACAGTACGGCATGTTGACCATTGTGCCAACTGGGTCGTCAACATATAAAGATAGGTAGGCACGAAAAACATAACCCTTTAGTTGCAGTTAGGTTAAATAGATACATAGCTAGGTTCCAAACTTCCTCATAATCATATCAGAAGACTGACAACAAAGTGTTTTATTATTGTATTGTATTAAAAAAAGCATTTTAACTCCTTTCTTACCTAATCACTCCTTATCTTTTAACATAATATTAATGAACACTAAGATATTGATAATAACATGGAAATTGATAAGTACATTTATCTGTCCATTTTTGTAAAATTAATGTTTTATCTATGTTTACAGGTGGTGAAAGATAAAATTAAATTTGCAGTAGCCCACCATTTTGGTTTGCACCCTAATAAGTTATTTTTGACGCATCCAACATTTTTCTCTCGAATAACTTCTAAAAAAGCAGTTACTGTTCACGATGAGTATTGGCACCCACATGTCGACAAAGTGAGTCACTTTAATATTTATAAAAAACTAACATTCTGGGCTAAGTTTTCTACAATATTCAATTTTAGAATATATGCTACCCTAATATTATAAAGAGAAAATATTTTTTTGTTTGTAACAAATAGACTTTGAAACTACTGGTTCCATTTTGATGAAACTTGGTAAAAGCAGTTTGAAGATAATGATTAATTGGGAATAACATAGGCTACTTTTTGTCCCGCTATTTCCACGGGATCGGAAGTTATGCGGGTGAAACCGTGGAGCGCTGCTAGTATTTAATATTATAAAGCTGCTACTGGTTTGAGTTTAAATGTTTTTTATGTCGTATTTATCGAGGCAGCCTATAGGCTACTTTTTATTTTGTCATTCCCATGGGATAGGAGCATAAAGGGGTGAAATCACAGGATCACCTAGTCTACTCTATACTAATATTTTATAGAGGAAAGATTTCATTGTTTATTTGCATTTGCTCTGAAACTACTGGACCAATTTTGATGAAACTTGAAATGAGGGTACAATTGTCATTGTGTCAGTGTCACTTTTTATCCCGATATTCCCACGGGATCGGGCGCAACGCGAGTGAAACCGCGAGGTGATGCTATTTGAAATAAAGAAAAGTGAAAATAAACATTTTTGTGAAAGTGTCTGTTTGATTTCAGGAAACTTACAAATCATTCCATTACACAACATTACTATATTTAAACGATTACGGCATTGATTTCGAAGGTGGTAGATTTATTTTCGTCGACGATAAATTCAATAGAACAGTGGAACCAAGAAAAGGTAGAGTCAGTATGTTCACTAGTGGACAAGAGAACCTACATTATGTTGAGAAAGTGAAGTCTGGCATAAGATATGCTATGACCATATCGTTTACTTGTGATAAAACTTATGCCATTGAAGATCCTAGTTTGAGTAAATATGATTAAACATTCCGTAATATTTATAATGTTTTCGTTTTATTTGATGTTCCTTTCCAGAACAAAACTTATTGTTAATATTGTATATCCAGTAAATAAGTTCATGAAATACTTTTTTAAATAATTAAAACGGAAAAGGATGTTCTAATGTTATTTCCGGTCAAAATAAGGAAACGGAAGTTCAATTGGTTTTATGTTTATGGTACCCATGCTTTTATAAAGGACGGTGAATGCTTGATGGTGTGAGTGTGACTTATGCGACTTTATATTTTATCTGTGGCAATTGAGTGAACTACTTCGCTGAAATTAGAGAAAAAATAAACTAAAAAAAATCAGAAAGCAAAACAAAACACGGTGCGATACGCAGTAATTATTTTTTGTATTTTATTAGAAAAATACTAAAAAAATAGATATGTTGACGAAGATGTTTTAATTCTTTAGTTTTTTAGTGCAACTTTCCTGATTTTGGTTTCATTTGCTTGAGAAATTCGCCGTCGAAAGTTTATTTTCTTTGTAAGCAAAATTTGACGTAATTTGTTTATTCGTGGTAATTTTTATTTCGAGTTTCATACACTTTGGTATTATTTTCCACTCAGTTACCGTAAATATGGACGGATCTGCTGCAGAACATAGCGACTCTGATTCTGGAGAAAGCTGGACCTTGCTGGAGAACACATCGGCATACGGTGATGACGCCCCTGATTTCCCTGAAAATATCCCTCCATTCGAACGGTAAGTGCAATAACTAATAACAAACTTTGAAAATGTAATTGAGCTTCCGAAGCTAGGGTTATATCGATTCCGGCAATGTCATACGTGACGTAGTATTTATTTACGCAAATGCGCAATTTTGTCAACCTTGACCTGCTGTAAAAATTAAGTTCCCCTTTCCAGCTCCCACCCAATTATAAAACTTTATGTAACATCCCTAGAATATTACTGTGTTTGTAAATTACTTTTATTTCATACTTAGTATAATTTTGGGATGGTCATAGGTTAAAATAATAACAAATAAGTACTAAAATATAATTATTTTGAACTAATGTTCAAAGACTTTGGCAGAGGAAACCAACATACCCATGTTATTTTATTTTTCATAATAGGTAATATATTTTTATAGGTTTTTATCTTATCTTTCTATTAATGTTATTGCTAGAGCATAATAATTTCAAGGAAAGTGTGTTTTTTAAATGTAAACAAGTCTTAACTGTGTCAACCTGATAATGATAACAGTTATAAAACATAGATTGAATAATACTTACACAATTTTTTTTTTGTTTTAGAGATCACATAGATATAGTCCATGATGAAGACACTGATGGCATTTCTATCATCACTGACAGTGACCCTGAATCATCACCGTGTGACCTGAGCTGTGACAAATGCAATTCCGAAGACAGCCGTCCTAAAGAACATCAAGACTCTTCATATATATTGTCCGAACCACTGATACCTAATATTGATGATGAATCTTTGGATAACCAAGATGATTTCCTTGGTGAAAATAACAGCAAACACAAGACGTATGTCCACAGACGGAATAAGAGGCTCAGCACTATGCTTAACATTATCATGTTAGGAAGTATTATCACTGCTGCCGGAATGGCCATCGGACACATGTGGGGTGCTCGCAACGAATGCACCATACACACTACACCATCAGTAAACAAAATACTATCCAACTTGTACAAGTTGCAAGAGGAAAACGCCTTTTTGCGTAACAAACTCAAGGAGCTCACTCTAGCCGGTAACATTCAGTTGCAGCAACAGCGAAAAATGGGCTCAGACAAGGTGCCGTCTAAACAACAAAGGTGCAAAAAGATGTTTGAAGAACCATTGCAAAACAAGATGAATAAAGGATTCAAATGCGTCGATAAACCGGATATGAAACATGAAAATGTACCAGAACATGAAACAGAATTTTTGGATGATATCACAAAATTAAAAACTATTTACCATCAGAATAAAAGTTGGTTAGATGCAGCGGTCGCTAAAAAGATGAAATATGAAGAAAAAGCTGTGAGAAACTTGTATGTCAATTTAAAAAATGAAAATACAGAGCAGGAACCACAATATAAAGATATAAAGTCTCATAGAGACAAAAATCTCAGTTTACAAATAGGACCTACACTTTACGATGAAAGCTTCACTGTCGTCAAGGAGAATGACATGGGTAGTGCTAAAGAAATAAGTAATTCAGCAGCAGCTAAAGAAAAGAAAGTAAGTTATGCTGATTCCTTAAAATCAGATCAACCAATACGAAATATAAGACAAGTTGAGGTAGTTGACATGCCACTTAGAGGCTTTAAAGATCATCATATCCATAAAAAGAAGATGAAGAATGATGATATCATACTAAGTCTTAATTCACTCAGTGAGGAAGACTTTAAAAAAGATGACAGATACACTGGACCCAAAATAAAGCAGGAACGCAAAAAACATGATCGCCAAAAGTTACATAAAAAGCAGAAAAGAAAAAATAAATATGAACAATGGGAAATGAAAGGAGGCTATTTGAAAGATTACGATGAATTCTCTATACCATCTTCTTTAGGTGTCGATGCCCTGAAGAATCCAGACAAAAAATATTTAAACCCTGACTTTGAGAACTACATCAATAAATTTACAGAAACAGATAATAATCAACTCAACAAACATAAATATGAAACCAAACTTGAAAAGGGTGCTTTTAAAAACGATAAGATGAAAAAGAATAAAAATAAAGAAATTGAATGGTATGACAAGAGGTCTGCCTTGAGAGCTGAGGCGAGGAAGAAACTCGAACACGAGTTGTTTGGGGACACTTCACCGAACGCTGCTTCATGGTACTTCCGTCGGATGCAGAAACGGGAGCAATGTCGTGCCCAGAAAGACAATAGCACATTCAAAAAATTCTCAAAACATAAATTGAATTTTAAAATGAAGCGTTAATGCATTCAGAATAATCACTAATGCATTTAATGGATTGTATATATATAAGGAGTTGTTGGAATCAGAATTTTAGAGGTATTTCTTGTTGCACTGTTTCCTCGGTAGGATCTCATGTTACCATAGATGATGAGCTGATGGTTGGTTATTATCTATTAATATAAGTCATTAAAATTGGTCCATAATCTACTTAAGAAGCCCCTTCATGATAAAAAATAGGTTTAAAAGATTCAATCATTAGCAACACTAGTCTTAGAGGGCCACCAATTTACCACGATGTTGCTTAGAGTCAGCACTTTAAGATACTCTGCTGTATTTATAAACCATACTATTATTAATTAACACTATTTTTAGTTTCTTTAGTCTTTAGATGCTATTCTTAACTATCTAAATCGTTTATGCACTTTTGCATACTTGTATTTTACAACTGACGCCTATTTTTTGTGATATAATCTTATTTTAATACTTGCCCTTATACTTTATTGCAACCCGTGATTTTATGCAATAATTATTTTTAAATTAACAAGTAGTGAATAAATTGATGAATTACAATTTAAACACTGTTTTATTTTGAAGCTTACGGTTTCACCCATGGAAATCAGATCGCGTCGTAATATTAGAAGAATAAATATGAGCCGCAGCAGAGCGCATTCTCGTACCAAGCTGAAGCTTTTCGTTAATTACTCAGAATACCCAACCTTCCCAGAGTGTCTGCACTTAGCGAGTGATCATGTTATATAAAACAAAGCTATCCCAAATTTCTGGTAACCAAAAGACTGGAGATCCATTGATGGTTTTTATTCCACTAAATTCAACTACGAATTCCAAGTCATGTAAATATAGACTACTAGATACCGAGTTTCATCGCAATCGGTCCAGTAGGAGTAACAAAGACAGACACACACACAAAATTTCACATTTATAATACTATAGTAGGATTTTTCTTTCTTTAATAAAAGTATAGATTAAAACAACATTTCCTTCGAAACTGATTATATTACATTTTTTAAATAAGGACATATTTCTAACACAATCAAACAATTTAAATTAAATTATTCATATCCATTCTCCAATGGCTCCACTAAACACAAGGTTGATAGCTGCATTTACATCGCCTGCAACATCAAATTATTATGTTACGTAATACTATCGATCCATCGAACTAGTAGAGTTTTGACCACACAAGGTCGACGGTGGAAATTTAAATTTAAAAAACCCAGGTGGACAAAGGTGAGCCGTATAAAAAAAAGCTTGCCAGGGTTCACCCTGGTAGTCCCAGGAGATGGATAGTGGGAAAGAACCATCTGAAGAAGAAATCAGATTTTACTAAACGACCTAAACAAATTTTTAGGTCTTCCAGTTGCGTGTGTAAGGGATAGGTTTAAATTGAATTTAAAGTTAGCGATTTGTATACAACAGAATCGCTTCCGATTATTAATTTTAGGTACACTTTATAAAGAAACAGTACATACGAGGAACTTTCGTCCGCCAGAAACTGCCAGTCCATACTTCAATACTGCACGGAATTGTTTGATAATTGGCGGAAGAGAGTCATTTGCGGTAGCTCTTTTGAAGACTGTCTGCTTATTTTGGACATACTAGCTGCGCCCCACGGTTTCACACGAGCAAGTCGTGGAAATTTCGGGATAAAAAGTAGCCTGTACTTTAGATCAGCTACCTACATACAATAGTTTCGCGTGGAGAGGTAACTGAACTAACGGTAATATTTCTACAATTACAATTAAGGACTAGCTTTTACCCGCGGCTTCGGCTGCCTAGAAGTTGATTTTTTCAAATTCCTTTCTTAACGAATGCCTACGGCATACAAATAACACACCTACCAAGTTTCAGGTCTCAACGATTAGCGGATTAGGCTGTCCGTCAGTCAGGACAAAGGATTTTATATGTATAGATATTATAGTGAATTTACCTGTGCATATGAGCAAAGCACGAATGTTAACAGCATCATCGACAAGTCCCATCTCATGCATATGATTGAGTTGCGTCGTGTAGTCTTCTTGAACACTAGGAACTGGACTCTGAGATGATGATGCTGCGATAAAATTTATTTATAATTTATTTTTAAGGAAAGTCTACAGCTAAGTTTAACATAATAGGAACAGAAAGCCAATAGAAACATACAAAAATATAAAAGACAGCGTATCAAAGAATAGATAGTTAGGTATTTTATAGGGGTTTTTTTACCGCAATTAGACCCTTTTTTAATTGGATCCTTTTTGCGTAAGGATGGAGTAGGCTTATTGGTGCACGGCCGGCCTGGATTTGAACCCACGAACTTCGGAATGAAACTCGAGGTATCTAGCACTAAGTCAACACCGCTCTATGTAGTTAGGTATTAGGTACTTATATAACATAAAATAATAGATTCAGAACGCACACAACGACAAAAATACCTATTCGCAGAAAAAATGTAAATACATACTACACAAACGAGACCAGAAAGACAGGAATATAAATTAATGTTGCAAGACATTCCACACAGCGCCATCTACCCCCAAGCTAAGCAACTAGGCTTGTGTCATGGTGGCTAGACAACGGACAGAATACTTATATACTTCTGTATTGTGAACTAGCATCACCCCGCGCTTTCACCCGCGTAAGTCCCGATTCCGTAGGAATATCGGGATAAAAAGTAGCCTATATTACTTTAAATTAATCAATGTATCCTCATATTCAGTTTCATCAAAATCGGTCCAGTCCTATCGGAGCCTTTTCAATTCAAACAAACAAATCTTTCCTCTTTATAATATTAGTATAGACTATAACTTATTTATTATGCAAATCCTATCCTACTATAATATTATAAATGTGAAAGTTTGTGTGTGTTTGTTACTCCTTCACGCAAAAACTACTGAACCGATTGAAATGAAACTCGGTATGTAGATAGGTAGAGACATGGATATAGGCTACTTTTTATCCCGATATTCCCACGGGATCGGGACCAATGCGGGTGAAACCGCGGGGCGCAGCTAGTGCTCTATATAAATATCTCTACTTAAATGTTTGTTCGAGGCGGGAATAGAATCCGCAACCTTCTACGATACAAGCGGGCGTTCCTCAACGGACTTTTTAAACGTCATAGTAAAATAGTCCGTCTTCTGTATGTAGCCTAATGTAATAAATTTTCACCTTGTGTTGTGTGTTATCTAAACACTTAACATAATAGTTGACATAATAATCTACATCATTCATGATACAGCTGTGTGTTTTAGATTATAATGAAAGTACCTTCCGTGAGAAAACTTTATTTCAAGGTTTCCAAGTATGAAACATTTGAATTATTTACGGACATCGGACATTCGACAATCTTTGGTAGGTATGTACTTGTATACAGGCTGTTTTCCGCCATTGGACCCTTTTTAATTGGGTCCTTTTTGCGTGAGGATGGAGTAGGCTTGCCCAGCACCTACTACTTAGTACTCAGCTTAGTCGACCATGTCCAGAGGAGAGAACTTGTCAATACTTCTGGAGGCAACTAAGCCGCGGGTTTCATCACGAAGTTTTCCTTCACCGTAAGAGCAATGTCAATTAGCGCACATAAATTTTTCTTAATAAAAATACATTGGTGCACGGCCCGCCGGGATTCGAACCCACGACCTTCAGAATGAAAGTCGAGGTATCTACCACTAAGCCAACTCTTGGTAGGTATGTAGAACTAGCTGTGCCCCGCGGTCCCGATCCCGTGGGAATTTCGGGATCAAAAGTATTTCTCCATCCCCTAAGATAACCACTATGGCGATTTTTATTCAAATCGGTCCAGTCGTGACAGTGAAGGAACAAACAAATAAACAAACTTTTGAATTTATATTATTAAGTTAGGATTATGGATAGCCGAGTAGTTCCTATAGTTGGCCTTGACTTTCATTTCAAAGGTCGTGGGTTTGAATCCCGGCCGGGGGCCGTGCACAAATTTTTCTTTAAATTTATGTGCTCTAATTGACATTACGGTGAAGAAAAACATCGTGATGAAACAAGGCTAAGTTGGCTCCAGACGAGACTAGAAAAAAGTCGGCATTATGGTGTTTTGTTAGATTTAATTTTTTTAGACTTCCGGTGGTGTTTTCAGTATAATATAATTTAACGACCCAATTGGCACAATGGTCACCACGCCGGACTGCCGGGTTGCGGGTTCGATTCTCTCCTCAGACAAGTATTTATGCTTAGATATTTGTCTGTGGTCTGGTTGTTTCTATGTATTATAAGTATATATTTACAAAAGAAAATAATATAAGTAGTATATCCGTTATCTAGCACCCATAACACAAGTCTAGTTAATTAGCTTGGGGCTAGATGGCGATGTGTGGAATGTCCTGCAATATTTTAATATAGGTTACCTTCAGTGCTTTGCTCCATCGGTGTATCATTTCTATGTCCGGTAGCTCTGTTGATGGCCTCCGATATGGCTTCGCTAAACATCTCCGGTGTTATCACTTGTCTTCCTGAACCTGGCATTAATTCAACAAATATTAGGTCATTGTCTTAACGATCAATGTCACCCAGTGGAAAGAGGAAACCGATGGGCGCTATAGTCTATGGAACTACGCTCTCGTGGTGCTTTCGTCTAATACCAATGGTTTTTAGGGGACTTTAAGGTTGTCCAACGTGGAGGTGTTGGGGCACAGCGGACATTGGAGGAGGTAAACTATTGATTGTGTAGGGGACCTCAAATATACAGGGTAAGTGGCCCTTCAGGGCTATATCCTAAACTATAAGAGATAGCGGAAATGCTAAAAGGAGTAGCGTGCCCGATTTTAACAAAAAACACGCGCGCGGTATCAGCTGTGCCCGCTGTGCGCGTGACCTCGAGTCATTCGAGTTCAACGCATAAATGAATGCGAGCGGCCGTGTTACAACCCCGCGCACGGCGCCGTAGAGAGGGGATAGCTATCTACTCTCCATCCGTATTACGCTTTTTCGATCAGGTCACGTGTCCTGACGCGAGTTTAAGATTTTATACCCATTACAGAAAAAGTGCTCAACGCCGCTAAAGAAGTTTTCACTTCAATAAAACTGCATCATTAGATTTTTGAAAAAGTCATTACTTTAGCCAGGATTTATGCAAAATTAACAGGTTCGAATTCTGGTTATGGTAATGACTTTTTCATAAAACCAATGATGCAGTTTCGTTTTTGTCAAAATCGGGCACGCAACTCCTTTTAGCATTTTCCGCTATCTCTTATAGTCTATACTAATATTATAAAGCTGAAGAGTTTGATTGTTTGTTTGAACGCGCTAATCTCAGGAACTACTGGTTCGAATTGAAAAAATATTTTGGTGTTGGATAGTCCATTTATCGAGGAAGGCTATAGGCTTATTATTATTGATATTCCCGCGGGATCGGTTTTACGCGGGTGAAACCGCGGGGCGCAGCTAGTTTAGGATATAGCCCTGAAGGCCCACGTTAAAAATCACCATGTATATTTCTGTGGGCCCCACAACGCTCATCTGAATTAAAATCGAACCGGCTTAGTATAGTCAAAACTGCACGTTAAAAACTTATAGTAAAGCCTCTGTAAGTATTATTTATAAAAGACATGTATTTCCGTATTTACCTGAAGTAGGAGGAGTATCCCGACTGGTCTCCCCACCGCCTGTACCGCGCAGTAACCGTATTAGATTCTCCTGGCTGGTGCCAGCTCGGGTCGTCGATGTCGACGACACCACTTCTGTAGCCGCCTGGTGGTCAAAACACGACGAAAGTTTTGGAAATTGTTTGTAACGAATAGGCTCCGAAACTACTGGACTGATTTTGATAAAACTTGGTATGAGGATACATTGATGAATTGGGTATAACATACTTTTTATTCCGATATTCCCAAATATTAGAAATGGAAAGTTTTGGAAATTGTTTGTTTTTTTTCGTTTGTAACGAATAGGCTCCGAAACTACTGGACTGATTTTGATAAAACTTTGTATAAGGATACATTGATTAATTGGGTATAACATGCTTTTTATTCCGATATTCCCAAATATTAGAAATGGAAAGTTTTGGAAATTGTTTGTAACGAATAGGCTCCGAAACTACTGGACTGATTTTGATGAAACTTTGTATGAGGATACATTGATGAATTGGGTATAACATACTTTTTATCCCGATATTCCCACGGGATCGGGAGTTACGCGGGTGAAACGGAGAGCGCTGCTAGTTTATATTACATTCGAACCTGACTTAAGTTTTTGTGAGAGAGTTAAGATCTAAAAGTTTAGCACTGCTAGTTTATATTACATTCGAACCTGACTTAAGTTTTTGTGAGAGAGTTTAGTGATTTGCAAAGCCCGTTATAAAAGTTATAAATACCTGTAACGCAGCTGCGAGTTGTTCCTGCGTGATGGGATTCCTATCACTGTCGTCGCCTTCTTCATCGTCAGCCTCCTCGTCTTCGGAGAGGGCTTCCAGCGAGTACGCGAACCCAGAAGTCGGTACTATTGCATATTTATATTATATGTACCTTTATTTTACTTGCCTCCTTATTCATTTACAGTTTTAAAATGGTAGAAATTATGAAGTAAGCTTGTACTATCTTTATCAAAAAGCCATCGACTCTAACAACATCAACTTATGGTCCCACTACCGATCGTGGATAGGAAATAAAAAAACCGGTCAAGTGCGAGTTGGACTCGCGCACGAAAGGTTCCGTACCATGTTGTATGGAAGCCCTCCAAAAATATATTAAATTTTATATTTTTAAAATTTGTTATTATAGCGGCAATAGAAATACATAAAACTGTCTAGCTATCATGATCCATGGGATACAGCCTGGTGACAGACAGACGGACGACGGCCAGACAGTGAAGTCTTAGTAATTGTATCCCGTTTTTACCCTTTGGGTACGGAACCCTAAAGAGCAAATAGATTCTTACGCAAATGGGACCCGAGTTTGAGGTAAATAGCTCGTAGACAAGTCCAAATAAATAAACTTTTGAATTGGCTTTGTTAAGTACATTAACTTTATGATTGATATTCGTTTAAAAAAACTGAAATATTTCTTTTTTTAAAGTACATTGCTCTATCCTTTATCAGTAAACAAGTTTTAAAACGTACAATATTTTGTTTAAGTATCATACCATTTTCATTAGCAGCAGCGGAATTAGCCCTTGATCGTACGAGCCTTGTCAAGTGTCTCAAGGCGTGCGGCAAGTCGGGATGGGCCTCCGCCCCTCGCCTCATTGTCTGAATGTTAGCCCCGAGGGCAGCCAGCAGTTCCACCTCATGCAGCATGGAGAGAGCAACGCAATCCTCACCGACAGAGGGTGCTTGTTCAATGATCTCTGACATTACTGAGTCTTCGTTCAAGAGCTGTAGAATAGGGTTCACCGTAAAAAAAGGTACTAGTTCTATTATGTCCTTATAGATGGTAATACCACAATGGAATGCTTTGTCATTTCAATCAACTCTGAACATGATATTTTTTATCTTTCTTCTTTACTAGTCAACTCCAGTCCATCTTTGGGTTTAATGATTATCTGTTTGTTTCTGTTCTTTGCAACGATTCTTCAGTAAGCAGGGTTTTTCAACATTTTAAAGATATTCAAAGTTAAGTTAGTTAATAATTATTTATTGAACATAAACAAACAGACATCACAAACATACCATAGATAAATTTCGTCTATGGATCATAAACACAAATGGACATTTGAAACTTTAGAAAAAACATCAAACCGAGTTAAAATAATGCCTTTAGAACTTTTGGGGCATAACTGGATATAATCACAGATAAGATTTTAACAAAACAAATTAGGTAAAAGTTCATTAGCTATAGTTAGAAATAAAACTTATAATTCCACTTCTATTATAAATGTGAAAGTTTGTGGGTATTTTTTGTTACCTCTTACAAAAACTATTTAACCGATGTGATAAAACTTATATTTTTATTTTGATATTCCAACAAAATCAGGAGTGAAGCCGTGGGGCTTACGATGCACCCCACAGCATTGCCTGTCTATTAGTCCTGAATTTGGTTAAAAAAAATACCATATGTGTTATTTCAGGACTTCAGGTTTTTATATACCAAGTTTAATTGCAGTTCATTTAGTAGTTTTTGCATAAGGAGTATTAATTCACAATCTATTACATTTACAATTTTAGGACAAATTATTTGTTTACTAAAATTAATTAATTAATAAATTATTTGTAAATTACCTGCATAGCTCTAGTCCAACCTGGAGCATTGGGAGTACATCCAAGAGTTCTCAATGCACTGTTCAGTTGTTGAAGCTCTGCGTCAGACAATGTCGGTCTTGGAGCTGGTGGTTGTGGCACTTTCTTCTTTAAAACATGAACCATTTCACCATTTTTCACACCATTGTCTAATAGTGTCGTGTTTTCTTTTAGTATTTTTCCATGATGGATTAATTCTGTAAAGTTAAGTTTTAAAATTTATAAGTATCTCATTAGATCCATGATGTATCGGAAGAAATCAACTAACAAAAAAAATCTCAGTAGATCCACAATTTCAAATCTGGATCTAATGAGAAAAGTCTCACTAGATACTGGACCTGGCCAATGGATCTTCTGAGAATGAGTGAAGTAGAGTAATGAATTAGGTTTTATATTAATTTAAAATTTAATTTCATAGTATTAATTAGCAATAACTAGGTGCAAACATTGTTCACAGACTTTATGTGGGAAAATAGTTTTATGAAGTTTCATATTTGAGTGAGGCTGGTAAATTTGTGATTGGTCTGTGTGATTAGCTGGTCCTGTAACAACTATGCATGTATTTAGCCAAATAGTAGGTACCTACCCAGAGTGGATGACGGTAGATTAGTTTTTTTCTCCGCTTCGGTCTTGAGATTTTCCACGGTATTTTCCAGAGAGAAATTGTCAAGTCTAAAGCGCTCAATGGGCCCAGGCTTCACTTTAACCCCCAAAAATATGCAAGGCACTTCCATTTTATCTCGTATCTAATTAGAATACAAAGAAAATCATTGTTATTTGTACGCACACCGACGTGGATCAAAGAAACACTATTTTAAGAAATTAACAATATTGTCGTGAGTGTAAAATGATTTACAGCAGTGCGTCATCGAGAATATGTTCGTACTTACTTATTTGACACAGAAATTACTGCGTAATTGGTATTTTTAACCTTTTTTTGTTATTTTTCAAATTATACAAATAAACAAAACACGAAGAATGACATGCGATTTCTATTTTTTGACAGTGACAGTCAGTCAGTTTTCTAATGTATTTTTTTCGAAATAAAAAAGTGTCTTTTGAGCCAAATACCAGAAATTAAAGTCGGACATGAAAGATTGATCGTGTGGAATTGCTGTAACCGGAAGCGACGTTAGTTGACGTCACAAGAAGCGCTAAGTTTAAATGTCGTGAGTGCGCAGACCATGAAATTAAACATAATACCAAAAACAATATTATAATACTCACGTCTCAATACATTTGGTAGTTAGTGGCTTTCTTTAGTCGCTGAGTACCTATATTTGTGTTACGGCAGGCGCCATAGTTTCCCAGTAACCAGTACACTACCATACCATCGCAGTTACTGTAATGGGATAATCTACAGAAGAAAACTAGTTGGGCTACTTTTACATTTTATATTTCGTTTTCATTTTGTAAAACTCTAAATCTAAGAAAAAGAAAAATTATTAGTTCAAAGTAGCTACTGATAAATAATTTATGAAGATGAAGAAACAAAAATTGTTTGATTTACTCTTTGCAGTATTTAGTGGTACTCAAGTACCAATTTGGCCTGATAAACAGCTGATATCTATAACTAAAACAAGTCAAAATAGCTACTTCAAGAATAAAATAATATACTTACCTCTTGCCTAGCTCGCAGTTTTTCAATTTTACGTAGCTTAGTTTGCGGTGGACGCACATGAAAAGTTGACTCAGCTGTGCGAGCTAAGCTTAACTTACTTTAGTTAGCAGTCGGCTTAATAAGTACCTACACCCATGCATTATAATTCACGTCATAGGTAGATAATTCGAATACACTATATTTTTTATCAAATACAATGATTAGAGCCAATTATCATTTAATAATTATTTACTTGCAAAATATAAATACAACAAGCATGGAGGGAACAATAAGGAAATGTAAATCCATAAGTTAAACCATAAATATTGCATTAGCAATTTTATACACTCTATTTATTTATGTATTATTTTCTAAAACACTAATAAATAAAAAATAAGTTATATTATGTATATATTATGTACAGCGTCTAATAACCAAGCTTAAAAGTGAGTACTGTAAAAATAAAATTGGTTAAAAACTGTTACAAATCTTTTGCAAAATGACGCTGTTAGATTAATTATACTATAGATAGATCCTGACCAGATTCTATTGCCGCACAATTATTCATATTCATAAGAGTTAAAAGCTTAATATTAAGAGCAGGTTTATTGATCTGATATATTTCTAGTTTATTTTATCTTAAACAATATAAATAAAAGACTTCACATTATGTATATCTATAAAATTTCAACATATCCCTCCAGTTCTATCCAACCAGAAGTTTATATTAAAACCTCTTTAAGTTACATAACTTACAAAATAATCAATACAATAATGTACAAAATATACATTACGCTTTAACAATCTTTCAACAGTCTTATAATTTTACATCAACACACTTATAAATTATTGCACAAACAACTCAAGTGTCAGTAAGTAATGTGAAGACACTATACTATTAACACTTATTATGAGATTATAACTTAACTTAAAAACATATTTATAATCAGAAACTCAACCAATACAAAATAACAAGTGCTCATTTAGAATATCTAGTTAAGAAAGGTAATTTATGCACAGGCATGTATTCAGAGTCCAAAATGATCTTAATAACAATCCCAATAATGGGGTTCGTTATCGAAATTATGCCACAGCTAGCAACCTACTAGTTGTATCAATTGTTGCACTGTCGCCCGATCCAGCAGACAAAGATCAAAGTCAAATGTTTGTGTGGTGACTTCGTACCGGCCAGTCTCTGCTATTAAGTTAACCACCCTCTCCAGATCTTCATTGTTTTTAATCTTCATGATCCTCTGTTGGAGATCTCTCAGCTGCACCATGTAGTCAGGGGACAAGTCTCCAGGTTCAGCATCCTCACCTAGGCTACTCGAGACACCATTATCTTGTACTTTAGTCTCAGTTGTAACTGATCCACTGCTCTCACCTCTCTCTGGTTCATTATAAGCAGTGTCAGAAGTCTTAGCTACTTTCCTATTTTCTGAGTCTTCTTCCTCGGCTGCTTTGCGTTTACGTCGCTTCTCTTCTCTTTTAGAGGATTTGTCTTTGTGTTTCTTTGATTTCTCTTTTGGCTGTGGAGGAGGATTCTCAACGGGCTCAATTTCAGGTTCGACTTCTGGTTCGGGCTCAGGCTCCGGTTCAGGGTCTGGTTCCGGTGAAGGGTCATGTTTGGGCTCTGGAGAAGGATCTATAAGTTTCGCTTTCTCTTCCTCCTCTACTATTATTGAACTCTCTGAATCTGAGTGACTACTGATCACATCATCATTATTGTGTGATACCTTATTAAGACCACTCTTTGAACTACATTGTGATGCAGTGTCTATAGAAATGGGTGATGCTGGTTCAGGTATTGGTCTCTCTTTAGGGACAGGTGTCTCTCTTTGTTCTATAACATCAGGTTTCTCAACAGGAATACTGTCACGCACCTTATCATGTTTATGTTTCTTTTCTTTACTAGACTCCTTGTGTTTCTCTTTAGATTCATCACGTTTTTTATCTTTTTTCTTATGTTTATGTTTTCGTTCAGGATCAGATTTATCCTTACTTTTTTGTTGACTTGTTTTATCTTCAATGTCTTGTGGAGGAGTTTTTTGAAGATTTTCAATTGAAAATTTATTTACAACTTTTTCTGGTTGCCTCTGTTTTTCTTTGACAGGTGTGATATCTTTAACAACTTCTCTGTCTTGTTTCGGTGTATCTCTGGACTTTTGAATTTCTTTTGGTGGTTCCTTTTGTATTTCCTTACTGACTGATGATTCTTTAATTTTATGACTTTCTTTTTTGTGTTCTCTCTTTTCTTTCCTTTCTTTATCTCTGTCATGGCTTTTCTTTTCTTTTTTCTTTTTCTCTTTAATTTCTTTCTCCGGTTTTTGCTCTGGTTTTGGCTCTGGTGGTTTTTCTTCCATTTTAACCCTCCTTTCTGGTTCTTGGTTGTGTTTTTGAATTTTATATTCATCTCTCATGCTAGATGCACTGCTGGATCTCGGAGGAGGGCTAGGCCTCCTGACCGGACTTTCGCGTGGTTTTTTGTTTGCCACAGGTGAAGGAGGTCGCTCATTTGGTCTTTTGCTAACTCTCTCCTTTGACTTTTCTTGTTCTTTGTTGTAATTTTTAATTTTCTCTTTATTTCTTTCCTTATCTTCTTTAATCTTACTTTTATCTTTAGTGTCTTCAATATCATTTTTGAATTTTTTCTCTGAGTTCGATCTTTCCCTGTCTTTTTTATCTGACTTGGCCAGAATATTTTTATCTATTTTCTTAGGATCTGGAGAAACTTTGGGCGGTTTCTGAATGGGTGGTCCAAACAAGTTTTCAAAGCTACTTGTCCGAGCGGGAATTTCTTCTTTGTGCTCTTTAGTTTTGTGCTTTTTTACATTTTCTGAAGACAGCTTAGGTTTACTGAGAAGTTGTTGTTTATCTTCAGTGAAAGAGTCCCGACTCCTGCTCTCTTGATCAGGGTTTGTGTAAAATGCATTGTTACTAACGAGTATTCCACCTCCTCTGAGTAGTTTCTTCCTAAAGTCCTCATTTGGATTTTGGAAAACATATCTGTCTTTGAGAATGCCACTTTGTTGTAAAGTAAGATCATATGTGAATTTAATTTTCTTTGGTTCATCTTTATTTTTGACATATATTTCTATGGGCAATAAGAATCCAGCATACCCAGATTCTTTGACAGAGAAAGGGGGTTCTTTTACAACTGAAAAATAAATTGAATAATTATAGAAAACATTAAATGGATTCACAAAAGGAAGTGTAACAACAGCTCTTATCAGTTAGTCAAAATGTGTTATTTTTCTGTTACTTTAATGCCTACAATGTTGCAGTCAGATAATAATAATAGTAGGTCACTAAACACTGATGGGTCAAAACACCTACAAATTCATTGTTTGTTTTGGTAATAAAATTATGATAATTAGACTGCATTTTTAGTACAGTGATCTAAGCAATGTTAGTAGAATAGGGATAATGTTGAAGGTTAGGAATATTTACCTCTTCTTGGTTTCGGAAAAGTTTCGTGTAGGAGAAACACAACTTTGTCAACAAAATGACTTATTTCAGCGCCTTCCGTACCGCGCACAAAAACCTCCCAATCGTGAGTAAAACCTTCGGGAGTCTTTTTAGAACGCAGAGAAGCCTTGTGCCCTATTTCAAAATTAACTTTTATCGCCGACATCTCAATTTCTGAAAAGATAACAAGTGTAATTTTTTAATGAATGGTTTAGCTTTACCAATTTCAAATCACGGGTCATATTTCCGTAAATTGACTTACCTTGATACTTAAATGCTCACTTTAAACAACTCCTAACAGTACTAAATGCGTTGCTTGTGAATTTTAATCAGCTAGATCATTTGAATACACAAATTACCGAAATAATTCTTTTAGCGCCCTTGTTATTTTGGCAGCCATATTAAAATCGTCTCCGTTTTCAACCACAGAGTACATTCGAATTTCGTCACAACTGACACATACATCTAGATCTAGAGATAAATCACTTGATTATGGCCACAAACTTTTTGGCCAAATTGGCCGGTGAGCCAAGTGACAGAAACAAAAATACCACAAATGTCAATGTAAAAATTTTGTTGAAGCCCGTTTTTGTTTTTTGACAGTTTCTTCGTCGCAAATTCGAAAGAATTCATTGTAATAATAATTGATAAATCTAATATATTGAGATAATAGAGCACCAAACATCAAGTTTATAAAATGGCTGGTATATTAGCATCCGTTTTCCAACCCCTAAGGTATCTTGTTGAGTCACATGCAAATAAAGATTTGCTCATTTGACCCTCCTAACCTCCTTTCTTATTTTGTTTAGGTTGCTTCGCCAAGGATTTCACAGCATTTCCTCGATACCGTTTACTAGTGCCTTGGTACAGCCAGAAACAATATCATTATCATCAATCAGGAACAAAGTGCGGTGTTATTTCCCCCGGCCTAACGAAGTAAAAAGGGTTCGTCGTCACGGGTGGGAGGCAAGGAAGTCTACTCCGAATGGTCGTAGAGTTATCATGAGGAGGTTATTGAAAGGAAGATTTGTTTTAACCCATTAGGATATCATTTTATTATTTATAGTTATAATTAAAAGTATCTAAGTAGCATAATACCTTTCGTCTTTTAGTTTTTACTCACTAATTGAACACTAAAATATTTTTATGGTCGATTAATGACCATAAAAAGACAATTTGACTTCGGGTCACTGATTCACACTGCAATTTAAAAAAAGAAATTAATATATTTCATGAATTGCTATATCAAATGACACCATTCCTTGTTTCTAAACCCAACAGTTCTTAGGATATTGTTATTTCATACTGCAAAATCCAAAACAAGTAAAAAAATTCCAATGTATATTTAAAACAAAACTGATATTCTATTTGGTTACAATATTGACTGCCATACTAATGCCACTAACAAAGCTATGCCATTTACTTATTACCTAGCCAACAATCTTTATAAAAGTAACAAAAAATCACTACAAACACATAATAGTACAAGTAACTCGGTAGTTCATTGTGCTGAATTTGCTGTTTTAAATTCATTGATAATAAATACCTAGTACATTATGGAGACAACAATGGAGAACATTTTGTTTAGGTAAAAAATGTCCACTACAGTGCAATGAACAGTAACACTGTTTATTCCTACAATAAGTTTTATTTAATTGAATTAAAAAGTTGAAACAAACTAGTGCATTCTGATTGCGCCAATTTATAATTAATTCAATTTAGGTATAATTGATCAACCGATGGGCTAAGGTCTTCACATATTGGGTGATGGAAGACAATTAAAGGAGGCAGACTCCGTAATTGATGGCATGACGACCAAGATGCATTTCATGAAGACTAGCCAAACCTAGCCTAGGACTGGACTGCTTAGAAGATGTTACGGAAACCTATATGGCCTAGCATAAGCATAGACAAAAAAAGTACATTTAGCTGCATTCAAATGAAAAAAAAAACCCTGAGACATTGTCGATGTATGTAGTTTCAGAAGTTCATAACAAAAAGCATCCAACTTTGAATGCACTAGTTTGAACAAACTTTAATTGAACAAGTATTTCTGTTGAGAATGAACTGAATCATCTGAAGTAGGTGATTTAGCCGGCTTCAACAGATTAGAGACCTCAGATGCAACTAGACTGGTAAGTTTGATTATAGCTAAATGAGCAGCAAGTTGGAGTACTAAGGCTCCAAAGCCTTTGTACAGCCCTCCGAGACCTTCGTGAGCTACCGTTGTGTTATAACAATCGAAGAAGCCCTCATAGCCGGTCAGTATTGGTGTCACCGAAGTTCCTGTGTCCAGATTGTCTATTATTGTTCTTGTCCCCTGAAAGAATAAGAATATTCTAGATTTTAAAACCCTTTACAACTTTTCTTTAACGTATGCTGGCTACCTTAATACCCAGACAGCCAATATTGTAAATTTTTTTTAACTCCAAGGGGTTGTAACTATTTGGCACAGCAAACTGAAACCATTTTTATTATTTTTAGATGCCTAGTAACAAAATCTTGGTGTCAGGTTTTTTGTAAAAAAAATCTGCTTGAATAATTTTTTTCATCAAATAACTGGCAAACTTATCACTTTACGAGATTTTGTTACACAGTATTTGTTGTTTATATTTATGTCTTCTATACAACGCCAAAGGTAATAGAGGTGGCTGTGCAAAAAATAAATAAAATATTGAGGCTACCACTATTACCAGTCTCATACTTATAATAACTATTACTCCTTAAGAAAAAACAAAAAATGGATTAGGGATTACACACAAATATTTCACATCTCTCATTATCAACTATTTACCTGTATATGAAGTCTGTGGATAATTGTTTCAATTGGATAAAATATAATCTCCATAGTCACAAATGAGAATATATTAGCTTTCAAGTTGATGTCTTCAAGCAGAGGGTTTTGTGATGCCTTAGTATAGTTTGTACTGTATGAATCACTTAATTCATGTTTGTGTCGTTGTTGGAAACGTAGCACTTTCGCTGTTACGCTTCTGAGAGTTATACTGAAAAAATAAATATAAAAATGCTAATATAGTGTATTAAAAAAAATTGCTTACGTTAATTTTACTAATGAAAATTTAACTAATGTTTGTGTAATGATTTATTCAATTTGTAGGTATTTAGCTAATAATTTAATTTTGTGTCTTCTAGTTAGAATTAATTAACTATTTGTGTGCCATACCATAGGTTAGGTTTAATCTATGAATTCCATTGGTATAATGATTTTGTAATTTAACATGCTTAGTTTAAATAAAGTCATTTAAAAAAATTTACCAACCAAATAAACTCATTGACAGTGCATAAAGGCAGATTACCTACCAATCAACTCGTGGAAGTAATCAGAAAAAGCTGTGAAAGCTCCCTATTAATACTTACTGCGCCAAATATTTGGCCACACCAAAAGCGACAGTAGGCATAACAATAGCCCATATCGGCAGCATGCGTCCGCGGCTCGGTGTACCCCATTCTAAAAGCCGCACGAATCCTTCCCGAAACACATCGAATAAAGCTGGCTTATCGCTGGCAATATCACTCTGTACCGTCTCCACTAGACTAGCTGAGTAGAATGGGGTAACTATCGCTAAACTTACACTGCAAAAAAAGTCATAAATTAAATAAATATTTTATTAAATAGTTGGAACTATTTAGGCATCTCTTACCATTTTAATGTTATGTGTTGGAGGAACTGTAATACTGAAGCACATTTGCTGATTTCTCTAAAAAAAATATAAACAGACTTGTAAGTTGCATTATAACAGAATCCTTGAATAGAAAAAACCTTCCTCTTCTAAGTTTGTGCTTCTAAAATAAAATTAAGATATACATACTTGGGCCAAGACGTAGCTTTAGCGACAACATCCTCAACAGCCATGTTCAGTCCCTTAACGATGCAAGTGGAACCGATGCCCTTCCACAAGGTCGTGACATCTTGTCTTCGATGAAGTCTAGCAACCACTGGTAGGAGTGTGTAAGGAACTATGTGGTAGTTTCTCAAACTGTTGTGAACCTAAAGAAATATTAAAAAAAATATATCATTTTTTGGAAATGCAATAAAAAATGTCATGCCCTAAAGGTAATGGATTTTTCCGCCCTATGGGTTTATCGAGTATCGGTATAAAATTAAAGCTAATGTTATTCCAGGATTCCAGCTATTTACATAATATCAAGTTTTATTATAATCAATTCAGTATTTTTTACTAACGCGGTGCTTAATAAATATTTGTAGGATAGCCCCATGACACTATAAAAACTTGTTTTTTTTTTTAAATCCTTAGCAGACACTCATGGCGTTTTATGCATAACCCCTTTTGGACTAACCTGACATTGTCTTCGTAACACTATAAAGGGATGGCTTAACAAATTCTCAGTGATTAGACTTGCAACACTAATTGCTGTTGTTACATATGTACTACTTTCTGAAACAAAAATTAATACAGGGAAGCTAATTAATTAAGCATTTTCGTTAATAAATAATGAAGAAGTTTTACAAAAATTATAGCTTTTTATTAGCCTCATGGAAGGAATATCAAGCTTCAACTTACCCTCATCGGTCATATCATCCATGACTAGCGGAGGACCCTGGAATTCTTCAGTAACTGGAGTATGATACCCATAGATCTGTTGGTAACGAACATCGTACAATTCATTAGTTTCCCTATTCGGGTCTAGACCAAAAGGTCTATTATAACCCGTGTAATCACCAAAACCTGCCATTCTAAAGCATAATTAGTGTAAAGTAGATTTTTTTAATTCATTTCAGTAAACTTTGTACAAAATCTAGTAAATCTGAAAAACCAATTTCTCATCTTAGTTTTCCTTGACTTATATAAACTTTTCTAAAATTGTGGCAATTTTATAGCCAATGCCAGGACCGTATTTTTATCAAAATTTAGGATGGACCAATAGAAAAGGCGTATTTTACGACTTTCGTAAATATCAGAAAATGAAAACAGTCTTAGAAAAAGCTGTCATTCACCACCAATAATGTCATATTGATTAATTAAAAGTTGATGTCCTTACCTCTACTCATTTTTTTAACTACATTGTAACGTCATCTAGTAGATCGCTGCCATTGTCGTTCTCAGCTGATTATTTTCGCGCACTTCACGTCATGGGAGCACGCAACGCAAAGCAACAAAAACTAGACTTCCAAGACGCATGATCAAAAAGATTTTAAACGGACATGAACGACGAGTGAATATCGATTATAAAATAAGACAAAAGTTCAGTATTACTGAAAATGGGGTTAATTTTCCAGTTATTTGAATAAATTAGTGATCAAAATGTTCGGCAAAGCAGTGTTGTGTTTATCGACTTTACACTTTTACAGTGAGTTCTGAATAGATTTCTTTGTGAACTATGGCATTTACGGAGGGATACTAGGTTGGCCTGAATGTTATACTGTATTTCAGGTGTGTCTGCTCAAGCGGAATGTACAGATTTACGTGGGCGTCTAATTTCCCACGGCCTACATTACGTACCTGGGCCTGATACTTGTACACTTTGCATTTGTGACAATGGCCAGCCGAAGGTCTGTAAGGCGGTACTATGTTCCCCTCCTCAGGTATGTTATCTAGATACTGAGACTGTTCAACTTACTACAAAAACATTTAAGTACCTAAGAACTACGAAAATCCTGAGTTCCAAATGGTTTCAGAGGAAATCTAAATGTTTAGAATAGAATAAATTACAAGGCTCTAGGTCAACAAAAAGTACCCTGTAGGTTTTTGACCCAAACCTACATTTAAGTATATTATCTGCACCTTGCATAAACTTTTATTCAAACCCTGTCCTAATAATAGAGAACACAAAAAAAATAATTTTTGACTGCAGAAAAATCAAATTTTCTGCAGTTGTTCGGAGGCTACTTATATAGATTTTTGACCCCTTGTCTTTGTTACGTACTCGTTTTGAGGTGACTGAGCTTTGAGCTATATTGTATTACTAGCATCAGGTGTCACCCGCGTAACTTCCGATCCCATTGAAATATCGCGATAAAAAGCCATAACACTCCTATTTAATCAATGTATCATCCATCATACCAAGTTTTATCAAAATCGGTCCAGTAGTTTCAGAGCATATTCAATGCAAACAAAAAACAATCAAATCTTTCCTCATTATAAAATTAGTATAGATTAGTTCCCTGTAAATAAAAATTCAAAATTACCTTCATGGTAAAGCCTATTTCATACTGTGGCAGGAAGGCATTATACTACAATTAGTCTCGGCATTAGTATTGTTTTATAACAATGACTAGGTATCTATACAGTTGTACTTAATTGTGATGTAACCTTCCTAACTATTACCAATTAGTCATTCATAGCAATATAATCTCATCTATATTTGACTTTGTTTCATTAGTAGAAACAGAGAAATGAATGGTAAAAAATTTGAGGACTCTTCAAACAGCGCCATCTAGCCCCAAGCTAAGCTAGGCTTTTGTTATGCTAGCCAGACAAAGGATAATACTTTTCTTTAGAAATTATTAATTCTACAATACTAGTTGTGTTCTACGGTTTTACCCATGTTAATGTGTCTTTAAAAGTGATATGGATTTATTACAAACACAGAATACTTAAAACAAATTTTATTAGCCTATTTTACCCCTTTGGAGGTCGAATTTAGTTTCAGAGTCTCTTGATGTTTTTTTTTATTTTATATATTATAGCATCATCTCGCGGTTTCACTCTCGTATTTCCCGATCCCTTGGGAATATCGGGATAAAAAGTAGCCTATGATACTCCTAATGAACTTGGTATTGCCAAGTTTCATCAAAATAGATCCAGTAGTTTCAATACAAACAATCGAATCTTTCTTTTTTTTCTCTCTACATAAATGTTTGAGGCGAGAATCGAACCCACAATCTTTTGCTTTGCAGGCGAGTATCGCCCACCGCACCGCATAGGTCATCATAATGACCGAAATGACTTATCATTCCAGGATTGCCGTTCATTCCGCGTCGGTACAACATGTTGCGAGTTCATCTGCCTAGACGACGTGGTGAAGCCGGCTGATGGGGCGGAGGCCAACGTGCGCGTCGCGGCCGGTGGCGCCGCAGTCGTCGTCCTTGTTACTGTAGCGCTCGTCGTCTACAGAGTTAGGAAACAAAAGAGAAGACGCAATACACACGCTGATGATCAGAGGAGCATGAATAGCATTGGGTAAGTTTCATTCAAAATTCAAATAAAAAAACAAAGTTAGGCTGTTTGCTTCGGAATGCGGCACCAATGAGAAGAAGGCACAAGAAACTCATGAGGGGGTTTTGTGGATGATGCTGTTAGGCTTCAGGGGCCCTACCGCGATAAGTGCGTCGGTTTCAAGCCAACGTGTCGGCTTATGCCGACCCGCGTCCCACACTGGGCGGAATTTTGAACCCGCCTTTCATAGGATTTTTAAAAAAATAAGTTGTTTTATTCGTGTGTTTTAAGTATACAGGATTGTCGGGGACATCAAAACATTCAAAAATAAGTAATTCTGGTTATGTTATTTTTTTAAAACACTACAAAATATGACTTTGTTATTTTTTTTAAATAACAACCAGAATCTCTTATTTTTGAATGGTTTGATGTCTCCAAAAATCCTGCATACTTAAAACACACGAAAAAAACAACCTTATTTTTCAAACTTTCTGTGAAAGGCAGGCTCAAAATTCCGCCCAGTGTGAGGCGCGGGTTGGGATATCGACGTCGGCTTGAAGCCGGCGCAATAAGCGCGGTTGGGCTCCAGGTATCAGTTTAAACCCAAAATTGTGGACCCATTCAAACATCAAACGATTTAATTGTGTATAAGTTCTTAAAGGACAAAATAGAACGCGTAAACTTGGGTTTGTCAAAAACAGACAAAGATAACACCATTGTTAAAACACTTCCTTAAAATATGAATGTTTGTTGGCAGGTACATAAGCGGCAGTATGGGGTACATGGGCGGACAGTGTGAGACGTCGCTGGGCGCGTGGAAGCCGCCAGGCAACTATCTGCCGCGGGGGGAAGCCCCTCCGCCTTACGACGAAGTTATAGCACAGTGCCGCTCTGAAAACGCTAGGTAAGGACTTTTAGCGTCACGATGCCAAGGGATTTAAGATGTATGTAGATGTAAGATGGATAAAAACTAGCCTATAGCCTTCCTCGATAAATGGACTATACAACACAAAAATATTTTTTCAATTTGGACCAGTAGTTCCTGGGATTAGCGCGTTCAAACAAACAAACAAACAAACAAACTCTTCAGCTTTATAATATTAGTATAGACTAGCAGCGCTCCACGGTTTCACCCCCGTAACTCCTGATCCCGTGGGAATTTCGGGATAAAAAGTAGCCTATAGCCTTCCTCGATAAATGGACTATCCAACACAAAAAGATTTTTTCAATTCGAACCAGTAGTTCCTGAGATTAGCGCGTTCAAAAAAACAAACAAAGAAACAAACTCTTTAGCTTTATAATATTAGTATAGATATACCATGTCCTGAAGCCCATGTAAAAAAATCATCCTGTAAATCAATTTTGTGTGGCTTTGATTCATATTTAAATGAATGCTATTGTGCGAAGTCATAGTTCGCGCTCGACACAATCAAATGCTCATACGGAATCCTAGTTCAGTTAATATTAGGACTTTTCTAAAGTTATTGATTCACCAAACATTGACCACATTAAAAGCTTGACATTATCCTTAATATTTTCAATGTCATGTTCATTTCTTCATTCCTGTGTTTTTCTTGTGTTTGTACTCAATAAATGCTTTCTTTCTCTCCTATAGGATGGCCGCTGACGGTCTATTTCACCGCACTTACCCCACGACTGTGGAGGCTCTAGCGCGAACCGATGACTCTATGCAATGTAATGGACACGGCTATGTGAATATACCGAGACCCGTTCAACAGGTATGTTATAAACTAGCAGCGCTACGCGGCTTCACACGCGTAACTACCGATCCCGTGGGAATATCGGAATAAAAAGTCGCCTAACCAATTAATCAATGTATACCAAATTTCATCAAAATCGGTCCAGTAATTTCGGAGCCTATTCTAAGTAGCCATAAATAGTAACTCTGACCGAAATCAGTCAAGGGGACTTATTTAAATAATATCAAAATGGTAACCTAATGAAAGTCCTTATAGGTTCATCAAAAACGTCACTGCGCCTTATTAAATCTGACTGACTGATGTCTATAACGTATCTTTACCTGCTACCATCTGTTAAAATTATAAGTTTGTTTCAAATTATTAAGTTACCTTTGTTTATCGAGACTTCAAAATTACACCCGCAAAAGATGGTATCTCGGAAAGATATGTTATAGATTCCGTCTAGAATCACAGTATAATCACACAGTATAAACTTTATACTGTGTGTTCTTAATAATGTCATCCAAGCAAAAAGTTTGAACCATACTGTATGTCACGACAACGGTGTTATGCCATAATGTATGTCATTATCCAGGGAGGAAACAGTCGACTACGTTTGTATGGAGAGAAAGCCGGTTCCCTTTCCACTTAATACGTCACCGCGCCTTACAACCTGCGTAAAACTTTATAAGACACAGTGACGTATATGTTATCGTCTGTGCTGGCCGTTAGTTTATAACCCCGTATTTTATTTGAGTATAAATATCAGTTGACTGAAATTAATAAAATATAATTTCAGATAGCAAATCCTCAAAATTGCTACAACGCTCCGCTACTCCAGCCAGTCCACCAGACCGAGGTCCGCGAACCCAATCCGATGACACACCATGCTCTTGCAGCTAACAGTAAGATTTATAATGCGCATGACTTTCATGATTAAGGCTCCACCACACTGTTGCGATTAATTGTACGAAATCACTACGAGCATGTTGCACATATGGCATGAAAATGATTGCTGTTTTTTTAATGTTATTTTTTTTAATATTTTCTAAGGTTTTCGCGACTTGAATTTATAATGAAATAATCGCGTTTATTATTGTTGTTTTTATTTTTGAAGTTAAATTTCTTTAGTCGTGTTATGAAAAAATGATGAAATGAATTTTAAGATACGCGCGCATCACTGTATTACGTAACGGACGGACAGACAGACAGACGGGCACCCATTTTTTTTGTAGCAGATGTTATTTTTTATTTAATAATGCTATGCTTATTGCACATAGCATGCAAAATCGCTACAGCGTGGTAGAGTCTTTTGTTCTTTAAAATATTTTAAAAATATACATGATAGATTTTGTATTTGTCCGTGCAGTGTCTGGGCTGGGTCACCGAGCACGACTGACAGGATCACTGGGCGCGATCAGCGGCCGACTGTGTGTGGCTCGCAGCGACCGTGACCGCGACGAGCGGCCACACAACGTCCCAGGGTTCTATACGACGCCGCATCATTTGCATCCTGCACTGTTTGTATATTTATCTTTCATTTACCGACAGATATTTATTGGGGTCTTTTGACCGCGAAATTTCACAATTTGAGAACTGAATGTTAAACTAGTCTTAGACATCGTTGTTGGTATACGAGTTTTTTGATGCAAAACTTGTTGTAGATTGATATCAATTTCTCTGAGACTACTTAAAATGATGCCAACCGACAAAAGTTACTTTTCATGGACTAAAAACATAAATGTGAAAGTTTCTGTGTTTATTACGACTTCACACGAAAACGAATGAACCGGAGAACGGAGCTTACTCAGGTGAAATAGCACTACTAGTTTCTAGACAAGTTTTAAATTAAGAAGTGTCCTGGTATGTTATACCAACAGTCACCGCACGATCCCGCGCATATCTCCCGGCGTGGAGGCGCTGGAAGCGGGTGCGTTCCGACGCGCGGAATGCGGGGGCGGAGGCGTCGGCGGGGGCGGCATGGGGACGCGTCACATGGGGGGCGGCATGTTGCCCGCTGCCGGTGAGGTACGCCGCTCGTTCCACCGCCCCGCCGCGGCCAGGCGCGACACGGGCCGCAGCGTGCCTCGGCATCTGGACCTCGCCTCCGCTGGGGGACATCTCGACGACGGGTAACGTTATACTTTGGTCTAATATTTTTTTAAATCTATGCGCAAAACCCTATCCGTCATTTAAAAGTTATCAAATTCAAAATTCTTTATTCATTTGGAATCACACAATTTGCATGTAATCACATTGAAGCGTCTTAAAAACATTATCAAATATCACTGAGATAAAACCAAGATCGATAGCTTTAAGTGCGAAATACGTCACCGCGACTTAAACTGTGCATGGCGCGGTGACGTATTACCCGCCTCAAACTGTTGACGTATCGTATTACAGTTGCGTGCTAGGCCCTCCCGGAGGTCGGTCTCGAGCGCACAGTTCCGACGACGTCGGCGGGGAACCCTCACCGCCGCTAGTGGCGCCCCCGCCAACAGAACATGCCACTCTACCACTCACTGTTGATAAGGTACGCACTCGCGCGAAATGTAGCATATAGAACTTTTCAAAAATTGGTTTTATAACGATTTATCGGTTTCTAAAACAAATGCCTGTGTAAAAAAAGAAATTTTGAAAGTATTTCTTGTAATGATTTGGTATGCAATAAAAGCTATTTGTCGGCAGCCATCTTGCGTGTGTTCGTACTCGGACGGCGCGCCGGCGGCCGACGAACACGACGATTACCGCAGCGAATGCGAGAACTGCAAGAGCGCTAGTAGCTCTAGGTTAGTGACTACTAAGGTCAACTTAAATGACGCACGATCAATCTGTCAAAAACGTCACTGTGCCAAGCTGCGTAGCAAAGGTCTGCATGCTTTGGAAATGTTTTCGTCGGATATATCTGTGCGTGTCATATATGCGTACCAATTTAATTAACTACTATGTAAAGTGGCGACCTTGTCAGAACAAGACATTCAGGAAACTTCAGAAGGCCAATTCTCGTAAATAAAATTGTTCAAATTACATTGCAATATCATTCCGATAGTATTTCGATTACAATAAATACCCTTTAGGTATCCTTGAGAATACCAAAAGCTGACTTTGAAGGTATTTTGAGCTACTTTTAGGGTACTGCAAAATAATATTGCAATGTAATTTGAACAATGTTATGGCAATTGGCTTTCTGGAAATACCCTCAACCTCCGCTTTTTGACAAAAAGAACTGATTTTGAGGGTATTTTTTGTAATCGAGATGATATTGCAATGTAATTTACGAGAATTGCCCTCCTGATGTTATATACCTATGGTTTAATTCAAAGATGGGTGTTGGAGGAGGGTTGGACCGACGAGACGGAAGAGGGTACACAGACGCTGCAGCGGCGCGCCCCCCCACCCCCGGCGCCGCCCGCGCCTGCCACCGCTACCCTCCCCCAGCCGGTTACTAAACAACCGTAAGTATATTGCACCTACTCTTTATTTTTTTACTGCACCTACTATTTATTTCTTTATATCATCTCTACCAACGTGATTTTACTTTTTTTGATAGGTATGTTGAATGTATATAAAGTAAATGACGACTGCACACCCAAGACAAACTTCTTCTGGTTTATTGGGTGTTTATGTTTTACATATTTTCATATTTATATAAAAAAATATATCGATACCTATGTAAAAGTACACTGACGTTCCTTGAAAGTAGGTAAGGTAATAAGTACTTATCTATTTTAACCCCCGACGCATAAACGACGGGGTGTTAAAAGTTTGACGTGTCTGTGTGTGTGTTTATTTTATTTTTCTGCACATTTTAATTGATAATGGACAATACATTGCACAAACGCTATCTAGCCCAAAAAGAATCAATTAGGCTTGTGTTATGGTGGCCATCCAACGAATAGAATACTTAATATACCTTTCTTTTGAAAATCCATACTGAAACACACCGAGTAGTACCAAATGTATGTAAAAAAATATTTGTTTGAAGTTTTCCTACCGCGCTACAGAGGTCATCAAAATGTATTGGCTGAACCGATTTCAATGCGTTTTTTTCCTGTTCAGGCGTAATGCAATGGGCCCGCCATCGAACTGGGAGAACTGGTTCAACACCATTCCGGATTCAGACACGGAGTCCGATGAGGAATAACCGAAGGTAAGCAAACATCACACCGACAAGGAATGTCATCAGATTTTACGTGATAAGGACTCGAACAGTTAACAGATTATTAACTTAAACATATTATTAGAAGTTTCATTAGCTACTCACCTACTTTGTTACTAAATATGTTTGAAGTTGAGAGAAGTAAGCCGAAATCAGCCGAAGTTAGCCGAAGTCTACTGAAGTTAGACGAAGACAGGTTACTAATATTCTAGATTTCATTTCGATAAGTCTGTTCCGAAAGATGTCCAAAGAATACTTTGGACATTATTCTTATGTTATTTATTTTATTTATAGAAAGTTTACATCAAAGTGTTAACACAATAGACAAAAGAAATAGGAACAGAAAGTCAATCACAAATATAAACATACTGAAAATATAAAAGACAGTGTATCGAATTATGTTTTTAAAAATAAATTATAAAGTATAATATAAATAAAACATAATATATATTCTATACATACATTACATCTCATATTACACCTTTGTTACACTAGTCTTTAAGCAACAACCAAATTATACACACGTACTCTCAGAACATCTTTTAATACCTCGCTAGGTCTCCCCTAAAATATTTAGTTTCCTTTTGATCTGCTACAGTTCTCTTTCTGAACAGACTTGCATTTATAGAATACAAATATGTGAGCAATTATTGAGGGGATGGAAAAAAGGTAAAGGTTATTAAGGGTGGTGGGTCACTGCGTAGTGTTACATTTACGACGTACATTAAGAGGAAAGGGTACCGGGGGCTCTCTCCATACAAACGTAGTCGACTGTTTTCTCCCTGGATAACATAATAAACATTAGAGCAAATATTATTGTTGCATAAAACATATAACTGCCAAGACCATGTTTTTTTTTAGGTTTTTAAATCTTAATTTCTATGTTAATTAGAGAGTGAAAAAAAATACAAAACATAGAGGCATATCATGGCAGTTATAGGTTTTACGGCACAAAAATATTTGTGCTAGTGTCATTATAGGAAACAGTCGACTACGTTTGTATGAAGAAAGCGCCGGTACCCTTTCACCTTAAGGATAAGTACTTTAAAGTACTTTAACCACATTAGATTTATTTTAGACTTTCCTGAATTTTATTCTGTTAAATAATATATTAAGTAAGTTCTAATTAAGTCACCGCACAAAGTTATTTTTTTATTTTATATTTTACAAAAATGTCAAACCAAATTACAGTATAATTTCACTATTCCGGCACGTCAAGACGAGCCAAGTAAAGCGCAAGGATACTGCATACCTATTCTCAAAGTGCTTTGTCGTTTATTAATCGACTTCAAAAAAAGGAGGAGGTTCGCAATTCTCTCATAACTTGGGTTTGTTTTTCTTACGGAAAACTATTTTTATTTTTTAAATCTTTTTTCACATGATTTTTTCCAATCCAGTAATCCGAACATTCCAATAATCCGGCACCCTCTTGTTTTAATAGTGCCGGATTAGTGAGATTTTACTGTACTTACATATTAATCTTTAATCATCTTTATTATAAATTTTATTTTCAAAGTTATATTAATGGTTAGTAATCGTTTTTCTATTCGAATATTTTTGTCTTTTAAATCTACCAAATACTTATAAAGTTCCGTTGTTACGCATAAAATGTGTTATTTTTATTTTTATATGTTATGTGTTTTACTTAATTCAACTTTGCAGTTACCAAAGATTTACGCACAAAGTTTATTTATGTGCATTTTTATGTCTAATTATTTCTATTTTTTATTTTTAACAAGCTGCGTTTTTCGTAGTAAATGTCTATATGTACAATGTGAAGTATCCCTATACAAATTTTCATTTAATTGGAATTTATATTTTGATGTATATAACATATTTGTTACGTAATCATATTTTATTTAACTATTATGTTAATGCACCAAAGATTAGTTACCATTATACTTTTCTACTTCATTATTTTAGATTTTCCTTGTGTTGTCCAATTTTAATTGGTATTTTAAGAATATTTTGTTTATTTTAAGTTTCTCTCTCTCTCTAATACATTCTCACGCAAACGCTTCATGACGCCTAAATAATATTCTTTATTTACTGTTTCTCCCTCTGGAAAGAATTCGGAGTGAACCACACCACGGTAGTCAAAAAAAAACTGTCAGCATCACCTTGATTTTGGAGCGACTTTGCCGCGGTTTTTTGGGTTTTGGCTCGTTTTCGAGACGCCATTCTGAAGACTGTTGGCTTGTTTGCATGTCGTACTCATAAACCCATGTCTCGTCGCCAGGTATTATACGTTTCATAAAGGTCGGATCCGTAGAAGCTCGGGAAACCATGTCTTCAGCGACATGCTTTCGCTGCGCTTTTTGAACAAAATTAAGCTCTTTTGGAACTAGTCGAGCGGCGACGCGTTTCATGCCTAAAATGTCAATGAGAATGTTGTGGACGGACTTAAAAGATATGTTCACCTCACTAGCCAACTCTGTCAGACTCATACGTCGATTTTCGAGCACTAGCTTCTTGATTCTGTCGATGTTTTCTTTGGTCGTAGCGGTTGAAGGTCTACCAGAACGAGGCAAGTCTACTACTACTTCTCGGCCTTCTTTAAAAGCCTTATACCATTCATAAGCCCTCGTTTTCGATATACACGATTCGCCGTGGGTATTTCGCAACATTTTTAGTGATTCACCACATGAAATATCATTCGAAACACAAAATTTAAGGCACACTCTTTGTTCAACAATATTTTCCATTGTAAAAATCGCCGAGGACTCAAAACTATCACCAACAAAAAGTGTAGTTTAAAACAAATTAAATGACAGATCCCGCTCAAATTTTGCGCGCTTAATCAGTACAGTGCTACCAACATGCAGTAAAAAAATTAGAACGACCTTTTTTACGCGGGTCTTTTTATTGACATATTCCCGATACTTTTTACACAGAGTAGTATAAGGCTTAGATATAAGTGCCAAATCTACATTAGTATTTATGTAAAGTATGTAGGATACTTATATTATTAATTTCATAAAATTGAGGAAAAATTGTGCTCATTTTGACTTTTGGTCCTAGATTGTTAAATTATGTATGCGCGCCAAAATCGAAACCAAAAATGTTCTTTTTTTATAATCAGCCAGTCTTGAACATCATTTCTTTTACATAAAATCTTTTTAAATATTTCTGAAATTAGTATTCCATAAACAATAATTGACCGTTAAATATAGAAGAAAACTCTACATTTTAACTTCAGATAATAAGTTCTTAATTTAAAATTATAAAATTAATATTTTACACACAAATACTGAATATTTGAAGTTATTCAGTATTTGTGTAGAATAAAAATATTAAACATATTTACTTATTCCAAATTCTCTCTGTAAAAAGATATATAAGTTATATGAAATACAAACTAATAATTAAATTGTTATGTCAATGTTCAAAACGTATAATTATTAGCAACTTATGAACTTAGCCGTAGGTAGCCGGAAAGTATATTTTTGTCTATAGAATTAAAGATCAAGCCTTGTCAAGTAGTTCAAATGTATTAAAACTTCTATTTATTTTCATGTAAATTAAAAAATTGGATTTTTTTTCACTGCCTATTTGATGAGGCTTCGATAAAAGTAGTGTTAGTTATATAAAATTGTGAACCAGTGTTAAATTAACGAAAATTTAAATAAAAATCTCGTTGAATGTAATTAAAGTATTAAAAAGTAAGCATAGGTATTTTTGTGAAATTAAGATTACCTACTTCATAATACCTAGAATACCTACCCAACTTATTTCAGATGTTAAATTAGACGAAATAGATAGAAATATTAGGTATGTTTAAATTATCAGCGCGTAAGGAAAATTATTTAAAAAACTGAAACGTGTTGGAAACATTTGAATGTACCTATAAACATTTTTCCTATAGATATTTTAAGTAATGTCGGTGCGCGGTTCTATGTATGTGTAAGCCTATACATACAGCTATAGAGACACAATTCCGTATGATTTCGAGCGCCAAATACAACTTTATACATGGAAACAACACAAAATAGATATTTAGAAATACAAAAGCCACTAAACAGACTATGTTTGTGGATAGTTTCTGTAATTTTATTGTATAATGTAAGAAATATTCATTAAAATATTTCAGCGAGTACCACGTAAGACACGTTAAGTGACTTTACAAAATTAAGACCCTGAGGAATATGTGGCACAGTTCGTTCCAGACTTACGCACACAGCGATCCGCGCTTTAACATTACTTGCAATATCTATAAAGTGTATGAATGAAAATAGTAAATAGTCTGACTTTTTCAGGGTTATTATAATGAGAAATTAAGTAGAGATTGTATAAATGTTAGCGATAATATTTTCGGAATTATATTTCTCTAAATTCAATTGGTACAATTTGCACAAATGTTACATCATTTGTGACGTTTTTATGAAAGTAGCCGTCTGTTATTTGTCATATTTTCTGTCTGTTAACTACAAATACTGTGTAAATAATAAGGGGAGACACGACTAATCCCTATACATTAATTAACTTTAACTATTATCAAAATTATTTTGGAATTATTTGTAAGAAAGTAAAATAATGTGATTTTAAGATCAGAGTTCGCGAATCGGTAGGTATAGTTCTCTTAGATAGGTTGAAAATAAATCAGTGAAAGAAAATATAAATATTTCAATATTTTTTAGGTAATTCGTTTAATTCATATTCCTTAAGACAATAATACCTATTTCATGTGTCTAGTTATTTCTCTTTACTAAAAACCATACTTACGTAAATAAGCTGATTTAATTTGAACACAATTTGCGTGGATATAAACGAATGATCATGTTCTTTGATTTTCTTAGGCCAACATAGCTCACATTTGTCTGACAAATACGTCACCACGCCTAACAAACTTACGTAAAAAGTTACGCGTGATGACTCTAATATCAAGTTTCGCACGATTATTTCAGTCACAAATTACATATATATTTTGATCTTGATATTTTTGTAATTTATTTATTAATGTTATTGTTCTTGTACATTATTCGTAGTAATATTTTAGGAATTATTCGTTTGCCTGAACAATACGTCACCGCGCCTTATATTTCCAAAAAGATGCCAAAAAGTTGGGTGCGATGACGTATTAGGTGACGTTAAAACGCTCTCGAATATCAACAAATTCACAAATAAATATTTGTTTTTATCTTTTATTCTTGTTATTTATTTTTGTAATCTTTTACTAATGTTTATTGTTCTTGTACAATATTCGTTATATTATTTTAAGAATTATTTATTCTCATACTTATTTTACTTCTTTTTAAGCGTAATTCTCTATTACTTGTATAAAATAAAATGTTCTATGTATATTACTTGAAAATTTATCCACCGAGTTTATCCACCGAAACATTCCGAAATGTTGAAAGGAATATAGTGTCTCTTCATAAAATCGAATGTTATTTAGATGTAGTAAATTCTGTATCAGTATTATAAACTTGGAACCAAACTACTATGTTCAATCTACAGTTTAATTAAATAAAAAAAGTTGGAAATGTGAATATTTGTTTTATTTGTATACACATTAAGAAGAATCAAGCATAATTAACATTTATGACTAAGATTACCTACGGCTATGGCGGAGATACATCACACGTCCCACATCGTCACCTCCATATAAAACAAAGAATAATGGCCAAATTTCGAACAAGAAATACTTATTTTACAAGGAGATTAAGTTGTGGAAGTTTCTATATTTGTAATGGCGTTAGATGCTGAATGAAGAAACGAAAAACACGTGACTTTAAAAGCTTATATCTTTTTTCAACATCTAGTTCACTAAATATAAATTTAATTGTAATCTTAGAAAAACGGACAGTTTTATCATATTTTTCAATTTGTATGTGTTCAAGTATTGCTATTTCTTCATTCTATAGGGAAATAAAGGCGCAAGCACATGTCGAAAGACGCATCACTGCGATACATTCATGAAGTTCAACTACGTGCTCTGGTTCGAGATTGGTCAAATGAAGGTCAGCGCGCCCGTTTCGCACCGTTCTACTTGTGCGATGTCGATGTGCAATGCATCTTCGGCATAGGCGTACCGATATTTTTACCGTATTTTAATTTTATAATCGACTCTGCTAATTCCTATATTGGCTCGAAATATTCACAACATTTTAAAGCTTTTATTGCAAAACAGTTATGTGGAGTAGGTACTTACCTACATATATTTTAATAAACCAGCGTTTTATTAATTGCAAAATGTTCGTAAATACATTTTTATCTAAGATACGATAAATAATGTTTGTTTATGACAATAAATGTATTCACAAAACTAAATACCTAACTAATCTTTTATCGTATCTCCAGACACATTTTTTTAAATATTTCCAAAATTGACAATCAAATGGAATAAAGAACTTACTTACTAAGAAGAATAATGAAAAGTACCTAATTGTTCAGATTACAAAATGGTAACATTTTTGGATTATTAACTTAACTATTTTTCCGAAAATCAGAGAGAGAGATCTTAAAAGCGCTCTATTTTTTACCTTTCGAGGTGCGAAACCGTAAAAAATGTGGACCGACCGGACTTACCGCAAACAGTCGTAACAGATTACTCTGGCGTTTTTAGCGAACAGTACCTGGATGACCGAGCTTTGCTCGGTATTTTTTTTTTTTTTACTTAGTCTAACCTCAAAGCAAACACTCATTGACTTCGTGTTACTTAACAACGCCATCTGCTGGAATAACTTTATTGCTCACAAAAAATAGTATTAGTAGTTCGCCAATAGATGTCAGGAAGAGTCATATTTTTCAGATAAAAAAAAGTAGATTTCGATAAAACACGAATAAAATGACATTTTCTAAAAATGATTCCTAGCTAGATCGATTTATCGCCCCCGAAACCCCATATATACCAAATTTCATGATAATCGTTGGAGCCGATTCCGAGATTCCAATTATATATATATATATATATATACACAAGAATTGCTCGTTTAAAGATATTAGATTAGATAAGAGCATTAGCAACTGTAGCTCTGGTTAAAAGCTCGAACACTGTAGCCTTAAGCAATACTGAACAATGAATTCAACCATAACACATTGCTAAAATAAACATTATAAAGATGAAAAGTTTCGAATTATGTAATAATGTGGCAGCGTCTTCCGCTTCTGGGTCTGGAAGCCATGGGCCGCATTGTCTGTAACCTGCCTCCTGGAAAATAATTACACGTTAATCAAGTGAAACCGGTGCTCTCTCCATACCAACGTAGTTGACTGTTTCCTCCCTGGATAATGACACTAGCACAAATATTTTTGTTGCATAAAACCTATAACTGCCATGACTATGCCCCTATATCTTGGTTTTATTTCATTTTTTCATTTCTAATTATCATAGAAATTAAGATTTTTAAAACAAAAAACAAATTTTAAAAAAACATACAAATGCGATTAACTCACGTTAGTAGCGACATTGTCGCGCATTTACGAAACGTGCAACGCTACAAAAAGATGCCCATGGGCCCTTAATAATAAGGACCCATGGACATAACTTTAATTTCTCCATTTCAAATATATCTTGAAAAATATATGTTATCTTGACATTTGTGAGCATGGTCACAAAAAAGACCCCCATGAGTTTCTTGTGCTTTTTCATTGGTTGGCGCGTTCCGAAGGCATACATACTAACTAAATTTTTAAGACGCTTTAAAGTGATGTAATGCACTGCGTAACTCTTATTGAATAAATTTTTTGACTTTGAGTTTATAACGAACCCCCTGCGACTGATATCAACAGCCTACCCGACCCCACCTACTCTTTTCTTGGTTTTTTACTATTTTGTTGAGTTTTTTGGCTCTCCCTTTGCCTTACCTCTGTGTAGTTGTGCGGAAAGCACTTGGTACGCGGCGACCTTCCCGGCAAGACGACGCGGTTCCTCCAGCACGCCAGTCTACTTGCTGCCGTCTGCTTCACGCCTCGCCAGTACGGCTCATCCACTTCTATGTACTAAAATACGTACGCTAACTTGATTTTTAACCCCCGACGCAAAAACGACGTGGTGTTATAAGTTTGACATGTTTGTGTGTGTCTGTCTGTCTGTAGCATCGTAGCTCCCGAACGGATGAACCGATTTTGATTTAGTTTATTTTGTTTGAAAGGGAGTGCTCTTATATTTCATTTCATTGCATTCATATTATCTCACATAGTAAATACGGTCGGAGTCACCACCGTAGAGTTCTAAAATGACTATTATTGAAATGTTTTAATTCTAATAATATTTATCTAATAAATTAATGAGTTGAAAGACTTTAAACTTGAACTCGAGCAGGACCTTAGAATTTCGCTTGAGTTGAAAACATTCTATTAATAGCAATTTTGGCGCTCTACAGTGGGTATGCAATTCTGGCTCCGACCGTACAATAGATGTTACATCAGCCATACAAGTTCCCTTTTACCCTTTGGGTACGGAACCCTAAAAGCGATGATGGTGTTTATGTGCTGTTAAGAGGAAAGGGTACCGGGCGCTCTCTCCATACAAACGTAGTCGACTGTTTCCTCCCTGGATTATGACACTAGAGCAAATATTTTTGTTGCATAAAACTTATAACTGTCATAACCATGCCCCTATGTTTTGTTTTTTTTTTGTTTTTGTAATCTTAATTTCTATGATAATTAGAAAATGAGAAAAAGACATAGGGGCATAGTCATGGCAGTTATAGGTTTTAAGCAACAAAAATATTTGTGCTAGTGTCATTATCCAGGGAGGAAACAGTCGACTACGTTTGTATGGAGAGCTGTACTGAAAGAGCGCCTCCACAGTACTTTTAAATCACTAGATTACACACCAACATTAACAACACTAAACACTAACATCCCTTTTAGGGTTCCGTACTCAAAGGATGAAAACGGGACCCTTTAACTAAGACTCCACTGTCGGTCTGTCACGAGGCTGTATCTCATAAACCGAGATATCTAGACAACTGAAATTTTCTTCTGTGCGTTATTTGATACAAACCTGTTGATTGACTAGCGGATTAGGCACGAGTCGTCCTGTGTAAGGAGCATCACAGTTGTATAATGCCAGCAGCAATAGGTTGGTGTTAGGTATAACAGCCCCGATAACAGGCCAACTGCAGTCTTGTAGTTCGGACTGTTTGGGCGTTCGAGATAGTGCGTCCATTGCTTTTTGGGTATACTGGAAATGTTAATTAATTGTTTAAATCTATACGTTAGGAAAGATAAAATGTCTTTTGATTTTTTTTTACTTGTAAGCGCAAGTACTTATCTCTATGACTTGTACTATTAAAAGTATATTCTGTGGCGCAAATTAAAAAAATCTCTTTCAGAGTTTAAATTGATGTCTGTCCCTCTGAAATATTTTGTTCGAGGGGATTGGTAGGAACAATACTTTTCATTAAAAAGCTCATGTTCCAAGTAAGAATGTGTTCTCAAAATAAAGTTAAAAGATTCAACATTTTAGTTCTTAACATATTATTTTCGAAACTGTCTTCGAAAAATGTTTTTTAAAAAAAAAGAACGTGCCGCGGGGCACGCGTTTGGAACGAAGTCTCTTTAACATTTTTCATATCTATGAGATATACCTAAAGTTATCGGTCTCATTCATTCTCTGTTTTTCTTACGGTTTTTCGTAACGTGTAATGCGTTACATTTTTTCTCGGCTAGGTCCTCTCGCCAAGCCGCGTTAAGAAACTTCGTTCTAAAAAAAGCCTATAATAATGTTACCTGTAACTGGTAGAAAGCCCGGGATCTATCACAAGCAGCGAACACAGTCTTATTGATGAGCACGCGGTGGTCGTAAAGACGTAGGAACTTTTCGCGCTCGTAAGCTTCCCTCAAATGCTTCCGACGTTTCCGCTTCTCCTTTTCAGTTTCAGCTGATACTAAAGCACCTATTCATGCAGATAAATGTGAAATTTTGTGTGTATGTTTGTTACTACTTTACGAAAAACTACTGAACAGGTATGTAGTGATAAATTTGTATGGTATGTAGGTAGCTGAAGTCTTTCTTACCCAGAGCAAGTTTGCAAGTTTTTTCGTATAGCACACATAACTATTATGTTTGCGTAAACGAGTTAGTTGTATGGAAAGATAAAGCTTCGCATTACGTCAGCTTAGGGCACTTTTCAACCTCCATACAATTTTCTCGTTTACACTAACGGAGAAGTAGCGTTTGCTATACGAAAAAACTCGCACTACGGGTAAACCGATCCTGAAACTACATGGGTGAAACCGCGGGGTGCAGCAGTTGCTTTCTAAGGAAAAACTAAATGTACTTAGGAGACAAACTAAGCGGACCCTGGGCTCCCGAGAGGGATGCTATCGGGAACATCGCTCGGATGATGATGATGATGACTTAGGAGACAAACTGACCTATAAAACTCCAACATCATTTTACAAAGTTCAGACACCTCTGAGAGGAGGGCATTGCCCTTTAGTGAGACAAAATATTCGGGTAACTTTATGTTTTTTTTATATATATTCTATTAGCGCTTCGCGGTTTCACCCGCGTAACTCCCGATCCCGTAAGAATTTCGGGATAAAAATGGCCCACGGCCTATGGTACTGTCAGTGAATCAATCAATACCAAGTTTCATCTAAATCAGTTCAGTAGTTGCGGAGCCTATTATATGCAAACATCAATCAAATCTTTTTTCTTTATAATATTAGTATAGATATGTTACTGTTAATGAATCTTCAACTAAATCGGTTCAGTAATTTCGGAGCCTATTAAATGCAAACAAATAATTAAAACTTTCCTCTTTATAATATTGGCATAAATAATAGTAACTCACTTGATGTGACCAGCGTCAGTAAGGTGACCAAATTATGTGCAATATGTAACACCAGTTTCGCTGTGTGCCATATCGATCTTATTATTGATGGCATCAACTGTAAAAAATGTAAAATGTTATCCCGACTTTCAAAAATTACTTATTAAGATTGCACGAAATTAGAGTTGCTGATCGAAAACCCAATATCGATAATATCGATTGGACAATAGTATCGATACTATCGATTGTCTAGATAAGCGCAAAATTATCGACAAACAACAAAGATTCTATAGATTTTTGGATGTTTTCTAAGATATACAACTGTCGCAATACCACGACTATCGATAATTTGCAACTTATTTAACACTACGAAATGAAATGAAAAACTCAGGTCGTCATAAGTAGCAATTCGTCTAAGCAGCGGATAGTCTAAAGCTATTGTCGTCATAAATGCAGGTGGTCTATAACTCATGTTGGCTTAGAGTCAGGTTACCGAGTCTTGGATCTGGAAAACGGAAGCAATTTAAAAAAAAAAACAAAGTATGGCAACATCGAAATTACTAAGAAATAATTGGAATAAACTATTTTGATACTTATCGCGCATTGCGAAAGGGGGCTAGACGGAAAAAATTAAGACCAGAAGGTGTAACGACACTTTTTGATTTTATTACAATTCCTTCACTAATTAATCGAAAGGAACCTCGTTCCATCCAGCTGTCCCTTGACATCTCTCAAGTTTTTTATTTATTATTAAGCATAAATGTAGAAAAAATAATTTCGTTCTCTATGTTATTAAGTATTACCTATTATTTATGTGGTTATTAAATATTATTATATAACTAATATTATAAATGCGAAAGTTCGTTTGTTTATTTGCTCTTATTTCACGGTAAACGGCTCACCGATTACAGCGAAACTTTGCATAGTGGTAGTTTAGCTGTTATACTGTGAATGAATATCCTAACTTAGTTTTTAAGACGTTTCTATGTGGTCTATGTACAAATATATTAAGCATCCAAAGGAATATTTTTTTATACTTTTGACTTTTATTTAATGAATCATAATAAGACAATATTATACACACGTAGGTACTCGAATAAAGTATCAAAAAATACTGTCGGACAACTAGCCAACTTGACTGTCGTTGACGTTTGTATAGAGTTGCCATGTACAAAGTTTGCAAATAATTCCAGGGCCAAGACTCGGTAGCCAGACTCTATTAACGTGAAAGGGTACCGGCGCTCTCTCCATACAAACGTAGTCGACTGTTTCCTCCCTGGATAACACAAGCACAAATATTTTTGGGCCATAAGACCTATAACTGCCATGCCTATGCCCCGATGTTTTAGATATTTTCATTTTCTAATTATTATAGAAATTAAAATGTTAAAAAACAAAACATAGGGGCACGGTCATAGCAGTTATAAGTTTTATGCTACAAAAATATTTGCTCTAGTGTCATTATCCAGGGAGGAAACAGTCGACTACGTTTGTATAGAAAGAGCCCCCAGTACCCTTTCCTCTTAAATTTGCAGCTTTGATTCAAAAGCTCCATAATATTATACTAGCTTCACCCGCCATTTCACCCTCTTGGGGGTGGAATTTTGAAAAACCTTTTCTTAGTGGATATCTAGTATATCTGACGACCCAGTTGGTACAATGGTCACCATGCCGGACTGCCAAACACAGGTTTGCGGATTAGATTCCCGCCTCAGACAAGTATTTATGCTTAGATATTTGTCTTAATGGAGAGGTTCCGGGAAGGCAAAACAATATAATTGAGTGACATTAGTTTCGTATAGTATAAATATTGATGTCTATCGCGTCACGGTGATAGTTGCCAAACTCCACCTAAACGGCTGAACTGATTTCTATGAAATTTTTTGTGTAAGTATATTCGTTAGGTCTGAGATTCGAACAACATATATTTTTTTTAATATGGCAAAATAACGTTTACCGGGCAGCTAGTAAATAAATAAATACTGCAGAAAATTTCACTCATCGCCATCTAGCCCCAAGCTTAGTAACTAGACTTGTGTTATGGGTGCTAGACAACGGTTATACTACTTATAAACTTATCTTTTGTAAAAATATACAATACATATAAACAACCAGACCACAGTCAAAAATCTAAGTATAAATACTAGTCTGAGGCGGGAATCGAACCCGGAACCCTGTGTTTGGCAGCCTGACGTGGTGACCATTGTGAAATGAGATGAGATTAGCGCGTTCAACCCACAAACTCTTCAACTTTATAATACTAGATACGAAGCTTTCAAATCGAAGATCCATGAAATATATGTGGATGTATCGAGTTATTTACAGGAGCAGCGCTATCATCCCACGGTGCGAAACAGACGCTCTGATAATCATGCACCCAGCTGAACTTGAATACGCTCGCGTTCAGCAAGGCCGACATCGCAGCCGGATGGAAGGTAGCGAGGTGTTCTCTGACGTCGTCGGTCTTTGTAGCGTTGTTCGTGTCGCGGGCGACGATCCAACCACCTTCGTCTGCTATCACGCACGTCCAGGTCTCGTTGCATTGTGGTTTGCATTTTGTTTTGTCTTCTTCGTAACACTGTGGAGGGACAGTTAAATAACTGTGCTATCTAGTTCTATTACGACTAGCAGAGCTCCGCGGTTAAACACTCGTAACTCCCTATCCCGTGGGAATATCGGGATAAAAAGCCTGTCTACGCCTATGGGCTATGTTACAGTCAATGAATCAGTGTATCCTCATACCAAATTTCATCAAAATTGGTCCAGTAGTTTCGGAGCCTATTCGTTACAGACATAAAAACAAACAAATAAAATAAAAAAGTCTTTTATCTTTATAAAATTAGTTCAAATCTTAGATGTAGATAGACTTCACGTGCACAAACTCTTTGCAGTTTGAGAAGCTGTTCTACTCAAAATTCCGAATATTGGTTGATGGACTTCATGTACCTTTTAAATAAAATAAATAATCATCGAAAATGAAATCGCATTTCATAAGGCTAAGATATACTGTAGCTCGCATATTACCCCTTTTTAGGAGAAGTATTCTTAGAAAGTTTTGGCACTTTGCGACATATTTTTCAGAAAACTCTAGTCTGTTTTGCTGCTAAGAATTTTTCTAATTGTGCTTGTTTGTTCTTGTTATTACTTACGGGGAAATCAGTGACGGATATCAATTTATCTATGAGATGTTGCGGGTAGAAGTGGTAGCCAGCTACTCCGAGCAGTCCTTTGTCCGTGCTTAACGCCCTTGCTGCAGTCAGCCATTCTGATTTGATACCCAGCTGTAAAAAGTAAGTTAAGCTTATATTGTTATATGTAAGAAGTGAGAAATAGGTTTATACTTTCTATTCTTTTGATATTATAAATCTGAAGAGTTCGTTTGTTTGTTTGTTTGTTTGAACGCGCTAATCTCAGGAACTACTGGTTCGAATTGAAATATTATTTTCATGTTGGATAGTCCATTTATCGAGGAAGGCTATAGGCTACTTTTTATCCCGATATTCCCACGGGATCCGGACTTACGCGGTTAGACAAAAACACAGTTAGTCCTAACGCTTATTTTTTCGGCTTAATTTGGCATAACGCCAAATTGGCAGACTGCGTTTTAGGTACTCAGCGAATAAATGCTTAGATAGAACCTACATTAGGATTTGGATATCCTGATGGTGGTCTGATAGATTTATATCTAGGTAATATCTTCTGTCTAGCCTGATAAAAATCTGCGATAAAATATTATTTATTATTGATATACCAGTAGGTATATATTTTTTGAATAATATTTTGAATAGGTTGCACCATTACGAGGAAAGGGTACCGACGCTTTCTCCATACAAACGTAGTCGACTGTTGTTTCCTCCCTGGATAATGACACAAAAGCTAATATTTTTGCAGCATAAAACTTTTAACTGCCATGACTAATCACCATGCCCCTATGTTTTTTTTTAATCTTAATTTCTATGATAGTTAAAAAGTGAAAATAAAAATACCAAGACATAAGGGAAAAGTCATGGCAGTTATAGGTTTTATGCAACAAAAATATTTGCTCTAGTGTCATTATCCAGGGAGGAAACAGTCGACTACGTTTGTATGGAGAGAACGCCGGTACCCTTTTCTCTTAAGGTTAATAAAAATTCTACTTTCTGCGTAATTAATTACGTAAACATATATAACATCAAATTCCGTTTCATATCATTTTTCTGACGAAATACATAATTAAACTAGATAAATAATACATATTTAATCCATTATGAGGTTCCGAGATTTTCAGTAAGTGCTAAACTCACAACTTCTGTTAAATTTGTGTTTTTGTAAAAGCCTAAGACCCGGTATCTAATCGTAAAATTGTAAAAGATCAATATCAAATCACTTCGAAGAAACGATATGTAAACACGAGGCGTAACTATACGTAATGAAAAATGAGGGAATTATTTATTCTGCGTAATACCGGAACATTGAACTTGAAAAACAAAGAATCCAAACTGTTTGAAGAAAAAAATCGCCTATATTTTTGCCTATCGATAATGTTGAATAGCTAGACAATTTCAATAGTTCCAACACCTTCCAGGCCACCAAAAGATGATCAAAAGAAAATCGCTTATATTTTTGTACCAATCGATAATGTTGAAAAGCTATAAAATTTAAATAGTTCTAACACCTTCCAGACCACCAAAACATGATCCACAAAAGTGTATACTATAAAAATAAGCTACTTCCTTTTATTTGCCATACTATGTTTGTTTCCATGCAGGAATTTATCGATATTTAGCATATATTTAGTAACATTATCGATTGATACAAAAATATAGGTGATTTTCTTTTTTGCAAAACTACAGTTGCGATCCTTAATCTTGCTAGTCTGAAATTCATAATTGCGTTCATCGTTCATAACTGTGTTGGAAGCATGCCCTGAGTAATTCTCAGCTTTTATAAAATCACGAAGGTATGGCGGTAGGCGAGATTTTACTCTATCATTACCGGTGGTGGATTCAGAAAAGTGTTCCTCAGCCTCCTGACAGGAGTGACCGGTGCATGTATGACCAATGTCCCCGGTCTAGCCACTGCTCGCTGATACCATGGTTCAGAAGGTCCATATGACCAGACAGCACCGCTTGGTGGGGACGCGTGCTGGCTAGTCGCGTGATATTGCTGCCATCGAGTTAGACCACTCTCTGAAAAAAATCAATACTTTTTCTTCTTCTTTCCTGCAATATGTTTTCCAATATTGGATGGTACGATATTCAGGGACTCGTCATACAATTTTATTTTAGTTATTTATTTTATTTTATTCGACAGACAAACACCACTAATCACAAACATATAAATCAACCTTACTTACTAAAAACCATTTAGAAGTCTCCGCATATATCTTGCTAAACGCTTATACGCATTGCATAAAAACAGAAGTATCTACTTGACTAATAAATAATGAAATTAATAATAATTAACAAAGAAAGGAAATTATATACTTAAGAACAGATAATTTAAAATATACTTATATATAATAAAAAACTAAACATGAAATATAGTTAAGAGAATAAATAAAGTTAAGAGTCCGCCATCAATCAACGAGATGTTAATGCTCTTTTAATACGGAGGAGGTGTTAAAGAGATCCAATAACAACAATAGTAGTGTCTCTTTAGAAGATGTCGCTCATCTTTTTAGCCTCGAACGAAAATGGTATCATTTTGTTTAGCTCTCAGTAGTAAGTCAACTTACCCACTGAATGTTTTTCTTTAAAGTAAACTAAAAATAGCTTATGCAGCTCTTAAACCCATTTTAAAATAACCTAACAACTATACATAATACAAAATACATAGAGATCAAAACTAAAATAATTACTTACTAAAACTAAAATCTAAAAACAATCAAACAATAACAATACAGCATCTATACATACCATAAAGGAAGGTCATGATACATACAGACACCCACAAGCAACAACACAATGATTAATTTTCCTTTTTTACCCACTGAATGTTAGAGCGTAGTGACTCTATGGCTAGTCAAATCTCTACAGTATCCACTATTTTCGATCGTTATTTTTATGTGACTTCTGCAGCACAGTTACCACTTATTTTGTGCTCTGATTCCCATAGTATAAGTTTCAAGCCTGGGACGCGTTCATAATGACTAACTGTTCTGCACAATGGTGCTATTTGTAACATTGACCTTTGTGAGCGTGATCACATGAGACCCCATGAGTTTCTTGTGCCTTCTTCTCATTGGTGGGCGCGTACCGAAGGCACACATCCTAACTTAGTTTTTTTTTAAGACGTATCTATGTGATCTTTATGGATCTTTGTACAAATGTATTAAGCATCCAAAGGAATAAAAAAATTGACTTTGACTTTGCCGCAGGAATTTTTTGCCTTGTTTGGGGCTATATTAGTTGGCTCCAAGAAGCTGTAGTGTGCACAGCGGCCACACCCTGGCAAGCCACGTCGACCCGTGGACTAAACCTAGCAGAGGGGGCTGTGTGTGTGTCTTTGAATGCACATAGTCGGGCGGGTGATCCTCCGTGTAGCACACGAAGACTACTTCGGCAAGAAGAGGCGAGCACCGTTGGTATAACAAATGTTTCGGCGAACTTGGCGATGTAGCACGGCAAAGTAATAGGCCGCAGAGGGCGTATATCAAGGATCTACAAAATGATATACGGCCAACTTACTGCATCTTTCTATCTCTTTCCAGTCGTATTGGTCTCCAATCCATTGGTCTTTGAGATAAAAGACGAGAGAGTGGGCTTGCACCGGCGCAACTGTTTGTCCACTTAAATAAAAATCACGCGCAGATGACCTTGGCAATATCTTACTGGCTAAACGAGACTCGAAAAGCCCTACGGCGATGGAGCTTTGGTGGTGGAGTGAGGGACGACGATGTGTCCAATCTTTAGCTGGAGCTCTGCACGTAGGCGATCAGACGATCAGTGGTCGCTCCCAGAATCGACTGGGGCGGGAGGATGGGTTCGGCAGCACGTCTGATGACAAAGCAGGCCTATTTAGGAACGCTCTGCTTTCCCCTGCACAGGGGAGGGGCCTAGAAAAGGTGGCCTAAAAATAGTCCGCTTCCCCCACTAACCAGGTGGCAAACCGCGGTCATCTGGACATCGATATAACGCGGTCGAAGGAAACATAAAATAGACACTTCAAAGACAGACTTAATAATCGGAGCGTGGAATGTTCGAACCCTTTTAGACGATACCAATAACCTGTGTCCTGAGAGGAAAACTGCTCTGATCGCGAGAGAACTGGCTCGCTATAAAATTGACATTGCCGCATTGAGCGAGACCCACCTCAGTGATACCGGTGATCTTCGTGAGGAACTCGGGGGGTACACTTATTATTGGAGTGGAAAGCCTGCGGGGGAGCGAGCTGCGAGTGGTGTTGGATTTGCGATTCGTAACAATTTGGCAGACACCTTATCTGAGCTGCCAAAAGGTGTAAATGACCGCATTATGTCCCTAAGAATTCGGCTTAGAAACAAAACTGCTATTCACTTTGTGAGTGTATATGCTCCTACACTTCCGTCCTCAGACGAGGAAAAGGCTAAGTTCTATCAGGAGTTGCGCTGTGTTCTGGAACGCATTCCTACAAAAGACAAGGTGGTTTTGCTGGGTGATTTCAATGCGCGTGTGGGAAGAGAGTTTGAACTGTGGAATGGAGCTCTTGGCCGCCATGGAGTCGGAAGATGTAACGCCAATGGTTTGGAACTTCTGACGCTGTGCGCAGAATTTGAGTTTTCGATCACCAACACCTATTTTCGCCTGCCAGACAAACTTAAGACCACATGGATGCATCCTCGATCACACCACTGGCATCTCTTAGATTATGTGATCGTTCGAAAAAGAGATCTGAAAGACGTATGCATAACGCGAGTGATGAGAGGTGCACAGGGTTGGACTGATCACCGACTTATTCGATCTAAGTTGTGCGTCTCACTGAGAATGCCACGAAGGTCATGTCACAAGACCCCAGCAAGGCTCGATGTCACAAAGCTAGTTCACTCTGAAGACCTTCAAAAAGAGTTCGATGAAGCTTTCGGTGCCCTACCGTCCTCTTCTATAGAAGCATCTATAGATGAAGGATGGCGTGAATATGCCAAAAATCTCCATGCATGCGCTCTACATGTCATTGGCAAGCCATGCAGGAAACACCAAGACTGGTTTGATGCTACAGACATGGAGATCCAAAGGCTCGTAGAGAATCATAGGCGCGCCTTTAGCAGTCAGTCGAGTGTCTCTGAAAGAAGAGCTGCGCAGCAGAAATTAAAACTGAGGGTCAGAGAGCTGAAAGATAGGTGGTGGGCTGGAAAAGCCAAAGAGTTACAAAGCTACGCAGACTGTAACCTGACAGGCAAGTTTTTCGAGGGCATACAGGCTGTTTTTGGACCGAGGATTAGAAAGACAGCACCAATTTACTCTCGCGATAAACAACACCAACTGACAGATCAGAACGAGATATTAGCGAGATGGGCTGAGCACTTTAATGAGGTTTTGAACCCTGCTACGCAGAGTGCTGATCTTGTGTATGTCAACACAATACCGAGCTTGCCTGTTTGTGAGGATCTGGCTGACCCACCAACTTTTGTGGAATTCTCTACCGCGCTCAGCAAACTTAAGAACGCCAAAACACCTGGAGCGGACAGCCTTCCATCCGAGATTTATAAGCATGGTGGACCTAATATCAAGTCTAGATTATTTGACATAATTTTGGATGTTTGGGAATCCCAGGTCGTTCCTCAGGACTGGAAAGACGCTTCAATCTGCAAATTGTACAAGGGAAAGGGCAGTGTGTCTGACTGCGGCTCCTATCGGGGCATATCCTTGCTGTCGACAGCGGGTAAGGTGCTGGCACATATTTTGAACTCCCGCCTGGGAAGGTTGGCTGAAAAGATACTTCCGGAGTCACAGTGCGGCTTCCGCCCGAACAGAGGGACGGTCGACGCCATATTTGTTGTTAAGCAGATACAGGAGAAGAGCCTAGAGCAGAACACCCCTCTTTATATGTGCTTCGTGGATCTTGAAAAGGCTTTTGACCGCGTACCACGTGAGGCTCTTTGGGCTGTCCTTGCTAAGTCCGGATGTCCTGGAAAGCTTACCGCCTTGATTAGGCAATTTCACGACAATATGAGGGCTCGGGTGATGCATGAGTGCGATTTCTCGGAACCCTTCCCGGTTACCAGTGGAGTGAAACAGGGTTGTGTGATGGCTCCCTCCTTGTTCGCGATTTACTTTGCGGTGGTGATGGATGATGCTCTCGGGAGGTGTAGTGAACAAATCCAATTGAACGTGCGAACGGATAGGAGCGTGTTCGACCTATCTCGATTCAAAGCGAGGTCCCGATGTACCAAACTACCTATTATGGATATTCTCTACGCAGATGACGTATGCCTGATGGCGGACAGCATAGAGGCTTTACAGTGCTATCTCGATGCCTTGCATAGCTCGTGCCTTAGATTTGGCTTGGTTATAAGCATTACGAAGACCCAGTTGCTAAAGCAACCGCCGAGAGGATGTGCTACGGACCCTTGTGCGCTTACCATCGATGGAACAATCCTGGAAGAAGTCACCAATTTTCGGTACTTAGGCTCCCACATTAGGAATGACAATAGGCTTGCTTCTGAGATCCCCGCACGCATAGCAGGAGCCGCTGCCACTTTTGGCAGGTTGAACCAACGCGTGTGGAAGTCTCATGACATCACGCTACGAACGAAGCTGGCAGTTTATCGTGCCATGGTATTGCCTATCCTTTTATATGCGTCGGAGACTTGGTGCCTATATAAAAGCGATATCAGGAAGCTAGACGCTTTTCACATAAAATGTTTGCGTTCTATTCTGCGCATCAAATGGCAGGATCGTGTTACGAATGCTGATGTTCTTCGTCGCTCAGAGATCTATGGCGTGGAAGCTCTATTGATGGGGGGACAATTGCGCTGGTGCGGCCACGTTCAACGAATGGATGACTGCAGACTACCGAAAAGTGTTTTCTACTCGGAGCTCTCTGGTGGAAAGCGCAGCTCTGGTGGGCAGTACCTTCGTTATAAAGATATGTTTAAGCGTAATCTTGTCGCATGCAGCCTGCCGATAGAGCAGTGGGAAAAGGATGCCGAGGCTAGGTCGGTCTGGCGTTCGAAGGTTAAGACAGGCATCTCAAACTTTGAATGTACTCGCCTCTCCGACCTCGACCTGAAGCGCCAAATTCGTAAGAGTCGACCGAAACCTGCCTATAACTACACCTACAATGACACCGGTCAGCTCTACTGTGCGGCTTGTGACCGGGTGTTTAAGACGAAGTTCGGATTTGCCAGCCACATACGAGCACATGCCAGGAGATAGTCCAGGGTCGCCATCGTCGGACACGACGCGGACGACATCATCATCAGTTACATAGCTGAAGTTTTGCTTCGATCGGCATCTTAAATCTTTAAATGAAAAGTATTAAACTGACCGCTTGCAAAGAATGCAGTGGAAGATCCAAGTTCACACGTGGAACAATCACGATCTGTATCATGTTCTTCATGTTCTCTTGCCCACTTCTCTGTGGCAATAGCTTCCTTGCACAATTTCGCCATCAAACCTTCATCACCTGTGTACAATAAAATATTTTTACTAACTTATACCCGAGATTTTGGCTATATAGATATTGATATTTCATATTTCCGATACTGGTACTTGTACGTGTACTTGTATACAGGCTGTTTTCCCGCAATTAGACCCTTTTTAATTAGGTCCTTTTTGCGTGAGGATGGAGTAGGGTTGTCCAGCACCTACTGTCCTCTCAGCTTAGTCGACCATATCCAGAGGAGAGAACTTGTCAATACTTCTGGAGCCAACTAAGCCGCGGGTTTCATCACGATGTTAGAGATTTTGTCTATGTAGATATTTCTATTTCATCAATTCGATACTGGCATCAAAGCATGCTTAGAACAAACAAACAGACTTCAGTATTCCAGTTTTGACGTGATAACGTCTTATAAATCGATGAATACCTGCACTCACAAAAAGTGTGCCGTCATGTCACGTTACCGTAATTGCCAAGGTAACCATAGCAACGTATCGAAGTATGCAAAATGGTAAGTAATGTCAACAATACAAAAGACTTCTTTTGACGTTATCACATAAAATTATCGTCATGTTATCGTCCGTAAACAGACTTACAGAAAACTTTTTTTTTCTTTATGACATCACGAGGTCGGTACATGACAGGCGTATTTACTATGTGATTTCTATCTTCCATCAAGAAAATGTTAACAACATCGTTATCGGATCAAATGCCTACGTACACTGATAAGTTTTTTCTAAAAGCGTCGGGGGTATCGGTGAGAAATTATACTTTGTCTTTTTCATAGCAAAATTTGGTTCGTCACATCTTCGTCTGATGAAGTGCAGTATTTCGGCTTCTCGAGTATCAAAATGAGGTTCTACATGTCTGCAATAAAGCCTGGAAAGAGATACGAAAATATTCATGTTTGTAGACATTACTTGTTCAAAGCTTCATTTTGTGAGACATTTTACATATAGGTTGGGAAAGATCCTGATCGATAAGTAACCTTCACCTATCTAGAAATTCTTTCGAGATGGAGATCAATAACTTCTTAGAGCACGGAACTTCTAAGGAACCTTAAGAGGAAAGGGTACCGACGCTTTCTCCATACAAACTTAGTCGAATGTTTCCTCCCTGGATAATGACACTAGCAGAAATATTTTTGTTGCATAAAACCTATAACTGCCATGATCATGCCCCTATGTCTTCGTTTTTTTTTCTAATTATCATAGAAATTAAGATTTAAAAAACAAAAAAAAGCAACATTGGGGCATGATTATGGCAGTTATAAATTTTATACAACAAAAATATTTACTATATTGTCATTATCCAGGGAGGAAACAGTCGACTAAGTTTGTATGGAGAGAGCGCTGGTACCCTTTCCTCTTAATGTTTAAAGTTCCATATTTATATATTAGATTTGGCGGTTTAAGCTGTGCGAGTAGCGTTAGTTTAAAATTCAGCAGCTTCATAATATTCTTAGTTTATTGTTTGTTGATGGATCTTACCAATCAGGATGTAAAGCGAAGTCAGTTCTCGACAAAGTCTTCAAAGCTTCTTCAGCGAACTCCTTCGTGAAGCTTGTCTCTGGTACAATATGATGTCTGTTATACGGTGGAATCACGACCACAGCTGTGTAGTGGTCCATGACTCTCTTCCAATGGTACTCTCGCATCTCCGTGTGAACTCTCAATCCATATTCGAAGATGTTTTTTCCGTACATCGTCATATTTCCCTTTTCCTTATCTATCACCATTGATCTGCGGAGCTGATGATTATTTTATGAGAATAAAGCGACCAGGACTTTACAGGTTGCATGGCTTTTGGTCCGATATATTTTAGGAGCAATAACAGAATATTTAAATAAATAAATATTGCAGGACATTACACACATCGCCATTTAGTCCCAAGCTAAGTAACCAGACTAGGTGTGCTAGACAACGAATATACTACTTATATTATTTTCTTTTTTTGTAAATATATACTTATAATACATAGAAACAACCAGACCACAGACAAATATCTAAGCATAAATATTTGACTGAGGCGGGAATCGAACCCGCAACCTTGTGTTTGGCAGTCCGGCATGGTGACCATTGTGCCAACTGGGTCGTCAAATATTTCTTGTATATCAATAAGTCGTCACATATTTATCAAAAGGAAATCAGAAACCCGCCATCTTAAATGACAGCCGTTATAAAAAGATTTCCGAGTTCCCTTTTTTAATCTATCTTTAGGAATCTTAAATTAGTAGCCGAACATCCTGTATAGATTTAATATATTCTTATAAAATACCAATATGCTTACTTTAAGCCAATCCCCAGGGTAGTGTCGTGGAAAATGATCAACCGCAGGCTGTTCCAAGTCTAGGAAGTCCACAGTCCTGTACCCCGGCTTCAAAATGTCTCCATCAAACTGTCAGTATAATGATATCAGTACCTGGATGACCGAGCTTTGCTCGGTATTTTTTTTTTACTTAGTCTAACCTCAAAGCAAACACTCATTGACTTCGTGTTACTTAAGACGCTCTTCCAGTACCGTGTGTAGGCCCATACATTACCTTAGCCCCCGCTCTCAAAAACGTAGCGTGCTGCGTGCTAACTGTTATATTTGATCGATATGCAAAACATTTTAGCATTATTATCCACAAATATAGTTCCTAGAGGTCAAAACCTATCATTTGATTCATTTTTAGAAACAAACGTTAGCTATTTTTGAATAAAACCCGATAAATGATCTAATAATTCTCTATTTTCTAACATTTTTTTTATCGAACGAAGTTGTTCATATCATGTTTTCAACCACAATAAACAAAAATATGGTTATAAAACTACAATATCCATTTATATCAAATAACAAAAAAAGAGTATTTGATTTCTTAGATTTGCTTAAAACAAAGGTCGATTTTGGTAGCTTTATTAGCACCTGCCCTTAACAACGCCATCTGCTGGAATAACTTTATTGCTCACAAAAAATAGTATTAGTAGTTCGCCAATAGATGTCAGGAAGTCATATTTTTCAGATAAAAAAAGTAAGTTTCGATAAAACACGAATAAAATGACATTTTCTAAAAATTATTCCTAGCTAGATCGATTTGTCGCCCGTGTGTTGTGTATACCAAATTTCATGAAAATCGTTGGAGCCGATTCCGAGATTCCAATTATATATATACAAGAATTGCTCATTTAAAGATATAAGATATAATTTGCTATAAGTTTTAAACTTAATTCTTCAGACCTAACACTTAACACAGCTACTGAAGCAAGGATCTTTTATAGCTCTATCTATTATATTAAAAACTAGCTACGCCTCGCGGTTTCACCCGCGTAAGTCCCGATCCTTCCTCGATAAATGGACTATCCAACACAAAAACATTTTTTTCTTTGTGTGTGTTTAATGTTAAAGTTGTCGTGTGCCTGTACCAAATAAATGTTTTTCTTTCTTTCTTTTTAATTCGAACTAGTACTTCCTGAGATTAGCGCGTTCAAGCAAACAAACAAATTCTTTAGCTTTATAATATTAGATATAAGAAACAACCAGACCACAGACAAATACCTAAGCATACTTATCTGAGGCAGGAATCGAACCTGCAACCCTGTGTTTGGCAGTCCGACATGGTGACCATTGTGTCAACTGTCATTCTCCGAATATACAGTATACAGAGTTATTGGTAATTATACTAGCAAGCCGTTGAGGGCTACTTCTGTGCACCTTAGGTAAACCTAACCTCAAAATTTTCAAAAAAAAAAACATTCGAATGCCAAAAAGTCGTAGAACAAAAGTTGTTTGTTTAGATGCACAGAAGTAGCCCTCAACGGCTTGCTCGTATAATTACCAACAACCCTGTATTCTATGAATTCTAGCTATATTATAAAAACATGTACATACAGTTGGTTTGATGTTATCGTGTAACACAATGTTTCCGCGATGATCAATAATGAAAAGGGTTCCACCACCTCCCAACTGTAAAAAGAAATTAATGAAAAAAAAAGGAAAGAGAATATGTTTACAACAAGTAATTTTCTGATTGACTTTTAAAGTTACGATTTACTGCTAACAGGAAAGGGTACCGGGCGCTCTCTCCATACAAACGTAGTCGACTGTTTCCTCCCTGGATAATGACACTAGAGCAAATATTTTTGTTGCATAAAACTTATAACTGCCATGATCATGCTTTGTTTTTTAAATCTTAATTTCTATGATAATAAGAAAATTAAAAAAAAAACAAGACAGAGGCATAGTCATGGCAGTTATAGGTTTTATGCAACAAAAATATTTATGCTAGTGTCATTATCCAAGGAGGAAACAGTCCACTAAATTTGTATGGAGAGAGCGCCGGTACCCTTTCTTAAAATAAATATATTACCACTATTTTCTATATTATTTACCATTTATTTGTGCCACAAAATATATAAATGTCATGAATATTTACTAACATAGTTGGGTACTTACTGAATATTTTCGATATTGGATACTAACCTGATGATAAGGCAAAATCAATTTCAAGTGCTCAATGGGAATATCGACACCTGCTACACCCAGAAGTCGATTTACAGGATACTGAAAAGATAAAGAGATTAGTACACAACCTGTCATAGTAAATACTAGATTGCAATCTATACATATAAAATGCTTTTCTATACATATAAAATGCTTTTCTATACATATAAAATGCTTTGTACTGAATGACTGACTGACTGACTGACGGATCAACGCAGAGCCTAAACCGCTGATCATAGAGACCTGAAACTTGGAGGTTATTTGTGTGACGTAGGCATCGTATAAGAAAGGATTTTCCGAAATTTTACCCCTAAGGGGGTGAAAAAGGGGGGAAAAGTTTGTATGGGACAACGTAATTTCCTGATCCATTTTCGACTTCTATGCGGACGAAGTCGCGGCCATAAGCTTAAGCATAAGCATGGGCATAAGCTGAGCTGACTGACTGACGGATCAACGCACAGCCTAAACCGCTGATCGTAGAGATTGAAACTTGGAGGATGTGTTCCTTGTATGACGTAGGCATCCGATAAGAAGAGATTTTAGAAAATTCCACTCTTACGCGGACGAAGTCGCGGGTGTCAGCAAGTATACATAGATAAATCTAACAAATTGAGATAAAGCGTGTAATCACCGTCCTCGTGGAGTTTCGTTGTTTTTCCTGAAACAACAAACATTAAGGTTATTATTATTAAATTCTTAGGACTTTAGGACATTCGCCATCTAGCCCACAAGCTAAGTAACTAGACTTGTGTTATGGGTGCTAGACAACGGAAGAATTACTTCTAATAATTCTAGAAAACTCATATACTTTTCTTATATAACATAGAAACAATCAGACCACAGACAAATATCTAAGCGTAAATACTAGTCTGAGGCGGGAATCGAACCCGCAACCCTGTGACCATTGAGTCAACTGGGTCGTAATTAAAATGGGTTTAGATGAATTATTCAGAAAATATTTTAAGTAAGTTTAGAAGAGGAGAGGCCCGAGAATAGAACCCTGTATAATTACGCTCGAAGCGCCTTCAGATCGGTTTTAGAAAATCAGGAAGTTCTCATATCAACTTTCTATATTGTAGAAATACCTACTTACCTCATTTAGAACTACTGTAATATTCTGTAAAAGAAAAAATAGGATTAGGTGTTTATACCTTTATAACAATAGATACAGGTGAAAGGGTACCGGCGCTCTCTCCATACAAACGTAGTCGACTGCTTCCTTCCTGTATAATGACACTAGCACAAATATTTTTGTTGCATAAAACTTATGTCTTGGTTTTTTTCATTTTCTAAATATCGTAGAAATTAAGATTTAAAAAACAAAACATAGGGGCATAGTCATGGCAGTTATAAGTTTTATGCAACAAAAATATTTGCTCTAGTATTAGTATTCAGAGAGGAAACAGTCGACTACGTTTGTATGGAGAGAGCGCCCGGTACCCTTTCCTATAAAGAAAGAGCGTACATTTGTAAAAATGCGATTAACACGTAGCTAACGTCGTCGCAAACATACCAAAATTAGATAGATCTTAATCAAACACTCCTAAGTAGTTTTAATTTCAATTCCATGTTACGATATAGTTCTAATAGTTTTGTTGAATCATCACTAATGTAATCATCAGCATCACTTTACATCAGTGATGCAATCAATTTAAATAGAAATTAGGTTAAGTATTTAGATTAGTCATACGCACTTCTAAGGTGGTGCTCTCGAATACAGGCACCGAAATGCTTATTGTTAATCTGTAGTTTACGTCTTCTAAAGGTTCTTCGTAATAAAATCCGTATTTATCCTGGAAAATATATATAAACAATTACTTCAAATATGGGCCAAATATGTGCACTTGGTTCCCAATTATATTTTTGTGCCTGTTGCTGGGAAGACGTTGGGGTGCTGGGGAGACGACACCAAAAAATTAGTTAAAGAGTTGGGCGATAGGATTAGGGGGAATGGGGGTGACTCCCGCTCCGGCTCGTTTCTGGCGCAGAGGTTAGCCATCGCCATTCAGCGCGGCAATGCTTCTAGCATTATAGGAACCTTTACGCCGGGTACGATTCACTTCATTTATTTGTATTTATAATGTCCAATATGTATGTCTTTTTCTATTTATAACGATGTATTTATGAAAAAAAAATTACTTCATAATGTCTGTAATTAAAGAAATATCGATTATCGGGGATTTACCAATTTTTGTCTATATGTGTTGTCTCATTAATATAGACTATATTTTGTATTGGGAACTTTTTCAAATTAAAAGAAAATATATCTTACGAGACTTGTCTGATGCAAATGGTCTTTTTTTATTTGAGCTGGACTGAGGAGTTTGTTCTTATCAATTCTTAGTTGACGATATCGGTACATCTGTTCGGCGCTTTCTTTCATTTTCCATTGATCTTCTCCTCTTCGAGGATCCTGTTAACGTTAAAAAACTATTTAAATACTAGCTGCGCCCCGCGATTTCACCCGCGTAACTCCCGAACACAGCGCCATCTATTGGGTGTATTTGGAACCTAGATGTCAAACAATATTGAAGAATTTTATCGATGAATCAACGTACACCGCCATCTATGAGAACTTCATAAAACTAAACAGTAAATAAACACTTACTTAAGAAACCATTAATTGATACATTTTATTCGTTTACATTCACGACATAAGCGAATAATTCAGATGATTACTATCCTATCCAGTAAGTTAGACCAAAATACAGGTACATGTGAAATTTGATTGAAGTTTGAAGTTCAGTAGTTTTGGAGTTTATTAGCAACATACATCGTGACACAAGATTTTTATATAGGTATACAGATTGTACACCGGGTTTTATCTACGTCAGTTGCGATTCTATGGAAATATCGGGATAAAAAGTAGGTCTCCATTTCTCTACAGTATACCAAGTTCCATCGCAATAGGTTTAGGAAGTAACCAACAATAACACATCACTTGTGATTGAGAGGCTTCTCTATCACAAAGCTTGCGCATTTACTAAAAAGTAGTAGTAAACACTTCAGTTATTCTTACCTCGACATGGGCGTAAACATCGCTGAAAGCTCTAATACGTTCCTTTCTCTGATGTACAAGTGGTCGCTCCAAAACCCTGAGGATCTGCAGAACCTGCTCCGTCACGTCAGCATGGGTGATGAGCTCAGCAAAGTACCCATCGCGATCGCAGCTGACAGAATGCCCGTACTCAAAGCTATTGTCTCTAAGGCCGTACGGATCGTGTAACCATAGCGTGAACAATCTAAGAAAAAATATTGTGTGAAAAATCTTGAAAAATAAAATTATCTAAGTACTAACTGGATTCGTTCGATATTTTAAGATTTTAACTTAAGGCCTACTTACTTAGACAGAAAAACCGGAAGTGCCTTACAAAGCTTGTAATTCACGTTTTTGGACAAAAAACTTGAGAGGTGTCAAGGGATACCCGGATAGAACGAAGAAAGACGAAACGAAAATAACTGGCTTGCTTTCTATGAGAGAGAGAGAGATACAGAGAAACACGCGCACGCCACACGGCTTAAAACTATAGCAAACAGTGTAAAAAAAACAAAAAAGTCTTAATTTTTTCCGTCTTGCTCCCTTTCGCAACGCTCGAAAAGGAATTTTGTTCCAATATGATTCACAGAATAAACCTATTTTGAGTAAAATCGGTTAATAAGAGGCCTCCGCAATTCAGATGTTATAAAGAGCAATGTAAGATCTCATACCTTATTTTACCATGGGGATCGATTTCCCTCATTAGAGCAGTGTGATTATCATACAAACAATCTGTGAGGAGTACGATAGCTTGCTGACAGGAGGGCGGTCGGTCTGGAGTACCGCGCTGTTGTTTGAGTAGTCGTACTGCTGCGATCAAGATGTCCTCCATCCACGTCTGGTTGTTCATTCCGAACGGTTTCAGGGCTGCTACCATTGCAGCCGTGTTCACATGATTTGCCTGGCACAAAATATTTATCATTACTTTAATTTGAATCAATAGCTTTTTGTAGTCTTCTCGAATAGGCAATTAAATTGAACTACAGACTAACTAAACTACTATTGAACTACAGACTAAACTAAATTGAACTACAGACTAACTAAACTGAAGACACTGTCACCTTGCTGGACATTTCACACATTGCCATCTAGCCCCAAGGTAACTAACTAAACTTGTGTTATGAGTGCTAGACAACAGATATACTACTTATATACTTTTTTTGTAAATAAATACTAAATAAATTTATTTATTTATTTTATTTAATAAATTCAGTACACAAGAAAAACACAAAAAAAAAGATTACATTACAAAGTTATTACTAAGGTAAGTCTAACCCTGTGAAGAGTTTTCTGCCGACAGACCTCTAGGGAATGGAAATAATATACATATACATAGAAACAACCAGACCACAGACAAATATCTAAGCATAGATACTTGTCTGAGGCGGGAATCGAACCAGCAAACCCTGTGTTTGGCAGACCGGCATGGTAACCATTGTGCCAACTGGGTCATCGCAATCTTGTTAACATTAAAAAAAACTTACTGGTACAAGTTTATCAGCAAAGCAGCTAATTGGAGACTCCAACTCTACATTGAATCTCAACACATTGACTCTGTCATCGTCGGTTAATGCATTGAGTAGAGCAAGGGTAAACTGGTCAGAGATATATCTATTTGTAGAATTGTTCATTGAACCCGACGCATCCAAAAGAATTAACACATCCCTTGGTGCTCCTTCAGCATTCACATACCACGAACGGAGACGGCAGTCGTAAATGTCGTGATTCACATCGTAGTTTTCTTTAAACATATCTTTCCATGTCGCAGCTGAAAAACCATAAGCGAAACATGAGAAAAATAAAATGTATAAAAAACTTGTACTTGTACTTGAACGGGCTGTTTTTCGCAATTAGACCCTTTTTAATTGGGTCTTTTTTGCGTGAGGATGGAGTAGGCTTGCCCAGCACCTACTACCCTCTCAGCCTAGTCGACCATTTCCAGAAGAAAAACTAGTCAATACTTCTGAAGCCTACTAAGCTGCGGGTTTTATCATGATGTTTTTCTTCACTGTAAGAACAATGTCAATTAGCGCACATACATTTTTCTTAAGAAAAATGCATTGGTGTACGGCCGGCCGGGATTCGACCCCACGACCTTCAGAATGAAAGTCGAGGTATCTACCGCTAAGCCAACACCGCTCTTGTATAAATGTATAAACAAGCTTTATTATTATTTGATTTACCAGGATAGTGCCTCATAAATCCCGATGCGCTGCAAAAATACTGAAAATCAATTGTAGAATCTTGGGCGTAGTTCTTTTGAAACGCAGAAAGCAATCCTTCTGACCAATATAGATGAGGTAGAACGCGGTAGTCTGCAACATAACAGAGTACTTATCTGAGTTTCTTTCTAAAATAATAGCAATATACTGGAGCCATAATAAAACATAACAGTGTTGTCTCACCGCAGTCGAAAACTTCCGTAGCAATATGTACGCTGGTTTTAGCCAAAGAGACAGAAGCGTCAAAGTGCTTGCTCGGATGGAGTTTCACTTTATTTATACTTCTGCATTCTAACGGTATCTGGTACTTTTCGTCTTCTGGGACTATTTCCGGTTGTATTATTTTCATTTTTACTTCATCTAAATTCTGAAATTATTATAAAGAAGAGTTTGTATGTTTGTTTGAACGCGCTAATCTCAGGAACTAATGGTTCGAATTTTAAAAATATTTCTGTGTTGGATAGTCCATTTATCGAGGAAGACTTTTCCCACGAGATCGGGACTTATGCGTGTGAAACCGCGGGGCGAAGCTAGTGTTGAAATACAAAGCAATTACATTATGCTTATCTTAGTCAATATTTATGTTTTTTATGCAGAATATTCAAAATTCGAATTAGCTCATTTTGAGTATTGGGACACTATTTCATTGACAGATGAGTAGGTATCTAATTGTTTTGCATACCTTAGTGGTCATATTGATTTTAGCGTCGAGCCTTATCACACTAATTGATCAGACACTTTATGATAACTTCATTTTGCTAATAGCATATCAATGTCGGGTGTCTAGTAAACATCATTTAGGAAGTAAATTATTTACCTAGTAATTAGTAGTCCATTGTAATGTTACCGCCAAATTTATCTACAAGTTCTATGCCAGGTAGTTAATAATACTCCTTCAGTAAGTTATATAGTTTCAGTATTATTGTAAACATTTTGACTAAGGCTACTATCAGAAAAGGAAATAATAATAAGAAATAATGGACATGTTTTTGATAAAATACTAGACGATAAAAAACTTAGCCAAGTGTGTAACTACCTAAGAGAAAATGGTTTCGTAGGCATGAAATATAATAATTGCGGTATCTTTACAGGTTTTATTTTTAAGTTTTATGGTTTCCTAAGACTTATCATCATCCGAGCGATGTTCCCGGTTGCATCCCTCTCGGGAGCCTGGGGTCCGCTCTCCTACTTTTACGCCTCCACTTCGCACTGTGGTTTTCTAAGACTACCGCATCTAAATCAGTCATTTTTTTCATTAAAAATAATGTAGGATTAATATAAAGTTAAGTTATACGAACCACACTATAATCAAATGTATAATTTTTCGGTGCCGGTGTTTTGGGAGTGGCAATATCCTCAGCTTTTCTCATAATGTCCTCGACCGCCTTAGCCCTCCTAGTCAGAAGCTCTTCCATATCACGTGCCATTTTGTCCACGATCGCTGAACCGTCTCGGACTTCCATTTTGATTCCAGCGAAGCCTTTGAGGAGTTCTTCTCTACGAACTACCCGTTGTTCCATTTCTATGAGGCTTTTTGATATTTCTTCAGCCCATTCTTGGATTCTGACAATAAGATTTAATTCTGGTGTGTACTAACTATTTATAACATTAACAAAAGTCAATAAATTACTGCTGATTTATAGTGCTTTTAAAAGTTTGCAAAATACCTATTAGTTCATGTGTAGTGTCTAATAATCCATTGCAAACAATTATGTGATTTTAATTTACAAATTGACTGTAAGCAAATATCCTATACGTTAAAAAGTCAACATCCTTAGTAAAGACTTACAAATCTGTCGTTATTATTTTAGTAACATCGGTCTTGTCCGATGTTGGTATCGGTGTCAACTTCACTTTCTCATAATTAGTAATCCTCACGGGATCTTGTTTAGTTTTATTCGTCTTTATAATCCTTAGCTCGTGTTCTTCTAAATTCTTCTTTATTGCAGCTATTGTTTTGTTTTGGGACGGCTTGTTTTTTATAGATTCGGCTTTAGAAAGTAAGAGGAGGAGAATTAGTGATTTTAGAACCATTTTTAAATAGTCATGCTGCTTAGCCATTCGGAAGGAAATGCCTCTAACGTGTTGGAAGCTCGGAACTATGTACGGACGTTTTGGACGATAGCATTTTAGGTTATTTCAAAAGTACTTTCGGACGAATCACATTTAATTTATTATTGATTAATTGACACGATAGTAGAAATTTTTTTGTATTTTTATTTATTATTCAAAGATTTAGGTATGTGTACTTTATTAAATTGAATATTTTTAGTTATTTTAAATTAATTAAACGTATATCTTTTAGTTCTTCACATATTGTTATTTCACTATTGGATCGTAGATATGCATGGTGCGCTTAGATATAGGGCGGGCGGGATACTGAAGGCTCGATCACTCGGCATGGTTGGGGCGGGCGGCTGAGGCGCCCGACATCCTGGCGCCGTATCTCGCCTACTAGCTACTGTCTGTTGACTCTATTCGCGTATCTACTTGTTTTAGGTACATGTTTTTCGTTAGTTTCACATAGACTGATCATAAAAGAGATACTACAAACCTAATTGTAAGACAGTTATTTAGACAGTTAATTAGCACAGAATCTCATAGGAAAATAGATAAATAGAAACATTTTATTTGTACTACACACAAGAAACATAAAATAAAAAGCTTAATAACTGAAACATTGTAAAAATAGGCGACTTTATCACTAAAAGCGGTAATATATTTGTATGGAGAAAACAATACCCGTGCTCTTTTTTTGAATAGGTGAAAAAACAGAAACGATATGAAAAGATAGAGAAAATTAAAATGTATTCTGAAACGAAACCCTATGTATCTTAACGAGTAAGTACATACCTTACTATTAAATTTTCGTTAGTTTATCTAAATGTTTTAAATCAATTCCTATGTAACCTAGGTACTTACCTTTCTTCGATAAATTAATACAAGAAAATCATTGATAACGAAGCGGTCTTACTCATCTTGTAGATTTAATTGCATGATTAGCTACTCAACCTGATTGGGTATAAAACATTTTTGGGCAAGGAAATGAAATTAAATCATAGTCCATTGTCAACATGAAAGGTAGATTTACGTACATTTTTATTAGTCGTATTCAAATATTAACCCTTTATTAATAAAAAGTGTACAAACAGTGAATTAAACATTTTTTTACTTTTATCGGGGCCTTGAGGTTTTCATTGAAGACTGCATTGTATTAAATCGTAATGTAACCCCCAAAACACTGTCCATTTTATTAGTTAAGGGGTTAACTGTTTATTTGTAAATAAGAAGGTAAAGTAGTTATTATTATTTTAAATAAAAGTGTAAAAAAATTATCTTTCTCGATTAAAATTGATTAGGCAACTATTTTGGAATACTTATGTTTATTGACCAATTTAATTTGGTATAAAATACTTTTTATCCATCAATCAGCTCGATGGAGGTCATTTTTAACCGACTTCAAAAAAGGAGGAGATTCTCAATTCGGTTGTATATATTTTTAAATGGATGTTCGCGCATTTCTTCTTTGTTTATCAACCGATTTTGATGAATCTTTTTATTGGAAAGGGTCTACCTCAAGGGTGGTCCCATAAAAATTTGGTGAAGATCTGACGAAGATCTCTGGAGTTATTAACAGAATTTCACCTCAAAAGCGTTTTAATTTCTATCTGCTGAAACATCTTTTAGACGTCTTCCAAAAAAATATGCATGTTTGTCCCATGAAATAGTGAAGATGTGATAAGGATCTTCGAAAACATGAACAGATCGTTTCACATAATCATAATACAGATTTTTCGTTAAAGGGAACCCGTACTATTACAAAAGTGTAATAAATTCATAATAATATCCTTTCAGCTATCGTGGTGTTTATTGTGGCAATAGTGGCTATATACGCCGAACCCCAATGCCCGCCCGAACAAGAAATCGACTGGGATATAGAACAGCTGCTCGAACACGAAGACTGCAATAAATTCTATAAATGCACCTTCGGAAAACCTGTCGAGTACAACTGCTATGGTGATTTGTACTTCAACCTTGAGACTTGGCAGTGCGATTGGCCTCATAACGTCGACTGCACTGGGCGGAACGATCCTGCTTTGACAACTGCAGAGCCGACGACCAGTAGCACTACTACTACGACTACTACGACTCCTGCACCAACAACTACTACGACTACTACTACTCCTGCACCAACTACTACAACGACTACTACTACGACTCCTCCACCTACCACGACTACAACGACTACCACGACAACCACGACTCCAGCCCCAACTCCTGCCCCAACAACCACCACTCAACGCAACGAATGCGAAGTCGAAATCGACCCTACACCAGGTGAGTTATTATCGATAGCTATCTATCATGTCTTGAAGTTTTCAGTTCATACCTTAAAAACGCTTGGTCCCAGAAATTCGGTTGACTGAATTGTTGAGACTATTTTGACACAGTAAGTTCGTTCGCCAAACGATTGGAACAAAAACAAAAGACGATCGTAAGTAAAAGCAAAATACGATCGAAAAAAGAAACAAAAGACGATAACGAGGGCGGCACTGAAAATTTCGGGAATCAAGGAAGTGACACAACATTACTATTTAAAAATGTATTTATTGCTTTTCGAAGTATTCTCCGCGAAATTTGACACATTTTTCCATACGATGGAACCAATCATTAAAGCAACCATTCCATTCGGAAGTTGGGGTCTCCAAAATGGCCGTTTTGTAGGCGTCCACAGCTTCTTCAGGTGATGAAAATCTCTGACCACGCAATTTATTCTTTATTTTAGGGAAAGTATAGAAATCATTAGGGCTTAGGTCGGGGCTGTACGGCGGATGGTCTAATAATTCTATGTTTTCTTGCTCTAAAAACTCTTTTGTTCTGTTCGCGGTGTGAGAACTCGCATTGTCGTGATGGAGGATGATGCGGCGGCTGCAGTTCTCTTTACGGAGTTCAGAAACGACCTGTGGCAAACAAATGCTAGCATACCATTCTGCATTAACCGTTCTTTGTCCCTCAAGAGGAATAGTCACAACATGGCCGGTTTTGGAGACAAACGTGACCACCATTTTTTTTGCAACACTCCGTGAACGAACAATTTTTGTTGGCTTTAACTCATTTTCGAACACCCAAACTCGTGGCTGGTATTTTGTTTCGGGTTCGTACGCGTATATCCAGGATTCGTCACCTGATTCGATGTTGTATACAGCATTTGAGGATCCTGCGTGGAATCTTTCGAGAGTTCTGACGCACCAAGTAACGCGAGCCACTTTTTGCTCTTCACAGAGCGAATGCGGTATCCATCGGGAAAACAACTTTTTTACACCTAATTGTTCATGCAAGATAATTTGTATTTGACTCATGCCAATGTCTAAAGTTGCTTGAATTTCGCGGTATGTTACATGTCGATCTTCCTCAATCACCTTACGCACAGCATCAACGTTTTCTTGGGTGAGTGCAGTTTTTGGACGACCTTGACGGGGATCATCACTGAGCTTGACACGTCCACGTTGAAATTCAGCAAACCAGCGATAAATTGTGGTTTTGGATGGGGCTTCATCACCAAATGCAGAAATCATCCGGTCAACACACTGTTTTTGTGATAAACCACTTCGAAAGTCATAATAAATCATCGCTCTTGAATTTTCTCGCGTCAATTCCATTTTCTCAACGACTAAACAAGTTTGACAAAACCTTGTGACAAGACCGAGATTCTTTTTTTAAATAAATAAATGGTATTCAATTTTTAAAACCAAGGACTTTTCAATTAAAAAGATTTAAATATGACAGGAACAGTGGAAATATTCCATTCCCGATACTTTTAGTGCAGCCTATGTAAACTGAAATCTGTTAAGACAAATTGCTTGTTTAGACACTATCGCATTTCCGGCATGCTGCTTCAGTGGCATCTCTCGCTTAAGGCGAAAACCTTTCTCGGCAAACCTTCCTTTTAGACGTAACGCTTTCATTGGCATCTCGCTTTTTAGGTAACTCGATCATATAGGGTGAATTTTGTATGTGTAAATATTTATTTTATGTAATACTAGCTGCGCCCCGTTGTTTCACCCGCGTAAGTCCCGATCCCGTAGGAATTGACTCTAGAAAACGTTTGTATGGGAAATAGAAAAGGGCTGTTTTTAGGGGTTTCCCGGAAATTATTCGATTTTTTCTCGCCTTTTAAACCTTCCCTAGACCTCCACGAACATTTCAAGACTAAGATAAGATAAATCCGTTCAGCCGTTCTCGAGTTTTAGTGAGACTAACGAACAGCAATTTATTTTTATATATATAGATATATTTTTTAAATAGAAGCCTATTGCGATAGTTCGGCGATAACATCAAACAATTAATTCTATTTCCAGGTCCAGACGGGCCGAGCCCGCCAACAGAGTTCTTACCAAATGGCTGCCCCGTTGACCCACATATCCACTGGCTACTTCCTCACGAGACCGAATGCAATCTCTTCTACTACTGCGTTTGGGGAGAGCTGGTCCTGAGGGAATGCTCCAGTATTCTTCATTTCAACCCTGTTTTGCAGGTAATTATAGTTTTTATTTCTTCATTTCCGTCATTCACCGACATTCACACCGACATTCACAAAAAAGTGTGACGTCATACGTTACGTTACGTTATTGACAAGGTTACCAAAGCAACGTATTGAAGTATACAAAATGGTAATTTCAACGATATAAAAGAGTTATTTTATAAATAACGTCTGCAAGAGCGCGCCACAAAAATCCCTAATTTTTTTTGTCCCATTAAAGATTTCTTCGGCCCACTATAAGGATCAATTATGTAATTTTTAAATAAACTTGGTGTAATAATTTAAAATGTTTATGTACCAGGTTTGCGACTGGCCCCAAGATGCTGGATGTACGGTGTCGGTGAACAAGCACGCTGAAGCCAGACGAAACCTTCTGCGAAAGATCTTATCTTAATTTATAGTCAATAAACCACCGGGGCTAAATAAGCCTTCATGAGCATTATTCTGTTGTTTATTTTTAACCTCCGACGCAAAAACGACGGGGTGTTATAAGTTTGACATGTCTGTGTGTATGTCTGTCTGTGGCATCGTAGCTCCCGAACGGATGAAGCGATTCTGATTTAGTTTTTTTTGTTTGAAAGGTGAAATAGTCGGGAGTGTTCTTAGCTATGTGTTGCATTGATCGAAATCGGTTTAGCCGTCTGAAAGATATGGGGGATAAAAGTCAAGATTAACAATCGAATATCTATACTAATATTATAAAGCTGAAGAGTTTGTTTGTTTGTTTGTTCGAACGCGCTAATCTCTGGAACTACTGGTCCGATTTGAATGATCCTTTCAGTGTTGGGTAGTCCATTTATCGAGGAAGGCTATAGGCTATGTTTTTTTTTCCAAAATTAGGGATCCGTAATAAAATTGCTATTTTGTAACACAAGGTGTAAAATCGAAAACCTATTTTTGCGTGCGCTGCAAAAACTATTGACAATAGAACAAAATGATGTACTACGGGTTTGTAGATCCCATTAAGACCTACAAAAAAGTCCGGGAGAACATATATCTGGCTATCATGGTTTAATCACAATAACCGATTTTGTGTTCAAAATAATTATTAAATCGTCTGAAGAAAAAAACTACGTTAAATATGTATCATAATATTAAATCTTTATCAAAATTAAGCATTATGTTATCAAGAGTATTTATGTACAAGTAAAATACTTGTAAACGCACCTATTGACAAGTCACTTACCCTACGCGTGGTGTCACGCGGGCGTGATGTCACTAGATGTGTTCACAATAAAAAGGGGAGCCTACCCTAACACCTATCCCTACACAGCCCTACAATTACCTAATGGTTTGTATCTAGCAGACCTGGACCCTATGTGTGTGGACCCTAGTTAGTGTGTGTGTGTGTATGTGTGTGTACCTAGCTTTGTGTGTACCTACTGTCCCTACCCTACCTGACGTGTCCCTACTGCCCTAGCCCTGACCATAAGGTTCGAACAATAATAAATATATAGATAAGTACGGGATTGTCTGTCACCAGGAGACTTAGGGTGACAGACGGAAGGTGGGTAGGAAAGGGGGTGTGTGTACGTCGTGCAATGTACACGGGATGGATTTTCTCACTGCTGGTCAAGCGGACTCACAAGACCAATCGACTGACGGCTAAAGGTTTCCTGGCCGCAGTGAGAGGATCCATTCACTCGTTTCTTCCAGCTGCGATAGCTCTTCTATCGGTTGCTAGGCACAGCTCGTTCTTCTTGGGAGGAGGAGTGATACTCGACTCAGTCTTGTTGCTAATAAATTTATTTACAAAAATCTTAAGATTATATACATTAATAAATGATGACTAAACAATACTTATTACAATAGTGTGCTATCGGTGTGCAGCCGCGTGTTACCTACCTATTGCCAAATTAATCTTATTCATCAAAAATTGACATTACATGCATGACCTAAATTTCAAAATATAGATATTCATGCGACTTGGCTTGTTTACATTTATTTTTCAATTAATAAAATTATTTAGTAATAAAGTATAATTATAGTTAATTTCTTAGTCCTATTTTATTATATAATATTAAATTATTGTTCAATGGGTTGAACATTCTGGCGTCTCTCCAGGATAGGACGCTATTTCGTATAACTCTATGTGTTCCTCGTTTGGGTTTTGAGTTCGTCTAGCCGGTTTCTTCGGTGGTATTTGGCTGTAGGTTGGTTCGATGTCACGAGGCTGCGTGGCTTCGGTGAAGGCTGCGTTGACCTGGCCGGACGGCTCATCAGCTGCGGCTCTGTTGTTGTGGCTGCGTTGTCGCTGCACCACTGACCTTATGCCCCTCACGATCTGGGGAGCACAGTATATTGTGAGTAAAATTATGATTAAAATTACTATTCCTGAAATAATAGTTGTTGTGTACGTGTGAGAAGTGATTTGGGTCCAGATCGTATTGTCTAATTGTGTTTGTAGTGTTTTTTCGGACTCAATCACTTGTTGTAAAATATCTTTAGAACTATCTATTACTTCGTTCTTACTAATGTTAAAAATTGTGTTAGTTGTATTGATAGTATTTAATGTAAAATTTATTTGTTTGGAAAATGATGCAACCGTTTGAACTGATATCGTTCTCTTGGCCGCTAATATATTAGTGGGTGTTTTTATAATGCAATTGTCGGAAATTCGTATTACGCCAACGTCCCGCAATTCAATTTCCTCTCTTTGCCCATCACAGATAATTGACGTTGTGCTATGATCTTTTACGATAAACAACCATGTGTTTTGCATGTGAAGTTGTTTCCATAATGTATTGTTTATATTAAACGTTTTCGTGTGGCACTTCGGCTGAGTTTGATTTTTAAACAAATGGTTAACGATGCAATTATCATTTGATTGCATGTTCTTCACGGCACTAGGAAAGCAAATATAATTGCTTAAACTCTGTAGGCAACTTGTAAACTCTGCATGGTCTAGGTCAAAATACTGTTCGTTGTTGTAGTCTAAACCTATGTATGGTTTTTGTACTTCAATGGTTTGGAATAGTTGGTCACGTGTTTTCTCAGGAACGGCTGTGACATAAATCATTATATATTTCGTTGTGTCTTGAATTGGGAAGTAAGCGTAGACTTGTATATGAGTTTCGTTTTCCGCCATTTTAGTTTCTAAGATTTGATTTTGTACTATTTTTAAGTTACTTGGTAATTTTTTATTTGATGTTGATATTAGATTACTAACATTTTTCGGTGCTAGTATGCTGTAAATATTTGATTTTGATAGGTAGACATCTAATAATCCAGTGTAATGTTCTATAATCTCAGTTATGTAGTTATTTGCTAACTGGTACGTTTCTATTATTTGTATGTTTACGCTGTTTCTGTCTACTCCTTTATACCAGTAGTCAGTTTCATACATGAATTGTATAACTTGGTTTAGTTTTGTTTGAAATTTCTGTAGCTTGTTCGTTATTCTATTTTATGTCTCATTTACTTGTGATACCGTTGATATCATGAATTTTATTTGATGATTGGCGGCTTCGATTAGCTTTTGTTGGTTTTTGTTCAGTGAGTCTATGTCTCTATATACTTCGTCGTTTACGCCAAAAACAGATGTTAACATCTGTCCCAATAGACCTCTCTTTTTTCTAGTTTGGTTTGCTTCTGTAAGGTATTCTTTTGTTCGTTCGTACTTCGATTCAGATTCTTTCAAATAGTGGTAAAATTGTTCACAATGTGTAGTATTTCCTATTAATATTTTTGCTTTTTCACAAAGATCACTGAACTGCACTACTTGCTTTATTTTCTCTAGGTTTTGAACAATTTGTTCTTTTTCCAAGTTGGTCTCTATTCTGAAGACTCCTCTGTCAATGCTTGTAGTTCCAATTTGTTCAACATAAAACCCGGGTTTCACGTTTATCATGGTGTAGGTCGACGTTGTAGTAGTAATAATTTGTAGAAACATAAGTAACAACATGAACCATTTCCAACCCATATGACATCTTTGACTTCTGTTTTGTCGTTTATTCGCTGCTCCGGTTACGTTTGATTGTATTATATATTATTAGTATAGTATTAGTATTGTTAGGTTCATTTGTACTGTCTTTTGTGTGAACTGGTAATGGTATAAGTTTATGTATCGCTCGTTTTTGAGTTGTACCCGTAGACTTTTGTATGGTTACCACTCTAGTTAGACCGTCGTTGCCTGCGTGTATTTCTTTAACTTTAGCTAGTGGCCATTTACTCGGAGATATGTTTTCGTCTTTGACAAGTACTAATGTTCCAATAGTTAAGTTTTCGTTGTCAATTTTCCACTTGTATCTTTGTTGCAACTTATGTAAATAGTCTTTCGTCCAGCTTTTCCAAAAATCTCTCTTCATCTTTTGGATTTGTTTCCATTTGCTTAGATGATCAGTGGTGATAGTTGCTAGTGGATCTGGTGTTCCTACTGCCTCTCTTCCTATTAGAAAATGGCTTGGTGTAAGTACTACGTTGTCATTTATGTCGTCGCTCTGTGCACATAATGGTCTTGAATTAAGGCAGGCTTCGATCTGGTATAACCATGTTGTCAATTCTTCGTAGGTTAATGTTTGTTCTCCTATTACTCTGCGTAGATGGTGCTTCATCGATTTTACTCCCGCTTCCCAAATTCCACCGAAGTGAGGGGAAGATGGCGGGATAAAATGCCATTGTGTTCCTATAGTACTTATTATGTCTTGGAATTGATTTGACTGAGTTATTTCCAACATTTCTTTGTAAATTAAGTTGGCAGCTCCCACAAAGTTAGTGGCATTGTCACTATACATGTGTGACACTGGACCTCTTCTTGATGTGAACCTTCGCAATGCAGCTATAAATGACTCAGTTGATAGATCACCTACAAGCTCTAAATGTATTGCTTTCGTTGCTAGGCACACAAATACAGCAATATATCCTTTATATGACTTATGTCCTCTTCCTTTCATTGCTCTGACTTGTATAGGACCAGCGTAATCAACACCTGTATGACTAAATGGGAATGACTCGGTTACTCTTGGCTTAGGTAATGTTCCCATTTTTTGTAGCAATGTTGAGGCTTTGTATCTTACACATTTTACACATTTGGATATGTAGCTTTTTACTCTCCTTTTCCCTCCTAGTACCCAATATTTTTGTTGAATATATGCCAAGGTTAGGATGTTTCCTCCATGTAAAGTTTTCAGATGGGCGTCGTGAATTATCATCCATGTTACTTGGTGATCACTTGGCAATAATATTGGATGTTTTTGATTGTATGGTAGGTTTGAGTTTTGAAGTCTTCCTCCAACTCTTAACAATTTGTCATCTTGGTTTATAAATGGATCTAGAGAAGATAGTCTATTACCTTTTTCTCTTGGTATTCCTTTTGTAATTGCCTTGTACTCTTTTTGGAATGTATCTTGTTGTACTAACGTTAAGATTCTGTTTGTTGTTTTTTCTAGTTCCTCATTGCTCAGTGGTCGTTTGCTTCTTATTTTGTCTTTAAATCTGAGGCAGTATGATAACACTCGTACCATCCTTTGGAAACTGGAAAACCTCTCCCATATGTCATTCTGTGTTTCTGTGGTCACTGTCAGTGTAACGTGAAAGCTTCTTTTAATCTCATCACATATCTCAGGCATGGTTTTAGTTACTGGCAGAGTGTTTGTTTTTAACCAGTCTGGCCCATCCCACCACAGTGTAAAGTTGTGTAATTTGCTTGGTTCTATTCCTCTTGAAATTATGTCAGCTGGATTCTTTGATGTTATGACATGATTCCATTTCGCTTGAGGTACTAGTCTTTGTATCTCCGCTACTCTGTTGGCTACAAACGTTTTCCATCGCTCAGCTTCACCTTTGACCCAACCTAATGTAATCATTGAATCTGTCCAACAATATATCTCTGTGTTTGTAAGCTTCATTGTTGCTATAACTTTCTCCATCAGTTGGGCGAGTAACAGTGCAGCACATAGTTCAAGTTTCGGTAACGTAGTTTTTTGTTTCAGTGGCGCGACCTTTGATTTTGCTTGTAATAGTGTGGTATCGTAGGTATTGTTATTGTTTTGCACTCGACAGTATATTACAGCTCCGTAGGCTTTTTCTGATGCGTCACAGAAGCCGTGCAATTCACTTTTAGTTCCAGTTGTAGTATGACACCATCTTGGTATCGAAATTGTTTCGAGAATTCTCAATTGTTCTTGTAATCTAGTCCATCTATCTTTGATTTTATCGTCTACTACTTGATCCCAATCTACTCTTTTAGTCCATAGTTCTTGTATAATCAACTTATGTGGGATCGCACCCCTTAATTTTTGAAGTACTATTAGCGTTGTTGTGAGCTTGAATTCACTCGGGAACCTTGGTTGTATACTCACTTCAATGGAGCTGTCTTAGGTTGCTCGTCAGCTATTCCTGTTACTTCAATTCGTGTTTTGATCCTCGGATAAGCTAAAAGTTGTGCTACTGATTCTGTACAAAACGATGCTTCTGACCCTTGATCACATAGTACTCTGAGTAAATGTGGTGTGCCATCTTTTGACTTGACATTTACTAGAGCCGTTGCCAATAAGGTTGTTTTTGGTAACGTAGTTGTTGTATTTGTGTGCATATTGATTGTTCTGGAGAAATTCTTTGCTCCACTCGTTTTTTCGTTCTTCGTATGTATTGGTTGTTTGTAGTTGTCTTGGTGTAGATAAGAATGATGTCCCATTCTTCCACAGTGTTGGCAGGTTTTTGTACTATGACATTTTACTGTTTTTTTGTGAACTAAACAGTTCCTACAAATGCCTTTGTCTTTTACTGCCTTGTAACGCTCTTCTATTGAGAGTTGCTTAAATTTTGCGCATTGGTAGATGGTATGTTCTTTGTTGTTACAATACCAACAATTGGTGGTATCTGTCCTCTTGTATGGACCTGGTGTGTCGTATTTGGAATAGTAATTTGTTCTTATTGGTTCTTTGTTCATATTGTTTGTTGTTTCTAGGCATTTAAATCGTTTTTCTAAAAATTCCATCATGTGTTCAAACCTCTGTAGTTTGCTAGGTTCAGTAAATTGTTGTTCATATTTTTCGTTTGTTGCGGGATCCCAAATTCTGCTAAGTATTCTACCTAGGATGGGATCCCATGTAGTTGTGTCTATATTCTGTCGTTTTAGTGTTTCTAAGTTTTGATTTATCGTGTCATGTAGGTTTTTTAAGTTGAGTGCAGTGGCATTATTTATTTTCGCAATGTTCAAAATGTTATCAACGTGTTTTGCAACAATTATTCTTTCTTTTCTGTACCGCTTAGTTAGTAACGTCCAAGCTGCTTCATAATTCGCGTCACACACTGTCAGATGTTTGATAAGCATAAGTGCCTCGCCTCGTACGTGTGTTTTTAGGTACTGCATTTTTTCTGTGGCTGAGAAAGATGGGTCTTCGTGTATGATCTTTGAAAACAGGTCGTTGAATGAGTCCCATGACTCATAGTTACCGCTAAACGTTGGTATTACTATTCGTGGTAAATAACTCCTGTGCTCACTATTACCCGCCTTTCTTGAGTTTCCTATTGTTGTAAATAACAAAATATAGATGCTAGTATCGCCTTCTTGTGAGAAACTCATGTACTGTTCCTTGTCTATGCGTTTTTACTTTTGAATATATTGTCGTTCCGAATCTCAAGATAGACACGTTGTTTTATTACAGGTTATGGGCCCAGATCCCGTTTTAATAGCTAGATTGTGAGTTTATTGTTAGAATTATCAGTGTGATGAACAATAGACTGTTTGTTTTGCCATTAGACTGTTTGTAAAGTAAACAGTGAGCAAAAATCGGCTATTTTAATATCCACAAGCTACAACGTGTGTGAGTGACAATCATGGCGTCCAGTTCGAACTATATAATAAGCATACCAAAATTACGAGGGCGTGAAAACTATAGTGAGTGGTGTTTCGCCGCAGAGAATTTTCTGGTATTAGAAGGAATGGTTGGGTGTATAAAACCTGAGCCCAAAATTCCACCAGTAGCTGCAGATGATGCGAAAACGAAAGCCAAACTGGTTTTGACAATTGACCCGACTCTTTACGTTCATATAAAAAATGTCAGAACATCGAAAGAATTGTGGGATAAATTGAAGATGTTATTCGATGACTCTGGTTTTACTAGAAGAATCAGTCTCTTGAGGAATTTAATATCTATTCGATTAGAAAATTGCACTTCGATGACAGCCTATGTAACGCAAATTGTTGAAGTCGGACAGAAATTACAAGGTACGGGATTTGGCATCACCGACGAGTGGATTGGCTCTATCATGCTGGCTGGTCTAAGCGAAAAATATATGCCCATGATAATGGCCATAGAGCACTCTGGGATCATAATTACATCCGACGCCATTAAAGGGAAATTGATGGACATGGAACCGGAAGATACTGATGTCAATAATGCATTCGCATGTTTCCGCAAAAATCAGAACATTCAACCTTCAAAGAATAGTCCGTATGCACAGTCTATGGCCAATAAAGATGGCAGGAAAGCAGAAGTGTCAACATCAGTCAAAGGAAAACCAAATGTCAAATGTTACAATTGTAAACAACAAGGCCACTATCGTAATCAATGCAATAACAAAGATAATTATTTTAATAATTCAGAGAATAAATCGCCAAATACAAGTAATGCGTTTAGTGCCGTGTTTTTAAACGGAACATTTGATAAGAGTGAATGGTATGTCGACTCTGGCGCGAGTTTGCATTTGACTAGTAATAAAGATTGGATGATTGGCACGTGTTATACTGGCTTTACCAAAGAAATAATGGTTGCTAATCAGAATAAAATCCCTGTGTTGTGTTGCGGAAACGTAAAGATAACAACGTCGACTGAAGAATGTGATTTTAACATAACTGTTGAAAATGTGTTATGTGTTCCCGAGTTATCTACTAACTTATTGTCAGTGAGCCAGTTGATAAGGCAGGGCAACAAGGTGCATTTCACTGATAAAGGGTGTGAAATATTTAACAAAAAGAACACTCTAGTAGCTACTGCATCGCTTGTGAATGGAGTTTACAAACTAAACACGACTTCTACTTGTTTGGAGGCAGCAGTAGCAGAGTCTCCAGAAGTTTGGCACCGTAGACTGGGACATGTCAACAGTTATAACTTGAATAAAATGCAGGATGCTGTGGAGGGAGTCAAGTTTACTCAGACAGCTAAGATTAATAAGTCTGATTGCATAGTGTGTTGTGAAAGAAAGCAAAGTCGTTTGCCTATTGCTAATGAAGGAAACAGGAGTACTAAGCTTTTAGAAGTGGTACACAGCGACATATGTGGCCCGATAGAAAATGCATCGCTAGGAGGGTCGAGATATTTCCTGTTTTTTGTTGATGATCACAGCCGCATGACATATGTATATTTTTTGAAAAATAAAAATGAGGCTTTAAAGTATTTTACAGAGTATAAAGCAAGAGTTGAGAATTTAACATCAAATAAAATTAAAGTTTTGAGAAGTGATAATGGTGGAGAGTTCTGTAACAGAGATTTTGATAATTATTTGAAGAAAGAAGGTATACTTCATCAAAAATCAAACCGTTACACACCTGAACAAAATGGGCTTTGCGAGCGCATGAAGAGAATTCTAATTGAAAAAGCCAGATGTCTTTTGTTCGATGCTAAACTCAGTAAGGTGTTTTGGGCAGAAGCCATTAACACAGCTGTTTATCTACAGAATAGAATAGTAATAAACGGATTGAGCAATCGTACACCATACGAGTTGTGGACAGGGGCCAAGCCAGACCTTAGTCATTTAAGAATTTTTGGTAGTACTGTCATGAAGCACATACCCAAGGAGAAAAGACTCAAGTGGGACAAGCAAGGTGAACAATGTATACTAGTTGGCTACTCTGAGGATGTTAAAGGATATAGATTATACAATCCGTCAACGAAAGCTATTATAACCAGTAGAGATATTGTCATTATTAAAGAAAGGTTGTCTCATCAAGAAATGATGATTGAAGTAGAAGAGATAGATGACAAACCAATACAGAATAGGCAACATCTGTCTTCAGTGGGAGAGTTTTCTGACCAAAGTAGAGACGATTCGTTCATCTCTTTGGAAAGTGACAAGGATGAAACCTATATACCAGAAGAGCAGGTGACATCTGAGGAAGAGTTGCAATCTGAGACCATAGTAAGGATATTACCACAACGGCAGAGAAATCAACCAGATAGGTTTGCATTTATGTGCACAGAAGAGTGTAATAAATATTTCAGTGATGAGTTGACATCAGAAGAAGCACTGCAAGGACCAGAGCAAGAGCATTATGAAAGAGCTGTCAAGGAAGAATTGAAAATTTTTGAGGACAATAATGCATGGGAAGCTGTTGACAGTCGTGTACGTGGCAATATTGTAAAATGCAAATGGGCTCTTAAGAAGAAGTGTGATGCTGAAAACAATGTCGGTTATCGAGCCAGGCTTGTGGCTAAAGGGTGTTCTCAAAAATATAATTATAAGTTCTTAAAGTTTATAAGATCTATATTTTGAGTGGGAGTGTTGTAAATAACAAAATATAGATGCTAGTATCGCCTTCTTGTGAGAAACTCATGTACTGTTCCTTGTCTATGCGTTTTTACTTTTGAATATATTGTCGTTCCGAATCTCAAGATAGACACGTTGTTTTATTACACCTATCTTGTCAATTATTTGCTCTATGACAACTTCGTACTCTGTTTGTATAGTCTCGAATAATTTATCTCGAAAATAGCTATGGTCTATGGTGCTACTCTCCATTAAGATAAGTAAATGTGTTTCTTCTAGGTCTTGCCATTGCTTCTGTATGTTTTTTGCCATTGTTTCCCAGTACCATTCTGGTTTATTTTCTTTTAGAGCTTGAGTGGCTGTTTGCAACTTCTTTTGCATTTGTGTCATCCGATAGAGCTGTATGAAAATCTTCGGTGAGTTTGTATCGTCGTTATCACTATTTTCAACGTCTTGTGGTTCGTATAGTTTGCCTAGCAACTGTGTTCGGCTCTGACAATGTGCCAAGTATTCCATTGCTTGATTGTACAGAGTCATGATGGATTCGTAGTAGTTAGTTGTAATGTACTTGTGATCATTAAGTACTGATTGGTATTTTAGTAAGTCGTGGTTCGTTGTTGTTCTGTTGAAAACCTCAGTGAGTCGAGTCCTCCTTTCGTTGATATACTTGTCTGTTTTTCTTGTAGTTGAGTCTTTCTTGATGTTCGTAAATATCCGCTTAATTTCGTTGTAGTTCGCTTCTTGGCTTCTGATCGTCTCGTTAATTTTTTCAATATCTATGTCTTCCATGGCCGTGGTATATTATCTTGCTTCCTCTTACGAAAACGTAGCTCCTCACTGTTTATCTATGACAGAAAAACAGACTGATATCCGAGCGTTGGTTGGTTGGTAATACGTATTTCTTTGTACGTCAGTCAAAAGGACAAGAGGAGCGCGAAATTATCTACTGGTTCGGTTTCCCGACGGGCCGTTATTGTTGTCCCGTCGTGAACCCAACAAAAAGTTCGAAGGACCAAATGTAAACGCACCTATTGACGAGTCACTTACCCTACGCGTGGTGTCACGCGGGCGTGATGTCACTAGATGTGTTCACAATAAAAAGGGGAGCCTACCCTAACACCTATCCCTACACAGCCCTACAATTACCTAACGGTTTGTATCTAGCAGACCTGGACCCTATGTGTGTGGGCCCTAGTTAGTGTGTGTGTGTGTGTATGTGTGTGTACCTAGCTTTGTGTGTACCTACTGTCCCTACCCTACCTGACGTGTCCCTACTGCCCTAGCCCTGACCATAAGGTTCGAACAATAATAAATATATAGATAAGTACGGGATTGTCTGTCACCAGGAGACCTAGGGTGACAGACGGAAGGTGGGTAGGAAAGGGGGTGTGTGTACGTCGTGCAATGTACACGGGATGGATTTTCTCACTGCTGGTCAAGCGGACTCACAAGACTAATCGACTGACGGCTAAAGGTTTCCTGGCCGCAGTGAGAGGATGCTAAAGAGCATGGAACAGCTGCAATAGCTCTTCTAGCGGGTGCTAGGTACTGCGCGTTTCTTCCAGCTGCAATAGCTCTTCTAGCGGGTGCTAGGTACTGCTCGTTTCTTCCAGCAGCGATAGCTCTTCTAGCGGTTGCTAGGCACAGCTCGTTCTTCTTGGGAGGAGGAGTGATACTCGACTCAGTCTTGTTGCTAATAAATTTATTTACAAAAATCTTAAGATTATATACATTAATAAATGATGACTAAACAATACTTATTACAATAGTGTGCTATCGGTGTGCAGCCGCGTGTTACCTACCTATTGCCAAATTAATCTTATTCATCAAAAATTGACATTACATGCATGACCTAAATTTCAAAATATAGATATTCATGCGACTTGGCTTGTTTACATTTATTTTTCAATTAATAAAATTATTTAGTAATAAAGTATAATTATAGTTAATTTCTTAGTCCTATTTTATTATATAATATTAAATTATTGTTCAATGGGTTGAACAATACTTTTTGTTTCATCTCAATCGGATATTTCGTTTAAAAGTTATCACGTGTGTAAGATGTTAAGAGTTGGTACCTATTAATGAGTTATGGGCCATAGAGTTTTTTATCAACATAAAATCCTATAATATTATTTTTCGAAATATATTTGTTGATGATTGTAAGTATAAGATCTTTGAAGAGTATCCTATCCTACTAATATTATAAATGTGAAAGTTTGTGTGTGTGTGTTTGTTACTCCTTCACGATAACTACTGAACCAATTGCAATGAAATTCGGTATGTAGATAGCTAGAGACGTGGATTAACATATAGGCTACTTTTTATCCCGATATTCCCACGGGATCGGGACTTACGCGGGTGAAACCGCGGGGCGCAGCTAGTAAGTAGATATGCCCAAGTGGGGTATCAAATGAAAGGGCATAATTTGTACCTTACAATTATCTAAATTTGATCGAAATCAGTTCAGCCGTCTGAAAGTTATGAAGGATAAAGTCAGGACCCGTGGGATTAACAACCAAATGTAAGCAGATATGCCCGAGTGGGGTATCAAGTTAATTTGCGTCTTTTGGCTTCGTTTGGATCTTTTTTACTTTTTCTCCCTAGTCCCATTTTTATTTATTATATTATGTATAGATATCCTAGATCAAGACGGCTTCTTCTACGTATACTTCTGATATTGAATAGCTATGAATTACCTACTTGTACAAAAGTTGAATAACTAAAGGAAGAACTAGAAAAAAGGTATATACTTAATTTAAAAAACTGTTAAGGGTTAAAAAATATAATAATATTTTTTTACACCAAATTAAGTACCTACCTGAATCATAATACACCATTCGTTTGAAATCTCAAATATAAAAAAGTACATTCTTTATTTGGATAATAGAATAAAAATATACTTGCTTACGCTGGTACAAAATCTATTCATAGCCGTCATTTGTCGGGAATTTAGAAAGAGTGAACCTCGGAGATCGGGTCGCTCGTAGACTAGCTCCGTAGCTCTCTATTTTTAAATTTTTATTCTAAATTTTAAAAAGCAAAACATTGATTAGTATTGAGACTAAGGAAAAATGTCTTGTACGACACAAAAGCAATCCCTTTGCAAAATTTCATGTCTCTCAACCCCATAGTTAGCATCCCGGGGTTTTAGGCTGCCTGTTAGAACGGCGTTGGCGTTTCCACCAATAGAATAGCATACAAAATCCGCGAGTGGAGTGCGGAGCCCAAACTGTGGACAGGCAGCCATAATATAAAGTTTTAAAGTAACACACATAAACCAACCTTGTGCAAAATTTCATGTTTATAGACTCAGCGATCTCGATCCGAAGGTACGCGATATCTACTACATCCCCTATTTCGCCGACTTGAAAAATTAATGATAAAAATTATAAGGGCTATTACGTGGTTATGGAGTCCAGGACCTTTGAAGTTGTGCCTGGTGCCGAAGACAACAAGTAAAGGCTCTATACAGTAACAGTTTAATAGCAAAGTATAGTTAAACCGGCGATTATCCTTATCTGCAATATACAATGCAGCCAGCAACAACCTCCGGTTCTGGTAACTATTGATAAACTACAAGAGAAAGTTACTTGGGATATTGTGATTGGATGGTAGTGGACTGAATACTGGGGAATGGGCAGTGATATGTCAATACCTACATCTCGCTGGGAATGGGTTGGTTGTATTATGGCGCCTGCTATAATTTAATAGCAGGCGCCATAATACACACGCAGAGACGGAGACTCGGCAAACTGGGCCACCTTATTTAGCTGAGCAAATTACAGCAAGGTGGCAACAACAAGAACGTGGCACACATTTTTAACCTTCATTTGTAATCCAACCGGTCGTTTGGCAAACTCAATGCTCTCAAACAGCCATCCTTCGAGAATTTCTAATCTAATAACTCGACTCTGAAGTCCTAAGGGGAGGGACTGCTTCCTCGTTAGTGTTCAATCCGTTCAACCCACCAACGACACAAGTCGGAAGTGAGGACTAGAGCACTCCGGACGGCAGCGGTAGGGTCGCTACGTATCTTCTCCCCGCGATGTATCTTCTAAAATATAAAGAGAAAACACTCACTAAATCTCTGAAACTACAAGCGAGTCGCAAACATCGCACATAAGCAAATAGGAGCCCGATAAGAAAGACATTTTGGAAGTTCAACCCATAAAAGGATGAAATGGGATGATAAAGTTTAAATACATAATTATGACAATTTAGGTTTTCGTATGTCTAGAATATAAAGATGATAAGTGTCTGAAATAACACAGTGAGTTTAGTTAATAGGCATTTAGTAAAAGTATGTTGTTTTTTTACAATGACGTGCAAGTCCGTTGCCTCGCGGCTAATAACACTGGAACGCGATGCTGATGGAGCATAATGTTTATTATCTTTGCTCTCTTATGTACTAAGATGTGTCTATATTCTCGCAGACGAACGGGTGAGTTTTCAGCCCATTCGGAACTTGCAAACCTATAGCGCGGCGGGAAAGAGAGGAACTGATAGACAAAAGAAAAAGTGATCTTATAAGGGTTCCTTTTTTTAACCTTTTGAGGTACGGAAACCTAAAAATGGACATGAATCTATAATTGGAAGCAAATTAAAAACAGACGGACAAGAGAGTGATCTTATAAGGGTTCCTTTTTTACCTTTTGAGGTACGGAAACCTAAAAATGGACATGAATCTATAATTGGAAGCAAATTAAAAACAGACGGACAAGAGAGTGATCTTATAAGGGTTCCTTTTTTACCTTTTGAGGTACGGAAACCTAAAAATGGACATGAATCTATAATTGGAAGCAAATTAAAAACAGACGGACAAGAGAGTGATCTTATAAGGGTTCCTTTTTTACCTTTTGAGGTACGGAAACCTAAAAATGGACATGAATCTATAATTGGAAGCAAATTAAAAACAGACGGACAAGAGAGTGATCTTATAAGGGTTCCTTTTTTACCTTTTGAGGTACGGGACCCTAACAAACAGTCTTATTGGTCCCATAATAACTGGTTTTTCATAGTTTTAAAAAATCATATCAGTTTGACTGATTATAAATTTATTGACAGAAAACAAAGTAATGCGGATAAACTCACAATTCCTACGTGAAAAAGGTCCTTTAAAACTTTTTTTATACACTATCTTGGGTATATAAGACAATTAATGCAAAGCAAGCTGCACCCTGCAGTTTCATCCACGTATGTCTGAATAAAAAATAGCCTATGTTCTTCCCCAAAGTCCCATTTATCTCTATACCAAAATTCATCAAAATGAATAGGAATTAAATGAATTTTCCAACATTCGCGAAAGCATTGCGTTTAGGGAATACAGAGGCAAGTGCAACTTTTACCTTCCATTATCCCTCGAATTTCCACCGATAATAAATTTGGAGGAAGACGTCATGGAAATTTCAATTTCGTCCCAATTTAGCGAATTCCTTTTTTTGGGAGATAATGTGGGTTAAGTGCTCGTAATTTCATTATTAAAAATATGTATGGTATTAATTAATTAAGGTTTTCGGTAATTCCGTAGATAGCTGTCAGTGAGATGGATAGCTGTATTAGTCGTGATAATTTGCTGATTTGTTTATTTTAGAGGTACTTTTGTTGCCTTTTTGGTTAGGAGCTAACTAAGTGACAACAGAAGGATGTAATTATTAAATAAACAACAAAATTGAAACTGATAATAGGTTTAATTATATTGCAGAAATAAAAATAAAATAATTTTGTATTCACAAAAACAAAAAAGTACAAATGTTGTAAATAATTTTTTTACTTAAATATATTATTATTTAAATCAGAAACAAGTATTTATTAGCTACTAAATAGGTACGCCACATTACACAATAATATAAGTACTTAAATAAATAACAATCATAATATGAGAATTTTGAACTTAAATTTAATAAGAGAAAAATATCACCGCAAGCAATTATATATTTATAAGACATATATTATAGGCATGATAATTGATTAGAATATACCCCTTCTGGCACCTAAATGCTTGCTGAAGGAATATAATGAAGTAACATCTCTTCCGTCGCAGTTGACGGCGGCAGGCCAATTACAACTTTGCGTGTAAGGCTCGTAAAACAGTCCAGCGGGACAAGAGAATTCAACCGGAATTCCTCCCACGCACAGGTAGAACTGATCACACTTTCCATGAGCCACGAATTTTCCATCAGAGTTGTTGTCGGCACACATAGATAGTGCCATTTTTGAATCACAAGCGCATTCACCAGGAGGTTCAGTTTCTGGAACAGTTCTGTCGCCACATTCAACGTTTTGAGGCCAATCGCATTGCTCAATTGTAGGATTGTATAAAAGATTGGTTGCACATGGAAGAGCAAGGGGTAATCCATCATGACATACATAGAACTTGTTACAATTTTCATGGGCTACGAGAACATCCTCAGAATCGTGGGCAGCACAGATAGCAGGTGCCTGACTCGGGTCGCAGTGTCCATTAATAGTTCTTTCCTCACTCTCCTCTCTATCTTGTTCTTCACTGCTATCGGAAATAATTCTATTTTCACACTCGACATTTTGAGGCCAGTCGCAAGCTCTGCTGTAAGGGTTGTATAATAAATCACCGTTGCACCTGATTGGAACTGGTTTACCAAATGAACACTTATAGAAGTAATTACACTTTTCGTGAGCTACTAGAACGCTCTCAGAATTATCTGCTGCGCAAATTGTGGGTGCTTCTGCGGGATTACAATTACAAGAGTTTCCATTATCTCCATTATCACCATTATTTTCATTACTTTGATTATTATCTTCAATATCTACTATTGGTCGATCGCCGCAGTTGACGAGATAGGGCCAATCGCAACGTTGCATACGAGGATCATACAAAAGACCAGCGGGACAGAACAGGGCTACCGGCACTCCATGAGAGCATTTATAGAATTGGTTGCAGTTTTCATGAGCTACGTGATCTCCATCAGAACCGTTTCGTATACAAATATTTACTGCATCACTGGGATTACAATTGCAGGTGCCGTCATTATTCTCTTCACACTCTTCATCATTATCATTGTTATTATTATCTCCCGAACCACCACTTTCTGATCCAACTCCTTCGGAGCCTCCTCCCGAGCCACCGCTTCCACCATTTCCTCCTTCACCTGTTCCCGATCCATCACCTCCATTATCTATTTCGGCTACGGGTCGGTCACCACATTCCACGTTGTGTAGCCATTCGCAACGTTCAATGTAAGGATCATACATAAGGCCAGCAGGACAGTCTTGGGTTACAGGCTCTCCGTGAGAGCATTTATAGAATTGGTTGCAGTTTTCGTGAGCAACGAGTACTCCTTCAGACTCATCTGCAGAGCAGATGGAAGGCGCCTCTCCTGGACTGCAGTTACAAGTGCCGCCTCCTGAACCTCCTCCTCCTGAACCACCTCCTTCCGAACCACCTCCTTCGGAGCCTCCTCCCGAGCCACCGCTTCCACCATTTTCTCCTTCACCTCCCGATCCATCACCTCCATTATCTATTTCGGCTACGGGTCGGTCACCACATTCCACGTTGTGTGGCCATTCGCAACGTTCAATGTAAGGATCATACATAAGGCCAGCAGGACAGTCTTGGGTTACAGGCTCTCCGTGAGAGCATTTATAGAATTGGTTGCAGTTTTCGTGAGCAACGAGTACTCCTTCAGACTCATCTGCCGAGCAGATGGAAGGCGCCTCTCCTGGACTGCAGTTACAAGTGCCGCCTCCTGAACCTCCTCCTCCTGAACCACCTCCTTCCGCACCACCTCCTTCGGAGCCTCCTCCCGAGCCACCGCTTCCACCATTTTCTCCGTCACCTCCCGATCCATCACCTCCATTATCTATTTCGGCTACGGGTCGGTCACCACATTCCACGTTGTGTGGCCATTCGCAACGTTCAATGTAAGGATCATACATAAGGCCAGCAGGACAGTCTTGGGTTACAGGCTCTCCGTGAGAGCATTTATAGAATTGGTTACAGTTTTCGTGAGCAACGAGTACTCCTTCAGACTCATCTGCAGAGCAGATGGAAGGCGCCTCTCCTGGACTGCAGTTGCAAGTGCCGCCTCCTGAACCTCCCCCTCCTGAACCACCTCCTTCCGAACCGCCTCCTTCGGAGCCTCCTCCCGAGCCACCGCTTCCACCATTTTCTCCGTCACCTCCCGATCCATCACCTCCATTATCTATTTCGGCTACGGGTCGGTCACCACATTCCACGTTGTGTGGCCATTCGCAACGTTCAATGTAAGGATCATACATAAGGCCAGCAGGACAGTTTTGGGTTACAGGCTCTCCGTGAGAGCATTTATAGAATTGGTTGCAGTTTTCGTGAGCAACGAGTACTCCTTCAGACTCATCTGCAGAGCAGATGGAAGGCGCCTCTCCTGGACTGCAGTTGCAAGTGCCGCCTCCTGAACCTCCCCCTCCTGAACCACCTCCTTCCGAACCGCCTCCTTCGGAGCCTCCTCCCGAGCCACCGCTTCCACCATTTTCTCCGTCACCTCCCGATCCATCACCTCCATTATCTATTTCGACAACGGGTCGGTCGCCACAGTCCACGTTGTGTGGCCATTCGCAACGTTCAATGTAAGGATCATACATAAGGCCAGCAGGACAGTTTTGGGTTACAGGCTCTCCGTGAGAGCATTTATAGAATTGGTTGCAGTTTTCGTGAGCAACGAGTACTCCTTCAGACTCATCTGCAGAGCAAATGCTGGGCGCCTCACCTGGATTACAGTTACAAGTGCCTCCTCCCGAACCACCACCTTCCGAGCCTCCTCCTGAGCCACCACTTCCACCATTTTCGCCATTGTTATCTTCGCAGTCTTCTTCTGATGGGTTTCCTGGTTTTTCAATTTCGACAATGGGTCGGTCGCCACAGTCCACGTTGTGTGGCCATTCGCAACGTTCAACGTAAGGATCATACATAAGGCCAGCAGGACAGTCTTGGGTTACAGGCTCTCCATGAGAGCATTTATAGAATTGATTGCAGTTTTCGTGAGCTACGAGTACTCCTTCAGACTCATCTGCAGAGCAGATGCTGGGCGCCTCTCCTGGCCTGCAGTTACAAGTGCTTCCTCCTGAACTACCTCCTTCCGAGCCTCCTCCTGAGCCACCACTTCCACCATTTTCTCCCTGGCTATTGTCATCCTCGCAATCCTCGTCGATTTCAACTATCTGTCTATCTCCACAGAAAACATTTTGCGGCCAGTCACATCGCCCTATGTTAATATTGAAAAGCAGGCCGTTTTGACAAACAAGAGCAACTGGTTTTCCATTAACACACTGGTAAAATTGGTTACAATTTTCATGTGCCACGATTTCTCCATTATTGCGATCAATAGCACAGATAGCCGGAGCTTCGGCGGGATCACAATAGCAGCTCCATCCGCCACAGTCTTCGTTAGGGTTTTGTTCACCTGAGTTGCCGTTGTTACCTCCTGTCTCGATCTCGACTATTGGTCGACTACCGCATTCGACATTGTAAGGCCATTCACATCGTTGAATATAAGCGTCATATACCAAACCTGCGGCACAGTTTTGAGTGACCGGTACGCCGTGATCACATTGATAGAATTGGTTGCAATTTTCATGAGCTATGAGAACTCCTTCTGAATCGGTTCTAGAGCAAATAGTCGGTGCTTCGCTGGGGTTGCAGTTGCATGGACGTTCAGCTCCGTCTTCATTGTCTTCGTCAGGTTGTACGGGCGCTGGTGCGATCTCGACTATAGGTCTGGTTCCACAGTTGACTGTGTCAGGCCATTCGCACCGTTCTTGGATAGGATCGTATAAGAGTCCATTGTTACAATTTTGAGTAACTGGTTGACCGTGCACACATTGGTAGAACTGGTTACAATTTTCGTGTACGATTAGGGAACCATCTGAATTGCTTTGGCGGCAAACATTGTCCGCTTGTCCGGGATCACAGTTGCAGACCTTACCGCTTGCAGTGAATTGAATACGACTACCTTGTGCTAATGCTAGTGCACATAGCACTAAAAACGCGGGACCTGAAACAAAGAAATATTTATAAGTTAAGTGTTAAGGAAAAAACAATGGTAATAATAATTCAAGTAACAAAGTTGTGAAAATATATAAGTGTACCCATGTGTCTATTAAATTTTTGACTGAAATTTTCTGATTTCATTAGGTATATACGTCATAATTTGTAGCGATTGTTGCTAATCGCACCTCTTTGGGTTATTAAGTTTATTAAACACGGCAAAAAAAGAGAAAATAATAGAATTTCTAAAATGCTTGAAGACATTTATATTCTCTATTGATCTGTTTTTCTGAAACATCTTACTCGATTTTTTTTATGTGATGTAAATTCTTGGCTAATAATTTAATTATTTTTTGGAGGAGAACGCGTCTCCAATAGGCAGCAAAAATCCGAGAAACTTCCTACAAATGATTTTTACTCGATCATGGCGAAGTCAAAAGGGGAGTTATGTTTTTAGGACGTAGGCGCGCACTACGAAAATAAAAGTTTTTTGAAAACTCGACGGGTGAAAAGAGCCGTTTCATTGTAACTATTATGTATTCTGTGTTCGTAGGAAATCAATATCACTTAAGAGACACTAACGCGGGAAGAACCGCAGGGCTCAGCTAGTGTATGTTTATAAATCAAACACAGTCACTTTATTAACACTATTGCGTTTTGCTCGTGATCCAATAGTTCGTTTCACAAGTCACTTTTCATCATCATCAAATCGGCCAAAGGACTGCTGCTGAACATAGGCCTCTTCCAAAGTCTTCCAGGGCGATTAGTCGCACGCTCTCTGCACTTAACGGCTTCCCGCAACCTTTTTAAAGTCGTCCGTTCGTACTGGTCGGAGGCCGTCACTTTTAAAGCACTAGAAACTTACCTTTCATTTAACACCCTGTTTGTTACTCTCCAAAATTGCACTCCAAATGATTGAAACAATACTGTTTGCACATCATTTATACTTATATACTGTTTTCTTGATAGATTATACTAATAAGTATCATGATAATCATTGTTGATAACAAGTTCTTATTAATCAGAAGCTAAAAACATAGCTGAGAGTTCAGTACCCAGATAGTTATTTGGTTTCATGAAAATTTGTGAAATTTACTAGTTTTTCTTATTTACTACTTTTTAATAACGTTTTATTTTTTTTTTAGGTGTAAAATCGTCAGAAGGTCCGCAAAAGCCATTGGAAGGATCGAATATCTTGAATTCTTGAATACATCAAGATGTAGCTACTTTAAAAGGTAAAAAAGGAACCCTTATATGATCACTTTCTTGTCTGTGTGACTGTGTCTGTCTGTCCGAGTGTCACCACCGATTTTTTACAAGGAGCTTGAATTAGCTACATCTGTCCTAATTTTTCAATTCTCAATTCTGAATAACCTATGAAAATCTGAGATACTTACCTGTCAATCGTTTATTATAGCGTCTCTCATAAAGTCAAAACTTTATATTGGCATTTTTTTTATTTTTTAGATCAATAAGTTTTTTTTAAAGTCACCGCCGGAAATTCTCAATCATCCTGTTCGGCAATATAACAAAAAGATATTCAATTAAGATTAGGGTACCTAGAAGGTCTAGATAGCATCGAAGTGATTCCTAATTGCACTTACGTACCTACGAGTACCTACATGACAAATGCGCGGAAAATATTGCGAAATGCGAAACAACGTGATCCGACTTGTATGCGTTCCTATTCTATGATTATAGGTAGGTATTTGATTATAGATATTTTTAAAGGTAGTTTAGTTTAGTTTTACGGGGCTGTTTCCGCACTTAGCCGCATTATTTGGGCCATTGTGCATTTTTAAAGTTATACCACAATTATACTTCTTTAGGCGCGTTATGAAAAAATAATGAGAGCGGAATTTTAAGATGCATGCGGATCACTGTAACACAAAAGTCACAGGTTGAAGCTGCCCCCAAAATAAATATCAGACGGACGGACGGACAGACAAACAGACAGACGTATAACTTTTAGAAGGATAACTTCTCACGCGCGTACATAAGTGCAAGCACCCATTTTACAAAGGATAGGTCAGCGTTTGACTACTTTCCCGCCTGATGGTAGGGGACGATGCAGTCTAAGATGTTGCACGCTTAACTGGATAATACCTGTCAATCGCGACTTGAAGACCCCAGGCAATGGACTCTATATTTATGACTAGCTGCGCCCCGCGGTTTCACCCGCGTAAGTCCCGATCCCATGGAAATATCGGGATAAAAAGTAGCCTATATTTTTCAATTCGAGATATCAGTTCCTGAGATCAGTGCGTTCAAACAAAAAACGGAAGCCCTCAAAGATGAATAATTTTCCTCGTTTTTTCCACATAACCCACTGAATCTTCGCTCCTATTGGTCGCAGAGTGATGTTATAAGCCTATAGCCTTCCTCGATAAATTTCAATTTCAATTCATTTATTTCAGACTTTTCATCCATAGTGTTGTTAGTATGACTTATAAACTAGAAGTTAGTAAAAATATACATATAAGATACTTAATTAATTGGGCCGATATTTATGATTAAATAGTGCGACCCTAGACCGCTTGTGTACTGCAGTCCAGTGTCGCACTGTCGGGCAATCCAAGCGCTGCACTATTGGGCTGAGGAGAAGGTTGGAACTGCATTGGACGCGGCGCATCAGTGAGGCTACTCTTTTCCGCATTATTGTATGGAAATCATCCACTCTTGCCTCCGCGAACATACCCGATGCACTGCAGTACCGAGGCAGTCCCAACAACATTCTGAATCCATTATAATATTGGATTCGCAGGGCATTGAAGGCTTTCTGTGTGTAATTGGTCCAAAGGCTGCTAGTGTAGAAAGTCTGGCAATAACTTTTAAAAAGACTTAATTTGACTTCCGTCGTACATCTAGCAAATCTTCGGACCAACATGTTACATCTTACCGCCAACGCCCTACGCTCCATGTCCATATTATCTGAAAGGTCCTCGGTGACCCAATGCCCCAGATACTTGAACTTAGTGACTCTACATAGCTCAACATCTCCTAACTTTACTGGTGGTATTAGGACTGGAGTTTTGTTGCCCGCCTTGAAAACGAATAGTTCACTCTTTTTTGTATTGTATCTGAGGCCGTGAGTCACCGCGTACCTCTCACATATTGCCAGCAGAATGTTGAGTGCCCTGACCGATGGTGTCAGTAGGGCCATGTCATCTGCATAACTTAAATTATTTACAATATTACCATCCATCGAACACCCGACCCTCGCACTACCAAGCTCCTCGATCAGCCCGTTAATATAAATATTAAATAGACGAGGAGAACTCAAACCGCCCTGTCGCACACCACATCCCAGAGTGTATTGCGTCGAGTATGAACCAGCCCATCTCACGGAGTTACTCTGGTTATTGTACCAATACTTAAAGATACTTATTATCGCACTAGGTGTGTTAGTACCGCTCCTAAGCTTATCCCAAAGTAGATCATAAGATACCAGATCGAAAGAAATGGACTATCCAACACAAAAATATTTTTTCAATTCGAACTAGTTGTTCCTGAGATTAGCGCGTTCAAACAAACAAACTCTTTAGCTTTATAATATAAGTATGGATCTAGGTATTTTAGGCCTTCAAAATCATAAAGTCCTAATTAAGTTTTTAGAGCCTATACAGTAGGTCCTTCTTGGAGGTGCCTCTCCGACTATCGAAGTTTTCGGTCAATTTACAGTAATTCTTCTCTATTTCTAGCTACGCGAAATAGTTCGGCTTCGGCTACACTCGCTGTCCCCATCCACTCCCGGATGCTAAGAGACCAAGATTTTTCCTTTGACCGACACGTCTTTTCCCACTTCTTTTCCTACCATTAGCTACAGGAGGTGCATCTATTATGTCTCAATACTTGTCCTAGGCGAGCAGTGTTGGCTTAGTGGTAGATACCTCGACTTTCATTCTGAAGGTCGTGGGTTCGAATCCCGGCCGGCCGTGCACCAATGTATTTTTCTTAAGAAAAATTTATGTGCGCTAATTGACATTGCTCTTACGGTGAAGGAAAACATCGTGATGAAACCCGCGGCTTAGTTGGCTCCAGAAGTATTGACAAGTTCTCTACTCTGGACATGGTCGACTAAGCTGAAAGGGTAGTAGGTCAGTACCTACTACCCTCTCAGCTTAGTCGACCATTTGCGTGAGGATGGAGTAGGCTTGCCCAGTGGCAAGCCTACTTCATCCTCACGCAAAAAGGACCCAATTAAAAGGGTCCAATGGCGGAAAACAGCCTGTATACAAGTACTTGTCTTAGGCAACTTTTCTTTGTTTAACGGTCTGCAAAAGTTTTTGGGGATTTGGGTCTCCCGTTTTGTCGTGTGTGGAATAAAACACTCGGAATTGTATAATAGACGTAATTATTGAAGTTTAGGTTTCGTACACGGAACAGAATGCAATAGGTAATTAATTAATACTTATTAAAGATATTTTACAAAGAGTCAGACGCCATTTTCGGGTCGTGCGCAAGAGTGAGAGAGCACTAGACGCTCTAGTGATGTCCCCTCTTCTCTGTTAGCAAACGCTAGTGATGTAAACGAAACAAGTAGTGCGACGATGTCGCCACACCACCCCCCCACGGAGAGAGGTAACTAATCAAAAATTTTAAAACGCACGTGTCTGCCAGCTCTGGTGACGTAGGGAGCCTTCTTAGGTTCTACAGGAGGGTCCGTACGAGGCTGTGCAGAGGGAGCAGGTGGAAACTGAGCTGGCGGAACGTCGGGTTGAGGTGAAAGAGCTGCAGTTGGAGACGGCTCAGGGTTCGCCGGAGTGTGGCTGGGCCAGTCCAAAAACTGTTCCACGAATGCAGGCTTTAATCGATCGACGGTTACCACGACAGGTTTGCCTTTAAAATTGATGGTGAAAGTTTTTCCGTCCTTGGATCGATCGATCACAGCGTGTGGACCTGTATAAGGTGGTTGCAAGGGACGCCGCACAGTATCATCTCTTAGGAACACGTGTGTGGCGTTGGGCAACTCTTTGAAAATGAAGGATGCACGTTGAGTATGTCGGGAGGCGCCGGTTGGTCGGATATTTGACATATGACGGCGTAACCTAAAGACAAAGTCAGTAGCGTCTTCGATCTTCTCAGGACCTGGAACTGGGACTAGCAGCTCGCCGGGGAGACGTAAGGTTTCTCCGTAGACCATTTCAGCGGTTGAAGCTTTAAGATCCTCTTTAAATGCTGAGCGCATTCCCAGGAGAACGAAGGGCAGGGCTTGGATCCAAGAATTTCCGTGGCACATTAGAGAGGCTTTTAGTTGACGATGTACGCGCTCTATCATGCCGTTTGCGGCTGGGTGATAGGCGGTGGTTCGTATACGTTGGGTGGCGAAATTTTGGAGCAATCGTCTGAATAGATCGGACTCAAATTGAGCGCCACGATCTGTCGTCAAGACGAGGGGTACCCCGTAGCGAGCGATCCATTCTCTGGTGAATGTGTCTGCAACTTCTTCTGCAGTTGCTGTTCGCATAGGCCATACTTCAGGCCACCTGGTTACTCTGTCTATAGCCGTTAAGCAGTAACGGTAGTCGTTGCAGACGGGTAGCGGCCCTACAATATCCATATGGACGTGCATGAAACGACCGGATGGAGTGTTGAAATCGCCCAGGGGAGCGGAGTTGTGTCGAGAAATCTTGCTGCGTTGACACGCTAGGCAAGCTCGGGACCAGTTCCGGCAATCTTTGTTGATGGAAGGCCAGACGTAACGCTCAGTAACAAGGCGAGTAGTTGCCCTGGCGCCGGGGTGGCTCATCCCGTGTAACTTATCGAATATAGTTCGACGGAACTCAGGGGTGACGTAGGGTCGAGTTCTTCCAGTAGAGGTGTCGCAAATCAGCGAGAGTCCTGTAGCAGGAATGTTTACCTTGGTGAGGTTGAGGCTCGTCGTCTTTTCACGCATGAGTTCTGCGAGTTCTTCGTTTTTGTCTTGGGATTTCGCGAGTGCTTCGTATTCTTGTTCAAGCGAGATCGCATCTATCCTTGACATGGCATCAGCTACAATATTGTCTTCGCCCTTGATATATTTGATATCAGTAGAAAACTGGCTGATGAACGACAACTGATTGAGTTGAGAAGGGGGGAGTTTGTCCCGACGCTGTGCGAAAGCGTACAATAGCGGTTTGTGGTCAGTGTATATAGTCACATGTTGAACTTCGAGAAGGTGGCGGAAATGTTGTACGCTTTCGTACACCGCCAGGAGTTCCCGATAGTATGCAGGCCACTCGGACTGACGCGATGTGAGTTTCTTGCTGAAAAAAGCGATTGGGTACCACTGACCGTTGATTTCTTGTTGCAGACAGGAGCCTATGTGTACACTGGATGCATCTGTGAACAGGGCTAATGGAGCGTTGTTGACCGGATGTTGCAGAAGTGTAGCAGTGGATAGACTTTGTTTACAAGCGTTGAAAGCTTCGTGAAGCTCGGGCGTCCATGGAAATGGTTTAGCACCTTTGCTATTAGTTGAAGCGACGGCTTTGATTAAGGAGCCTGAAACTTTGCAGCATGTGGTATGAAGCGGCGGTAGTAGTTCATCATACCGAGGTAACGCCTCATGCCTTGTACGGTTTCAGGAGGTGGAAAATCTAATAGGGCACGTACTCGTTCTTTAGGAGGTTGGGTACCATCAGCGTTGATAAGGTGACCTAGGAAAACTACTTCTTTGGCACCGAGAACGCATTTTGAAGGGTTTATGACAACACCATATTCTTGGAAACGCTTGAACAGCGTGCGCAGGTGTTGCAGGTGTGTAGCTTCATCTGGAGAGAATATGAGAACGTCATCGACATAAGGGAAGCAGAAATCGAGACCCCGTGTGACCTCATCGATAAAACGTTGAAACGTTTGACCCGCGTTTCGGAGCCCGAAGGTCATAAACGGAAATTCGAAGAGGCCAAACGGGGTAACGATGGCGGTCTTCGAAATATCTCCTTCAAAAACGGGAATTTGATGGTAGGCCTTAACAAGGTCGCAGGTGCTGAAGATCCTGGCTCCAGACAAGCCGTGAGTAAAGTCGTTGATGTTCCTCACAGGGTATCTATCGGGAACGGTCCTGGCATTCAGGCCACGGTAGTCACCGCATGGCCGCCACAGTCCGTTCTTCTTGAGAACCATTTGCAGTGGTGATGACCAGGCACTCTTCGATGGCCTGGCTATACCGCATCGCATCATGTCTTCGAATTCCTTTGTAGCTGCAACTAATTTGTGTGGCGCTAGGCGACGAGGACGACACGACACAGGGGGCCCTTCAGTTGTCTTGATGTAATGCACTGTGTTGTGTTTGACTTCCTTAGGCAAACCCGGGGGGCGCGTAATGTCAGGAAATTCGGCGAGCAACTGAGCAAAAACTGAATTTCCGGTAGCTACGGCTTTGACGCTGACCTGCGAAATTTGAACTGAGGTGGCGCTGACGAAAAGATTAGAGTTTCCATCAACGAGGCGCTTATTGCGACAGTCAGGGAGCAGGTTATAGTAACCTAGGAAATCTGAGCCGATGATGGGAGTGCTAACATCAGCAACAACGAAGTTCCAATAGAAGTCCCGGCGTAGTCCTAAGTTGAGATGCAGAGCTACGGTGCCGTATGTCTTGATTGAACTTCCATTAGCGGCGCTGAGGTCGAAATCGCTGCTATCAAAGCGACCCTTCAGTAGACGCCGGGGAAAGCAACAGAGATCCGATCCAGTATCTATCAAATACTGGTGCTTGGATTTCTGATCTGTAACAAAAAGACGGCGGCCGGGATGTGAACAGTCAGTCGCCGCCTCTACTGACTGTTGTTGGCATTTTCCTGCTGAGTTGGAGTCCAGGAACAGGGTTTGGTGCATTTGGTCGCTTTGCCATTGAACTTCCTATGGTACCAGCATATCTTGTCCCCACTGGCTGGTGAGGTAGTACGGGAACGGTTGCGGTTGGATGAGGCAGAACGATTTTTAGGGCGGCTGGAATGCTGATCCGTAGAAATAGCAGCAACTTGTCTACCTAATTCTTCAACTCGTTGAACAAGAGATTCCAAAACTGTTGTTGAAGTCGATGGAACAGCACATGAGAAAACTTGACTTTTGTGACCGGCTATCTCCATGACCTTGTCAGCTAAGTCTGACAATTTGTCCAAGTTGAGCTCTGGTTGAGAAGCTAGAATAGCTTGTACTTGCTGAGGAAGACGGCGTAGCCATAGTTGCCGAAGGATATTGTCATCCGATAATGCTTGGCCAGATAGAGATCTAAGATGCCGAAGGAATTGTGAGGGGCGACGGTCCCCAAGTTCTTCTTCACTTATGAGCTGTCGCACTCTTTGCTCTTCCGACATGGACAGCCTTCTAATCAGTTCTTCTTTGAGTTTTAAATATCTTGTTCCCTTGGGTGGGGGCGATGTGATGAGGTCCTCGACCTCCCCCACGAGTCGCTGGTCGAGCTGTGATATAACATAGTTGTACATTGTAGTGTCAGATGTTATACCAGCAATGTCAAATTGTGCTTCGACCTGGCCGAACCACACAGCAGGCTTGTCGGGCCAAAATGGTGGTAACTTCACTGTTACTCTGCATACCTCAGGTTTAGTGTCGCTGTCCAATTTTGATAGTAGAGCAGCCTTCTCAGCTTCCAACCGCTCTATTTGAGCCTGTAATTCTCTGCTTTCAGCCATATTGTGATGTTAGAAAGCAAGCGACAAACAAAACAAAATATTTGTAAAAATATATAAAACCCGTGCAAAGATTAGTATTGGTGTGGCAAAATCGACTCACAGTAGAAGAATATTTAACATTCAGGCAATATACAAACACCCGTAATACAAGAAATTAAAATATTTGTTAGTAACATACACACAAAAGCAAAATAAGTTGTTAAATTCCAAATTATGTGAAAAATTGTGTTAACAATTGTATTAAAGTATGCAAGTAATTGTGTTAACACCTGTGCCGAATTATGCAAGTAATTATTTTAACGCTGTACCAAAATTTTATAATAATTGCAAAATAGCATACAAATGCACAAAAAAAACATGTAAATGCACAATAAAAACACACAAAACAATGCAATTTAAATTCACAGAAAATAGCTATGTACGGTTGATAAAAGTTACAAACATTAGTAAGCGTGCATATAAAAAGTTGTAAATGTTATTGCAGTTGTCTTTTTTTTTGGCTTATACGAAGAAAAATGTTCTTCTGTTAATTATGTTAGGTTATAGTCAATGTTTTAGATTTTGGACTCACTGGGTGGAATGTTAGTATGACTTCGACACTTGGTAAAGTTCACTTGGTTTTTTTTTAATAAGGAAATGTACTGTACATACCGAAGGGGCGCGTCACTCACTGTCAGTTTCGATGCACGACGTCGACAAGGGCCGTCAGGTAATGGACGGCGTTCTTTACTCGAATCCTATTGAGGTGGGACGTCGCTGAGGGCCGTCAGGTGGTGGACGGCGTTCTTGACTTGACTCCCTTTGAAACAGCTTGACCCGTCGCAGAGGGCCGTCAGCTAGTGGACGGCAGCGGTCTCTTCTATAGACTGGACGATGTTCTCGTGACGAGTTTGCATGTTCAGATCACGTCGGCGGTCACCAGTTTGGGGATTTGGGTCTCCCGTTTTGTCGTGTGTGGAATAAAACACTCGGAATTGTATAATAGACGTAATTATTGAAGTTTAGGTTTCGTACACGGAACAGAATGCAATAGGTAATTAATTAATACTTATTAAAGATATTTTACAAAGAGTCAGACGCCATTTTCGGGTCGTGCGCAAGAGTGAGAGAGCACTAGACGCTCTAGTGATGTCCCCTCTTCTCTGTTAGCAAACGCTAGTGATGTAAACGAAACAGGTAGTGCGACGATGTCGCCACAAGTTTACGTTTCTGCTTTACCTGTCGGAGAACTTCGACACTAGTTACGTGGCTAGGTGGGGTTTCTCCGGATCGGACACTCTGTGTGAGTGTGGGAGGGAACCCCAAACGATGGCGCATTTGACGGCTTATTCTCTCTGCCCTGTTAGCTGCTCTGTAGACGACCATAACAGGGCAACAGATAATACGATTGATGTGGCTAAGTTTTGGGCGGGAGTGCTTTGATCAAGGTGTATTGCATTGGCCGCCGTTGACACTAAGAAGAAGAAGACATTAGTTATATTTTGAGTCTAGCTAGTAAACATCCGCCTGATGCCCACATTTCAAAGCCTCTATACGTCTTTGTCACGTCCAAGTCTCACATCAATATAGAACTTGGCCAGATGTAAACCACGGAGCAATCTCCGGGTCGAGGATGCGGTTGCTGAAAACGTAACCGCAGCCTCTGTAAAAATATTTCTTTATAATTTATTAGTAGGTATAGATTCCAAAATCTGTAGCTACTTTGTTATGTATTTATGTAATTAATTAATTTATTAATTATCGATATTGATTAGATTTAGCAAAACGTGATATTTTATGAAATTAAAATATTATACAGGGTTATTGGTAATTATACTAGTGAGCCGTTGAGGGCTATTTTTGTACAAACAACTTTCGTACAACGACTATTGGAAATTCGAAAAAAAATTTTTTGAAGGGATATAAATTCGAAAACATCTTAATTTAAAAAAAAGGCCGTTCAGACTAGGAACAGTAGATAAAACTTAAAAAAATAAGTAAATTAAGGTTAATGACCTCTCCGTGTAATTTTCAAAAAAATGTTTGATTTTCCCAAAGTCGTAGAACAAAAGTTGTTTGTTTAGTTGCACAGAAGTAGCGCTCAAAGGCTCGCTAGTATAATTACCAATAACCCTGTATTTCCTTTGATTCAGACTTTAACCTATATCTATTTATAATAATTAATTAAAATACCTTTAATTAAGCAATACGTATTTATTTTTTAAAATAAATAGTCCAACACATTAAATTTAACATCATTACAATATCACAAATTTAATGGAAAAAATCAATATCAATAACAATATCAAAATCTAAATGAATTATCCTAGGTAGGGTTCCCAAAAAGCTCGCAGCATGGCCTCTTTGGCTGGCAATGCCGATCAGTTGGCCAAAGTAGCAGCCAAGCCCTTTAGTCACCTGAAGCTAATACTAATAAAGATAAAAATCATTATTTCAATTCATGTACAATGTATTAATAGGGACGCAGCCGCAGTGGATACGTAAAAACGTATTGTTTAAAAAATAGAGTCAACAAAAAGTTCTCCTTTTTAACCCATTTAAAAAAATTAGGCGGGTCTCAATTCGATTGTGTATATTTTAAATGGTTTAAAAAAAAAAAATTATATATTAACAGTCGCATTGAGCAAAGCTTTTTTTTAATTCGGTGTGAAATTCAATCAAAGAAACCTGTCCTTCTCGTAAGCAATTCGTAGCTTATAGACATTTTTTTGGAAAACTGCTACTAATTTGTTATTGAATGCTTGCTACGGATTTCGTAGTAGCAAAGCTACGAAATTTACTACGCACTCTATTATCGCAGCTTTGCATAGTTTCTGAAAGTTGGTGAAATCACGTGGTTGGCGACTACGATTTCACGTAGTCAGTTCCTACAACAACTTATTTTCATTTCTCAAAGAAATCCTATTTTATGGAGAAAAGGGGGGGTTGATTCCCAGATTTGCCCCGCAGCGACCAACCTAGACCTAAGTGACCTTTACATTGGCCATGACAAATCGTGACCTTTGGAAAGGGTCTCCAGGGCCTAGAATGAGTTTATACTTAATTAATTCAATATACATTTTAACTAAAAAAATAATAGATAACAATCATCTAGCATTTTTTTTATTAACATCCATTTCTTGGATTATCGGAATCGTATGACTTAAGTGAGATAAGGTTATCATAATTATCAAAACTTAATTGTCAAAATATAATTATTATACTATTGCCATATTACTTTTGCATGGTGTCAGTTAGCGGTGAAAGTATATCTGATACCTTTAAGTTTTCAACAGATTTCAAAACAAGTGCATATTCGTTCAAAATTAGCTAACACCTGCATTATATGTCAGCTTGTTGTTTTAAAAAACCGGCCAAGTGCGAGTCGGACAAGCGCACGAAGAGTATGAGAACCCCAGAGTACCGTACCACCCTACTTAATTTTTTTTTTGTGATTAATGTTTGTTGTTGCAGTGGCAATAGAAAAACATCTGTACAATTTCAACTGCCTAGGTATTACGGTTTATGAGATACAGCCTGGTGACAGACAGACAGGCAGTCTAGTCTTAGTAATAGGGTCCCATTTTTGCCCACGGAACCCTAAAAAACGAACAACGAAAAAGGGAAAAAAGAGGTTTTCTTTGGGATAAGTACGTTGATTAAGAACGAAGAATCGATGATGTACTTGTACTTGTATACGGGCTGTTTTCCGCCAGTTTCCACCCGCGAGTAGGCTTGCCCAGCACCCTCCCAGCTCAGTTGACTATGTCCAGAGGAGACAACTTGTCAATACTTCTGGAGTCAACTAAGCCGCGGGTTTCATCACGATGTTTTCCTTCACCCTTAAGAAAAATCCATTGGTAAACGGCCGGCCGGGATTCGAAACCACGACCTTCAGAATGAAAGTCGAGGTATTTATCACTCAGCCAACACCGCTCTTAAGAATCGATGATTTCGATGACGAGTTACGTCCATAACTACCTAGTAGGAATTTTAAGGCGTAGACCATTATCAATATTTACGTAAGTTAGAACTGCGCACGGCAACGACTTTTCAACATGGAAAAATGATTAACATTTCAGATAATAACGAATCATATCGATAGAAAAAAAACCAATGATAATCATCTTGGTGATCAACCGATTATGATCTCTGACGTTTAAATTAATTGAAATGATAATAGCTAATCTATTTTTAGAGTAAGTATTATGTGGTTTTGTTTTTCGCAAAACTTATCATTCAATGGTTTTGTGTGAATGAATTTGTGTTTTTGGATTTTCCGTCTTGTCTGTGGTCATAGCACTGCATTCCCAAATTTTATCTGAATGATAAACAATGGGATTTGCTCTATTTCAGTTCATAGTATTTTCTAAGGTTTGTTATAGACTGCCTGTGACCATGGGATCTGCAAAGTTCCCGATTTTTTTTTCCCGTTTTTTATTTTTGTTTTAAACCTAACGTGTTTAAGACAAAATTAAAAAACATTAATATATCCTTTCAAATTTAATTATAATTATTATTTCAGTTCAGTTTACCCAAGATCTATAAAGGTTTTTAAGATTTTTTTTCAAAAATATTTATGAAATACTTGATATTTGTCTAAAAATAAGACGTAAGTTTTATGTACTTATAGTGTAAAAAAATATCTTTGGATTGTATTTAATTTACATAGCAATTTACTATTGCTAGTTAGGTATATGTTTTTTATATAAATAATCATACTTCTTATCTGAGGTACTCTCGGTGCCGGCCTCGGCACTTGACAGCTTTTAAACAAAAAAATATGCGTACGAAGAGCAGTGTTGGCTTAGTGGCAGATAGCGGGGGGATTTTTGTTACGATGAAATTTATTTACGCATGTTAACATTGCTCTGAGGGTGAAGGAAAACATTGTACATCCGCGGTTTATAGTTGGCTCCAGACGAACTGACAAGTTCTTTCCTCTGGACATGGTCGGCTAATCTGAGAGGGTAGTACTTATACTTGTACTTGTATGCGGGCTGTTTTCCGCAATTAAACTCTTTTTAATTGGGTCCATTTTGCGTGAGGATGAAGTAGGCTTGCCCAGCACCCTTAAATGTTTCTTAAGAAAAATTAATCGGTGCACGGTCGGCTTGAGAGGGTGGTATTGAAGTGTTGGCTAAGCAATTAAGCAAGCCTATTTCATCTAATATATGTTCCAGACACTACAGCATCCAGAATAGCATAGATCAAAGGTGCTGGGACTCTATAAATCATCTATTAGATGTAATAAAGGTCAATTAATGCATACAAACGCATCTATACTAATATTATACAGCTGAAGAGTTTGTTTGTTTAAATGCGCTAATCTCAGGAACTACTGGTTCGAATCGAAAAAATATTTTTGTGTTGGATAGTCCATTTATTTAGGAAGGCTATAGGCTACTTTTTATTTTTATATTTCCACGGGATCGTGACTTACGCGGGTGAAAGCGCGGAGCGCAGTTAGTGTAAAATATAGGTAGATATAAGTACCTACTTACATATCTATATCTACGATCTCAGTGCGGAATCATTTCCCAGGAAATAACCTATAGGTTTTGATAAGGAATTAATTGATAATCACTTAATTGTTAGATTACACAAATATTATAAAAAACGATTTTTTTAACACGCTTTTATTAGGTCGACCTGTTTTATCGAGTAGCTCTGAAACTATTGACCGATTATGGTAGAACTTGGGGTTAGGATAAATTGAATACTCGCTAATTTCTTCTAAGAAGTTCCTACGGGATCGAAACTTTCGCGGGTGAAACTGTGCGGTTCTGCTAGTATATATTTTTTTAGTCACAACATAATTAAACTTTGCTTTGTTTTCTTTGCCAGGATTTTTAAACCTGAGTCTGACTGCAGTTTTATTTAATTGGCGTGAAACAAGCATATTTATTTATTTACTAGCAGCGCTCCGCGGTTTTACCCGCGGAACTCCCGATCCCGTGGGAATATCGGGATAAAAAGTAGCCTATAGCCTTCCTCGATAAATGGCCTATCGAACACAAAACGAATTTTTCAATTCGAACCAGTAGTTCCGGAGATTAGCGCGTTCAAACAAACAAACAAACAAACTCTTCAGCTTTATAATATTAGTATAGATTTATCGTATGGCTCATTATGTTTCTCTACTTCAAAGCTTTACAGTTTTCAGGTACGCTACCGCGTCCTTGGTTAAGATTGTAAAATCCTCCGCTTGCCCTTGTTGTATTTGGTTAGGGGACAGATTTACTAATACATGTGCTAATACTTTCTATGTTCAATTGTAGAACGCGAACTGATGGTCCGACATTTATAGTTTTTGGGCGCTGAGAAGCGCCGCTGCCTACTCTAGGTCTGGCAGCTTACTCTATTTCTTCAACCATCAATCAATCAACACGAACCCGGATGCGTTAAAACAAGCATATGAAACGTCATCACGGGGTATTATACGTGAAAGCTAGACAGTTGAGATGATGTTATAATAAATAAATAAATAAATATTGCAGGACATTCCACACATCGCCATCTAGCCCCAAGGTAAGTAACTAGACTTGTGTTATGGGTGCTAGATAACGGATATACTACTTAAATACTTTTCTTTTGTAAATATATACTTATAATACATAGAAACAACCAGACCACAGACAAATATCTAAGCATAAATACTTGTCTGAGGCGGGAATCGAACCCGCAACCCTGTGTTTGGCAGTCCGGCATGGTGACCATAGTGCCAACTGGGTCGTTCTGTTATATATAATATCTATTGCCGCTATAACGATCTATATGACGACCCAGTTGGCACAATGGTCACCATGCCGGACTGCCAAACACAGGGTTGCGGGTTCGATTCTAGTTACTTAACTTGGGGCTAGATGGCGCTGTGTGGATTGTCCTGCAATATTTATTTATTTATTTTATAACAACAAATACTAACAACAGTATATAATAGCACGGAACCCTTCTTGCGCGAGACCGACTCGTACTTGGCCGGTTTTTATGGTTCGTTGCACTAAGTCACGTCTCATATGAAACGCAAGGAATAACCTGATGTAAATGAATCTTTTGGTTTTTTGTTTGTGGTTCCATGACAGATCACAAAACAATATAACTATTTATGTTAAGACTAGCGGCCCGGTACGTGCTTCGCTACGTATAAAGTGAAAAATGTGATAAATGAAGAACCGCTCGATTGATGTTGTGCAAACTTTACATAAACCCTCTACTAAATAGTCCGAACAAAGCTTAAACATTTGGTTTGGATAGGTGAGCCCGTTCTTGAGTTATAAAATTACAATGAAAAGTGGCATTGATTTTTATAGATTAGAGATAATTATGTTTTTATCACAGTTGCTCATAAAGTGGATCTTATTCAACGGCTTGTAGGCTCATAATCCAACATATTATGCACGCGTGCGTTTTAGATTTGTTAACTAGTGCTGTAAAGTTATCCCGAAAAGGTAGGTACCAAAGAGTTTTTTAGCTAGCAAAAATGGTTGTCTCTAAAGTCGGTTTACGAACGAAAATTTTACGTGATAATGACTTAGAAAACGATTAAAAATTGAGTTGTTTATTTTTTGTTTTTTCTTTACTTAAATATATTGTTTTTCCGTACCATTGTATTTTGTTCTTAACCCCCGACGCAAAAACAAATAGAAAAACCCTAAAAAATAATGTATGTCACACTAGGATGTATAGGTTAAAAGTCTTTAGCCTGGCCTTTCCGGAGCATAATTAACAAAAAAATATTGCTTTAAAAAAATGTAAACAGAGTTATCACAAATATTTTGTTATTTATTATTTTGTTTTCTTTTCAAGTCTTTTCTTTTATTCGCAACTGTGATAAAAACCGTCGTACGATATACGTGTGGAATTGATATTTGCATCTTGGCTTCTATAACACGCTCGCTGCCGCTCGCGCGTCATAAACCGCCTCTATGCAAAGATCAATTTACCACACTTATATCGTAATGTACTATTGTGTAAATAAGTACCTATAGCTACATATTAGGTTATAGAAAATCCAATAAATAAAATAAATAAATAAAATGTCATCACTATTGGTGAAATAAGATCGTTTCCACCATGCACTGGTATGGTGAAAATGATCTTATTTCACCAATGTTCATGAAATTATAACCATTGATGAGCGTTGCCAAATGGGATGTTGGCCAAATATGATATAGCCAAGCAAATGTAGCTTGGAAACAAATAAAAGACGATCAGGCGAATATATTCACAATCTCATCCTCTGAACTTTATAGAACCGCCCCGAGTTCAAGGTTTTTCGGTAACCTTACGATGTTTTCCTCCGCCGTTAGAACATGTGTTTTACGTGCTGATATTTTTTTCGTATAGGAAACCCAATTGATGCACGGCAAGCATCGGGAGTCGAACATTCGATTTGAGATTCGAGGTACCGATTTTCCATTAAGCTAACACCGCATGAGACTTGAGACATGAAACACTCTGGTGGACAAGGTTGAAGTGAAATGAAATATATTTATTTGTCAGAATATGGTGAGTAAATTATGGTTTACAATACAGTATGTGCTCATATTCAACCGAATCTCGGTGTGCAAATGTCTAGACTAAAAATAAATAAATTTATACAGAATCCACAAATATCAAAATAGATTTTTTTTGAGCCGTGGAAGGTTGTAAAACCTCCCAGGTGGTCTCAAGAAGTGGACGGTGAGTAAGAGTTGAAATAATTCAGCTTTTGCAAAACGCCTCATAATAGCAACCTCCGTAGCGTAGAGGTGCTACGAATGAAAGCTATAGAAAAGATTGAAAAAAAAAGAGCAAAAATGAAAATTATTGTTTTTAATATTTTTTTATAAACTACTGTATCAATTTTTATTACATTTGTTATGAAATCGAACTCACAGAAGTAATATTTACTATTTTTTATCCAAATCACGGAACCAGGACTTACCCGGGTAGAACAACGGGGTGTTGCTAGAGTTAAAAGTTAAATGTTACAGTTTTTTATTTAGAATTAGTATACATATATAATTACACTAACTATAATTAAATGGGAACTAACTGTTTTTTCCTATTTTAGTGAACATATAATTTATCAGTACAATATATTTTATGTTTTTATAACTAAATTGTTTTGTTTTGTTTGAACAATAAATAGGCCTTAAACGTTTGTAATAGGCTCTAAAACTATTTGACCTATTTTGATAATACTTAGTATGTAGATTACATTGAATCCTTAGGAGACGTATATAGGCTACTTCTTATTCCGATATTTACGGGACTTACGCGGGTGAAGCTGGGCGGTGCTGTTAGTTTGGTAAAGAGTAGATATGATAACAAGGAGCCTGATTAAAATATTGTGGCAATATCATAAAATGAAGAATTGGTGTCTACTTGATGGAGCCAAAAGTATGCGGTTAGAGTTTGGGGATAGAAGCAGTAACTCCAATGATTATATTAATTAAGTAGTATAATTAGTACAGGTAACAATTATTCTATTTTATGTGGTAGAACGAAACGTTTATTATTAATGTACTTATTAAGGAAATGAGGGAAATGTGACGTCACGAGTGCGCAGAGAGCAGAGCGGGGCAACACGCGGTGTAGCGGGGCGTCAGTGCGTCAGTACATTCACGTCAGGGCAGAGCGCGCCAGCCAACGCCAGCCAACGCGACCAGTGCCGTCCATAATCCACGTAACTAGTGATAATAAGTGATAGTGCGGAGCTACCATGCGGGCTCGAGTTTAACTCCTCGTTTGTCACCGCGTCGTCGCGTCCGCAATACTTCCTTCATGCATCTGTGTTCCCCCACGCTGCACAAGTGAGCCTCATATTACCGGTGTCAGCTTATCGCACGATTTCGGCTTGCTAAGCAAACAGCTCACATGACCTCGGCGGTGTATTGTTGCAGATGTCAGCCGCCGCACGGACAACGGCGGTTTTATCATATCTTAGAAAATGACTGAAGGTCCCCTCTTACATCATGATAAGCCGGTAAGTTTGTACATTTCTTTACATTACTTAACACCCACTTGTTCTATGTACTTGATCGTACGATACTTTCCGACACATGCTATTTATAATCACCTGTCAAAACTGTAATGTACAAACGCAAACGTTATCTTTTTGCGTATAAGGTTGATAATTTATTGATAACAGAAAACCAGGTGATCGCATGATCTATATACATTACATATCTTATTATACCTATGTATTACATTTATATTTGTTTATTTAAACATTAACTACAAGCAATATTACATAAAACATTTAATCCACACTGAGGACTTCTCTTTTTAATTTAAATGTTTTGGTTAAATCCTGTTCATCATCCGAAGATCTTCATTAGATCAATGATCACTTTGTTTGTTATCACACAACTTCACGAAACTACCCGAAATATTTCCCAAAGTTAGGAATCGAAAACTGACAGGATTTTGTTGATTGAGGACAGTTTTGAAGCCTAATAAAGGTTTTATAATAGTTAGGAATCGTGGTTTACAAAATAATCTAAACATTTTTATTTCTTACTAGCTACGCCCCGCGGTTTCACCCGCGTAATAATTTTCTGCGCAACTTTCTTGATTTTTTACCTTCTCCTGATAATAACAAACAGACCAAAAAAAGAATTGGCCAAATTGGTCCAGGCGTTGTTGAGTTATGCGCTTACCAACACATTTTGCGATTCATTTTTATATTATAAGATTAGGTTATAAAACTTTTTCTTTTCTAATTTGGCGGGTATATCCAAAATACAATTAAGAGGAAAGGGTACAGGGGCCTCTCCCCATACAAACGTATATTTTTGTTGCATAAAACTTATAACTGCCATGACCAATGACCATGCCCCTATGTATTGTATTTTTTGTTTTATGGTTTTTTAAATCTTAATTTATATGATAATTAGAAAATGAAAAATAAAATAAAAAAGGGGCATAGTCATGGCAGACAAAAATATTTGTGCTAGTGTCATTATCCAGGGAGGAAACAGTCGACTACGTTTGTATGGAGAGAGCGCCGGTACCCTTTCGCCTTAAGTTTAATTAAAGGACCCATTAGCATTAATGATCATGATCACTTAAAACTTAACTAAGCAATGACTTAGTATGATTTCTTAACCAATCATTATTCACTTTTACTACTTACTTAACCTAAGTACTTGATTCATTATTTTCAATGGTGGGTGAGTAAATATCTAATCTATTTATGTTAATTTTAAATTCCACATCTTAAAGTGAAAGGGTACCGACGCTCTCTTCATACAAACGTAGTCGACTGTTTCCTCCCTGCATAATGACACTAGCACAAATATTTTTGTGCCACAAAGCCTATAACTGCTATGTCTATGCCCGTATGTTTTGGTGTTTTTCATTTTCTAATTATAATAGAAATTAAGATTATAAAAACATAGGGGCAGGGACATTGGATATGGCAGTTATAAGTTTTATACAACAAAAATATTTGCTATAGTATCATTATCCAGGGAGAAAACAGTCGACGTTTGTATGGAGAGAGCCCCCGGTCCCGGTACCCTTTCATCTTAAAATTTAAAATCAGCAGAAAATAAGTGTATTTATGCTAAAGTACTTATGCATAATTTTTTGTGTATTGTGGGTTACTATATCTCTCACGGTAAATACAAAAAATAATCTGTGCCTATACTTAATTCTAAGTACCTAACAGTTTACGATACGTTAAGAATTGCACAACAACACAATAAACCGAATCCTATCAAATACCCATATTTTGTTGAAAACATTCACGGATAAAGTTATGACTAAGTAAAGTGAAGCAGGCATGAGATTTACATATATTGTGACATCACAAATTGATCGGTTTTTATCTTGTCACTATACAACAAAATCGGAAAACATACATAAAAATAAAAAATATATACATACGCGACGAATTAGGAACCTCCTCCTTTTTTGAAGTCGGTTAAAAACAGGCAAATTATCGACCTCAGTGGCGCAGCTGGCCAACATCCGCCTGCGACGCAGTAGGTTGTGGATTCAATTCAAGCCTCAAACAAATATTTTTTTCTTTTCATTGTGTTTCTTGTATTATAATAAGTAGGTATAATTTACGAAAGAAAAGTTGTATGCTTGAAATGAGTAATCTGTTAAAACAGTATATTTTTTAGGCATTTATGTACACAGATAAAAAGCGAACGCTCGGTCGAGCTACATGGTAGGCGGAGTGGGGGGTGGTAGGTTTTATTTTCGTTACGGAATTTCTTGATTCGGTCGCCGCGCTCAAAGCTTAAAAATAAATGTTATTTTATTCTACTGTTTTATGAAAGGAAATGTATAGTCTACAGAGATTATTCGGAAATACACTAGAAAAAAACAAAAACAGCATTAGTAATTATAAGCTCTAAAGATTATTTGCAAATAAGAAAATTTGTTCACTGCTAGTTGACATTATCCATCTTTATCTGGTATTTTACTTACACCACGTGAACCCAAGTTTCTTGCTTATCGCTTATTCACGGACTTCTGAGAAACAAGGTTCTAATCATTTGACATAGGTTGACGCAAGCAAAAACAACTGGGCGAGGTTTCGTTAAAATCGTCACTGACTGTTGCTAAACAAGAATTTTGAAGAATAACTAAACTTGATGCAAAAATATATTTCGTGCGAAGCCAAGACTTACTTATATCAGTTAGAAATCGAAATATAACATTATTTTTTAAACTACGCTTTCAAAATAGTACATTGCGATACAAGTGTGGTAAATTGATCATTTCATCGAGGCGGTTTATGACGCGCGAGCGGAACGCGAGTGCGTGTCTATAGATCGCCCAGAATGGAATGATCAAATCACACATGCATCGTACGACGTTTTTTATCACAGTTGTGAATAAAAGAAAAGACTTGAAAAGAAAAGAAAACAATAAATAACAAAATAATTGTGATAAAAAAATTTTAGGCAATATTTAATAAGGCTAGACAAGGCTCGTCTGACATACAATATTTTTTAGGGTTTTTCCATTTGTCGGGTTAAAAAACAGAGTACAATGGTACGGAAAAACAATATATTTAAGTAAAAAAATAAATAAAAGGAACTAAATTTTTAATCTATTTCTAAGACATTATCACGTAAAATTTTCGTTCGTAAACCGACTTTAGAGACAACCATTTTTACTAGGTTAAAAACTCTTTGGTGCCTACCTTTTTTATCCATCAAAACAGTATAACCCAGATAAATTAAGAATGTTTCATCTACCTAACATTTACAAAAGAAAAAGTATATAAGTAGTATATCCGTTGTCTAGCACCCATAACACAAGTCTAGTTACTTAGCTTGGAGCTAGACGGCGATATGTTGAATGTCCTGCAATATCTTTTCTATATGCGAAAGCTCATAAATGGTGTGTAGAATTAATTTTATATATCATATGCTGAATAGCTCACTGTCTGCTTTCCGAATAAATAAAAATAAAAATAAAATAAAATAAAAATATTTATTATTTATTAATTTTTACGAAAAATGTATTTAGCAGACCCTTACTTTCACATTAAAAACTTTAAGTACTCATAAGATTCTATTTGATGATAGGGAAATAGCTATACCTACCTATAATTCAAGTCAACTCGCTAATTGGCCACTCGTGTTTGGACACGACACATTGTTTGTCACCAAACCAGTAGAACCACTCGGCTGGTTCACTCCCAAATATCGTAAACAGGTTCCTGATACTTGTCCCCATTATGGAAACTACCTCCAAAGTGTATAATACTTATAATAATTAGTATTGCAGAGGAGCAAAATAATAATAATAGTATAGTAAGAAAGTTTTTAGAAATAGAAGAAAATCCCCCACATAACACATCCCCACATATCGCTGATCAAAATATAGAATAACAATAATTTAACATCGTAATACGCATTAAAACCGGCTTAAAGCTCAGAAAAAGAAAAGAAATATAGATAATAATAATAACCCTGTATTTGGCAGTCCGGCATGGTGACCATTGTGGCAACTGGGACGTCAAAAAAAAAGATAATTATCAACATTTCTGAATAGTTACATCTAATCCTACGAGGGCATTGTAACGGTCAGAGTCAAAATTCCATTTCAAATTTCCAAAAAGCCACCGCAGATATTTAAAATTACTATAACATTAGAATGTTTTTATTCTTATAATATTTATCTAATAAATTCATGAGTTAAAAGACTTGACTAAACTTGAACTCGAGCAAGGCCTTAGGGTCTTGCTTGAGTTGAAAACATTCTAATAATAGCAGTTTTGGAGCTCTATGGTGGGTCTACAATTCTGATTCCGACTGTACCTCATCCAAAAGGAGTTCTATAGACTACATGTACAACTTTTTTTCTACGACTTTAGGAAATTCGAACATTTTAATCGAAAATTTTGAGGTTATGTTTATTGGAAAATCGATTGACTAAACGGATATTTTTGAAAGTGAAAGAATATTCACTGTCGAAAGTTAATAAACAAAGAAAATCTTAAGGTCAATGATCTCAAACACTAAGAAAAATTATTATCGAGATAAAGTTCGATTTTTTAAAGGCATAACTTAAAAGTTGTTCGTCTGGAACCCCTCTCGCGTTAAATTACTCTCGTCTGAACACATTGAATAAGCCACGAACTTTTCAACCAACTCTCGTATTGCACCCTACCCTGCACCTGAGTGAGTAAATGAGGAATGTACACCTAAGATAAACCTCATGTGGTTTAATAGGTGTTTATATTTTGTATTTATGTTTATTCTTAATTAATTAAATAAAAAAAATTAAAAATGTCTTTCTATACCAATATTATAAAGATAAATTATTAAATAGTCTCAAATAGTAGGACCGATTTTGTTAAAACTTCGTACGAAGACACAAAGAATCCTTGGGTAACATGAGCTACTATTTATCCCAATTCTACCTGCACCCCTCGGTTTTACCCGCGTAAGTTCTGATCCCGCAGGAATTTTGGGTTCAAAAGTATCTTGTGTTCTTTTCCATTCCCCAAACTACCTCTATATCGATTTTTATCTAAATCAGTCCAGCCGTGAAGAAAAATAAAAACAAATAAATAAACAAACTCTCGAAATTATTAGTTAAGAGTTAGATATCCTAAATCCCAATATATCCAAGGGAACGTGGGTGGAACCGCGGGCTGCCCCTAGTAAATAGTATCTGCGTCATATACACGTTTGTTATTTACATTTAAATTAGCTTATCACAAATTATTTACGCATTAAAGTAACAATAGTTAGCAAATTGGTTTTCAAAATTTCATGGATAATTTATTCTTTAATGGCTTATTTCTAGGCAATTAAGTTTTCCTATTAGAAAAGTAGCAATTTACTTTCTTATCTTTATTTATAGTGTTTTTAATGAAAAGTATAGGGTTGTCACAACTTTTTGGATACAATACGGGACGTTATAGCACTTTCGATGCCTAAAACACTCCAACATCTTCAAAGTTCAAACATAATACCGAATCTTCAAAATAAAAATAATAGACTATTGACCTCAGTATCTGGTATAAATTTTAACTTGCAAGGTTTACCCATTCCTGAGATGAATCGGTGGTGACACTGACAGACGAACAAGAAAGTGATCTTAAAAGGGTTCCTTTTTAAAACTTTAGAAAAAAAAATACGTATCTAAAAAGGAACGAGCGAACGAAACGCCGCAATTTCGAATTTGAGTCATTCATTTCCATTTTTAAGGTTTTATTAGGGAAGGAAAAAATCCCGTGAAAAATCTAGAAAAAAATGTTTCCTCGTGCGGTAGTAGGTACGTATAGTACAAAGCGAGCGACCACTTTTTTTTTAGCCTTTTGCAAACAGTTTCTCTTGGAGGTTTATTGTCAAAATAGGGGAAAGACACGGGATACGAAGCAATACGGATTATACGGGACGCAATGATCCCGTATCTACGGTAGTTACGTGTGGCAACCCTAATTATAAATGATATTTGAATAAAATTAGATGGTACACATTGAAAATGTTATTTGATAAAGTGTTTGATAACATTTTCTGATAAAATAGATAACGAACAAGTCTTCATAATAATAAATATTTAAAAGTCTGTCAGTTAGTCTGTTACCTCTTCACATAAAACTCCTGAATTAGGTATGTGAATAGTTGAAATACTGGAATAACACATAGTCTGAGATCCCTTTAAGAACGACCCTCATCGAGCTGTTTAATGGATGAAAGTATTTTATATTAAATTAAATAGGTCAATAAATATATTGTAAATGGGTTGCCTAAATAAATTCAGTCCAGAATATGATAAATAACAAATCAATATTTTGTTTTGTTTTTTAAACCTTTCATTGATTTGTTTAAGAAACAATTTAATTTTTGTTTTGTTTTTTAAACCTTTCATTGGTTTGTTTAAGAAACAAATTCCATACCAATCGAAAGTATGAACCCTTTATAATATGCAAACGTTAGGTTGACTATATTTTTTACCGTCTCAACTCTTACGTAGGCAGTTAAATCGAAATTGGTCTGGTTAATGAATCAAAGTTAAGTTAAAATAAAGATTATTTATTTCATTGTACGTAACAATTTACATCTAGATATTGTGCGGTATTGATACGGGTAAACCCGCAGGGCACAGTTATTATGTATCTAAATTATTAGCCACGAATGCTCGCAAAAAGCAACTGGTTGACCTAGACTATAGTACAGGAAAACACCACTTACCATTAAGCAATCTATTTCTGTTGGCATGCAAAAACTGGCATGTATAAATGTGTTGTGATCATCAGATTCAAACCTTAAATTATAACCTCAAAATTCGAAGTTATCTAACTTTTAAACTCTTTAAGCTTTGGCCGTGGTTTTTTTTATGTAAACGGGTAAAATGCAACTTTTGGAACCCAGAAAGGATACATAAGTGCCTACTGAGCACTGAGGCAGACAATGTCATCATCTTCATCATATCAGCCCATACACGTCCACTACTGGACATAAACCTCCTCCATACGACGCCACAAACAGCGGTCCTGAGCCGCCTCCATCCACCGACTACCCGCGACCGCCACAATGCCGTCGTTCCACCGGGCAGCTGTTCTCCCAACACTCCGCTTCGCGTTGCATCGTAGCCGCCACTCGAGAACCTTTACTCCCCAGCGGTAGTCAGTTCTGAGAGCTCTAAGACCTGTCCATTGCCACTTCAGCTTACAAATCCTGAGAGCTATGTCGGTGACTTTGGTTCTTCTACTGATTTCCGTATTTCAGATTCTATCACGTAGAGAAACTGAGGCAGACAATGTATGACCGATGAATTATGTCCGTTAATGCATGTTTAATATTAATAATTACACTAGTGAGATGTTTTTAGGGTTCCGTACCCAAAGGGTAAAAACGGGATTATTTTACTAAGACTCCACTGTCAATCTATCACCTGCTGTATCTCATGAACCATGATAGCTAGGCAGTAGCAGTTTTTACAGATGATGTATTTCTGTTGCCGCTATGACAACAAATACTTAAAGCAGAATATAAGCGCTGCGCTTTCCAAATTTAGTAAAAACTATTTGTAGGTACCTATTTTAAAACTAATAATTAGATGTACTTACGTACTTACCTTTATTTTTGAGAGCAACGAACTCCAATCGTAACAGTTAGGTATCTACCTATTAAAACCTTCTAAGCTAAGCGTTTTAAATCGATATTAGGTACGTATTGCGAAATAATTATGCATGTGCATTTTACTTACCACAGTTAAATTTACTTTATCGCAAGAACAACATCAATCATAATTCCGTTAAAGTTTACGCTATTTTTGTGGCTAAAGTCAATAAAAAAATATAATTTCATGTTTTATTCAAACTGACGAAATAAAACGAATAAAACCTTTTCTACTAAGAAGAGTGCTAAAGATAGACTTTTGTTTGGCAGAAATTGACAGATTTTTTTGAGGGAACTTCGGGGCAAAATATTATTTTGTTGTGAAAGTATAACTTATATTTTAAGCTACGTAGAGCTTCATTGAACTGTCCATATAAAGTTTTCCAGAGCAAGAGTAAGTAAGTTAAAAGTACATAGTCAAAGTAATTATTCATAGATTTATGCATAGATATTTGTCTGTGGTCTGGTTATAAGTATATATTTACAAAAGAAAAGTATATAAGTAGTATATCCGTTGTCTAGCACCCATAACACAAGTCATACTTAGCTTGGGGCTATAGATGGCGATGTGTGGAATGTCCTGCAATATTTATTTATTTATAGGTATTCTATTTAAACGTAATTTATTGTTTGTTTTTCCTTGATCTAGATCCATTGTTGATCTCTTTGAACCAGCTTTGAACTGAAAGATACCTAATACAATCGTGCTAGAAAAGTTATAAAGTAGGTACGGTCGGAATACCAATTAGCTGAACTCCACGTGACCCAGAGCTCACTCGCACATCTGTAAGGTTGTAAAGTAATGTTACCTGATTCTGTTTTTTTATAACAAAATACTAAGTACTTATACATAAGTTTGTTTATTTATTTGTTTATTTTTTAAATTGGATCTAGTTTAGTAATGACAAAGCATATGGATTAATTATAATTTAATTGTATTGTATTTAATGTAATTTAATCTGAAAAATATTAAACATTATTATTATTATACAATACAATATAAACAAATAGCAAAAAGATAAAAAATACTACATTTTTACAGATGTGCAAGTGAGCTCTGGGTCACGTGGAGTTCAGCTAATTGGTATTCCGACTGCACCTACCTAATTCATAACAGGTTTGGTGGCATTGGGATGATCTACATTCCACAGTAGCTTAAAGATGACCATTTAAATCAAATATTATAAGACATTCACGCTATATCCTATCTAAGATTAATCAAAGATTTTTAAATAAGTAGAAGATTATTTTTGTATCATTATAATTGAATTTTAAAGTTTTTCGAAGCCAGATAACACAGTAGCGGCCTGAACCGGCTTCGCACGGAGCTGTATTAAACATACAAACCTTCCTCTTGAATCATTATATCTATTAAAAAAAACCTCATCAAAATCCGTAGCGTAGTTTTAAAGATCTAATGATCTAACTTAGCATACACAGGGACAGACATCGGGAACCGACTTTGTTTTATACTATGTAGTGATTATTGTACCTATCAATAAACTGATAGTTTAATAAGTGATTTACACTCGAAGTACAAAAAATGTGATCTTTCTATTGAGTTACAGTCTAGTGATTTACATAAATATTTACCGTACACCTATAACTTTTAAAACAATTGTTTTACTAAATATTTCATTTTATAGGTTTTATTGTTTGTTTATCACGATTTTCCTTATTATGTTCCCAACCTACCTATTTCTATTCTCTGGTAATTGATTGTTTATTCCTCGTGCAAAAGTCTATAGAAACATATAATTAATCTATACATATAAAATGCTTTATCCTGAATGACTGACTGACGGATAAACGCACAGCCTAAACCGCTTATCGTAAAGACCTAAAACTTGGAGGGTATGTTCTTTGTATGACGTAGGTATCCGATATGAAAGGATTTTCCGAAAAACTACCCCTAAGGGGGTGAAAAAGAGGGGCTAAGTTTGTATGGGACAACGTGATTTCTTGGTTCAATCTTATTACAACCACCATTGTCGAGTTATACGCGGACGAAGTCGCGGCCAAAAGCTAGTAAGTTTATAAACCTACACCATGTATGCCAAATAAAACCCAGTTTTTTAAATTGTTTAGGTAAAAACCTTCAATTTTTAACTATTTTTTTAGTTTAATTGTAGTTTTAAATGATTCTGATCTAGGTAAAAGCAACCGTCACGTCACAATGAACTCCATCAGAGAGGTAAACGATTAGGTATTTTGTTTTTCATGGTCAAGGCCGGTGACGTAACTACTGCTGGTTTTAGACACCTAGTTTTTTTTCGACAATAAAACTGAACCTCACTCGATCATATTCTCAAGTGAAATTACAGCAAGCAAAGTCTCATTATTAGAGTCCATAGTCGATTACAAAAAACTTAATTTGATAATAAATATTTTATAAAATATTTTAATCCGCAAACATTTTATTATCAAGTTAGCTTTTGCCCGCGACTTCGACCGCGTAGAAGTTGAAAATGGACCATCGGAAATCACGTCGTCCTATACAAACTTTGCCCCCCTTTTTCACTCCCTAAGGGGTAGAATTTCGGAAAATCCTATGTTATCGGATGCCTACGTCATACAAAGAACACTCCCTCCAAGTTTCAGGTAGGTATCAACGATCAGCGGTTTAGGCTGTGCATTGATCCGTCAGTCAGTCAGTCAGTTGTTGAGGGCAAAGCATTTTATATGTATAGATGTATGAAAAGGGTTCGGAGCGAACCTAACGCATTTAAATGTCCGTCGCGCGTAGTCGTCTGTATCGGTCTAACTTGCTGTGTAGTTATTTTGCCATTTACCTTATTGACAATAGTTTCTTATAAAATGTGATGGTTATTTCAGATGTGCGTACGCATATGGCTAGAGGTGGGACACGCGTGCGAACCTCGGCGCTCAGCGCTGGGCCGAGCGCTCGCGTTGGACTGGCGAGTGTGGGTGCGCGGAGTCAGCGGTCGGGACATCAGCTCCTTCGTCCACAAGGTCGTATTTTACCTCACGCCGACTACAGCCTTCGTTTATCCTAAGAGAGGTGAGTAATATGGCTAGTTGGGTTACCAAGCGTATCGCTGCCCTCTGCATAGGGCCGAGATACGCTTGCGCTGTCGTTTTATGGAGGACCGCGACCATGCCAATTGTCTGATAGGTATAAGACAATAGACACGGGTCACACGGCTGTAAATGTTGATTTACTAACACTGAAGAAGGAGAAAGTCCTTCATTAAATTGCATTTTACAACTTTAACATTGTCTTACAATACTTTTTTATATGAAGAGTTGGGCTAGGTACTTAGCGATGCATACACTATTGCGGCAAATATTTACATTACCTATGGCATAGTTATTTACATTACTATTTTCAGCCTCACTCTTATACTTTATGTTTTGTGTAGGTAAGTAACCTGGTTTATTTAGGTTAGTTTTACCTTTCGCTACATATTTGTGGTTAGTAAGTATGTACGGTCGGCTGCATAATTGCAGACCCACCGTAGAGCTCCAAAACGGCTGTTATAAGGATGTTTTCAACACAAGCTAGATTCTAGATACCAGCTTTAGATGAAGTTTGAAGTCTTCTAACTCATCAATTTATCAAACAAAAAATATTATAATTAAAACATTTCAGTAACAGTAATTATCGAACTCTACCGGGGGCTGCAATTATGCAGAAGACTGTACCTATAGGCAACTTCCAATCAGTAAGTAGGTATATTATTTATGTACCCTTTTTAACAATTTAAAAAGCGAGCTACATAATAATATGTTAGATATATTTAGATAGATAAATTAGGTGCCTAAATCTCAATGTCAAAATAATCATAATTTATTTGTGATTATAGTTTTATTTAGGTTTAATGATCATTTAATGATCAGTGATCAGTTTGATAAGGTACAACAGAGTAATTTAGACTGTAAATACAGTTTTAATTATAGGTATACCTACCTAACATTAATTAACTGATTATAATAATAACCAATTATTTTCCTTCTTGCTCGCCTTCATTTTCCGCTCTAACTAATTAAACATATTATATTATCTGTATGTTTTGTTTCAAATAAAGTCTCATATATCGAAATCGAGCTCGTGTTTTTACGTAACTCTTAGTTTCTCTACCCGCAGCATATCTATATTCCTATCCGACCGTGCCCGCTCGCACTGTTGTAAGATACATTATCTTATTACGTTGATAGCCCGTACTCAACTTCGAACCGTCACACCACAGACTAAAACAAACTTATCTCTTTAACACTCCGCTATAATGTTCACTTTTATTATTGTAAACATATTATAATAAATAAACCGTTTATTGTCTCCAGTTCTTCAGGAGCCGCCTTACGAAATTCAAGAGTCCGGTTGCGGGTCCATCGATATACCTATACACGTGCATCTCAAGTATACCGCCCGTCCGAAGAAGATCCGACTGAGATATAGTCTACAGATAGAGAACAACTCTAAGATCAGTTCGGAGTCTCGTTGTGTGTACTACGACTTCGAGAACCCGCCCGAGGAACTGTGTAGAGCGCTCATGACGAGTGGCGGAGAAGTAGTCTCACGAGCTGAGAAACGCCTTGTCGTCGTTTTATCGGATGTCGACGAACGCCCGGACAAAATGAAACCTAAGAAGTACAAGTTCGTCGAACCGATGCGCTGCAAGCATCCGAAGAAACGAGCGAAGTCTTACGTGTACGAAGAGATTTGCGGGAAATGTGGTGAGTCGACGACGGCGGAGCTCCGGAAACAGCTGCGAGCTGTTCACATGTCAGAGGCGGAGATCACGCAGGTGTCGCGGCTGTACCTCGCGTATGCGAGCTATGAGCGCTCGGTGGACGCGCTGGTGCTGCCTCCCCTCTCGGACCCCATCTACAGGGTGCCTGAACTGCCGCCCTCACTTCGAGACGCGCTCAAGGCAAGCGGTGAACAATGCCCTGCCGTTTTATCATAAACTGCTACACCATCCAACATTAGTAAAAAGCCAACGCAGACGACGCATTTGTCTGCAAAAAACGTTATTGCACCCTAAAGTTGGGACTCAGTGACGTTTTCAGCAGACAAATGTGTTTTGCGAATAGTTTGTTGGATTTTTACATTGATTTGTTGGTGATAGGTGTAGCATTATGTATTGTGGCTTCGGTGCTGCTGTGATCAGTCTTCCTTCCCCTAGTGTTGTGATATTAACTCCACGGTGCCATTGTGAGACTTTCACGTATTTATTGACTTTCAAACTCAACACGTGATATGTGTACATTCTATTCAAAGACTTTATTTACTCGGTTGTTCAAATTAATAGTCATTATAATATAAATTATAATTATCTATTTACATGCATAATTATAAAGTGTGCTGTGAGAAAAAAAGATCTCAAATAAGATGTATGAAATTATGTCTGTTGTTTTTTTAATACATAATTACAAGTTATCTTTTAATATTTTTATATTGCTGTTATCTTTAATTAGAATAAGACGTACATAAGATTTACTTTTATTTTCGGTTGTGAAAATATACGAATCATGTACTTACTCTATAGACTACATAAAATGTACGTAGGTAGTCGTATAAATATTTATATTAGTAAAATAAAATCAAATGTAAAATTAAGCCGGGTGTAGACTATCCCCAGTCTAATCTGTGCCGAGCATTATGCTTGCACAAAACTCACTCGTCTGTACAGACAGACCCAGCGTAACCTTTGCGCAAAAAACAGGGTATTAGAGTTACCTATTTAATTCATATTACTTAGCTAGCTAATTAATAAATTCAAATATACCTGTAAAGTACATCTACACTCTTAAAGTAACTTCTTATTGTACCGAGATACGATATTTTACCTTTTACTGTTACATTATAAGAGTTGTTATTAAAGTTATCTTTGTTTTAAAATGCTTTACTTCTTTTGTATTTACCCTACTCTGCATGCGGCACATTACACCTCACCTCTAAGCCTGGGCGCAGACGCACGTTTTTCCGCATGTGGTTATTGCGTGCGGTTATCGCATACGTAACGCATGCGGAACGCATTGGGGTTCCCTTCTATGTAAATTCATACAAAATGAGCCTGTCAACGCACACGTGCGTGTTTTTCCCTCGCGGAATCCATTCCGCTCGTGCGTTTCGATTGCAAACCCTTGCGGTCGGAGCTAACCGTACGTAAAAAAACCTAATGACGTCATACGGAACGTACGCGACGCAGCGTTTCCATACATTTTGTACCAACCGCCGCACACGTACGGAAATTACGAATCAGAATCGCGCCACGCCCCCCGTGGCGCTGCTCCTGATAAAATTGATTTTAAATTAATAAATTGATAAATTCTTAGTAAAATTGACTCTCGCAGATTCTCTAGTATTTTACGGATGTACCCAATAACTGATATTTAATTTTTCGATGATAACAAAAGCGCAATTGTCAATAAATCGTCATCCTCCATTGTCGTGCATTCACAACGCTGTCCCTAGTCGTACTGGCCAGGTAAAATTCCGCAGGATAAAACCGCACGTATGCCAGGCGAGCGGAATTCCGAATTGGAAACGCACGCGATAACCACATGCGGAAAAACGTGCGTCTGCGCCCAGGCTAAAACGGAATATCAAAATATTTTTTATGTTTTTATATTCTATTCAATGTTCCCACTGGGAAAATTTTGGTAGGTACTCACAGAAAAACTATATACCTTTCAATATATTTTTTAATATTTTGTTGATGAATTTTTGGTAATTATTTGAGCCACTGGCCTACATAGTTAGTCAATGATCTAACTATGACCATCTATGGGCATTACCGCCAAAAAACTACTCATTTCATAAACTTTTTTTCCTTCACTGTGCAGCCAGTCTGCCATTGTCACTGTCATATTTACATAACTGTCAGCTGTCAAACATACTGAATCTGTCAAAAAAATTTGAAATCTATCAAAAATCACACACAGCTGAACAAGGAAATTATTTGCAAATAAACAATCTAACCTTGGCCGAACCACACAAACCTTGAATTAATTGAGTTAATATTGATTGAAAACCAAATTACAAAGCAGACTTCTTTGTGTTAACTAAACAAAATGGTTTGTGTACCGTGTTTCATAATTCCCTTACTACTATTTCTATGGCACAGATTTATCCAGCCATACGTACTACGATTCTGGAACCCTTGGGCTGTAAAAGACGAGCAAGGAAATGTTGTGAAGACCGAATTCCCGTTTGCTTGCGAAGGTGGCGTGTGTGCTTTTAGGAAGAAAGAGCCTGCTGTCACCACTGGAGAAACTTCTAGTCAGGATAAAACCGATAATTCGACCAAATGTGAACGATTGAAAGCAGAATAAGAACAAAAGGCTAGCAAATAAATGAGAATGTTACCATCCAATTATCTGTATTGTTGTATGTATATAATAATAGATTCACCACCGATTTCACCATAATAATCAACCATACATGGCCCTCGATTTCTTCATACCATCAAAATGTTATGGAAATGTCGAAATTGCACCTGTCAGCAGAAACTAGAAAAAGTAAATGATATTTATAGATTTAATATTTCTTAAAAAGTATAACTGGGTATTGAATTTCTATATTTTATGCAAATATGAGCAGGAAGTAAAGAATGTGTTTCAGTACCAATGTAGTTTTAAGTTTTATAATGTCATTCCTTTGTTCTACTGTAATTATTTATTTATTTCTAGTGATGAAATAGCATTTCAAAGGATTAATTCTGATATATAAAATATAATTTCTGAAACTCAACTTGGTTTTTGATTTCTGTGTTTAAGCCAAAGAGGAACTATTAAGCAGTTAATCCAACCTTTGAACAAACTTATCTGTTTGTTGCACTAAAACGTCATTGAATGTTATTTTGACCAGTTTTTGCCCCAATTTTATTTTACAGCAAATTTTTTGGCACTATCAGTTTACTGTCAACAATAAAAAGTCAATGCAAGTCATGCAAGTTTTCAAGCAAAACTTTAGGGAAATGCTTTAATTAGGTTCAAATTTTGTATGGCTGATTGCTGACGTTAGTGCACAATTCTGCTAATGTCAAGTGAGTCAAGGAAAAAAACTAGCAATAGGAATCTCCAGTACCGATCAAAACCTAATACCATTCACTCTCATTGCTTAGTTTTTTTCCTCGACTCACTTGACATTGGCAGAATTGCGCCCTTATGTCAGCAATCAGCCATATTAAAAAGTTGAATTGAATTGAAAAATGGATGGTATGATGTTCTGGCTAGAACTTGAGATTCCTTGTGCAGAATAATTTTGGATTAAACAAAAAGAGACAACACAAATAATAAGATACCTAAATATTTATGTCATAATTGAATTAAATGACAAAGCATTGCTTAGGCCAATAAGGAAACGTTTCTAAGCGACGTCCTAAGGAACTAAACCTGAAGGTAATTCTAGCTGTAAGTAAAAAAATAACTTGATATAATATTTTAATGAATGTCCAATTCAATGCTGCTTACTTAGTAACTTATACACTTACATAACTATCAAAGTTGGAAAGATGCATCTTATTGAAATAAAATCAGTACCTATGATAAAAAAATAAAATTTTGTGGAATCAAATATTACTTCTTATTGGACTAAACATACATAAAAACACTGAATCAACATAAAATCAGACATAATTTTGAAAAAAAAAATAATTTTAACAAAATAAACTGGATTCATTGAAGAATTGACTGCAAATTTCCTGTAAATTTTCTAAATGATATTAATATCTAGTAGGTGGATCTAACTTTTGCAAGAAAAATACAATCTAATTCTTCAAGTTACACTTATCTAAACTTAGTTAAATTCATTTAAAAAAAAGTTGCAGTACCTATCTAGCTAGATGCATCTTTTGCTAACAATAAAAAAAGACTGCTGACCAGCAATACGTCATACGATGGCAAATGGCAACTGTCAATAATAATCAGGGCTTGTATATATGAGGGACTTTTGTTTAATAACATCCATTAGACAAATTGTTACTAATATTTGTGGTTCAACACCCTGGCTGGGAAGATACTGGCACAAACAATGGCCTAGGCGATTCCTAATTTTATGCAAACTACGGTCGCATTTGTCGCTCGCGATTTGGTCTACTTAGCCATGACAGGGCGTCTAGACGTTGATACGTTAATCGTCTTAAATAAACGAAGCCTAGAAATGATGATGATTTTCAAATAAAACTACTAAAAAACATGGTTCGTCTAAAAAAATAAGTCTCTCTGTGGAATAAAACTGTGTCGTGTTTGGCAGACAAAAATCTCTCATCTAAACAAGCCCTTAACCGAAACAAAGTCCATATCACACTTAACGCACTGTTAAAATCATACTATTCATTTAATATTCTTCATTTCAACATCAAACACTAGAGTCGAGTTGGGTGGGATTACAGGGGGTGAACCTTTCGCTCCATATCTGCGAAAGAAATACATACATTCTATGTTAGTTGGCTTGGTAAATAATCAGTAGACCAACAAAAGTTAAACATTTTTTAAAGAAATATTGGAGAAGTAACATAAGAATAATTGTTAAAACTGCATTTGATCTCATTTCTTCTTTCATCTGATGGGAAGCAATGATGAAGTCGAGGATGTAGCATGCTTGCCCAGAAAGAGAATAGCATGCCTGGATAACATGGAACTCGACAAGTAATTTGGCACCATGACTTTGTCCAGACGGTGGTGTTACAAGCCGCCGGCGAAGCCCTACTACCGCTTAAAAGCAATACAATTTAGTAGATAGGTAATTTGTAAGACAACTTACGCCATACTAGGCGGGACTATGATCCTCCTCTTGCCTCCGACCTTCATGCCAGCGATACCAACATCCCACCCCTTGATCACTTCCTTACCACCAAGGCGGAACTTGAACCCAGGACCCTTCATGCAGTTGTCGAACATCTTGTTATTATTCTTCAGACGTCCTTCATAGTATACCTGGATAAGTTAAATAATCATCTTAGGAAATTGACGAAAACCAAAAGAAGCATATTTAATTCCTCGTCACCCATCCCAATCCACTTGTGGTTCAGCTGCTAGATACACAAATAAGGCACGCAGATTGAAATGGCTCGATATTGAAATATGGCCATTGCCAATTGTAGTAACAGCAAAAAGAAAAAATCCAGCAAGCGGCACTGCAAGTCAGACTTGCGCACAAAGGGTTCTGTACTGTATATTATATTTTTAGTATTTGCGGCAACAGAAATAGATCTGTGAAAATTTTAATTGTCTAGCTATCACGGTGCATAAGATACAGCCTGGTGACAGACAGACAGTGAAGTCTTAAAAGGGTCCTATTTTAGCCTTTTTGTAGTTGCAGCGACTGTGTTTTCATGCAGGAATGATGATGGAGAAAACACCTATTTTTACAACATTTGCAGGTGCCAGATTACAAACAAGTATTTGCAAGAACAAATACATACCATGACAACTTGTCCATTTTTAGCGACTGGTCCACTCCCAACCTTTGTGTCTTCAATAGATACTCCACCAGCGAGAGACTTCTTTTCTTTCTTGTCACCAGATTCCTCTTTCTTGGTTGAATCAGGCTTTTTCTTATCAGCTTTCTCTTTTTGTTGATTTTCTTTCTATAAAAAGGCAAAATCATGTCAAAATGCATGAACAAAAAAGTTTTGTTTTGAGTGGACAGTTGGAATCCATGAAGATAAGTAATTGTTAAACAAGGGTCTCTCCCAGACCAATTTTCCAAATTGCAGGAGTGTTTTAGTATTTTTCTAGCATAAAATTTGATGAAATCTTACCTTCAAATACGATTGGCTTTCATTGGAGTTAATTTATTATTAAATTAGCTTTAAAACTACTTGATTTTGTTCTTGTCAACTATTTCACTATATTTAGAGGTGACCAAAACCTCTATTTTATTAAGCAATTAAAATCAAGCCTTGTTGAATCTATACTAATAAAATAAAAAAAAATTTGATTGTTTGTATTGAATAGGGTTCAAAACTATACTGAACCGATTTAGATAAAACTTGCTATGATGGTACAATTATTCATTGACATTAACATAGGCTACTTTTTATCTTGATATTCCCACGATATCGGGAGTTACGCGGGTGAAACCGCAGAGCGCTGCTAGTACTGTAATAAAATACATTAATTGAGCATTATAACTAAGTTTTTGTGTTAAAATCATAACTGTACCTTAGGTTTCTCAGCAGTTCCATTCATTTGAGGCTTCTCCTTATTCTGTTGAGCTAGTTTCTTTTTAAGTCTCCTTTTCTGAGACTTGCTGAGTTTCGACATATCAATTTTTTCTTCCTTGCTTGTGTCCAATGTTGTGTCCGCTTCTTTTGATGTGTCATTATCCTCTTCTTCCTCAGCCTCTTCATCTTCATCCTCATCCTCGTCCTCGTCGCTGGAAGAAAGTATGCATAATGTCTTTATAAATTCAAAATGGTATGTGTGTATCAAACTTAATTGGGAATGTGGCTTTGCAGTGAGTGCTACATGCACTCTTAATTTTTTGCTTAATCGCTACAAATTATCAGAAAATTATTGATTACATGATAATTTATAAATAAAATCTATTTCACAAAAAAATCCAAGCTTAGTTTTAAAAAACAACAAAAAAGTTTACAGCTGTGGGTTAGTCAAAGTCTATTAATTTCACACAATTTGCATGAAATCATACAATTTGAATGAAATCACATTGAAACATCTTAATATTTGAGTTAGGATGTGTGCCTTTGGCACAAGAAACTCATGGGGCCAAAAAAACATATTAAGTTACATTATAAACTGTTGAATAGTTTTTGTATGAAGTTATACCAAACATACTAAGTTTCACATTTATAATCATAGTATAGCACAAAGTCGCTTCCCGTTGTCTGTCCCTATTTATACTTAGATCTTTAAAACTGCACAACGGATTTTGATCCGGTTTTTTTAATAGATAGAGTGATTCAAAAGCAAGGTTTTCGTATATAACTGAACTACCACGCATACCAAGTCGCGGGCAACAGCTAATAAATACTAGCTGCTGCAAATAAAATAAGTTGCTAAAATATATCTTCATAAACCTCACCTGTCATCATCATCACCCTCGGCAGAAGTGTTAACCTTGAACGAGTCATCATTTTCATCTGTGTCGATATCTGCTCCATCAAGGATCTTCTGGAGTTGGTCTTCCTCATCATCAGATGAGTCAGAAGAACCGTCTGAATCAGCTGGCTGTTTGGACTTCTTGTCTTGCTACAGAAAATGATTTGAGATCAATAATAACACCTGATGTGATGTTACTAATTTTTTTTTAAGTTATTCTCAAAAATGCAGAACCATTGTTTTAAATAAATTGATATAGACTGATTTGACAGAGGACGCAATTTTATTTTTTAGATATTAAGGGTCAAGTTTAAGTAAAATCCAAGTTTGTGGGGTTGCAACCCAAGTTTGAGGGGTTCTATTCCAAGGGTGACATTGGAACAAAGGTTTATGGTTTTAGTTTTTTGCTAGTCTACCAATCTTACCTTAGTTACTTTAGCTTTCTTATTAGCTGATGCGTCTATGTTATTCTCAAGTTTCCTCTTTCCTTTAGCAGGCACGAGGGCAGGGACCTCTTCTTCTTCTTCCTCTCCAGATTCTTCTTCGTCAGATGGCTCATCTTCAAACTCAGGGTCCAGGTAGCCGGTTAAATGCACATTGCATTTGCCTGTAACGTATCAAAGTTAATAATTGACATTTAAAAATAACTAAGTACCTACCTACTACTAAAAGCCATAAAGCTTTCCAAATGTCTTGTTTGAACAAAAAAACAAAATGAATACCTACTGAAGTCACAAAAACTAAGTATAAAATAAGGATTAGTACTTAATGTGAAGCTAAAGTATTACAATGTTGTGGAATTATAAAATTTCTTAGAGTCAGTTTTTAGGAATCTAATAAAAAAGAAAAAGTGTTCTTTGAAAAGGTGTTGTCTACATTTCATAAATATCAAAGTGTTAACTAACCATTAGTTAGGAATGAAACTGAGTCTCCAGTCTTGAAATACAAGTCCAAAGGCACCTGTATATACTTGTTCTTCTGTAGAGTACAAACAAGGAAGTTCTTGCCATCGACTACCACCATCACTTGACAAGCCTCGTTGTCGCCTGTCGACGCGTCCATTGCAGCTTGAGAGATGTGGAACGGCTTCTCCACCACTTGGGTGTACCGTTTGTTGGGTTCCATTATCAAGCCTGTAAGTCGGGAAAAATCATTTGCGTTTTATTTTTTAAAAAATTTGACATACCTATTTATTGCAAGTTACAGTTAGTACTTTGCGTGGTTCTGTTCTTAGAATTTACGATTAAGACGATCTTGCCGGGGGACCATTATGAGCAGAGACTGATACAATTCCTAAATTTTGAGTAAAAAGTGTTGAGATTTCAATAGCAGTTTGTTTAGTGGTCGCTAACGACATTTTGGAAATCCTTATGAAAAATACCCGCAATATAAGCTGATATAATGTTTAATTGCGAGTGATAGGACTCATTAAGATGTATTTAAGTGTTATTATTACTAAATTATCCTGTTTATTAGGTAGGTTCATGAATATACCAACACGTGGTAGGCAGAACCATTTCGACCGGTAGATTGTAACTTACCCCAAAACATCTTGATTTATTTACTGTAAAGCACTGAGGATGAAACTGTTACAAAGATCGAACTTTGAGTTCGTTGTTTTTAGTTTATTCTTCCTGCACAGGCCTCGCTAAGCTATTTAATTTTATTTTTATCGCAACGTGCACGCATGGCAGACGCGGCAAACTCGGCAGTGAATAATGAATGAATGAACGAAGCAAGTGTCAGCTGAGTGAATTGGTCAAGTCATAGATATCAGTTTTATTTTTTTGTTTTGAACTAATGCGATCCCACAAACGTGCACATATTATGTATTTAAGACTAGCAGCGCTCCGCGGTTTTACCCGCGTAACTCCCGATTCCGTGGGAATATCGGGATAAAAAGTAGCCTATAGCCTTCCTCGATAAATGGCCTATCCAACGAAAAACGAATTTTTCAATTCAAACCAGTAGTTCCTGAGATTAGCGCGTTCAAACAAACAAACTCTTTAGCTTTATAATATACTAGCGACCCGCCCCGGCTTCGCACGGGTGCAATGCTTATACTAAATACACTACAGAAAAACTGTGAACGTTGTATATAAAAACATAGCGGCCCGCTCCGGCTTCGCACGGGTATAAAATATATAGACTATGTGATTAAAATCGATTCAGTAGTTTTGATTTATTCATTACTGCCCGTGGCCCGCACGCGTTAAATTTGGAGTAAAACAATCCCCCTTTCCCTATACCACGAAGATTTCCTGCTATCTTTGGAATATCTAAATTCATACACTACATTTTTACTTATTTACTTTTTACATTTTTTGTCGCACCGGGCGGCCGGCCGGTACAGCCGCAAACGCTACGTCCCGCAATTTTTAAATCTGTAATATCTTCGAAAATATTCACTTAAATCATACGGTGTAAAGGGCCATATAGATCTATATTAAATGAACAATGTATTCAAGGTATTTAATTGGTTAAGGATTAATGCTGTATTGGTTAAAATCGCTTCGAAAATTAGCCATTATTTGTCGTAAAAGTAAATGACAAAAAAAAGTTATTGTGGGTTATCCATAAGAAATAGACATATACCATCACGGACTTTTCTGTAGACCTTTTCAATGTGTACAATACTTAGTACATTATTTTGATAAAAGTCGTAGGGTTCAGCCTGCGTTTGCAATGTAAGCGGAAAAAATGTAATTATTTACGACATCACATTAGAAACCTCAAAAATAACAGTACTTCTCCACTATTTAATGGATGTTATTATACACATAAACCTTCCTCTTGAATCACTCTATCTATTTAAAAAAAACCGCATCAAAATCCGTTGCGTAGTTTCAAAGATTTAAGCATACAAAGGGACATAGGGACAGAGAAAGCGACTTTGTTTTATACTATGTAGTGAAGTATAGAGTATAGATGTATTTAAGATTTTCAATTATTTTAGTGATTAGTATTAACTTAGTAATAATTTTAATAAAATAATCGAAATTGTTTGATTGTAAAAAAATTAATCCAGCGCAGCGCATCCAGCGGCCAAGATCGCTCTAGGACATCCGAACGCTCAAGGGCGGCCCAAGGTTACGTCCGTGACTTACGTCCGATATATTTACATACATGTGCATTACACCTTTTTAACTTCCTTGCATTACACAGATGCCTTTATGTCGCGGCTGTCAGACGCGTTTGTAAGCCGCGTCCGATAATATGTTCCCAGCTTCTCGCCATTGCTCGGACGCGTCTGACAGCCGCGACTGATAAGTGTGCACGGTCGTTTGGCATCCAGCGGCCGACGCTTTTTTACAATAATGTACATTTATTTTTTATTTACACTATTCTTAATCCAAATTTATTAAATTTTATTTTCTGTTTTTTTTGTATTTTTTATAAAAGCATGTTTCTATAGTTTTTTTAAACTATTATTTATTTTTCATTTTTTAGTTGGGTTTTCCATAAAAGCGTGTTTTTTTTAGTTTTTTAAACTATTATTTATTTTACAAGTCTTTCCGAGGTTGTGCCAAACTGAGTGTACGACCAAAGAGTAACTGTGGAGCTGCACGCATGGGTAGTTCGCGCACTAGCTCTATCTCTCTTACTCGCATGCAAAGGATGCGGAAAGGAACTAATTAATCCTGGCAAATGTAATTGGGGTAATCGGATTTTTTAATTGAATTTTGAATTATTGCATTGTCATCGGTCTTTGAAAGGTGTGCAAAGTTTGAATAAAATCTGATCATTCAAAATAGGACAAAATCGAGCTCAAAGGAGTCGGTTACAAACATACATACAAACATACAGGTGAAGCTAATAAAAGCGTGTTAAAAAGATCTTTTGCCGGGACCAAAGAATAGAAAAAGGACGGGACAAAAAGTTAAGCGTGGATATTTTTTTTTTTTTCTGTGTCCAGTCAGCTCTGTGACCGAACTATTGGCCCCGGATTTACGGATTTGCCAGTTTCAAGTTCTGTTGTAGTTCTTGTTTCTTTGTCCAGTCAGCTCTGTGACCGAACTCTTGGTCCTTTATTTCTCTTCGTATTCGTTTTCAAAGCTCGGGTGTTTCTTTGGTATGATGTTTGTGAATTATTTAGGACCAATTTGTTAATATAAAAATTAGGGAAGCATATTATTTACAAGTAGATATTTACCGCGGAATTTGGAAAATGGAAAGGATCAGGAAAGCAGACGGGTAGGTATGAATTATAAAAAAATAAAATAAACAAATAAATAATTATTATATAAGTAAGTACTTACATATGAAACATAAAATATACAACAGTCAAAGTTTAATGTTATTTTCATTAATAAAAGTAGATAGTATTTTATATACAGATAGATCTTTAGACGTCAACAAGCAGGGAATATTTGTTGGGAACTCAACACCTAAGGAAGCTAAATCATCATAGAATTTATTTGCATTGTTAAGTTGGCATTGAAAAAATATGTGATTGATGTCAGCCTCTTCACAACCACAAGCACAAGAGGCATCCTCTGAAATACCAATCCTGGCCAGATGAGCAGGACTGCAAACATGGCCAAGGCGCGCCCTAATCAAGATTGAGGTGGCTGTTTTATCAAGTACGATGGAATAAAACCATGGTTTTTTGCTGGTTTTCGATTGGATATTATGATAGTATTTACCCTTTTTTTTTGCACTGTCTGCCCAAGCTTTATCCCAGGATTCCTGTAGATATAGTTTGGGCTGACTCATTAGGTCATGAGGGTAGTTATTATAATGATCCACATCTCCTACATTTACAGCATCTTTAGCTAATTCGTCTGCTTTGAGATTGCCTTTAATGCCTGTGTGGCCGGGAACCCATGCAAACTCGACCACAAGCCCTCTCGTCACACACTGGTGCAACTTGTCTTTGATTTTATAAACTACTGGGAAGTGATTTTTAGTTTTGAATGGAAATCTTTGGAGAGCTGCCAAGCAGCTTTTCGAGTCGGTGAATATAACGGTGTTTGGTAGTTTCATCAACAGAATATATTCTATAGACTTTAGTACGCCTAGACACTCTCCTGTGAACACAGAGGATTGGGGAGGTAATTTAGTTTTTTGCACTATATTAAATTGTTGGTGATAAACGCCCACACCAACGCATCCATCAATAGAAAGTTTAGATGCATCACAAAAAATAAAATGCCAATTTGCCCATCTGGAGTTTGCAGAGACCTTAAATACTTCTTGACCACAAATACTCTTTTTATCAACATCCACACTGTCATGCACACCAGGAGACAAAATCAGGGCTTCATAGGAGATGGTAAAAACCGGGAGGCAAGAGGAACGATGAGTAGGTGCCTCTATGGACAAAAACTTTTGCATACTCTTAACTAGACAAGGTAATTGCTTATGAGCCCAATAACTGAGGTGGATCTCTTTTAATAAGTCATTAATTTTTGATATAATTGGGTGGTTGGAAAATTGTAAAGTACGGTATAAAAACCTGTCACAAAGATATTGACGTCTCAGAGTTAATGGTGGGTCAGAGCATTCAACTTGTAAGGCATTAATAGGGCTGGATTTCATTGCTCCAGTGACCACCCTCAAGGCCTTTGACTGGATACCATCCAACTTCCCCAAAGCCGCCTGACTACAAGGCTCCAATAAGAAAGTTCCATAGTCCAGAACACTTCTAATTAGAGCATTATAGATCAGCTTTAAGGAATATGGATGAGCACCCCACCAAACACCCGAAAGACATCTCAGTAAGTTGATAGTACGCTCACATTTGCCACTGATATATTCAATATGAGGGATCCCAGTTAGTTTTTGATCTAAAATGACACCTAGAAACTTGGCTTGTGCATCTACCGGTAATGGCATACTATTGTATTTAACGGTTATCGGAGGTGGTAGCCTTTTTCTAGTAAAAAGGACCACGGTACACTTAGGTACCGAAAGTTCTAATCCATTGGAATCCATCCAGACCTTTAGATGACATAATGCATTAGTCAAATCTTCACATGCATCATTTATATGTTTGTTAGATGTGTACAAAACTATATCATCAGCATATTGTAAAATATTAGCAGTACCCTGGAGAGACGCCTCTAAATCACTCGTATAAATGTTATACAGTAAAGGACTTAATACTGAGCCTTGTGGTAAACCCTTCCATAAAACTCGAGATGATGATCCTATTTTAATTAATCTTCCCGATAAGATGTTAATGATAAAATTGACAAGTAAAATAGGAACCTGTAAGGCCATTAATTTATTTTTTAAGATGGGTAAAATAACGTTATCGTAGGCTGATTTGATATCTAAAAATGAAGCAGTTAACGAATTATTCCGTGACATCGCAATTCGTATATCAGTGATGAGTACCCCGATGTTATCAATAGTGCCTTTACCCTTGCGAAACCCATACTGAGAGTTAGAAAGAAGCTTATTATGTTCAATATACCATTCTAATCGATTTTTTACTAAGTGTTCCGCTATTTTTGCTATTACAGAGGACAATGCAATAGGACGGTAAGATGTAATGTCCGAGGGGTCTTTATTCGGTTTCAAAATTGGCAACACTAATTGAGATTTCCACGATTTTGGAACGTTACCTGTCAACATGACATTATTAACCAATTGTAAATAATATTTTAGGCTATTGTCGCTAAGTTTGGAAAAGAAAATGTATGGAATGTTATCCTCTCCAGGAGCTGAATCCCGAAGATTAGACAATACTCCTTTAAGTTCTTCAAAGGAGAACGGGGCATTGAGACCGGATACGTTTGTGTCAGGTGGTAAATTACGTGGGTGTATAAGTTCCTCTTCAGGGACAAAAGGTGGTGCCAAACGGTCAAGAAATTCTGGACTACGGGATGGTGGAATCGTGGAGAAACTGGAGTCTGACATAGCACATCTGTATCTCTTAAGATTATTCCATACTACACTGGATGGTGTATTAGGAGAAATACTTGAGCAAAAACTTCGCCAGCCTAAGACACGTTTTTCTTTATATAATTTTTTTGTGCTATTCATGACTTCCATTAAATGTTCAAAATTAGCATTAGTCATTTCCTGGTTATATTTCTTTTCTGCCTCTTTCCTAGCCTTAGCTGCCTGGGTACATTCAGAATCCCACCAGGGGGGTGACCGAATGCCTCGAGAATGATTTTTCACTGGAAAAACTGAGTCTGCTGAATCTATTATTAGTTTAACTAAGGAATTAGAACAGGTTTCCTCATTTGAACCATCAATAGATGGTAGATTATTTAAGCTTTTGTCAACATTCTCAGTGAACATGTTCCAATTACTAGTGTCTGAATATTTATACTTTCTAGTGCTTTTAAATGTATTGTTTAATGATTCCTGACTGATTGTAGGTAAACTGATGATAATTGGGTAGTGATCACTGCCATGAGTTGAAGATAGTCTGTGCCAGGATAATTTGGATGCTAAGTTTGGAGTGGAAATAGCCAAATCTATAACACTTTTGCCTTCAGTAGGACTTGTCCGTCGAGTGGCTACACCAGTGTTAAGTATGCAAAGATTTTGCTCATCCAAAATATCTAAGAGTAGCCTACCATATGAATAAGTTCGGGAACTACCCCAAGCAACATGCTGTGCATTGAAGTCACCAACAATAAGAAACGGTTTAGAAATCACTAATAGAATATTATGTAGTTCTTGAAAAATAGAAGCAGAAGGATCAGGTATATAAATGGATAGTATACATATATTATTTACAATAATAGCTATCAAAGAAAAAGTATCACTGTGGGAAGGAAGAGGAAATGGAGTGTAAGAGATAGAATTGTGAATGAGTAGGGCGTTTCCAGCATACCTATCTTGTCTGTCGACACGGAGACAAGAGTACCCATTCACTTTGAATGTGGAACCTGGTTCAAGCCAGGTCTCACATAAAGCAATAAGTGCTGGATTATGTTTATTTATTAAATAAGTTAGCTCATTTCTTTTATTGCGTACACTGTGACAGTTCCACTGTAGAATGCTGTTCATTGGATTTTGATCCATGATTAGCAAAGGAGTTAGTTATAGATTCAATTATTGTGGCAGCGTGGTCCGGTTTTATAAGATTGGATTGACAGAGAGAGTTGATAAGATTAGTTATAATTTGAATAACATTAAGAGGATCACTTTCATTGTTGCTTGATGACTTCAAAGCACAGCCATTAGCGGGTGCAGGCATATCATAATCCCTAATTAGTGCCTGGTGTGCAGCATGATTATATTGATGAGTATAAGAGGGTTTGTAAGAAGATCTGGGTTTTAATGTTACTGTTTTTTTATAGGAAGTAGAAGGACTAAGAACTGTACGGTTAGCATTGGAAATAATATTGTGTTCATATCTAGGGACTGCCTTAGCGTTGAGAACATGTACATAAGACCTATGGACAGGTGGATGTAATTTAGTGGCCTCTAAATACGATATACAGCTATTTGCCATTGTTTGTTTAATAGCTTTTTGTCTAGACAATTCTGGACAAGATTTGCTTGTTGCGAAATGCAGACCAGAGCAAAGGCAACAAGATGCACTTTCCTCTTCAGTTCTGCAATTTAGCCCATCATGATCTTGGCCACATTTATAACAGCGAGGCTTAGACCTGCACTGTGTTTTAGTATGGCCGAACCGGCAGCAGCTGTAACATTGTATTGTTGGGAAGGTGTACAGTTCAACAGGTATAGCATTGTAGCAAATGTAAATTCTCTTTGGTAAAGCTTGTCCATCAAATGTCAACACAACAGACTGAGAAGGCTTCCATGTAGGAGTATTATCAACAATAACTTTGTAATTTAACCGTCTAGCTTTCAGTATCTTACCACAACCTATAGGCAAATTGACATTTTCCAAAATTTCATCTATTGACCAATCCGATGGTATACCTTTCACTATTCCTATACGAGTAACATTAAAAGATGGTATGAAGGCTTTGAATTTATGTTCGGTTAAGAAAGGGTGTTTTAAAAAGTTATTAGCATCAGTATGAGTCGAGAAAGAGAGGGACATTCGGTTGCGTCCAACTCTTTTTATGCTACCATTAATAATATTATTAAAATTGTATTTTTTAACAAACCTCCCAAATGCCATGGGATGCAATGTATAGCCATCATTATTATCTACAACTTTTTGAACATGGACTATATAAGGACTGCTGTCTGATGGTTCATACTCTGTGCGGCCAACAAAAATAGGGTGTGGTTGAGGCTGATCGACTGTCATAGGGGCAGATGTGGATGTGGTTGCGACCGGGGAGACAACAACGCCTGCTTGAGCAGGAGCTGCTATCATTGACTGTTCATGATTGTTAGCATTCTTACTTGATTTTTCTTGAATAGTATCACTATCAGAGTTGCAATTGCAAATAAATTCATGCTTAGCTTCCAAATCTTTGGCTTTACAGAATTTTCGTTTGCGTTTGTTACAAGTTTTGCAATTTTTTTTATGCGGTTTAGCGCGTTTAAGCGATTTGGTGGTGGATTCTGAGACAGCCAACATGCCCCGCCTGAAGTACGATGATCCATCAGATTCCATCCCGGATTCATTCGTGGATGAAACCGTGACATTATATGCTACTGCGGGAGGACTATGGCCAGAGCCAGGGTCCTCCACTTTGCCGCCGCCGCCGGGGTCCGGCGGCCTCATCGTATTTACAACTATATATACTTAAAAATAACTTACCTACTCGTCGATATATACAAACTACACTAAAAATATATACAAAATAAACCTTCCTGACCACTTTTAACTCAATTAATTAATTTTAAAAATTTTAGCTTTGAAGATCCCGCCTTTTCGCTCCGAATGCTTCCCGCCTTTTTTTCGCGTGGATATTCTCCCCCAAAGAGTAATATAATATATTATTTCTCTCCCCGATATAGTCGAAGTCTCCCCGCCAGTGGTGTAGACGAACCGTAGCTATTTTGAATCTGTGGAACTGTCAAGTGCAATTTAAATCATTCATTCCCTTTTCAATCTCTTGTCAATCTCTTTCAGTCTTTTGCATCTGTCAAAAACAGTGCGCAAGTGCTTCAATCATGGTAATTTTCTCAAAATTCGCTTATAAATCTTATAAAATCTCAAGAATCCCGTGAAAAAGTGTTGTGCCAATGCGTGAGCTTCAACTAGCAATGTATTTTCCTAACCGGGATATGTTTATTTACTGGAAAACTTTACTTTCCAGGGTCGTGTCAGAACCAAGACCGTCAAGAAGGCGGCTAAAATCATTATTGAAAAATACTACACAAGATTAACTCTTGATTTTGATACAAACAAGAGAATATGTGAAGAAATCGCTATCATTCCCACTAAGCCTCTTCGCAACAAAATAGCTGGGTAAGTAAAATGACCTAACCTAGTCATCCAGGTCATTCACTTGGACCTACAAAATTCAAAAGGCAGGCTTGTAAATTGACTTGGTTTCAAGCAAATTTCCAAAGAATTAAATAAATAGAGCTGCTGTAATCCTAAAACTAATCATAATATAAATGTAAACATTGTTAATAATTTTGTTTAGCCAATAATTCGTATTAGTTGCTACTTTTTTATTAGGCACTATCCAAAACTTTGCAATCACCTCTACCTAAATATCATCCAGGAACTTTCATAAATCCTGAACAGGAAAGAACCTCGGTACAGATTCCAGACCAAGCAGTTTAATACAGGAATGTAAGCTATTGGTTATGTATGGTCAGAGTCAGAATCGCAGACCCACTGTTGCTATTTTAGAATGTTTTTAATCGAGGAAGATTTTAAGGTCTTACTCGAGTTCAAGTCTAAATTCTTTCAAGTCATGAATTTATTTAGATTAATATTATTAGAATAAAAACAATCCATTAATAGTAATTTTAAAAGTACAGTAGGTCTGTAATTCTGGCTCTCACCAAGTTAAACACTAACCTTGTAACAAATTCTCTGTCCAGCTTCGCCACTCACTTGATGAGACGCCTCCGACACTCCCAAGTGCGAGGTATCTCCATCAAGCTGCAAGAGGAGGAACGTGAGAGACGTGATAACTACGTGCCCGAGGTCTCCGCGCTCGAACATGACATCATTGAGGTAATTTATATACAGTTATTGGTAATTCATGTCAGAAAACAGTTAAGGGATTTTTGAGCACCTTAACAATCAACTTTTATTCAAAATCTTTGGAAATTCAAATATTTATTGGAAATTTTTGAGGTTCTGTAAATTTGAAATTAAGCTGATTTTTTAAATAAAGGCTTATTCAGACTTACAACAATTGATAAAACTTAAATAATAAGTAAAATCTTAAAATAAATTACCTCCATGTATGATATTTCCACAGAATCGGGACTTAGTCAAGTAAAACTGAAAGGCACAACTAGTGTCTTATGACATTCTAGCCTACTTTTAGCACTAATTTCAAAACTTAAGTATTTGATTTGTTTGGTGCAGGTTGATCCCGACACTAAGGAGATGTTGAAGATGCTAGACTTCAGCAACATCAATGGACTCCAGCTAACCCAGCCAGCTACGCAGGGTGGTTATGGTGGTAGACGTAATTAAGGATAATAAATTACTATAAAAATATATATCTCATTGTGTTTATTATGCCAAACCTTACATAAAATTATGCCTGATTTCAATACCTAGTAGCACACTAATTATACAAAGTATGGGAAAGTAAAGGGGATGTACCCATTACTGGACATCTGAAATATATTTTTGTTAGTAATAAGCTGTGGGTTTTCCTTAGATAAGAAAATAAATAAATTCTCGAGAATTTAATGTATCTTCATAATAAGTTTTATCAAAATTGGTTCGTGTATAGAATAGATAGGTACTAGAAAAAAATACAAACAACCGAATTGAGAACCTCCTTCTTTTTTTGAAGTCTGTTAAAAATAGACCAACAGTTCAGGCACATGAGTAGAGGTTCAGGTATTTTGTTTGTAATGAACCGACTGATCATTACAAACAAAATACATTTTCTGTTGTCAATGGAGACTTAGATACGAACTATAGAATTGAATTAGGCCCTATGTACAGAAAATATAAAAGAAATTATATTACCTTTGCCCAGGGGAAATCATCACCTACTAGGCATTGGTCGAAGTTACCAGGGTGAGCATAAAATATGGTGAGGAATGTCCCTTGAGTTTTCAAATCTCCCTCTCGGTGAATGTTTGGTCGGATACTTTTGAGATTGAAATATTGTCTACAGATATTATGTAGATGGCACTCAATGAGAATGTTCGTAAAATCGAGATATAGTATTAGTAATGACATATTTTTGTAAAAAAGTGTACATTTATATGGCTAAGTATTCACATTTTACATTAACATACAAGAATTAACTTACAACAAAAAAATATCATAATGCCACTTCAGCAATAAAAAATATCCGAACATAAACTTCTTTTCTTTTCCAATTTCGAACTTCCGGTTTTAGCTGTCCACCAATCACATGCGAGGAATTCTCATGTCAAACTCGTTCGATTCGCTTTGGTTCGATCGAAAAAAAAGTTGAGCTTCCTTCCCCTTCCTCCTTCCCTTCCTCATTTTTGCTTTGCAAAGTTGTGTGATGTGATTGTGATACAAGAAACTGTGTTGAAAATAGATTTGCCTACATAAAACTGTTTTATGAAACAGATATCGTTGTTTAAGTCGTGATCGATAAATACTATGAATAATGGAATGCACGCATTTGTTAGATAATATCAAGGTGGGAGATTTTAATATTGAGGACTCTACAAACACAAAGAATTTCATTTGCTCAGGTAACTGTTCTGTAATTAGAGTTGAATGTGTTAGGCTCGGTTTTATAAGCGTAGGGTGGGTGAGGAATGGGCTAGTTGCGTTCTTATTGCGAGGTTAGTTTATAAAAATCAATATCTTCGGCGAAGTTAATAATCAGCTGTTTGGGAGGGGGGAGGGGAGCGCGGCATGGGTGACCGTGACGATCGTGTGGTCTGACGCGATCAATGCTATAAATTAATGTTCTTTTCGTAGTCTATTATTACTATTTTCGACGTAAACAAGCCTTGCAAACCTCATAATTTAGGTACATAGATATTTACAAGAGTGGCTGGAGTCCGGCCGGTCGGCGTCTGCCCTACCCTACCCCTTTCATGTTTGCGCGAGAATGTTCAGATTAGAAGAACAAATCAAATGAGTCATTGTACGCATCGCGTTACAATTTCCTGGTAACTTTGTTTTTGCGCAGTTTGTCTATTTGGGTAGTATAAACTAATTAGGTACAAACATAAGTTAGTAACCAAGACATTCAGTAGACACCCTCTTTTATCTTGGACTAACTTCGACCCGCGGTTTTACCCGTGTAAGTTCCGATTCTATGGGAATGTTGGGATATAAAGTATTCTGTGCTATTCCCAAGGATTCAACATATCCTCATACCAAATTTCATCAAAATCAAAACAGTAGTTTCATAGCTTATTCATTGGAAATAAAAATCTAATCTACTATCCAAAAAGTATTGTATAAAATGGCCACACAGCACCCTCTAGTCTAGATAACAGATAGAATTACTTTAAAGTTATTACCAAAAGTTTAGACACTGAACATGTCCAAACTCACAGACTTACAAACTTCACCTTTATAGTAAAGATGAAGTTTGTAAGTCTGATAAGCAAATCTATTCACACATATAGATTAGAAAAGATAATAAATAATTCCTACACACAATAACATAAAATATTCTGCAGAATGTTCAATTACGGATCAGAACTGGCTATGCCTGAAGTGTGGAGTGGTCAACTGTGGTCGCTATGCCAATGGACATGCAAAACTACATGCTGAGACTTCCGGCCACCACTTGTGCATTAGCTGTGAAGTTTACTCTGTTTATTGGTAAGAATATTTAAAAGTTTTTCAAAAATTTCGCTTTTGTAAGATTCAGAGTTGCAATATAGGTTTAGGGGACTGATTTCCGCATGTATGCAATCATTCTGCCCACTGTGCATAATCAACTGCGACTCCAGCTAACCCAGAGCCATGGAGCATGGAGGTTGAAGAAACGACTGCGCATGTGCTGCTGGATTGCATGGTACTAGCGGAAACAGACTCGGGACAGTAGGTGACGTCAATAGCCTCCCAAACATTTTTGAGAAACCACATCTAGTGGCAAAATTTATGGAGGAGCTGAGCTGGTTCTCCCCCTGACAAGTGGAACCTAACGCAAAAGTGACCCAACTAAAAAGGCTGTAATTGCAGAAAACAGCCCAAATTATGAGTACAATAAAATTAATCCAAAGCAGGTCTGACCAGAAACATAGAACCTTCCTGAGGTCCTTACATCCTCAAGAGTGTTGTTGGGCTGCCAAGTATGTCGGCACGGTATATAGACAACCACATTCTGCAGAGTGGCCGGTTTTCGAAGCTTTCATCTTGGATCCACCAGCATCATTCAATGCCTCCTTCAATGCAAATACCTCTTCCAGCTTTAATAGCATAATAGACTTGTTATTTTTTTTTGATGTAATCAACCTAAAATAACATCTTAGTCCTGAGTAATTTATAAAGTTTTCTGCGATACAAGCTCTGCCTCATCAAATTGAAATACAAATATATTTATTCAAGAAAAATTCAAATATAATGCAATGCCCTTAGGTTCCCACAAGAGGCAGAGCTTGTATCGCAGAAAACTTTATAAACAAGATCAAATCTTGTTGAGGTTGGATTTCAGAAATGATCAAAATGAAATACATCTAATTCTTATAACTTTAATTTCAGCTACAAATGTGACGATTACATTTCAAATGACTTGGACAATGCAATAGACAAAGTACGGCAGAGTCTTATAAGTATTACTCAATGTAACGATGGTGATGGTAACTTCGATCAAGCTGAAGACAGTAAGGACAGCGAAGGGAACAGTAACACTTCAACGGATAAACACGAAACTGCTATAGGTAATTTTATTATTACTAGTTATTTTGTGAGCAGTAGACCACATAAACACACGTTTTTTTGCAATTTTGTGTTCTGCCTATCATTCTGAAGGCCAATTCTGGTAAATAACACTTTGCAATATCACCCTCAAAGCAGCTCAAAATACCCTCAAAGTAGCTCATAATACCCTCAATGTAGCTCATAATACCCTCAAAGTAGCTCATAATACCCTCAAAGTAGCTCAAAATACACTCAAAGTAATTCAAAATACCCTCAACGTCAGCTTTTGGTATTCCCAAGAATATTTTTTGTACTCAAAATGCAATCGTAATGATATTGCAATGTAATTTGAACAATTTTATTTACGAGAATTAGCCTTCTGAAGATCCTCACCAAATTTTTATGAGACTAACTTAAGAAGCATCAAAATCAGTTTACATCAGGCGAAAATATTCAGTAGCCCGCCAGGTCTCCAGCTAAATTCAAACCAAACCAAGTTTCATTGCAATAGGTTCAATAGGTTTTGCGTGAAGTGCTAACAATCTTACACGTCTAGTCCGATATTTCTCCGCGATCGACTGTATCGCAGGTGAAACCGCGAGACACAAGTAGTCACTAAAAAAGTTATTTTTTTGATTAATTACCATTTTTGTAGGCAACTTTACAGAATCATACGCCTTCTTTTTTAAAATAAAGCTTATTTGTATTTTTTTTTAGATGAAGATGTTATGCTGCCAGAAGCCACCCCCGGCAGCTCATGTACTGATATTACGAGAAATGTGTTGGAACCAGTTGAAAGTAATATGGGGAAAGTTATTAAGGTAAATAAATAATAAATATTTGCTTTTACCACCTAAATAGCATCATGGGTACTCCAGTATAGCATATGGCTGTCTGTAAAATTAAAGTAAAATCAACTGCACCTACAAAATCTGAAGTCAAGCAGCCAAACTACAAACTGGATTTGATAAACCTGTCCGACTTCATAGTTTTCATTTTTAAAATTGGTATTTTATATGTATAAGTATGTTTAAAAATTGCAATACATTGCAATTTTAAATTCAACACAGCACCATCTAGCCCTAAGCTAAGCAACTAGGCTTATGTAATGGTAGTCAGACAGTGTTTTTTGGAAATACATAATCTTATCAAGACCACAACAAATATTTGTAAAACACAAACAATTCAATATAAGTAAATAAATAAAATTTATCTATCAAAAAAAGATTATATTAGTCAGTATTTGTACCAAATTCTTGTTCAACAGCGGGAATTGAGCCCGCAACCTGCCCCGCTAGAGGTTATTTTGAAGTTTGTTTGATTTTTCACAATTCCAGAATACAGAAGAACCAGTGCGAAGCTTACGACCACGTTCTCGTAAACGTACCCATTCAGGGGACAGCAGTTCGACAGAAAATAACACGTCATCTAGAACTAAAGATAAGAAGTCACCTCTTAACGGGAAAAGTCTGCGAGAAAAGAAGATTTTAGGCCTAAAGAATCTAGGGAACACTTGTTTTATGAATGCTGTGCTGCAGAGCTTGAATAATATACAGGAGTTTAGTTACTACTTCAGGTAAATCAAACATATTTTTATTACATTAATTGTTTCTAACCCATAGGTTTTAATAGTTGAAACAAAATATGTTACTTTACACGGATTTCTGATTTTTTTATAAAAAAAGAGATGGCAGACCCAGTTTGCTACAGGTTGAAAAAACTGAAATATACAACAGCCAATAAAAAACATTATATTCTGTTTTTTTTAGTATTTGTTGCTATAGCGGCAAAAGAATACATCATGTGTGAAAATTTCAACTGTCTAGCTTTCACGGCTTATAAGATACAGCCTGGTGACAGACATACAGACAGATGGAGTCTTAGTAAAAGGGTCCCGTTTTTACCCTTTGGGTACGGAACGAGGTCGAGCCGGAAGTTCGACATTCCCTTAATTTAATTTTTATAATCTTTCAGTCAGCTACCGTCACTGGAGGTGAAAGGCAACGGACGTAAGGTATATCATTCGAGGAGTTACACTCGCCAGGAGATGCACGATGTTGTTATGGCAGAGGAATTAAGAAAGGTAATAACTTATTACACATTTCAAAATACAATAAGAAACTATTTAAAAAATATAAGATAATTGAATTAAAAACGTAAAGATCACAAAAAAATACATAATCTGTGAAAATTTCAACTGTCTAGCTATCATGGTTTATGAGATACAGTCTGGTGATTGACAGACGGACGGACAGACACACATACACAATATGGTCTCGGTTTTACCCTTTGGTTACGGAAACCTAAAAATATAAAACACCCCACACAAAGGTTTCGTGTGGGGTGTTTTATATTTTTAGGTTCCCCATCCAATAAAACGGCTTGACTTTAAATATTACAAGGCTAGTTGTCTATCTAGCCTTGTAATATGGTTATCAGACAATGGATAGAATGTACACCTAGACCAGGAACTAATCCGAACTAACGAACCCGCAAACTTCTCTCCCGTAGGCGGGTGTGTTTACCTAGCGCGCCTTGTGAAACACATCCTTAATTCTATGTGATATCTATAGATAAATATGTGTTATGTTTCTAGGTATTAATAAATCTGAACAATGGTGGATGTGGATCTAAAGGTGCGATATCACCGGAATGTCTGTTCCTCGTGATATGGAAGGTGGTGCCGAGGTTCAGGGGTTACCAGCAGCAGGATGCGCACGAGTTCCTTAGATATATGCTAGACAGGTAAACTAATTATAATTATTCACAAAAAATCTTTCTAGTGCCGTAACTCCCGACTCGTAGGTCTTGTGGTTTCAGAGATTTCTTTATGAGTTTTTTTCTCTTTAAAGTAGATAGATGCGAAAGTTTGTGTGTATGTCACCTCTTCACACAAAAACTCATCAATTTGCGATGAAACTTGATATGTTGATGGCTCCCGATATACCCATGGGATCGACTTTCACTGGTAAAACCGTGGGGCACACCTAGTGTCAATATTTTATTTAACGTTGTACGAAAGCCTTATAAAGCCCCTTCTACCGATTGAGCTTAATGCACCTAATTTAATCAGTCATGTATACAAAATTTAAAACTACCAATTCTCACTTTTTTGTTTATGTCAATATTTCGATGCTCCACAAAAAACTATGGTAAAATCCCGTTTGATATAACTTTAATAGACATATATTTGAATGTATCTTATTCAACCATATGTGTTACAGACTGCACACGGAACTTTTACAACTGTTGCCGCCCGAGAAGGCAGATAGCGGGTTCGTACCCCGCGCGCCGTCTAGCTCCGCCTCCATTGTCACCGCTGTCTTCGGTGGTACTTTGCAGAGCGAGGTAGGTTGGCTAATGGTAGATAATGCAGTCTATACTTCTACACTAATCTGTAATATATAAATGAATTGCTGAATGTGTTGCTAAGCGCAAATCTCGATAAAGTCTGAACCGATTTCAGTAATTTTTTTTTGGGATATTCTTTACAGTACGAAGATTGTTCTTACGGAGAGAAAAAATTAAAAAATTGCCTTAAAATATCTAAAAACATCACTTTTCTATACTTCCAATTCCCATACAACCGATTCGTTATAATAATTAAAAGCCAATTTGAACTTAAATACCATACCATAAAGTTCAAATTTAAGTGGAGAGGTCGCGGGAAGGCAAAGCAATTGTAATCGTGTCGCGGTGTTAGTTGTTGAACTACACCTAAACGGCTGAACCGATTTGTATGATTTTATTTTAATTTTATTTGGCAAAACAACGTTTGCCAGGACAGCTAGTAATATTATAAAGATGAAAGATTTGATTGTTTGTTTGAATTGAATAGGCTCCGAATCTACTTGCCCGATTTTGAACTTGGTATGGGAATATATTGATTAATTCGGAGTTTTATTGGATACTTTTTATCCCGATATTCCCACGGGCTTGGAAGTTACGCGAGTGAAATCGCGGAGTGCTGCTAGTGTGCAATAAATAATTTATCTATCTCAATACATCTAACACAACAATATTTGTTTGTCATATTACCAACAAACTTTCAGTACTTTAGATCAATGAACTGTAAGCGGCGATGTTCACAAAATTCAATAACAAAATAGCAGTGTGAACATAGACGCGATCCTCGTTGACAACTGAGGGAGATCATACGTGTTTGGTGTATTCCAGGTGCGATGCTTAGCGTGCGGCACTCAAAGCAAGAAGTTTGATCCGTTCCTAGACTTATCACTTGAGTTGCCCGACATCGGACGACACGACGCTCCAGTCTCTCTCACCGACTGCTTAGCTAGCTTCGTACAGGTAATTACTACGAAATTCTTCCAATTCAATGGATTCATATCAGTTTCATTGTACTTGTACTTGTATGCAGGCTGTTTTCCGCCATAGGACCCTTTTTAATTGGGTCCTTTTTGCGTGAGGATGGAGTAGGCTTGCCCAGCACCTACTACCCTCTCGGCTTAGTCGACCATGTCCAGAGGAGAGAACTTGTCAATACTTCTGGAGCCAACTAAGCCGCGGGTTTCATCACGATGTTTTCGTTCACCGTAAGAGCAATGTCAATTAGCGCACATAAATTTTAAGAAAAACTTAAGAAAAATACATGTGTACGGCCGGCCGGGATTCGAACCCACGACCTTCAGAATGAAAGTCCACTAAGCCAACATCGCTCTAATTTCATTGTAATCTAGAAAAGAGAATTTCATCAAATTTTTATATTTGTGTATCTTTTTAAGTATTGCCTTGCCTTCATTAATTATACTTGTATGCATTTATTCGAGGAGGTTTTCTAATGAAATAATGTCTTATACCCCAGGTTGAAGAGTTAGCGGACACAGAACGTTACTTCTGTAGCAGCTGCAAGTGTAAACAAAAGTCGACGAAGCAGTTCTGGATCCGTCGCCTGCCTAACGTACTATGTTTGCATCTCAAGAGGTTCCGATGGCATAATTACTTCAGGTAACTTCACACAGCCAATTAACTGTATTTACGCAAGAAATATAAATAACTTTGTGTAATTACAAACAATCATACAAAGATAGGCGCGAAAAACAACCTTTTTCTTGCAGTCGGGTAAAATAATATCTGTATTTTTTTTCTTTTTGTGTTATTATTGCTCACCTATTTTGATATGTAGACTGGTTTTTCCAGCTAGACCTCTGGACCTATGTATAAGACACAAGGTTATTCTTGTTGGACTTCTGTCGACTGCTGTGCGGGCGAAACCATTAGGAACAGTAAACAACCCAGTTGGGTTCGATTCCCGCGTCAGACAAGTATTTATGCTTAGATATTTGTCAGTGGTCTGGTTGTATCTATGTATTATAAGTATATATTTACAAAAAAAGTATTATAAGTAGTATATCCGTTGTCCAGAACCTAAAACGCAAGTCTAGTTACTTAGCTTGGGGCTAGATGACGATGTGTGGAATGTCCTGCAATATTTATAATCAATAAGGGAGTTTTAAGAATCTCCTAAAGATCAAATGCTACAAAACCGCGGAGAACCAATTGAAAACCAGTAATGAAATGTTGTTCTTTCAGAACTAAAGTAGACACAAGTATATCGTTCCCCCTCTGTGCGTTGGACATGTCCAAGTTCGTGTTGAGCAACGTGCCTGACACGAGGCGCTCCGGTCGAGGGAACAACCTATACGATCTGGCTGCTGTTATCGTACATCATGGCTCAGGGTGAGTTATTCTCTCTCTCTCTCTCTCTCTCTCGTTAAATTCCTTTGGTCTCTGAGTACCTAAAACGCAGTCTCCCTATTTCGCTTTATGCCAATGGCCTATCTATAGGAGACATTTTGAACCATGGTGAGTTCTTGGCCTTGTCTTTTTCTTCACGATATTGCCCTTCCCCGTAAAAGAGTAAAACTATAAAACTACTCAAAACTTTTAGATATCTGTCTGAACTGAATCTTTGTTCAAAAGTTGATTTTATGGGTGCGTTTAATCGACAAAAAGAAGTGAAAATAAAGTACAATAAGAAAGATTCATCGAAAATCTGTACATGTCCATGCAAGGTCCTATAGTGCCCTGAAAAGTTACATTGCATTGTCTGTCAATTACATTGTCTATGGAATATTTATGATTTATCTATACTGTGACTGTCAGTATGTAAATATTGAATGCTTGAAATGAGTAATCTATTGGAACCATTTTATTTATAAGATCGTTATGTACAGTCACATTACCAATTAGCTGAACCCCACGTGATCCAAAGCTCACTCGCATATTTGTAAAAAATATAGTATTTACATATTTTGTAATTTTTTTATATTGTATATTGTATTGTATATATTGTTTAAAAAAAAAACAGAATTAGGTAACATCACTTTACAACCTTACAGATGTGCGAGTAAGGTCTGGGTCACGTGGGGTTCAGCTAATTGGTAATGTGACTGTACACAGATAAACCAATAAATGACTTTCTATTCTATGTATGTTTCCAGGGCTGGTTCCGGTCACTACACAGCGTTCGCAATAAACGAAGATCAATGGTTCCACTTCAACGACCACACGGTGCGCGCGACGGACGTGGCTACCGTCGCCGGCTGCAAGCCCTACATCCTGTTCTACATACGACGTGAGATCGCGCTCGCGTTGCCTCCGCTACCCGTCTCTCCAGTCTCGTGACCGACGCTTGGACTACCGCACACTATGGCGAGACTCGCCAGGATCCTATCCGGTATTACTGAACGATGCACTATTGTTTAGTATGTTATATAATTTATGAAATACAAGTATAACTATGTTTGAGTTATGGACGCCTCTTTGATTAAAAACCGCATCAAAATCCGTTGCTTAGTTTGAAACATCTAAGCATACATAGGGACAGACAGTGATTTATGAAAAACAAGTTTAACTCTGTTCGAGTTGTTGGGTCGTCTCTTTGATTATTGCAGTTCTATACTTAATTTTCCCAGTTCTTAAGGTCACAACAGACATAGCTATGATTTTTAAAATATTTAGCTCTATCTATAAATGTAAAATTCGAAGTCTTGACTGACTGTTATATCAACGCACAGCTACATATCCATATAATACAGAAAACTATTATTACGAAGGCTAAGAAATACTTTTGGAAAATTCAACTCCTACGCTACTTTAAATATATCTTCTAAACAAATCTAGATATAATTAATAGCTCGAGGACATAACCAAGAGATAGCAGAACAATGAACAAAAGCTTTATATATTATAGCTAAGTCTGTTGTTACTTTTTTCTTACCTCGGCGTTTCGACTACGTGGTAATAGCCATGGTCCCGAGGAGACTGACGAGGAGCAGTGACGGGGATACTGATTCATGATGATAGTTGAGTGTAGGTGGAGTACCGATGCTAGGTTTTATAAGTTTTGCAAAGTCTTATGGGCCCGGGAAAGTAATAACTAATGCATTACCAGCTAATTTTAGCCATTTGATGTCATGTTCCTTAAGAAAATTCTACGGTTTGTCTGATTTCTACTTGTTCATGTTTCTTGGCTTTGAATACCAACAATATCGGCTCACTGTAAATAAGCATTAGAAGCTTAAATCTGCGCAGAGCGTAATTTTCATGGAAACGAAACGTAGCCATGACCGAATCCGCCAAATTGCTTACGTAAAAAACATTTTAGGATATAAAATTGTCCGCGAGGAAAGGGGTAGTGATAAAGTATTCAGACTGGCATAGAGTCGCCTCAACCTTTTGCTTTGTTTTTTAGTTACGCGGCCACCTATGGCAATTTATAGAGGACACTAGCTGTTCAGGCAAACGTTGTTTTGCCATTAAAAAAAAGATGTTCGATTCTCAGACCTAACGAATATACACAAAAAATTTCATACAAATCGGTTCAGCCGTTTAAGTGGCCATAGGTAACTAACACCGTGACACGAGAATTTTATACATATAGGGATTAATACAAACAAATGCTATGTAATAAAATATGGTAAAATGTTAGGTTTGCCTGTTATTTGATGTTAAAAAATATTTTAGAAGAGTTTTTTAATTGCCGCTAAGGTAAACCTGACAACATAATTTTGTTGCCTTTTTTGTAATGTTCTCTATACATTGCCACAGGTATGAGGGCCGCACAACTAAATAAAAAGAAACCGTTTACTATGCCAAAATATAACAAGCCCTTTACATATCGATGTCTATTTTTTTCCCCGCCAAATTTACGCCCTGCGCAGCGTGGTAAGAATCAATAAATACTTTGTGAAAAGAAAAACCATAAAGTTTTCTAAATTTTATAAGCTGCAGTTGTGGTACGAATTTAAGTTAGCACTTAAGTTTGTTGCATTAGCATACATGACACATATCTAGAAATATTTTCTAAGAAAAATGCATATTTCAAATATGCATGGTGAATCTCGTCGCTATGCAATTAGTTTATGCATTTTTCTTAGAAAATATTTCTAGAAATCAAACGCCTATTGCAGGTCAACTCAACTATTGCAATTCACATAAAAAATAAAAAGTTTACATATTATAGATAGACAGCAATGGATGGATATGTCCCATCTTTATTATCTAAGATCTCTTTAGCTTATATTTGTGAATATTTCATAGTTACTGCAAAAGATTTAAAAATGTCGATATATCATTCGTAAACCATATTATATTTATAAAGAAAAATTATGTGTGATTTATTATAATGATAGGATTTTAAAATTGGGCATTAAAATCATGTATTTACCCCCCCTAGAGTATGTGAGTTTCTATATTCCACTTTTTGAGCAGGTCTCAAATTCTTAGAGGTTTTTTTAAGTTTGACAAACCGAAAATGGCACTTGATTTGTGTCATCTGGCCCGATATTTTTTCCCATGTGTCCCGGCGCCGGGCCAAGTTACAGGGCCAGATGGGATACACTTGAAATAATTGCCATCAATTCTAATTATTATAAACCCTTGTGTTTTATGTAACCATCGGTATATCTTTCTATGAACAAAAGGCTAATTCTCGTTCATAACATCGTTCAAATTACAATTAAATATAATTTCGATTGCATTTCGATTACACAAAATACCCTCAAACTCTGCTTTTCACGTGATAACGTATTATAATTCGAAACACAGGCATTCACAAAAAAGTGTGACGTCATCGCTCACGTTCCGTTATTGACAAGGTATTATCGTTACTATGGTTATATCATCAATGAAGTTGCTATTACACCATCAATGTTTTCTTATGACGTAAAATTATCGTCTGTAAACCGACTTTACAGACAACCTGTATTTAAAAAAAAAACACTGATCTGAATGAGGGTATTTTTTGTAATCGAAACGCAATCGGAATGAATGTTATTTGAACAATTATTTTTACGAGAATTGACCCTTATCGTCACCCCGCGTAATCATAAAATATAAAATAAGATTTAACAAATTGTTGGTCACAATTCTTGGCACTGTTTCTCAAATTTCACGATGCGTACCTTTTTTGATTTATTTATACAATGTGTTTCAGCGAAGGGGTTTTAATACAAAAGGGGGTTGTTCTAGACATCCAGGCGAACAACTTTTGTTCTACGACTTTTATGAATTCGGACATTTCGTTCCATCAGAATTATCGAAAAAAGTTCGAATTTCTAAAAGTCGTAGAACAAAAGTTGTTCGCCTAGACGTCTAGAACAACCCCCTTTTGTATTAAAACCCCTTCGCTAAAACACATGGCATAATTGTCAAAATAATTACGCAGTGTGAGTTCTTACTATATGCTACTATCGTGGAAAGCGAATCAGTGAAACTTATTAAAGAGGGTACGCGGTTATTGAGTTATCTATACAAAAATATATTCTCCTATTTCTTTCCTAAATAATGCCTTCAGAGCAATCTTTTTTTTTTTTTCACAAAACCTAGGCTTGCTGTACACATTGTTTACCTTTTAAGCGTTCCGTACCCAAAGGCTTAAACTATTCTAACTGTCTATTTGTCACCAGGCTGTATCCTATGAAACGTGATAGCTAGACAGTTGAAATATTTACAGATGATATAATTAATTTTGTTGTCGCTATAACAACAAATACTAAAAACTGAATATAATAGTACGAAAACCTTCGTGCTCGAGTCCAACTCGCACTTGGCCGGTTTTTCTAACAACTAATTACTAAAGGATATGTATCTTCTAAAACCTTAATAAAAGTAAATAACAAAGGGAGATTGACGTGTACAGCAAAACTGATTTTATGAAAAAAGAATGATTCCGCTAGAGTAATTATTCAGGATGTAAATAGACAGTATTGTTAAGAAAATACATTTTTATGAAGAGAGTGCTGCTAGAATACCGTTTTAATTCCATACAAATTAATTCATTAGTAATTAAATCGAAGTGTATTGATATAGATTTTATTGTGTTTCAAGTATTTCTAATAGTGATATGGGTTATGTATGAGTTTGAATGCCATATTCGATGCATTTCATAAATATAGTTTGAATCAAATTAGGTTTATTTCTGTTCTAAGTACGGTTACCGGCATGAATCTACGGAGCTCTGGGCTTAAGATTCGTGCCATAGAGATAAAATAGTTATATAAGAATAGAGAGCTCCTAGATCAGAGCATTAACTTTTTTCTTCTGTAAGTAATGGCTCTGCATTGTGCATTAGGCCAGAGTCAAGTAACTATGTTACTCGGTAATATTTGCGTCAGTTGCAGCCCACATGGGCTATATACCGTCCTTCAGCCCTATTCAAGGCGTTGTTGAAACTTGGCATACCTACGTCCCGAATCTTGGAATCATTAGTATGAAACATTTAATTATTATCTAAGTACAGTCCGCGCCGCGATATATGATCTACGGTGGAAAGTAGAAGGGGTATGTGCAGAACTCATTTTCAAATAAATATCGAGTTCTGCGCATACCTCAACTATTTTATTCTGTCAATGGAATGTAATGCCTCAGTATTTATCATACTGATGAACCACATTAAAAACTGAACGTCTAGCCTTCGCCTATGAATAGGTTCAATTTCTTTATCTTTTAAAAAGTTCTAATATAAACTCTCTATTTTATTGTAATAATTTTATCTCTATAACTCGTGTGAATGTTTTCATAGCTATAATTTACATTCCCGTGCATTGACACTATGTATATATTGCTGACTTGTGTGTCAGATTACATTTCTCTTGTACCTTTGTTTGATAGAAAATTTATTTCTTATAAGTACTTCAAATACTGGAAGTTATAGTGATTGAATTTAATAAATTCGCAAACTTAAACCAATGTTGTTATTTTTATTTGTTAGTTTTTAGATATTTTCTAAGTACTGTTTTAGAGATATTAAATAGGTTTTGGTATTATAGCGATGTTAGTTGCCAAACTCCACGGCTGAACTGATTTGAATGATTTTTTTGTGTATACAAACGAATATTTGTTAGGTCTAAGAATCGCAAAACATCTATTTTTTTCTTTTTTTTTTGGCAAAAAATCTTTGCCGGGAAAGCTAGTATTTGACTAACTCGCTGACTGATAGGAATATCAACACACAGTTCAAACCAATGGACGAGCCAAAAGTTGCCACACAGCTGTTATAAGGTAGCCATTCGCTAAGAAAGGATTTTGGAAAAAATTTACTCCTACGCGAACAAAGTCGCGGATGAAAGCTAGAAGAAAATATAATATTTAGAAATAGTAGTGTGGGGGTTCAACTTAATTTATATTATCTTTAAATACGGGCGATTCTACCTTAGCTCATCTTAAGAACTATCTAAGATACATACGTAAGTCCTGATACCGTGGGAAAACAGAGAAATTAGCCCCTATTATGCAAATTTTTATCAAGATTGGTCCATTAGTTTCAGACAATTAGGGGCCTCTCAATAAACAGGTATTTACTAGACAAGCGTGCTAACATCTTAGACAGCATGGCCAGTCGCCACTTACTATCAGGTGAGATACTACAGTTTAAAAATATAAAATATAAATCTATACATACAACATGGTTTGTCCTGAATGACTAACGGATCAACGCACAGCCTAAATCGCTGATCGTAGAGACTTGAAACTTTGTGGGTTCTTTGTATGACGTAGGCATCTGACAAGAAATTTGGAAAATTCAAACCCTACGCGGGCGAAAGCTTATAACATTATAAATTCCTATAATGTTTTTCTTTATTTAACCCCCGACACAATAACGACGGGGTGTTATAAGTTTGTTATATCTCTATGTGTGTGTGTGTCTGTCTGTCTGTGGCATCGTAGCTTCCGAACGGATGAACCGATTTTGATTTAGTTTTTTTTTTGTTTGAAAGGTGTATTTTCAACATTATAAGGGTTTATTTTAGTGCTATCTACAACATTTATTAAAACAACTAGCCATTCGTCGCAGCAACGAACTTCTTCCGATCGAACTGTTGGACATTGTAAATTCTAAAGACGGCGGTGATCCTGTAATAGGTAAGTAGTTGTGCCAATCAGAATTACCTAATAACTTCATATTTTGATTAAAAAGCCTTTTGCTTAATTCATCTTTATAGGTGTTTTCTTCTTTTGGCTTTTCTTCGTCATTATGATTAATAATGTTATTTGTTATCTCATATTCAATGTTTGCTGTTTCCTTTTCAAGTTTCTCTTCTAATATCCAGTTTTGACTGTCTAATGTTTGTATTGGACTTGAAATACTGTTTCTATCAATTTTTGAGTTGAGTTTTATCGAAGGTATAACTTTGGCTTTCTTAGTTTCAAGTTCAGTGTCGATTACTTCTTCGTCGTCGTCACGTATATCAATTGGTAAAACATAAGTAGCATTGTTGTTTTCTGTTATAATGTGTTCATTTGAAGTGTTGTCGTCTTCGTCAATTGAATTAGATTTTGACTCGTCAGCTGCTAAAATAATGTCTTCATCGATCGCGTGAACTTCAACGTTAACTTGCAGTTTAGATGGTGTGGTTTTAATTGTCGTTTCCATGTCTATATTGATGTCTTTAGCATTAGCTTCTTTATTTCCTTCCATAAAGATCAATGATTCTGGTTCCTTATTGTCAGTATTGCTAGCGACTTCAGTCATTTTAAATCTACGCCTTCTTTCTCTTGGTGATAAAGCCATCCATTGAATAACGGTGTTTTTACCTGATAGCGTATCTGTCGAAGTAGAGATTTCTTTGTTTCGCTCTATAATTCTATCTGTAAACCAGCTGTTTTTAGTTTTAGGCTTATGCAGTGCTTCATCTGAATCACCCGATTGTTTTACCTCGGATATTTCAGTAACAGTCGATAATGTTTGCCCTAATGATAGATCCAGTCTTGGTATGTAGGTGGGAGGTATAGGAGAGCCAATTCTAGGCACAACTTTGTCTTTATCTTCGTTTGATGTTGAACTGGATGATGGTGAACTGATGGCATCTTGGCTTTGAATATTTACAAGTTCATAATCGTTTTCAGAAAGAAGACGCTTGTTTTTGAAGGAATATATCCATATTGTTCGGTTTTCATCAGTATTGCATTCGAAATTCCCTTTACCTTCTTTATATACATGATCCCAGTAGTTGCTATTATATTTTTCCGGGTCAACTATTCCTAAAGTTGCGTATTCTTGATCTGATGACGTAGTACTATCAGAGTTTAAAACATGGTTATTTATAATTGTGAAACAATTCATTTGATGATTTAGCGGAACCTCGCAGAAATCAGTAACACCATCTTCGAAATCTCCGTTTCTGTTTCCACTATCATCTTCGTAGTAATAATTTCCATATTGGACGGAAAAATCATTATCAATATTTCTTAAACGGTGTTTTTCTCTTGCTCTTTTATTGATTTCATAGTAATTATTTTCGTTTACTTGGAATAATCTGCTATTGTCTACGATGTTGTACGCTTGATTGTATGTAACTGGATGTTCTTCAGGCGATTCTGATTCTCTTGATGAGTTGAGTTCGATGATTTCAACTCCAGTAGGTTCTTCGTCTTGCATCCACACGTGGCTTACAAGTATTTCTGGAGTCACAACGTTATTTCTTGTTAATTTGCTCCTTATATCTAGATAAATAGAAAACATCCATGACAAATAATAAAACCTTAGAACTACTTAATGTAGAAATTCTATCAGCTAGCTATATATAGGTAGATTGCTTACGATTTAACATATTTTTTGTGTTTCGATTTATACTATCAAATGTTTCCCTTCTGTCCATTTTTCCTAAATATATCTTCAAAACAAACAAACAACTCGTTCAACGTTATGTCAACGACTGTCATGTTTGGCAAGTGTAATGAATGAAACATTTCATCAAAATAAGGTCTTTTAATAGCCCTATCTATAGGTTGCAAAGAAGCCCGCACTTTAAATTTTAGTTTAAACCCATTTTGAACATACAGGAGCCCAACCGCGCTTATTGCATCGGCTTCAAGCCGACGTCGATATCCCAACCCGCACCTTACACTGGGCGGAATTTTGAGTCTGCCTTTCATAGAAAGTTTGAAAAATAAGATTGTTTTTTTCGTATGTTTTAAGTATGCAGGATTTTTGGAGACATCAAACCATTCAAAAATAAGTGATTCTGGTTGTTATTTAAAAAAAAAAACAAAGTCATATTTGTGGTGTTTTAAAAAAATAGTAGAATTACATATTTTTGAATGTTTTGATCTCCCTGACAATCCTGCATATTTAAAACAAACGAATAAAACAACTTAATTTTTCAAAATCCTATGAAAGGCGGGTTCAATAGGGTTTCGCCTAGTGTGGAGCGCGGGTCGGCATAAGCCGACGCGTTGGCTTGAGACCGATGCACTTATCGCGGTAGGGCCTTAGGTAGCTATATGGTCGAAGAATAGGTCAAAGATTTTGAACCATGTTTGAACACCTCTTCTAACGAGTTTATGTACCATGCTTTCATGTTAGCTAGCATAGACCATTATTTTAACAGATCGACCTATAGTACATACAGATACCTATTATAACGTAGGTATCCACAAAGAAGCATTTTTGGAAATTTACTTAAATTATCACCGTTAGACTGCCTAATGGTAAGTGACGATGCGGTCTAAAATGAAGCACGCTTACCTCGAAGAAACCCGATCACTCGCAACAAGACCCTCAAACCCAAATGCACGTCAGGAAAGACAGACGCCGGCAACTGAAACCATTCCTTTGCTGTACGAATAAGGAACAAAGCAAAACATAGTCGAGAATTTCCAACATGCATTTTACTATGATGATATTGAATTTTGTGATTTTATTTTATATTTTTACTAGCATTTGCCCGCGATTCGTACGCGTAGAAGTCGCAAATGGATGTTAAAGGATTCGACTAATAAATCACGTTGTCCCATACATCTTTTGCCTCCTTTTTTATCCCTTTAGGGGTAGAATTTCGGAAAATCCTTACTTAGCGGATGCCTACGTCATACAGAGAACACAACCTCCAAGTTTCAGGTCTCTACGATCAACGCTTTAGGCTGTGCGTTGATCCGTCAGTCAGTCAGTAATTCAGGACAAAGCATTTTATATGTAGGGGTAGATATATATTTATGTGTATTGTATGGTTTGTTTAGTTGTATGACGAAAGAATGGAGATGGCAAAATTATGTCATGAAAATGTAAGCCGCATTTTTGTTAAGTAATATATAAAATAAATAAATATTGCAGGACATTCAGCACATCGCCCTCTAGCCCCAAGCTAAGTAACTAGACTTGTTTTATGGGTGCTAAACAACGGATATACTACTTATATACTTTTCTTTTGTAAATATATACTTATAATACATAGAAACAACCAGACCACAGACAAATATCTTAGCATAAATACTTGCCTAAGGTGGAAATCGAATCCGCAACCCTGTGTTTGGCAGTCCGGCATGGTGACCATTGTGCCAACTGGGTCGTCAAAATAGTATAGAAGAAGATTTTATTTCATTGATTTTATTCTTGTTTATGTGTATTGTATGGATTTTATTTAATTTAATTGGTGTCGAATATTAGTTTGTTTAGTTGTATGACGAAAGAATGAAGACGGCAAAATTATGTTATGAAAATGTAAGCCGCATTTTTGTTAAGATATATAGGTACAATAACGTTATGGAACTAAAAGCTTTGCTTATGTACCTACATACATGCAGTAGTGGCGACGTCGTACCGAAGCGGTAGTTGCGAAACAAAGTGTAAATGGAATGATTGCGTCAATTTCCGGCACAAAGGGCGAGAAATCACATTAAAGCGCCCGCGCGACGTGGCGCAGGCCATTTGCCATAGCACTTATTCTATTACAGCGTCCAAATAAAGTTACCTTTAGTGGTGTCGATGTAGCTTCTGATATTCACACTATATTGTTTGGGAGTTTGTTATGATATCTTTAAGGGAGGACTTTTATTTAGAAACTAGCTTCGTCCGCGTCGAAATCAAAAGAATGTTTTTATTTTTCTATTAATTATGGCTTCGCACGGCTTGTGCATTTAGCCAGTGTCAAGTTATATTTTGCATCAAATACGAAGATCAAATATGACCCGATTTTTCACAAATCGGGCCTAAAGTGTTTCAAAACAGTCAAAGTCGTCATAGTCCGTCAAGTCAGGGGCTATAGTAAGGCGGTGGCAAGTTTACCATAACCTTAATAGGAGATTTGGAGGCAACGAGAATACTTCATGTTTGACACTGATTTTTACTTTCACTACACTTGTGCACTTTCACAGAACTAAATTGAATAACATTCCACCAGAATTATACAATTCAACTAAGTTTCATGAAAATAAAACTGCAGCACGACATGTTGTTAACTCGTTCCCGCCAAAACTCCAGGAAAGAATGTTAATGCCAAATTTGAACTAGACTAAGGAATCATGTTGTCCCATACAAACTTTGCCCCTCTTTTTCACCCTCTAAGGGGTAATTTCGAAAAATCCTTTCTTATCGGATGCCTACGTCACACAAGGAACAACACCCTCCAAGTTACAGGTCTCTACGATTAGTGGTTTAGGCTGTGCGTTGATCCGCCAGTCAGTCATTCAGGACAAAGCATTTTATATGTATAGATATCTGTATCTCTTCTCTTACATAGCAGTTTTTGCAAACGCTAAGAAGCCTCCCTCCATGGACAGTAGTAGGCCTTATATGTTTATATGATTTTTATAAATACAAAACAATAAGCGATGTGAACTTATAACCAATGAATGTAAAACTTTTTACGAATTGAAACCCGTATTTCTATAAAACTAGCAGCACTCCGCGGTTTCACCTGCGTAACTCCCGATCCCGTGGGAATATCAGGATAAAAAGTAGCCTATAACCTTCCTCGATAAATGAACTATCCAACACAAAAATAATTTGTCAATTCGAACCAGTAGTTCCTGAGATTAGCGCGTTCAAACAAACAATCAAACAAACAAACTCTTCAGCTTAATATACTAGTGACCCGCCCCGGCTTCGCACGGCTATATTATGCATGTATTATACATATAAACCTTCCTCTTGAATCACTCTATCTAATAAAAAAACCGCATCAAAATCCGTTGCGTAGTTTCAAAGATTTAAGCATACAAAGGGACATAGGGACAGAGAAAGCGACTTTGTTTTATACTATGTAGTGAAGTATAGATTACTTAAATTACCTGTATTTCTTCTCTAAGAAGCTCACCTCCATGGACAGTAGTAGACCTTAGTATTTATATGATTTTTATACATACAAAGCAATAAGCGAAGTGAACTTATAAACAATGAATGTATAACTTTTTACGAATTGAAAACTTAGTTCCTCTTTTTTTGAAGATTCTACGATACGGAGAGCAAACACAATTGTCTACAAAAGGTTGTGGGTTCGATTCCCGTCGCCGAACAAATTTATTTGAAAAATATTGGAAATTTATTGGAAAAATAACATCTTTACATAAATATTAGAAACAAAACAAAAAACAGAACGCCCATAAAAGGTTTTCACGAATAGAAAATAGAATAAAGATTTGTAAAATATTCTTCCCTCTCTTTAATGTTTTTGAAGCATAAATTCATCAGCGAAAGCTACATAAACTTTATTATATCGTAAGTACATAGAAAGCAAGTGCTCGACAAAGGTTAATTAATTAGATTGGAGTGCGCTTGAGTGGTCGCCCACTCATTGCAGCGCGATAATTTGGAAATTAGTCGACACGACGCGAAGCGACAAAGCGCTTTCGTACGCTCCATTAGCCCCCGTTGTCATGATTAGGTAGGTTGTAGGTACCTTCATTGTTTAATAGGTACCTAATTAAGTTTATTATCCGATAATTATTTCAAATCATTTAGGTCTTTTAACTTCTTCTTTATTTATACTCATACCTACCTATATCGGATGCCTACGTCATACAAAAAACACACCCTCCAAGTTTCTGGTCTCTACGATCAGTGGTTTAGGCTATGCGTTGATCCGTCAGTCAGTCATTCAGGACAAAGGATTTGATATGTATAGATACTTATCTATACTATAATATTATGAGTATGAGTTTGTTTGTTTGAACGCGCTAATCGGAACTACTGGTTCGAATTGAAAAATTATTTTTATGTTGGATTGTCCATTTATCGAGGAAGGCTATAGGCTACTTTTTATCCCGATATCCCCACGGGATCGGGAGTTACGCGGGTGAAACCGCAGAGCGCTGCTAGTATTATAAGAAGATAGGAAAAAGTCTGGAAAGTACATGAAACTTGGAAGTTAAAAAAAAATTAAGTCTTGTCTAAAGGGAAATGCAGTTGAACCACAATATATAATTAGTTTTAAATTTCATGTAAGTAGGTCTGATTTTCCCTTTGTTATCTACCTTTAAAACTGTTATTTTTAGTGAGAATAAAGCGTTTTAAGTTTTGGAAATGTAGTTTTTATTTTCAATATCAGACACAGAACATTTGACACAGAGAGTGACTGACAGTCTTAGGTCTATGAACTAGAGGTGTACTAAAGAGTAGGTAATCTAGGGTTCAATTTTTAATTTTCAACGAATGAATCGATTGAAATCTGATTCTATCTTCTGAGAAGGCATACTTATATACTTTACATGATAACTCACCAAGTAGAAACTTATCAACGAAAAACCGCAGCCACCTTACGAAAATGCGCTCTGCGGCTAGTAGGTATTTATACCGAGTTTTTCACAGGATCGAGACCAAAGCAGGTAGGTAAAACCGCGGGGCAAACCTATTTTTGAAGTTATACTTCTTTAGGCGCGTTATGAAAAATGATTATAGTAAAATTTTGAGATGCGCGCGCATCACTGTAAATTAATAGTCACAGGTTGAAGCTGCGTAACAAGTTGAAGCTGTCTGCAAAATAAATATCAGAAGGACGGACGGATAGGTAGACAGACGCATCTATAACTTTTAGAAGTAAAACATCTCACGCGCGTATTTTTTAAATAAGTAGGTATAATAGATCCTTTGATAGAACTTAGCTTAAATCTATATTCTCAGGTATAATAATTATAGATTTGTAAGCAAAAGCTTTTCACTGGCTTGATACGCAATTTATTCTTATCTTTATATGACCACTTCGAACAAGTTTTTCTCCAAAGTTTTTATAAATATGATTCATGTTTACTTACTTACCAAATTAATCTTGATAAAGTAAATTGGTCACTCTTTTATCGCACCATCTAAATTGTGTTAAAATAAGTTTGCTAGTTTCCGCCCTTTTAATTTCAAAAAAACAATAGTGCTGTGAATAAATTAAAAAACAAAGATAAAACGCTTTTGATGCGGAAGCGAAAATATTTGCTCTTCGCTAACTATCCATTAGTCATTACAACTAAAACAAAATGGCGGAGTTGGTAACGTGTTATTAGTGTTTATTTTTGTCTATCAAAGTATGTTTAATTGGTTTTTAGAGTTGGAAAATATTGTAATGTATGATTATTGGTGTACAAAGCTGTATATTTAGTTAATGGAATAGCGTTGGAGATAAAAGCTCGCGGTATCGGCGTTGGATCTCGGAGCTGTAATTAGAGGGCCGGGCACTGACGCTCCGCCGCCGCGCGCCGTCCGACTCTCTTCCTCCACATGCCACTTAAAACTACACAGCCTTCACACTTGACATTAACGATAAGTAAGATAAAAACAATAAATTGCTTTTGTTACTAATTACAGGTAGAAAGTTTATGGAAAACCTTTTCTTTCAGAAATTAAAGGCTAACTTCTGTGAATTGAATCTAAGTACTTATCAGCTGATCTGAGTCTTGAGGCCAAATATTGTTATAAATGGATCAGGCTGTATTTTCTAGACCTCAATTTTATTTACAGGATCACCCTTAGGAATCTATACCCTTCCTACAAAAAAATAATCACCAAAATCGGTTCTTATAGTCATCGAATTTCCGCCCGAACAGCCATAAAAATGTAATTTATTTACAATTGAATTGAGAGCCTCCTTCTTATTTTGAAGTCGGCTAAAAATTGATTGTAGGTAGGTATTTTATACTAAAAGTACCTACCACAGTAGGTATCAGTAGCGAAGGGTCCATACAACCCGATTCCTGTCTGCTTACGGATTCAGGCATAGGTCCATTCTGTGGTGTATAGATAATAAAAATGGATTCTTCAACACGCTCTAAAATGTTGCTATTGATGTTATATCGGCATACTTTTAAAGAAATATCACCCCTTACCACTTGTCACGAATATTAGAAGAAAATGTGGAATTTTCAGTTCCTATACGTAAAACATATCAGTAACATTCCACCACAATCTTAACGCTTAATCTAGTTGCTTTCAGTGAAATTGCTGTATTAATATTCAAGAATAGTAAAAACTTAATAACACTCCTATCGGGACACGGTAATTGCAAATTATACGTGCATTAATGCTTCTTGCCACATGTTCTAACGGTCTGTGGACAAATAATGCAAATCATTATAAACTGCGCATACTTTATTTCTTTAATTTAAATACTATAATAAAATAATAAATATATTGATAGCATACTTCGTTGCACATGTACAAGTTATAAAAAAACAGTGGCACAATAAGTTGCCTTACCGCTGAAAGCAGTCACTTGCAGTCAACTTTAGGATGGAGAGGATTTAAAAAAATGCGATTAAAAAAAAATGAAATTCACACAGCGCCATCAAGCCCCAAACTAAGCAACTAGGTTTGTGTTAAGGTGCCCAGTTATAGGATGAAATACCTACGTTTATTTTACAAATACATTACAAAAACTCCTAGACCAGAAATAAATATTTATTTGCATTTTAGAGGCGGGTTGAATTCGCAACTTTCTGCGTCGCAGGCAAGTGTTTGCATCCTGCGCCACCGTAAAATACTTAAATAAAATTAAAAATTCTTCACATACATTGCGTAAAAACCTACTACATTTCATAGTCTATTTCCAACTGTTTTCACCAAAAGTTTTTCCTTCTCTAAACACAATAACAAAGTAAATTTTAGAAACTTTCCAGTAAGGAAAATGTTGTTTATTTTCAAGGTACGAGTAGGTATAGGTATCTCGAAGATCTGTATCGGCTTTGTGCGTGTCGTATACCGCCGAGTGAAGTAAACAACCAAACATTTTGACCGTGTTACTTTACTACGCGCTGTTGTTCTCAACATTTTTTTACCTGTTTATTTTTTAAACATTGAAGAGTATTTATTGTTCAAGGAGTACTTTTGTGGAGTTTTGATATTTTTTAAGTAGACTAGAGTGTCTAAGGCTAATAAAAACAACGTTAATAACACTACTGACTCAATCACCTTTCAAACAAAAGAAACATCGGTCCATCCTTCTGGGAGCTACGATGCCACAAACAGACACACATACACGCACACACAACTAGAATAGCAAACTAGAATAAACTTGTAACTGTATGTAGTTTAACTTATTAGAAGCTTAGTACTTACTAGTAATTTATAAAAAGTTATTTTTTTTTTAGTTTATTGCAAAAAGAGTCTATTGGTTTCGAAGACTTCTAGATTTATTGCAGAAAGAGTCTATTGGTTTCGAAGAGTCTATTAGTTTTGGTAGTTGAAACTTTATGGTTTCGCTTTAATTTGTAACTTGATAATATTATAACAAAAAAACGTGCAGACTGATTTAATATTCATTTTTTTTTATTTGTCTTGCTTCGACGTTTCGACCGTCTTCTCAGAACCATTTTAACATAGTCGAGAAGTCGAGGCAGGAGAAAAAAAAAACGCGATTAAGACCCGGAAAAATAAATACTAAAAAGTTTATTCAGCTAACAAAATATTGGATTAAATAAAAATGTTTCGAACCTACGTAATATCAAGGCGCAAATGGAATGCATGATTTGACACTTTTCACCACAAATGTTTTATAGGAAGTCGGCTTCTACTCTGTTATCCAACTGGCTAATACATCTGTCCCCGATAAAATGGGTAATTTACACGTTTTTTTCAACAAATTACGTACTGTTTTATTTTACGCTTTCTAAAAACATGAGAAAAATATAGTGAAATATAAAATGTAACAATAACAAAATGGAAGAAACTCGTAGCTTATAGAGCTTTCTAATTTAAAGCTCGTTAAGCTTAGATCCTACCTAACTAATATTTGAAATCGAAAAGTTTATTTATTTGTTTGTTTGTTTATTTATTTATTTGCTTCAAGGTCAAACGACTGGGCTGATTTGGATTAAAATCCGCATAGTGGTAGTTTATTTAGGGGATGGAGAAGGACTTTGGATCCCGAAATTCCCGAGGGATCGGAGCTTGCGCGGATGAAACCGCGGAGCGCAGGTAGTAGTTTGATATGTTTCTAATAAGTATAGATACCTATTTAGGTACTAAGTTAGTTTAGTACCCCCTTGTATTCAATAGTAAGTATATACCTACATAAACTACGCATTTAACACCCATAGCAATAATATCTAATACGTAAATAGCAACGCACTGCTGACTCCTAGGAATAAAAAAACAGACTATGTTATTCTGATGGATTCGTTAAATCAAAAATTTCATAAAAATCAAAGGACAGTATAGTATCAGATACCTGTAAAAAAGATAAAACTTTTAGAATGAACGCTATTAAATTTGTATTAACCTCTTTTAAGACACTAAGAAGAATCCTCCAGCTGGCTAGAACATTGAACTTTTCAATTAATGTTTAGGTTTTACGAAAACCAACATCAAACACAATAAACCACCAGTCATTCTCTCGTGAGAAAATATTTTTTTAATATTGCAAAAGAAACAAATCAATGCGATAATTCTTAAACTTAAAACAGAACCACTCAGTGTGATGATCACCCAGTTTTTGTTGTGTTTTTTTATAGAGACGAGTGTCAATTATTTCATCAAAATATCTTGGATCGTTTGAATGTCGGCGCGCTGGATCTTATATGAATTGACACGTTGATATTAAATGATATCGGCATAAGAAGTTTGTTTTGTTTATTTTATAAGAGACAGGTGCGTAGGTAGATAATCTTTAGAGGAATCTTAGTCCTATACAGCAAAATATAAGACTTACAGCCGAGTAAAACATATATGGAGGTGCTTGCCGTGCAAGTATTGTCACAAAAATCTGACACAAACGATCGAAGTCAAAACATCACCGATTAGCCAGGACGTTAGAAATGCGATATATTATTTCATATTCTACTACTATTTCTAGCTTTTGCCCACGACTTCGTAAGCGTAGAAGTCGAAAGAATGTAAAATTTAAAGTAGATTGGAACAAAAAATCACGTTGTTCGATACAAACTTTGCCCCCTTTTTCACCTACTAAGGGATAGATTTTCGAAAAATCCTTTCTTACCGGATGCCTACGTCATACAAAGAGCACATCCTCCAAGTTCAGGTCTCTAAGATCAGCGGTTTAGGCTGTGCGTTGATCCGCCAGTCAGTCAGGACAAAGCATTTTATATGAACTTATTATAGAAGAAGATCAGTTCCGATTCTTACCTTACGGCTTAATGTCTTCGTAAGATGTGTGCATTTAGCCAGTGTCAAATAATAATATTTCCATGTTGTATTTCCACGAAGTTTAGCTTAAAAATACTCAATTCTAGCCCAATCAATCTAAATCTTCACTAATCGAAATCTATTCAGATTACAATCGAGTTCATAATCAGTCGCAATTCGCAATCAATCGAGTCGATACATCGATTAATTAACGTTAATGATTCAGATCAATCGATAGATCTACGTCGGACGCATTAGCCGGTCTGTAATCACGCGGGACGAGCGAGTCTCTAATCACTTGATGCACTTAATATACCTCAATCCCCCATTTAGGGAAATGCATTCTAGTTAATATATACTTTAGGGGATAACGCAACTTTTAATTCCCATTTTGCCCAAAATTGGCTTATCAATTTGGGGTATAATGCCATGCCAAATTCCCACTATCCCCCATTTGGGGGACAGCATCTGGGGGATAGGGGGAATACCACACTTAAACTTCATCTAACTTAGCTGTACAATTAAAAATTTACCTGCGAATGGTTGACCATTACAAGGTTTTAAAAACCTTGATATTAATGACAGACGTTTCTTAAATTAAATAAATAACATCTGCGTTTATGCGTTTAACTGTTTGGTCTAGTTACTAAGAAAAGTGTCATTTACTGGGAAAAATATTACATAAATCGAATATAGGTTGAAGTATCAGAAACTTTGCAAATCGCGAAAAAATATCACCATACATTTTGTACTAAAATAAATCCTTTGTCATCAGCCCAGGTAAAACCACGCGTTTATAAATTTAGAACCTCCTCTCAAGCAATCTAATCTATACATATAAAATTCTCTGTCCTGAATGACTGACTGACTGTCGTAGAGACCTGAAACTTGGTGGGTGCGTTCTTTGTATGACGTAGCCATCCGATAAGGAAGGATTTTCTGAAATTCTACCCCTTAGGGGGTGAAAAAGGGGGGCAAAGTTTGTATGGGACAACTTCCTTGGTCCATTTTCGACTTTTACGCGGACGTAGTCGCGGGCAAAAGCTAGTATTTACATAAAATTCACGTATCATAGTGTTTGTCACTAAACTTTTCCAAAACTACTTGACCGATTCTTATGTTTTTTGTGTATCGGTAGGTTTGAAAATAGAACCTTAATTATTTTTTATTCTAAATAAAACAAAACTACCACGCGTACGAAGACGCTAGCAACAGTTAGTAAAAAAATAATTTGAAAAATCGTAGACCTACTACGAGCTACAGGGCTACAGACTACGTCTACGAAAACCAAACCCCACACAAAAGACATCAAACCAAAATGGGATCAATAAATGCTTATTCATTTTCAACACAATATTGTATTGTAATTATAACAAAATCAGTGTATTAATATTTGAAAAAAGTCTTTGTTATTAGTACATTACGATATAAGTGTGGTAAATTGATCTTTGCATAGAGGCGGTTTATGACGCGCGAGCGGCAGCGAGCGTGTTAATGAAGCCAAGATGCAAAAATCAATTCCACACGTATATCGTACGACGTTTTTTATCACAGTTGCGAATAAAAGAAAAGACTTGAAAAGAAAACAAAATAATAATTAACAAAATATTTGTGTTAACTCTATGTTTACATTTTTTTAAGGCAATATTTTTTTGTTAATTATGCTCCGGAAAGGCCAGGCTAAAGACTTTCAACCTATACATCCTCGTGTGACATACATTATTTTTTAGGGATTTTTCTATTTGTTTTTGCGTCGGGGGTTAAGAACAAAATACAATGGTACGGAAAAACAATATATTTAATAAAAGAAAAAACAAAAAATAAACAACTCAATTTTTAATCGTTTTCTAAGTGATTATCACGTAAAATTTTCGTTCGTAAACCGACTTTAGAGACAACCATTTTTGCTAGTTATAAACTCTTTGGTACCTACCTTTTCGGGATAACTTTACAGCACTAGTTAACAAATATAAAACGCACGCGTGCATAATATGATGGATTATGAGCCTAAAAGCCGTTGAATAAGATCCACTTTATGAGCAACTGTGATAAAAAATAATTTAAGTATTGTGACTAATTGAAATGCCACATTACATAATCGGCCGTTTGGAATAGGGGCGATGTTCGACGCTTTACAAATATAAAACAATCATTTGGACAGTTCAAAGAGCGGCGAGAGGTAACGTAACATTAGTGTATGGTGCAAAGGGAAGGAAACGGCGACATTTGAATATAACTTACAATATTTTTAGCCGTGACGGAACGGCAGATGTTCCATACATTTAGGGCACTCAAATGTTCCCATTTATCTCCAAAACGGCTAGACCGATTTAGATACGGTTTTTAACGTTATAACGTCTACTAAATTGATGGAACACCTGCTTTCACCAAAAAAGTGTCCCGGTAATATTGTGTGACGTCATGGGTCATGGTAATATGACCAGACACATGGTAACTTAGGAAACAGAGTATTTAATAATAATATCGCTCATCTAGGCTTGTGTTATGGTGTGACGAGTGACGAATAGAAGACTTATAATTATTAGCGATCGATTATATTGTTAGCGTTCCATATTACCATGACGCATGACTTCACACAATGTTACCGTGACAGTTTTTTATGAATGCAGAGGTGTTCCACCAATTTATTAAACGTTATCACGTCAAAAAATACTTGTAATAGGTGTAATTGTAATAGGTCTGAATGTTTTTGTATGTATGAAACATACAAAAACATTCAGACCAGAAATAATCTGTATATCATACAAATACTTTTTTCACGGCAAGAATCGAACTTGTAACCTTTTGCGTCGTAGGCGAGTGTTCACGCACTCTCCCACAGATGGATTTAATACGTTTTATAAAGATCAGTCTGCGTTCTCACTAAATTCAAAACCTATGAAATCGCTATCGCTATCACCTCTAACTTGTAACACATACCAAGCTCGCGCCTCGTCATCTCGCGGCGCCTTTCAATCCACATCTCAAACGTTTGTACCCTCCCCCACAATGGGTTGAACACAAAGCGAGCCGCGTTTGTACCCGTTTGAAGCCGTCTCACTCCTCGTTATGTAAAATCGACCAAACAATACTCGACGTATCGCTTTCTTCAAATCATTTAACAATAGCAATGAAAACAATACTTGATAAAGCGCAATTTATATTGTTACTAGCAGTGCTTCGCAGTTTCACCTGCGTAACTCCCGATCCCGTGGGAATATCAGAATAAAAAGTAGCCTATAGCCTTCCTCGATAAATGGCCTATCCAACACAAAACGAATTTTTCAATTCGAACCAGTAGTTTCTGAGATTAGCGCGTTCAAACAAACAAACAAACTCTTCAGTTTTATAGTATGGATTGGCCTACAGACAACGTGCAGCGCCTGCGCAACTAAACCTTGCATTAATATTGGTTCAAAGTTAAAGGCAAGTCAACATTTGGGTATCACATTTTTAGTCTTATACTTGTAATTTAGGTAACGTTCCGGTTGGCACAATGGTCACCATGCCGGACTGCCAAACATAGGGTTCGATTCCCGCCTCGGACAAGTATTTAAGCTTAGATATTTGTCTGTGGTCTGGTTGTTTCTATATATTATAAGTATGGATTTTCAAAAATATATAAGTAGTATATTCGTTGTTTAGCACCCATAACACAAGTCTAGTTACTTAGCTCGGTGCTAGATGGCGATGTGTGGAATGTCGTGCTATATTATTTTATTTTTGTTGCGGGTTATAAGGGCCACTTAAAGGGTTTTTAAAAACCTTGATTTTAGGGACAAATAAAAAGAAAATAACAAATGATTGTTTATCATATTTGACAAGAAAGCAAATATTTATCTGACAATTACCTGTTTTAAGTAGTTTTCCCTACTTAAAAACAGGTCAATCCAAAAGGTCGTGAAAAATAATAACCGCCCATAACACAAGCCTAGTTGTTTAGCTTGGGGTTTTTGTATTGCAATATTTACTTATTTATTTAATTCATACACCCAACATCTATACAGTTATACCTAACAAGTAAAAACCAACAAAAATAAACACAAACGCGAAGAAAATGTGAAATCGTAAATATATTCACCCCATATAATGAACTACGTGTTATGTAAAACGTAGACTGCTTTACATGTGTGATAGGTACCTACCTACTGTCTGTATGTGTGTGTAAGGCTGTAGGTAGGTACAGTCATCGATAAAAGTACTTGCACTTTTGTACTTTGTACTTGTATACAGGCTGTTTTCCGCCATTGAACCCTTTTTGATTGGGTCCTTTTTGCGTGAGGATGGAGTAGGCTTCCCCAGCACCTACTACCCTCTCAGTTTAGTCGACCATGTCCAGAGGAGAGAACTTGTCAATACTTCTGGAGCCAACTAAGCCGCGGGTTTCATCACTATGTTTTCCTTCACCGTAAGATCAATGTCAATTAGCGCACATAAATTTTTCTTAAGAAAAATACGTTGGTACACGGCCGGCCAGGATTCGAACCCACGACCTTCAGAATGAAAGTAGATATCTACCACTAAGCCAACATCGATAAAAGTAAGTCTGTCTCTGTACTGTGCAGTTGATGGTGGGTGGGGTCTGCCTTTCTGGCCTTCTTCCTCCACTTCGCTCTATCTGACGCATTGTCTGGGGAAACTTTGCAGTTTTTTAGGTCTTGACTTTGGCCACTTCTGTCCACTTCAATTTAGGTATTTAGGTCTAACCGGAAGATCAGCGCCGCAGCCAAGCATACTTAACTCTGGCTCATAGCTTGGGGTCTACCAATTTGGGAAACCAAACGGCTTATCTTTCTTCTCTTATAAATTATAATGTTTTCTCTTTTATGTCCTTATTTTCTTCTGTAACTATGTTTGTCGTGTGTTTTCAAATAAACTATTTTATTCTGTTTTCTTTCTACAAAACACAAATGTTTGACACCAAAAAAAATTACTTACCTACATTGTTTTGAAACTCCGCGGGTGATCCAATCGTAACTTAATTAAACTTATAAAAAAATGTTTATCACAAAAACTTTAACTTTTTACAACTTGTAGAAATACCATAGAAAATCCTGTAAATGTCCAGCGACTTTGCATTCCGTTTTCAAATTACAAGCGTGGCTTCAAGCGCCGTAACTTCCGTCTGCATCCGAAGAAAGAAAAAAATTACAAGCGTCTGACTTTCCACGTCAAAATTAAAATCGGAGTTTTCAAAAAGTTTTAGACCACCTTTATCGGCGATAGTACACGAGTAGTACCTACATTTGTATTTGTGTATGTGTGTGTGCAGGAAACAGAGTCGGCCACATAAACACCTCCGCCCGGCCCGAGGCTCACAATTTGCATACTACCTCCACTTGAAACGGGGTAACCTAATACGACGTATGCCAGACATATACCTACGTGGCCAGCTACTTCGTATTTGCCAATTATTATTGTTACATTGTATTGATGTGGATCAGAATTTTGTTATTGCCCAATGTTTTGGTTAAAATATATCTATACATGTATAAAAAAGAGAAAAAGGCTCATTTTAAGAAAGCTCTAAGTCTTCGCATAGGTTCTTTTTAGGACGCAAGGGAGCACTAATAAATTGACCTCTTAAACAGTTAAAAAAATACATACAACTGAATTGAGAACCTCCTCCTTTTTTAAAGTTTGTTAAAAAGGCTGTTAAGTTTGTAATGTGTAGTAACCATTACTTATATGTATTGTGTTTGGAGAAAATGAATGTAACTTTAATATATACACTAAAGCGGGAAAAATCGCGGGGCGCAGCTAGTTGATCATTTAAGGAACGTACAGTTCTTCTTACTAACATAGTCTTGTATGTTGGCAAAATTGCCGCTTCTTCTTCAAGTCAGTTAACGTTTGACCAGTTAAATCTTTCTTGACCAATAGTTGGCCACTACAAATGCGACAGCATTGAATTGGGCTCCATCAGGTCCACCAATGTACAGGTAATGGGGCGGTAGACATTGGAGCAGGAGTATCATAAACTGCAACGAGGCTTCACACACGTATTCCTCTGTTTTCGGTACCCATTAACCCTAGTTGCTCAAATTTCGCCTACTTGAGTCCGGAGTAAGGGAAAAAGACACGACTTAAAACTACATTTTACCGGTGCTGAAGCTTCATAAATTCTAAATGGTGGAAGCAGAGAGTACTTTATTAATAAGTAATTCAATCACGTATACATATAAAATGCTTTGTCCTGAATGACTGACTGACTGACGGATCAACGCACAGTCTAAACCGCTGCTCATAGAGACCTTAAATTTGAGGGATGTGTTCTTTGTGTGACTGAGGCATCCGATAAGAAAGGATTTCTGAAATTCTACCCCTTAGAGGGTGAAAAAGGGGGGCAAAGTTTGAATGGAACAACTGATTCATTGGTCCAACAGCTAGTCATAAACTAAAACCAAAACATTATACATCTAAATGTGAACTATCCATATCCGTCTTAAATATAACCACATCGATCTCAGAAGAGCATCATCTTCCAATAAAATAACTATTGTTACCCAACAACAACAAAGTATATGAAAACATAAACACGAGCTATGGTGGTCTCTAACTGAAGCACAACAATGACAAACCATTTCATAAAGGCATCGAAATCTTTAGTAAACTTACATCTCGTGGGTAGAAAAGGTCAAAATGCTAAGTCGAAGTCATGTCGAAGGGCTCGAGTTGACCAAAGAATGTCAATGCAAACACTGTGTGTCAAGGGGACAAATATACATACTGCGATTGTTGTAGTATGTTTATTTTTCTATGTCTACTGAAAAATTTAAATTGTTTGTCGAAATCTTTGGTACCAACTGTGTGCTAGATCAATACAAAGTTTATATTCGAAAATATTTCAAAAAATGTATGGTTATTCAAATGAATTTAAGGTTCTCTTGTAAATCTGAGCACGGGTCATAATGGTGTTATAACTACGAAGTTTCGATCCCGCAACCCGCATTCGCAACTGTGATAAAAAACGTAGTACGATACGGGTGTGGATATTGATCATTGCATCTCGGCATTTTGAATACGCTCGCGTTCCGCTTGCGCGTCATAAACCACCTCTATGCAATGATCAATTTACCACACTTATATAGTAATGTGCTATTATATCATTTGTTTTATCAATTATACTACACATAAGTAAGGTACTTGCGGGTCATAGTTAAGATCACCTACCTTATTTAAAATCTAAAGCTTTCGTAAAAAAAGAAAAATAGTTAAAAACAGGTCATTTTATAAATAATTGCTTTATCTAATGACCTGAAATGATCTAAAAAACTGTTTTGTTCTTGTTATTTGACACTAATATAGTTTTTAAAAAACCTTTTAGTGTCCCTTCTTACCTGCGGGTACGGTATTAAAATTAAAATTGAGTAAAGTAATTTTGAGTCAAGAATGGTAAAGATAATTTAACTCATAATCAAGTAGGTAGTAAGTACAGTCGGCTGCATAATTGCAGCCCTCGGTAGAGTTAAAAAATTACTATTATTGGCATGTTTTCATTCTAAAATGTTTGTTTTATAAATTCACGAGTTAGACGATTTTAAACTTCAACTAAAGCAGGTGCCTTAAATTTTGCTTGTGTTAAAAACATTCTTATAACAGCCGTTTTGGAACTCTACGGTGGGTCTGCAATTATGCAGCCGACCGTACGGTAAGTACCTACATTGACACGTAATAGCCGTAAACCAACACGAGCGTAGCAAGCACCAATCTCGTCAATCAATAAACGATGACACAATAGATATCGGTGGCCGCAACACAACAAGACACCATGTTTACCATCATGAGACGGAGGAAGTATGGACAGCAACCCGACACCGCATCCTCGCTGTTGTCATTGCTCTTCTGGAGACCGAAGCCACACATTACAAAATAGAAAATACAACAAACATAGCTGCCTTTGTGTGCAACTAAAGAGTGGTCTACGAAGAAAAGGTGGAAATGTTTTTAAATATTGGTGGCGTTTGTGATTATTTTTAACCGACTTTAATAAAAGAGGAGGTTGTCAATTCATCGTGTATTTTTAAGAAATGTTTTTTTTTGTTTTACTCTCAATTTTTATGGTTTAGCTGATAAAAATAATTGTTTTTTAGGGTTCCGTACTCAAAGGGTCAAAACGGATAGTGAAGTCTTAGTAATTGGGTCCTATTACTAAGTCTTCACTGTCCGTCCGTCTGTCTGTCACCAGGCTGTATCTCATGCATCGTGATATCTAGACAGTTGAATTTTGCACAGATGTCTTTCTGTTGCCGCTATAACAATAAATACTTAAAACAGAAAAATAATATAAAGACAGAAGTAAAAAAAAAATCCAAATATTCAAGTTAAATATTCAGCTTATTTGAAAGATTTCATCATGCAAACTTTAGAAATCTTTCCAGTTTTCAAAGACAATTATTATTGTAAAGCTTTAATGATGGTGGTTGCAACAATAATTCCTTATTTTTCCAAGATTCTTAAATGTATCGATTAGGTAGGTTTATAATTATACTATCGGCTTTGTACGCAAATTAAAACAAAAGATTATCTCCGGACTTAAACCACATCTTCAAACACCGATCGAAATTCAAACAAACAAATACTTTCATTTCTTATAAGTGTAGATTAGTAACGATCGTCGAATTTGTAGAATCATCTCATACGAAGCGGGCGACGCGGCGCGGGCGCAAAGCAATGATATGTAACATTACAGTTGAAAAGAGAAAACATCTGAACCTTCCCAATAAATAAATATTGCAGGACATTCCACACATCGCCATCTAGCCCCAAGCTAAGTAACTAGACTTGTGTTATGGGTGATAGACAACGGATATACTACTTATATACTTTGCTTTTGTAAATATATACTTATAATACAGAGAAACGACCAGACAAATATCTAATCGAACCCGCAATCCTGTGCTTTGCAGTCCGGCATGGTGACCATTGTGCTTACTGGGTCGCCTTATTACTTTAATTGCTCCATTTCCTTTATTTATTTATTTAATAAATTCAGTTCACAAGGAAAATACAAAAAAGAAAAGATTACATTATAAAATTATTACTAAGGTAAGTCTAACCCTGTGAAGAGTTCTCTGCCGACAGACCTCTAGGGAAAGGAAATAATATAGCGGAAGGTAATTAAAAGTTTACAAACAGTTTCAAAGAGGAAAGCAGTTATTGAATTCTAAATATTATAATATACAGAAGGAATTACGCAACTTATATAAAAGTGAATACATACATAACTATACAAATATAAATACACACACACACATATACATATATATACCTATACAAAATAAATAAATAACAATATGATACATACATATACTTATACATAAAACATGCTTATATATAATATACCTACACTACACACAGGACAGATAATGCTCTTTTACTTTATTTTTAAAAGTGCTGAGAGATTCACTCGCTCCTTTAATAATATTTAGATAAACCTTTGTGAGCGTGATAACAAAAAGAATAAGAACCGTATGAGTTTCTTGTGTCTTCTCATTGGTGAGCAAGTTCCAAAGTATTTAAGACGATTCAAAATTAAAGATAGTGTTACTTTCACTTAGTATAAAAACGCACGTTACGAGATAAAATTGCCCAGTACAGTGTTATAAATATTGCAGGACATTCCACACTTCGCCATCTAGCACCAAGATAAGTAACTAGACTTGTGTTTTGGGCAACGGAGAAACTACATAAATATACTTTTCTTTTGTAAATATATACTTATAATACATCACAGACAAATATCTAAGCATAAATACTTGTCTTAGTCGGGAATCGAACCCGCAACCCTGTGTTTGGCAGTCCGGCATGGTCACCAATGCGCTAAATAGTCTCTCTATTCAGTGTAATTTAGTTATCTTTGTATGGACGACATCGACCGCTCGAGATGTTTGGACGTCTCGGTGCTCGCTGTGTAGGTATTTATTGACATATGTAGTGTATGCCGATGTGTTTCTAATGAGCTCCTGGCTGCTCAGCCACTCCATAAATAAATACTCTGTTATATCAACTACCAGTCTTTGTCGACGGACAACTCCTTAATTACGATTGTGCCGGAACGTTCAAATATTTGATCGAAAACTTTCCTCCGTTAATGAGGTTCCATAATTCCATAGTTCTGGTTAACCGCTTGCTTTTTTAAAGTTTACGTAATATAAAAACGTGTATTTTCAAAGCAAATTAAAAGAGTTCAACTGGGCTTAATGTGTTTACGTTGTTTGCTTCTGTCGTATTTTGAAATCATGTTTGTTATCGGTGTCCGCACTCTGCCGCGCCGTTCAGTATATGGATTTACCTGGAACTTATGAGAATTCACTAACAATAACATCGATGGGAAAGTCAATATCTATTCAGTAAGTAAGTACGTATAAGTGTTCTCCTAATTTAACAGTAAACTTGGGTAAATATTTAAATCAAATATTTTAAAGAGACATTACTTGGTCGCAAGTTGCCAAATAAACCGAGCACCAGAGTTAAGCGTAATTTGCATGTCGTTTGTTCTGTCGTCGAATAAATTAAATCCTACTAATATTATAAATGTGAAAGTTTGTGTGTGTATGTTTGTTACTCCTTCACGCAAAAGCTACTGGACCGATTGCGATGAAACTCGGTATCTAGATAGATAGATCTAGTATAACACATAGGCTACTTTTTATCCCGATATTCCCACGGGATCGGGACTTACGCGGGTGAAACGCGGGGCGCAGCTAGTAACTAGATATATTTAAAGGAATATCACTTTATCTATGAAACTCTTTCGTCTTATACGCAGTGTGCCTAAATCGCGTTATGCCTAGAACAAACAAGAGGTAGGCGTATTAAAACTTAGATGCATCGACTTTTAGTACTTACATAGGCTGCACTAAAAGTATCGGGAACGGAATATTTCCACTGTTCCTGTCATATTTAAATCTTTTTAATTGAAAACACCTTGGTTTTAAAAATCGAATACCATTTATTTATTTAAAAAAAGAATACAAAAAGAAGGAATTGACTCGAGAAAATTCAAGTGCGATGATTTATTATGACTTTCGAAGTGGTTTATCACAATAACAGTGTGTTGACCGGATGATTTCTGCATTTGGTGATGAAGCCCCATCCAAAACCACAATTTATCGCTGGTTTGCTGAATTTCAACGTGGACGTGTCAAGCTCAGTGATGATCCCCGTCAAGGTCGTCCAAAAACTGCACTCACCCAAGAAAACGTTGATGCTGTGCGTAAGCTGATTGAGGAAGATCGACATGTAACATACCGCGAAATTCAGGCAACTTTAGACATTGGCATGAGTCAAATACAAATAATCTTGCATGAACAATTAGGTGTAAAAAAGTTGTTTTCCCGATGGATACCGCATTCGCTCTGTGAAGAGCAAAAAGTGGCTCGCGTTACTTGGTGCGTCAGAACTCTCGAAAGATTCCACGCAGGATCCTCAAATGCTGTATACAACATCGTATCAGGTGACGAATCCTGGATATACGCGTACGAACCCGAAACAAAAAACCAGTCACGAGTTTGGGTGTTCGAAAATGAGTTAAAGCCAACAAAAATTGTTCGTTCACGGAGTGTTGCAAAAAAAATGGTAGCCACGTTTGTCTCCAAAACCGGCCATGTTGTGACTATTCCTCTTGAGGGACAAAGAACGGTTAATGCAGAATGGTATGCTAGCATTTGTTTGCCACAGGTTGTTTCTGAACTCCGTAAAGAGAACTGCAGCCGCCGCATCATCCTCCATCACGACAATGCGAGTTCTCACACCGCGAACAGAACAAAAGAGTTTTTAGAGCAAGAAAACATAGAATTATTAGACCATCCGTACAGCCCCGACCTAAGCCCTAATGATTTCTATACTTTCCCTAAAATAAAGAATAAATTGCGTGGTCAGAGATTTTCATCACCTGAAGAAGCTGTGGACGCCTACAAAACGGCCATTTTGGAAACCCCAACTTCCGAATGGAATGGTTGCTTTAATGATTGGTTCCATCGTATGGAAAAATGTGTCAAATTTCGCGGAGAATACTTCGAAAAGCAATAAATACATTTTTAAATAGTAATGTTGTGTCACTTCCTGGATTCCCGGAATTTTCAGTGCCGCCCTCGTAAGAGTGCAGACGCAATGGGTGAACTCCCATACAAACGACCCAGAAGCAGAACTATGTGGGGTTCGATTAAAATTGATAAAGCTCTATCCGATATCTGGTATTAAATTAATCGAAAAATCGTTTATTTCCAAGTTTAAGTGAACTTGACGCCTTCTTTAGGCATTGCTTAAGTAAATACTAATAAACTAAAACTAAATACATACATATTCTTATGATTCAAGTTTTTGACTAAATAGAAACGTTTCTTAGTGAGATAAGTTCTAAGTTTCTTGCTAAAAGCGACAAAGTTGTTGCCTAGTTGCTTAAATTGGGGTTAGATATCATTGTGTGTAGGTATGTCCTATAATATTAATGTGACATTTATTAAAATCCTCTAATTTTAACTTAAGCACGAAGAAACAAAATTCCTTAAAACATTTTTTGTGTTATATTCCAAATTCAAATTTTCAACCAGTCATCTGTACAAACTTGGCTCGGAATAATCTGTGTTCGAGAGATGCGCAAGAGTTTGCAGCCATTGTGATCGATCCCGAATAAACACTAGACGATGTTCCACGAACCCCCTTTGTGACACTTCCAAATTCAAACTTCACGGTTTTAGTGACGGTTAAAAACATGATATTGAACAAATAAAGGTTAAAGACATTTTTTAATAGATCGTTCTGGAGATGTTAAAATGGTGTCAAAGCTGAAGATCGAATTTCTTCGTAGATTTAACAGGACAAATAGACAGAAAGCTAAAACGACTTTGTTTTATACTTATACTAGCTGCGTCCCGCGGTCTCACCCGCGTAAGTCCCGACCGATTATCGGGATAAAAAGTAGCCCATATGTTAATCCAGGCCAGCTATCTACATACCGAATTTCATTGCAATCGGTTTAGTAGTTTTAGCTTGAAGGAGTAACAAACATACACACACAAACTTTCAGATTTATAATTCTCAGACTTAACGATTATACACAAAAAAATCATACAAATCGGTTAAGCCATTCAGGTGGACATAGGTAACCAACACCGCGATATGAGAATTTTATATAATCTATACTAATATTATAAAGCTGAAGAGTTTGTTTGTTTGTTTGAACGCGCTAATCTCAGGAACCACTGGTTCGAATTGATATACAATACAATGTGATTCAGCAAAGGGGTTTTAATACGAAAGTTGTTCTAGACGTCTAGACGAACAACTTTTGTTCTACGGTTTTTGGAAATTGTAACAATATCTGAACCTATTGTTAAATAGACATTGATGCCTACCATATGAATGCAAATAAATTAAATTAAATGAATTAATTTCTTTTGTGCCGGGAGTGTCGCGGGGCGGTTTATTTGATTAGTTATTTATTTTATTTTTAATTATTATTTTCATTTATTTTATATTTTTGTTATGTATTACTTTTAGTTAATAATTATTGTATATGTTTTTATTGATTGATTTAATTGAATATATTTATATATATTATTATTAAAGAAAATAAAAAATTAAAAGATAAACTAACGTGGGTAAAACCGTGGGGAGCATTGTATATATTTGTCTTCAATAAAAAGTGTCAAGTTACCCTTCAGGCTCAATTAAATGATAATAGAAAATATGTACCAAGTTAATTTGTTCAAAAACTTTCTAATTGCATGATATCTAATAATCATAAGACATCCAAGTCAAAACAAACAGTAGCCGAGACGATGCGCGTCCAATTTCCCGTGTCGTTAATCAACAACTAGCTACTTCCTCCGACGTCCCCTGCTCAGCTCAGCCACAATTAAATGTGTCCACACCACCGGCTCTGAATACCGTATTGTTGTACACATCACCGCATTCAACACAATCGACTATATTTTATTCGGTAACATTTTATTTCATGGGGTTGCTGTTTTGCTTCCATTTAACATCACTTGTTAGGGGACTAAATCATAGTGCAACAGTTTCCTGCAATTCGTAATCTTGTATGGGATTGTTCGAATTATTTTAAAAGGTTTTATTTGATGTCGATGAATTTATTTTTACAATTTTATTGAAGTTTTATTTTTGTGTTTTTAGTTGCTCCATTTCAAATGATAATCAAATAATTGTAATATTGACCTTTGTCATCACATGAAAAAAAACCCCATGAGTTTCTTGTGCCTTCTTCTCATTGGTGGACGCGTTCCGAAGGCACACATCCTAGCTTAGTTTTTAGGACGTGTCTATGTGATCTTTGTACCTAGGTATTATGCATCCAAAGGAATGAAGAATTTTGACTTTGACTTTGTTTAACGACCCAATTGGCACAATTCCTGCAATACGTAATCTTGTATGGGATTGTTCGAATTATTTTAAAAGGTTTTATTTGATGTCGATGAATTTATTTTTACGATATTAAAAAGTTTTATTTTTGTTTTTGACGACCCAGTTGGCACAATGGTCACCCTGCCGGAGTGCCATACACAGGGTTGCAGGTTGGATTCCCGCCTCAGAGATGTATTTGTGCTTAGATATTTGTCTGTGGTCTGGTTGTATCTAAGTATTATAGGTATATATTTACAAAAGAAAAGTATGTAGTATATCCGTCGTCTAGCACCCATAACACAAGTCAAGTTACTTAGCTTGGGGCTAGATGGCGATGTGTGAAATATCCTGCAATATTTATTTATTTGTTTTGGATTGATTTTGATGAGACTTGAGGCTCAATTGCTTTATTGGGATACTTATTACCTAGTCAATAACATATTAGACTATTTTTTATAAGATACTAGCTGCGCCCCGCGGTTTCACCCGCGTAAGTCCCGATCCCGTAGGAATTGACTCTAGAAAACGTTTGTATGGGAAATAGAAAAGGGCTGTTTTTAGGGTTTTCCCGGAAATTATTGGATTTTTTCTCGCCTTTTAAACCTTCCCTAGACCTCCACGAACATTTCAAGACTAAGATAAGATAAATCCGTTCAGCCGTTCTCGAGTTTTAGTGAGACTAACGAACAGCAATTCATTTTTATATATATAGAAGATAATATAGATACCTTCAGGATCGTAACTTATAAGTTAAGTTACTTAAGTCTAATATAACTGATGGTTATATTTAGTTTGTAATGAATGAGGCTGCGAATCATCTTAACCGATTTTAATAATATTTGGTAAACTAATGCATTAAAACCCTGATAGTAGATAATAAAAAGCTACTTTAGAAACCAAGGGGCGTTGCTACTAGTTTTTTTTTTAAATTCAAAACGTTTTCAGAAATCAACGATTTGAATAATCTATGAAACGACCATTGACAAATTGCATGTTATCCGATTCACAAAATGAATGGGAATCCAAAGTCTTGCCAAAACTGAACTCCTTACTTTAGTATGTAGGTAGGTAATACAATCGTTTATTTACTTTACTTTTTACGGTTCCGATCCTCAAGAGGAAAAAAATGAACCCTTAGGTCACTTTCTTGTCCGTCTGTCTGTCCGTGTGTCACCACCGATTTTCTCAGGAACGGGTGGACCTAGCAGGTTGAAGTTCATACCAGATACTGAGGTCTATAGTTCCTATTAGGTGTATAAAAATCAAGGTCCTGAGTCAACACGATAAAAAGATATGGGCGAATTTTTTTTTTCCTATTGTCATCAATATAATTTAGTACAAAAACAAACACAGAATAAGCAGACGTTATAGACTTAATATCCTATCCTTATACTTTCTGTTTCCCATCCTACGAATATTAAATTAATTAAATAAACTAACTACTTTACATTTATGTATTTTATACCTTACCTAAAATACTTGTGCAGAATTCGGTGATATAAAATAAATAATAAATATTGCAGGACATTCCACACATCGCCATCTAGCCCCAAACTACGTAACTAGACTTGTGTTATGGGTGCTAGACAACGGATATACTACTTATATACTTTTCTTTTGTAAATATAAAATACATAGAAACAACCAGACCACAGACAAATATCTAAGCGTAAATACATGTCTGAGGCGGGAATCGAACCCGCAACCCTGTGTTTGGCAGTCCGGCATGGTGACCATTGTGCCAACTGGGTCGTCAAAATGGGTGATGGATTTTAGCAGCGTTGCACTTACGATATAGCAGTTGATTAGGCTTTAATTCTTAGTAATTATATGGTTGACCTAGTTGAAAACAAATAAACGTACGCAATTGTTTGCAAACTACCAAGTGGGCAGGTGAGGGGTGTCGTATGCCCTGATTCCTTGAACGTTGAGTGAAGTGCGAATCTGCGGGCGGTCCGCTTGGACATGTTTGTTTGGCCGTGTTTGGACAGAGTTGGCGCCCTCAAATCCTGTTTGGTCAACGAGTAGGTACAGATAATACTTTATTGGACAGTTGGACTTGGCTTTATTGGACAGTTATTGAAGTCTGAAGTTCCATCAGTTTGTTCTTAACAATATTTTTTTTAATAAGGGAAGTCTTTTATTCAAGTTCGGTGCGTCGTTGAAGCACCTATTCATATCATCAAAGGTGTGAAAACATACAACTCAATAACTGAACCCTAATGGAACAGAATTAATTCATTAAAAGTTCAACATGAAAAAACACAATGTTGTCAATCATCGACCCGATGATTTGTTATAAAAATAATCTGAGAAAGCGGGGTTGCGCGCGGCGGGCGGTGCAGTGGTGAAGCGAGGCGAACGATGCCGCGGGCGGGCGTTCGCATTCATTGACGGTGTTCACCCAACACATCGCATTAACACCTATTACCGTCGCGCCCTATTGTCGCAGCGCACTTCCACGCAAAATACTACACTTTCCTTTTTACTGTTTATTGTTATCGTTTGTTTCGAATCGCAAACCGTTCGGCGACAATGCGCCAGTCGGTGCGGCTCGATGGGCACTTTCAAGTGTCGAAAAGCGGTAATTTGCTTCATTCGGTCATTGTTGCCGCTAAAAGTCGGCTTTTGTCGACACTTGACGGAATTGGGAGCGTTTAGATTCGGGAGTGGGCAATTCGCGGAGAATGGACGCGTTTATCGACGGAGAGTGTCGGACGCGGCCGGGTCCGAGCGACCTTTTCACCTCAATGGACGACTAATGGACTCTTTCACTCGGTGTTTGAAATATTTTTATGCTAAACTACATTTTCGACGAAACCGACAATAGGTAGAAAGGATTCGCAACCATTTGTACATTATTTATTTGATGTTAGACTTACCAATCGCTAACCCTTATTTATCCATGTTTAAAACAACATTAAAGTTATTTACAATTCATAACAATCGGAATAACCGTTTAGTATTTCTGGCACGTTGATTAAGAGCGGCGGGTAGAACAGTAAGGGGATATTAGGGAGCATTTACATGCGTTTACGGCACCACTCGCCCCGGGGCCCCGTCGGCCGGCTCTTATTGCATTACCTCTGCGCAGTCAGCTGACAGTGTTCCTAAACTCTCTCTACTCTAATGAACGTAACACTGCTCAAGGGACCACTCCTACCGGACAGCGTTTTCAATATTCTATATATATAAAATGATAAAGACTCATTGCGAAATCTTTGCAAATATAAGAGCTACGAGTCTGAATCTTCACATGGGGGTTCCTTTTAGAACCTGGGCGAGTACTAAGAAAGGATTTTTGAAAATTCGACCTCCAAAGGGGTAAAAAACCCTGTCAAAATTTGTAGTTAATTGAAACTATTCTGTGTTCGTAGGAAATCAATTTTAAAGATACTCTGACGCGGGTTATACCGCTGGGCACCGCTAGTGCTAAATTTGGCAGTTGTTTTGAAAGTTCCTTAAAGCTTTTCGAAGGATATAAGACTACGAAAGTTAGTGACCTAAAATGTGTTTAAAAGTTTATCAATAAATTAGTTGCGGGATGGTTAGAAAAATTGTTTGAACTTTATAAGTAACAAGAATAGATTTGTAGGAATCTTGTATCTAATACAAATAAACAAAATAAATGTAAGTAGGTTTTGGTGGAAATCCCAGCGTTTTACTTCATGGTTTTACTTCGTCGTTCCTTGTTCGTACCTACTAAAGATGTGCGCCGATCGGCGCGGCGCACGCCGCCGGCAATTTTAGACACGCCGCCGCCGCCGGCTTTTGTGTCGGCGTAATCGGCGCGAGGTTTAAAAAGAAATCTTCATTTCTAGTTTCAAAATTGCATGCTTTGCCGACAATATGATCTAACTCCATGCAGCCTCCATAGACTAGATTACTTTCCATTAACGATATCTTCAATCGACAGATTTTTTTTATATGAAATTGACATAAATCATTGTATGAAATCGGCGTAAGATGAAGTTATTCCTCAGTCTAAGAGTTATTCTACCAATTTTTTTCTCTAACGGAAGACCACGTTGGCTTATGTCAATTTCATAAAAAAAGAAAAAAAAAAAAGATATGTTACTTTCATTCGCTCCGATTACGCCACTGCCGCCGACTACCTACCTACGTCAGACACCGCCGCCGATCACAAAACCATCGGCGCACACCTCTAGTACCTACAGCAAGGGAATGGAAGCAGTTGCTTGCGTCTGTTATTCCTGACGTGTACTATCTGTGGGCCTTTAAGTTGCGATTGAATAGGTACCCTCTAGGAAAGCATTTTGGTCGTTTTGGCATTTTAGTCATTTTGCCACTCAATACATTGCCACCATATAGACGTTTTAATATGCCGACGTTCTCCAAACCACGTTATTTTCCTTGATAGACTTTCTGGTACGGAGCGCTTCATATACCTACACATTCTATAACAACCTACAAATGTACTTTTTTTTAAAATAAAGCCTTTATTTGCCAAAACTTAAACCTAGACATTATTACTTAACTAACTAAAATCTATCTTAAGGTGAAAGGGTATCGGGCGCTCTTTCCTTACAAACGTAGTCGACTGTTTCCTACCTGGATAATGACACTAGAGCAAATATTTTTGTTGCATAAAACCTATAACTGCCATGACTATGCCCCTATGTCTTGTTTTTTTTCATTTTCTAACTATCATAGAAATAAAGATTTAAAAAAAACTAAACACAAACATAGGTCATGGCAGTTATAACTTTTATCCAACAAAAATATTTGCTCTAGTGTCATTATCCAGGGAGGACACAGTCGACTACCTTGTACCAAGTAATATCTTGGAAAAAAAACCATAATTTATAAAAAAAAATTGACGTTTTTTTTTCAAGATATTAAGATAGATCTTAGTTATATAGGTAAGTAATAATGTCTAGGCATATGTACTTGGTTCCTTTAAATATACCTAAAAACACGCAGCACTCTCAATTATTTTACACAGAAAATAACTTACCAAAAGATTCTTCACACATAATACATTCATTACAAATGCAGTGTCAAAAAAACCTGACACCAATCTACAAAACATTGATTTTATCAGTCTTGATCCCAGCTTAACACTAAGAATTAAGTTCTAACAATGAGAAAGTAGTACAAAATAGGAAAAAAATATAGTAGGTAAAATCAACGGTCAAAAGTCTCTGCCCACTGTAAGGTTTACAATCCTGTGCAGCACTATTTGAACATTATTTCGATGACTCAGTTGGCACAATGGTCACCATGCCGGACTGCCAAACACAAGGTTGCGGGTTCGATTCGAGACAAGTATTTATGCTTAGATATTTGCCTGTGGTCTGGTTGTTTTATATGTATTATAAGTATATATTTACAAAAGAAAAGTATGTAAGTAGTATATCCGATGTCTAGCATCCATAACACAAGTCTAGTCACTTAGCTTGGGGCTAGATGGCGATGTCCTGCAATATTTATTTATTTATTACAACAACGTGACATAGCTAAAAATGATAATCACACTGAGTACTTTTAATTCCAGTATTCATGTTTGTGTATAACGTCTATTATAAGAAGGTCGTAAGTCCAATACTTGTTTATAGTATTATTGTAACCAACTGATAGTGTACTTATGACGCATACTGTATAAAATAGTCAGGAAGTTGACGCATTCGTCCCTTCCTTTCAACCTGTTTGTAATATTGGAAGATTATCTTGTGATGCTTTTGTTTAGCTGATAACGTGTGATAAGGTTTTGTTTGTGTGTGAAATTTTAGTGAAATAGTTTTGTGTTTACCTATTGTACATTTTGGAAACAAAAAGACTACAAATAGGTAGGTTTTGGTTACCAAGGACCAATAATTTCGTTACGGAAAACCACCAAAATATAACCCAAAATCTTTTTATATTCGAAGAAACAAATGGATACTGGACTTGAAAATGGAAATTCTGGACCTACCGTTTTAATTGTGATACCTTTTTATTTGGTATTAAAAAGGTATTTGGTAATAAAAAGGTATACGATAAAAACGGTCAGAAGGCCAATTCTCGTAAATTATACAAAATAAACTGAATCGTAATCGGTTCAGTAGTTTATGCGTGATGTGGTAACAACTATCCATACTAACACACAAACTTTCTCACCTATAACACATAGACGTGATAGTTACACCATTTATAACTAGAGAACGACTGAACAGATTGCTATGAAACTTGATTAGTTGAAGTCCTAGAAACTTGAACTCACATAGGTAAAACAGCCGGGCTAAGCTCGTTTATAATTTCCTTCGAAGGCTCCCGTTTATTTGGGTATTTGCACGAGCGTATAAGTATATTTTAGAAAAACGTGCCACTTGAACAAACGCTGACCTATTTATTAATATAAAAAAATATATCCTTAAATCTATACTAATAATATAAAGCTTAAGAGTTTGTTTGTTTGTTTGAACGCGCTAATCTCAGGAACTAATGGTTCGAATTGAATAATTATTTTTGTGTTGGATAGTCCATTTATCGAGAAAGGTTATTGCCTACTTCGGGACTTACGCGGATGAAACCGCGGAGCGCAGCTAGTACCTTAATAAAATTCTCGTGTCGCGGTGTTAGTTACCAAACTCCACCTAAACAGCTAAACCGATTTGTATGAAATTTATTGTGTACGTCATTTCGTCGTCAGGTCTGAGATTCGTTAGGTCTGAGAATCGAACACTATTCTATTTTTTTCCCCCTTTTTTGTATACGGCAAAACAATGTTTGCCGGGTCAGCTAGTAAGTATGCTGGTAAAATTTATTTAATCTTTTATAATATAAAAATGAATCGCAAAATGTGTTGGTAAGCGCATAACTCAACAACGCCTGGACCAATTTGGCCAATTCTTTTTTTGTTGTCTTTTATAATGTCAAGAGAAGGTTTTTATGAAAGAAAATATTAAGAAAGTTGCGCAGAAAATGATTACGCAGGTGAAACCGCGGGGCGCAGCTAGTAATATATAAATATGAAAAAATCTAAGTACGTATCATTATATAGTATGTAAATGATGAAGCTGTCACGTTCCAGCAGAGCGGTATCTCGCAAATTATAGGTAAGCCCATGTTAATGTGGCATCTGTGATTGACATCAAATCAAAACTGCCTCGCTACTCGATATATCGTTGGTTTTTATTACATAAAGCCAATGATTTTCTGTTTATTTACACAGTTATATGATGTAGCTATATTTAAGTTAATCTATACATATAAAATGCTTAGTCTTGAATGACTGATTGATTATTTAACGCAGCCCTAAATCGCTGATCGTAGAGACTTAAAACTTGGAGAGTGTATTCTTTGTATAATGTAGGCATCCTATAAGAAAGGATTTTCCGAAATTCTAACCCTAAGGAGGTAAAATGGGGGGCAAATTTTGTATGGGACAACCTGATTCCTTGGTACAATTTACTTTAAATTTTGCAAAATATTCTTTGAGAATTGATGGAACACGTATTTCGTATTTTATTGAAATTTATCCCCTAACGGGGTTGAAAAGGGGTAGAAAGTTGTTTTGGTGGTGATTTGCTTCGAAGTTGATATCAATACTCCTTAGTGCTTTTGATTTTAAACTATTAAAAATTAAGTCTACGCTAACGAAGTCGCGGGCAAAAGCTAGTAAATTATATTATTATTTTATGTAGAAAAGTGGATATACGTGGATATGCCTCGCACAAAAAGGACCCAATAGGTGTAGTTGCGGAAACAGCTGTTTTACAAGTATTTATTGCTATTATACTTAAAAAATTAACTATCTTCAAAATTATATAAAAGAACAAAATTTTTAATTAATTTGGTTGTGTGAAGTAGATTGAATAGAATCCTCTAGATACTTTATTTAATCAATAAAAAACTGATCTATAGACATTCTATAGAACGCTTTCCGCTGTGATTTGTAGGTTATCTAAAACTTAAATTTCCCGTAAATAACTGAGTTATTAATGCATAATTTTTTGGGCTAATTTCAAGGAAAATATAAAACTTTAAGATGTAAGTTTCAACGAAGAGTTATCGTCCACTAACTTGGACAACCTTTCCACATTCACCAAAAGCTTTAAGACGTTTCCATGTCTATTCATGCAAATTGTATTATTCCATATTAACTATTGACTACTAATGATTTGATGATTTTGCCTTTGATTTTTTTTAGATAATACCTATGTCATAGGTATACTTATGTCATTAGTTTATTTTTAACTAGCTTTTGCCCGCGTCTTCATCCGCGTAGACATCGAAAATGGTACTCTTAAGCACTAAGTATAATAACTTTCTACCCCTTTTTAACCCCGTTAGGGGATGAATTTAAATAAAATACGAAACACAGGTTCCATCAATTCTGTTAAAGAATCTTTTTGCAAAATTTTAAGTAAATTGGACCAAGGAATTACGTTGTCCCATACAAACTTTCCCCCCCTTTGTCACCCCCTTAGGGGTGCAATTTCGGAAAATCCTTTCTTATCCGATGCCTACGTCATTCAAAGAACACACCCTCCAAGTTTCAAGTCTCTACGATCAGCGGTTTAGGCTGTGCGTTGATCCGTCAGTCAGTAGTTCAGGACAAAGCATTTTATATGTATAGATTATAAAATAAACTAGCTGTACCCTGCCACGCTTCGCTGTGGCACATGTCGCGGATATGTGTCTGATGCAAAAAATAGATAAAAACAATCTTTGATGCGGATTATATATCATTCTAAAATTTCAGCTCGATCGGTGCAGAACTTTTTGAGTTTTTGAAGTGTACACAAACCAACATAACATTTATATTAATAAATATATATAGATATAAGATTTAACCGACTTTCGTGAAATCAAATTATGGCTTTAAAGCTATAATCCTTCATGCAAATCAATGATAATATGTGACATAAAACGAACATTTGAACCTTTCTATATTATTCTAAGATTTTTTGTTTGTTTTTTTGTTTGTAACGAATAGGCTCAGAAACTACTGGACCGATTTTAATGAAACTAGGTATGAGAATACGTGATTAATTGGGAATAACATAAATAACTTTTTATCCCGATATTTCCAGGGCACCGGGAGTTAGGAGTTATTAATCAATGATTAATACCTATTACCCAGGTATCTACCATTGGTTATATTTAAGTACACCTACTTAGTTAACTAAATAATTGCGTACTTAATACTATTCTCATAATCAAGACAATACAAAGGCTTAAGAACCTGTGTAATTAATGATTCACGCTAATTCTAAGTATTCAAACGTGTAACTAGAAAGCTTATAGATAATAGATGAAGTTTTAAACTTCATCTATTATCTGATCCTGAACTGATCCTAGGTACAAAAGAATAGTGTGGGAAAATATTACTCACTAACAGCGCCCAGCGGTTTCACTCACGTTTGCCCCGATCCCGTGTGAATATCAGGATAAAAAGTAGCATATATTACTGAAATGAATCAATGTATCCTTATTTTTTCAAGACGTTTCTATGTGGTCTTTGTAAGTACTTACAAATGTATTAAGCATCCAAAGGAATAAAAAATATTGACTTTGACTTTACCAAGTTTTATTAAAATCAGTCCATTATTTTCCGAGCCGAGTCGTTACAAATAAAAAAAAAATTACTTAGGGACTATTGTAAGGTAACATTAAGTTGGTTTCGCTTTTCAGGACGACTGTATCTACTTACTTGTCGTTTAAACGTCATATAAAAGTCCAAGTTTAGAAATATAAAATAAAAATTTATTAATAGTAAATATATTTATATTCATATCTAAAAAAAATGATATAGCGTAAATGAATCAGTAGTAAATATGTTAAAAGTAGCGAATTGATTATATTTTTAAGAGTATTCAGAAAGTTTAGAAATAATGTAATTTATTAATACATCAAACTCGTCTCGTGTGCCGTAAGTACGTATGAATCTATATAAAGTTTACTAATCTCAGAAAATCAGGGATCGAATTTAAGTTAAGTTGACAAAATATCAGTTGTTGTATTGACAAGTTCTCTCCTCTGAACATGGTCGACTAAGCTGGAGGGTAGTAGGTGCTGGGCAAGCCTACTCCATCCTCACGCAAAAAGGACCCAATTAAAAAGGGTCCAATGGCGGAAAACAGCCTGTATACAAGTACAATATCAGTTGTTTAATTGTTACTTTGTTCTCTTGTACCTATACGGTAAAGTGTTTAGTACCTATAAGTATTGGAATCGATAAAAGAAAAAGTTTTTGACAAAATAATTGGGTAGGTACCTAAATGGTTTGAAGAAATCAATGAAAAGTCAATTGTTAGATGATCTTCATAATATTTATTATAAGTTTAATATTGTTTACTTAGTTTATTTATTATCGCACGTACTTTAATAAACTAAAACGCTTTTTAAAATAAACAACAAAGAGTAGATTCCGTTACATTTTATATACAAATAGAACTAAAGTATCTACAATAACTTGGTCGTTATCAGACTTTAATATTACCGATGTTTACACGTTGGTAAATGCTATGAATATCATTCTATTAATACAACAAGTAGAATCTATCTATACTTACATATAATTTACAAAATTTACAATTATTAAACTATTTTTGATGAAAAAGAATGAAAAATAACAGTAGAATCACTAAATAGCACAGTGCGCTTTCAAAAGACTTCAACGCGCTACACGAAAACTGGACTAGTCCTTTAGATTATGAAGTTAGAAATAACAAATTAGGTGAGAGACTTGAGAATGATAGAAGAAAGAAAAGTTCAAACTGCGATCACAAACTAAATCTACATCACTAGGATTTTTTTATCTTCCAAAAGGAATCATAATAATACTGAGTATTCACAGGTTTGTACAAGAGCGCACGAAGCACGCGAAGCGAGTCTATGTGTCGATGTCAGGCGGACGATGCTGCGGCGGCGGCGTGGTGGAGCTGGCGGGTGATGGCGGCGCGGCCGAGTGCCGGCGGAGCTGGTGGAGCAGCGCGGGGTCGAGCGCCGGCCACCACCCGCCCAGCAGGGGGTACTGCGCGTGTGGTGTTAGCGGAGCGCGCGGCTCCTCCTCGGGTGCGCTGCGTTCCTCCTGGTCGCTCGCCACCACGTCGATGTCCTCCTCGGGCTCGTCCTCACCACTGCTTACGCGACGTTCCCGCTTCATCGGCGCCTCGTCCGGGGCCAGCAGCGACGCCACGTCGAACTGCCGCTTGCGCGCCGTTGGCAACCGACCTCCACTCCAGTATGGGAGCGCGAGCGTCGTCGGCGGCGGTGACTGCGGCGGAGGCGACGACGAGTCCTCACCGTCGTCGTCTACCGCCAGGCCCATGTGCTTCCGAACTTTCCTCTGAGCTTTGCGTCGGCGGAAATCACCTTTCCGGAAGTCTTCGATATTTGCCGGATGAATCGCCCAGTAGTGGCCTTTTCCATTTGCCGATCTGCCAGCTTTGACGAAGCAGTCGTTCAACGATAAGTTATGCCGGATCGAATTTCGCCAACCCGGTCCTCGTGACCGGAAGTAGGGGTAGTTGTCTAAGATGTGCTGGTAGATGTCGGAGAGGACGAGCTTCCTCTCGGGCGAGCTGAGGATCGCCATCGCGATTAGACCGATATAGCTGTGTTGCGGCTTCGGCTCTTCAGGTTGTAGCGCGCGCTGCTGCAACAATGACATGGAGAGCGCAAGCCGCGGACCGTAGGGCGCGTAGCAGGGCGCGACGGTCGGCGGGTATAGCCGGAGACGTTCAGCAACCGCATAGTTGTAAAGCTGAAGACGGTAATGATCGAGCGCGGCTGCGGTGACGGTCGGCGCGTCCTTGCCGAGCGGCCAGGGGCCTCCCTCGGCGCCGCTGCACATGTTGCTGCTTGGAGAGCGAGCCACGGAGTGCGTCCTGCCGGGGCGCTGCCGGCCGCCCCGCGCGCACAACTCACCGCGCCCGCCCCGCTCACCACTCCAGCCAATCACACAACTCCCGCTTCGTGTATACGTGTTTTTGTTTAACGACGCCCCACTCCACTGACTTTACGACTCCACGCGCCCTGCCTCGACTTGAGTCTATCAGGGGTACTATCAGCAACGACAACCTAAACAGTTTAGTTTTAAACAAAAATAAGTATTATATTATAAAACCTATTCATAGTGTGCCCACATCTTGTTCATTTTCCTGCGTGTCTCTGCGCGGAACACAAATGTTACATACAATAGATCGAACGATTTTGTACTAATGGGCTTCAAAAAAAAATCAATATTTTGGAAGTTTGTTACTCTTCGTAGCACTCAAAAATCATTATACTTAACAAATACAAATATATTTATTAAAACTCATTTTACATAATAAACTAAGCACTAAATATTAAACAGAACAAAAATAACACATATGTCTGAACTAGGTAATCCTGTATCTCAGGCGAAAAAGAACTTACATTAACTTTAAAATAAATTAAAATAATTGACTTTTTGCAAGTCTAACTAGACTAACTAGAAACAATAATTATGTAAAAATATGTATAAACATAAGGTATTATAATGTGAATTTACCTACTACCAACAAGGATGTTAAATCCTGTGGGCGTTTTTATCAGTTTTTTGAGATCTGAAAAAGGAATGATTATGCAATCGGTACTCATGAAAACTGTTACAAATGACAACTTGGAAGCGAGTGCTTCCCTGTTATTTCAGAGATATCACAACACGCAACAACACATTACTTCTCTGAAGGCAAGAGCGACAGAGACGGATGTATAAAAATACTTCTCCCTTCGTTGAGAGAAAAGGATGAAGCATCGTACAGAGCAGAGCACATATCGCAGTAGAATTGTTTCTATAAAAAACGTTGTTCGAAAATGGAATCTAATGTTCGTGTTTAAAGTTGAATTTTGGTTGTTAGGTTGTTGAATAGTGATGTGCAATGAAAATAAAGAGGCTTCGACAACAAGGTACGGTTCGAGAGCGAGAAAGGCAGCGAACAGTATCGGTATATCGTTCGTCAACAATCGAGTTGCCGCCCATTTAAATACGCCATTTTGTTTACTGTCTCCACGGGCTGTGCTTTTGTGTTTCAGAAAGCAGTGTTTTGTGGAATAAGTAAATTACAGGAAATATTTACTGGTACGGAGACAATGAAGTAGGGGATTCCGTAACTGTGCTGAGGTGCTCTGAATAGTATTAACCAAACGGCTTGGTTGCTATAATACGCTATTGAATTAGGTTCAGCTAATTGTGAAATGTGTTTATCGATATTTAGTTTCCTTTAATAAATAAGATTTTTAATAAGTATTTAATTTTTATTTTCATTTCAGAATAAAAAGTCTCAAAGTAAAGAGATAATAAAGAATAGGTACTTACAGACAGAGACAAAATAATAGTAGGTCCTTAATATAAAACCCATAGCAAAATACAAATTTGATAGATATATGTTATCTATGATAGGATTAGAAACTTTGGGTAGGGATTGAAACTTATTCATTTTTTGTGATCAATAACTATAGGTAAAGGTAGTCGTAGTAATAGAAGATTACAAACATAAAATAGAAAATGATGTTTTAAAAATGATGTTTACAATAAATAGATAGATTTTATCTTTTTATCTATCTGTTTAAAACGTATTCAAAAACCTAAGTAGGTATAAAAATAATAAATTTCAACAACAATAAATACCATCAAACAGTTACAGCAGTACCATCACGCACAAAAGCGTTAAAATGTTTGCAATCGTATCACGTCGATGCGGTTTATACAACGATTGGTCAGTGAAAAACAATCGAGCGCGGCATCGGAGGCCGTCAACAAACACGCATTTTAATCACTACACCGCGGAGGCATGCGTTGCATAGTTAACGAGGGACAGACTTTATTTGTACACGACTGCGGGAAGGCTATATTAAAAAAACATTTTGCGTAAGCGGTATTTAATTCTTAGAAATATAGAAATATTTTTCAAGATAAATTACATTAATTCAATAGATAAACAAGGTTAAAATTTCACCTACGGCGGAGTTTACCTTGTTCTATGTATTATAATATGTAAGTATGTGGGTGGATTGTAATGTGAACTCGTAGGGACTAAGGAGCCGAACCGATTTTAATGAGTCATTCGACACTATTAGATACAGCGGTACCAAAATGTGGTTTTTTTTTCTCCCAAACACATTGAGTATAAAATCAAAGAATTTGAATAGGTCGGTGAAGAGCAGAGAACGAAAACATCGTGATGAAACCCGTGGCTCAGTTGGCTCCAGAAGTATTGACAAGTTCTCTCCTCTGGACATGGTCGACTAGGCTGAGAGGGTAGTAGGTGCGGGGCAAGCCTACTCCATCTTCACGCATAAAGGACCCAATAAAAAGGGTCCAATTGCAGAAAACAGCTTGTATACAAGTACAAGTACTTACATAGGTCGGTGAATGCAAAAATAAAAATAACATCTCAAACAAAAAAATCTCTTACACAAAACACATTTTCACCTACAATTTTTTTTTATACATGGGTTAAAACTACATAGGTAAGTAATTTAATTGATTGAATGTCAGGTAGAAAACTTAGCAATACGTCATAAAAGAAACCTGCATACCTAAGTCAATAAAATAATTAAATATTTTCAATCACAAGTAGACTTCAAGAAAAGTTTTTTTTATGTCTAACTTAAATAGACTTAGTTTTAAGTAAGATTTTGAATATTCTTGGAAATATCAGTTTTAGGAACAATGTGCGCATAAAATAGGTTTTTAGTATTAAGTGGAACGAAGAAAAATTAATCATAAATCGAAACGTAATACTGGTAACAAGCAGTCACATAAGTGTTTAAAAAGTTTTAGATTAGGATCAAAATGTCAAAATTTGATTTGAATAAAAAATTGAATATATTACATTAGGATTATCATAGCACCAATTTAAAGATTAAAACGAATCGTAGACGACATTAGAATTCATACAAATTGATTTATTGTTACCTGTCGTGTCATTGTCGTTATAATTGGCGTTGCCCAGTAAGACGAGGCGTGACGGTCCGCCCATCGCTCTAAAGCTTTTGTCCTCAACAGTACCCGCTTCGAAATTCATTTATTTCACTAACGCCCCGCAGTTTATTTTATGTTTGCATTGTTTGTTTAACTGTACCCGATTGGAGGCGTTCCTTTGGAATAACATAGACGCATGTAACGGTGAATTTTCAAGTTGTCACAATTTGCTAGACTTAAAACTTGTCTATGGTTAAGACCATCGCCAAAATTAAAAAAAAATTGGTTCTCTGTAAAGTAACTAGTCAATGATTATGTCTTATCTTACATTGATGGTAACCATAGCAACGAAAATAGGCACGTTGCTATGGTTAGCTTGAATAAAAACTCACGTTCCCGTAACAGGACACTTTTTGTGAGTGCAGTACGGTGATCATCGATTTAAGAGACGTTATCACGTCAAAATATTGTGATATTTTTTCATACGGCCTTGCCCATAACTTATCATTCACAAGTCCTTCGATCGATAGTTAAAATATGATTCGTCACTTTCTTACTTTTTCAAAAGACCGACGTGTGACTGATGCGAAACATAAGTATTATATACATCGGAGGTTTTATTTATAACTTTAAATCATAGAGTTCGCGTTTAATCCAAAAGTTGGCATTACGATGTCATAGACAAAAATATCCTAAAGTAGGTACTGCTATGTAATATAATAGGTAGGAAATGCCATGCCAACCGCATACCTATGGCATAATCATAGAATTGATAAGTGCTTACACAAGTATACCTACATGAAATTTCTATGGGTATAATCGTAGTCTTTAAAAGTATCAAAATATTCCACTCACAAATTCTAATTTATAAAACGTCAGCGGAAAAACCGAAAGAATTTAGACAATATTATTGAATTAGGAACTTTGTGTGGAAAACGTTCAGAAAATATTTTGTCGTCACAAAAGAGGTATTAACGGGAAGCCGGCGGGGATGTGACGAGCCCCATTCTAATTTAAAGGTGAAGATTCACTGGATGATATTTTTGGAATCTTTAAAAAAATAATATTACCCAGTACTGATTCTATGGTAGCCGGTAAAGTATAGTGGTTACGTAAGCCTGTGGTCGTCTACCAATTTCGAAATTGGTAGACGACCACAGGCTTAAGTAACCGCTAAAACTTCACCGCCTACCATAGAATCAGTACTGGGTGACATGCACAGAAACGCATTTTATTCACCTTGAAAATCACCATGTTTAATTACTGAAAAATAATAATCTGTCATATTTAACAGGTTCATTCACAGTTAAAAAATCTAAAGACGATATCGATAGAAAAAAATCATCACCAAAATAGTTTCATAAAAACAATGGATTGAGACAACTCACAATTGGATTGAGAACCTCCTCCTCTTTTTGAAGTCGGTTTAAATTAGCTGTACTAATTCCCATGCTTCCTTTTTAAGGTGAAGGAGTACCGGCGCTCTCTCCATAAAAACGTAGTCTACTGTTTCCTCCCTGGATAATGACACTAGCACAAATATTTTTGTTTCATAAAACCTATAACTGCTATCACTATGCCCCTATGTCTTGGTTTTTTATTTTCTAATTATCATAGAAATTAAGATTTAAAAAAACAAAAAAAATCTTGAGAGGTGTTTAGGGACACCCGGATGGAACGAAGAAAGCGAAACGAGAATAACTGGCTTGCTTTCTATGAGAGAGAGAGAGAGAGAGAGGGGGGGGGGGAGAGACAGACAGAGAAACACGCGCACGCCGCACGGCTTACAACTACATATAGCAAAAAAGTGTCGTTACAACTTTTGATCTTAATTTTTTCCGTCTAGTCTCCTTTCGCAACGCGCGATAAGGAACTTCGTTCCAAAAAACAAAACATAGGCGCATGGTCGGTCATGGCAGTTATAAGTTTTATGCAACAAAAATATTTGCTCTAGTGTCATTATCCAGGGAGGAAACAGTCGACTACGTTTGTATGGAGAGAGCGGTATTTGATTATCGTAGACCCTGCTACGGAATTCGCTTGTCATTTCGCTACGAGAAAGAAGTTTAAAATTATTTTGTGAAAACATAAGATTTTTAACTTGCCATTTCTATGGTTTTAAAGTGTTAAATATTAACGTCGCAATATAAAAGTATCACCTTTTATGTAAATTCGTTGATGCGGGCGAAACGCGCGACGGGTGAGTTTCGCCTTGGTTATGAAATTTGTTTATGTCTGCGCTGAAACGTCTTTCTGCTTGTTTTTCATGAGTTTTCGATCGATATGGAAGGGGAGGCAAAGGAGAATAACTTACATAGGTACATATTTATAAAGATATAGCTACTTAGTACTTAGTTCGACCGCTGTGGCATGACAGGCGAACATCTGCTTCGCGTAGAAGGTTGCTAGTTCGATTCCAGCCTCAAACCAATATTTAAGTACGTACTACATGATTGGTTGGGTATTTATAGGTATATGTATTGTATTACAAGTCGGTATGTATATATACAAATAACAAGTAGATATTTAATTATTCCATCCGTCTTCTTCTTCTTCTCATATAGTGGTGTAGCTCACCTATTGTTAGAGTTTTCAGATCGTCTTAAGGCCTCTAACTTGAACTAACGACTGCTACTAGAGGTAGCAACCGGGACCAACGGCTTAGCGTGCATTCCGATGCACGGAGCGGCTCACGATAAAACATTTTTGCCACACTACTAATTGGCCACCCATCGAAGTAATGATCGCACCAGGCGTCGCTTAACCCGCACGACCGTAAACAATCAGCGAGCGTCGTTCCATCCGTTGTCTAGCTACCATAATACAAGCCTAGTTTCAAACTGTATAGTTGAAGTATTATTTTGTTTCTAACTTACGAAATTTTTACGAAAATCTAAATAAAAAAACAATTGGCAATCCGTTACTTTGAAATCACATTAAATAATAAAAAGAAAAGAACCAAGCTACTCGTTAAATCTGCAAATAGAACCCTACCGCGTAGTATAGCGTAGTTATAAGCTATAGTTAGGTATGATGAAGACTGTCCCCAGAGGCCCTGTGAGATGGATACCTACTAGTATACAGGATGATTTTTTTATGTGGGCCTTCAGGGTTATATCCTAAATCCTAAACTATTAGAGATACGTGCTCGATTTCAAAAAAAAATAACTGCTTCATTCGATTTTTGAAAAAAGTCAAACTTTTTTTTCAATCAACAAATTCGATTCCTGGCTATGATAACAAGCCAGGAATCGAATTTGTTGATTTTGCAAAAAAAATATATTTTTTTACTATTGGATATAACTTGCTGATAGAGATCAATTCTTAAAAACAAACATAGTATGGCAAATCAAAAATAGCAATTTTTTGTAGACTTTCAGCATTTTTCGCTAACTCTTATAGTCTATACATATAAAATGCTTTGTCCTGAATCACTGACTGACTGACAGACGGATCAACGCACAGCCTAAACCGCTGGTCGTAGAGACCTAAAACTTGGAGGGTGTGTTCTTTGTGTGACGTAGGCATCGGGTAAGAAATGATTTTACGAAATTCTACCCCTAAGGGGGTGAAAAAGGGGGGCAAAGTTTGTATGGGACAACGTGATTCCTTGGTTCAATCTACTTCAAATTTTCAAATTTTACACGGACGAAGTCGTGGGCAAAAGCTAGTTTAGCATATAGCCCCTGAGGCTCACATCAAAAAAATACACTACAATGCGGCTCGGTGTGCCTGCGATATTGAAGGTTGCAGGTTCGATTTCAACAGTGGAACAAATATGTGTATGGCCGACAAATATTCGCTTCTGGACTGAGTGGGTATTTCTTCATCTAACTCCTGGTAAGCATTATCCTACTAATATTACAAATGTGTAAATTTGTGTGATAGTATGTGTGTGTTTGTTACTCCTTCACGCAAAAACGACTGAACCGATTGCAATGAAACTCGGTATGTAGATAGCTGGAGACCTAGAGGTACTTTTTATCCCGACATTCCCACGGGATCGGGACTTACGCAGGTGAAACTGCGGGGTTCAGCTAGTATACGGTAAAAAAAATAGTATTTAAAAACCCCCAACTCCTATCCCCCATAACTTTTAGATGGCTGAACCGATTTCGATCATAGCTTAAAACACTCCCGACTAATTTTACTTTCAAACAAAAGAAACAAAATCAAAATCGGTTCAGCCGTTCGGGAGCTAAGATGCCACAGACAGACAGACACATACACACACACAGAGAGAGAGACACGTCAAACTTATAACACCCCGTCGTTTTTGCGTCGGGTGTTGAAAATATAAGCAAATAACATTCTAACATGAGGTTTTACTAGTCGCCAACTATAGACATCTATCTATAAATAAGTATTCAAACCTCCCCACGAGATACAGGACTGAGGTTTGCTTCAGAGAAATATTATAGAAAGCGAAGCCATAGTTATTTGGATCACAAAGCGGGTTGCAGTCGATCTAATACTGTCGTAATACTGTAATACGCTTATTTGAAGGTAATCCCGGACCCTCAGCTCTCGGATACCACACGATTTACTGTGGTTTACTTTTCTATTACATTTTTCTATCTGTTCTACTGTGAATTTTGGGTGCTTCGTTTTTTATAAGGTTAAATTGATTATTTTTCGGATAGCGGATGGAATACTTCCTATTACTACAAAGTATGCTACGCAACGGATTTTGATGCGGTTTTTTTAATCGATAGAGTGATCTAAGAGGAATTTTACGTATAATACATGCATATAGTCGTGCGAAGCCGGGGAAGGTCTAGTACGTTTAGAATTTTACCTATGCTTTTTTTTTACTATGTTGTTGTACAAATCCAAAGGTTTCCTGGAAGAGATCTCTTTTAACGATATTACTCGTACCACCCATCGAGCTGATCTGAGTTCTGATCCCGTGGGTATATCGGGATAAAAAGTAGCCTATGTGTTAAGAGGAAAGGGTACCGGGGGCTCTCTCCATACAAACGTAGTCGACTGTTTTCTCCCATTAGAAAATTAAAAAACCCCCAAAACATATGGGCATAGTCATGGCAGTTATAGGTTTTATGCAACAAAAATATTTGTGCTAGTGTCATTATCTAGGGAGGAAACAGTCGACTACGTTTGTATGGAGAGAGCTCCCGGTACCCTTTCCTCTTAATTCAGGTCCCCAACAGAACTGAACTGAACCTACCAAGTTTCATTGTAATTGGTTCAGTAGTTTTGCGTGTAGGAGTAACAAATATACACACAAACTTTCACATTCATAATTATTAGACAGATAAAGCATTTACATACCTACCTATCTTATTTCACGGCAAGAATCAAACTAGCAACCCTCGTCGTCGCATTCGTCTACCGTGCCACAGATGTCTTCAAGAACATGTTTGAGGCTTCAAATAGTTTAATCCTAATACCATTATAAGTAGTTGGCCTTAAAACAAAACCAATTCGAATTTTAAATTGCTTACCAACTTTCAAAAAACAGCAATTACAAAGTGGTTCCATTTGTAAGCACGACTGTGTTCTGAAATACGACGGCACATACAAATACAGAGTTGTTTTGAGGCGGTCTGTTTTCAGAGGGTTGAGGGGGCTAATTACACCCCCCTAGGGAGTGAGAAGGGAGGGGGGTATCTGTAGAACTCTCCTACGTAATGGCGCTGTGTAAACCATGTTTAGGTATGTACGTATAGCTTAGCGAAGTTTTTGCAATGTTAATGATACGAATGTTTTGTTCAGAGAGATGAAAGTTTATTTATGTGTGTGGGAGTATTTTAATTTAGGTATTTCTTTGGTATGAATATTCATTATTAGTAAGGCCCCGCTGTTTCGCCCGCGTAGCTCCCGATCCCGAGAGAGTACCGGGACAAAAGTACTTAGTAGTACTACACTCTTAAGGTGAAAAAGTACCGACGCTCTCTCCATACAAACGTAGTCGACTGTTTCCTCCCTAGATAATGACACTAGCACAAATATTTTTGTTGTATAAAACCTATAACTGCCATGACTATGCATCTTTGTCTTGGTTTTATTCATTTTCTAATTATCATAGAAATTCAGATTTAAAAAACAAAAAAAAACGAAAATAAACAAAACATAGGGGCATGGTCATGGTAGTTATAAGTTTTATGTAACAAAAATATTTGCACTAGTGTCAGTTTTCAGGGAGAAAACAGTCGACTACGTTTGAATGGAGAGAGCACCTGGCACCCTTTCCTCTTAATTTATTTTTTTATTTGCTGACGAATAATATTTTATGATTTTGGTTCCATGTAAGAAAGGGTATTTTAGAAATTCGACACAAAATCCAAAGATAAAAAAGATTTCTACTTTTAGATATTAATTAGGGAAAAATATTATAAGTATTTCGAATTTATTGTTCACTAGTTGCGCCTCCCGGTTTCACCCGCGTAAGTCTCCATCCCGCGGGAACATCGGGATAAATATTAGCCTATATGTTAAATAAGGTCTCTATCTATTTACATACCAAGTTTCATTGCAATCGGTCCAGTAGTTATTGCGTGAAGGAGTCATACATACTCTAACACACAAACTTTTACATTTATAAAATTGGTAGAATAGGATTGGATCATTTTGGTTCAATGTTTTTTCATACCAATTCATTTTCATCAAGATCAGTTCAGTAGTTTTAGAACCTATCTAAAAAGACTCATCACGCAACCTCTGAAACTACGAGTCTGAAACTTTGTAAGGGGTCTAAGAAAGGATTTTTGAAAAGGTATTTTAGACTCATTATACAAAGATTATCGATTAAATAATCGATTATATTAAGATTATCTAGAAGATTTCTTGTGTTGAATTTTGAAAAAAGTATTAAATTATAATATTTCGAATTATTTGTTCATAACAAGCACTAAATACTTAATTGAAAACTTTAACAAAACTCAAGGATTCTGAGAACTATAATATTTTATCAAATTAATATTCCCAAAATCTATTTCCGTCAGTATTTTCTGCCCGATTCGTATTACCGTTTCTCACGTGCAATTTTTAAACTTTCTCTTTTATATTTATATCTTGCTACATATTACCTATTTAATCTATCAACAATCTAAACCGATCAGATAAAGAGATCGACTCAAAAAATATTTATTGTGTTTACACAAATACGTAGGTGGTAACCCGAGTTACAGCGTTTTAAGTCAAGAAAAGGGGCTCCTTTGTGTGTACGTAGGTATCTTAAAATCCCTTAATAATATTATTGGGTTCTAATTTCGTTTGTGACTATTAATCGTGGATGTATAAAAGTGTCAACTCTATTGAATAGATGTGCCAATTTGTATAGAGTTACCTCACTTGAATGGGTCGAGGCGCTTCTAGTTTTGAATTACAATAATTTAAGCAAAAAATATTTGAATAATACCAGTCTTGATAAAATATGATTATTCAAGTGTTGCGTGTTGTACTCCTATTTAATTTTTTTTCATGTGATGGCTTCGGCCGACTTTACATATAGCTTATTCAATCCTGTGGGTGTTTTATGTTATTGTTGATATCAATTTTCAAGTGGGTTTCTATTTATAAAATTAATATTTTCTTTTAAATACCAATCTGGAAACTGAAGGGTTTCTTTAGATGGTTATTTAAAAAGGCGAGGGCTAAATGCCAATAAGCTATTCTTATATAGAATTATTTTGGATTTTTTAACTAAACTTCGTAACGACAAGAAGTTTTCGTTTTAAAGTTCTTATAGTTGTAAAAATCTTATCTACAAATAATATAGAAGCTACCCGCGACTTCGTTCGAGTAGGGGTTGAACTTTTTCGCAATCCTTTCTTAGCGGATTTCTATGTCATAATATCTAACTGTGCGCCAAATTATAGCCCAAACCATCCATTGCCTTGAGTTGTACGTTGATATGTCAGTCAGTCAGTCAAGACTTTGAATTTTATATCAAAGGTAAAACAGTTAAGTTTTCAAAGTGTTTAAGTTATGTATCTCTATTATAAGAAATCTCTGAATCTACAAGAGCTATGTCTTACACGGGTTATTTTAACGTAGGTAAGCATTATAAATGATTTTTAGAAATTCAACCTTTTCAAAGAGCTGATATAGTTTGTAGTTTATGGTTACTATTATGTAAAAATGTGCTATTTTCTACGAACACAGATGTTCGTAGGGAATAATAAATAATGATGAATAAATAAATATTGCAGGACATTCCACACATCGCCATCTAGCCCCAAGCTAAGTTACTAGACTTGTGTTATGGGTGCTAGACAACGGATTATACTACTTAAATACTTTTCTTTTGTAAATATATACTTATAATATACTTATAATTTGTCATACAGACAAATATCTAAGCATAAATACATGTCTGAGGCGGGAATCGAACCCGCAACCCTGTGTTTGGCAGTCCGGCATGGTGACCGTTGTACCAACTGGGTCGTCTTAGCACACAGCATAGAATAGCACTTTTAAAGAAACACTAACGCGATCTAATCCGCGTGGCGCAGCTAGTACTTTAATAATTGACTACTTACAGTTGCATTTAAATAAAACAAATAATAATTGAAAGGCACAGCAACAGTAACAGTTTGTGATTGAATTATCTTCGACCGAGTGCACTTCCAAGTTGACAATACGAGTGAACCACGAGGATTACATACGTAAGTGGATTACCGCCATGTGGCCCTTCCGCTGTATTGTAGCCCGGCCACGGTATGGTAGCTACACTTGAGTTTGTGGGATAATAGAGTATGTAGTGGTTTAATATTCTATTATTGCTTGTGGTTTATATTTGACGATTTTCATTAATAAGTTATTAATGAAATTATTTACATCCGAATGTAAATCAAACCAGTAGTAGGAGAGCGGTGTTGCCTTAGTGGTAGATACCACGACTTTCATTCTGAAGGTCATGGGTTCGAATCCAAGAGAGAGAGCAATTGGCCGTGCACCAATGGATTTTTCTTAAGAAAAATTTATGTGCGCTAATTAACATTGCTCTTACGGTGAAGGAAAACATCGTGATGAAACCCGCGGCTTAGTTGGCTCCAGAAGCATTGACAAGTTCTCTCCTCTGGTCATGGTCGACTAAGCTGAGAGGGCAGTAGGTGCTGGGCAAACCTACTCCATCCTCACGCAAAAAGGACCCAATTAAAAAGGGTCCAATGGCGGAAAACAGCCTGTATACAAGTACAAGTACAAGGTACTGTACCTGCATTACAAATCTAAATGTTCCGTAAAAATAGGGAAAACTACCATTAGATATTTATTTGCTTTATTATTGTCAATCTAAAAAACAATTCATTTATTTATTTTTTGTTATTTTGACAGTAATATCAATGTTTTAAAAAATCCTTTTGGTGACCTCTATTACCCGTATTAGTTCCTTATTAGTAGACCGATTTAAAGCTTTTTACTAATCACTCCGACGATCCTCATCAGATCTTCACCTAACCGAGTTGTAGCTGATAAATAAGTTATTGAATTCGATCATAGGTATATCTATCTTCTCACATAACAATTCTGATTACTCTTTTCATGGTTTTTTTGTTGGTAGGTAGGTAGGTAAGAAGAACTAAGTTAGATAAGAAAATGCGTCTAGTTAGATAAGAAAAAACTTTGCACTGCTACGAATATCGTAGATCAAAATTGAAATATAAAAATATAGTTTTTGCCCACGACTTCGTCTTGGCTTCTTGCTTAGCGAATGCCTACGTTATAACAGCTTTCTTTATGCCAAATTGTAGATCCTTGTTTTGAGCTGTGTGTTGGTGTATCAGTAAATCAAAATGTTGAATTTTAGTTACATTGTATTTTCTTTTTAATAAATAAATATTACAGGTCATTCCACACATCGCCATCTAGCCCCAAGTTAAGCAACGAGACTTGTGTTATGGGTGCTAGACAACGGGTATACTACATAAATACTTTTCTTTTGTAAATATATACTTATAATACATAGAAACAACCAGAGCACAGACAAATATCTAAGCACAAATACTTGTCTGAGGCGGGAATCGAACCCGCAACCCTGGGCAGTCCGGCGTGGTGACCATTGTGCCAACTGGGTCGTTTTTACTTAAGTCGTAACTTTGTAATGACAATAAATAAATATGTCCGTGTGACATAAATAAAGTCCATATTTTTGCTAAATATTAACAAATATTACTTTACTTTACCAATAAAATATCCATTTGTAAGTACAGTGGAGTACAATAGTGCGGAAGCTCTTCACTGGTCAATGGAGTGTGCCTCGCCACTCAAAACATCGGGCATTATTGAGTCGTGGACAAATGGCACAATACGTCCATTGTTATATCATTCTGTTTTGTCAATACGTAAATAATTCATAAATATTTAACCAGCTTAATGTTTAACCCTTGGGAACGGATTTATTGTTTTTGCAGTGATAAATATGTTTTTTTTAATGGGTACATTTAGCATTTTCGACCGTTCCTGAATGAAGTCGTCCATCCATCTGGACAGACGATTTCATTAAGTTCGCGGGAAGTCGTTGGACGCAGAGAGCATGCGATCGATCGCTCTGGAGATCTTTGGGGGAGGCCTATGTTCAGCAGTGGACGTCCTGTGGCTGATATGATGATGATGATGATAAATACGTGCCTAAATTTATTAGATATATTGGTATGTTTCAGGAACAGAACAATGATATGGCCGCCTGTTGTTTTTTAATTGGAACGAAATTCCATCGCGCGTTGCGAAAGGGGGCTAGACGGAAAAAATTAAGACCAAAAGTTGTAACGACACTTTTTGCTATAGTTGTAAACCGTGCGGCGTGCGCGTGTTTCTCTGTCTGTCTCTCTCTCTCTCTCTCGCATAGAAAGCAAGCCAGTTATTTTCTTTTTGTCTTTCTATGTTCCATCCGAATGTCCCTTGACACCTCTCAAGTTTTTTTTATCTTTGTGTTTACGTTCTATCTATCAATCTAATAATGAGATAAGAAAGAAATGTTGATTCTTTAAATATTAAACGACTTGACCAGCTATCATGAAAAATAGCTACGAGTAAAATCAGCTATAGATTAATCAGTACTTAATATCAAGTTATTCTTTTTTCTTTTCTTGTTTCTGAGTTATTCTTCTCTTCTTTTCTGTTTTCTTTACATTTTCATGTGATGCGCGCGAACGCTAGAGTGGGTTAGAAAGATTCGTATCTGAAAACGTCACAATGTAACGGTTTAGCTTAAAATAACCGCATTCTCAAACTTGTAATTTTTTTTTATTCAGGGGTTAACAATGACTACACTAAACTTTTAATTTTCACATATGTTTCGCTCCTGTATTTTATTTGTATGAAAAATAACCTAGGACTGCATAACGCCAGCTGCAACAATCTCATATGACCAGTGGAAGTGGATACCACATTTCTTAGAACGGACACGAGGACGCCTCCACTTATAATTCAATTACAACATAATTGTCCACTAGTTTTTGCTCCCAACATCTTATACCACAACAATAGACTTATTTTGTCAACAATAACTGTATATTGACGCGTCCACAAAATACCCTTGGACAGTAAGTTTTTGCATGACGTAGTACAGTGGTCAATTTTTTTCAATGAAGTAACTGTTCATTATATTTGTATGCGGAGCTTATGTGGAGTGTTTACCATGCCCTCGACGAGATACAATCTTAATCTCGGATTAGTGAGGTGTTAAAAACCATTGTCAGGTTGTCTAAATGTGTTGCTTATTGTCTGGTAAGTGATTGGGGTAGCCACCTATCAGGAATAATGGAGAGTCTGGACGGTCAAGATACTCCCACGCATCATTATTGTGATTTAGAAATGCCATTGCCTTATTTCCGGTGCGATGTGCGATGGACACAGACTGGAAATTATTATCGACCTTTTTTTTAAAGCGTGGGTTTTTATAGTTTTATACTTAGTATGACATTTTTCTTACTGCTGCTCTACGTAGTAGTCTTTCTTCTTTCAAAGATAAAGCTCAAATCTCTGACCAAAAGTTAGTATGATCACGTCTTGATCACGTAAGCGTATTGTATTATCTATGATTCTAAAATCTTTGGCACCAAAGACAATTCGTCAGGGCTTTCCTGTGAGTTTCTTCATAGGTCTTTGAATGGCACTGAAAGCTTGTCAGATGTCTTTGTCAGTCACGCGTCATCACTGATGTAGGAAATTTTTATATTAGGTATTTTTGTTATGTTTTTGTTTAGTTTTTATATGACTAAGTAATTTTTTATATAATTTATAATGGTTTGTATAGGAAAACCAAAACATATTTCAAAATGTACAGTGAAAAACATATCCTACTTATTAATATTTATAACTGCTGGAGTAATAATTCACCTCCTTATGATACGGGACCTGGTAAAGTTCTTCAACAATGTTCATTCGGTAATAACTGTCGTCGAACGATCAAAATTAAAAACCGAAGGAATTAAATATGTGCTCCTATGGGATAAGTACGAATATGACAAAATTCACGATATATTGAAAGAAGGACCAAATGCCCTCCAAAGATTTAACTGTTCAGTATCAAATTGTATATTTACCGAGGACAAAGGGCTTCTTGGCGACTACGCGCGCTTTGACGCTATTATTTTTAATCATTTTCATTTGAGAACGAATACCGGAAGACCGAATCGTCGATCGCCAAATCAGTTGTACATATTCGAGACAATAGAATCCTCGTGTATGGAACCGGCTTGCGAAGTTTATAATGATGGATTCTTCAATTGGACTTTTACAACGAGACTCGACTCGGATGTCGTGTTGAACTACTTCGTAGTACGGAACATCAGCGGAGCTATAGTTGCTCCTAGCACGACTGTTGAATGGGAGACGAATATGTACCTTATTGATTCTAGGATAACAGCTCTTTTCGAACGTAGGACTAAGGCGGCCGCCTGGATCGTTAGTCACTGCGAATCGGAAAGCTTAAGAGACGAATACTTAACGAGACTCCAGCAGCATCTATTCCACTACTCCCTGCAGTTAGACGTCTTCGGTGACTGTAACAAAGTAAGATGCGACAATGACGACTGCGATCAAATGATCAGGGAAAATTATTATTTCTATATGGCATTCGAGAATTCAATCGTAAAAGACTACGTAACAGAGAAAGTATTACATGGCTACGATAATTATGTTGTCCCTATTGTATTCGGTGGAGCTAATTATAGCAGGTAAAAATACTGCGAAACTATCGGTTCCCACGGTTAAAAATTAGATTAAGTTCTCTCCTATACAAAGTATCTACTTAAGAAACAACACCCGTATTCTATTTCAATAGAAGGTTTAGGTATAGAGATTTAGAACAATGGATTTCAATGAATAAGCGTGTGAATAAAAATAAAAGAAAATAAGCCTTATTTCACATTTGACGACCCAGTTGGCACAATGGTCACCATGCCAAACACAGGGTTGCGGGTTCGATTCCCGCCTCTGACAAGTATTTATGCTTAGATATTTGTCTGTGGTCTGGTTGTTTCTATGTATTATATGTATAAATTTACAAAATAAAAGTATATAAGTAGTATATCCGTTGTCTAGCACCCATGATACAAGTCTAGTTACTTAGCTTGGGGCTATCTGGCGTTGGCGATGTGTGGAATGTCGTGCAATATTTATTTATTTATTTCAGGTTCTTGCCAAAGGGCTCGTATTTAAACGCTCGCGAGTACCACCCTTACAACCTAGCTAAACGTATACATAGAGCAATAACAAACCCAGCCGTCTACAGACAGTTCTTCAGATGGACAAACCAGTACACCATCGACTCAGAACCCCCCATCTTCCACCCCTTGTGTGACCTCTGCGAAGCCCTAAACAGTGAGAAAGCCAATCACGCACCAGCGAAACAAAAGTTTCGTATATGGTGGAATACTTTAAATGGAATGAAATGGTGTCTTCCTAATGAATTTTGGAATGAAACGTCAAAAGTAAATATTGATGGGAAGTATGTCTACAGTAATACTTTGTATTGATTGTTTTTTATGCATATACTGTTCATCATTATAATGTGTTGACAACATCAAACATGTTTGATTCACTGACTCTACCCAGGTACGTACGGTCGGCTGCATAATTACAGACCCACCGTAGAGCTCCAAAACGGCTGTTAGAATGTTATAAGTATAAGTAGCATAAGAATGTTTTCAACGCAAGCAAGATTCTAGACACCTGCTTTAGTTGAAGTTTAAAGTCTTCTAACTCATCAATTAATCAAACAAATATTATTAGAATGAAAACATTCCAATAATAGTATTTTTTGAACTCTAATGAGGACTGCAATTATGCAGCCGACTGTACATATAAATACAAATAAATAAATAAATACATATTGCAGGACATTCCACACTAGCCCCGTTAAAGGGTGCTAGACAACGGATATACTACTTATATACTTTTCTTTTGTAAATATATAATTATAATACATAGAAACAAACAGACCACAGACAAATATCTAAGCATAAATACTTGTCTGAGGCATATCGATCTATCTTTTCGTATTCTCATAGCAATTATCCTAGTTGTAGAAATTTATTTTTATTTTCTAAGTAGTTGGAATATATCAGATTTTAGTGTCTACCATTCATAAAAAATAATCTGTATGGGAAAAAGCACGTAAGTACCTTAGTGTAAGTAACTAAATATGTACTAATTAGTTCTCAGCTTACCTTGAGAAGGTATTATAATGAATCATCCCGTGGTTTGCAGAAACGAAAACTAATCAAGGTTTATCCGCACCTATAAGATTTCAACGAAGTAATTTCTACGTATTTCTATAGTTAACTAATCCCCCGACCGAGTTATTAATTTCATATTACAAAAGAGCATGTTGCTACAAATATTGGTACAAAAGAGTAGAGAGTAATTAATGTTGAGCTGTATTGGTTGAATTCAGTCGTTAGTTCCCGGGGGAGGCGCGGGTAAATCGCCGCGCACGCCACCGTCTCGACACAATATGGTAGTTAGGGAATAGGGAACGTATCGGCGGACGTTTAACGAGCAAATTATTTAGTAAATGTTGCCAAATAATAACATTAATGCGAGGGCGATGACGCTAGATCAATTTGGACACGTGACGACTCATTGCTATGGGTTTTACATTTGAATGTCCCTTATGAATTCGATAAAACACTTAGATTCAAGTATATCTATAAGATTAGAAGATTTTTTTTATATATTAGAGTTTATAGTTTATTTTCACATATATAAATAACATTGTATTATAGATATAATCGACCCATTTTAATCTGAGTGGTTAAGAAATTACGCATGGGTCATAATGGATGACTTGAATATTAGAAAAAAATAACAAAATAAGTTCTTGTAAATTCTACCTACATATCGACAGTAATGACAAAAACCGCACCACAAGACAATAAAAAAGCAAAACGAACAAAGAGCAAATATAAAACAAACTGGGTTTTGAGCGTGGCGCGGCGCAAGTAGCGAAGGGAGATCCCCCTCGAAGGGTGGCTAGCCAATGAGGGCCCTCGTCTTCGAGTACCAGAGCAAACAGAACCGATCCTGAATGCCACATAATTGAGTGGCTCCTTGTAGTACCTACTCTCAGCGCTTCACTGAACCATTGTCGAAACCATTATAGTAATTATGATTTAAATGCTCGCAAATTAATGACGGATTTATACTTAGATGTTTTTACGCGTGAACGATTTTTATTGGGGAGTCTTCGAATGAGAAAATGGCAAAAGTCAAGTTGGATGTCGCATAATCGACAGAAAGAATACAGAGTACGTAACGTAGATTCAACCATTACAAACAGACAAATTCAACAAACAACAAATATGGGAAGTTAACTTTACATAATAAGAAAACCTAGTAGGTAATTTCGCTTGAACAACTTTAGAGTTCAAACAATTTGTGGTTGGTAGGTAAAGAAATAAATAAATATTGTAAGACATTTCATACAGCGCTATCTAGCCTCAACCTAAACGACTAGGCTTGCGTGGTGATCAGACTTTGGCCAGACAACGGATAGAATGATTGTACCAGCGTACTTGAATATTTGTTTGCGCGCGCGCGCGTGTGTGTGTGTGTGTGTATGCATGTTCGTAACTCCTTCACGTAAAAACTATTGGACTGATTGCGATGAAACTCGGTATCTAGACAGCTGGAGGCCTGGATTAATACATATACTACTTTTTATTCCGATATTCCCACGGGATCGGAAGCTATGCGGGTGAAACCGCGGGGTGCTGCTAGTATTATACATGTGTTTCAGTGAAGGGGTTTAATTCGAAAGGATCAACCCTAGACGATCAACTTTTGTTCTATTTTTTTTTTCGATAATTCTGAGGGAATTTTTACTTGAAAATCAGCTGTTTCATACAAAAACTTCGAACGAAATGATTGAATTTTCAAAAGTCCTGGACATCTAGAATAACCCCCTTTCGTATTAAAACCCCTTCGCTGAAATAAATTGTATATGTACTATTATACGGAAACACCCTGACCAGAAACAAATATCTGTAAATAAATATTTGTTTTAAGCGGGAATAGAACTCTAAAACTTCTGTGTCGCTGGCATGTTCACCCATCACCCATCTTCAAATATAAAACTGTTAGTTGAATAAAATATATGTAAGTATGTATTTATATAGGTATAGCTGTAATTGAAGTTAGCAACTGTGCAGAGTTTGGAACGGAGCGCTAATTGCCCGCACCGCGTACTAAACATTTATCGTAAACGCGAAACGGAATAATGTATTCACGCTGCGAGCTCGAACGTTTTGGCGACACAAACGCGCGACGTTCGGTCGACTTTACCCCTGTTTCCCCTACTATAGTTTCACAACTTAAGGGTTTTGAACAGACTTCAAAAAATTTGGAGGTAAGCATACATTTTTATGTACCTATGTTCGATTACTCAAGAATCAAGAATCAAGAATATTTATTGAAAAACTGTGTACATAAGATGACAAATTATAGTAGGTAGGCATCAACAGTTTGTCCATCCCGGACATACAATAATGAGTTACATAAGTAACTTAATTTATACTAAATACAAAACAAAATATTGAGCTGCCATATCAAGCTCATGTATCTAGTAAAATATATAGTAAAACTAATGACTAAAATTTGAATAATACAACGAGAAACTTAACACTCTTATTAATAATTGGAAACCTATGTGAAGTAAACATCCAAATCTAAATATTCTTTAATACTATAGAAACATTTAGAGATCAACCATTTTCTTAACCTATTACGAAAAATATTCCTATTTAGTATTTTTATTTCTAGAGGTAAATGATTAAATATTCGAATAGCGGAAACAAATGTACCTTTTTCATACATTACATTATTAATTTGATAGCAAATATTGTATTTATGTTTATTGCGCAAGTTATCTAATCTCGAAGACGGCTCCAGCGATCGGGATGATTCTTTTTTGTTGAAAAGATAGATAGATAGATAAACACTTTTTTGCACCATAAAAACAAAACGCAAAATGATTACATACAACAAAAACAAAAATAAATTCTAACTTATGTAACCTATATGCTAAAAGAAAATTGATAGGCAAGAAAATTGATATAAAAAAAGATACTTTAGGGGTGGTCCCTTAAAAATTTGATAGATAGACAGATAAACTCTTTATTCTAACTCCTGTTACAAAAACAATATTAAACCTAACAATTTGGCACAATGGGCAGCCTTATCGCTAAAAGCGATCTCTTGATCTTGACTTGATGAGGATCTGATAAGGTTCTTCGGAGTGACGTATTGACGAGTTATTTATTTTAGCTGAACACAGCTGAGAATGCGGTATAGGTTCTGGGCAAGCCTACTCTACCTAATACATGTCCCAGGCACCATAGAAACTATTATGAAAAATTATAAATAGGTATCTATCAAAAGTTGTACTAACTGTACCTTCAAAAGTCTGAGTATTCCTTAGTGCCTGTGTATTTTTATCAAGCAATAATCAGTAGCAGCTTATAACTAGAGGATTCGTGGTGGCGCCGCAGTAGAAGAGGCCCATGCCTAATAGTAGGTTAATTAGGGGCTAAATTTTGATATTTAATAAGGAACACTGATTCGAAGGCATGAGGTAATTAGATGGTATCCATAATAATTATGATAACACTTAAACTCAAGATATAGATAGATTGATAGGTAACATCAAACACAGAAAGGTAGAAAATGGGCGGTCCTACCGCTAAAAGCGTCTTCTTCTAGGCAATCTTTGGATGGTGAATAACTGTTTCAGCTTGTAGAATATAGGTAATAGGTAAAAAATATTTTCATAACTTACTCTTAACCATTTTTAAATAGATTTATTTTTTTAAGTGTTCGAATTTTAAAATCGGTAAGCAAAAGGTTGCAAGTTAAAATCTCGCGCAGGGCATTTATGGAAATGCATTTTTCTTAAAATATTTCTTATGTTATCGTATTTTAAAATTACAAGCGACATAATAAAAACGTACCCAATGATCTTTGTAAGCCGATGGTAACAGATCCCAGGAGAGTAGGCAAGGCCCTCCAAACGGAATGGATAATTCAATAACCGTTGGAACGCGCCGCATAATCTACAAATTAGCAATACGATATTCAAATAAATAGATTTCGGTCTCGAACAAAGCTCGCGTCATGGGAATACATCGTAAGGGAGAGCGGTGTTTAGCGAATCATTAGTCTTTAATCAACGGTTGTATTAAATATTTGGTTGTCATTTTAAATTGAAACTTTAGAGCGAGAACTTAAGTTCGTTTGGATGTGGCTTTGCTCTTTGGTTTTATCAAGGAGCAATATTTAAAATGAAGACTTACGGTCAATTTAACAGACTTCTAAAAAAGGAGGTTATTAATTCTTTGTTTATTGCGTCGCAGAGTGGTAGTAAATTAGACTGTGTTGTTTTTATAGATTTATGTTTTTAGAATAGAATAGAATATTCTAGGTAAACCTACAGTACAGTAAAAAAAGGTTACCCTATTATAGGTTCAATAACTTTTATATTTCTGATTTGTCCATCTTTTGTTTCTGTTTAGATATTCTTTTAAGATTCTTTTGTCACGTAAAAAGGACTCGATTAAAAGGGTCTTATTGCGGAAAACAGCCTGTATACATGTCAAGATTCTTTTGTTGCCCCGGTGTTCGCTGACCACAGGCCTCTAACTAGGGGTCGTGCTTCAACCAAAAAAGGTTGTGGGTACTACTAGTTGGACAGAGACGACCTACTACCCTGCACTGAAAAAATCGACCCAAATCAAATAGTAGCTTACGAGTGGTGTAATTACGAACAATTGGGCTCAATATCAACATAATCTCGTTAGGGCATCATGCCTGTCAATTATATAGTAAATACCAACTGATCCGGCAATTGCTTACATTGGGACAAGGTTGTTGGTGAACTTGGGTGAAGGCGCTACTATCGGCAGTCCTCTGTCATCCAACTTATTCAACCAGCCAACCCAATGGTCTTCATATGCCTAGAGCTAGAGGTGATGCTGATCATAAATCATTCATAATAACATTACGATTTTAAGGGAACCTCTGAATTATCGAATAACATTTAGAGGAAATCCTACTAACTACCTAAATCTCGAATATTTCTTTAATGTAAATAAAATAACGAACACAAAAAAAATTATATGGTAAAAGTCAAGCCAAGTCTCAAAAAGAATTGACTTTATAATTTTCTGTCAAGGTTATTGGTAACTGTCAGTAAATTCAACATATCGATATTTTTTCGAATTCACAATTAACGAATTGTGGCCGCTAGAAGCTCTTGCCCAGGTACAATTCTAACTATAGAACGATTTAGTAATCGATTAGAAAAAAAGCCCTTAACAAACCTAATCCAACATGACAGGGAACATTATCTAGTTCCTATTTTGGCCACGTTCATTAGGATCCATGCTTTGTTGCAGTAGGTACCTGACTACATCGCTGGTGAAGGAAGTACAACGCGTGTGCAGTGTCTAATTGTTTCCGAGTCTCAACCGTCGTGTCGTCGCTCGTTCGCTCGTCTCCCATACTCCCCTTCATACGGACAAATGGTTAGACGGTAAATATTTTGGGAGAAGTTTCCAAACGAGTAGTTAGGGAAATGTAGAGACCATAGGAACTGTGGAATTACCCGTGGACTCACGAAATGCCGTGCCGAATTGAATAGGATAAATTATAAACTCTCGGTGCAGTTTTGTTTAATTAAATAAGTGCTTATGCATATTTGTGTTTGAATTACATTTTCTGAAAATCTGCGTAAGTCTCAATATCGGGATTAAAAATAGTCTATGTGTTCATCTAGGTCTCTACCAATCGGTTGAATCTATGTGTTCATCTAGGTCTCTACCAATCGGTTGAATAGATGTGTTCATCTAGGTCTCTACCAATCAGCTGAATCTATATGTTCATCTAGGTCTCTACCAATCGGTTGGTTCTATGTGTTCATCTAGGTTTCTACCAATCGGTTGAATCTATGTGTTCATCTAAGTCTCTAGCAATCGGTTGAATCTATGTGTTCATCTAGGTCTCTACCAATCGGTTGAATAGTTTTTACGATAAGTCTAACAAACATAGACATAAGTACTTTATTACATTTATATTACTACTAGCTTCTACCCGCGGTTTCGCTCGCCATTTCACCTTCTTAGGGGTGAAATTTCGAAATTCACTTTTTTTAGTGGATACCTACCTACATTTCATAGAACATATCCTGCCTCTTTCGTATAACAGTCAGTCAGGACTTTGAATTTTTTCTTTATAGATTAGTAGGATTAATCCATTATCCATATTTCGAAATTGTATGGAAGCCACAAAAATATACTCAAAATAAATATGGCAAGGCGACACGCGGGCATCCGGAAGCAATCTGCACGCGGGCAGTGTGCACGTGCGATACAATGTATTATGAATATGAGCCACGTGGCGCGTTCTATAATGAAATAGATATAGAACAGAGGTTTCTGTAATAATACTACTAATAATTGTCCTTTGAACGACTAATATTTGTCACACTGCACTCTTACTGCTACTAGCTTTTACCCGCGACTTCGTCTGCGCAGGAGTCGAAAATAGATAGTTTTGATCGCGGGCTTTGAGTGCGGCGACCGAATCAAGAAATTCCGTAACGGAGATAAAACCTAACACTCCCCACTCCGCCTAACCATGTAGCTCGGTCAAGCGTTCGCTTAACGTGTATGTTAATGGTACGACTGTACGAAGCTCGCACGATGCAATTTTTATTTTTATCGCTTACTTATGTGACCCAGCTGTAGTTTGTGCTTATTGTTTTGCGAAAAAATGATGTCCGCATATTGTTATCTACCTACATTGTATTTTTGACCTAGATAGCGTAAGTACCTACTACATAGTTACTTACCTAGGTATGCTGCGGCCCGATCGCCGTAATTCTATGATGCATTAGTCGAGTGCACGTTCACTTGACGCATACGCAACGTGCACAAACAATCGTCGGTATTGCCGTAAAATAAAGCTACGCGTAACCGTTACTTTAACTGCACGTCTACTTCACCTACGCGCTTCCTACGCGTGAAACAAGCTGTGTTGCCGTACGAAATTTGTGACTATCTTCCTTCAAAATTTACGCGACGTTTAGGTTTGCGTGACGTGAAATTACGGCAATACGAAACTATAGTTACGAAGCAAACGCAGTCAAAACGCGCTGCACAAGAATACGGCGATCAGCCCGCTGTTCCTTCATTGAAGCCTATCAACCTACTCTTCTCATAAACTATATCCTCTAAAGTTCTAAAGCAAACCAGCAACATTCGGTGTAATGCCACAGATAATACAATAGTTACATAATACATTAACAAAAATGGTGTAAGCTCTATGGGGTTGTAATGATTATTTATTCTGTGGTAATAGTTCATCATCCGATAATAGCGGATTAGTTTTAACCCTTTGTGGATAGAGAAAGATAGAGTATAAACATGTTGTATTTCTTACTCGGAAAAGGTTGCTTTCAACCCTTATCATTCGGAGGGAAAAGGGTAGTTTTTCGCTCGCGGGCCGTAGGTTACAATCACAGGTTACAACTTAAGGCGCTCTTCCAGTACCGTGTGTAGGTATTCACATTACCTTAGCCCCCGCTCTCAAAGACGTAGCGTGCTGCGTGCTAACTGTTATATTTGATCGATATGCAAAACATTTTAGCATTATTATCCACAAATATAGTTTCTAGAGGTCAAAACCTATCATTTGATTCATTTTTAAAAACAAACGTTAACTATTTTTTAATAAAACCCGATAATCGATCTAATAATTCTCGATTTTCTAACATTTTTTTATCGAACGAAGTTGTTCATATCATGTTTTCAACCACAATAAGCAAAAATATGGTTATTAAACTACAATATCCATTTATATCCAAATAACAAAAAAAGAGTATTTGATTACTTAGAGTTGCTTAAAACAAAGGTCGATTTTGGGAGCTTTATTAGCACATGGCCTTACGGATGCATCATTGCATAGTCTTATAAATCTACCCGTTTATTTGGTCAACTAAAATCGAGTATACTTTGATAATTTCAAATACTTAAGTAACTATTAATAAACGAATCTGTTGTTTAGAGGCCTCGTCTTAGGCCCAGACCATAAATATGTACAGTCGGCTGCATAATTGCAGCCCACAGTAGAGTTTAAAAATTACTATTAGGTTTGATAAATTCATGAGTTAGAAGACAACTTTAACTAAAGCAGGTGCATAGAATCTTGCTTGTGTTGAAAACATTCTTATGACAGCCGTTTTGGAGCTCTACGGTGGGTCTGCAATTATGCAGCCGACCGTACACTCGGAAAACATACATTTACCCCAAGTGGTACAATATATGTTGAAAAACTAAACTTTTTCTCATATAACCATACTTATTTATTAATTCTTAGTAGGCAACTAGTTGAGAAAAAAGGAGAAAACTAATGTCTTTGGCAACTGGTTGAGTAGCAAGAATGTTTGTTCTTCTTGGGCAATTGGTTGTAAATCTCAGTTGCCAATGTGGCCGGAGGGGGAATGACCACATATGATTTTTTAAAGACATATACCTATTATAATATTGTTTTAGCTATCTACCGATGTATAAGTTGCGCCGCGTCGCTGCTCCCACAAAACTACAACCTTGGAGTCTTCAAGTCTAGAGTGAATAGGTACCTTCCCCTTCCCATCCCCTTCCTTAATTCTTGTCCATCCAAAGGTTGCCTGGAAGAGATCGCTTTTAGCGATAAGACCGCCCATTGTGCCATATTGTAAGGTACTAAATATCAATTTTCTTTTAGCACATAAGTAGTTATAAGTTAGAATTTAATCAATAAAGTGTTTATCTATCTATCTATCTACCTTCTAAACGAGCATGCTACATCCTCGACCTCATCTTCGTTTCCAATCAGGTGAGATGAGGTCAAATGCAAGCCTATTTAAAAAAAAAAGTTAAAGCATAAAGTAAATTGGCGTTCCACACCCGGCGCGGCGCTTTCTTTTTAAAAATGTCTAGTTCAATAAACATTAAAAGTTACAACTGATTACAACACACTCAAATTACAAAAACGGAAAAATATTGATGTTTTAAAAGCAAGCAACCCCATCGTTTATCGCACCAGGAGGCGAGAGACCGCGAGGTACTCAATATAATATTCACATCACACGTTCAACAAGCCCTTCGTTTTATACTAACAACCACTTTCGCCATCACTCTTGTCAATTTATATTTGCTTGCAATCAATGTAGGCGTCGAGACCTGACGAAAGGAGCATTCAAGTGAGAGACTTCTTGGATAGAGACTTTAGCGAGGGGAATTATCAACTATCGTGGCTCCTTTCTCTCTAACATGGTAAACTGTCCGAGGGTGGGTTGCAGCATACGTCATAAGTGCACTATCAGAGACTTTAGCGAGGGGAATTATCAACTATCGTGGCTCCTTTCTCTCTAACATGGTAAACTGTCCGAGAGTGGGTGCAGCATACGTCATAAGTACACTATCAGAGACTTTAGCGAGGGGAATTATCAACGATCGTGGCTCCTTTCTCTCTAACATGGTAAACTGTCCGAGAGTGGGTGCAGCATACGTCATAAGTACACTATCAGAGACTTTAGCGAGGGGAATTATCAACTATCGTTGCTCCTTTCTCTCTAATATGGTAAACTGTCCGAGAGTGGGTGCAGCATACGTCATAAGTACACTATCAGAGACTTTAGCGAGGGGAATTATCAACTATCGTTGCTCCTTTCTCTCTAATATGGTAAACTGTCCGAGAGTGGGTGCAGCATACGTCATAAGTACACTATCAGAGACTTTAGCGAGGGGAATTATCAACTATCGTTGCTCCTTTCTCTCTAATATGGTAAACTGTCCGAGAGTAGGTGCAGTATGCGTCATAATTCCATTAACAATTTGCTACAAACTATACAGCTATGTAAAGTTATTTAAGCAAACTATGCGGCTATGTGTGTGTGTATTTATAACAGGATCCCTGAAAACATAAAAAGATTGCCTACAAAGTTATTTTATCGAAAACTCAAGTCTTCGCTATTGGAAAAGGTATTTTATTCTTCCTGGGTATCTATTTGATGGCACCTACGTTTCATTGACATTTATTTTTCTAATACAATTCAATAATTTTGACATTTTGCAATTAATAGTATTATATAAAAGTATGTACTATAAATTTGTATTTGCATGTCAATACATTTGACTAAAGTTGAGAATCTGTATAATAATATTTTATAAGATCTTATTAATGTACCAACTTGCTTTGTTCTGAATGACTGACTGATGGTTCAACGCACAGCCTAAACCGCTGATCGTAGAGACCTGAAACTCGGAGGGCGTGTTCTTTGTATAACGTAGGCATCCGATAAGAAAGGATTTCCCAAAATTCTACTCTTTAGGGGGTAAAAATGGGGCACAGTTTGTATGGTATCCTTGGTCCAATTCTGCGCGGACGAAGTCGCGGGCAAAAGCTAGTAATACTATAAACAAGTATTGGACTTACGACCTTCTATTAGACGTTACACACAAACTTATATACTTGAATTAAAAGTATTCAGTGTGATTATTATTTTCAACATGTTATGTCTTCAGTTGGCCGAGTGGTATAAGCCGTCACCCGCTACACCAACCGACGTGGGTTCGATCCACAGGTTACGTTGTTATAAGCACAGGATTTTAATGTAAACATTACAGTGGCGGTGCACTTTTGGTCGTCGATTGTACACCCGTCAATGGTCTCCCGGGTGAGACGTGCCCCGTAACCAGACCCGCTCGCTCGCCTCATAATGCTACATAATTCAATTGATTCTCCGACACTACCCGCACGCTTCCTCTAACTTCGTTTCAACGTTTTGATATCGGATCCGCAGTTTTGATGCTTACTTGTGCAATACTTCCCCTTCGGTACGAAATAAAAGGTAATATTTACAAATTGAACGTGTATTCAACATAATAAATTATATTTCTAACAATAAAACAATGTAACTTAGTGTTGGTAGGAGACAGCGGGTGATGAGAAGCTGACGTGGCCGAGAGGTGCAGCGTACGCTACCTTAGCTACGGCGGGGGCAGCGTAGGCGAGCTTGGCAACGGGAGCTTGAGCGTAGACAGTTTGAGCCGGGGCGTGAGAGTACACTGTTTGAGCCGGGGCGTGAGAGTAAACTGTTTGAGCCGGGGCATGAGAGTACACTGCTTGAGCCGGGGCGTGAGAGTACACTGTTTGAGCCGGGGCGTGAGAGTACACTGTTTGAGCCGGAGCGTACGCCAGTTTAGCGACTGGGGCCTGAGCGTAGGCGATCTTGGTAACTGGAGCCTGAGCGTAGGCGAGGGGAGCGGGCGCTAGGACCTTAGCGACGGGAGCTGCGATAGGTTGACCCTCGTAGCGGACGACAGCGTTGAATCCATTGACTTTGTCCGATGTGTACTCGACGATGCGGTGAACACCATCAGGTTGAACAAGAGAATATGAGCCTTGGACGGCGTCACCGGCGCGGGTCTCCTTCTGCTGTTTGATATCACCGGTGTGTGTGTCGTGGACGGAGTAAGAGAATTCGTAGTGTGCTGGGGCTTCGGGCTCGGCGTACGCCAACTTGGCGACGGGGGCAGCGTAGGCGAGCTTGGCGACGGGGGCGGCGTACGCTAAGGGAGCCTGAGCGTAGGCGTACTTGGCTACGGGAGCGGGAGCGTAGGCCAGTTTAGCCAAAGGCTGGACGGGAACAGCTACAGCCGCCGCTGCGGCCACCAGGCAAGAGAGGACTGCGAACTGAAAAAAAAGCAAATGTAAATTGATTTATATATACGTAGATCAAGTACCTATCAATATTTCTAATTTTCGAATCACTTTTTTATGGCATAAGAAGCTTTTGAATTAATTTAGCCCGGTCCCTGAGCTGAACGTTGATTTTTCAGTCAGTCAATCAAGTCTTTAAATTTTATACTTATAGACTAACTTTTGCCCGCGACTTCGTCCGCGTAGAAATCTAAAATGGTTCTAATAGGTTTTTTATTGTACCAAGGGATCACGTTGTCCCATACAAACTTTTTTTACCAAAATTTCAATTTCGGTAAATCCTTTCTTATCGGATGCCTATGTCACACAAAGAACACACCCTCCAAGTTTCTAATCTCTACGATCAGCGGTTTAGGCTGTGCGTTCATCCGTTAGTCAGTCAGTGAGGACTATAAATATTACATTAATAGTTTAGAATAGATTAAAAGGGGGTCCATACGCCAACGACCTTGGTACACAGCCTACTAAATAGTTACTGAAAATTGTCGATTGTTACGAATGTGTTTTGTTTTTCTCAAAAGTGTTGAGATGGAATTGTAAGTGAGATTTTTATCGACATTTTGGTATGAAATGACAAGGAATTTTCGTCTCAAATTACCCCAAAATATCGGTAAAGATCTAGTAAAGCACTTTTGAGGAAAACAAAACACATTCGTTACAATCAACAATGTTAGTTGCAAGCGACGGGTTTTTGTGGGGCGTTGCGTTTGACAGCATAAATAGCTTTAACTGTAATTACAATACACAGACTACTCACTTTAGCTACCATGTTGATTGGTATATTGTGACTTAATGTGCTTGAATATTGTAACGGTGTGCTTTTATAGTAAGTAGTAGGAGAGACGCACTTGTTCCGAAGGTACGTCGTGCCCGCGGGCTGGACAACTGGATTAAACGTATTTACGTCATTCATTCATTCGAGGCTTTTGTTTCGATACGTAGAGGTTAAGAAACTAATTCCAGAATTCCGAAATAAATAAACATAAAGCCCCAAGCTGAGTAACTTGTGGTATGGGTGCTAGTCAACTGATATACTACTATATACTTGTACTTGAATACAGGCTTTTTTTCGCTATTGGACCCTTTTTAATTGGGTCCTTTTTTCGTGAGGATGGAGTAGGCTTGCCCAGCACCTACTACCCTCTCAGCTTAGTCGACCAAGTCCAGAGGAGAGAACTTGTCAATACTTCTGGAGCCAACTAAGCCGCGGGTTTCATCACGATGTTTTCCTTCACCGTAAGAGCAATGTCAATTAGCGCACATAATTTTTTCTTAAGAAAAATACATTGGTGCACGGCCGGTCGGAATTCGAACCCAAGATCTTCAAAATGAAAGTCGAGGTATCTACCACTAAGCCAACACCGTATTAAATATACTTTTCTTTTATATTGTCTGAATATTTCAAAATAAACATTAGCCAACTAACCGTTCTCAAACAATGGCGTGACCAAGGGGAACACAAATATCACTTCATCGAATGTGCCATAATCAAAATGACCACTAACTTAATTAAACTTTTAACCAAAAACAGCCTCTTTTGACGTGATAACGTCTTATAAATCGATAAACACCTGCACTCACAAAAAAGTGCGACGTCATGTCACGTAACCGTTATTGACAAGGTAACCATAGAAACGTATAACAGTATGAAAAAAGGTTCGATACAAAAGAGTTCTTATTTTTTACATATGATAGGTTAGCGTTTGACCACTATCACACCTGCCTGCTGATGGTAGGTGACGATGTGGTCTAAGATGTAGTACGCTTTCCTAGAAGATACCTATTTACCCCCAAATTTGAAGAACATCTGCATTCACACAAAAGTGTCACGGTAATATTGTGTGACGTCATGCATCATGGTAATATGACCAGACGCGTCATAGTAAGTTAGGAAACAGAGTATTTAATAATAATATCGATCATCTGCCCAGATGCCCTTGTATTATGGTGTGACGAGTGACGAATAGAAGACATATACCTATTATGTAAAGGTTTTTTTTTTTTTAATTTAACTCTATTTTTCATCGTTTTCTATGATTTATCGCGTAAAATTATCGTCCGTAAACCGACTTTACAGACAACCATTTGTTTTTTTTTTACTATTGGACTGATTTTGTAGAAACTTTGTAATCATAAATCTTTAGAAGTAACATAGGGTGGGTTTTTTTACCTATATTTCCATGAGATCGGAACTTACGCGGTTGAAACAGCGGGCTACTACTAGTATAAAAACAATTTCATCTAATTTATTTACTTAGTTAATTTTAAACCGGTTCTTTAGCAAGATTAAAACTGTAACAGTCAGTGCAATCTCAATCAATGATTGCATTGCGATGATATAACATAATGATAAGCGTTATTTATGTAGTAGGTAGTAAGTAACTACTTGCAACTTGACACTTAGTACAATTGACACTTAGTGCAAGGTTTCTAGGTTGTTACATTTGACACTTGTGTTAAGTGGGTAACATACCGGGTTCTTAACCATACAAAAAAAATAGAATATTTATTATTTATTTATTCTATTTTGTTCTTTCATTGTAGTTTTTAAGATTTATTTATTTATTTGTGTATTAATTTGTTTGTTTGTTTAGTTATTTTTTTTATTGATGTTTTAATGTATTGTAATTTTCTTTTATTTACCAATTTTTATATTTGTCAGTTTTCATATATTTTATCAATAAATGACATTATTCTAGTTATATTTTATTTTATTTAAATTGGTGGAACACCTGCATTCCAAAGGTTACCTGGAAGAGATCGCTTTGAGCGATAAGGCCGCCCTTTGTAACACTTAGACTTAAGCTTTGATTTTTATTATTAATGTTATTTGAAATTGGTGTTTACAATAAAGAATTTATCTATCTATCTATCATTCATAAAAAAGTGTGACGTCATGTCACGTTACCGTTATCGACAAGGTAACCATAGCTACGTAAGTTGTTCGCCTAGACGTCTAGAACCGCCACTTTCGTATTAAAACTCCTTCGCTGAAACAATTTTAATAGTACCGTGGCAGATAAGCTGGTCTCACTTTATAGGTTAAAATTTGAACTAGATAGGTAATTGAGCAGTATCCCATCTACACCACTTCAGCACACCACTCATCTCACAATTCGTATCTGTTTGTTTGTTATAATTATGAATATGTAGTGTGCTTCTTGTGGTGCAATAAATGAATATCCATCTATCTATATTTAACTAGCAAACCCGGCGAACTCCGTTTCGCCACCAGATTTTCCAGAATTTTCTTTGCTATAAACCACACGGAGCCCGAGACCTTTCCAACGAATGCAAAACCGTGGAAATCGGTTCGTGCGTTCTGGAGTTATAGCGTCAGGAAGGAAAACCCGACTTATTTTTATATATTAGATTTTAGAAAAATGTACTTTTGATAAAATATAAGTCTAATTTTTGCAAACATTCCCCCAAAATATATTTTCACCAACTTTGGTATGACCTTTTTAAGGTTAAGGTTATAAGGGTGTTTAAGATTCAATAAAAACCTGGCGAATAAAGGTCTACGAGTCTTGTCATTGAACGTGAAATTATTTTAGTCATTATTTCCCACGATTAAAGATAATTTAAGTGAGTAGGTATAATTTTATTAACGAAAATTTGTAAATGCAGATGTAAACTTGCCTTCATACCGACGAATAGGTTTATATTAATTGCTTTGCAAAGTCTAATTTAGTTTTTAGTAGTCTAGTAATTATTTTATTGTTACGCCGATTATTAAATTAAGTGACATTTTTATTGGAAGGAAGTTCCTTATCGCGCGTTGCGAAAGGGAGCTTAACGGAAAAAATTAAGACCAAAAGTTGTAACGACTCTTTTTGATTTTATTACAATTCCTTCACTAATTAATCGAAAAGAACTTCGTTCCATCCGAGTGTCCGTTGACACCTCTCAAGTTTTTTTATTGTTATTTGGGCCATTTATACGATAAAGACGGCTTGTTTTCTCTGACTTCGTAATGGGAGTTTTTTCGTATAGCAAACGTTATCATGTTTGCGTCAACGAGACAATTATGTGGGAAATTATAGCTTCGCAATACGTCTGCGAGGGGGTTTTTCAACTTTCCATACAATTTTCTAGTTTACGCTTACGTGTTGGCGTTTGCTATGCGAAAAAACTCACACTACGGGTACATCCCAGTTATTTCTGCAGTCGATCTCAACAGGGCGACAGATAATGCAGTTAACGTAACTAACTAAGTTTTGGGCGGGGGTCTTTGACCAAAATATATTACCGCAGTTGACACGAAGAAGAGAAGATACGAAGAACAACAAAAAAAAATCGCGAGCCGGATTTAAGACATTCCTTAAGAGGAAAGAGGGGCATAGTCATGGCATAGTCAAGGCAGTTATAGGTTGTATGGCACAAAAATATTTGTGCTAGTGTCATTATCTAGGGAGGAAACAGTCGACTACGTTTGTATGGAGAGAGCGCCGGTCCTCTTTCACCTTAACAAACTTAGATAAGAAGGTATTCGCTATCTAAATTGTTTCCAATCATTTATTCTGTCGTAAGATGAATCGAACAACAGCATCATTAATTTTCCTGGAAAACAGCAGTCAAAAGAAAATACCCAGTAGGACTTGTACTTGTATACGGGCTGTTTTCCGCCGATAGACCATTTTTAATTGGGTCCTTTTTGCGTGAGGATGGAGTAGGCTTGCCCAGCACCAACTACCCTTTCAGCTTAGTCGACCATGTCCAGAGCAGAGAACTTGTATACTTCTGGAGCCAACTAAGCCGCGAGTTTCATCACGATGTTTTCCTTCACCGTAAGAGCAATGTCAATTAGCGCACATACATTTTTCTTAAGAAAAATCCATTGGTGCACGGCCGGCCGGGATTCGAAACCACGACCTTCAGAATGAAAGTCGAGGTATCTACCACTAAGCCAACACCGCTCTACCTTCCCAGTAGCAATGTATTCTCTAAGCTTGAACCCAGACCGCAGTGTGAACACCGATCAACATGGCCAATTAACTAATAGACACTAAACAGGTTAATCCACATTTATAATTTGAATCCAAACGCGTGGTTGCTGCCATTGCTCCGAATTTCATACAATTGCCAAACTATATTTACTATTTACATAATCTTGATCTTGAGTAAGACGTACCTATCTTGTAGGTACTCTTGTTTTACGCTTGTCATTGATGTACTAGGCACTGGCAGAGCGGTTTGACCCGCGTATTCCTCGATTCGATTGCGTCTGGGTTCGAAAAAGTTCCCGTAGTAATAGAGAGATAATTAGGCGTCTTTGAAAACTATTGTTTTTTATTTATATTTCAGTGTGTGTTTTAATTTTATGTTAATGTTTTATGTCGAAGAACATTGTGGTAGTTTTTTTCACGGTTATCATTTTGTCCTATTTGTGTAAATATTAAAATTATATTCGAACTAAAAATACGTTGATACCCTACTCACACTAAGCTCTATTTACACATGGTAGACGTTCCAATTTCGCATCCAAAGCGACACGCTGCCACCTATGTCGAACTCTCTGCCCGCGTCGCTGTTCCCTCAAAACTACAACCTTTGAGTCTGCAAGTCCTTCTATGCGAGCATGCCTTCGACCTCATCGTTGCTTATTTTGTTGCTACAGGACGTCTACTGCTGAACATAGGCCTCCCTCAAACACTTCCAGAGCGATCGATCGTATATCCTCTGCTTCCAATCTTTAAGACTTTTCGCGACCTTAATTAAGTCGTCTGTCCACCTAATCAAAGGTCGTACCAAACCTATTTTATAAAAAAAACTAGCTGTCCCGGCAAACGTTGTTTTGCCATATCCAAATTTCCCGCTTTTTTTTTAGAAATTTTTCCTGATGTTTCTTTGCTATAAACCTCACGGAGCCCGAGACCTTTCCAACGAATGCAAAACCGTGGAAATCGGTTCGTGCGTTCTGGAGTTATAGCGTTAGAAAGGAAAACCCGACTTATTTTTATATAGTAGATAGTAATATATACAGCCAAAAACATAAACCTCTCTTTTAGATTCGCCGTAGTCGGGTAAAAAGCATCTGACCTGATACCAGTGTCAGTGAGTCAATGAGAGTGAAATATTTCATCATATTACAGACGGATTGTTGAACTTTTTATGGTCTCATGCTTTCGTAGTCAAGGCAAGTGACCCCGCCAAGTTCTGAGATAAATATTTCAAGAAAACTATTAACCCGAACTCAATTTGGTTAAATACTCTTTAAATATCAAATTAAAACTGGCAAGTTAAACTTCATTATAAATGATGAGATGATATATAAGAAAAATATCGTCATTGCGAAGTCATTAAGGCATTCATTACATACCTGCAACCAACAAAAAAATATGTTTAAGTTTATTTTGTTTGCAGTGAATTCGAAAAAAAAGATGAAACAATAAAAAGTAAAAAATGTCGTATTTTTTAAATATTTTCCCCGATAGTTTAAGTCATTTTGAACAGACAAATAATTTAAAAACCGGTTAAGTGCGAATTGGACTCGCGCACGAAGGGTTCCGCACCTATTATATTATAAATGTGAAAGTTTGTATGTGTGTGTGTGTATGTATGTATGTTTGTTACTCCTTCACGCTAAAACTACTAAACCGATTGCAATGAAATTTGGTATGTAGCTGGAGATCATCCAAAAATTGTGGTTGAATTTGACTATTGACATGCATAATTTTCATCCCAGCATTGAGTCACAGCTAATTATCCGAACTGCAGGTGAAGTCACGGGTAAATGCTAGTTACTTTTAAACAATTAATCCGTTTAACCATTTAATCTAGACCTACAATTTCGAAGAATCACTGTTCACATCGCAGTTCTAGTGAAGTGGTCAAAAAATAAAAGTAGTCTGGTGACTTTTGTGAACAGTGACCGTGGCCTTGGCCGGGTTGGAGTGGCTCGCCCAGTTCAAAAGTGTAACACGCGTTACCTATGATTAATGATTAAACTTATCTGTATGAATCTTTAGCGTCCAATAGGCTAGGTAGATTAGCTATAACTGTTCATTTTATGAGATACAGCCTGGTGACAGACATACAGACATACAAACGGACAGTGGAGTCAAAGGGTCCTGTTTTTACCCTCTAGGTATATAACCCTAAAAAGTGATTATATCTCAAGTAAAGCCATGACCCTAACTCCACATGGCCTAAATTTACAAGTCCTATATCCAAGTCTTGTTCAAAAGGCTTGGACGTTTTATGAAAATCAAAGAGTGGAGCGAGCGGTTTGAATCCTGGCCGGGCCGTCCATAAGATTTTCTTTTATACTATCACCATTGTTCATTCGGGGAAAGAAAACATCGTGATGAAACCCGTAGCTTAGTAAGCTGGCTCCAGACGTATTAGTTCTTTCCTCTAGACACGGTCGACTAAGCTGAGAGGGTATGTACGGTCGGCTGCATAATTGCAGACCGAACGTAGAGCTTCAAAACAGCTGTTATAAGAATGTTTTCAACACAAGCAAGATTCTAGACACCTGCTTTAGTTGAAGTTTAAAGTCTTCTAACTCATCAATTTATCAAACAAAAATATGCCAATATAGTAAATTTTGAATCCTACGGGAATTATGCAACCGACTGTACATTGTACATATCCCAGATACTATCAACAAGCGCCCTGAATAAAAATGGATTTTAAAGTTATTGACAATCTATTATAGGCGACTATGGAACTGTATTAAAATGGTTGTATATAATTGAATAAAAAGAGTGGGAGAAATTGGAACCTTTTTATATTTAGTGGTGCAATTTATTTTGATTTAACTTTAAAAGCAATCCTACCTAATAAAGCATTTTTATTATTTTATTACCTCATTTAAAGCTGTTTTTAAAGGAAATATTGTGCAATAATAATGCAAGGACTCTTTTAAACTATTTTAAATATATCTAGTTTATATACAAGTCAAAGTGTTGTACAATGGGCTTATTAGATTATAAATTTTTAAATCGTGACCGGTCTGGTATGTATAGAAATTAACTAACTATTGAAGGGAAATTGAGCAATCTACGACATGTCATGATACGTGTTTAGATGTAAAGATATTTACATAACAGAGAATTAGAGAGAGCGTCAGAACATTTTCAAACATTACTGCCGTTTGAAAATGTTTTGAGTCTGTTTCGTTCAAAAACCAACGAATATTTCAAAAACCATTTTTTGAATATAATTACGAATAAATAATTCTAATTTTTTATCTAATTTATTCAAATAATATTGTCGACCTTTGTGACGCGGCGGGCGAACACCTGCCTCCGAAACAGAAGGTTGTTGGTTCAATTCCTTTCTCGAATAAGTATTTATGTAGAGATATTTGTTTCTCGTCTGATTGTTTTTGTATGTACTCGTATAACTAGCAGCGCTCCGCGGTTTTACCCACGTAACTCCCGATCCCGTGGGAATATCGAAATATAAAATAGCCTATGGCCTTCCTCGACAAATGACTGGACTATCCAACACAAAAAGAATATTTCAATTCGAATCAATAGTTTCTGAGATTAGCGCGTTCAAACAAACAAACAAACTCTTCAGCTTTATAATATTAGTGTAGATATGTACGTTCAATATGTGTCATAAGTCAATTAGCAGTTGGCTAATAATACTATCAACAAGTATTGGACTTACGACCTTCTTCTTATAGACGTTACACACAAATACAAATAATTGAATTAAAAGTACTCAGTGTGATTATTTTTTTCAACATGTTAGCTATGTACTTAGTTAGGGTGGTATAAGCCGCCACCCGCTACATCAAACGTCGTCACTTTCGCTCGTTGCAATTTCCTTATCTACCTATTCCTTTCGTACTCATTACACGACATGAGCGAGATTATTTGTCGTGTTATACTTACCATCGAATACGCATTTTTATTAACTACCTTCTTTAAGTGTCAATGTATTGTACCTAGTTAAGTGTTTAAAATATTGTAGACTTTTGCATGCAGTCACTTTTCGTACTTACTCGCACACCAGACAAATCTTAGTGATTTTTGGTGTTTCGAATGTTTTTTAAGTTTTTTATATTGGTTTAAATAAAATTTAAAAAAAAAAAAACCGATGTGGGATCGATCCACAGGTTACGTTGTTATAATGTTCAAATAGTGCTGCACAGGATTGTTAACGTTACTGTGCCGGTGGACTTATGAACGTTGATTGTACCTTAATACCGCATCATCTTCCTGCTCTTATGCCAATTTATTATAGAGATATAGAGGAATTTATTTGTGGTCGCCGCAGTATGTCTTATTTCCATTCACTTCTATTGGTCGTCATCTCATCGTTCACATTCATCTCTCTCATGTCTTGCCTCACGCAGTCCATCCATCTTTTCCTCTCCATACCTCTACATTCATACTCATCACTCTTTTAGTCACATACGTCTGCTCTCATCACATGTCCATACAAACTCAAGCGGTTTCCTTTTATTTTTTCAGTAACCGGTGCCGGTTGAAAAAATCAGTCAGGACTTGAATTTTATATTGATTGGTGTTTCTTGCATCCCTACTGAAGAAAATATTTAATCCCTCTATTTCGCTGTATATATAATGTTAAATATCTTTGGTGTAAGATGTTGATATTGATACGTCAATGTGAGGTAGGGTAGGTTGTCTAATGTGGGTACTTGACCTTCGGCTTTCCAATTTTATGGCTCTTTAGCAATTAGTTACTTTTTTATTAATTTCACCGTCACTTATTTTAATTACTACTAGCAGCGCACCGCGGTTTTATCAGTGTAAGTCCCGATCCCGTGGAAATATCGAATTAAAAAGTGGTTTGTAATCTTCCTCGATAAATGGATTATCCAACACAAAAAAAAAACCATTTCGAACCAGTAATTCCTGTGATTAGCGCGTTCAAATAAACTCTTCAGCTTATTAATATGGAATATTAGTATGGATTATAAGTTTAATAATGTTTTTGATTAAAAGTTATAACGACAAATTATTATTGACCCCATTTCGAAGTAATTTTAGCTGGATTCATGAATATTAAAATTACTTTTGATGCTGTTTTTTTTGTTTGTAACGAATGGGCTCTGGACCAATTTTGATAAAACTTGTTTAGATATAATAATGAATGATTACTTCTTTCTCCTAATTTACTTATTACTACTTATTATTTTCATTTTCCTGTTTTTTTTTCTACCTAATAGTTTATTATCTAATCTCCACGGTTTTACTGTAAAATCTTTCCTAGACCCTCGAGATACAGGACGTGTTCCTAGTTCGAGCTCCGTTGTTAGCACAGGTTATTATATATTATTAGTGCTAATTACTTGTTGTATCTTTTTTGTTATATAAACCTTTTTTCATTTACAAAAATCTCTTCGTACTTATAAATATTTACACTGATATAGGTAGGTTCACAGTAAAAATATGTAGAGGAAGCTGTTCTTTGAAATAGTTATCAAAATTATATCTGTTAGTTATCAAGATCAGGACAAGTTACAAGACCATAGACTATCAGTCTATCTAGTCTAGCTAGTTAATAAGTTTATGAAAATACGAGGTGCCGTGGATTTACCCACGGTAGTGTCTCTAAGTGACATGATTTCCTACTAACACAGAATAACATATAGTTACTACGAACTACAAACATAAACAGCCCTTTTCACCCCTTCAGAGATAGAATTTCCAAAACGCTTCTCTTAGTGCTTACCTACGTTCTAAAAAGAACCCCTAAGTGATGTTTCAGAATCGTAGCTCTTGAAGTTTCAAATATATCTTGGTAAGTCTTTTTCTCGCTAGTATATAAGATGAGGATATATTGAATCCTTTGGTGACAGGCTATTTTTATCCCGATATTCAGAAGGGATTGAAACATACGCAGGTGAAACCGTGCGACACCAGTTAGTCTATCTATAATAGTAGCATCGTATCGTTGGTTCCGTCCATAGAGAAAGGATAATATCTAGAGCGTTCTCAACAGATTTTGAACGTTGGTTTGTTCTTAAATTATTTCTGTGAAGTTTCGTACGCTTAGTTCCTTACAAATTGTCAGACGTATTGTTAGAACCCTAGTATCTACGAGAAAGAATATTTCTTTGCGAAAATGATGAAATGTAATTCAAATCATTTTCCGACAGATGAACTTGACTCCTATTTAAAAGATTGGCCAAATATCGCAATGGACCGCGGTGTGTGAAGAAACTAAAGGGAGGCCTTTGCCCCGCAGTAGGACAAAAATGGCTGAATAATCTATACATATAATAAATCTGTAGACATCAAAAAATCTGTAATTGTAAGATATCCAGAAAAAAAAATACACAGGTCGCCTTAAAATCGTTAGCTGAACACGATAGGGTAGTTTTTAGAATTTTTGTCTGTTTGTCTGTTTGTCTGTCTGTTTGTTTGTTTGAACCAGGTAATCTCATAAACTACAGAACAGATTTTAACAAGGTCCACACAAATTTGTTCAGAATATATCAGAATAACATTTAGGCTATGTTTTAATTTAACTTTAATACAATAATTAAGATATTTGATAAAAAAAACATTTAAAAAATGTGAAATCGAAATATTTTCCGTAGTAAAACGTAATCGAACGTCAGAAGGGAACAGTACCCTTACCACGGGTTTTTTACGTATTCGATTAAACATACTATATTGAGTATTTACTATGAAACTTCCTAAAAATCAACTTACTAGGTCCACCCGTCTCTGAGAATATCGGTAGTGACACACCGACAGACAAACGTACAAAAGAGTGATCGAAAAAGGGTTTCTTTTTTTCGAGTTCTTCAAAAAGTCATGGTAGGAGTGCAGTACATGCCTCCGCTCAAGATGACAGCTGTCATAAAACCAAATAGTTTGCATTTAATACTACCTACGTGAAACTGAAAATGAGGTTAGTACAACGAGGTACTACTACATAATATTACCGCTCTCCTTTACCGAAGACCTCCGATGTTACACTTCTATCGCGCTTTTCTCCTGCTATAGTTTGAATTATGAGTTCAAGTAGCGGAAACCTTAGATAGTAAAAACAAAAAAGAATTATCCAAATCGCTCCAAGAGTTTACGAGTAATCAGCGAACATACATAAAAAATATATATATATACGTGACGAATTGAGAACCTCCACCTTTTTTGATGTGGGTTAAAAAATATACAGGTAATAGTCATTTGTAAAAATCATTTTTTTCCCAATGTTACGTAGCCCTGCCAGCTACCTAATAAAAAAAACTGGGTATTTTGGTCAAGAATTCAGAAAATTGGATTCATAGGACATCACGTTCCTCCAAATACCCCGTTTCCGAGACGCTTTAGATGTTTGGTGTGAAAGCATTTTTTGTTCAGCGTAATGCCTTCTATCAATATGTAAGGATCTCAATGTGCATCGCGTTATTTTAAGTATTAGTATTTGTTCTGTCCAATTGCCTTTCTTTTTAATCATTAATATTATTATTTGATAATAAAAACAATGTAAAATATTATTTGCACCAAAATAGATTATTATTTGCATGATGTTGGTGTTATAAATACTATAATAACCTCTTATATTATTAATTTAAGAATATAAATCAAGACACAAAGGTAGTTGATAATTATTTTTTCTTTAATTTACAAAAATCTAAAGATAACTAGGAAGACAAAGTATGTTGAAAGTTTTGTGCGTATAGAAATTGGACTTAGTTTCAGCTTATCATATTGTTGTGTATTATGTTTTATTTGTGAAAAATTAACAAAAATAGTATATTGTTACCCAAGGTGTGAAAGTCACTCATTGAGCCCCGAGACGGAGTTTGGTGCCCGAGCGTAGCGAGGGCGCTAATACTTCGAGGGAAGAGGTTGGGACCAAAGAGGTTATACATTATGTAGATTTTTTGCTTTTGCTATTTGTTTTCAACATGTTTTCAATACTCAAATACGTCGGTACTAACAGAAGAGATTTTTATAAATTAGTTTATCCAACACTGAGTGATGACGCGAAGTCCGTAGATTTCAATTACAGTTTTTGTAACACGGTTTGTCTAGAAAAGGTTATTTACACAAAATACACAATCATAAATGAAAAACCTAAACTTAACACAAAAACATAATAAAATAACAAAAGATAATACTAATTAAAATCATTCAAAATGCAAGCATTTCCCGCCAGTATTTTTTACTCAAGAAACGACACTGACCGCACGGTCACATAAAGCCACATCTGCAACATCTTGACAGGGCGCCGGTAGAGGCGCAGCATGGTCATACGTCGCTTTGACCATTTTCATCTTTACATTTATTTTATTAAATCAGATATCTTGAACTAAATATATCTACCTGAATTCGATTACTAAGAAAAAACCTATTATGTACTAAACTCTGGCAGTATGGATGAGCCGTGCGAAGCCATAATTGTTATTCTTTGGTGTTACCTAAATCAAGGAGGTTAGGTTTTTGAAGTCCCTAATGCGTAATGATACTGATACTGGCTACAAACACATTGCACAAGCCGCGCGAAGCCATAATTTAACATGACAGCTGTCAGTGAAAGCGATTTTCCCTAGGGCCGAAAGTTTTTCTTTCTACACGCTCTTCAGGCATCTTTAGACCTACTTTCGGAGTATGAGTAAGCCTAGAATAAGAATTGCCTTTGCCAAATCAATTAAACATATAGTTTAAAAACAATGTAACTACCTATTTTGTTTTTATAACTTACACCGAATGATAAATTGTATCTATGCAGAAAAATGCTAGGTATTCTAAATAACCAAAAACCACATCGCGAACGAAGTCGCGGGCAACAGCTAGTAATTAATAAATTACCTTGCAAACACGATAATCAGTTCTTGTTTTTAGTACATGTTCTTGAAAAGAATAAGCAGTACTTTTAATTTGATAATATTGCTTTAAAATTAAGAATACTGCAAATTATTCTCTAGCTTCTATAGGGGGAGGAATATTTCCTGCTTCGAAAACGGTTTTAAGGGTTCGTACCTCAAAAAGTAAAAAAAGGAATCTTTATAAGATCACTTTCTTGTTCATCTCTCAGTCTGTTTTTCTGTGTAATGGATGATGACTGATATTAGCGCTCTGTATTTATTTAGAAGAGTTGTTACTCTTAGGTGCCGTCGTCCCCTCGATAAGCCGGTCCGTTAGCTCTTGATTAATTTTCGGCAGTAAGCGGATTGCGGCCGGTCTATTACATTCCCTTTGCCAGTTGGTTGACTATCGAACCTCTACCCTACCTGAGATGAAAATATATTCATGATTAGAGGAAATAATCATTTGTTGGTTTAGTTATGAAAACGTTGAAGGGATTGGCTACCAAATAACCGTAGGTATAAAAACCTAAAGTAAATTTTAGTACTTACAAGTTTTCTCGAAAATGTAAATTTTCTATAGATGCACGTTGAAATTCATACCAAATACCAGAAATACTCAGTATTTGGTATGAATTTCAACCTGATACTCAGTATCTGGTATGAATTTCAACCTGATACTCAGTATTTGGTATGAATTTCAACCTGATACTCAGTATTTGGTATGAATTTCAACCTGATACTCAGTATTTGGTATTAATTTTAACCTGATACTCAGTATCTGGTATAAATTTCGACCTGATACTCAGTATTTGGTATGAATTTCAACCTGATACTCAGTATTAGGTATGAATTTCAACCTGATACTCAGTATTTGATATGAATTTCAACCTGATACTCAGTATCTGGTATGAATTTCAACCTGATACTCAGTATTTGGTATGAATTTCAACCTGATACTCAGTATTTGGTATGAATTTTAACCTGATACTCAGTATCTGGTATAAATTTCGACCTGATACTCAGTATTTGGTATGAATTTCAACCTGATACTCAGTATTTGGTATGAATTTCAACCTGATACTCAGTATTTGATATGAATTTCAACCTGATACTCAGTATCTGGTATGAATTTTAACCTGATACTCAGTATTTGATATGAATTTCAACCTGATACTCAGTATCTGGTATGAATTTTAACCTGATACTCAGTATCTGGTATGAATTTCAACCTGATACTCAGTATTTGGTATGAATTTCAACGTGCGTCTTCTAGGTCCGTCCACCCGTTTCTGAGAAAAACGGTGGTGACACACGGACAGACAGACAAGAAAGTAAGTTTATAAGGGTAACCCTTAAAATGAGTAATGCGACTGCGAGAATGGGTTAAATGCGACTGTAAAACATAATCTATCTAAAAATTATTTATGTGTTGTCGAGGAAGGCTATAGGCTATTTTATATTTCGATATTCCCACGGGATCGGGAGTTACCAGGGTGAAACCTAGGAGCGTTGCTAAGTCAAAGTCAAAGCCAACATTCTTTATTCCTTTGGATACTTAATACCTAGTACAAGATCACATGGACACGTCTTAAAAACTAAGTTAGGATGTATAAAATATACCGAAATAGAAGATTTATTTACTCCGACGCTAGCCGCAAGTAATCAAACCACAAGAGCCAATCATAGCGATCGTATAGAAGTCAATATCTTGTTACCTATTTATATCAATATCGGTATGGACCGGGGGTGGGTGAGAGAGGGAGGCAACGGTGGACCGCACCTGAATTATTCATACGAGCGCATAGTGATTTCATCTCATTGAATAGAGCTGGCGGCGACGCGGCCGTGATTACGATATGGATACCTCCGATCGTCCAGCACGTTGTATTGCCGACAATGGCTATGCAATCATATGTTAGATTCAAAATGTGCGATATTCTCGCGCAAAAATCACATCGATCTAGATGTGACAGAGTTCAAGCTTATCGCCCGCAGGTATATTGCGCTTATCGGAATATTAGTTAGTTGATCTGGGTAATCTCTGTTCAGGACGTTGATTCTATAAGCCCACTTGCGTGTAAGCGTATCTATACTAATATTATAAAGCTGAATAGTTTGTTTGATTGTTTGTTTGTTTGAACGCGCTAATCTATATATATAAAAGAAAGTCGTGTTAGTTACACCACTTATAACTCGGGAACGGCTAAACCGATTTGGCTGAAAATTGGTAGGGAGGTAGCTTACAATCAGAAGACGGACATAGGATATTTTTTTCGATATTCCCACGGGATCGGGACTTACGCGGGTGAAACCGCGGGGCGCAGCTAGTTACGTTATAAAATACTAGCTGTGCTCCGCGGTCCGCGGTCCGTGGAACCTGTGCAAGTCCCGACCCCGTGGGAATGTCAAAATGAAAATAAGCCTATAGCCTTCCCCGATTAATGGACTATCCAACAGAAAAAAACAATTTTTCAATTAGAACCAGTAGTTTCTAAGATTAGCGCGTTCAAACAAACAAACTCTTCAGCTTAAAACAGACGGACAAGAAAGTGATATGGTTCCTTTTTTTACCTTTAGAGGTACGGAAGCCTAATAAACATACATCCTCTTTATAATATTACTAGCTGCTCACCGCGGCTTCACCCGCGTAAGTCCCGATCCCGTGGAAACATCGGGATAAAAAGAATCCTATGTGTTAATCCAGGTCTACAGCTATCTAGATATCGAGTTTCATCGCAATTGGTCCAGTGGTTTTTGCATGAAGAAGTAACAAACATACATACACACACACACACACACAAACTTTCACATTTATAATATTAGTAAGATTAATAGATATCTATTTTGTGTGGTTTCCATTCATATACTCTTAAACAAACGCTATTTAGTTGAATTAGAACACATAAACCTGTTAAACGAAGAAAAATATATCTTAGCAAATTACGCGTAGGTAGATATTTATTAAATCGTAAACAGCCTAATTTGTCCACCTACCGATAACGGCAGGTATCGGTAACAAAGTAGAGATTGGTTTTTATCTGTGCAACGGTAGCAAATTGAATGTAAAGTTGATTTCCCTGCGGGTGCCCGCGTCGCCGCCCGCCCGCGCCGGCCGCGCGCATAATTCCCGCAAATTAAGCCGATACCAATTCACTTGTTACCGATGTAAATATTATTGATAAATGCCTCCCTTTATATAGTGAATTATCGTAATACATATAATAACAACGTGTTACGCAGTGCAATGTTATAAAATTCTACTAATCTATATCTTTCTAAACATATAAAATGCTTTGTCCTGACTGAGTGACTGACGGATCAACGCACAGCCTACTGACCGTAGACCTGAAACTTGGAGGGTGTGTTCTTTGTATGACGTAGGCATCCCATAATAAAGGATTTTCCGAAATTCTACCCCCTTAGGGGGTAGAATTTTGGAAAAAGGGGGACGAAGTAGCGGCCAAAAGCTAGTCTACACTAATATTTCAAAGGGACAATATTTTTTTTGTTTGTTACGTCTGTCTATCCTGGGTATTCCGACTGTACACAGTCGGAATACCATTTACCTGAACCCCACGTGACCCAGAAGCTCACTCAGGGTCTATAAACGTTGACCTGGTGGTAGATACCTCGACTTTCATTCCGAAGGTCATGGGTTCGAATCCCAGATTTTTCTTAAATCTATGTGCGCTAATTGATATTGCTCTTACGGTGAAGGAAAACATCGTGATGAAACCCGCAACTTAGTTGGCTCCAGACGTATTGACGAGTTCTTTGTTACACGGTCGAAAACCGCGAACGGATGAAAGGATAAAACCGGGAAATTTAAAAGAAAATAAATAAAAAAATAAATAATTTACCTTATTATGAGGATAAAACCCAGCAACCTATACATCGTTAGGCAAATATTAAGAGAAAATGAATAAAAATAAATATTTTACCTTTTTATGTTTTTATTTTCTTTTCATTATTATTCTTTAGTATTGGACATTCGTAGACATTAATTGTATTATCTTTAGATACAGATATGAGCTTGTTACCATCGCAGTTAAACTGAACACTCCAAGCCTGAAAATAAAATGTACGGTTAAGGTTAGAGGGTACCGGCGCTCTCTCCATACAAACGTAGTCGACTGTTTCCTCCCTGGATAATGACACTAGCACAAATATGTTTGTACCATAAAACCTATAACTGCCATGACTATGCGGCAACAGAGATACTACATCTGTGAAATTTTCAACTGTCTAGCTATCACGGTTCATGAGATACAGTCTGGTGACAGACAGACAGAGGCGTCTCAGTAATAGGTCCTCGTTTTTACCCTTTGAATACGGAGCCCTTAAAGGGCTTCATTCATTATGAACCTTAAAATGTTTAGTTAATCATCTATTCGTTTAGATAATATCGTTATTTGACGGTTGTGCCGTCTGTCTATTTCAAGAGAAGGAATTGCCAAGATTTTGGAAGGTTTGTAAATTGATTTTTTTATTATTTTCGTGTCTAATTGGCTAGTAATTGATGTATTGGAATATAATCTGTCTGTAATACCATATTTCTTGTTTATTTGGTGAATTCTGAGACGTTTCCTTATACAGGGTTATTGGTAATTATACTAGCAAGCCGTTGAGGGCTACTTCTGTGCACCTAAACAAAAAACTTTTGTTCTACGACTTTTGAAAATTCGAACATTTCTTTTTTGAAAATTTTGAGGTTACCTGAATATCAGCTGTTCCTTGCACGAAGAGGTCATTAACCTTAAAATTTTACTTAATTTTTTAAGTTTATCTACTGTTCTTAGTCTCAATAACCTTTGTTTTAAAAAATCAGCTTTTTTCGAATTTACATAAACTCAAAATTTACATTTTTTTTTTCGAATTTCTAATAGTCGTAGACTATTAGAAATTCAAAAACAACGGCTTGCTAGTATAATTACCAATAACCCTGTATATGATAGCACAAAAATAGCTTGTTCCTAGAGATACCTACTTAGTACGTGTATACTTATGGATTAATTTGTTATGTTATTGTTCTGTATAATTTTTAACCTATTCTTTTGTTTACCTACAACTCACTGGTGGACGGTCAAATTCGAAAGAGTTTAAGTTTTACTTTCGCCATTTACATCCATTTTACATCTCACTTGTCCCGAGAAATTATAAAGTGTAAATTTCTAATTGTTAAGTCGGTGTCCCGCGATACAGGCTCTGCCTCGTGCGGGTACCCAAGGGCATTTTAATATTTGTAAGCTTTTCTCGAATAAATATATTATTATTATTACTTTTAAATTTTGGTCTAGATTAAGTTTTTCATGTTGGAATAAATAAATAAAAATAAAAACACGTGAAAATAAAATGGCGATAAAACATGAGAATCGGGATACTTCTCTGATTTTCTTCTACTTACCACATTAGTGTGTTCATGGAAGGCATGCAAAATGTTCATTTCAGCCAAATGTATAACTCTGACTGTACCATCGACGGTGCCAGTAGCGATTCGATACCCGTCTCGGGTAAAACATACGCAAACCACCCAGCCTTTATGGTCTACACTCTTTTGTAGATTTCCACTTGCACTGTGAAAGTAATTTAATAAATTAAAGAAAAAAAATAACAACAAATGTTAAAGTTTATTTGATTTTATATTTTTGACGTGATAACGTCTTATAAAACCGATGAACACCGTACTGCACTTGCAGAAAAGTGTGACGTCATCCTCACGTTACGGGAACGTGAGCATTATTGACAAGGTAACGGACGATAATACGACTTCGTTATCATGTAAAATTATCGTCCGTAAACCGACTTTACAGACAACCAATTATTTGCCACCCGCGTAAGTCCCGATCCCGTGGGAATTTCGGGATAAAAAGTAAGCTATGTCACACTCAATGAATCGATGTACCTATCTTCTTGACAAATAACAAAAAAAAATGTCGCGGTGTAGTTACCAGCCTCCTAAACGGCTGAACCGATTTGTATGAATTTTTTGTGTACATTTGACAATCGAACAACATCTATTTTTTATTTTTTCTTTTAAATGGCAAAACAACGTTTTCCGTGTCAGCAAGTATTACCTACTATAGATATAGACAATTTCCAACATATTTCATATTTTATCGTTACAGCAGAAAAGAAATAAAAGAAAGAAAGAGGCACTATTTTAGTGTACTTAACTGTAAAATATTTGCCGTAAAGCGAATCTGTCATAAAGCGGATCTGTCATAAAGCGAATCTGTCATAAAGCGGATCTGTTATAAAGCTAATCTTGTCATGAAGCGGATCTGTCATAAAGCGATTCTGCCGTAAAGCGGATCTGTCATAAAGCGATTCTGCCGTAGAGCGAATCTGTCATAGATTCTGCCGTAAAGCGAATCTGTCATAAAGCGATTCTGCCGTAAAGCGAATCTGTCATAAAGCGAATTTGACAAAAAGAGAAAAAATGATTTGAATACCTACGTATCATAAACATTAACTTTTCCATCATGAGAGGCAGTTGCTAGAAGCTTGGAATTATACGAGAACACCAAGTTCCTGACTGAATCCGTATGATCATCTACAGTATGTATCAACTTTCCTTGGGCCACGTCGAATACGTATACTTTGCCATCAACTGATCCCGCTGCGATGTATTTACCATTGGGACTCTAAAATTGAGAAATACAAATCTTCTATAAATATTAAATGACTGACGGATCAACGCACAGCCTAAACCGCTGATCGTAGAGACCTGAAACTTGGAGGGTGTTTTCTTTGTGTGACGTAGGCATCCGATAAGAAAGGATTTTCCTAAATTCTACGCCTTAGGGGATGAAAAAGGGGGGCAAAGTTTGTACGGAACAACGTGATTCCTTGGTCCAATCCTATTTTCAGAACCATTTTTAACTTCTACGCGGACGAAGTCGGGGCAAAACCTAGTCTTTACTAGTATTATAAAGCTGAAGAGTTTGTTTGTTTGTTTGGACACGCCTTTGGAACGAAGTCGCTTCGATTTTAATTATTTTTTTTTCATAAATGGGAGATTGATTTCTCTTACGGTTTTTCGTTTCACATTTTCGTAATGCGTAAATTTTTTCCTCGGCTAGGTCCTCTCGCCAACCTGCGATAACTTGGCTGTTTTTTTAAAGTTAGTTTTCAACACTCTACTACTAGTCTCTACTAATCTACACTAATATTATAAAGAGGAAAACTTTGTTTGTATGTTTGTTTGTTTGTACTGAATAGGCTCAAAAACTACTGGACCGATTTTAAAAATTCTTTCACCATTCGAAAGCTACATTATCCACGAGTAACATAGGCTATATTTTATTTTGGAAAAAAATAGGGTTCCGTAAGATATTTGGGTTTTTCGGACACAAGGTGTAAAAAATCAACCAGAAAAGTTACTTATTTTGCGTACGCTGCCTAAACTATAAAAGATAGAACCATAAAATGTTCTAATTAATTGTAGATCTTATAAATATCTACAAAAAAGTCCGCGACACACTATACCCATCTATGTCGAGTGAGGCACAGCAACCATTTTTTTATTTAAAAATCTTGAATTTTTTTGGACTACATTTAAACGCGTTTATTTTACTCATGCTATTAATCCTTATCAAAATAAATGATTTCATCACTAAGAACAGTTTATGGAGATAATATTTGGTCTTTGAATGATTAAAATTGGACGTTTGGTTTTGAAGTTATGGCGAAATTAAAATATTACGATTTCTGCTGCACGGCCCGTTGCGAAGTGGGTGTCACCAAGGCGGGGGTGCGCGTGCGGGAGGGGAGAATTTATAACTCGGGAACGGCTAAACCGATTTGGCTGAAAATTGGTGGGGAGGTAGCTTACAATCATATATTTTTTTCGATATTCCCACGGGATCGGGACTTACGCAGGTGAAACCGCGGGGCACAGCTAGTCTAATATATAAAAATAAGTCGGGTTTTTCTTCCTGACGCTATAACTCCAGAACGCACGAACCGATTTCCACGGTTTTGCATTCGTTGGAAAGGTCTGGGGCTCCGTGAGGTTTATAGCAAAGAAAATTCAGGAAAATCTGGTGGCGAACCGGAGTTCGCCGGGTTTACTAGTAATATTATAAAGAGGGAAGATTTTTTTGTGTGTTTTTATGTTTGTAATGAATAGGCTCCGAAACTAATGGACCTATTTTGATGAAATCTAATATATAAAAATAAGTCGGGTTTTTCTTCCTGACGCTATAACTCCAGAACGCACCAACCGATTTCCACGGTTTTGCATTCGTTGGAAAGGTCTCGGGCTCCGTGAGGTTTATAGCAAAGAAAATTCAGGAAAATCTGGTGGCGAAACGGAGTTCGCCGGGTTTACTAGTAATATTATAAAGAGGGAAGATTTTTTTGTGTGTTTTTATGTTTGTAATGAATAGGCTCCGAAACTAATGGACCTATTTTGATGAAACTTGGTATGAAGATACATTAAGTCATTGACAGTAACATAGGCTACTTCTTATCCCAATATTCCTACGCGATTGAGAATTACACAGGTGAGACCGCGGAGCGCTGCTAGTAACAGTGATAGGTATGTTCTCGTAGCTTAACTTACCCAAGCAATGCTCATAGCGAACTTCCCTCTAGTATCCAGCATCCGTTCCTCTTTGCCCTTCGCAACATCATACAAGACTACCTTCCCTGTATGGCCACCGGTCGCAATTTGCATACCATCCGGTGAGAACACAACTTTCCACACATTCGTCGCTTTCTTTTCTATCTCGTGGACCTTAAGCCCGGAGACTAGCTCCCAGATGATTAAAGTTGAATCTAATGATGCGCTTGCTATAGCTAAAATGAATGAGAAAAACCAAATCACTACATACTACATAGCATAAAACAAAGCCGCTTCCCGCTGTCTGTCTGTCCCTATATGTATGCTTAGATCTTTAAAATTACGCAACGGATTTTGATGCGTTTTTTTTATAGATATAGAGAGATTCAAGAGGAAGGTTTTTAGTATATTAAACAAAATACCACGCGTACGAAGTCGCGGGCAACAGCTAGTGAATAATAAATGAGGAAAAACTTTCATTATATAATAGCTGCATAAACTGAAAATTAAAATCAGACAAACAAGGCAAGAAATCAAATTGGTTAAGTAGAAATCAAAATAACTGAATATAATATTATGTCTTTCAAGTAAACGAAATTGCATTCCTGTGTATCGGATACCTTGAGTGTAGTCAATTTATTGGCATTGAAGTAGTTTTTATTTAATTTTTGTTATTTATTGGTTTAATTTAAGGATCTTTTAAATAAAAAATGCAACTTTATACAAGTATTAGGTTTATAAAGGAATAATAAATAATACTACAAAACATAAAATAACGAAATATAAGTAAGATAGCAGCATTCCGCAGTTTCACTCGCGTAACTCCCGATCCCGTGAGAATATCAGGATAAAAAGTAGCCTATAGCCTTCCTCGATAAATGGACTATCCAACACAAAAATAATTTTTAACCAGTAATAACCATTAATAAACCAGTAGTTCCTGAGATTAGCGCGTTCAAACAAACAAACTCTTCAGCTTTATATATAAGTATAGATAAGTAGGATTTTTAACTTACTGTGTCCATCAGGGCTGACGTCGACCGAGACAACACCCATACCATGTCCCTTTAATGTGTGAAATAACTCCAATTTGTCGTTCTCAATTTTCCATACTTTTACAAAGCTATCCAAACCCCCAGTCACAAAGAACTGTTTGTTTTTATCACTAAGGAAATATAAAAATATTTAGGTTACTTCATGCACATTCATGTGTTTGACGACCCAGTTGGCACAATGGTCACCATGCCGGACTGTCAAAAACAGGGTTGCGGGTTCGATTCCTGCCTTAGACAAGTATTTGTGCTTAGATATTTGTCTGTGGTCTTGTTCTTTCTATGTAAAATAAAAGAAAAGTATTTAGGTAGTATATCAGTTGTTTAGCTCCGATAACACAAGTCTAGTTACTTAGCTTGGGGCTAGATGGCGATGTGTCGAATGTCCCGCAATATTTATTTGTGTATTTGCACGTTTAATGTAGTTTAGACATTCAATTAGCTTTAAATATACTTCTATTTCTATTAAAGTAGATGTACCGTAAATTCATGTCTAAAAATCTCGGTAATTGTAGCTAAAACTTACTGTGGTCGGTCTACGTGCTCCGTGAAAAAAACACCCAAATTTTATGTATCTAAAAACTAAGAATGAAACGTTAAATAATTATAAAATAATATTTTTATTTTGTACATTAACTCTGTAAGATATTAGGTAGATAACAAAATTGCTTGGTTCTCGATTTAGTTTCTTCTTGCGTTAATCATAGTTCCAGCGTCACAGACATAATCGGAACCGGTGATACTTTTTGCTTTATCACTCGCTAGGTAAAATACCAAATCAGCAATTTCTTCTGGATAGGTGACTATTCTCAAAACCGTATTTTGTTCAACAACAGCTTCAAAATTCAAATCTACACCTGCAGTTTTGAAAAGAGACGTTTTGACCGGTCCAGGGCTCACCGTGTTCACCCTAATACCAAATTCGCCTAATTCCAAGGCACAGTTCCGAGAAAATTGATCGACAGCCGCTTTCGATGCACAGTAAGGTCCGTATCCAAAACTGAAGTTGCCAAGTGTGATTTTAGCTGCAACGCTGGATATGTTGACAATATTACCCTTAGTTTTCTTTAAATAAGGAGCTGCTAAACTCGTGAGTAAGACTATCGATCGCACATTTGTGTTGAAGATAGAATCATAGATTTGCACCACTTTCTCATCGTCAACACCCATAAACGGCATAATACCAGCATTGTTGACGAGGACATCTATTTTGCCGAATTTTTCAATCGTTTTCTCAATGATTCTCTTCGCGTCTTCATCTTTACTCACGTCGGCGTTTATAACAAGTGGTGTCTTGCCAGTTTTGGAGATTTCTTCGGCGACTTCGTTGAGTTTGGTTTCGTTTCGTCCCACGATGGCAACTGAGGCAGCTTCTTTAGCAAAGAGGAGCGCTGTTGCAGCCCCGATACCGGAACTGCCCCCGGTAACGATCACAACTTTATTTGTAAAACTCATTTTTGAATTTTTAGAGATATTCGGTAGACAACGTCTTAACACTTGCACAATGGAGCAACTAATGCGTAAGAGAATTCGTAACCGAGATATATATATGTAAACTAGCTGTTGCCCGCGACTTCGTTCGTGATGTGGTTTTGGGTTATTTAGAATTCATTTTTCTGCATGGATACAATTTATCATTCGGTGTAAGTTTTAAAAACAAAATAGGTAGTTACATTGTTTTTACACTATATTTTTAATTGATTTGGCAAAGGCACTTTATTTACTCATACTTTGAAAGTAGGTCTAAAGATGCTTGAAGAGCGTGTACAAAGAAAAACTTTCAGCCCTAGGGAAAATCGCTTTCACTGACAGCTGTCATGTCAAATTATGGTTTCGCGCGGCTTGTGCAATGTGTTTGTAGCCAGTATCAGTACGCATTAGGAACTTCAAAAACCTAACCTCCTTGCTTTAGGTAACACCAAAGAATAACAATTATGGCTTCGCACGCCTCATCCATACTACCAGAGTTTAGTACATAATAGGTTTTTTCTTAATAATCGAATTCAGGTAGATATATTTAGTTCAAGATATCTTATTAATAAAATAAATGTAAAGATGAAAATGGTCAAAGCGACGTATGACCATGCTGCGCCTCTGCCGGCGCCCTGTCAAGATGTTGCAGATGTGGCTTTATGCGACAGTGCGGTCAGTGTCGTTCCTTGAGTATAAAAATACTGGCGGGAAATGCTTGCATTTTGAATGATTTTAATTAGTATTATCTTTTGTTATTTTATTATGTTTTAGTGTTAAGTTTAATCTGGTTTTTCATTTATGATTGTGTATTTTGTGTAAATAACCTTTTCTAGACAAACCGTGTTACAAAAACTGTAATTTAAATCTACGGACTTCGCGTCATCACTCAGTGTTGGATAAACTAATTTATAAAAATCTCTTCGGTTAGTACCGACGTATTTGAGTATTGAAAACATGTTGAAAACAAATAGCAAAAGCAAAAAATCTACATAATGTATAACCTCTTTGGTCCCAACCTTGTAAGAGGATCAGGTAGTATGGAGTCTCTCATTCACTCTCGTTATTAGAAAGAATTTTATGTTTATTCGTAATGAAAATCATGTTTACCTCGGGTTTGTTTTGTTTACCCAAGGTGTGAAAGTCACTCATTTAGTCCCTCGAAGTATTAGCGCCCTCGCTACGCTCGGGCGCCAAACTCCGTCTCGGGACTCAATGAGTGACTTTCACACCTTGGGTAACAATGTATTATTTTTGTTAGTTTTTTACAAATAAAACATAATACACAACAATATGATAAGCTGAAACTAAGTCCAATTTCTATACGCACAAAACTTTCAACATACTTTGTCTTCCTAGTTATCTTTAGATTTTTGTAAATTAAAGAAAAAATAATTATCAACTACCTTTGTGTCTCGATTCATATTCTTCAATTAATATTATAAGAGGTTATTATAGTATTTATAACAACAACATCATGCAAATAATAATCTATTTTGGTGCAAATAATATTTTACATTGTTTTTATTATCAAATAATAATATTATGTAATGATTAAAAAGAAAGGCAATTGGACAGAACAAATACTAATACTTAATATAACGCGATGCACATTGAGATCCTTACATATTGATAGCAGGCATTACGCTGAACAAAAAATGCTTTCACACCAAACATCTAAAGCGTCTCGGAAACGGGGTATTTGAAGGAACGTGATGTCCCATGAATCCAATTTTCTGAATTCTTGACCAAAATACCCAGCTTTTTTTATTAGGTAGCTGGCAGGGCTACGTAACTTTGGGAAAAAAAATGATTTTTACAAATGACTATTACCTGTATATTTTTTAACCGACATCAAAAAAGGAGGAGGTTCTCAATTCGTCACGTATATATATATTTTTTTATGTATGTTCGCTGATTACTCGTAAACTCTTGGAGCGATTTGGATAATTCTTTTTTGTTTTTACTATCTAAGGTTTTCGCTTCTTGAACTCATAATTCAAACTATAGCAGTAAGCGCGATAGAAGTGTAACATCGGAGGTCTTCGGTAAAGGAGATCGGTAATATTATGTAGTAGTACCTCTTTGTACTAACCTCATTTTCAGTTTCACGTAGGTAGTATTAAATGCAAACTATTTGGTTTTATGACAGCTGTCATCTTGAGCGGAGGCATGTACTGCATGTACCCCTACCATGACTTTTTGAAGAACTCGAAAAAAAGAAACCCTTTTTCGATCACTCTCTTGTCCGTTTGTCTGTAGGTGTGTCACTACCGATATTCTTAGAGACGGGTGGACCTAGTAAGTTGATTTTTAGGCAGTTTCATAGTAAATACTCAATATAGTATGTTAAATCGAATACGTAAAAAACCCGTGGTAAGAGTACTGTTCCCTTCTGACGTTCGATTACGTTTTACCACGGAAAAATATTTCGATTTCACATTTTTTAAATGTTTTTTTTATCAAATATCTTAATTATTGTATTAAAGTTAAATTAAAACATACCCTAAATGTTATTCTGATATATTCTGAACATATTCGTGTGGACCTTGTTAAAATCTGTTTTGTAGTTTATGAGATTACCTGGTTCAAACAAACAAACAGACAGACAAACAGACAAACAGACAAACAGACAAAAATTCTAAAAACTACCCTATCGTGTTCAGCTAACGATTTTAAGGCGACCTGTGTATTTTTTTTCTGGATATCTTACAATTACAGATTTTTTGATGTCTACAGATTTATTATATGTATAGATATTAAGGTAGAGTCATCTTGCGTTGGAAGAATATTCATTTTGAATCTGCAATGTGTTAATTTAATAAAATTAACACTCTGGTACAAATAGGATGTTTTTATAAGGCAGGCACAAAGTTTATTCTCATCTATTTAAACAGCTTCAGATCTTCAGTAGTTTTTTCGTGAAAAAGTAACAATGAAACACACTTAGATGACTTTACATTTTTCAAAATAAATAGTGGAAACTATTTCAATTTCTAAATACTGATCTCGAGCGCATTATAACTAAGTACTAGTTAGGTATTTTAATATTTTCCCGACCTTTCGATCGAATTGCACCGATCGTGGTCACGGTCACGGTAAGACTCAAATATCAGAGTTTAAAATCTAGTCAATGAGTTAGGTGCCTAAATTTTAAATTATTGTCATTTTAAAAATAATTTAAAGTGCAAGCAGGGAAGTATTATGGAAAGTGAAACAAAAGCGTCACCCGTCGCGCACAGACTTATCTAGCACGCACTCTAGAACAAGAAACCGTCAGCTTTTGGATTATTTTTTATATTTAATTTTAAGTACAATGTACTTGGCATTGTTACAATTTAATGAATACAGTTTTTATTCATATTCAATTGTGTGGTAATTATATTTTATTAAATTTTTGTGTAGGATATGTTCATAATTTACTTTTTTTTTCAGGTTATGTTAATAGGAATTACCTATATAGTGCCTTTCAAAAACTTTGTTGATGTATCTTACTACTTTTTATAGTGTGGTGTAAGTATATAATTTAATGAGTGTTCAAAATTATATTAAATACGTACTGATTTAAAAACAAGATTAAATAAGTTCTCTCGACCATGAAAAACTCTACAAAGATTTTATAAAATATTTTTGAGAATAATGGATTAATTATAATAATTAATCATGTAAGTACCTATTGTCTTATGTAAGTATATATTTTTAGTCACATATTATGTCCTAAGCAGGGCAAAGGTCTAAGGCCCTTATTCCTATTCTGCCTCAAATATTATATCTATTCATCACAGATCTATATTATATTACTAGCAGCGCTCCCGATCCCGTGGGAATATCGAAATATAAAATAACCTATAGCCTTCCTCAACAAATTGACTATCCATCACAAATAGTACATTGTTACCCTAGGTGTGAAAGTCACTCATTGAGTCCCGAGACGGAGTTTGGCGCCCGAGCGTAGCAAGGGCGCTAATAGTTCGAGGGACTTGATGAGTCTTTTACCCGAGGTAAATACTGTGCTTTTCATTACGAATAATACATAAAATTCTTTATAACAACGAGAGTGAATGAGAGACTCCATACTACCTCTGGCAGTATACGTGAGTCGTGTGAAGCCATAATTGTTATTCTTTGGTGAAAACCAAAGCAAGGAGGTTAGGTTTTTGAAGTTCCTATTCCTATGATACTGGCTACAAGCACATTGCACAAGCCGCGCGAAGCCATAATTTGACATGACAGCTGTCAGTGAAAGCGATTTTCCCTAGGGCTGAAAGTTTTTCTTTCTACACGCTCTTCAAGCATCTTTAGACCTACTTTCGGAGTATGAGTAATGAAATAGTACATTGTTACCCTAGGTGTGAAAGTCACTCATTGAGTCCCGAGGCTAATAGTTCGAGGGACTTAATAAGTCTTTTACCCGAGGTAAACACTGTGCTTTTCATTACGAATAATACATAAAATTCTTAATAATAACGAGAATGAATTAGAGACTCCATACTACCTCTGGCAGAATGCATGAGCCGTGTGAAGCTATAATTGTTATTCTTTGGTGTTACCTAAAGCAAGGAGGTTAGGTTTTTAAAGTTCCTAATGCGTAATGATACTGATACTGGCTACAAGCACATTGCACAAGCCGCTCGAAGCCATAATTTGACATGACAGCTGTCAGTGAAAGCGATTTTCCCTAGGGCTGAAAGTTTTTCTTTCTACACGCTCTTCAGGCATCTTTAGACCTACTTTCGGAGTATGAGTAATGAAAAATATTTTTTCAATTGTAACCAGTAGTTCAGGAACTGAGATTCCTGAGATTAACGCTTTCCAACAAACAAACTTTTCAGCTTTATAATCTTAATATAGATCTATATTATATTTATAAAAGAAAAGTTTATATGTATTTTCTATCTGTTATCTGGCACCCATAACACAAGCCTAGCTGCTTAACTTGGCTAGATGGCGCTGTGTGAATTGTTCTACAACATTTATTTATCTTGTCATTATTCCTAAAATGTATCGAGATCATCATATCATTGTTATTAGCCTCTGAATCGATCTTGTTTAATCTAAGTGATTACTGTCTTTTCATACCCACTTCCAAAGAGTGATGTTGGCTTAGTGGTAGATATCTCGACTGTCATTCTGAAGGTCGTGGGTTTGAATCCCAGCCGGCCGTGCACCAAAAGATTTTTCTGAAGAAAAATTTATGTGCGCTAACTGACATTGCTCTTATGGTGAAGGAAAACGTGATTAAACCCACGGCTTGGTTGGCTCCAGGAATATTGAAAAGTTCTCTCCTCCTCGTCACGTAAAAAGGACTCAATTAAAAAGAGTCTAATTGCAGAAAACAGCCCATATACAAGTACAAATAAATAAAATAAATAAACACACATCACCATTTAGCCCCAAGCTAAGTAACTAGACTTGTGTTATGAAAGCTAGACAACGAATATACTACTTATATACTGTTATTTTGTAAATATCTTATAAAACATAGAAACAACCAGACCACAGTCAAAATATGTAAGCACAAATACTTGTCTGAGGCGGGAATAGAACCCACAACCCTGTGATTAGCAGTCCAGCATAGTGACCATTGTGCCAACTGAGTTGTCAAGAACACACATACTTTAGTTACAAATATTGCCCAGTTTCTAATTATCGAGCCCTTCTATTCTAATGCCAACAGAAATAACATTACAATGGGAATATAACTTGATTGTAAGAAGTCTTTGACCTTATGAGAACAAGCCTTCTGTACCTACTTACTTATACCTATAATAATTCTATGGCACGGTTTTATGGAAAACTATTCTACATTAGCAGGCCCTATTAAGATCGGATCCTATACATAGATGGCAATATAGACTTGTAGAGCTATATTAGATGCAGTGTCATTTGCCACAACGCGCCCTAAGTAGGTAGGTATGTATTTCGGACGTCTCAGTTATTACCTACCTATCTACTTCGTTATGATATCCATGTTGGTACCTACTTCTATCTTTTTGCTAAAATCAGGTTGTACTTACTCAGGATCCCCAGTAACATTCGTCAAAGCATAAACACCACAAAATATGGGACCGTCGTGAGCATCCTCTTTCTTAGACAATATTGAATACTGAAAACAAAAGTAGGCATTTACTTCAAAACATACAATAATGTTTTGAATTTTAGGTTAAGTACATAATTTATTGGTGAAAATAATAATTTAAATCATTTAGATACTTACAACACCACTCGTAGTCATTGCTATAGTTAATATTTAATGAATATTGAAAACCTGGTCAATCTTTAAAAATACTAATTAATATTTACAAAATTCAAAGAAACCGGCGAACTCAAAACTTGACATTGACAAACATTGATTGGTACGACCTAATTGACAGTGACGTTTACAATTTGCAGACTGGATACGGCATGGAATTTGACGTTCGTACTTAGGGTGACAACTTCAAAAATCTATTACCCTATTTTAAAATGAACTCAAAGCTACACTACCTGATGCAAAATTATAACAATTTAATAAATCAAAGAAAATTAGTTAAATGAATGGTTTATTATTGCTAACCTAATTTAATACATATGTAATTTTAAATCTTAGATAGGTACTATAATGGGCAGTCATAAATATTCACACTCTTGTCTTCCGACACCGACACGATTTTATTACTTTCAGCATTGAATTTTACACCCCATACCTGAAAATATAAACAAACACAAAAAATAAATCTATAATTTTTTACATTACATTTTATACAGATGGTTAAAGATGGGTCAGTAAGGGAAGTACTTGAAGCATGCTGTACTATGAGAAAACATTCTTAAAATATCATCTTTCCATATTTTTAAAATAACTAGGTACAGTTAAGATCTGTAATTATTTTTTAATTTTTTAATATAATTTATAAATGTGAAAGCTAGTGTGTAGTATGTAGGATCGATTGCGATAAAACTCGGTCTGTACATAGCTGAAGACCTGGATTAGGACATTTTATACCGATATTCCGACGGGATTGTGACTTACGCGGGTGAAACCGCAAGGCGCAGCTAGTAATTATATAAAAAGTAGCCCATGTACCTCCCACAGATTACTCCCAATGATTCAATGTACCTATCCTTAAACCAAGTTTCATTAAAATCTGTCAGTTTCCGAGCCTATTTGTCACAAACAAACGTTTGTAACAAATCTCTTTGAAAATATTAGTACTTACAAGTAGCATATTATATGTATACATATTACCTCACAATGGCACAAATGAAGAGGAACTAAACTAAACTATATAATACCTGATCAGTATGTTCTTTGAACACTTGTTGGCACTGCATCGTCTCGAGATCCCAAACCCTGACAGTCCTATCTGAGCTTCCGGAGACGAATCTCTTGCCGTCAGGTGAAAATGCTACCGATAACACCCATGAGGCGTGACCTGATAACGTTCCTGCTAAGTTCGCATGTACCCTGGAAGATAAAGAATAACACATGAGGCAATATTTTTAAAGAACTTTAAAAAAAAAAGGAAGTTCTGAAGTCTTTGCATATTTAAGTTTCATAGTGATGGGCGCAATGCTAACCCAACTAAATATCCTACATTTAAAAGTTTGTGTGTTTTTGTAAGTTTGTTACTTCGTCAGTCACATATTACTTAACCAATTGTGGTGAAACTTGGTGTTGATAGTTAGAGTTCTGAAACTGGAATAATCAACTATTTATCCAGATTCAAATCCTGGGCTTACGAAGGCTGCGGAGCGCATTTAGTAAAAAAAGTCCAATCTATTTTTTTTTTAATTATACTTCTTTAGGCGCTTTATAAAAAAAGAGAGAAATTGCGGGAGAAGATGCACGCGCATTTGTAACACTATAAATATCAGACGGACGGACAGACAGACATACAGACGGACGTATAACTTCTCACGCGCGTACATTATTATTCATCAATTCATAATCATTTTCAGCAGATAGCGCACTAATCTACATCCAAGGAAATAAAAAAATTATATTGTGGTAATGTCAAAATATAGTAGTGATTAGACCGCTATCTATCGAAACAAGTTTTTATCAAAAAATGAGTTTGAACAACTTCTCATTTGTTTTATAATAATTTATTTTGAAAACTTTTAATTAAAACTTACACATCATAAAGCTTCATATGGCCATCGTCTGAAGCAGTCAATAACAGCTGTGAATCAGGTGAGAAACAGAGACTTCTTATAGGCATTGCGTGTCCTTCCAATGTGTGGACTAACTTGCCTTGAGCTACGTCGAATATATTGATAATACCGTCTAGGGCTCCACTTGCTATGTACTTTCCATCGGGACTCTGAGAATAAATAAGACTTAATAACTTAGTTGTTACAAATTAAGATGTTAAGATTATAGGTTTTTAAACTAAGGACATAATGGCGTTGACTATCTATACTTCTATTCTAATACTAGCTGTCCCGGCAAATGTCGTTTTGCCCTATACAAAAAAAGGGAAAATAATAAGATGTTGTTTCATTCTCAGACCTAACGAATATACACAAAAAATGTCATATAAATCGGTTTAGCCGTTTAGGTGGAGTTTGGTAACTAACACCGCGACACGAGAATTTTATATTTATAGTGGCTCCGAAACTACTGGACCGATTTTGATGAAACTTGGTATGGTGATACACTGATTCATTGGAAGTAACATAGTTTTTATCCCGATATTCCGACGGGATCAGGGGTTACGTCCCCGATCCCGTGTTAATATCGAAATATATGAAATTGCGGAGCGCTGCTAGTCTAAAATAAAATAAGATAAACTTACATAAGCTACACTCAATGTAAACTTTCCTCTTGTATCTAAAGTCTGTTCTTCTTTACCACTCTCAACGCTAAACATCAATATTTTACCAGCATTACTGCCCGAGATGACATGTTTGCCATCGGGAGAGAAGTCTAAAGTCCAAACATCAGTGGGTCCACTTTCAAATGTCTTTATTTTGTCACCTGTTTCTATGTCCCATAGGATTAGGGAGGAATCTTGTGAACTACTTGCAAGTGCTGGAATGAAATATATTATTAGTTAACTAGTTGTGCCCTGCAGTATTCTTTGCATAATCCAAATCAATTCTCCTATAATAATGACTGGTGTGCAATAGGTAATTGTGATCAATAGAAGTCTTTTGTCTTTTGTCAACTAGTACTTTATAATATTAGTAGCAGGATGTGGACAGAATAAAGAAAAAATAAATTTTAATTTATTTTTAAATAGCACAGTTTAGTAGGCCTTTTCATTATCAGTAGGTAGTACCTGTATTTTTATTAATTTTAATTTTCATATTAATTAGAAGAAAAAAGATTAATCAATCCCTGATTCTTACTTTTTCCATCAGGGCTAACAGCCACAGATATAACACCGAGTGAATGCCCTTCCAACTGCTGCTTCATCTCCAACTTCCCATCTTCCAGCTGCCAGATCTTTATAATGTCATCTAAACCTCCAGTTATAATGTAGTTCTCTGTTGTTGTTTCATTTATATTATCTTCCCTGAAGACATAGACAAATATATTTTTAAATGTTGCATGACTTGCAGGATCTTGTACTTCTACTTGTGTATTGGCTGTTTTCTGCAATTAGACCATTTTTAATTGGGTCTTTTTTGCATGAGGACGGAGTAGGTTTGCCCAGCACCTACTACCCTCTCAGCTTAATCGACTATGTCCAGAGGAGAGAACTTGTCAATACTTCTGGAGTGAACTAACTGCGGGTCTCATCATGATGTTTTCCTTCACTGTAAGAGCAATGTCAATTAATGCACATAATTTTTCTTAACAAAAATTCTTCGGTGCTGGCCTGGACCTGAATCCACAACCTTCAGAATGAAATTCGAGGTATTTACCACTAAGCCAACACTGCTCAATTGTGGGAACTTAACGGGTAAGTAATCTAAAAGTAAATCTCAATGACACTTTGACAGTTGGTTAGTCATGTTTCAGGTCTTAAATGTCTTTATTGTTTGTTGTGCAAGTACCCATAAATAAATATTGTAGGACACTTTTTACATTGCCATTTACCCTAAAGCTAAGACACTAGGCTTGTGTTATGAACAGATAACATTTAGAACTTTATATGCATTTTCATTGTAAATACATTCATAAACACCTAGAAATAGAAACAACTTTCTGTTTAAATCATACAAATATTTGTACAGGAATGGGAATTTAACCCACAACCTTCCTGTGCCGCAAAGTTTGTTGTTGTGTATGTAACTTAATATTATTTTTGTTGTTTAGTAAAAATCTTTAATAGCTAAGATCTTACCTTACGTACTATACTGGCAAAGAAGGCAAGATCTTCTGTTAGGAGTTTAAGGCTCTAGGGATTAAGAAGGTCTTGGTACCTACTATTCAATCACTATACCTACTGATCATCATTGTGTATGGCATTCGTTTTAAGTGGATAAAATCCTTATGGTATCTAAGTTCTTTAGCCAGCTTGAGACGGCATGTGTAAATTTGTGGACTTCTGAAATTCCACCAGGAAAAGAGCAAAGAACCACTATGCTAAAGAGTTATTAATATGAATAGAAATTCTTATAGGTAAAACTTACTGGATATTTTCTATTCCATTGTTTTCGTTGTCTCCGTTAGCTGGCTCCTTGGGCTTTTCCTTCTCGTGAGTAATTTTACTCCAGCCACAACACCATATAGAATCTTCGTGTGCATTCTCTTTTTTCAGTTGTAAATAATACTGAAAACAGCGGTGAACATTAGTCCCGGCGAGTTAGGTTTTTTTTCTAAAAAATATAAATATGTAGGAAATACAAACCAAAGTTGTTATGGACATTTTGGCACTTTCTTTTTGTTATATTACGAGTGTAAAATTCAATAGGGGATTCGTTTTACGTGATAAAAATTTATAAAATTAGATCAACTATTCACGTTCGGAGCAAAACAACAAGCACGCGATAGAATGACAATTGACACTAACATATTGTCGGAAGTTGACAGTGACAGAGCACTGCACTGTTTGCCTGGTCATAGTCCTATGAAAATATTTACCCCAGTAAAAACGAATTCCCCAAATCCATTCACTTTGGCCACTAGTGATTAGTGACCGTAAGTTTTTTTTTGTACCAACATCATTAACCATTAATTTTGTTCAATCATTCATTCACTCAAATTCTCAGCTCAAATTAGTCACCTATTCACTCAATAATTCGCATACTGTATTAATTATCTGTGTTCATTCACTAGAGAAAATGGCGTCGTGTTGCTAACCTTTTCGTTCTTTGAAAAAACTATCAAGCAAACAACCATCATTTTGTAAGGCGTAACAAGTTTTCGAAATCGTTGAAAATAAATCTTGATTAGGAATAAGTTGCAGGCTAATTACCTATGTGGTTTTGTGAAATAAAATGGCAGTTTCCAAATCAACAAACACGTACAATCGTCAAAACTGGGAAGATGCAGTGAGTATTTTATAATAATGTTAGTTTTTCAATAAAAAACCGTGATGAATTTATTTAACATGCGTTTGTTTCTTTCAGGATTTCCCGATATTGTGCCAAACATGTCTTGGAGACAATCCTTACATCCGTATGGTGAGTGATTTTGTTTTATAAAATTATGAGAAAAGCTTCGAGCTTATATGAAATTGAGCTAATAACACGAGTTTCGACGACGACGCACAATTTACTCGCGTCCTTCGATGTTATTATAACATTACGAATACGTCCTCATTTAGAGTCAATCACTAACTTTAACCTCGTGAAATTACAATTTTTGTTTCAATTTACCTTGCAGACGAAAGAAAAGTACGGCAAAGAATGCAAAATCTGCGCCCGACCGTTCACAGTCTTCCGCTGGTGCCCTGGAGCAAGAATGCGTTTCAAGAAAACAGAAATATGCCAAACTTGCTCCAAACTGAAAAACGTTTGTCAAACGTGCCTTCTGGACTTAGAATACGGGCTTCCTATTCAAGTTCGGGATGCCGCCTTGAAAATACAAGACGATCTACCTCGTAATGAAGTCAATAAAGAATACTATATTCAGAATTTAGATAATCAAATGTCTAAGAATGATCCCACACAACCAAGCAACTCTGCTTTGAAATCTAAAGGTGCTTCAGACTTGTTGTTGCGTTTGGCTCGGACTGCGCCTTATTACAAGAGGAATAGACCTCATGTTTGCTCGTTTTGGGTGAAAGGGGAGTGTAGGAGAGGCGAGGAGTGTCCTTATAGACATGAAAAGCCAACAGACCCTGATGACCCATTGGCCGACCAGAATATTAAGGATAGGTATGTAAAACAAAGAATTTTAGATAAACTGATAACAGACTTGTGCTAATAAATAATAATAATATTGGCCTTTTACATTTAGTCCATATGATTTATACAATGCTGTAGGGTTTGGGCCATGTATTATATAAGAGTAGGCTTGCCCGACACCTTTATCACCCTCCAGTTCAGTTCACCATGACCAAACTAGTGAATACTATATAGCTTTGATCTTTCAACTAAGTAATTTCCAATCAATAGCAAAATGTTGAAAGTGATAATCTCAATTTTATCTTTTGAGACTATTTAAATCATACAATTTATCAAATTTCATGAAATTACTTTAAAATTTCCCAAAAATAGTATAATTATGAATGTTAATTAATCAGATGTGTTTCCCGACTGTGGATTAGTGGGTATCATCCCATTAGATGATCCCTAGATGTTTCACTTTCTTTGGTCCAAATCGAGGATGTGCCATCTCTTTAGACACCTCATGTTGTTACAGCTGTCCAGCAAGTTCCGTGCAAGCTGATGAACGTGTATCAGCCGTTCCTTGTACTTTGTGCTGTGTTTGCTCACTTCCTCCTTGAATGAATAACATAGGCTTTTTATTCTGACATTCCCTTGGTATCAAGACTTATTCACTCAGTCAGTTAACCATATTCTTAAATTCCAGATACTACGGTGTAAATGACCCGGTGGCCGAGAAGTTGATGCGTCGCGCGGCCGCTATGCCGGCCCTACCGCCGCCCGAGGACAGGACTGTTACTACGCTATATATTGGCAATTTACCTGAGAATATCACTGAGGAAGAACTGAGGGGACATTTCTATCAATATGGAGAAATTAGGTAAGAAGAAAAATCTTGAATTTGATTTTCTTGACATCTATGATTTTGAAATAAAAATGTATTAAAAGGCTTCTGTTTGTTTGTAATAAAATAGGCTCCGAAACTACTAGACTGCTTTTAATGAAACTGGGTTCTCTCATTTTGTCTTAGAACTTGCCCGGGACTTTATCCATGTAGAAGTTCAATTTTCTAAAATCCCTTAGCAGATGCCTATGTTATAACAGCTATGTGTAAACTTTATTAGGATCCCTCTCGGGAGCCCGGGGGAAATTTTATTAGTACCTACCTAGCAATAATTTAATAATTATTTACCACAAAATTTATTTTTATCATACATTAATCTTCCATAAAACTACATTTATTAAATAAAAAATCGATAAATGCACAAGAAAAAATTAAGTTAAAGTCATCAGTTTAAGCCATCTGCATGCCAAATTTTAACTGGAACTGTCCATTGGTTTGAGCTGTGTGTTGATGTATCAGTCAAGACTTTGAATTTTATACTCATAGATTTGTGTATTTGTTTCAGGACTCTAACATTGGTACCGCGCGCCCAATGCGCGTTCGTGCAATATACGACTCGAAGCGCGTCCGAGCACGCTGCAGAGAAAACGTTCAACAGGCTTGTTATAGGGGGCAAGAGACTTACCATCAAATGGGGTAAATCACAAGGTAAGATAGGACTAATATACTTTGACGACATTTGTGACGTCGGTGGTGGGGAAACACTCCCCTGTAGCACTTAAGGTTGTGCGTTTGATTCACATCTTGAAACAAATATTTGATCTTCAAATAAATCCAGGATCTCCTGTCATAAAAATTTTCGTCATGCCTCAAAATAAGCATCTAGACTTATAATATGGCTATCAGAAAACAGATTTAAAACCTTATAGTTCAGGAACACCCCTAGAAACAGATAACTGTAGATTCATATTCCATTTTTGTTCCATGGCTGGAATCGAACCTTCCATCTTTGCATTGGCATTGCTACCACACCATAGAGATCATAAAATTGCCTACATGTAGATTTTGTCTTCACAATAGTAAGCACAGTATTTTTTATTAAATGTGTCTTCTTTGTGTAATTTTAGGTCGTCAAGGCATGAATGAGAAGAACGAGTCCGCTCCAATGTTAGAACCAGTCCCCGGGCTGCCAGGCACTTTGCCCCCGCCGCCTGCCTATCTACATCCATTCCCACCACAGGTATGTATGCACTTAATTCTTAGCTGTATTTATCATCATCATATCAGCCACAAGACGTCCACTGCTGACCATAGGCCTCTGTGGCACATGCACTCTGTGTCCAACGACTTCCCGCGGCCTTAATTAAGTCGTCAGTCCATCTAGTCAGAGATTTTTCATAGATGTACTTTCTATTATATGGGAACCTATCTGTAAATGTATTTGTGGCACAAAATAAATATAAGCATTATTTTGTAACAGATGCCTCCACCAACGAATCGCCCGAACGACTTCTTCAACCTACACCACTACGGCCCAGGTTGGGGTGGTCCGTGGGGCGGAGCACCCCCGGCACCGCCGCCGCCCGCGCCGCTCGGCCTCCACTACCCAAGCCAGGACCCTGCGAGGCTCGGTGCCCATGCCCATTCACAACAACCGCAGACATAAATACTATTCTATTGGCTAGGTGGTCAGTTGCATTAGGACCGACTTCAAAAAAAGGATGTTCGCGTATTTTTTTGTTTTCTTTATATTGGTGATGTCGAAGTAACGGTCCGCTAAATTGAAATATTTTTCGTAACGCCATAACCTGTAATGTATAGATAGATAAATTATTTGTTGCAAAGTCAATTAACACTATTATTGGCTGTAAGGAAAGAGGATGTATGTATGTAGCTAATTTGACTTTGTTGTTGTAAGGTAGGCAATGAGCGAAGCGGTGTTGTTTTAATTGTGGATAAAACCTCTTTGGTTGTACAAACTCTTTATGAACAACAATGTCTTATCTTTGTCTTGTAATTTCTAATCTATACTAATATTATAAAGCTGAAGAGTTTGTTTGTTTGTTTGAACGCGCTAATCTCAGGAACTGCTGGTTCGAATTGAAAAAATATTTTTGTATTGGATAGTCCATTTATCGAGGAAGGCTACTTTTTATCCTGATATTCCCACGGGATCGGGAGTTACGCGGGTGAAACTGCGGAGCGCTGCTAGTACTATATAAAACTGGCCGCTAATTAATTGACCCACCCTTTAGTTTTGTTTCATAGATGTTTTAAGTAATTGATAACATAATTTGTTTTGTGCTTGTTCATTATCGCTTCCCATCAAGTAAGATAAGGTCAAAATTAAAAAGGCTTGCTATTTTGCCTAAAATATTTTTTAAAATTATAATCAAGATTTGTATAGGCCTTGTGATACTTTGTCTTGGAGAGTATTGCCTGAGACCAAGATCTGGAAGAGGATGGTTGGCTTTGAAGGTGACAAAACCGTGGGTGGGTCCAATTTTTGTGGCGGTTAGTAGGTATCTATATTTTCCAGATATTAGAGATATTCCGAATTTAATAATTTAGGCAAATTTTCTACTATTGCTCATATGTTGGGTACTGAATGTAACTGATTGCAATCTAGCTAAATATCGAGTTATGTCGATTAGTACCAACAGGTACAATAGTTCTAATTATGTTTTTAATTATTAAGTCAAGATGAATTTGTGTAATAAAACTTGTTTAATGTATTTTTTGCGTTTTTTTTCCTGTTAGAATACAATGGTCACATAAGCAATTAAAGTGTTTAGACAAGGCTCGTTTACTTACGCCCTGTTTAGGTCTTCAGTTTTATCTAGTCAAAAATGTGTTAAAAATGCATAGAAAAGGGTTTTTGATCGTTACTTCTCTATACATAAAATGCTTAAGGCGCATGCGCGCGGGAGAATGTCCATTATCCATTTTGGATCGTATCAGTTTTTACTTTGGTATCAGGGACTGACAGGAGCAAATAAGATAATCTCTAAAACAATAATTGATTATCTTAAGCTTATGAGTGTTAAGAGTCATCAAAAACACTAATCTAAGGTACCTGAGATGTTCAGAAGAATTATCACGGTCAAGGGTGGTAAAGGTTCTGGGCAAGCCTACTCTATCTAATACATGTTAGTACCAGGCACTAAATAGGATGGATAAAAACTGCTGGCGCTGTATAAAGGTGATCGCACAATTGTCAGCACCGTACTCGCTGCATTTTAAAATGCATTGTATGCAATATGATGTGAAACCTCGCACGTTTCACCCGCACCGTACGCGCCGCATTTCTTAAAGTGCGGTAGGCTTCGAATTTGAAGGAAGCATACTGATGAACTCATCAAGTATTTTTTATCTATCTATACTAATATTATAAAGCTGAAGAGTTTGTTTGTTTGAACGCGCTAATCTCAGGAACTACTGGTTCGAATTGAAAAATTATTTTTGTGTTGGATAGGCCAATTATCGAGGAAGGCTATAGGCTACTTTTTATCCTGATATTCCCACGGAATCGGGAGTTACGCGGGTGAAACTGCGGAGCGCTGCTAGTATTATTATAAGATGTCAAAGGCAAAAGATGTAAGTAAAACAACACTTTCTGAAACTATATTTATTAATATTAATCATAAGTTTATAACATGACTTTACCGTTACAAAACAGTTTAAACATTTAGATATATCTACGATGCCTCCGGTTACTCCATCTGGGTAAGGACGGTCTGATAAATAATTTACAATATACTAGGCCCAGATTATATCTAAGTATATAATGTGATACGACGAGGGTATTGTAATCCGATAGGGGGTTCTAAAATTCTAGGCGAACAACTTTTGTTCTGCGACATTTGGTTTTTTTTTAATGTTAAGCTTTGATTATAACGACGTTGTACAACCTTACTAAATTGTGATAGTAAATATGTAGAGTGGGAAGCTACTTAAAAAAAAATCTACGCATTACGCCATTAAAGACTTTGCCTAGACAATATTATGATCTCAGATGTTGAAGTAATATTTACAGTCAAATCAACTGCTTTTGGAAATAAAGACCATTACTCTTTAAAATAGTAGTTCAAACTCAAATAACAATGACAACTCCAATGACTAACTCCAAAGGCTGATTTTTAAGTAAATTACTTTTTACAAACATTAAAAGTTCGAATTTTCAAAAGTTGTAGAAAATAAGTTATCCGTCTACACATCTAAAGTAACCCCCGTTCGTATTACATTACCCTTACTCAAACACATTGTATGAATTTGCCCTAGAATAGGAGCACTTAAGTGCACGGTATTAAGGAGATCCAATGCATTTCAACAAACCGGTCATTCCCAATTGTCACCGCTGTCTACGACCTCAGAGTTGACAACTGAGATTTTTATATAAAATCCTTCTCAGTTGTCACTAATGTGACATTACTGCAGGGATATTTTCCGTTCTTAGTTCTTAGATGTCTTTAGAGAGGACAATGGGAAAAACCGTTCGTCCCAAGTCGTGGTTTAAAATGGTCATACTAACCGACGTGGGTTTTATTTGGTTGCTTGTTGTAATGCAAGATCTGTATATAGGTAAATGGAAGTGATGGGCTATCCCAGTATAAGTAGTCTTTGCATCATATTTCTTTTGTATTTTACAAGGTTTTATTTAGAGTCACCATTCCTAATGCTTGTCATCAAATCTTGCAAATTAAATTTGTTCCTATATCGATAAAGACAGTGAAGCTCTTTAACGAAACCTCGACGTCGAGTTTTTTTCGTCAGATATTGTAATTATATACTTAACAACAAGTAAACTCAAGGAACGCCTTTTTCTGGTTTGCCAGAAGTTTAGCTTTCACCACTTCCACTTATCTCCTTATTCCGTGCTTAAAGTTCAAGAATAATATGTAAGCAGATAACATTTAGTCAGATTTTAAGCATAGTCAATTGACTAGTTAATATGTTAATAATCTTATGCTATTTATACAAGTTATAGTTGAAATATGACATTCCCGTTTGTCACCGACTGTGGTGAAATTCCCACTTGTCACATCCAGTGGTGACAACTGAGAGGCCCTTTAAAAGTCTTGTGCATCTAATATTGTATCAATACGGGGCAAGAGGAGTCACGCATTAGTCAAAAATGAACCTCAATAAATTACAACAAGGTTCAAATTGACAGAGTAATTCGACCAAAATACAACGATTCTAATTCAATTAAAAGTGTCTGCAAACTACATACTTTATCGTCCGATAGTTTAGTATCACGATTGATTCAAATGTGAACTGTCGGCAGACGAGAATTCTAACGGCTACACTAAGAAACGTTTCTAAGTAATTCTTTAGTTAACCAATGCTTTATCACTTTACTGCCGTTGAATCTACCTCACAAGAGCAAAGCATTGATAAACTAAATGATCACTGAGGAAAGTTTATGAGTGCGGCCGTAACACATTAAAAAATCTTCTAAATATATACAATTTTGGAATGCTCTTGCTTAAATGAATTAATAAATTATTTGATTAAAAAATATGCAACAAATTGTTGTTTAAACTGCAAATTCACAAATATTATTTCTTTTTTCAATAAATTCAATGCAATACATGATAAAAACTACGTTTATTTTATTAACATTCCTTTCTTTGACTCCAGTATAGTTATTTTTATACATAGACATAAAATAAATACATAATAGAGGGTACACCAGACTATTTTCTTAAGAAAGGGAATTTCGTACGTGTAGTGTTTTTTATTTGCCACATAACAGGAAAACCTGACACTTTCAGATTGTATTACATAGCATAGCACATTACCATGTATTAGTATGAAAGAAGGCCGCGCAATAAAAAAAACAGATGTCAGGATGGTCGAAGTACGAGTCTTTGATGGAGTTATTTAAGTCAGAAAGTATTTATGGCAAGGGCTGGGCTGTTTCTTGCTGGCCAACAGTTCAAATAAATATGTCAGTGTTCAGAAATTTCGGTCTCCCTTCGTGTTTCTGTTATTATTTTTAACGTTAAACGTCTTTAAAATCGGTTAGAAAAGTAGGATGTCCCTTGCGAAACCCAAAAGTAATAACGTGTAACGGATGTAGCTAATCTAACAGCTTTGTTAGGTAGTAGCGGTATAGATACCATAACCTGTTGCTGCTATCTATTAGGGCATAATAGAAAAGTTTTTTTGATGTAGTCATGCTTTGATATGTAGGTACTCTCTATTATATTTTAGGTATTTTATCTCTGTTTTTTGTTTATAGAAAATTTTAAAGCGTCAGTAAGCTCACGTATGTATTGAAAACAAACATTAAATACTAGCATTAACTAAATTCATCTATTATTAAACCTAAACTATTAAAAATGCGCATGGTTTTGTAAGTACAATAATAAAATGATATAATTAAATAATTACCCCCTTGTTTATTAATCGCTGCTTAGAATGCGGTTAATTAATGTGCGGTTTTATACTTTTTTGCTAAGCAAGTGATTAGGTAGGTACGATCAAAAGGGGGTAACAAATGAACAAACATTATGAATTTGTTATTAAAATATTACTTAGGGTACATAATTATAGGTTTTTACTGCTGCTGCGATATACCTACTTTTTATAAGTATATCGTTGCTATGAGGAGAAACCTTTAAGCCACATAGGAACCAAACGCACAATGCCTGTCGCCGATACTTAAAATTTTTAATTATTGCAAAAAATGTTGTTAAGAATTTAACAATAGTTTTGGGTTAATTTTGGTTCCTATTTCCTACTTAAGTGGTACATAATATAAAATATTTAAAACTTAAAATTTTAATTATATTTTGTTACAATAAATACTGCTTCCACAAAATTAAACGCACACCCTGAATAAAAAACATTTGCAAGAATTATATTATAAAAAATTACGTAGAAGAAATATGACATAAAATTAATTTATCCATTACATAATTTAATCCATTATCAATACTTTTCAATAGTGAAAGCAGTTAGTAACCTAAATAGCTAACATTGCTTAAACTTTACAGACCTGTCCAAATTATACAGGGTTATTTGTTATCAAGAAAGCGGTTGAGCGGTACTTCTGTGCACCTGAAAAATCAACTTTTGTTCTACGACTATTGAATTTTTTTTTCGAAATTATTGAGGCAAGTATGTTAATTTGAAAATCAGATTTTTTTAAATATAGGTAGTTTACCTAGCTTACTCATGCCCGAATACTCAAACGACTCTCAAATATTTAGGGGTTTCGTAAATATTTGAGACGCTCCTATCCTATTGCAGCATACGCTTAAATGTCAAATTAATCGCCCCTTATAAGTAACCTTTCAGTATTCGGACGTTAGACTTGGAACAATCAATAAAACTAAAAAATATATACGAGTAAAATTTCAACGATAATGTTTTTTCTGTGTAATAAACAGCTGATTTTCGTGTGAACAAACATAACATACGAAAAAAAAAATCGAATTTCCAAAAGTCATAGAACAAGAGTTCATTGCTAAGGTGCACAGAAGTAGCCCTCAACTGCTTACTTCTTCACTAAAAGTTATTTTGTTCAATGCAAAAAGACATTCACACAACACCTTTCCCCAAGAAACACTATTTGCTGCGTTTCGCGGTTCTACTAGCTTAACCTAGTGTTATAACATTGTTATAATGAGTTATTATTCCTTTCAGTGTATCGGTTCATAGTTTTAGAGTGAAGAGGTAACAAACAGAAACTTGCACATTTTTATTATTTCAATAAATAATATCCTGAACTAGGAAACTAGGTAATATGATGAAATAGTATTCATTATTAAGATGTCTCATAAATCATATTGAAGTACCTACCTATTATTAAACCATCTTTAAATATGTATCCATAATAATATGATAAATGCGAAATGACTGTGAACAGTCAAATGACAGACATAATTCTGGTGTATCCCACGATTTCCATGGAAATACAAAATGGAAAAAGTGGGCTTCTGCGTGTTTCTGAATTATATCCCATTATTTCACAGTAGTGTTATTTAAGAATCTGTTTCCACTTTTTTATTTATGACGGCTGATAAAAATTTCTAAAGAGATATTTAGCAATGGAAATTTATATGAATATATTATTTATTTTTATGAATATTCTACCGCCAGCAATGGAAATAGTGGGACACACCCCAGGTTTCTATAAAAACTTGCACAGGGGTTATCCATAGAGCGGACGATGCTATAGGCTATTTTTCATGCGAGTGAAACCTCGGAACGCAGCTAGTATTGGTCTATAAAGCTCAACAGCATCTTACTGCACAACACCTCTCAGAATCAAAATCAATAACCGTATCTAACTTGCTTTAGTCAGTCGCTGATAAATTTCACCTCTATGTATTCCGGTTTAAATTTGATGAATTCTTACAGTGCTATTACGCGTGAGTCTGATAAAACTGCTTACGACGCAGCCAATGTCTATTTCAGACCGTATCAGCGACTGCCTGGAGCAAGTAAGATAGGTCCTTGCCCTGGAGAGATATTGCAATTTATATTATCGCGCGGTTCTTTATATGTATGACTCAAATATTCTGGTTTGATCGCGCCACTTAGTCCCAAATTAAGCAACGAGGCTTGTGAATACTTTATAAAAAAGGGATTCTCGGTGTTGCAATAGTATACATGCAGAAAGACTCAGATATTTGCGGCGGGAGTCAAACCCGCAACCTTCTGCAATTTCCACATAAAGAATCTCGCGTCAACATAACTTGAAATATCTAAAGAAAAAAAAACCAAAGAATGTTTTTGTTAGCGAATAATTATGTATTTTGTATAAATAAGGACAGGTCATAATCAATAAATATAAATACACAGCCATTAAAAAAGTCGGCCGTTGATTAAAGTTAAAACTAAGTCAGACAACAGACTAACAGACAACGCGAAAGATTGTGTTTATTAGTAATTACTACAGCCAAAAAACTTAACTGTACTTGTTTAGGATAAGGCCACACCTGGGAATAAACAGGATATGAAAAGATATACAGAAAAAAAAACTAATTAAGCACGAATGGTCTTTTTTACCCGACTGCGCGACGCGAAGGAGTGGTAATGAGTTTATCAGTCTAAGTATGTATGTTTGTTTGTTCCTTTGTGGCACTCTAGAGACCAAACGCGTGTGCCAATTTTGATAAGTGGCACGTCGCATCGTAAGATTCGCCACGCCATGCCAACATAATAAAAAAAGGCCGATTTTTGACGTCATAATTGACGGCATTTTCCTTTTTGAAGTTAATTAAAATAGAATCAATAGGGAGTTAATCTCTTTACTTTTTTTAAATAAATGTTCAATTGAGGAAAAACAAGTGCTCTTCAAATTACGGAATAATTTGATTGACTAGAGTGCGCTAAATAAGTCTGAAAATATTATATTTCAATTCTTGTAGTTTACGTTAAGTGCGAGGTTTTTCAAGCTATTTGCCATCGGTATGCTGGTACATCCAGCTATCTCGAGGTGGAACATGAGAAGAAAAAATACCATCAATTCACCCGGGTGCTCCTTGTTGGTTTATCACGGGCAAGGTGCGGGTAGGGTCGTCATGTTAGTAATTAGAAACCGAGAGAAGTGTCAATAATCACGCACAGGCTTATATGGCGCGCACTCTATGAAGCCTCTTTTCCGTCTTCAAAAGTAGGAGGATGTTTTGGCAACTGGTTGAGTAGCATGAACGTTAGTTCTTAGCCAACTGGCTGTGAATCTCAGTTGCCAATGTGGCCGGAGGGATGTTTTCAATTCGGCTCGTATATATTGTTTTTTTATGCATGTTCACCGGTTACTCTCAAACAGCTCAACCGATTAAGATGATTCTTTTCTCAATTGACGCCTTTTCAGTTTAATGGATTTGAATTTTTAATTCTGAAATATCTTATCAAATCCCGTTTTAAAATGAAATCAAACATCGAATACTCAGCTCTGTGCACACAAAACATCAATTAATATTATGATGAGCTTATTATTTATAATTCAATCATCATCATCATCATCATCATGTCAGCCCATGCAAGTCCACTGCTGGACATAGGCCTCCCCCATACGACGCCACAAACAGCGGTCCTGAGCCGCCTCCATCCACCGACTACCCACGACCGCTACAATGTCGTCGGTCCACCGGGCAGCTGGTCTCCCAACAAGTTCTGCGAGCTATATGACCTGCCCATTGCCACTTCAGCTTACTAATCCTAAGGGCTATGTCGGTGACTTTGGTTCTTCTACGGATTTCCGTATTTCGGATTCTATCACGTAGAGAAACTCCGAGCATAGCTCTCTCCATAGCCCGCTGAGCGACTCTGAGCTTTTGAACGAGGCCTATAGTCAGCGACCACGTCTTGGATCCGTATGTCATCACTGGTAACACACATTGGTTGAAAACCTTCGTCTTGAGGCTCTGTGGTATTTGTGACGAGAAGATATGGCGAAGCTTCCCGAACGCTGCCCAACCGAGTTGGATTCGTCGGCTGACCTCTTTATCGAAGTTGGATTTACCTAGTTGGACCATTTGGCCTAGGTAGATATAGTGATCAACAACTTCGATAACATCGTCTCCGATGTGAACAGGTATGGGTACGACATGGGCGTTCGACATGATCTTTGTCTTACCCATGTTCATTTTAAGACCCACCTGTCCGGAGACGGTGTTGAGGTCTCTCAGCATCCTGCTGAGGTCCTCCAGCGATTCTGCCATGATGACTATATCGTCGGCAAACCGAAGGTGAGTGATGTAATCGCCATTGATATTGATGCCATATCCGTCCCAGTCCAAGAGCTTAAATATATCCTCCAATGCAGAGGTGAACAGTTTCGGAGAGATAACGTCTCCCTGTCTCACCCCTTTTTGCAATGGGATCGGATTTGTGCTCTGGTTCTGAAGCCGGATAGACATAGTGGCGTTGCTATACAAACACTTCAGCACTTGGATATACCGGTAGTCGATTTGGCACCGCTGGAGGGACTGTAGCACTGCCCAGGTTTCGACTGAATCAAAGGCTTTCTCGTAGTCCACAAACGCAAGACATAACGGCCGATTATACTCCTCTGTCTTCTGTATAATCTGCCGGAGTGTATGAATGTGGTCTACGGTACTAAAGCCTTTTCGGAACCCGGCTTGTTCGGGAGGCTGGAAGTCGTCAAACCTTCGAGAAAGACGGTTGGTGATAACTCTCGAAAACAGCTTATAGACGTGGCTCAACAGTGAGATGGGCCTATAGTTCTTTAGAAGGGCTTTGTCACCCTTCTTATGGAACAGTACCACCACGCTCCTGTTCCACGCCTCTGGCGTTTGTCCCTCGAGAATGACGGAGTTGAACAGCCTCTGAAGGACTTTAAGTACCGGTGCTCCACCCGCCTTCAGAAGTTCTGTCGTTATTCCGTCATCCCCCGGTGCCTTATTGTTTTTGAGCTGTTTGAGAGCCGTCCTTATCTCGTACAGGCGTCCGGGATGTCTTCGGTATAGTATCGGGTTAAACGGGCTCTTGCATCGCCCGCCGTGTTGTTTGCAGGGCATTGCAACGAGGTGTACAGCTGTCCATAAAACTTTTCAAGCTCTCTCAGGATCTCAGGCTTGGAGGATATGATGCTGCCGCTATCGGTCTTCAGCCTTGTCAACTGGTTTTGTCCAAAAGACAGATCTCTCGCGAACACTTTCGAGTCCTTGTTCCGCTCTATTGCGCTCACAATACAGTTAGTACTGTAGGAGCGCAAATCGCGTCGGATGGACTTCGAGATCTGTCTGTTGAGCACACCGTATCTTGACATATCTGCCGAAGACTGCAGCCTCATTTCACTTCTCTCTGCCATTAACTGCAGAGTGTGATCCGAGAGTCTCTGTGTTTTATTTCTGCGGCGGATCTTAAAGAACTCCGATCCGACCGCTTGGACAGTTTCCACCAGCCCATTGTTCAACTCGTCCACTGTTGCGCATTCCGCGAGGCATTCAAAGCGGTTTTGTAGCTCCAACTGAAAGCTTTCGGGATTTTGTATTTGGACAGGATTTGGGCGTACCGTAGACTTTACCAGACGAGACCGTTCTAGCTTAACATTGATATTCAATGACGCTCTTACTAAGCGATGATCGCTGCCGGTTTTTACCCTGTTGATCACAGAGACGTCATTGAATATGTGCTTGTGGTTCGTCATGATAAAGTCTATCTCATGCTTAAAACCGCGTGGGCTCAGCCACGTCCATTTTCTGGACGACCGCTTCTCGAAAAAAGAGTTCATCGCGAAGAGTCCCTCTTTTTCCATGAAGTCGGCTAATCGCTAGCCCCTTTGGTCTCGCTGTCCAAATCCAAACTGGCCCACTCTCAGTTCGTCACCGCTCTTCTTGCCAAGCCGCGCATTGAAGTCCCCCATCACAACCGTGTAGTGTGTTTTCGAGGCATGCATGACACGTGCAATATCGTCGTACATGACCTCCACTTCATCGTCGGGGCGTTTCGAGTGTGGCGCGTATACCTGTATGACCTTCAGCGAATACCGGTTGGTGATTCTGAGTATAAGGTACGCCACCCTGCTCGAAACGCTCTCGATCTTAACAATGTTGTTGACGAGAGACTTGTGGACGAGAAACCCGATACCATGTTGGGACAGCTGGTCGCCCTCCCGGTGGTAGAACAAGTTGCCGGAATTAAGGGTGATCGTGTCCTCTCCCTCTCTTCGGACTTCTGATAACCCTATGATATCCCACTGCAACTTGTCCACCGCTTCTTCCAGCTCTATTACCATCTCGTCGGTCCTCAAAGTTCGCGCGTTGTATGTTACCAGGTGCAAGGGTCGTCGGTATTTAGTTTGGTAGCTCGATCTCTTCCGGAGATTCTTAGCACCTCCTGCCCCGCCGTTACCATGGCCGCTACCGTGACCAGGAATAGCGGAGCTGCCGGGAACTGGGGGCCGTTCTCTGCTTGCATCCGTCATGTAGGGGGGGGGGTTTTGCCATAATCACCACGCTTGGCAGGCGGATTGGTGATCGCAGTTAGGTATTAAATACTCAGAAGGAAGCTGCTGCCCTTCCTCCGGTAGAATCCCTTAGTCGGCTTTTACGACATCCACGGGCTGAGGGGACGATATTCTTACGCCGCGACCCCACGGCCATATAATTCAATAATGATATGATATTCATTAGATACAATGCAAACGTTAATAAATTCATAATTTGTAATAAGTAAATTCAAACTTAAAATGAGGAATTTTCGAGTTGTAGTTCCAAAAATCAATTTGTCCATAGATAGAGTCGCGTCTAATATCGGAATGGAAAGGTTTTTTAATTCATATAAAATGAAGCAGAAAACCTTAATTATAATTTTAAAATATCCCATAAGCTATAATAAATAATCTCGGTTTTATTCAATGAATTTATTGCATTCATTCTTACACAGAGCATAACCATACAATCCTTTATCCGAATTCCAATTTATACCTGAAAAAAAAAAACAACAAGCTAGAGTTAAGTCATGCTAGACATTATCGGTTCACGATTAACAGTCCTCCTAACGATCCGCCTGTCAAGAACCTTTTTACGATTAAATAATTTCGCTAATTTTAAATAAATTCGGAAATTATCACAGAAGAGCGCAGTGACCACCCGTGTTTGCCTAGTACCCATGCTATTTATTCGCTTATAGAAGCGGGGACTTGAATCTATACTAATATTATAAAGCTGAAGAGTTTGTTTGTTTGTTTGAACGCGCTAATCTCAGGAACTACTGGTTCGAATAGAAAAATGATTTTTGTGTTGGATAGTCCATTTATCGCGGAAGGCTATAAGCTACTTTTTATTTGGATATTTCCACGGGATCGGGACTTACGCGGGTGAAACCGCGGAGCGCACCTATATTATATTGTAGGACACTTCACAATGCATCATCTAGCTAAGCATATGCCAAGCTAAGCAACTAGGTCTGTGTTATGGTTGACCCTATTACTAAGACTTCGCTGTCCGTCCGTCTGTCTGTCTATCACCAGGCTGTATCTCATGAACCGTGATAGCTAGACAGTTGAAATTTTCACAGATGATGTATTTCTGTTGCCGCTATAACGACAAATACTAAAAACAGAAAAAAGCAAATATTTTTCAGTAAGTTCTAAGAATTTTAGGTTATTTTTATGTTAGTTAACTGAAAATTAACAAAAAAATTATAAATTTGAAAACAAATTATTTTTTTGTTAATTATACTTCTAAATGGCAGGTAAAATACTTTTAACCTATACAGCCTTGTCTGACATACAATATTTAATAGGGTTTTTTTGCGGGGGTTAAAAACAGGCTCGCCTCGCACTTGGCCGGTTTTTGCTGTGTATGTTACTTTATTACCTTATATAGTCCGTTAATATCTGTTAGCGTTGGCGATCTGAGCGTTGACAACAGATGCGGCGGCGTTGGAGGCGGCTGTTTGTACGTGTTGGTTGCGGAGGATCTCCGTCGTGAACTCCGCCTGGGCTTTGGCTATAGACGCGCCTGTCGATCGGTAGATACGGTGCACCTGTATGGAAATAACGAAATCAAGAAATTAAGACATTTATATGTAGAGCTTTGAGGACAGTTGGCCTTTTGTAGACCTTTATTGCGGTAATATAAGAGCTTCTATGATACATAGTATTTTTAACTTGAAGCATGCAAATGTTGTGCTTATTTATTTCTGAGGCTATTAAAACGCGAAGATCTATTGGAAAAAAAGTATTTATGATTATTTATAACAAAAGTGCATAACTCTAGAATGTAAAGACCTGTTAATGTAAGAAAATTATATTGTTTGAATAGCTAAAGTGTCAGTGCTTTTTAAATTAAATATGGATCTTATACACTGCCTTGTAAAAATGGAGCGGATAAATAAATAAATATTGCAGGACATTCCACACATCGCCACCAAGCCCCCAAGGTAAGTAACTAGACTTGCGTTATGAGTGCTAGACAACGGATATACTACTTATATACTTATAATACATAGAAACAACCAGACCACAGACAAATATCTAAGCATAGATACGTGTCTGAGGCGGGAATCAAACCCGCAATGTGTTTGGCAGTCCGGTATGGTGACCATTGTGCCTACTGTTTGTACGTATGTTTATACATATTAGTACTATATTTAATTACTAGCTGCGCTCCGCGGTTTTTAGGGATCCTTACCCAAAGGGTAAAAACGAGACTCTATTAGGTCCTAGACTTCGCTATCTGTCTGTCTGTCACCAGGTTGTATCTCATGAACCGTGATAGCTAGGCAGTTGAAATTTTTACAGATTATGTATTTCTGTTGCCGCTATAACAACAAATATTAAAAACAGAAAAAAGTAAATATTTTTTGAGTATTTTTTTAAGAGTTTTAGGTTATGTTTACCTACTATTTTCAGGCAACATTTTTTTGTTAATTATAACTCCCAAAAGGACAGTTAAAAGACTTTTAACCTATACAGCCTCGTCTGACACACAATTCATTTTCATTAAAGAGTTCACAGAATGGCAAAAGACTTCAACTTATGTTATATTTAAAATTGAATTTAAAGAAGGCTGTCATTTATTAGACTTAGGCTTGTAGCGCCATCTACCGGAGAAACTTTACATCTTTCACACGACTTATGAATATCGACCAATATGCTAAGAAAAACTTTACAAACCTTAGCCATCAGCAAAATGTCGGCGACCAAACAAGTGACGAAGCCGATCGTCACCAACAATGTGATTATACCAACAGCGATGCTTGTTTGAAATGCTCCAATACTTGTTATTAGACCGCTGAAATATATTTTAAGTAAATAAATAAAGATTATAAATTAAAAACAGTACACAAATAGCATGTTTTAAGCACAAAAAAAAAGTTTTTTATTTATTTTCGAGTTTACTCAAAAACTCCTACAGCTGTGCAGCACAGTTAAATATTCTTAAACCGCGATGTTATCATTATTTAATGCAACTCGTGGTAGTCGCCTCCAAGTTCATTGACCGGCGCCGGCGCAGAGAAGTACATGCCATAAAATACTATAGGTTACTACGTTGGACAATTAAATGTCGGGATATTTTTCATATTAAATGGACCAACAAGGAAAATAGTGTTTGCTTGAGAGCAGTGTTGGCTTTGTGGTAGATACCTCGACTTTCATTCTGAAGGTCGTGGGTTCGAATCCACCAATCGAGTGCACCAATGGATTTTTCTTAAGAAAAAATTATGTGCGCTAATTGACATTGCTCTTACGGTGAAGGAAAACATCGTGATGAAACCCGCGGCTTAGTTGGCTCCAGAAGTATTGACAAGTTCTCTCCTCTGGACATGGTCGAATAAGCTGAGAGGGTAGTTAGTGCTGGGCAAGCCTACTCCATCCTCACGCAAAAAGGACCCAATTAAAAAGAGCCAATGGCGGAAAACAGCCTGTATACAAGTATACAAGATGCTTATAATAACCATCGAATTTAGCTAAGATAAAGCAGTTGAATGGCATAAAAATAAATCAAATATTTCCACGAATCAACATACTTCACCTTTTTAAAAGTCGGTTAATAAGTTAAAACTATAACAAAGCTCAAAACGAATTGAGGAAATGGCGTCGTCTATTTGTTTTTATTATTTAACTGGTGTATCCTGATTAGTTAGATGTGACTTTTTGTTAATGTCGTAATAAAACTCCCTTTGTCAATAACGAAACGTGAGCGATGACGTCACATTTTTTTTGTGAATGCCGGTGGTCATCGATTCATAAGACGTTATCACGTCAAAAGAGAAAAGTTCAACTCACCAAGACCCACCGCCTCCGAATCCAATCGACTGTACCAAAGTAATTATAATTTGAAACAGGAATATAAAGAAGAACACCATGAAGTTGAATGAGGAATCGCTTCTAAACGCCTTGTAGATCGGTCGGTACCAGCATATGAAGCTGAAGGGCGTTAGTAGGACGAAGTATAGGATTGAGAGGCCGAATGTTGTGAACCCGTTGCCGGCGAACATTAGGGACATTGCGCCGATTATGTTTAGGGCTAGGACGAGGGCGTAGACTGGAAGAGAAAACAGCAAATTAATTATAAATTATTTAAATATTATAATGACTATGATTACATCAGCTATACAGCTATGACCCATTTTGATGGAACTTGGTATTATCAAAAATTGAAATAAGGAGAGGAACATAGGCTACTTTTTATTACATTGCCAGGGGATCGCGAGTTAAGCGAGTGAAAGTGCGGGGCGTAGCTAGACAGGCTATACTGCTGGTTTTTCCCAAGGGCTCCTTATTGACATTGAGAATCAAGATCTACACGGAAGAATCCATGGCGCATAGATAGATAGCTAAAAGTATTTGTAGCATCTACTCCAATATAAATTGTGTCCCAAAATCCAGCACAATGATAGGGTTCAATGAAGTTGCTGTAGCACATTTCGAGTCAGATAAAATATAGGCTGGAATTCAAGTTCTTCGCCACTAATCCGAATGTAACCAGAATGGCATTTATCGCCATATATTATCATAAACGTTTATATGAGAGACTTTAAACTGAAATGAAAAGAAGAAGAAATTACTCACACATCCACAAATGATACAAATGCCTGACGATCCTCTGGAACTCTAGCGGTATGTCAACGTTGATATCCTGATAAAAACATGGTTGTACAGGACAGAAGGCCGGGAGTGGTGGCCAGTTGTTCCGACGGCCGGCCGACCCCGCCCGGAGCTCTGCTTCTCTTCGGGCTAGCTCTTCTGCTTTCCGTTCTAATTCTTCTTGCCGCCTCTGTGGTGATGACATGGTTGTGAACAATTTGTTTTACCCTGTTATTCTCTTAAGGCGTCTGATAGCAGCGAGCATATGTGCCTCCTTGGGAATGCGTATTCCAAACCGGAAGAATAAAGGTTTCTTTCTCTTAGTGGGATCACCGCGTTAATCGACCACTTCAAGAGATATTACTATTGACTGCTACAAGATTGTCAAGTTACTTGTCCTTTTCCGGCCTGTATTTATTGATCTAACAAATACTAAAAGTAACAGCTAATTGCAGTTGGTATTAGCAATTTAAAGTGCCCTTCATTTCACTAAGCGAAATTTTAAAGACACTTTTTTTAACACAAAAAACAACATGTTAGCAATTGGTTTAAAAAAAAACTGACACAAAGAACATTGAAAGACAAGATGTTATTGGTTGAGTTTTCTGAGGAAGGTATTGTACTGGACTATGAGACAGACTCAAGATTGATCTAAACAGATCACAAGCGTCGTAATTTTAAGGAGGATGTCATTGGCCCACGCCTAATTCACAGCTATTGGTGACACGTTCTATTTAAGTGAAATCTTTAACAAATAACAAGCCCTTTGTGGTTTGATATTTACATCTATGTTTTCTCTTTTTTGTGTTGATATTTACAACTCTGTCACAGAAATAGTAATATCTACGTCTGCTGTGATGATTAGGTGCATTTTAATCCATGAACTTTATAAAAAACAAGCACATAAATTATATAAATATTAATCAAATCTATCTGATGTAGAAGTAAGTGAATATGCATAAAAACAGGGGCACAGAATTTCTAGTTTTAAACAAGTTACGCAATGAGTAAGAAATTAACATAAAATCTATCAACTAGTCTACTTTACCTACAAATGTAGTATTAAAATACGCATCAAGTTTTCCCGTACATATTATCTGTATATATAAAAATCTTATGTCACGATGTATGTTGCCAATAAATTCCAAAACTACTGAACCGATTTCAATAAAATTTTACATGTACCCGTATTTTGGTCTAACTTACTGGATAGGACAGTTATCATTTCAAATATTCGCTTATGTCGTGAATGTAAACGAATAAATGTATCAATTTTAGAGAAATAAAGTACGAAGTTCGCCGGGTCAGCTAGTGTACTTATAGTTTTTGTTAAAAGATCTAGATATACCTTATTTTGTAGTGGTATGTTTGGTGCCAATTAAACTTGGGAGCTAAGGAACTAAACTAATTAGCTAAAATCTTTACCTTCAACTCCTGTGGTGCAGTTGGAAAAAAGCAAATCAGTGCATTATTTATATGCAATTATAAACCTTATTTCTAATAAGATCCAGGTTATACAGTGCAGTGAAACAATATATTTAGATTCTGTTAGGAGTCGTGATGAGCGCTTTACGTGATTGGTGCGTTACTTGATGCTCATCAATATCAATTGTTGAAAATATAGGTTGTGCGGATTTGATTTTCCATCTCTGTTCTCACGACTCCTGGCAATATCTAGACATAGTTGATCGATTGCAGTAACCTCAGGGAATAGGTACTAGAGAGGGACCAAACTACTTGAGTTGGCTGACCACTGTTTGCCCAAAGGGCCAACAGGGGAGGCCAAGTGATTAATTAGTTTTATATTCCATAATGTTAGCTTGTGCAATAGCTATGTGCAAAGATCGTGGTGAAGCCCACAAAGAGCTATAAAATTAAATTTTAATCATTACTTTTATGCTTAAGACAGTCGGCTTAGTACAAACTAGGCAGCATGGCCCATCTGGCCATATCTGCAGGCGGCAGAAACACTACGTGCGCCATTTAAATAAAATATACCTACTTAGTACCTAATAAAGCGATATTTATCATTTTAGTTACAAATCCTATACCTACTTATCAATTTACACTCATAAAATACATAAATGTGCATTATTTACAAAGATATTGTTTGTGAGTAATAGAATTTGTTAGTATGTACATGAAAGGCGCAAACAACCCCTTAACGTCAAGGCCATCAGTGAACAAAGATGTAGATTTAAAATTAAATTATCTATCCATTTAATTAAATTATGTAGGTACCATTTTAAATGATAAAAGAACTGAAAGTTTCAAAACACCGAAAATAAAATGTTATCTTGGGGAAGTATTACTATTGTGATTCACTTCAGATAGGTACCATGGTATCATTGATTGATAGCAGAAACATGATAAGAACATGTACTTACATTCTAAATTAAAGGGTTTTATGGTTCCATACTTAAAAAGGTAAAAAAAAATATTACAACATACATAACCCTTTCCTCTCAGTCGGGTAAAAAAATCCTTTATAAGATCACTCTCTTGTCTGTCCGTCTGTCCATGTGTCACCACCGATTTTTTTTCTATAAATATTTATAAGTAATCGTAAAATGTGCAGTGCTATTTACTTATGGCTACAGAATTGCTATGGAAAGTTGCCAGATGTGTTGAACACAAGCAAACTTTTAGTTTTGAGAATCAATATTGATTGATTTATTTGAAGACGTTTGATAGTCAGAGTTATTTTTAAACAAAATATATTATAATGACATTTCCATGGAAAAGTAAGCGCACGTTCAGTGTTTTAATTTCCAAAAAAGTAGGCAGTTATATCACAACCCATTTTCAATTCAGTGTTTTAATTTCCAAAAAAGTAGGCAGTTATATCACAACCCATTTTCAATTCAGTGTTTTAATTTCCAAAAAAGTAGGCAGTTATATCACAACCCATTTTCAAGTCTGAGATATCTTTCATTGGTATATTGATAAGTTGTAATTTTATTTTAAAAATAATTCCTTTAGCAAAAATAAGGACAAGGGTCTAGCAGGAGTTAATGTATAATTAAGATTTGGTATTAAGGCCTAAACTGCTTTATTACTTTGTTACGCGGATGTCGCGCGTTTCCATACAAAATTGCCTGTGCGGCCCGCGGCCATGGAGCAATTATGTATGGAAGCACACGGGTAACGCAGTTTCAGCCCTTATTTTATTTTATTCGGAAGACAAACAGCACTAATAACAAACATATAAATCAACCTTACTCACTAAAAAACCATTTACAAGTCTCCGCATATATCTTGCTAAACGCTTAGACGCATCGCATAAAAACAAAAGTATCTACATGACTAATAAATAATGAAATTAACAATAATTAACAAAGAAAGGAAAATATATACTTAAGAACAGATAATTTAAAAAATATTTATATAAAATAAAAAACTAAACATGAAATATAGTTAAGAGAATAAATAAAGTTAAGAGTCCGCAATCAACCAATGAGATGTTATTGCTCTTTTAATATTGTAAGAGGAGGTGTTAAAGAGATCCAGTTCCGGGTAGTCAACCAGCGCATTGAGACTGTTTGCAGCTCTTATAAGAAAGGAATTCCGCCTATATTTAGTACCGCCACGCATGACACCTAGACGAGATGCCTTACGATTCTCGCGCAAAATAGATCTTAGGTTCATTGTGCTGTGTAATAAGCAGTATACCTACCCTCTAGCTCGCCCATTCATTGCATACCTCTGTAAAGTCACACTAGTAGCTAACTACAGAACTACGATTAACTTGAATACAAACTGTATCTAGTTCACATCTAGCTTATATTCACCTGGAAATCAGCGGTTGTGAAGTTTTGGGGAGGCGCTGTCTGTGACTGTTGAGGTGCCTGTCTTCCACCTCCCGATATCTCAGGAGGTGATACTGCTTGCATAATCGCTGGCTGCGTAGGCTGTTGTGGCTGAAATATGATGTTTATAAATAATCATTCAATGCCATGATAATCTTACTTTTACCCCTGATAAAAAGGAGTGTTAAAAGGCTTTGTAGCTTTAAAATGAATTTAGCAATTTGAATGTTATTAATTATAGAGTTACTGATAAGATAATGCACAGGGGACTTTCTTCACTCTAAGAACATATAATACTTAAGGCTATGACCATTCTATGCTAAATTCGCTTAGAAGGATGCGCTATAAGACTTCAAAGAAAGGAGTAGGTTCTTAATTAGTTAAACATTCTTGCTTGACAATTCATTGTATATAAAGAATAGAACATGTAGGCATTTTTCACAAATAGTTGCATACCTACTATGATTATTATTGTACCAAAGCAGCCGGATGTAGATTTGAAACTTGCACATGCTAACTTGGTAAATTATAAACTAAGCTAATACATCTCACTATACCAAGAGAAAGGGTCATGTCTAGGAGTTCTAGGGCATCTTCAGTTTTCTATATCTATTTCCTACTTCCTTAGGTACATACCAATATTGCAAATTACACAATCATAAACATTTTTTCGTTGTTTTATGATACTTATTAGTTAATTGCCAAAATACCGCTATATCACATTAGTCTCTGAACCTATGATAATGCATTTCAAGATGTGCATTGAGAGTTCATTGGTTGTTACCACTTATCATGTTGTTATTAACGAGCGATATCAACGGTCATCGTTGTTCTGTTTCAACACCTACAAGAATCTCACTAATGACTAATAAAAACGATATTTACCGTAGCCTGATTAGCATTTTGTTGGCCATCGAAAGGATTGTAGTCGTCGAGACCCCGGGTCGCGTTGTTTGTACTCCTAGCGACCTGCTGCACCGCTGGATCCTACAATAAATCATCAGAATTATGAGGGAAACAGTAAAAATGGAAAATAATCTTCAAAATATCCCATCACACAAGGGCTACATACAGCGAATGGATTGTCTATGGTGGGGTCACCAAACGGATTATCTTCGAACTTCGACATATTCCTTGGTTTATTTACGCCACTTTCCTAATTATTTATTATTGTTAACACAAAGGAAAGTTGCACTTCACAATGAATAAACTTTTTTGCGTAAAAAGCGATATCAATCAACCGGACTGATGACGAAATTGACAGCTGTCATTTGACAGTCTAAACAAGATGTTGCCATACTAGCTTTTTTTTCATTTTTAGTTAATGTTGCTAGGTAGCCCAAATGTAGGTACTAACTTGGTACTAAAGAGATTCTGGTAGTGTGAGGCGTTTCTTTGCGAGGGTTTTCCTTGCTCTATGATTCATACGCTCCTTCTTTTGGTGCAAAAAACTTTTGTGATTATTCTTATTTTTCATAAGAAATTTACTGCCTCACACCCTCGAGTGAATACACTACTCAGAACATCTATTATTTTGACTTCGCACGATCAGTACATATTGCCATTAATAGTATATTAAGTTTTGAATTATAATATTCTTTCTTTCAAGCTTACTCTCATTCATCTTTTTTTTCTACCTATAAAATTCTAGAATCTAAGAGAAAAAGTTTTCCAATAAAATAATATTCATTTCGACCCAAAACATCGCATGTACCTCAGATGTACCTATACTTTATAAGTTTGATCTATCTATTTCATTTCCCTTTCAACCCTTTTAACCCTTTTTTAAATTCCTTTAGTTTTTAATATCACGAAAATTAAATTTTTATTCAAATTAATACAAGACAAAACAGAAGAACAGACAATCTAAATCATGCCGGTAAAATTAAAGGCCATAAATATTCTGCATGTTGGTATGACAGCAGAAAATGAAAGTGGTTTTGCAGTTGGCAGCTGCTAAAAGTGTCAGTTTATTGAATGATTCTGTCAAAGTAGGTAGCTGTTTACGTTTTGTATAGTTATTTTGCGATAGTTTTGCAAAACTTTTATTACAACTTATTGTTTTTATGATAACGATTTTACAAGGACTGGTGGAAAATTGTGTTTCTCCCGTTTTCGTCTGCGAATCATGTCAGATGTCAAGAGGTGAATAATCTGTGTTGTGATCTAAAACGTGTGAGTGACAGTTTTTATATTGTTTGGGATTTGAAGCGATAAACATAAACGGTGAGTATTTCCTCTGTTATTTCTGTAGTATATGGGAGAGCAGTTTATAGTGCATAGCGTTACGTGGACACAGATGAGAGGTGTTAAAACTAGTACGTTTTGCAAGGACTGGTTCGAGCGCATGCTTGCAAGCTTGCGTAATTGTAATGTAGGTGTATGTATTTGATTCTGCAGCGGCTGGTCGGGGTATTGTTGAAATTACGATAAGGTTGCGATACGCGTGTCGTCTGGCGGCACCCAAACCAGCTACTTACGAGCCAGTCCCTAGCGAAAGTTGTTTGCTCTTGGTCATCAAGGAAGTAATGCCAGTATACAGGTCTTACCGCACTGTCCATATTCTATTTCATTTTAACATAATTATAACATAGTATTGAAGTGACCGCTCACTCCGGCTGCTTCACATCTCCGAATGAAAGTAAATTTTGCTATAAATTTAAATAAATTAACTCGTTAGATAATTTTGTTATGTAAAATCTTGTTTTTAATTGCTTTTCAATCTATTTTAGCGATATATCAAATATTAAAAGCCATTCTAACCTTTGCATTCTTAGAAAAAAGATAATTTAGAGTTTTAACGACTCAACACCATCATCTAGCACTCAACCTAGTCACAAAAACAACGAAATCATATAGGTAGTAATTTTGTTATCATTTAGTCTGCACAATTTGAGAATCAAATAAGACTAAACTAAACTAAGACTTATAATTTGACTTTCAATTATTATAGGTCTCTCTGGAAACATTTCAGTTCATTTTAGAAAAAGAATAGTGCAAAATACACACCACAATTTAGAATTCAACATACCTACATATTTTCCTTCTACAAAGTAAAATGAAGCAATGATAACTATTGTCAAGCAAACTATAAAATTATTTCCCAAAAAAATATGAATAAACAGAATTAGGAAAGATAAAGTAACAAATATTTTAATGACTTCTAAAAACTGATTTCGTACGAGGTTAAGAAAGACAATGACTGTTACGATAAGGGATAACCTTTAACATTACTATCAAATTCATATCATTTTTGTGAATGAAATTGTCATTGTTCTGGTAGAAACATTGCTTTATGTTTTAAATAACTATATTTAGCAATGTTTGCTTAACGATTGAGACACTTCCCAAACCTCCATCTGAGCTACTAAGCTGTGAGGGCAAGCAAAGACTACTTGCACTTGTACACGGGCTGCTTTTTTCATGACAATGAAGTACCTATACTACCGCACTACTTAGCTCGATAAACCGTGTGTAGAGAAAAGAACTTATCAGTACTTCTGGCGCCAACTAAGCTGCGGGTTGAATCATATGTAATTTCCTTAAGAAAGACCTATTGGTCCAAACAAGCCATTGGCCGGCCGGGATTCGAACCCACAACCTTCAGATGAAAATCAAGGAATCAACAACTAGGCCAACACCACTCTCAAGCTCAGACAAAAACGAGAGCAAATGCTTTGAAGAGGAAAGATGATCACGTTCTTTATCTCACATCACCAGCTTATGGTCCGAAGATGGAGAAAGGGAAAAATCTGTTGAGATATAGTTAAATCTTGCAGGACATTCCACACAGCACCGTCTAGCCCTAAGTTAAGTAACTAGACTTGTGTTATATAATACATAATTTAATCTGTGCTTCAAGTTAAGCTTTTGCTCCAGGTTTTTATTTCTGGCAGTAGGTATTAGCCTAAGGTGCATATACGGACCAAACACAAAATGCCTCTCGCCGATAACTAAAGTTGTAAATTACTAAGTACACACAAAAACACTTACAAATGGTACACACAAAAACACTTTAAATCAATTTTTTATGCAATCATTAACAATTTTACTGACCGACATGGTTGGAAACAGATGAGGGAGATCCCGCCTGCGACTTTTAGTTGTAAGCAAAGTTATTTATTTCCATTTAAACAATAATTTGTTGGGATGTTTCTGTATGTAATTATTAAAAAAACAGATGGACAAGAAAGAGATTTAATAAGGGTTCCTTTTTAGGGTTTCATACCCAAATCGTAAAAACGACCTATTACTAAGACTTCGCTGTCCATCCGTCTGTCTGTCACCAGGCTGTATCTCATGAACCATGATAGCTATACAGTTGAAATTTTCACAGATGATGTATTTCTGTTGTTTTACCTTTTGAGGGATGGAACCCTAAAAGATTATTCTATCCATTATCTGGCTATCATAACATAAGCCACCAAGTCAGGGATCGAGCCACATGCGGCTCTTTGGATGTGAAGCTGTGGCTCTTATATATTTCAAAGAAATACTGCGAGTTGAGGCACTTATATTCGACGCATAAATAGTCTTCCCAATTGCTCTACAGTGAGGTAAAGAAGTTCGCATTTGGAGTGCTGACTATCTTCAAAAAACTTTATTTATGCAAGAGCTATTTATTGTTGGAAAAAAATTGTGACTCTTTAGAAACCTTGAAATTTTGTAAATCGTAATTTTTGACTCTTCCGACTCAAAGGTTGCAGATTAGCCATTAGGCCCCCAGCTGAGGAACTTTCCTTGGCTTGGGGCTCATTCTAATTATTGTGTCACAATAAAAAAAAGTATTGCAATATTTATTTGCATCATCACTAAATAATCTAAAATATGTACTGTCAGATTTGGGCATGTTGTAAGTATATGGCTATAGTAACTGAGTTCCATAGTTCAATACAATGTAGGTACATGTACCATGCTCTGAATGCTGTGAACTTCATCCATTGTGACAATATTATACCATACTATGACTAGTATAGTTTCACATGTTAATCATAACAGCAATATGCAAGAGCAGAAATAAACATTCAACCAGCTGCTTGCTTTGTTCTAGTATTCTAAACCCAACACACCACACAATAGGAAACGTTTTTCAATGATTTTAATAAATAAATATTGCAGGACATTCCACACATCGCCATCTAGCCCTAAGCTAAGTAACTAGACTTGTGTTATGGGTGCTAGATAACGGATATACTACTTATATACTTATGATATTCAAAGGATGTTACTCTGAAAACTAGCAGCGATCCTAGGTTTCACCCGCGTGTGTCACGAATGGCAATATTGGAATCAAAAGAAGCGAAGCGTTACTCTTTAAAAATCAATATCTTTATAGCAAGTTTTATTAAAATCGGTCTAGTAGTTTCGGACCTTCGTTACAAGCAAGTCATCTTTTTATAATAATTTTATTAGTGTACCAAGATGTTGGTAATAATAATTATTATTTTGTAGGTACTTACTTAATATTATTAATTTAGTTTCCTGGTTTTATTTAATTCCGTAATAAAATAGGTAGGTATAGTGTAAGAAACGTTTATGACTGTCTTTAATTCAAATTTAATGTTTATTTATAGCAGAATTGCTTTTATCAGACTTAATTATCTAAGTTTACGTTGTTGTTAAGCATTTTTTGCTCATCTTACGTTTTATCTATCGGTTTAATAAAACATAAATTAAAAATAATGAAGTGCTTTGTAATTTGTAGGAATTGTTTATACTTAACTTACAGCGTTTCGTACCCCTTTAGGGGTCGAATTTCTGAAAATCTTTCTTTGTGTCGCCTTAGTTCTGCAACAAACCCCCATGCGAAGTTTTAGACTAACAGTTCTTGTAGTTTCAGAGATTTTGTGATGAGTCGTTTTCTCTTTTAGTTAAATACTTGCTGCGACCCGCGATTTAACGCGCGTGTCCCTTTAACAGTTACATGTATTTCCTATTAACACAGAATACATAATAGTTACTAGGAACTACAAAGTCAATCTACCAAAAAACCTTTCTTGGTGCGCGTCCTAAAAGAAACCCCCGTATGAAGTTTCAACACTCGTAACCTCTTGTAGTTTCAGAGACCTCGTGATGAATCTTTTTCTATATAGATTTGATTTATGATCTTCATAGTTCCATAACTAATTAGTTACTCCCTACTATCGATCTAGTTTATCACGAACGAATTTTATGACGTAGGTACTAACTCGACCAATAACACATAAAACATTCGGTTTTATGGTCGGAAAATTAACGTAACTACATGGTTTATACATGACTAGCTGTTCGCTGCGGTTTCACCCACGTAAATCCAAAAGTATCTTATGTCATTTTTCATCCCCTAAACTACCACTTTGCCGATTTTGATTCAAATCGGTCCACTCGTTTGACCGTGAAGAGGGAACAAATAATTTTGGATTTTGAAGTTAGGATTAGGGCATTGTATTGTTAAAACTACTTTTGACTGAAGACTTGTTCCTTCTTATGCCTTGACAGCCGGCATCACTAGCTACTGGATAAGAAAACTGAAAAATGTCTATCTATGATCAGAAAAAATCCATTATAATGATATAAAGTTTTATGTAAGTATTCTAAACGCCCCGTTTGATGGGTAACAGATTTTTTTGCATTTTTGTTTGGTGTATTTTATAAATTGTGTATGCAGTTAATTTATCTAGGTATCTAAGTTGTTATATTTCTTTTAATTGGGTCCGAATTATCTTAATCTAAGATTATGCAGTTATAGAGCGCGCGCAAGATCGAGCGATTCGGAATTTACAAAAATAAGCGAATCTTGTGTTCCCCATTCTTATTTGTCCACGTCACATTGTAAAAGGTTTTTGCCACTTAAACATTTTTCTTTGTAGGTATTTTCTCAGCTTCGAAGCCCGTCCGAAGTTAAATGGAGCTTAGAAAATGGGTTTGGGAAACTGGTAGACAAGCCTTAAACACAAAGTTTTTATTTCTTTTGTACTTAAACATGGCGTATTGCTAGTTTTACTGCTCGAAGTAGACTTTCGTCATGTAACAGACTTGAGAGTAACACTGAAACTCTTGGTTTATTATCTTTATTCATGTATGGAGTGAACTAGTGGAGGGTTTACGACCATCTTAAATGTACTGGTCATTATTCTAACTTTTCACTAACGTCCTAATAAACAGACAAAGTCACTAGGTACGAGTATTTTGCCTGAGGTCAGTTTTACGGTCGGCCGAGAAACATAATGAATTGATGCTAAAATTCGTTGTATGTGGGCCGCGATTGCGTTGTTACCAACTTTTCGGGTCACTGAATTTCTATAGAACTTTGTCTATAAAAGGACAGACGGCGTCATTGTGACGTTCGCTATGTCTTTCGTTTTAGATTGTAGATGTAAATAAGTACTAATTTAGCAACATTACGACATCTAACAGGTTTTGAATGGCTTTTAAAAAGTTTCTAGTGTTATTTTGTTCACAAACATTTGGTAAAAGTCTTATGCATAATGCAGTTATTCTAATTTTCACTTCCTGAGTTTTAAACTGTTTACTAAACTGCATTGGCCATTGTGATAATTTTATACAACAATTTTAGATATTACTGGACCAAGATATGCATATACATTTTAGAAATTTGTGTGTTTATAAAAAAATCTAGTGGCTAGTTGAATCTTAGGTAACGCCTGAATGCGGCCAAGGATTTTATATATCTATTTACCTACTTCAACTTCAAGTTAACAAACCTAGGTACATATTTACCTTATAAATAAACCACAATGCTATTTATAATATAATGTATTATTGTGCATCCTGCTAGGCACCGTATTATGTAAAACCTAACGCCATATTGTACCCAGTTCTTCAATAAATATTTTCTGATTCTGATTCTGACATAAATAATTCCCTAGATGTCTGGGAAAATATAGAGAAAGAAAACTAGATTTGCTATTTGTAATGGACAAATTTATTAGTAGTAAAGGCTTGTAACATTATGCCATAGAAAATATATGTATTTAAGTTGTTTGTAGCTTTTCAAATCTAGTGCAATCTGTGAGTGCAATGTATAGAGGATATTATTATAACCAACGATACCGATCCTGTGGGAGAATCGGGATAAAAAGTAACCTATGTCAATCCCAATGAATCAATGTAACCTCAAATCAAGTTTCATTAAAATCGGTCCAGTAGTTTCGGAACCTATTCAATTCAAACAAACAATCAAATACTTCCTCTTTATAATACTGTACAGAAAAATCCCATGTGACAAAATCCCGTCAAGTCTCATGTTTTCCTATAAATAAAAAAATATAATAAATAAATAAAATAGATTTCTTGCCGACACATACACATTTATACACAAAAAAAAATACAACTTAAAAGATATAAAGTTAAATATCAATATTAATACAAGTCTGTCTATAGCTAGGTATTTCTATACCTAAACTCAAATACAAGGCCATTATTATTTTTACTTTTCTTATTCATCTCCACGTGATCCGATATCCAGTGCCTATAGGGCTCTGAAGATTGTCTCCAACCGCTCTAACAATTTCATTACCTGAGGCATTGACACGACCCCAGAAGGACGCTACTCTAGATCTTATTATAGCGAAGAAATCGGGAATTCCTGCTTGAGCAAACATCGTAGACGCGCTGCAAAACCTGGGATAACGCATAAGAGCTCGGTCTGCATCATTATACTGAACTTATAAGGCGTCAAAGAAGTAAATAATAAAATGATAATCTTCTTAAATATTTTTAACACCATATTACATACGACTTAATTAAAGTCGTTGGACGCAGAGAGCATGCGACCGATCGCTCTGGAAGTCTTTGGGGGAAGCCTATGTTCAGCAGTGGACGTCCTGTTAGGCTGATATGATGATGATGATGATTACATACGAACAAAATTTTGTTACATACATATTTGTTGTTTGTATTAAGTAATGTCCTCTATACATTGCCAAAAGTTTCAAAGGTGGCTGCGAAAAAAAACAAGACAAAAGAGGCGACTATTACTGCCAGTCTTTAATATGTTACTAGGTACCTACTCCATTATTTTAATTATACCTAAGTTTTATTTATATTCTGGTGGTATAAAAGTCATTGGAACGTCCTCACGCGGTCAACTGGCGATCGAACACTATAGAAAGGGCATTGCCGAACTAATAGAGAACTATTTCGGTACGTTCTAGCTAAATTAAAGTAAAATCAATCATTTTACTAATAGTTTGCTTGAATGGACTTCATTAAAGTGACTTCATTCGATAAATTACTATCTGCGCTGTTATATTTCAATTATAGGGGAATAGAGATAACATCTTTTTCAAACATCATAATATAAAAAAATGTCATGAAATAAGTTAAAGGAACTCTACTAAAGTTATATAAAACAGGATATCTACTATAATTTTTGTTTTTATTTTGTGGAGCTAGATATTTCGATGCTGTTTCAAGCATCAAATGTTACGGTAGGTACTTAGGTATAGAGACGTTACCACGAGTTTTTTACGCACTCGATGAATCCTATCGTATTTCCCACTCGAGGTAGGGGTGCTGATATAATTATTATAATTTAATATTATTGGCCATTACATTTACGCCCGCAATCACAAACGGTACTTAAGTTGCTCTTGGATAGGTGAACGCATTGCGCTAAATGCGGCCCTATAATTGGTCAATTTTATGCTACTCTTTTCATTCTAGCAAATCAGCATGCATTTGCGCGCACTATGCAATCTCATAGGGTTGATTGTGAATACGGGTGTTAATCTAGATGATTAGCGTAGCGCTAGCAACTTTAATTTATTCTATTTAGGGTGCTGTAATGCTTATGGTCTCCCCTAGAAAATCCATTCGCACGTCCGGTCAGGATACGAACCCACGACCTTCGGAATGTTGAGGTATCTACTAGTAAGCCAACACCGCTCATCGGAATTAGTACCTATCAAAGTTTTTCTAAGAAAAATGTTCAGAGGTTTTCTCTATCGCAGTATAGAGTTTTTAGCTCTTTGTATATTCGCCTATTCGATAGAACTAAGCTCTATTCAAAAGTAAAGTGTTTTAATGAAAATCTGTTTAAAACCAATATCAATATTCTAGACTTTATTGAATACGAGTTTTATAAGCTAGCTGTGAAGTGGGTGAGCTTTCATGAATTAGAATTTCGTTTTAATACAAAATTGTCGAAGAGTACGCTTCACGTACCTTTTAAATTATACTCAGATACTCAGCTAGATAGAATGACTTTTTAGAAAAACCTTTAATCAAACTAAGTGTAAATAGCTTTCCATTTTATAGCCTACCTGCAGAGTAGGGTTCTGTATTAATTGGAATCGGTCCGTAACGTGCCTAATTTATTTTTATCCATATCTATTGTAGATTTTAGGGTTCCGTGCCCAAAGGGTAATAAGTCGGTAGTCAGTACTTTGACTTTTATATCTTCGTCAGTACTTACTTTTATATAAAAAATAAATAAAATAAAATAAATATTGCAGGACAATCAACACAGCGCCATCTAGCCCCAAGTTAAGTAACTAGACTTGTGTTATGAGTGCTAAACAACGGATATACTACTTATATACTTTTCTTTTATAAATATATACTTATAATACATAGAAACAACCAGACCACACACAAATATCTAAGCATAAATACTTGTCTGAGGCGGGAATCGAACCCACAACCCTGTGTTTGGCAGTCCGGCATGGTGACCATTGTGCCTACTGGGTCGTCATATCTATAACTATTAAAGATAAACGCATTAAAATCCGTTGCATAGTTTTAACTGTGGTTTTAAAGATTTGAGAATACATAGAAACAGACAGCGGAAGCGACTTTGTTTTATACTGAGTGATAATATTATAAAAGGGAAGATTTGATTGTTTGTTTGAATTGAATAGAACCCGAATTTACTGGACCGATTTATTTTATAAAATTTAGTGCAAAGTAGCAGCACTTATCAAAGGTTTGTCTATCATTTTTCTGAACTCGATCTTGCCAAAGCATCCAGAGTCCGTAGTGCAAGTTTTTTGAGCTTCGCGCTACGTCCGCTAGGGGCGCTTTTCAACTTTCAATACATTTTTTTGTTAACGCTAACGTAGTGTTTGCTATCGCAGTACGTGTAAAGATTGATTGACACGCCATCAACCGTTTCATAACCTTTTCAAATTCAAAAAAATATTTATTGCTAAATAAATACCAATAATTAACCAGTAAGTAGCCTTTTAAAATATTTGTCATGCTTTTCATAATATTTTTACAGCACGTGTACCTAGTTCACGCCTGCTGTATATAATAACTGCGCCCCGCGGTTTCACTCGAGTAAGTCCCGATGCCGTAAAAATATTGGGATAAAGAGTAGCCTCTATGACAATCCCTATAAATCAATGTATCCTTATACCAAATTTCATGCAAGACGGTCCAGAAGTTTCAGAGCCTATTCAATTCAAACAAACAAACAATCAAATTTTTCCTCTTTGTAATAGTGATAAAATATTATACTTTGAATGTGTTGTACAATAGATAAGTAGATCGATGTATACTAAAAACAATATTTTCTTAGTTCATTGCCCTTCTCGATCTGTCTGCCTTTTTAAGCTATGTAATTGACATACAGATGTTTGAGACGAATTGAAGATAAAACAGCTGTCAGTTTCTTTGAAATTGTCGAGATATTTGCTTCATTGCTATTCTCGGTTTCGAAAAATAGAGCTTTGTTAACGAAATTTAACTTTATTTAAGATGTAGAAGGCATGGTACGGTCGGCAACCCAAAGCCAACAAGCAATAGCTGTGGTTTTTTTGTGCCAAACTCTACCTCTGGGATGAGAGTAGACTTTTGCCCCCATTTTGGGACCGATTAGTACAATAGTGTGCTATTCCGAAAATAAATAAATAAAATAAATATTGCAGGACATTCCACACATCGCCCTCTAGCCCCAAGCTAAGTACTTGTGTTATGGGTGCTAGACAACTGATATAAGTACTACTTATATACTTTTATTTTGTAAATATATACATAGAAACAACCAGACCATAGACAAATATCAAAGCATAAATACTTGTCTGAGGTGGGAATCGAACCCGCAACCCTGTGTTTGGCAGTTCGACATGGTGACCATTGTGCCTACTGGATCGTCAATGGAAATGGAATCAGTGTCCTTAAATGACTTGTTCCGAAGGGTCCCCCATAGCGACCTTGCAAATTGTTATATTGTGCCTTGCCTGTATGTTAGGGCAGGGGTCTCCTATAGTGGCCTTGCCCCTTTAGGGGCCGCAAGGGTCTCCCCTACTAAGTACCTACTTGATTTCGAACCGACACGCACGCATATGCTAAAATATCCAAGCATCGAAGTGGGGAGTCTTTCGGCATGTGCTATTTCAATACATTTGTGTTCAATGGAGGTGACATCGAGATGCGAGCTGCAAAGCATCTTGGCCATGTTCGTGCTCTAACAATAGGCTATATCACACCACTATACGAAAAAGAAAAATACTTGATTATTAATTCACATAAGTAAGAACTGAAATGTCCAGAGTTAAGCAGAAGGGTGGACAGAACTTATGCAATAAAAGTGATTTATATACTATACTTCTGCTTACGCGGATATAAAACGGCTCGTAATTTTATCAGGCAGTGAACGTACGGCCTTGTCTGTCAACCGGCTGCTTAGGCTATTTACTTATCGAGAATTGCAATCAAGGTTTATGATATTTTGGGCCTAATTAAACTGGTCATTCTATGATTTTGTGCGATGTTTCCGCCATTGAAAACCACCTTGACATTATTAGCAGCTAGTAATTGGGTCTGTTTTTTTTCTCTACACTCGTTTATATCGGCTTCGATAAGGCTTCAACTATGTATTGTATAGTTGAATTTGAGGTGAATTGAATACGTACGGTTTAATGGCACAACGTTTTATTTTTTCTACAGAATAACTAGGAGACAAGGGACTGAAAAACTTTTGTCTCAGTTACTGTAATAAAATAGTTCACAAAAAATAGTATTCTATTTCGTTATTATGTTACCTTTTATGGATCGAACAATCAATTTAAATAAATCATGAGCGAATATAGGATAGGAAATAGTAGCTACATTCAATAATAAAAATACAATACGCATGAAATATTCAAGAAAAAACCGATAGTATTGGATATTGTGCTCATCACATAAGCAAGAATGTACGAGTAAAAGAAATAGTATATTTTCTAGAAAAGATTAGTCTGAATGTACAAATCTTGAAATTCAAGCGTACAAAACCGTAAATATGGTTGGCATCCTGTTTGTACTCCTATGTTTAAATGTGCTTTAATATTCTAATGCTCGACAAAACTTCTTAGCTATTATCAAGATGAAACCTTGACAAAGACATCAGTTTCCTTGAAATTTCGCCGGTTCTTCAACTTGTAATAAATGGTGCAGTGTTGTAAGTATTACGTCGTACCTTATAGTGATAAATTGTCAGCTGTCATGTTCCCGTTTTATTGTCTCGGAAGATGTTTGACTGCCCGCGGCTATAATCGCTGGTCGTTTACGATTCTCTCACCGATTTATGGTATTCCTTGATGGCATAATTCCGTTGCAAATTACCCTATAAAAGTTATTTGTGTGTCCATGGTATGTCCATCATATCTACAATCTTTCAAGGAAATGGGTACATAATTATAACTTTGTAAGTATGTCTAAACAACATATAGCGTCTCAAACTTGATCAATTTGTTATGAGCTGTGTAACATTTGAGTTTAGTTGCGTAATCATGAATGTTATATCAGCTTTGATCGGTCGGTAATCAATCAGGCTCCATTAGTGATTCATTATGTAGGTATACTAACACTGATCTAATAAAATCCATCATCATATGATAACTGTGTTTATTTTTGGCAATATTCTCGTAATTATTGAATAATTTATCATCTGGAAATGTGTTATTATTCCCATATCCTTGGCTCTGTTGAATCTATTTAGTATTATAATAGAGTAATATTAAAACTAATCACGATTTGCGTAATGATTCCTTAAATTTAGTTCTGTTTTTATATCATGTAATGACAGCATTAATATTCTGTAAAGACTTACTTCCTTACACGAATTCAAATTCAGATCGCATTCAATGCTATTTTGAGTCTGAATCTTAGGTCTTGAATAAATATCACCTACCTACCTATGTTTAAAAAAGTCAATTTAGCCTGTAGTTAACTTGAGAACTTGAGTTCTCGCCTTCTACACAATGGAAGGACGGTGTCGAGAAAGAAACTTAACCAAAGTTATTTGTAAAATAACTTAGTAGGTACTTAGTTCGTCTTTCACAAAGGAAGGTCTTTAATGCAAACTTGCAAAGCTACGCCATTGTACAAGATGCAGATTTTTTTCCTGTCGCTCCCGTAAAATATTCTAAAGCCGCTCGCGTCGGGCGTCGCAACTTTCTAAGAATAACTCCACTGAAATGATCGTTTTAGTAAATAAGTATGATTCTCTTATTTAAGTACATTTACTGAGACGTTAATGATTAAAGTCTTGAGTCACGCGATTTAGCGCTTAAGCTACTGGAAGTATGTAAAGCCCTATGATTTGTGTTTGGTATTTTATTAGTAACTTTTACGTTAAGTATTACCTAGAAGTTAGATGTATTTGATATTCAGACGTTGCGAGCTAAATCGTCGATAGTCCCGCGGTTGCTTCGCTCAAGGAGCGTAAGCTTAATTCAATTTGAATATCCACTTTAATCCCACTAACGTTATTTGCCTTGAAAATGTCCTTAATGCTAATGGAAACAGTGATCTCTACTTACCTGCTCTGGGCTTACCACTTAGCCAGTCTCATTAATTGAATCTAATCTACCTTTTTAAAGAGCTTGTTTTGGTTGGATTGTTTACTGGGGATAACATAAATTACTGCTATTAATTTTCACATTACTAAGTACTACAAAAATCTCAGTAGTACCTACCAAAATTTTACGCGGTTGCGTTGTTGCCCGGATAGTCATCTCCCGTGTCAAAGAAATAATTTGAAACTGTAAAAATGAGAAGCGCTCATTTTAGAGTCTAGACTCTAGAGTAACTATTTTGTTTTCTTTAACCTAGGTTTATTGTACACATGCCCCTCTATTTTCCTTTTCCCTAACAACGAATAATTAAAGAAAATATGATCAACTAACAATAAAAAAAATAAAAAGTAAATCACTGAGGCATGCGTTTTACAAACCTTGGTTCTCTCATGTTCTTCCTGCTTTTGATGTCATTTTATTTGGGGGTGGGTGCAGTATGTCTTCTTCTTCCATTCACTTGCTTAGTCGTCATCTAATCGTTCACATTCATCTCTCTCCTGTCTTGTCTCACGCACTCCATCCACCTTTTAAGGTCGTCCTCTTGCTCTTTATGCTCATGACTCAGCAAGATTTTGCAAACCAAGTTTTTTTTTTATATGAAGAAATAATGATTGCTCTAAAGGCATTATTCACGAAGAAATATGGCAATACCTTTGTATGGAAAGAGCGCTACTAGAATACCGTAATAAATAACAGCACTATTCAAACAATAATTAGTTCTGTTTTGTTTATTATAAAGTCCGCTTTTCAGTACCTAACTAATTTCGTTTAAAATCCAAGCGATGTGCACAATGTACGTAATAAAGTTTCATTAAACTGCTAAATCTAGCCAGTCTGCTAGAACAATGTGAGTTTAACAAAAAACCTAAGCAAACTTACCTACCTAGTTAACAAGTTTCAGCCATGATTCGAGAGGATTTCACGCGATTTTGTAGTTTTTCATAGTATCATCCGTGTGGACTAAAAATATACCTGTAGGTACGTTATGAGAAAAAAAGTATTGTATTTTATTTTATATTGACTTGTAATGTATTAAGTACCTATTTTTTCTTTTAGTTTTATTTAATTTAATTTTGATTTTACTTATTTGTAGTGATTAAAATTTTGTACCTAATTTTATTTTTATTAAAACGATTTATTTCGTTATTTGTTCTTACATTTAATGCAGAGTTTGACCCAACTGAGAGTGAATTAAACGCTGATTAGAACCTAGTAGTATGAGGGTTTTAAAAATCATTAGAAAACATACCATGAAAGAGAAGCATTCATTCTTTATAGAATGAAGGTTTGCTAGATCTGCCCATACCTTCTGCTCATAGATAGAGATAACTTATTTATTGTATACACCATTTTTAATAACATTAAATATAAACAAAGCTTAAGTTTAAGTGTTAGGTACAGAGGCGGCCTTATTTCTCAAAGCTTCCACATTACCTTCAGTTCTATGATCATAATCATTTCATTAGTTCTATGATCATTTCATTTTATGTATAAAGTAAATTATTATTTGCATGCAAACCTAGCTAATACATACTTCATTGGGATTCCCATATGTGAAAATAGGCTAATAACAACTTGCGAAACGTATACCATTTTCGATCAAAGTGTGACCATTTGCTAATAAGGCCAAATGCGAAACGCATCGAAACCTAATATGTGTGTGTATTTTTGTAGATTCATATCACAACAGGAGTTATAGGTTAAACTAGCTGCACCCTGCACTATCACCCGCGTAAGTCCTGATCCCGTGGGCATATCAAAATATATAGTTGGACTACCCAACACAAAAATATTTTTTCAATCCGAACCAGTAGTTCCCTAGATTATTAGCGCGTTCAACCAAACAAACTCTTTCCCCCTTATTCCAAAACGAGGTTTAAGGATAGTCCTAGATGTGGATTTAAACCTTATACAGATTTATTCGTAAACTATAGTCTAAACACTATCCCTATAATATAATCTTTAGTGATAGTGTTTAGACTATAGTTCCCTATATAATCTATAGGGATAGTTTTTAGTTCATTAGTAAATCTGTGTCTAAATCTAAGGTTTAAATCTACATCTCGGACTATAGCTATAAATAAACGTAGGTATAGATAAGTGCGGAAGGTAATCGTAGTTTAACTAAATAAGTTCAGTTTTTAAGGTCAGTGTCACTCAATTTTCACTTTCGTTTTCTATCGTGAAAGTCAATGACAAATTCATAATGCGTAGGCACTTATTTATCGGCACGAATCATGAGAGCTTGTTCTATAGACACAGGATAAACCGAGCACCCGAATTTCATCGCGATAACTCCAACATATTTACAAAATTATCATTTTCCTGTTATGATTTTAATTAATTTGTTTTGTACTTGTCCTGATTAAATAATATTTTTCCTTTTCTAATGAGCATCCGGGATTTTTGAAAGTAATCTGTGTTAAATACCACTAGCAGCCCTTCGCGGAATCCCATGGGAATATCGAAATATGAAAATAGTCTAGCCTTCTTCGACAAATGGACTATCCAACACAAACAGTTCAATTTGAACCAAGTAGTTCCTGAGATTAGCGCGTTCAAACAAACAAACAAACTCTTTAATAATAATAATAATAATAAATAGCCTTTTATTCCCAATAAATTAATTTACAATATTTTATTTTTAACATTATTCTTTAAAGGGGACCCACTTCTGGGCGAAGGCCTCCTCCATCCTTGACCATTTCGTTCTGTCTTGAGCCAGTCCCGTCCAGTTTGGCCCAGCAAGGGCAGCAATATCATCGCGCCAGCGTCGTTTTGGCCTGCCTCTTGGTCTAACTGTATCTCGTGGGTACCAGTGTAGGACTCTCTCACTCCACCGCCCATCGGTTGTCCTCGCTATGTGTCCGGCCCATCTCCATTTCAGTCTGCATAATAATTCAGCGGCATCTATGACTTTAGTTATTTTTCGTATGTCAGTGTTTCTTTTTCGATCACTTAACTTTAAGCCCAGTAGACTTCGTTCTGTAGCAGACTGAAATACTCTAACTTTTTGTATGATTTCTTTTGTAAGTGCCCAGCTTTGGCAGCCGTATAGCAGAGTTGGTAGGACAACAGTATCCATTGCTTTTTTCTTAAGTTTGACAGGAAGTTTAGATTTAAACACTTCTTTGAGCGACCAATATTTAGCCCAAGCTTTCTTTATGCGGCTTTCAACTTCTCTTAGAGTCTGGTCATTGAAGCTTATAGTTTGTCCTAAATATATATATTCTTCAACGTATTGCACTTCTTTTGATTGTATTATAACAGGGATTTTTGGTCCATTGGTCATAACACAGGTCTTTTTAGGATTCATATGTAGTCCGCATTTTTGACTCTCTATGTTCAATGTGTTCAGTAGGTGCTCTAAATCTTCATACCTTTCTGCCATCAGAACAATATCATCAGCAAATCGTAGATGATTAATATACTCTCCGTTTATGTTGATGCCCACTCTTTCCCAATTTAGTTTTCTGAATATGTGCTCCAAAAGTGCAGTAAACAGATTAGGAGATATTGGATCACCTTGTCGTACTCCTCTTCTCATTTGAAATGGTTTTCCTTTTCGTTCCAGTTTTACAACTGCACAGCTATTTTTATATATTTCTCTGAGAACTTGAATATATGCTTTATTTATTCCCTGCTCCTCCAGTGCATTCCATAGAGGACCATGTAATATTGTATCAAATGCTTTCGAGTAATCGATGAAAGCGATGTATAACGTTTTATTTTATTCTTCATATTTCTCAATGATCTGTGTTAGGGTAAATATGTGATCTACGGTAGAGTACCGCTGCCGGAAACCTGCTTGTTCTCGGGGTTGGTTGAATTCTAGCTGTTTTAAGATCCTTTTTAGTAGGACAGCAGTAAAAACTTTGTAAATTGTTTGTTGTAGGCTAATCGGTCTATAGTTTGTGATATCATGTGGATCACCTTTCTTGTAGAGAAGAGAAATTATTGACGTGTTCCATTCTTTGGGTATGACTTTATTGAACAGTATTTCATTAAATAATTTCGTAATAAGAGGAGTTAGAGGTTCTTTGATGGTTCGTAGTACTTCATTTGTAATACCGTCCTCTCCTGGACTTTTATTGGTCTTCAAACGATTTATTACAGAGGCAATCTCACTGTTTAAAAAAGGTGGAACATCTTCATTATTATAACATCTTTCCTCTTCAATGTAAACGCTATAATTTGTTGATTTGTCGTCATATAATTGTTGGTAGAAGTCGGACGCTATGGAGATTATTTCATGTCTATGTGATGTTTTCTGTGAGTTACCATTTCTTAGCGACATAATCCATGGCTTGCTATTATTCAGTTTTTTCTTAGCTCTTTTAAACGAAGCTCTTTTCTCAATTTCTTCTTCTATTACACTGTATCTATACATCTTTCTGTCGTGTCTTAGTTGTTTTCTTATTAGCTTATATAGTGCGCTTAGTTTGTTTTTCTCGGATCTTGACCTATGTGACTTATTCTTTAATCTGTTCCTCTCTTCTATAAGTTGAATTAGATATTCGTTTATTGGTGTCGGATTTTTTGCATCTCTCGGTGGAAGTTTCTTTACAGATTCCTTTATACAAGAACTTATTCTTTCGTAAGATATTTGTGTGTCGTTAGTTATTTGTAGTGCTTTCGACAAATCAATAAATGCTTTATTCATAAACTCTTGCTCTATCTGCTCTAAATTGCCTGTTCCACGTCTTGTGCCAAATTTTTTCCGTGATATTTTATTGCATTTTCCTATACATAGTTTCGCTCTGACCAACCTGTGATCACTCGGAAAAGTTGTGTTGATAATTTGTATGTTTTGTACGATGTTCTTGTCACTAACCAAAACAAAATCGATCTCGTTCCTACTTTTGCCATCTGGGGAGAGCCACGTCCACCTACGTTTTGGTTTTTTCTTGAAATAAGTGTTCATAATATGCAGCTTATGTTCAAAACAAAACTCCACAAGAAGAGCTCCACGTTCGCTTCTTTCACCATATCCCCATGGCCCCATTATGGTTTTATCGTCACAAGTAGGCTGGCCAATTTTAGCATTGAAGTCTCCTATAATTATCGTTAATTTATTAGTGTTCTCCATTGCTTTTCTTAAGTCGGTATAGAAGATTTCAATTTCTTCGGCTTTGCTCTTCTCTATAGGAGCATAACATTGAATGAGACTCACAAGATGATTGTTAAATTTTAGATCTAATCGTATAACTCTATCAGAAATGGTGTGAATGTCAGCAATATTTAATTTCAAATTTTTATTTACTAAAAACCCGACACCGTTCCTTCCAGGTTTTTCTCCAAAATAAATAAATATGTACTTCTCATACTCAATTATCTCCTTTCCAGCCTTTTTAATTTCAGACAGACCGATTATGTCCCATTTCAGGTTATCAAGCATATATTCTAGCTCCAAATATCTAGTTTTCTGCACTAATGATCTCACATTGAAAGTACATATATTAAGTATATCAAGCTCTCCTTTTTTGTGTTTAATTTTTTGTTCAAGAATTGGAGGGTTTTGGTCGCTGTCTCCCGCGGTGACCAACCGTACTGGGAGAGTTTTTTCAAAGTTTGGTGTGAATGAAGTTAGTTTTGTTTGGTTCCAGTTTCCGGTGGTCAATGCTAGTTTTTTGGCGTCTCAGGCAGTGAGGCTGGTTTAGCTCGTTCGACATAGTTTAGTAAGGTGCCCCTGGGCAAATGCAATTTCTTGTTAGTCGACGAGTTTGGTGAGCCTGATTCTTCCCTCTTCCTTTTGTCTCTAGATTTATCTGTTGTTTTCTTTATTATTATTTTATCATATTTTAAGAAGGCAATGTTTCCATTTTTCTTTTCTTCCTCCACTTGGATTTGTAACTGCTTTCGCTTCTCAAGCACTTCTCTAGGGAAATCTTCTTTTACGTATATTCCTGGAGGGAATCTGCTCTTGTTTTTTAGTATATTGTGTTTTTTCCATAGAGATGTGATGGACACTACGACCGGCCGATTTTTATTGTTATTATTCTTGCCAATTCTGTATAAATTACTGATTTCGTTGCTGTCAAGGTGTGTTCCTGTTTCTATTACTGTTTCCTTTATGTGGTCTACCAACTCTGCTTCAGATTTTCTCGACTCTTCTATACCAAAAAAGACTAGATTATATTTCCGTTTCTCCTTATCTATTATACTGATTCTCTGTTCGAGTGTAGATATTTTGGCTTTAAGTTGAGTATTTTCTTCCGTTATTGTTTTTAGTCTTTCGTCTAGCGCTTCCATAACACATTTTGTAACTGACGCAGTAATAACTTTAGTTTGTTCGTTTAGTTTCTCGTCTAGTTTCGACAACAGCAGCTCCATACATTTTTCCATTTTTGTAGGGTACTTTATTTGTTTTGCGAACACCGGTTTGTTATTGGTTTTACTATGCCTGTCAGTGTCGATGTGACGTTGACAGTTTGAACAGTCTCTTGGCGCTTGTCACTTTGTTAGGTTGTTTGCACTGATAAATGATGATTTGCACTTTTAGGTTATGTCTCTATTGAAAGTTTTATATGAGTTTTTACGGCTACCAAAATGTTCTGCACTGTAATCACTTTGTACTTGAGGCTTTTAGTGTCCAAACTTGCGGATTTCGCGTCGAGGCAACTTTAAAATACACTTTTTGCACTGAAATTAATTATTATTTGCGGAGGTCGTTGACATAGGTGTTTACTATACGATCACCGGAAACGGAAAACAAACTCTTTAGCTTTATAATATTTAGTATTAATTCAATTTCTTTCAGCGAAGGGGTTTTAATACGAAAGGGGGTTGCTCTAGACGTCTAGGCTAACAACTTTTTGGAAATTCGAACATTTCGTTCGAAGTTTTTGTATAAAACAGCTTAAGTGAAAATTCCCTCAGAATTATCGAAAAAAGAAACCCCTTCGCTGAAACTCAAGCTACTTTTAAGATTTAAAAGTGAGTTATTACTTACCTAAAAACATTTAATTAACCGCCACCCAGTCATCATAACGTAAACACAATTTTTTTTTTACTAAAATAGCTCATTGCATAATTAGCTCATTAGTTCCATTTGTGGTGAGAGCATTGTGTTTAAGGTAAACGAATATGTGCAAATATTTGCTTAAAAATCATACCTTATATATTCTGTAATTTAGTATTTACAAAACGTTTTCCGAATTGGGTCGTTCTATCTAAATAAGTACCGATAAAATGCGTTGTTAATAGAATTTATCAGCCGAATGTGGAAGTATGTTGAGGTTCTGTAGGCGCTCTATCTTGTCTATTATCAGGTTTGTGTTGGGTCCGATAGGCCTCATTTCGTTTACCACTAATTGGACCATAAACACTTATCAGGGACATTCGGTGCCGTTTTCATTGCGACTTCGAGCCAAATACTAGCGTGTAACTCAAGAACTGTCAAACTATAAACTGCTATCAACCATACTATTCGAATTTATTACATTCATTTCGTGCCGGTATCGAAATGTGATTATACATACAGTTTATAACTGTTAATAAAATATTAAATAAGTCAGAAGTACTTGTTTTTTTTACATATGATAGGTCAGCTTTTGACCGCTATCACACCTGCCTGATAGTAGGTGACAATGCAGCTTAAAATGCAGCACGCTTTTCCAGAAGATACCTATTCACTCGTGACTTGAAGACCCCCAAACTGTGCACACCAGGAAAGACAGACGCAGGCAACTGATTCCATTCCCTTAGATTTAAAATACTATTGTCAGAACTCTTCAGTGTTCGTTATTTCCGATGCTATATTATGCGCACTGCAGTCATAGATAGGTACCAGTAAAAATGACCACAGAAAGTGGAACACAGAGGAACATATCATAAATTCCACAATATAAGGTTATCCCGCAGCTAGTTGCCTTTTCGAGTGAACTTCCTTTCAGCTCCGGGAATATGTTCGTTTTGTTTTGTTGTGTTTGCGAGTTAGGAACGGCAAATTGTCGGATTACACAACTCCTAAGTTGCTCGGTCAACATTGCTGTGGAATCTTAATTCTACCTTTTTGTGTTTTCATACCAAAACATCTAACGCTCTCGTAACACTCGTCAAACTTGCCGCTATTTAATTAAATAACAAGTAACGACGCCCACTTATAAAAGTAAAAAACTTTTCTGTCGTAAACAAATCTTACTCGTAATATTGTAAATTGCTTATTAGCGGAAACCTTTCGCGAGACCGAGATGTTTTTCTGAAATCTGCTTTTCTTTTGCTAAAATAAATAGCTAATATAATTTAAGATGTTTGTCGTGAATTTGGTGATTTACGTTTGTTTCCTTTACTGGCCTGTTAGTTCCGTTTCGCTCGTTCGAACTTCCTTTCTGTGGGGTTGTGTAAATAAGCTCCCTGGAGTTTTGTTTGCCAGTTTAAACGTTGTAAATTGTATGAGAAAAACAGGGGACTCTACGTCTGGTAACTAAATACATGCACTGTCTGTCCGTCGTCGTCGGCATCGTTCGTGGTCTGCGAGGTCACTACTTCCTACATATTTATAAGTATAAAAAATGGTTTAGAATTCGAACTACATATTTTATGTATTTGCAATTTAAATAATTCTAAAAGTCAGGTACATTGGGTATTGGGTTTGCCCAAACTTATGATTTCGTTCAAAAATCAGGATTCACTTGCTGTAATATGTTTATATTGACGTATATCTGGATTTTCCTAATGTTTGTGGCAGGTAAGGGAACTAAAGTATTCTTCGATGTTTACCTTAAAGTTTCCACGCGAATAGCTCCATGGGGTGCATCATCCGCCGTGGAAGTTTCTACGTACCTTCCCGGCGTAAATAAACGCCTCCCTTTGTTTGTGGGTTAACAGTTGTAAATTTAAAGGTAATAACGGTGCGGTTGTGCGAGACCTGAGCGCCTGAAACGGAAGCAATTCAACTCTTTACCTCCTTTCGTGCATATTCATAAGGTTGCTGAAAAATTGCTTCAATCTCCGAATTGACGTATACTTTACCTCGATATCGTGTACGACTACTCGCAAGTTGAAATCGGTCGGTACCGACTCGTTTGATCGCTGAATTGGTTTTTAAAACTTTGAAGGTTGCCTATGGGTTTTATAAATAGCAAAAAGCAATAGACAAAATATAGCAAATATACAGACAAATATAGTCACGTAAAACATAGGTATTATTTGAAAAGCTAGTCACAAGTCGTGAGAAGAAATGAAAGTAATTGCATCAAAGGCAAACTTTGACCAAGTCTGTGTCAAAGTGTGGGTGGACTTGGTGTGCAGTCAAAACTTCATTAAAGCCAGTCAGTTAGGCAGTTTGCGGCGTCGTCGGCTGCCGGACTGTCTAGCTTGTTACCGACTCTTGTCACGTACGTGGCTGTCATGAATCGAGACTGTTTTTCCTTGGTCAGGAAACTCTCACGTAGACTTGCCGGTCCTTCGTAAGTTCTTATGCAACTTGTTTTATGTTTTGCGACCTTTACGATAAAGCTGTGCCTTGCGTCAGTGTTTTCGAAAGTGCAGATTATTACTGCAAGTCTCATTCATTACAAGACAAAGTAATTTTGTTGAACTCTATTTAACTGGTACCGAAGTATAGGCACATTTGAGCTAATGATTATGACCTGCCAATCCTATAGTTTCCTTTAAATATTCTGTGACATGTTTTCTCCAAGCTGTTCTCATTCGAAGTGGCAAACGTTTTATTTCAAACAGCAGTGTTTGTCTGATTTCGAAATAACACTTTTGGCAATAGTTCCTTAATTCAGAAGTTGTTCTGTTCTAACGTTGATATTTCCTAAAGTTTACGTTTCAATTTAGCTTAGTTCGGACGTTGAAAGGGGTAGCGTCGATTAAATTGTTTTCATCATATTACAAACTGAATAAGTATAACTAAACATAGGAACCGTCACCATTAATGGTATTTGTGTAATTTATTTGTTGTAAATGTAAATGCAGGGAGTAGAGTTCTTGTTTTAACGGCTTTTCTAAACTTGTACAATAAACCACTTCTGAGCGTGAGGTGGTGTTTACAATGCAGTATCAGTACCCTCTTTATGACGCCACCATTTTAACTCCTGCATACAAATTACACTATGACACTTTCAAGTTTTGCTGCATCGTTAGTTGGGCTGACGTTGGTCTATTTTACTACACTACTAGCTTTTGCCCACGACTCCGCATAGAAGTCGAAAGAGTGTTTATGCACAATTTTAAGTCGATTGGACTAAGGAATCACGTTGTCCCATACAAACTTTGTCCCCCTTTTTACCCCCCTTAGGGGTAGAATTTCGGTCAGTCATTCAGGACAAAGCATTTTATATGTATGATAGATAGAAGATAGATTAAGTGTACACTTATAAACTAAATATTACTTGATTTAGTCGCGTGGTCCTTGAGATACGTCAGCGGGCAATAGCTCTATGTTATCGCGTTTACCAAGACATTTGTTTTCGTATTTGATTTTTATTAACTTAACAATGCCCATTCATTAGCTATTACCTAATCAAGCCGCATTCACTTTATAAATTGCTGTTTTTATTCATAACCACTTTTTATATATGAAGACCCAATTGGCACAATGGTCACCGTGCCGGACTGCCAGATACAGGGTCGGGGGTTAGATTCCCGCCGCAGACAATTATTTGTGCTTAGGTATTTGTCTGTGGTCTGGTTGTTTCTATGTATTATAAGTATATATTTACAAAAGAAAAGTATATACTTAAGTAGTATATCCCATACAAGTAGTATAGCCCATATCACAAGTCTAGTTACTTAGCTTAGGGCTAGATGGCGATGTGTGGAATGTCCTGCAATTTCTTTTTTTTATATTTGAAGTTCTCAAAATGTGTAAAAAAAATTAAAACCTAAATATTCAAACGAATGGTTTATTGTATGCAAGCAAATATAATGCTGGCAATTTTATTAATATTTAATTCTAGCTGCGCCCTGCGATATCATCTGCGTAATTTTTTAATAAGAACCTTCTCCTGACAATACAAACACGATAAATAAATTTTAATTAGGTATAAGTTGAGTAGGTACTCTGAAATTCCACTTTTTATTATTAACCGTAAATAATAAACAGGTCGTTACTGTTGATATATGTTGAAATAATATTATCATAATAATTATCGTTGCATTAAATCCAATAATCCTGCAGTTTAATTTAAATAAATATCGCCCATTATCCAGTTTATACTCGGTAATTGAAGGCAGACTGAAATCACGGGTTTTTATTAATCCTACTCGCGTCCTTGTGAAATGTCCCGAATAAATGTGACATAGTCAATGCTACTGCCCTATATTTTACAGTAAAATATCAACATACGTATAGCTAGCAAAAGTAGGCACGAATACGACTCGTAAATGTTGTTTTCATTATCGCTTCTACATAAAAGTAGTACGTGTAACACAAAAAAATCTGGTATTCCTGACTTCGCGGTTATATAAAGCGTTTGCGGCGGGTAAATGTTGTAAAATTCTAAGAGATACTAAAGATAAGACTATACTGAGTATTAGCAATAACGAAATTAAAAATTATGGTATGTCGAATTAGAAAGTAAAATCCTAAAAGGAATTCTATAGAACCCGTATTTAATTCGGAGAGTTCTCGACTCAATATAGCCTAAGATTATTCGGCTCAGTTTGCACCCGAGCCGTTTAATTTGTTAAATTGAAAAGAAACATCGTATTGTTCAGATAAAATTAGGTTTATTTGCGAAACCCATTCGGTCGTAACAGAAGATCCCTTTGAAATAAGTGGATGGAATGAGTGAAATGACCTATAAAGCGGATAGATGTGGCAGTTCCACTGGAGCTTAGAGTGTATTTTGTTCGGTTATTTCGTCGTCCATTTCTCGAGAAATGACGCTCACCTCGGTCACGATAACAGACTATACAAAGACGATGTTCATTTCATTACCTATTTCAATGTATAAGTTTAACCTTTGAAATGTTAATGGCTGGACTGCCTTCTACTGGTGCTTATTTTTCATTTGAATATTCGTAAAAAGAGTACTTGGAGATATTGCATCTAGTATCGTTGCATTTAAAATGAAATTAAAACAAAAGTAGTCGTCATTTGTCGAGAATTTAGAAAGTGTAAACCTCAGAGACGGGTCGCTCCGCTACTAACCCGTATTTTTTACCCGCCATTAACAATCTCAATCAATAGAGTTCTTTTCTCTGGACACGGTCGACATCCTAGATGATGTATACGACAGAAAATTTGATTCATGCTAATCTGGGCGATGTAATGCTTAGGCCATTCATTAGATGGAGTAGGCTTGCCTTAACTTATACCACCCTCTCAGCCTAGTCGACCGTGTCCAGGGGAAACAAGTCGTCAATACGTTAGGAGCCAAATATGTCGCGGTTTTAATCACGATGTTTTCCTTCGCCGCAAGAGCAATGTTAATAGCGCACATCATTTTTTCATAATAAAAATCCATACAAATCCAATCCCATCCACGGCTGGTTGGGATTTGAACCCATAACCTTCGTGATAAAAGTTGAGGTATCTACCGCTAGCTAGACCAACACCGGTCAGGTGGATATAGCATCTGTCCCCTTAGACAAGATTGCTTTCTATTAGCGATGTCGCCAATCGATACATTTAATTGTATGAACATTGTATCAAATTAGCATAAGATGGAACTTATCCACCAATTTTTTTTCTCTAACGCAAGACTACATGACTTTTCATTGGCTTGTGTCAATTTCATACAAAAAATAAAATATAAAGTCTGTCGATTGGCGATATCGCTAATAGAAAGCAATCTTGTCTAAAGGGGTTGATATTAGTCCCTTATTATCTGATATACCTGTAACTTTGTGAAACTGATATTAAGCTTGGAACTATGTTGTTTAACCACTACAGCAGTTCTAGGAAGGTTACCTAATCCCTATAATTTGTGATATGTTTGTGGGTACATCACTATCATTTACCCTGTGGAGTTTATTGTAAAATCATGCAGCGTAGACAATGGTTGTACCGTTCTCGGGTACGTGTCGCGAAATAATTACTGAGACGTGGCTTAAGCAGGTGCAGAGTATACCCCAAAATGTGGATTAGTTGAGTTCACATTGAGAAATGATATACATTGTCATATACATACCAGTTTAAGTAAGGTTTTAATAACTGTTAGGTTTGTGTTCCATTGAAATTATTTAGACTAAATGGACCTTCATCTCGGCCACGTTTCGGTAATGATAAATGATAATTAATACAATTATTGAAATGTTATCTTTCTAAGTTTGTATAATTTAGATGAGAACATTAAACATGTCAGTCGTTTCAACATCGTTAATCTATGTTGTAATGCGTTTTGACACATTTACATAAATAGCACTTTAACAGCCATGACACATCGGGGAAATTTATGATGTTTGATATGTGACGTATTTTGGGGGCGAGATTATGTTATTTATTAACATGCATGAGTTATTGCTTTGTATATAGGGGACCCACTGGTAGGATCAGCCTCTTAAAGAATTACTGTATTCTTAATATTAGGGTTCCTTAAACAGCAATTAAAATAAAGTACGCCAAGCCAATTAACCATCTGGAAACCAATCAGCTGAATTGCGTTATGGATGATATAGCCATTCGTGATGCATTTATTTTCAACAATTCCAAAAAAATGCGGCAACTTGCATCTCTTATTTTTATTTACCGTAACTTGGCGCCCAACAAGGCCCCTTGTTGGGCGCCAAGTTACGAAGTCATGAAGTTGCTGTGGATGTGATTTTGACTGTAGTACAACATCCAACTTGTATTTATAATAAAAATAAATACCTATAGTTTCTTTGATCTAGAGCACTGTAGAGTAGAGTACTTTTCGTGGGCTTATAGTTTTGAACCCATAGAACTCTGCAACACACTATGTATCTTTAAAAAATATTATACAAAACATTTATCTACCCATTGTTTGCCTTATAACACTACACATGACAACGGATAACAGAACATATTGATGCCTGTTGAATTTCCTAAAAGAAATCAAATTGTTCATGAAGTTTAATTACATATTTATGAAGTAACAAAACCATAAACGTTACGCCTAATTTTCAATATATAGGTAATTGAAATGTGTTTTCGGTTGGTATACAATAATTTATTGTGAGTGCTACTTCACAATCGATGTTACGCAATACGCGAATTTGACGTTAAGCTTACGTATGTTTACGACACTCATAATTAGTTTATAGTACACTCGTCGATTACAACGCTTGAAGTTTGATAACCTTCGATATGAAAATGAATGCATATTGAATTAATTCCAGCATTAAGCCAGAAAATACGTTAATTAACGTATGAATACACTCCCCCCTCGGTAGGGTTACGATGTGATAAAATGTCGAATCGTCCACAATGACGAGGTATGACGAGGGACTCGCTGGTCCATTGGAGTGTTGCGCGTTATTCTGACGCCTTATCTTTATGATTGACTTCTAACTGGCATACTGCAAGGTTTTACGTCCGTACGTTGTAAAATACAGCGGCGCGTTTCCGAATAGCTTCTTTTATAACATTGTGCGTATGTTTACCACCTTTTTCACCCTGTATTTTATCATGGCTGTGTAATTTGATTTCGTTTAATATTTAAAATGTTTTTGTTTCAGGTAAGATGAGATGAGATCGGTCGCAGCGTCATGTATATCTCCGTGAATGTCAATAGGTCGGGGTTCGACTAAGTAATGTTTGTTGGGAAACGATACGTGAGAACCGTGACATCGTTTAGAACAATCATAGTCTAATCGTCGGTAGGCTTTAATGGGTTTTGAATCTATGATGTAGCAATGTTATTGTAGCTTGCACGCGACATGATGAGTATTTTTACGGTTGCGTTGCAGTAACTAATCAATCAATGTATAATATTGATGTTATCAAACCAAGCAAATCGCATAAAATTACATTATACTGTAACAAATCTCAAAAGAAATTTTATATTTCCATGCTTTTATTGGTTCTCACTACTGATACTAGCCAATTAAAACAAACGAAGGACAAATATCGATATTTGTTTGAGGAAAATAACTGAAAAGATTTTCACTGTTTGACGATTAATCTGAGAAGCTTGAAACTGCACAGCTTTAAAAATAATCTATATTTACTTCTAGAACTGTAGCGTATCTTGAAAATATAATACTGATATTATAGTAAAGTTTAATCGCGCGGTCTTCGATGAAGTATCAATTGGTTCGTTCCGTTGGTTACATTGCTTCAATTTTGTTCAGGATATAACCGTTATGCTATCGTCAAACCAACACCAAACACTTTAAATAAAATATATAGTTTATACTAAGTATAACGTCAACTTTAATTTTATATTAAAATAAAAATAGCCTTCCGAGTCACTGAGCTTTGTTTTTGAAAAAAATACTCATATGCTCTAGTATCTCTATGACGGACCATAGACTGTGCTATCTTTTGAACTTCAAAGAGATTGAACTTTTTTAGTTTTGCTGCGATTTTAATTAATCCAAATGGTTCATTTGGAAACTAGGTTGCGACTAATGCCGGCTTTGAATCAGCTGGATAATGGGATAATGGAATACGTGAGTATGTAAACCTTTACGTAATACCTACAATATCACAATGTACACACGTAATGTTGTTATCAGATGTTAGCTTTGTGTCATATAATACTATAAGTACAAGAGCGGTGTTGGCTTAGTGGTAGATACCTCGACTTTCATTCTGAAGGTCGTGGGTTCGAATCCCGACCGGCCGTGCACCAATGTATTTTTCTTCAGAAAAATTTATGTGCGCTTGATATTGCTCTTACGGTGAAGGAAAACATCGTGATGAAACCCGCGGCTTAGTTGGCTCCAAAAGTATTGACAAATTCTCTCCTCTGGACATGGTCGACTAAGCTGAGAGGGTAGTAGGTGCTGGGCAAGCCTACTCCATCCTCACGCAAAAAGGACCCAATTAAAAAGGGATCAATGGCGGAAAACAGCCTGTATACAAGTACAAGTACTATAAGTACATGTTATGCAACTCGTTTTATAGATAAAGATCCAAAAGGCTTTATTCAAAAACTATAAGTTAGTTTTTATCCCAGTGCCAATACGCAAAAAGTTACTTGAAAATGGAAGTATGCCCTGATAAATCGGTTTGGCTGGTACCGATGTCAATTGACGTCTCCGAAATTACATCTCTCGCGACCACGAATCTGTACACAACACAAAGCTTATCGAAGCAAATGCTGTCGCAGTGTCAATTACGATAGGTTTCGGAAGTTTCCCGTCGGATGTGCTGGTATGTCGGTGTTCTGCTGACGTCACAGAGTTGATGCATATTCCGTGGATAGGGAACATGCCTCGGCGGGTACGTCAATCTTGTCCCAAGCAAAAATACTGACTATTATTCTCTTGTATTTCCCAATTGAAAATATACAACGGTTGGTTGTTTTTCTAAGAAAATAAATTTTCTCTATTGTTGTTTAATATTTTGATCTGTTACTCTGATGAAAATTAACAAAAGTTACTTAGGAAATAAGCTGTATTATAAAGAAGTGATGTATTACCTATATTATTAAAATATTAACTAGATGGAATCTTGTCATAGCGTTTTACTTTAAGTAATCTCTACTCATTCCCATTCTGAGAGAATCTATTTTGACAAGGTTAATTTTTTTAGAATTGTTAATGACGTAAAATCAATATACTACCTAGATGGTTAAATTTGAAACGAATCGATCGATAACAAAAAATACTAACCTGATAGAAAAAACATGTCCGTCCATTGTAACCGAAAAAAAAGGAAAAACGTTTGATTTTGTGTTCAATAAAATTAACATACAACAGACTTCTCCCTAATTCGATATCTCGCGAAATTGTTTTCTCTTTACGATTCATCAGTTTGGAAGAGCAATCAAGCGAAATTGGATTCGTTACGGAAACGGGCCACAATTGGCTCTTTTACACGTCGATTTGAATCTACCAGATGAAGATACGACTGATTGTAATGGTTCCTGAAATTGTTTTTGTTTTACAACAAATACTTTGGTCATGCCCTATCAAACTTTATTATGATTAATTTACTGACGAAATTAATCTATTTGAACTATTACGAGAACTCTAGAAATTTGTTGTATTGGTATCAGTAAATTCTTACAACTGATTCCAGGCATTCCCGGTGGGAACATCGCTTACCTATATGTAAATAAATAAATATAAATATGTCAGGACATTCTACACATCGCCATCTAGCCCCAAGCTAAGTACTTGTGTTATGGGTGCTAGACAACTGATATAAGTACTACTTATATACTTTTATTTTGTAAATATATGCATAGAAACAACCAGACCACAGACAAATATCTAAGCATAAATACTTGCCTGAGGCGGGAATCGAACCCGCAACCCAATGTTTGGCAGTCCGGCATGGTGACCATTGTGCCAACTGGGTCGTCATGTGTCTATATGACGTAAAAAACACTCGAATCACAAAATACGGAAACAAAATTGATACTCACCTAATTATAATTACCATCGGTTACCCAAGACGCAAGATAGTTTTAATTTACCATCTTGCAGATAACAACGTCTCCAACCTCGACAGCCTTCGGCAAAGGAAGCATGCAGACGACAGCGCACCCAGTTCCATTCACTCTGAAACTGCAAACATTCTAATGCATCTTCTTTGTTCTTAGTCACTAAGCTTTAAAGATGAGTTTCCTACGATCCTGCGTTAAAGAAGTCGTAGTACGATTGTAACTAGTGTCGATTGCAACCGTTGTTTAGACGTCAGCTTTGTTTATATTGACATACGTTTGCTGCAGATTGTGTTAAACACTTCTAATTGTAACCACATACAACTATGGTTTCACTAAAACAAACTCGTGTTTGGTCATCAACAATAATAAATAATATCTGCTAACATGCACCATACGTTTCATTCAGTTTTTAATTTGTCGAACTCTGAAAATAGATGAGTCATCAAACAATAGAGATAAATCTAAAAAATAAATGCTTTGTTGGAATCGATCCAAAACATGAACGCATATTCATAAAAACATATTTTTATTGCTTCCCGTGAGGCATAAATTATAAAAATAGATGTAGTTACTTGATTACTGCCTGTATATTTTTGCATTATAATACGCCGTTAAACTCGAAGATCAAAACACACCGAGCTTGGATATTTGACTGAATTAAAACATAATCTCAGTAGTTAAACAGTGAAGTGGATGCATCCACTTATCTATGACTTGTGGTTGTAAAGCGAAGCGCTCTTGTAATTGCATATGGTAAATGAGAGGTCTCATAGTACGAGTACAAGAGAACGGCACACAGAAACGACATGCCCTATCGGTTGGTGAACTTTGCGCTTGTATCGAGGAACTTCGCCGATTAAACAATTGAGGCCGGCGGGCGTAGTTGTGCCTGAGGGGACTAGATATTGCCCTTCTACTCCGTGCCGTCCAATCGCTCCGAGTGCCGAATATTTTAGACGACAAATCCTAACTCTATTCAACCGATTCCGTCTACATGTGCCTCTTCATGTATCGAGTGCCCCAAATACTGGAAATCTACAATTTAACTGAACCGTTGTCACATCACTGAATGATAGGATTATTGTGATATTTAGCCCATCTTGATCGTGAAACTGAGAATGAAAATATATAAATACAAATCTTAATACTGCTATAATGTGTATGAATGTCTTGAATACCGAGAATATCATCATAGCTCGCATATGTAAGCATGTTCCGAGAATATATTGTAAAAGGAAAAACCGTCCTACGTTCAAACGTCCGCGTTCCCAGCACAAAGATATAATCTGTTGTAAAGTTAACTAGAAATTTGGTATACACAAACAAAGCGCATGTAAATAGGATCAAACTTATCGCATTGGTAAAGCGGACCAAAGTTTTTGTTTCGCATTCAGTTTCAACTACGCTGCCAACCAATTCGAAAAGGCTTTGAATATTTATTAACTTAGGCAAATCAATTTGTTCGAGATTTTAAACTATAGCAATGTAGATTAAAATAAACTTATTAAATGCACTGTGAAATTATATATCTTTTGTTACGCAGTCTATCTCTAGTATATTTTGTGTAGCGTCGTAAATTTTATAGACTTTTATAGGACGATGGGTGTTCGAGCGCAGAGATTTTTCAGAAGAAAGTTTTTGAACGCTTCGGTTGAGGGGACCCTTAGCCTTACCCTTGTCAATTTCCAATGGAAAAAGGAAAATTCTTTATTTGAGTAGCCGACTTTTTAAGTATCAAGCGTTGCATGTGTGTGTCTCCATTTTTTCCTACATTGATATTTATCGTTTTTTACGTTGTCTCATACAGAATTGATAAGTCTACTCAGAAGCAGAGAGTCGATGTTCTCACTTGCTTATAAATAATAATGGTCGCGTGGTTATTCGGGCAATTTGCGTGTGGCGACTCGGAAGTAATTTTCCTCCGTCGCCAATAATGGGGGTCGATCATCTGTATAATGGAGGCAAGTGTAAAATTTACAGCTCCTTGCCCGCGGTCCGCCCTCTTAGCGATTTTTCCTGAAAGTCGTTTGGAAATAAAGTTCCGACCGTCGAAAAATGTAATAAATATTTTGTAGTCTTTCTTCCATTTTCTTTGATCACTTCCAATGATTATTATTTTGTTGCCAAAGCTAATTTTCTTTAATGAGATCAACCGAAGCGTTACACTAAAATAGAGTTCTTATGTCGCAACTTTTTATGTGTTTTCGGAACTCCAGTTAATGTTTCTTTGATGAACAATCTCTTGAACAGTATTAAAGTAAGCACTTCACGAATGAAAGACTATGAAAAGGAGGAACAATAGGTACCTACCCATGATGAGTTTTTAAAAGAATCTCTTAACTTTCGCTTCGATGAAATTGAAAGTAAAATGGTCAAATAAAAACTGCTATTTGCAAACATTTAATAGTACATTGTTACCCTAGGTGTGAAAGTCACTCATTGAGTCCCGAGACGGAGTTTGGCGCCCGAGCGTAGCGAGGGCGCTAATAGTTCGAGGGACTTAATGAGTCTTTTACCCGAGGTAAACACTGTGCTTTTCATTACGAATAATACATAAAATTCTTCATAATAACGAGAGTGAATGAGAGACTCCATACTACCTCTGGCAGTATACATGAGCCGTGTGAAGCCATAATTGTTATTCTTTGGTGTTACCTAAAACAAGGAGGTTGGGTATTTGAAGTTCCTAATGCGTAATGATACTGATACTCGTTACAAGCACATTGCACAAGCCGCGCGAAGCCATAATTTGACATGACAGCTGTTAGTGAAAGCGATTTTCCCTAGGGCTGAAAGTTTTTCTTTCTACACGCTCTTCAGGCATCTTTAGACCTACTTTCGGAGTATGAGTAATGAAAAGTTCTTTTTCAAAATTAAAATTAAAACGCCGCTCATAACTATTAAGGCACTTTCTTAATATATATAGGTATAATATAATAAAATTTTAACACTGTTTAATAACGTCGCATCGCAATACAGAGAGCACTGTAAGCAATTTAAAAAGTTGAAAACTCGTTGTTATAGCTGCTGAACAAAAGTTGTCTAGATGAAGTAACAGGAGCTTGTTTTCCTGCCCACCCTCTTCCGTGACTTGGCTCCGAGGGGCGCTTGCTTGGCTCCCATCCAACCTTCTGATGACGTCTACCACACGTTAAATTGATATTGGCACTTAGTGCGACTCCCTTGTCACCGATCATGCTTTAAAACTTTAAACTTTTCGGAAGCTTCTTCATAAATGATCGAGAATTTTACACGAGTGAATGTCTGAAACTTTTAATAATTGATTGTCTCAAAATTGTTACCGGCGACTTTCTACATTGTTTTCCTTGTTTCTGTACGGAAAATTGAATCGCATTTAAAACTTTTGTCACAATTGTGTTATTTTGTTATAGATTACAAGTTTACCGTTCTTGTTGTTATCTACAGTTTACTAAAGGCATTCGTTGACCTACCTAGCTATAGATAAATGATGTAATTAAACACAAGAACAATTAACATGGTATGTATTAATTGAAAACGCTCGTGCAGCTGAGATGCTTACGTGAGCGTTACTGGCATGATTGGTTTGCATTAAAGGTCACGGTTCAACGGCGCGCCGGTTACGCAACTTGCTCAGTGGTATTCAATTTGTATTCAAGTGTTATTTGGCTACGGCCACGTGAACTGCGGACGTTGCTTACATCTTCACTTTGACCAATATATCCAATACAATTTATGATATAACAGTTTGGTTACGTTACGCATGGTTTATGATATGTTACTTTCTTTATTTGATGCATGTACCTACTCGTTAAATATAAATTGTAAAAGTATTTGACATAATATATGGAATGCTACATGCCCCTATTAACTCATGGAATTTACTAGCTTTATCTTTTCTGACACAAGTCGATAATGATTAAATGGTTACAAAAACAATACACAAATAACTATATTTATTTATTTGACGACCTAGTTGGCACAATGGTCACCATGCTGGACTGCCAAACATAGGGTTGCGGGTTCGATTCCCGCCTCAGACTAGTATTTATGCTTAGATATTTGTCTGTGGTCTGGTTGTTTATATGTATTATAAGTATATATTTATTATTAAGTTAAAAGTATATTGAGTAGTATATCCGTTGTCTAGCACTCATAACACAAGTCTAGTTACTTAGCTTGGGGCTAAATGGCGATGTGTGTATTGTCCTGCAAAATTTAAGTATATTCATTTATTTATTTTATTTAAAATTAAAACCAATAGACATTGTATCCTAACTAGTAAATACTGTACCGCATGCCGAAGTTAAATTCGATAAACTGTTCAAGTAACTTTGTTATCCGAACATTACACAGTTTCGCTGATAAACTGATATTTAAATTGCTCTACTTCAGCCTTTGAACGGTTATAAACTTAACTTGTTTAATGAGTTGCGTGTCTTTAATGAACGAACGGTCTTAACTTAGCATCATACTGCTTCAAGTACATTGTACTATTTTAATGTTACAGCCAGTTCCTGAACGGAATTCCTCTAAGAAGTATTATAAAGTGAAAGTTTTATTATCAGTATCATCTCAATTACTTTCCCCAACTCATGTGGTAATGCTCCTAGGAACATTCAAAACTATAAAGCAATCGAAAGAAAGTTAAGGTGAACTCAAACTACTGAACTTGCCCCCACAAAGCGTTTAACTTTTACCGTTTCTCCCTGGAGTTAATGATGTGAACATTTTCATATTTAGGTTCGAATGAATGCTTTTATCAATAGAGCAAGGTATTATGTTTCTGAATTTAGTTCAAATAGTTACATATGCTTCATTAACCTGAATTTAAACTTTAGCGTTGCCTCAAAGTTAGCTCAACGGAGTATAAAATATTTATCTATACATATAAAATTCTTTGTCCTGACTGACTGACGGATCAACGCACAGCCTAAACCGCTAATTGTAGAGACCTGAAATTTTAGGGTATGTTCCTAGTATGACGTAGGAATCCGATAAGAAAGGATTTTCCAGATATTCTGTTCCTAAGGGCGTGAAAAAGGGGGGCAAAGTTTATATGGGACAACGTGATTCCGTGGTCCAATCTACTTCAAATTTTGCATAAACATTCTTTAACAGAATTGATAAACGACGTGTTTCATATTTTATTGAAATTCTTCTCCAACGGGATTAAAAAGGGTAGAAAGTTATTTCGGGGTGATTTGCATTGGAGTTCCATTTTCGACTTCTACGCGGACGAAGTCGCGGGCGGAAGCTAGTATATGTATAAAATGTTGATGTTTACTCATATAACTAATCCGATTTGCTAGATATTACATACGAGGCTGTTTGCAAGTAATCTCGTTTGAACGAATTTGTCTTGTTTTCGTCGCTTGTCTGTTTGCTTTTTTGTTATGCAGAATTTTGTAGTTGTTTTCACGATCATATATCCCGCAGGGCTCATATAAAATGTTATGAGGGGATGCTAAAAGCTTTGATCATAAAAATTACTCAAGGACTTTGGGCTAAAATAGATCTTGCATATGGTACCTCGATTACCTCTCTGGATTATTGATTCATTGAATTATTGAAACGTGATCGAATTAACGGCGGAGATTCGTTTCAGGTTTATTTCTTGTTCAGTGAATCGAGAATTTTGGAGAATCTTATCAAACGTCGGATTATTCTCTCAGGATTAACAAGATGCAGTGAGTCGAGGTGACGATAGTTGGAATTTTGCCAGTGACCTGTGCATTGTTGGGCTGCCATGTTAGTAAATTATTAACTCCAATATAGAGCTTCTACATGGCAACTATATCTGCAAATTTCAGACTACAACGGAACTACAGTTTCTACCTCAGTGACTTTCATTTTCTTGCCAAATTTTGATAAAAGTCGTTAATTTAATTGGTTATTAACAAGCACATAACCAATGTCAGGTTTTGAAACTTACTTTGCCATATTGTATTCATTACTTAACTACAGACAGAGTAGGTAAAATTCGATTGATGAAATCGACGATTTCAAGGTTGAATTTGCGATCTTGACATGCTTAACATCAAAATTAGCTTCAGCGTGCTTAAAATTAAAATAATTTACTTAAAAACGTGTTCTTTTGTGTTCAACAATTTTTCACGCTTCACGTCATGGTTATCATCTTGAGTTAAAGAAAATGTTTTTTAAGTTTAAATCCCGATTAAAAACACATGTCTTGAATGGTTTTTAAAGAAACTTTTCCTTTGATGTACGACTTATTCTTTGGAAAATAATGTTAGTTCAGTAACTGAACAGAAAAATTATTATTTTGTTATTCTATCTAGATATAAGCTGTCTGTGCCAACGTCCGCTTTCCGGCTTAGTCCCCTTAACTTTGGCTTAACAATCTTAAACAAGACGTTGCACTGACGCTCTAGACTCAAGAAATATGTAGTAATATCTTTAAACAGTTGCTATGTACTTTATACTTTTTAAAACAAAGAAAACATTAAATACTATAGATATTCTCTAACATGGTAATGTTCACAGACCATTATAGATATTATAGATAACTGGAGATGTAATTAGCAAAATTGTTGTTATTATTATTACTAACCGCGATGTTGTCTTAAATGTTACGGTCTGTTTATATCGTGGTTAATAACATGTACGCAATGCACATAGTCAGAGTCAATTTGCGAGGATGTGTCTATCTGATGTCACGTTTGTGCATGTGCATATACAGTTACATGACGAAGACATGGGACGACTGAGAGAGGAGTCGCGTGCGGCCCAACTGGAGCGTGACATAACGCAACTGTCATGACGTCTCAAGGTTGCATGCTCTTTTGCACAACAAACAGGTTAAACGATTAAGGAAAACACAATGATAAATCATGTTTTCTATTAGTACCTACCACAGTTTAGCAAAAAGTTAATGATTACTTTTTCTACAGCTATTGAAGAGTCGGAATTTACGCTAGGAAAAACGTTCGATAAATAATCTTGAAGTAATACTCAATAAATAAGGGTTCTTTGTTTTTACGACTTAGATCGTGAATAAAAAAGACGTAACCAATTGGTATTTAACAAAAAATCTAAAGATGTTTCGTCTAGCTTGCATATTCATAATTAAACTTATTGCCGACAAAAAAAGGTCGATTTTTTTTAAATGCTTCTGATTAGTTCTGTTTTTGATGCTAGTCACATATTGCTGTAGGGCGTGCTCACATACTTCTGCTGGTTCAATGTTCCATTGCTAACGTACGGCTACTTGCCGAGCAATTTTCTGAGTGTAATCAGCAATCCTTGTGGCGAGCCATTAAGCTCGTTTAAACTCAGTTGGCTTGGAAGTCAAACTAGGCGTTTGCTCGTGCCTAACAGTTTTACCAATATTTGCCCCCAGTCGGCACAACCACATTATATGTTAAACTTTATCAATTATCGAGTAACGTGGCGAAGTTTGGAATACTTCACTCACACTCGGCCGACTTGTTCCTAACTCAAATCGTTTGTGATAAGAAGTAAAGGATTCTTCTGACCGAGACGACACGACACGAATATCAATGTTAGCACTCGTGGCCGTAACCCGAGGATGTATAACTAAGATCGTTTTCACAAAATTAAAACGTTTTGGGAGGATGGTGAGTTCCATTCAGATAAATGACGGTTTCAGTTTCGGTAATCTTACTATTTCACAATTTCAATTTCTATAAATTTTCAAGTTTTCTATATATAAAATTACTAATCCTAACTTAGAGTATTAAATATTGTTCTGATATAAATCACATCACGAGACCGGTGGCATTGCATGTGACCTCTATCAACTCTATCGAATAAATAGTATTACATTCACTATTAAAAGGGCAATCTTTAACATTTACGATTTCCAATAGAAGCTTCAACATTTTATACTTGTTAGCAATTTTGTTTTATTTCTGAAGACGTAATCTTGTCGTACGGAATTTGGAACTTTTACGGACGGCGTATGGCGATTAAATATTCCTTTCACTGAGTTCAATACCAGGAGGGGCTTATTAACTTGGGTTATAGAAAATCGGATCACGAGTTGATGCGGATTCGCTTTCACCCTGCGTGTGTCTATTATGTAACACTGACGAAATAGCTATCGCCTGTGAATCTCTGCAAGATTGCTTCGGCTGTGGCGAAATTAAACGGTTTTTGCGAATAAGTGGTTGCAAAAATCTTTTGTCTATTTGGCGTGCCAGTTTAATGATATTGTTATAACATCTGCAATCCATCATCAAAACAAGGAACATTAATATTAGTTGATATCCAAGTAAGGACGATAGCAAGTCCGAAAGACCATTAACGGGTAGACCGTCGTGCAAGATTAGACCAAGAGAGTTCGACCCGAGTACAGCCCGTCCCGAGCCCGATTCCATCAAACCGAATAGCTGCCAGGACACAATGAATGGACATTTCGCGTCGGATCACCTGTCCAAGTGTCTTAAGAAGCCGTGCCATCGTTTGTCAACGTCATGTCGTCCTGAGACTCGGAGAATGCTCGGAAGGCGCCCATTGTCCGCGTGTCCAGTCATCCTCTATTTTTAACCTTTAGAAGCAGTTCTTTGTAAACTCCAATGTGAAACTGTTGTTTATTCTCAGTGTAGGTAGTGATTTTGAGCTATATCTCGTAAATTTTAGTGTAAAAATAATTCCATAATTATTTAGCAATAATTAAAAGATTTATAAATCATTTATTCATAGATTTTATCTTTTTTTCTAAAAACCAAATCAATTATAATATTCTGGGTATGAAGTCTTTCTTGATGACCAATTTTATTTACTGGAGGATTTATATTCCCAAGAAAAGAGCTTCTTCGTAGATGTTCATTAAAGATTTCACAATCACTGAATTGAATCTCTTCATTCTTTAGTTTTCTGACTAAACTTAATAGAGGATATATTAGGTGTTTTAAGTTATATTAAGTACTTACATTTATCACTATTTTAAACAACATAATAGCAAGCATTTCGATTATAATTTAAATTAATACTTACGAGAGTGTTGTATATATGTGTTAAAGTGCATAACTTGTACTGAAAGTTGCATAACGTGAGTATGAAAGCGTGTATGCAGAGTACACGGTTCGTTATTCAAGTTAACTTCCTTGAAATTCCTATTTACACATAAGCTCTGTAGTCTCTACGTCCTTCAACTTGAAAACAATTAGTTAGTTAGTTACTTATTGTCCTCATTTAAGTTGTTGTCGCTCGAATAACTTGGCAAGTGTGAAGTGAAATACTGTAACTTAGGACGGAACTTGTTTAGAGTGTCAATGGCAGTACCTCGTTATTCACACTGCAACTCTGCAACTTTATTGCGCTGTTTTGAATTACAATGGTTGAATTCTCGTATGCTTGCACCATACACTAAAACTTCTTCATACTTAAGTAGCTAAGCGAAACGATATGCGGCCTCGCTGACGTTAACTGAATAACCTCACGACACATGATAAATAGAAAAAGTTTCAGACGATCCGATGTGCAGGAGTTCCCTAACGCATTACGCTTTACTGCATGATTGTTGTGCCCTTCCTTTGTCGTCCTCATTGTTAAGCGTCGTCATTTACGTAATGTACTGTATTTTTATTTGAAAAGCTTCCGGTTGTGTTTACTCCTTCTTACGAGTCAGCATTTGTATAGTTTGAACTTGCTTTTTTCCTGTTGTCATTATTGTTGGTTTAACTTAACATTTTGTTTCTCGGTATGTTATTTTGAATGCCACAGTAACTGTGACGTAGACCTAAGCATATCAATGGAGGTTACTAAGCCATATCCGCTGTGTAACTTTCCGTTACTGGTATGGTATAAAAGTAATTGATATACCAATATGATTAAATAAAACCTACTTTAGTTCACATATCGTGACGTCTTGAATGGTCTCCAAGATGGGAAAGCACAATGGGTCGTCGATAGACTTGAATTGTAGTACGACAATGCACTCCGCCATCGAGCAATTACACAGCTGGAGCTATTGTAAGGAAATATTGCTGGCTCTTGCCTTCTCTATTATCACTCAGTCGACGGTGAAATGTATGAAGATTGATTCTATTCGTGTCATTGGACCCCTATTGTGTACAGTCACGGTTAACTTAATCTTATTTTGGCAATGTACTGGAGCTGACGAAGGAAATTGCAAGGCCTTATCCATATCGGATTAGATGCGTAATAAATGAGCCGAATTTTATTTGTATTCTTTATCGCAATAATAACATTTTATAAAAGTCAGTGTTCAGTTGTGTTTGTGGAAGATTAATTATCTGGTTAGAAATCTAGTAATTGTACTTAGAGTCAATTTACGGATTACGTGCGGTGCGAAGATATGAATAGCTGTATTCACAATCAAAAGCAAAATTAATATTTCAGAAATCTGTTAGTCAATTTTCAGTAGATAAAAATGAGTCCTTCCAAAAATAGGTAAGTACCTGAATAAGGCATTATACGAATTTTTTTGCAGAATGAGGTATTATTAGAACAAGTTCTTAAAAGAATAAGCCATTCCGAGAACAGGTCCTTTTTTCGTCGTAAGCCATCTTACGAATAGGTCCTATATCTACTAACCCATCTATATAGCAATCATTTGGGTTTCGTTTCAAATCGTTTCAAAAACGAAGAAACAAACTATCCCATAATTACTAACAGCCTTCTAACAGTGTCTATCCTTTAACGTATTGCCAGTAATTACTGATGGTAACATAATCACTACTACAGTTTAATTTCAAGCTGACGTCGCAGATTAAACAGATTCCGACAGGGTGGATTGAACAGTGCGATCCAATCGTAAAAGGTGTTCTCTGCCAAGTCCCAATTACGAGTCCGATTGAGAGCTTCCACTAGGGATGGTCATTAAACCATCTTTTGTTGCTGAAGTACAATTGTCCATTAAATTCAGTCTCGTATATTACTGATTTTCATTAAAAATCATAGCTGTTACACACTATTGTATATTGTTTTATTTTTGTGTTAGTTATTTCATAATTTCTCCTCTATTTGTAAAATATAGGTTTTTAAAACAAGGGACTAGCACAGTTAGAAAATGTTTCACCTTTAAGTTCTATTATTGTAGTTTACAGTTTTATTACAATACCTACATAAACTCGGCTCCTGTTATTACATTGGTGTACCTACTCCTTACCTTTCCCAAGTTTCCGACATCCAACATTATGCAACTGTCATTTTGCAACTTCTCTACTAACTGAAGTTAAAAATAGTACGACACGCTAAGTAAAATGTAGCGTCTAAACTTACTAACTTAATTTAAAGCTGTCTGATGGAAACTTGGTCAAACTGAGTTTTTCAACCTTAATTGTGTAGTGAAGATTTTTTTAATTGCCTTTATAACTTATAATTGGGCTTCTCTTTTAAGAAGAAAGGTACCCGGCTCTCTCTCCATACAAACGTTGTCGACTGTTTCCTCCCAGAATAATGACACTAAGCAGATATTTTTCTACCATAAAACCTATAACTGAAAGGAATATGCCCCTAAACCTTCCTCTTGAATCACTATCTATTTAAAAAAAACCGCATCAAAATCCGTTGAGTAGTTTTAAAGATCTAAGCATACATAGGGCCAGACAACGGAAAGTGAATTTGTTTTATACTTTGTAATGATTTGTTTTTAAGACTCTTACTTCCTCCTCCTATGATGATTAGAATATGAAAAAACCCAAGACGTAGGAGCATGGTCATGGCAGTAAAACCTATTTTATGCTACAAAAATATTTACTTTAGTGTTCTCTTCATTATTCAGGGAGGAAACAGTCGACTACGTTTGTTAGAGAAAGAGCCGGGTACCATTCCTGTCAAGTATTGAAGATAAGGTTGCTTATTTGTTTAAATTGTTATTGACGTGGTGGCTAATTATACCCCTGCCAATATATTGGCTATTTGGGTATTTGAGCTCTTTATAGAATCTCATTAATGCGAATCTCAGAGAGGAAACCCCGAGGCCTTAGTAATGGATATCACACGTTACGACCATTTAACTTTTTGATCCCATCCATTACCTTCCTCCCGATGTTTTCCTTTCGACTTAAGTTCGTAATGTTAGTATTGAAGTTCCAAGGGTGAACAGGTCACGCGTGGAACCGGAGATCCTCGTAAATTTGCAATTACTTCACAATTGCGTTCCGTACTATCCATTAGGCTTAAGTAATCAACTGTGTCCGAGCGACCTATATCCGTCTTATTCAACGAGTGTGCCGGTATTATGTTCAATCGATAAGAAAATCACTTTCAATGAGTTAGGAGCTGGTCCTTTTCACTGCGATTATAAAATCGAAATTTGCTGAGTCTCTGAGATATCGGCTACTCATTTGAGTTTCCCTGATTAATATGGCTCTTGGATGTACTTGAAAAGAGCTCAAGAGTTTTCAGCGTGCATCTGGCTTCTGAGCTTTTTCTAATATTCAATTTTATTTCTAACTTCACTGTTCGTTATGAACTTTATCACTTTGTTTTACTTGTAGTGAGCAAAGAATTTATAGAAATGACAGAAGGAAAAAGAAGTGGTAAACCTTTAAGTGTTTAATAGGTTTAAATGCGATGAATAGGTTTTTGGAGCGAAGAAAGAAAAGGAACAATTCTGAATTGCTAATCGACTTCAAATTGTGCCTACAAATATTTATCCTTACTTTAACCGTAGTTAGTTGACGTTGCGTGTGTTTGTTTTATTGAACTTGTAATTCTCATGGCTCCCATAAACAACTTGAAACTAATCTGTTAGAATACAAACCGACTTAAACTTTTGATTGCGTGCGACGATATTATAAAGCGGACGTGTTTTACTTTGATTAATTATGGAACGGACCCGATACGCAATTAGAAACAAGATTATCGTGTCTATAATCAATCTATCGTTTTGTAGGAGCTTTTGGAATGACAACGGCATTGAGGATCATAAGTATGATGGAGTGCTTGATGGAGTTGCCAGGAGAGCAATAATCATTAAATAAAATGGATAAATTGTTTTTTATATCATATCTCATTGAGGAATTTTCAAATTGAGGAATTTTGGGATAATACAAATTAATATAGAAATCGTAAACAATGCTTTGTGAGAGACTGATGTCTGTACTAGGATAATGGTATCCAGTACAGTTCTTGCAATTCACGAGTGGGCTCAGCCTTTGTTTGTAATCGTAAATACACATGTTTGATAGTGTGTGTACCCGACAGAGCGGTCAGTAGCGAGCGACACATATACAGATTGGTCACTCACACAAACAAAGGCCGAGCGCCCTCGTGCAAGAACTGTATAAACCTTCGGTATGAACTGATCATCAGGCTCTTACTGCAGCAGTTGTAGTAGTAGTCAGCAAGCAAAACAAGTACATTAATATTACTTTACTCGCGTGAGGCAGTGGGGATGCGTGTAGGTAGATGGCTGCATGATTAGTATGTTATTCTTATTATGCATTAAAGTTTATGATCCGAGAAATGAGTTTGTAAATACTAATCAGTAAATCAAATCTCATTATCTTGAAATAAACTTTGATGTTATCTGTTTGCATGTTGACACAATCTCAACCTTCACATCATATAAATAAAATAAATAATAAATATTGCATGACATTCTACACATCGCTATCTAGCCCCAAGCTAAGTAACTAAACTTGTGTTATGGGTGCTAGACAACGGATATACTACCTATATACTATTCTTTTGTAAATATATACTTATAATACATGGAAACAACCAGACCACAGACAAATATCTAAGCATAAATACATGTCTGAGGCTTGAATCGAACCCGCAACCCGGTGTTTGGCAATGGTGACCATTGTGCCAACTAGGTCGTCTATATATACATATATACAAGTGAAACATCGCTATCGATGTTAATGTAAATCATCACTAGTCTGCTATAAAACACGCTCAGGAAGCCTCACGATATAATTACTTCCTCAGTTTTCTCCGTTATGATTATTTTATGTAGATGTGATGGCGTTTCTATGGGGTGGATAAATAAAACTCACCTGGCTCCCGAATTTTAACTAAAAACTCAGTTCATAATACTTCGTAATAAGTTGAATGTTTTCGCCATAATTAAATAGAGTTATCCTTGTAATGAAACACTGTTTCTGAACTGTAGTAATAGTTGAAACTTAACCGAGTTATGTTTAGTGGTTTCTGGCTCGAGTACTAATGAATTTAATTGCCTATGCCGAAATTAATCAGTAGGACTCTCGAAGTTATGACGTCAAAGTTCCGTAACTGTATATTTTTAATTCCTTAAATAATTGTTATTATGCAATGTAGATTAAATATTTAAGTTATGTAAATATGACCATCATTATTATCATTATTAAGTTACGTTCTCTTCTAACCGCACAGTTACTCAGAGTAATCTTGTACGTCCGTCTAGTAAAGCATTTGATTCATGTATTGGCACGGAAATCTGGACGTGCGCCCGGATATTGTCCCATCAAATCTATATGGCGACGCGAACGGTTGTATGCAAATTGTACACCCATCTACAACACAAAAGCTGGACCGCGCAGACAAATCGATTTATTTACGTAGTTTCTTCAAAAAAGTCATGACACGGAATAGGTAATAGTTGGTAAAGGGAACAGAAATCCGTAGTTTGTCGAGGCCTTGGGGCGCGCGCGCCGGATCCGACTTGTGATCAGAGTTTGGGCTAGTTAGATTGCGGTGGTAATCCAATTTGATGTTCATGAACTCGACTGTTGATATATAGAACCCGAGGGTCACGACACAAACGAAAATTTAACGTTGCTCTTGATATTTGTATATTATTATTGATTTCATGCTATCTTTTAGATGACTTTTGGCACGAGGTTTGACATTTCCGTTGTGTAATTGCGTAGATTAGATTATCATTTGAAATTGCCTAAAGCTCTTGCTATTTTGTGGTTGATACTACTATTTACGTAATTATGTACTTAGTATATTTTGTAGAATATCATTCTTGATTATATATGTGTCGGTACGCTTTAGTGCGACATTTTCTGTCGATTTAATAACGAAAATAATCTGAACTCCATTTACAGTGAAATCTGCAATACCATTCCCGTTTAATCTACCGAAAAATTACGAATAAGTAATTTGGCTTGTTTTAGTAGCTCGTTGCCCTTGTGGCCCGGCATGCAAGCGGCCGACTACTCTACGTTTACGACAGTAACTACCATATTTATGCTTCGTTTGTTTTTCGATTAAACGCGTCAATCCCGTCATATTCTCCGGGTGTTCGGGTGTTTTCCCAAATGGCCGGCCTAACTCTGGCTCTATTCAGCGAACGCTGTCAACTTCGGATGTCCGGTTTATTTGCTCGTATCATTCGAATACTGTGCCCGTTCGACGTTGATTTGTTAGCTTAGATCGAATTACTACTGCTTAAATTACGGTTTATTTTGTGATCTCGCCTCTATGGCTGCAGATGTCTGTGGCTGACACTTTATTACGATTTTGAATCCCTTCACTTGCAATTATACTGTGTGTTTTGTCCTGATCATAATGCTTCCAGAGATTACCTGAGTGCATTAAGTTCTCAGTGGTGTAATTACCGAAGGTGATTTATGTCGACGACACTTATTTGAACTGATAGTATCACTTGAAATGTCAAACTTTTCAGTCTACTAATTAAGTAACACAAGGGTTTATTGTTAAAGATATTAAATCATTGTATTGCCTATAACAATTGTCTCCGTTCACTTCACTCAACCTTGGCTGTTCAATCGTGTACTCAAATACCTTTTTTCTTGTTTCAGGTAGGTGTCAGCGAGGTCCTTTTATTACGAATCTGGTAAGATATTGGCAGGCTAGGTGCCGTGGTCGACGTTCAATATCGCCGATTGTGCTCGTAGTTGCACCCAATTCCGACGAGCATGGAGCACGAATAAAAAGTCTAGAGAAGTGCAATAAGTGCCACCATCAATGTCGCGTTAGCTCCAACACAATAAAATAGAAAGTCAATTCTATAGAAAAAGTAGGAGAACGATTCGGAGGACTTCGTGTAATACCGCTTCGACAGCTAGATCCCTTATCTGATATTTTAATATTTCAACTGCATTGGCAAACGTCTGAAAGGAAATTTTTGCTGTCTGTTCTTTAAACGGGATTGCTTCTGATTCAGAACTCTGCATTTTAAATTTACAAAGAATAGGAATAAAGCGAACGTAAATTGTGACAAAATGGATTGGCACAATTCATCGCCAAAAAAGCTGGTAAATTAGAAAGATTCATGGAATTGCTGATTTGAAAATGTTCATAAAATAGCCATACACTGTTGACGTAGGTACCTACTTTATTGATCTCACTCATGTAATCTATACTAATATTATAAAGCTGAAGAGTTTGTTAGTTTAAACGCACTAATCTCAGTAAATACTGGTTCAAATTATACCCCATGAGTTTCTTGTGCCTTCTTCTCATTGGTGGGCGCGTTCCGAAGGCACACATCCTAACTTAGTTTTTAAGACGTGTCCAAGTGATCTTATACCTAGGTATTAAGCATTCAAAGGAATAAAGATTTTAGACTTTTTTGACTTTTTGAATTGAAAAAAATATTTTTGTATTGTATAGTCCATTTATCGAGGCTAAAAGGCTATTTTTTATTTTGATATTCCCACGTGATCGGGAATTACGCGGGTGAAACCGCAAGGCGCAGCTAGTATTGTTTATTAAGCAATTAATATGAAGTATGTTAAACCAAAACGTTAAACTTATTAATAGAGTGGGCATTATAGCAGATTTCAAATTAAAGCATGCAAAACACAGACGTCAAACTGGGCAAGGCAATTTTGTACTAGTAAGTTCAAATATTTTGGGATAAAATTTTGTTACTGTTATCCGGTCTACTACTGGTAATATTGAAAGTCTTTGCTGTAAAATAGAATGATAAGTATGACTATTTAAACTAATACGGAGCAACATCGTATTCGAGCATTGTAATATTGAAACGAGGGCATCCCAAGAATGCCTTTATTTGCAACAAATAGTCCGTATCTGGTCCCCAGATTTGCATATGTACAGTCGGCTGCATTATTGCAGCCCCCGGTAGAGTTCTAAAATTACTATTATTGGCATGTTTTTATTCTAATAATTTTTGTTTGATAAATTAAAGAGTTAGAAAAGACTTTAAACTTCACCTAAAGCAGGTGCCTAGAATCTTGCTTGTGTTGAAAACATTCTTATAACAGCCGTTTTGGAGCTCTACGGTGGGTCTGCAATTATGCAGCCGACCATACAAAGCTAGCTACATGCAAATATGTGCGTTCAACTTGCGCTCTCTTATCGATGCGCTTGCGAAATTTTGCATAATCGAATTCGCGTTGCGTGAACGTGTTAATATAAAGTTTGCATAATTTAAACGTGATACAATTTAAATTTTTGCCTCTTAAATCTATCACATAGTGATGGGCAGTGATGGTGACCTCGATGTGCAATAGAATTAATTTCCTGATGTCCTTCAGACAATCATAATATCTTATGTTCATCACGTGTGGACATTTCACGTGACTATACTACGCGTGGAGCCGGAGCCGCTAACAGTCCCGCAGTAAAGATATTGATCGACAATGAATGAATCAATAGAGTTCCAATGTAGGGAGATAACTAATATTAGCACAAGTAGTCGGTCTCTGACCCATATATCTTCGGTTATCGAGAGAACAGATAAGAATTACTACGACATAATAATTTGTAAACGATACGTGAAGTATGTACAGCTATATAATATACACGATAGCAATTCATCTAAATAAACTAAAAATATATGAGATGAATATAAAAAATACAAGTTGCATGCCTTTCAGCAGTTTATAAATGCTGCGACTTTTTTTTACAATCAACCATTTATATTTTCATTTTTAAACCTTGACACGCTATACAGATATGGCGTAAAAATTAGTGTGGTTTCAACCGGATGTTACCCAAAGCCATTACCTTATTTGTTTTATTATCTTAAAACTACTTTAAATGGAATGCTTAATCATTGTTCAAAGTTTCCTGCCTTTTTATTAATCTAGTACGCGTAAATAAACACATTCAAACGTGATCGTAACATAAACTCAGAGCTCGGTACCTACTTGTATTACTTATATTACGTGAAATGTACGTATTTCGTAATCGGTAAATTATCATGACAGTCACATAAAGTTCCTCAGCTGAGCCGAGACCTCGAGGCATGCGAAATCGAGAGTCCAACACAACTGTCCATTCGCGCCATTCGCACCATTCACTTTCACCGCCACAAAGCCTCATTTGGCATTATCTTATTAGCAACGCTTGCCGGAATCATTTGTTTTTCGACTGCACGTTTTGTGGTCGGTTTATCGCACCGCAGCGGTTTGCGCGTCGCGCAGTGATGACCACAACTGTTTAAAATCCCCTAGTGAAGTGATTACTTACTATTTTCGCGCTTGGCTTGTTCTTGAGTTTTGGTGATCGTTTTTTGTGCATACAGTGAGAGAAAAGTGAAGTTTTCAGTGACTACACATCAGATTTGTTGGATTTATCTAAGCTATAATACTCACAATCAATCAATAAGGTAACATAAAATAATAACTTAAACGTATAGTGCTTTAATTTATAAGAATTATTTTAGAAGTAAATTAAAACAATGAACTAATTTAAAAGTAATTAAAACTATTTTTGAGAAACCTTTGCTAATGAATGGCCATAGCCAATAATTAGATTTAAATACTTTCACTAAGTAATTAGTCAAACTAATTAACTGTGTTTACCTACTAAAATGTTTTCTTCGGTCTCAGAATTCATAATCAATAAATTATTAGATTTTTAGTATACTTTTAAATTTGTAAAAAGCTCGTAACTGAGGAAAATTGCTATTTCTCAAATCCATTTACACCCTTTTAGAGGAAAGGGTACCGGGCGCTCTCTCCATACAAACGTAGTCGACTGTTTCCTTCCTGGATAATGACACTAGAGCAAATATTTTTGTTGCATAAAACTTATAACTGCCATGCCCCTATGTTTTGTTTTTTATTTTTATTTTTTTTAAATCTTAACTTCTACGATAATTAGAAAAATGAAAAAAAAAAATCGAAGACATAGGGGCATAGTCATGGCAATTATAGGTTTTATGCAACAAAAATACTTGTTATAGTCTCATTATCCAGGGAGGAAACAGTCGACTACATTTGTATGGAGAGAGCGCCGGTGTCCTTTCACCTTAAACTTCTGATGAGCTAAAATGTTAAGCAACATCACGAGATGAATATTAAATTGTCGATTTAGTTTTACATAAACGTTCGGATCAATGGATGTCTCCATACAAAAATTACATAGAGTTTGACATTAAGACGCGTCACGATTCAACAGTAAATGTTACGACGTATCAACACGTAAGCTGCATTTGTGAGATTATAAGCGATACTAATGCCAAACTCTTAGAGTTTATAAAGATGTTGTTTCGCCTTAAGTGCCCATGATTCCGATAACATAGCTGTCTTTCTGTTTGCTTTTCCAAACACCTGTAATAAAATTTGATGACTGCATTTCGTATCGTACTACACATTTGTGTCGTTTCGCTCCAGTTCAGTAGTTAGTTTTCAGTGTAGTTTTTTTGCAGTAGTTATTTCGTTGGTGTTGTTTAATACGAGCTTCGAACATTGTTGTACCAGCGCAGGTGTATCGAGTTAGTAATTCATAGACAATGAACATTTATGTCTAACTCATATTTGATTCATGGTAGTCGTGCGTTGATAATGAATACTAACGATTTAAAATATGTACATAGGCTGCACTAAAAGTATCGGGAATGGAATATTTCCACTGTTCCTGTCATATTTAAATCTGTTTAATTGAAAACTCCTTGGTTTTAAAAATCGAATACCATTTATTTATTTAAAAAAAGAATCTCGGTCTTGTCACAAGGTTTTGTCAAACTTGTTTAGTCGTTGAGAAAATGGAATTGACGCGGGAAAATTCAAAAGCGAAGATTTATTATGACTTTCGAAGTGGTTTATCACAAAAACAGTGTGTTGTCCGGATGATTTCTGCATTTGGTGATGAAGCCCCATCCAAAACCACAATTTATCGCTGGTTTGCTGAATTTCAACGTGGACGTGTCAAGCTCAGTGATGATCCCCGTCAAGGTCGTCCAAAAACTGCACTCACCCAAGAAAACGTTGATGCTGTGCGTAAGCTGATTGAGGAAGATCGACATGTAACATACCGCGAAATTCAGGCAACTTTAGACATTGGCATGAGTCAAATACAAATAATCTTACATGAACTATTAGGTGTAAAAAAGTTGTTTTCCCGATGGATACCGCATTCGCTCTGTGAAGAGCAAAAAGTGGCTCGCGTTACTTGGTGCGTCAGAACTCTCGAAAGATTCCACGCAGGATCCTCAAATGCTGTATACAACATCGTATCAGGTGACGAATCCTGGATATACGCGTACGAACCCGAAACAAAAAACCAGTCACGAGTTTGGGTGTTCGAAAATTAGTTAAAGCCAACAAAAATTGTTCGTTCACGGAGTGTTGCAAAAAAAATGGTGGCCACGTTTGTCTCCAAAACCGGCCATGTTGTGACTATTCCTCTTGAGGGACAAAGAACGGTTAATGCAGAATGGTATGCTAGCATTTGTTTGCCACAGGTCGTTTCTGAACTCCGTAAAGAGAACTGCAGCCGCCGCATCATCCTCCATCACGACAATGCGAGTTCTCACACCGCGAACAGAACAAAAGAGTTTTTAGAGCAAGAAAGCATAGAATTATTAGACCATCCGCCGTACAGCCCCGACCTAAGCCCTAATGATTTCTATACTTTCCCTAAAATAAAGAATAAATTGCGTGGTCAGAGATTTTCATCACCTGAAGAAGCTGTGGACGCCTACAAAACGGCCATTTTGGAGACCCCAACTTCCGAATGTAATGGTTGCTTTAATGATTGGTTCCATCGTATGGAAAAATGTGTCAAATTTCGCGGAGAATACTTCGAAAAGCAATAAATACATTTTTAAATAGTAATGTTGTGTCACTTCCTTGATTCCCGAAATTTTCAGTGCCGCCCTCGTATGTAAAGTCCTGCGGTCCTTTGAGCCGATAGGTTCCGATATAGTGGGGTACAGACAATGGTGTCAGATAGCTGACACCTTGTTAGAGAGGTCACCCGTCTAGGAGAATGTTGCTCATTGTGTGATGCCGGGTTGTGAGGTATACTGTTTCAAACACGCTTCATTCATCATACATATAGTGTAGTAATAAACAGGGTTATTGGTAAACATATAAGCAAGCAGTTGAGGGCTACGTATGTACTACAGTACAAACAACTTTTCGAAATTCGAACATTTTATTTTATTTGTGGTTATGTAAATTCGAATTCGATTTAAGACAAAGGTCATTCAGACTTACAATAGTAGATAATTAAAAAAAAATAAGTATAGTCTTAAGGTTAATGACCTCTCCGTGTAAGAAACAGCTGATTTTCAGATAAACATAACCACAAAACTTTCAAAAAATGACCGGATTTCCAAAAGTTTTAAAACAAAAGTTTTTTGTTTAAGTGCACAGAAGCAGCCCTCAACCACTTGCTAATTAACCAATAACCCTCTATTTCGTATTTAATTGGAAATACTAATGTTGTCGATTGGTGTTGGCTTAGTGGTAGACATCTCGACTTTCAATCTGATTTGAATCCCGACCAGCCGTAAACCCAAATATATTACTTACGAAAAATGTATGTGCGCTAGTGCATCAACACGTCACGTAGTAACGTCAACACGTTGCTCTTATGGCGAAGGAAAACATGGTGATGAAACCCGCAACGTAGTTGGCTCCAGACTTATTGACAAGTTTTTTCTTCCTGGACACGGCTAAGATGGTAGTATAGGTAGTGGGCAAGCCTACTCCATCCTCACGCAAAAAGGACACAACTAAAAAGGTTTAGTTGCGGAAAAATGCCCGTATACTAGTACAAGTGCCAATGTTGTCTGTTACTGGTTGGAACTCTAATAATATTGTGCGGAATAAGTTATTGCTTACTTGTGCATATAAGATAGTGTTGCCGAACTATCGATAGTGTTGCCGAACTATCGATAGTTTTAGTGAACTATCTATAGTCGACTATTGATCGGCAACACTAATATAGGATAGATCAAAAAACGTGACGCTATTGTACGATGGACACGCATGTATAACTAGCAAGCATGACTGTCTATAATAATTGAATTATGCAAACAGTACGGTATTGACCTAGTTGTGTGTTGCACTTTCTGTCGTCTTTGTTTATTTTCATATTAAGTTTAATAGTATTACTGGTTAGCGTTCATGTACTGGTTATTTCTCAATGGTTTTGTAAGTATAATAAACAAGCTGGTAGTAAAGAATCGTCATCTTGAGCAAGTGCATGGCTTGACAACATGTATGTCGGTGTCTAAACCACACAAACGGCGCGTCTATTACTTAGGTTTCGGCGAAGTCTTCCGCTCCGAGTGCGTCAATCGCTCAACGTCAGTTCTACCGCAACGCGATCTTGCACCCCAAACGCCACCTCCACAAAGAAATGTTCGCCATTTTTCCTGGAGAAATGCAATTAGAAAGGTTGCATTTCTCTTTCTGGTCTCGTGTTGTGCTTAGCTCCACGACGGACAACGCTCTTGGATTTTTAATTTAAAGCCAGTGTTACTTTTATCCTCTTACGTAACTTGTTCGCACTTCTTATTGAGATCTTATTTTCGCAGAGCAGTAAGATTAATGACTTTATCTAGCTAATAAATGGTATCTATTAAAATTATGCGAAACAGTGTAGAACTAATAATTCAAAAGATCCTGAACTGCCAAAAGAAATTGTAATTATGAAAGTTGGTTGGGCGTGGTAAATTATTTTTGTAGGCTTTTTGTTCTCTGCGGAGATGTTTTGGTTATCAGCGTTCTCTTGGGAAGAATCTAAACATAATTTGAGCGGACGATAAGCAAAACGGTGCGTTTAGCGTTTATAGTGGAGGCCGCCTCTCTGCAATTTGTATTTGGTATTCTTCGAAATTACTTTGAGTTTCTTGTATTGTTTTAACTGTAATTCCGAAATGTTTAGCGCGAGTTTGTTTTGTTTTTGTAGGTTTTATCTATCGAACACGAGAAAATCTCTAAATGAAAATTAAGCTTGCTAAAAACGCCTTTGCATAAATTTGCCTTTTCTTGGAAACTTAAGTAAAGTCGTACCAAGATGTTTGCGGATACTCCTGAACTGATTGTTCAGGAGACTGTCCAACCAGTTCTGAGTTAAGTGAAGCTAACTGTGTAGCAGTGAAGATTACGCAAGCAACATACAAGTTAATATTGTTACCTATACAATACGCTGTTGGACCACGCACGTCATGTATTTTTATTATTGTAGGTATACGATTTCACCACGTTGCTAAAGTTTATGTTTCATTAAGAAAACAGAGATTATTAGCTATTTCTAGAGTTTTTCCTTATCGACTTTTTCACTCCCTGTCCTGCGCTATTTCTTGGCAATTGTTGACTTCGCGGAACGCGATGGATGATTCTCTTTTCTTCCAAGATCCACTTTGTGTCGCTGAGCCAATGGAGTAAGTAGTAATAGTTACTATTTAATTTAAAGGCGTTCCTAGTACATACATCGAAACTTTACCATATGATTCCGGGTCCAAGTTTCATTGGCACCAACCCGTATTTACTCCTAGCAACTTTTTACAAATACCATGTATAGGTACAACAACCCTCGACGCCCGGGTCCGACTTCCACTTGACCGGTTTTTTTGTTATGTAAGGAATTGGGCCGGCCATGTCTGCCGTATGCCGGAAGAACTTTGGGCCAAATTAACAACTTTTTGGACCCCCACCAAATAAGATTATCCAGCAAAGACAGATTGGCAATCAGTCGCAGAAGGTCCAAAACCAATTTGCGGGGAGTGATTTTTTGTGGTTCACAATTGCATTTGAATGACTATAATGACAAGCAAACAGTTGAAAATTAAAAACGGAGAGGTGAACTTTATGTTAATACTGAACTGAGTTTCATGATAATTAAGTGAAAGCGAAACATTTACATACATTTTATGTACAGCTTTGTTACCCGTATTAAAAACTCATGAAGCGACAATTACCCACCCACATCCGCATCATGGTATTGTTTATCCGAAAATAAGTAATGATATTTTTTTTACGGCAGCAATCTCTCGCATCGGTCATGGGTGAATTACAAGTGAAATTAAACTCGGTAGGTAGCCAGCGAAATTCATCCGGCCTTTTGAATAATGCAAACGCTTTATTGGACCGAATGTGTATTGTGAATCTACGTTAAATTTCAAATATTGTTTTTAAAAAAATGACAACGCTGATGGGCCAAATTAGTCTCCCGCGAAGTGATGAACTGTTGATATTGTACCTGTAATCGAGAAATAAATCCTTCGGTTAGCAGAACGTAAAATTTATAGCTGTTGTAAAGTTGTCTAAGCGGTAAATAATGGGTGACAGTCACTTGGTGGAAACGGTCGTGTCTCTTTAAATTTTCAGCGATACATGTCGTAACAGAATGAATTATGCTGCAATGTGTCATAGGCCTTGTTTTATTTCGCTGTCGATTCTGTCCCGTTATATTTTTACAGGCCATTCATCAAGTGTCGAGCCATTTAATCTAAACATCATGAATTTTTCGTGCTTGACAAGCATATTGTATGCAATACAATTTTTATTGCCTACGTTTCACACAGTGTTTGAGGATTAAACTGTCGTTGATTCCAAAATTTTTTACAAAACGCTATTATGTTCCTTTTTTTCACGTAACTCTTTGTGTTAACGATGTTGTAATTCAACGTTTATTGTTTTAAATTACTTTTACAACACAAAACCACATATCAGTCGTCCAAAGCAATAATAAATGTACCCCCTATCCGTAGTAGGTATGACAGGTATTATATTGTTAAGAGACACAACATTGTAATGCCGTGTATACAAAAGGTGATTTAGACAGTTTAGTAAAATCCATTATGATGATATTCAATAAAAACTCGCATTAAGGCAAGACATTAGAGAGTCGGTCGAGTGAGCTCGGCTTCGCTCTACTTACATTAAATCCATCTGAATTAGCGCAACGACAGCGCGAGGACATTACGCTAACTCGTAAGTCCTTGTACTAAATCAAGCGCACTCTGTTAGCGGTGCTGTGCGGCGGCTGTAAGTGATTGCACCTCGAAACGCCGATATATCTCCCTATGCAATAATCTACAAAACATTGAAATTACTGGAGATACTCTCTCAGATAAACTAACAATGTTTTGCACCATGAACAAGGATTCTAGTACAGACAGCATCTTTGCATTTAAATGTATCTTAATATCTATTGTATTTAAATGACGGTATTCTAAGTAATGTATTTATTTTTCTTCATCGTTGAGAAACTGAATTAAATTCCTCTGCTAGTTTACAATATACATCACGGTTTATCTAAATCTAAACTTTCAAAGAAAATTGGCTCAGCATTATAAAAACAAATTGGTTGCAGCGTATAAGATAGTAGAACAATGTAACTAGTGCATCCGCGGTCGTAGATTCTCATCAATTGTTTGCACTAAATTGATGTTCGAACCCGTTTAAACGATACATTATTTTATGTTACGTAAAACTGTTTAAACGTTCTCTTGTGTGCTTTTTTCGAAATGTGTCAGTAAGTCGCGTTGTCCAGTTACCAATTGCACGTTCTTGTGCCGCTGTCACTTTTTTCAGTGTATCTACAGTATGCATGACGTATGGCGGATTGCGAATAAATATTACGATATACGCGACAAAACTCACGCTCCGAGTTTTTTCATATATTGTTTGCGTTTATTTTCATATAACGTAGCGCCCCCATGTATTTGCATCTGAGGGCGTGTGTCATTTACGTAATCGAGATTTTATTTATTATTTTACCCAGTATCAGTGTTGTTATCGTCAGGTGTCGCCATCATTTCGGTGCAACGACATATGTTATCTGGGATATGGTAGCGAGAACGTCGCACCATAGATGGGTAGGTAGATAGTCTGCTTTGCAGTTTTAACACCCGACCTGAAAAGAGGGGTGTAATACTTTGACATGTTTGTGGAATGGTAGCCGAACGGATAAACTGATTTTGATTATTTTTTTCCGTTGAAAAGTGACTTAATCGAGAGTGTTTTAAACACAAAAATATCTAAAAAAAACACTAAGCGTTGTCGCGTCAGGGGGTCACTAATTTTAAATAAATACTTTTAAAACTTGCTAAACGTCGTTCAGTAAATTAAGGTAAGGAACTACCCCCGGCGCGACAATGTCTGGTGTTGTTTTAGATATTTTTGTGTTCTTTCTATTTAGAGCGTTTTTAGACGGTTTTTTTAAATAAATATTTTATAAGGGAATATATATTTTAGCCACGTTATGTAAATCTAGGCACTTATTATCAGAACATATTTTTATCATATAAATTACATACCCATCAGCATTATTTTACTACAGCGCCTAATCTATGTACTATTTAAAGGTATTAACTTATTAACTCAAATAAATTGTGCGACCATGAAAAGGTTCAGGTATCATGAAGCTACTGCGACAGAATGAACCACGTTCCGTCATTTTATTCATATTTAAAGACACAAATAGTAAGCAAGATGACGGCGCCACAATCGGCACACTGACGTATACATCAAACTTCCTTCAGTCGTATGCCTTTTGTCACTGACAGTTTTAATAGTGACATCATCATCATCATCATATCAGCCACAGGACGTCCACTGCTGAACATAGGCCTCCCCAAAGACTTCCAGAGCGATCGGTCGCATGCTCTCTGCGTCCAACGACTTCCCGCGACCTTAATTAAGTCGTCCGTCCATCTAGTCGGAGGCCGTCCCGCGCTGCGCTTTCCGGTACTAAGAATCCAATCTAAGAATTTTCGACCCCAACGGTCATCAGTCCTACGAGCCACATGTCCCGCCCTTTGCCACTTCAGCTTACTAATTCTTTGGGCTATGTCGGTAACTTTAGTTCGCCTACGAATCTCCTCATTTCTGATTCGATCTCGTAGTGAAACACTGAGCATAGCCCTCTATATAGTGACATCAATGTGGTTGAAATATAATAGAGTTGTTTCGGTGAGCTAATCCATAACTATCACGGTAATGTTAAGCGGCTGCATTGGTTATTTGTTTGTTGGCGCGTGACTACAGTAATTACAAATTGTGGTCGCAAATGATACCTACTGTTTGTACGTTTGCAAGCGTCCAAGTGTCGCGACTACCAGACGCCTCACACGTGCACCCACCACAGAAAACAAACCGTAATAATTTTTAGTATTTTTGACAACTCCAAAGGATAATAAAACGCCAACTTATATCACCGCCATAAAGCAACAATATCAACAAAACTAATCGTCTTTTCTCGCGGTCGTTAACTTAAATTTAACAAATTGGTCTTTAACAAACAGTGTTCCCGAGCTGTTTAAAATACGCTGGATACTGGAAAACCCACGGGAGAACCTAATTTATAATATAGCAGTAAATTATTTTATGAATTCCTGGTTGAAATTTTCCTCATAACAAATGAAAATGGTCGAAAGTACGGTGTAGGATAAAGCTCACCTAGTTGAGGTGCTGAGCTTTTCAATGGGGAACGGGAAACGATTCTATTGTTCAGCGATATTACGTAAATATAAAGTGAGTCAATAACTCTGTTATACGGGTAGGTATATGTATGCCGTACTTTACTCCAAACCTGATGTAGTGAAATATAATTGGTTTTGTATAATTATGTTATGAAACCTGGTTTGGCACATTATTTTAATCACTACCTAAAACAAATTACATAGTAGAAAACAAAGTCATTTTCCGCTGTCTGTCCCAATGTATTACATAGAATAAAACAAAGTCGCTTTCCGCTGTCTGTCCCTATGTATTACATAGTATAAAACAAAGTCACTTTCCGCTGTCTGTCCCTATGTATTACATATTATAAGACAAAGTCACTTTTCGCTGTCTGTCCATATGTTTTACATAGTATAAAACAAAGTCACTTTCCGCTGTTTGTCCCTATGTATTTCATAGTATAAAACAAAGTCGCTTTCCGCTGTCTGTCCCTATGTATTACATAGTATAAGACAAAGTCACTTTCCGCTGTCTGTCCCTATGTATTACATAGTATAAAACAAAGTCGCTTCCCGCTGTCTGTCCCTATGTTCACTTAGATCTTTTAAACTACGCAACGGATTTTGATGCGGTTAATATATAGAATGATGCAAGAGGCAGGTTTAAGTATATAAAACAAAAGTACCACGCATACGAAGTCGCGGGCAACAGTTAGTTTTGAATCAACAACTGCAAGTTTGTGGCGCGGTAAGCGAACATCCTTCAGTGACGCAGAAGGTTGCAAGTTTGATTCCCACCGTGGAACAAGGTATTTGTGTATAGATATTTCTTTCTGTAAAGTAATATTTAGTTATTATTTATTTATTAATAAAATAAAACTAAATTACAGCATCCTTACAGCTAAACCAATACGATGAAGTAACTAACAAAAAGAAAATAAAAACATCTATATTACATTTTTATTTGTTTTGGTCTGGGTGTTTCTAAAGTAAATGAAGTATTCTATCTGTTATCTGGTCACCATAACACAAGCCTAGCTGCTTAGCTTGGGGCTGGATGGTGCAGTGTTTAATAGCCTGCTATATATATATGTATTTTTAAGGAGCTGTAAGAATGTCTGTGAAAGTATAATTATTTCTATCTACCTTATTAAAGTTTTGTATCACAATTCTTTTGTAAAACTGTACATTTATTCTAGAATTTACTGCAGAAAGAATAAGCCCATGATGTGTAAATCCATTTAGATGAATCTTTTTGTTTTTTGAGAGAGAGTAGGTAAGCATTCTTAAACCATTTTATTCTAGGCGCTTTACATTCATTTTAATTAACCCTTTTACTTTAGTTAATGAGATGAAGATTAGGTAAGGAGACAAACCTCAAAAATAAAAGAAGAAAAACAATGGACTTTGACGTATTCAAAAGGAGGACGGGTTTGTTGTTCCACTGCCGCCTTTCTACCTTCACCGCTTTTCTCGAAGGTCCCCCGTTTATTTGAGGGTCTTTGAGTCACAAACGTATAAGTATATTCTAGGACAGCATGCTACATCTTCACTAACCATTGTGTGAGATGCTGAGTAAAAAATGGTTCAAGTTTTCTCTCCATTCTTGTTAAGTTTAATCTCTTTGACTAAAAAAGATCTTTGAAGAAAATGTAAATGCCGATGTATTCTAAATATAATAGGCGGTTATCATTCATAGATTTCTATCAGAGCGTAAATGTCTGTGCTATAGTCGGTTTAGTGTCGTGTACAAAATTACCTAGGGGAAAAAAAAAGGGAAAATAAGACGACATCCGAGTGAGCCGACGACGGCGGTCATTACGTTAATGCGAGACTAAACTTGATTGATGATTCGCTTTGAGACCTTCAGGCTGTTTGATGCTTGACAGTCGCTAGTGTTTCATTACGAGGATTTATAGCGGCAGCACGTAGCTAAGTAGTTTCCCGGATCCGGAGAGGGGTTCGCGGACGTTATTGAATAACTTAATAACTCAAGTTCAAACCTATTTCAATGTAACCTTTTTAGAGTTCTGAAAAGGTAAAAAAGGAACCCTTATAAGATCACTCTCCTGTCCGTCTGCTTTCTGGGTTATTCCCGCTTTTAAAACAGTTCAGAAATTTATTTGTGAACTAGCTTTTAGCGGGACTTTGTCCGCGTAGGGGCTGAATTTTCCAAAATCCTTAGCCGTCATCATAATAGCTATCTGTGTGCCAAATAGCTTGATAATTGGCTAAAGCTGTGTCGGTATATCCACGGAGAGAATAGAGAGCTTAGCAGTCAGTCAGTTAGAACTTAAAATTTTATGTTGATAGGTAACGTTCTTACGAAATAAAGTTAGTGTGTACGTACCATTAGAAATTATTCAGTTCATATTTTATTCATCGTATATTTATACTCACATGTAAATCTTGTATAAATTAAATTAATCATCAAAACCCATTCAGTATTTTTACTAATAATACTGGAATCACAAATATCACGTTCAACACAAGCTCAAATTTGCTTTCCAGCTTCATTCTGAACCACATTTGAATCACTATACAGCTTCATTCATAATGCTTTAGCTTATTGAATGATTATTTATATTTAAAATAACCAGATTACTAAACAATAAAGTTGAAATATGATTTACCATTCAATTAATTTCAATACAGCATTGAATTCTATTCCATTTCGAATATCGAAATAATATTTAAAATATCCCTTTATTTATCACTAGCTCTGCTATAAAGTAGGGTATTTTAAAAAAAAATAAATTGAAGAAGATGCGATACGATTTGGGAGCGTGCAGTAGATTACTCTTTGCTGACTATACACCCCAGTGTTGCCACATGCCGGTTTTTTCCTCGTACCAAGGTTGCCAAATCTCGTACTTTCAGTACAAAATCTCTTAGACGTATAAACCAAAAAAAACCACCAAAATAATAATTAAGTCTATTTTTAAATCGTTCCGTTTTCTAATCAAATTGACTAAAATTACTAAAAATAAATAAATATTTTTTTTTATATTAGTTCATGACAGCACCTCACTATGTGCTGTCATGCTGTGTCGATTGTTATTAGCAAGAACATAATCTAAAAATGCTTGGAAGAGATCGCTTAGAGCGATAAGGCCGCCCTTTGTAATACTTAGACTTTGCTTTGTTTTTTATATTTAATGTAATACAAAAATGCTGTTAGTTAAGAATTTATCTATCTATCTAATTATTGATTTTATGCATATGGTGCGGGCTGTCAACATTGTAAAACTCTCGTACTAACTTTTTTTTTATATTCGCATCTACAGGACAGCTAAATCTCGTACACGTACGAGATTTCTCTTTCGTTTGGCAACCCTGAGTCACCCTTCAGCACGGGTCGTAAGAAGATAGAGAACACTCGGGTAATATTCAATATAATTCTCTCAAATTACTGCTGTTTTGCGGGAGACGGTCGCGTGATAAATTGTATTTTGAATGTAAAACAGTGGAGTCTTCTATCGCGTGCTGATGAGTGCAGCTGTGAATAATAACGCGAGACCTCGAGCCACGCGGGGGCTCCACTACGTTGAGGTTAAATAATTGCAAGTAAAATTAAATATAATTAAGTTATATCGCTTGCATTCTAACCTTTACATTTGTGCACGACACACCTAAAACTAGCTCAGTTTTATAAACATTGTATGCACATAATAACCAGCTGAATTTGATAGGTTATTTATCATCTTAGACCGCATCGTCGCGTACCATCAGGCAGGTGTGATAGCGAGCAAACGCTGATCTATTTATTTGTAAAAAATACCATATACGTTAAGCGAACGCTCGGCCGAGCTACATGGTAGGCGGAATGTTAGGTTTTATTTTCGTTACGGAATTTCTTGATTCGGTCGCCGCGCTCAAAGCCCGCGATAAAAGCTATGCAATAGCTTAAAAATAATTTAAGTTCATTAGTCATCTAACACAGAAATATCTATCTACTAGTTGCGCTCCGCGGTTTCACCCGCGTAAGTTCCGACACCTTGGGAATATCAAAATAAAAAGTTGCCTATAGCCTTTCTCGATAAATGGTCTATATTTATTGAGAATTATACAAATCGAACCAGTAGTTCCTGTGATTAGCGAGTTCAAACAAACTCTTTAGCTTTATAATATTAGTATAGACAAATATACCTAACATTCAAAGTCTTGACTGACTGATAGGTATATCAACGCATAGCTCAAACCAATAGATTGATTAGGCTAAAATTTTACATACAAATATGTTAAAACGTATGCATCCGCTGAGAAACGATTTTGAAAAATTCAAACCCTATTCGGAAGAAATCGCGGGAACTAATTTACCGATAAATGACAGTTCAATGAAAAGTAAAATAAAATTGTATTCAGATTGAACAGCTTAGTCCGATGGACATCGAAATATTTTTTGTGCTCAAATAAAATAAACTGCTAAATAATTGTTCGACATTTTGAAATCGTTCCCAAATATCGTTGGTAGAACAATTAATCCGTTCTCGATTGAAAACGATTTATTCAAGTTCTATTCGATTGCAAATCAAACCTACAATCGATCTGTCCTAGAGCTATCGTCCTTTCACTTTCAGAAATCGCGCAAAACGTATCATACGTAATCGTAATGGCTATTACTTATTGATTAAAATAAGAATAATAGTACTGTCGACAGCATAATTGCAGACCCACCGTAGAGTTCTAAAATTACTATTCTACCATGGTGGTACAGTCGGCTGCATAATTGCAGCCCCCGGTAGAGTTCTAAAAATTACTATTATTGTCATGTTTTCATACTAATAATTTTTCTTTGATAAATTGATGAGTTAGAAGACTTTAAACTTCAACTAAAGCAGGTGTCTAGAATCTTGCTTATGTTGAAAACATTCTTATAACAGCTGTTTTGGAGCTCTACGGTGGGTCTGCAATAATGCAGCCGACCGTACCATGGTTATTTTGCACATAGAATATTATTTGTAACAGTATCGAAATGTAAGAAACACAAAATAACTATGGTAGTTAAAATCCTGTGCTAATTATTTAAATAATTTGCTTGTACTAGGTACGGTCGGCTGCATAATTGCAGCCCTCGGTAGAGTTCGAAAATTACTATTATTGGAATGTTTTCATTCTAATAATTTTTGTTTCAAAAATTGATGACTTTAAACTTCAACTAAAGCAGGTTTCTAGAATCTTGCTTCCGTTGAAACATTCTTATAGCAGCCGTTTTGGTGCTCTACGGTGGGTCTGCAATTATGCAGCCGACCGTACATTAACGACCCAGTTGGCACAATGGTCACCATGCCGGACTGCCAAACACAGGGGGTTCGATTCCCGCCTCAGACAAGTATTTACGCTTAGATATTTGTCTGTGGTCTGGTTGTTTCTATGTATTATAAGTATATATTTACAAAAGAAAAGTATATAAGAAGTATATCCTTTGTCTAGCACCCATAATATAAGTCTAGTTACTTAGCTTGGGGCTAGATGGCGATGTTTGGAATAGTAATTACTAGCTGCGCCCCGCGGTTTCACCCGCGTAAGTCCCGATACCGTGGGAATATCGGGATAAAAAGTAGCCTATGTGTTAATCCAGATCTCGGCTATCTAGATACCGAGTTTCATCGCCATCGGTCCAGTAATTTTTGTGTGAAGACAATTTCTTTCACATTTATAATATAAGTAGGATTTTCCCTGGTCTTAATCGCGTATTTCCCCTTGCGACCATGACTATTGTAACATAGTCGAAACGTCGATGTAAGAAAAATATAAATAAAAAAATATACGGGAAAAAATTACGATGAATACAAATCGTGTGAGTTTAAAAAGTTAATCGTGGAATATCCTGCAATATTTATTTACATACTATTCTTTAAGGTGGTGGTCTTTACTTTGGTGTACAGCGGAAATGGGCCGGCCCCTACTTATTTAAGTATTTAATGTTTCTGTCTTAATGCTAATAACATCAATTTTAAACATAATCACAGTTGGGCGAAACTAGTTAAGGAGTCTGCACTATCTTTATGTAAATTCTAGCCGAACCTTAATAATTTTGTCAGAAACGATTTGAATTCCTTGCCGAGACCAAAGTAAGATTTGTGTTATGACTTTATTATGCCGTGGAGCGAGTTTTATTAGGTTTACTATTTAATTTACATACTACACCAACATCTAATATGAAATCATCTTTTTTCTGACACTTGAAATAGACATCAATCGTCAGGTTTTTTTAAAACTATTTTAAGGTTTTTATAGTTTTTTAAACTGTTACTGTATGATGATCTTGGACATTTCTTTTCGGCTTTGATAAAAAGCCTAATATTTTTTTGAAATCGAAAAACGTGTGTAGAATGAAGCCAATATTCTAACTGCTCTAATGGATTTTATATTCGTCCTACATACAGTCGGCTGCATAATTGCAGCCCCCGATTGAGTTCTAAAATTACCATTATTGGAATGTTTTCATTCTAATAATTTTTGTTTGATAAATTCCTGATTTTATCACTTGACTTAACTAAGACTTGACTTTGACTTTAAACTTAACCAAAGCAGGTGTCTAGAATCTTCCTGAAAACATTCTTATAACAGCCGATTTGGAGCTCTACGGTGGGTCTGCAATTATGCAGCCGACCGTACCTACGGACCACAATGTTACGAGTTTTTTTTTCATTAATCTACGTTGTCCCACCGCAGGGAAAAGGTTTGCTATATATAATATATATTTCCAATTATATATCTGTCCTGGGCTATGTTCGGTCAGTCTTTATCGAATGCCATCTTTTATACCTAGTTTGAGTAAATATTATTTTTACCCTTCGACTCGTCCTAAATACAGTGATCAAGAAAGTACTAAAATATCAATTAAACGTTATTATTTCAATTTATTAATTTTCCTAACAACAGCTAATAACAACAGTTAATAACCTAATAACAGCTCGCATTTGAGCTCATCTCACCTGATGGAAAGTGAATTTTTTGAAAACGAGAATTTGTTGCAAATGAAATAAAAATAAGGTATACAGTTTTGAATACCGAATATCTCTGAATATACTTGCCTACATCCGTTCCAATAATTATATTGCAAATGTCATTCACGCACGATATGTAATCGATGCAATTTTAAAACGTTACAAGGACGCCCAGCTATTTCGATGTCACCTGACTACTCTAAATAGATTGGTATATAAACAAACACATTAATGTAAATAGATTGTTGATAAGTATTTATAATTGGTATTTGACATTTTATTTATTTACTTTACTTATTTACTAAAAGACATTCAATTTATTCAATTAAATCAATCAATAAAAAACATATACAATAATTATTAATTAAAAGTAAAACATGACAAAAATATTTAAAAAAAAAATGAAAAAATAAACTTATTACTTATTTACTTAGTAAGTATTAGAATATAATAAAAACTAAAGGATAAAAACAAAAGTTACTCAATCGGAGAAACGGGAAAATATTCCCACTCATCCTACCAATCCAATCGGAGGATAGGTATTCCAATAATTCGTGACATAATTATAAGGATTTACGACCATTGTAGGTTGTACCCATAAACGTTATTAGGATATTAGGAATTTTAGTAGTGGTATTTAAAAAAAATCTAAATTATAAGTGTATATTTTAACCGACTTCAGAAACGGAGGAAGTTCTCAATTCGAATTTTTATTTTATTTATTATTTCATGGCAACCATTTTCATTGCTTTTCAAGTTTTTAACCCCTGAATGACAACTTTTGCACGGATTCGATTTAGACGTAACAAAGTCTGATGAATTCATTTCGACTAATTTAATCCAAACACTGTGGTTTAGAGTAGACCTGCGCAAGCATCTTCGTACATAAATCCATATTATGCATACCCTAGTGATCCAGAATGCTAATGCTAAGTCAGATGTGAAACAATGGGTGTACATTATGCGTAATAGCTGGCCCGGTGGTAAATTCAAGCAGGTATCAACCTAACAAACCTTGGACTAGGGTTACCAGATCCAAAAATGGAATTTCCTGACAAAATCGCTGACTTTGTATTATATTTTCTGACATTTTCTTTTTACACATAGACGTGTGCAGATATCAAACACGCCGTTCGCTGTGATGATTTTTACAAGCAATTTTTACCAGCAATTGCTTAAGACGATATGGAACAATCATAAATACGCATCTTCAGATTTCATATTAGGCAAATACAATTTATTCGATTTATTATTTATTTGACGACCCAGTTGGCACAATGGTCACCATGCCGGACTGCCAAACACAGGGTTGCGGGTTCGATTCCCGCCTCAGACAAGTATTTATGCTTAGATATTTGTCTGTGGTCTGGTTGTTTCTATGTATTACAAGTATATATTTACAAAAGAAAAGTATATAAGTAGTATATCCGTTGTCTAGCACCCATAATACAAGTCTAGTTACTTAACTTGGGGCTAGATGGCGCTGTGTGGATTGTCCTGCAATTTGATTTTTTGATTTTGATTTTATCTCGATATTCCTACGGGATCCGGGGTTACGCGGGTAAAATTGATTTAATTATTGAAATTTTTGATTTCTTAATTTTTGACATGGTTAAAGTTAAATAGGTAAATATTTTAACATTTTATCTCATTGTTTTTTTTCTCTTTGTACCTATAATAACCTATAAAATGACAATTTCAAATTTTTCCTGTTTCTCTAGCAGAGAGCTGAAATTCCGGAGTCATCCGAAAAAATTGTGTCATCAGAAGACCAATTCTCGTAAAAAACATTTTCTAATTAATTACATTTCAATATCATTCAAATTGCATTTCGATTACATAAAATATTTTTGAGAATACCAAAAGCTGACTTTGAGAGTATTTTGAGCTACTCTAAGGGTATATGTATGTATGTTTGTATGTATACGGGCTTTTTTCCGCAACTAGACTCTTTTTAATTGGGTCTTTTTTGCGTGAGGATGGAGTAGGCTTGCCCAGCACCTACTACCCCTCTCAGCTTAGTCGACCATTTCCAGAGGAGTGAACTTGTCAATACTTCTGGAGCCTACTAAGCCGCGGATTTCATCACGATGTTTTCCTTAACCGTAAGAGCAATGTCAATTAGCGCACATACATTTTTTAGGAAAAATACTTTGGTGCACGGCCGGCCATTCGAACCCACGATCTTCAGAATTAAAGTCGAGGTATCTACCACTAAGCCAACACCGCTCTAAGAGTATTTTTTGGTAATCGAAATGCAATCGGAATGGTATTGCAATGTAATTTGAACAATTTTATTTACGAGAATTCACCTTCTGGTAACCCTATACATACCTAGCCAACTAGTATATCTTAGGTTGTGATACCTACCTACACGGCCAGTCCATTATCGTAATGTAATCAAACATGATTAGTGCATTCGGTAATTAGTGGAATTACGTATTGATAAAGGAGATTATGTGATGCGAAATAATTAGGTATTTCATCTTAAGATATTCCTGTAATACAGAGGTTCCGAATCAAAAGATCTATAAGGGAATATGTTTGTAGAAGGCCACATGTTAAAACGTCTATTAGAGGAGATTGTCCAGGCAAAATGACTAGCTTGTAAAATGTCCAAAATGTGAAATCGTCACGAATTGAAAAGGTCAGGTACTGAGGAGACAGTAGAAAAATTTCGAAAGCTTTTTTTATATCACAAGTTGGAAATAAACTTGTCCTTTATTTGAAGAGAGATCTAAATCTTCCATCATTATGAGTTTCTATTGTAAAACTACTATGTACCTGCTGGGTAAAACAAAGTAGCGAACGTGTATAAATTTTTAATTGGTTTGTTTTATTGTCCATACAATTTTAATAGCTTGATATAGATTTTATTACACCAATTCGAATACTATCTCGATTGTTCATAAATATACAAAGTTGTACCCTCGTAATTCAGCTTTGTTTGCGCCATGCGGCTTTACAGATCCCGTGGGAATATCGTAACAAAAGAGTTCCTATGTGTTGTTCCAGGAATCTAGCTTTCTACATACCAAGTTTCATCGCGATCGGTTCAGTAGTTTTTACGTAAATTGGTAACAAATAAAAACACAAACTTTCATGTCCTATCGTACTAATATTATAAATGTGAAAGTTTGTATGTGTGTGTGTGTATACGTTTGTTACTCCTTCACGTAAGAACTACTGAACCGATTGCGATGAAACTTGGTAGTCACCAAACTTCAGATTTATAATTATTAGTTACTAGTCAGTAACTAATAATTATAAATCTGAAGTTTATTTATTTCTTTGTTTGTACATATCCTACTTCCTACTAAAATTATAAATGTGAAAGTTTGTGTCTGTGTGTGTGTGTGTGTGTGTATGTTTGTTACTCCTTCACGTAAAAACTACTGGACCAATAGCGATAAAACTCGGTATGTTGATACTTAGCTGGAGACCTGAATTAACATTCAATTTTTATCCCGATATTCCCACGGGATCGGGACTTAAGTGGGTGAAACCGCGGGGAGCAGCTGGTATGTATATATTTGTTCCCTCGCATAAAAGAAGACTTCGGAGACTTTTGATCCCGAAATTCTCGCGAGATCGGTACTTAAGCGGGTGAAACCGCGGGGTGTAGAGTTTATGATATAAGTAGGATTTTGGACGGACCTAAGTAATAAAGTAGTAAAGTACAGGTGGTGGGATAAAGTAGGATAACATTAGTCCATTCGCATTAAGTCGTGTTTCTGTGGTACAAGTTTAAGCGGTAGCGACTTTTTTTTTAACAAAGGGTATAAACGGGGGTTCATTGTCACTAGTACCATTAACAGTTCCATGATGGAACAACTGGTGGGACTTTTTTACTAAGATTCCACTGTCCGTCTATCTATCTGTCACCAGGCTGTATCTCATGAACCGTGATAGATAGAAAGTTGAAATTTTCACAGATTATTTGTATTTCTGTTGCCGCTATAACAAAAAATAGTAAAAATAGAAAAATATTATTAAAGTGGTACAACATGGTACGAAACCCTTCGTGCACAAGTCCGACTCGCATTTGACCGGTTTTTCTTCTTTGTAATATATTAGCGATGGCAACCAAAAAACAATGCATTTTAAACGTTTTATTTTCCCAAGATAAAATTCTAAAAATAGGGAAAAGTATCTAAAAACTGGTCATTAGATAAAAATTTTCTTTATTGTGAATCTGAAAATTTTAAATAGAGAAATATTTTCTTTATTGTGTATCAGAATCTGAACTTTTTAGTGACCCTTATTACCCGCAGGTACATTCGGCTGCATAATTGCAGCTCCCGGTAGAGTTCGAAAATTACTATTATTGAAATGTTTTCATTCTAATAATTTGTTTGATAAATGGATGAGTTAGAAGACTTTAAACTTCAAGCAGGTGTCTAGAATCTTGCTTGTGTTGAAAACATTCTAATAACAGCCGTTTTAGAAGCTCTACGGTGGGTCTGCAAATATGCTACCGACCGTACCTTATCCTACTAATATTATAAATGTGAAAGTTTGTGATTGTGTGTGTATGTTTGTTACTCCTTCACGCAATAACTACTGAACCGATTGCGATTAAACTCGGTATCTAGATAGCTGGAGACCTAGATTAACACATAGGCTACTTTCTATCCCGATATTCCCACGGGATCAACCGCGGGGCGCAGCTAGTAACAGAATAAGCCCTGATCCGCTAATCCGGTGTCCGCTTATTCCCTATCCCAATACCAAATCCAGATCTCTACCACGCCATTAGTAGAATCCACCTCAGACGGAGCTTTATAAATTGACCTCTATTGGGTTACTCAAGGTTCGGGGACCTTTCAAACTCTGCTTTTTTACCTATAAACAGAAAGCCTTTTACGAATCCGTTAAAGTCTATAAACAATTGTCCTGAAAATGTCTGAATCAATCAGCGCATGTAAATTTTTCTTAAGAAAAATACTTTGGTGCACGGCCGGCGGGGATTCGAACCCACGATCTTCATGTGGAAGGCGAGGTATCTACCACTAAGCCAACATCGATCTTACCCTCCCCCCTCCCCAAATCCTTTAGTCGTTTTTTTTGACTGAGGAAATAGGTTAGCCCTATTCTATGCCGGGACCTACAAAGAATAATAGATTCTCCAGTCAAATTAAAGAAAAAAAACGTACAAATCTAACTTCCATTAGATATCAAGACATTTTTCATTTCAATTTTTGCTGACGAAATTATATCTATTAGTGTTTTTGACATAAAAGTTTGCTTATATTTCTTGCAAATTGAATTTGGCTGAGTTGTCGAATTAATTTATCATGACGTGCGTCTATGAACTCTTAATATTCTGTTGCTAACCGAAATAGGATGGATAGGGACGTAGCGACTTTTTTCCGTTTCATGTACTAATTCTAAAAACTACCCTATCGTGTTCAGCTAACGATTTTAAGGCGACCTGTGTATTTATTTTCTGGATATCTCATAAATACAGTTTTTTTGATGTCTACAGAGTTATTATATGTATAGATATTCATGTTTGTCATTAATTTACACATATACACATACCTTGACACATATACTTTATTGATTTTCTTGTTATGTTATTGTTCTTTTTTTATTTTTTGTAAGTACTGTATAAATTTATAACAATTTTTGTTTACCTACGATTCACTGGTGCACGGACAAGTTCCCAAGAGTTTTTGTTGCACCTTTAATTTTGTACTAAACTAGCAGCGCTCCACAGTTTCACACGCGCAACTAAAAGTAGCCTATAGGCTTCCTCAATAAATGGACTATCCAACACAAAAAGATTTTTTCAATTCGAACCAGTAGTTTCTGAGATTAGCGCGTTCAAACAAACAAACTCTTCAGCTTTATAATATTAAGTATAGATTAAGTTTTTTATATTGGAACGTTGTCCCATACAAACTTTGCCCCCCTTAGGGGTAGAATTTCGGAAAATCCTTTCTTATCGGATGCCTACGTCACACAAAGAACACACCCTCCAAGTTTCAGGTCTCTATGATCAGCGGTTTAGGCTGTGCGTTGATCCGTCAGTCAGTCATTCAGGACAAAGCATTTTATATGTATAGATAAAAAAATAAAATAAAATATTTTCATCCATAGCTCATTTTCTTACGTTTAGAGGTACCTTTTTTTTTTTTTTTTTTTTTATTTATTTGTCAAAAAGTATTTACATTGCTTATTTATACGTGTGCCAAAAAACCTACATAGGTTTGTCATGACACTTTCATTCGTCACATAAATAAGTACTCGATAACTAGGTATTAAATTATAAAACTACCATCAACAAAGATAAAATTAAAATTAAACATTTCTCCTCACTCGTATTGCGCCTTCTCGTATTACAAGTCGCTCGGTTGCAGGTGTTAGATAGGGACAAAACTAGGTAAGAAATATATATAGCACGTCAGTGCATACCGTGCGACAGCTGATTGACACATTAGAAGTGAGGGTAACACTGTTTTGCAAGTAATATTATGACAATGCTAGGTCGGTAACTTGTTTACAATCTGGTGCGTGTGCCGTGTACTATACAGGTTGCTCCTTTTTTTAGTTACAAATTATAGTTTTGAATCCAGTAAGTTAAGGAAATATTGTTTTAGAATGGTTTTCACACTGGAGTTATTTTCATTTAGTTTTGATTTAATTGGTTTAGGTAGGTTATTTATCAAGCTAGGTATAATATACGCAGTTGTACGTTTGCCGTATATGTTATGAGTTCGGCGTATGAGTAATTTTTTATTTGTTATTTGACGAGTGCATATTTTGTGAGAAAAAGGTATTTGTATGGCATCGTTATTGTAATTATCTATTAATAGGGTCAGATTGATTTTTGATTGTACAGGTAATAGCTTGCAATGGTGATATAAGCCTGATATATTGTTTTTATATTGTTGTTTTAGTTTATAGGGAACAATTAATTTTAAGAAACGAGTCTGAATATTACTTATTTTTTCTAGATATGTTTTATAGGTACGTCCGTAGCTAGTTAATCCGTACGAGATTATCGATTCAGCCAGTGAGGTGTAAAGATTTAGCAGTATTTTGTATGGAACTTTATTTTTTATGCACACGAATTTAGCTAATATTGTTCTAAGTTTATTGCACACAGAATTTATATGATGTGACCAGTTAAATCTGTTGTCAATGATAATACCTAAGTATGTGTGACTAACTACTTGTTCGATTTCTTCACATTGACAGTATCGAGGAGATTTATGAAGGCAATCGTGGGAGTGCCCAATTATTCTAAAATTCTGACGTTTTTTGTGAATAGAGTGAACGTTTATGATCTTAGTCTTCCTCACATTGATAACCAGGCCTACCTCATGCGCCCATTTCGCGGTCCGTGTAAAGTCCGATTGAAGTCGTTCTGCGGCTGTCTTTACATCTAAGTCGGTTGAGATTAGGCAGGTATCGTCCGCGTATTGATACACTGAACAATTTTCTATTACGTTAGGCATTTCGTTAACATATGCAAGATAGTGCAACGGACCAAGAACTGATCCTTGGGCTGTTCCTTCTGATACTTCTTTTTTGAGACTGAAAGTACTGCCAACTTTGACCATATAAGATCTGTCTTTTAAGTAGTCCTTGCTCCAGTTGAGTAGGGGACCTCGCACTCCTGTGTTGTCTAGTTTTTGTAGTAAGTCATTATGCCTCAAAGTATCAAATGCCTTACTAAAATCAATAAATAATAAAATAACGTAATGTTTTTCGTCCAGTTTTTTATTAACTTCATCAGTAAATTTTGATAGAAGCATTTGGGTCGATTTTTTCGATTGAAAGCCAAATTGAGCGGGTGACATAATGTCAAATTTGGAGTAAAAATCATGAATTGTTTTGCTAACATAAGATTCGATTATTTTGTCGATAACCGGTAGAATAGTGATTGGCCTATAGTTGTCATAGTCTTTGTGTGAGCCCTTTTTGTAAATGGGTCTGACTATACCAGTTTTTAGGTCTTTAGGGTAGCTAGCATGCTTTATGCTACAGTTGATTAGTTTAGCAATGGCATTTGATATCCTGTTGGACAACATTTTAATGTCGACAGATCTTATACAGTCCAATCCAGCAGACTTTTTAATATCTAATCGCTTGATAATATGTTTAACATCCGCTGTGGTTGCTCTTTTAAACCGTACCGATTTGTCTGTGGGGTTAGTGTACTCACTTTCATTTAGAAGACGGTTTTGACAGTTGGGCATGATGTCTTTCACGTTTTTGTCGAAATTTGTTGCAAAGTTATCACTAATTGTTTTTGCATTTATATTACTTTGTAAGTTATCATCACCGAATGTTTTAAGTAATGTGTCATCAATGGGTCGATAAACTTTACCTGATATTTGGTTTAGAACTCCCCAAAGTTGCTTTGAATTATTTTTGCATGCTTCTATTTGGTCATAATAATATTGATTTCTTGATTGATTTATTAATTTATTGGTTTTATTTCTAAATTTATTGTAGTTTAATCTATTTTCTTTATCTGTGGTGTCTTTTAACCAAGATGTTAACAATTTGTCTTTTTTAGTGCACATTTTGTTTAGTTTAGAAGTAACCCATGGTTCTCTATTTCTTTTACTGTTGTTATTTATTTTTTTAGAATAAGTTGACTCATTGTAACATTTTTCAAAGTTGTTTTTAATGTAATTATATATATCATGAGGGCAGTCTAAATTGTCTATTACGCTCCAATCAATGTTATTTAATTTACTGTGTAGTTTATTTTTATCGAATAAGTTAATTAATTTAGGAGCATCCTGTATATGGGTTAAACCCGTCAGTGCAATCACTACTGCACGATGGTCAGCCAGTAGTGTTCCGAGCGCGCCCGAGTACAGTCCCGGCAGACGCGATCTCACATAAATATGATCGATACAACTTCTGGTTAATTTATCTTTCTTAAATTCATTTCTCGTGTAATCTGAAATCGCGCCTGTGAGACCACACTCGGATACGCTGTTCACATAGAACTCCGTATGTCCATCACTAGCTTTCAAGTTAATGTTCATATCACCCAATACTACAAGGTCATCGCCCCTAGGAATACTTCTGTTAGATAAAAGTTTTTTTAGCTCACAAACAAATAGATATTTACTTTTCTTCGGAGGTCTATACAATGCACAGATGTGAATAAAATGATATGGCGATATTTGGATTTTGCCGAGCAAGCTTTCACAGTGAATAGTGTTCGTGTTGCTCAGTTGCAATTTAAATTTATTTCTTATGTAGATTATAATACCGCCTCCTTTGCGTTTTTTCCTTAGTTTACTGTGCATTGTGTAGCCTTCTATATTAAACAAGTTAACAATAATGTCTGATATACCTACCTCAGTGAGAACAATAATATCTATAGGTGATTTCGATGACTGAATGGTATATAATAAGGCGGAGAAATTTTTATTTATAGATCGGATATTTATGTGCATAATAAGAAGATTCTTTTGGTGGGTAGGTAGGTAGTTATAAAAATCATTTACATTATAACAATTATTAATTTCTATGACTTCATTATTATGGTTAGCCATTTTAAGATCTAAAAAGAGCAATTACCGTTTGAGAATATAAAGTAGTAGGTATGTCAATTCTTGAGGTTGATATCTGAGGCTAGATGTGTTAGGTCTCTTTCACTTCTGATGACGATAGGATGTTCCTTGTCGTTTTTACGTATCAGGACTTTGCCGTCTTGGAACCACACGTATTTGTAGGTAGGTTGTAATTTCTGTTTGGCGTTCCACAGGAGGTACTTGTAATATTTTGTTAGAGATCTTCGAAATATTATACTGCGTTTGTTGGCATCCGATGTCTCGTTAGGTAAAATGTCTCCTACTGTGACAAGATTTTGTTTTGCCGCGCGTATCCAATTTTCGGCTTGTTCTTTGTTTTCGAGTTCTACTTGAATCACACCTACTTGTCCAGTTTTTATAGGTAGACGTTGGACGGATTTGACGTGCTTATGTTGTAGTTTCAGCTTATTTGCCAGTATAAGCGAGATATCCATTACGTCTTCGTTTTCTTGGCTCGGAATACCTATATACAAGAAAATAACAAGAATCTAAACAAGCAACGTAGCGTTGGTACGAGTAGGTTGTACGTGCTCCGTTCTTGCATGTTTCTCGAAGCGACGCTTAACATTTGTTATTTGCCCTAGCTTTTCTTTCTTGAATTCTCTCACTCAGTGTTTACTGGGAAAACTAATAAAGCAGCTGTTGTAAACCTCCTATACCAGATACTGCTTGATCTATATACCTATTTTTGAGAGACAGATGCGGTCTGTATGTGTTTCCAGTAAAATAGCTATTACGTTTCAGTGGTATTATTTATCAGTGTAATTCGTAAAAAGTTGTAAGTAGATAATCAATTTTTGCTGTAGTCTCGTGAATCTGCTAAAATGCACCGCCACGAGAATTGAACTTATTTTTATTTTGATCTATAATAGCCTAAGAAAATTAAGCCGAAAATGGACGATCAGCGGAAATAATTCGTGTAGTTTTGAAAATCGCTACAGTTATTCCTTGAGATATCCAGATAAACATATCGAAAATCCCCAAGGGTGGGGGGTGAGCTAAAGGTGTAGGGGGGGGTCAAAGGACCCTTTTTTAGATTTTAGCTCATAAGTCTAAAACCTGTACAAATAGCGTAACGGTTACTTCTAGGAAAACATTCTACATAAAATTTCCTTTAAATTTGATCCACTATTTTTTTTTGTACGGTCGATACTTTAGAAGTTACAGAGTGTTCAACTTTATATAGGTATAAAAAATGAGACAGTTTTATAAATAAAATAAAATTGGTATGTTTTCAAAATGTATTCAAAACTGGAAAATAATAATTAGACAGTCTTAATTAAATCAATCATTGTCCTCTACTACATCATCATCATCTTCACCTTCTATATCTACCAAATCTACAGGTACGCCATTTGTACACGAACCCAAGCAGCCGTTGCATACTAGACTGCACGTGATACCAGCTTTTCGGCATCCACAATTACCAGTGCAACCACTTTTGCAGCGACAAAATATTGACTTCAGCACGGTGTCAGGAGCTGGAGGATCATGAGTGGTAACAGGCTCGAGGTTTCCATCAGCTCCTCGCTTCCATCCCCACATTTCAGGAGGCAGTGCGTTACCTAACCACTCTTGTACTTGGTGGAACACTCGGAATGAGTGAAATTTTGCTGATCCTTTTGTAGGCGGGAGAGAGGAAAGATCTGGTTTGGATTTGGTGCTGGATTTGATAAAAACTGAGTATCGATATCTGTTAAGATCAAGCTGATCAGTGGCTGCACGATACATCGTCAAAAACATCCTTTCTCCTGACTCTGCTATTTCTTCAGATGTTGATGTTGGATTGTAGAAGATGGCGGCTATATCCTTGATTTTTGGTTTTTGATCAAATAGCTTAACAACTGACACTTTGCCTTTCCTGTGAATAGCTGAAGTTGTGTCGCAGCCGCTGAAGCTATGTAGGAAAAGAATGGAAGAGCAAAATGAGAGTTTTTGGAGTTCTTGTGAGGAAAATATTTGCATTTCCACTTTACCTCTTCCTGGCTTCACAAAGAATATTTGCTTATCTGGTGGTGACAGAGCCATAAGAAGGACTATTAAATCTACATCTTCCCCAACAACAGCAACCTCAGGATAGTTTGCGACTTTTTCAATTGCACTTTTTATAATTGTACAATCAGCATCACTAGGTGCCACTCGTGTTTCAATTTGCTCTGCCTGCATTTTTTCTGTGAGGAGTTGTATAAGTCGGGACTTGTTTTTCGCATTAGCTAGGAAATGCTCTTGTTGAACTGTAACTTTCATATCAAGATTGAAATTTATGTCAACAGACGTTTTCATTGCTCCTCTTCTTTTCTGTTCCGATGTCTTTGTACTGTTTTCTGTCTCGTCGTAGCCATCAAACACGACAGTACAATTTGGTCCATAGTGATTCTTGACATATTTAATGTACTGATCACAAATATCGGAAAAAGTGAAGCCCAATTGCCACTTAGTCCGGTGCAGAAGAGACCCACCATCGACTATTGTGACACTCGTTTTCAGATCTACAGTAACGTCGGTTTTGGGAAGAAGATCATACAAAGCAGCTTTTTTGGTTTTTCTCATGCAGCCATCTTTAAAGAGAGATAAGGGATAAGGAGCTAATTCATACTCCAATAGCGATGCCAAATGTTCATCGTCCTTCTTAGCAATCGCAATCCTTTGGAAGATAAGTAATGGATCAACGACTACAGTCTCGTCATTGATCTTGATAGCACTTTTCATGGCTCCCAATGATAAAACTTTGTCCTTACGTTGAAATTTCATATCTGCAAAATTGTTTCCCAACGTTTTGGCCATTAGCTGTCTACCGACCTCTTCTGCTTGGTAGCAATTTACTTCAGAGCTTCCAACAATTCCTGTTGATAAGGACAAAAGTTTTTCTGACTCTGGAAAAGGATGGTGATTTATGAACCAATCATATAATTTTTTTCGGTCCTCTTGATCCCTGCGTTGACGAGATGGTAGCAGATCTACATGTTGATCTCCCGAAGAAAAATAAACTGCACTGAATTCTTCGAGTGAAGAGCAGATAGCATGGCTTGTTGGCGTCGCTTTTAACCATTTTGCCAAAGTAGAATCCGTTATTCCTCTTCCTCGGGTCATTCCTCCAGAACTCTTCATGCTGCGCATTAACGTCTGTTCTATGGTCATGTCAGACCAAACTCCAGCCCAAAAGGCGTCACTTCTTCTTATGGTAAAGTATCCTTGTAGGGTAAACAGCTCGAATTCTCTAGGGTTCATTTGTGATTCAAGCTGAAGCATATCTTGCAGATACAGATGAGCACATCTGGCATACTGAAAGTGTCCACTGGCGTGGAAAAACGGTAGCATCCGTTGTACAGAGCTTAAGTGCTTCTTCCAGTCACCGGAACGTTCTGCTTCGATAAATTGTTTCATAATAGTAACCATATTAAAGTACTGAATCCACAGTGCAGCTGTTGGCCCCTTTTCTTTTAAAGTATACTGTTCTTGTATTATTTGTGATTGTAGTGATATCAGTTGCTCGTTTTCGATTATTTTATGTGTAGTCAATGGTTCCGTCACAATGTCTTTCAGAAGGATGTTTACAGCTTCCTTCTCTTCGTTACTGATATCCATATTATTCAAAATTATAGTGGATAACGTGGTTTGGACCAATATATGCGCGCGAACTGCTCTGGCGTAAGCATGGCCAGTCAAAATTTTATCGACTGAAAGGGGAGCAAAAATATTGCACAGCAAATCCCGTAGACCACTTCCCGCCATAAACTGTCCAATGCATCCAAGAAAAGACATTAACATATGAAACCCACCAAGTCTCACAGCAACTCTTTTGAGTTTAGGATCATCCTGACTTGATGCTATAATGTCTCGGGCTTTTATATACAGAGGTTGATCAAACGTTACGAAACAAGTTTCGACGAGACATTGGTCCGCAGCATATTTTAAAGCAGTGTATATTGTGTCGTAGTCAGATGGAGGTGAATTGATAAATGGCAGAGGGACAATGGCACTTTTATCAAAATTTTCACTTGGTTCAATACAATGCATGAAGCCTTTCCACTCAGGGAGGTTTGGGATGTCGAGCCACTTACCACATATCCATAATACATCAGACAGACTTGGTATTGGCTTGTCTTGGTGCAGAGAATTTAGTTGATTCACATCTTGTATCATAATCTGCTTCAGTCCTCTCTTAGCGAGTTTGTTAAACGTTTGTAGTTGCAGGACTCCTAGCAATCCAGTTTCTTTACAGGTAGGAGCTGTTGTCAATTTTTGTATTTCCTTTCCAATAGGTACCGAACTTGCAGGAGTAATGCATGTAATGCCACCCATGCTATGGAACGTGTTCAGACCGTCTAGAGTTGCCACATTAAAATCCGCATTGTCGAATACAAACTGCGTAAAAGTATCTGGTGGTATAGAGTCCTGTGGGTGAAATATTGCTGATAACTCGAGCATTGTAGCGTCGTAGTAGGTACTACTGAAACCCAAATTAGCTAGAAGATCCACCAAGCTTCTCGACCCAAATTTTCGGTGGATGAAGAAAGCAATGCCTTGCAGCACTGAAGAAATAAAGCTTCTTGGTCTGATTATGCTGATAATAGCATGCGCCAGTGAAATTTTTTTTTTTTTTAATTTTATTATCATCACCTTTCTTATTGGTGAGTAGCGAATCGAGAAATACCTTAAGCGATTCAGGAATCACTTGGTCTGCATCATTCAGAAATGTGCCACTGGGAGGATAATGACTCGTGTCATAGACACGAGATTGTATGTCTTGCTTGATTATCATGGCGGCAGCTTTAATAACTCGCAATCGTTCTTCATTTTCACCGTCACATTTCGAGGTGTACCATGACTCGTTTAGGATCTTGTGTCCAATATCAAGGAAACATATGACAGATTTATGTGATTTCACTTTACTAATCAATATTTTGTCACCATATGTTTCCTTCAGTTTAGACTTAACTGTCTTTATTGATGGTTTCATACCCGATACTTGGTCCATTAATTCGTCTAGAGACATCTGACAATCCTTGTTCTCTTCCAAATAACACTGGATTTGTTCCATTGCTATTGAGACATAATCTTCTTTTGGACGACCACTCTCTGTTCTCGTGGGCGTATGCGTCAGTAAAAAGCGTTTATAACAGTCGACGTGATATATACCTCCTGCTGCTACAATATCACGGGCATTTATTATTCTTCTAGAAACTTCGTCGCCCCATTTATCATTCCGTTTTTTAACAGCGTCCAATATTGTATCAGAAAAAGTTATGCTGCGGACAGGATATACCTCACGACGTCTTTCTTTAGGTTTTTTTTTCTCTTGAGCATAGAATTCATCATCGATTACTTCAGTGCAAAACAAACATTTTGTTTCAAAATCGAATTTTGGCCGTGATGAGCGTAATTGGGATGTTGAAGCGGAAGAAGTAGATGATGTTGCTTCTCTAATATCTGAGAGGATTGTAGAACTCCGTGTGTATCTCTTTCTGCAACTGCCATGGACGACAACACTTTCGACTCCACTAAGAACAATATGTTTTCCATCATTCCTACTTTTACTGGCCTTTATCAGTCCTTGAATTCCTTTTTGTGATACTTTTATACTATCACTAGTCACGTCCTTATTACATATCGCACATTTGTCAGTCATAATGCTTGCATTTTTGATCGAACCGATCCACCGAATTACGAAAACTGCACGTCACGGAGCCAAACAAAAACTGCGTGGACACCAGGTAAGCGTTGTAAGCGCACTGTCTATCTATCGCACACAACTTCATAAAAACAACGAGGCAGGCGGAGGCGGGCAGGCGGAGACAGTGTGTGCGTGTGTTGCGGGGAACGAGCGCCGCGCCAGGTAAGAAAGGAAAGAGAAGCATTTGCATTGCTTACGTATAGCGTCGTCCCTATCGCTCGTAGCTCTTCGATATTACGCACACATACAAAACGTGTGGAAAGAGTGAATAGTCTAACGTTTTGTAATAATAGCAGCTAGGAGAAATAATTATCTGTGAATAGCAGGTATTTGAATCAGAATAAGTTGTTTTCGTAGTCTCGGACGTTCGAGGCGTGTTATTTTCGCGATTTGCACTTTTGAGGAATTTGACCCCCCTGTAGTTCCTAAAGTATCGACCGTACAAAAAAATTAATAGGACATAATTTAGAGGAAATTTGATGTAAAAAAATTTCCTAGAAGTACCCGTAATGCTATTTGTGCAGGTTTTTGACTTATGAGCAAAAACCTAAAAAAAGGGTCCTTTGACCCCCCCCTACACTCTCAGCTCACCCCCCACCCTTGAGGACTTTTGATATGTTCATCTGGATATCTCAAGGAATAACTATAGCGATTTTCAAAACTACACGAATTATTTCCGCTGATTTTATTAATTTGCTCGTACTATAAATTATTTTAGTTGTTTAATTCGTTAAAGTGTTATAAATAGCTAGATAATCGTTTGCTCTAGATTCGTGAATCTGCTGAAATCTACCACCAAAAGATTTAAACTTATTTTTATTTTATTATATTAATAATTTACAAAGCAGATTACAATTACAATTACAATAAACTATTCAAACTCAAATTTCATTAAAACCTCCTTTTATATGATTTTCTGCTATTTCCACTTAATTAAAAAACATTCTCGGTTCCTTGTTAGAATTACCACTAGCAAATCTACTGATTAAGAAAGAAATGACTAACAATTTAATAAGCAGCAATATTTCGTAATTTCCTTTCGAGCAGTTAAACATAATTAATTATTGTTATCGTTATTCATTTATTTACTACAATTTAACAGCCTTCATTTTCCCACTTTTGAATGTTAATTAAACATTTAATTCTTTAATTGAACGATTTTGCTGTTATTACTCTTCAATTGATAAGTGTATGAATAAACTTGATTTGTTAAAGAATCGCCTGTTTTCTTAATGTGTCACAAGATGGCACTACTAGTTTGAAAAGTTCTTATCATTTTGAACTGGTTTATGTGAAATTCATATAGATAAATAATTTAAAAACTTTTACTTAAATACGCCCTTTAAAAATAATTAGTTCATGTCACTTTTATTTTTAAAGTGCGTAATCCTGCGCTTGGCAAATGATTCATTGAAATATTTTCTAAGAAATATCCATAAGTATCCAAAAATTGTACCGCGACGACATTTAAATTTTGAACTCACGATCTTCTTTCACCGTGCTGACTGCTGACCCACTACTCACTGTACTTACTGTGCTATTCTATGTATGTAAGTATATATGTATAAGTATTAAAGAAAAAACCGGCCAAGTGCGAGTCGGACTTGCGCACAAAGAGTTTCGTACCATGTTATAATAATATGGGAGCCCCACTTAATTTTTTTTTCGGTTTCAGCGGCAATAGAAATACTTCCACTGTTAAAGTTTCAACTGTCAAGCTATCAACGTTCATGATATAGACCCTGGTGACAGACAGACAGACAGTAAAGTCTAAGTGATAGGGTCCTGTTTGTATACTTTGGGTACGGAACCCTAAAAATACATTTAAGCTTCTTAATAATTTCTTAAAAGTTAATTAAACTCAAACTTCATTAATAATAAAACTTTACTATTGTGACTGTTAAAATTAATTTCCAGAATTAATATAACGTACTAAAAACAATTGCCAATTCGATATTTGAATTTCGTATTTTAGCACAGTTTGTTAATTATAATTTTCATTAGACATAGTATTAAGCCCTACTATTAAACTTGAATAAGATAAAGATAATCTATAATTCAAAGTGCTGACTGACTGATTTGTCGACGCACACTACGTACAGGTTAAACCAATGGACGGACCGAGCTTAAATTTGGTATGTTCCCGCTGATCAAACTTTCTGGTCAAACTAGTTTGTTCAAAAGAAATAAATTTCCTAGTAGTCAAACTACCTAACTAAGTGGTTAACAAAAGGCGATGGAAACGGAAAAAAGACGATCGAAATGAAAACAAAAGGCGATCAAAACGGAAACAAAAGACGATCGAAAAAAAAACAAAAGACGAGAAAATCAAGAGTGACATTTGACAGAAGATGACAATTTTCGATCGCCTTTTGTTTCCGTTTCCATCGTCTTTTGTTAACCACTTAGTTGAGTAGTTTGACTACGAGGAAATTTATTCATTTTGAACAAATAAGTTTGACCAGAAAGTTTGATCAGCAGGATAGTACCTTATTTGGCACCCTGTTATGACGTAGACATCTGCTAAGAAAGGACGAAGTCGCGGGCAAAATGCAGTAAAATAAAAAGAACAATTAACATCTAACTAGTAGTAGGTAACTTAACAGTTTTACTACGACCTACTTAGTAAGAAGTTTACGACTTTTAAGCGCGCTTCGGATGATTAGACGATAAAGTTTGAAATGACGACATTTCGCCTAAATTAAGGTTATGTGGTTGCTAATAGCCCGGTAAACCTTTATGGCTTTATGTTATGTATGTTGCATAGTTTGTGTTCTGGGATGAGACGAACACCTACGTGTTTGTCAAATTACCCAAACGAGACATTTGATCTTTAATAGTGTTTGTGACCGGCGAATATAAAAAAACGGTCAAGTGCGAGTCGTACTCGCGCGCTGAGGGTTCTGTACATAAATTTCAACTCTCTTTCTCTACCCTTGCCGAGGTATGGTAAGTACCAATTTTGTTAAAGAACCCATAAATTGATATAATAATGTCATTTTGGCCTTGACTGTTATGTAATAACCTAACTTAGTTTTTAAGACGTCAATCAATATGATTTCATGCATTCTTGTTTCCAAATGCATAAAGTTTTGACATGGATTTTGTTTTTAATTTAATTATATTTTAATGGACAAAAAGTACATCTTATAATCAGGTAGATGAGTTTGGATATATTAAAAATCCTAATACTTATTCGTTTCAATAGGTTCGCAATAGTACAACGCGTGGTAACAACATAATATTGTAAATTAATCATGCAAAAATAAACACATTAAACCATGACTTCACGTAAGTAACGTAAAAAACAACCTTATATATAATCATAAGATAAATAGATTAACATCATCATCATCATCATGTCAGCCCATGCACGTCCACTGCTGGACATAGGCCTCCCCCATACGACGCCACAAACAGCGGTCCTGAGCCACCTCCATCCACCGACTACCCACGACCGCTACAATGTCGTCGGTCCACCGGGCAGCTGGTCTCCCAACACTCCGTTTCGCGTTGCATCGCGGCCGCCACTCGAGAACCTTTACTCCCCAGCGGTTGTCAGTTCTGCGAGCTATATGACCTGCCCATTGCCACTTCAGCTTACTAATCCTGAGGGCTATGTCGGTGACTTTGGTTCTTATACGGATTTCCGTATTTCGGATTCTATCACGTAGAGAAACTCCGAGCATAGCTCTCTCCATAGCCCGCTGAGCGACTCTGAGCTTTTGAACGAGGCCTATAGTCAGCGACCACGTCTCGGATCCGTATGTCATCACTGGTAACACACATTGGTTGAAAACCTTCGTCTTGAGGCTCTGTGGTATTTGTGACGAGAAGATATTGCGAAGCTTCCCGAACGCTGCCCAACCGAGTTGGATTCGTCGGCTGACCTCTTTATCGAAGTTGGATTTACCTAGTTGGACCATTTGGCCTAGCTAGATATAGTGATCAACAACTTCGATAACATCGTCTCCGATGTGAACAGGTATGGGTACGACATGGGCGTTCGACATGATCTTTGTCTTACCCATGTTCATTTTAAGACCCACCTGTCCGGAGACGGTGTTGAGGTCTCTCAGCATCCTGCTGAGGTCCTCCAGCGATTCTGCCATGATGACTATATCGTCGGCAAACCGAAGGTGAGTGATGTAATCGCCATTGATATTGATGCCATATCCGTCCCAGTCCAAGAGCTTAAATATATCCTCCAATGCAGAGGTGAACAGTTTCGGAGAGATAACGTCTCCCTGTCTCACCCCTTTTTGCAATGGGATCGGATTTGTGCTCTGGTTCTGAAGCCGGATAGACATAGTGGCGTTGCTATACAAACACTTCAGCACTTGGATATACCGGTAGTCGATTTGGCACCGCTGGAGGGACTGTAGCACTGCCCAGGTTTCGACTGAATCAAAGGCTTTCTCGTAGTCCACAAACGCAAGACATAACGGCCGATTATACTCCTCTGTCTTCTGTATAATAGATTAACAATAACTACATAAATCACCCACGGATTGGGTCCCGAACAGCAGGCAAGCCCGGCCAAGGCCCAGAAGAACTGCGAGACGAGAGTTGGACTCGCATGTCATAGGGACTGGACAGGGAGCAATGAAAAGGGGGGAGGGATGCCTTTGCCCTGCAGTGGGGCGGAATAGCCTAAAAATAAATAAGAGTACGATTCCGCACTATTTTCATCGATAATAAATTCTTGAAACTTTGTGAATACACGTGACGATAAATAAAATTAAACTTGTACCTTTGAAAAAAATAATCTATCAAAATCGATTTGGGATTTACACTAAGTTGACTTTCTATAAAGAAAATGCGTAGGAAGTAACGCTTTTCAACATTTTCTCATCTTAACGTAGGTACTTATAAGAATTTCCTATAACTTTTTTTTACCTAGACGCTCGTGACTCGAAGGGTGACTTATTTGGGGGTATAAAAGGGGGCCTTCGAAGGACGCGAATGAAGGTAAAAAAGACCAAAACTTTTCTAGCCGTTCTTTTTGAGGCTGGATCGGCCTGCGTATCGGAATAAGGACAAGTCTCTTAGCGATATGACTTAAGTCGGTTTATAATAACTAAAACGAATCCTACTAATATTATAAATGTGAAAGTTAGTGTGTGTGTGAGTGTGTGTGTGTGTATGTGTGTATGTTTGTTACTCCTTCACGCTAAAACTACTAGACCGGTTGCGATGAAACTCGATATGTAGATAGCTGGAGACCTGAATTAACATATAGGCTATCCGCTACATTTTGATCCCGATATTCCCACGGGATCGGGACTTACGCGGGTGAAACCGCGGGGCTCAGCAAGTAATTATATAATCTTAAAAAAATTAAAATATACTCGCATGACCGTTAGGCATGTGTTATTGTGGCCAGACACTATATAAAACACTTCAATTTACTTTTCTTTGCAAAATGTATACAGAAACACCCAGATCTGAAACAAATGTCTCTACATAAATGTTCGTTTGAGACAGGAATCGAACTCACAACCTTAAGAGTCGCAGGCGGACGTTTCCCCCAGCACACGATGTCATTATAATAACTTAGTATTGAGATAGGTACAAATGCCTTCCCTTATCGGTTTGTTAAATAAATATTTTAAAGTGAAAAACCCAGTGGCAGTTAGTCCCGGGAATACCGAAGTGACAAAAAAAAACGCGAATTGTGTGTGAGCTATCTTCTCGACACGCTAGAATGAATTTTCCTCATTTCTCTCATACAGCCACGTATAAAAAGAACCTGCAGTAAGATTAAGCATACATCCTTTGTGTTTTGTTTGACGATAACGTTATAGAAGAAAAAATATGTAAGTTCTTTAAGAAAACTGTTTTGCACACTCATTATTTGATAAAAATTGTGTTTGTTCTCTTCCTTTATCCCAAATATATACCTAAGTTAAAGCAAAACACCATTTACACTTTTTCACATATTAATACCCAATCTCTATACATATGAAATTCTTTATCCTGAATGACTGACTGACGGATCAACGCACAGCTTAAACCGCTGATCGTTGAGACCTGAAACTTGGAGGGTGTGTTCTTTATGTGACGTAGGCGTCCGATAAGAAATGATTTTCCGAAATTCTACCCCTAAGGGGTGAAAAATGGGGGCAAAGTTTGTATGGGACAACGTGATTCTTTGGTCCATTTTCAACTTCTACGCGGACGAAGTCGCGGGCAAAAGCTAGCCCTTTTATATTTTCTATCGTATATTCCACTAGCTGCGTCCCGCGGTTTCACCCGCGTTAGTTCCGATTCCATGGGAATATCGGGATAAAAAGTAGCCTATATGTTAATCCAGGCCTCTACCTATCTAGTTACCGAATTTCATTGCAATCGATTTAGTAGTTTTTGCGTGAAGGAGTAACAAACATACACAGACACACACCCACACACACACAAACTTTCACATTTATAATATTAGTAGGAATCTCAATCTTATATTTTCTTTACAATATTAGTATATATTTTAGTTTATTCCGTACGCTAGGTAAGGAGGCACGAAACAATAATCTACTTTTCTGTCATAAATCTTTATTTGTTGCGCAACGGCTACGGCCACTACATAATTTTATTCTGGCCGTCCATGTGTTACGCCTTGTATGGATGAACCATACATATTTTAAAAGAAGGGACCGGCATAACATTGACGGACGCCTCTCTCCGACTTTCTTTTAGTCAAATGAGGCGTAATAAAATAATGGTAGGAAAAAAGGCTCCTTGAAAAAGTTATCAAAGGGAGATCCGAAAGTTTTGAAGCGCCCGCGTGTCCGCCCTTTTCACGTTTTATATATTCAACTCTCCCCTGCCCTTGTGTTATTATTTATGTTACGTTTTCGTCTGACCGCAACGCCTCGACTGCGGTACTGTTTTTAATTAATGCTACCCATTCCTCGTACCTTTCTAGTGTTACAACAATTATTTTACCAACCTCATTAAGAAGTTTAATGCCGGGAAGAAAAATATTCTCCGTGACGTTTCCAGTTTCAACTTGGGTGTTTCTCTTTTGTTACGCGGCGCGCTCCTTTATGCTATGGATACACTCTAAACAACTTCCGACTTTTTTGTCTATTCGATCCCTTCGATTTGTTGTTTTTCGACGATAGATGCCTTTATTTAGGACGATCACAGAGTGATTGATACCGTTGCTAGGTGCTTATCGATTACGAACTTTTTCGTTTCAAGCTTTCAATGTTCCAAACTTCGACTGTTTCCTTTTTCGACAACAAAGCGTACATTTTGAACGGTGAAACTGATACGTATTGTTTTTGTATGAAAGTGATTTTTAGGTATATAATAAATGGGAATACATCCTTTTATGTGTAATGCAAAAATAAATAAGCACTTTATACGTTTTTGATAAAAGCGGAAATGGGATACGCGTTAACAATGTTTGTGTTTGTTAAGCTGCTTTTAAATGAGATGTTATTTAAACCGTAGAAACGTTGGTTTAAGGGAGATGGTTTATTTATTTACCGACATATTATCGTCACTTATCGTTTGGTGCTCAATAAAATTGTCGAATGAAACATGTGAGGGCCGATATCAGGTCGTTAGTGGAACAGTTAGCCCGTTTCGTTATTTACCACGGCTCGTTCATCATGTTTAATCGCGCACTGTAAGGCTCGGGTTTTTGCTCCTATACCGTTGATAGATTCGAATGGTCCCTCGTAATGACAATGTTCACATTTGTTACTACATGTGCCATTTGAATTTATTATATTGAACAAAAGATACGTAGGTGTGTATCGACTAGGTAATACGTTTTTTTAGGGTTCCTGTGACAATGGGACCGTGTTACTAATACGCCACTGTATGTATGTCTGTCATTAGGCTATATCTCATGAACCGTGATAGCTAGACAGTTGACATTTTCACAGATGATGTATTTCTGTTGCCGCTATAATTTAAAATAGGTCACAGCGTGTGACCACTATCACACACTACGGCATATGCTCATGACTAAAAAAAAAACAAATATATGGGGGTTTTGGAGGGACCCGAGTAAAGGTAGGAAGACAACTGTGGAACAAGAACCTGCACCAAGTATAGAAATGATTTGATTTCACGTACTTAACTGTTCAATATCATATCTGATCTACTTTTCATTTGACATTAATTGCGACTGATTTTTTGTATGCTCTACAAAATCTACTAATATTATAGTTTAGCTAGCTGCGCCCCGCAGTTTCACCCGCCTTCCTCGATAACTGGACTATCCAACACATAAAGGATTTTTCAAATCGAACCAGAAGTTCTGAGATTAGCGCGTTCAATCAAACAAACTCTTCAGCTTTATAATATTAGTATAGATTTACTTACGAAACTGGATACTGAAGACTAACAATACTTACATACCTAAGAATAATATAAATGTCCGTTATTAAAGGTAAAAAGGTGTCTTTATCTGTAAATATGCTCTATATCTAATATTTGTGAAGTGAGTTTGTTTGTTGGCCGTCCACCTAAATTCGTCAATAGTGTTGTGTAGAGTTTGCCATTCTGAATCAGCGATACGTGTTGACGACTCGATGCGACTACGACATTTTGTTTCTGTCGACGTGGTCCATGATGGATCGCTTGCAGAACTCGCTGGGATTTCTCCACGATACGTGCCCGTAATCATTTCTCTAACAAAAATATTATCTTAAATATAAAAATCTTGAGTCACGATGTTTGTTGCCAATAAACTCCAAAACTACTGAACCGATTTCAATCAAATGTTCACATGTACCCGTATTTTGGTCTAACTTACTGGATAGGATAGTTAACATCTCAATTATTCGCTTGTGTCATGAATGTAAACGAATAAAATGTATCAATTGATGGTTTCTTAAGCAAGTGTTTATTTACTGTTTAGTTTTATGAAGTTCTCATAGATGCGGTGTACGTTGATTCATCGATAAAATTCTTCAATATTGTTTGACATCTAGGTTGCAAATACATCCAATAGATGGCGCTGTGTTCGGGACTTACGCGGGTGAAATCGCGGGGCGCAGCTAGTATCTTATATTTTATAGCTATATCGACGATTTTAAACGCTACTGTATTTTCATCACGTTATCATTTTATTCGACAGATTTATGTGTACACGTCTTGTTTTAAAAGTGATAGCTTTTTATCTATTTCGATTTTATCCCCAAAAATATACTTTTAAAGATTGATGGATTGTACGCGCTGGGTATTCCTTAGAGGTATTTCAATATTTTTAGATTTATCAAATGCTTTGTTCTTTATCTACCAAATTAGTTAATTCTAGTCTGATTCCAGTCATGTGCTTGGTACATTACCACAATGTGCCCCATCCAGAATTATCCAAGAAGTTTAGCAATAAGGAAATTGCATATCACAGAGCAAAAGATGTTATGCCAATTTTGCCCGGCTTAATGCGTCAGTGTTCCGTGATTCAGAGTCCTAACGACTGTATTCACTCTAATAGCTTACTAAATTTGTAGCCACGTCGTATTCAATCAGATCCGAATTGTTATTATCACGGTCACGGACTTTGGTTTCTAATAACTGATTTTAAGTACGTTAGTTTTCTTCATTATTTTTCTATCAACTTGATAAATTTCTATTATTTTTGGCGTGTTCATGTTCTGACTAGAAAATAGTTTCATGTAATTATTTTGATAATTATCGTCAAATATCTCTTTATTAGCCTCCAAATAACTTTGCCTTTGATCGGAAAGGAATTTAATGTAGGTATCTTATTGTATTTCAATTAAAATTTGTCTGTTAGTGAGACGGGAAATTTCTTAAATATTTATACATATTTCGGGGCATTTTTTCCGCATTCTGAAAAGATTTTCTTTAGCGATTATTTAGCTATAGGTAGTTTTTTATTCTCTTCCACAATTCTACCATTAAAAGAGAGATACGTTATTTTAAAGTTACAAAACAAAATTTAAGAAACGATTGATTGATCAAAGTTTTTATGATGTGGGGGAATTTTTGACATGTAATTTTTATTTCTTTATCTGTACGTACACGTACATTCTTGCCTCAAAAATGTACCTCAATTCAAATTAATGTTGCACTGCTCTTTTTATGACTGAAAAATCCTAAATTATGAACATTGTTACAATCTCATGTTTTTCAATCTGATACGCTTTCAAAAACAAAATACTAAATTGAAATATCGATACGGGTATTATAAAAAGCACGTTTTGACGGTTCTACTGAGTCGTAACTGTCACGTTTTCAATTAGTGTGTTCAGGAACGGATTATTGATGTCGTTCGCCATCTTGCCATTCAAGCGGTTCGTCTGAAAAGATAATCGCGACTATTACATGCTTTGAACACACGATGAAAGGAACTCTCTTTCGTGCTACTTATTACACTACCCCTATTAATTTTCATGTTTCAGCTAGTCTTCTTCTGCTAGTCAGCTATAGCCTGAGTGAAAGTTTTGTTAGCCTGACGGCGCGGCTTGCGCTAATTGGCACGAATTCTGGGACAGGACCTTCTGAAGCTGGTCCGGTGTCCTGTTTTGATGGGTTAGCTGGCGCTTCCCCAGTGTATTGGGTCGTCACAGTTCGGCTTTCAACAGTTCTGGACGGGCCGCGTCCAGGTTTTCATAGTTCGGCTTTCACCAGATTGTTTTTCCATTTTCCTGCCTTTCTACTTTTTTTTCCATTGATCGCCATCTGCACATTGCATATCATTCCTTGAGTTTATCCAGATTATAGTAGCGTATTTTCGATAATTGATTAAAGTTTCTAAATTGCATAACCAAGATCGTAGTACTATATGTATATGGGCTCACAAAACTAGGGGAAATGGAGTCGGTATCACATTATTTACCTGAAATGTGGTTGCTAAGCCAAATCTCCCATTACGGAAGTTCTTCTGCACCGTTCAGTAGTTTATGGTTAATTTCGTACGGTCTACGGTCTGCGGCAAATGGATGCTAATCCTGCTAAGAGTTGTGTAAATCATAAAGTATAGATAGACTGTGTATTTGGTCAGGAATTTTCCGGTCTCTCATCTTGGGATCTAAGTACGGTCGGCTGCATAATTGCAGACCCACCGTAGAGCTCCAAAACGGCTGTTATAAGAATGTTTTCAACATCAGCAAGATTCTAGACACCTGCTTTAGTTGTCTTCAAAGTCTTCAAACTCATCAATTTATCAAACAAAAATTATCAGAATGAAAACATGCCAATAATAGTAATTTTAGAACTCTACCGGGGGCTGCAATTATGCAGCCGACTGTACTTATCATTGTCTTGTTACATTATCTGAAAAAACACTAAATTTCGGATAGCGACGGTTATTATTTATTTAGTAGCTACAGAGCGCATTCTTATAGCTGTACGTAGCTACCAACACAGAATACATATCAACTACTATTTACTACAAACTTTATCGCCCCTTTTGAGGTCGAACTATCAAAAATCCTTTCTTAGTGCTCGCAAAAGGAACCCTCAAGAAAAATTTTAGACTCTTAGCTCCTGTAGTTTCAGAGATTTCGTGATGAGTATTTTTCTCCATATATTATGCGCCTTAAAAATAAATAATACTTAAACTAAATTACAATACATAAAAATAACCTTATCAAAATTAAAATAAATTATGCGTTGATTTGACGACCCAGTTGGTCACCATTTCGGAATACTTAAAAATAACCTTATGAAAATAAATAATGCGTTGATTTGACGACCCAGTTGGCACAATGGTCACCATGTCGGACTGCCAAACGCAGGGTTGTGGGTTCGATTCCCGCCTCAAACAAAGTGTTTATGCTTAGTTGTTTGTCTGTGGTCTGGTTGTTTCTATGTATTATACGTAGATATTTACAAAAGAAAAGTAGGTAAATAAGTAGTATATCCGTTGTCTAGCACCCATAACACAAGTTTAGTTACTTAGCTTAGGACTAGATGGCGATGTGTGGAATGTCTTGCAATATTTAAAAGTGTTTCACAAATAGTAACCTTCAGGTGTATTGATCTATTGTCTGAGCAAATAGGTTAAGTAGAAATTAGGTCTAAACAATTCTCAACAAAGTGGCCTACAATTAGACCCACCTCCACATTCACCCCAAAGCTGCCGAGGCGTATAAGTACCATACGTAATACAGGACTCGCCACATAGATACACCGGCTTGTATACACGGTTATTGGTAAATATAGTAGCCGTTGAGGGCTACTTTTGTGCACCTTAACAAACAACTTTTGGTCTACGACTTTTAGAAATTCGAAAAGAAATATGAAAATTTTGAGGATATGTAAAGTCGAAAAATAGCTTATTTATATTTAAAACAAAGTTTATTGAGACTAAGAACAGTAGAAAATAATTAGTAAAATTTTAAGGTTAGTGACCTCTTAGGTATAGAACAGCTGATTTTCAGGTAAACCTAACCTCAAAATTTCAAGAAATTGTTTGAATTTTCAAAAGTCGTAGAACAAAAGTTGTTTGTTTAGGTGCACAGAAGTAGCCGGTTTTCAACGGTTTGCTAGTATAATTACCAATACCCCTGTTTAATTAAACAGAGTGGGATGTGTACTTTGGATCGGCGTTATTTACCACTAGTTGCGCCACGTGGTTTCACCCGCGTAAGTCCCGATCCCGTGGAAATATCAGGATAAAAAGTAGCCTGTATGTTCATCCAGGTCTCCAGCTATCTACATACCGAATTTCATTGCAATCTGTTTAGTAGTTTTAGCGTGAAGGAGTAACAAACATACATACACACACAAACTTTCACATTTATAATATTAGTAGGATTCACGAATCAAAGGGCCGAACTTCCTACGCTTGTGAGACGTAAGATTTATTAATAGGCTCGTTTGTAATTGAGTTGAATGATCTTACTGATTTCTGCCATACTTTTAGTTTTTAACCGTTTGGAAACTTCAACTCCATTATTTGCTTGCTGCTTCATAGTGTTCTTCTTCTGTCGTGCCAAAGTTTGGAGACGTATATTGCCTTATCCGACGCCCTGTTTAAGTCCTTGCTTATTAGTAAAGTTTTGGAAGCAGAGAAATAAATATTCTAACATAATTCATACAGCCCTATAATAGAAAAATTTAATAAAAATAGAAAATTTTAAATATATTTTCTATTGTAAATTACCTACCTAATATACATACAGAAACACCTAGACCAGAAATAAATATCTGTACATAAATATTTGTTTAAGGCGGGAATCGAACCCGCAACCTCCTTTGTCGCTGGCGGGTGTTCGCCCGACGCGCTCTATATATAGGTAATCACTTTGCATTGCAGACGATGTCTACCGCATGACCACAAAGTAACAGTGCTAAGTAGCTGTAACTATACGCAGTTTGGTGCATTTTGTGATTGTAATATCACTTTGCTAGTACAGGGGTCATCAACTTTTTGAGTCGGAAGAATCTAAATTTTAATTTACAAAATTTCAAAGTTTTTAAGAGCCACAATTTTTTTTTCTCCAAAAATAAATAGTACTTGCATTAATAAAGCTTTAACATTTTTTTTTATCAAAGCCAAATAATCGAAAGCGTCCGATGGACTGATGACTGGGAGGGGTGCGCTGAAAAACGAGTACAAGTCGAAAGTCGAAGTAGGAGATAGAAATGGTGCCTAATCCTTGTGAATCGATTCAGCACGATTTTTAAATGTTTTCTTTTAAGCTATTGCATAGCTTTTATCGCGGGCTTTGAGCGCAGCGAATCAAGAAATTCGAAATTTTTAACGAAAATAAAACATAACCACTCCAATCCATTCCGCCTACCATGTAGCTCGGCCGAGCGTTCGCTTAACGTGTATGTACGACTGTACGAAGCTCGCACGATGCAATAGCTTTTTATAAAATAAATAATATTTGCGAAACTATAAAGAGCCGCAGGTTGCCTACCCCTGTGCTAGTATAAAGTATGTACTTTACAGATTTACTCTGAAGAAGCTACTTACTATTTGCACTCGGTTCGTAAACCATACACATCAAGCTGTCATTCACTCTGTTTATCTTCACTCCATTATGAGTGACGTCATAACGCCTCCGGTCTCGATGCAAAGGTCTTCGCAGACTGAACTTTTAACAGTTGGCATAAGGAAAATTGAAGTTTCATAGGTAGCTTTTAACGCCTCTAGAAAAGTTCTCTGTGCCTATTGCAGACCTTTGGTTGCAGTATTAGTGGCCAAGTTTCTGGGCAAATGAAATTTAATGCATAGTGTTTAGACTATAGTTCACGAGTAAATCTGTGTCTAAATCTAAGGTTAAATCTACATCTCGGACTATCCTTAAACCTCGTTTTGGAATAAGAGGGTTATAGTTCTCTGTCTAGTGTGATTTGGTACATTTGAGTGCACTCCACATTCACCTCATAAAACCCTTATGTGACGAGGTGATATCCAGTTCTTGCAATAATGTGGTTTATGCGTTAAATGAGTCAGCTTTATTTCCCAGACATAATAAAGTACGGTGCTTTACTTATTCGCAAATGAGTTCCATTCCATATGAGGTTTTTTACATGTAAATGTAACGATTATTACATTTTGACTGTGGTCGTTGGAAAGTTATCTTATAGTTATTTGACTGTTATTTTGTGATTTTTTTTTCTAAGAATCCTACTAATATATATGTGAAACTTGTGTGTTAGTATGTTTATTACTCCTTCACGAAAAATCTTCCGAACCGATTGTATGATGAAACTCGGTATGTGGATTTACACCTACACACTACAGACAAATATTTAAGCATAAATACTTGTCTGAGGCGGGAATCGAATCCGCAACCCTGTGTTTAGCAGTCCGGCATGGTGACCATTGTGCCAACTGGGTCGTCAATAATTTTATAAAGAGGAAATACCCCGTAACGTGTCTAAAACTACTGGACTGATTTTAATAAAAATTTGGTTAAAAGAAAGAAACGAATTAAATGTATTTCATTTAATTCTTAGGCTATTTTTATATTTTTTTAACATCGGCTATTTTTATTCCCATATTCCCACAGGATCGGGATGTATTTACGCGGGTGAAACAGCGGTGTGTTGCTCATTACTAATAAAACTATTAAAATTAAACAACTTTTTATTCAGCACCATTTATTTAACGTTTATTGTTATGTTCATACTTTATAGCAATTAACACTGATCTATATCGTTAGAATTAATTGAGACGTTCACCTTTTAGGGCTAATGCAGACTACAAACTTTACGATCGGACGATACCTAATCTTGATAAGGGGTTCGTTGTCACCAGTAACATTAACAGTTCCATGATGGAACTACTGGTGTTTTTTTAATCACTAGTTCTATTTTAAAATAATCTGGAAATAATTAAAACTTGAGTACAGAGAAGTCGCGCTCTGAAAAGTGTAAAACGAGAAAATATTCCTTGGATAACCGTGGTCGTTTGCCAGCTTTCTTATTATAATAGAAGGTAGGTAGTAAGTGGTCCCTTGGGTAAGGTGGCATATGACCACGAATATGTACAGAATATTTTCTTGTTTGATACTTTTCACAGCACTATTTTGCCACGGTTAGCGTATGGTTATAAAATAATTATTTCTTATTTCAATTATTTTAGCTATTCACATATTTTATTTAAAAATATGCTAATCAAGTCCTTTCATTTGATATCGCACACAATTAATTTCAAAGACATTTATTTAGCTCGTTATTTTATGTCCTATAGATGGCGCCATTTTGGTTTCATTATGACGTCACATAACTTAAAACCAGCGGACGATCAAGACGCTTCTAAAGACACCTTATTTGTTAAATTATGCTTATTATTTTAATGGTATGCGGGAACAGATGAACATATAAACCCACATAACTACAGACATACTTTTGACTTAGCCGTAGTCGAACAAAAAAAGTGTACGTCATCACTTTGAACAAGTGTCAATTGATCGGTCGACCAATCGAAAAGTCTGTCGTCTGCGTTCGACCTTTAGTTAGGAAATTAACAGAAGGTTTTCAACTTTTACTTGATATCTATTCTAATAGTCAGTGCAATTTGTTTACGCGATAATGGAAAGAAAAATAGCTTAGTAAAAAAAAAGAAGTAAAAATAGTTTAGTAAAGTTTTACGGGGTTGTTTATTTGCGTAAGTTATTTGTGGCTTGTACAATGTAAGTGTTTTTTAAGTCTCGAGGTCTCTTAGATCCTCTTTTATTTTGGTGGCAAACACTTGCCCATATAAAAATATATTTTTATCTAAAATATTATACATATTATCTTTTTCTCCCCTATGTAATCCAAAATTGGTAAAAACATAACACACAAGATCAAGTTATCATCATAAAAACCGGGCAATGTCTATAAATTACATTGTTATTTACGGTAAGCCTGTGTATACGAAACCTAAGGCCGGCGCCAGTTAGACCGATCTTGTGTTACGAACATGCGGTAACTCGATCACAAATAGCTTTAGTAGATATGATGCCTATATCGGAATTGCCTTTAGGAAGTGCCCCTATGAATCGGCAACCCGTCATTACTTGATGAGGTTCGAGTGTGGTTTGTCATTACGACTTATGAATAAGTAGATTACATGGGGCAGCCTAATTCATTACTTGCGAAAATTGGTATATGCTATGTATTGATTCTTGTGTTTCATCTTTAAAAAGACAAATACCTACTTATATCTGTTACTTGTTCGATTCCCTCAGACAAGTTTGATATTTGTCTGTGGTCTGGTTGTTTCTATGTATTATAAGTATATATTACCAAAGGAAAAGTATATAAGTAGTATATATATAGCACCCATAACACAAGTCTTGTTACGTAGCTTGGGGCTAGATGGCGATGTGTGGAATGTCCTGCAATATTTATTTATTTGTTGTACCTATTGTCATTCTGTCTTTCATTCGTACTTAGGTATCTGATACCTTGACTCTACCTAACTTCTAATTGATATCGACATTCGAAAGAGGTCATTAACTCATTAATAATAATGATACTACCAAGAACTGAATTCTAAGCGTAGTTAAACGAATTATTCGATTTTATTTTCAGCGACTGCCAGACCGTACATTGAATGTCCATCGATATAACTGACCAACACGTGTTTAGGCCTATCACAAAACGATAAAAGGATCTTTCGGATAATTGTATTATTCACAAATAGTGACGACACGCCTGTAAAGTTTTCGCGTAACGCGCTCATAACTATAGAGGAGGCAATCCAACGATCGAGTAACTGTTGTTGAACCAATTATGTACCCTCATCTGGGCAACGATTCGAGTGGATCGTATCGTGAATATTGCTGTGACGAGGGTTGACATGTGTCCATTCGTACATAGTTATTGTAACTTTGAGATACGCCACTTAATTGTACAAGGAAACGTTTCCACCTACGACGCGACCTACCTGCTAACGCGTTCGCAACATAAACTCACACAAAAGTGTTATCTCGAATAGTGTTCATTATTCAAAGTGTTTGTGACAGTGTTTGGGTCAAAATGATCACAAACGAAACAGGTAAAACCCATTATTTGAATCGATGACCTATTTTTTGAGTCATCTCATTACTCGGACTAAAATGAGTAATTGCCCTGCATACGTGCACTGTGCACAATAACCATTTTGCACAATTATAACCAAACTTGGACTGCTTGTATAAGACAATAATATTTTAAGCATTTAATTCACGCTGTTCTGTACTTTGGAACGCACTTCAAACAGTAAGTTGCGAGTGCTAACTTTGTTAAAAGTGAAGTTAGGAGTCCTTGTTTTCATCTCAGTAGGATAAGTTCGATTTTCTTTTAGAGGTCCATAAGGCAACATAAAAACTCTTAACACCAGGCAAAGCATATGCCAGACAAAAATAAGAACTTTGGAAGTACGAGACGGTGTTCCTCCAAAGGGAAGATCTTCCACCGGGCATGAGTTATTGTATTATGAGCTTATCCTCAGAAAAAAAACGTTCGCACGATCTAGAAGGACTTAACACCATCTGTTAGTGGCAAGGTTTATCATCACTACAGAACGAAACATACGATGAATAAACCTATCGATTTTGATTTTGATTTGCTGATATTAATACTGACTGCTAATATTGATACCTACGCGCTGAATTTCTCATATAAGAGGAATGTGTTAAGAATTTCCACGTCCCAAACAGTACCTGGTTCGGATCAATCCGACACACAGCGAGTGGCACAGTGTGAGCGCTCGAGTGTCAACCACGCACGATCAGTTCCCTGGCTCGGTTCGAGACTAGACATCCTTTAATATTGCGAGGAATGCTGCAAATTATTCCAAATCCATTCCCGGCTAGGGTTGCCATGCTTTCACTATTTGCAGACCTTTATTTCTATGCCCTTCAGTGTCAACTACGTAAGTCCCAATCTATAAATATAAAATTCCAATTCCTGAATGACTGCCTCCTGCTGAAAATCAGCGCTACAGTCATCTTTAGTATATTAGCTGTGCTCGACTATTCTGCGACTGTGTTTTTTTTCTGTCATGAATAAACTTTATATTTCTACAGGGTTATTGGTAGTATGTAAAAGTAGTATGTTAAGGTGCACAGAATTAGCCCTCAGCGGCTTGCTAGTGTAATTACCAATACAGGGTTATATTACAGGGTTATGTAAACGTAACATCTAACAACGCACAACTCAATTCAATGGACAGTTCCCGCTAAAATAGCCCGATCCGTCCATGGGTCGAGAAAGGATTATGGAAAAACCAACTCCTACGCGGAAGAAGTTGCGGGTAAAGATCTCAAAAACAAGTCTTGTATGTTTTTCTAGGGCTCCCTATGAAATTTTATCAAAACCAGATTACCTCGTACTTTTTGCGTGGTAGAGCAATAATTAGTTTCTAACAAAATGATACAATCGATTTGGTTTTCACAATATTATTTTTCATGTCCCTTAATATACGGTTGTAATGGTAACCCTACATCAGACTGGTGTCACGATGAGTTGAACGTGTCCTGTCGTGTACCGGTGACATTTTAGAGTCGCGTGACGTCGTTAATACACTGATTTTATCAGGCGTCAAAGCATTAGACGGCTTTCAATGAAAATTGAGCCCTGCTGTTTTTAATTAAAGTATCTGCGACAAGCTTTTATAGTCTACGATCCCTATAAAAACGACCTTCATTGAGCTGTTTAATAGATGAAAATTATTTTATATCAAACTAGCTGTTGCCCGCGACTTTGTACTCGTGGTAGTTTTGATTTATATATTACCAAAACTTTCCTCTTGAATGACTTTTTCTATTAAAAAAACCGCATCAAAATCCATTGCGTAGTTTTAAAGATCTAAGCATAAATAGGGTCAGACAGCGGGAATCGACTTTGTTTTATACTATGTAGTGATAAAATAGGTCAAAAATATATTGCAAATAGGTTGTCTAAAAAAATGCAGGCCAGAATATAATTAATTGACATTCTTTTTGTCTTTTAAACGATTCACTGGTTTGTTTAAGAGACAAATTCCATACCAATCGAAAGTATGAAGCCTATAGAATATGGAAACGTTAGGTTGACTATCTTTCCCGTCACAACTCTTGGGTAGGCAGGTAAATCGATACTAGTCATTTGCACTGGTCTGGTTAATGCATTAAAGTTAAGTTACGTTTAAGTAAAGATTACTTGGTGAAAAGTCTAAAGAAAAATATTAAAAAGAAATAAAATATTTTGGATTGAATTCTTTAAGCAAGTCATTTGCAATATATTTATTGACTTATTTAATTTGATATTGAATTGATCCATTAAACAGCTCAATGAAGGTCGTTTTTAAAGGGATCCCATACTATTAAGTTTATTACGAATCGCGGAAGGATATATTGTCAAACTATTTTTAAATATAGAACTAATGGTTTCCATTACTTGTGACATACGAACAAAGCAACTACATCCGGAAGCGTCTACGCGTCCTCGTGTGCATTCGACTTTACATTTAACTTGAATGGCGAAATCTAGTCATTGTTAATTAACTCCTAAGTGTAGTTAGACGAGTTCGTACGCTTTTGTGTTTCGTAAAAATAAATTATTCAACGCAATTTATCGTAAAGTGATTATCATGGCAATGTTTTGATTAGTGACACCAATAAATCTATCGACACGTGTTTCGGATCGACTCCACGCAACATCAGGACGTTGACTTTTGAAGTGTTAGTTATGAATTCAATATACATTTTCTATAAATGTCGACACTTTAATTAACTGATACTTGTTGCATCTCACACCTATATTTCACCTTCTTCACCTTAGCGATAAGGCCGCCCATTGTGCCATTTTTTCATATTTAGTTTTTACAATTTTAAATTTTTTTATTTACTTAATGGTGCAACAAAGTGTTTATTTATCTATTTTAAAGTTTGTTTTCTCTTTTACAGGTAAGTCCTCGTTAGTGCAACCACGCCTTGCCGTCTAGCTCCTTGTGAGAACCATAATATTGTGTAAGTTCCCCACAAACTATTGATGTTAAAGCAACAACAGATCTCTCGTTACTTTTAAAACAAAAAACAAGTATATTTTTCTTCTTATTTCTATCCCCTGAGGTAAATCTCGGTTCAATTACGTTGCATTAGTTTCTAAATAACTCCGCCGAATCTTTTTACTTCGTCGGATTCTATTAACTTTATTTCATATCAGTAGGTTTAGAGGTGAGCCTACATACAGTCAGTTACATTTCCAATTATGTTGCCACGAATGTTTCACGAACTTATTTCGTTTATAAACCTCTATTTCTATACTGCTATTATGGAGGAAAATATTTTTTTTTTCACTATATGTTTGTAATGAATAGGCTTCGAAACTACAGAACCAATCTTGATGAAACTTCATACAGTAAGAGAATCGAGGATGCATTGAAACTTGGGACTTAGCATAGGTTACTTTTTATTGTGATTTTTAGCACGGTATTGGGACTTACGAAGATAAAACCAGAGCACAGCTAGTCTTCTATACATATAAAATGCTTTGTCCTGAATGACTGACTGACTGACGGATCAACGCACAGCCTAAACCGCTGATTGTAGAGACCTGAAACTGTGTGTGTGTGTGTGTGTGTGTTTTTCGTATGACGTAGGCATCCGATAAGAAAGGATTTCCCGAAATTCTATCCCTAAGGGGGGCAAAGTTTGTATGGGAAAACGTGATTCCTTGGTCCAATCTTGACTTTTACGCGGACGAAGTCGCGGTCAAAAGCTAGTATACAAAAAAACTTTATTGTATACTAGCTTTTGGTTTTGCTTGCTTTAGCTTTACGTGGGTTGCTGGTTTAGAAGTTTTCTTTCATTGTTATAAACGGGAATAAAATTGAAATATAAAACGTTTGTCGATCTGCCATTAAGTATTTGCATATTATAAGCTATAAATTATTCTATCAATAGACTGAATTTCGTAAAAACTAATACATAATGTAATTAGGTAAGTGTTTTCTAATTGATAAATTCTTCATTTAGCATTGCCAACTCAATTGATAACTTCATCACGAATTTTTTTCGTCTTTGTCTAAAATAAGCGTTGAACTACTGTCGATTTTCTTGTAATTTCTCCAACTCCTGGCATTTCTGGTTAAACAAGATCGTCCAGCCGAATGATATTTTCCCTGGTCGACGACCGACGAGCGGTCCTTTGATTTTCTTAGCTGAAAAATTGTTTAATGTCCCACTCTGCAATCAATTCGCTCAGGTGTATCCAAATGGATTTTTCTCGACACATTTGATTTTATCGTTTTGTTTTTTAACAATTCTAGGTTTATTATGTTACCGATTAATAAGTACGGCCGGCTGCATAATTGCAGACCCACCGTAGAGCTCCAAAACGGCTGTTATAAGAATGTTTTCAACACAACCAAGATTCTAGACACCTGCTTTTGGTGAAGTTTAAAGTCTTCTAAATCATCAATTTATCAAACAAAAATTATTAGATTGAAAACATGCCAAAAATAGTAATTTTAGAACTCTACCGGGTGCTGCAAGTATGCAGCTGACTGTACGTACTCAAAATTGTAACTTAGTTATTGGTATACCAATATACTCGAAGTTACACGATATAAATTTGCCCAAACCACCAATGTACACTGTAGAGCTATTTCAAATGAGCACTAATATAAATGTTAAGACATTACCATACCCCGAAGCCGGAAACATCGACTTAATTTATTGTCGGATCTTAAATTACCTTTGAAATTAGATATATTTCGCTGTCACTACGGACGTAATTTACATTTATTATTGGCTATTGTTGAATATTCATTGTGTTATTTGGAGCTGCTTGTGTGATATAATTATTATAATTATTTATATACATGAGAATTGTGCGGCAGTCATGTCATATGGGATTCAACCAATGTGTTCGTTTCCAATTGTACTCGAAAATGTATGGGCTTTTAAGGCGATGCAAGCTATCGTGATCTTCCGCAGCTTAGTTTGGCTCTGTAAGACGTGTAATTGACGAGTTTTCGGGATACGGGTAATTGGCTTGAGCGGGTGGTTTAAGTGTTAGGCAAGCTATCTAAATCAAGGTCATCTACATCGTCCTACATATTATTTACTTATTAAAAAATTTGTCAATTATAAAAAAAAGGTGTGGCACTCGGGGACTGCCGCGGTAAAGCTATTGCATCGTGCGAGCTTCGTACTAAATACATACACGTTAAGCGAACGCTCGGCCGAGCTTCATGGTAGGCGGAGTGAGGGGTGTTAGGTTTTATTTTCGTTACGGAATTTCTTGATTCGGTCGCCGCGCTCAAAGCCCGCGATAAAAGCTATGCAATAGCTTAAAACTAAAGGAAACAAAATAAAAATAGATAAGTAGCCGATTCTCAGACGTACTGAATATGCATATAAAATTTCATAAAAATCGGTCAAGCCGTTTCGGAGGAGTATGGTAACTAACATTGTGACACGAGGATTTTATATATTAGATAATATAGCGTTGTATCTCTATCGCTTGAATAAATGTAAAAGCCAATAAAAATAAATTACGTGTTAGAAAATGAATCAAATTATTAAATTGTCACATCATCAGTACAATAACTAATTTGTAATTAATTTCACAAACTAGAGAGATTTTTTGTTAACAATGTACGCTGAATCAAATATTGTTGAATGTTATTTTCCGTTGTATTTTTTATTAATTTTGAATTGTACAGCTGTATTTTTCTACACTGTGTCATTTTATTTACGGATTGTCGAAGTATGAATCTATTTAACAATTTTAAAAGCAGAATTTAAGAGGAAAGGTTACCGAGGCCTCTCTCCATACAAACGTAGTCGACTGTTTTTTCTTTGGATAATGACACTAGCACAAATATTTTTGTTGCATAAAACTTATAACTGCCATGACAATGCCCCAATGTTATTTTTTGTTTTTTAAATCTCAATTTCTATGATAATTAGAAAACAAAACAAGTATCATTTTGTGCAAGTATCATTTTCCAGGGAAGAAACAGTCGACTACGTTTGTATGGAGAGAGCGCCGGTACCCTTCCACCTTAATAATACTTATTTTTCTTATCTACAGTTGCATGATTGGATAACAAATGTTTAATATCAATCAGCATCGGTGGTTTAGCTAACGCTTTGTTTCATTTGTTCTAAGAAATAAGAGCGTTTTCAGTGTGTTCGATTGTTTTCTTAAATCTTGTATGAAGAAATATTGACTCATTAAATAATGAGTTAAATAACACGTACAGAATGTTAACAAGGTTTATATTGAATGAATATATTCCAAAGGCAATATGTGCCTATGCTGTTTGATTTTGCTAATAGTTCATGCATGAGGCATGAAAATCAGAGGTGGTTTACCAAAGTTTACAATTAAGGCGCTCTTCCAATACCGTGTGTAGGTATTCACATTACCTTAGCCCGCGCTCTCAAAGACAAAGACTATATTTGATCGATATGCAAAACATTTTAGCATTATTATCCACAAATATAGTTCCTAGAGGTCAAAACCTATCATTTGATTCATTTTTAGAAACAAACGTTAACTATTTTTGAATAAAACCCGACAAACGATCTAATAATTCTCTGTTTTCTAACATTTTTTTTATCGAACGAAGTTGTTCATATCATGTTTTCAACCACAATAAACAAAAATATGGTTATTAAACTACAATATCCATTTATATCCAAATAACAAAAAAAGAGTATTTGATTACTTAGAGTTGCTTAAAACAAAGGTCGATTTTGGTAGCTTTATTAGCACAGGGCCTTAATTTGTAACTAGTTCGTAAACGTTTCATTTTCGTTGCGAATTGCTTTAGTGTGACGTCGCATCAATTATAGCTAAACCGGCTCATTGAGCTTGGAGGTCGCAAATGTCTATTGTTTATAGTAATGCGCCACTACATTACGTATATAGCCGTTATTGTATATATCTATCGTGATTCTGTGTTCACATTAATTAATTCCGTTTGCATTGCCGATAGGAACGGCTAATTATCTATTTGATTTCGGTAGGGAATTTTGAATGGCTTTTAATTGAATTTCTACGTGTATGCTTTTGGCGTTGTATTTAGAAAGACGACGTGATCAATCTGTATAATTGTTAGGCGTATTGATTAGTACGTTGAGACTAATTTTGGGTTGCCGCACGCGCCTCGAGCCTATTGGCGTTATCTGTATTGTACAAATGTCTGTAGGTACTTAGGGCCTCTTTATTTTAGTCCTTTTTGCGTGAAGATGGAGTAGGTTTACCTGTAACACCCTCTCAGCTTAGATAAAAGAACTTATCAATTCGTCGTTTCTGTTTATGTCGCCAAAAACCTATTTATTATAGAGGGTATTTAGCGACTAGCTGCGCTCCGCGGTTTCACCCGCCTAACTCCCGATACCGTGGGAATATCGGGATAAAAAGTAGCCTATAGCGCGTTCAAATAAACAAACAAACTCTTCAGCTTTATAATATTAGTATAGATAACCCTTTAGTCGCTGAGTACCTAAAACGCAGTCTGCCGATTTTGCGTTATGCCAAAATAATATTTAAAATAAGTTTAAAAGTCTCAATAAATAAATTTCTTTAGTCTAGTCTATTTCTTTAGTGTTATGACTATGTCGCAGTAAGTCTGCTTCATGTAGTGCCCATATAGCGATACTACTAAGTCGACATTAGTTTCAATAAGTTCGCGGAGAATCATAATAAGCATACATAAATTTTTCTTAAGGAAATTCCATTCGAATCCTCGAAAATCATAACTAACACTCTTTCCGAAAAAAGTTAATTCTAAGAGTTTTATTTAATACATTTTTGCCTGGAAAACTGTCAACAAGTCAATTTTGACCTACTCCGCTTTATCGGTTACGATTGAGACAAACAAGAATTTAGATGCCTAGTTTGCTTAAAATACCGGTCTATTGTATGTTGCAAACACGTATTACAAAAACATTGATAGAAACGTGAGTATCTCGCATAGGCATTGAATTGTTTAACATCTGGTTACAACGCTTGTACAATAACAATATTGTGTATCGCATAAACAATGTATTATCTTAGCGAATGTTCTATGACGTAAAATCCACTTCGTTGTGTGCAATTTCGCTTATCTATACATATAGAATGCTTTGTCCTGAACGACTGACTGACTGACTGACGGATCAACGCACAGCCTAAACCGCTGATCGTACTGACCTGAAACTTGGAGGGTGTGCTATTTGTATGACGTAGGCATCCGATAAGAAATTATTTTCATAAATGTACCCCTAAGGGGGTGAAAAAGAGGGGCAAAGTTTGTATGGGACAACATGATTTTTTGGTCCAATCTACTTCAAGTTTTCGACTTCTATGCGGACAAAGTCGCGGGCAAAAGCTAGTGAACCATAGCCATCATTTTACATCATCATTGTCGTCGTCGTCAGTATCATTTTTAGTCATTTGAGTGGATTAATTAATTAAACTTACTTTCAGTGATGTTCGTCGTGGAATTCCAAACCCAATGTCGCGCCATCCTTACGAACTCCCATTTTTACAACAATATCACCACAAAAAACTACTATCGCGGTAAATATTTTAAATCTGTCAACATTCATTAAAAATATTGATGAATGTTGAAAGATAGTAATAGGCCAGTACAGGATGGAGTTGCTATACTGCGGCATTTTCAATTATTTTGCTCTGAAATTTATTGCGATGCTGAAGTGATAGTACATGGAATTCTATCAGCCTCTTCGGATAAAGAAAGTATAATGTTATTAATCTGTTTAGTGTTTAATTTTTCATTGAAATTGATCGAGTCGTTTGGCCATAACCTTTCGCATAATAGTTTGAATGTTCTTAACTGCTGAAGTCACCCGATGTATTACCACGAAAATCCCCGACATTGAGGTTGCGTGCCCATACATATTCACCCGTTATCACATCACAAGTCGCAAGCACTGTTTCAGATTGTCATAATGAAATGCGGAGTGTGAGACGCGGTGCATACGGATTTGCGAATTTGATTTATTTGTTCAGTGCCATCTTAGACGGTTTCCCCATTTAATTTAATACAGTCTTGTTATTATAAAATAAGCTGTGGATCTAATGAAATAACCCATCGAAACACATCCGCAGAAGTTTTGCTCAAATCATCCTATTTTTCTTAATTGATCAACATTGAAAGTCGCCAGTACAGACCCGGATTCTTCAAAATATAGTTGACATTCCCAATATAGGTTAAATTGAATGTAAATACCTAGCCAATCTGTCGAATGTACAACTCTAATCTCACTATGTTAAGGAGAATCTAAACGGGCAATAGTTTTACTGAAATACTCTAAATAAATACTCTTGTCGGAAATATTTGCATGAAACTTGGTCGGCTTTGTGCAATAACGCGTCAGTTCGAAGTGGCCACCATAGTATCGAAATGTCTGATCCATACGATTTGCCCAGCGATCGAAAATACACCAATAATTCCAGTGCCATAATGATACTTTGACATATTATATACGAGACGTCAAATAACTGATCCCTTCGTTTTGTTTTACAAAATCTTAAGTAATCGATAATATTTATTTTAATGCTTGATTATTATTTTAATCAACGATTTGAGTATGCCCTTGGCGTTGTCTTGGAGACGCGAGAGTATCGCTAGGGACTTGAATTTTGAAGAGGACAATTCGTTTTGACTGAGGCTCTTTAATACTGAAACCGTGGCGTGGGTGTGCAGAGTTTATTGCCTTTTTTTTTCAATGAAGGCAGGCTATGTTTGAGAAATCTACTCACATATTTCCGTAAAATTATTGCTCGTTTGCAGTCTCCTTAGCAACATCAGGTTTATCTATTAGTATCACATAGGTCCGATTTGTTGGGATGTTGGAAACGTGTCGAGCGATACCTCAGTCGGCTGTGAAGTGTAAATCGGAACGGTAACAGGCTTTGTATCGGTGTGGTGATGTTTACGGTCACCGGACCAGGTAATACGGAGTAATTCTGATCGACAGATTACTAGCCGAGACGAGATCGTTCATTATTTATTGAATTGTAAACTAACGATTCTAAATATGGATGGCAAAGCAATACTTTAGCATAGAAAAGATATGAAAAATTATCCGTTTAAATTGAAAGTATTTCGTGAACTAGACGTGGAAAAAGATGTGAGCATTTAAAATCACATGTTTTTCATTTTCTTTATCGGCATCTGACGCCATTACACATATAGGAACTTTAACACCTAACCCACACAAGTAATTTTTGTTCGAAGTTTTGCCAATTTTTTTTGTTGTGCTCTTCAAGTTCATTTTAATGCATATCGTGTTGAATTCCATGTAACTACTAATTAAATAGAATTGTGACTTGATTGATTCTAGGAATAACTGATATTCTTTATTATCATATGAATATTGACGACCTCTGTGGTTCGGTTAGGAAGCTTATGCCTGCAATGCAAAAGGTTACGGGTTCGATTCCGTAAGTGCAGATAATAATTTCTGTAAACAAATATTTCTTGTGGTATGGGTGTTTCTGTATGTTTAAGAAGTCTTTATTTACAAAAAAATATATCGTATCCGTTGTCTGACTGGTACATTCCTGCATTCGAAAAAATTTAAAAGAATACCATAATATTTTATTTTTATTTTTTTTAATACATCCCTAGGTGCTTAGCTTGAGGCTAGATGGCGCTGTGTGTCTTGCAATATTTCTATTTATCGGTGGCACAGTGAGCTCAAGCAAACAAATATTATAAATCGCATCTAACCACCTTCGTTTAATTCACTGATAGTATACCGACTACAAACAACAGAACAATACAATTGAAAATGTCAAATATAAACCATAAAATGGTCATGCTACGCGAACATTTTTTATCATACAATTCTGCCTCGTTTACATCCCTCCGTCATTTTTATGACTTTAAACCTCACGGTGTGTTAACGTAAAAAGCGTAGTCACGATTCACTCATTCATGTTTTAAAATAAAGTTTATTAAAGTTTTAACATTACGTGAATAGGCTGAGTTGTAATGGGATGAGATTAATTGGATTTACAGTGTTCTTCGTTTTCTTTTTGTTGTTCCACTGCAGGGCTATGTTTGCCATTCTTTATTGAATGCTGTAGAACAATACTATAATAGGCTGAGTTTTTTTGTTACCCGACTTACAAAGAGGAGGTTCGAAATTTGTCACGTATATATAGTTTTTTGTAGTAACCTGTAAACCTCAGATAGAGTTCAAATAGTATCCAAATCTAAAATCTCCTACAGATGTTTTTTGTTTTGATTTTTTTAAGTTATTTGAAAAATAAGTACACATCAATCTGCTGAATTAGCTCAACTTAGGTATAAAATTTTAACAATTTTAGGATTGTTTTATTAGTTCCCTCATTACCTACTAGATGGCGTTACTTGTCCTTTTTATAGCTAGTGAGTAAATAATACTTAAAGCTTCAAAAACAGTGTTTTACTCTGTTATTCATTTTAATTCTCTATTCTCTTTGTAGAATATAGTTATGAAAGCTAAACTTGTGTAGGAACGTCTGGAACTTTAAAAAGTACTTGGACGTAGTGTTTCATTTCAGTTCAATTTCTCACTACAATCTATTGTAGTGAGAAATTGAACTGAAATGAAAACTATTGTAAAGTTAAAACCTAAAGTTCTAACTTTAGGTTTTAACTTTACAATAGTTTTGAATCTAAATTCAAACTACCATAAATCTCATTTCGTAGGCTTAGTGCAAGTTTTTCTGTTTATGTAACAGATAACTGGCCTTTGACATCAACGCTATCAACTTAAATACATGCTTTTAGGGACGCTGTAAGCTTGTCCAGAACCTATACCATGGTGCACCCTCTTAGCTTAGTTGACTATGTTCAGAAGAGAGAAGTCGTCAATACGTCTAGAGTTAACTAAGCCGCGGTTTTCATGACGATGTTTTTTTTACGGAAATGTTACAATAATTTTTTTTGTAAGAAAAATCCATTGGTGCCGACCGGCCTGGACACATTAGGCCACCATCGCTCTTAACAGATACTACGTAGCAGGAAAATATTGGTTGAGTGGCAGGAAACCCAATAGACGTAGTCTACATACTAGGTAATCAAATCTTGACAATATGCTGGTACTGATTGAACGCGTGACTTTATAACACGCATGGCGTCGTTCCAATTAATTGACACTTGTCATGTTAATTAGTCTCCCGGTTAATATACCAACGCTTCTGTATGATGCTGTTAAATTAATATGCTGTTGGTTCAGGGTTGTCACGTCACACCTAAACTAAGGTGCGAATAGGGTTGATTATGAATGGTACCGCTAATGTCGCGCGGAAACACCTGGTTATGGTAACTTCATGACATGTGTTTCGCGTCTACGTGACTAACCATCTAGCTAGAAGGTTGACCCCGACCTCACTGAATGGGCACCAAGTTCAGCCATTTCTATTTATATCGTTAACCTGAAGTGCACTTGCATTGCTGTATTCCGGTTTTATGTGCACATGAGGCACATGCGACCTTCTTACCATCAAATCTCAGAATGACGAGCTAAATTTAACGACACGAGTCGCATAATGACAATTTTTATGGGGAGCTGATAGCTACCGCATCTGCTTGTCCTTTTGGCTTTAGGTTCTTTGGTAGAGTTACCCTACGAGCGCTTATCCTACGAGATGAGTTTACGGAGCCTGTTTTGGTATAACATAAATCTCGATTTTGCATCAATAGAGAATCCGTAAGTGTTCAACCAATATCATACATAAATATGAAATGTATTTATCAAATGTCAGTAGCGAATGTCAAGGATAAATTATTCAAAAGACTTGTCGGATTGTGTTTGAAGTCGGTAACCTTTAGTTCGACACAATAGTATTGCAATAATATGAGTATTCTATTCAAAGGTTGAATTGTTTATGAAAATAATGAATACGTACCGTGTTTTTTGAATTGTATAGTACTTTTCATGCTTAAGTTGGATATTTTGGTCTAGGATCATTAGGCATTCGAAATACTGTGATTTTAAGATCATCTTAACAACTTTGAATATAGTTTCTTTATATTGAGGAGTAATAAGAGTGTGGAGCCCCGTCGCAGTCCATGGTGCACCCACTACAATGCCCATTTTGCCCTAATACCTGCAGATTGGAGGACCTGATAGAGGCTTACGCTGCTGCAGTTGCGGTGGCTAACTATTTGGCAGAAAAAATTTGACTGGTCAACCGTCACTGACTAGAAAAGAAGAAGTTTCTTTATACAGGGATACGACAAAGTAACATCTTAAAAATCGACACGAAAAGAAGAAGAGTGCATTAAATATGTGAATGAAACTCCCATCAATTTATAGTTACTTTCCACATTTAAAATTGATGACAAAATTTCATTTTAAGTTGAATTTTGACCCACTTACAACCAAACGTAACGTTGAAGCAACCCTGATCCTTCCCGATCGTCGAAGGAGAAGTAATTACATGTTCATTAGAGTCGGTAGTACACGCCACATCGCGTGACACCGCGGCACATCCACTTCACAAAGGTAGCTAATACAAGCCTGGCAAGGGTTTTAATGAAAGGGGGGAAAGGCGTCCTTATGGATTCAACAAATCAACCGACTTTGAACCTTATGCAATATGGCGGAACATTCGTTAAGTTTTCAGCCATGATCATCCTTGTCAGATTTACCACATTCTGCTTTACACTTCGTATATGAATAGGTACTCTTGTTAACGAATAATTACGTATAACGACACGTGTGATAGTTACTATAATTTTGGTCATTGTTTAGATAAGCCGACAATGTTTGACTGATTAATGATTGTATAGTTTATTTGCCTACTATTGTTTGTAAATGTTGCTAGGGTTCGTAGGTGACATTTTATAAGTTTCCTATTTGCCCGGAAGATTCCTTGGGAAATTATCAAAATCACGTCTTATTGATAAGTTAGATACGAAATCAAAATCTAACGTTTCTAAATTAACCCAATAGTTTGATGACTTCAAGAAATGGATAGCGGCATCAGTAATGATTTATTTTCGATAATATTGCCCTTTGTCTATTGACCTGCCGGTACATTTTGGATTCGACTTTACTATTCTACATTTTTTACTAGATACATTTTCTTCGGTATAGATAATCATATGTTATTTGATTCGGTCTTTCAGTGCTCTGCGTAGCATAAAATCCTGGATCAAGGAATAAAATGGACATAAAAGTGCAGAAAGGTTCATCCATGGATTTTACAGTGGATTTTAGTTGATATTTATTATCACGTGGATTTGTCCATGTTCGGATACTTACGGCCGGTGCAGTCACAAAAGGAGGATGGATTGGAAAAGTTTTTATTCAACTGCTGTCTTCCTACCTTCACTCGCGAGACGCGTCCATCGAAGGCCCCCGTTTATTTTAGGGAAAGTGCTTATCTTCTAGGAAAGCGTGGTACATCTTAGACCGCATCGCTTATCATCTTGTAAGATAGTGGTCAAACGCTGACCTATTTATTATAAAAAAAGTAAAAATCATGGTTATTCAAAACCACACCTTTACCAAATCGTGACCTAAACATTCCGTAGTGCGTAAACAATGCCAACCCTTACAAAAGTCAACTCATAAATTACACCATCACTTGGAAGACTAAACCTAAACTGCTGTTTGTACAAAAAACACATAGATACAATAATTATAAATAAATAATAATAAATATTGCAGGACATTCCACACATCGCCATCTAGCCCCAAGCTAGACTTGTGTTATGGGTGCTAGATATACTACTTAAATACTTTTCTTTTGTAAATATATACTTATAATACATAGAAAAAACCAGACCACAGACAAATATCTAAGCATAAATACTTGTCTGAGGCGGGAATCGAAACCGCAACCCTGTGTTTGGCAGTCCGGCATGGTGACCATTGTGCCAACTGGGTCGTCGAAATATCAGGCAAATATTTGGCTAAAATTTTAAAGAATTTTATAGCTACTGTAATTCCTATGACCCATATTTATCTATCTATGTTTAACTGATTTCCTCAGCATTGATAGAATGACGATTATGCATATGCAGTCGCCTTTGAGGGTCTGGGTGTTTATATTCTTAGGTCGTTAGAGAACACTAAACTGCGACCTAGGTGATATCACCTAGCTACGTCGTTAAAATGCATCGTTAAAAATTACGTCAATCATTTAACTTACAAATATAATGGTTCATTATCGATTTAAACACCACTAAAGTAGTAGCACTAGCTAGACTCTTCTAATATACTCTTTTTCTATCATTACATAGTATAAAACAAAGTCACTTTCCGACACATGTATGCTTAAATCTTTAAAACTACGCAACGGTTTTTGATGCGGTTTTTTTAAATAGATAGAGTGATTCAAAAGGAAGGTTAATATGTATAGTACATGCATAATATAGCCGTGCGAAGCCGGAGCGGGTCGCTAGTTAAAGATAAATCTCAGTTTATGCACAACTTCCACTCTATATAAGCCAATGAATAATGATGAGAAATGATAATTTTTGACACAATATTTATTATGACATAGAATTTTGGAAAATTCGACACGTGATGAGAAGACCAGAGGATCATGTTGTAAAGACAGCTTTAAGCCTACCAGAGAACAAGAGAGGCAGAGGGCGTCCTCCGTCGACATGGTGGACCAGTATGACAAAACTCCTTAAGAAGGAGCAATTACCTGACCGGACAACCCTTGACAGAATGTCTTGGCGCCGTGAGATAAGGAGAGCCGACCCTACTTAAAGTGGGATAAGGCACGGAAGAAGAAGAAGAGAAAAGGAAGATGTTACAGATAAAAGCTGGTACATAATATTATCAAAGACTAACAGCCTTCTACTCTAGCACCAACATAGATCAACCGAATACGTTTCGTTTGTTCAAATATTTTGCCTATAAACTGCGTAACTGGGTGGCAATAAGTTACAAATGTCTGCAAATCTGCCAAGATGGTACTAAATCTTAAGGAAAGAGTGTTGTTAGTGTAACAGTTAATGTGTCATAAGATTGATCGTATGATACTATGAGTAAATGTTAGGCGTATATCTGCTTTATGTTCAGGCTAGAATTATAAGTACCAGATATTTTAGTAATACTTATTATTCTAGTAACTAGTATTCTATTCTATTTTTTTTACACTTTTAAACTTTGCAAAATTACAGATGTGCAAAAGGGGCCAATAAATTTTAACTGTCGAGGGGATTATAAGTTTATGACTTAGGGGGGGCTAGTGTACAAATAAGGCTTTATCCACAAATCCTCTTTGATGATCCCCTGCGCCCCGCCCCCCAACAAATCGCTAGAGAAGTATACCAATCGGCAATAATCCTTAGTTTGTAGTCTTTTTAGATTGTTTTAAAACGTTTGTTTGTTTAAACAAACGTTTTAAAACAAACTAACAATTTCCAGACTAATTTCATTTTTATTATAATAATTTAGAATTCCGATGGTTAGTATTGATTTGGTTCTAATCTATTTCAATATTCAAGATTGATTGATGTTTACGAAATTACTTAAACGTTTGGCTTAAATTGAATGTTTGGAATCTATCAACAGAAATTGATGGTAATTTAGTTTGTTTGAAAATAGAATAGCTATTTTAAAACAACTGAAAAACAGATACGAATGTATCCTAGGTTTCTTCTACGTCGATATCCCATCAATAATGCAAACTGTTCGCACTAAACTGGTCACTCCCAAAATCGTACAATACAATAGTTTATCGAAACGTGCCTAATGTTTATTACTTATTTAACACTATAAATAGATTAAAACTATCGAAACCGCCCTATACATCCGTGAGGAGGTTCGACCTTTTTGTTATGAATTGATTTGGGTTAGGTAGAGGCCAGAGGATTGTCGTTTATGTTTCACAACACAATCCTACGTTCAAACTAAGGATTTAACCTATCAACATCGATGGATTCGGTTCACGTAACTCTATAGTGCCCCAATTTAAATGTTATTTAGTTGCGACGTAATAGAAAACCGTAATTGTAGGGCTGTTATATTAAATACCTCATTCATCAAATCAAAGGGTGAAAACTATTGTTGCGCAGAAAATTATGAAGGAGCGTTTTAACGCAAATATTCTTGTGATGTTACTAGACTATTTCTCATAAATGATTACGGACCCCTTTTAATAATGCTCGCAAATATTGCTGAAAGCAACCTCTGGCACCTGTTTTCAAAAGATTAGATACATAAATAATCTTGATTTGTTATAGAAAATTCAAAGATATTTTTTTATAGTAAAGGCAGTATAATAAACTTTGATGTCAGCATTGTTTCTTACGCTTATGTTCGGAATAGCTTCATATTCATCTAATCTAGTTGCGATACGTTCTTACATTTTCATTGTAATAATGTAAGAAATATTGCATTCATTTATTTGATGTGGGGTATGTGTGTAGTATGTTACGTAAGTTTGCTTCTACCAAATCGAATATTCGAAGCGTGTCGCTTGTTTCACTACATAGAATCGAGAATGCCACTAAAATACTTTTCCTTCTTGTATCGTATATTCATAATCTACTTTTAGACGATTGCGGTTTCAGCGACGGATCATAGAGATAAAAAACCTATAACATAAACCTAACCTACGGACAAAACCTAGCCCATCACTAACTTATAATCCGTAAAAAACAGGGTTGTCTGTAAAGTTGGTTTACGGACGATAATTTTACTTGATAACGTCATAAGAAAACGATGAAAAATTGGGTTACTTTTGTTTTTCTTTTTCTCTATTTGTCTTCTATTTGTCACTCGTCACCATTGATTTACTACTAGCCGTAGATAGAGCGCGTCATACAAAAACAAGGCGAGAATTTGTCACCAACTAACTATACATTCCTACATATCGGTATATCGATGCATTACAACCCGTCTAATACACTAGACATCTGGCCGCTATATTATCTATAGCGGCGCGTAGTGCTTTGTAATTCATTCGGATTATACGGCTCGAGTGTTAGAATCGGTGACTTTCGGCTCCATTCGGTATGGGTATGGTGGGCTGACGGGAACACGAAAGCAAAGGAGTAGGTTTGTTCCTATAAGTTTTATATTTTTTTTATTTTGATTCGTCATTTGTTTTATAAAACATTTTTATTGTTAATCAAAGAACGTATTATCAACTCGTAAGATTGGCATTAGAGATATACTTTTTTGGCATAATGTTATTTGAACGATAATATTTTAGTTAGATGCCATTTATTGTATTCACTATAACTACCTAACCTTCTGGGAGATTAAACAAGATATATCATAGGAACAGAGCAGTTATGAAATAAAAGTCGAGTTATCTCGTATAATAGTTTAATTAAGAAAATAACGATGATCACGTCGCACTAAAATTATAATGTGGTATTCAAATTAGTTACGTTCCGTGAAAAAGGTTCAATTTGTTGTATTTTTGTCTCTTTGAATTATCTTTCTTTTCCTGGTTTTCTTTTTTGCAAATATAATGTAAACGGACATCTACATATTTTTCTATAATTGCTTTTGTTAAATCATACATATGATTAAACTGGTCTTTGCCGTGGGCATCAGTACGTGTAAATAAATTAATGTTCACTAGCGATCTCAAGACTTTGTTGGTAATGAATACTTTGTTGTACTGCCTTAAAATAGTTTTGCCACCACTTACGTTCATTAATCCCCTAACACACTTTTCCGTTTCACAACAAATCAAGAATACGTCATCAGAAGCAAAACATAATCCTCCCATATCCTTAATATCTACTAATTTATGAAACCATTTCTTTTCTGTGGCAAGTAAATGATTTTTACAATCATCACAGTGCAATTTTTTTAATAAATGATATACTACAAAACCGGAAATATACCCAATTATTTGCTTAGTAACTTCATTCACTCCTTCCAACGATTTCGACAAATGATCACAGTTGTTTATATATTTTTCTTCCATCTCTTCTTGAAGTACTCGCTTTTCAATAAATATCATAGCTATATTTTCTTCATTCTCTTCTTCATCTTCATTTCTGTAACTAATTGAGCTGGTGTTAATTCGTTGCATTGTTTTGGTGGTGCCATTCAAAATCGGAATATCTTCTAGTGGTAAGCAGTTTCCAGAAAATTTTGAACTTAGTTCCATGTGTGACAAAAGCTTTTTGTATGCCGATTTAAATTGTCTAGCATTTGGATTATTATTATGACCACCTTGACTTCTAATTTTGCCAAAAAATATCTCAATGTGGTCTTGACTAAACTTGTACATAGTCAAATAAGACATTATGTTGGTCTCAATCAACGTGGTATATAAATGCTGCAGACTATTCATACAGATGATTAGCCCAATTATTCCAGTATTCAATCTACCTTTATGTAACGGCACCTGCTCACCACGGTATTCAACTCGCGAATCTTTTTTAGTTTTTAACATTTCTTTTGTTGTTAGTGATAAGAGATAGCTAGTAGCACTTTTACAAAATGAAATAATTTCTTGATTATTTTCGGGACTCATGGGCTTTTTGAATCCAAAAGAATTAAAGTTTCTTGAGTTCAATATATCAAACAAGTAGTTAATCAGTTTTATGAACCGAACAGTGGCATCAGACTTTGAAAATGTATCTATTTTCAATTCCTTGGAGCAGAACTCGATGGCATTTGCAACGCTGTTGCTAAGCAACTGTGAGGCTAGTTTTACCTTCATTATTTCGTTTCTGAAGTTGATATGACGCGGAGTCAGCTTATTGGCCACATGCAGGTTGTTTTCTTCTTGTAAATTGTGCAGACTTACAATATGGTTCCATTTGATGATGTTATTAGTGTCATCATATATTTCCTTTTTTGATTCCAATGTATTTCTAACTAACTTGACCATGTGACAAGCATCTAACAAAACAGCAACTTCGTAATCAGCACAAGGATGTTTAAAAGTAGTCTTCATATCTGCATGATTATCGAGTTTGCAACCAAGGACTTTCATACAGTTTATATTAGTTTTGCAACCATCGAATGTTAAAGAGGCTACTTTGACGCCAACATCGTGACATTTTTTTAAAGCAATTTCAATCAGATTAGCTTTCATCTCCCCAGTCAGACTCTGAACAAAAAAATATGCAATTGGTAATGTCCAAGACTGATCTAACGAAACTAGCAGGAATACGTAAGCTTGGGTTGCCTTAGCATCAGACTCCTTAAATCCAATGCCCATATCCACTAGACCTTCATATTTGGTGCCTGTCCAAATTTTTTGCTGACGGATGGCCATTTCATCAACTGTCAAAGAGCACAAAAGCGGTGAAGAAGGTGATGTTGACACTTTATCTGCAAGAATTGTAAACGCTTCTGATGTAAATCCTGGTTCAGCGTCTATACTTTCGTACCATCTGTACAGTGTGTGAGGATGCGGCAGAGTTTTCTTAAATTTATCACGTAAGTATTTGTAGGCTGACGGAGAGTAAAAGTGTAATGTCAAAGCAAATTTTCTGAGGGCTGGCGGAAATTTGGAAAACGGAGTTTTTCTTCTAGAAAATAGTATTTTCATTATATCTTCATCATTTTCTACACCTTTGGATAGCTCGTCATCTAACGCTTCATCAACAAATCGTCTTTTCTTTAATTCTTGTATTACTTCTTTAAGAGTCGCATACTTTTCCTTCAATCTATTATTTTGCCTTCTTAAGTTTTTTACTAGTTTTGTCTTAAACTGCAGCTTTCTGTGACTATCTCGTAACTTTTTCTTTAGCAATGTTGTTTTCGGTGTGTTAAAAAGGGAACTCATGGCTGATGAAGTGGGACTCTTCATTGGCTATAATGAAAATAAAATTTAACTTAATAACAAAACATGAATTCAAATTTAAAAATTGAGCTATATTCGACGTGAAACTGTAATAACGCAAAACTCTTAGTGATTTATACCTTTAAACCGAACAACTTAACTAAAGCATAATACACTGCTCAGAATTATACAAAGAGATTTAGATATATGTCGGTAATATTTGCTTTACTCCCTTACACTAAAAATATATGGAATTAAAACATACATCTATAACTGCTGAAGATTGTATGGAATCCGATATATTGTTATTTGTACTCGTGCTTGGTTGCATCTGTATGTCTTCACTTGTAGATGGGCATGAACCAAACTGAAAAAAAAAAATGTTATGATTATATGTCGGTAACATTAGCGTTATTCCCTTACACTGAAAATATATAGAATTAAAACATACGTCTATGAGTGCTGAAGTTTTTATGGAATCCGGTATACTTGTGATTGGTTGCATCTCTATGTCTTCACTTGTACTCGTAGATGGGCATGAACTAAACTGAAAAGAAAAATATAATTGAGCGAGCGAGCGAAGCGAGCGAAGCATCTCCGTTTTAAGTCTGGCAAAATCGGCTTTTGGATGTTTGTTTGTTTGTTTGTCCGTTTGTACGTACTCCTCTACAGGTCGCATTTTTTAACCAATCTTGACGAAACTTAGTATGCAGGTTCTACAATTCCATAGAAAACTTTTGTCGTCGGGGATTTTTGATTAGAAGTATATTACCGAAGTTAAGAAACGTTGAACGCGCTCAGTACTTGGATTCCTAACATTATCAACAGATGGCGCTACTGTGCGGACGGCTAGATCGCGCTATAAGTTGCGTTTCAGTGAAAATATATAGCCTTCCTCCATGAGGCTTCCCACTTTTCTTATTAAATTGTCCTATTTTGAGATTGTTGCAATAAAGTTTGAGCGCGAGGTCTTCGTTCACCAAGAACTACTAGTATTTATTTATTTTTGTTGTCTCATTTTATTTATTAAATTAAACCTAATTTTTATTTTAAAATATATTTTTTTTTATACAAAGAAATATATTTTATTAAATAAACGACAAGTTGATTCACATAATATTACAAAAAAATCGCTAGGCGCCTTAATTTTGAACTTTATTCTTGAAATAGCTAGTTTGTTGTTAGGTACTTACGTCTAATCGTGGAACAGCTGCTTTCTTTTTCATTTTCATTCCGTTAGCGCAATAATATGTATCGGTATCTGCAAAGTGGTCCGAACAGATGACATTTGAATCATTCGGCTTAAAAAATTCATCGCCTCTCTCGATTGCCACAATTTTCCTCCATTTCTCCCTTTGTATCGGATTACGTGGAAACCTAAAATTATTCAGTGACCATTTAGTAAACACATATATCCATAAAAACAATTCCGCACTTCATTTCGATTACAGCAGATAATATTAAGTAAATTAAATAAAAAAATAAAACGAGCATAGCTACTCCATAACTTTCAATATTTCCGTGTTCATCGTCTGAGCGCAAGTCTCTGTCGCACGCATTATCAGTTTGATGCGTTAGAGAAAGATGGCTTCGGGTGCCAATGTTTAAGAGAAAAATAGATTGTTTATGATAAAAACAATTAATTTAGTGGTTTTCACTGCGAAATATACAAGGTTTTTAGTACGATAAGATGCGCAATGTGTGTACTTACTTGAAATACGACACGCCGTCCTTTTTCCTTTGTTTTAAACTATTGTTTTTGCAAGTTTTTAGAGCACACTTCACCATATTGAGGCGACAACGCGGCGTCAAGCCTTGTCACACACTGGGGGAAAGGAGTGCACGCGTTGCTATTTGTGCACTACTTTTCCGTCCCATTTTTTGAACGTTAATGATCAATCTACGGCTAGTAGTAAATCAATGCTCGTCACACTATAACACAAGCCCAGATGAGCGATATTATTATTAAATACTCTGTTTCCTAAGTTACCATGATGCGTCTGGTCGTATTACCATGGAATATTACCGTGACACTTTTTTGTGAATGCAGGTGTTCCATCGATTTATTAGACGTTGTCATGTCAAAAAAAAACATAATCCCTAGACAATGTGGATGTAGATATATCGATTGTTTTACACCTAAACCGGTGTCATAATTCTGCTAAGGAAATTACTCTGGATGTATTCTTTGGTTGTATAGGTATTTTATCTTTATGCATCGGATACATGACGCCGTCTGTGAGTATTTGTAAGTCAATTTCTGTACTTGCATGGCGATCTATACAGAACCATTCTATGCACAGCGTTTTTGTGTAGCTTCTCCTTTTTAATGGGGACATTTGTGATATTGTGATACGAACTTTGCAAAGTAATTCTAGCTGATTTTTAAAATCTGCTTTCTGCGATCTGCTTTTCACGTTTCACTTGCGCAAATATTATTGCTTAGTTTCAATTTTATGTATTTGTTAGACTTTAATTATTTTTATTTAGTTCTATTTTTTATTGATAAAAAAATGCAAGTAATTAATCAAATTATAATACTTAATGATATTGGAAGAGTGAGACTTTCTGACACAAGCGTTATTCGCTTAAAATAAAGTCTAATTATGTAAAATGTATACCTCACAGTTACTGAAATAAAAACTTATTTATTTATTGTTATCATTTTAATTAACTTCTACCTTAATAAGGTAAGTAAGTAATAGTTTAAAAATGTGCATCAATATTGTGCCAATTTGGTGTACTTAGTGCCAATCAAAAGAGAATATGAAAATCAAAAGATTTTAAATGTCATTATTTACCTATCGTTACCACGTCAGCTTAGTCCCAATTAAAATTTACAGCACAACACCAAACTAAATAAACAAAATTAGATTTAGATAATTAATATATAAGAGAAGTATGTCCAAATCAAGGTAGTCAGTGATATGTATTCAAAATCTGGATGCACGAGTGCACTCAGCCAAGTCATCATACTTTACACGAAGCGACTCGCGGCACTTTAGACCCAGCTATATCTTTAGTTGTGGGTAAAGCTATCTTATATCTTATTCTTAATATATATAAATCTCGTGTCACAATGTTTGTCCTCAATGGACTCCTAAACCACTTAACCGATTATAATAAAATTCGCACACCAAGTGCAGTTCGATCCAACTTGAGAGATAGGATAGTTTAAATCTCAAATTATAGTCGCAAAATCTACTATTTCTACGCGGACGAAGTCGCGGGCAATAGCTAGTAGTTCTATATTTTCGGTTACCAAAAACCTACCTCTGCCCTCAAATTACAAGTTTGCACCTATATTATATCACGAAATATATATGGCTAAAGTTCTCTTATTTTGTCACTGACTCAAGCAAGCTAGTCTGTATTATATTTATTCAATTTTTTTTTTTTAAATTACCCAAATCTTTTATCAGTAGAAATGTAAGATTGTCATTTTACATTAGACAAAGATAATGTGTTAAGGTGGGACGTGTTAAGGTACGTCAGTTTGCTTTGGGGTGACGAAATTAGACGAACAAATACTGACGTTTGTCTACTCTACTCTACTAACAACGTTAAGGAAAAGGTTATTTTTGTTGATTTTGTGGGCTTGGTTGTCGGTGAAGTTTACTTGCTGACCTTTCTTTCTTATGTGTTTATAAAATGTACGAAAACTACTTGGAGATATATTAAGGGTACTGTACGAGTACGTACAGGTTGTCCAACTAGTGACGTTAACATTTTTTTTAAATTTCCGATATCTGGGGGTGTCCGAAAATATCCCATTTATGTTCCGCGATTTTTTTGTAGTTTCCGAGGTATAATTTTTTTGTTTATTGTTTTCTGCCAGCGAGGCTTCAAATTCCAATATATTTTTTATTAGTAGGTATTTTGCACGTTTCTTTTTTGTGAAATAATTATTTAAATGATATTTTGATAATAAAAATGCCTCAGCCTCCTGAAACTACTTAAAGGTTGTTGACCCACCCTGTATAACTGCGGCTCTCGGTTTCACCCACGAATCCGCAAGAATTTCGGGATCAAAAGTGTACTATGTTCTGTTCCATCCCCTAAACTACCACTATACCGACATTCATCCAAATCGGTCCAGTCGTTTGACCGTGAAGAGGCAACAAATAAACAAATATTCAAACTTTTGGATTTAAAATATAACTAGCTGCACCCAGCGGTTTCACCCGCCCAATCTTGTGGGAATATCAGGATAAAAAGAAATATATGCGCTAATCCAAGTCTCCAGCTATTTACATAGCGAGTTTCATAGCAACAGGTCCTGTCGTTTTTGCGTGAAGGAGTAGCAAACTTACAAACAAACACACATACTAAGACACAAACTTTCACATTTACAATATTAGTAGGAAGTTACAAAGAAAATTATTTTCTAGGCAAAATTCTGGTCTAAGAAAATTGGCCAATTAGACCCAATCCCAGGTCAGAATTTTGCACCTCTTATTTGCTATTAGGTAAGTGCCGTTGCGGTCTGAGTTTAGCACACTTGCCCAAAGTTTCACCTATACTGTAGTGTAGTTTGAATTAACCTACGATCTTGTAACTAGTTCAAGACAGGGTGGCATACGAAAATGTGGTAAACATAATTAAATATTGAAAATGGTCGGCTTGAACGTAACTTGGTTTGGACGGTAGTTTAGCACACACCGAACTGACTCACCTATGCGGGCGGAAACTCGTAAATATTTCCATGCGGAAAACTCGCTTCTTGCAGTCGTATTACATCGTAATTGTAAGAACTGCGTGATTGTTTCCAATTTAGTAAAAAATAAATGTATATATCCTTCAAATGTTGGGCAATAAATTCACTGTATCTTGCTATATTTTTGCAAAAAAAACTTTGCTCCTAACTTAACTTATTATAAATCTGATTGATTGATCTGGGTGATTTGGAGACCTGTAAGCTGTTTTTTGGCATGAAAATACATATGAATTACGCTGACAAAAGGTAAAATAATATAAAAATAAAAACACATTTTTTTAGAGCATAAATAAATTTTCTCGCCAAACTCATGGTGTAAGTTTAAGGTATTGTTGGTTAAATATTTTATTATGGGTATGGAAATAATATTTTTTGATCCTAGAATCTGTTTCCATAAATATAAAGCTTTAAGCTGTTTTTTTTAAGAATCAAGTGTCCTCGATTTAAATCCTTTTATTTACTGTTCTAATATCGGTAGAAAATGCCTGGTAGAAAATTGAGTCTTTATGGTAATCCAATCTCATCGGGATTATAAAGGTGAACATTTTGCTTAATTACCTGTTTACACTTGGATTATTAATGTATCATTGAACGACCTTTTTAATACTCTTTCCTGTATAGGCAATTTTATTTTAGACACCGCTTCTCTAAGTTTTAACAAAATTTGTTTTCTGGTAGGTAACGTCTCCTTCCAAGAGATTAAGCTGAGTTGTAAAATTTTCAACTCTACTTTATAATAATATTACTGGAAATACTGAAATGTTTCTTATTCGTCGACTCGCAATTACTCCGGTAAATGAATACAGTACTAGTTAAATCTTCTCGAAATTTTCTTCAAGTAACGCAAGAAGCTCGGTAATTTAACTAAATTAAGCGGTGTTGCTGATGTTTTTCCCCGTGAGCTCCAGTTTCTCGCATATCATCGTTATAAAAGTTGAAAACTTCGTTAATAGTGATCCCCAGGAGGTTAGGAGCCATAATTAAAAGTTGTCGGCTAGTTTCACCGTAAACTTCTCTCATTAAAACTTACCACCTGAAAAGTAACAAACATTCTTCTTCTGTGCCCTTTCAAATTCCCAAACCGCACCAAGTATAACTCGTTTAAACATTGTCTATTTACTTTTATACAATTGTTATTCAAAAAAGTACGTCTCGTTATTCAATTTCCCTCTAAAACCTTTTAGATGCGATATAAAGGTGCCGTTATTAAAAATGTTTCTATTTACATTTTAAAACGACATTCCCTAAATGTGTTTCAGTGTAATGAATGTGATACAATAAAAATATTCGTCCGCTAGAAATGACACACGGCTTTCACTAACTCGATAATATTTTCGTTTACCATTATTTCCCGTTTCTTTGTGTAGAAATAATAAAATGTCAGTGTTATCCGTGTGACATGTGAGCTCTGAAGGCCGTTAGAAGGTTCCATTCTCCGCATTTTTGCGGCGTCTTTGCTTTGCCGTGGAAATGCGAAATTTTAGTCTCAATGTCGGTAAAAAGGTACGCTTTGTGCTCGGGCGCGTTTAAACCGACTGTTTTCATATTCATATCTCTACAGGTGGTCCCGTAGCCGGCTCACAAGGTGAAGGTAATGGCTTATTTTAACTATGTATATCTATTTATTTGTATATTTTACCGTAGAAATTTACTTACACTCAACATGAAAAGCGGCAATTTTGAAAGTAGAATTTAGGGGTAAGACACAGGTTGTTAAATCTTCATGTTTGCGTGGGGTAAAGTATGTCGTATAAATCGAAGAGTAAAAATATTGCGGGTTACCGCGCGGTACTTTATAGTTTATTTACACTAAGTTCGCAGAGTGTAAATCCGTTAATCTTGTGCGTCCAGCCATCAATGGCACCGTTCCGGCTGATGGCCATAGAATGTGTTTGCGCTAACTTCGCCGTGCCATTTCACGCTGCATTTGCGGCCGAAACTAGCCTCCATGAGAATTATAGGTCACGTTGTTTTTGGCACAATCCGCGACGATTTATGCAGCCGGGAGACATCAACTGCACTCATAAAGTGTGCATGCAAGCGCTCAGCGCCCAACTGATTCATAGCACTTCGCTTGTTTTGAAATACATAGTTTAGTGTGTATCTCCGCGAGACGCGACTTTTGTTGCCCGACGAGCTGCGTTTCAAATTCATCGTACATAATTAGTTTGTGGGCGTCTGATTTAAGTGGCGTTAAGTCTACCCTGCCTTTGGTCAGTTTATGTAAACTTTGCGCCTAAATTTATAAATTAAATTTGCGCCTAAGTCAATATCGTGTTTTTTGCACTTTGATTTCTCACTTTAAAGGAACTGAATACAAAAATATGTTCTTTAGAAGTTCAGAAACATGAGGTAATATTAATAAGCAACTGGAAACTAACAGAATTTATATATGATTACTTGTGCTATCATTGGAAATGAATCAATGTGCAATGATCAGCCGTAAATCCACTTTCGATGCGGTTATGTTATGAATGCATCTATTGCAAGGCAAGGTAAATGTTCAGATTGTGGAACAAATAGAGCGTGAATCCGAGTAGACTGTCGATAGGTGAGCTGAGCACACAACGACCGTTTGTTGAACCCACACCGAGATCATGGCTTGCCGCTGCCAGCATTGGTTTTCTACTTTTAAATTATGAAATTCTAGATCTACAATAGAGACGCGGTTATTGACTTTGAATATAGGATTTTGCTGTCTTGGTTTATTTAACGTAAAAGTATAGGTATCTGTTGAACTAGACTTTACTGATGCAACTTTTTATATTGAACTCCACTGTCTTTCTGCTGGCCAAAATTTCTCCCATATACCTTCATATCTAATATATAAAAATAAGTCGGGTTTTCCTCCCTGACGCTATAACTCCAGAACGCACGAACCGATTTCCACGGTTTTGCATTCGTTGGAAAGGTCTCGGGCTCCGTAAGGTTTATAGCAAAGAAAATTCAGGAAAATCTGGTGGCGAAACGGAGTTCGCCGGGGTTTGCTAGTACTATATAAAAATAAGTCGGGTTTTCCTTCCTGACGCTATAACTCCAGAACGCACGAACCGATTTCCACGGTTTTGCATTCGTTGGAAAGGTCTCGGGCTCCGTGAGGTTTATAGCAAAGAAAATTCAGGAAATCTGGTGGCGAAACGGAGTTCGCCGGGTTTGCTAGTCTGTTCTAATTATTATTACTGTAACATAAAATAAGCTTTTATATTCGCATTTAGGATTTGGCAAATTTTATTTTTTTATTAATAATTCACACAGCAGATTACAATCACAATAAGTAAGTAAGTATACAATTGCATAACAGGTTATGATCTAGATACAGTCTTTACAGATACAGGAATTTGCCACTGGCCCGAAGCAGTCGAGGATTTTCGCCAGCGCTGACTCAGCGAACCTGGAGATAACAATTTAAGGCTAAATTACTACTACTTACGTATTTATATTTAATTACTAGCTGTCCCGGCTAACATTGTATTGCCATTTAAAAAAAAATGTTGTTCGATTTTCAGACCTAACAAATATAGATACACAAAAGTTTCATACAAATCGGTTCAGCCGTTTAGGTGGACATAGGTAACTAACACTGCGACACGAGAATTTTATACATATAGGGATTAGTTAAGCAATCTTAGTGATCTTCGATTAAATATAGGATGGAGTTGCCATAATGAAGCATTTTTCTATTATTTGGCTCTAAAAATTATTGCGATACTAAGTCTCGAAACTCTAGTTTTGATTGCTTTTTTTACATGATCAGCGTTTGACCACTATCACACCTGCCTGATGGTGACGATGCGGCCTAAGATGTAACACGCCTTCCTAGAGATACCTATTCACTCGCGACTTGAAGACCCCCAAATTGTACACGTCAGGAGAGACAGACGCAGGCAACTGATTCAATTCCCTTGCAGTACGAATAAGGAATGACGAAGCAAAGCGCTTAAAGCGAACTTCTGGTATGTCCACCATGAATCGGTGCCGCATGCCAGTCTGCCTGGTTGTATAACGAAAAAATGGAGATGAATGGCTTTTTTGATGTATAATTAAGGTACATCTTATCTAATATTATGGATCCGAAAGTTTTTAAGCTATTCCATAACTTTTATCGCGAGCCCGGCGACCGCATCAAGAAATTCTGTAACGAAAATAAAACCTAACACCCTCCGCGTACCATGTAGCTCGGCCGAGCGTTCGCTTGACGTGTATGTATATGGTACGACTGTACGAAGTTATTTGTTTCTTCACGGTCAAACGACTCGGTTTGGATGAAAATCGGCTTAGTGATAGTTTATGGGATGGAGAAGAACATAGGATACTTTTTTTTTATATTCCCGCGGGACTTATGTGGGTGAAGCCGCGGGGCGCAGCTTACTTACTTACACGAGATGCAAAATATTAAAATTTTATTTGTTTGTTACAGAACATTAAACCTGCTACAAGGATTTTAAAAAGGTAACTTTAATTTATATTTATTTACAAGTAAAATAAAACCTTATGGTCTAATTATTAAGATGTAAAGTACCAAACTCGTAACTTGTTAGTTTATCTACACTAATATTATAAAGAGGAAAGATTTTTTTGTTTGTTTTATGTTTGTAGCTAATAGGCTACGAAACTACTGGACCTATTTTGATAAAACTTGGTATGAGGATACACTAATTCATTTTGAATAACAAAGGCTACTTTTTATACCGATATTCCGATATCGGGAGTTACATGGGTGAAACCGCGGAGCGCTGCTAGTATTAGTATAAAATAGCGTGCCGTGTGTAAATGTCTATAAAAACAGTCGACTTGATAAATATTTGTTAAACGTAATCATTATTTTGTTAACATTCGTTTTCTTGGATTTAATTTATTATTGTGCAATGTAAAATGTTAATAATGAAGGTTCGTTAATTTAAAGGAAGTAGGTTACGGTGGATGTTTCGTACTTATTCCTGTTTTGTTATTTATTAAAAAAATGTTTTTGTATTTTTAAATATAATAAGCTCGTGCCTCGTCTGCGAGCCTGATATAAATCTTGAGTAACTCGAAAAAATGTAGTCTGTAGACTTCACTAACCCCGCGCCTCGGCCGTTACGTTGTAATACATTTCGGATAAAATCTCCTTTGTTTAAGAATAGCTTCAATCTCGTTTAATATTAGGTACGTACACTTAGCAAATTGAAATCCCGAGTGTTTTTTTCCCCCCAGTAACGACATAATTAACCCGTATTGTTCGTAGGAACAACAATTTCCACGGTACAGTATGGTTCGTACAATATTCTGGATGTCGGAGTCACTAAGTCAGAGTCACGTAATTGGCAGGAAATGGCACAGGGCCATTTCAGATTACATTCGATCACGTTCCGCAGTAAACAGTTTAGCGTTGATTTTTTTTATTTCGACCTTTGTGGAGGAGGTGATTGGACGTATCATTCCGACTCGTATGTGATAAGCTGGTTCCGTTTGTAACGAGGCACGCGTGATAAGATTTTTGAAATTTAAGACTGTCTTTGTACCCCTTTATAAAAGCTGATCAAAGTCCGCTATTTATTAGTCGTGTAAGTCTAAAGTTTACTAAAATACTATCAGCGGGTTTCACCCGCGTAACTCCCGATCCGGTGGGAATATCGGGATAAAAAGTACCCTATGTTACTCCTAATGAATCAATGTATCCTCATACCCAGTTTCATTTAATCGATTCAGTAGTTTTGGCGACTATTTGTTACAAACAAACAAATCAATTTTTCTAATATTAGTATAGAAGTATAGAAATGCATAGGTAAGCTCAAGATTTAAAAATATACGGGCATCGTAAATGTAGGTAAATTTCCAATTCGGAGTCCGGCTAAACCAGAGTAACGAACGGCGGCGCGCCGACCGTAACCCTATCATGAAAATGTGTATTACTCAGTTATTTACTAAGGTCAGGGCCTATCATTTTATCCAATAAGAGTCTCCATCATAATAGTGGACGATCCCTCCGTTTCCCGGACATATGTCGACGAAAATATGACACTAATAACTAAGTCAATTTCCACTCGAGCCTGCCATTCGGGGAACCGACCTAATAAATTAATCTGGCGTCAGATCACCGTCAAAGTTACATTAGGGGTCAGCGGCAAGTCGGTAAGGCGAGATAAACCTACCTCACAATTAATGAAATCCTGATTTTGGGACACGAATCAACTGATAAGAACCCCCGCCCCGCCCTGTCGTTATTGGATCGAAGTTTATTATCCGTAGTCCGTCTCGATTGTGTTCCTTAATTAATTTATTGTCATGATCCGAAGACTCTCTTTGTTCACAGATTTATCTTCGTCCTAGCCTTCTAACAATCTACGCGATGTTATATTCTAAAATTTATTACGATCCAATTTATGTTTTATCAATTCTTTCAATAATTGTTTGATTACAAAGCAAGCTATAGTGTATTGAAATAAAGTTTAGAATCGTTTGATATATACTACAAAAGTTTTCGAATCGAGAATCGTTTCAATTCACATCTCGAACTAGGCCAAAGTAGTTGTTACTTATTATTGTTAAAACGGCATATTCTTCACTAATGAATTAGTCCGGTCATTTTAGACAATTGAAATAAAGAAAATTCCGACAGAGCCAAATCTTCGTAGAGACCTTAGCTTTACCACAAGGAATAAAATGTCAAAAGTCCCCATCAGTCCCATCTGAGCTTAGGGACTTATTCGGGGCCCAAGGTCAAAATTTTAGGTTTTTTGGATTTTTCTCGAAAACGGTAAGTTTTATCGAAAAAGTACCTCAGAGCAAAGTTGTAGATCTTAAAATTCTCTATAAAAATGGTTCCAATGATTTTTTCTCTAAGACCCACTATTTCCCAGATAAGCGTTTGTAAGAATCATGTTCTACATAGTATGCACACATATGCCACGTATATACATATTTAGGTACTGAAGCAAGCAAAAATGCCTACTCGTGTCTCTTTTATGTATACATTATACTATTCTAAGAAAATTTACTCTAAAATGACCAGAGGTGGCTCGTGATATTTTTTTATGGGTGTTCAGTAAGAAAAAAAAAACAGTCATGCTTATTTATATTTATTTGTAAATAAAATCCATTCGCCGGTTTTTTTGGCGAGCGAAAACATCTATTACTTTCTATGATTACTTTCTTGTGAAAATCAGAAATTGAGATAATTAACCGTTTTTCTACGCTTATCATACACAAATCAATCTCTGAAACAAAATCAACCAAACCTCTATAGATTCCAGGATTCAAGGATTCGGTAGATTCATCATGCCCCCGCAATGCAACTTGAAATGCACCACAAAATACCACACAATCTATTAAACGCCGTAAAATGTATCGATTTTCGTCAACGCGTTCATTGAAGTCTCTAATAGATTTTCGATAGGCAGAATCGAGCGCCTTACGAATATTGTCGCCTGATAGAGGCCAATTGCACTTTACATAACATATGAAATCGAGACTGCGAGTGTTTTTTCACTTTTATTGATAGATGCGCTAAATCATCAACTCCTGATTCCGTCCATGCCGAGTCACCACCACCACCGGTGCCAGCTCCGAACACCAGACACGGGAAGCAAAATAACGTATTGCTTTCTTCACATCCACACAACCAAGGTGTTTTGAAATATTGTTCAGATTTAAAAACACGCGTAAAACTCTTAGTTTTCGAAGTACATTTTTGAATTAGTGCCATTTCAGGCCGAGGTGGTCCCTTCGCTTTCAACTCGAGACGCATTTCGAGATTTTTTTCACAGTTTTTAATAAAAGATACACTGTATTGTTCCATTTTTAACACAAATCACGCACTCAAAACTATTTTTAAACACTTATTTTTAATAAACTGCAATACCACGTTAAAAAAAACGCGCCGAGTACACTACCTCACAGGTGGTGTGGAAATGTGTGCATATTATGTAGAACGTGATTCTTACAAGCGCAATATCTGGGAAATAGTGGGTCTTAGAGAAAAAATCATTGGGACCATTTTTATAGAAAATTTTAAGATCTACAACTTTGCTCTGAGGTACTTTTTCGATAAAACTTACCGTTTTCGAGAAAAATCCAAAAAACCTAAAATTTTGACCTTGGGCCCCGAATAAGTCCCTAAGCTCACATGGGACTGATGGGGACTTTTGACACTTTATTCCTTGTGGTAAACCTAAGGTCTCTACGAAGATTTGGCTCTGTCGGAATTTTCTTTATTTGATCACTATTTTTATGTCTAAAATGACCGGACTAAATCAGATGTTTTATTCCTTTTATATAAGTCTTAATTCACGCTCAATTTCGTCTCGTTTTCAATCTCAACTTCGAAGAGAAACTTTTGCATTGTGCCGAACGCAGTGCAGTTGGCAAACTATAACGACCGCTCTAACAAAGACACAGAAGCACTAAATAAACTCGCGCTTGATGAGTTTTTGTGCAAGTTTCCAGGGAATTATACCGCAGGTATTACGATACCGATGTTAGAGAAGGAAAAAATCCAGGACGTTTTGTGTTCGAACTTTCGCCGCTCGGTGGATGCTCGACCGATTCGCTCTTTGACAACTCCCAGTTCTTTTTGTAAGTGCCGCGATAATTAATGTTTAGCGACAACACGACTCATTCTGTTCAGAGTTTTCTTATCGCATTTCTTATATTGCCATTATTTGTAACTTTTCCCTAAGAAATGTTTTCTTTCTTTAGTGCTCTACCTACTGTACCATAAATAATGTAGTACCTACTTAGTCCTCTCCTTCGCACTGTCAGACACAATTCAATCGTCTTTGAATTAGGTTTTTTTCGTTACTCTTAGTGAAATTACGGCAAAATTACCTTATTTTTTGGCATTCGTTTTTGTTTGGTATAAAATGAAACGTACAGCGATCATCAAATCAGGTCAACCCGGATTAAAGAACAAGGTAACTCAGATTAATCGGTCAGATTTCGGTCGTAATATGAATTTTAGATTTTCGAATATACGTTTCATGAGATTTCGCAATGGACATTAATCCAACTCATCCTAAAACGGATAGCTAGTTGCATTTCAAATATTAAACGGTCATCTGCACAGCAATGTGTTCGTGCTACTATCGGGTAATGCGATTCGTCCAAATAATGTTGACACCTGGGGTGCATCTTGAGAATGAAAGTATTCCGGACTGGTGGCAGAGATGCCGGGGGCCAAAGAATCTTGGTTCCATAGAACGATGCATTCTACACCAATGATAACCGTTCGGCTCCTACGTTTAGTGACACATGAGTATTGCATTCCCAAATGCAGGATAATTAGTTGGCAAAGAGTGGGATAGAGAACGCGATGGAGTAGCGTGAGCCGAGCAATGATTTATGGACCATTTGCGCATCCGATGCCTGCACACTGAGCGTGAACGTTGCTACTGTGCAATTAAAAAGTGTCAATGGATGTTGACTCGCTGTTCCGCTTTTGTCTCGTGTTGCTCGCATTGTGGCGGAAACGGCGTGAATTGGTCTTCCTTTTAGTTAGGAAATGGTCGGCCTGCGATATTACCACTACAAAGCAAACTCGATTCGATTCTAAAGAGCCACAGTTTCATATTTTCAAAAGTTCAATAACTGAGGTGGTTCGATTGTATTAGTTTCATTTAATTATAGTCAAATCAACCTAAACCAATAGGCAAATGAGTAAGAACATATCAATCAATTAGTTAATATATTCATTATCGACAATTGCTAACTTAGGTACAGACTACAGACTCTGCACATAATTACACATCTGATATTAGTCATGATATGACAGTTAATTATCGTTGATTGGTATTGATATCTTTAGTATAGGACAGTGGTCGGCAACCTATTGAGTCGGAAAAGTCAAATATTACAATTAACAAAATTTCAAAGTGTTTAAAGAGCCACCATTTTTTTGGCAACAATAAATAGTACTTGCGTAAATAAAGCTTTTTAAAGATAGTCAGCACTCCAAATGATAACTTCTTCACCCCACTATAGCAATCGGGAATACTATTCCATGCGTCGAATATAAGTGGCTCAACTCAGTATTGCAGTATTTCTTTCAGTATTAAATATTAAAAAAAACCGCATCAAAATCCGTTGCGAAGTTTTAGATCTAATCATACATAGGCACAGACAGCGGGAAGCGACTTTGTTTTATACAAAGTAGTGATTTCCTTATGGAACTAAAGAGCCACAGCTTCACATCCAAAGAGCCGAATGTGGCTCGCGAGCCGTAGGTTGCCGACCCCTGGTGTGTGCAATTCATACATTATATTCGAGTATAAATTAGGTTGCCATCTCCAGACGCGTCATTGTTATCAGGACTGCATATGTAATGTGACGAGACGGGCGCACCGGCCGGAACTAAGTGATTAGTTATTTTGTAGTCGATGGATTCATGTAAATCGCTCCGATTGAGTTATCTAAGTATTTACTGTAGACAATAACATTGCATTGTAAATACTTAGCAAATACAAAAAATACGTGCGAGATTGTGGCCCAACTACTGTGTTTAACTATTTGGATCACGGGACACCGAAACTCCAAGAAGGCCAAACGTGGTTGCACAATGACCCCTGATTATGGACCGCGGTGGTCCAATTTACTAAAAAATAAAATTTCTTTTGACAAAAGTCGATCGAAACAAAAACAAAAGACAGTCTAAACAAAAACAAATACAATCAATATAAAAAACAAAATATGACCGAAACAAAAACAAAAGAGGTTCGATTAAAAGAAGCTGCTATTATTAGCTGCTATCTTTTCCTTCATTGCGTGTCTATTACTTGTGTTTTTTTGGAACGAAGTTCCTTATCTAAGGGGCTAGACGGAAAAAATTAAGACCAAAAATTGTAACGACACTTTGATTTTATTACAATTCCTTCACTAATTAATCGAAAGAAACTTCGTTCTATCCGGGTGTCCCTTGACACCTCTCAAGTTTTTTTATAATTTGAAGGAAAGTATTTATTGTTTTTAAAACATTTTACTTATAGGGAAGTAGTCGCACCTACGGCACTTGCCATAACAATATGACTCCCATCATACAGTCACTACTAGCCTTCATAAGTGACTGTCATTTTACTTATAGAGATGCCTCTACAGTTCAAAATTAAGGGCGCCTTGCCTGACATTGTGCTTAATGAAATTTAGCGAAATTCTAGCTAGTAAATGCATTTAAACTAACATTAAATTATATTTATAATACCCCACAGTTGATTTTATTTAATCTGTTTGACACTTTGACAGTTTAACCATGTTTAAGGTCTTAAACACTTTTAATTTTTGTTGTGAAAATCTACCTTAAACTCCTATTATTTATGTATTAAAAGTCCTAAATAAACATTCCATTATTGAATTTACATTTATTTTTGACGTTTATTTTAATTCACTTTATAAACGTTTATAACGCTTTTAACATAACAATTTGTTGTTAATGGAAATTTTACGATTTTATTATTTAATCCCCCAACTAATAATGGTTAGCTAATTTAGTTTGCATTTTAGTTCGACCGCGTTGTAAAACTATTATTAAAACTTTGGTTTACTAATATATGGTTTGGAATTTAATATCATCAATGTCAGTAAGTATTAAGGTGATTGGATTTAAATAATATTTCTATACCTACTAGATTTTTTTAACGCAAAATGACCTTATCTCATCTCATGAGAAGTGACAATGAAGATGTAGCATGCTCGCCTAGAATGAGAACTTCATTGGAAAACATGATGGAACGCGATTTACTTTTTGTTTTTTCCTTGTTTAAGAGGGTCACTTCCAAATCTCTATAAAAATGCGTTTGTATTGCTGTATGACGCAGTGTTTCATCCACCGGTTGCTAAGTGGGGAACTGAACATTATCTGTGCATTTTCACTAAGTAAAATCATTTTAAATGTCTCAAGAAATAATTTATATTGAATTTAATGCAAAATATCCCACCCTGCCTCTATTGTTGTCCTGATTATCATCAAGTTATCAACGTCTGCGCATTTAAAGCTAAACAAATCTCCTCCTAATATCATAGCACAACAAGAAATAGTTTTTATTGAATTTAATACCCCACCCTGCCTATATCGTCGTCCTGGATTGTTATCAAGTTATCAACGTCTGCGCATTTAAAACTAAACAAATCTCCTCCTAATATCATAGCACAACAATTTCTTTGAAATGAAATACACAACTAAATGACACAAAGTAGATGGTACCTGATAAAGTAGCATGCGGCTGGTTGTATTAGATATTTTCCGCTAGCTATTGCCAGCCGGCAGCCGCATCGTGACTCGTGCGAAGAGATTTAAATTACACAGATATAGAGGGATCAAATTAATGCAGATATAAATAAATAAATATAAATATTGCAGGACATTCCACACATCGCCATCTAGCCCCAAGCTAAGTACTAGACTTATGTTATGGGTGCTAGACAACGGATATACTACTTATATACTTTTCTTTTGTAAATATATACATACATAGAAACAACCAGACCACAGACAAATATCTGAATATATCTACAACCAGATGTTTGTCTGTGGGCTGGTTGTTTCTATGTATATAAGTGTATATATTATAAATACCTAAGTACCCCACGTATGAACGATGAATGTGTCGCTATTTATCTAGTTCACCCAAGCACGGATCTATTGATCTATATGGGTGGCTACTGTCATAAACGCCTTAGCAGATACTACACCTAATACGTAGGTTTGGATCTAATTAAGCGGTGTGTATTATGTTCTATATTGTGTGTGAAAAATAAATAAATAAATAATTAACATTTGTCTTAGCAATGCAATATTTGTTTGTGCACAATTGAGGGTCTTCAAGCCACGGGTGAACAGGTATCTTCTAGGTAAGTGTGTGCTAAATCTAAGACCGCATCGTCAGCTACGTTGCATACGTTGACTTATCTTTTGTAAAAAAACACTTTGATCACGAAGTGTCAAGACACCTCTTCATTAATCGGTCTTGAAATACTTTTTGTTTTAAACGAGTATGTTACATTAATTAAAATTTCTATAAAGTCAAACTTGAGGTCGACAATTTGACCATATATTTATTATGACATTTTGTGCATAACCACTTTGTTTATGTAAAATATGTTAAAAAAATTAAAAGGTTACTTAGTTCCCTCTACTTTAATATAGTAATTTTAATATCTTTGTACTCGTGTCACACGTCAGGTTTTCCCGCAACGAACCCACACTGTATAAAGCTATTCAATTTGAAAATATCTGCCAGATTTTTACAGGAATTCAAATTATGTGGGAAAACTTTTGTGTAGCTTTTTAAACTTTTTAATATATGTCCGAGAGGATAGGGCTTAAAGTTGTATGTATGTACTCATTAATATTATTATGCCCTGTCCAGTGGATTTAACTATACCCCTACCATGAGTTGTTCACATATTTCATCAATTATACCGTAATGAGTACCAACATTTTTTTATTCGTATGGCATACCACAGTCGTTCAAAAACAATATACAATAAATAATATATCATGTATTACATTTAAAACTATAAAGTTAACTTATCCTATAACTGCTGAATCCAAGGAATAGCGGCAATTTATTATGAAATCAGGCAGGTGTGATAGTGATCAAACTATCACATAACATAAGTCGACACAAGAATCGGCCAATACGCGAGTCGCGAGAAAGATAGCTTAAAATAATATCTCGGTCTCTATCGTTTCGTATATTTCAGCTATCAACACAAAATAATATTTTGTCATCCTAAACTGAGAGACTGTTTTAAACCTATCCATTTTAGCTTGGGTATTGGCCGATTCCAGTTTTGAAGTTTCGTGGAAAATACTCAATATGATAAGCAATATGTTTGATAAACGACTCGTGGTAAGGCCTCTGATGAATAGAAAATGATGGAGCTCTAAACTAATATGATCGAAATTTCACAACAGTAATAAACTAAAACTATGTAGTTACATAAATTGCTAAGCTCGTATTAAATTATATTACTATTTGTTTTCGTAAACGGAATACACTCGTACTATTTACAGCTTATAATAAATAGAAGCTTTATAACCGGAAAGAGAAAATTCGAATACCAAATTCATTAAACTCTAACACAAATTTTCACGCAGCCATGTACTGTATAACTGGGAACCGCAATTAAAAGTTTGCTTAGAGAATATACGCCAACATTTTGATTTAAAGTTGGCGGTTTCGCTCGACACCCACATCGGGAGTACTCTACGTCAAAAGCACAGTTTGAATACCTATATAAAATAGGGATATCAAAAATTTTCGTCAACGAAATATTCTTATACCACAGCTTATTTGTAACGCTCCTGCTTCGCGTCAAATTCATATTGTATTCGAGTCGCTGTTTGTAATTTAATTACGTTTTGCTATTTAGTTTGAAATTTACTTACACTGAGTGTTTTTATTGTTTAGAAGTTTTGGCTTTAATGCTAGCAAACATCTTGAGCTTCGAGTTATATAGGCGTAGGAACAAACCTCAATATTCATGACAGTAAAGCATTGAAAATTATTTATTGACAGTTTTCCAGTTACTATTTAAATGTCGCAAATGTTTATTATAAACCTTTTATAATTATCTATTTTATTTCCAAAAAAATATTTCTTTACATTTTTATTGTTTAACGGAAACTGTCTGTGAAGGCTCACTTCATGAAGGTTTTGTATTTTTTCGATAAAATGTATTGCGTGTAGTCGCTGTAATCAACATACTTCGTGTCCAATAATCGCAAATTTATTTTGTAAAATTAAAATATTAGCATATTTTAATGCAAAAAAAAATTGTACAATATTGTACCTATTAGCTACAATTTTCCACATATTATTCCACTGAAAACATCCGAATTGATTTATTGCTTTTTTTGTTAGTTTATTTATTTAGATTTTTTATAATGTTAGATGCATAGTAAATATCGTAGCATACGTGCTACGTTCGCGTGTTAAATGTATGTAATTACTTCTACGAACCGTAGCCCGGTGCTACGGAAATAAGTATTGAAGTCGTAGCAAATGTTTGCTATTAATTTTTACGTTTCAGTACTTTGTGCTTGCATTACGGTTTGTTTTCTGTTGTTAACTTTAAATAAAGAAATAATCTAAGTTAATGTTTTAACCTCATAGCTAAAGGTCTGCGCCTACATAACCAGCAACGGACTGTATTTAGCAGGTAAAAATTGTAAAAACTACAAAAGTTAGCTATTTCCTTCGACTTGCCATACAATGTTTATTTCCGGGAATTGAACCTTATCAGAAAAACTGGCGATTGAGACAATTTCTTTTTTGTATAACGAACAAGTTCGATTCGTTGCAATATATTTTTTTTTAAAACCTCTTTTCAGCATTTTTGCTATGTTTTATAGTTTAGAAAATGTCCCTAAAGGTTATTGAAACAAACCGGCCAATGGTACGGAACTTGCGTACGAAAGGTTCTGTACCATTATATTCTGTTTTTTTTTTTTAATAAATCGTCTGTGAAAATTTCAACTGTCTAGCTATCACGGTACATGAGATACAGCCTGGTGACATACATATATACAAACGGACGGACGGAAGGACGGACAGTGGAGTTTTAGTGAAAGGGCCACATTTATATCCTTTGATTACAGAACCCTAAAAATCGCCCTGGAAGTAAATAAATTTATTATCATTAAATTTAATCATTTCAAAGTAGACTCGATCGATCGTGAATTTCGTGGATCTGATGAGGATTTTCGGAGTGATAAACACAATGGTTATTTCACAACTTAATAGACAATTTATTATCACTAAAATATGAACTTTACTGAATAATTGCCTCTTGTAGAGCTTCTAAATGACAAAGCGAAAACTGACATCGATCAAACGAACTACGAAACTGGTTATACAGATTAATTGTAGCAATATAAAGGGAACTCTTGTAAATATTAATTGCTTTTAGTCGTTTACATTGTGAACGGTATATATTGTTATGATGTTCGAAGAGATTCGATGATTCCTTTTACGAGGTACAATCGACGCTCAAAAGTACACCGTCACCGTAACGTTTACAATCACCACTATTTGAACATTATAACAACGTACTTGTACTTGAACGGTCTGTTTTTCGCAATTAGACCCTTTTTACCTTTTGGGTCTTTTTTGCGTGAGGATGGAGTAGGCTTGCCCAGCCCCTCCTCTGGAAATGGTCGACTATACTGAGAGGGTTCTCAGTCTAGTCGACCATTTCTAGAGGAGAGAACTTGTCAATACTTCTGGAGCCAACTTAGCCGCGGGTTTCATCAGTATGTTTTCCTTCACAGTAAGAGCAATGTCAATTAGCGCACATAAATTTTTCTTAAGAAAAATGCATTAGTGCACGGCTGCCGGGATTCGAACACACGACCTTCAGAATGAAAGTCGAGGTATCTACCACTAAGCCAACACCGCTCCATTATATCAACGTAACACGCTCCATTATAACAACCTAAAATGTTGAAAATAATAACACTGAGTACTTTTAATTCAAGTACTTATGTTTGTGTGTAACGCCTCTTTAAAGAAGGTCGTAAGTCCAATACTTTTTTATATCATAACTAGCTTTTGCCCGCGACTTCGTCCGCGTAGAAGTTGAAAATGGACCAAGGAATCACGTTGTTCCATATAAACTTTGCCCCCCTTTTTTACCCCCTTAGGAGTGGAATTTGGGGAAATCCTTTCTTATCGGGTGCCTACGTCACACAAAGAACACAACCTCCAAGTTTCAGGTATCTACGATCAGCGGTTTAGGCTGTGCGTTGATCCGTCAGTCAGTCATTCAGGACAAAGCATTTTATATGTATAGATTGTAGCAGACTGATAGTGTACTTATGACACATACTGTACAATCGAAATTATAATTTTTCAAAGGTTAGTAACATAATAAGAGTATCGAGACTGGCATAGGATTTAATGTTTTACTTATTAATTTTTAGCGCGGGCACCTTTCAATCCTTCTTGGTGACTTAAACTTTGCAATAACAAGGAGACATTTGCTTGACTTTGGGATACTATAGGCTGACTAATACATAGAAAGGGGTTGTATAATTTTGGCACAGTAAACAGACAGCCATTTTTTTCAATTGCTCGGCCACCGTTCGATCCTATGGAAATGTATAGAAGACATACAGACAACAAGTGCCATATAACAAAATCTTGTAGTGTTAGGTTTGCCTGTCTGAACTTAAAAACATTAAGTTTTTTAAACCCCCGACGCAAAAACAACGTGGTGTTATTTATTTGCCATATCACAATTATGTACATATTTTATCTCTGAAAGTTATATACACGGTGTAACGAAGGGGGGTGGATCATCGGTTGCTGGGGGGGGGGGACTTCAGTACCGATCGATTTAACCCTGTATGTTCTGCAATATTTAGTGGTACTGACACCGAGTTGAGTCCCAGCTTTTATTGTCAAAACACTTAATTAGTGTTTTATAATAGAGCGCAGTTGCGATACGACCGATGTTTCCAGTTATTTTATTGAATGCGGTCACGTTCGCGGTTTTAAACGAGTCTATCTATGTAATTTGTTGTTCTAATTGTGTTTCATTTTGCGGTACGATAGTTCGTTTTTTGAATTGTTGACGTTGGTAAACATTTTATGTACAAATATGCCAGCATTCCACAAATCCTTTTTAAATGACGACCCAGTTGGTACAAGTAGGCAACCCCGCTACGAAATTTGTACTGGAGGTACGAGTTACATCATCATCATATTAGCCTTAGGCCTTCCCCAAAGACTTCCAGAGCGATCGCATGCCCTCTGCGTCCATCGACTTTTCGCGACCTTAATTAAGTCGCCTGTCCATCTAGTCGTAAACCGCCGCGCGCTACGTTTTCCGGTACGTGGTCTCCAATCAAGAACTTTTCGGCCCCAACGGCCATCAGTTCGACGCGCCAAATGGCCCGCCCATATCCACATCGAGTATATTCATACGCTAATGTCGACCCAGTTGGCACAATGGTTACCATGCCGGACTGCCAAGCACAGGGTTGCGGGTTCGATTCCCGCCACAGACAAGTATTTATGCTTAGATATTTGTCTAGGGTCTGGTGGTTTCTATGTATTATAAGTATATATTTACAAAAGAAAAGTATATCAGTAATATATCCGTTGTCTAGCACCCATAACACAAGTCTAGTTACTTAGCTTGGGGCTAGATGGCGATGTGTGGAATGTCCTGCAATATTTATTTATTTAATGGATGTAATTGTTATATTATTAATTCCGTCTATTTGTTTGAGTTGTTTGTTTGACCAACGTATCCCCCCTGGTACGGAAGAATGGAATTTTTCCCCCCTCTCTCTACCGTGAGCGTTGAGTAGGGATAGGTGCTTTTTTTAACTAAACTTAATTCGAAAAGAGGTTAATGCGATTCTTAAATTCAACTATAACGGTACTTGACTGAGCGGCGTAATTGGTAAGCGCACTTGAACTGTATTTAAGGGATGCGAGTTCGAGTCCTTTTTCCTTAAATCATTTTTCCTTAAAAAATATTTTTAGGGATAGATGGAATAAAAGTGCCACTTTTCACAACTGATATGTTTATAACAATAATAAATACTGTCAGTTAATCAGTCAGACTTGGAATTTTATATTAAACGTTTATTGTTTACTGTACTCTGCTTGTTTTTATGTGAAAAAGTGACGTAATAGAAAGTCCACCGTTCAAAACGGAATATAGTGGTAGTTAGTATTTGCTACTGCTAAATACACCCATAACACAAGTCTAGTTACTTAGCTTGGGGCTAGATGGCGATGTGTGGAATGTCCTGCAATATTTATATATTGTTTTTATAATTCCTTAAGTCCAATTATATTATAACAACTAAAGTAAACAAAATCCGCAGCTCATTGGTATATTTGTTTGTATTTTCCCTTTTGTATCACAATGTGTAGTTGTTTGTTACTGAAAGTTGGCACCAGTGGACACTGGCCAGTGCTTGCCCGTTCCACTAATGGAATGGAAAGTTGGCGGTTATTTTTAATTAATACCGGTGTGTTGGTAGCCGTGGAACTTTAGGCTTTATAGAGAAGAAGGCTAACTTTTGTTTGCGTTTGTTTTGCACGGGTTGTAATTGTTACAAATGATTTCATGCGACAATTTGGGATTAGTTTAAAGCAAGAAAAGAAAGAAAATATTTTTATTTAACAATTTTAACCTTAAACTTAATCCAAAAAACATTAAATTTAAAAAATAAATGAACAAATAAACTTAAAATAGCTAAAATGGCGGTTACCGTAATTACCGTTCCTAACCCCCGACACATAAACGACGGGGTGCTATAAGTTTGTCGTGTGTGTGTGTGTGTGTGTGTGTGTGTGTGACATCGTAGCTCCCGAACTGATAAACCGATTTTGTTTAAAAGGTGAATTAGTAGTGCCTGTTCTTAACTAACAAATCAAACAGATTGAAATCGGTTCAGCCGTCTGAAAGTGATGGGGGATAAAAGACGGGTGTTTTTTTTTTAATTCTATTTTTTTTTACCTCGGTGTTCTGCCGTACGTAGTGGTAAAGTCACCCATTGGTTGACTTTCAGTGTTTATTTGATAATGTAGCCTCGCTTACACTTAACGCTAAGTACTAAATATATTGGTCTTTTACGCACGTTATACGACTTAAATGAGGCTAATGATGCTGCCCTGTTGCGCAATATGGGTCAGATAGAATTTAAAGGCTGTACCCTATCATGAAAAAAGAAGATCTAATATTATAGATGGTTTATATAGCTCCAGCAATCCATGCTATTCAGAGCGATCTTTAGTGCCTGAGATAAGTTTTAGATGGAGTAGGCTTGCCCAGTAGCTATACTACTAGCTTAGATGACCGTGTCTAGACGAAGAACTATTCAATACGTCTGGAGCCAACTAAGCCGCAGGTTTCGTCATGATCTGCCTTCACCGTAAGAGCAATGGTAATTAGCGCAAATAATTTTTCCGTAAGAAATTGTGCACCAATGGATTTTTCTTGCGAAAATGTATTCCGGCCGGCCGAGATTCGAACCCAAGACCTTTACCACTAGTCCAATATCGCCCGTAAGGGCTATATCTCGCGATAAATCACCGTATGTCCAGTGAAGTATTTTTTCACAGAATTTTTGAGTGTGCAAGCTTTCGATATCACTCGATAAGTTCCTACAAAGCTGAGCTTTTAAGTACCAGTGAAACATTAAAAAAAGCAATTGTACATGTGGAAAACAATCCTGTATTTGGAAAAAAAATTGAAAAGCAGTACTTTACAGAAAAAAAATATGGATTAAATACGTAAAATGTGAAATACTTTTAATTACTGAAGTATTATTGGAAAAGCTTTTAAAATAATGAAATTGAATATTCATAAAATTGAACACAGTTTTTCAGTAAAAAGTTTACTTAAATTTTTTGCCACTGAACATTTTCAATAAAACCGAGTGAACTACCCTCAAATATTGTGTACAGATATTAAATTCTTCACCATTTACTAAATCCTTCTATATGGTATGTCTACGTGATAACATTCGTAGGTACCTATACTAAAATTATTTTTATTAAAAATTGTGGCGAACTTCGCTCGGCACTGTTCTGCTATGATAAGGACTATTATTTTGTATATATTTTTGCATTAAACATATTTATATCACTTTATCTATACATATAAAATGCTTTGTCCTGACTGACTGACGGATCAACGCACAGCCTTAACCGCTGATTGTAGAGACCTGAAACTTGGAGGGTGTGTTCTTTGTATGACGTAGGCATCCGATAAGGATTTTACGAAATTCCACTTTTTTCCCTTGGGAAGTGAAAAAGGGGTGCAAAGTTTGTATGGCACAATGTCATGGTCCGTTTTCGTCTTCTACGTGGACGAAGTCGCGAGCAAAAGCTAGTATAAATATAACATTTAAAGTCCTTGCTGACTGATCATCATGAAGATATCAATGCACAGCTTAAGCCGCTGGTCCTAGGGACATGAAATTTGGAGTATGTGCTCTTTGTGAAGTATAGGTATCCACTAAATAAAGGGTTTTTCGAATATCCAACCCTAATAGGGTAAAATTGCAGGTGAAGCCGTGTTCAGATAGTATATTAAAAAACAAAGCCCCCCGCCGCGTCTGTCTTTCTAAATACGATAAACTCGAAAACTACCGAACGGATTTTTGTCTGATACCCGTGCTAAGCCGGGGCGGATCGCTAGTTAGATCTGTTTATGAAAATGAAAATAATTTTTTGGGCTAAATGGTATTTGACAAGCTTTCATTTAGTGTCACCTGTCCCGATGTTTTTTAAATGTCAAATCGGAATTAAGAGTGAAAGGGTTCCGCTTTTACCCTTTGGGTACGGAACCCTAATAGACCCTAATGAAAACGATCAATTTTTAATAGTTCATTGTAGATTTTTTAAGATTAGACTCTGCAGACAGACAGAAAGTATCACATACGTCGTACTAAACCGATTAAACTAAGAAATACTCCACATTCTCTACTTTCATCGAAATAAAACATTTAATTAAGGTAAAAGGGTACCGGCGCTCTCTCCATACAAATGTAGTCGACTTTTTCCTTCCTGGATAATGACACTAGAGCAAATATTTTTGTGGCATAAAACCTATAACTGCCATGACTATGCCCCTATGTCTTGGTTTTTTTTCATTTTCTAATTATCATAGAAATTAAGAATTTAAAAAACAAAATAATTAAAATATACTAAACATAGGGACATGTTCATGGCAGTTATAAGTTTTATGCAACAAAAATATTCGCTCTAGAGACAAACAATACATAGGGGCATGGTCATGGCAGTTATAAGTTTTATGCAACAAAAATATTTGCTCTAGTGTCCAGGGAGGAAACAGTCGACTACGTTTGTATGGATAGAGCGCCCGGTGCCCTTTCCTCTTAACACGTCGAAAGGTGAACGAACTTTGTTATTAAGTCGTATAGTAATGTTTAAGGGGAAGAGTAATGTGTTTGTCCCGTCTGAATGTTTGCGGTATGTACGTACAGTTTTGGCATGAACCGGACCACTGTTCAGGAATTATGTGCATTGCTCGAGAAGATTTACTTGTATCAAATATATTTAACTTAATTTGTACAAACTCTACACTTGCTAATTAAAAACATAGCATAAATATATTTTTTAATTTGAAATGTTTTGGATTATTATTAATATTGATTAATTAATTGGTTTTTATTTGTGCCTGTGGTGTTTAATGTTTAAAAGATAGCTTAAAACACTCCCGACTAATTCACCTTTCAAACAAAAGAAACAAAATCAAAATCTGTTCATCCATTCGGGAGCTACGATGCCATAGACAGACAGACAGACAGACACACACATACCGTCCATAAGGCATGGTGACAGACATACGGACGGACAGTGAAGTCTTAGTAATATGGTTTTTACGCTTTGGATAAAAAACATGGTAAAACTGTATTTACCATGTTTTTTATCCTAAGCGTAAAAACTCTTTATTTTTTTATTTTAAATTTTATTTTAAACAGGATATATTTACTAAGACAGTTCAAATTCTATAACTTTATAGTAAAACCATACGTATTAGAAAAATTCTTCACGATACCCCAAACACAAATCAATTTATCCAATTTATTCAACATACAATCTAAATAAATTACACGTATCCGTGTTAGTTAAAATTCACATTTGTTTGTTACCACAAATAACTGTGTTCGCAATACGTCGATGAATTCATTGTAGTGTATATCGAGCTATCAATTAACGCAGTACCTTATTCCCTTGCCATCGTTCAAATAATGACTGAATATATACACGGGAGCAATATTCATTAGTGCATACGGTTTAATTGGACGCTCAGTGCACCGTACAACGTACAACGTAACTACACTTGTATGCTGAAAACATGAGAAATAATTATCGACACATTATAATAGTAATAAATAAATATTGCAGGACATTCCACACATCGCCATCTAGCCCTAAGCTAAGTAACTAAGACTTGTGTTATGGGTGATAGACAACGGATACACTACTTATATACTTTTTTTTCTGAAATATATACTTATAATACATAGAAACAACCAGACCCTAGACAAATATCTAAGCATAAATATTTGTCGGAGGCGGGAATCGAACCCGCAACCCTGTGTTTGGCAGTCCGGCATGGTGACCATTGTGTCAACTGGGTCGACATTAGCGTATGTATATACTCGATGTGGATATGGGCGGGCCATTTGGCAAGTCGAACTGATGGCCGTTGGGGCCGAAAAGTTCTTGATTGGAGACCACGTACCGGAAAACGTAGCGCGCGGCGGCTTACGACTAGGTGGACAGGCAACTTAATTTGACGACCCAGTTGGCACAATGGTTACCATGCCGGACTGCCAAACACAGAGTTGCGGGTTCGATTCCCGCCTCTGGCAAGTATTTATGCTAAGATATTTGTCTGTGGTCTGGTTGGTTTTATGTATTATATGTATAAGTATGTATTTACGAAAGAAAAGTATACAAGTAGTATATCCGTTGTCTAGCACCCATAACACAAGTCTAGTTACTTAACTTGGGGCTAGATGGCGATGTGTGGAATGTTCTGTAATATTTATTTATTTATAATTAAGGTCGCGGGAAGTCGATGGACGCAGAGGGCATGCGATCGCTCTGGAAGTCTTTGGGGAAGACCCAAGGCTAATATGATGATGATGTCGCTCGTACCTCCAGACAAATTTCGTAGCGGGGATGCCTACTATCGCACTTAGCTTAATATTTAAACTTTCATAGAATCTGTAGCACAAAGACAACATTACTAAAATAGCATACTTCAGATCGTAACATGCCTACTTTCGTCGTTTACTTTATAATATTTAGTCGCTATGGCGAATGTTTGTTTGTACAAATTAATTGAACCGTCTTTTGATTTTCAATCAGTATTTATATACCGCGACCGTACCTTAAATGATACGGAAATCGATCTATCGTAAAGGTAAAGATAGGGAAAGAAATATTTGTTAACATTCAAAACTCATACGTTGGTAAGGCTCTGCGCAGACGGCGCAACGAATATGTCAGGAGTGAACAATGGCGGCGTTATTATCAGCCAATAGTATCGCAGCTTTAAACAAGATCTATATAATTTAGATTTTATATTTGGAATTTTGATTCAAAACAACTAATCTCGCAAAATATTCTCGTCGTTTATTACTACCAATAAATTTATGACACTATAATAAATACACGGAAACATTATCGCAGATATTTACGTCTTCCTGGTAAACTGTAGCCGGATACATAATGTTCAGCTTTCAATTATTATCTCAAATGACAAAGGAACTTAAAAAAATAACACATTTTCAATTGGAAATATTGTTTCGATCACTGTTACATCTGACAATAATAAAATTAAAAAAGCTAGTGAGTAACCTTTTGTGAGCGTTATCACAAAATAACCCCATGAGTATTTTGTGCCTTCTTCTCATTTGTGGGCGCGTTTCGAAGGAACGTTAGTATGTCTAACTTAGTTTTTATGCAAATTGCAATATTCCAATTGAATAAAGTTCTTTTTACCCGACTACGGCGACGCCAAAAGGGAAGGTTATAACTTTAACTTTATTTTTAAGGTATTTTTAACCGACTTCAAGAAAGAAAAGGGGTTCTCAATTCGTGGCGTATTTTTTAATGTATGTTCGCCGATTACTCGAAAACGCCTGGACCGATTTGAAAAAATATTTGTAATCGATACTTCTGTACGAGTAAATCTGTAAGTTTTGAATGCCACCAATAGATGGATCTTCTTTGTTTAAATATGAAGCGCATTTGGGTTTAAGTTATTATGGAACAGTGCGAAACTTTGCCAGATATAAAGGTAATATTGTGCAAGTGTCACAACACAATACACGGTCCCAACTAGTTTTCAATTCATATTCATACAGTTTGAATAATGTTTGCGAACTGCGACCGATACAAACGTTCCCCTTGTCAAAGGTTAAACGTGACCTAACGTTTACATTTAAATTTTAAATCAAGTTGTATTTTCCGTGCAATTAGTTACAAAGTTTTTACGATCGAATTAAAAATTTAACACTCTCAATCAAAAGCTGAATCCACAAAACGCCTCCGCGAATAAAGCAAAAAGACAACTCTTAAAATTCCTAACTTATTTCAGCAATTAAACACAGACTCGCTTCGAAAAAAAATGTTCAACGTAAACTTTATGTTTGTTGGGCTTAATTGAAATAATATTCTTTTGTGCCCGAGCCAAAGGAGATTGAGAGCGGGACGTGCGGCATTTTTGTTGTTTTTCTTCCTGTACAACTAATGAGAAATGCTTTTATCTTTGTGACATACGACACTGTCTGCCCACACCGCCCAACGTTAAGTGGCTAAACAGAAAAAAACTGCCGACACGTAACAACAACTTCTTACAAAATATTTACAACGATGCTTATGCTTGGTTCGACCTCAACTTGCGATTTAATTAAATTTCCGCCTCGACACAGGATTTAACAAACTTAGATTAAACCGATAAAGGTACCTACACATGAAGTTGGATGAGGGGTACCACTTGTTTGAAAGAAGTTTCGATTTCTTAATTATTTAATAGGTAAAGGAAATTACTTATTTAATTTTAACTTATCCTAAAATGTGCCTAATTTTAGTTTACTAATACTCCTAATAGCAGTAGTATTTCGTATACCTAATCCAATATCAAAATAAAGTAGGTTCTAAAACTTTATTGTTAATAGCTGTTGCCCGCGACTTCGTTCGCGATGTGGTTTTGGGTTATTTAGAATACCTAGCATTTTTCTGCATAGATACAATTTATCATTCAAACAAAATAGGTAGTTACATTGTTTTTAAACTATATGTTTAATTGATTTGGCAAAGGCAATTCTTAATTTAGGCTTACTCATACTCCGAAATTAGGTCTAAAGATGCCTGAAGAGCGTGTAGAAAGAAAAACTTTCGTCCCTAGGGAAAATCGCTTTCACTGACAGCTGTCATGTTAAATTATGGCTTCGCGCGGCTTGTGCAATGTGTTTGTAGCCAGTATCAGTATCATTACGCATTAGGGACTTCAAAAACCTAACCTCCTTGATTTAGGTAACACCAAAGAATAACAATTATGGCTTCGCACGGCTCATCCATACTGCCAGAGTTTAGTACATAATAGGTTTTTTCTTAGTAATCGAATTCAGGTAGATATATTTAGTTCAAGATATCTTATTTAATAAAATAAATGTAAAGATGAAAATGGTCAAAGCGACGTATGACCATGCTGCGCCTCTACCGGCGCCCTGTCAAGATGTTGCAGATGTGGCTTTATGTGACCGTGCGGTCAGTGTCGTTTCTTGAGTAAAAAATACTGGCGGGAAATGCTTGCATTTTGAATGATTTTAATTAGTATTATCTTTTGTTATTTTATTATGTTTTTGTGTTAAGTTTAACTTGGTTTTTCATTTATGATTGTGTATTTTGTGTAAATAACCTTTTCTAGACAAACCGTGTTACAAAAACTGTAATTGAAATCTACGGACTTCGCGTCATCACTCAGTGTTGGATAAACTAATTTATAAAAATCTCTTCGGTTAGTACCGACGTATTTGAGTATTGAAAACATGTTGAAAACAAATAGCAAAAGCAAAAAATCTACATAATGTATAACCTCTTTGGTCCCAACCTTGTAAGAGGATCAGGTAGTATGGAGTCTCTCATTCACTCTCGTTATTAGAAAGAATTTTATGTTTATTCGTAATGAAAAGCACAGTGTTTACCCCGGGTTTGTTTTGTTTACCCAAGGTGTGAAAGTCACTCATTTAGTCCCTCGAAGTATTAGCGCCCTCGCTACGCTCGGGCGCCAAACTCCGTCTCGGGGCTCAATGAGTGACTTTCACACCTTGGGTAACAATATACTATTTTTGTTAATTTTTCACAAATAAAACATAATACACAACAATATGATAAGCTGAAACTAAGTCCAATTTCTATACGCACAAAACTTTCAACATACTTTGTCTTCCTAGTTATCTTTAGATTTTTGTAAATTAAAGAAAAAATAATTATCAACTACCTTTGTGTCTTGATTTATATTCTTCAATTAATAATATAAGAGGTTATTATAGTATTTATAACACCAACATCATGCAAATAATAATCTATTTTGGTGCAAATAATATTTTACATTGTTTTTATTATCAAATAATAATATTAATGATTAAAAAGAAAGGCAATTGGACAGAACAAATACTAATACTTAAAATAACGCGATGCACATTGAGATCCTTACATATTGATAGAAGAACAAAAAATGCTTTCACACCAAACGTCTAAAGCGTCTCGGAAACGGGGTATTTGGAGGAACGTGATGTCCTATGAATCCAATTTTCTGAATTCTTGACCAAAATACCCAGTTTTTTTTTATTAGTTAGCTCGCAGGGCTACGTAACATTGGGAAAAAAATGATTTTTACAAATGACTATTACCTGTATATTTTTTAACCCACATCAAAAAAGGTGGAGGTTCTCAATTCGTCACGTATATATATATATATATTTTTATGTATGTTCGCTGATTACTCGTAAACTCTTGGAGCGATTTGGATAATTCTTTTTTGTTATTACTATCTAAGGTTTCCGCTACTTGAACTCATAATTCAAACTATAGCAGGAGAAAAGCGCGATAGAAGTGTAACATCGAAGAAGTCTTCGGTAAAGGAGATCGGTAATATTATGTAGTAGTACCTCTTTGTACTAACCTCATTTTCAGTTTCACGTAGGTAGTATTAAATGCAAACTACTTGGTTTTATGACAGCTGTCATCTTGAGCGGAGGCATGTACCGCACTCCTACCATGACTTTTTGAAGAACTCGAAAAAAAGAAACCCTTTTTCGATCACTCTTTTGTCCGTTTGTCTGTCGGTGTGTCACTACCGATATTCTCAGAGATGGGTGGACCTAGTAAGTTGATTTTTAGGAAGTTTCATAGTAAATACTCAATATAGTATGTTTAATCGAATACGTAAAAAACCCGTGGTAAGGGTACTGTTCCCTTCTGACGTTCGATTACGTTTTACCACGGAAAATATTTCGATTTCACATTTTTTAAATGTTTTTTTATCAAATATCTTAATTATTGTATTAAAGTTAAATTAAAACATAGCCTAAATGTTATTCTGATATATTCTGAACAAATTTGTGTGGACCTTGTTAAAATCTGTTCTGTAGTTTATGAGATTACCTGGTTCAAACAAACAAACAGACAGACAAACAGACAAACAGACAAACAGACAAAAATTCTAAAAACTACCCTATCGTGTTCAGCTAACGATTTTAAGACGACCTGTGTATTTTTTTTCTGGATATCTTACAATTACAGATTTTTTGATGTCTACAGATTTATTATATGTATAGATTGTAAATTTGTGCTAAGTATTTTTTTCTATCTTAGATAAAGTGTGCCTAAGACTAAAACCTATGTTGTAAATGTTCCCAAAGTCATATTGTTTTATCTATTCTGATGCTGCGAACAAAGAAAAATATACACTTTTATTAGATTACTGTACGTTTACTGGTAAGTCTAGGATTGCTTTATTCTGAGTTATCTGAGCAATGCTGTATTGGAGAAACCGTTTTAGTTGCGCTCCGCGTCGCCTGCGATATTGCGACAAATGGAAGCGGTCGCACCGCCGCGCGCCGTATCCCGGATAGTTTATAGCTACAGATAGCATTAAAGCTAAGGATATGACCTATGGCCGAACCTCTCTCTGCTATAATTTATGTTGTTAAACGGGGTTTATTGACTCGCATTATGAACCCACCCCGATTTATGTTCTACTCGATTGTTACAAATTTCACTTGATCCTTTCTGACCTTCAGGTCATCATCGATTAACTTCTCTTCGGATCTAATATCGAAACGTGATGGGAGATACATTTCAGTGAATCTATTGAAGCGTCTCACGGCGAATGTAATATACACGATATTGGATATTTCTGAAATGTATACGTGACCGCGTTTAATGTTAGAAACCTTTACTCCGACGGGTTATTAAATTTACATGTAGCTAAAATGTGTTTCGGTTTTAGTTTGTTGTTGGCGGCAAACCGCAGGCAGGCGGTAAGCGGGAGCGTGATGAAAACGACAAGATGACACGAGGAGCGACACGAGAACATTTCACCAGGCGCCTGGTTGTCAGCTTGCGTTCACAGAGATCGCACGCCCGCGCCCGTGCCGTCGACGTGCTCTCACATAAATTGCTCGACACCACCGGCCGCCCACGTTACAATTGCTCAAACCGAAATTGAATTATTCGAAACCCCGGATTTTATATCTATTAGGAGAACGCTCAACGGTTCCCGGGTGAGGATTTAGATACCGATAACTTTCTCATTTCCTCCGGGCAGCGACGAGCGTTACTTAGACGAGTATAAAACTCGTCGTCCCGGGCGACATAAAAGCCTGTACGAGTCGAGAGTGTGACTTTGAATTGAGCCATCAATCTTTTACCTGACATGAGCGCTTACACGTTTATAGCGCCATATTTTTATGGCGCTCAAATCGATAGGCTCCTCGATTTATTCGATGACGGGCGCTTGTTTTCGCAAATAGTCGGCCTGTACGAGTATAAAGTCCCCTTTTACAAGCTTAACCCATTTACGAACTTCATTTTGGTTAGTTTCAAATTCTAAAGGACGACGGATGATGTTATACTAAACTGCCAGATATCGTTCTGTGGAGACAGTTGATCAATACCTTACTGTTTATTAGTGAACCGCGCGAACTAATTATCTCTACATTTCCTATGCACACATTTGCCGAGATAGATTTCAGTGAATACTCATGCTTAAGTCATTGCTTCATTTAAACAATTTGGTGTATGAACCGCATATATAATGTTGCATGTAATAGGTACCCTTACCTGATTAAACGTTTACAATGGCAACGAATAAGGCTGTAAATATTTTTAAGGGAGGTAAAGCGCGCCGGTCGATAGGTGTGAATTTTATTGATGCTCGAGTGTGGGTGGGGTTGGTTAGGGCGATGTGTCTAATCTGTGAAAGCTTCGGATGTTTGTGTAAAGTTTGCCATTACATTAGTGAGCTGGCTGCAGTACAATGCCTCCGGAACTAGAACAAATGGACGGGGGAGCGCGCTCGGATATCGTAACTGCGACTGTTATTGTAACGGATGTAACTTTGGATAAATGTCAACTGTTCTCGAATTTAGTGCGCTGCCGGCCCGACCGACTCGCGTTTTATTAGCTCGTTTTGCATACATTACTCGAACGAATCGTGAGATATACAAGAATTTACTTCCGCGCTCGCAGTTACTTTCGAACGCAATGAGAATGAGAATATACTCTGATGCTAGTTACTCTTGGTACTTGTTTGAACTTACATTTGTTTCGAGTTGTTGTGATACCCTAGTTGTCATCTTATTCGCTAGTCGCAACTAAGTTTCATATTAAATTTTCGAATTAAACATGTCCTATTTCGTGTTATGAACAAACTGCATTACATATGAGAGTTTATTGTAAAGTTTGACTTTATAGTTTCAATTTGCAAAGTAATAACGTGTATGGAAGTTGTTCGTGAACTGTAATTTTCATACTTTATAGACTTTGTTATTTGTCTAGCTTGGGTTTTGGACCCTATAGGCAGTACTGCAGCGTAATTTATTTAATACACTAGCTTTTGAAGTAGATTGGACCAAAAAATCACGTTGTCCCATACAAACGTTGCCCCCCCCCCCTTTTCACCCCCTATTGGGGTAGAATTTCGGAAAATCCTTTCTTATCGGATGCCTACGTCATACAAAGAACACACCCTCAAGTTTCAGGTCTCTACGATCAGTGGTTTAAGGCTGTGCGTAGATCCGTCAGTCAGTCATTCAGGACAAAGCATTTCATATGTATAGATGAGTTTCTGTCAGTTAAATCAAAACGTTCCTTCTCATTTCCCCAAGGCGTACGGTCGGCTTCAATTTTCGATTATATTTAACGCATCGCTCGACATATCCGGATCTCGGATCTTAATTCAAGTTGTGCTCGACTAGTCTAAGTCTCGATTCAAAGGTGATCGTTCGTCTGTGTGCCATCAGAGCGTATAATTCAAATTGAACAGCTGTATGTCTGTATGTAAGTGCACGGGACCGATACGTATTGGTTACCTGGAGTCTATAGTAAAGGTAGTTACTAATGTACGTCTTCGTATGGCAGCTCGATCTTGTTACATTCTCTCATGAAATCCGGTATTACGTAAGGATTTTAATAGAACACGATGGTACACCACATCTACCTACTGCCAATTGGTACTTACTATGCCGATATTTGTATAGTTTCTTGATATATACATTTACTGATGTATGTAACGCTAGATTTATTGGTATTTGAATCCGTATTCGAAATTGGATTCCAGTTTCTTAGTAATTTAAGGTCGTTGTAATTTCGGATATAATGGAAGTGCGGTAGGTACAAGATACCCAATCTCCAGTGTATGAATTTCTTTGTACTTATCCAAAAAAATACTGTGGACGTTGTAGGTACTCTAGAAATATGATTATTGGAACGAAGTTCCTTATCGTGCGTTGCGAAAGGGGGTTAGACGGAAAAAATTAAGACCAAAAGTTGTAACCACACTTTTTGCTATAGTTGTAAGCCGTGCGGCGTGCGCGTGTTTCTCTCTCTCTCTCTCTCTCTCTTTCTCATAGAAAGCAATTACTAAAATTGAGCCTACTGATTAGGTTTATATAACATTATATATGTTATTAATAAAAAAAAACATTATTATAACATTAAAAAAATATATATTACAATTCCTTCACTAATTAATCGAAAGAAACTTCGTTCCATCCGGGTGTCCCTTGACACCTCTCAAGTTTTTTTAAAACATTACCGATGAAATCAAAACGTTTCTTTAAAATATGATTATATAAACATTACCTAGATAAGCACGAATTCCGACCTTTAGAGAAACCATAATCGTCCCCACGCCTACATAGGTACCTAAATATTACACAAACACTGATGAATTTAAACTTCATTTCCTTCTAAAATAAACAGTAAGAAGACGCTCAACTTTACATAAAATGTAATTTGAAGAGACAGGTATTTTGTCAAGCAACACGCTTTATCGACTATCCGCTGAGACAAATTAGCCCGAAATCCGGGCATTACGGTGTAATCGTGGCAATTTACGGGAGAGATCACGTCAACCTTGTATATTACAGCTTCGGCCTTATAAAAAATCGGTTCGCCTTCGCCGATAACTTCGTCGATTCTAAAATACAGACTATTTTAAAGAAAAAGCTTTTGGGTTTTTTAACAAAATACTACGTCGTAGTGTAGGGCTTTAACCCGATGGTTGTTGGTTTGGATCCCGACTTTGCAACACCTGTGTTTCTAAATAGGATAATTGCTTATAACCGCGACTTCGTCCGCGTAGGTGATACATTTTTGGGTTTTTAAACAAAATACTACGTCGTAGAGTAGTGTCGATCTTAGGCTTTAACCCGATGGTTGTTGGTTCGGATCCCGAACTTGCAACACCTGTGTTTCTATATAGGATAACTAGCTGCGCCCCGCGATTCCACCCGCGTAAGACCCGATTCCGTGGGAAAATTGGGATAAAACGGGATAGCCTATGTGTTATTCTAGATCTCTATCTATCTAACATACCGAGTTTCATCGCAATCAGTTCAGTGGTTTTTGCATGAAGTAGTAACAAACACACACACACACACGCACACACAAACTTTCACATTTATAATATTAGTAGGATTGCTTTTAACCGCGACTTCGTCCGCGTAGGTGATAATTTTTTCAAAATACATTATGCCAAATTTTAACCCGATCCGTCTATTGTCTTAAGCTTTGCGTTAATATATTAATGAATTCAGTCGGTCTGAATTTTAAATGTTGTATTTATAGATGATGTCATTTATTCTTATGACTAGCAGCGCTCGGCGGTTTCACCTGCGTAACTCCCGATCCCGTGGGAATGTCGAAATATAAAATAGCCTATAGCCTTCCTCGATAAATGGACTATCCAACACAAAAATAATTTGTCACTTCGAACCAGTAGTTCCTGGGATTAGCGCGTACAAACAAACAAACTCTTTAGCTTTATAAAATAAAATAAAAATGTGCTCTTGGTCTCAAGCGTGTCCTGCTCTGTCGCTAACTAATTATTCTTTCTTACTAAAAATACATGATTGTTAATTTTTAATTAAAAATAAACTTAAATCAACACAACAAAAAACTTAGTATTCTACGTTCCCAATCGACATAGACATGTAAATTTAAAAATCCAAACATGCATTCAAATAAATTGGAGTTATATCTATAGACTATAGCCAGAGCAAGCGTCGGATTTTCCGTCTGTCTGTTTACTTTTACCGTGCTACTGTTTGCTTTAAAGCTTATTGACTTAGTTCCGTATTTATTTCTAAAATATGAACGGTAAATAAGTTATTTATTTTAGTTTTTGTACTTTTCAAATTAATAATTGAGATAAGTATTGTGCTTTTTGGTGTTAGTGCTGCTTTCAAGTTGATTTAATTTGAATACATACTTGTTATAATATTCACACCTTCATTCTTTGAGCGAAACGAGCGAAATTATGAATTTTCTAAATATTTTTTTATTTGACATTTTTAGTGATCAAATTACTCGTGTAAAACTTTTAAGTGCTTTTATCGTCAATTTTATTAAATATTAAAAGCAAAATCAGAAATTCTTAATATTTATTCAATAAATAAAAGAGCAGGCTTTCGAAGTTACGATTTTAAAAAATACTTATAATTTTATTTCAAAAATTTTGCTATCAAATAACATACACACATTTTGTAAATCATACTAAGAGTAAAATAAGTTATTCCTAATTTTTATTCTTTCATTCATTTATTAATACAAAGCGATTTTTAAAAATACCTATTTTTGTATTTGACATTGTCAGCTATCAAATTGTATAAAACTTTTAAGTGCTTTTGCACAACAATGTTAATAAATAATAAAATAAAATTCAGACATTAGCAATTACTGTAGCTATCAGTCTAGACTAAGATCACGCACAAATAAATTATAAAACGATTCAACAAAATGCTCTCTAATCGAAAGCTTTTTGTTAATGACATTTTGAAAGTTTCAACAATTTGTGATCACAAATCAAACTTGAATAACCTCGGGTATAGATTGACTTATAGTTAGTACTCCTCGGGCTCTTTAATTCAAACAAATAGCTCTGTCAAAGTAAATATTATTTAAATGTAGTTTTATTTATTGGTGTTTGAGTTTGGATGATTAACGTGGGGTGAATTGGTAATCGTTTGAGTAATGAAAGTTTGAAATTAAGCGTGAATTAATCCTTTTTTTTAAACAATAATATTATTATCCGCTCAAACAGAAGTGACTGTTGATTGGAACAGATTTTAGTTCTAATTATCTTTATTTCCCTATAAAACTATAATAGACATCTCCAAATTCTATATACTTCTTCTAAATACTTACATCTGTCACAATTCGCGGGTAAAATTTAGTTTCAATATAAAGAAACTGTTTCCTAAACGTTACATTATTCGTGTATTTATGCACCAGAAAGAGCAGTGGTAGCGTTTTACCGGTAGGTATAATAATAATCTATACGATAACGGTTATATTTCCCGATGTCAAATGACAACAGTCGCTGAAAAGACTCGCTTCCGGCGAACATTTCCCTCGAATGTGCCTCTTAGCGGAAATCTTGCGATGAGAGTGGAAATCCACTAAACGTAGAAACGTCCTGCAATGATATCTAACATCTACTTATTATAGACGACTCTTATTATATAGACGACTTTTAACTCGACTTAAAGTTGCAAGTTGCATATCTATATATTTGTGCCAGGCACTGCAGCGCCTTGAATAAAATACGAGTACATTAAACAAGTTTTTGCGAAAATGTAAATTTTCCCATATCTTTATAGTGTTGACTCAGGAACTTGAATTTTATACAGCTAAAAGGAACTATAGACTTCATTATCTGGTATGAATTCCAACTTGCTAGGTCCACCCGTTCCTGAGAAAATCGGTGGTGACGGACATACAGACAGAGACAAACGGACAAAAAAGTGATCTTATAAGGGTTCCTTTTTTCTTTTTGAGGTACGAAACCCTAAAAACGAAGTAGATTACGTATGATCTGCTTTTTATGCCATTTTCAATATTTAGGTACTGAAAATTACCGATAGTAAAAGGAAACTCCTCAGAATTGATCAAATTATACAAGAAATATGATATTATATTATACATCCGCCAAATAGAGATTTTATAATAATAAAGGATTTACTCAGCATTTTAAGGTTTTGCTACAATAGTTAGAATAAAAAAATGTTAAGAACAGCTTCTTTCTATTTCACCTAAATTTTAAATCTCTTTGCATCTGTATGACTTCATATAAGACGAGGCTAGAAGAATTACACGATTATAGTTATTATTATGTCTGTGACTCGTTACGAACCGTGTAGTAATAGAGTAGACTCTTTGAGATAAAATAGTTATGCATAATACCATAGAGCGTACATCTGATAATCTTACTGAATTAAAAATATTCACAGTTGAGTTTAATTACTAGTCAAAATTACAGTGTTTGTTGCCAAACATTATTTTATCTTTTGCCTGCTCTTCTTACAATTTATTTATAAGGTTGATATAAACGACTATATTTTTCCTCTCATATATCAGGCAATTTACACAAAGCTTTAATGAATTATACATCTAAACATTCTCCATGAATAACTCCGTCCAGCTCACCTTGAGAATACTGCAGTTGCGGATGGTTAACCGTTACTACAGTTCACATGGAGGACCCAAGGTGTGATAAGCCGAACAAAATTTCTAAATCGTCTTTATTACTCTCTATTTTTTGTAGTTATTTTATCTTTATGTCAGAAATAGACTCGACTGGATGAAATTGAGTCACTCAATCAACTCTCTCAATTTGAACGAAATAAAACAAAATGTTTTTCTAGAATCGTAGCTACCAAAAATGTTAATTTGGACGTACCTAGAGGTATCGAGTTGAACTCTGCCTGTTCGTTCTTTATTGACCAATAACAGCGTTGAAAACGTCGTTTGGTATACAACAAAAATAAAACTGAACTAAATCTAAAATATATTTGTAGTTTTAACGAATAAGTGTTATTTGAAATACGTTTTTTAAAGTCGTAAACTACGGTTGTAAAACGTACCTTCGCTTTTATGGCTTAAAGGGTACTTATGCATAATACTTATAGCGTGGCACTTATAATATAAAATCCTATAGTTGGATATACTTAAGATCCCTGAACGTAAAAAAGGGAGCCTCCCCCACATAGTGAACCAGCATATGGCCCGACTAATAAAGAAGAAAGACCTACCGGACCCGACAACAGGGCAAAATGTCCTGGCACCGCAGAATTACAACCTGTGGTCTTAGCTTCGATAAGCACACGTATTATAAAAGAAGAATACAATGAATAGTAGAAAAAATAAGAAATCCTGACCAATATTATAAATAGGGAAGTTTGTTTGTTCCTCTCCACGGGCCAACGACTTAACCGATTTTAATGAAAATCAGTATAGTGGTCGTTTAGGAAATGAAGAAGGACATGAGATACTTTAGATCCCGTTACTCCCGCGGGGTAAAACAGTAGGGCGCAGCTAGAAAAAAAAAATTAAGTTAAATCTCTACAGTAGTCTAAGAAGCCGTGTGCCACTTACCTGGAACTACGTCAGCATTACCATTATTCAGCTATTAGCTCAGAGCACAAAATCATCAATGACAAACAACCAAACATACCTCTCGCTATCGAATATACACGCATAGAATCTCAATGATTTATGATACAATACTCGTTCCACCTAGTTCGGTCGGATCAGTGGAGAACCATTGTATCGCCCGAGGGTAGCCCACTCCTCGTATGCAAGTGGCTTCGACTATCGATCCTCTTGATTCACCTGCCGTTGTAAAATATACACTAAGTGCAGGTGATATGGTTGATAATTCACCGCTTTAGGCGTGAAGCTTAGATGATGAGTACGTAAATAAAGGATATGTTGCAGCGGATCTAGTGTTTTTCATATTTTTGAAGTGGTTATGGATAGTAGCCTTTTTATGAAACTTCGCAATTTAGTAGATTACTAGCTTTTGCCCGCGACTTCGGGAGTATAATTAACAAAAAATATTGCTAAAAAAAATTATAAACATAGACTTATCACAAATATTTTGTTATTTATTATTTTCTTTTCTTTTCAAGTCTTTCCTTTTATTCGCAACTGTGATAAAAAACGTCGTACGATACACGTGTGTTGATCATTCCATTCTCGGCTCTATAGACGCACTCGCGTTCCGCTCGCGCGTCATAACCGCCTCGTTGAAATGATCAATTTACCACACTTGTATCACAATAGTACATTGTGATACTAAACTCATATTTGCTCACTCTGTCATTCATAAATGTTTGATAAGCCTTCGATAGTTAAATAAAGAGAAATTCTGTCCAACCAGTTGGACTAAGACCCCCTAGTTGGAGGCCGAAGGTATTTTCCAAACAGAAACAAAACAAAAATCAAAATGGAAACACAAAAAGACGATCGAAACGGAAACAAAAGTCGATAAAAGTGTATGTATAAGACTATTTTACAATGAAACGATGTCTAATTAACATAATTTGTTTTCTGTTTTTATTATTTTTGTTTATTATATTAAACAAACATGTTAGCAGGCCCTTAACATTTTCTTAAGTAATTGTCTGAAAGATACATCTGGAAAGGATGATTAGTTTTGGAGTGAGATTCTTTTTCACCAAAACCAAGGGTGGGTTGAATTTTTAGTGACCAGTGTAGAAAAAAAACATCAAAATCGGTTCAGTAACGAAAAAGTTATGAACAACACAAGCTATATATAACATTTACAGTCGAATTAAGAACATTCTTTATTGAATTCGGTTAAAAAGCAATACAATGTTTAAGTAAACATGAAAACGGCAATGCTATTGTTTAATTTAGTCGCCATATGTGTCGTGTTTCTGCACAATTAGGTCACATTTATTAGCTGGAATAAAGTGTTGAATTACAGATTGTTTTAACATACTCAATTAGTTTTAACCTGAGGTTATAACTACTCTTTCTTAGTACTTCTACAAAGGGAAAACATGAGTGAAAATGTTAACTTTTTTTTTAGTTATGGCTTTGTACGACTTCGTGCATATAGCTAGTAATTAACGAGTACTGTTTTTGCGCCAAGTTTGTGCTCAAATAATTCTTAAAAGGTTTTTAGTAAGTAAGTCATTGTCTTGTTAAAGAGTTTTTATAAAATGGTAGCTACACTGCTAAAACTTGAACTAAATTAATTAAAACCGATATACATAAAAATAAATAAAAAGCGGGTTTCTTTTCGAGTTTCCGCCAAAAATCATCCAAGTAAATTATTTCTTTATGAAGTGAATGACGTGAAATGTCCATGTCCGAAATGAATAATTTCTTACTTCATTTTCCTGGTTGTGAATTAATTTTCATTGTAATCAACCGAAGTAAAGCTTTCCGTAGCCGCGTTCGTAGATGCAAACTTCGTAGCGAAGTCTGACTACGATCGTAGCACTGTAGCCAATGTGCTACGACCGCGCACTCCGTGCTTTTGCATAATAATACCTAATCATTTCTATTGTTTTTTTTCAACCGACTTTTTCAAAAAAGGAGGTTCTCAATTCGACTGTATATTTTTAAATTCAATTCAATTCAATTCAATTCATTTATTGCGAATAAAGGTACATAGTGCAGTGTTACAAGAATATAAGAGGATCACTCTATTCAGCCTTATACATGAGGCATGCAATATTTATCACTTTAGTCAAAAAATTATTCACAAAGGCTCTAGCCATAAATTAAATTACCAATTAATACAATGTTAAAATAATTTATAAAAAATCTAGTCATGGAAATTGAAATACAATGTCAAATAATAAGAAAATCTAAATATTATATTAATTAGTACATGTCAAAAATTTATCCTTTAAATATTCGTCAACGCTGTAGTATGACTTACTCAGTAGAAACGTTTTTAATTTATTTTTAAAACTAACAATGTTTTGTTCCTCTAACAAAGTTTTTGGTAGGTGATTATAAACGTGAGGAATCATGCCGAATACACTTTTACTAAGGAGAGCAGTCTTATTTTTACGAAATTGTATCTTATTGCAATGTCTTTTACTGCGCAATCCACTAAACAAATTTATATTGGATTTGGTAAATACTGACACTTCGTAAATATACAGGCATGGCAAGGTCAATAAATTAAACTTTTGGAAGTAGGGTTTACAACTGTCTCTACGCTTAAGGTTAAATATTGCTCTTATACATTTTTTTTGCGCTTTAAATGCTGTGGTCTTCTCAACTGAGTTGCCCCAGAACATGACACCATATCGTAATGCAGCTTCTACATGACCGTGATAGGAAGTCAATACGGCCGAAATGTTAACAACTTTATTCAAATGGTACAATGCATACGAGAATTGACTCAATTTTGAACACACATTAGCAACATGCTCCTTCCAGTTTAAATTTCGGTCCAATGTAAGGCCTAGAAATTTAGCTGTCATAACCTCCTGAACAGAGCAACCATCATATTCTATTTGTAAATTAATAGGTTGTGTGCCACTATTTGTAAATGGTATAATGTTTGTCTTGTTCAGGTTTATCAAAAGATTATTTGATCGTAGCCAATTTACCGCATCCCTAAGTGTTTCATTAGCATCAACCTCTAGTGATTGTTGATCTCTGGCTGAAAACATAACAGTACTGTCATCGGCAAAGAGTATCATAGGCCGTTTTATTGATTTAGGAAAATCATTAATGTAAATAATGAACAACAAGGGCCCTAAGACGCTGCCTTGTGGTACACCACATTTTACCTTCCGATAATCAGATAGATAGGCCTTTTCTGTTTTTGTAATTGGACAAATTCTAGTAATTTGAGTAGCCTGTTGCCTATTACTCAAATATGACTTTATAAGGTCTAGTGCATTACCTCTAATGCCATACATTTCTAGCTTCTTTATAAGTATTGTGTGGTTGACATGGTCGAACGCTTTTGTTAAATCCATTAGGAGCGCACACACCTTACTACCATAATCTAAATCGGTCAGTATAACCTTTAAGAAACTATAAACTGCCAAATTAATAGTCTTGTGCCTTCTGAAACCCTGCTGTTCCTCAACTAATATTTTCATCCTTTCAAAATAACAGTAAAGATTCTCATAAATACATTTTTCGAAAATTTTGGATATTGTAGGTATGAGAGCAATAGGCCTATAAGATTGCATTTCAAACTTATTATCTTTTTTAAATATAGGTTTGATGATTGTTCTTTTAAGTTGAGATGGAAAAAATCCAGTATTAAGGCATAAATTAATAATGTGACTAAGAATAGGCGCTATTAGTGGTGCAACTATTTTTAAAACCTTCGTGCAAATACCGTCGTAACCAGTGCTGTTGGTATTCTTCATTGTTTTTATGACTCTGCAAATGTCAAATGGAGTAGTAGGATTCATAAATATAGACTTAGGATAATTAGAATTAAGCGTTACAAAGTTATCATTAATGTCAGATTTTACTTGGTCAATATAAAAATTATTAAACGATTGTGCTATGTCACTAGGATTGTCAATAATTTTATCATTTACAATTATTTGGGATATGTCATCGTTAGGAAAATTCGTTTTATTATTATTTATAATCGACCACGTAGCTTTAGACTTATTAGGGGCCGTTTTAATGAAGTAATTATTGTGTGATTTTTGTGTTAATTTAATGATACGGCTCAATCGTGCAGAGTACAATTTAAATGATTTTCGGGTCTGTTCATTTCTATTTTTCCTATACTGCCATAAGAGTTGTCTCTTGCGCTTGGAGCATAGTTTTATGCCTTTACTGATCCATTTTGGTCTCTTATGCGTATTTATTTTTATTTTTCGCATAGGAAAACATAAATGATAAAATAGGGAAAAGTTTTCATAAAAGATGTCAAAAGCTTTTTCGGAATCATCAGTATCATAGGCATCACTAAATGATAAAGCTTCTACACAGTCTACAAACTTTGTCATGTTTTCTTTACTATAGTCCCTCTTTTCGACATACCAATGTTTTAAAGAACAATAAGTTTTAACTGGGCATGACAATAGCTGTGCAGTGTGATCCGATAGAGCGAGTTCAATCACTTGCACTTTACATGACCTGAAATTATGTAAGAGGTTATCTAAGCAAGTGCCACTAACTTTACGTGTAGGTTGATTAACAGAAATTTTAAGATTATGATTTTTAGAGATGATTTTAAATGTTTTCTCATAAGTAGTTTGTTTTAATAAATTAATGTTGAAGTCTCCGCAAATTACCATTTTTTTGTTTGTATTATTTAATTCATGAAGAGTTGATTCAAAAGCTTTGAAAAAAATATCAAAATCAGAGGCCAAATATCTCGGAGGTCTGTATATACACACTACAATCATATTATGCTGCGTAAGCTCTATTCCACAACATTCAAAAAATCCAGGAACACTAAGTTTGTTTATCTCTAACAATTCTTTAAATTTATGTTTGACATGAATTAGTATACATGAACCACCACGCCTATTTTTACGTGTATACGCTGAGGCTAAGCTATAATTTGAAATCTTAAGTTGAGGTAAATCATTTTCTATCATGTTGTGCTCGGTAATGCAGAGCACATCTACCATGATTCTCCTATCCAACAAGGTATCCAAACAAACAGTAAGAGAATCTGATTTTTTAGATAAGCCAGCTATATTTTGGTGTAATACATGTATCAGGTTAGAGACGAAAAAATGTTTGAGGAGGGTTTATAGAAGCTAATTCAGAAGGTACGTTACTGTTAGGCTGTGCCAATGATCGTTCAATATCACAATTTATATTAATCATTATATTATCATACATGTTTTTTATACCAGAGTTATTTATTTTACCACTTCTGGATGAAAACATGTCATAGGTGAGAGTTTTATTTACGTCATAGATGTAAGCATAATTATTATTTTGCAAGTCTAAGGCAAGTAAGTTGTTAAACATTTCAACTCGATAGTTATAGATGAGCGCTCCCTGAATGTAAGTAGGTACACATAAAATTATATTAGTATAGGAGAGTTCTTTGAGGGACTCTCTGATGTCATTTATTAATTCTATATAATTGCTATTATGTCTGAAATCTGACTCTCCAATTACAACAATACAATAGTCATCCAAATTAAATTTACATATTTTATTTTTTAAATTAATTAATAGTTGTTTTAAGCCAATATTGGGCGAAGAATAGCGACAGTAGTTAAAGTGTTGAGAGAAAGGATCTTCAATTGTTTGCAGTCTGCCTGTAAAACTTTTGTTGGTAACTATACACATTTGCCGCTTCTGAAAGCTTTCCGAAGTAATTTCTCTCCTTGATGGCACTACATCCTTATTATCTCGATTACTTTTGGAGTCATCATTAGACATATCTGGTAGTGGTTGATGATTGTGATTATCAACGGGGTTTTCACATTGTTCGGGAGGAAACAGAACACGTGCATTACAGTCGTTTCGTTTGCGTTTATTCTTTTTCTTGGAATTAGAATTTTGGCTAGATAACGGCGTTCTGGAAGTTCCTAAAAGTTTATAAGTGTCAATAGCTCTTTGAGATTTTTCTAAGGCATTTTTTAGTTCATTGTTTTCTAAGTTAAGTCGATCGACCTCATTGTGAGCAATCTTAAGTTCTTCTTTTAATTTTTGCACTTCAATCATTAGCTCTGTACAACTAGTGCTATCATTTAACGATGTATGTGGAAGACTTCTACTGCTTGTGTCGAATAGTGTAGTACTTAATTCATTGTCATCAAGCGACACATTGTCCGTCGACAGTGATCGTAGAATCGGACGACGTCTTTGAGTCACGAATTCGCTATTTATGGAATCCATAATATTACTGTTTCCTTGACGACTTATTTACTTATTACACAGGAACAAATTATTTGCCAACAAAAACAACTGCCGTTTCTCAGGCTCGAACTTGAGTGTCCAGATTTGCAGGCGAGGTATGTAACCGTTCGTCCGCCGAGTTACTTGAACTGAGTGGCGAAATTATAGAATAGGTTGAATGACGTCGGGCAGTAGATAACAAAGCAGACGGTTGGACAGTCATACGAGTGTTTGAATTGATCAACTGGCCGCGGCCTACCGTCACAAATACACTTTGTTTTTTGATATTTTGACGATTCGATAGTTAATTATGGATAGTTATTAGTGTAAAAAAGCAGTGATGTGTCCCATATTTAAAAAGGATATTGCAATTTTGTAATGGTTTAGTAATGTAAGACCGATTTATTACTGTCACACAAATTTTACACTATTTCTATTTACACTGTTTATTTTCACTGGATAACACTTGTACATATTATTCATCTAATTGTCCAGCTGTCACGTAAGAATTACACGGAAATTATCACTATTTTTATTTATTTCTAATAAAATACACCAGCTCAATGTTTACGAGACGACAGTGCCGTCTACCCCTCAAACCATACCGTCTAAAAAAAGTTATGAAGACTTCTTAACTTTTTTTAAATTATTTTTTTTAATTTTTTTTAATTTTGTTGGAACTGATACTTTCAATGGTGGTCCATTGACTTTAGACCAATATTTTTAATTGTACTTGTTATACCAAAGAATCTATCTGAGTGTATTTTAAGCAGCTTCAAGACAAACAGACCGATTTTAAAGCATTTCCTAACTTAAAGCTGTACTTAGCTATATTTCATGAAAATCAGTTAAGTCAAATAAAATTTATGAGAATTTTCCAATATAAATCCTAGTTTTTTTTTTCAATTTATCTGACAAATAACTTATAATAAACGACTTCCTCGTACCATATATTTTATGATTTCAGAATCGACTCGGGTCTCGTATAGAGATAGTTAATTAAATTAGTACTTACTCCACTAGAGAGCTCTATATTATTGGATAACTACGTTCTAGTACTGAGTTTATTGTTTATTGGGAATTATTAATGGTTCAAATGGAAATTTCCGTTTATATTTACTGCTGAAATACCTACCTTTTGTTCTTATGCTTTGTACATGTAAGTGTTTGTTCGTCTCTCTCATCATCTTCCTGCCCATATCCCAATTTATTTGTGGTCGGCGCAGTATGTCTTCTTCCATTCACTCCTATTAATCGTCATCTCATCGTGCACATTCATCTCTCTCACAGTCCATCCATCTTTTCTTAATTCGTCCTCTCTATCGGTTTGTTTGTCTCTCTATTGACGACCCAGATGGCACAATGGTCACCATGCCGGACTGCCAAACACAGGGTTGCGGGTTCGATTCCCGCCTCAGACAAGTATTTATGCTTAGATATTTGTCTTGGGTCTGGTTGTTTCTATTTATTATAAGAATATATTTACAAAAGAAAAGTATATATGTAGTATATCCGTTGTCTAGCACCCATAACACAATTCTAGTTACTTAACTTGGGGCTAGATGGCGCTGTGTGGATTGTCCTGCAATATTTATTTTATTATTTGTTTATTTATTTTCCTAAAAATGTTTTGTGTAGAATAGAATATAAAGTAGTGTCCTGCGTTTTTACTCTAAGCCTTCTTCTTCTTCACACTCTTGACTTCCCCTCTTAGTTAAAATTTTCGTTTAAATTGGTTAAGCAAAAGGCAGTTAACAAGTAGTAAGAAAACCGAATGGTATTCGTTATCTATATGGTGTCTAGAATATTTTGTTCAGTTTTGGATTAGATGGCGCTTTGTGGAATGCCTTATTTATTATATGCTATGTTTTTACCACTAACAGAGAATTACCAGAGATAGACTACCCATGAACAAGATCAGTCACACAAAGACCCCTTATTACTAAACAGTGTTACTGGGAAATTTGTCCCCTTCATCGAGGAGTTTTTTTCAATGGGCCTTCATTGCTATATCCTCAACTGTAAGAGAAAGCTAAAAATGCTGAAAGGTGTTGCGTGCCCGATTTTGACAAAAACTAAAATTTAATCATTACATTTTTGGAAAAATCACTATCCTAATCTGCTAGTTTTAATTTTTTTTGTAATTTAGAACACTACTTTTTTGTTTAATATTATTTAAATTATCAATTAGCTGGAATAAATGTTTTTAATTTTATGCCTAACTATAGGAGAATTATGAATAAAATAAAATAATTTGATATCTACTAGTTAAAAAAAACATTGTACTTTCGTACCAAACGATAGTATTCCTGATAAAGATCAATTTCTGAATAAAAATATAGTAAGGCAAAGGAAATAGCTCATTTATAGTCTTCTGTAATAGTCTGTGCTATTACATAGCTTTTATAGAGAGGCCACGTCCATTGCATTGTAATTAATCTATCCAGTAATAGTGTTTCATGTTTACCAACTCACGTCACCGGCTGTTTGAACTATCCCATGTTTGATTTACCCCCGTACTCTAAGATAGAAACCACGATACTTCGACCCTTAACTTTCTTATCCAAGTTTCAAACAACACAAGAATTTGTTTATCAAGTTTCGGCCTTAGGTGTCTCGAAACATTGGCCGCCGTACCGCAAACGATGTTTTATTCATGTCTCCTCGGTTCCTTAGAGAATAACTGGCTAATTATTGAGGTGGCCCGATTTAATTCATTGAGTTTGCTTGCTTATTAAATAGGGAAGTGGCAATTATTACAGGCTTTCTGTTTAGATTTAGGTTAAAGTGATATTTGATGGGTTCGAAAAATTGTAAGCAATTACTTTTCATTATTTACTAGCAGCGCTCCGCAGTTTCACTCGCGTAACTCCCGATCCCGTGGGAATTACAGGATAGCCTATAGCCTTCTTCGATAAATGGACTATCCAACACAAAAATAATTTTTCAATTTGAACCAGTAGTTCCTGAGATTAGCGCGTTCAAACAAACAAACAAACTCTTCAGCTTTATAATATGAGTATAGATAATACATAAATTTATAAATAAACTTTGATATATTATAACTTATACGTAGACTTAACTGCCTAAATTTAATCCAATAACATATAGCATACCCCAAAAGTGTTATCTTTATGGGACACAAGTATGTCTCCAGACATAAAAAATATAAATATTGCAAAATATTTCACATAGCGCCATCTATCTTCAAACTAACAAGACTTGTGACGGATAGAACTTGTTTTGTAAATAAATACATACAGTGCAAAAAAAAAACCAGAATCTTCAAGTTGAACTTTGTTTTTACCCAACTACAAAGGGAGGGTTATATGTTTGACCTGTATGTATGTATGTTCATCTGTTCCCACCTTACTTCAAAACTACTTATTTTATTTCGTAAGTAAAGTCTTTACTTTATGTTATTTACTTCAACCAACTTATTTTTTAAATACAGAATGTTGCTCTGTTGTTTATTAAGGTTCTTTTGTAAGGTGTTATGGTTATCTACCAAGTTCTGAGCGATTTTAAAGTACATACTCATACTTAAGGGCAGGTACTAATAAAGCTACCAAAATCGACCTTTGTTTCAAGCAACTCTAAGTAATCAAATACTCTTTTTTGTTATTTGGATATACATGGATATTGTAGTTTAATAACCATATTTTTGTTTATTGTGGTTGAAAACATGATATGAACAACTTCGTTCGATAAAAAAAATGTTAGAAAACAGACAATTATTAGATCGTTTATCGGGTTTTATTCAAAAATAGTTAACGTTTGTTTCTAAAAATGAATCAAATGATAGGTTTTGACCTCTAGGAACTATATTTGTGGATAATAATGCTAAAATTTTTTGCATATCGATCAAATATAACAGTTAGCACGCAGCACGCTACGTTTTTGAGAGCGGGGGCTAAGGTAATGTATGGGCCTACACACGGTACTGGAAGAGCGCCTTAAAGAAAATTACACTCATATCGTATATATTTACGCATTTCTTATATTTTTAGTTCCACTTTTGTTTCTGGTCATGGTGTTTCATTTTGTACAATAAGTAGGTATATATTATAAAAAAAAGGTCCGACTGACAATCGCAAAAACCAAAGGCAACGGAAGTTAGGTACGTCAAACGGATGTTAATAATCTAACCTCTTTCGGTTATTAGGTTTATTGCATTCAAATGAGAACTCTTCTTTCTCGTTTTTCTTTCACGTCTCTACTGCGTCTATCCGATTTAATTTAGTTACTTTACTTACTTGTTTGCGTGCCTGTAGAAGTTCCTTTAGAGGACAGGGTACCGACGCTCTCTCCATACAAACGTAGTCGACTGTTTCCTCCCTAATGCGCATAATGTGGTAATGAACACTATAGCTAATATTTTTGTTTAATATAACTTATTAGAAAATGAAAAAAAAAACAAACATAGGGGCAATGTCATGGCAGTTATAGGTTTTATGCAACAAAAATATTAGCTAGTCTCATTATCCAGGGAGGAAACAGTCGACTACGTTTGTATAGAGAGAGCGCCGGTAGCCTTTCCTCACCATGTAAGAATTGTTTAATGTGTGCGTGTGTTACTTTAAATATATATAAGGTTAGGTTACATTTAAATATCGCTATTAAGTCCCTATATTTTGGGCGTAACGTCCATCGCGATTCGGTCGGCTAATGGAATTATCCCTGCCATAGCTCTGAATTAATTTCAACTCTCCCTTAGGCCTTTTAATAATATCCAGAGGGGTGGTGAGTGCGTGACGTATTAAAAATTATTACTTTGTCGTGGAGTTGCGAAGTTTAACTTTTATATCTATTGGATAATTTAATATTTTAAACTTAATTAAACTCCGTTGATCGTCTCACGACGGGTGCCGGAAGGTGGACGTCGAGACAGACCCCAGAAAAGACGGCGTGGTTATCTAAGTTTGGTCCAGGACCGACATGCTTGGAAGGGTGTGAAGGAAACCTTTGCCCTGCTAACTGAAATAAGTTAGTAAAAAACAAAATTCTACGTCTTTTAAGCGAGGCCTAAACATTGGTGTTATTTTATAAATTTGATTTCTATGTCCTCAATACTTCTCTTAATATTAAGATCAGGGGCACACAATTCCCTAGACTTTCAATTTTTTTTTAAATTTAAGCTCATCAACTCACAGCTAAAGCGAAGGACAAATCGGGCTTAAATTTGACACGCAGATAGCTATTATGACGAAGGCATCAGCTAAGATAGGTTTTTGAAAAATTCAACCCCAACACTGAAAGCTAGTAGTTAATAATCATTCAGATAATTTCAATAGCTTTTAATGAATAGATAGTAGGTAGATAGTACGTAGCGCAGAAATGCTTTACATTGGTTACCATGTTTGTTTATATTCAAAGCACCGCGCTTCATAGAAAACTCTCATGTTTGCATAAGTTTACTATGAAGTATAAATATTATTTAACGGGAAAGTTTTACATCGATACTCGTGTAGAACAGGATATTAGTATTCTGGTATCTTCTTTGACGTCAGATCCTTTTCAATTTAGTAATATTTTTTTACGTTATGTCTTGAAATGATTTGTACCAACGGATACTTTGTGTCTATGTTAGTTACATTTTATTCCACGAAAATTAATAATGAGTAACATATTTACAGTGTTTTATACTGTTGCATAGGAGATCTTGTCCTCGAGAAATAAAACGATTATTCATTCTACTCGAATTTTAAATAAACCTGAATTAGGAACAAACAATAAAAATGGACCAACAAACTGTTTACAAAAAAATACGAAATTCTAAATAAAAACAAAGACAACGTCCCAAGGCTTTTTAATAATAAGTACCTACCGATGTCGCGTTATTTGTAAAAAGTAAAAATAAACATGGAAAATGTTCCTTGTAAAGTATTATAAATATTTTATAACTTGAATGCCCACTCAAGTGTCCTTCAATTTATTTCATCATAAAGATAAAACATCTTTGAAAGTGTAAGTCTGTGGACACAAAGAATTATGCTCAAAGGTTATACTTTCGTTCGGAGCGGACGTCAAATAAATTTCCAAATAAATTTTCATAAATATTTCTGATATATTCACGGTCAGGCTTTACATACTTTGGCATCGTGGCTTATCTGAATTATCAGGAAATTCCTCGCGTATTTTTGTTTGTAACTTGTAAGCGTTTATTCGTTCTCTTATACGACTAATCCGACCCATGATTTGTCTTTTTACCAAAATCTTCAAACGCGTTTATCCTCTATATCAGAGTGTCGCTTTATTTCATCGCGACTAAAATAAAGCTAAATAGAACGAGGATCATAAAAGGAATTACTCTTTATTAAAATTTAATATCGCCAAGTACCTTTTGTTTCGAGTAGCGGGCCGCGTTACAATTAGTAGAGTACCGTTTTAATGAAGCTCGCAGGAGGGTAATTTGGTGTTGTCTTTGTGTTTTGCAGGTGGTGCGAGGTGATGATAGATAGTAGTGTGTGTTAGTGCGCGGTAGTGCGGTGTCAGTGTAATGGTGTTCGGATGGCGCGCGCTGGCCCTTCTGGCGGCGCTGCACGTGTGCCGAGGTGCGCGCGACCTCCTCTACCACAACCAGTTCGCGGTGCACGTGCCCGCCGGGAAGCACCACGTCGATGACATCGCCGCCAGGCATGGGTACCACAATCATGGACAGGTTAGTGCAACTACAATATCATTGATACAATCTACAGTCTGATATTGGTCCACATGGAAATGGCTAGAATTCTAGCGCCCTCGGTAATCCAACAATCCATCCGAATAGTTCCTTTTTCTGTCACTGTCAAAAAGATCCTCGTCATGCTGTAGGTTTACATACCTATTTTTTTTTCTACCTACCGTTTCCAAATATTCTCTAAATTCTGAAATATTTATTCTTTCAACACTCTTTTGTAAGTATATAAAGTTCAAATACCCTGGTGAATTTCAATTTTAATTAGACCATCTTACGGTAAAATGAGTCTTTCAATTTTACAATATGAACAAAAAACAGAGCCGTTGTTAACTAAAGCCTATTCGCAGTCACTAATTAATTTGTAAAGAAGTTTATTAAATATTCGTTGATATATTAAATAGTTAAGGCTTAGTTAGCAAATAGCACAACTTCGTCTAAGTTCCTCGCGTGACTGTCTGTCCGGCAGCCGTCCAATTAAGTTTTCTCCGGTGATTAATGGCCTTAATGCTGTACAGTGCATGGCCTTACTTTGTTCCTTGACATTTTGCTTGACAATACCTTTGAGTTCACTTGGAAACTAAGCTCCCAGAACTTGGACAACACGTGATACACTCTGCTCATGTATTCACTTCTGATGTCGGCTTTGTCGGTAAACGTCTATTGAATTATGAAATACCTACGGAATCCAGGTTTCGGTTTGATGGAGTACGTGACGTGGAACTTAAAACCTTTTTGTACCAAAATAGATGAAATCGCTTATTTTAAAAATAGATTTGTATATATTTACAATTATTATCACATACATAATGTTTTAGAGTGATAGGCCCATTTTAACCTTAGTCAACGAATTGAGTTTCGTTGACTCGTTTAATGCGGTTCTTAAATTTCACCTATGACTTGTGGCGCAATTAGTAGCGTACCTGTACTTTACACAGAGGATTGCGATTTCAAGTCTCGTCACTGTTCAATAGAGATGCATTTTTCATTGGAAAATATTTCCAAATAGCCCAGTGCAGGACCATTCACTATAAAATAAAATATCCGTGATATCTCACATAAAAATGAATAGGAAAAATAAGACGATCACAAAACATTAATCTGCATTTTATCGATAGACACGGAGAAGATATTACCGCCTTCTCCGTGTCTAGTATTAATTCACATATTATGTCGCATTAATCACACTAGTCACCCTGATTTTTATTACTCATTTATTGCGAGTGGGTAAATGTTATTTCATTCTTCCTTCCTGTTCTCTTCGCTGCCTTATTATGTTTGGGCGTTGATAAACGATCTTTATAGTTGAACGGAAAATCTAACAATTCATATAAATGTATCTTAATTAAAATATTTTACGATACTTCTTCGTGTCAAAGGAGTCAAAATAGTTAAGTCACGGTGTCAAAAACTTAGCCACGGCAACCTTTTGAGATCGTCTGCAGATCAGCTGACAGCCAAGATTACTTTACCAATCGACAGATTTCATTGTATAAAATTGACATTTAGCATTGTATGAAATTGGTCTAAGATGTAACTTGTATACCATTTTATTTTCACTAACGCAAGACCCCATGACTTTTCGTTGGCTTATCTCAATTTCATACAAATAAATATATATATATATGTCAATTTGTAATATCGCTAATAGAAAGAGGGCTGGTTATAAAGAACAGGCTGTCAGGTGCCCCATCGTTAGGGTGACCCTCCACAGTCATAGGTACAAGGTGTCGGATCTTGGCCATGGTCTCCCTGCAACGGGCCAACCTGGGTCTGCAGGAGATTGGCCACTGCAGGTCGACGCAATCAGACAGGAATTCCATGGTTGCGATAAAGTCTGGTAGAGAGTTTTGGCAGCCCATAATTACTTTTTTTGATACTTAGGCCAGTAATTGACCTCAAAGTTTCAATGTCGTAAAATGAAGGTACAGTAACACCCGCAACTTTAGTCATTCTAAATATTTAATCAAAATTGTTGAACTTCGATTTAGTAAGGAACATAATCGTAGGTAACTATTCAGAGTATCTATATAAATAGAATAATGTCCCGCGTTCTCTTTGACTAAACTAGCCGACCGTGTCAGAATCATTCATGCTAGAAATTGGCCGCCCGAAATAAACCATACAAACTTATCATAAAAGGCCATCCGTCTCCCAAAAGGCAAAATGAGAGCATAAAAAAAATATTCATCCACTTAAAGCTGAGCGTAGACTTCAAACTTTCAATCGGTCGATTTTTTTACTTATTCCACGACTCCATTGTTTCCAAAAATATAAGTTTCATACTTTGCTGCCAACTGTGAACCCACAACATTTTAAAATAAATAATATTTTCTTTGTCAAAAGAAATTATTTGGTACAATTAGCAATAAAGGCTTCAAAAATATTAGTTTCATACTTTGCTGCCAATGGGTTCACGACATTTTAAAATAAATAATATTTCCTTTGTCAATTAGTCAATGAAATCATTGGTTCAGTTAGCAATAAAGGCTTCGGATAAGATAATAAACAAGTGACGACGATTCGCGAACCGTTTTCGAATGTTGGTCAACGGAAAATATATTGTTTGCGAAAGCTCTTGACCTGTCCTGATCGCAAATAAAAGTTGGTACTCACCTAACTTAACTACTAAACTGCTTATGACAGTTTCTGTGATTTGTAAAAACTTTCCGAGGATACGCTCGCTGGCCCGTACAGTATACCTGTCCACATTCGTTTTGTTCAACTTAAATATTAAACTACAAAGGGAGACGGTATATTATACCTAGCGTTTGAAAAATGTTGCTTAGACATGATTTGTTTTGCTTAATATGTGTGTTATGTTGTTCTTCTGCGTGAACTACTTACATTAAAATTAATAACAGCTTCATTAATATACTATGATGACTAGTTTTTGTTAAATGTAGAACATATTAAAACCAAACGGTACTTTTGCACTTTAAAAAGTGCACTTCCTAATTGGTACACTTTCTCAGATGGCATATTATCTCAGATGGTCCGCTTTTCCAATACTTTATTCCAAAGTTTTTATGTGTGAGTTATAAAAGGGGCATTTAATAAAGTTACAAAAAGCTTCATTTACTTACAAATTAAAACAGAAACTAAATAACTGTTCACTAAACTTCAAATAAAAAATTGCTTCATATTAAAAACTTTCTGCCCACGTCGCATTTCCTCAAAACTACAACCTTGGAGTCTTCAAGTCTTGAGTGAATAGGTACCTTTTTAAGCGAGCATGCTATATCCTCGACTTCGTCTTCGCTTCCCATCAGGTAAGATGAGGTCAATACAAGCCTGTTATGTGTAAAAAGGGGTGTTTCCCACTATTTCCATGGAAATACAAAATGAAAAAAGTGGGACAAGCATTTTTTCCGAATTAAATCCCATTATATCCAACGCGGCAAAAAAACGCAGTTGTGTCCACTTTAATATTTATGACGGCCTGATAAATAAAATTATAAGCAGAAAATGAGAATTTGTAACATATTTGTACTCTTGAAAAACAAGTGATGTCGTTCAAGGGATTGTATTAACAAAGGAACTCTATGACCTGCTATAACATAAAATAGTTTTGTAAACGGTGCAAGTTGAGTGTAATGCCAGTGGAAACGTCGCCCGTTGCGTTGTCCAAAAAACTGTTGACGACTACGTTTCCCCAAATTAGATTTCTATCTCGCAACACGGAAGCGATGATCGGAACGAATGGAATTGAATTCGGCACCGGGAAATGTACCAGGGGTGTTACTACGTAGATACTATGGAATTCTCGTGTGTTACGAGTACCTACTACACCTATGTGTTACGTAACAAATACGCTTCAAATCTATCAGTTCTTTGTTTTGTACGATTGAAGGATCCGCCAATTGTACCTGGTGAACCGGAATCGATTCGAAATGACTTTAGCATATATTATTTTGCAAAGTCAGCTCCTTTGGAATCTAATAATGATGGAATCATCGGCTCGGATGTTGAGAGATATTTTGTAAGCACTTACGTATCTATTACTTGCTCGGCAATAAATGAGACATTATTATTTTCGTATGGCGTTTGAGGTCCTTCGTAATCTATACCAATATTATAAAGCTGAAGAGTTTGTTTGTTTATTTGTTTGAACGCGCTAATCTCAGAAATTACTGGTTCGAATTGTAAAAATATTTTTTGTTGGATAGTCCATTGATCAAGGAAGGCTATAAGCTACTTATCATTTTGATATTCCCACGGGATCGGGACTTACGCGGGTGAAACCGCTGGGCGCAGCTAGTTGCCTAAAACTAGACCTAACGATTGCTAATAGAGATAGCAGTAGAAACCTGTTAATTTTCCTTCTGAAGCACAGAAGAAGTATGCGCTTATAGGCAGAATAATATCAGTATTTTCGAATAGATAATCTATTGTTATGCTTCAGGGATTCAAAATCACGACTTTCGGATTGAAAGTCAACTTACTCCCCTAAGGCTATCTAAGTTTTGTTGTGTTATGTTAAATCGTGTACTTATTAATCTTTGATTTACATTTTCACATTGAAAGCTTGTCGGAATGTAAGTGAAATTTAACGTCTCAGAATAGTATTTCTTAGTAAGTTTTCGCTTCGCATCATCTCATCTGGGAATAACCGGGCGGCAGTCTACTGTGAATCACATCTGTAACGTTGCCTTATCGCATTATGTACGTTTCAAATTCACTTAACTTGTGTATATTATTCAATTTACCTACTTTATATGCAAAAAAAATAAAACTTTTCAAAAAGGAAGCCGGGGATACCGGTATTTTAACAATTTCAAGAAATAATTGCTGCTGGGGGTTGTACAGTACAATATACATCCGAGTCTGATTCACAAAAATTCCCCAAACTCCCATCAATAACAACAAAAAACATTCCCAAGAAACCCGATAAGATCTAATTTACGTCGGACACAAAAACGTCTCTCATGGCTCGCTAACTTGAAGAAAGTCGTTAACGCAACGGAAGAAAAAAAATACTATCTTCAAACTTTAATTTCGAACAAAATGTCCGTGATGCGAAAATAATAGTTATCACTTACACGCTTTTTATAGTTTTCGTGTCGAAAATGTAGGATCGGGTAATATTTTCAAGTTCCTGAAGTACGTACTCGGAGCGAGTGAAGAGATAGACCGCGAGATTCTCGCGAACTTTCTCTTTCCTATCCGACCTTGACACGTGGGAGGATCTAAAATGTAGACGTAATACGTATTCTCCGTTTAGTTTGAACGTTGTGAAAACAATGTTCGGCCTGGATAAATCTTTGTACGCGTGAGTAGATAAGCAAACTGACGGCTGGTGGTGGGAACAAACACTCATCGACTTCGTCATTGTGGGGGAGTGAGTGTAGCCAAACACTCGCCTTGTTCCGTGACGACGATCGTGAACTGCTGTGTTTGACGTACTCCACCAAATCGACCTACGAGAGCTCTTCGCTAACGTGACAATGACGCTATAGCTGGCTGTACCTCTGTACACTACCTTAGCATTTACCTTAGTTCTACGTACCCACGGATATACTCAGTATAATAACACACACTTTAGCTTTACAAATTCAAATACAAATTGATTTATTAACTAAACACACACACACACACACACAGATACGTCAAACCTTTAACACCCCGTCGTTTTTGCGTCGGGGGTTAAAAAGAGAAACAAGAGTAAATAAATCTTATATCTGTGTACGTAGGTACTTAATGGATAACTTAATAAATTCTAAGGTTAATGACCTCTCCGTGTATAGAACAGCTGGTTTTCAAGTAAGCCAAACCACAAAATTTCCAAAAAAATAATAAGATTCTTTGTAGGTACTAAAAATATACGTTAAAAGGGGGGGGGAGAGTAGTCTTTAACTTCACCAAGGGGGATGGGGGGGTTAAAATGCCAAAAAATCACGTGATTAATAAACGGTCCCTATTCTACAACGATTAAGGTTGTTTTGATGACATTCGTTGCGAAAGTTAGACTCTATTTTCGTCAATTGATTTTTATTATGTCGCCTATCCTTTGATTTTAGTTTTCTAGAATAATACCCGATTTTTCTGTTTAAAAGGAAATTATGCTACGTTTATCGTTAAGGCTTTGTTTTTGTAACCTTATCTACCTGAAATCCAGTTTGAAAACTTATGATGCCCACAAATTATATCCCAATCGCTTATAATTTGTGGCGTCTAGACAAAGGGTGGGTATGAATTTTCTTTTAGAAGAATTTTCTAAATGAATTTAATGTAAGTACTCAATTGTAAATGTATGGACAATACTACTATGTGGCAAAAAAATGTCGATCGCTAAATCGCAATAACAAACTTCAATTTTATCCCATTTTATTATTATGGGCTCTACTCGACTGAAGGTTAGATCATACAATGTTCTCGTAAAGCTATTAATCTGTGGTACAAATCATAGGCGGAAATTAGAAAATAAAACTTACTTTTGGGTGAATTCATCCAGGGAAAAATCCTTAACAAAAACATTAAATAAAATTTTGCATTAAAATGTCTGTACAAAATTTTCTTTTTGTAGACCCAGTGGCTTAGGCTATCCATTATCGCAAAGGATTTTTCAAAAGTAATACTACTAATATTATAAATGTAAAAATTTGTGTGTTAGTGTGTGTGTTTGTTACGCCTTCACACAAAAAACTACTAGACCGATTGCGATGAAACTCGGTATGTAAATAGCTGGAGACCTGGATTAACACATAGGCTTTTCATCCCGATATTCCTACTGGATTGGGACTTACAAAGTCAAAGTATTTCAATATAATAAACCACTTAAAACACCATAAGTAGCTTTAAAGTTGTAAGCTACGTAACATACCGACCTACCGTAACACGTAATTTAGCTATCACTATTTAAGTCAACCGCTAAAACCGCACTAAACGTCTCTAGTTTGCGTTTCGTGTCACGTAGTAATAGTAACCGTCGATGGCTCTCAGAGGAGGCCCATTCTTTCCATTCGTTTTGTATTTTCAATAGTAGCCGGTTTGCCGCGAAATTTTCTCAATAGCCTACTTGTGGATTTAGGTACAGTCGCCTACAAAATAAAGTAAATAACAAAATGTTCAAAGGTTGTAAAAACTTGTCATCGGTATACCTACGTTATTCTAACCAACTTCAGAAAAGGAGTATGGTTCTTAATTCCATTCTATTAATTTTTTTATGGTAGTTCGGGCATAACTGCTTGTTTAAAATTCGATTTTAAAGATTATTTTTACGTTGGGACGGGATTGGTCCCTATTTTTTTATCAGGATTTGATGAGAAGCTTTACAGTGATGAACAGAATTGTACATCAAATTTCTCAAATTTCAATTTCTAGTAAAATCGGCCCTCATGATGATTTCAATTACAATCAACCACGGTTTTCAGATTATTTCCTTTGATAATTTTTTGTCGGTGACTGTACTTATATACCTTTTTTTAAAGTAGGTAACCAACTTACTTTTTTCATTCTGCTTGTTTTGTAATCGAATTTGAACGATAAATCAACGACAGCTGTCCTCAAAGTGTTTTGGGTAACCGTAATTTTGGAAAAGTTCGAATGATGATTGATTTATTTCTTTGTTTTTATGTGTACTTTATTTTGTAATTTTACTACAAATTGCCCTTAAAGTTAATTTCGATCACGTTTCTATCGACTTTCGCGTCTATGCTACCGATTGGTTTGTTAAAGTAATTTTATTATAAGTAATTATGAAGATATGATTTAAATAAGTACTTAATTAATTATATGTACAGTCGGCTGTATAATTGCAGCCCTCGGTAGAGTTCTAAAAAGTTTTTGTTTGATAAATTGATGAGTCTTGCTTGTGTTGTAATCATTCTTATAACAGCCGTTTTGGAGCTCTACGGTGGGTCTGGGCAGGTGCCTAGAATCTTGCTTGTGTTGTAATCATTCTTATAACAGCCGTTTTGGAGCTCTACGGTGGGTCTGGGCAGGTGCCTAGAATCTTGCTTGTGTTGAAATCATTCTTATAACAGCCGTTTTGGAGCTCTACGGTGGGTCTGGGCAGGTGCCTAGAATCTTGCTTGTGTTGTAATCATTCTTATAACAGCCGTTTTGGAGCTCCACGGTGGGTCTGGGCAGATGCCTAGAATCTTGCTTGTGTTGAAATCATTCTTATAACAGCCGTTTTGGAGCTCTACGGTGGGTCTGGGCAGGTGCCTATAATCTTGCTTGTGTTGAAATAATTCTTAAAACAGCCGTTTTGGAGCTCTACGGTGGGTCTGTAATTATGCAGCCGACCGTACCTATTTTAAATATAATACTGTAAAATCATACCTAAAGCACCACTAGTTATATTAGTCATCATCATAAACAAATCAGACACGGGACGCCCACTGCTGAAAATAGGCATCCAACAAACGTTCCAGAGAGATCGGTCGCGTGCCCTCTTTGTCAAACCACTTACCGGAGATAGATAGATAGATATAACTTTATTTGTACAACACAAAAAGAAACAGAACACGATAAACACAAAATAAAGTAGTAGCTAGAAAGTATAAGTTGCACAAATGGGCGGCCTTATCGCTGAAAGCGATTTCTTCCAGGCAACCTTTGGATGCCATTTATCCCAAGTGTTTCTTACTTGAAAATTGGTTTCCACAACTGTATGATTATAAACCTATGACTGGTTACTATAAACAAAAATAAGTTGTCTATTTTATCGCTAGCCTTTCGATATCCCTGCGAAATTCAGTTGCCGTAGACGCGTCGATGGTAAGTAAAATGCAAACTAGATCGCGAAAATCACACCACATATTCGAAATGCAATTTCGCTTGCATTAAAGCTTATATTGAACATTTTCAAATAAGTACCTAATAAAATCGCTACCAGTTTTCGCAGCGTCTTGCGTAAAGATCCTTCTATCGTCTTGTAAATTTTCCACGCTGTGCATTTAGTTTCAGAGAATAATGCTTTGGTTTAAGCAAGTGACATCGAACACTGCATGGAATTTGGAAGGATTTGATGCCGGATGCGGGCGGAATTTAATAAACTGATTTTCGTAAAAATAACCCGTTATAACAGTATTTGGTCTTCTGATTCACGTCTATTAAAACATAATTAGGCTTTTAAACCATTCTAAATTCTATTAAGAATGTACTAAATAACTGACAGCTATGGAGATAACTGACAACTAGGGAAGTGACAATAACTTTTGGCATCATTTCAAAGGTTTTAGTAGAGTCATTTTAAGTCAGTAAAGAATAAATAAAATAAATGTTTGTTACTTCCTATAATATTATAAATAGATTTTTTAATACATAGCAAGGTAGGTAGTGTCTGAGGCAGGTGTGAGTCTGTAACAGATCACCAGGATTCTCATCCTATGGTAAGAGAAATAAGGATTTAGGTATCCGTAGGTAATCCGGGATAGTAAAGGGTATGAGAAAATTAGAAATAAGAGTGAAAGAAGAGAGGAGAGATTAGGTAGAAATTTGCGTGTGAAGCAAGATTGTTAATACACAGACAGGTGGTAATAGATAAGTGCACAAAACGATATCCGCAATATTTATCAAATTTACTTATAAGCGACACGCAGTAAATCGAAATTTTGAATTTTACGCGCAACCTGTTTCTTATTTTAAGGAATTTCCTTTTGTGGTCTCCGCGTCCGCTTCTGTTTTAACTAAATTAATTACATCGTCTGACGTGTTTCCCTAATGTGCGATAGATAGTATCTAATTGCACGGAATTGCACGTTCCGACGACAATCAATAGAGTCGTGTATTGATTAATTAATCCTTTTTATGTGACCTCGTAAAATTATCTTTAAACACAAGCGTACGTGTTTAATTTTATACTCGGTCTAAAATTCTACGGGGAACCGAAAAATAAATTAAATCAGCTTGGAGTTTGCGGGCGCTTTTCATAACCATACATCCTAATTTAGTTTTATCCTAACTTAGATAATAACAATGCCAGTTAATTCAATTTTTTTTTTGCGGGGATTGTTTGCTTCCTCGCATTCTGAAAGCTACCAATGTCGAACCTAAGAGTAATGTTACAAGCATGCTTAGCAGTAGATAGGTGCGTGTTCTTATGTACGCGCGTGAGATGTTATACTCCTGGAAGCTATATGTCCGTCTGTCTGTCTGTTGTCTGTCTGTCCGTCCGGCCGTCCGTCTTATTTTATTTTACGGCCAGCTTCAACCTGTTACTGTAGTGTTACAGTGATGCGCGCGCACCTTTTAATTTCACTCGCAGCTTCAACCTGTTTTACTTTTAGGTTACGCAGCTGCAAAATGTGACTTTTCTGATACAGATGCGCGCGCATCTTAAAATTTCACTCTCATCATTTTGTCATAACGCGCCTAAAGAAGTATTTCTTCAAAAAATCCACCTTTTGAATTCCTAACTGGAACCTACACGAATAAACAGCGAACCGTAGTTTGTCTAATTGTAGTAATAAACTCTATTAAAAACAATATTTCGTAACTGGAAATAACACTCTTCGACCAACCCACCTCGCACAAAATACATTACTTGTGTGCGAGCGTTTCTAGAAGACTGTGGAAATAAATAACTAAAATATTTATTACGGAGCGATGAAGAAACTACGACCTTATAATTTGTAGTTATTGCTTTTAAAGTAACTGAAAGTCCTTATTTCTGTAAAGAAAAGTTGTCCGAGAAATCATATTTGTACATCAGGAAAATTTTTCAATTTTCAAAAATATTGTTAAAAATAGAAAAAAAAAATACTAAGGCCCGCTTGCAGGCTACTCGTATTTGGACAACACATGGTTTTGGTGGATGATCTACTTAAAAAACTGCTTATGCCATTTAACCAGTTCAGCCACTTTTGCCAGTCAAAGAACTAAATTAACTTGATTGTTAAACATATCTATTTACTATTATCTATACATCCGACACCCTGTTAGGATATGAAGGTAACGTGTTAGAGCGAGACAGAGCATCCTGGAGGAACAATGACTTACCGTAGTAATCTGTGGCGTGTGTTTGTTTTGTCGGTACAAGTTAAGAAAATATAATAAAACAAAATGTAATTAAAGTGTGAACTTCAGAGACGGGTCGCTCGGTGATCGGGTCGCTCCGCCACTAACCCGTCAAAACTATCGTTGTAGAACTTCCACTATTTTTAGATTGTGTCAAGCCAGTCTAAAAGTTAATAAGCCATTGCGCAAGTAAGGTTTGACGTGTCTTAAATAGTAACTACCTAACTAAATGTTCAAAAACAAGCCAATGATGAACCGGTTCACATACACGAAGCGATATGAAGCGCTCTTGATTATTATAACTACATTTGCGTACATGTTCGTCTGTAGTGTAGTGTGCGTAGTGTGCTTGATTTAACTCACACATCCAATGGTTATTATAAAGTACCTAGTTGTTGTTAACACGCGAAGTAACGTTTAGTTAACGTTTTAATTCACACATATGTGGTTTGATAAAGTCATTTTATTATAAAACTAGCTTTTGCCCGCGACTTCCTCCACGTAAAAGTCGAAAATGGACTAAGGAATCACGTCCCATACAAACTTTAACCCCTTTCTCACCCTTTTAGGGGATGAATTTCGGAAAATCCTTTCTTATCGGATGCCTACGTCATACAAAGAACACACCCTCCAAGTTTTAGGTCTCTACGATCAGCGATTTAGGCTATGCGTTGATCCGTCAGTCAGTCAGTCAGGACAAAGAATTTTATATGTATAGATACTAGCTATCCCGGCAAACGTTGTTTTACCATATAAAAAAAAAGGAAAACAAAAGGAAAAATATAGATGTTCGATTCTCAGACCTTACGAATATATGTATTAAAAAAAAACGTACAAATCGGTTCAGCCGGTTAGGTGGAGTTTGGTAACACCGCGACACGAGAATTTTATATAAATAGGGACTAGCCGGTACACCAGCATAAGTACCGATCCCGTGGGAATATCAAAATACATATTCTTCGATTCCTTCTTCGATTAATAGACTATCCAAGTAAAAATGATTTTCGATTCGAACCAGTCATTCCTGAGATCAACCACACAAACTTTTAGTGCTCGCGTACGTCCTAAAGGAATCCTAATGCAAAGTTTCAGATTCGTAGCTGTGGTAGATTCAAAGATATCTAAAGGTTTTTCTCTTTTATATGTATTGATTCTAAGAGGTTCAAGTAACGGTATTTATTAATTTGCGAAGCATGTTCGACTATGTTTGTTTATAAATCATGTTGCTTCAGATGCGTGCGCACGGTCGAAGGATGAGTCTCCATTCAAACACCATAATGTAATAATGTAGACTGAAAAGAGAAACGTGACAGGTGCCGGGAGGTGTACTCTCCAAATCTCGGTATGAGAAATGCGCGCGGCACTCGACGGCATTACATAATGCAGGAATGTGTCAACGCTCGTCTATTCGCGCGACAGTACAGTTTTCAGATTCTTTGTGTACGTAATAAGAGGCAGTACGCCAGATGCTTCGAAATTTATATTGTACACAGCCATAACATACTTCACGGGTGCGTATTTATTATGTCGTCTTTCTATCCCGGTAAATATGATTTTCATTGTGCGTAATAAAGTCATAATAGAGGCGGCCGGCGCGGGACGGAAGGAAGGCCCGACCTTTCCTGTGGCCATAGCTCCGCCGGAATATTGCCCAGAACACGGACACGCACATACTACGCGACAATAATGAAATATGTTTATTGAATACTCGCTAATATACCTATATTTTCTCTTGAAAAGATCTATTTTCCGACCTTTTCCATTAAAATATAACTTCTCGAAGTACGTCTACAATAATAATGTCTGTAAAGAAAGTTCAGGGTTGTCTACAACTGATAACAATAGGCTTGGATTTACAATAACATTAAATTGTAAAAATATTATTTTATTTGCATACGCCAACGACCTTGCTATATAGGTTACTAAATAGTTACTACCGGCACCGGTCGCCTTCGTTCGTGGAAATTGTTGATTGTTACGAATATGTTTTGTTTTTCTTAAAAGTGCTGAGATGGAATTGTAGGTGAGATCTTTACTGATATTTTGATACGATTATTCCATGTCATTTCAAAGTTACACAAGTTTTAAATCTTAATTTTAGGATAGCTTCAAAACTATAGGGAATTTTTGGCTCAAAGTCACACCAAAATATCGGTAAAGATCTCACCCACAATTCCATCTCAGCACTTTTGAGAAAAACAAAACACATTCGTAACAATCAACAATTTTCACCAACGAATACGGCCGGTGCTAGTAGTAACTATTTAGTAACCTGTGTACCAAGGGCGTTGGCGTATGGACCTACCTTAAATCAAGTCTTTGAAATATGCCTTTAATAAAGCCTTCATTATGTATATAAATGTAATTAATTACTGCGCTCTAGGCACCGATCATAGTGGCTCTAGGACACGAGACTCTTGAGAATTAAACTTATCAATTCCATTAATCAAATTAAACGTCACAACAATTGAGTGCTCTTGTCTGAGGCAATCAATCGGTGAAGGGCGAAACTAGCGACCGATTGAATTAACCGTGCCCTCTTACCGGGGATTGAATGCGGACTACCTGTTTCTTAGTGGTGGTAATTTTTCTTGACGAAAAAACGTCATTTATTATACTAACCCCAGGGGTGAAGAGCGTTCCGATTTCGAGGCTTTAGTCTTGTGTTATACGAAATGTTCTGTTTTATTTATTCTCTTTCAATGTCGTTAATGAGGCGTGAAGAGGTATTTTAATCCCGACTAACGTTAAAGATACAAAGGTTTGTTTATTTGTCCATATTTCTCGATCGATTTGGCCCAATAGTGTGGTTTAAGACTAAGATTACTTCGATATCAATTCTACTCGAACATAGTCGAGGATATAAGCTACTAAAATTACAAATAACACTGAATATTTTTACCGTAATGGTGTAAGCAGATAAAAGATAAACGTGATCGTATATTTACACGTTGGTGACATGTTTTATACCGTGGGAAAGACAACAGGTTTCCATCGATGATACATACGGCGTACGCTATTAAGTTAAACACGCACCCCTTTGTGTTGTATGAGTTTTTTTATGTATTAAATAGCTAGGTAACATGTAGGTAACAATTGTTTTAATATATGGCTAGTATATTTGTATTTAAATTGTTTTGAAACCGTTATCTTCTATATATATAACATTCTTTGTCCTGATTGACTGACTGACGGATCAACGCACAGCCTAAACCGCTGATCGTAAAGACCTGAAACTTGGAGGGTGTGTTCTTTGTATGACGTAAGCATCCGAAAAGAAAGGATTTTCTGAAATTCTACCCCTTAGGAGGTGAAAAAGGGGGGCAAAGTTTGTTTGGGACAACGTGATTCCTTGGTCCATTTTCGACTTCTACGCGGACGAAGTCGCGGGCAAAAGCTAGTAACCAATATTTATTTATTTAAAAACACCATCAGCATGACATAGCAAAAACTGTTATGTTTTGACACCATCTTTATTATAAACAGTACCTTAGTTAAACTTTATAAACCTAATTGTTGTTCCTTCTAACACACCATCGCGATTCCGATAAATATTTTCACGGAAAACATTAAAACTAAGTACTTACAAGGCAGGTTGACATTTTAATACGTGTTTGTAGCAACAGAAGTCGCGTGTCAAAAGTTAATTTAATGTTTCCGTGACAGAATCAATTCGACGCGAATGCCTGTAAATACTGCTCATTCGATCCGTAGATGATCATTTAAATTATAATTACTGTTGAACGATTAAAAGTTAGCTTTCTGTGAATGAACGTTAACTGTGTTTCGACGTGGATTACCTTTTTGAACGTTTCCGTGACACACGATTGTTTGAGTCACTGGGAATAGACTCATTTTTAACTATTTACAAGCACGGGTCGTTATCGCGTTTTCAATTATCATTTTAAGGGGTTCCGTGTCCCAAATTCTGTGTCTCTGTCCGTCGTCTGTCTGTCACCAGACTGTATCTCGTGACCCATGGTAGCTAGAGAGTTGAAATTTTCACAGATGATGTATTTCTGTTGCCGCTATAAAAATAAATACTAAAACAAGAAACAAATATTTTCTACTTAAATATTTGTACAACGTGGAAGGAACTGAACCCTTCATGCGCAAGTCCGACTCGCACTTGGCCGGTTTTAAAGTCTTAGCTGTACAGAAAACAGAAATGTAGATGTCTAATAAATCATTGTTCCTTCAATTGTAGTACCTATTCAAAAGCATTTACCCACATCAAATGTAAACACAAAGGAAAATCAAATTGAAAATTTCCTTTTTTCATATAAATTTACGGTTTAAGTAGCATTCGATGAAAACCTTTCTACCACTTGACCCGTTTGAATAGAGTTCCCTACCAGAGCGAGGGGTGAGCGTGGCCGACGGGCACTCTGATCAATGTATTGAGCCACTACTCATCCGACCTCCTAACGCATCACCGGAACACCCGTTATTTTTAACCGTAGGAAATACCTGATATTTTTTACCAAATGTTTATTATTTACGTTGCACGCACACCGGTTTGATCGAAACGTGCACACACTCGATGAATATTCAGCGATTTCAGTTCATCTCTTTCCCACATTGACGTTTTTTTACATCGATATGGTTGTTGCCTGAAGGATATGTGTACTTTAAGGTACCTAACATACTTTATGTCTCACGGGAAATTACTACGTTTTTTTACCGGTTACCGATTCAGTTTATTAATAAAATAGGTATATAGCTATACATAATTGATTGAATGCTGGATTGGACTGAGCGTATCAATAAATTATTGCGAACAATCTGCTAATGGATACGAGGTTTAATTTTGTTCTTTTTAAATCTAAGCGAGTTTATTTGGTTTGGTTTCTTTCTGGTTACCGACAGTAACACGTGGTGCTTTCGATTGATTTAATGTTTAGCTGCTGGGTTTTTTGTGTTTTTACATAAGTTTTTTTAAGGAATTAATCCCATATTTCTTAAGTGTAAATAGTATGTTATAAAGTAAAAGATTTCGTGTTTGAAATACCGAAAATATTTTAACTCCATTTGATCAAATAAGCTATGTTTACCCGGAAGTTTCTGGGAATTCCATCGAACGGAAGCTACGTGACGTTTCGAACCGGTTATGACGTCAGCTCAATGCCATTCGCAATTCTTGCAACAATTTTTCGAAAGCTTTTACAACACTTTACTTGTTTCAAACCAAGTAAAGGTAAATTCGCTACGTTTAATATTTCCTTTTAAAAATAATATCAGCTTAGAGGGCCAGAACGTTCCTTAAACATCGTAAGTCATTATGTTACAGGGGAAGGAAATAAGCGAAATTTTCCCTAATTTAATACGCCGACACAGTTCGTTGACAAAAAATAATTTTTGTTGCTTTCTCCGTGTTTCAGTAAGACTTTAAATAATGGTTACGTGTGTAATACAAGGTACTTATATTATACTTTGAGAAAATATACACAAATAAATCAGAACTATTGTTAGAAGATAAACAATTCTATTTCTAAGATGTTTCTGAGCTCTAGTTTTGGTTTATCATATCAATGTTTATCATAAAAATAGAATAGTAGTAATACAAGTATTGTAAAAGATATTTGACATATAACTGGTTATCTTCTATATATATAAAAATGAATTGCTGTTCGTTAGTCTCACTAAAACTCGAGAGCGGCTGAACGGATTTATCTTATCTTAGTCTTGAAATGTTCGTGGAGGTCTAGGGAAGGTTTAAAAGGCAAGAAAAAATCGAATAACCGATATTCCCACGGGATCGGGACTTACGCGGGTGAAACCGCGGGGCGCAGCTAGTGTTAACATAAAAGCGGTTCGATCTTTGATTCCTAAAGTCGTGCGTGTTCGAATCTCAGCAGGCCGTGTGCTAATGGATTTTTCTATTAGAAAAATTATGTGCGCTACCTATCATTGCTCTTACGGTGAAAGTAAATATCGTGATGAAATCGTGACCCTGACAAATAAGTCATGGATAATGCCTGGAAGAACTACTGGTTCTTGATCGCCTCGAGCCAGCTTGATCAGGGGTAGCCCTGGACCGCGACCGATGGAGGGGGATGGGGGAGACCTTTGCCCAGCTGTGGGATACAAGCTAGGGTTTCGATAAAAAATAATCTGAAACGAAAAGAAGAAGCTTAATGTATAAGTAAGTAGGTATATAGCCTACATGTATTGTTCATATGCTCTAGTTCTCTAGAGACATGTGAGTGCGAGTGATGTGATATTCATTTATTTCATTTCCCGTGGGATGGTGACTGTATCCCGGCAGGAAACAAAGCCATTTCCCCGACACGGCGACAATCGCGGACGCGTATAGAAGCTTAGCTGTTACGTTTTACGTCATTGACTGTGTGTTTCTATCGACTATCTAGATGTGTTCATTCACACTATCGTACAAACCTACTCATTTTATACGTTTGTGTTTGTTTTATATAATTAAAATCGTTTAAGACCTTATAGATAGATAGGTAGATAACTTTTTTCGTACAACACAGGAAGAAACAGAACACTATATACACAAAGTAAAGTAATAGCTAGAAAGTATAAGTTGTACAAATGGGCGGCCTTATCGCTGAAAGTGATTTCTTCCAGGCAACCTTTGGATGGAGAAGAACTGATTCAGCTTTAATGGTAGGTTGTGAATTCACTCAAGCAGGATACCAAACTTATATATGGTTAACCAACTGTCAAAGTATCAATCCGATAAAAGAATATCAACCTTTGTGGTTATTTGAATATTTGAGTAAATGCATTTAGCGAAAATTTAAATTTAAACAATGTCATGTAAGCCGCCCTTAAATATGAAGGAATGAATTTTTGGACCTTCAGCGCTATTTCCTAAACTGAGGTAGCGAAACAAACGTAGTATGGCAAATCAAAGAATTTTCTTTGCAGTTTTCTACAATTTTTACCAGCAGATCTCATAACTAAAACTACGTAGAGCGAGTTCAAGTTTTTACTCACAGTACGAGGTTATAAGACCAAGATTATACTTATTTTGATTGAAACACAAACGTTATTTAATATAATGATTCCCTAATTTAATATAATGGTTCGAATTGTGAAAGAATTCCGGGAACCTACATTATTATATGGAAACGTTGAGATAAGGAAAAGGGAATCTCAATCTCTACAAACCGTATGTACAGTCGATAGAGCCGCGATGTCTAAGACGCCTATTCAAAATTCCTACTGAATTTGACGTTCGCAATGTTTATTGCCTCTGCCACACCGTAGGCGCCTTTTGTGAGAATCTTTTTGTGGTATAATTTATCTAATTTGGAACAAAGCAGATAATACTGGGACCTGTTCAATTCGATTCACATTTAAACGGCTGCTCCTTTTATTCTACATTTTTTTTTTTCAATTTTTCTTCGAAAAATTCACGTTGATGTGTCTAAAAGGAATCACAATAATCTGACAGAGGTATAATTTGATTCGGTAAACGTAGTTGAAATTAGCTAGTGTAATAATAACATTTCCAAAACCCCCCTGTACAAAGCCAAGTAATTCGTCGCGTTCCATCATGTTGTCCAACCATGCCGTTATCTTTCTAGGCGAGCATGCTACATCCTCGACCCCATTGTTGCTTCGGTGAAATGAGGTAAAATGCAAGCCTATTTTGTGTATAAAAATATATAAAAAAATTAACACCAAATTCATTTGCAAAATGAACCGACGAGGATGGGATTCGAACCCACGCGTGCAGAGCACATTGGATTAGCAGTCCAACGCCTTAACCTCTCGGCCACCTCGTCTTATTGTGGGGACGTGAAATTACTTACAACTTTGACTAGAAAAAAAAGGTTCTTGTGGTTAACTACATTGCTTTATAGAATTAGACCATATTAAAGAGTGACATAATTTATAATAACGTTTGTATTGGTAGAGATTTTTCTCATGGTTTATATATTATTTGAAGAGAAAAAGAGTCAGCAAGAAATATCTGTAACTACAGGAGCTACTGTCTGAAACTTTACATGGAGGTTCCTTTTAGGACGTAGGACAGCACTAAGATTTGAAAATTTAGCCTTTTAAGAGGTAAAAAGGGCTGATAAAGTTTGTTTTTGAGTTTGATAAAGTAGTCTGTAATAGCTATTATGAATTCTGTGTTGGTTCTTGCGAGCACGCGCTACGAGAATGCGCACTGTCGCTATTTATTCCTATTTTTCCACGGAATCGAAACCAACGCAGGTAAATCCGCTTGGCACAGCTAGTATATGCATAAATCGGTTCGTTTTACGTATACTTCGAAGAGCTATCGTGTTTTTTTATTCGGAGTTATTAGTACGTTCTAACAACTATTATCTATTCTGTGTTAATATATTGTAGAAACCAACTAAACCAATAAAATGGTAATAAATAACAGGTGGTGGTATTATTTAGCATAAATGATAATACTTAGGTATACAGGGTTATTGGTAATTATACTAGCAAGCCGTTGAGGGCTACTTCTGTGCATCTTAACAAACAACTTTTAATCTACTACTTTTGGAAATTCCAAAAAAATTAGATTTTTTTTAGGTTATGTAAATTCGAAGTACATCAGAATTTTTAAAAGAAAGGTCTTTCATACTAAGAACAGTAGATAAAATTTAAAAAAAAACAGTAAAATTTTAAAATTAATGACCTCTCCGTGTGTGGAACAGCTGATTTTCTGGTAAATTTGCAAAAAAATGTTCGAATTTCCAAAAGCCGTAGAACAAAAGTTGTTTGTTTAGGTGCGCAGAAGTAGCCCTCAACGGCTTGCTAGTATAATTACCAATAACCCTGTTTACATAAGTATTAGATCTTTTTAACTATGCCACCTGTTTTTTTTTTCAATGTCAACTGTTACTAGTTTCCTCTAGATCGAAATTTTTACATAATTTATTTGTAATTGATACATTTACATTTTAATGAAGTAGGTATTTGTTTGAAAGGTATTAGAAATGTGTAGATTAGGAAAATAATTTTGTACTAATTATCACTAGCTGCGACCTGCGACTTTGTTTCACGTAAGTTTTATCCGATGTCGTAGAATATCGGGATAAAGAAGTACCATGGACTATCCATGTACTCATCTAAATGAAGAGTCAACAAACTTTCGCTATTATAAATAATCCTTGGGATTTATTATTTATTTGTAAAACGAATATAAATATTTTTTATATTAGTTTTACAGACAAGAATTGAACCTGCAACCCCTTCAATACCGTACAGGTGCGTCACCAATTGCGCCACAGGCCACATGGCCAAATAAATCAAACATCTTGTCTGCAAAATTGTTTTTAATTTTTCTAGAATGCTAACTGCAGGCTTACGTACAATAATATCATTAAAGAAATGTAGGTATAGGGTTTTTGGCGGGAACGATTTAACAACATGTCGTGCTGCAGTTTTATTTTCATGAAACTTAGTTGTAACCCGAGTTGAATTGTATAATTCTGGTGGAATGTTATTCAATTTAGTTCTGTGAAAGTGCACAAGTGTAGTGAAAGTAAAAATCAGTGTCAAACATGAAGTTTTCTCGTTGCCTCCAAATCTCCTATTAAGGTTATGGTAAACTTGCCACCGCTTTACTGCCCCTGACTTGACGGACTATGACTGTTTCGAAACATTTTAGGCCCGATTTATAAAAAATCGGGTCATAATGTGTTGCAAAATATAACTTGACACTGGCTAAATGCACAAGCCGTGCGAAGCCATAATTAATAGAAAAAAAAAACGTTGGTATATTCTTCCAATCTTTTTACATAGTCAAAGAGCAAACGAATAATAGGAAAAGCTTTCCTAAAAATGTCCGAAGTCCTGAAAAATTCATTTATCTCGCCACCATCACCAGCCAATCGAATGTTGCGGAAATATGTAAAAAAATGGTGCACATCTAAAACGTGTCAGCCTGTCCTCGATACAGCTAACTTTTTCCTTTGTTCCCATTTATTTTACTGAAATCCAGTTTGTTAGTTCCAAAAACTGTAACGTCAAAAAGTAATATTTTGAAGTTACGTGTCGATTTCACAGGTAAAATGATGCGATCAGCAGGTCTAAAATAGTTACTTTCGAAGACATATCGACCCAAAACGAATTGGATTTTTATTTCGATTAATGGGCTTCAAGACAGCCTTCTTTGATTTTGTCTGTTTAATTTTTTACATTTTTAACATTGGTTCATGTAATAACTTTTTCCCAGACGCTTAATCAAAAATCGGAGAAAAAAAGGAACTCGGGATTGAATTCAGCTTCAATTTGAGCTATCAAGTACTACGGTCGGATAAAAATTGTGGGCTGTGGTAGTGTCCTTACGTCCTCTTGTCGTCGTTTATTTACTTTATTACATTTTCAATACTCTTCGATAGTTGCGCGTAGATTTTTTAAAATTTGGATTCGTTGTTTTTCAAAATGTCAACCTACCCACTGAGAAACACTGAAGTTTGACTTTAAATACAAAGATTGTGGGTTTAAATCTTAGCTTTGCACAAATAAATTATTTTGTTTAAACCGACCACCCTACATATTTCTGTGAACATGTAACCGTTTTATTGTTAGAAATATCCGAGATAGAAATCTTCGAGTACAATAAAAGCGTTTTAGAATCTGTGCGAGCACCTGTCTTCGTTCAAAAGCGGCAAGCACTTGAGTGAGACGTGCGTATTGTCCTGCTGGATACAGGGCATTACCAGAGCAACAATAAATGTCGAAGACAGACTACAGACTTTATACACTGAGGACTTATTGCTGACTTTATAAAAATTAATAGTACATTGTTATCCTAGGTGTGAAAGTCACTCATTGAGTCCCGAGACGGAGTATGGCGTCCGAACGTAGCGAGGGCGCTAATAGTTCGAGGGACTTAATGAGTCTTTTACCCGAGGTAAACACTGTGCTTTTCATTACGAATAATACATAAAATTCTTCATAATAACGAAAGTGAATGAGAGACTCCATACTACCTCTGGCAGTATGCATGAGCCGTGTGAAGCCATAATTGTTATTCTTTGGTGTTACCTAAAGCAAGGAGGTTAGTTTTTGAAGTTCCTAATGCGTAATGACACTGATACTGGCTACAAGCACATTGCACAAGCCGCGCGAAGCCATAATTTGAAATGACAGCTGTCAGTGAAAGCGATTTTCCCTAGGGCTGAAAGTCTTTCTTTCTACACGCTCTTCAGGCATCTTTAGACCTACTTTCGGAGTATGAGTAATGAAAAGTTTATTTCTGGGTACTTAGTCTGAATGGCCCAAATTGAGTTGACTTTGGGCCTTTCGAACGTAAACACAAATTGACTACGTTTCCAATTCCAAGATCAGTTCTCGTAAATTATATTGTAATACTAGCTGCGCCCCGCGGTTTCACCCGCGTAAGTCCCGATCCCGTGGGAATATCGGGATAAAAGCCTATATGTTAATCCAGGCCTCTAGCTATCTACATACCGAATTTCATTGCAATTGGTTCAGTAGTTTTAGCGTGAAGGAGTAACAAACACACATACACACACACAAACTTTCAAATTTACAATATTAGTAGGATAGGATACTCTTCAAAGATCTTATACTTACAATCATCAACAAATATATTTCGAAAAAGATTATTACAGGATTTTATGTTGATAAAAAACTCTATGGCCCATAACTCATTAATAGGTACCAACTCTTAACATCTTACACACGTGATAACTTTTAAACGAAATATCCGATTGAGATGAAACAAAAAGTATTTTACTTCTACATAAATACTCTTGATAACATAATGCTTAATTTTGATAAAGATTTAATATTACGATACATATTTAACGTAGTTTTTTCTTCAGACGATTTAATAATTATTTTGAACACAAAATCGGTTATTGTGATTAAAACATGATAGCTAGATATATGTTCTCGCGGACTTTTTTGTAGGTCTTAATGGGACCTACAAACCCGTAGTACATCATTTTGTTCTATTGTCAATAGTTTTTGCAGCGCACGCAAAAATAGGTTTTAGATTTTACACCTTGTGTTACAAAATAGCAATTTTACTACGGATCCCTAATTTTGAAAAAAAAAAACATTGCCTATAGCTGTCCTCGATAAATGGACTACCCAACACTGAAATAATCATTCAAATCGGACCAGTAGTTCCAGAGATTAGCGCGTTCAAACAAACAAACAAACTCTTCAGCTTTATAATATTAGTATAGATTATTTTGATTGCATTGCGATTAAAAAAGAAATACCCTCGAAGTCAGTTTTGTCAAAAAGCGGAGTTTGAGGGACTTTTAAGCACCTTCAGGTGATAAAATTTAATACCCAGTACTGTCAGGTTAAAAAGTTTATAAAATAAAACATAAACTTAGTGTTTTCTTAAGAGTTTAATAATTTTCTGCATAACCGCAGTCCTCGGTAGAGTTCTAAGATTACTATTATTGGAATATTAACATTCTAATAATTTTTGTTTGATTAATTGATGAGTTAGAAGACTTTAAACTTCTAGAATCTTGCTTGTGTTGAAATCATTCTTATAACAGCAGTTTTGGAGCTCTGCGGTGGGTCTGCGGCAGCCGACCGTACCTATGTCCTGAACAAAAATATAAAAGTACTAACTACTTTTAGGGACAATTTGATGGCAGAAGTTTTCTTGTTTTGTTCGCCTTCATATTGACTATAGGTCAGCGAGATATCATCGGCCGAGTAAAAATTGCGTAGTCTGCATTTGCTCTAAATGGAACGAGGCGGGCTCTACCTTGTCACTGCCTAGCGTACTATGTGACGTCTCACCTGAACATTCCACGAAGCTTTGTGGTTACTGTTTTGACGGGTAATTTCTTATCTTCCAATTTTGAATCTGTATCCTTAGATGATTTTCTCGGTATTCTTCCTAGAAACGGGATTATGTAAGTGTCTTCTTGTCCACATTGCTTTCTACTACTAGATTCAGAGAAAAGGCTTAGATATCTCATAGTAACTTCCCGATTTCGTTTGTGGAACTGGATATACAAAGCAACGCATGCTGGAAGAATATAAGGAAGTCACCAGAATACATAGACATACAGTATTTTCTTTTATCTATTTGCATGATCTGATTGTGATTTTTGATTTGATTTTGTGACTTCGGCGGTCTCTCCAGTCCTATGCCTGTAACTCTTACGGGAGTGCCATTACCGGTCTGCTCCGACTTCCGGTATCTCGGATCACTCGTGCAAGGCGATGGTGATATTGATCGGGACGTTGTACATCGGATTAACTCTGGATGGTTGAAATGGCGACAGGTCACAGCAACTACATGTGATCCACGAATGCCCCTTAAACTGAAGGATAAAATCTATAAAGCTGTGATAAGACCTGTCGTCATGTATGGATCGGAATGCTGGGCCGTGAAAAAGAAGGATGAGAGAAGATTGCATGCAGCGGAGATGAGAATGCTAAGATGGATGTGTGGGGTAACGAGGATGGATAAAATAAGAAATGAGTATATCAGAGGAAGCCTGAAAGTAGCACCAGTTACTGAAAAAGTAAAAGGGAACCGTTTGAGTTGGTATGGACATGTGATGAGAAGAGAAGAGACGCATGTAACTAGAAGAGTGATGAGTATGAATGTAGAGGGATGGAGAGGAAGAGGACGACCTAAGAAAAGATGGATGGACTGCGTGAGACAAGACATGAGAGAGATGAATGTTAACGATGAGATGACGACTAATAGGAGTGAATGGAAGAAGAAGACATACTGCGCCGACCCCAAATAAATTGGGATAAGGGCAGGAAGATGACAATTTGCATGATCTGATTGATGTGCTCTGACCTGCTGTTGTCTTCTTGCGACTGGACATTTTGTACAAATTAAAATAATATAAATAGTGAGTCGTCCTTCCAAGTCTTACATAATGAGTGTATACGTTCTAATCTCATGAAAACTGAAACGGAAAGCGAAGTGAATGAAGCCAAGGTAAATTTCCTTTTCCCAGTATCCATCCTAATTATCGTAATCCTAATAACATTACGTGTTTCCATTTCGGTAACACCACCGTTCACTCCGAAAGAGGAATATAATTTACGTCATCGAACAATTACATAACGGACCGAGTTATGCTGTCCTAGTACCTCGGACCTACCTACGTTGATTTCAGAGATAATATCTTTTACGTTAAGCACTTTGGGAAAAGCGAGCATTTTTTAAATAAATTTTTAAGTTATCTCGATGTTGGAAAAAATATTAAACGTGAAATTTAGTCGCGTAGTAATTGAGCAACGTTTAAATAGGGGAGGCGTTACAATCCTCGAGCAAGGGTCTAGGCTAAGCACTTATTAAAACTTAAACTACATCTTAGGGGCCGACCCGTCGAGCAAATTGTGCTCGTCGAATTAATTCAGCTTACATAGTGGCCTTAACAATAACTTGATGTCGTTATTATTCGCTCGACCGACTACGGTCGGTAGGAAATGAATATTCCTGTACTAATGGAGCGCCGTACTTACTTTCTTTCATTAAAACTTACATAATGCGCGCACAGGTCCGCCGCTGAATAATTACTCGGGTCCTTGTGTTTTGAATGATGGTTGTTGGCCCTACACGGGTACAACTACGCAACCCTTACAAATTGTACCTTCCATAATACGACCCGCTTTTCAACGTCATTATCACGAACTCGCTGACAAGATTGGCTTACCACTCTCTCACCTTAACACCTGTGTCTTTACACTACCATACCTATGTTGTTTATGGGATGTTCCCTCGCTATACTTGTGAGAGACGTCTATGAGGAATCCACTAAGATAATTATGCTGAGTTTTTCCCCAACCAAATAATATTGTATGGCAAAGTACTTACTGCTAATGTCTTTCAATATTTTACTTAAGGCGATGCGTACTCCACGTCACGCTCCCCGCTATATGTATTTAAGGGTAACCTTTATTTCCGTTCACCCCTTGCGTAACGTTCGAAAATATTGTGTGCTTATTCACACTTTTTTCTCGCAAACGATATTAATATGTAAAGAGCTATTCAAATAGAAATGAAATATGGTGGCAGGACTTGAGAATAATTCTTGCCTACCAAAACTGGAATCGTTTAAATTTCTTACGTATTCCCCCGTGACGGTGATTTTTTATAAATGATTTGCGTCTATAACCATAAAATATACAAATAATTATTTGACGACCTCTGTGGCACGGTGGCCAAACACCTGCCTACGGAGAAGGTTGCGTGTTCGATTCCATTTAAACAAATAGTTCTGAGTGGGTATTTTTCTATTTCTTTAGTTTGGGACTAGATGGCGCTGTGTGCCATGTCTGATAATACTTAATATTATTAAATATAGGTATCTGCTTGTTCTTTTATCTAAATTTTAATTTAGCTTCACGAATCTAAGCCGCGGGTTTCATGTACGAGCGATGTCAATTAGCGCATTTTATTTTGCCCTGCCGGCCGGAATTCGAACCCATGATCTTCAGAATTAAAGTCGAGCTATCTTCCGCTAGGCCAACACCGCTCTTCAATGTCTTAGCATTTATCATTTCCAATACAGCATAACAAAAGATTGCCCAACAAAAAAAGTACCATAAAACGTAACTACAACCATCTACAACTTAGTAAACGTGGCTCCGCATATATTGTATTATTATTTTAATAAAACTTCCTAATCCAAAGATGTATGAGTATTCTCTTTCTGAACGCATTGTTACGAGACTGCTCTTTGTATTAGTTACTAGCATTATCCTGCGGTTTGACCCTGTGTAAGTCTCGATCCCGTGGGAATATCAAAATAAAAAACACTATTAATACCAACATTATTGGGTACCTACTGAAATGTAAAGAAAAATTGCGTGTCGTCACGTTCCAATCACCTTAATTTCTATATTTCTAGCTATCTTCTTATATGAAAATCGGTTCATCAGTTCTGGAAATTATTCCCTTGGTGGGCAGACGATTTAATTACGGGAGTTTTTTGACGAATCGGGCATGTGACCGATCACTCTGGAAGTCTGTGGGGGAGGCTTATGTTCAGCAGTGGATGTCTGGTATCTAGCTTATATGATGACTAGCATTTGCCCGCGACTTCGTCCGCGTAGAAGTCGAAAGAATGTTTATGCAAAATTTAAAGAAGATTGGAACAAGGAATCACGTTGTCGCATACAAACTTTGTCCCCCTTTTCCACCCCCTAAGGGGTAGAATTTCGGAAAATCCTTTCTTACCGGATGTCTACGTCATACAAAAAACACACCCTCCAAGATTCAGGTCTCAGCGGTTTAGGCTGTGCGTAGATACGTCAGTCAGTCAGTCATTCAGGACAAAGCATTTATATGTATAAATGTATCATCCAAACATACAAACCTTCACCTCTTTACAATCTTACGATATTGGAAAGACGTAAAGTAAACTCAAATAAAGATATTTCAACATCAATGCGAATATGAATGTTCAAAGGTATCGGGGAAATTGAGTCTCCCATATACGTATGTCACGTATTAACACATATCTAAATTCTTTTTTTTTTTCTATATAGATGTTACAATACTGTATTACTCTTCGATATTTATATAGAGATTTTATATATCCACAATGATGTGTTCTTTGATAGTTTTGCCCCAGATGTATTGACGAGTTCTTTTCTTAAGGACACGGTCGACTTAGCTAGTTTCTGTGGTTCTGGGCAAGCCTAGTCCTTTTAATACATGATCCTACAGATTCGAACCTTCAACTTTAACCATATGCTCGTAACGTGAGTTTTGAAAATCAGGGGCCTAAGTCTGCTAATGCAATAGTGTTCTAATAGAGTGTCGATGGAATCGTTATAGACATTTAAGGGCAGGTGCTAATAAAGCTACCAAAAATCGACCTTTGTTTTAAGCAACTCTAAGTAATCAAATACTCTTTTTTTGTTATTTGGATATAAATGGATACTGTAGTTTAATAACCATATTATTGTTTATCGTGGTTGAAAACATGATATGAACAACTTCGTTCGATAAAAAAAATGTTAGAAAACAGAGAATTATTAGATCGTTTATCGGGTTTTATTCAAAAATAGTTAACGTTTGTTTCTAAAAATGAATCAAATGATAGGTTTTGACCTCTAGGAACTATATTTGTAGATAATAATGCTAAAATGTTTTGCATATCGGTCAAATATAACAGTTAGCACGTAGCACGCTACGTTTTTGAGGATCTCGATAGTTGTCAAAACGGTATATCGCTTAGCAACATATATTATGTTGCTAGGCCACACCAGCGACGTATCTATTACCATTCCATTGAGACTCCATAGCGATTCTATTGCGATGTATTAAAATTTTAGCAGAATACCAAATAAAGTCACAATCTCGATATATTATCAACAGAGTCTCGATGTAATGACAATGGTAAATCCATTAATGCAGAATAGCAGAATAAGGCTCCAGGACCCGCTCATCTCCTGGTACTTTAGACGTTCCACGTTAAAATAAATTAAACTTCATTTTCATAATAGATATCGCATAACAAAAATAAGTATCTTGACTGTCTCGCGTGTACTACGTCCCAGGCTTTCACCGCGAATGTTCACAGGTAAAGAGGCGGTGGTTGAGAGGTTTTCAAAGGAGGCCCTTAACGATGAGAGCTCTCCGTATTAGCTGCACCATGAATAAACTGTTACTACCCGCGGGAACGTAACCGTCAAATGATAAATCTTTGGCGAATATTTTTGAATTCAATTTATAAATAAATATTGCAGGACATTCCACACATCGCCATCTAGCCCCAAGCTGAGGGACTAGACTTGTGTTATGGGTACTAGACAACGGATATACTACGTATATACTTTTCTATTGTAAATATATACTTATAATACATGGAAACAACTAGACCACAGACAAATATCTAAGCATAAATACTTGTCTGAGGCGGAAATCGAACCCGTAACCCTGTGTTTGGCAGTCCGGCATGGTAACCATTGTGCCAACAGGGTCGTCAACTTACTTATTTACTTTTACTATCTAGTACTGGCGAGTTTAAAGTTACCAGCTTACCAGCGTATCCTGATTTATTTTATTCCTAAAAAGTTCCTAAATAATGACTCTGGAGTGTCTAGCTAGAGCCATACTTTTTTTTTTTTTTTTTGTTTTTTTTTTTGGAGTCCGAAAAGTAACGCCTGATTTAATCAATTATTTTTTATAATACTTTTTTTGACAAGTGTAGCTAATTCAACCTGTTTGTTGTTGCAAAGGATAATCAAGCTTAATAATCTTTCGTAAGCTATATTACTAATAAATTTAAATGAAATCGATTTTAAGGTGAAGTCGGACCTGAAAACCCCTAGCCCTTTCCCACGCACGCGCCGCGCGATGGCTCTATCCCTTTCCCGAAATGGCCGTTTTAACTGTTTTATGTTATTAAAAGTCTAACATCTATTTTAGTGAATAACCATTTTTGGCGGGAACGAGTTAACAATATGTCGTGCTGCAGTTTTATTTTCATGAAACTTAGATGTAACCCGAGTTGAATTGTATAATTCTGGTGGAATGTTATTCAATTTAGTTCTGTGAAAGTGCACAAGTGTAGTGAAAGTAAAAATCAGTGTCAAACATGCAGTTTTCTCGTTGCCTCCAAATCTCCTATTAAGGTTATGGTAAACTTGCCACCGCTTTACTATAGCCCCTGACTTGACGGACTATGACGACATTGACTGTATTGAAACACTTTAGGTCATAATTTGATGCAAAATATAACTTGACACTGGCTAAATGCACACGTGCGAAGCCATAATAAAAGAAAACAAAAAATAACCATCTGTACTACCTTATGGGATTTGATGTAAGGTTTGATGATGAAAATATAAATTTTGTACTTGTTTTTTCTTTACAATCGCCTTAAAAAAAACGTTTTTTTTTAGATTTTCACGATTTTTTCAATTTAGGCAAATCACTCTAATCGTGTTTCGATGTGTATGACAATACAAAGTATTTTTTTACCTTTACGACGGTAGCAATATCATTATATATGGATTTTAATGGTTGATACCCAAGAACTGTTTCTAAGACACCTTTCTCGTGCTTCTGGTCTTACCACCTCGTCTTAAAGTAAAAATATGAATTCTCCATGAATATTTTACTTATACAAAAGAAAAGTATTTATGTAGTATATCCGTTGTCTAGCACCCATAACACAAGTCTAGTTAATTAACTTGGGGCTAGATGGCGATGTGTGGAATGTCCTGTAATATTTATTTATTATTTTTATTTATTTTTCAAAGATACTTGTATTATAATGATTGATTTTCTAACTTTCAAACACATTTTCCTCGATTCCCATAAGTTGTGAATTTTGAATTGAGTCATTTTAATTCTCAGCATGCGATATGTCGAAGTAATGTGAATTTTTCAATCCAATACATTGTGTAGGGAGGTACTAGACAGGTACTACCACCGGCTCGCATCAGCTAGCGCCCAATTCGCAATTGAAATCCAATCGAATCCGTTACAAATATATAAAAGGTACCAATAGTATACTAGCCTATACTAAAGGCTTACATTCTATGTAAATTCTATAGCTTTACAAGTTTTATTTCGTACAGTGGGTAGTGCTCTTTTCAAATTCAAATGGATTATGTGCATCTATGATGTAGCATTTTTTTCTATACCGATGTATCTAGATGTGTTTTGTCTTTGTACGTTGTGCCGTATCTAAACTCACAGACTAATAAATCGATTGGAATCTATTTTATGAAGGTACGGCAAGATTTTAGACTTCTGCTTTAGTTAAAGTTTAAACTCGTGAATTTATTAAACAAAATTAATATAATGAAAACATGCCAATAATAGTAATTTTTGAACTTTTACCGGGGGCTGCAATTATGCAGCCGACTGTATTTCGACAAATTTTTCATTTGGAAAAATTGAGAGTAAGTATTTATCTAAGGGCCGGCTGCTAACAATCGAGTTGCGTCATGGATTTTTTTCCCGAACTTTAAACTAATATAATTAAATAAAATAAAAATTAAATAACATAAATAATTTTTTGGTTTGTTATATTGTGAACGCGACGAATTGACGAACTTCTTATTTTTAAAGTCGGTTAAAAAATTAAATAGCGTACGTATCTAAATAGTATCTATGTTATGACTTGAAATTGTAGAATTAGCAATGTAAGTAGGTAACTAGTTTTTTGAATACCTACTAATAATAAAATAGCGTTTAATTCTGCTGTTATCGCTTAAATTGCCATTGTGCGTCAATACACACGTATTTTAAAATTCTATAAGTCACGTTTTTTAACTGACTAATTCGTTAGTCTAGACTATTTTCATTGCTGAACGTATAAGCATCGGTGGTTCAGTGGTAGAATGCTCGCCTGCCACGCGGGCGGCCCGGGTTCGATTCCCGGCCGATGCAATTACTTTTTTTATATATTTTTTTCTGATTTAATTTATTACCAACTCCTTATATATTTTTTGGAACATGGCTTAAACAATACTTTATTACTCCCAAGTTGAAATTACGATGCATGGTTCGTAAATAAACAACAAGGAACAGTTGGTTTCCTACTTTATATTTATGTCCATTTGTTGTTCTAGTTGCAAAGTTTTTATACTTACACCGCAGCCGTTCGGATTACTTTTACTGTAGAAAACAAAATTAACAACACATTGTTCTTTCTCCTTTATTTTCCTTTTGATTTCAACATTTTATTTGATGTTAGCAATTAGCTAAATACGTAAACGTAAAAAGGAAGTTTTAGGGTAAATATTCGTAATGAAATTAGAAAAAAAGCTTAATGGCCGTTCGGGGGCGTTTCTTTGTTTACCTATAAGTACACCCTGTATAATGAAAACAACGGAGATTATCCTGTATTCCAATTAATTTATTAAATTTAACCTAACGCGGATGAGTATTGTGCCCATTATTATTTTCTTTATTCTTCGTTGTTTAACTGTAAAAGTATAATAGGGATTTTGTTTGCTGGTAGATTTGGCTTAGAAAAAATAAACCTACAAACACATTAAAATAGTAACTTTAAATGAATTAGCTGCGCCCGTGATTTTACCCGCGTAATTCCCGATTCTGTGGAAGTATTGAGACAAATGGAGCCCTTTCAACTAGGTTAAATAGTAGTTTCAGAGCCTTTTCGATTCGATATAAATAATAAAATATTGGTGGAGGTGATTAATGTTTACCAAAAATCATTTATTGGAGTGGTCTCTAAGGATATGGGTGCTTATTTTCTCAGGTGCTCAAAGTACACTAAATTGTTTCCTGTAATAGACCAATATATCAAATATTCGATCATATTTTGAATGGAACTCTGGCGGAGAAGCAGGCAGAGAGTCTTGCCTTCAAAACAAGCATCTTACAGCTTTGATCTCATCGTTGCTCTTTACCAGGTGAGATGACTTAGTGCCAGTAGTTCAATTTCTAGTTCGATTACCGGACTATTGCAACTTTTTAGAAATGAGATTAAATGTTAGTTCAAAATAATGCCATATTCCTATCAATGTACAATTGACGCTCAAAAGTCCACCGCGACCGTAACGTTTACAATCCTGTGCAGCACTATTTGAACATTATAACAACGTAAACCTGTGGATCGAACCCACGTCGGTTTGTGTAGCGGGTGGCGGCTCATACCACTCGGCCAACTAAAGACATAGCTAACATAAAATAATAATCACACTAAGTACTTTTAATTCAAGTATTTATGTTTGTGTGTAACGTCTATTAGAAGAAGGTCGTAAGTCTAATACTTGTTTATAGTAATATACTTACACTTACTTACTTGGTTATAGTAGTACACTGCTACTTACTTACTTGGTTATAGTAGTACACTGCTAATAGACTTATGACGTATACTCTCGGACAGTTTACCATGTTAGAGAGAAAGGAGCTACGATAGTTGATAATTCCCCTCGCTAAAGTCTCTGATAGTGTACTTATGACGCATACAGTACATCAACGCAGCTCATAATGAGTTTTGATTATAAATAAATAGGTAGATACGAAGCCAGATTACATATTATAGGTACAATATGAATGTCCCAATATTGAAACAAACAATGATGTCGTTGTACAGGAAACCCATTCGTGTACATTATTACGAGAGACATAACCGCGCGACATTGTTGTCAGAAAAATCATTACATAAATGCCTACCACCGAAAGCCGGCCCGACTGGAAATTGTTGACCTCATTAACCATTTGGCGATTCGCCAGATTGATTGTGTTTTGATTTTAATCAAAATGATATTATGTGTGTTCGTTTGTTACGATTGTACCTTTTATATTACGATAGACAGTTATCCTAACATTGAAATCACTATCTACACTAATATCGTTTTGTTTGTTTGCATTTAATAGGCTCCGAAACTACTGGACCGATAGTTGATGAAACTAGGTATGAGGATACATTGATTCATTGGGAGTGTTATTAATGCGACTTAGGAGGGTGAAACCGCGGGCGCACCTAGTCCCGTATGAAGCCAAGGCGGGTTTCTAGTCTATACTAATTGTATATTATAAAGCTAAATTTTGTTTGTTTGGTTGAACGCACTAATCTCAGGAACTACTGGTTCGAATAGAAAATAATGTATTGCGAAATTGTTCTCATTTAAAAGTTCTTAAAAAAGTCCCCGACAGCTTAACGTGTATCTTTTAAGGTTGACTCATAATAACCCCTTTTTATGGTACCATAAAAATTGTTCTAAAATAATTCATTATTTGCGAAGTGGTTTTTACCATGAAATATATTTTAGGAGGATTTTTCCTCAAATTAACGCAGATGAAATCGCGAGGCACAGCTAGTATTAGATAATTTGTATCATTCAAAGCGTAGGCGGTTCTATTTTGTGTCTTTTGTCATTGACGAGCTTAATAACAGGCTATTTATAGGTCTCATTAAAAGGCTGTCTGTCGTCAGTTGGATTACAGGGCCTTAGGGTGGGTACTGACCGGTGTTACGGAGCGTGGTATATCATCATGTTACGCATCAAGCATGTTACGCCGAATTCTAAAACATCGATGTAACAATCTTAATTGAACTCTGTACTCCATAATCACCAGCCAGTCTCAGTCAATATGGAACGACGTTTGTGCGAGCGCGTGACGACTGCAGCGTACTGACTGAACCGCGTAACACTCAAAGGATTTGCCAGATAACCGACAGCTGTAGCCGGGTGGAGCACTCACAGTGCGACTCGTTGCTTGTTGGTTTCCCTGTAACTCTACGTACTGACTGCATGAATGCTCACCGTGTAACATGTTACATTACACCTCGTAACGTCTCGGTCAGTACCCACCTTTAGAGAAAAGCTCCGGACGATGGGGCGCGCCGTATCCAGATTGACCGCATTCTATGGATTTAATTAGTTAATAGATAAACTATTGGGGTCTTGTAGTACCAGTGTAAAGCCGTTTCTTAAGGTGCTTTCTTCACTGGAGACCGTAGGGCTGGTAGTTTATTTTCCCAGCGTATTGGCCTAACGATCCAGAATTGGAACTCTGCCAGTTTGCTTGGGAACGCCTTGGAGGATAGGATTTTTTTTATTTTTAATATTTGTTTTTTTTTGTACCTATTGTGTTAAATTTTTAAGTGTGATATTTGATTTTTTTTATTATATTGGTCGCGGGAAGCCGTTGAATGCAGAGATCATGCGACTGATCACTCTGGAAGTCTTTGGGGGAGGCCTATGTTCAGCAGTGGATATTGTGGCTGATGGTTATGACGACCCAGTTGGCACAATGGTCCCTATGCCGAACTGACAAACACAGGGTTGCGGGTTCGATTCCCGCCTCAGACATGTATTTATGCTTAGATATTTGTCTGTGGTCTGGTTGTTTCTATGTATTATAAAAACAAAAGAATAGTATAATATACTAGCTGTGCCCTGCCACGCTTCGCTGTGGCACATGTCGCGGAAATGTGACTGATGCAAAAATGAGATAAAAACAATCCTTGATGCGGATTATACTCGTATTTCATTTCAGCTCGATCGGTGCAGAACTTTTTGAGTTTTTGAACACAAACCAACATAACATTTTTATATATATAGAAGATAGAAGATAGATGTAGTATATCCGTTGTCTAGCACCAATAACACAAGTCTAGTTACTTAGCTTTGGGCTAGGTGGCGATGTGTGGTATGTCCTACAATATTTATTAATTATGTTGTAATTGTTAATAGATTGGAGACCATTAAGTGATTAACATATCCAAAACTGGAATACCCATAACACAAACCGACACAGTAAACCAAAAGCTAACCTAACATTCCCAAACCACTTCAATTTACACAATGTGATATATAATAAAGCTTAGTTTCCAATTTGTATTTGTTCATGGAAATTAGTGTTCGCGCTTGCTCGGATCGTTATAGTTTTCATTTTGCTAAGTACCCGTCGCTGCTAACTATCACAGTTAGCCAGATAGCACTTGGAACTGCATCGTGGAGTGAATAAACAGTATATATTTAGAGTAAACTTGGTGAATCCGTGGTCGCACTCAGGGATACTTGCGACTTGCTAACATGAGATTATAGGGTGCTATACACTTTGTCTATGGTATCCATTATTCATTAGCTTTTATTTGCGACAACGTTCTCATTCTTGTTTAATTTTCCTAAATCCTTTTTTAAGTAAAAACTGGAGCTAATATTTAGGCTAATGTGACGTTCACAAAAATCCTGAAATGTTTCGTAAAACTAGCGATATTCATAATTTCAACTTAAGAAATAAGAATGAACTGACCGTGCCCGGTAGTAGGCTCCGGAAAATAAACAGGTCGTTTAATAGTATATGTGTGCTCTATTATAATAAATTACCTAAAGATGTATATGACATGTCCATTACCAGGTTCAAAACTTTTATAAAGCATAAATTGTGCAGTAAGGCGTACTATGATACTTCGTCTTACCTTAATGACAACAACCCATGAACGTGACTTTAGTTGCTCCATTTCAAATAATATTTTCAAATATTTGTACCTAATATTGACCGATCATATGATCACATGAAAAAAAACCCCCATGAGTTTCCTGAGCCTTCTTCTCGTTGGTGGGCGCGTTCCGAAGGCACACATTCTAACTTAGTTTTTAAGACGTTTCTATGCGGTCTTTGTACAAATGTTATAAAAAATTGTATTTGACTTTAAAGTAGGTATACCTGCTTGGAATTCAGTCAAATAACAAAAATATTCCAGAGGGAGCTAAAAATGTTTTACCATGCTGAGTGGGAAGTCAGTGTTCTTAATTCTACTCAAATGTACGTCTAAATGGAATAAAATACTTCTATTTAAAGATCTACCCACATTTATAATACTATCATTAGGGATTAATAGAAATGAAATTTCTCATTCCTTCGGCAATAATCTTGACTGTAGGTTTTGGAGCACACCAAGTACTCACGATTTTAAATGAATATATTTTTAAACATTTTTAAAAAGCGTCATCCAGTCCCAAGTTAAGTAACTAAGAATACCCATGTAATTATTTTTCTTTTGTAAATATATACTTACACTAACTAATATCTGTTTGAGTCGGGAATCGAACCCACAACCTTCTGTGACGCAGGCGGGTGTTCTCCCACAAAGGTCGTTAAAGGTTGAATATTTTAAATATCTAAATCTACATCAACATTTATAAAGAGGAAATATTTTTTGTTTGAGTTGTTTGTTTGTAACGAATAGGCTTTAAAACTACTGAACCGACTTTGATGAAACTTGGTATCAGGGTATTTAAATACATTGGGAGTAACATAGGCTACTTTTTATCCATATATTCCCACGGGATCGGGACTTAAACGAAAAAGTTCGATTGCCCTTCGAATAGTAAATATCACTTGTACGATTGTGCCAAGTTCGTTTGTACACACATTATTCATACATCGATTTACGTGAATGTGAGGAACTCTTGTGTGCTTTGCGTTAATTAATTAAATTGTCGAATACGATCACAGAGTTCGATGTGGTTCGACGTTTAAAATAATTACTCGACGATATGAAAATTACCATCGACTCTCTCGATAAAATCATCAAGTACCTATAGTTCAGCCTTTCTCAAATTGGGCGATAACGCCCCCTTGTGGGCGCTGCAGGCCTAAAGGGTAAGAGACCCAAAAAAATGGGTGCGTCTAGTACCACCTACTGCGCTCAGGTTTCAAGTTAATTCTAGCGGGTTATAGTAAAACTCTCGTTTAGATTGAATGTTTAATCTCCGCTAATATAGCTCACAATAATTCATTTAATTTTATGTTGTAGTGGTTTTTAAGAGGAAAGGTACCGACGCTCTCCCCATACAAACGTAGTCGACTGTTTCCTCCCTGGATAATGACACTATAGCAAATATTTTTGTTGCATAAAACTTATAACTGCCATGACCATGCCCCTATGTTTTGTTTTTTATCTTTTTAAACCATAATTTCTATGATGATTAGAAAATGAAAAAAAAAGCACATTTAAGACATAGGGGCATAGTCATGGCAGTTATAAGTTGGCATCGCAGAAACAGTCGACTACGTTTGTATGGAGAGAGCGCCGGTACCCTTTCCTCTTAAGTCGGTGATAAAATGGGGGCGCTAAAAATAATTTATTCTCAAAGTGGGAACTAGATAAAATAAGTTTGGGAACCCCTGCTATAGTTGAACATTGTCTTTTGTGCGAATTATTCATCAGATTTTTTACAGATTTATTACGAAATGTTTGCGTACGTTTGAGTTTACTGACTTCTCAGTCAATGGTTTTGCAAATATTACAGGGAATGAACATCAGAATGGACGGCACGTTTTTAATTACCAAATACAGACAACATTTTTCATTAAATTGGATAAGATTTACCTTTAATTTCGTACTTAAATGTAAGTGATTGATCTACTAGGAACTTCCTTCTATATCCATGCAATATTCGGCCATGCGCATCAATGGATTTTTCTTACGAAAAATTTATGTGCGCTATTTAGCTCTTACGGTTATCGAAAATATCTTTATGAAATCCGCGGTTTAGTTGGCTCTAGACGTATTGACGAGTTCTTTCTTCTGAAGACGGTTAACTAAGCTGAGAGGGAGATATAGGCTCTGGGCTCAAGTACTACAGCGCCCTGAATAGCAAGGATTGCTGGGGCTGTTTAAGTTATCTAGATCTGATGTAAAAGCCAATATTAGTCAGTTAAAGTAGACAGGATAGTAACGTAAACAAGTTCATATTTTTTGACGTGATTACTTCTTATAAATCGATGAACACCTGCACTCACAAAAAAGTTTGACGTCATGTCACGTTACCGTTATTGACAAGGTAACCATTGCAACAACGTATTAAAGTATAAAAAAGGGTAACGATACAAAAGATTTCTTATGACGTTATCACGTAAATTTATCGTCCGTAAACCGACTTTACAAACAACCATCTTTATTAATTTTTTTATAATAACAGTAATTATCCATTAATCTTATAAAATTAAAACATCACTAAATACACAAGAAAAAAAGTAAAAAAAACATCCTCAAGCGCGGTTCCTCAAAAGGCTGGCAACATTCTCACTCTGGATGGCCAGACTGACTCTCTTAGCGATAAGCCCTCCGATCACCAGAAATTTCCGATCACCCTATACAAGAGGCGCGCCCAGGTCCCAAAAAAGGAAGAGGCTTCGGAACTCCAAGATCCCAAACTCTCCATCCCTATCGGGACGAATATGAACCTTGTAATTTAACTTGTGAAATAATTGTATTATAGATACAAATTTAGATAAATCTATCGATACATAGGTAGGTAGAAGTAGGACGATATTGTCGCGGTCTGATCGAGAATGTTCGCTAATGCCCCTAACGTTAAGCCTCCAGATAATCTGGGTAAAGCCCTGAAGTTCCACTGTTCGACCGCCCGCCTTTGGGTTGCCTATTCCCAACTTGTAATTTAATTTCAGTATCTCTTTTCACAACATTAAATAATTTATTTTTCTATTACTAAAAGATTATCCAACATTCTATTAAAATAACTAAAAGCTTTTTATGGTAACGAGATTTTTTTTTAAGTTAAGTAAAATTTACTAATATTCTTAAGTATACTTCTGAGTAGGTATTTTTTTGTATTGTAATATGATGTAAAGATATCATGTTTAAAACATTTCGAAGTTGTTTCAATTTCTTTTTCATTGTTTAGATTTTCCGTTCTCCCGATGTTGTTTTCCACTTGTTCCCGAGTAATAAAACTTGATGCTTTCGCTACACAGAAATTCCTGTAAAACATCAAAACAGGCGCATAAATCAACAAAGTCTGGACGAGAAGCGGAAGCTAGAAACGTTTCTAATAAGGTAATAGGACATTCCAAACGTAAACGACAAACGTACACCAACGAAACGCATTACATCAACAGCCATAGATAAATATAACATATATCCTGAATTTCGACACCCGACACATGTTTATAATAAAAAACGTCGCCCCCCATAGTCCCATCTTTAAGAATAAAAAACCGGCCAAGTGCGAGTCGGACTTGCGCACGAAGGATTCCGTGCCATGTTATAGGGAAGCTTCACAATTATATTTTTTTGTTTTTAGGGTTTTTTTTTATATCCTACTAATATTATAAATGTGAAAGTTTTAGTGTGTGTGTGTATGTTTGTTACTCCTTCACGCTAAAACTCCTGTACCGATTGCGATGAAACTCGGTATCTAGATAGCTGGAGACCTGGATTAACACATAGGCTATTTTTTATCCTGACATTCCCACGGGATCGGGACTTACGCGGGTGAAACCGCGGGACGCAGCTAGTTAAGCATATGATAAGTCAGCGTATGACAACTATCACACAAGCCTGATGGCAGGTGACGATGCGGCCTAAGATGTAGCACGCCATCATAGAAGATACCTATTCACTCGCGACTTGAAGATCCCAAAATTGCAAGCAGGCAACTGATTCCGTTCCCTTCATTAAATTCCTATTATTATATTTGTTGTTAAAGCGGCAACATAAATACATAATATGTGAAAATTTCAACTCTCTAGCTATCACGGTTCATCAGATACAGACTGGTGACAGACAGTGAAGTCTTAGTAAAAGGGTTTTTAACCTTTGGATACGGAACCCTGAAAACGTCACCCTCCAAAGTCCCATCTCTGAGAATAAAAAAATAACGCAACATTAGACGCGATAAGTTCCGAACGCGAGTACTATTTCCTTCACAATACACATAAAATGAGTACGATAAATATAAGTTATGCCGTGCGTTGGACCGTGTTCGGTTAAGGGTTCTGTAGATAATTCCTCAAATATATCGACTATAAAGTGATGATAAGAGACGATTTATTATTCCACTCGAAATGAATGCTATTTATTTGATCTGAACATGAATCTGGAGGTGAAAGGAGTAACGCTCGATTAAGATAAACATTTTCGAATCAATCCTTATCGCGGGTTGGCGAGGTCCCCTAGCCAAGAAAAAATGTTACGCGTTACGAAAATGTGAAACGAAAAACCATAAGAGACACTAATTTTCCACATAGAACTCCCAAATATAAATATACTAGCTGCGTAACTTCCGATCCCGTGGGAATATCGAGATAAAAAGTAGCCTATGTGTTAATCCAGGCCTCTAGCTATCTACATACCGAATTTCATTGCAATCGGTGCAGTAGTTTTAGGGTAAAGGAGTAACAAACATACACACACACAAACTTTCACATTTATAATATTAGTAGGATTCTATAGAAAAAGGCAATTAAGGGAATTCGTTCTAAACGCGTGTCTCGCGACACAATTTTTTTGTATTATGTATTATTTTGAAAGGCATTTTACAAATTGCAGAATCTATAACAATATTTAAATATCGAAACAATGTAAATGGTGACGACTTTGAAAAAGGTCTACTGGAAGTGAGGTTAACCTATTAGTGTTTGACTTCTGAAACAAACTATGAGCACGGAATCAGTGCCAAACTAAGCCCGTGCCGGTAACAGACACGGAGCATGCGGCATCGAATTATAAAGCTACCTGTTTACCTTCCGAACCCTAATAACCCTCGAGGGGAACGAAGCAGGTGCGTCGAAGGCGAGCCGCGGCCGAACTCGTGGAAAAACTCATTCGTAAACAACAAAAGGAGAACCGCTGATATAACTCAAGGGGGGGCGGGGCGGAGACGGGCAGGTGTTGAGTTAAGATAAACTGCCGACGTTATACTCTATCTCGTGATTTAGATATGACCTGAACGCAATCTGCATTACTAACTCGCCTTAGGGGTTGTTTCTTTCTCTTATTTTGTCTTAACACCTGTCCCGTGTTAGACGGCAAAGGTTTAAAGATGCTTTTTAGGGTTCCCTCCCCAGAAACGGGACCTATTACTAAGACACTGTTTGGATGTCTGTCTGTCACCAGGCTGTATCTCAAGAACCGTGATAATTAGACAGTTGAAATTTTTATAGATGATGTATTTCTGTTGCCGCTATGTAACAAATACCTATTAAAAATGTAGGTATATATTTTAGTGGGGCTCCCATACAGCATGGTACGGAACCTGCGCCTGCGCGAGTCCGACTCTCACTTGGCCGGTTTTTATACTAACTGCCTAATAAAGCGTAGAAGTGAGGGATGTTTTTAAAAGGAACATCGTATTTTACAAAATGATGATGCTCGGAAGCCGTTGCGCACACTCAAAGTTTTTTTTTATGCAAATTAATGACACACTCGAGTGAGTTTAAGGTTACATAATGCCACCTCACTTTTGGTTCATAAAGCGTATCGTTTTCCAGTGGGAACTTTTAATAGTGGTTGGCACTTGCACGGCAAAGAAGTTAACGCGGCGACTCGAAAGCATGCGGGCCATTACTTTACCGAACTACCGAAAGAGTTAGTTTAACTAGAGAAACGCTCAGCTAAGAAGTTTAACCACGTGTAATAAATACCACAAACTTAAACTTAAAGTTTGAAATTTTCACAAGTAAATTAAACTTCAAGTTTGTTTTTATTTTTAGTTTACTGTGCGATGAAGAATTTTTCCACAGAATTTTGGTTTGTGCTTTAGAACTATATTTTTACTTATAGTACGTACTACTTATGAGTATTAGATCTTTTTAAAATAAAATCCTTTTTAGAGTTCTCTGTAGAAAACTACTTATACGTTGAGTAACAGCTTGAACCGTTTATAAACCGATAATAGAGTCTATTCAAAAGCAATTACGGTTTAAGATCTCTAGCTAGTTTTAATTAACACTAGAACGCAGACAATGTCGGTATTGCGGGGAATGTTCAGGTAATCAATGACAGGACCCACATGGCCTATGGATCGGGGTAGATTATCTTAATGGCGTAGCAGCGAAGCGTACGCAAATTATGTATTCGTGAGGCACAATCGAGCCAAATGAGAGGCCAATCAACGTGATGTAAACGGCGCATTGACAGACGTGACGACAAACGGAATCGATAATTCGTACACGATTTGTGGATGTCAACGAAATAGAAACATGCATTCATACATGAATAATTAATTCATTTCTCTCTAAGATATTCTGCTTCGTAAGGAATCTCTTACAAATATATATGAATAGAGAAGTGTATGCATTGAGTCGTTCGTTCTGAGAAGAATCATTCATTACATATTCATGTATTTGATATTTTATTCATTAAATACTAACACTATAAACGCATTAGATATTTCATAGAAATAATTCGAATTACGAAGCCACATGGGCTTATTGAAATTATACTGAAAATTGTGACATACCAAAATTCCTCGATGACATAAAAGTATTTTAATTTAATTATTCATCCCATTTTCCGATAAATAAACCGAACACAATAGTAACCTTTCGCTGAATAGGCTTGAAATAAATAAAACAAATGTTTCTGCATTTTCAAATAGGTTTTCCCGAGAGATATTCGATGAGGTGCTGCGGGGGTGAGGGATGCATTCATCTCGAATAGGAGGCGCGAACGACCTATTTTTGTCACCCCCTCTCTGGGGTTGATTGGCTCAATCAACCGCTCAAATGAGACCTGCCCGCGGTGCCGTTTGTTACTCGGTTGAGACTTTTTGCGTTTCTTCTAAATGATCATGCAATTTCTTTACACTTTTATTCCCTCCAATGATTTCTATGGCCGCTTCATTGTTTTTTTTGTTGTTTTAGTATTAAGGTTTTGCTTTATAAATATAGGTATAAAGGCTTTTGTTTTTTAAGAATATTTAAACCTGCGTCTGATCTCTACCTCATCTGATGATAGGTCACGATGTGGTAAAACGCTAGATTATTTTGCGCCATATTATAGGCTATATTTTGCATTCATATTCTTTAACACTTTCTTTGCCTTTCGTTTCCCGTAAGTACCAGTGGCACAAGATTACGTTTGCCCCATCTCCAAAATTTACATACAAAAATGTTTTGCTATCAGTGTGCAGTCATAGCTAAATGGATCCAGATCATATAGCTGGTCGTTTAATAATGTAACTGCAGAATTGCAGAGCTCAGGTGCTTGTATCCAATCGTACGATAGCTCCCTGAAAACGTAACGTATATTTCATCTAATACTTATTTCTAAATAAGTAAAGTGAATATGTTTGTAAGCCGTAATCTCAGGTGTATTTTGATTAAATCCTGGTATTGAATTCCTTTTATATACCCACTTAATTTTAAATAAAAAAGGTACCTTACAAATACCTTAAATCCTGGAAATATTTCAAATATTTCATCTTAAGTATTTAGGTACCTACTTGCTCAAAAGTTTAATATATTTTATTTACGAGCCATAAATTATTTATGAATTTGTCGCAGATTAAAGTTTATAGGCTAAAATAATTGTCGTATACTATACGGACTGACTATTTGTCGTAGTTTTATTAGTCGTTGAGTAGCAAATGTACAAACATTAACCAAGCAATCGGATAATATTAATAAAGCAATATAATTGTTATGGCGGAACTAAATAATTTTAGGTTTAGAGAGAATAATTCCTATTTCAGAGCTTTGTATTTTCGCATAGTAATTTACATTAGGTTATTGTTAAGTAGTTTATGGTCATAATGAAGTAGCTAATATTTGCATGAAATATACCACTATCAGCGGTAAGACCGCCTATTGTACCTTATTAGGTTTAAGGTTTATTTTAGATGTATATTTGTTTGTGTGCTTGTACAATAAAGCTATCTTTCTAATATTTGATAAGCATAAAAATAAGAATTACTATTTTAATCGTTCTGTATTCAAGTCTTGCCAGGTATAGTTATAAAACATACTATTAACATTCTTATTAAAAGAAATATGCGTGTATAAATATTACCCGTTTTAATTTTCAACGAACAAACAAAATATTTTGACATCAAGTAAGCATTGAAACAGCGGACTGACAGGCAGTGCAACATATTAAAGTTTCACTTGTCAATAGCATTCGCGTTTTAACAGCAAGAACAGCGAAACCTATTCGCATACATTTTATATTTGAATGAATAGAAATACCTAAGTTCAAACTAGATAAATTTACGTGATTCCCTGAGTTTCTACTTTCTTTATTGTACCACATTAAACCTTAATTCTAACATAAACTCCTGTTACAAAAACAATATTAAACCTAATAATATGGCACAATGGGTAGCCTATTATTATTTATTTATTTAATATTATAAAGCTAAAGAGTTTCTTTGTTTGTTTGAACGCGCTAATCTCAGAAACTACTGCTTCGAATTGAAAAATTATTTTTGTGTTCGATAGTCCATTTATCAAGGAAGGATATAGGCTATTTTATATTTCGATATTTCCACGAGATCGTGAGTTACGCGGGTGAAACCGCGGAGCGCGCCTGCTATAATAATATCAAGTAATAATAATTTCTCACAGGAAATAACGAAGGTGGTTCCATAGGTGTTCAAGTGAGCATTAAAAATCCAATTAATCTATAAACCAATCACGATTCCCGTTATAGGTGCCTTTAGCTGAAAATTTCATAGATCGTTTATTTTTAGTTTGAATTTAGTTTCCGTTTGACCGACTTACATAATTGGCGCTTCTGGTCAAGTTCGGTGGTATTGAAGTATAAGCTTCTTGAGCTCAAGCTCGCACTTAGGACGGTGTTAGGAGCTTAGACGTCGCTAAATGACTCCAGACTCGTTAACTCTACCAAAAGATACGAACTTTTATATTGGAATAAGTAAGAACTTTTGCTAAGTTATTTCCCCTTATAGCGGGAAAAGTGTTAATCTGTTAATGAAGCAAATATTTAATGGAACGTGTCTCCTGTTCGCAAAACGCTCTTTGACTGAGGATCGAGGTCATTAAATCTAAACATATAAAATTCTTTGTCCTGAATAACTGACTGACTGACGGATCAACGCACAGCCTAAACCGCTGATTGTAGAGACCTGAAACTTGGAGGGTGTGTTCTTTATATGACGTAGGCATCCGATAAGATAAGGATTTTCCGAAATTGTACCACTAAGGGGGTGAAAATGGGGGGGGGCAAAGTTTGTATGGGACAACGTGATTCATTGGTGCATTTTCGAATTCTACGCGAACGAAGTCGCGGGCAAAAGCTATTTAAATATATAAAAATGTAGAAACAGAAAATATGTTCTACATAGAGAATCGAATCAGAAACCTTCTGCGTTGCAGGCCGGAACTAGCCTATAGCGTCACGAGGTAGTTAAATAATAAAATTATAGTTAGTGACTTCTTACTAATGTATTTCAACCATTAACATAGGTATTGCACGGCAAAACTTTAATGTTGCGGAAACTCCGTACCAGGTACAATCTAACCTCAGTGAAATTAAAATAATTGTTATTCATAAAATAATTAACATTAAATGCGAAATGGTAGTATAATGATTATACTATTTCATTGTTTTAAAGCACCGTAATTGGTGGTAGGAATGAGGCAGGATTTTGTTACGCAATCGTCCGAACTTTGCGCTTGCGGTTAGTAATAGACAACGAGCAGGATCGTAGCTTTCATCCTGAATGGAATAATATTGTAGGACACTTTACACGGCGTCATCTAGCCCCAAACTAAGCAACTACGCTTGTATTATGGTGACCAGAGAACGGATAGGATATACTTAATATCCACACAGAAACACCAGGATCAGAAATAAAGATCTGTACATAAACATTTGCTTAAGGCGGGAACCAACCCTGCAACCTTCTGTTTCGCAGGCTGGTGCTCACCCGCTGTACTACAGAGGTTCAATAATGATTATAATATTGTCCACTTTAATTAGGGAATCGCATAAAGTAGTTTTAATATGGTTTATATTTATTTTTGAAATAGTTTTATGTTCCATTACCATTTTCTTAAAAGGGTTTTGGGGGCTAGAATTTTTAGAAACCATTGGAGCCTCGGTGAGATTCTCCGCTTCACCTTAGTGGTGCGTAATGCTTCTTTTGTCACGGAGTTTTCGCGCATTTTTTTGATGTATTGGACAATATTGATTAAGTAGATCAAGGTCACGCGTAATATCTAAATCATCACAGGAATTTTATAAATTTTCACTTTTTAATGTATATTGTCTAGATTATTAAAATGCTAATAGCTACAAATTTTACCTGTGTTAAAGCATTCTTGTTTTTACCATACGACCTGGAGCCAGTAACATCGGTGTTTGACCTTAATTACGTTCCTGACCTTTTAGTTCTTGTCGGTGAGGTTATTAGTGCAAAGGTCATTTACAAATTGCTGTTCGCTAATGTTTGTTCTGATATGATTTTCTAGGGAATATACGTGTGTTTGCCATCTTAAGATGGGCTCAGTCAATTATTACGAGCTAACAACTAGGTACCATTAAATATTATAGCGAATCGGTAATTTTACGAGAATCCGATTCAATTGATGTTTAATATTAATGATTTTGATTTGTTTCATTTTATACCATTCACTTTTAAAATCACTTAAGTATTTTAATTAACTTCTATTAATTACTAGCTGCGCCCCGCGGTTTCAACCGCGATAGTCCCGATCCCGGGAGAATATCGGGATAAAAAGCCTATGTGTCAATCCAGGTCTCCAGCTATCTACATACCGAATTTCATCGAAATCGGTTCAGTAGTTTTAGCTTGAAGGAGTAACAAACACACACACACACACACGCACACACAAACTTTCACATTTGTAATATTAGTAGGATAAAGGAGCTGTAGCGCTCATGTTTCTGATCACTTTTTAATTTTCGGAGCGAATCATTGGGGGCATGCGCTTGTAATGATAAAGCTATAATTATTTTGACGACCCAGTTGGCCCAATGGTCACTATGCCGGACTGCCAAACACAGGGTTGCGGGTTCGATTCCCGCCTCAGACATTTATTTATGCTTAGATATTTGTCTGTGGTCTGGTTGTTTCTATGTATTATAAGTATATATTTACAAAAGAAAAGTATATTAGTAGTATATCCGTTGTCTAGCAGCCATAACACAAGTCTAGTTACTTAACTTGGGGTTAGATGGCGATGTGTGGTATGTCCTGCAATATTTATTTATTAATGATAATTTTGGCCTTTTACATCTAATTCGATGATTTATATGGCGCAAGTAACTTTAATCCATGCTGTTGTACCTTAGACATTATATCTTCTTCTAAGCTTAGTCGACACAGGACGTCTACTGCTAAACGTAGACCGTCCCCAAAGACTTCCAGAGCGATTCGTATGCATTCTGCATCCAACGACATCCCGCGATCTTAATTAAGTCTATCTAGTCGGAGGCGATAACACGCTGTGTTTTTCGGCACGTGATCTCCAATCTAGGACTTTTACAACGATTATGCAACAAAATACATACAACCGAATTGAGAACCTTCTCCTTTTTTATGTCGGTTATAAGATCATTTTATATCCATACGTACTAGTAGACTGTATTATTCTAGTAGGTATGCCTAAACTACGGATGACCGATCGCCATAATCGATCTAACAGGAATTAATCAAAGTCTTACCGACGGCTGACCGCCAGTCGCCAAAAGGAAGTTTAATTGCGCACCTATCTGTGGTATCCATCAATTCTGTGCACATTGCCCGTTCAGATTCGGGAATAAAACCCGATGTTCAGAATGCGAAGCGATTCCCGATATCTGCCAGTCGCAATGTGTCATACAATCGGACATACGTAATGTTATTCATAGTATACAGAGCTGTGTTTGATAGCCGAAACTTTGTTGTTCTCATCTATACATATAAATATCTTTGTCCTGAACGACTGACTGACGGATCAACGCACAGCCTAAACCGCTGATCGTAGAGACCTGAAACTTGGAGGGTGTGTTCTTTGTGTCGTTTCTTATCGGCCTTACCGATATGAAAGGATTTTCTGAAATTCTACTCCTAAGGGGGTGAAAAAGTGGGACAAAGTTTGTATGGGACAATGAGATTCCTTGATCCATTTTCGACTTCTACAAAAGCTAGTTTCTCTATATATGAATCGAATATTCCGGCAATACCCAGGCTACTAAGATCGTCTTGTATGATCTAGAGTTCATCAACTCGTAAGTGAATATATTAATATTCAAAGACTTTTTGGACGTTGGAATGCTACAAGCAGACCTGTAATTGATATGGACAATGTAACCTTTGATCAGGAGGGAATATATTTGCTTCTTTTATTCTGTACCTTAACGACTCACCCGGCACTAATAAGACACCTTACACAGGGGTTAGTTGGACTCTGATCAAACACAAGCACAATACTAGCATATTTGCCGATGATACAAATATTTGTCCCTAGCAACGCCAAAATTGACCCGCGAACCCTCGTTTCGGCCGCCTGATTGTTATGTACGTTGTACGAGGAAGTTCTCTCAGCAAATAGATGTCACTAGTGTGCACAATAGACCATAGAAGGTTAATTTCTTTAGGGACAGATATCGTTTGCTTCTTTCCTCTTTTCACCTAAAAGCAACTGTAACAATTATTAGCCCTAACGATAATACACCGCAGCATATGGTTATAATTAATAACTAGACTGGTTATTGGTTTCTTTTATTATTACAATCTTGTGCTACATACTTGTAAATGCATATAGAAGGGTATTGAAGTGCTATTGAAAATGTCGTCGAAGGTCAAACGATTTTGACAATTTTCTCTGAACCAATTATACTCGTACCCTTTTGGAGTAGGTTCCACATATCTCCATATATCACACGATGATCACACATAGCTCGGGTAACTCGGTTATACGAGCCAACGCGACTGTTAATTTACAAGGAGCCTTACAAATTAATATCTCTGATTCGGAGTTCGGACCCTTGTCAGCGGCTGTACCAGACCCGTCCCTTGGAAAGCTGAGGGAAATATGACCGAGCCTTGTTATGTTCGATATTAAGTGTAGGTACGACTGACTTAAGGCAAATTAAGGTTTCTGATAAATTTACTTGAACTGAAAGTTCGTTCCTATTTTTACGGACTAACAAACGTTAATTTTATTTTCAGCGTTTGTTAACATTATATTAAAAATCTGGTATTATTTCTCGAAACCATCTTTGATTGCAGATTAATCTAATTGGTTCTGTTCTCTCATAATTTTAAGCTGGTGATCTTATCTTAACTTAGATGCTCTGTTACTTAATATAGAGTCCAAAAAATATATTGAATATCTGTCCAAAATAACGCTTAGAATCTACTCTTAGAATATAAGCACAGAACGACAAACATACTTTATTCTAATTCACTCTGATTACGTTTTGTTTCGAATTTATTCTGCTGACATTTCGATGGTAGAAAACACAGCAACTGTACAGTAAATTAAACATACTACAACCATATTTGCAGTACTTATCCAAACGACTGGACAAATATTAATCCAAATATTTGACTGTAACGGCCTTTCTTTACCTTCAAAAGTATTCATCACAAGAACTTTAATAATTCCATCAAATCCCGACAATTGTATGAAATCAAATATTTTCTAATATTCGGGTATAAGCTGTAACAGAGCGAAGATCAAAGTACTTCAAAGAAAGTTCCAGTCGGGAGTTGTTTTGTTGGAAAACAATTTGAATTATGCTCAATGACTCGAAATCCTTGGATCGTAATAGGAGTCTCACTGTGCTAGCTAGTTTCAAACTTTGACAATTAATTAAAAGTTTTAAGAAACAGTCCACCTCTTGCCACCCTTTGCTGGATCTGTCTAATAGTAACTAGTGGTTTGCGGTTAGTTCTTAACTATCTATCGACTGTGTTCGATACAGGAATGAACTTTCAGTTTAGGAATGTTCTTCGACTTCGTTGGCTTAGAAGTTTGTCTTACTTCATTGGCTACCTAACTCTACGAACAGCAGCTTATTTTAACTACACGAGTGAATATCCTTCTAAGACATAAATGCAGGATTTAATTAAGCTGAAAGCATGTATGTAGTAGCAAGCTTTAACAGATCGTACAAAACGTTTACTAAGGAAAGTTACCTGCTGCCACCATACTTATGCCAAATAATTATATTAAATACTAGCTTTTGCCCGCGACTTTGTCCGCGTAGAAGTCGAAAATTTGAAGGAGATTGGACCTAGGAATCACGTTGTCCCATACAAACTTTGCCCCCTTTTCGTAGAATTTCGGAAAATCCTTTCTTATCGGATGCCTACGTCATACAAAGAACACACCAAATCCAAGTTTCAGGTCTTTGCGATCAGCGGTTTAGGCTGTGCGTTGAACCGTCAATCATTCAGGACAAAGCATTTTATATGTATAGACAACAAAATAACAAATAACTTTATGAAAGCAGAAGCTTTAGAATACTACTTTTTGCTCAACGATTCCGTTCAAAAACCATCGTAAAAGTATTCAGCATTAAGTCTGGTAAATAATAACTTAATCCAGGTTAATATATCAGCAAGCCGGTATTCAGCAAGCTACATAAATTGCGGTCTATGTGAAAAATAGAGCTGACTGCGGCGGCATGCGCCTCCCAACTGGATATATGATCTTAAATTTAGCAGGTTACCAACGATTCATATGTTTTTATAGCCCACCGAGCCGCTTGCTTTCAGAACTACTTTTCTTAATTACTTTATGTTGTTTACGGCATGTTTGTAAATAAATAATTTAGTACATCATCATCATCATATCAGCCACAGGACGTCCACTGCTGAACATAAGCCTTCCCCAAAGACTTCCAGAGCGATCGGTCGCATGCTCTCTGCGTCCAACGACTTCCCGCGACCTTAATTAAGTCGTCCGTCCATCTAGTCGTAGGCCGTCTCGCGCTGCGCTTACCGGTAATTTTGTACGCCACTACAAATCAAATATCTATAAATAGAAGATCAGGTTTTTTTATATGTTACTTAAAAATACCACTACTCTCGCTGATGTAGCGCTTAAGCCCATTTTAAAATAACCTTATAACTAACTATACATGAATCTAAAATACTAAAACTAAAATCTAAATACAGAATAAAAATATCAATCACCATCTATACATACATACACATAACAAGCCACAACACAATGAACTATTATATTGAAAATTTTAAAGTTTTCTTTTCATTTTCAAATAATTTTCAAGATCAGATATTAGATCACTTAATATGAAGTAAATCATAATAATACAGAATAAAAATATCAATCAGCATCCATACATACATACACACACAACAAGCCACAACACAATGAACTATTTTTAAATTGAAATTTTTCAATTTTTCTTTTCTTTTTCAAATAATTTTTAAGATCAGATATTAAATCACTTAATATGAAGTAAATCATAATAATTACACAATAGAGATCGAGTTATAATCTTATAATATAAAAATGAATCGCAAAATGTGTTGGTAAGCGCATCACGCCTAAACGGCTGGGCCGATTTCGCTAATTCTTTTTTTGTTGTATTTGTTATTGCTAGGAGAAGGTTCTTATGAAAGAAAAAATTTGGAAAATTGCGCAGAAAGTTTTACGCGAGTGAAGCCGCGGGGCGCAGCTAGTTTGTTATAGATTTAAGTTCCATTATTATTACCGATATTTAATTGTTTTATTGAATTTGTGAAAACTTCTAAATAATTAATTTTCGTTATTAAATTAATAAACCCTTTGTCCCGATAATATTCTAGTAAGAGTTTGAAATCACAATTTTTAGGTCATTTATTTATGGAGCAGTAGAATCAGTTGTATTCCTACTCATGTCGCAGTAGTGCCTTTTCTCATTTAAGTTCTAGTTGGGAAAGGTGTAACAAGCATTTGAGGGGTTTTGACATCGGAGAATAATACTACATAATAGATCTACTCGTTATTAAAAAAATTGTATAATCTATGAAATTTTCAACTGTCTAGCTGTCACGGTTCATGATACAGCCTGGTGACAGACAATGAAGTCTTAGTCATAGGGTCCCGTGTTACCCCTTCGGATACGGAACCCTAAAAAAACGAGAACTTACGTTGTCAACTCACCCCGATGACAACGAGTTGGATAACCTTCAAAGAAGTTTTCAAGATAGATAGATATACACTTTATTGCACCATAAATACAAAACCCAAAATGATTACATATAACAAAAACAAAATAAATTCTAACTTAAGTAATTACCTATATGCTAAAAGAAATTCATATTTAATATCTTACAATATGGAACAATGGGTGGCCTTATCGCTAAAAGCGATCTCTTCCAGCCCCCTTAGACAAGATTGCTTTCTATTAGCGATATCGCCAACGACATACTTTTTTTTTTTGTATAAAATTGACACAAACCAACGAAAAGTCACGTAGTCTTGCTACGTATGAAATTGACACAAACCAACGAAAAGTCACGTAGTCTTGCTACGTATGAAATTGACACAAACCAACGAAAAGTCACGTAGTCTTGCTACGTGACTTTTCGTTGGTTTGTGTCAATTTCATACAAAAAAAATAAAAAAGTATGTCGTTGGCGATATCGCTAATAGAAAGCAATCTTGTCTAAGGGGGCAGGTAACCTTTTCAATCGTCATCTCGCTCTCTATATTTTTCCTACAAATAAACTTTGCTTCAACGTACTCAATAAAGCTTACAAGTTGCAAATAAAGTCATAAGTAAGAAACAATAGGTCGTAGTGGGTATCATCCGAAGTTCGAAGTATTTCTCTACGTACCGAGAATGCTCAGATTGTCGGTTAAACTTTACGACTGCGGCAATAAACGTTCGAATATGGTTCCATAAAGAATCCTTAAGATACCGTTATCTTTACTTGGCACTTAACTCTTAAATCTTGGCTGCAAACAAAAGTGTATCTTCGAACAATTAAACTTGCATTATGAGATTTTAAACTGCTTCGAGATGAATTGACGAAAGTTTTATTTTTGTCTAGTACTTTTTAGGTGGGTGCAGCGACTTATAAGAAGTCTTTGACCTTCGTAAAAAAAAGTATATACCTAGGCGACGAATTGTGAACCTACTTTTTACCCGACTGTGCAACGCCAACCCTCTAACCTAGATACGAAAGTTCGGGAGGTCCCGGTTTAAAACCTACGCTAAGTTATGAAAGAATATTATTTCCTAATTTTATAGCTACTGCTACACTAATATTAGGATTTTTTTGTTTGTGAATATGCTCCGAAACTATACTATACATTTATGAAACTGTATGAGGGAATATATTTAATTACATTGGGTTATATTTATTACCCTAGGATCGGGTCTGCTAAAAACTTACTAAAAATAATTTTAGTACCTGCGGGTAATACCAATTTTAGTACCACTTAAAGGTTTTTTTAAAACCTTGATATTAGTGACAAGATTACAAGAAAATCAACAAATGAATTAAATAAATAAGTATTGCAGGACATTGCCATCTAGTCCCAAGTTATGGGTGCCAGACAACGGATATACTGCTTCTATACTTTTATTTTGTAAATATTATATACTTACAATACATAGAAACAACCAGACCACAGCATCTAAGCATAAATACTTGTCTGAGGCGGGAATCGAACCCGCAACCCTGTGTTTGGCAGTCCGGCATGGTGACCATTGTGCCAACTGGGTCGTCATTTGTTCGTCAATTGTTTTTCAGAAGCGAATATTTATTTAATAACCTGTTTATAGGCAGTTGTCCTTATTTTTACGAAATATTTATTAATATCTTATAAATTGACTTACATTATATTTCTGATCCAACTTTTAAGTTAATATCCTGAAATTAAATCGCAAGTTAATCCTTTAAGCAGCGAACGGGCACGTAAGCTGTACCGAAGTCATAAACTACCAACACCATGAACTTATCTCCAGTTATCCCGATCTTTCTCGAGTTATCTCCACTAGAACCACACAACAAACTGATCTAAGTTTGAACTTCTAAGGAGTTACAGAGATTCGATACGTGGCTTCTTATACTAATTTACTAAAGTAAATACCGATTTTAGTTTGATCTCGATTATTATGTGATGATGAACTTAATTTTACGGGCGGTACGGCTATGCCGAAGATGCATTGCATATCGACATCGCACAAGTAAATACGAAGGAGTGCGGTGCGAGCGGGATGGGGTATGATGACCTTGATTTGATCAAACACGGGCCAGAGCACATTAATTAACTTTATCGATGTATCGCAGTGATGCAGCTTTCGACATGTGCGTTCGCCTCTATTTCTATACATTGCTATGCGAAAAGAGGTTAATGCAATTCTTAAATTCAACTATAACGGTTCTTGACTGAGTAGCGTAATTGGTAAGCGCACTTGAACGGTATTCAAGGGATGCGAGTTCGAGTCTCGGGTCAGTTGCATTTTTTGAAGACGCATTTTGCCTTAATACTTAATAATTTAATGTGAATATTTTTCCTTATTTTGATTTTTGTAAAAACTATATAAATAGGAGGTTAACTGTATGTATAACACAACTGTTGCCTTAGAAATTAGTTTAGAACATAACGTTCAAATTAATCATCGTCTCAGTTCAGTAATAACTCACGGTTGTGTTCAAACGTGTTTAAACTTCGCATAATTTATACTGCAGAACAGCACTGTAGTAAACTAAATATAATGTGCCCTTTAAATTAATCTAAAGTAATAAAAGCTAGTTTATAGGAACAGGAACTTACATGAATTCTTTTTTCGTCATCCTTACTCAGTAACGGAAAATAGTATTTTTCCGCAGGAATTTGCTGAGTGAGCATTCTCGAAAATAGGCTATTTGAACGCGAGGGGATAGAACCTCCAGTCCAACTATTAGACCTCCAGTCCAACTATTCTGTCCTACTATAAAAAAAAGTTACACGGCCGTAGTTAACTTTTTTTTAAAAGAAATTTTACTCTTGCAAACAAAACAAAAGACGATCGAAACAAAAACTATTGACTATTGAAAAAGATAAAATTTCCAAAAGTCGTAGAACAAAAGTTGGTACCTCTAGTAGTCTGTCACCCGTGTTCCCAATTAACCCTGTGAGATTGCATAGTGCGCGCGATCGCATAGAGCCGCAAATATAAGACGCTGATTCGCTAGAGTGAATAGAGCAGCACAACATAAAAGTCAAAAACATAACACTCTCTTTTGTCTTCGCCGTAGTCGGGTAAAAATTGACCAATTATAGGGCCGCATTTAGCGCTGTGCGTTCACTTATCCATGGGCAACCTAAGTACTGTTTGTGAATACGGGCGTATATCTTCTTCTTCTATACATATAAAATCCTTTGTCCTGACTGACTGACGGATCAACGCACAGCCGAAACCGCTGATCGTAGAGACCTGAAACTTGGAGGGTGTGTTCTTTGTATGATGTAGGCATCCGATAATAAAAGATTTTCCTAAATTCTACCTCTTAGGGGGTGAAAAAGAGGGGCAAAGTTTTTATGGGACAAAGGAATCACCTTGGTCCATTTTCGACTTTTACGCGAACGAAGTCGCGGGCAAAAGCTAGTCTATCTATTAATTTGTAGCATGAATTCAATTCCACCATGTATAAGGTTGCGAGGCAACAAAGTTTATCGGTTTCACCGCGTAAACATTGTAAATAAAAAAGTGTGTCGAAAATCATAAAAAATATATATTAATAGTCTAAGTATTCGAAATGAGTTAGAAGGAACGTTGATTGCGGCACCGATACCGGTAGGATCGCGTGATCCGGATTTACAACCGGTCATTGAAAGCCTACTAAAAATAGTGCTTAACCTTTATCCACGACCGAAGGTACTAATTTAAGACGAACTTCAATACGAATAAATTGCCAGTACTAATGTTTTTATAGTAGCTAATTGGTGTTTTATTCTTCTACTTTACTGAAAGAAAAAAGGAGTCATTACTTAAATTGTAATAAATAGTTACTTACCTTTGAATATTTCTTTTTAGGGTTCCGTACTGAAAGGGTAAAAAGAGGACCCTTTTACTAAGACGCCACTTTCCGTCTGTCTGTTACTAGGCTGTATCTCATGAACCGTGATAGCTAGACAGTGATATTTTCACAGATGATGTATTTCTGTTGCCGCTCTAGTAACAAATACTAAAAACAGAATATAATGACGACCCAGTTGGCACAATGGTCACAATGCCGGACTGCAAAACATAGGATTGCGGATTCGATTCCCGCCTCAGACATTTGTCTGTGGTCTGGTTGTTTGTATATATTTACAAAAGAAAAGTATATAACTAGTATATACGTTGTCTAGCACCCATATCACAAGTCTAGTTACTTAGCTTGGGGCTTTATGGCGATGTGTGAAATGTGCTGCAATGTTTATTAATTTATTTTATTTATAATAGTACGGAACCTTTCGTGCGCGAATTCGACTCGCACATGTCCGGTTTTTTTCTCGTATTTTCTCTTTTGTGTTATCGTTAACGGACTTACAAGCTACTAAATGGATTTAAGAAAACATGTTTTTTTGTTTAACATAACTTTTAATTATACGTGTTGTAAAAGGACGTTATTCTAAAGGCTTCGATATTTTAACGATGTAGGTACATAAAAGAGGGATGAAGAGTTTAAAGTTTTATGTTATTTTAATTTTCATAAATTGAAAAGTTTTAATTGATTTTGTTAGTCACGTGCGATGTTTTAATGAAATATTGGTTAGCGAATTTATTAAATTAACAGATTACTTTAATTCTTTAGGTATTACAATATTTTGTGTGTGAAATATGTTTTGTTAAATTTCTTTTTTTTTGTTTGTTACAGATTGGGTCGTTAAAAGATTATTACTTGTTATCACATCACGAAGTATATAAGCGATCTACAGAACCTAGCCACGAGCATCATAGAAAATTGAATAATGAACCTCAGGTGAGAGAAATTACGAGTAGATAGATAACTTTATTCGTACAACAACAGAACACTATATACACAAAGTAAAGTAATAGCTAGAAAGTATAAGTTGCACAAAGTAGCATATGTGTTAATTCAGGTCTCCAGCTATCTGTATACCGAGTTTCATCAGTAGTTTTTGCGAGAAGGAGAAACAAATAAGTATATATTTTCAAAAGAAAAGTATATAAGTAGTATATCCGTTTTCTAGCACCCATAACACAAGTCTAGTTACTTAGCTTGGGGCTAGATGGCGATGTGTGGAATGTCATGCAATATTTATTTATATTTATTTAATTAATCAGTTTCACATGACAGTCTAATGATGTACTTATCTAAAGTTTCAGTAGGTCATGATGAAGAATAATTACTCACTTATAACTTTACAAAATAATGATATCATTTGTTTGACTGCTCGCTTTAATACGTCTTGACAAAAACATATCTCGCATAGATTATAACGAGTTTTGACAAAGTATTCTGTTGATGTCACGTCTCGTCTTCAACCTGAAGAAATTGTATCACGAATCGCATTTATAAAGTGAATATTTTATACGACTCATACATACTGACATCGCCGCATCGTTGGTAAACAAATTTTATATCAACTAGGGCTGCGAAACTACATCGAAGCGAAATATAGGACTCGGTGTGAAACACTGTTTTCTATTGAAGATTATTTTTTTTGGAAAATGGTCGATACGATGTGAAAAGGGTTGAAAAGTATCGTAATTGTAGATAAATAATAAATAAATAAATATTGCAGGACATTCCACACATCTCCATCTAGCCCCAAGCTAAGTAACTAGTAACTTGTGTTAGGGGTGCCAGACAACGGATATACTACTTATATATTTTTCTTTTGTATATATATACTTATAATACATAGAATCAACCAGACCACAGACAAATGTCTAAGCATAAATACTTCTCTGAGGCAGGAATCGAACCCGCAACCCTGTGTTTGGCAGTCCGGCATGGTGACCATTGTGCCATCTGCGTCGTCAGATACATAGCTATAGAGTTTTTAGTCAAAAAAAATTTTTCATTTTCGTCTACCGCCATTCGAAGCTAAATTTAACAAAATCTATGCCACTATTCGTTGTAATTTTATAACTTAAGAACGGGCTCACCTATCCAAACCAAATGTTTAAGCTCTGTTCGGACTATTACGTTATTGGTTTATGTGAAGTTTGCACAAAATCGGTCGAGCGGTTCTTCATTTATCACATTTATTAATTTATAAATATTGATGTCAATTATGTCGCGGTGTTAGTTGCCAAACTCCACTTAAACGGCTGCACCGATTTGTATGAATTTTATATGGCAAAACAAAGTTTGCCGGGACAGCTAGTATACAATAAATTCCTGCCTGATCTAATCATTATCATTTAAAGTAAATTTAAGCAACGATATAATGATGAATGGGATTTTTTACATTCAACTTTATCTTCTCACAAGAGAAGAAAAAACCTTTCTTCCATTAGGTAAATTACAAGAAAAACACAGATAAGTAACATCCCTAATTTCGAGCGATGCATAAAGAAAAAGGGCAAAATTAGACCCACGGAAATAGGGCATACATCGTGTGACGTAAACAAGACAAAGTAAGGTCCCATACGTAGGAGACACTACGGGACGACAAAAAGATTAAGTGAGGTCACAGATTAAAGGGTTGGGATGTAGTACGAAGGGCCGTTTTGGGAGCTCCATATAAATACAGAGGACGCAGTTGTCTCAAAAAAAATTGGTACATTTTGAATTATTGCCTTATTGTCGTTGTTTATTTAGGTAATAGTTACGCCCTGCGGTCACCAACGTAGACCCTGATCTCCGAATAAAAAGTGGCCTGTGTAGGTAGCTCCCAATTTTCAATATATACCTAGCTAAGTTTCATCAAAATCGGTCCAGTATTTTTAGAGTCAAACATAATTTTGTAAAAAAAGGTCTAAGGCGATTATTCCTGGCTGCATTTCATAGTGCAGGCAGGGATAATCGCCGGTTTTAAATCCACATCATACTTTGCTATAACACCACGCACGCCTTCCAAAAGTCAGGGGCTCTATTGTTATTCTTTCAACAAAATTCCTTCATCTTCCGAATCATCACGTAATATTATAATGCAAATTAGTTATCAATTTAATCACCCAAGTACAAAAAATTCAGTTAATTCATCAACTGGCACACAGATGGCGCCATAATGAAAATGTATGAGTCAACCTTTTCTGCCAGTTGAGAGGTTAAGTAAGTAAAACATAGAAAAAATAATAAAATAAGTATTAAGTAAGTAATATAAAAATTAGCCCAACTAAAGTTCTCGAAATACAATTCGACCAAAACAAAACATAATAAACGTTTCCTTAAAGGATCCTTATTCAAATTTGTATTCATTTTCTACTTTCTTTTGTTCTTATTCTGTTTAATTAATTCTCAGTTGATAAGTACCAACTGAAATAAGATCATTTCATGTTTCTAATCTTTTTTTATAAACTGATCTTTAATTGGTTCTTTGAGGATTGCAGAATAGAGAGTCGCGCTTTCTCGCTTTTAAAAACCTCATTTTTTAATGCTCAGAGCTAAATATAGAGTAGAGCTAGCCTATTAAAATGCTTCACTACAGGGTAAGGGCCTCCACTAAAGGTTAAGCAATAAGATGCCATGGGTGCCTACTCCAAATTGGCGAATATCCCATACTTTTCAACCATAGTCAATCTTAGGGCATGTCTGCTTCGTCACAATATTTTCCTTCACTGTAAAAATATTTGTTTAATATGCAGTGTTATTATGTCAGCATCAGGATTCGAATCTACACATTTGGATTGAAAGTCCAGTAAGCCCATAAAGCCAAAACGGCTAAACCCAAAACAACAATAGCTTTTTAACAAGTAGGAAATAGAATAAGAATATTGTTACAAAACAAGCAAATTAAATCACATATTATATACAACAAAAATAGTTACTTACATACATAACACCTCGTCGTTTTTGCGTCGGAGGTTAAAAATAATGTCTTCTTCTTCACGTATAGTGGTGTGGCTCACCTACCACCTTAGAGTTTTCAGATCGCCCTAAGGCCTCGAACTTGACCTAACGACTGCTACTAGAGGGACCAACGGCTTAACGTGCCTTCCGAAGCACGGAGGGGCTCACGAAAACACATTTTTGCTACACTACTAATATTCGATAATCGAAGTAATGACCGCGCCAGGCGTCGCTTAACCCGCACGACCGTAAACGATCAGCGAGCGTCACCTAGCTGTGAGCCTCCCATAAAATAATGTCGAAATCATACTTAGAATTAGAATAGATAAAAAATACGTAAATATGTTTATTTATTATATAATTATTTATTTGTATAGTTCGAAGTTGGAAACTATTACGGGCATCCTGATGGCCGAAAGCCAAAGATATATTCCAAAGTTACTTATTACTTAACATCAAACTTTTTCTTTCATGTTGTCCGCATGTTGAAAGAATAAACCGAGTCTGTAATCTCCTATAGGCATCTTCGAGGGCGATGAAGACCCTTATAAGAGAAACCCTCTTATAAAGGACTTATAAGGTTTTTTTAACAGATGATATCATCCCCTTTTTTGTTTTTTTCTCTTTCTATTTGTAACAAATGAAGATCCCTATCTATCTCGAAGTGGGGATGTTTGATTTCAAGTTAATGGAATGACTTCACAAAAAATGATATATTGATAGATTGGCAAATAGCGGCCTCAAATAAATTATCATTTCAGATAGGTACATTGTCTTTCCTTTCACAGCTACTTTTTATTCATAAGTTTATGATTTATTATCTTCAGAGCAAATCTGTATACGAAGTAGGTTTTTATTCTGCGCTCAAGTTTTTTCAGCCGTCTAATTTGCCACAGAGTTGAACCATGAAAATAACGTCGTTACGTGTTTACATTCCAGTACTTTTTACCTATTTCCTCCGTGAAACGATGCGCAATTTGCATCTTAAGCAACAGCTGCACATGTTTCTAGAAATTTCCTTCTGTCTTTTCTAAAATGTGACATTTATTAGTATTATAGTTGCAGATATGTGCCGACGTTACAGTTTCACAAAATATGCAAGGAACTCTTGGATAGAATATCTTGGGCGGGGGTTTGCTTGGCGCGGAACTCTATACCCACTGCGGCGTCTCATTTTTCACAAGCATTAAATTTAACTTTATTACTTTAAAATAGCGGGAAGCAATGTGTAAACGCTTGTGAAGTTATCCAAGTCCTAAAAGTGAAATGAACAACTGCCGCTGAGACTCAGTTTGCTTCACAAAGTGGGGTAGTTTGCTTCGGTATTAAAAGCTGTAGTATTAAAATTTTAAATATTTATCTTTATTTTAGTTGGCTTAAGTTCTAGTCTCGATTTTTTGTACTTTTCTTTTATTTCTTTAGGAGCATTGAAGATCAAAGAAATTAAACGCATACCCATATAAGTACTTACCGAAGCTTGTTTTATTCTGAAAAACTTTGAAAGTAAGATTAAACCAAATAATGATTTTACTAAAACTGATAAGAGAATTAGACATCGCTATTCAAAAGCATTGTAATCTACTTATCTAGGTACTTACTTACTTTTATTTATAAACCGCAGTTTCTGTATCGGGTTTCTTGGAGCTATCAAATATGAAGCGTAGTAGAAAATAACTTTAATAAATGGGCACGTCTGTGTGCGGTGAACCTTTAACTGATAGGAATGGATGACCTTCCAGCCGAGAAGTTACTTCCATATAGTAATAGAGAGAAACAATAAGTTTACTATGTTTATTGACGATATGACGTAACATTTTTCAAAGTAGTCTCTAGTCGTTGTGTGCGTGAATTGCCTGAGAAATAACATATGCTGCAAGTATTCTGTTAAGATGTTTCTTGAAAACATGATGTGATAAAACGTATCAACTTTATAGGTACGAGTGTGTGTGTAGTGTTCCCTTTTTACACATTGTCGTACGCAACAATACGTGGGTAGTGTAATTTGAACCATATTTTGACCTCCGGTAAACAAACTGTTGTAATAACGAGATTTCTCTTTAGAAATGACCCTTTTAACCTTTTTTCGGGGGGAAATGATATCATTTAGGAGGGCTTACATTGTTATTAGGTTTCATATGTGTACCTTAAATTTAGGAGCGGAATCGCACGTACTTTTTATTATAAGTAATACGTATGTATTCATATTGTTTATTTGTATGAAGGGGTAAACTGGCCGAGGGCAACGTATTAATCCTTTATTGTCAGAAAATGTACACAATTTAATTTACATATTTCTGTTTTATAAAATATACGAAAATATCAATTTATTTGTGATATATTTGGTGTCCAGCCCAGAGCATAGAAATAATAGGTGACTACTGATATATCATCAACGCATAGTTCAAACTAATCGACGAATTGGGCTAAAATTTGGTATACCAGATAGCTAATTTTGGATGGAAAATAGTTGAGTTTTCCAAAATCCAAATTAGCTTCGCAGACGATTTTGGGTTAAAGTTAGTAGGTACGGTCAGCTGCATAATTACAGACCCACCGTAGAGCTCCAAAACGGCTGTTATAAGAATGTTTTCAACACAAGCGAGATTTTAGACACCTGCTTTAGTTGAAGTTTAATGTCTTCTAACTCATCAATTTATCAAACAAAAATTATTAGAATACAAACAGTCCAATAATAGTAATTTTCGAACTCTACCGAGGGCTGCAATTGCAGCCGACTGTACATAATAGTTCGATAGTCGAGTGAAAAAATGGAATTAAATTAATCTGTCAATGTCTCCATTTTATAGCTATCAATATTCTGAATAACACTATCTTTTACAATTACAAAGCTATCTTTACTCATTGAAAGTTATTTGGCAAAGCGTCAGGACAGTTGTTTAACAAGCAAGGTTCCGGGCAAGGAGCTCTACCCGTGTGGACATTGGGCTAATAAAACTGGTGGGCGGAGCGCCCCCGCCCGTTCCCTTTCTCATGCTGATGAGATCCGGACCAGATCGTCCAAAGAATGTGCTCAAAAGTGTTTTTATTTAGGATAAGGTCACATCGCTCCTTACGATACGTGTTTCGGTGAAATTTCAGGAATTCTTTGAAGATAACATTGTATAAATTATTAAGGAACAATGGTTGATCTTATTTACTTGATAAAAACCCGAGGAGCGGTCAAACCTATATGGTGTCTTCGAATGCATTCTTTATAAGTCCGATAGTGACGTAACATACTTACACAACCTTTCCCATTATAAATACATGTTGAACAGTAGTTACATGCCTCGCTTACAAAAAATCCTTTACCAATTAGCCAAAATTTTGTTTACATCGTTTGCAAAGTAAATTATAAGAAAGAATTTTAATTAGATACCAAAACAAATACGAGCGACCGAGCGCAAATTGGGTCGAAGTAACAAAAGACAAGGGTCAACCGTTCAGACTCGCTATTTTTTTTGTGTAAATCTGTTTAAAGCCGTCTGTCTCATAGACCTGGTACCGCAATACACCCGGCTTATTAGTTTAGGACCCTATTACGTTTCGGTCTCTAGCTACAGTTGCTACGAAGGGGTTTACATCCTCATACAGAGGTCGTACTTGCTTTTTATTCTAGTGTCCCAATTTGAAAGGCATTGTTTGTTTTATAACTTCTGCCTCCGCTGAGACAAAAACTAAGAGAACTGAAATGGCAAGAATTTACGTTGCCTATTTTTGTGGATTAACAGATAAAAAAAACTAAGCGTTGTTAGCATAGTTATTTGTAATCAAGTCCTGTTTTGACTTTGATTAAAAATGTGCAAAATCACAACGTGTTGTTGAATATTTTTATCTCGCTTTGTTATTCGTTCGCGTTTGTCATAATTATGCACTGAAAAAGGGGAGTGTAGGGAAAAGAGGGTTCCCAACGGGCTTTGATATTAAATTACTCTGTGTCTGTAACAAACAGTAGCGGTGTGTCGGTCGTTCGTTCAGTATAGAGATGCCACAAATGAATTACTCGTAACGATTCTCTCCAGTTTACCCTTTCATTTATCATCGAGGAAAGGGTGAATCTCGGCCACAGCAATTAAAATATAATATTTCTCGCCTTGATAAATGCCTATACGGCTTACGGCTTTAAACAATGTGGCATAGAAGCTAAAAATCACATTGCATTCACATTATAGTCATATTTTTTTAATATGCGAAACATCGAGAACTTAGCGTTTAATAATATCTTTTTGACGTCTGAAAAAGTATCATCATTCACGGGACGATAACACTTTGTAGAGATTAGAGATGAAACATTCCCCCACCTTCCTCTCCCCCTACTAAAAGCTTTACGTGCTTTATGAACGATCCCCAAGCCAGAACGCTACTGCTGCTAATGAAATTAGAGTACCTAAAGCTAAGACAACACAATTTAGCGCGTTGAGAATTTTTTAAAATATGTTTCCATACTTTTTGCTGTACATTTTTTGTTTACGGTAGACGAATTCTGCTGGTTTTTAATATTATGTTTATAGTGCGACGACCTCAACAATGAATATGTAATGTCCGCGTTTGCATCCGAATAAGCATTTCCATGGAATTTTTGAAACATTGCGATGTGCGAAAAAATTATATATTTTTTAGTACTACGTAGATACCATATGTATGTAATTTGTATCGTGTACTAAAAATGGCAAGTATTTATGTCACAGTTTTAAAGATACGTGAGGTTTATTAGGGCACTGATGAACTTGGTCTTTCTGATGGTAATACGTTTCGTTTGTGCTATTTTACTCTGATGGGTTTACCTAGTCTGTGACATTGCATCTTCTAAAGTTTGCCAGTTTTAGTTTAAGTTCAATTAATTGTTCCATTCTTTTTTATGGTTCCGTACCTCAAAAGGTAGAAAAAGGAACCCTTATTTCTAAATAACGGCAGTAGTATTTGAAACTGCAATTTCACTTGACCAGTAAACAGTAGATTTACCTTATTGTGATGTGAAATTCCAGTGCCAAATATCAAAGCGCACATTCGAATCGTAAAAAACCGAAAGTGCTCGCAGCTTCGGTTTAGTCTTGAACCACGATAAATATTTGTCGTAAACTAATGATCACAATTTTTTTCTATCCGAGAGTAAGACAAAACGATGGTTTTATCTAAATCGAGTGCGACTTTGCTAAAAACATTCTTTGTCTCTTTACTTGGCTAGTATCCAGTGGATAACAATCTAGTAATTGCATCTTATAGGAGCGCTAATTGTGAGGTTGAAGTGATACTTCTTCTAATGGATGTAAAAGTTACAAGTTCTCTTGTTAGTTTCTAATATATTGTTCTCGAGAATTTCTTTTTAATCCAATCATTCGTTGGACATAACGAAAGAATAAAAAGAACTGAATGAATTCTATTGCGGACCGCTTATTGTTTTTACTCAAAAGATGTAGGTATGGTGCGGTACAAAAGATTGTGAACGTTCTTTTAAAATAATACCTTATATAAATTATCTTTTGAATTTAGTAGAAATGAAAAAGTCTTTGGTCCCGTATCTTATCTTTATCTTAGACTAACTTGACATGTATTTTAGGTGCGGTGGTTCGAGCAACAGAGGGAGAGGCGGAGGGTGAAGAGGGATTACTCTCCGTACGATCGGGCGGCGTTTGCGCAGCTCTCGCGGCGTCTTCCTCCTCACAGAACGCACCATCGAGCGCTCGCTTCGCCTTCCTTCTTCCCCGATCCTTTGTTTAAGGAGCAATGGTATCTGGTACGTAAGAAGGTACTAAAACGCGACAATTTATTCAGGCTTCCCATTGTGTTGCTATGTTTACTTCAATAAATTACTGAGTAAATAAAGATCCAAGGTCATTATTAACGAGATCATTAAATTAAATCTTATTATTGCAGAATGGTGGTGCTAAAGATGGCCTGGACATGAACGTAGCACCTGCTTGGCAGAAAGGTTATACTGGAAAAGGTGTGGTTGTGTCTATTCTCGATGATGGTATTCAAACAAATCATCCCGATCTCGCTCAGAATTACGTATGTCAATTTTAATATTACTATTTTAAATGAAAATGTATGCTTGAATTTTTTGTTACATTTTAGGTAAAAACTACTGCACAGTTATTATATGTGTATAGTGAACCTTGGAATAACTACATAGTTGGAAATAGCAAACAGTTATTTATTTATCTTTTCTGTATATCAGGTTATGTAATATAGTGTAAAGTTTAGTCGCTTTCGGACGATTCCATTTAACTTAATAATGACGAGAGTTAGGTTGAACTGTTCATAGATGGCCAAGTGATAACGCTAACATTGCCCTACATACGTTCGAACAATGAAGGTCTAGCTGCGGCGATAACGTACCCGCATGTCGCCGGCGAAAGTTAGAGCTTTGAAACTAGCTGACTGCGAATTTATCGATCCTCACTTTATTAATTAACTCACCGAAAACGAACAAAGCTAGCAGATATTCCAATTACATATGGTATGTTTTCACTAACTTAATCAACTCGTTTATTAAGTAGAGTACTTTCCTTTTAGGATCCAATAGCATCAACCGATATAAATGGGAACGATGACGATCCTATGCCACAAGATAACGGAGACAATAAACACGGAACAAGATGTGCAGGAGAAGTAGCTGGGGTCGCTTACAACCAGTATTGTGGTGTGGGTATCGCTTACAATGCCAGTATTGGAGGTGTTAGAATGTTGGATGGTGTTGTAAATGATGCGGTAGAAGCCAGGGCTTTAGGACTTAACCCTGATCATATTGATATATACAGCGCTTCGTGGGGTCCTGAAGACGATGGCAAAACTGTTGATGGTCCTGGACCATTGGCTAGAAGGTAAGTGACACAACAACCACGCTTAAACGTAATCTATAAACAAACATATTAAAAAATATATTTTCTAGGGCATTCATTTATGGAGTAACAAGCGGTCGTCGCGGTAAAGGATCAATTTTTGTATGGGCTTCAGGAAATGGTGGTAGACACACAGACTCATGTAACTGTGACGGTTACACAAATAGTATATTCACGCTATCAATATCTAGTGCTACACAAGGTGGATACAAACCATGGTACCTCGAAGAGTGCTCTTCTACTTTAGCTACAACTTACAGTTCAGGAACTCCCGGCCATGATAAAAGCGTAGCAACCGTCGATATGGACGGAAGACTTAGACCAGACCATATTTGTACGGTAGAACATACAGGAACGTCAGCATCTGCACCTCTAGCTGCTGGTATATGTGCCTTAGCACTCGAAGCTAATCCAGATCTGACGTGGAGAGATATGCAATACTTAGTAGTTCTTACATCAAGGCCTCAACCATTGGAAAAAGAAAACGGATGGATCACAAACGGCGTCAAAAGAAAAGTAAGCCACAAATTCGGATACGGTCTAATGGACGCATCAGAAATGGTCAGCTTAGCTGAACAATGGATAACTGTGCCACCACAACATATTTGTAAATCACAAGAAATCAATGAAGACAAACAAATCGAATCCTCTTTCGGTTATACATTAAACACTCATATGGATGTCAATGGATGCAGTGGAACTGTCAACGAAGTACGATATCTCGAACATGTTCAATGTAAAATATCTTTAAGATTTTTCCCCCGAGGCAATTTAAGGATACTTCTAACTTCGCCAATGGGAACAGTATCGACCTTATTATTCGAAAGACCACGGGACGTAGTCAGTTCCAATTTTGATGATTGGCCTTTCCTCAGTGTTCATTTCTGGGGAGAACATGCAGAAGGTAGATGGCAACTACAAATTGTCAATGGCGGGAATAGACATGTTAACCAACCAGGTATATTAAAGAAGTGGCAGTTGATATTCTACGGCACATCTGTCGACCCCATAAGATTACGATCAAAAAGACCTTCCCAAGGTGCCCCTCCGTTTGCATTCCCCACCGCCGCAGACGGTTATGAATCTATCGGTGATTCTTTTTACAATACTGACGCGTTTGCCAACTATCAAAACTTTCCAAGTTTATTTGCCGCCGGCTCTGACCCGGAGAAGGCGGTAGCTCGTCTCGACGGACATAACGTCCCTTCTCCGCATGGGGAGAATGTCCTCGCCGATAGTAATGACAGACGTGTCATGCACGAATGTGACCCTGAATGCGATTCACAAGGCTGTTACGGAAAAGGACCTACGCAATGCATAGCATGTAATCACTATCGATTAGACGATGCTTGTGTTTCGCGATGCCCACCGAGAAGTTATGCTAACCAGGGTGGAGTCTGCTGGCCGTGCCATGAGTCTTGCGAGACTTGTGTCGGTCCTGGACAAGACTCTTGCTTAACTTGTGCTCCGGCTCATCTACTCGTCGCTGATTTAGCTGTTTGTTTGCAACAATGCCCTGACGGTTATTGGGAAGATACAGATTCCTCAACGTGTAGGCCTTGCGCATCTCACTGTGCAACTTGCTCAGACCGTGCCGATGCGTGTACTTCTTGCGAACATCATCTTTTACTCCATGACGGAACATGTTTGGCTTCTTGTCCACCTTCACACTACGAAACTGAAGATTATATGTGCGCTAAATGCCACAACTCATGTAACACATGCCAGGGTCCTGGTGAAAACCAGTGCATCACTTGTAATCCCTCAAGCTACATATCAGGAGAGCAATGTGTATCGACGTGTCCTAGTGGCTCATACGCTGATAAGAAACGAAAAGAATGTATGAAGTGAGTAACTTTACTTACGAAGTTTTTTGTTTAAAATTTGACCAGTTCTTTTTACTGCAAATTTTATTACAGGTGTCCAATTGGTTGTGCGTCGTGCGCCAGTTCTTTGTGCTTGTCGTGTGAAATGAATTGGGAACTCAACAAAAAAGGGAAATGTACACCCGTAGGCTCGGAGAGATGTGCCTTCGGGGAGTTTATCGACAACCAGACATGTCGACGGTGCAACGAGAATTGCGAAACTTGTTACGGACAAAATGAAGACCATTGCTTGACGTGTCCATCGCCTAATCTACTTCAGGATTATAGGTGAGTTAAGTACATAAACACTACATTACATTTACTGTATTAACTTATTGTTACAATAAAACTTAAGGCCCCATCTTAAGCATAATTACAAGATACCTTTGCAAATGAAAAATTTAGCAACTTCCACAGCAACAACAATAAAACACAAAAAAAGTGTGTTGCACTTATGGTGTAACACAATTTTTATTTAGAAAGAATCTTCAGATCTTTTTTCATAGAATGAAAACATGATAGGTAGTTTTTCAGGCGATGAAAACATGATAGCAAAATTTTACTCGATAGCATTTTTTTTTTAAAACCGTTATGACTTGCAACACAAAACTTTTTTAAATAGCCATTATCATAATCTGTTGTCTGATAAATACGGTATTTTGACAGTCATTGAAGTTTTTCATTTATGAATTATCAATTTTTGCGCCCAAGGGAAAGGGTAGCGCTAAATACATACTGAGTTCGAATAAACAAATCTTAATCAAACCAAATAAGAATAAACAATGTATAATGTAAACCAACTAAAATCATGAATTTTCGAAACCGTTATGACTCAGTATTACCTATAATTACTTGGTAATAGAACTAATAATTATTAAATTGAACCCTATAAATTATTTGGATTAAGCTTACCAGAATGCTATCAGCGTCTGTATTTGATCAAGCCTCTTATCCTTAGGGCATTTCGATTGATCTTACTCATTGGCTAGACAGAATCAATCGCTTAGCGAATAAACAACATATTTGCAGAAGACATCCAATAATTGCTGATATCTCGAGATATTCACTTATTTACACTTATAGATGAGTCTATGAAAACAAAATTCATTTGATTACAAATATTGGTGTATTAGCTTTATCCTGCGGCTTTACCCGCGTAAATATTCCGGGCCAAAAACGTGTGGTCTACGTCTTGTTTTACTCTATGCAAATTTTCGATCAAAATAGCGGTTTAATTGTTAAAGTGAAACAAACAAACGCACAGACTTTGTCATTCATTCAATTAAATGTTTGAAAAAAAATGGTAACTCGCTAATCCTATCCTATTATCCTACTTCTACTAATATTATTAATGTGAAAGCTTGTGTGTGTATGTGTGTATGTTTGTTACTCCTTCACACTAAAACTACTAAACCGATTGCAATAAAATTCAGTATGTAGGAGCCCTGGATTAACATATAGGATACTTTTTATCCCAATATTCCCACGGGATCGGGACTTACGCGGGTGAAACCGCGAGGCGCAGCTAGTTAGATAGCCTTTACCTAAGCCAAAGTTATAATTACCCGACTGCAAGGAAAGAGTTATGTTTTTTGCACCCATCTTTGTATGTGTTTATAATAATCTTCTTAACGCACCTTTCCCTTATCTAATCTTTCATATAATCTTCTTGACCCTAAGGTTGCTTGGAAAAGATGCCTTTTAGTGGTAAGCCGCCTATTGGACCATGTTAGTGTTTTTTTTTAAATGTATATTTGTTTGTGTGCGTGTACAGTAAAGCGTTCTATCTAAATATATATTTAGATAGAACGCTTTACTGTACACGCAATACTGTATATATCTAAGCTAATGAAAATATTGGAATGAACAGTCTCATACTAAATTTTATCGAAATTGTTGTAATAGGTAATCTCCGAAAATTACCCGTTACAAACATAAACAGGACAATTTTTTAACAAAGCCTTAAGGGCAATGGTCCTTACATTAATTATTAAAAAAAAAACATACAACCGAATGCAGAACCTCCTCCTTTTTTGAAGTCGGTTAAAAATGAGCTACTTCCTTTAACTTGCCATACTATGTTTATTTTTAGGAATTGATCTTTATGAGCATCACTATAGATTGACGATTATTAGGGAAGGCTACAAATCGAATGATGTAGTTTAGATTTTACAAAATCGGTCACGCAATTCGTTTACAAAATGGCCCATATAATGAGACTTTACTTCTTTTTATGATATAAATAATACATTTCCTCCTTTGTTAATTTGTTAGTACGTTTGCGGTTATCGTGTGAATTTCGCCAGAGCCACTAACTGATCCCTAAATTAATCTTCTAAATCACAATTCAAGGTGACATTTTTATCTCACGATTTCGGTCGAGCTGTTTTAATATGTATAGGTAAACCTAATTTACTTTATTCCACGTGTGTTTTGCCACTCTCAGACAGCTTAAATATTCTGCCCTACGTGTAATTTATATCATTTTCATGCTGAACACTTTAACGAACCACGTTTTATGGGATACAAACGTGACTGGGTTTCCTGCGTACGCTCATTTTGCATCTACACTAAATAAAATGCTTACATTAAGTAGGGAGCCAGGCAGGCATAAAAGAGCACTATCAAAAATACAGAGTACGGTGCTTTTTAGGTTGCGTGTAATCAAATACACTATGTGGCTGGTTGAAATTGTATTATGGTACCTACATTCATTCCAATTTGTTATTGCTGTACCTTTACTATATTCAACTTATTATGAGGATTGTTTGTATGTTTAGCATAACAAATAAAAGAGAGAAAAATTATAATAAATAAATAAACTTAATCTAAAACTAGTACTTATTCCAAAACGAGATTTAAGGATTGTCCGAGATGTGGATTTAAACCATAGATTTAGATACAGAATTATAAACTATAGACTAAACACTATCCTTATATAATCTTTATGAATAGTGTTTAGATTATAGTTCACGAGTAAATTTGTGTCTAACTAAGGTTCAAATCCATATCTCGGAACTCGTTTTGGAATAAGGGTGGTAAAGTTTTCACTCTTTTAAACACGAGATGTTTAATTAAAGAAATTCGACTTTATAGCCATCATTATCTCTCATCAGAATTTCCCTACTCATAATCTCAAAGTACACTGCTCCCCAGATGCGTATCGCAGTGCAGTAGCGGGTACTTCGCTGAAGCAGGGAGGTGCACACGTTGTGTGCACGGGTGTACTCAATGCGTATCCAGATTGAATTGCACCGTTTGTGCTGGATCTTTGAGGCTTCAGTCTGGAGCCTGCAGAACTTCTTGTGCCGATGGGTAAGGTTCCCTTTTGTTTTATTTTAAAGTTGGTACTTATTCATATTTTCTTGTTGTTTTGAAGGTATAAATTCGAAGATGGTTTCTGAAAAGAGGCAAGCTATGTCTAATTAAGCATTTTTGTTTGATGTTAAGTCCTTTGCCCATAGCAGTAGCAATATGACTGGGATCATATCAGACTTGTCACCTTGAGATTTGGAGATGAATTTTTCAACTGTCTGTAATTTCACAGCACTGCTTCAAACTGAAACAAAGCAATTCTGAATTCTTAGGTCATTCTATTTACCGACAGAGCCTAAATTCATTTTTCGTTGTAAATGGCAGGTACTACGCAGACCGCGGTACTTGTTCCAAGTGTTACTTGTCTTGCCGCACTTGCATCGGCCCACGACGGGACCAGTGTGCGTCATGCCCTGAAGGGTGGAGGCTGGCTGCTGGGGAATGCCATCCTGAATGTCCTCAAGGTAAGCACCACCTGGATATTTTACCATGAACCATGCTTCTGAACAAATTATGTCGTGCTCTTCATTAGACATAGCGCAGTTAACCTTTGCCTATAAATGTATTATACTTAACATAAGTTTTTGTCGTTTTCGCAACAGACGCATTTTTCTAGGAATGTGCCATAATAATGAATGTATTTAAAGATTTTTTTTACTATTAGGTTTCTACAAATCGCACGGCGAATGCCGACACTGCCACCACTACTGCCGCGAATGCGACGGCGGTGGCCCTCTCCACTGCACCTCCTGCCCACCGCAGTTCATGTTAGATGGCGGGATTTGTATGGAATGTCTCCGGTCACAGTACTACGAAGGCGGCAATGGAACGTGTCGCGGCTGTCACGCTACCTGTCGCTCTTGTTCTGCTGCGGGACAGTTCGCCTGCACTGCCTGCTCGAAGCCTTTGAAGCTTGATCGGTAAGTTCATGTTAGATGGCAGGATTTGTATGGAACTTCTCAGGTCACAGTTCTATGAAGTCGACAATGGAACGTGTCTTGGTTATGCTGTGCGACAGGTAGCTTATACTGCCTGCTCGAAGCCTTTGTGGCTTTTGAAGTAAGTTTTAATTGAAGATGAAGCTTTTGTTTGTATCCTACTAGATTGAATGGCTAAATGAAACTCATTCGCATTTCGAATATGTACAAATTTATATGCATTTGAATGTGAATATATCGAAGAAACCATGAATAAAATGAAGCTCAACTTAAAATTAAGTACGGCTGCGGGCTGTGTCTTGTAATTTCAGTGAAAGAATAATAAAAAAACACATCACAACTTAATACAACGCTCATATTTACCCGAGACCCTAAACCCTTACATAAAGAATACGGTTCGTTTATTCTGTAGTAGCTGTGACTCGCGGTTTCACTTACCAAGTATCTATGGCATCTAATAATATGAATAAAAAATAGTTTCTGTGAAGTCGGTTTACGGACGATAATTTTACGTGATAATGTTATAAGAAACAGTATTTTTTTTTTGAGTCTTCGTCACTCGTCACCATAACACAAGCCCAGATGAGCGATATTATTATTAAACAATATAAAACATGTTTTATATTGCTGCGTACTGTGTGATGTCATTGTTGACATGATGTCACTGGAACGTGACAATGACGATATACATCGGGAACGTGACGTTGACGTCACACAATGGGATCGTGACACTTTTTTGTGAATGACAATGTTCCATCACTTTATTAGACGTTATCACGTCAAAAATCGATGTACTTTCACGAAGTTCTAGCTATCTATTTTAGCAAACAAATAAATTTTATAGGAAGTTTTTAACAATAAAACACGCATTAGTAATATAAGCTGGCTGAGCTTAATAGAAAAGTTTTATCGCCACCTATGAAAATTCTACTGGATATCAGGCACAAGGTACTAAATTCTTCAAATTGTACCACGTTATTATAATTTGTTGCGGAGTTTTGTGTTAAAAACACCTTCTTATCACATAAATGCATCTCGAGCGAGCAGGAAATTGCTCAGTTTTCAAGATCTCCATTAGAATCGACCCTTAAACTAATAGTTAAAGATGGAGCATCTCGAACCACCGTTCGAGCAATTTCCTGCTCGCTCGAGATGCATTTAAGTTCATCATTTCAATGATCCTAATCATTTGATTAGGATCATTGAAATGATGAACTTAAATGCAAAAATGATACCTCCAGTTGTGATGGTGACCAAATGGTCACCAAAATTTTTATAGAATCACAACTGGAGGTATCATTTTTTTTCTTTAAAAAAAAATCATTTCAATCCGTTGAGCCGTCTTCAAATGATCGCATAACAAAAAAAAAGAATAACGTCCCAGTTTTTTTAAGTTAGTTAAAAACAGAGAAAACTTGCGTAGTTACGTACACAGAATTACGAAGTTTATCATTTTTTATATAGGTAGGACTGGTACTGATGCCTTTTATGTCGAAGACCGAAGTAACAAGGGGTATCTTGACAGGTCTCAGACTAGACTCATCGGCTCGAAGCTTGAAAGCTCGAAGACATTTTAAAAGGCCTCTAATCCGACCGTCAAAGGATCGAGGCGACTAATAACACTCGCAGACTAGACACTTTTTGTAGGCTGATAGTTCTAGGACAGTTCACCTTTGAAGGCAATCATGGAAACTATCGGCTTATAGGAAGTCTGTAATCTATGGGGGTTCTAAGTGTTCACGTATTATGTGCGGTTTAGTGACTCGAACACCCTTTATACACCAGACAGGGTGTAGTGCGTATCACAGTAAAGATATTTCACCTCATATTGGCGCCCGGTTCTGTCGTTTGTGATCAAAAAACAAATAATCACAAATTTATTTTGCAAAAATATAACATTTTTAACATATTTAACATAAAATAAAATCAAAAACTGTCGATTTTATTTTATGTTTATCTAAATATGTCTGATTCATCGCCAAGCATACGCGTGATACGCGAGTCGCGTATCGGCCAGCACTTACTAACTTTTTTTACGGTACTCGGTACTAACGCGAGTAAAATAAAATACTATATTTATGTGTATGTTTGTTTGTTTGTACAGATTAAACAACCAATGCGTGCCGTGTTGTTCTGAAACCAGTGGGACGGCCACAGTGACTACCGATTGTTGTCACTGCCATCCAGACTCTGGTAAGTTTTTATATCATTTTACATGGATCCTTAGCACAGTAGTTTGCAATTCTTGGTGGCCAAAAATTTAACTAAATAATACTGCTAATTGGTATATGACATTATTACTAGTAACTTCCGGACTGTAAAGTTATTAGACTGTAAAGTTAATGGACTATAAATTATTAGACTGTAAAGTTACTAAATTGTAAAGTTATTAGACTAGATTAGTAAAATGATTGGGCCGTAAGTTAATGCGCTGTAAAAATACTAAATTGTAAAGTTACTGGACAGTTGAACTGTAAAATACCTGGACGGTAAAGCTTTTTTACTGTGAAGCTAATCGGCTGTAAAATAACTGGTAACTAACGGAAATTAACGAGACTGTAAAGTTATTAGACTGTAACATTATTGCGCTGTAAGTTACTGGGCTGTAAAATTACTAGACTAAAATTACTGGACTGCTGGGCAGTGAAATACCTCGACTGTAAAATTACTCGACAGTGAAGTTACTCGTCTGAAAAGTTACTAAACTGTAAAGTTACTGTGTGTACTGTAAAACTTCTGGAATGTATTGTGACTTCTTTATATATTTACCCTTTTCCTTAGGTGAATGTATAAACTCATCTGTAGCCGGTAAGCGTCGTATAGCGGAATGGTCGGCGCTTCACACAGAGAGCGTCGATGCTGGCGGAGGCTGGAGTGGAGGCGCTGGCGCCTTGCTCGCTGTATGCGCAGTCGTTGCGGCCGTCTGTCTTACAGTTGTACTTGTTATACAGGTTTGTTAATATAATATTCACTGTATATTCTTTTTCTTTTTGAACGAAGTTCCTTATCGCAGGTTTGCGACGGGGTCTATTCCACAAAAAATCCAGTTCAATCCAGTTGGAGCGTTACGAAAAATGTGAAACGAAAAACCGTTAGATAAACTAATCTGTCACACATAAATATCTCCCATATTATTGCGTGTGTGTATGTGTGTATCCTTATTAATATTATAAATGCGAAAGTAAATTTGTCTGTCTGTCAATCGCGTGACGCGTGTCCCGCAACATGTTTTTTAAAAGCTTTTGTTTAACTTGCAGTATATGTATGTTTGTTCGGGTCACATCTTGTTTTAAGTACAACAGACTTAATGGAACATACGGATGTCGCTTTAAGCTGTAAATTTTTGCAAAGTTTCCGGTTCCACAAATCTCATTTTATACGCTAATTACATTCTGTTCACTTTTATTCTTCTACTAATGTCAATGCATTTTGGTAGTTTTTGGATGCGGGGCAAATTGATAGTGAATTGTGCCCTACTTTTAACAGATTTCACTGAGACTCTGAAACTAGGCACATTTATAGTTGGCACAAAGGTTTGCCGTGCCGGCCTGCCAAACACAGGGTTGCGGGTTCGATTCCCACCGCAGGCAAGTATTTATGGTCTGGTAGAAACCCTATTTATTATCCTACTTCCTTCTAATCCTATCCTACTAACCTACTAATATTATAAATGTGAAAGTTAGTGTGTGTGTGTGTGTATGTTTGTGGAATGTCCTGCAATATTTATTTATTTAATATATACTTATTACTTATTTATACACTAATATTATAAAGAGAAAAGATTTGATTGTTTGTTTGCATTGAATAGGCTCCGAAACTTCTGAACAGATTTTGATAAAACTTGGAATAAGAATTTGTTGGGAGTGTGATAGGTTACTTTTTATCCCGATATTCAGACGGGATCGGGACTTACGCAGGGGAAACTAGGTGATGCTAGTTTTCAATAAGTATTTTTAACAGATAGTTGTTTACAGAAAGTTTTTGCACAGTTTTTAAAATTAATCTTATCGATAGCTTCTCTAACACAAATTTTTCTTTGTTTGCGTTTTGGAGGTATTTTCTAAAGGTTTTTCTTTTCCACCAGACGAGAAGACCCCACCGAACACAAGAACATCCAAAGCGAACCCGTGGGCTGCACTACACGCGTCTCTCTTCCGATGACGTCACAGTGATGACGTCAACCGGAAGCGGTGACGTCACGGGGCCCGAACACGAACCGCTGTTAGAACATTCCACGTAGCGACCTCTGTGATCGTAGGAGTAAGTTAGATACGTCACCGTGGAGATGTTTCGATTTGATCTGTGATCATAATATTGTTCCCTGATCCTAATATTGTGTCGTGATAATTTTAACGCCACTGTGAATATGTGTCCATGGACTTATTATTATGTTTTGATCCATTGTCATCAGTTTGGTCTGTGGTCATAAGTTTGATCTATGATCATAAATCATAATATTGTTCCCTGGTCCTAATATTGTTTCGTGATAATATTAACGTCACTGTGAATATGTTTTTATGGACAAATTTGTATGTTTTGATCCATAGTCATCAGTTTGGTCTGTGGTCATAAGTTTGATCCATGATCATAAATCATAATATTGATCCCTGATCGTAATATTGTTCCGTGATAATTTTAACGTCACTGTGAATATGCTTTCATGGACATATTATTATGTTTTGATCCATAGTCATCAGTTTGGTCTGTGGTCATAAGTTTGATCTATGATCATAAATATTGTTCCGTGATCATAGTACTGTTCCGTGATCATAATAACCACCGCTCCCTGACATGACATAATGTGACAAGTTTGACTGTTATGAAACATGGCCGATTTCTGCCAATTGGACCATTATTTGATACAATATATAACTTGAGAATGGCGGGGCAGCACACGGCTTTAGCTTTCGTCGCACACCGATGAAAAAATATCCTTTATTTATTATTTAGGATTATTTCGTGGTCTTGATCAATTTGGACTAATTTAATTCCATTTATGATTAATTGGCCATGACAGTTTGAATTATATAATTAATTAAAGTAATTTTGAGCGATAGTAAAAAAAGGTCATTCCCACTATTGTTTGGCTTATGGCCATATTTTATGAGTTCGTTGTCACAATATTTTCGCTTATAATCTTTCGGAGCGTAAATGTAATTGGTATTTCATTAAGATAAATATATTTTCCGGTCCCTGTGTGATATTGTTTCAAAATAAGACAAATTAGGTCAACAGCGTTATTAAATTCGTCCCATACGCATAATAAAAGAATTTCGGAATGCTCAACTTTGTTACCGGAAGTTTTCAAACATACTATAGAAGCGGAATAAAGTTCATTATTTATTTAAATTATTACGTAATTAAAATTTGTTTTGATTAAGGGCGTAATTATTGCTACAATATTGCCAATCGCGCGTCACCAAGCTATCCCATAATATATGAATATGTAAAATAATATTGCCCATATTAAAATAATCCGGTAACCATGTCCCGTAAAATATTATTTATGAAAATTATATTGTTAATTATACTTTAAATGAACTGCGTTTAAAATGTGAATTGTGGAACTCATATATTACGGAATGATCTCCACGTGACCATAAAAAAAGAGTTAAAAATTAAACAGTGTTAACTAGAATAGATTTTTATAAACAAAAAATTAAGATCTTTGAAGAATAATATGTCGTTTCTGGTATCTACATTGTTTATAGGTAGTGTAAGTTTTTCAGTGATATTTTATCACGTTTTCCTAGCTAAATGAATGAACGAATTTTTTATGGACCATTTGCAAGGAAGGTCCGGTGAGGCATTTAGACGAAGCCAATAGGCAAGCCAATCTACATTTTTAAATAAATAACGCCCAAACATTGGCCAATATGGTTAATATTAATTGGTCATATAATGGTTCTGTGGTTATAACCATAGACCAATAGACAAAAAATAGACCAAAAGCCAAACATGTGGTCATAATTTTGGTCTACGATTATGTGGTCTTAACTTTGGCCAATGGCCAAACATGATAAAACCATTCTAATTAACGGAATACCAATTTTCGTCACTGGCCCTGGCTTACCTATTGGCCATAAGAGCCTACATTTTTCTAGCCCGTAAACGAGTTGGTCTTTTAAAATTAAAAAAAAAATGAAATTCCGCGTTGCATGACAACCGCGCGATGTCTACTTTGTTACGTAAATAAGTCTAGATTTGTTACCGTTGACAATTTAAAGGTTCCAATTTATTATGAACCTTTAATATGATAGAAAACTATAAACGAATAGTTGAAAAAGATAAGACATTATTGGAGCCCGTTTGTGGTCACAAAAGCATAATTTTAAACGTAATTACGAGAATTTGCTCTCTTATTTGAATTATTAAATAAGATAATTAGAAATGAAATTTGAAATAATTTGGCCGTTTAACAATGTATTGGGTTTCATCTATTCAGTTCAAATGTGTGTCAAGAAATAAAAGTGTCTACGAACATTTTTGTAATGGAAAAGCCTTTAATTTAAGAAAGGTCTCTTATACTAGAATCGTAAAATGATCGACTTTTTTGCCTTTGTCGATTTTTTTGCTATTGACAGATACAGTTTTCAGACAAATATATGACGAGTAACGATCATATTATGGCCTCAAAGGAAACGCCCAATTGTCATATTGTGACAACACCTGTCACAAACGTTTCGCGATTTTCTTGACCCAAGTTTTGACAGTCAATCGCTGAAAATCAAATATAAGAGCAACACTCGCGCAACACTATCAAAAGGCGCCATTTTATTGGCCGCAATTTTTTAAAGTTTGCTCGCTTTCTGTAGACATAACCGGTCCTTGCCGTAAGGACTTTCTAAGGTCTTTGTATGTCCATATGGACGGTGACCTTAAATCCAACTTAAAAGTGATATCTGGACGTTGAGTCAGACGTATTTAAATATTAAAATAGTTAGTTACTTATGTATATTTTTAGTTACTAAAATAGATTGAACAAAACGCATCGGGAATACCCTAGATCGTTTGTATGTGATATTGTCATAGTATATTTAGATACAGTGAGTCTAAATAACTTAAAATATGATATAGAAATAGCACAGGAAGTTCATCTGTATATTACTGTAATTGAATATACTGTGGCTTCAAAAAATATACGCGTAAATTGTTGATACATTTTTTATCATCAAGCTAGCTTCAGTTTCATTTGATTTTTTAAGTAAACCGTAAGTCCGTAAAACCATATTTTCGTAAATATAAAAAGAATCATTTTCTGACATGAAATCCTTTTTTGAAATCCTTATTTACTATTAAAAAAAAATATCATCAATTAACTTGTATAGTATTTAAATTTTAAAATAAAGGCCATAGTCAATGCCATTATGCTTTTCTGTTCTCCGAACGATCGTATTGACTAGGTTTTCCCACAAATTGTTCATAATCTTAGTTTTAATCCAGAAAGTTACCACAGTTTATTGTACAATATTATTTATAATATATAGAGGTAACCTGGGGCTATAGTAGTTATGGGAAAATTATTGTAACTAAACCTACCTTAAAAAGTTTAAATCTAAACAATCATCAATTGGTAACTGAGAGATATTTTTTATTTTCTAAATAGTTGATTTCTGAATTTTTTATTGACTATACCAGAACTGCTTTGGGACAAAGTGAAAAACTATTTATGAAAATATTACTTAGTACCTTATACTGTTTTAGAACAGTTAAAACGCCTTTGTGGAACTAAAAAGTTTGGATAACAATGGAATGGTGTTTTCCAATGATATTAACAAAATAAAATCTATTTATTCATTTATTTAAGCAACTTCAAAAGTTACTAATTTGTATTTAGTTACCTTTGTCCTATAATTATAATATCCCCTGGTAACTTATACATATAATACTAAAAAAATGTCGTTTCCAAACAATGTAAAAAATAATAGTTAGGTATATCGTTAAAAAAATGTAATAATATTGTAAAATATTTAATGGAAATTATGGTACTTATAAGTTAAATTATTTAAAATATTCGATGGGATGGGAAGAAATAAATCTGACTTTCACATGAAAAACTATAATTCAGTTTAAGCACAATTTTTGTGTATAAAAATCATATCAAATAAATATGTTTTCTTTGGTCATTTCAGTATTTCGAACTGTTAAGACGGCTGCATCAAAGCATTTGCCTTAGCAAACAATATTTTTCTAAATGTACATAATTTTAATATAAAATGCTTTAGATGACAACACCGATTATGTCACAAACAACTTAAACCGTAGTCACAAAAAAAAGAGATTTTTAATATTATAATAATTATGTGATATTTATGTAAGGATAAAACTATTAAAGTCAAAAACTTATTGTTACCATCATTACCATCACAATGTATGTATATATAATTAGATTATAACTTTTTTTTAAATTATGGTCTTCGTTTATATGTAGGGATGTATTTAGACCTTCACTCGAATATCATATAAAAGACGTCAATTTATCTTATACGCTACGGACGGACTTAGGACGTCTAACTTATGGTCTAATGACGTCTTAAGTTATGGTCTAAAGACGTGTTAGATTACGGTCTTAGTACTTCGTAACTTATGGTTGAAGTACGTCTTAAGTTAAGATCTGTACGTCTTAACTATGGTCTTAGTAAGTTTTAGGTAATAGTCTTAGTACGGTACTTATGGTCTAAGTACGTCTTAGCTATGATATAAATATACTAAGACGTATTTAGACCATAGTTAAGACGCACTTGAATCATACGATCTAAGTACGTCAAAAGTTATAGTCTAAGTACGTCTAAAGTTATGGTCTAAGTACGTCTTAAGTTATGCTCTAAGTACGTCGTAACTTATGGTCTAATAAATCGGAACGTTTTAGGTCCTAAAGACGTCCCTACATAGTGAACGAAGTCTTTAAAATCGAATAAAATTATTTCATAATTATTTTCGGCTTCAATCGTCAATTTATCGTAATTACTATAATTTATGAAACTTAGTTTAAATTGAATTTATTTTAGCTTAAATATAAATATTTTTTATTTAAAAGGTAAAAAATCTTGACATCTGATGCTGATTTTTTTAAAACCTTTTAAAGTAGATAAATTTATAATGGGTAACCCATTATATCCATCCGAATATTCTATCTCAATTTTGTAATTTGTTTTAAAATGGGAATCTTTTTAATTAAGAATATATTTTTGTATGGAACATTCTTACGTGCAATTAGTATTTGTAATAAAACGATGTCTATGTCAAATTTACGCTTGTTTATTTTACATAATTACCCCCTCTTATAGTTACTCTTTAGAATTTTATATTAGACATGCTTATCATATCCAATAACTGTACAAAAAATTAATTAGAATTTACAATAATTAATTAACTGTTAAATTGAACTGAATTGAACCAAAAGAGAACTGTTTCTCGTAGTTCCATTGTTGTATACTTACATCCTGTATATAAAAGTATGTCTTCGCCTTTCCTTATTAATCCTTCGCCTTTCCTTATTAATCATTTTGATTGAGTATACAATATGAATGTTTACTGCATAAATTGTGTACAATGGATGGTAGGTAGTTTAAAAAAAAGTTACAACAATTTACCTATTGCAGGCATGCAATAAGTACTTATTAAAAGTACTAAAATAAATTTTCAGAAGAATAACATATACTTATATAAAATGTATAATTAAATCAAATCAAATAAGTTTTTTAATAGAAATTATACAGTGCATTACTTCATTTTGAAGCCTTTTAAAAATTAAGTTAGGATGTATGCCTTCGGAACACCCCCACCAATGAGAAGAAGGCACAAGAAACTCATAGGGTTTTTTTCTGTTTTGTGAAAAATATTTGTAATCTTGACCTTTGTGAGCATGTTACAAAGGTCAAGATTACAAATATTTTTGAAGATATATTTGAAATGGAGCAATCAAAGTTATGTCCATGCGAGTCCTTATCATTAAGGTATGACAAAGTATCATAATACCCTTACCGCACAATTTCTGCTTTATAAAATTTTTGTATTTGTTAATGGATATGTCATATAATAGAGCACACATGTGTTATTAATAAGTTATAGTGTTTGTTATTATTCTATTTTTTAAATTTTATTACAAAAGAGGTAACCAGTTAAAGCTTCAAGCTAATTATTATAAAAAACTAGCAGCGCTCCGCGGTTTTACCCGCATAACTCCTGATCCCGTGGGAATATCGGGATAAAAAGTAGCCTATAGCCTTCCTCGATAAATGGCCTATCCAACACAAAACGTAGTTCCTGAGATTAGCGCGTTCAAACAAACAAACAAACTCTTCAGCTTTATAATATTAGTATAGATAATGCTTTACCTACTTTTCCCTTTCACTTTCGAAGTACTCATTCAGACTCTAAAAATATCTACTTATAAGCCAGGACTTTAAATTCATTTTAAATTGAGATTTCTTGTTTGTATAAGATAAAAGACAAACACGACTAGTTCTAGTATAACATGAAACTGGAGTTTACATACAAGCATGTAATATATAGACTCGCATACATTAAACCGCAATATCGGGTTATATTAGCATAGTATTGTCATGAATTAACATTTAGACTAGTCCGGCTTATAGTTACCTATGCCTTCCATACGGTTTTAATGAGAACCCTGGTTACTTTGTTACAATATTCGGGTACAGGCTAACCTAAAAAGGGTCCAACTACACGGAGACATTGCGATACTGCAATATTTGAGCGATTAATTGTAAAAGCACTAAGCGTTTTGCTTCGTCATTCCTATTGTTTGACGACCCAGTTGGCATAATGGTCACCATGCCGGACTGCCAAACAAGTGTTGCGGGTTCGATTATAAATATTGCACAACATTCCACACATCGCCATCTGGCCCCAAGCTAAGTAACTAGACTTTTGTATACAATTGTAGACTTTTGTATGTGTGTGCTAGACAATGGATATACTTATCCATTGTCTAGCACCCATAACACCATAAGTAGTAACTTATATACTTTTCTTTTGTAAATATATACTTATAATACATAGAAACAGCCAGACCAAAATCAAATATCTAAGCATAAATATTTTTTTTTGACGTTATCACGTCAAAAAAGTTCATCAGAATATGATTTTATTTGTTAAAATATAATTTACAATAATCAATCCTGAAATATTAATACGATAAATAGCTGTTTTCTTTTGGAAAAATGTTCTCTGAATCTTAAATGTTTTGTTAAAATATTGTTCACAAAAGATTATGTGATATTTAAGCGATTAATCGCAGCTTTGTGTGAGGGATAAGGTGTTCCCAAGATCAACGGCTTAAAACATGCCTTCCGTAACACGGACCTGGGAAACTATTTTTGTAATAGGTCACTCGTCGAAGTAACAGCCTTGTTGTCAGTATACAGGTCGATTTTTACATGGGCTTTCAGGGCTATATCTTAAAGTATATAGATAGCGAAAAATGCTGACAGGAGTTGGAATTAATTCTATCAGCAACACTATCGATTGGTATAAAAATAGAGGATGTTTTTTTTTCTTCAAAATTAACATTTGTGATTCCTGGCTATGGTAATGAGTTTTTCAAAAAAACAATGATTTAGTTTTGGTTTTTGTCAAAATCGGGCACGCAACTCCTTTTAGCGTTTTTCGCTATCTCTTATAGTCTAGGATGTAGACCTGAAGGCCCATGTAAAAATTCGCCCAGGCTTCGTATCTACCGTCGGGTAGCTAGGTAACAGAGGTAAATCAGTAGGTCAGTTCATTCAGTTGTTTTTTAACGGCATTCATCGTACTTTTTAGCCAATTTAAACAAAACCTTAATGAATTATACCTATATTTTCCGCGCCCTACTTTACTGAACGATTTTAAAGTCCACGTTAAAAAGACGGGGGCGCAAAAAGCAAGTCCTACCTAATGTAAGGTAGTTGCCTTTTATTATATCGTCGCAGTGTGGTAGAGGCTGAAAAGTTAGTTTAAAAGGGTCCTTAATGATTATTCGTATGAGTTTAAGAGGGGAAATTTTGTAACCAAAATGTTATTATTGTTAAGGTTATAGTACTTTCCTGCATAACAAAGTAGGTAATGTAAAGTCAACTTAGAATTTTCTTGAATTTTAAGGCGCATATAGGAGCCAGCAAGGTGGCTCCTATATAAAAAACCTATAGAGGGAGTTTTGGCGGGAACGAGTTAACAACATGTCGTGCTGCAGTTTTATTTTCATGAAACTTAGTTGTAACCCGAGTTGAATTGTATAATTCTGGTGGAATGTTATTTGACGACCCAGTTGGCACAATGGTCACCATGCCGGACTGCCAAACACAGGGTTCGATTCCCGCCTCAGACAAGTATTTATGCTTAGATATTTGTCTGTGGTCTGGTTGTTTGTATGTATTATAAGTATATATTTACAAAAGAAAAGTATATAAGTAGTATTTCCGTTATCTAGCACCCATAACACAAGTCTAGTTACTTAGCTTGGGGCTAGATGGCGATGTGTAGAATGTCCTGAAATATTTATATTTATTTATTTATATTTATATTTAGTTCTGTGAAAGTGCACAAGTGTAGTGAAAGTAAAAATCAGTGTCAAACATGAAGTTTTCTCGTCGTTCTCCAAATCTCCTATTAAGGTTATGGTAAACTTGCCACCGCTTTACTATAGCCCCTGAATTGACCCGATTTATAAAAAATCGGGTCATAATTTGATGCAAAATATAACTTGACACTGGCTAAATGCACAAGCCGTGCGAAGCCATAATTAATAGAAAAAAAAACCTATAGAGGTTTGTTAATTATTGCATGGAAATTCGTAGTTAAATGTTGTGTTACTTGTTAAAACTGACACAATTTGTATTCATAGTAATTATTTGGTTTATTTTTTGAATCGTTTCTGAGTTTTTTCGCCAAATCGTAGGTATCTCAAGACGAAAATTCTTTGTCGTTTCTAAGTTTATCTTAACTTGTCGAAAAAAGACAGCATTGATGCTTATGTTTTTATATTCAAATAAAAGTAAAATTTACTTCGCTTAAAACTATAATATTTCTAGCATTTGCTTTTGATTAATATCTTGCACAGTCGATATTTTTGTGCCAGCTCATTAATCGTTAGAGTAAGTACGTTTTCAGAGTAAGTGCGATCGGCTAGAAATCACCCCCTGGGGTATGTAACAGCAAAAGCACTTACGTAGTCGTGTCGAAACTGTACGATGCAGTTTAGGAAAGTGCCCAAGTAGTTAACAAAAATTCCAAGGACGGTTATAAGAGCCCAAACAAAGTCTTTCTTCAATACCAAAAATTGTTAATTATTGGATGGAAAATTGTTGTTAAGTAACTATAGGTTCAAAAACAACAGGTTCAAGTCCTGGCTAAAGATGATGACGTTTTCAAAAATCGAATAATGCAGTTTTTGTTTTTATCATAATTGGGCACGCAACTCCATTCTGCATTTTTCGCTATCTCTTATGGTTTAGGATAATAGCTCTGAAGTCCCATGAAAAAAAAAATACCCTGTATACCAACCGTTTGTAGGTGAAATCTTTTCCAACATTGTTTCAAAATGAAAATTCCTTGTACCTAGTTTTTAAGCTTATCCAATGTTTTAAGTCGAAAAACGACGGCATTACCTTTGTCTATATTTATTTTTAATTTGGTTATAAAAAACCGAAAAGAAATTTTCGCCTTTAAATCATACCGAAAATCTTGGAAAAGAGCTGATTCCAAATGGTACACACAATAGAACTTAAGAACATTTTTTCAGGGAATAATTAAACATTTAAGTTATCAGCGACGGGCATTTTTCTTTTGACCCTTACCTATATGGACCTTAAGATATAGAAGTTAGGGTGTGTCAGTTCTTTATCTTTTGAGAAACATCATGATCTCCCTGCCCGTATCCCATTTTTTTTGGGGTTGACACAGTATGTCTTCTTCCATTCACTTCTGTTAGTCGACATCTCATGGTTTACATTTATCCCTCTCATGTCTTGTCTCACGCAGTCCATCCATCTTTTCCTAGGTCATCCTCTTCCTCTCCATCCTTCTACATTCATACTCATCACTCTTTTAGTCACATGCGTCTCTTCTCTTCTCTTCACATGTCCATACCAACTGTTTTAAACCCCTATGAGAATATCAGGATAAATATTCTGTCTTTATTTTCAGAAGGCAAAGCACAAAGATTTTGCTTAGCAAGGAACTTTTCAAGAGCCTTCACAAACTACAAATTTGCCTGCGATAGTTTGCCAACATTTTGTAAGGCAAATCGTTCACTTTATTCTCTACTAAATAGTGATTCCTAAGTGTCGGCTGATAAAAAGTCTTTGAGTTAAATCACTTAGTATTAGGTTACTTCGTCGGTACCCGGAGGACAAAGGTTGATCTTTGTTCAATGAGACGTCCGTTCAAAGGAAACAAACTTCCAAACTCGTGTTTAAACAATCCGTTAGTTTAGTACTGAAAGTCTTGTTTTTCAAAACTTTAATGTTGTGTAAGATTTTTGTTTCAGATCGTATTTTGAAAGGTTTAGGTATTCGGACGTAGCTACTAAGCTCATGGTTTGATGTCGCCAATCCATGGGCTTGATTCTTGACTTAAATAAATTGATCCAATATTGATTATTGATTCTTTCCTGTAGTTCGGTTGCTAGTTTGGTTTTTAATCGAATTACTTTTTTTTAGTGTCAGAAATTCAGTAGGGGAGAGCACCAAAATGTTGATACTATTTAATTGCATTTATTTAGTAATTAGAAAAAAACCCCATGAGTTTCATGTGCCTTCTTGTTATTGATCGGCGCGTTCCGAAGGTACACATCCTAAATTAATTTTTGAGATCCTTCAAAGTGATGTCATACAAATTGTATGATTACAATTAAATAAATAATTTTGATTGAATTTGCACTAGTTCGGTTGTTTCTATTGCAATTTTTCAGTCGTATAGGCACGTGAGTCATGTGGTTAAGGTCCAGGTTGGAATAAAACCAAAACCAAAAGACGAGTATCTAGAGTAGGCCACTAACGCTAGTACTGACTAAAGCGGGCTGCTCACACACCTGCCCAGGGGCCATCTAGGGTATAATCGTATAATGACCCTTAATTGCGATATGTATGGGCAATTAAGGGCAATTGCCTAGATTGGCCCTACAGCAGGGTAGTCTAGGGGTCGTCCCTGCCACCCTGCTATGTTGCCGCGTGTTTTGCGCAATAGGGGCAATTTCTCACTCAGTTGGCTGGTAACTGTTACATGAAGCGCACGCATGTCGAGGGTGATCTGTGATTAAAAATGGCGTCGGATAATAATATAACAATCATGAAGTTTGGACGCTAAAGATTGTTTTTTATATTTAAAAACGAGCAGGATAAAAAAAACAAGAATAAGTTTAACTTTTTTAATTTGTTTTTTATATCTGTTTTTTTTTGAGCTAGCGCCACAGAAAGAGCCAGTGTTTTACCACGATAATATTCTCAACGCGTGTTTTAAGCTCCGTGCTCCCTACATTGACCCTGCGACTGTTGTGTGAGTAGCCTACTATTGTCTAACTTCTCTGACAGGAAGCAACTGCCCTGCAGTGGAAAATATTAATGGACTACTTTTACTTTAAATATCCTCAACTGTCAGAAGTCCTGATAGGTGTGGAGATTTTGAGATCTTGGAGTCCTGAAGATAGATAACTTTATTTGTAGGACACCGGAAGAAACAGAACACGATACTTTGTGTTTAGTAGTATAAGTTGCGCAAATCTTTCAGGGACCTCAGCGCAGTGTTGCCAACTCGGATTTTGAAAAATGCGTAGACCCCATTAGAAAAGTTCGTAGATCTACGTACTTTTTTGTAAGTGAAATGAAGAAGAATAAAATTAGTTTTAACTCTGCATTTAACCCGCGCGCGGACCGTACCTAGTTCTTTCTTATGTTTATTTTCTCAGTTGTGTTCAATTTTGATAGATATCAAAAGAACAAAACAACAGTAATTCCGTCGAATCGAAATATTTTTCATTAAGTTTTTTTACAAGGCGAGCTGGTGAGACGAGACGTTTCGTTATATACAGTCACAGCTCTATGGAATGAGAACTTTGTTTCACTTGTGTTTAAAAATAATGACGAAAGTAGTATTGTGTTGGCGAAGTGAGTGTGCCTTAGTATAAAAGAAAATTATGCACATTCAGCTATGAGTTTCGTTATTTTACAAATTGATAGAAAATACGTAGATTCTAGGACTGAAGTTCGTAGGTTTCCAGGAGAGGTCTAAAGTACGTAGATCTACGTAAAAAGACATAGGGTTGGCAACACTACCTCAGCGCGCGTTTTATAGAGGCATCTGGTGATTGGAGGAGGGCTGGTGGCTTTTTCGGTCACAGGGTCAGTTTAGGCATCCAGAGAAAGTGTTGCCAGCCCAGAAGGAACGATGCCTACGGGAGACGCGCTTGAGGTTATTTTTTATTTATGACTATCTACATACCAAGTTTCATCTAAATCGGTCCAGAAGTTTCGGAGCCTATTCGTTACAAACAAACATAAAAATCTTTCCTTTTTATAATATTAGTGTGGATTAGAATTTAATTCTATGTTAGTTTCTAGTGTGTATGATTATTTTATCTGTAGCTGTGCATTTTTTAGATATTAATGCATTGTGTGCTGTTGTCAATAAACATTTCAATAACTTTAAATATATATTTGGCTATTTAACTTAGTAGAGCGTAAATCGCTGAAACCTCAGGTTATGTAAAATTATAAACTAAATATCTCGCAGCAGTATCCAGTTTCAGTTTAGTTCGAACAAACATTGGCCAAAACTTTCTTGTTTGAATATAGGAATTCGGAGAAACTTGCTACGTGAGCAGGTGCTGATTGTTACCTAGATTAGATGATTTCATTCTAATTAATGTTATTATACACGGTGTAACAAGAGGGGTGGATCATCGGTTGCTGGGGATGGGGACCTCAGTACCTATCGACTTAACCCCCCTTTAAGTTCTGCAATAATTAGTGGTTCAAAGTTATTAGGATTTTAGTGAAATTTTAGTCAAAATCAGATTTCAGCCTGTACTTCGCAATTACAGCCAAACTATCAGGTCTGCGATTCTGCCTTTTTTTGTGAAACAATATTAGACCTTTTGTACCCTTTCACCAATCAGAGTCTTAAGATTTATAAAACTCAAAATAAAACTATAGCAATTTTTTTTTTGTTATCTAATGTATGTTTAAAAAAATATTTCACAGATTAATTTTTTCTGCAACCTATCTTAAAAACTACTTTTTTTCATGAATAATAAACCCAGAAAGTTTCATTTGGCTAGAGCTAGGGTATCATGTTGAAAAATGTAATTGATAGTCCAAAAAGTGAAAATATGACGTAGACATCCGGTAAGAAAGGATTTTGAAAAATACAACTCCAACGCGGACAAAGCCGCGGTTAAAAGCTAGTCTATCTATAGATACAAAATTCAAAGTCCTGACTGACAGATAAATCAACGTACAGCTCAAAGCAATGAATTGATCGGGCTTAAATTTGACATACCTACAGACAGCTGCTATAACGCAGGCATCCGATAAGAAACGATTTTTTTTTCTATTAATAATGGCTTCGCACGACTTGTGCATTTAGCCAGTGTCAAGTTATATTTTGCATCAAATTATGACCCGATTTTTCATAAATCGGGCCTAAAGTATTTCAAAACAGTCATAGTCCGTCAAGTCAGGGGCTATAGTAAAGCGGTGGCAAGTTTACCATAACCTTAATAGGAGATTTGGAGGCAACGAGAAAACTTCATGTTTGACACTCATTTTTACTTTCACTACACTTGTGCACTTTCATAGAACTAAATTGAATAACATTCCACCAGAATTATACAATTCAACTCGGGTTACAACTAAGTTTCATGAAAATAAAACTGCAGCACGACATGTTGTTAACTCGTTCCCGCCAAAACTCAAGAAACGATTTTGGAAAATAAAACTTTACTCGGACAAAGTTGCGAGCAAAATCTAGTACCTCAATATAAAATTCCTGACTGACTGATAATATGTCAACGCACAGCTTAAACCGCTGGATTTTTGAAGGGTGTGTTCTTTTTGTAGTGTAGGTATCTTATGCACACCTACGTTTTAAAAGAACATGTAGATATCTATATTTCAAAATTCTGCTCCTAAGAGAGCGAAATGACGGACGAAACCACGGGGCAGAAGCTAGTGCCTCATATTAGGACGCGTTTCTAGTTGCGTTTTAGACGAGTTGCTATCTTAGACGACCTGAGTTTGCGACGATTTGATACTAACTCATCTAAATGAGACATAAAAATTAGCCATGGTGCGATCTAAAGCATGCCATTTTAGTGATGTTGTCTTTGTGCTACAGATTCAGGATAAGTGCAATAGCATCCCGCTACGAAATCTTTATATGGGGATATAAAGATTTCGTAGCGTATATTCAATATATATGACAAACATGGAGAATAATTATAAGTTTGGGCCTAATTTATCGTGCTACATATTGAATATAAATAAATAATAAATATTGCAAAACATTCCACACATCGCTGTCTAGCCCCAAGCTGAGTAACTAGACTTGTGTTATGGGTTCAGACAACGGATATACTACTTATATACTTTTCTTTTGTAAATATATAAGTATAATACATAGAAACAACCAGACCACAGACAAATATCTAACCATAACTTGCCTTCGGCGGGAATCGAACCACCAACCCTGAGTTTGGCAGTCCGACATGGTGACCATTGTGCCAACTGAGTCGTCAATATCTAGGATATTGACGACCCAGTTGCCTGTTTTGTTTGTTGGATCAAAGCAATACTCGAAAGTCGGACCAGTTCCAGAATTTTTCATTCAAAGTTAGCATTTATTTCAATGTTTTGGTAACACAGGTGAAGCAGAGACCGAAAATATTTCCCATTCCGAATAGACTTACCGTAAATATTTATGAAACATAACTTCATGCAATCATTTTTTACGCCTTATTTATTCTATAAAAATACAATATCCTTCAAATCCATCATTTCGCCTCCATACTAGAAATAAGCGAGAGAAAAAAATGTATTTCGTAAACTGATATCCACATAAAATGTTGGTGGATCGAGAAAGGCGATGTAAGTACGTATCTATAGGTACCTATATAGTAAGTCTACGGTTGTAAAACTACCACTATTATTACGAAAACTAAAACTGTGTTCGCTCATGAAAATTTCTGCTTACAAATTGACATTTAGCGTGACCTCTGTTATTTCAATTTAACCCGGTACCTGTAATATCGCCAGCGGTTTTAACATACATTTTGATCGACCTTCTCATTAACATATAGATAGAGACCCGAAAAAAAAATCGCTATCCAAATTGTACCTTTCTTTTTGTCCCTTCAGGCTCTTCCCAAAGATAAATTAAAGGTTTTTTTTGTTGGGTCTCCAACCACCGGGGTGGACTGGAGACTCTCATTCGGGTCTGTGTACATAACCAAAGGGTACTGAAGATTTGAATTAACTCAAGTTAATTATATTGTTGTAAATTGTATATTGTATGTAATGTCTAAATTAAAGGTCTCTGTCTGCCATGTTGATTACCGGCTCTCTTATTTGAGGGTTGCTGGTTCGTCATCGGGTCTTTAATTTGGGTAGGATCTTTTAATTATGATCCTCATTTAAGTAGTGAAATTGGGATAATTAATTCGACCTCCGTTGCTTATGTTCCGAAGCTCTCGAAATAAAATTTTAAATACGAATGATTCTTGAAATTGATATCTACACTAATATTATATTTTTTTGTTTGTATCTAATTGGCTCCTCAACTACTAGACCGATTCTGATGAAACTTGGTATGAAGATACACTGATTCATTGGGAATAACATAGGCTACTTTTTATCCTGATAATCTCAGAAAATCGGGAGTTACGCGGGTTACGCGAGTGCTGCAATAAAATCAAAATCTCAACGTATTTATCGTAAAAAAATATCATCCCGGAAACAAAATATTGAATCAATTCCAAAATAACACGAATCGAAAAATAGTTGGAACTGAACAAACATACCGCTTCAACTCGCTTCACGTTGTGTATTTGATTTCGCACTGTGAAAATTAATATGAAAATCAACTAACTTACGCACGAACGGACGCTCAAACGTATCCGCGAATCAATAACGAACGCGTGAATTTATCCAATTAATAACCCAAATACCTAAAATGGTAAAATGGATAAAATATGTCTCATAAATTAGTTTGTAGAGTGTTAAAAAGAGATGAAATATCTATACTATGATAGAGGAAAAAACTTCGCAATTATTTTGATTTATAGTTGTAACTTATGGTATCACTTTGTGAAATTGTTTTAATTAAATAACGAACGTGGGCAACACTGGCTCGCTTGTGATTGGTCGGTTATCTCGAGCAATGATGAGCGACCACAAACAAATAAAACTGAAAAAACGAGGTGGAACAAGGAAGGAAACTGAAAAGACAAGGCAACACGCCAAGCGTCGCGGGAGTGAAAGAGCAGCATGAGTTTTTGGCGGGAACGAGTTAACAACATGTCGTGCTGCAGTTTTATTTTCATGAAACTTAGTTGTAACCCGAGTTGAATTGTATAATTCTGGTGGCATGTTATTCAATTTAGTTCTGTGAAAGTGCACAAGTGTAGTGAAAGTAAAAATCAGTGTCAAACATGAAGTTTTCTCGTTGCCTCCAAATCTCCTATTAAGGTTATGGTAAACTTGCCACCGCTTTACTATAGCCCCTGACTTGACGGACTATGACGACTTTGACTGTTTTGAAACACTTTAGGCCCGATTTATAAAAATCGGGTCTTAATTCGATGCAAAATATAACTTGACACTGGCTAAATGCACAAGCCGTGCAAAGCCATAATTAATAGAAGAAAAAAAAGAGCAGCATTTTTTTCGTTTCGGTAACCTTACGATGGTTTGTAATCAGGCTGCTGTACCCCCTTTGCGGCCGTCACACTAATGGAGGTAACATTTTTGACAAGAGATCGGAAAAGCGATCAATTATCTTCGATATTCAGTCGAGGCAAATCGCCCTCAACAGCACAATATTAATGATAAACTTGTGCTTTAATCATTAGTAAGTAAATAGATCTACACTAATATTATATAGAGATTTTTGTTTTTATATTTGTAACAAATAGGCTCCGAAACTACTGGACGATGAGGATACATTGATTTATGGGGAATAACTTATGCTACTTTTATCCTAATATGCCCAGGGAATCGGGAGTTACGCGAGTAAAACCGCGAAGAACTGCTAGTTAAATATAATTGGGTATGTTCTGATGCTCTATATTTTATATTACAATATAAATATCTTTGTTTGTAGAGAGTGTTTATCGATAAAATGCGTTTGAACGCGCGGTATGTGCGGTTTTTGAGGCCACCGATTAGAAGCTTATGTATTTTAATAAATTAATTAGAATTACCCGTAGGTAATTCCGTATTTATATTCCGTAGAATATTTGATCGGATTCGTAAGGGATAAGGGTACGTACAAGTAAAACTATGCGAATGCGGTTCTGCGATTTTCGGGTATGTTCGAATGTTCGCGCTTCGTAAAGGTGGGTATAGACTAGAGCATATAAATACAGTAAGATCGAACCTGATATATAATAATAATGCAACAAAAATTACCTATGTTTTTGTACAAATCGATAATATTGCTAATAGCGATTAATTCCTGGAAACAAACATGGTATGACAAATGAATGGAAATAGCTAATTTTTATAGACCAAGACCATAATATATTATATAACTATAAAATTTTACATAATCATCATCATCCGAGCGATGTTCCCGGTTGCATCCCTCTCGGGAGCCCGGGGTGCGCTTTCCTGCTTTTACGCCTCCACTTCGCACGATCTTCAGCATCCTGGTTTGTAAGGCCATTTGCACGCATATCACCCTTTACGACGTCAAGCCAGCACTTCTTGGGTCTACCCAGTCTGCCACGACCCGGCGGAGGCGCCATGGCAAGACATTTGTTCCCCACGTAACTAGCCGGTTTTCGCAAGACGTGACCGTACCAGCGTAGGCGGCATTCTTGTAATTTATCTGCAATGTCTCGGACATGAAGGCTGCCCCGGATGCGAGAGTTCCTGACGCGATCCTTTATAAAATTTTACATAATGCCCGGGCATTATGAATAATGACTAGCTACTTTGGGCAAAGTGATTAATTATCATCTAAGCTATAATATTTATCACATTGTCTGGGCATTATGAATATTACTAGCTGATCGATGGGCAATGTGATAATAGAGATAGATTCTATGGGGTAAAGAGCTCCTTTAAACGCTATTTTAACAGAGTGAACCTAAACGCTCGCGTCGCTCGCGCGTGCTTTCTCACAATATTTAACCTAACCTACCTTTCTGGCACCCAATAACCTTTTTCTACATTTCATATTTTTTATTCGAGTGGGAATGGGAATAATAGTAGTACCCGATCACAACACAGCGCTCTTTTTTTTATTTTATTTTTTTAGTTTTGCATTGAAAGCGAATAGTCTGTATTCGCTTTTAATACGGATACGGAGGTCAGAGCATCTTTAGAACGAAGAACTTTTGTGTTATTTGTCTTTCAAATTTTGATTAATGTCTTAAATAGAAATAACAGTAACAAAACATGTATTTTTATTACCCTGCCCAATAGGTGACAGCCATTATGTATTATGCCCGGGCAATATAATTATTTCAGTGGTTATAGTCACATTGCACTCTCATATTTATAGTTTTGAAGACGTTTCTATGTGATCTATATACAAATGTATTAAGCATCCAAAGGAATAAAAATATTTGACTTGACTTGACCACCTTTTCATGGTCTGGAAAGTATTGGATCCATAGAAACTGTCAGGTGAGACCGGTAACTAAGACCGGTGTTTAAAAACATAAAGAAGCTGTTTTAGACATCAAGGCGAACAACTTATGTACCAGCACGTTGTATGAAATAATTGGCTTCCTGAAAACTGCTGAAACGTAGGCATAACTCTAGATAGATACTACATGTAGGTATAGTATAACATAGTGGCTCGAGTAATGTAAGTTACGATAACATGTAGCGGTGTAGGTAGGTGGGTATCTTTATGTAGACCTACTCGTTATTTATTACCACTATTTTCTTACGAGACTTGTTGATGCAATCTTAGTCGATTTAGTGAACAGAATACCTAGTCACTATGCTCATTTTAATAATTCAGGTAATTTTCTAACACAGAAAAAAAAGATAATCATCACCCTTTAGATAGATAGATAAACACAAACCTTATTTGTACAACACACAACACATTGAAAATAACAAAAAGGACAAGAAAGCTTTTCTGTCTTTCTTTCTTTCTTCAGCAGCATGTATTAGCCCACTGCAGGGCATATACCTCTCCAACGCCTCTCCACAACGTTCTGTCACCGGTCCTTCTGGACGAGAAAGCTTATTAACTATGAAATTGTACAAACAGGCAACCATATCGCTTAAAGCGATTTCTTTCAGGCAACCTTAGGATGAAGACGGTTTTCTTTAGCATAACTGGTAGGTCATGTGGTGTAAGAAACACATAAAACAATAAATACCTATGTAAAATAGATATAGGCGCTAGAGAATAATTTCTTATTTTTATAAAATATTCTTGAACATAATATGCAGTATTTTTAATTTGAGACTATTGCTTTAAAATTAAGAATAGGTACTGCTTATACTTTAAGATATGATCATTTCTTGCTTCAACGAAACCTTTTTTTCTGTGAACTCCGAGAATAATAAGTTACATCAAATTTGGATCAGTATTTATTAAGATAGATTATTTAAAATGTCTGGTTTCTAAAGGGTTTGTTCGTCGTGTGCTTTTTTGTCTGGAAAATCTTTATCTATATCTAAGAATATTAGAATTAAGGCTGCGGTAAAATTTCCTCGTAGACTATTTGTAGATAACGTTTTCAATCTCCTTAAACCCTTATTATGCTTTAAAACTACAAATTATGTTCTACCCAGCTTTAAGTGGCGCCAGAAAATCACTAATTGGTACAAAATTTTATTGAGTTCTATCATGAGTTCAACTAGACCTATTTAGTTGGGTGCTTTTTGCGTGAGGATGGAGTAGGCTTGCCCAATACCTATACTCATATCTCAGCTTAGCCGTGTCCAGGAGGAAAGAACTTGTCAATAAATATGGAGTCAACTAAGCCGCGTGTTTCATCACGATGTTTCCTTCACCGTAAGAGCAATGTTAATTTGCGCACATAAATATTCATAAAACTCAATGAAAGTCGAGATATCTATCACTAAGCCACTAGCGCTCTTAATTTATATCACTTCTTTTTCATTGACAAGTTAACTATAAAAAGAATCCAAAACGTTTCAATATATATCTCCAAATAAGTAGGTAAAAGTTGTTAAAATATCATCCAAATCCACTAAACTGTTAAAACCAGTTCAAATAAATCGTACCTACTTACAATCCAATAAAACAATTATATCTAGAAACTTTTTCCTGAAAGTAACAAGATTACTTCGGGGTGTTCGATAAAAAGTTTAACTCTCAAACAAAACTTCGGGTAAACCGAGGAAAAAGCCGAATCAGACACTAAACTCAACTTGTGTGTGAAAATAAATATACTTTCTGTGAACGTAGGCATGTTTATATATAGACGTTATTTATATATAGTGTTACTAGCTGCGCCCCGCGATTTCACCCGCGTAAGTCCCGAACACAGCGCCATCTATTATTATATTTGCAACCTAGATGTCAAACAATATTGAAGAATTTTATCGATGAATCAACGTACACCGCCATCTATAAGTTATATACTTCATAAAACTAAACAGTAAATAAACACTTGCTTAAGAAACCATTAATTAATACATTTTATTCGTTTACATTCACGACATAAGCGAATAACTGAGATGATAACTATCCTACCCATTAAGTTAGACCAAAATACGGGTACATGTGAAATTTGATTGAAATCGGTTCAGTAGTTTTGGAGTTTATTGGCAACATACATCGTGACACAAGATTTTTATATATACAGATATTGTAGTGTAGATATATTTTGTTTACCGAGAGTAGTTTGAGCCCAGAGGGACAAGACGCGTCTCTGTCAGAGTTACTGAGAGAATGTCGATTTATATACAGTTTATAGTGCCGATATAATATGACAAAACAACTATACTCAATAATGCATGGACCTTTGGATCCCTGAATCTCGTAGCCTGTTATTGGAGTAAAAATATAGATTTGTACAGACCTATCTTTTGAGTAATCATCTTATATTATTATGGCTCTGTAGCAACTGGGATAGATTTGTAACTGGCAGAGTACAGTCGGCTGCATAATTGCAGCCTTTGGTAGAGTTCGAAAATTACTATTATTGGAATGTTTACATTCTAATAATTTTTGTTTGATTAATTGATGAGTTGGAACACTTTAAACTTCACCTAAAGCAGGTTCCTAGAATCTTGCTTGTGTTGAAAGAAATCTTATAACAGCCGTTTTGAAGCTCTGCGGTGGGTCTGCAATTATGCAGTCGACCGTACATCCTACTAATCCTATCTCTACCTATCCTATCTGGATATTCCCACGAGATCTGGACTTACGCGGGTAAAACCGCGGGGCGCAGTTAGTGATGAAACAAAAAAGTCTTCATTCAAGGAAAACAAAACATTATTACTACATGGTAAAAAACAAAGTCACCCCGCCGCGTCTGACTGTCTGAACGCGATAAACTCAAAAATCACTTAACATATTCGCACACGATTTTCACCAATGGACGGAGTAATTCATGAAGAAGGTTTCGTGTAAATTCGCTGAAATATGACAGAACAAAAATGTATACATACCTATGCTAGTGTTTTAAGATTTTGGCGTAAACCGAGAGTCGTGTGGAAGCGTAAAATCATGCACTTAAGAGGAAAGGGTACCGACGCTCTGTCAATACAAACGTAGTCGACTGTTTCCTCCCTGTATAATGACACTAAAGCAAATATTTTTGTTGCATAAAACTTATAACTGCCATGACCATGCCCCTAAATTAAATCAATTAAATCCTAATTTCTATGATTATTAGAAAATTAAAAAAACAAGACATAAGGGCATAGTCATGGCAGATATAGGTTTTATGCAAAAAAATATTTGTGTTAGTGTCATTATCCAGGGAGGAAACAGTCAACTACGTTTGTATGGATAGAGCGCCGGGACCCTTTCCTCTTAATATGACACATACCTGTACTTGTTTACGGGCAAATTTTCGGCAACTAGATGTCTTTGGTTAGGTTATTTTTACGTGAGTCTTTACTTGTTATGGAAGAACCAGCCCTGCTCCTCTACAAATTTTGCATTAAACTGTGAGAGACTGTGAGACTTTGCATTAAACTGTGAGACTTTTCACATCACAAAAACTTCTAAGGCTTATTTTCGCCAGTCTCATCTTAACACAAAGAGACATGTTATTTATTTTTTATCACAGTTGCTCATAAAGTGGATCTTATTCAACGGCTTTTAGGCTCATAATCCAACATATTATGCACGCGTGCGTTTTAGATTTGTTAACTAGTGCTGTAAAGTTATCCCGAAAAGGTAGGTACCAAAGAGTTTATAACTAGCAAAAATGGTTGTCTCTAAAGTCGGTTTACGAACGAAAATTTTACGTGATAATGACTTAGAAAACGATTAAGAACTGAGTTGTTTATTTTTTGTTTTTTCTTTACTTAAATATATTGTTTTTCCGTACCATTGTATTTTGTTCTTAACCCCCGACGCAAAAACAAATAGAAAAACCCTAAAAATAATGTATGTCACACGAGGATGTATAGGTTAAAAGTCTTTAGCCTGGCCTTTCTGGAGCATAATTAACAAAAAAATATTGCCTTAAAAAAATGTAAACATAGAGTTATCACAAATATTTTGTTAATTATTATTTTGTTTTCTTTTCAAGTCTTTTCTTTTATTCGCAACTGTGATAAAAAAACGTCGTACAATATACGTGTGGAATTGATATTTGCATCTTGGCTTCTATAACACGCTCGCTACCGCTCGCGCGTCATAAACCGCCTCTATGCAAAGATCAATTTACCACACTTATATCGTAATGTACTATTAAATGTTTAACTATAGTATCGTATTTAGCGTACGATGATGCACGATGGTTGCGGGTTTGGCCGGAAGACCAGCGCTGCAGCCAACTTTCTTTCCTTCTTTCTTTCTTTCTTTCTTTCTATCGTGGTGAAACAAAGGTAAATACAAACAGTACACATCACTTGTACAATCTTATATTGAATTATCGTATCCCTTTTAGCTATATACTTCTTTTTGTTGACAACACCGAGTCCAGGGAACCAAAGTTATTGAATTTATTTACATACATTCATATTTATACATACGCAAAAAGGAAAGAAAAAACCTCGTAATAGATCTCGTTTGACATTCTAAGTTATGATAACTAGACAAACATAATTTCACATCAATGAATTTTGTATTAGATTCGGGAAATTGGCTACATCAAATCTAGGGTAGTACTTAGTATTGGGATATGAAAAAATATATTAATGTTTTCTGTTCATTTTGTTCGAATAAGGTTCGGCTTAACCAAAAGGCTTCGGTTAATTTGACGGGTAAACATGTGCCTTGAAGTTTTATTTGTTGATTGAGGTGGGTATTTAAATAAACTTTAATAAGCCAATCTTTATTTATACAGACAGAAAGATAAAAACACGAAGCTGATGTTATAACACGAAATTGAAACCAATTTGTGGTTTCATAATAATTTGGTTCGTTTGATATATTTTATTAATCCTGAATGGAACAAGGGATGGAATACGTTTGACTGTTTGTTTATGTAAGTGGCATTCTTAGGAAGGCTTCTATGACATTGGTCTTAAACAAATTTAACTAAATTAAATTTCAATAAAGTTGACATTATATAATCAGCTTGACAGTTAATCATGTCAAAGGTCTTAAATTCCATTTATATTTTTGTTGTGCAAGTTAACTTCAGTGCATATCTCTATGTTTGTAAGGATCCTTAGTGCGAAATTGCATGTCTCTAGCGTGGCTTTGACTGTTGATTGTCAGTTTGAAGAATTCTATTATAATGTAGGTTTCAAAATTATTAGCTTCAGGTGACCAAAGGGAGGGCTACTTTGGCCAACGGAAACCGGCATTGTTATCCAAGGAGGCAATGCAGCGATCATTTTGGGTTACCTAGAGAAACACACGTAGATTTTTAACCGACTTCAAAAAAAGTAGAAGGTTCTCAATACGGTTGTAATTTTTTTTAAATATTTTTTAAATTAAATTAATTTGTAATGTTTTGTAACTTTTAAATTAAAATAATATTTCTTGGCAGCAAATATAACTGGACAACTGGGGAGATTCTAAATCACTATCAAATACGTAACGAGCGAAATGAGGATTTAATGTCTTAATCTACGGGAAAAGTTGTGTCCCTCCCGCGGAGGCGAGTCCTAGGACATAAATAATTACTTACAATACACCATAGGGGCACCGAAGACTGGATTGTTGGCCGCAGCGTCATCATAACTCAAAGTAACACGGTTTAATCAGCCGTTAGGCATCCCCCAGGCGTCGTTAACAAATCGAAACTTTGTCTCGGCCAACGTAAACCAGATGCTTTTAATTGCTTTTTAACCCAATTACAACGACTCGATGGCACGTTTTGAGACATTGAAATGTTTATTAGTATTTACTGCGCACTTATAAAACCTACAGTTTATGGGGTGCTCGTAAAAAATGTTAACGCCTTTCATAAGTTTAATGTTTACGTGAAATATTATTTTGTCGTAACTGAGATGGTAGTACATACTCGTGACTTCATGCGGTAACTTTTTACGTATTCTGTATTTTTTATTTTGTTAATAAGGCCGAACGCAAACTTCAGATGGGGAGTCGACGGGTTTTTCACCCGCATAAGTGCTGATCTTAAAAACACCTTTTGAACATTAAATAAATAAATATTACAGGACATTCCACACATCGCCATCTAGCCCCAAGTTAAGTAACTAGACTTGTGTTATGGGTACTAGACAACGGATATACTACATAAATACCTTTCTTTTGTAAATATATACTTTTAATACATAGAAACAACCAGACCACAGACAAATATCTAAGCATAAATATTTGTCTAAGGCGGGAATCGAACCCGCAACCCTGTGTTTGGCAGTCCGGCATTGTGCCAACTGGGTCGTCAACATTCCCTGGACATTACAGATATTTCAAAACAAAAATTAACCAAATCGTTCTCGAGTTTTAGCGAGACTAACGAACAGCGATTCATTTTTTTATATACCTAAGATTTACAGTAAAAAGACACTGTAAAAAAAAGAAAACGAAAATTAACTGAGCGAGCGTCGAGCGGGATGACTTGGAAATGGGTGCCAGACAACTGACAACTTTTCTATTGTAAATACACACATAATTCATCGTAATAGATCACGTAAATAAGTACTTCTGCCACGGTAAGAATTGCCTCATTTTTTTTTTATTTGATTTAAAGGTGACGATCGGTGAGTCGTCGGTCAACCGTTTGTCCATAGACTGTGTAAGTCCTAAAAGAATAAAACCAGAATTTTCTTTGTAGCTTCCTTAATTTGGTTTTATTATATTTTTTAGCAACTTTACATGTTTCAATCCGTAGCTTCTGAAATTTTTATTTTCCGTATTTTTCTTAATAATTGCGAATCTTTGTTGAAACGATAGGTTGTAAAGCAACCCTATTTATCTATTTTTTAATCAAATCATTATAATTAAATATTTCGTGGGTGTACAAAGTAGAATATGCTTCAAATTTAACCTTTACCCAAGCAAAATAATCTAGATGAAAATTTACGTTCAGGTAAATAGGTAAAGTATGCGTCATAAGTACATTATCAGTTACTATAATAATACTATTAACATTGGACTTCCTATAAACAAACATAAATACTTGAATTAAAAGTACTCAGTGTGATTATTATTTTCAACATGTTAGTTGGCCGAGTGGAATAAGTCGTCACCCGCTACACCAACCGACGTGGGTTCGATCCATAGGTTAAGTTGTTATAATGTTCAAATAGTGTTGCACAGGATTGTAAACGTTACGATGTCTGTGTACTTTTGAACGTTGATTGTACCTATCTACCTTGTTAAGCCTCTCAGAGAGTCTCAGGTCTTACAGAAGCAGTCAAGTGTGCAAGTATTTTGAAACATCGTCTATTTATCTATACTTACCTATCTACTTCGTAGTTATACTGTGAATTTAATTTAATGAAATGGAAAAGCATAGTTATCCCATTAACAGAAAATAGTAGTGTCCTAAGGGATTAAAAATATATTTTGATGGTAAGGGCGCTATGTTAAATCTAGAGTGGAGATGATTCTAGCAAGGCAAGGGATTTTTAACGGAAATCTAAACGCAGCGAGGTACTAAAAGTACGTAGCCCGAGGAAAAAAAAACTTGAGAGGTGTTAAGGGACACCCGGATAGAACGAAGTTCCTTTCGATTAATTAGTGAAGGAATTGTAATAAGTGTCGTTACAACTTTTGGTCTTAATATTTTCCGTCTAGCCCCGTCGCAACGCGCGAGGAGGAACTTCACAAAAATACCTTCCCTACATTCTACTTTCATCTTACTCTACAAAGTACTAATAGGTACTACTTTTGAGTATTTTTAATAATTAGGTTATTAACGAACAAATAAAAACTCAAGGTACAAAGTGGGTACTCCATAGATTGATCCACCTATCATCCATTGTATACAATATAAGCAATAAACATTATTATTTTAGTCTAAAGGGATTTTCTATCACATTTTTGCATATTATTATATTTCACTACAAGACGAACACATTGTTTTAAATTAATTGCGACAGCAATGATCAATGCGCGAACAGAGTACTTATAAATGTATGTTGTCGCCTCTTTTCAATTGCAACACGTGTATCACCGACCAGTAACTTTATTTATAGGTTAGCATTATTTGTCGTTCGACCTCTTTGCGTATTATTTTAGATAGTTCATGTTCCAAATTCAAACTTTTCACTGGCCGATCAATAAGTGCACCGCAATTATCTAATTATATATCCATAATATTAAAATATAAACCTTTATTAAAATATGTATATATTGTTTCTCCTATCTTTGTAAATATTGTAAAATTAGTTTGTAATTAGTTTTTAATTGATTTGTATTATTTTTAGGTGACTTTCATAATCCTTTCCTGATCCTATCCCGTAATTTCCGGTTTGTTTTGTAAATATCCGTTTTCCTAATTTTTTTTTTACAAAAAAAAGTCAAATCCAAATTGTTTCCCTAATCAAATCCTTCCCAAAACCTATGAATACTAGAAAACTCTCAAGACAGAACATGATAGATAGATAGATAGATAACTTTATTCGTGCAACACAGAAAGGAACATTGAACACTATATACACAAAGTAAAGTAATAGCTAGAAAGTATAAGTTGCACAAATGGGCGGCCTTATCGCTGAAAGCGATTTCTTCCAGGCAACGAAAAGGCATGATACTGAAAGTCACGAAAAAGGCTAGACATTGGCGTGCAAGTGCACAGTCATAACTTCGGTCTGCGACCGCAGAAAGAAAAAAAAAGTGCATCGCATAATACAACTTTTATCGCAAATTAAAAAACCGACGGTCGGTTTTCGAATAGATTGGTAATAATAAGTTCAAATATTTATATTTACTTCTTACTTAGAGTCTGCGTAAACTCTAATAGATACTTAAGTATACTTAAAATAACAGAGTGAAGTAGTTTCACGGCATTCAAGCGAAATCTCCGGACCCTACTACCCTAGAAACGTCTGTTACTGTTGGACTTAAGGAAAATCACTGGAAGAAAACGATTTTGTGATTTCTCTGACCGCCACGCTAGGGTATTATTGCACCTTTTTATTTATTAATAGGGCTCAGTTAATTTACTACGCGTTTACAGAGAATTTTCAAAGACAGCTAATTCTAATTACTTTTACTTAAAATTTCATATATATATTTTGTAAACTGTAGTGATTAGGTTTCTCTTTGCCCACTATACTGTTTTATAATAGGTTTTTTTTAATTAATTTTTTTCTTTAGTACATACATACATACATACAAATACATTCACGTTTGTATGTAGTACATACAAATAAGTGAAAAATGGGTTACATGAAAAAAGGAGGGCTACATTTTCTTTAAATTACTTGAATTGTTTATACCTACTTAGTATTTTCTGTAGTTAAAATAGTCCAAAATAAATGTATGTAGCGAATTTTATAATAGGTAATAAAATAGTTTAGATATGTTTTTTCTGTGGCTGATTTACAAAAATTAATCGTTCTTTGTCGATCTTTCTTCTTTGTCTTTGTTTTACCTTAAAGTATCTACTACACTATTAGGTATGTATTGTAAAATAAGGATACAAGAACAAATAAAACAAAAATCGAGCTCCGAATAAAACCTATTCAAACAACGCATTCAATACCGAACCACTTTGGCAACTATTTCTCATGGGTGTCCCACTATTGACATAGCGATATCATTCTTAAAATTGCTTCGGATGTAATGAGATGGTAAATTATTTTCACGACCGAATGGTTGAGTCTGAAGACATAAAACATCTATACTACATTACTTACGGTTAAAGAACTTTATTATCAAAAGGACTTACAAAATCTGTTTACTTATATAAGAACTTAAAAAATATTTTATTAATACATATATAAATAAACTAGCTTTTACCCGCGACTTCGTCCGCGTAGAAGTCGAAAATGGACCGAGGAATCACGTTGTCTCATACAAACTTTGCCCCCCTTTTTCACCTCCTTAAGGGTCGAATTTCGGAAAATCTTTTCTTATCGGATCCCTACGTCACACAAATAACACACTCCAAGTTTCAGGTTTCGAAGATCAGCGGTTAAGGCTGTGCGTTGTCCGTCAGTCAGTCATTCAGGACAAAGGATCTATATAGAAGTATATGGACATAAATACATATCAATATTGCAAGACATTCCACACATCGCCATCTAGCCCCAAGCTAAGTAACTAGACTTGTGTTATGGGTGCTGGACAATACTACTTACATACTTTTCTTTTGTAATATATATACATCCTCACGCAAAAAGGACCCAATTAAAAAGGGTCCAATGGCGGAAAACAGCCTGTATACAAGTACAAGTAATATATACTTATAATATATAGAAACAACCAGACCACAGACAAATATTTAAGCATAAATACTTGTATGGGGTGGGAATCGGACCCGCAACCCTATGTTTTCCAGTCCGGCATTGTGCTAACCGGGTCGTCAAACTTAAATTATATTAAAATTTTATACATAAACGTCACGTCGTAAGTTCCGTGGGAATATCGGGATAAAAAGCCAATGAAGCAATGTATCATCATACCAAGTTTTAACAAAATCGGTCCAGTACTGTCGGAGCCTTTTCAATTCAAATAAACAAACAAACAATCAAATCTTTCGTCTTTGTAACATTTAGATATTATTATGTCCTATATCATGGGGCTATGGAGCCCCGAACCTTTGGAAGGCGTGCGCTATTATTATTATTATTGTCTGTTATACGTCCTGTATCACGGGGCTATGGAGCCCCGGACCTTTGGAAGGCATGCGTGGAGCCGAAGCCAACACGCAGAGGCCCCTTACAATAACAAGCTTAATAGCAAACAATGGGGTGGATTCTAAACCGGCGATTATCCCTGTCTACACTATAAAGTGCAACCAAGGACAACCTCCGGTTTGGATAAAACTATTGATAATCTACAGGACAAAACTACTTGAGCTATTGCGATGGGATGGTAGTGGACTAGATACTGGAGTTCGTTCGCGGGTTCGTTACTCCCCGTCACCTCGCCTCAAGGTGCCCTGCGGGCTTATTATTATCTAATATATAAAAATAAGTCGGGTTTTCCTTCCTGACGCTATAACTCCAGAACGCACGAACCGATTTCCACGGTTTTGCATTCGTTGGAAAGGTCACGGGCTCCGTGAGGTTTATAGCAAAGAAAATTCAGGAAAATCTGGTGGCGAAATGGAGTTCGCCGGGTTTGCTAGTTATTAATATAAGTATAGTATACATAAGTATAGATATAGATGAATAGGTTTTTGTCTCTAGTTAGAACTGTGCCCAGGGTCGGTAGATAGAAAAATGGCATGATAATGCAGGTCTTCTACTTTATCTTTCGACCCTTATCTCAGTACTTTGATTATACGTCTTTTTCTCTATTTAGCAAAATAAGTGATTGGTGACTTATGTCTAACTTTTTTAATAAAAATATATATTATAATGTCCAGTAAGTAGGCATTGTCATGCCATTTTTCCATTTACCGTTGGTCCAGTATTGCCAACTCGGATTTTGAAAAATGCGTAGACCCTATTAGAAAAGTTTGTAGATCTACGTACTTTTGTCTGAGTAAGTAAAATGAACAGGAATAAAATTAGTGTTTTAGAGCGCGGACCGTACCTAGTTCTTTCTCATGTTTATTTCCTCAGTTGTGTTCAATCAAATCGAAATTTAATAGATATCAAAAGAATAAAAGGAGTTTTTGGCGGGAACGAGTTAACAACATGTCGTGCTGCAGTTTTATTTTCATGAAACTTAGTTGTAACCCGAGTTGAATTGTATAATTCTGGTGGAATGTTATTCAATTTAGTTCTGTGAAAGTGCACAAGTGTAGTGAAAGTAAAAATCAGTGTCAAACATGAAGTTTTCTCGTTGCCTCCAAATCTCCTATTAAGGTTATGGTAAACTTGCCACCGCTTTACTATAGCCCCTGACTTGACGGACTTTGACGATTTTGACTGTTTTGAAATACTTTAGGCCCGATTTATGAAAAATCGGGTCATAATTTGATGCAAAATATAACTTGACACTGGCTAAATGCACAAGCCGTGCGAAGCCATTTTTTTATTTTATTTTATTTTATTTGGAAAACAAACAGTTACAAATATTCTGCTTATAAAACTAAAAATAGTGACTATGTACCAATTAAATGTTTTCACATACAAAATGACTATATATTCCACGACTAGTCTGCATGAAAAAGAAAAACTATAAATAAATATAATATAAATATAAACAGTTAACTGAACTATGAGAATGTACTAAATAATTTAGAATAATACTATCATGCTAATGCGACTAAATATATAATTTAAGAATGTGCGTCGAACCAGTGCCGTGTCAATGTAATTTTGAACGCAACCGGCTTAGTATCAAAAAGATCTAGTTCAGGAAAGTCAATCAGACCATTAAACGCATCAACTGCCCTAGGGAAGAAAGAATTGTGCCTGTAAATGGTGTAACACTTGGGTCTCGCCAAGCATAAAGGTTCTCTTAACTGAATGCGAGATGGCACTCGCAATTTTATGTTAGACAAGAGTTGAGGGGTATCTACATCAGTTTGTGCAATTTTGCACAGAAAAGCAATGTCAGCTATTCGACGCCTCTCCCTTAAAGGTAATATGTGATGCCTTAAGCATCTGGCCATAACTAATAACCATAATTAATAGAAAAAAAAAGAATAAAATGACAGTAATCGAAATATTTTTAGGTTAAGTTTTTTACAAGGCGAGCTGGTGAGACGAGACGTTTCGTTTTATACAGTTACAGCCCTATGAAATGAGAACTTTGTTTCACTTGTGTTTAAAAATAATGACGGGAGTAGTAGTCTGTTGGCGAAGCGAGTGTGCGTTTGAGTTTCGTTATTTTACTAATTGATGAAAATACGTAGATTCTAGGATGGAAGTTCGTAGGTTTGCAGGTGAGACCTAAAGTACGTAGATCTACGTAAAAAGGCGTAGAGTTGGCAACACTGCGTTGGCCTATATATAAATCTATAGGTAAATATTTAGTTATATTATTACGGTATCAATTCTCGATCATTTAACTTTATACCTGTAATAGTACATTACGATATAAGTGTGGTAAATTGATCTTTGCATAGAGGCGGTTTATGACGCGCGAGCGGCAGCGAGCGTGTTATAGAAGCCAAGATGCAAATATCAATTCCACACGTATATCGTACGACGTTTTTTATCACAGTTGCGAATAAAAGAAAAGACTTGAAAAGAAAACAAAATAATAATTAACAAAATATTTGTGATTACATTTTTTTAAGGCAATATTTTTTTGTTAATTATGCTCCGGAAAGGCCAGGCTAAAGACTTTTAACCTATACATCCTCGTGTGACATACATTATTTTTTAGGGTTTTTCTATTTGTTTTTGCGTCGGGGGTTAAGAACAAAATACAATGGTACGGAAAACAATATATTTAAGTAAAGAAAAAACAAAAAATAAACAACTCAATTTTTAATCGTTTTCTAAGTCATTATCACGTAAAATTTTCGTTCGTAAACTGACTTTAGAGACAACCATTTTTGCTAGCTAAAAAACTCTTTGGTACCTTTTTGTTTTTTCTTTACTTAAATATATTGTTTTCCGTACCATTGTATTTTGTTCTTAACCCTTTTCGGGATAACTTTACAGCACTAGTTAACAAATCTAAAACGCACGCGTGCATAATATGTTGGATTATGAGCCTAAAAGCCGTTGAATAAGATCCACTTTATGAGCAACTGTGATAAAAAATAATATTTAAAATCAATCCGGTAGTTTTGAACATTACTATTTAATTTATTTATAGGTAAGGAACATGTGTTCTTTCAAAAAAGACGTCTCAATTTTATTAAAAATGTATGTTTTTCTCTTTATAATATCCTTGACATTCAGGAAGCCTAAAGAACATTTGGGAACCCGTTCATCAATCACGAGAGTTTGACAAGCACATAATATTGGTGTATTGAACACAACAGAATATTTTTAACAATGTCCATATCAAAATTGGTTAGAAAGAAATATGAGTTAGGACGAATACGGAATCCAGGCCTTTCATTCCGTTTAATTCCGTTTATTGCCGACTTCAGACCTTTCATTCCGTTCGATTTCGTTTATTGCCGACTTCAAACTTTTCATTCCGTTCCATTTCGTTTATTGCCGACTTCAAACTTTTCATTCCGTTCCATTTCGTTTATTGCCGACTTCAGACTTTTCATTCCGTTCTATCTCATTTATTGCCCGTGTCACTATTCCATTTGTGAGTAGATATGTACTTTTTTGTTGGTACGATCTATCAAAAAGTTAACAATCTGCGTTCTTCTTAGTAAAGAAGAAAAATCACAAAAATACAAAAACACAAAAATCTGTCGAAAAAATATTATAAAAGGTCGGATTACTCTTTTTTATGTTCACAAATTCTCGAAGACTGATCAACTATTTTTTAGTAATTTCCTACTTATAAATGAAAATCAAAGAGTAATTATTGTTTCTAACCGACTTCAAAAAAGGGGGTTCTCAATTCGGTTTTATGTATTTTTTTTATTGATGTTCGCGCATATCTTCGTTTACACACTAACCCCCCCTTATTCATAATTGTTTAATAATAAAAGTTTTTAAGTACTTAAGGAGAGTTGCCTAAACTAATAGAGACACATTTTTTCTTATTCCATTAGCTCTCACAACTTATTTGCCTGAAACAAAGAAGTTCTTCTTAAATTAATGGCTTTACAAACTTGCTCTGAGAGCTAAACAAAATTGGATACCTCAGAAATTAGGTAACTAATTTTCTTTTTACAAATCCCAAATCGGAGGATACGATTCCTTTGGGAATTTTCCTTTCTCGATATTACCCCTGATCATATCTACCTAAGAAATCTTTTCACTGGTTTTACTTTTACACGAATGAGTTGCGGAGAGAGATAGCATAAAAATTATATCCGTTCTAGATTAGCTTTTGCACCTTAAAAGGTAACATTTAAATATAAACTTTAAGTTATCAACATAGAGTTGGAAACGTAATAGCAAAGATGCACAACCGTCATGAATAAGTCTTCACACCTAGCCGGTAGAAACGTGCTTAGAATGACGACACGAACTATATTAAAAAAGTAAATAATTTCGCTGTAAGGGATTTTCCCGAGGGCTCGAGTTGAAAAAGCATACGTTGTTATGCCTTAAAAAATCGGAAAAATAAAAAAAATCGTGAAGACGTCGCTTGCCACTTGAAAATCGTTGGCACGTGACCAGAATGTCGATGAAATTAAGTGTTTGCGCCTAAAGGAAAATGTTCACTGCTTTGTCGTATTATTCGGGTGAATTTTGATGATTGTAATGGGCATCGCTCTTTGCGGTGGTTTTTTTATCTTTAACAACGTCCGTTACAATTGTTATTCTTTTTGGGGGCAAAAAAGGTAGTAAAAAGATTAATAACGCCATTGCAAATAAAACCAACTCTGAAACGTTGAATTAGGAAAATACGGTTCAGAGAGACGGTATTTTTCTCGACAAAATTAAATTAAGCAAATGCAATTTAAAAAAATACGTAAATATATTGTGTTTTATTATTTTCATCAAATAAACAATCAGCAATATTCATATTGTCGCTTATTTATCAATTTTATAGGTATTAGAAACTCAGTTCATTTATATTATTAGTAAGTATCTAGTGCGAGGGCGAACACTTTTATTGCGGGTTCAATTCCTGCCTTAAACAAATACTTAAGTACAGATATTAGTTTCTGGTCTGGGTATTTTCTGTATGTATATTAAGTATATTATATTAAAAAAAGAAAAGTACCTAGGTATATAAGTATTCTATCCGTTATCTGTCACCCAAAACACAAGCCTAGCCTTGCTTAGCTCGGCAGAAGCATCAGATAAATACATCTTTTATTTTTGTGATGCTTCCCATGAATTCGTAAATAAAACATTAGTAAAATTCAAAATATTTATTTCAGCCAATAATATACCTAAGTTTACACAAAGTTATATAGATAACTAGCTATATCTAGGCATATAAAAATCCCGATCCCGTAACAATTCCAAAAAATCCCCTCTTAGTGGTCACTTCGGACCCCTGCAGTCTTGAGTGGAGCCGAAACTAATACGTATATGTCTTTTACAAGAACAAGTTCAATAGCAATGTATGATTTGGATACCAAACCTAGTCTCTATATATAGTTTCCCATTATCCAGTCCACCAACATCTCATCACATTAGCCCAAGTAGTTTTCTCCAGTAGTTTATCAATAGTTCTATCCAAATCGAAGGATGTCCTTGGCTGCATTTCATATTTGGTGTCCACATCATACATTGCTATTAAACTTATTGTTATTGTAAAAGGTTTCTACGTCTTGGCTCCGGTCTCACGCACGTTTTCCAAAGGTCCGGGGCTACATAGCCCCGTGATATAGAATAACCCACTTAATAATATAATTAGAAAGACATTTTAGTAATCAAACAGTTGCCTTTGGAGCTTTAGGCTGCCTGTCCACAGGAGCGGAGCGGCGTTTCCACCAATCAAAATCCTTAAAATTACCGCGTGCGGAGTTTTTATGCAATGTGGTGGTAACCACTCCGCTTCTCTCCGCTCTGCTTCTGTGTACAGGCGGCCACAATGTGTCAACCTATTCTATTCCGAGAGGGGGCCGTTCTACTGCATTAACATTTCCAACTGTTATCCTTTTCTTAGAAATATTAACAGATTTACTAAAATCAAGTAGCTCTTTGACGAAATAGTTGGTTAAATTATTGGGTGGTGTTATTATGGGCGTGGAAGGTGTTGTAGTAGGTATCGTATCTGGGGTTGTTGTTGGAGTTGGGGTTGTTGTTGGAGCTGGGGTTGTTGTTGGATTTGAGGTTGTTGTTGGAGTTGGTGTCGTTGTTGGAGTTGGTGTTGTAGTTGGGGTGGGTGTTGTAGTTGGAAAATCAGTTGTTGGCGTAATGTCTTCATACAATATACATTCTTCTTCAGGATTCATTGATGAAGGAACATACCGGAATGAATCGATGATTATAACAGAACCCACTGCTGCACGGCCTAAGAAACGCACCTGTAAAAATAATAAAAAAAATTACGAGAGTTATTAGTTATGAATTTTGCATTGTGAAATATAACTCATAATTCTGATTTTTCATGCCATATATTATGCGACATAAAGAGCATAAAATAGGTAAAATCAATTTCGATCATAGCACCCTATAATGATTTTCTATATTTATCTATTCGATTTTTTTCTTATAACAAATTTTCTGACCGCAGGTTGGCGACCTAGCCAACGGAAAGTCACGAAAACGTAAAACGAAAAACCGTTAAAGAAAATAATCTCCCACATAATAATATATTATATTATCTCCCACACATTTATAAAAATAAATAAAAACACGGTAAGGAAACTTTAATCCAAACGCGTGTCCCGAGACTCGTTCATTTTTCATTTAATTTCATATTTTCTCACCATTTAAACTTTCCCTGAATTACCACAAATATTTCAGAAACAAAATTAGCCAAATCGGTCCAGCCTTTTTTTAAAAGTTGGGAACAAGAAAAATTAGGATTCTTTTTTATATTTAAGACTAGCTGCGCCCCGCGGTTTCACCCGCGTAAGTCCCGATTCCGTAGGAATTGACTCTAGTAAACGTTTGTATGGGAAATAGAGAAGGGCTGTTTTTAGGGTTTTCCCGGAAATTATTCGATTTTTTCTCGCCTTTTAAACCTTCCCTAGACCTCCACGAACATTTCAAGACTAAGATAAGATAAATCCGTTCAGCCGTTCTCGAGTTTTAGTGAGACTAACGAACAGCAATTCATTTTTATATATATATAGATAAATTTGACTTGTATGTATATTATATATGCATTCTTTACTGTTAAAAATATAATTTTGTTTGGAATATTTTATTCTAGCTTTTCTTCCACCGCGTAGACGTCGAAAATGGACCAAGGAATCACGTTGTCCCATACAAACTTTGGCCCTCTTTTACACCCCCTAAAGGGAAGGATGTCAGAAAATCCTTTCTTATCGGATGCCTACGTCATACAAATAACACACCCTCCACGTTTCTAGTCTCTGCGATCAGCGGTTTAAGCTGTGCATTGATCAGTCAGTCAGTCAGTCAGTTATTCAGGACAAAGTATTTTATATTAATAGAATTACTTACATAACCTTGATATGGTGGAGTACCCGTCAATTCAACCATACCTAGTCTCACTCTTAATGTTCGCCATCCTGATGCCGCATTTACTTGATCAAATCCGAGGCTCAAATGAGTTCCAGTTGCAGTAAATTGAAACAAATGGAATATAAGCTGATCGAATCCTGAGACTGTCTCAAAATAAGCGTTGACCTCTACTAGGTAACCTGGCATCATTGTGATAAGAAAAGAACTAGTGCAAGAGAAGGTATTTGGAGAGATAGGTGCAGGTTCTATAAACCATTTACTCATTTCATTTGGAGCTGCAATTGTTGAATTATTATAGCTTCCTAGATTCCACAATGGTTCGGCTGCAATGCAACTTCTTTTCTTGAACAACGTGTCATAGTCGTCAAAATAATATCTAACACACTCATCACATAAAACACCATGGTATAGCAGAACAACAAACAAATATTTGTTAAACATTGTTTACTCCGAAAATCGTATTTACTCGTCTAAAAAATACAATTAGGTACTAATTATTTAAATATAACTTCGGTAGTATAGTTTGGATAGTACTGATAAATATGATGTACCTTAATCAATTATTTATATCAAACGGTTATCGAAATCAACATGACTAGACTAGGGCTTGAAGGGGAAATACGGATACCCGTATAAAAATAAAATCCGATTTTTATCAATAAAAATAATGCTGATGTTTGTTTGAAATATGTAAGTAATTATCGTCTTATCAATGATAAACAATAATTGATTTTCATATAATCCGTTTATTGCTGAAATTCACAAAACTTATAATATTTTTAGTCTGTCATGCTTCTCATTAATTGTTTAAGTAAATGATACTTCATGTGTAAAATATCAAATATTTATTTCGGTTAATGGTGTGTCAACCTATTCTAGTCCAAGTGCGGGTGGTTCTGCTCCATTAAAATTTACAACTTTTATAATCCTTTTTTTGGAAATAATAGATTTTCGAAAATCAACTAGCTCTTTAACGAAATAGTTGGTTAAATTATTGGGTGGTGTTGTTACGGGTGCGGTAGGTGTTGTAGTAGGTATCGTGTCTGGGGTTGTTGTTGGTGTCGTCGTGGGAGGGTTTGTTGTAGGAGTTGTTAAGGTTGTTGTAGTTGTTATTGATGTTGTTGTTGTAGCTGTCGGAGTTGTTACAGTTGTTGTCGTAGTGGACAATGAGGTTGATGTTTCAGTTGTTGAAGTGGTTGTTGAGGTTGTCGGAAGATCTTCATACAAAATACATTCTGTTTCAGGATCCATTGACGAAGGAACATACCGGAATGAATCGACAATAATAACGGAATCCTCTGATAAACGGCCCAAGAATCTCAGCTGTAACAATAAATAATAAGATTATTTTATTTTAACTTATAATTTCGATTTTTTATGCTAATTGCGACATAAAAAAGATGAAATAAGTAAGATCAGTTCGGTCTTAGTTAGCAACTATAATGATTTTCTATATTTATCTATTCGATTTCTTTGTTAGAATAGCTGCGACCCGTGGTTATAATTATCTGCACAACTTTCTTAGTTTTTTTTAAATAAGAACCTTCTCCTGACAATGGCAAATACAACAAAAAATAATTAGCGAAATCGGTCCAGCCGTTCACGCGTGATACAATGGCGAAGGAAAATAAGGATACATTAATATATATACACGGTGTAACAAGGGGGGTGGATCATCGGTTGCTGGGGGGTGGGGGACCTCATTATCCATCGATTACTATTATTGGACTATCAATTAAATTTTTCAATATGATGCCTTAGCTCTAGCCGAATGAAACTTTCAGGGTTTATTCTTCATTAAAGCCAGTATTTTTAAGATAGGTTGCAGAAAAAAATAATTTGTGAAATATTTTTTTTAACCATACAAAGATAATGTAAACATTAGATTTTGAAAAAAAAAACTTCAATAGTTTTATTTTGAGTTTTATAAATCTTAGACTCTGATTGGTGTAGGGGTACAAAAGGTCCCTTTGGACTTGTTTCACAAAAAAAGGCAGAATTGCAGACCTGATAGTTTGGCTGTAATTGCGAAGTTCAGGGTGAAATCCGTTTTTGACTAAAATTTCACTAATATCCAAATATAACTTTTGAACCACTAAATATTGCAGAACATACAGGAGGATTAAATCGATAGGTACTGAGGTCCCTCACCCCCAGCAACCGATGATCCACCCCCGTTGTTACACCGTGTATAATAACATTAACTAGAATCAAATCATCTAATCTAGCATCTATCTTACGGTAGGGATAATAAAGATTATTATAGATTTGACTGGTATGCATATTGATGCGTCCTTTGCTGTTAAAACACAGTTTTAGATGAAATATTAGATATCTTTTAACTTTCTTGGTTTTATTTCGGATATACTTACATAACCTTGATATGGTGGGTTACCCGTCAATTCAACAATATTGAATCTCACTCTTAATGTTCGCCATCCTGATGCAAAAGTTACTTGATCAGATCCGAGGCTTCTATGATTCCCAGTTTCAGTTAATTGCACAATATCGAAAACAAACCTATCGATTCCTATGACTGTATTAAAATAAACGTTGACCTCTACTAGATAACCTGGCATCATCGTGAAAAGAAAAGAACTAATGCAAGATTGGGTATTTGTAGGTGAAGGTTTTATAAACCATTTACTCTTCTCATTTAGAGCTGCAATTGTTGAGTTGTCATAATTGCCTTGAACCCACAATGGTGAGGATGAAGAGCAATAACTTCTCGTGAACAATGTGTCATAATCTTCAAAATAATATCTAACACACTCATCACTTAAAACACCATGGAATAGTAGAACAAAAAACAAATATTTGTTAAACATTGTTTACTCCGAAAATCGTATTTACTCGTTTAAAAAATACAATTAGGTACTAATTATTCAAATATAACTTCGGTAGTATAGTTTGGATAATACTGATAAATGTGATATACCTTAATCAATTTTATTTATATCAAACGGTTATCGAAATCAACATGACTAGACTAGGGCTTGAAGGGGAAATACGGATACCCGTATAAAAACGGAATCCGATTTTTTTATCAATATAAAAAATACGGACGTTTGAAATTTTAATATAAATTATTTTCGTCTAATCAATGCTACTAGTCTAATAAACAATCAGTGAATCAGTAATAAACAATCAGTAATATTTGCCGTTTATTGCTGAAATTTATAAAACTTATAATATTTTTAGTCTGCCTTGCTTGTCCTATTTGGTTACTAGGTTTAAGTAAATGAAACATAATTGGTAAAATATTGAAGATTTATTTCCGTTAATGGTGTACCAACCTATTCTAGTCCAAGAGCAGGTGGTTCTGCTCCATTATTTACAACTTTTATTAACTTTTTTTTTAAATAAATAGATTTTCGAAAATCAACTAGCTCTTTAACGAAATAGTTGGTTGAATTATTGGGTGGTGTTGTTATAGGTGCGGTAGGTGTTGTAGTAGGTATCGTGTCTGGGGTTGTTGTTGGTGTCGCCGTGGGAGGGTTTGTTGTCGGAGTTGTTAAGGTTGTTGTAGTTGTTATTGTTGGAGTGTTTGCTGTTGAAGTTGTTACAGTTGTTGTCGTAGTGGAAAGTGAGGTTGATGTTTCAGTTGTTGAGGTTGTCGGAAGATCTTCATACAAAACACATTCTGTTTCAGGATTCATTGACGAAGGAACATACCGGAATGAATCGATAATAATAACTGAATCCTCTAATGTACGGCCCAAGAATCTCAGCTGTAACAATAAATAATAAGCTTCTTTTATTTTAACTCATAATCCTGATTTTTAATGCCATTTGTGGCATAACGAGCGAAGATAAAACAAGTAAGATCGATTTGGTCATAGTTAGCACCTATTAATTAATGATATTCTATATTTATTTATGCGATTTTTTGTTAGACTAACTGCGCTCCGCGGTTTCACTCGCGTAATAATATTTTGCGCAACTTTTTTAATTCTTTAGTAAAAACCTTCTCCTGACAATAACAAACACAACATAACAAAAGAATTTTCGAAATTGGTCTGGCCTTTCAAGCGTGATGCAATGACAAAGAAATATAAGGATTCATTTTTTATATTATTATAGACTTTGACTAGTATGCATATATTTTAAGCATCATTTGCTGTTAAAAACACAGTTTTACTGGAATATAAGAAACCTTCTAACATATTTGATTTTATTTCGGATATACTTACATAACCTTGATATGGTGGGTTACCAATCAATTCAGCAATATTGTATCTCGCTCTTAATTTTCGCCATCCTGATGCATACGTTATTTGATCAGATCCGAGGCTTCTAAAAGTCCCAGTTTCAGTTATTTGTACAAAATCGACAATAAACCTATCGTACAACACGGTTGTATCAAAATAAGCATTGACCTCTACAAGATAACCTGGCATTATTGTGAAAAGAAAAGAACTAATGCAAGATTGGGTATCTGAAGGTGACGGTTTTATAAACCATTTACTCTTCTCATTTGGAGCTGCAATTGTTGAGTTGTCATAGTTGCCTTGAATCCATAATGGTAAGGATGAAGAGCAATAACTTCCTCTCGTGAACAATGTGTCATAATCTTCAAAATAATATCTAACACACTCATCACTTAAAACACCATGAAATAGTAGAACAAAAAACAAATATTTGTTAAACATTGTTTACTCCGACAATCGTATTTACTCGTTTAAAAAATACAATCAGGTACTAATTATTCGAATATAACTTCGGTAGTATAGTTTGGATAGTACTGATACATATTATGTATAAAACCGATTATTTATATCAAACGGCTATCGAAATTAACATGACTAGGGCTTGAAGTTGAAATACGGATACCCGTTTTAAAACGAAATCCGATTTTTTTATCAATATAAAAAGAGATGGATGTTTGAAATATAAATTATTTTCGTCTAATCAATGCTACTAGTCTAATAAACAATCAGTGTTCATATTTGCCGTATAGTGCTATAATTCACCGAACTTATAATGTTTTTAGTCTGTCTTGCTTCTCATTAATTAGTTACTAGGTTTGAGTAAATGAAACATAATAGGTAAAATATTGAAGATTTTGTACCAACCAATTCTAGTCTAAGAGGTTCTGCTCCATTCAAATGTAATCCTTTGTAATCTTATAATCCTTTTTTTGAAAATAATAGAGAACCAGCTCCTTAACAAAATAGTTGGTTAAATTATTGGGTGCTGTTATTATGGGTGTGGAAGGTGTTGTAGTAGGTATCGTGTCTGGTGTTGTTGTCAGATCGGTTGTTGGTGTTGCTGTCGGGGTTGTTGTTAGAGTTTGTGTCGTAGTTGGAGTGGGAGTTGTAGTTGAGGTATCAGTCGGCGTTGGCGTAGTATCTTCATACAAAATACATTATTTTTCAGGATTCATTGACGAAGGAACATACCGGAATGAATCGATAATCATAACTGAATTCTCTGATGCACGACCCTATAAACGCAGCTAAAAATAATAGTTCTTTTTTAAAAATAAAATCAAATAAATTACGAGGAATGAATTGTGAAATAAAACTCATAATTTTGATTAAAGAAGATACAATAAGTAAGATCAATTCTTTTATAGATAGCACCTATAATGATTTTCTATTCAAATATTTCCGACAATTGCAGCTCCAAATGAAATGAGTAAATGGTTTATAGAACCTTCACCTGTCTCTCCAAATATCGCATCTTGCACTGATTCTTTCCTTTTCGCAATGATGCCAGGTTACCTAGTAGAGGTCAACGTTTATTTTAAGACAGTCTCAGGATTTGATTTATTTGAATTCCTGGTGTTCCAATTTAATGAAATTGGGACTCCTATACTCTTTGGAGTAAATGCGGCATCAGGATGGCGAACATTAGGAGTGAGACTAGGTATGGCTGAATTGACGGGTACTCCACCATATCGACATTTTGTAAGTATATCAGAAATAATATAAAGAAAATTAAAAACAAATTTAATATACCAACTAAAATTGTATTTTTAACAGCAAAGAATGCATACCTATTAAATTATCAAAAAATTAAAATCGGGACTAACGCTAAAGCTGCGCCCCGCGTTAGTCCCGATCTTAATTTTTGAATTGTTTTCTCACCATTTTAACTTTAGCAGGGCTCCCACAAATATTTCAAAATTAAAAATTAGCCAAATCGGTCCAGCCGTTCTCAATTTATGCCGTAGCCATAGGAAATAGGGATTCATTTTTATGTTATACAGATTTGATAAGTATGCATATTTATGCATTCTTTGCTGTTAAAAATACAATTTTAGTGGGTATATTAAATTTGTTTATAACTTTCTTGACATAATTTCGGATATACTTACAAAACCTCGATATGGTGGAGTACCCGTCAATTCAGCCATACCTAGTCTCACTCTTAATGTTCGCCATCCTGATGCCGCATTTACTTGATCAAATCCGAGGAGTATAGGAGTCCCAATTTCATTTAATTGGAACACCAAGAATTCAAATAAATCGAATCCTGAGACTGTCTCAAAATAAACGTTGACCTCTACTAGGTAACCTGGCATCATTGCGAAAAGGAAAGAATCAGTGCAAGATGCGATATTTGGAGAGACAGGTGAAGGTTCTATAAACCATTTACTCATTTCATTTGGAGCTGAAATTGTTGAATTATTATAGCTTCCTTGAATCCACAATGGTAAGGATGTAGAGCAACTTCTTCTCGTGAACAACGAGTCATAATCTTCAAAATAATGTCTTACACACTCATCACTTAAAATACCATGGAATAGCAGAACAACCAACCAGTATTTATTAAACATTGTTTACACCGAAAATCGTACCTACTTGTGTAAAAAATACAAATAGATACTAATTATTCAAAAATAACTTCGGTAGTATAATTTAGAAAGTATGTACTGATACATATTATGTACCTTATCTTATTATTTATATCAAGGTCCTAGTCATATTAAATTCAATAATCATTTAATGATTATCGAAATTAACATGACTACGGCTTGAAGTTGAAATACGAATACCCCTTTCAGAATGAAATCCGAATAATATTTTGTTTTATCAATATACAAAAATACGGATGTTTGAAATATAAATCAATGATACTAGTCTAATAAACAATCAGTGATATTAAAATTTGTTTTTTATTCCTGAAATTCACAGAACATAGTTTTAGTCTGTCATGCTTGTCATTAATTACTTAGTTACTAGGTGTAAGTAAATGAAACAATAATGTAAAGTATCAAAGATTTATTTCGATAAATGGTGTGTCAACCTATTCTAGTCCAAGAGCGGATGGTTCTACTCCATTAAAATTTACAACTTTTATAATCCTTTTTTTAGAAATAATAGATTTTCGAAAATCAAGTAGCTCTTTGACGAAATAGTTGGTTAAATTATTGGGTGGTGTTATTATGGGTGTGGAAGGTGTTGTAGTAGGTATCGTGTCTGGGGTTGTTGTCTGATCTGTTGTTGGAGTTGCTGTCGGGGTTGTTGTTGTAGTTGGTCTTGTTATTGGAGTTAGGGTTGTTGTTGGATTTGGGGTTGTTGTTGGAGTTGGGGTTGTTGTTGGAGTTGGGGTTGTTGTTGGATTTGGGGTTGTTGTTGGATTTGGGGTTGTTGTTGGAGTTGGGGTTGTTGTTGGAGTTGGAGTTGTTGTTGTCGTTGGAGTTGGTGTTGTCGTTGGAGTTGGTGTTGTTGTTGAAGTTGGTGTTGTTGTTGGAGTTGTGGTTGTTGTTGGAGTTGGGGTTGTCGTTGAAGTTGGGGTTGTCGTTGAAGTTGGAGTATCAGTCGGAGTTGGCATAGTATCTTTATACAAAATACATTCTTCTTCAGGATTCATTGACGAAGGAACATACCGGAATGAATCGACGATCATAACTGAACCCTCTGATACACGCCCTTCAAAAGTCAGCTGTAACAATAAATATCAAGATTCTATTATTTTAACTTATAATTCAGGTTTTTCATAAAATTTAGATGAATTCGGTTATTGTTAACATCTATAATGGATTTCTTTGCTAGACCTTAACGCGGGCTAGTCCCGATATTATTATTTTTTTCATATACTCTTACCATTCATTTCCCTGGACTCCCACAATTATTTTAAAACCAAAATCATCCAAATCCGTCCAGCCTTTTTCAAGTTAAGCTGTGGCGAAGGGCAATAGGGATTCATTTTTATGTTATACAGATTTGATAAGTATGCATATTTATGTATTCTTTGCTGTTAATAATTCAATTTTAGTTGGTATATTATATTTGTTTATAACGTTCTTGATATTATTTCTGATATACTTACAAAACCTCGATATGGTGGAGTACCCGTCAATTCAGCCATACCTAGTCTCACTCTTAATGTTCGCCATCCTGATGCCGCATTTACTTGATCAAATCCGAGGAGTATAGGAGTCCCAATTTCATTTAATTGGAACACCAAGAATTCAAATAAATCGAATCCTGAGACTGTCTCAAAATAAACGTTGACCTCTACTAGGTAACCTGGCATCATTGCGAAAAGGAAAGAATCAGTGCAAGATGCGATATTTGGAGAGACAGGTGAAGGTTCTATAAACCATTTACTCATTTCATTTGGAGCTGCAATTGTTGAATTATTATAGCTTTTTGGAATCCACAATGTATCGGATGGATGGCAAACTATTCTCGAGAACAATGAGTCATAGTCTTCAAAATAATATCTAACACAATCGTCACTTAAAACACATTGGAAAAACAGAACTACAAACAAGTATTTGTTTAACATTATGAACACTAATCGTTTTTCAAAATAGATGGGTACATATGCTGTTGCTACAGTTTTCTGACAGATATTTTGTTCTGCTCAGATATTTATATTACCTAGATAATTGATAATTGATTGAAGTTACCTAGATAATTGATAATAGGGCTTGAAACATCAGATCCGAATAAAAAATTTAATTATTAAAATCCGAATCCGATATTTAAATATTTCGTTGCTTCCAATATCCAAACTTATTGCTTAAAATTGGTTAGAAGACTAGGTAGTCACTTTCGAAAACCAACGTTATAAATACGTCATAATTTGTAACGAATGTTGCTAATAAAGGGCAGGCAAAAGACTTTTAAACTATACAGCCTCGTCTGACATACAATATTTTTAAGGGTTTTTCTATTTGTTTTTGCGTCGAGGGTTAAAAACAGAATATAATGGTACGAAAAAATTATATTTAAGTAAACAAAAAGAAAAAAAACAAAACTCAATATTTAATCGTTTTTTAAGACGAAAATTATCGTTCGTAAACCAACTTTACAAACAACCATTTTTGCTGGCTTAAAAACTCTTTGTTGGTACCTACCATTTTTATACATCAGAATAGTGTAACCCAGTTAAATTAAGAATGTTTCATCTACATAACATGTAATTAGCAGTAAGATACGTACTTAACTTATCAGGACAACTCATTACACCACAGTGTATCATGGTAATGTTTAATAAATCATTATATTCATTTTTTACTGATCATTTTTTATATCTGTGAAATAAAAAATTAAAAAGTGGGTTAAATCGATAGGCACTGAGGTCCCCCACCCCTCAGCAACCGATGATCCAACCCCCTTGTTACACCGTGTATAATGTCACAGATAGATTTAATATATAATAACGAGTAAAATAAATCTAGGGAAATTATGTCACATGACATGCCTCATCAATTTTTCTATCTTATCTACTTATAATATCTTCTTTTTCTATACATATACAGTTCTTTGTCCTGAATAACTTACAGACGGATCAACGCACAGCCTAAACCGCTGATCGTTGAGACTTGAAACTTTAAAGGTGTGTTATTTGTATGACGTAGGCATCCGATAAGAAAGGATTTAAAAAAAAATATAGCCATACGCGGACAAAGTCGCGGGCAGAAGCTAGTTATTATATGAAGAATGGTCCTATGCCACTGCTGATTTTAGGAATCAGAAGCGATAATCATTCAAAATAGCAGCTAAGCCTATATGTAGTTAAGTATGAAGGTAGATTTGGATCACAAATAACGGTTGACATTATAAAACGGTTCCACATAAACCACTGACATTGTGGCTGTAGGCTTGCACCAAGGGTCGGCTCTCAGCCCGTACCTCTTCCTAATGATATTGGACGGTCTTACGTCGGACATTCAGGAGGAGGCACCCTGGTGCATGCTGTTCGCCGATGACATTGTGCTGGCCGCGGAGAGTGGCCTAGAGGTCCAGAGAGTAGATTGGAGGTATGGCGGCAACGACTGGAGAATGTTGGCCTGAAAGTCAGTAGAAGCAAAACAGAATATCTTTTTTGTGACTTCGGCGGTCTCTCCAGTCCTATGCCCGTAACCCTTACGGGAGTGCCATTACCGGTCTGTTCCAACTTCCGGTATCTCGTGCAAGGCGATGGTGATATTGATCGGGACGTTGTACATCGGATTAACTCTGGATGGTTGAAATGGCGACAGGTCACAGCAACTACATGTGATCCACGAATGCCCCTTAAACTGAAGGGTAAAATCTATAAAGCTGTGATAAGACCTGTCGTCATGTATGGATCGGAATGCTGGGCCGTGAAGAAGAAGGATGAGAGAAGATTGCATGCAGCGGAGATGAGAATGCTAAGATGGATGTGTGGAGTAACGAGGATGGATAAAATAAGAAATGAGTATATCAGAGGAAGCCTGAAAGTAGCACCTGTTACTGAAAAAGTAAAAGGGAACCGTTTGAGTTGGTATGGACATGTGATGAGAAGAGAAGAGACGCATGTAACTAGAAGAGTGATGAGTATGAATGTAGAGGGATGGAGAGGAATCACACAGAGAAAAATGTTGTAAGACATACGAGAAATCTCGTAAGTGCAACGAGAACTTCTGTTTGGATCCGTGACAGCAGTACTCACTAGTTGTCTTTACCAAATATTTATTATTCAGAACCAACCAGAAAATATTGTAAACACTACTAGACTACTAGTATACACGGAGAAAAAATCTAGTTATGTTTACTAGATTCTTGTAAATGTAACTAGATTTTTTTGTAGTACTTATATAATATATTCTAGTTCTCGTTACAGTAATTATTGTAGAGTCTCATTCGATGTATAAATCAATTATAGTAATCCTAGACAGCAAAAAGGGATATTAATGTTAGACTACATTGTCTCGTAGACTACGCGTCTGTACGCTCTACGAGAAATGCAGCACTTATGGCTATAGTGGAGTAAAGCCACATATAGCTTTAAGTGCGGAGTCTGTAATCCGTACGCACTCACGATACAAAATTGTCGTCTCGACCAAGGTAACTTGATAAAACACAACGATAGCGCGATCTAAATTTACTACTGGTGCCATCTAGTTGCGACTCATAAAACTAAAAAAATTAGTAGGTACACATAAATCTAATTATTTAACTAGACTAACTTGCATTACCAAGTCGTTATTTGTATAAATAAAAGAACACAGTGTTCAGTTAAATGAACATGATATTTATCTATGACAACTTAATTATTTTGTTACAAAAACAACTTATTTTAGTTATTTCCAGAAACAAACAAAATAGTAAGGATAATTATATATTCTTGTAATAATTAAAATAATGTTGTTGTGGATACAGAAAACTTCGTAGTGCATTACTAACATGACGATCATTAATCAGAACACTTAACTTGGTCAACTGTACATTTTATTCTAGTAAACAATACAAATCATTTCCTATTATAAGCAAGAATTATTGTTTGAAATACAAAATTATTGTACCTTTGATCTAAAATATTTTTCTAGTATACCTTATTAAACACTTAGTGAGGTTTAAAATAAAATCGTAGATATTACAAGAAAACAGTATTGCAGACTAAAATTGTCGTGAAATAATTTAACTACACTGTTTTGTACTTCTGGTTGAATCTGATTTCTCTGCGTGAAGAGGACGACCTAAGAAAAGATGGATGGACTGCGTGAGACACGACATGAGAGAGATGAATGTTAACGATGAGATGACGACTAATAGGAGTGAATGGAAGAAGAAGACATACTGCGCCGACCCCAAATAAATTGGGATAAGGGCAGGAAGATGATGATGGATGGTGACGTAAACCACATTTCACCTTTTATTATTAAGTCAACATTGTTACCTTTCCTAGAAAATACAGGAGAACCCTATAACATAATTTGGAATAGTCTAACTGTAAGCACCGTCGAACCCAACCACCTTACCAACCGACGACCAAGAAGAGAATCCCCAAACGAGTGAACCCGTGTACAATGAAGCGCTTGCTTTTATAGGCGGTGGTGGGGATCGGCAATGCCTACAGCATATTTGACTTATATTGACGGACATGACGTCACTAGTCGTTTAAAAACTCGTAAGACTTGTAAGAATATATAATCAGGGTTTGTAGGTATCTTTGTAGAATATAAGGACCAGTGATTATTTCATACTTTCAAGCACGCACAAGACGTTTACATGGACTCCACTGCGGCTTCGGCCCCGATACAGCCTATCTGATTTTTTTAAAAGATTTGCTGATGAATTCAGGTCCTAAATATGACATTTAAAATTCAGGCCAATTCAATAGGGCTCCTTTAAAAAAAGGCTCGTGTTTTCAACTGTGCCTTTGGTTTAATTTATCCTTTTATCATGAAAACATAACCCTGAAACTTTAACAGTTTCAGAATGACAATGGATTCTTTTTTATAATCTAAAGAATTATCCGGAAAAAAAAATACGGCTTAAAAAAAATTGCACGCCCTAAACGCGGTTCTTTTGATCGACGTGAGCGCATTTCTTATCTATTTCAATTAATAATACGATACAGCAACTTTACGTTAATAACAGAGTGATGTAGTTTCTTAATGTTTATCTAAATAATAAAAATTGATAGTTAGATAATAAAAGTGTAACGATTAGAAAGGTTATTCCCATAAAAATTGATAGTAAGATAATAAAATTGTGACGACGGGTTATTCCCATACAGAACCATGCCATATTACCGCGCGTACCCCGTCCGAGGAGTCTTCAAATCCAAGTTTTGGATAGTTGCTACTGATCTACAAACTTTTTAATTAATTTAATATTCCAGGACATTCCACACATCACCATCTAGTCCCAAGCTAAGTAACTAGACTTGTGTTGACAACGGATATACTACATGTATACTTTTCTTTTGCATATATATACTTACAATATATAGAAACACCCAGACCACAGACAAATATCTATGCATAAATACTTGTCCGAGGCGGGAATCGAATCCGCAACCCTGTGTTTGGCAGTCCGGCATGGTGACCATTGTGCCAACTGGGTCGTCAAGACACCTTAGTCTCTACGAATGCATCAAGCATTACTCTCTGAATTGTAGCGAGAAAAAAACAGTCAACCTAACTGTTTCACATTGTATAAGCTACATTCTTTCGATTGGTATGGAATTTGTCTATTAATCAAACAAGTGAAATTTTTAAAAAAGAAAAACAAAAATCGTTAATTAATCATATTCTGGATTGAATTGTTTTAGTCAATCCATTTGGAATATCTTTATTGGCCTATTTAATATATACATTACGATATAAGTGTGGTAAATTGATCTTTGCATAGAGGCGGTTTATGACGCGCGAGCGGCAGCGAGCGTGTTAAAGACGCCAAGATGCAAAGATCAATTCCACACGTATATCGTACGACGTTTTTTATCAAAGTTGTGAATAAAAGAAAAGACTTGAAAAGAAAACAAAATAATAATTGACAAAATATTTGTGATAAGTCTAAGTTTACATTTTTTTAAGGCAATATTTTTTTGTTAATTATGCTCTGGAAAGGCCAGGCTAAAGACTTTTAACCTATACAGCCTCGTCTGACATACAATATTTTTTAGGGTTTTTTCTGTTTGTTTTTGCGTCGGGGGTTAAGAACAAAATACAATGGTACGGAAAAACAATATATTTAAGTAAAGAAAAAACAAAAAATAACACAACTCAATTTTTAATCGTTTTCTAAGTCATTATCACGTAAAATTTTCGTTTGTAAACCGACTTTAGAGACGATCATTTTTGCTAGCTAAAAACTCTTTGGTACCTACCTTTTTTAAACATCAAAACAGTATAACCCAGATAAATTAAGAATGTTTCACCTACCTAACATGTAATTAGCAGTAAGATACGTATTTAACTTATCGGGATAACTTTATAGCACTAGGTTGGCAATGTAAAACGCACGCGTGCATAATATGTTGGATTATGAGCCTAAAGGCCGTTGAATAAGATCCACTTTATGAGCAACTGTGATAAAAAATACTTTAATCCATTAACCAGCTCCAGGTCGTTCTTAAAAGGATCCCAATTCCTACTAACTATAGAATAGCAAAATAACAAACAAGTATTTTTCAAACATTTTAGACACTGGAAATCAGTTTTCAATTAGGGGTCGTCCATGAATCACGTGATGTTTTTTTTTTGGCATTTTTAGCCCACCCTCCCCCTTGGTGATGCATGATGAGGTTTAAGACTACCACCCCCTCCCCCCTATATCACGTGTATTTTTTAGTACCTTTAAGAATCTTATTTTTTTATATTTATAAAATATAATATTTATTAGTATCATCTAATTTTATTATACAATTTTTTTCGCCGCTTTTTAATTGATATCGCGCGTTTGCCTAAAAAATAAATACACGTGATATATTACTACACCCCCTTCCTTCTTGTGAAATTTCGTGATTTTTGTGAACCCCTCCCCCCTCCCCCCCTTTCGAGCCTCACGTGATTAATGGACAGCCTCTTAGTAATTGTTGTTGCAGTTTAGCAATTTCTGACAGATATTTACGGTCGGCTGCATAATTGCAGACCCACCGTAGAGCTCCAATACGGCTGTTATAAGAATGTTTTCAACACAAGCAAGATTCTAGACACCTGCTTTAGTTAAAGTTTAAAGTCTTCTAACTCATCAATTTATCAAACAAAAATTATTAGAATGTAGTATTCCAAGAATAGTAATTTTCGAACTATACCGGGGGTGTAATTATGCAGCCGACGACCTATCTTACTTAAGTTTTAATATTAAAAGATTATCGATTGAGAGTGCTTGAAATTTGTAGTCCTGTTATCATTGTCCACGTTATTCCAAAGGCAATTATTATTGTTCTCGTCAAAATTATTTCTGTTATCTTATTTGTTGACAAAAAAGTCCATCGTGATAACTACAAATGAATCCACATAAAAAATATCCATACACGTTAAGCGAACGCTCGGCCGAGCTACATGGTAGGCGGAGTAGGGGGTGTTAGGTTTTATTTTCGTTACGAAATTTCTTGATTCGGTCGCCGCGCTCAAAGCCCGCCATAAAAGCTATGCAATAGCTTAAAAAAATATCACAGCATACAATATTTTGAAACAAAAAGCACATAGTTAAAATCAGTTTTAAAGACTTCGTTCAACAAAAATCAAATAAAAATAATTACAATAAAATTTACACGAAAATCAACTACTAGGTGTCACGGGAACCAACTTATTTTTAAAATACACGTAACAGTATATAAAATTTACAATAAAAAATAAAGTGCATTTTTAAATAATAGACTGATAATCAGTTACCGGCTAATGGATTTTAAAAACTGATGTATATTTAAAGATATATAATGATAAAGATTGTTATTAAAATAAATGGAAATTCAAATGCGTACCTTCAGTTACTGTACCTATAAACGAAAAGCCAAAATTCTAAATCCACTTAGTATGGAGTACCGGAATATTGAAAGACGTGAGTGGAACAGACACATAGAGGCCCTGATGTCGACACCAAACCAGCATTATCCCTGTCTGCAATGTAAAATGCAGCTAAGGACAACCTCCGGTTTGGATAGAACTATTGATAAACTAGAGGAGAAAACTGCTGTTGTGATGGGATGGTAGTGGACTGGATACATTTATATATCCCATATCATATTCCATATCCCATATCGTGAGTGGAACAGACACATAGAGGCCCTGATGTCGACACCAAACCAGCATTATCCCTGTCATGTAATATATAAAATGCAGCTAAGGACAACCTCCGGTTTGGATAGAACTATTAATAAGCTACAGGAGAAAACTGCAGTTGTGATGGGATGGTAGTGGACTGGATACATTATATATCATGGGGCTATGGAGCCCCGGATCTTTAGAAGACATGCGTGGAGCCGAAGCCAACAGAGGCCCCTTACAATAACATGTTAAATATCAAAGTATGATGTGGACACCAAACCGGGGCGGTTATCACTGTCTGCACTATAAAATGCAGCCAAGGATAACCTCCAGTTTGGATAGAACTATTGATAAACTACAGGTGGAAACTACTTGGACTATTTAGATGGGATGGTAGTAGACTGGCTACTGGGAAACCATGGATACTATGGTGCCGTATTATTATTGGTTAATGCTTGTAAACACGACGACAACTGAACAACAAAATAAGATTCATAATTTTCAGCATAGTCCCGATTTAGTTTACCTATAACTGCCAAAACTGTGTATATGGTAGTGGTAATGTGATAAACAACTTAATCAGAGGTGAAATAAATAACGCGAGTGCTTTTTCGGGAAAAGGAAGGGACAAAATCGGGGGAATTGAAACCCAGATTTTATTAATAAAAACTTGAGAGGTGTCAAGGGACACCCGGATGGAACAAAGTTGTCGTTACAAGTTTTGGTCTTAATTTTTTCCGTCTAGCCCCCTTTCGCAACGCGCGATAAGGAACTTCGTTCCAACAGACTTACTATTATTATTATAATCACCACCTATGGATTTTGATGTAAAATTGGTAAAATATGCTACGACCTAAAACATGACCGAAATTACACAGTAGTGGACCATAGACACTAGATTTCAATAGGTTCAGTATTTTTTAAATGCACAGTTAAGGTGAAAGGGTACCGGCGCTCTTTCCATACAAACGTAGTCGAATGTTTCCTCCCTGGCTAATGACACTAGAGCAAATATTTTTGTGCCATAAAACCTATAACTGATATGGCTTTGCCCCTATGTTTTGTTTTTCTTTTCATTTTCTAATTATCATAGAAATTAAGATTTAAAAAACAAAAAAAACAAACCATATGGGCATGGTTATGGCAGTTATAAGTTTTATGCTGCAAAAATATTTGCTCTAATGTCATTATCCAGGGAGAAAACAGTCGACTGTTTGTTTGTTTTATAAATATCTTTATTAACATAGAACTTAAGAAACATTTGAAATAATAGTGTAAGTTAATCCTATTAATTCAACATAATTGTATTGAAGACGTTTTTACAGCTCATTAGCATTTAAGAAAAACTTGTAACTGGAAGGTAGAATCTAAAGTTAAATGAACATAATTAAATACTTTCTAGGTATAATCCTCGTGTAACCACTACAATAAGTGTTACGTATTGTAGCTTTAGTATTAGCATACAATTTTTAAAGTGATGATAGGAAAAGAGATATTAATTACCATAAGAGGCGGTAGTTAGTTAAAAGAACGACCACTGTTGAAGCAGAAACAGTGATTCACAACAAGCAGCGGGAACAAAGTTAATCATTACATTTTACGGTCGGCCGCGCACCACCGATCAGTCGCGCGCGCGCCACACTGTCGACTACGTTTGTATGGAAAGAGCCCCCGGTAAATGGCCTGTTTTAACTTACAATTGTATTAAAAACAGACATATTTCGAGATCTAAGTACTCCTTTTTCTTAAAAATCCTAGACTAGATTTATTTTTAATTAGACTAAAAAAGCGACTCAGTAGCGCAATCTAGTTCAATAAACAGTAACGTTTTATATCAAAGGGTGTTGAAACGCAAAGACCGACTTTGTCACCTTCCTGTAAAATTAATGCATTTTCATTGCTCAAACGTCGCTTTTATTCACAATACATTTAGTCAAATTATAAACGTTCTGCTACACCTTTTATATTATGAATTTTACTCGTAGGTAAATTTAATTAAGGTGCTTCTGTTGCTTGACTGATAGCGCGTTACTTAGTAGGTTCTAGGGACAAAGTACCGCTTAGCGAAAATACCTAATAAGTATAGGTACATAAAACAAACCAAAAAAAATGTATATAAAAATCTCTCACTTTTTCGTTGACTCAAGAATACAAGTACTTTAATAAAACGTGTGTTTATACAATGTGTTTCAGCAAAGGGGTTTTAATACGAAAGGGGGTTGTTGTAGACATTTAGGCGAACAACTTTTGTTCTACGACTTTTAGAAATTCGAACTTTTTTTTCGATAATTCTGAGGGAAATGTTTACTTGAAAATCAGCTGTTTCATACAAAAACTGCGAACGAAATGTTCGTATTTCCAAACGTTGTAGAACAAAAGTTGGTCGCCTAGACGTCTGGAACAACCGCCTTTTGTATTAATACCCCTTCGCTGAAACACATTGTATATTTAAATTATTATTATTATAGTGTATACGAGAAAAAGTACTTGTAAATTACCTACCGTATTTATCTGTCTAGCCCTAAAAAAACCCCTTTTAGGTAAGGTTTTAGTCAAAACTCATCTCACCAATATTTCCAAGTTACACCCGAAATTCAAATTTATCGAGCATTGAATCTTATCCTGGCATTTAACTCGTCTGCGACTAGATATTTCAATGAAAGAGCCGTCAGTCGTCACCTTAATGAAAATGTTCCACGATAATATTTCTCAAGTTGCAATTAGAGGTCTGGAGTAATATTTTACTATGTACCAGTCTGTACAGCCAAACATTAATGGTTTACGAAAATATAGAGCTCCAGATGTTGAGCCGGTTGAGAGAAAAGGGTACCGGGGGCTCTCTCCATACAAACGTAGTCGACTGTTTTCTCCCTGGATAATGACACTAGAGCAAATATTTTTGTTGCAAAAACTTTAATTTTTGTTGCATAAAACATAGGGGAACTATGTTTATTTTTTATTGTTTTTTAATATTCATTTCTGTGATAAAAAAACCAAAACATAGAGGCATAGTCATGGCAGTTATAGGTTTTATGGCACAAAAATATTTGTGCTAGTGTCATTATTCAGGGAGGAAACAGTCGACTACATTTTTATGGAGAGAGCGTCGGTACCCTTTCACCTGAAGGCACTTAGATGCGGCTGTGAAAATTTTCAACTGTTTATTTTAGGTAAACTGTAAGTAGGTATAATGAAGTTTATACCTATCTATTTCTTTTTAGGGGTCCGTACCAAAAAGGTAAAAACAGGACCCTTTTACTAAGACTCCCACTCTCCGTCCGTTGTATCTCATGAACCGCGATAGCTAGACAGTTGAAATTTTCACAGATGATGTATTTCTGTTGCCGCAAAAAATGTTAAAGAAAGACAGAATATATGTTATGTGTGTTGTACAAATAAAGTGTTTTTCTATATATCATATTAAATCAATTGAAGCCTTCTATTAGAAAAGTAAATAAAACATTCTATTTTCATGTGAAATTTAACCTAATTGAACCTAATGAAAAATTGGTCGGGCCATGTGCTCTTATTCCGACTCCTAAATCGAACCAAAATTTAAAAAAGTTCACTTCTTCCGAAACGGTCGGACTGACTAGGCGGACCACGTGTTCACAGGTAAAAATTGTTGAATTGGTTGAATTTTAACAAGTTTTCATAGGTAGGTACACTAATTAACAATTTTAGCCGGATAAAGAGGCCTTACACCTGAAAACTCCAACAATAGGTTAAACTAAAAACTCTAACAATAGGTTTGACGAACTTTGTGGCGCGTTGGGCGAACACCCGCTTGCGACGCAGAAGTTTGCAGGTTCGATTCTCGCCTCAAACAAGTATTTATGCTATATTTATTTATTTCTGGTCTGGGTGGCGAAAAGTAAAATATTTACAAAAAAGTGGATGTATTCGATCCGTTATCTAGCACCCATAACACAAGCCTAGTTGCTTAGCCTGGGGTTAGATGGCGCTGTGTAAATTGTTCTACAATATTTATTTTATTAATGCGATAGTGCTATAGGAAAACAGGGATACGACGGCGAATTGTTATAATAGGTATCCTTTTTATTGCTCATATTTTAGATACTGTTTAACATCTTAGACAATCTGCTCGTCACTTTCTCTAGCTTTGCCCTGCGGTTTCATCCGCGTAAGTCCCGATTCCGTGGGAATATCGGGATAAAAAGTCTATGTGTTAATCCAGGTCTCCAGCTATCTACACACCGATTTTCACCGCAATCGGTTCAGTGGTTTCAGCGTAACAAATACACACACAAAAAACTTTCACATTTATAATATTAGTAGGATAGGATTATGCGATAGTGCTATACGAAAAAAAGGATACGACGTAGAATTGTTATAGTCAATGTATTCTCATATTATTGCTGATATTTTAGATACTGTCCAACATCTAGACAATCTGCTCGTCACTTTTTTCGCATAAAACTGAAGAAGAAAAACTGTCGTCGATAAATATAAAAAACTCAATGATGTCTCATTAAGCACTGCTATCGGCGTCGTTCGGAGTCGCGAGCCAATTTCCTTAGGAGGGAATGAGATTTATTAAAGTAGAATAGAGAGATAATCCGTGTAGTCTCCACCATAGAATAGGGCGAACTCATCTCTTATGCTATGGGCCTTGTGCTGTTTATCGCATTTTGGGTCTCCCGAATACGTTGCATTCATAGGGGTTTATGTCAGGTAGGAGGGGGACGGGTCTGAAAAGTTTTGGTTTCACTACCGTCTTAGGAACACGAGCTTCAATCGATTACTTGAAAACTCCCACTTGTTTTTATATTTATAAGTCACAAATAGGTATCTTCTGGGTATAAGCGTGCTGCATCTTGCACATTTTTACTTACCATCGGATGATACAATAGTCAAACGCTGACCTATAGAAAAATGAAAACCGGATCAAAAGTTTTCCTCAGGGAAAGTTATTTTTAAGATCTTCTCTTTATACTGTTATTAAATTTCTTTGTCAGAGGGGCTTGTCAAGTACAAGATAAGAGCTCTCTACACTGAAAAGTGGTTCAGTACTAATTTGAATTAAATTTTCATTGGATTAGACCCCCGGAGGAAGATTACGAACCTTCCAATTCGAATCAACTTGTTAACGATTTGTTTTTTTTCTTTTATGAGTCTTAAATAAAAAAAAATATTGCTACGTCTTTTGCTTCTGAATTTGTCATGTGTTTCCTGACGAAACCAATATAAGTAGTGGCATAGTTTATCATCCATTTGGTTTAACGAATGTCATTCGCAAACCTATAGGCTAACAGGTAGATACTTTGTATAAATTTAAAGTCCTAATTGACTGGCTAATATCTACGCTCAGGCTAAGAGACGAATTGGACTCAAATTTGGCACAGATAGCTATTACGTAGTAAAAAAAACACGAAACGATCTATCGCTGAATAGTCCATAGTTGACAAGTCCTGTCATCGAACAGCCACATACGAATGCTGTCGGCGAAACGTCGCATCGGTGAATGGTTCTGACGGCGAATTTCTCAGAAATAAAACGTACTATCGGGGAACAGTCCAAAAGCGAAACGACTGTTGGAGATACAATCCTATTATGACACAGGCATCCGCTAACAAGGATTTTGCAAAATTCAACACCTACGCGGACGAAATCGCAGGTAGAAGCTAATTCATCATCATCATCATATCAGCCACAGGACGTCCACTGCTGAACATAGGCCTCCCCCAAAGACTTCCAGAGCGATCGGTCGCATGTTCTCTGCGTCCAACGACTTCCCGCGACCTTAATTAAGTCGTCCGTCCATCTAGTCGGAGGCCGTCCCGCGCTGCGCTTTCCGGTACGTGGTCTCCAATCTAAGTTTTTTCGGCCCCAACGGCCATCAGTTCTACGAGCCATATGTCCCGCCCATTGCCACTTCAGCTTACTAATTGCTCAGAAGCTAATTGAATACATATAATAATATAAATATGTACTTGTACTTGTATACAGGCTGTTTTCCGCCATTGGACCCTTCTTAATTGGGTCCTTTTTGCGTGAGGATGGAGTAGGCTTGCCCAGCACCTACTACACTCTCGGCTTAGTCGACCATGTCCTGAGGAGAGAACTTGTCAATACATCTGGAGCCAACTAAGCCGCGGGTTTCATCACGATGTTTTCCTTCACCGTAAGAGCAATGTCAATTAGCGCACATAAATATGTACTTATTTTACATATATTATACATGTATATTTATATACATATACAGTAAATAAAACATTCATTTTAATGTTTCATTCGTTATTTCGTGTCCGGAGTCCGTTCGCCGCATCATGCCGTAGATGAAAATAAAATGACGAATGAAGATCGAGCGGTGCTCATTTCTGCATGGATGCACTTTGAAAGCTTTTTGTTAGTACACTTGCTTCCATCCGTTGAATTATCTGCATCTGTATTCAGTGAAGTTAAAAAAGGCCTATTAAAGCTCCTATACACCCGATCATACTTGTGTATGTATACATTGTTTTAGGCAGATATTTAAACTTAAATTGAAGTATTTAAAAACGGTTTTACAATAGTTCGTAATTTTGAAAACTTCACTAAAGCTTTCGTCGGAGTGCAAAATAAACAACTTGGACCGTTCTCAAAAAAATAATGATTTTAAAAATCTACCTAATTGGATAGTGTTAGTTAATAGTGGATAGTATGGTCTTCTTAAATTTCTTCAATACAAATGTAGGTGTTACGATGTCGACTATGAGGCAAGGTGTAGAAGGCAACATGTGCTCCCATTGGCTGAAAGACGCAAACTGGCTGACATTATACTCTTTATTAATATTGCACAAAACCAAATTGATTCTCCCTATCTCCTCTCTCAAATACGTCTACGTGTACCATCAAAAAATCTTTAAGACACAAATTATAGACGAAACTCATTTGTCATTAGAGCGGCGAGGGAAGTTAACGATCTCGAGTATGCCGACTTCGACATATTTAACACAGCACCACATAAAATTAAAATGTTATTTAACTCAAACTGGTTGGTTCCCAATCTGTCGTGAAAGTAAAATACTCTTGAGCCATCATTTGTAACTTTGTTCCCTTCTCTTTGTTGTCAAATTTTCTTTTACGTCTCTGGCAAACAAGCGTATTTATCTATATGTGAAAACATTTAAATGGTGTATTTGTAACCACTTAAATATTTAAGTTGATAATTATACTGTTTGTTTTCCAATGAGAATAAAATAAAATAAAATAAGTAAAGTCACAACTGAACCTTTGGAGCCGAGCCTCCCAGTAGATATCTTCGTATTTAGGCAGGGCAGGCAATCCATTGCTGAAACAGTAGCTAGTTACAATAATCATAGATATTGGACTATGCCATATGCTTATAGTAACAAACAAGGTTTTGCTTATATTATGACCGTTTCACTACAAAAAAGAAGATTTTTGAAGTACAAAAGGAGTTCCAAGGAAAAACGGCCGCTTTGGCAACTAAGATTCACAAGTCGGGAAAGAAGATAGTTGTGAATGTAAACGAACCTATAAGTGATATCTGACATCTTGATGACGACAAGATAGTAACTGGGTTTAGCTAAACAAGTCGTAGAATGAAATCGACCAGCAGTAACAGAACAGCTCGTCCAGAAATGGTTCAAATGGCTACAGACCGAAACCAGTGAACCATTACAAACAACTGGGTCAAGAAGAATATATTAGTGGTAATAATTTAAATGAAATTATTGAAGAAATGCTAATAGGTAGGCAGGTACTACATGCATTGATAACACTTGCCATATTTTAATAATTTTGCGTGGCCATTACTGTAATACTAATCCGATTACGTTCCTTGATGATCCAGATGGAGAGCGGTGTTGGCTTAGTGGTAAATACCTCGACTTTCATTCTGAAGGTAGTGGGTCCTAGTCGGCCGGCCGTGCACCAATGTATTTTTCTTAAGATAAATGTATTTGCGCTAATTGACATTGCTCTTACAGTGAAGGAAAACCCGCGGCTTCGTTGGCTCCAGAAGTATTGACAAGTTCTCTCCTCTGGACATGGTCGACTAAGCTGAGAGGGTAGTAGGTGCTGGGCAAGCCTACTCCATCCTCACGCAAAAAAGGACCCAATTAAAAAAGGTTCTAATTGCGGAAAACAGTTCGCTCAAGTACAAGTAGTGAGCGAAGACTTATCCCTAAGTTCCATAACAATAGGTTTCAGTAAACCCCGGCGTCTCGTCGTCACACCTAGAACGGCAGCGGTCACACCGAGCTCAGGGTAGAGTAATTAAACTGGACGTTGTAAACCAATTAGAGAGAAGCAGTCGCTCGTACTGAGCGGTCGGTCAGGGTTACTTTACTTTACCTGGCAATATTTGGTAGGTATATTAGTAGGTTTAGTTAGTTAAGGGTAAAGGTTACCGGCGCCCTCTCCATACAAACGTAGTCGACTGTTTCCTCCCTGGATACACTAGCACAAATATTTTTATTGCATAAAACCTATAAATGCCATGACTATGCACCTATGTCTTTTTTTTTTCATTTTCTAATTATCATAGAAATTAAGATTTTAAAAACAAAACATAGCATTATGGCATAGGTCATGGCAGTTATACTAAAATACTAAAATATTTGCTCTAGTGTCATTATCCAGGGAGGAAACAGTGGACTACGTTTGTATGGAGAGAGCGCCCGGTACCCTTTCCTCTTAATTACATTCGGTTAAGTGTTTAGATAAGTATCAAAGTACCCTCAAAGGTTTCCAACCGTGTCATCTTTCCGGCACCGCACGAGTCCCACACATGCATTAAAACTTCATTTATTGACACGAGAAGATCGACAAAGTATAGAGAAATATGCTACGATCTTGGTATAATGATTTGTTTTTTTAAATGATGGGAAAATGCATTACTGCGTCATTTATCTACTCTTCTGTTCTGAGGTAGCGACCTAATGTGGGGCTCTTTTCGATTTATAAAGATCTTTTGTGACCACCCAGGTCAAACAGTGTATCACAGTATGTATAACTTGTTCGAGATCGTGGATCCTGATGGACAGAGGGATCCGTTTGCAGGTCTTAATTTGCTTGCTCCACACGTAAAAATAAACCTACAGAGAAGAAGGAAAATATCCTCGAGAGGCGATATTATCTGTGACCCATCGCTGCAAGTACCCTCAAGACTCACGGGTCTTTACGGAGGTAGGAGATCGTTCTGCATTCTATTATGTTACGCCTGCTGCGAATCGCAAATTATAAAAACTCTATGGTGTATTGGAATTATAGTGCTCATACAGTGAAGGAAAATATCAATATGAAACTCGCGGCTTAGTTGGCTCCAGACGTATTGAAGAGTTCTTTTCTCTTGATACGGACGATTAAGCCGAGAGGATGGTGCTGGGTAAGCGTCCTCCCAGGAAAACATACATATGAAGTATCATTTAAGGCTGTAACGTGAACCTACATAATATTAATTGTAATACAACGCTTGTAATACACAAATATAAAATATGTTTATTAAAGAATGTTCATCTTTATAAGTTGGTTCCCGCATGATGTTGTCATATTCTTTAATATACACTGTAAAATGAGATAATAATTTTATAATAAAATAGCAGCATGTATAAGATATTTTAATTGCGATTTTCCCGGTCTGACTAGTCGCAATTTACCAGCAAAAAGTTTACTAGTTGCAATTTAACAGCCAAAAGATGTAGCGGATTATTTGAAGAAATTTACTCGACATTTTCAGAATGTCAGTGAAGGGTCAAGGACTATTTTAGCCGCTTTTTTTAGCATAGGTCAGACGGCTTAGCCTGTTTTCTAAGCAGCTGAGCTGTTTTTGATGCGATTTTCCCGGTTTGACTGGTCGCAATTCACCAGCAGCCAAAGACATAGCGGATTTTTTTTGTTAGAACAGCAAACAATTTTAACAACCTTGTTGACTTCCCTGACTTTGATCTGTTCAACACTTCTTACACAATCAAAAATACTCTGACAAATCAGTGGTTGAATGCGGAACATTTAGTCTAAATTTGTTATATTTTCTTCTTTTTTTTATTCTTTTCACATTGTTATCGGTTCTTTATATTTAACCCCCGACGCAAAAATGACGGGGTGTTATAAGTTTGTCGTGTTTGTCTGTGGCATGGTAGCTCTCGAACGGATGAACCGATTTTTCTCATTTTTAGTCTTCATTATGTGTAGTGAATAAGCCATTTGCGGAGTCATTTTGAATGGTATTTAGTTTTATACTCTAGCACTGTGTAACTGTTTGTCTTCCTTAAAAAATAAAATAAAATATATGACCATTCAATAGAGTAATATTGAAATGGTTCACAGATGAAATATTAATGGGTATACAAAGTGTTAATGTATGACAAAACAACAAGTTACGGTGTCGTGCTGTGACGCGGTTGCAACGTGAATTTGTATAAAATATTTATCATGCAATCCCCTCGCTCTCATTCATCTATGCTGCAATTTAAAATTCAGTAACTGTGCCCTTGTTGATGTAGTGTGGCCATGGTCTTTTAAATAAAATATAAGTTTATTCTTGACGACCCAGTTGGCACGATGGTCACCATGCCGGACTGCTAAACACAGGGTTGCGGGTTCGATTCCCGCCTCAGGCAAGTATTTATGCTTATATATTTGTCTGTGGTCTAGTTGTTTCTTAGTATTATATTTATATATTTATAAAAGATATATTTGTTGTCTAGCACCCATAACACAAGTCTTGTTACTTAACTTGGGGTTAGATGACGATGTGTGGAATGTTCTAAAAAAAATTTTTTTTTTTTTTTTTTTAGAAGTGTATTATTATATAGTTTATTCAAACCAACAAACGACATAGTATATACACAAATAAATAACAATAATAGATAGTCACAGAGAATAGAGAAACAAATAAGAAACAATAGGACATAGTTACAAAGAACAGTAAATACAAAAGACAATAAACAATAAGTATCTGAGAAGTCGTGTGTTTCCCAAATGGGTAAAGCCTCAGCATGTGCTGCAGATACGCAGGCACATCTGCATCGCTGGTCTTCCGGCCGCAGCCTGTGTGTGACTTTTACGCTCCCAACAAACGGCTTGGTCACCAAAAGAAAATATATATATATATATAGTTATAATCTATTTTACATACATAAATATACTGCGCTGTTACATACCTATAATAAATACGAGTAAAATAATCATATACCTACCTACCAAATAATAAACCAGTCAATCACATAATGTACTATTCATTTATATCAAATATAAAGTGTTTCAGTTAAATAATGAACTTTTAACCCTTTTAAACTATTTATTTTCCATAATTCATCAACTGGCCCAACAGGTGGCGCCATAATGAAAATGTATGAGTCAACCTTTTCTGCCAGTTGAGAGGATAACATAACAAATAAATAGATTACAATACATAAGTCATTAAACACTAAACAACAAGATATGTGCGTTCATGAAGGGTGCAGTTTTTAGCAATATGTATATAGTAATAAAGTTTGCCTGGAAGAGATCGTTTTGAGCGATTAGACCGCCCTTTGTAACACTTAGACTTAAGCTTTGTTTTTTATTATTATTTTATTATTCATGTTATTGGAAATTGGTGTTTACAATAAATAATTTATCTATCTATCTTATATATCAATATGCTGGGAGCTGTGTGACCATCTCACCGCTACTGATTTTCAGCCTGCCCCTCACAAGAGCTCTACATAGCGTGTAGCCGGCATAAACTTAGTATTTAGTTATACCTATCAATTTTTATAGGCCTTTCTACACACAGACAATACTTAACTTAACTTTTATTACTCCATGAACTCGTTCCATTCCTATCCACAAGACAACGAGGTTCACTTATAATCGCCATCCACGTATGGTAAAAGTTCAAAGCGTCACACATCCACCCTTCTCATGCGCACTGCTAAGAAGTAGAACTCTCTGCCCGCATCGTTCTCCCCCCAGAACCTTGTCTTCAAGTCTAGAGTGAATAGATACCTCCTAGACGAGCATGCCACATCCTCGACCTTCGATCTCGATCTTCTCTTTCTATCAGGTGAGATGAGGTCAAAAGCAATCCTATTTTGTGTAAAACAAAAAATTAAATTAAAATCGGTTCATCCGTTAGGGAGCTACGACGCCACAGACAGATACACACACACAGAGACACGTCCAACTTATAACACCACGTCGTTTTTGCGTCGGGGGTTAAAAAAGAATTTCGTCGAAAAACGAAAATTCCTCCATAACCTAGTTAAGTGTTTCCATTTTCCAATTTCCTTAACTAGTTTCCATACAAGTTTAAAATAACAGCCCCACCATCCCATCAGTCACCCCAAAATTTTAATATGAACAAAATTAATCTAACTTGAAGTCTTCATCTTAACACGCATTAATTTCGTTATCCACATAAATAAAGCTGCTGGCAGGTACTCGATACAGCTTAATAGAAAGTTTACTCGTTCGGCGATTACTGGCATCCCTACGTTCAGTGCACGGTGAAGCTGCGACGTGATGTGCTGCAGCTAGCTTATTTGACGTAACCCTAATATCGAACTACTAAGAATCAGACCTACTCAGAAATAGACTTTAACCCGAAAATGACTTGAATCTGAATACTACTTCAGAATCCAACTGAATAGCTCAGTCGAATTAGTTAGAATCAAACTTCCCTTGCCTAAATCATTATTTCTTCTAGCGATAGGCAGCCAATCGCGATGCACATTAAGCAAAGTCTCGGACTTTAAATTTCTTCGGGTGTGTCTTGTCGCACTGTCGCATAAACCATTGTGTGCTGTCTAGGTGCTCCGTTTAATAAATCAGCTAGGAATGTTATTAAGCATCCCGTCTTGCCTAATAACGCAACTTTGCGAGACTCCTGTAAGCGAATTATGATTGAAAATCGTGCTGGATACGTTAATTATAAATTAAGTAGAAGAAGTTTTAAAGGGGAGGCTTACATAGGATACATTTTTGGTCCTTCCCCTTTTCCAATAAGGTCACCCTTTACGATGCTTTACACCACAGAAATATATCATCATCATCATGTCAGCCCATGCAAGTCCACTGCTGGACATAGGCCTCCCCCATACGACGCCACAAACAGCGGTCCTGAGCCGCCTCCATCCACCGACTACCCACGACCGCTACAATGTCGTCGGTCCACCGGGCAGCTGGTCTCCCAACACTCCGTTTCGCGTTGCATCGCGGCCGCCACTCGAGAACCTTTACTCCCCAGCGGTTGTCAGTTCTGCGAGCTATATGACCTGCCCATTGCCACTTCAGCTTACTAATCCTAAGGGCTATGTCGGTGACTTTGGTTCTTCTACGGATTTCCGTATTTCGGATTCTATCACGTAGAGAAACTCCGAGCATAGCTCTCTCCATAGCCCGCTGAGCGACTCTGAGCTTTTGAACGAGGCCTATAGTCAGCGACCACGTCTCGGATCCGTATGTCATCACTGGTAACACACATTGGTTGAAAACCTTCGTCTTGAGGCTCTGTGGCTAATACTGAACAAATTGTTACTTTAGATTTTTTTTTCCATATTTCAGGATCGGGACTTACACGAGTAGTATTATTATTTTTTAAATTTACTAAGCATTACTATAGTTCCAAACAACATAATATGTCACACAACACATTCAATAATATAATATTGTTTAATGTTTGTTTGAATGCACTAATCTCAAGAACTTCTGGTTCGAATTGGAACATTATTTTTGTATTGGATAGTTCATTTATCGAGAAAGGCTTTATGCTATATAACATTACGCTGCGACCAATAGGAGCGAAGAATCAGTGGGAAATGTGGAAAAAACGGGGAAAATTATTAATCTTTGAGGGCTTCCGTTGTTTATTTGAACGCGCTGATCTCAGGAACTACTGGTTCGAATTGAAAATTTATTTTTGCGTTGGAAAGCCAATTTATCGAGAAAGGCTATAGGGTACTTTTTATTTTGATATTCCCATATTCGGGACTAACGCGGGTGAAACCGCAGATAGTTAAAAATGAAATGCAACTTCCACTCATTTGATCCATAATTTTAATACCGATCGGTGTTTATTAGCTAAAATAATTTATTTATGACCCTATGCAGTTGGAAAATTGAGATGACTAGGTCAGTAGAGGCGAATGGGGACATGTTTGCTTATCAACTGTGTGCAGAGGCGTATTTCAGGGAGTATCCGGAAATTACTAAAAAGTTACAAGAAAAATAATATAAATTAATATAAACCATTAAATACCGAAATTGTAAGAAACAGATTGTACCTACTTAAAGATATAATATACATAGCAAGAATTACATAACAAAAATAAATAAACCATGAAAAAAACAACCTAGATATAATAAATACCAATAGTTAGGTAGGTAGGGCAAATGAAATGAGAAAGCGCACGATCGGTACATCAGCTGATAACAAGTTACGCAGTCACACATGCAAACTACTCGGCTCCATTAGTACCAAAACATAGTAACAAATGCGGCCGAAAGGTAAGCGCAATTTAAGAATCATTTTTAAACTAGCCCATCCATAAACAAGCCAACTATCACCCTAGAATGCAGTGTGTGAAATAAATCTTCTCTCTCCAGCCGACTCAGCTAACGTTCTCGCCCGCACTGTGACAGAATCTGCCCGGAACACTTAGTAACTCTTTCATAATTTTTTTATATCAATTTTAAAAAGGATTTAGCATTCTGGCATAAGTTTTATTATTTTTAGTTTCTCGACCACTTGTAAACCTATGGCAATACATTTTCCATAAAGGTCATTACAAACTGCCATGTAACAAAATCTTATGTGGCAAATAAAAATAATAATATTCTTGCATGTTTTTTTGACGTGATAACGTCTTGAAAATCGATGAACACCGAACTGCACTCACAAAAAAGTGTGATGTCACGCTCACGTTACGAGAACGTAATGGTTATTGACAAGGTAGCCATAGCAATGTATCATCGTTGCTATGGTTACCATCAATGTTTTCTTATGACGTTATGACGTAAAGTTATCGTCCGTTAGCCGACTTTACAGAAAACCCATTTTTTTATTTCAAATAACTCTGATGAATGAATGAATTTCTTGTGTCTTCTTCTCATTGGTGGGCGCGTTCTTAGTTTTTAAGACGTTACTATGTGATCTTTGTACAAAATATACATAAGTATCAGAATGAATAAAGAAATTTGACTTTGACTTTAAAATTTAGGTTGACTGAAAATGTAAAATGACTTGTAAAATGTCAGTATGACTGAAAATTTAGTCATACTCACTGACATTCAACGAGATTGTATTACTATGCTCATATAGATAGATAGATGACTTTACTTGTACAACATAGAAAACGATATACATAAAGCAAAGTAATACCTAGAAAGTACAAGTTGCACAAATGGGCGACCTTATCGCGGAAAGCGATTGTTTCCATGCAACATACTTATATGTTACTTACTCCTTTTGTACCAATCCTACTTAATATTATAAATGTGAAAGTTTGTGTGTGTGTGTATGTTTGTTACTCCTTCACGCAAAAACTACTGGACCGATTGTGACGAAACTCGGTATGTAGATAGCTGGAGACCTGGATTAACACATACGCTACTTTTTATCTCGATATTTCCACGGGATTAGGACTTACGCGGGTGAAACCACGGGGCGCAGCTACTTTTAAAATAAAGTGGATTAGGAAGGTATTTGAATTTGGATCAATTAAGGAGCCATGTTAATTTATCCAATCACTAGGTAATAAAGCATTGACATGATTTTTTTTTTACAAAACATCGTCACCAATTTAAAAAAACAACGTGTAATAAATACAGTTCCGTTAATTGGAACTCGGATGTCGAATGGCAAATATGGAAGCAATTACACGCTACCTGTCATTGCCATGTGTGCCAAATGATATGATTCCACCAGGGATGTATTCTAGGACTTGTGATTCAAGGGCTGAAATCTCCAGGGGCAATCTACACTATAACAGGAATTTTGATATGAGGGTACATTAATGAATTGGGAGTAACTTTTAATACCAACAACTCTGGGAATTACGCGGGTGAAACCACTAGACATTGTAAGTTTTGCGATCCTTTGTTGCTATATTCTCATGTTCTTTAGAACTCAGGTTTTCCAGGTTTCAAACCTATGATCTTCTGATGAAAAGCTATACTTTCTTCCAGGCCAACACTGCTACAAAAAAAAACAATGATAAATCACCATAATAGCAATGACACTAAATATAACTTGACAAAATGAGCTTACAACACAACTTTAACGAAGATTTATGTTGGTATAATTTGATAAAGTTATGATTTCCGAATTATCTACAAAAGTTAGTGAGTTCAACTGGAATTGTAGATAAAAGAAGCTACGTATTATTTGGTATAACCTAAAACCTTCAAGGTTACAACAAATTGATTGCTATTTAAGCAAACGCAAGGAAGTAGTCTGATGTGGTTACCTCTAACTGTCAAGGTCCACCGTTAACTCCAGTCTAGTTGAAAAATATGTTTGTTACAACATCGTCAAACGTCAAAGGTAAAAATTCTTTATTTCTTTTGGATACTTAATACTAGGTACAAGATCACTTAGCGACGTCTTAAAAACTAAGTTAGGATATGTGCCTTCGGAACGCGCCCACCAATGAGAAGAAGGCACAAGAAACTCATGGGGTTTTTTTTCATGTGATCACGCTCACAAAGGTCAATATTACAAATATTTGAAAGTATTATTTGAAATGGAACAATTAAAGTCACGTCCATGGGTTATCGAAATACCGAGCCCCACAAAATAAAAACACGTTAAATGTCCCGATTGAAATAAATTTAATAGTGAAAATGACCATCGTTGTTTAAATTCATAAATCTATTACTTCTGGATAAACGTACTATATAATTCTAAACGACATTAGATGTTGTTTTAATTTATTAGGACCACAAAAGAAGCTTTAGCTTTGCCGTGTGAAGAGCATTTCTTCCCTTGAAAACTATAAGTCACAAGTTACGAAAGAGAAGAGAGGAATTATGTTTCTTTATACAGAACCAGTAGGTATGTGTACAAACTCATGATTCCTATAGTACTAATAATACGGTTTAGTACCAGAAAACTGTGATCCCGAGGCAGCCCGCAGCCCCGAGATTCCCAATTTGTAAATAATTACAGAAACAAATGACAATCGAAATAAAAACTAAAGATAATAAAAAAACAGAAACAAAACACGATCGAAACCGAAATTGACATCGTGATCCACAAAAACGGTGTAAATTTTTGTTATAAATATTCCCCCTTCATTTTTTCCGCCTGAATGCGTCCTCATGATTTAATGACATGGTAATATAATGAATGATAATCTATAAATGTGTTCATTGATTAATGATTGACTTCGATACCTACTTAAGATCTTAGCCCACTATACCGAAGCGTACTGGGAACGTAACCGGATAAACAAATTAATTTGTATGAAATTCTAGCAATGACATAGACCATCGATAGAGTGAGGATGCAGGTTTCTACCAGAGGACTCCGATTCCTTAGGCACAACTGATTTTAAAATTTCTCGATAATGACGAGTAAGGGCGCTACCTCACCGTGAAGCCATGGCGACTTCGACGGCTACGTATCCCAATTGGCGACCCGTTTGACGACCCAGTTGGCACAATGGTCACCATGCCGGACTGCCAAACACAGGGTTGCTGGTTCGATTCCCACCTCATACAAGTATTTATGCTTAGATATTTGTCTGTGGTCTGGTTGTTTCTATGTATTATAAGTATATATTCACAAAAGAAAAGTATATAAGTAGTATATCCGTTGTCTAGCACCCATAACACAAGTCTTAGTTACTTAGCTTGGGGCTAGATGGCGATGTGTGGAATGTCCTGCAATATTTATTTATTTATTATTTATTTAGTTTATCCGTTGTCTAGCACCCATAACACAAGTCTTAGTTACTTAGCTTGGGGCTAGATGGCGATGTGTGGAATGTCCTGCAATATTCATTTATTATTCATTTATTTATTTATCCAACTAGTTCGTATTAAAATGTATGGAAGTTAACTCACCTGGCGACGACGGTGGGTGACGTCAACTTCAATACGAATTAGCTGGCAATGTCGCCATGGCATGGCATCACCATGGCATGGCACCGCCAGCTAAATATTATATTAATTTTACTTAAAAGTACCCTCAGCAAGATTGTGGGCGGCGACACTTATAAACTCTTTGTATCTCAATAGCTTAGCGTTCAAGAAGGTAGAATCTGGAATAAAAATGTATACTATAAAACTTCGTATTTTTTAAATACCGATATGATTTTTATACCGGAACCCTACATAATTACCGAATAAGGCTTCCAGTATAAAAAAGAGAACCCGTTATATCAAACTGCAATCTACATTATTACAATTAGTACCGTCAGAAAAAACAAGAATAAAATTATATAGCGGTCAGAACCGTGTAATTTGGCAATACAGCGCTGCTACGAAACGAGGAATACAAATAAATAGCTGAACATTTTCAGAGATTAACTCTTTTACTACCAAACAGTAATGAAAATAAAGTTTATTCCCATTGGCCACTATTCAGTGCAAAAAACTAAAAAAAACATGATGTAAGTTTTACTATTAAATAAAATATTGTAAGACATTTCACACAGTAATATCTAAACTAAGCAACTAGGCTTGTTTTATGGTGACCAGATGACAGATAAAATACATAATGTAACTTTCTTTCGTTTATATATGCTTATTTTCACTAGCAGCGACCCGTAGTTTTACACGCGCCGGTCCCGTGGAAATATCAAAATAAAAGCTTATGTTCCTTCAAATTAATCTTCATACCAAGTTTCATCACAATCGGTCAAGTAGTTTCGGAGCCTATTCGTTACAAATAAACCAAAAATCTTTCCTCTTTATAATATTAATGAACATGTAAATATATTTGTCCCGTATACAACTTAGATTATTAAGTAGCTAATGAATAAATCTAGGCAATTTACAACAACTATTGTCAATAATTAGATAGATAGATAAACACTTTATTTGTACAACACATTATAAAATATCAAAAAGGACAAGAAAGCTTATTGTATAAACAGGCGACCTTATCGCTTAAAGCGATTTCTTTCAGGCAACCTTAGGATGGAAAAGGTCTGTTTAGCTTAACTGGTAGGTCGTGTGTAATTCAATAATACGAAAAAGGCACAGCGGTGGCCACTGGGAATACACTAAAAATAAAATGTTTTTGCGATCTGTATTTTAACGTTCTTTGCTCTAATGAAAATTTTGGCAATTATCATTAGCTCAAACTGCGAAATCCTTTTTTAATCCTTTCAATTCTTAATCTGTCCGCATATTTTTGCATTAAATGGTCTTTTGTCTCATTCGTTAGAAATTACAAGTAAAAGATCTCCGCCGACAAAACAAGTACCGTGGTTGATAACTTTTAACCTTTATCAACCTTTTTTATAGTTAAATGTGGTAAATGTAAAATGCTCATGTCGACGAAGACACTAAAAATTAAATCATCAGATAATTTGAAAAGTTATTTCAATTTGTTCACTGAACTTTTTAAATGGTGAAAAATGTTTAATTGAAAATCAACAGAAGTTTTCGATATTGCGAAGTTGGAGTTGGTATTACTTACTAGACTTACTACATATGCAAATATATTTGATAAATTTATTTTTAAAAAGAATTGTATTTTTTGGCAATTGGACAACAGTCAAATTGGCCCAGTTTCATGGCACTGATACTGGTGTGGCCCAATTTGTGGAAGAGCTGGATTGGTTCTCCACCTAAGAAGAAGAATCTCACACAAGGAGCCACCAAATACAGACCCGAAGTCAACACGAGGCCCTTTACAATAACAAGTTTAATAGCAAAGTATGATGTGGACACTGGGGATTTTTCTTGTCTGCATTATTCTGGCCCGCTACTCTAAACTAGTTCGGACGAATCTACCCATACACACTTTTAAAACTGGACGTTTGGCCCGCAGATCAGTTTTTCTATGAGTGAGATGTACCTTACCCATAAAATGAAACCAAAGACAACTTCCGGTTTGGATAGAACTATTGATAAACCACAGGAGAAAACTTTGGCTATTGTAATGGAATGGCTGGAACTTGATACTTAGCAACTATGGATACAAATTATAGATAACGTTTAAGTGGCATAAAGAGAGGCCTTATCATTAATATTTAAAAACTTTTGGATCTATTGCTAATGGTTTTGTTAAAAAATTTCGATTCCATCAATGTCTGTCCGAAACATGAATTTTTTAAAGAAGATAAAATATTTATTTGCATAAAGTGTGGTAGTTACAGATCTTAGGATTAAAAGTTTCACATACTTTGCCAACTTTTGGCATGCAAACATCAATTAGTGAAGTTAATTAGTTCATACAAGAGACAGGTATAACATATTATTATTATATAATCAGACTAGCTGCGCTCCGCGGTTTCACCCGCGTAACTCCCGATCCCGTGGGAATATCGGGATAAAAAGCCTATAGCCTTCCTCGATAAATGGACTATCCAACACAAAAAGAATTTCTAAATTCGAACCAGTAGTTCCTGAGATTTGCGCGTTCAAACAAACAAACAAACAAACTCTTCAGCTTTATAATATTAGTATAGATTCATGCATTTCATGGTGGCAAAAAAAATAGCATGAAAAAAATAGTATGTAAATAATAATATATTTTTAATTTTAAAAGGAAAATTTAAAGGGTAGCGTTAGACTAATATCACACCTTCCTGATCGTAATAACGATGCGATCTAAGATATTTACCTAGATAGAAAATTTGCAGCATATTTACCTAGATAGAAAATCAGTGACTTGAAGACCCCCAAATAAATAGGTGAAGGTAGGAAGACGGTAGCGGAACGAGAACTTTTTCTAACCGTATTCCTTTGTTTTACTCATTTAATTTAGATTTTCAAAATGTGTCTGCGCGATCTTCAAGTATACAATTGTCAAGGATGACTCTGGTTTTCGAGGCCAGGATCCACTTCGGGTCTCTGAGCATATGTGACATAAAAACGTAACGATACGAATTGAGCGAAATATATTTATTTCAAAACCATGTAAAGATGCGGGGGGACTCGTGATTTGCAACAACTGCATTGGGCGGGAGGGACATAGAATATATTATGCAAGTGGATGAAAACTAATTTCTTGAAATATTAACTGTCTGACTGACCGTTAGTGACCGCACAAAATATCTTCCCAATTTGGCCGCCCTCCTAATGGTGGCACCCAGGGCGGTCCGCCCCCCCCCCTCGCTACGCTACTGTGGGTAAGTAGTAGCAAGTTTTCAAAACGTAATAGGTGAGTAGATATTGCAGTCTTGTTCATTCTTACAGCTCTACAATGGATGTGCCAATACGAATACAATGCAATTCCGACATTAGTAGTCTGGACACGTGACCTCAATCGCTGAACTAGCAGACTAGAACAAATAACATCGGTTCCAGATTTTTAGATTTAGTAAGCTGTATTTAGTTTCTTGGTGGTTGCTAAAAACTGTTATCAGAGCTTCGAAAAAAAATGTTTAAAAAAGATCTCCTAAATACTTACCATTGATTAAATAATGCAAAAATAACAAATGTAAACCTATGATCGCTTTGGCCGTCTATAGAACCGAAGTTTTGGAACTGGTTCCGTACCAGGCTTTTAATTTACTTGTATGGAACTGGTTTCGATCGAGGATCCCTATAAGGACGACCTTCATCCAGCTGTTTAATGGATGAAAAGTATTATATAACAAACTAGCTGCGCCCCGCGGTTTCACCCGCGTAAGTCCCGATCCCTTAGGAATTGACTCTAGAAAACGTTGGTATGGGAAATAGAAAAGGGCTGTTTTTAGGGTTTTCCCGGAAATTATTCGATTTTTCTCACCTTTTAAACCTTCCCTAGACCTCCACGAACATTTCAAGACTAAGATAAGATAAATCCGTTCAGCCGTTCTCGAGTTTTAGTGAGACTAACGAACAGCAATTCATTTTTATATATATAGATAGATTAAAATAGGTCAATAAATATGATTTAACAATTACATTTTTTGTTTGTTTTTTTAATCTTTCACTGGAGACAAATTCCATAGCAATCTAAAGTATAAAGCCTATGGAATATGCAAACGGTAGGTTATCTTTTTTTTTCCCGTCACGCGTCTTTAGTAGGCAGTTAAATCAATACTAATCATTTGCACTGGTCTGGTTAATGAATTAAAATAAAGTTTATGTATATCATCATTAGTATGGAATTTGTCTATTAATCAAACCAGCGAAAAGTGTAAAAACAAAAACAAAAAGAGAACATTCTGGACTGCAATTTTTTAGACAATCCATTTGCAATAGGTATAGATACTGACATATTTAATTTGATACATAATACTTTTCATAATGTCAGCGCTGCTGCCAAAATAAACTGCAATTAGCTTCTTTGAAATTTCCCCTTATGCGTTGTCAAGTCTGATCCAAAAACGGATCCCGTATTCGGAAGCAGCACCCCCGAAGACCAAATACATGATACCCCACTCCAAAATCTAGAGTAAAATTTGACAGATGTCAATTTTCGATCGTCCAAAGTTATTTTTAAATCGTCTTTTGTTTCCATTTCTATCGTCTTTTGTGTTATTTTCAATCGTCTTTTATTTCCATTTTAATCGTCTTTTGATTTTTTTCGATCGACTTTTGTTTTTTTTCGATTGTCTTTTGTTTCCGTTTTCATCGCCTTTTGTTTCCATTTTCGATCATCTTTTTTCCGTTTCGATCGCATTTTGTTACCCACTTAGTTGAATAGTTTGACTACGAGGAAATTTATTCTTTTTGGACAAACTAGTTCGACCAGAAACTTTATAATAATAATAATAAATCATTTATTGAACAAAGAAATGGTTTATAATACTTTTAATAGCCCTGTCGTTCGAACTAGCCGTAGCTGTATGTCGAATGACAGTTCCTTCCCTTTTAGTGATTATAATAGTATTAATATACATATAAGTAAAGAGTACGCTTGAATGAAGGAGGAATGTACCAAGTATATAACCTTTCTCAATATCCATATTTTTGGTAATGAGTTTTGTTTGTAATTTGGTCAGGAGTAATTAGAGACCTGTTGCCTGACTGTATTTATTTAAAGCTGCACTCTATAACACTCTGTAAATCAGCGTTCGCGAGTCTAGACATCTTTTATCCGCAGACAAAGCCACCTATAGAGTACTGAAGATTTGAAAGCGCATGAAAAGGTACCAAAGTGTTAGTCAATTTACATTTCGAGGCACGGAACCGGTCCGCGAAGAATATGTGCGGTTTTTATTCACAAGCTTTTGATATTAAAATTGTGAGGGCTTATAAATATTTAATGCAATCTCATTGTAAGAACTGAGTAATTCAACGCTGAAACGAATAAACTCTGCATGCTCTAATAAATACATTAATATTTTTCTTTTAGATTGTTTATCGGGATTTAAAATGTCAGAGGAAAACGGAATCTTAAGCCATTTATAAGGTACTAAGTGCTCATTTACACGAGAACGATTTTTATGTTTTTACTAGGTATATCGCAATTCGTGTTTTTTCTTTGACGGTGGCGGTTTTTAATGGCCGTGTTTACACGAATCAGGAATCGTGAAACATTACGGTTACGACTTAATTTCTCCGCGCTGTAATTCTATGACGTATTAGTCGAGTGCACGTTCAGTTGACGCATACGCAACGTGCACGCTAATCGTCGGTATTGCCGTAAAATAAAGCTACGCGAACCGTTACTTTAACTGCACGTCTACTTCATTTAGGCGTAAAACAAGCTCTTGCCGTACGAATTTTTTTACTAAACTTCCTAGGTTACAATTAATTTAACATTTATGTCACGTCAAAATTAAGCGCGATAACCGTTTTTGTGCTGTGCAAAAGATGCGTAGCTCACGTTCTATTAGGGCAATACGGCGTGCGCGACGTTTAGGTTTGCGTGACGTGTGCGTCTTAAGAAATTACGGCAATATGAAATCTATAGCTATGACGCAAACGCAGTCAAGACGCGCTGCATAAGAATACGGCGATCGGTTTTACCCGCGTAAGCCTCAATCCCGTGGGAATATCGGGACAAATAGAAACTAAGGTGTGAAGCCAGGTCTCAAGCTATTTACACACCGAGTTTTATCGCAATCGGTCCAGTAGTTTTTGTAGGAGTAATACACATACACACAAACATAACACACATACTTTCACATTTATAATATTATTAGGACTGTTTGTTTAAACACTCTATTCTACCCCTTTAAAATATTAAGTACTATAGATAAGTACATTATTTTAAAAAACATAAAAAATTATCACGAAATTCCCATAATTTTGTAAACTTCCTAGCTATCACGACACGATTCGACTTATCGCGAAACTCATTGGCCGAGAGCCCGAGAAAAATGACCGCTCTTTGTTTTTTTTCTCAATTCAAAAAAGGAACATCTGTAATTATTCACAAAGATGAATGCCATTTCAGATAATACACCTCACGTAAAGGTTTATCTTTTTGACAAATTGCCGGTAAACGTAGGTACTCTAGGTACCTTCGTACCTCAGAAATCGTGATGATGTACTGCCTTAATTCAGATCCATTTAACTTCATTGCCTTTTTTCTCACTGGTTTTTTGAAAAGTTGAACTTTGAAAGAACAGAAAAGTTAAAAGTTTCAGATAAAACTGAATTCGGGGTAATCGTTTGTATTTTATAAGGGTTGTAGCATTTTGGCATGGTATCTGAATGGGAAGTAGTGTCTGATTTTACTGGTATGTGACAAAAAAATCTTCTTAAAAATTGAACATCAAAAAACAGGAAAATCTGTCATGTTACGAGGTTTTGATGGCATTTGTTGGTTGTTTTAAATGAAAAACAAAAGAATCGGGCGACTTCTATGTCAGTCTCAATATTTTATCTCACAGTCTCAATAAAAATTTTTGATTTTTAAATCGATTTAGGTATACACTTCAGCAGTTCAACTGCACTATGGCAAACCAGCAGGAACTAGCATAGTTAATACTAAATACCTATTTAAATAAATTTCTTATTGTTTTCTTGTGAGTGCGACAAAGTCAAATAAAGCTTATCTTACATTTACAATTCTACAGTTTATTAATTATAAGTTCATTCATTCCCCGTTTCTAATAACTACAAATTCAAAAGATTAGTTTTTAAAATCAAAACGGAATTCGAATTGTGTAGCTATAGCGAGGGCGTCGTATTTACAAGAGGGAAGAAGCTATGAATAAATTTTCAAGAGTTCGTTACTGACTGGATTGCCTGTACGGACTTGGAAGGAACGAGCTCCTGGATTCCAGAAGTTATATTCTTGTGCGATAGATATTTTTACGTTCGCTGTAGTACGGTGGGTGCGAGCTCCTAAATTCCAGAAGCTATAAATTCTTGTGCGATATATATTTTGACGTCCGCTGTGGCACGGTGGGTGCGAGCTCCTAAATTCCAGAAGTTATAAATTCTTGTGCGATATATATTTTGACGTCCGCTGTGGCACGGTGGGTGCGAGCTCCTAAATTCCAGAAGTTATAAATTCTTGTGCGATAGATATTTTGACGTCCGCTGTGGCACGGTGGGTGCGAGCTCCTAAATTCCAGAAGTTATTAATTCTTGTGCGATAGATATTTTAACGTCCGCTGTGGCATAGTAGGTGCGAGCTCCTGTATTCCAGAAGTTATAAATTCTTGTGCAATAGATATTTGAACGTCCGCTATGGCACGGTGGGTGCGAGCTCCTGGATTCCAGAAGTTATAAATTCTTGTGCGATAGATATTTTGACGTCCGCTGTGGTTCGGTGGGTGCAACTTAGCAAGGAACGAGCTCCTGGGTCCCAGAAGTTATATTCTTGTACGATAGATATTTTAACGTTCACTGTGGCACAGAAGGTCCTACACCTGTCTGTATTTTGTATGATCTACAAGTATATTTGGTATTTAAAAAGAAAACGATATTACTAAACTGGATTCAGACAATCGCGAATTGAAATGTTTATATTTAGGCTTGTACTGTTATGTATTCTGTGGCTTAGGGTAATCAAATAATATATTGTGTATATCACTGAAATACGTGGCACGACAGAGGCAGAGGTACTGTTACGAAACTTAAACTGCTGTTACTTTGAAATTTAAGTTGTAAACCTACAAAAAACCTTAAATCATGTTAATTAATAATCTATCATTATCTTTGATCTTTAAAACGCAGTGGATCAACATGTAGACGAACGATAGCCTTCTCCTATAATTTGCTTAGAATAACTATCTATTCGAAATTATCTCTACGGTTTGAGAATCGAGCGTTTTCGATATTATTTCCTAAGAGCTGCCTATAGTTGGAAATAGATTGAGTTTGGTACCGATTTGGTTTTAATTTTATAGCTTTCCGGGTTCTTTATGTGTTTTGTAGTCGAGTGTTTAGATTGTATTGCTTTGGGAAATTATTTTGTTATTGTATAAAGACGATGTGTCTTTAATTTACTTTTATTGGTTTACTAGCTGCGCCACTTTAACTTAATGAATTAAAAGTAAATACAGTACTCCAATACCAATGAGTATTGAAAATAACTTGCATTGTACAGTTTTTAAATATTATCAAGCTTGACACTTGTTAGATTGATTGTCGCTAAGATCCCTAAAAGGGTCCCAAACCCAAAGCCGTAATAGGTATCAAAAGCTCGTCAAATTACGTAAAACATTGACGAAATAACCGAGAGGACTCGTCAGCAAAGTAGATAAGTAAGTACCTAATTCGCATCTCTATACAAGAACCCTTGTTTATATACCTATCAACTCGCACCTTTTAGATTGCTTCGAGAATTCTCCACAAATATACCTATAGACTTGGTAGTCGGCCAATACAATCTCATTCAAACTTTCCCGATCCGGAAAAGCTCCGAAACCGTTTGCTTCTACGTCGGCCGACTCTTAAATAAAACAATTTGAAACTGTGATTGATCATCGCTAAGAAGAAACTTTCATAATGCCTTCGTGATGTCATTCGTCGGATTGACATTGGATGTTACAACGGTTTAATGGTTTTATGGTATCTAATTGGAAGTTGGATTTATTGGGCTTATTCCGATTTTAATGCCTTATTTTCATATCAACAAGCTTTCTAACTAATATTATAAATGCGAAGGTTTTTTGATGTTTCATTTTAATTTTGTACTGAAGTGCATAAAATGGAGACGAGTTTTGAAAATTTACTTTTCATTACTCATACTCCGAAAGTAGGACTAAAGATGCCTGAAGAGCGTGTAGAAAGAAAAACTTTCAGCCCTAGGGAAAATTATGGCTTCGCGCGGCTTGTGCAATGTGCTTGTAGCCAGTATCAGTATAATTACGCATTAGGAACTTCAAAAACATGACCTCCTTGCTTTAGGTAACATCAAAGAATAACGATTATGGCTTCACACGGCTCATGCATACTGCCAGAGGTAGTTTGGAGTATGGAGTCTCTCATTCATTCTCGTTATAATGAAGAATTTTATGTATTATTCGTAATGAAAAGCACATTGTTTACCTCGGGTAAAAGACTCATTGAGTCCCGAGACGGAATTTGGCGCCCGAGCGTACACCTAGGGCAACAATGTACTATTACAGATTTGCATGGCTGAGATGGAATGTCTCAGTGGGTGTAAACTCTAAGCAATGTAACTTGGTACCCATAAAAATTGTGCCAAATTACCAAAATTGAGAGGCAGCTTGCATTCATGGCGGCATTTAAAACTTTTAACTCGTTTTCAGTTTCATTAACGGTTATACCTCAGCTAAACTGCTGTAATTATGTACGCAATTTGGCCGGAATTTAACTACTAGAGAACACGACCTACTAAAATTTCGTGTGTACAAAATATTTTGGCTTCGCATTCGGTGTTTACGGTTAACAACTTGGAATCGTTAAACTGAATTTGGTTCTTAAAATTGTGGCTTGAGATCTTACGGGCATGTGAAAGATTTTAGGGAACCAGAATTTGAAGGTAGGACCTAGGCTCGAATGGCAAGAGATCGAAACAAGTGAACTACCTATGCAAACCGCTAGAGCTGAGTGATAAAGATGTTGATCTACAGAGAGATGAAGAAAGCAACTAGAAGGCCAGTTGTCGTAAATATCAAGTAAATATCATTCCGATTGGATTTTGAGGGTATATTTTGTAATCGAATTGCAATTGGAATGACATTGCAATGTAATATGAATAAGTTTGTTTACAAGAATTGGCCTTCAGAGAGGAACAGAGAGAGAGAGAGAGTCGTCTGGTTTTTTTTTTCTCGAGTAGTGGTGTGGTTCATCTAGAGCTTCGAGCATTGATAGCAGCTGAAACCAAAGGTCTTTAACGCTTCTAAAGCACGTGATTACCTAATTTTAAGCCAAATACAGTTCTTGTATGTAAATTAATCAACTTCCTAATTATCAAATCAGTCAAATCAAACAAAACAACAGCACAACTTAACTTAATCAATATTCATTTTATGAATGAAATTCCAAATTTTATTCGACGGTTATCGAGATGGAATTTCAATTCAAACAAACAATGTCACGCGAAATACGAATCAATTTAATGCTGTAATTAAACTAGACGAGAACAAAAGAACGCTTTTAAAGACTAAAACAGTTCTATGACTCACGGTTTTTGGGTTTCTTTTGAGTAGATTAAAAAATCTTTTAAAGATATCTTAAAAAGTTATTAGAGGTCAGTTTAATATTTTTTTTTGTTTAAATTGATTAGTTCGTATGCCTGCTTTTGCCTTATAACTATTAACTATTTCCTTGCAGTTGGGTAATTATTAATTTATTCGTATGATATTTCTAGCGGAAAATTTTGAGCTCATTTAGCACCACCTAGGGAAAACGTGGAGGGCAGTGGTCGGTAACACCTGCGGACGCGGGCTGTGATAGTCCCCAAGTACCTACGGTTAAAACAGAAAATGAGTTCGCACTACACCTTGAGGTCGTGATAAATACTGAAACACTACGGAGACATGCTTAAGTTTCCCATATGGTTCTTCGCTCCGTAGGCAGGGAATAGATACAGTCCGATAGTAATGATGGGCTCAGAACTCAGGGGGCCTGGTTCGCTTCTGTCAGCAAATGCTTGGCTGCAGCTTTTAGCTGAGGTGAACTCATTTGGGTTAGCGACTCCTGTTTCTATGGTAAATTTCTTTTGAGATCACAAATATATATTTTTTTTCATTGTCATGAAGGAAGAAATGAATTCTTCCTTTCTGGGTTTGCCGTGTGTTTGTACTCAATATATGCTTTCTTTCTTTCTTTCAATATCACAGACCGTGGGAAGCCTTAAGTATCCGCACGCAGCAGGTATATTAATCTGATTTTATCTCTTCCGTAATTCTCTCTTCTTTATGTCCGATAAATAAATAAAGTCGTCGTAGACAATCTGAAACGTAGCAGGGGTCTTTCCGAGATATATGATTGTTTTCCACTTGCCTGTTTACTTATGGCATACTTAAGCCGTTCGCTGAAAATAATGTACTCTTTATTTTTGGACTAATATTGTTGGTAAATATAGGAGAGCTGAGTATAATTGCCTAAGTTTTTGGCTATGTTATGCAGGCCTGGGACATATATTAGATGGGCGGGCTTGCCCAAAACCTATACCAGCTTCTCAGCTTAATCGACCGTGTCCAGAGAAACGAAGTTAGCTAGTTGGAGCTAAGTCGTAGGTTTCATCATGATGTTTTCCTTCACCGTGAGAGAAATTATATTTAATGAACAAAATAAGCATTCATTTAGTCGTCAGTTGGACATCAGTGCCATGTATCTTATACGCTCTATATATATATCTATTCATTTCTATATATCCAAACCTACTCTTTCCCAGCCTAAGGTCGTAAGGTCTTTGACAACTCCATTTACTTTTAAGCATGGTGGTCGTCATACGCCGATTCTCCCGAAAAATATATATAATGCATTAAAACTTGCACTGAAAGAGTTTGTTTGTTTGAATGCGCTAATCCAAGGAACTTCTGGTTCGAAATGAAAAAATATTTTTGTGTTGGATAGTCCATTTATTGAGGAAGGCTATAGGCTACTTTTTATCACGATATTCCCTCGGGATCTTGAATTACGCCCGACAAAACCGCGGAGCGCAGCTAGTATGAAAATTGCAGTAGATAATATCAACTTAATCATTTTAAACTTCCACAGAACAAGCCCGATGAAAAATACGACGCAATCAGGACACCTATGGCTTAATAAACGATGTTATGGTTTTCAACCCCACTTTGGGAGACTACAAATTATAATAACCCGCTGAGGATATTTTATATCCTAAACAAATAGGATAACGTTATAATAAAATTAAATTATAAGGATTCTAGAAACAATTTCAGACTAAATACAAAATGTTTATTATCCGTTCGTATATATACCAAAATATTGTGGGACGCTTCACACAGCGCCATCTAGCACAAAGTAAAGTAACTAGACTTGTGTTATGGTGACCAGATAACGGATGGAATAGGCTGGTATTTGTATAGGTCTTTTGTGAATACGTACTTCTAAACTAATATTATAAAGCTGAAGAGTTTGTTTGAACGCGCTAATCTCAAGAAGTACTGGTTCAAATTGAAAAAATATTTTTTTATCACAGTTGCTCATAAAGTGGATCTTATTCAACGGCTTTTAGGCTCATAATCCAACATATTATGCACGCGTGCGTTTTAAATTACCAACCTAGTGCTATAAAGTTATCCCGATAAGTTAAATACGTATCTTACTGCTAATTAAATGTTAGATAGGTGAAACATTCTTAACTTATCTGGGTTATACTTTTTGATGTATAAAAAAGGTAGGTACTAAAGAGTTTTTTAGCTAGCAAAAACGGTTGTATCTAAAGTCGGTATACGAACGAAAATTTTACGTGATATTGACTGTGATATATATAATTGATATATAATGACTTAGAAAACGATTAAAAATTGAGTTATGTTTATTTTTGTTTTTTCTTTACTTAAATATATGGTTTTTCCGTACCACTGTATTTTGTTCTTAACCCCCGACGCAAAAACAAATAGAAAAAACCTTAAACAATATTGTATGTCAGACGAGGCTGTATAGGTTAAAAGTCTTTAGCCTGGCCTTTCCGGAGCATAATTAACAAAAAAATATTGCCTTAAAAAATGACTTGTCACAAATATTTTGTATTTATTATTTTGTTTTCTTTTCAAGTTTTTCTTTTATTCGCAACTGTGATAAAAAACGTCGTACGATACATGAGTGGAATTGATCTTTGCATCTTGGCTTCTTATGACACGCTCGCTACCGCTCGCGCGTCATAAACCGCCTCTATGCATCAAGATCAATTTACCACACTTATATCGTAATGTACTATTGTGTTGGATAGTCCATTTATCGATGAAGGCTATAGACTAGTTTTTAGTTTGATATTCCTACGGCATAGGGACTAACGCGGATGAAACCGCAGGGCGCAGCTAGTCTATACTATAGGTATATTATAAAGCTGAAGAGTTTATTTGTTTGTTTGAACGCGATAATCTCAGGAACTACTGGCATACTGGTTCGAATTGAAAAGTTCTTTTGTGTTGAATAGTCCATTTCTCGAGGAAGACTATAGGTTATTTTATATTTCGATATTCCAACGGGATCGGGAGTAACGCGGGTAAAACCGCGGAGCGCTGCTAGTTATACAGAAACACCCCAACCATAAAAAACCGGCCAAGTGCCAGCCGGAATCGCGCACTAAGGGTTCCCTACCATTATATTCTGTTTTTAGTATTTATTGTAATAGCCGCAGAAGAAATACATCATCTGTGAAAATTTCAACTGTCTATCACGGTTCATGAGATGCAGCCTGGTGACAGACAGATAGAACGGCCATCGGAGTGTCAGTAAAATGAGTTCCGTTTTTACTCTTTGGGTAGGGAACCCAAAAATTATCTCTAGTATATATAAATACTAGCTGCGCCCCGCGGTTTCACCCGCGTAATTACCGATCCCGTGGGAATATTGGGATAAAAATTAGCCTATGTGTTAATGCAAGGTTAGTTTTTGCGTGAAGGAGTAACAAACAAACACACACACAAACTTTCACATTTATAATATTAGTAGGATTTCTTAATTACGATACGACAACTTTTTAAATGTGAACCATATGGTCGGGCAACTATAAGTTTAAAGAGTCTGCGAGAGCTCTACGTAAACGTTGCTTGTGAATACTCTGTTAATTTAGTTTATGATACTGTTTTGGGATTTATATGCTCTTGATTTAGTAATAATTTAGTGAATTGGGACTGAAGAGACGTGAATAATAGAAGCACGTGTAGGATTATTAATTTTGATCCCTTGTAACATAAATGAAACAAATTGTTGTAGGTACCTGAATCGAATCAGGAATTTCTTTTCAAAAATAAATTGGGGGTGACTCCCGCTTCGGCTCGTTTCTGGCGCAGAGGTTAGCCATCGCCAATCAGCGTGGCAATGCTTCTAGCATTATGGGAACCTTTACGCCGGGAACGATGACGGGCAAGTTATTTGACTGACGACCCAGTTCGCACAATGGTCACCATGCCGGACTGTCAAACACAGGGTTGCGGGTTCGATTCCCGCCTCAGACAAGTATTTATGCTTAGATATTTGTCTCTGGTCTGGTTGTTTCTATGTATTATAAGTATATATTTACAAAAGAAAAGTAATATTAGTAGTATTTCCGTTATCTAGCACCCATAACACAAGTCTAGTTACTTACCTTGGGGCTAGATGGCGATGTGTAGAATGTCCTGCAATATTTATTTATTTATTTTAACTGTACCCATTTATTGTAACTCATTTATTTGTTTCTATTTTCAAGTATAGTATAATATAAGTAAGTATAAGTTTGGGGTGCACGAGAGGAGCCTCCCCGAGCGATGAACTTGGCTACCAACCTAGCATATGAACATCCGGCGCACCCTGGACACTTCACTCCAAGACCCCCCCACAGAGGGCGGTATTGGAGTGGGGTGACCAATCCTCTCACCACAGTGGTTCGACCCACAAATGGCTCTTTTCAGAGCCACACAAATGGCTCTTCTCAAAGTCAAAGCCGACAGCTTTCCAACACCCAAGGCTGCTACCTGAATCATACTCAACAACCACCTATTAAGACCAAGCCGTCAAACTGCAGATCCAACCCGCACTATGACTTGCTCCTGAAACCGGCTTTGATAGTGGTCTCTATAAACATTGAGGGATTCTCAGAAAATAAATCTCAACTCTTGTCCGAACTACACATTAAGACGAGGTGTGACGTACTCTGTGTTCAGGAAACACATCGTGGCAATGACAGTTTAAGGCCGCAAATACCCGGATTGACACTCGTTGCTGAAATTCCTCACGATCAGTACGGCAGTGCTATCTTTGTGAAACCATCAATTTCTGTTGTGTCTGTTTGTTCCACTAAACACAACTGTATAGAGGTTATCACAATAGATATCGGTACATGTACAGTAACGTCGGTTTACAAACCTCCGAACCAAGTTTTTGAATTTCATAAAACTGCGAACTACGACAGCAGCAGTACAAAAATAGTAATCGGAGACTTTAACAGCCATAGCTCTGTCTGGGGCTACAGGGAGACTAATGGCGATGGCCTCGCGGTTGAAGAATGGGCAGAAGCAAATAATTTGAACCTCCTACATGATGCTAAACTTCCATCATCATTTAATAGCAAACGCTGGAATAGAGGCTATAATCCCGATCTGATATTTATTTCTACTAATTTAAGTCCAACTAGCCAGAAAATTGTTTGTGCACCACTTCCCAACACCCAACACAGGCCTATTGCCTGCCAATTCCACGCTGCTATAAGACCAGTGCCGGTCCCCGTTAGACGCAGATTCAACTTTCTTAAGGCTGACTGGGAAAGGTATGCTACCTGTGTGGACAACCTTGTTGGGCATCTCGACCCGATCCCAAGTAATTATGATAAATTCGTAGAAACCATCCAAACAGCATCGCGCCACTCTATCCCAAGGGGCTGCCGAACGTCGTACATTCCCGGGTTAAGCAGAGACTCTGCAAACCTGTTGGCCCGATACGAAGCCCTGTACGACCAAGACCCCTTTTCGGCAGAAACCTTGTTGGTTGCTGAAGAACTTATGTCTTCCGTTTCCGAGGCACGGAAAGAGCGCTGGATGAAAACAGTTGGTGACGTTAACTTAACCCACAACAGCAAAAGGGCGTGGACAACTATAAAAAAACTTACTGGCGACCCTCCCCCCGCTTCCAACCACGGGAAAGTCACCGCTAACCAGGTGGCGCACCAACTCCTGATTAATGGGAAACCACCACACAAGCTCAGAAGGGCCCACAATGTGCCAGGCCTTCCTAGCGAATCCTGCGACTTTTCCAAGCCGTTCATGGTTGCTGAGATTATTCTCGGAATCAAGTCCCTTAAGAACGGAAAAGCGGCTGGTATCGACGACATCACCGTTGAACAAATAAAACACCTTAGTCCGGTATCAGTGCTCTGGCTCCTAGCTCTGTTTAACGCATGTATGGAAACGGCCAAAGTTCCAAAATTGTGGCGAAAATCCAAAATCGTCGCTCTGCTTAAGCCAGGTAAATCACCAGATGATCCGAAGAGCTACCGACCAATATCTCTACTGTGTCACACGTACAAGCTTTTTGAGCGCCTATTGCTTAATCGTCTCACATCAGTATTAGACCCTAAACTGATTCCTGAACAGGCAGGGTTCCGACCAGGAAAATCCTGTTCAAACCAAACATTGAGACTCACGCAACACATAGAGGATGGGTTCGAGGCAAATTGGGTCACTGGTGCGGTTTTTGTGGACCTTTCGGCGGCCCATGATACAGTCAATGTTCGTAGACTCCTTGCGAAAGTCGAACATATGACTAACGACAGCGGACTTGTCTGTATCCTGAGGGAGCTGCTTAGTAACCGACGCTTTCAGGTTAGCCTCCATACCGAAAAAAGTAGGTGGCGCTCCCAAAAGAACGGTCTACCGCAGGGCAGCGTACTAGCACCAACACTTTTCAATATCTACACTAACGACCAACCCTGCCCTCGGAACACCCAACGTTTTATCTATGCAGACGATCTGGCTCTTACCTCCCAAGCCCCTACATTTGATGTGGTGGAGGAGACTCTTACAGAGGCCCTTAAAAATTTAGGCCGGTACTACGTGGATAACGGATTGCGACCAAATCCTTCAAAGACACAGACTTGCGCATTTCACCTCCGCAATGCACTGGCCAACAGGAAACTTAACATCTCATGGCAGCAGGTCAGAATCGAGCACTGTCCTTACCCTAAGTACTTGGGCATCACGCTCGATCGATCCTTGACTTACAAATCACACTGCCATAAAACTAAACAGAAGGTGTTCTCTAGGAATAACCTACTCCGTCGTCTAACCTCCACGAAATGGGGGGCTGCGCCACATGTGCTTCGGACAACTGGCATTGCCTTATGTTTTTCGGCAGGCGAATTTGCGTGCCCAGTGTGGCACCGATCCGCTCACGCAAAACAGGTCGACATAGCCTTAAACGACACATGTCGCATTATAACGGGATGTCTCAAGCCAACACCTCTCAGTCTGCTTTACCCGCTGGCTGGCACCGCGCCTCCTGAGGTCAGAAGAGATGTCGCTTGCTGCGTCGAAAAAAGAAAGCAAGAATTCGATGACCGACATCCTCTCTTTAATTACGACCTGCCCCCAGCTAGGCTAAAAAGCCGAAAAAGTTTTCTACGCAGCACACAGGCTTCAGAAAAAAGCCCAGCTGAGGAAAGGGTGGTGCGGTGGAAAATGAAACATCCTGTACCTCCAGCTTTTGTACACCCGCGAGAGAGGCTCCCTCCGGGTTCCGATTTGCAATGGCTTACGTGGCAGTCACTTAACCGACTCCGGACTCAAGTAGGCCGTTGCAGACAAAACTTGAGCAAATGGGGGTATATTGCACCGACTGAGGAGCAATGCGAGTGTGGAGCCCCATCGCAGTCCATGGTGCACCTACTCCAATGCCCATTGTGCCCTAACACCTGCACATTGGAGGACCTGGTAGAGGCCAACGCTGCTGCAGTTGCAGTGGCTAGCTACTGGGCTGTAAAAATTTGACTGGTCGAACGTCACTGACTCGAAAAGAAGAAGAAGAAGTATAATGAATTATTTTTTCAAAAATAACAAATTCATGTTACTTGAAGTTAGGCTTAATTAAATGGTATTCAACTTGCCTAGCACGTATAGCACAGCCTCTCAGTTCAGTCGACCGTGTCCTAAAATAAGAAACTCGTCAATACGTTTAACTAAGCCGCGGGTTTCATCGCGATATTTTCCTTCACCGTTATAAGAGCGATGTAATAGCATACACACATTTTTCGTAACAAAAATTCACCTCACACATTGTCATGTTCCAGGCACTACAGCGCCAAAATAACATGTATTAAAGTTGGCAATATATAAATCATCTTGTTTATCTTGATATTTTTTATATTTATAAACCATTTCATCATCATCATATCAGCCCATACACATACACTGCTGGACATAGGCCTCCCCCATACGACGCCACAAACAGCGGTCCTGAGCCGCCTCCATCCACCGACTACACCCGACCGCTACAATGTCGTCGGTCCACCGGGCAGCTGAGTTATAAACCATTTACTTAGGTATAAATACCTATGCATATGTATATTAGTATTACATAATTTTACACAAAGACTAATTGGTAACTTCATTTATTTGTATTTATATTGCTCATCTATATATATTAAAGAAAGTCGTGTTAGTTACACCACTTATAACTCAAGAACGGCAGAACAGATTTGGGTGAAAATTGGTAGGGAGGTAGCTTAGAGCCAGGAGACGGACATAAGATACTTTTTATCCCAATATGCCCACGGGATCGGGACTTACGCGGGTGAAACCGCGGGGCGCAGCTAGTATTGATATAAAATGCCAATACATATTAAAACTTAAGAACTAAATGTATGAAATTCAAGGCAAATTCTAAGCTAAAAGTTAAAGTACAATAAAAAGATACACAGTAAAAGAAGCGTTGCCCTCGGAGACTAAATAAAACATAATATGCGTAGAACCTTTTCTTTTTTTGAAGTCGGTTTAATACACTTTCATAATTACCTAAGTCTATCTTTGTAAGCTTAATAATATCATTTTATATCCCATGAGAGACACTCCGACGAAAACAAAAGGCACGTTCTGTTCTGTAAGATTTTAATAACAAAATTGCCAGCATTCGACCGAACAAAGCAAGTATTAACTATAAACTTATATTATAAAATACAGTGAAACTAATTCAGGTGAAAATTTAAACATTATTATCAAGGCAATAGAGTTTTTTTTAGTTTTATTGTGAAGGAAAGTCGATGTACATTAACTACATTTAGCAACGGTATGTGTTCGTAATATTTTGTGTAAGCTTTTCCGTGATGTAGTAATTTAAAACTTTGTACTTGGTACGGTCAGGGGCTAAATTAGCTGACACGATGCATGAAGACCATTTTTAGGAAACACCATGCATTTTGTATAAAATATAGCCCGAAATCTATTTATCTAGATACATATAAAATGCTTTGGCCTGAATGACTGACTGACTGAAGGATCAACGCACAGCCTAAACCGCTGATCGTAGAGACCAAATCGTAGGTCCCAAATCCCGTGGGAATATCGGTATTAAAAGTAGCCTATGTGTTAATCCAGGTCTCCAGCTATTTACGTACCCAGTTTCATCGCAATCGGTTCTGTAGTTTTGCTTGAAGGAGTAACAAACATACACACACACACACACACAAACTTTCACATTTATAATATTAGTAGTAGTAGGAGTAGAATCTCGAAACAAATACATACAGCACTTAAATTCGGCAACTGAATCCTACATTTTGAGTAGGTACTTAAGAACCTAGATACCTATTCTGCAAGTTTAATCTCTTCGAAAGTATATTTTTCAAGAACAAAAGTCGTAGTGGAAATCTACTCAAACAATTTACAAGATTAAAGCTGAAAGTTGCGACTCATCTCACTTAAATTGCAAATAGTATGAACCCTCAACAGATGTACTGAATTTTCTCTACGGTTCTCATGAAAATTAAAGTGTAATGTGTGGTGAAATAATTTAACTGATAAAGTTTCAAAAGTTTTTAAAACAAAGGTGTATTTTATTTAATATGAAATGGAATATAATTTCAGCAAAAAGACTTACAAAGTTTATTTAAAGAAACTGTAGAAAGACCAGCTTTTGCCCGCGACTTCGTCCGCGCAGGAGTCGAAAATAGTTCTTATAGTATTTTTTTTACTAAAAATTGGTTTGAGTTTCCAACACGTGTCAAAATAAAATGTACTTACTTAATTTAAATCAAAAGCACTAAGGAGTTGAAGTCGAAGGAAATCCCCTCTAAAATAACTTAGCACGATTAAGAGATAAATTTCAGTAAAATACGAAACACGTCTTCCATCAGTTCTGTTAAAGAATGTTTATGCATTTGAAGTAGATTGGACCAAGGAATCACGTTGTCCCATACAAACTCTGAAACTAGAATTTCGAAAAATCCTTTCTTATCGGATGCCTACGTCACACAAAGAACACAACCTCCAAGTTTCAGGTCTCTACGATCATTTAGGTTGTGCGTTGATCCGTCAGTCATTCAGGACAAAGAATTTTATATGTATAGAAGATGACATGAAACAATTTTTTTCAAAAGGAACCCAAATTCAGTGAAAAGTCCTTCGACTAGCGATATGGTCTACCATTGAGGCCTTTGCGGTGATGGTTTTTTTAAATCAAATGGTTATGCCACTTCAGGGATAAGTTTTCCCATATCTGTTTCTAACCATGCTGTCGGGGTATTTCTTAACACTAAATAGGTCTACAGCTTTTTATAATGTAATTTCTAGTAACTTAAAGCTCTACTTGTAGCGGTAAGTTGAGTAATGAAAAACGTAAAAACATGTTCTGTCGTAAGTGGAAGGAAAAATGTAATAAAAAATAAACAATAGGTATCCAATAGGTATGTAATTTTAAACTACCATAGTTATTTTCACTATAAAAGTTATTTCAAACGCAAATTCAAGCTCCGTTGAAAATTTTGTTTGTTACAGCATCGAAATATTGAGCTTGTTGGCGACGAAGATGGAAAAAGGGAACGGTCTTAGATACCTGCGTTTCGGTCAATAGACCCTATTAGAATGTTCGCGAAAGGCAGACCCTTTTTTGCATGCAGTTCTTTTGAACTCTTAATTGTTTTATGTTTTTGTTTATATGAGTAGTTTATTTGTATTTGACCCTAATTAGAATATTCGAGAATCTGTTTTGTCATCTAAACAATAAGTGATATGTGTGGATCATTCTTAGTAGAAACATAATAGGATAGTTGGGTTTTTATGATCTTTTTTGTAAGCTCTCGAGCCCCGATCTTTCTAGAATCTAGTTGGTTTGGTATAAAAGGGCCGGGGTTCGGGAGCAGAGCAAGTAGTTCCGACTGGACAACGAAACAGTCAACAAGTAGTTCCGACTGGACAACGAAACAGTCAAGTAGTAGTTCCGACTGGACAGTGAAACAGTCAACAAGTAGTTGTAAAAGAGAAGCCAAACGGACAAAGAGTCTTATTGGAAATAAATAAATCACTGCGAATCAGGAGTCTCATTTCGACCACCCTTGAGAGAGAGGTACGTTATAATATCTATTTCAACGACAGTGTGGTATTGCGCATCGCGAAGGCGCACGGGTCGAACGGTTAGTAGCCAGCGCACGAGTGTAGGAGAAAATACACTCGTCATCCCCCGTTCGACACATCGGCGACGACCCGGTATTATCTTTAACATCAACGTCGCTGAACTGCCGGTGGACGCGTGGTCTACCTCACCGAGGCACGCACCTCCATCGACTACAACAGAGCTCCACAAAATAAAAACAATAAACATGATAAATATTGGTAGTAGGTATCCAAATTCGTACTTAGCTCTAAATAGATTAATTAAGTCGTAATTACTTGTGATTTGTAGAAACGCAGTTGCATTTAGTTTGTAAAACTTAGCACTTATGAAATGACTAGCTTTTGCACGCGACTTCGTCCGCGTAGACGTCGAAAATTTGAAGTAGATTGGACCAAGGAATGTCCCATACAAACTTTCCCCCCCCCCCTTTTCACCCCCTTAGGCGTAAAGTTTCGGAAAATCCTTTCTTATCGGATCCCTACGTTATACAAAGGTGTTCTTTGTTTGAAATAACTTTTGTAAGTTTGGTCCCTCCAAGTTTGGTCTCTACGACCAGCGGTTTAGGTTGTGCGTTGATTCGTCAGTCAGTCAGTCAGTCATTCAGGACAAATAATTTTATATGTATAGAAGAAGATTATAATTAGGTACTAATAATAGGTTGACGACCTCTGTAGCAAGTCGGGCGAACACCTGCCTACGACGCAGAACGTAACGGGCTCGATTCCTACCTCAAACAAATATTTATGAGGTATAGATGTTGTAGTCGATGGAGGTGCGTGCCTCGGTGAGGTAGACCACGCGTCCACCGGCAGTTCAGCGACGTTGATGTTAAAGATAATACCGGGTCGTCGCCGATGTGTCGAACGGGGGATGACGAGTGTATTTTCTCCTACATTCGTGCACTGGCTACTAACCGTTCGACCCGTGCGCCTTCGCGATGCGCAATACCACACTGTCGTTGAAGTAGATATTATAACGTACCTCTCTCTCAAGGGTGGTCGAAATGAGACTCCTGATTCGCAGTGATTTATTTATTTCCAATAAGACTCTTTGTCCGTTTGGCTTCTCTTTTACAACTACTTGTTGACTGTTTCGTTGTCCAGTCGGAACTACTTCTTGACTGTTTCGTTGTCCAGTCGGAACTACTTCTTGACTGTTTCGTTGTCCAGTCGGAACTACTTCTTGACTGTTTCGTTGTCCAGTCGGAACTACTTGTTGACTGTTTCGTTGTCCAGTCGGAACTACTTGCTCTGCTCCCGAACCCCGGCCCTTTTATACCAAACCAACTAGATTCTAGAAAGATCGGGGCTCGAGAGCTTACAAAAAAGATCATAAAAACCCAACTATCCTATTATGTTTCTACTAAGAATGACCCACACAAATCACTTATTGTTTAGATGACAAAACAGATTCTCGAATATTCTAATTAGGGTCAAATACAAATAAACTACTCATATAAACAAAAACATAAAACAATTAAGAGTTCAAAAGAACTGCATGCAAAAAAGGGTCTGCCTTTCGCGAACATTCTAATAGGGTCTATTGACCGAAACGCAGGTATCTAAGACCGTTCCTTTTTTTCATCTTCGTCGCCAACAATAGATATTTGTTTTTTTTAGGGTATTTCTGTATACAATGTGTTTCAGCGAAGGGGTTTTACGAAAGGGGGTTGTTCTAGACGTCTAGGCGAAAAACTTTTGTTTTACGACTTTTGAAAATTCGAATTATTAATTCTGAGGGAAAATCAGCTGTTTCATACAAAAACTTCGTACGAAATATTCAAATTTCCAAAAGTCGTAGATCGAAAGTTGTTCGCCTAAACGTCTAGGACAACCCCCTTTCGTATTAATACCCCTGCACTGAAACAAATTGTATAATATTAAGTATATAATTACAAATACGACCCAGTTGGTACAATGGTTACCAAGCCGGACTGCCAAACACAGGGTTGCGAGTTCGATTCCCGCCTCAGACAAGTATTTGTGCTTAGATATTTGTCTACGGTCTGGTTGTTTCTATGTATTATAAGTATATATTTACAAAAGGAAAGTATTTATGTAGTATATCTGTTGTCTAGCACTCATAACACAAGTCTAGTTACTTAACTTGGGGCTAGATGGCGATGTGTGGAATGTCCTTTAATATTAAAAAAGTTTTTTTTTTAATATTAAAAGACATTCCACACATCAAGCAAAAAGCAAAAAATAACATTAAATAGGTATATATTCTACCGTTATCTGTATAGGTAAGTATAATCTATCCGTTATCTGTATAGGTAAGTATAATCTATCCGTTATCTGTATAGGTAAGTATAATCTATCCGTTATCTGTATAGGTAAGTATAATCTATCCGTTATCTGTATAGGTAAGTATAATCTATCCGTTATCTGTAACCCATAACACATGCTTAGTTGTTTAGCTTGGGGCTAGATGGCACTGTGTAAAGTGTCCTATTAATTTAAGCTAATACAAATCCTCACACAGCTTTCAGCTAACGTTGTATCCCTTTAAAATGGAAGAGCCATCCCATTTGTACTGTAGGTGTTGATAATAGTTGAAATCCCGTACTCCGGGAAAAGTCCCCGAGAATCCTACATGAGAGGATTGCGCGATGTTTGATCCGTGGTAGCTACGAGCCAGATCTCGCGAATTTTACAGGATAAAATTTTGCGAAAATTTCGAAGTTGCAACTGTTTTTTTTTCGTTAGTAAAAGAGACAGAGGACGACTTAAACTGACCTTTCTGAAATTGACCAAATGAAAATAAAACCTGAGTTTCTTGTTGCTTATTTTCATTATAGGGCGCGTTTCGGAGTTATAAGTATGTCCCACAGAGATATTATGTCCTAACTTAGTTTTTAAGAAGTTTGCAAGTGGTCAATTGCTTTTTATCGACTTTAAAAAAAGAGGATTATAAATTCTCAATTCGTGTGTAGGTACTACTTACTTATATATATTATGTGGGTTCGGATTTAACTTTGTTGTTAATTAGATAATTACAAAACACCTTTCAGCATTTTTTTTCTAAAATATTCTTTTTGGAGTTTGAGTAAGTACACTTTTGAAATTATTAAGTTTTTTTTTTTTTTTACACAGCTAAGGCAACAAATGTTTTTCCAAATTGTACTAAAAGTCTGTGTTTAATCTTCAAATTTATTTACAGGAGTTTTCAATCTTAGAATTTATTTACAGACTAACTGAAACGCTTGTTTTCTTAAGTAATTTAACAAGACTATCTCCAGATTTTATGGGCTAATGAAAATTTTAGTACTTACTTATAACTTGAGAACTTTATACTGTATAGATATAACGAATGTCCTTCGATATTTTCCAGGATATGAGAACAGGTAAGTGGATCTAAAACTCCTGTAATAAATCTTTTATACCCTGTATTAAAATTATTAATAGACGTTTTGAAGTAGGTAACGTGCTGGCAAATAAAATTTACTCCGCAAACGATAGGTAAAATTGACGCTGACAGGTTCCGTCACATACAGTTTTTATGAAAAAGACTAGGATCATTATTGTGTATGGCGTTTATCCTGCCTGGATCAAATCTCTATAGCCAAGTTTATTAGGCAGTTAGTAGAGCTGTGTTGGCGTAGTGGTAGATACCTCGACTTTCATTCTGAAGGTCGTGGGTTCGAATCCCGGCCGGCCGTGCACCAATGTATTTTTCTTAAGAAAAAATTATGTGCGCTAATTGACATTGCTCTTACGGTGAAGGAAAACAACGTGATGAAACCCGCGGCTTAGTTGGCTCCAGAAGTATTGACAAGTTCTCTCCTCTGGACATGGTCGACTAAGCTGAGAGGGTAGTAGGTGCTGGGAAAGCCTACTCCATCCTCACGCAAAATGAACCCAATAAAAAAGGAGTCTAATTGTAGAAAACAGCCCGTATACAAGTACAAGTTAGAGGCATTTTGCAGCGGCAGGTGTAAATTTGTGGACGTTCCACCAGGAAAACACCGAAGTGGGCATTCTTTTACCACGTGGGAAATATAGTTTGGTCAGGTGCTTCGCAATCGCAGTTTGTTGACTTCCGTAATCCCCATAGATAGATAGTTTGTGTCAAGCACAACATTTGCATGCCTCAAGTTAACAATACCATGTATCATAGAAGCTCTTATATTACCGCTATTATGCTCTTCCAATTTACCTCAAAGCTCTACATAATAATATATTTAAGTTCAAATAAAAAAAAATGGCTCATTGTAAAACCTTCTGTAGTTTGTATTAGTTTTATGAAGAAACATAGGTATTTTTTTAATTGCCTACCTACCTATAATATTATGAAAATATTCATTTAGCATACAAGTTTATTAGATTGCATGCCTGTAATGGGTAATTGTTACTTAATTAAGCCTAATTTAAGATCCTTGTGTACATAACTTCGCAATAGATGTCTTGATTTCTTAATAATAAGGAGAATGTTAAATATAAGAATATAATGATTTAGGTGTAGAGCACCGAGAAATAAGGAAACGTTAGAGAACAGGCGCGCGGACGAAGGTTGAAGATAGAAAGCTCTGCAGCAGCTCCGAATGATCGTTGCGTTGTTCGGAGGCTACCGTAGTTATGAGCATTGTGCGTAGAATGTAGAGACGTGCTGCGACATGAGTAAAAAAGGTATCACAACATAGTCATGAAAATCACACGTACATCTGCTGTCGGTCGGCTGCATAGTTGCAGACCTACCGTAGAGCTCCAAAACGGCTATTATAAGAATGTTTCCAAAACTAGCAAGATTCTACACACCTGCTTTAGTTGAAGTTTCAAGTCTTCTTACTCATCAATTTATCAAACAAAAATTATTAGAATGAAAACATGCCAATAATAGTAATTTAGAACTCTACTGGGGGCTGCAATAACCACCGTAGAGCTCCAAAACGGCAGTTATCAGAATATTTTCAAAACTAACAAGATTCTACACACCTGCTTTAGTTGAAGTTTCAAGTCTTCTAACTCATCAATTTATCAAACAATAATTATTAGAATGAAAACATGCCAATAATAGTAATTTTAGAACTCTACCGGGGGCTGCAATTATGCAGCCGACGTACTTAAGAGTGCCTATGACAAGTCAAGTGGGTTTACAGAATGATTGTATGTACTTGTACTGCTATGCAGTAGGCATAAACACTTCTTAGAAAAAGCAAAATATCAAAATTTAACCTCTAAACAAGCATCCGATTTGGCTATGAAGGAAACACTTTAACGCCATTAAGTCGTTAAAGAAAATACAATCCGTCTAAATTGTATAATAATTGAGCTAAAATAGGCCAGTAGGCGTAGGATAGATCATAAATCAATACTTACGTCATTTACATGGGTTAAGGAGATAATAATAGAGAGTAATTACTTTTATACGATGATTAATTAATAAAATCTTATGATTTACGTAGACTTGACGTTCTTAGGTGGGGGTGTTTTGTTGGCTATTTTGTGTGAAATTTTCGACAAAGAAGTATCGTATCGTTGGTGAAATACATGAAATGATAAAAATAGGAAAAATATTATCAAAGTTACCGAAAACGTAATTTGGTATTATTTTTCTTTGAAAAACTTAATCATAATTGGCCTTTATCATCTTCGAAAGATGTTTTTAACAGCGTCGTGGATGGTGGCATTTGTTTTCATGGCTGAAGAGGCCTCTATGAAGGAAAAAACCTAAAGCTATGATTAAGAAGACAAAAAGTACTCGATTTCATTTCTGCAAATCTGGACCCCACGAGACAGGTTTGATCTAGTGTGGCACAAGCAACCCGTACATTGTGTAGTGTAGTGCAGACAAGCGAAACCAGTGGTAAAAGTTATAGACAAAACTATATTGTAAAGTGTAGTAATTTGATATTGCATCGCACCTGCACTGATATGAAGATGTGCCAAGGCCAAGGTTACACAGGAATCAATACTGTATTAGAAGGTCATGTGACGTAATATGTACCTAGTTTAGTTTAGTATAAAAACCTCTGCTTTTACTCAATAAATATTCAGCAAACAGTGCAACTTTAAAGTGTTAATACATCTTCCTATCCCCTCATAACAGTTGTCTACTTGTGTTTTGGTATAAAAATATTTGATTTCGTAACTATGTTTTAATTTAAGTATTTACTTAAGTGTTTACTTTAATGTAGGTGTAAGTAAAGTAATTACTTCTGATTATTTACTCGCTCAAGTGTTGGGTTTCTCTACTACTCGAGCCCGACCTAGTTATTAAGTAAAATTAATGTAACTTAAATTTTATTTGGTGTAAAGTTTTGGCGCCTGAGGAAATTATTTTCAATTTATTTGTCGCTTTCAGTCGTGGGGTTGTTTGTGTCTCTGGTTATGTCTTTTTAGAAATTATTTTTGTCTTCTTATTTAAAGTACTTAAAACTCTGTCTATCTAGGTTTGGCAGTAGGTTGCAGCTAGTATCTGTACTTAATATTATAAGGCTAATATTTTGTTGTGTTAGTGACGAAAAAAGGGATTTTTGACCTAAGATATAATAAAATAAATAAATATTTCGTAATATATTAAAGTTCAAAGTCCTGTCTGACTGATTGACTGATATCAACGCATAACTTTAACTATGTACGGAGGCTGTAGGCGTATGTAGTGTACACAAATTTTGGAAAATCAAACCTACGCGAACAAAGTCGCGGTTAAAAGTCAGTATAAATACAAACTTGTAATTTAGGATAAAGGTTTTTTATTTGTAAATAAACGCACTGAAATTCTGGAAAAGATTTTCATTAAACTTAATAAATCTTATGATGCTTGGAAGTAACATAGGCTACTTTTTATCTCAATATTCACTGCGTCTGATTTTTGACGCAGGGTGCAGCTAGTTTATATACACTAATATTATAAAGCTGAAGAGTTTGTTTGTTTGAACGCACTAATCTCAAGAACTACTGGTTCGAATTGAAAAATTACTGTTGTGTTGGATAGTCCATTTATCGAGGAGGCTTTAGACTACTTTTCATTATGATATTCCCATGGGATCGGGACTAACGCGGGTGAAACCGCGGAGTGCAGCTAGTAATATTATAAACCTGAAGAGTTTGTTTGTTTGAACGCGCTAATCTCAGGAGCTATTGGTTCGAATTGAAAAAATTTTTTTGTGTTCGATAGTCCATTTATCGAGGCTACTTTTCATTTTGATATTCCCATGGGATCGAAACTTACGCGGGTGAAACCGCAGGGTGCAGCAAGTTTAATATAAAATTTTATCGCTGACACAGAATAGTACCAACCTAACGCAAGTCAATAGACTTGCTCAAATACACGTACGTGAACAAAAAACTTCTACATATTCTGGCCTAAATCATACAAACCTTCAGATGTAGGTAAAGTAGGTAGGTCTAATATTGTTAGAAACCTACGTGGTGGGTGTTTCCTCCACGCTGTTTGATAGCTTATTGCATTCGTAATGCCAGTTACGTATCGGAACTCAGTTGATATTGTTGTCGCGTATTAAGGTATAAGATTTGAGCGGGATATTGTAAAAATACAAGCCTATCACCGCTTGATTGTCTGCTCTTTTATCGCCACCCGAGGGCATAGGATATCAAGGGCTAAACCACATTGCAGACAAAAATGTCAAATCTACCAATTCCCACAAACATGACTTTAAGATTTAGTAATTAATATTGTGTTTTTGACTAAGGTGACTTTGGTCGTTCTGCAATGTAAACAGTGGTTGCCCGATCAGTTGCTGCAGATCTGCAGTGCTTGCTTGCTTAAATCCTACGGACGCGAGCAAACCTGACCCCCATACTAACTTCTGTGTTAAAGGAGAAGCAAAAGCTAACAAAAGGTAAGATTTATAAATATTTGTCACTTAACTGCGGCTGTATCTCTGATAGCTGTATTAGGCACAAAGCTGCAGTGGATACATAGATAGATAGAACGCTTTATTGCATACACAAGGTATAAATACATCAAAAATAAAACTTAAATCATTAAGAAATGTACATGTAGTCTGCCCGTGACCATGTGATCTGCAAAGTTTCCGAAACGTCAGGTTTAAAAACAAATTAAAACGCGAATATATCCGTTAAAATAAATACCTTGTTAGCCTCCGAATACTCAAACCTTCAGGAGTCTTCTAAATATGTAAGACGCTCCTATATCCTATTGAAATATGACACTTTAATATCAGTTAATTCGCCACTTAAGATTAGCCTTTCAGTATTCGGGCGTAATTAATTTTATTTTTGAATTCGAGGGTTTTGAATTATTTGTTTTACAAATAGCCTCGTGTTTTATATCGCTTCCTCTTATGCCATAAACTGTGGTGTTATAACTTTGCTTCTAGTACATCCCGAGGCTGCAATACTATACAATAACGGGTCGTATCGCGCGGCATTTGTTGGCTTCTACGATTGTCGTGAGCTCTAACTAGCGACGGTATCACATACTTACGACGCTATGAGTGTGGATGTGGTACATTTCTTTACCAATTTCTTCTTTGGTAGATATTCTGTTGCACTGGGGACCTATCCTATAAAAGTACGGGATCGTTTTCAATTAAGGTGTCATTTGTCGCCGGTACCTTATTTGATCATAGAAGTTGTCTTCATATTATTTCGAAACACAAGATGTGGCGACACTTCACATCGTCACCAACAGATAGGAGTTTTTCTGAAGATAAGCTCATATACAAGTTCCAACGAAACATCGTTGGGCCGCGGCCTACCGGATATAATACCTGCCCGGTGGAAGATATTCCCTTTGGAGGTACACCCCACCTCGTACCTTCAAAAAGTTACATTGAAGAAGCATCTTGTATCATATAGTAGGGGAGATCCGCTATGAAACGGACACTTAACTTTGGAGTAATATTGCATCCTATATTAAAACTTAGAAATTCGATTACTATCCTTAGGGAATCCTGAAATATTATACTATTAGTAATACATCATATTTTAAGGAAATAAATTATATTTTAAGAAATATTTTAATATTTATAAAAAGTCACAAATGTCCGTTTCATGACACATGACGCATTGAATAGGACAGTGGGTGTCTTGAAACGGACTAGGAACCAATGTAATACCTTGTGCATCATTAAGGTGAAAGGGTACCGGCGCTCTCTCCATACAAATGTAGTCGACTGTTTCCTCCCTAGATAATGACACTAGCACAAATATTTTTGTGCCATAAAACCTATAACTGCCATGACTATGCCCCTAAGTATTGGTTTTTTTCACTTTCTAATAATCATAGAAATTAATATTTAAAAAACAAAAAAAATAACAAAATATCGTGGCATGGTCATGGCAAGTATAAGTTTTATGCAACAAAAATATTTGCTCTAGTGTCATTATTCAGAGAGAAACAGTCGATCAGTCAGTCAGAAAAGATTATAACTCACCGTTCCGTGTATTTTTAAGAATATGTCACAACTGATACGACTATCACAATTGTGATCCACGTTTTAATCGAATTCTAAACCAGTTCACAAGTTAACGTTATTTTTTACAAAAATCAAGTGCATCAAAGATCGTGCGAAAAGGTAAACAAAAACATGGTTGCCGGAGCTGTCATTATTGTGGGTTTGTCTATGGTCATCAATGCTGCCAACAATCAAATGACATGAACATTTTTGTTCAAAACCTTGGAGATATCGATAGTGTCCGTTTCATAACCCGTCCGTTTTATTGCGTATTCCCCCTAGGTATATTCTTCTTCTTCTTTTAGATAGCATAAATTAAAGGGGAATTGCTAAGGGCAGATCTGTCTACTTCAATGTGCTGACAGGTCTACACAGTAAGTATATTGAATGAAGATCGTTAAATTAAAAAAAAAGGTTCTTCCGTTCCGGAGCTACGATGCCACAGACACACACACACACAGAGACACGTCAAACTTATAACACCCCGTCGTTTTTGCGTCGGGGGTTAAAAATACATAGTTTTACATTATGTAACATGTGGAGGTCGATTTAAGGTGCAATAATGCAGTAAAAATTGAGCAAACGTAACAGTTTAGACTGGCTGTCAGTGTACGTGTGCATTTTATTATACGCCCGATGTGTTCGAGTTATGTGTTGGGTATTAAGGTGAGGTAATAGTGCTACTGTGAGACTGAAATATGAGAGCGGTTGGGACTCAACTGGTTCAACCTGACGACCCAGTTGGCACAATGGTCACCATTCTGGACTGCCAAACATAGGGTTGCGGGTTCGATTCCCACCTTAAACAAGTATTTATGCTTAAATATTTGTCTGTGGTCTCGTTGTTTCTATCTGTCTCGTTGTTACTACCGACCCTCGGAGGAGCGGAGATTCCCAACACAAGTATTTATACTTAAAGGGGGTCTCCCAACGATTATGTAATTAGGAAATAAGTTATTGGTTATCGAAATAAATTATTTATTATTAGTTATATTTATATGCAAAAATCTTGTGTCACGATGTATGTTGACAATAAATTCCAAAACTACTGAACCGATTTCAATCAAATTTCACATCACATGTACCCGTATTTTGGTCTAACTTACTGGATAGGATAGTTATCATCTCAAATTTTAGAGAAATAAAATATGGCGGTAAAAAGTTCGCCGGGTCAGCTATTGTACTATTAGTATTTATTTTTTTACAAAAGAAAAGCATATAAGTAGTATATCTGTTGTGTAGCACCCATAACACAAGTATAGTTACTTAGCTTGGGGCTAGATGACGATGTGTGGAATGTCCTGCAATATTTATTTAAAAAAAACTGTACAAAAGTTTGTTCAATAACCTTAGTTGGAGAGTTGTTTGATCGCGAGTCAAGAAGGAATTTGACTAGTGAAGAAAAAAGACGATCATAACAAAACCGAAATACATATATTATGTACTAGCTGCGCCCCGCGGTTTCACCTGCGTAATCATTTTCTGCGCAACTTTCTTAATATTTTCTTTCATAAAAACCTTCTCTTGACAATATCAAAGACAACAAAAAAAGAATTGGCCAAATTGGTCTAGGCGTTGTTGAGTTATGCGCTTACCAACACATTTTGCGATTCATTTTTATATTATAGAAGATGTATTATTAAAACAGAATTGAAAGATGATCGAAAACGAAAAAATATGTAGCTTAAAAAAACCGATATATGGTGGTAGCCAATGATGTAATACGTAAAGTTCTACTAGTTAGTTAAGGACTAAATGTAGATAAATATTCGTTTAGTTCTACAATCTACGGTATGAAATCTAATGGGGGCTAAACAGACATAAAAGTTCTTTTAGTCCACTAATTTGAGTAGACATTTTTAATCTCATAATGTCACAAGAACTCGTAAAAGCAACGTCGAAGACTTTCACAGTAGCACATCATAACATACATAAAATACAATGAAGTCCAGACACGCCGTCCGTCCAGCTTTCCCTGAATGTTCCATTATGAAAACGTTGAAACGTTCAGATTTTACATTCAAAACATTTTAACACTTTTGCTGTCAATTTTTTTTCTAAATGTATGGCTGTGCATTCGCTTTTTGTGTCAAGTTATATTTTGCACCAATTAGTTGTGTCCCGATTATAAATCGGGCTTATTGGTAAGGTGTTTCAAAAGAACCAATCAGGGGCTATACTATACTATAGCGGTGACTAAGATTTGAAGGCAACAAAAAATTCATGTTTGACACTGATTTTCACATTCAACTAAATAAGATTATATTCTACCTAAATTATATAATGAAATTCGGATTTCAGTTAAGTTTATGAACTTATAATTAGGTATAATAAAGAATAAGAAGACAAAAAGTCTGTATTGGAAGTAAAGAAAAAAAATCTGGGCAACTTAAAAATCTACCCTAATAAACACAAATAAATGGGGAGACTATAGAAAGTTCAAGTATCATGAAGCTACTGCGACAGAATGAACCACGTCCAACATTTTTATATGAAAACTACAGTCCCAGCAAACGTTGTTTAAAAAAATATATAAAAAGGAAAAAAAAATAGAATAGCGTTCGATTTTCCGACATAAACACAAAAATATTTATAAAAATCGGCTCAGATGTTATTTTTTACTATCAAAAAAAGGAAAAATAAATAGCTGTTGTTCGATTCTCAGACCTAACAAATATACACAAAAAAATCATACAAATCGGTTCAGCCGTTTAGGTGTACCTAGGTAACAAAAATCGCGACACGAGAATTAAATATATTATACTAGCTTTTGCCCGCGACTTCGTCCGCGTAGAAGTCGATCAAGAAATCTCATTGACCCATACAAACTTTGCCCCCTATTTCGCCCTCTATGGGGTAGAATTTCGGAAAATCCTCTTATCGGGTGCCTACGTTATACAAAGAACACACCCTCCAAGTTTCAGGACTTTACGATCAGCGGTTTAGGCTGTGCGTTGATCCGTCAGACAGTCAGTCATTCAGGACAAAGCATTTTATATCTATACTGTTTGTTTGTTTGTTTTTTTGAACGCGCTAATCTCGGAAAATACTGATTTGAATTGAAAATTATTTTTGTGTTGGATAGTCCATTTATCGAGGAAGGCTATAGGCTACTTTTTATCCCGATATTCCTACGGGATCGGGAGTTACGCGGGTGAAACCGCGGAGCGCTGCTAGTGTATAGATAACCCGCAACCATGTGGTTGGAAGTCCGGCATGACCATTGTGCTAACTGGGTCGTCGTGTTTAACGAATATAAGAAGGTCGTAAGTCCAATACTTGTCTAAGTATTATTATAGAAAACTGATAGTGCACTTATGACTCACACTGTACCTACTTACTTAAGTTATCGTGATCCGTGACAAAGATTAGTTTCGCATACCTACTTAGTATTGATTTTAACTTACCTACTTCTTCATACAAGTTTATAGTTGGGTTTAATCTTGATTTAGCTCTTTTGTGTTGTTCAGTAAGCGATCGCGTCGTTATATTCAGTACAAAGCTCTTACTTTTAGACAAGCTTTGTTAGAGTAAAGCTTGTTTGTCCTGCTCCTGTCTTGTTAGTATAGAACCTACTACACACAGATGGCATCACGTAAAAAAGCTAGTATATATAATTTATTTAGTAATAGCTGTCCCGGTAAACATTGATTTACAAAAAAAAGGAAAAATTCGATGTTGTTCGATTCTCAGACCTAACGAATATACATAAAAATTTCATACAAATCGGTGCAGACGTTTAGGTAGAGATTAGTAACTACCACCGCGACACAAGAATCTATACTGAAAGGTTCGTCATTTATTGAATTCATTTGTTACAAAAAAAAGTGTTAAATGAAGAACCGCTCGACCGATTTGTGCAAACTTCACATAAACCATCTACTAAATAGTCCGAACAAAGCTTAAACATTTGGTTTGGATAGGTGAGCCCGTTCTTGAGTTATAAAATTACAACGAAAAGTAGCATTGATTTGTACTTGTACTTGTGTACTGGCTGTTTTCCGCAATTAGACTCTTTTTTAATTGGGTCCATTTTGCGTGAGGATGGAGCAGGCTTGCCCAGCACCTACTATACCCTCTCAGCTTAGTCGACCATGCCCAGAGGAGAGAACTTGTCAATACTTCTGGAGCCAACTAAACCGCCAGTTTCATCACGATGTTTTCCTTCATCGTAAGAGCAATGTCAATTAGCGCACATATATTAGCTTTGTTTTTCATAGAAATAGATTTGGTACGTAGTAGTTGAATTTTCCAAAATGCATTCGTAGCAGATGCCTAAGGCTACGTCATAATAGCTATATTTTTTCCAAATTTTACCCCAATCCGGCCCTTAGTTTAAACTCTGCACTTAGACTTAGCTCTCATTTACGCTTTAGTTTTTATAAGTTAGGACTATATTTTTAGGGTCGTATTAGGAAGATATGTATATCTAGACGACCCAGTTGGCACAATGGTCACCATGCCGGACTGCCAAACACAGGGTTCCGGGTTCGATTCCCGCCGCAGACAAGTATTTATGCTTAGATATTTGTGGCATAAATACTTGTCTGTGGTCTGGTTGTTTTTATGTATTATAATTATAATTATATATTTACAAAAGAAAAGTATATAAGTAGTATATCCGTTGTCTAGCACCCATAACACAAGTCAAGTTACTTGGCTTGGGGCTAGATGGCGATGTGTGGAATGTATTGAAATATTTATTTATTTATTTATCTACTGAGTTTTAATTAGCCAGGGTGTCCAGATTTTGAGATTAACGTTAATGAATACCAGAATTAAAAAAGGCTCTAAGTGCCAAAAATCTTGTTTCGATTTTATTACAGTATCGGGTTGTATGTTCCTTCGCCAATACCCTTAAATAGGGGGCGTAATTCTTTAAAAGGGTTTAACTCCGATGTCACGTTGATGCCAGTGTTATGAAAATGGCGGACCTTACACCTGTTGTTGTTGCCGGCACGGGAAGAAAAAGGCGTAAAAATGGTGAAAAAAGTGTGCAAACCGTTAAAAAAAACGTTAAAGGATACCGGAAAACAATACCAGACATCGAAAGGCAAGGTGATTCCAGAGAAAAAACCACCACCTGATGAGGTAATTTGATTTAATTGTTTTCATAACCTAAACACAACTGCGCGCGTGCGTTAGGTACCGCGCTTGCTGTGTGCCCGCTAGTGATGTGCATTTTGCGTAATATCGAGATAGTTAAGTACCTACTACCTCCAAGTACATGATAGTGAAGAACCTTTCGTAATTAGGATGAAAGAAACCCATAGTTTTACGGAGAACTGGAAAGTTGTGAATCTTTTAAAACGTGGTAAGACGGTTAATGACATTTCGGGATACTCATTGCCTAAATTACATTGTAAAAGTAAAATTACTGAGGAGAAGAAAAAAGATCTTTTTGCAATGATACCCTATCTCAAAAACAAAGATCACCAAAAATATTATGAAACCATTTTGAACTAAACTAGAGAGTGTTATAATATTTTCAGATTTATTATACAGGCACTATTGTTTTTTTTAATTAAAAGTTTGAAAATTTTTAACTTTTATGTTTGTCACAGCACTAGTCTATCTATGAACAAACTAACCAAAGTGCCTATACCAAAAGTGACTTAGTTAAACCGTTATTTGTGATTTAGCACGAGGTACTTCGAGCCTTATTTAGGTTAATAAGAATTTGACTTTAAGCTTTCTTCGAACTGATTAGAAAATGTAAGTTTGTTGTATTAGTCAATAAGTTTTGATAATTATTTTTTGTTTCATAAATACATTTTATTGTAATAATGATAATATTAATGTCAAAGTAAAAAAAATATGTTGTGATAATGGTTTATTATTTTAAACAGGAATTCCTCCAGTTTTTGTTTTTGGTACTTAGAGCCTTTATTATTTCTGGTATTCGTTTCATAGCAGGATTTGAAACAGTTACAAAATCAATGCTATCCTAGGCATATTATATCACCTAACACATCTATTACTTCGAAACCCAACTTCTAACTTAACCTAACCTACAACTAGAGATTAAGCAGTCAAGATAAGCGCCCATGAAAACGTTTTACTTTCCCAAACTTATGCCCATACAATAATGCCAACAAAGACGTGCCAATTACATAGGTAGGTACGCATAGGTAATCTTGTTTCGTCCCTCAATAAACGAGGGGTCCCGAACGTGGTCTCCAACTAATAAAATAATTAGGTTATAGTGCCGTTGGACGGCATAGGGTGCGTTCCAGTCATTTGTGAGGTCATAGCATTTGCATGAAGCCTGCATTTCGACGAAACTTAGCTTAATTGCGGGCCATTGTATATTTAAGTTGAACAAGTTGAACTGCGGTATCATCCTTGACCCGTTCGTTGGCTTAATATTGTAGGAATTTAGGTAGGTATACCTTCACTTTTCTACCTATCTAATAATACTAATCTATACTAATTTTATAAAGCTAAAGAGTTTGTTTGTTTGTTTGAACGCGATAATCTCAGGAAGTACTGGTTCGAATTATAAAATTATTTTTGTGTTAGATAGTCCATTTATCGAGGAAGGCTATAGGCTACTTTTTATTTTGATATTCCCATGGGATTGGGACTTACGTTGGTAAAACCGCGGGGAGCAGCTAGTCTTAGATAAGTTGTTCAAAGTTTTTGGGTAATTATTTTATAAGAAGTCGCGAATTTATATTCTTATCCTACTAATATTTTAAATGTGAAAGTTTGTGTGTGGATGTGTGTTTGTCACTCCTTCACGCAAAAACTACTGGACTGATTGCAATTAAACTTGGTATATAGATAGTTAAGGACCTGGATTAGCATATAGGCTTTTTTATCCCGATATTACCACGGAATCGAGACTTACTTGAGGCGTAGCTAGTTTTTTTTAATTGTCTTAGATAATATCTAACAAAATGTAGATAGGTAAGTTAATATTTTAAATAAGTAATGTCTTCTCCCTCGGTGGCCGCAAAAAGTCGAAATTCTAGATGTTTTATCATGAAAAATTACTGACTCTCTCGGATTTGGGGGAATTTAGCGATTATTTTTTATCTTTATTCTAAAGGAGCTTTAGAAAGCCGAGTTTATTTTAAAAATGCATAGTCTACTTATCTTTTGAATTACCTACTAAAAACTAAAATATTGTAATGTTGCGAAGCTAGAAAATAAATACTATTATACCTAGTAAAAAAAAGTAGTAGGTACTTAAGTATCTTTATTTAATTTGTTTTCTATGTAAACTTATTCCAAAAGATTTGCCCTAAAGCTTATTCGGATTCAATGCACCATTTTATGTTTTGTAATTTAGAACAAAATGGGAGACTATAAATGAAATAGTTTTGAACACACCCGTCTATGAGTGCTAACTTTTTGTACCAGAAAAAAGTAAGTTGCTAATACTACTTTTAAATAAAAGTTACAAAGATTTAAAATTACGATATTTGTACTTGTACATGTACTCGTATACACGCAGTTTTCCGCCATTGGACCCTTTTTAATTGGGTCCTTATTGCGTGAGGATGGAGTAGGCTTGCCCATCACCTATTATCCTCGCAGCTTAGTCGACCATGTCCAGAGGAGAGAATTAGTCAATACTTCTGGAGCCAACTAAGCCGCTCGTTTCATCACGATGTTTTCCTTTACCGTAAGAGCACATATTGCATATTGCACGTATTGCACATAAATTTTTCTTAAGAAAAATACATTGGTGCACGGCCGGCCGGGATTCGAACCCACGACCTTCAGAATGAAAGTCGAGGTATCTACCACTAAGCCAACACCGCTCTACGATAATTACGATATTTGCTAAAAAAATTAAGTCGAAAAAATAAAAATAAATCATCATCCCTTATTAGACTCAGCTTTTTTTATAAGTTGTTCCAGGCATCCATTGTTATTTTTACTTATTACATTAAAAAAACCGGCCAAGTGCGAATCGTACTCGCACTTCAAGGGTTCCGTACCATTATATTCTTTGTTGTTTTAGCGGCAACAGGAATACATCATCTGTGAAAATTTCAACTGTCTAGTTATCACGGTTCACGAGATACCTACAGCCTAATGACAGACGGACAGTAGTGGAGTCAGTAAAAGGGTCCCGTTTTTACCCTTTGGGCAGGGAATTCTGATAACAGCATGGTTGACAAGCCTATGTAGGTAAATCATATAATTTTATGCTATCTTTAGGTATTTTGATTTTAAATTTACATAAAGTTTTCTCGATGACAAAATTATTTGCTTTTTTCGATAGAACAGTTTCTAACTATTGGCTTTGTAAGAGATACCTTAAATTTTAATAATAGGATTCGAATCCCAATGCTACCCTTTCACCGGTAAATTTTTCGCGTGCAAAACTACGTAAAAATTGCACTCTAAAACATGCTTTTACTGTGAACTAAAAGATCGCAAGGTAAAAGACATGAAACCAGTAGCGTAGCGATAGGGGGGGGGGGGGGCGGAGGGGCGGATCATTGGGATAAAATATTTTGTGCGGTAGTTTCGCTCAATTTTTTTATATCGTTGTTTTATTTTGACCAACACCAACATTTTTTTTTGACGTCAAAAGTTCGGTAAATATCCAACATTACTTTTTTTGACGTCAAATTGGCGATAGTGACCCACGCTACGCCACTACATGCAACATAATTCTTGAAGGCATGAATTAAAATCCGTGGCGTCTTAATGCTTACCCTTCTGAGAGGAGTTCTTGACCCAACAGTGGGACACAAATGGGCTAACTTTATCTTTATTAAATCTCGATAAAATACTCCAGATAAAACTCCAGAGATAGCCTGATTGACAAAACTCATCAATCAGAATTAGATGTGTAGGTCAAAGTCAAAATTGCAGACCCATCGTAGAGCTCCAAAACAGCTATTATTAGAATGTTTTCAACTCAACCAAGATGCCAAGGTCTTGCTCGAGTTCAAGTTTAAAGTCATGAATTTATTAGATAGATAGATAAACACTTTATTTGTACAACACACAAAACATTGAAAATAACAAAAAGGACGAGAAAGCTTATTAACTACGCAATTGTACAAACAGGTGACCTTATCGCTTACAGCGATTTCTTCCAGGCAACCTTAGGATGGAGAAGGTCTGTTTAGCTTTCTTGTACTTGAACGGACTGTTTTCCGCAATTAGACCCTTTTTAATTGGGTCTTTTTTTATGCGTGAGGCTTGCCCAGCACCTACTACCCTCTTAGCTTAGTTGACCATTTCCAGAGGAGAGAACTTGTCAATACTTCTGGAGCCAACTAAGCCGTGGGTTTCATCACGATGTTCTCCTTCACCGTAAGAGCAACGTCAATTGGCGCACATCATTTTTTCTTAAGAAAAATCGTGTATAGCTTAACTGGTAGGATTAGATAAATATTATTACGAAAAAGATTCCAATAAATGGTGGGTCTGCAATTCTGACCCCGCCCGTAGGTAGCCCTCGGTAGAGTTCGAATATTACTACTATTGGAATGTTTGCATTCTAATAATTTTTGTTTGATTAATTGATGAGTTATACTTTAAACTTCAACTAAAGCAGATGCCTAGAAACTTGATTGTGTTGAAAACATTCTTATAGCAGCCGTTTTGGAGCTCTACGGTGGGTCTGCAATTGTGCAGCCGACCGTACCTACGGAATATCTAACTACCATTCTAGCTATTTAGTGGTAAGAAAGACAGGCTAGTAATTAATTGAATAAAAATCAATTACGTTCGGAGCTAGATCTTAAAGATAATGAAGTTATCGTGAAGATCGTTGGGTACTCAATTACTTAAGCATCTCAACTGGACTATTATGTAGGTAATTTATTATGTTGAGTTTATTTAGTGCTTGTGCACTTAATTAAGACGAATCTATTTGGTTTGAAATTAAACTGATTAGGTAGGTACAGTCTGTAACAAGAGTAGAGTTCTAAAATGTAGGAGTGCTATTCATAACTTATCTTAATTTTTAACCAACTTCTTCTTCTTCTCGTATAGTGGTGTGGCTCACCTATTGTTAGAGTTTTCAGATCGCCCTAAGGCCTCTAACTTGACTTAACGACTGCTACTAGAGGTAGCAACCGGGACTAACGGCTTAACGTGCCTTCCGGGGCCCACAAAAACACATTTTTGCCACACTACTAATCGGTCACCCATCGAAGTAATGACCGCGCCAGGCGTCGCTTAACCCGGACGACCATAAACGATCAGCGAGCTTCGCTTAGCTTTGAACCAACTAAAACTGAATGTATGCCTGTTTCTTATCTTATACAAACTGAAAAATAGTCAGCAACACTTCGACCCAGTGGGATCTTTTGTGTTTACCCTTTGAAGAAGTGGTCGATTATCGCGGTGATCCCACTAAGAGGAAGAAACCTATATTACTTCGGTTTGGGAAACGCATTCCCAAGGAGGCATACGCTTCGCTGCTAAGACGTCGCATTCACACAGTAAGTGCTCCACAGTTTCCCTGACATCACCGCAGGCTCTGCAGTCATTATTTGAAGTTATGTTCATTTTTAAAAGCATGTTATTGGTTCCGTAATGTCCTGTGAATTCACCAACCACAGCTCGTGCTTTGCTTCTACCGTTGTTCCGTATTAATTACTTACTAGATTTTTCTTCAACTCAAACTTTTATGGCCTTGTTTGAGTGAAAGGATATAGGTACGTAAAATAAACTAATTTAATAACTGAAATAATAACAATTTTGAAACTCTACGGTGAGCCTTAACATTGTAGCAAACTATAAGCTGTGTCCCGCAGTTTCACCCCCAGTAGTTGAGGCACCTGCTCGAAGAGTTTCGTACCATTATATTCAGTTTTTTATTAGTATTATAAAAAAAATAAAAAAAATGTGAGCCGTAACGGGACGCCTGGCAGATGTGAAACATCGACATTATTTTGTAAAAGTAACCCGTACACACTACTGCATATAGACTGTATATATATATATATATATATATCATCATATAGCGTGGCGACGCGTCGCCACGGCATGTGTCGTCACACCAGAAATCGGTTTTACGTGCGGCTATAGATGTTTCACATCAATAAATATTTAAGGACATTCCACACATCGCTATCTAGCCCCAAGCTAAGTAACTAGACTTGTGTTATGGGTGCTAGACAACGGATATACTACTTATATACTTTTTTAGTAAATATATCCTTATAATACATAGAGACAACCAGACCACAGACAAATATCTAAGCATAAATACTTGTCTGAGGCTGGAATCGAACCCGCAACCCTGTGTTTGGCAGTCCGGCATGGTGACCGTTGTGCCAACTGGGTCGTCAAGTATTTGTTATTATAGCGGCAACAGAAATACATCTGTAAAAATTTCAACTGTCTAGCTATCACGGTTCATGAGATACGGTCTGGTGATAGACTTACAGACAGACAGTGGAGTCTTAATAATAGGGTCCCATTTTTACCCTTTACCTACGGAACCCTAAAAAATATCTTAATGAAGTGAGCCCTCAAAGATGACATGATATCATAGACTGTTTTCCTGAGACAATTCGAATTAATTAAGAAAATGTATTCTGTTCATTTCAATTATAACGACGAAAAAACACTGCCACGGTAAAGCTATTGCATCGTGCAAGCTTCGTACAGTCGTACCATATACAAACACGTTAAGCGAACGCTCGGCCTACATGGTAGGCGGAGTGGGGGGTGTTAGGTTTTATTTTCGTTACAGAATTTCTTGATTCGGTCGCCGCGCTCAAAGCCAGCGATAAAAGCTATGCAATAGCTTAAAAAAAACAACAAAAAATAATTGAAAGCGGTTTATAATAAAGACTTTTAAAATACTTAGTACCAACTGGAAAACTGTTAAGAAACCTATACTCGATATGCAAAACAGTGTAACCACCAATAAATAGAAACTCCCATACTAAAAACTTGTTAGGTTTTTGTCGCTCCAGGCTAAATCTATATGAGAATTTGCATACATTGCACGATGCACCCTAGCGCTGTGGTTTGACGGTAATTTAAGATATTATTACTGCATTATAAAATGTTTAGGTGTCGAGATTATTGGGGTAGGGGTGCATAATAAATGAAGTAGGAACTTGTTGATGTTAATATGTGAAGTATAACTTGTATAAGTATAACTTGAATAAATGAAGTAGGAACTTGTTGATTGATGTTATCATATTAACTACTTATAAGTAGGTCTTAAAGAATTAAGTACAAATCATTTACCTATCATAAAATCACAAATAAGTAGGTATACCTACATATGGTATTTCACTCAGAATTGAAAGACTCAGTTTTTTATAAAATTAATTATGGCTTTGCACGGCTTGTGCATTTAGCCAGTGTCAAGTTATATTTTGCATCAAATTATGACCCGATTTTTCATAAATCGGGCCTAAAGTGTTTCAAAACAGTCAAAGTCGTCATAGTCCGTCAAGTCAGGGGCTATAGTAAAGCGGTGGCAAGTTTACCATAACTTTAATAGGAGATTTGAAGGCAACGGGAAAACTTCATGTTTGATACTGATTTTTCACTACATTTGTGCACTTTCACAGAACTAAATTGAATAACATTCCACCAGAATTATACAATTCAACTAGGGTTATAACTAAGTTTCATGAAAATAAAACTGCAGCACGACATGTTGTTAACTCGTTTCCGCCAAAACTCAAGACTCAGATTGGCGTCGTCCAATTCTGCCTTTTGCATAGAAACTTTTCAAGATGGTGACTATCTAGATTTACCATACAAATCACGATGGTCACGGCGATAAAAAAAACAAAATTGTCGCGAGGCGTTACGGTTTTCATATAAAATCACATAGAGGTAAAATCCAATTCGTATTACGATTCGTCTTCGAAACTAACTACCTTAAACTAACACACGAATCGTGAGCGCTCTTTTATTACAGGACATAATTTTCCATAGAAACTTTCAGTTCTGCCTTTTCCATAGATAAACTTTTCAAGATTGCGACCGGTCGCGACTATCTAGATTTTTATCAACATACAAATCGCGATGGTCACGGCGATTAAAAAAAACACAACACTAACTTTAGACTTGCTAAACACGAATCGTGAGCGCTATATTATTATAAGTACATACCTACCTAGCAGCAGAGCGGTGTTGGCTTACTGGTAGATACCTCTACTTTCATTCTGAAGGTCGTAGGTTCGAAATCCGGCCGGCAGTGCACCAATGTTTTTGTTTTTTTCTTAAGAAAAATGTATGTACGCTAATTGACATTGCCCTTACGGTGAAAGAAAACATTGTGAAGAAACCCGCGGCTTAGTTGGCTCCAGAAGTATTGACAAATTCTCTCCTCTGGACATGGTTGACTAAGCTGAGATAGTATAGTAGGTGCTGGGCAAGCCTACTCCATCCTTACGTAAAAAAGTACCCAATTAAACAGGGTCTAATTGCGAAAAACAGTCCGTTTCAGTACAAGTACCTACCTAGCACCTACCTAACTTTTTACTCATGACTTCTTCCCCGTAAAAGTTGAATTTTCCAAAATAATTTCTTACAAGATACCCCCAGTTATACCTGTTGTTTAACATAGGTACCTACCCAATACCTAGTTATTTACTTAAACCGGCTGGAGTAGTGAACCAGTTAACAATGCTTTAAATCCACTCTACCTAGAATCTAGTCTTGTTAGCATTAGGTCCACAGATTTGATTTGTGAAGCTTGCGGTCGTCTCGTTCTTGGGATTGGAAGATGTTGATCTAAATAGAAACGTACCTCGAAGACCGACCTATGAATCGTAAAATTGGACTTTAAATTTAATCTAGGATTCCGTGAATAGAATTAAAATAAAACTGGCCAAGTGCGAGTCGGACTCGCGCACGAAGGGTTCCGTACCATTACGATCGATACATATAGAGCAATACAAAAAAAAAATGTATGTCAGACGAAGCTGTATAGGATAAAAGTGTTTTGATGCCCCTTTGGGAGTAGATATAAATTAACAAAAAACATATTGCCTAAAAAAGGTACCTAACCAAAAATAATCTAAAATTCCTAAAAACATACTATTTTTTTTTACTTTTTTTCTGTTTTTAGTATTTGTTGTTATAGCGTCGACAGAAATACATCATCTGTAAAAATTTCAACTCTCTAACTATCATGGTTCATGGTCTGTCTCTATGTCACCAGGCTGTATCTCAATACAGACAGACATACGGACGGACAGCGAAGTCTTAGTAATAGGGTCCCGTTTTTACCCTTAGCGTACGGAACCCTAAATCCCAGGTAGCTTAAAATTATTTGTTTTGTGTTCCGTAGTATATTGTTTGAGTGAATTCACAACCTGCCATAAAAGCTATCATCTTTTCATGTTCTTTTCCATCCAAAGGTTGCCTGGAGGAAATCGCTTCCAGCGATAAGGCCGCCAATTTGTGCAACCTTTGCTTTCTAGCTTTTGTGTATTTCTTGTTCCTTTACAAAGAAATTATCAATTCCTATCTATCACCACACCGGGTTGCGGGTTCGATTCCCGCGTCAGTCAAGTATTTATGCTTATATATTTGTCTGTGGGTTGGTTGTTTCTATCTATACTAATATTATAAAGCTGAAGAGTTTGTTTGTTTGTTTGAACGCGCTAATCTCTGGAACTACTGGTTCGATTTGAATGATTCTTTCAGTGTTGGGTAGTTCATTTATCGAGGAAGGCTATAGGCTATGTTTTTTCAAAATTAGGGATCCGTAATAAAATTGCTATTTTATAACACAAGGTGTAAAATCGAAAACCTATTTTTGCGTGCGCTGCAAAAACTATTGACAATAGAACAAAATGATGTACTACGGGTTTGTAGATCACATTAAGACCTACAAAAAAGTCCGCGAGAACATATATCTAGCTATCATGGTTTAATCACAATAACCGATTTTGTGTTCAAAATAATTATTAAATCGTCTGAAGAAAAAAACTACGTGAAATATGTATCGTAATATTAAATCTTTATCAAAATTAAGCATTATGTTATCAAGAGTATTTATGTAGAAGTAAAATACTTTTTGTTTCATCTCAATCGGATATTTCGTTTAAAAGTTATCACGTGTGTTAGATGTTAAGAGTTGGTACCTATTAATGAGTTTATGGGCTTATGGGCCATAGTTTTTTATCAACATAAGATCCTGTAATAATCTTTTTCGAAATATATTTGTTGATGATTGTAAGTATAAGATCTTTGAAGAGTATCCTATCCTACTAATATCATAAATGTGAAAGTTTGTGTGTGTGTTTGTTACTCCTTCACGCTAAAACTACTGAACCAATTGCAATGAAATTCGGTATGTAGATAGCTAGAGGCCTGGATTAACATATAGGCTACCTTTTATCCCGATATTCCCACGGGATCGGGACCTACGCGGGTGAAACCGCGGGGCGCAGCTAGTGTATTATAAGTACTTATTTACAAAAGAAAATTACATAAGTAGTATATCCGTTGTCTAGCGCCCATATCACAAGTCTAGTTACTAAGCTTGAGGCAAGATGGCGGTGTGTGGAATGTCTTGCAATATTTATTCATTTATCTATGGTATAAGTATTAGGTAGGTAGCTTTTGTAAAAAAATATATGTTAATATGAAATCGTTTATTGTATGAACAATACAACAAAATAATAAAGTACTTATTTAAAACACAGCCATTCCAATGATTCGGAATGTAATATGAAAAATAATCTTAAATTAATTTCTACATAATGTAGAACTTATTACTAGGTACATGAGTAGGTAAATAATAATTAATTTTGTAATATATCTAGGTATACAATTAATACTTGTTTTTTATTAAAGAAATTTGTTAAAAATTAAATTTAAAGTATGAAGCATTTTTTTAGGTAAGCACTAGGTACAGGCAATTCAGGCCTTACCGCAAAATTACAAAAAAAATACTAAACTGATTTTGTCCATACATTTTCGTCAGAAAGCTAAAATCGAGTTTCCAATTATGTCAAAAATGTATGGACAAGTCTAGATTAAATAAAAACGAGATTTTTTAATTTGGCTCTTAGTTTTAAATATGCTTGGTTCTTGATTACTTTAAATTTAATTTATGACAGAGGATTTAATTTAATTTAACTTAAAATAATTATAAGGCACATTCGTCTTCATTTTAATTTAGATTTTTTTCAAATTATTCGAGACAGCACAATCAGTACAAAATTATTCATAAAAAAAACACAAAGAATTGAGAACCTCCTTTTTGAAAGTCGGTTAAAAAAGTACTTAATATAGCAAAAACCTAACAAAAGACTGAATCAATTCAAACCAATAAAAAAACAATGAAATAATTTCTTGCAAAAGATCTTCGCCTAGTATAACATATTTTACCACTCGAAATTAATTGCAAATAAATGAAATAAGTTTTTTGTTCGTAATTTTATTGTTGATTTTTTGTCGATTTTTTTATGTTTTTGTTGAATTCGTGTGCCAGTTATGCTTTAAGTCTGATACGCTATAGTGAGCGAAGACCTTAAGTTCCTACTAATATGTAGAGAAATTCGTTAAATATAAATCCATCAGGGACCAAAATAATGAGATACAAAAAAATAATATAAATAATATGGACATTCCAGTTCCATAATTAGAAAACAAAAAATGAATTTCGTATTGCAAAATTTTGGCGCACCTTTTAAGCAGACTTTTAATTTTGTGCTATTGGAGAACATTTTTTTTTAGTTTAAAGGTTTGCGCAAATTCTGTGCAGCTTGGAAAGTGTTGTGCATCAGCATTGTGACTGTCATAGGGCCGACGCCTCCGGGGACCGGGGTCAATGCACCCGCTATTTCTTTAACCTCTGTTTGGACAATAGAAAAATTGTTACAGAAACTTGCACCTATGTATTTTTGTTAAGCTGCACCAACCTATGATGTACACCTTTGTGAAAAAAAATACGCGACGAATTGAGAACCTGTTTCTTTTGAAGTCGGCTTAAAGTAGCCAATGTGCTACTCCTTAGGTTCGAATGTATTTTCATATCAAGATCATCAAAATCGGTCCAGTATAAAATTAGATTTATAGTTTATTTAAAAAAAACACGACTGTTCTGTCCAGTTGCGAATCTGTCCAGTTGCAAATCTGTCCAGTTGCTACAAAGCCGTTTTTCCTACCTTTACCTAGGATAGGAACCTATTAATTGCAAACAAAAATAAAAATATTTTTTTTTTAAATTTAACTTACCATCATAATCGACATCGCCTACAAGTCTCTGTTTTCCATTTTCATCAGTAATCCTCGTGATGCCAACGTCAATGATGGTCGCTCCAGGTTTTACCATGTCTGCCTTTATGAGCTTTGGTATACCTAAACAAAGGAAATACTATTTTAATTTAGTTTTTATCACAGTTGCTCATAAAGTGGATCTTATTCAACGGCTTTTAGGCTCATAATCCAACATATTATGCACGCGTGCGTTTTAGATTTGTTAACTAGTGCTGTAAAGTTATCCCGATAAGTTAAATACGTATCTTACTGCTAATTACATGTTAGGTAGGTGAAACATTCTTAATTTATCTGGGTTATACTGTTTTGATGTATAAAAAGGTAGATACCAAAGAGTTTTAGCTAGCAAAAATGGTTGTCTCTAAAGTCGGTTTATGAACGAAAATTTTACGTGATAATGACTTAGAAAACGATTAAAAATTGAGTTGTTTATTTTTTGTTTTTTCTTTACTTAAATATATTGTTTTTCCGTACCATTGTATTTTGTTCTTAACCCCCGACGCAAAACAAATAGAAAAAACCCTAAAAAATATTGTATGTCAGACGAGGATGTATAGGTTAAAAGCCTGGCCTTTCCGGAGCATAATTAACAAAAAAATCTGCCTTAAAAAAATGTAAACATAGACTTATCACAAATATTTTGTTAATTATTATATTGTTTTCTTTTCAAGTCTTTTCTTTTATTCGCAACTATGATAAAAAACGTCGTACGATATACGTGTGGAATTGATCTTTGTGGAGCGTGTCATAAACCGCCTCTATGCAAAGATCAATTTGCCACACTTATATCGTAATGTACTATTATTGTCACCATAATACAAGCTTTGTTTACTTAAGGGTGGCGCAGTGTAAAATGTCTTAAGATTAAAGTTAATTTTTTTAGGCAGAATAAGTAACTTAATAATTGAGACTAACTACGTCAATTTTGTTTGTATGTTTTATTATAAACACGCAAAAAGTCGAAGTTGGTATTTTGCGTAAATGGTATTTTGCGAGTTATGTGTTTTGCATAGTTGGTGTTATGCGTCTTAAGGAAAAAGAGTAGGTACTAAGTACCTACTACTATTGCTATGACGAATTATGATTGTACAGACTCCTCTTATCAGTAGGTAAGTACCTAGTTTAACTACCTAGAAATATTGTTTTAGAACATTATTGCGTATCTTTCGTCAGAAGTATTGTTTAGAATCGATGTGTATTAAAAAAATATTGCGTTGTTGCCATGTTTTTTTACAGCATATCCACACTAATCTGACCTCGGCAATGTTATCTGACCTTTAAGATGTAAATAACATAGTCGCTTCCCGCTGTCTGTCTGTCCCTATGTATGCTTAGATCTTTACTACGCATCGGATTTTGAAGCGGTTTTTTCTAATAGATAGTGATTAAAGGTTTTAATATATGAAACAAAACTACTACGCGTATGAAGTCGTGGGTAACACCTAGTTTTTTTATAGAGTGAAGAAATATTGCTGCAGTTCTACCGCCTAGGCCAGCTTTGGCTATTTCTAATTTTGGCTATTGGGGCTTTTGGCTATTTGAGCCTTTTGGTATTAACACAACATGAGGCAGCTTGACTGATGTGAACAGAAAATAAGTTTTTGAAATAACAACAACCTAAATATTCCGTTTTGAATGAATTTTTAGATAAACAGTGTTTACTAGATATGGTGTTTTACCAGACCAAGTTTTTTGCAACTAAGTATAGTTACTACAAAGTTTTTGTAGAAAAAAAATCTTAATGTCATTTTCTCTAATACACAGTGACTATGCGCAAACCACGCGATGTCAAACCTGAAAAAAAAGATAAACTTACCAGTAGCAGTAATAATAATATCAGCATCTCGACAGTAAGCATTCAATTTCTCAGCAGGTGTGTGTCGATGGCAAATAGTGACCGTAGCATCCATGCCAAGTCCACTGTCGTGTCTCTTGTCGCTGTGCAGCATCATTGCTATTGGCATGCCAACGTTCTTGGACCGGCCAATCACAACTGCGTTACGGCCAAACGTGTCAATGTTAAATCTGAAACGGAAGGGTTGTTTAAGATTTTTCTTTTACATATGAAATACTGTAGAAAAATTAAGATTTTTTTAAAGAAAACCGACTTTTTCTCTAACAAACAAATAAACAAAATACGCCCAAACATACATAAAAAAATTGAGAACCTTTACCTTTTTTATTTCCATTAAAGATAAGCTAAAATAATTAATTAATGATAATAATGTTGATAATAATAATTCAATGCAAGACAACCTTTACAAAAAACGATAAAATTTTATTGAGATCCTCTTGTTTTTGAGCTTTGTTAAAAATTGTATAAATAGTTGATTTGAAATGATTATTTTTTATTAAAATAAAAAAACTATTAAAATATTTTTTTTTTATACCTCTTAAGCATTTCCACGACAGCTAATGCTGTAGCCGGGACTATCGTAGGCATATCCAAACACAATCTCCCAACATTAACAATATGGAACCCATCAACATCTTTCTCCGGGGCCACAGCATTACAAACTCTCCTTTCGTCCATCGAATCCGGAACAGGTAATTGCACTAAAATCCCATCGACATTATCATCCAAATTTAACTCTTGAATTTCAGCGATTAACTCCTCTTCACTGATATTCTTATCCTTTTTAATAGTCTCTGCGTTTATTCCAACGAATGCAGCGGCTTTTATTTTATTGTTGACGTATGTGTGGCTTGCTGGGTCCTCTCCTACGATAATACAGCGTAGGCTCGGGGGTCTGTTTCCGAGGCTAACCCATTGAGCAATGCTTGCTTTTAGTTCGTTCTTTATGGTTAATGATAGAGCATTTCCATCGAGGATTTGGGCCATTATTCTGTTAAAAAAATAATATTTGTGAGACAAATTAAATAACTTTTGATGTGGATTCATTTTGAAATAGCATTTTGTTAATGAAATGTAAGAGTTTTAAAAATTAGTTTTCAGATTTATTTTCAAAAAAAATTATAAACCTAGTCACAATATTTTTATTATTAACACTTTAATTACAGTTGGAAATAGCTTGAGTAGTGAGTTTGTTTATTTCCAGGTTGCCTATTGACTGAGCAATTAAATCCCAGTTGCCTTTTGGCTGAGCAACATAATCATAGTTTCCCATTGGCCGAGAAATTTGATTCCAGTTGCCTATTCATTGAATAATTATTAAAATACATACTAAACTCGATTCATTGCTTATTAAAATGTAAATCAGACTTTAGATTAAATATCTACCTACTACCTATTAGATGTCCACAAGATAATTATTTAAAACACAAATTAAAGTACTCATCAGTAAATACATATCTATACTAATTAATTAATAGTGAATAAAACATGGATTTAGTATTATAAAACTAAATAGTACAATGAATGCAAAAAACTAATGTGCATGATTTTAAGTTATCTAAGAAAAAAACACAAGGTATCTAATTACAAGAATATGTTTTTTTTTATCCTGTAAAATACAGGAATAATAGGTGAGTAAATATAAAAACAAAATTCTACAATAATTGCAAAGGGTGATTATAAGCCACAACACACTGAAATTATTTTTACCTGGCCGAGCCCAAGGAATCGATATAAGTGTGACTTCTCATCTTGGATGATACAATTGTACTGACAAACCTCAGCGAAAAGATTTGCCTCATCGCCTACTGTTGATACATATAGGTCAAAAGATCACAAGATAAGCCTCACAAAAAAATACCACTATTAATTTTTACTACAAGAGTCCAGTACAAACTGCATTTTAACAGTTTTAAATGTGGAACATAACTTTAAGGTTAGATAGTTCAAATTGTATCGATAATTTACTGCTAAATGTAGGTGAAAACTGAATAAAACCAGACTCTGAACACTCTTTGAACCACATAAAACTTGTTTAATCGCTAAAAAATAATGATCATACCTTTTAATGATGAAATCTTACAAACAACACTGTAAATCGAATTTTACAACCCGGATTTCAAACTTAGAACACGTGAATTACTAGCCAGTACACTCATAAATGAATCAATCACTGGCCAGTTGCAAATTGTTATGGAAAAAACCTGTTCAACGAATGAGGTTGGTTGACAATAAACTTCCTTGTTATAAAATGAGACAATTCGATAAATTCGAAAGTAGCAGTCGTTGAAATTGAATACGAAACACTTCACGTTGGTAGGTTATGACAGAATTAGTTACCTATAATTTGATTTATTTTTCTAGGAAAAAGGTTTTTGCTTACGTTTACCTAGTTAGATTGCACTTGCTTTATAAATTCACTGTACGTATTGCGTCCTTATATAAATAGATGGTTAAATTGCAGATTTATAACGATTATGTTATTTAATTTCTTCGTTCAGTACAATTTGTGAATTTATTTACAAACAGAAAACAGACGGACACGAACACTTCTAGGTTATGTTTTAGATTTTTGACATGTGTTTTTAGGTTATGTTACATGCCAACTGTCAATGTCAAAGATATTAAAAACGTCATCGGTACAATGAGTTTTACCGTGTCCGTTTTGGCGGTAATCGAAGATGAACTATTTTAATTCGTAGTGCTTCCTACAAAATTCTGTTGGCTCTACATTAAGTTTATCAATACATAAACCAGTAATAGTTAGCTATATCAAAATTAAAAAACCCAATTAATAATTTTAATTTCAGGCTACGGCCATGCAATAAGTTTTGTGGTTACAAAATATTCTGATAACTTAAACCTATTATTATAAATAAAAAATCATAAAATCGTTAGTTACATCTAAAGAATAAAAATAAAATCAAAAGTAATACTAGGTATTAATAAATAGATAATGTACCTACAATGAAATCAAATCAAATAATAATAGGTAAGAATACTTACCCATGCAATCAAATTAATTGAAATAAAAAAAAACTAAGTAGGTAAACAATAAAAAATACAATATTGTATGTAACTAACTCACTACCTTGTTAATCCTATCTATTAAATACTGATTAAATCCTAATAATTTAAATACAGGGTTATTGGTAAATGTACCTACTAGCGAGCCGTTGAGGGCTACTTCTGTGCATCGTAACGATCAACTTTTGTTCTACGACTTTTGTCAGAACCTAATTTTCAATTTCGCCTGATTGTACAATTTCGTAGTTACTAAGCTTTCTCGTCTTTTTTGTTATTTTCAATGTTTTGTGTGTTGTACAAATAAAGTGTTTATCTATCTATCTATTTAATACATATCCCAAAATAAATTGAGTTTTTAAGTGTTGTATGTGGCTGGCCATTTTCTATGTCTATGCGGCAAAGAGCGCACTCGACACGGGTCGCGACTTTACCATTTATTCTATGGCTTATATCGAGGAGTAATATTTGAACTAATGGATTTTATTTGTTATTTTTGTATGGAATTCATTTATAATAAATTTCAAAAACTCGTAGGACAAAAGTCAATCGTGAACAGAAGTAGCCCTCAACGGCTTGCTAGTATATTTACCAATAACCCTGTATAAATAAAAATGAATTCATAATCCTTTGTCATGGCATCACGCGTGATCGTTGGACCAATTTCGCAATTATTTTTTGTTGTGTTTATTATTGGCAGGAGAATATAAAAAGAAAAAATTGTGAAAGTTTTCCCTAGGCGAAACCGCGGGGCGCTGCTAGTTAATTCTTAAAACATTTACAAACATACTTATTCCCAAATTAAACATCAAGAAGAGCATTTAGTGGGCGCGGCTCTGACGTAAATAGGTAATCTTGAAGAGGTCATTGAGATAAATAAAATGTCAATGTCCATTGATTGTACTACAGCAAAATACGTCGTGCAATAAGACCACGCTCTTTCAATAATTGAACACGTGGTTGATAAGGTCGTCTGGAGAGAATTATTGTACGTTTCAGGGTTCTGTAGATTATTTCATTTTAAAGATAGAAACTGGTTATCCATTGTTCTCGTCAAAATTATTATTACCGTTCCTGCGATCCTTTTTTATTTACGATTTTATATTTTTACGGTTACCAAAATGAGGGCTTCTATTAGGAATTTTGAATATGGCTTTTTTTGACTAGTTTCGAAAGATAGTTATTTGTCTTTGATTGTCTCTGATCAAGGGCCGGCCAAAGTTTCTTGTGACTAAAAATTTCAATTTAAGTTAATATCAACGCTCTAATTTAGAAATACTTTCTAGGAAAAATGCATAAGAATTATCCTAAAAACAAAGTCTAATTATTATGCTAGGCGGAATTTCATGTGTATCGTGGTTGACCGTAACACCTTAGGAAGGGGCATATAGTCGTGATAGTTATAGGTTTTATGCAACAAAAATATTTGCTCTAGTGTCATTATCCAGGAAATAGTCGACTAAGTTGGTATGGAGAGAGCACCGGTACCCTTTCACCTTAAGCAATAATAGTCTTGAATATTTTTATATTTTCAATTTTTGAACGGAATCCCAATAATTGTTTGACGTAAATGGTTGCCCCACATGAAGATTTATCTACCTACTCTTTAAGTATTTGCAATAAATGTTTTTAATTTGTAAATAATAGTTACCTAAGTACCTACCTATTTATCTGTATATATAAAAATCTTGTGTCACGATGTATGTGGCCAATAAACTCTAAAACTGCTGAACCGATTTAAATCAAATTTCACATGTACCCGTATTTTGGTCTAACTTACTGGATAGGATAGTTATCATCTCAATTATTCGCATAAGTCGTGAATGTAAACGAATAAATGTATCTATTAATGGTTTATTAAGCAAGTGTTTATTTACTGTTTAGTTTTATGAAGTTCTCATAGGTGGCGGTGTACGTTGATTCATCGATAAAATTCTTCAATATTGTTTGACATCTAGGTAGCAAATACACCCAATAGATGGCGCTGTGTTCGGGACTTACGCAGGTGAAATCGCGGGGCGCATCTATATTTTTTATTTTATATGGCATAACAACGTTTGCAGGGCGTTTGCAGGCTAGTTTATTATATATAGATCCTGGAATACTTACTTTATTTTAATTGCGAATTGGCGAGTTACATTTTTTCTGAGAAAATTTCAACTTTCTACAGCTTTTTAATATTGCGCGGTTCATGAGATACATCCAGGATGGACAGCGAAGACTTAGTAATAGGGTCCCGTTTTTACCCTTTAGATAAAGTATGGTAGTTTCAGATCTTAGGATTAAAAATTTCACACACTTTGCCAACTTTTGGCATGCAAACATCAATTAGTTAAGTTAATTAGTTCATACAAGAGAGGTATAACATATCATTATCATAAAATCTAATTCATGCATTTGGCAAAAAATAATAATAATAATAGTTTTCATCCAAACCGGAGGTTGTCCTTGGTTGCACTTTATAGTGTAGACAGGGATAATCGCCGGTTTACAATCCACCCCATGGCTGGCTACATATATTATACTTGTTATTGTAAAGGGCCTCTACGTGTTGGCTTCGGCTCCACGCACACCTTCCAAAGGTCCGGGGCTCCATAGCCCCGTGATACAGGACGTATAACAGACAATAATAATAGTATAAAAAAATAGTACATAATTAATAATCTATTTTTTTAAATAAATGTCAGTTAATATCTTGATGTCTTTGAGTAGGAAACATTATTTAATAGGGTCCCGTTTTTACCCTTTGGGTACGAAACCCAATTACAAAGACTTCGCTGTCCGTCCGCCTGTTCGTCTGTCTGTCACCAGGCTGTACTCATGAACCCAGTGAAATCAAACAAACTCTTCAGCTTTATAATATTACCGCGGTTTCACCCGCGTAAGTCTCGATCCCGTGAAAATATCGGGATAAAAAGTAGCCTATATGTTAATCCAGGCATCTAGCTATCTACATAATTTCATTGCAATCGGTTTAGTAGTTTTAGCGTGAAGAAGTAACAAACATACACACACACAAACTTTCACATTTATAATATTAGTAGGATAGGAAGTATAGATGATTCACTGTATTACTACTTATATACCTATACTAGCCCCCGGCGGTTTCACCCGCATAAGTCCCGATCCCGTGGGAATTTCGAGATAAAAAGTAACAAACAAACTTTCACCCCCCATTTTCCCTCCTTAAAATAGGAAAATTGAAAATACCTGAAACACGTCATCATTTATTTACGATAAGAAAATATAATTCTAATTTTCAAGTTTCTACCTTTAAAAAAATCAAACCTTCATACAAACTTCCACCCCCCATTTGCCCCCCTTAGGGATTGAATTTCGCAAAATCCCGTCTTAGTGAGCACCTACGTCATAAAAGGACATCCAAAATTTGAGATTCCTAGCATTTGTAGTTTCTGAGATTTCGTGATGAGTGAGTGAGTGGAGTGAATCACTGATTTTCCCTTTTAAATATATAGACTAGCTTTTGCCCGCGACTTCGTCCGCGTAGAAGTCGAAAACTTGAAGTAGATTGGATCAAGGAATCGCGTTGTCCCATACAAACTTTGCCCCCCTTTTTCACCCCCTTAGGATGCATACGTCAAACAAAGAGCACACCCTCCAAGTTTCAGGTCTCTACGATCAGCGGTTTAGGCTGTGCGTTGATCCGTCAGTCAGTCAGTAGTTCAGGACAAAGCATTTTATATGTATAGATATTTATGTGGACTCACATAATACCATGTTATTGTTATGGCGCCGATAAAAATTATCTATAAACGGTTTTGGGAAGAACGTCATCAAACCATAGACAGTTTATTTTTATTGAAATCTTTACGTACGTAAAGAAATAATATTTTTAGTTGCTTATCTTAGATAGGTGTGTTTTTAATATAAATATTATTTTTCATCATACCTAATAGAATAAAAAACAACAATGTATTCGTATGTTATTTGCAATTACTAGCGACGCCCTGCAGTTTCATACGTGCTAGTTTGGGATTGGAATCTATACTATTATTATAAAGCTGAAAAGTTTGTTTGTTTGTTTGTTGGAACGCGCTAATCTCAGGACTACTGGTTCCAATTGAAAAAATCTTTTTGTGTTGGATAGTCCACTTATCGAGGAAGGCTATAGGCTACTTTTTATCCCGATATTCACACGGGATCGGGGCTAATAATTAGAATAAAAGTATTCCATATGCTTCTCCAAGATCTATCGCTTCAAAATTGGTTCAGCTGTTTAGGCGTGAAAACTTATTATACAGACAGACATACAAAGTTACATTTGTAATCAATGCAAATAATACATTTTATTATTTTATAAGGATTCGTAGTACATTACGATATAAGTGTGGTAAATTGATCACTGCATAGAGGCGGTTTATGACGCGCGAGCGGCAGCGAGCGTGTTATAGAAGCCAAGATGCAAATATCAATTCCACACGTATATCGTACGACGTTTTTTATCACAGTTGCGAATAAAAGAAAAGACTTGAAAAGAAAACAAAATAATAAGTAACAAAATATTTGTGATAACTCTATGTTTTCATTTTTTTAAGGCAATATTTTTTTGTTAATTATGCTCCGGAAAGGCCAGGCTAAAGACTTTTAACCTATACATCCTCGTGTGACATACATTATTTTTTAGGGTTTTTCTATTTGTTTTTGCGTCAGGGGTTAAGAACAAAATACAATGGTACGGAAAAACAATATATTTAAGTAAAGAAAAAACAAAAAATAAACAACTCAATTTTTAATCGTCATTATCACGTAAAATTTTAGTTCGTAAACCGACTTTAGAGACAACCATTTTTGCTAGTTATAAACTCTTTGGTACCTACCTTTTCGGGATAACTTTACAGCACTAGTTAACAAATCTAAAACGCATGCGTGCATAATATGTTGGATTATGAGCCTAAAAGCCGTTGAATAAGATCCACTTTATGAGCAACTGTGATAAAAAAAATATTTTCTGCTATTTGTTGCAGTATTAGACAAATTATTTGCGTCATAATTATTCTTCGTATACTTACTTTAAAGTTAATATATTATAATATATATATATATATATATATATATATATATATATATATTGCAGGACATATCTAATGCAGGACATTCCACACATCGCCATCTAGCCCCAAGCTAAGTAACTAACCTTGTGTTATGGAAGTTATACAACGAATATACTATTTACTAGCAGCGCTCCGCGGTTTTACCCGCGTAACTCCCGATCCCGTGGGAATATCGGGATAAAAAGTAGCCTATAGCCTTCCTCGATAAATGGCCTATCCAACACAAAACGATTTTTTCAATTCGAACCAATAGTTCCTGAGATTAGTGCGTTCAAACAAACAAACAAACAAACAAACTCTTCAGCTTTATAATATTATATAGTATAGATATATTTTTCTTTTGCAAATATATACTTATAATATATAGAAACAACCAGACCACAGACAAATATCTAAACAAAAATACTTGTCTGAGGCGGGAATCGAACCCGCAACCCTGTATTTAGCAGTCCAGCATGGTGACCATTGTGACAACTAGGTTGTCATAGTTATTTGGAACATAATCATATCTTGTAGTTTTATCATGTTTTCGACTGACTATTTTAGTTGATTGCGTGGGTTTTATTTTTGTATTATTTTCCGTATTGTTTTGATAGCGATACTGTGGGTTGAGCCTTGTTGTCAAGTTGCTATTATCTGAACGCCACGCGTAGTCCCGTTCCTAAGCGATCGGGACTTACGCAGGCGAAACCGCGGTGCACAGCTAGTAATGCGGTGGTAGCCATTCTCTCGTCTCAGTCGCAAAATGTTTCTTTGTCAAAATGTCGTCAAATGTCCCTTTGTGAAAGGACATTTCGCGAATGGACATTTTACGAAGAAACACACTGAGAATGGATAGGTAATTGTTCAACTAAGCCGAGTAGAATGTTACTCACATGAATTAAAGTCTGTCACAAACCATAACTCGTGGTTTGCTTCTTCCGTTGTTCAATAAAAATTTAGAAGCCCCTCTGGTGCCTATGACTTCTTCGTAGTGTACTAGCCCTTGACTGATTTCCCACTCTTGTATGCCTGTAACTATTATGCCTTTGTCAAATTAACATGAACATCGATAAATTATCAAATACTACATTACGATACACGTGTGGTAAATGGATCATTGCATAGAGGCGGTTTATGCGCGAACGTGTCAAAAATCCGATATTTTATTGTTTTTAGCGTGTCATATTGCCCGTTGACTCCAAATTTTTATACATTATTAAACAATTCTAATTATCGACGGCAGTCATTTTGCATTTGGCCCCTTTATGCACCTTAAATATATGAATGGGTTCAACTTAAATAACTGTTATCAGGAAAATTTATCAAAACCGCAACCATGAAATATTTCAGTTGGTGGGTGTTTTGTGGTTTCCGTAAGTACTGCTAGGTTATTTAGATTATTGTTAGTATAGCTAGTGGGAAAGTACCAATTCACCCGCGTAAGTCGCGATTCCTTGGGAATATCGGGATAAAAGTAGCCTATGTGTTAATCCAGGTCTCCAGTTATTTATATACCGAGTTTCATCGCAATCGGTCGAGTAGTTTTTGCGTGAAGGAGTAACAAACATACATACACACGCACAAACGTACATAAACTTTCACATTTATAAATATTAAGTAGGATTGGTAATAATATAAGAAAGCGGTTTAGGCTGTGTGGGTTCGGGGCTACTTCTGTACACTTTAACAATCTATTGTTCTTGTACTTTACGAAATTGTTTGAAGTTATGTTCATTTGTAAAATTGTGTATTTGTAAACTAGCTTTATAAAGGGGCTAGCTTCGCTCGCAATCGAGATCGGGATAAAAAGCAGCTTAATCCTCCTATTTTTTTTTGAAAACTTTTAAGATAGGTACAGTCGGCTGCATAATTGCAGCCCCCGATAGAGTTCTAAAATTACTGTTATTGGCTTGTTATTATTCTAATAATTTTTGTTTGATAAATTGATGAGTTAGAAGACTTTAAACTTCAACTAAAGTAGGTGCGTAGAATCTTGCTTGTGTTGAAAACATTCCTATAACAACCGTTTTGGAGCTCTACGGTGGGTCTGCAATTATGCAGCCGACTGTACGTACGTACTTAATTTCTGTCATAGCGAGTTAAATTGAGAGAAAATCACATTTTTTCTTAGAACAAGCCGTTTTGTTTGAAAAAAGAAACTTCATATTGAGTTTTGTACGTAGTAGAAAAGTAACTTTATCACCCCCGCCATAACCGCTCAACTGACTAATATTCAATTAAAAGTTTAAAATTTCGCGCTCGCAGACCCTTAACGCTATTTTCCGTTTACACTCAGTCCGGGGAAAATAAACAATTTAAGAATTTGTTTTAATAAGGAACGTTTTACAATAAGTTTTAATTATTAGCTTCGTTAAAGAAAATCTTCTAAGTGTATTTTCTTTGAGATTTTTTAACTAGGGAGTACTAAAATTGAATTTGACTAGTTTATTTTTAAGCTATTGCATAGCTTTTATCGCGGGCTTTGAGCGCGGCGACCGAATCAAGAAATTCCGCAACGTAAATAAAACCTAACACCCCCCACTCCGCCTACAATGTAGCTCGGCCGAGCGTTCGCTTAACGTGTATGTATGGTACGACTGTACGAAGCTCGCACGATGCAATAGCTTTACCGCAGCAGTCCCCGAGTGCCACACGTTTTTTTATTTCAGTATTTTTCTTTTTTTCTCTTTATATTTTTTCCTTTATATAAAGTCTTCTATAGATAGATAGATAAACTCTTTATTGTACCACATTAAACCTTAATTCTAACAAAAACAATATTAAACCTAACAATATGGCACAATGGGCGGCCTTATCGCTAAAAGCGATCTCTTCCAGGCAACCTTTGGATGGACAAGAATTAAAGAAGGGGATGGGTGGGTTGTATAACGTGATAGGAATATAAGGAGGAGAATAAAATAAATATTAATTACATAGAAAATAAAATATTCTAAATAATAATAATAAAATACATAATATTCAGTAAAAATAAATACGCACCTATACATACATATATATATACATACCTAAATAAAATATATATATACATACAATATACAACTAAATATACGTACTTATAAATAATGGGACAGCTATATGTTTGATTTACAAGCTTCAGCAAGAGCAAGGTAATGCTTGTACACATTGGCTTTAAAAACAGCCAAAGATTTGGATTGCCGAACAAAAGCAGGCAGAGGATTCCACAGTTGTACACCGCGAGCGGTAAAGGAGTTGTGATAGAAAGTAGAAGAGCGGTCAGGAACCGCTAGAAGAAGAACTTTAGAGGAACGGACAGATTTAGAGGGAGAATGACGAAATTGAAAGCAAGATTTTAGATAACAAGGGGAAGTTGGTAGAAGAAGAGAAATAAAAAGAAAAGAGAGAAGAGAAATAAAGAAGAGAAAGGACATGTGAATCTCTACGCAGACGAATGGGCAACCATTTGAGCTTACTGCGATATTCTGAAACATGGTCGTATTTACGGAGACCGTAAATAAACCATTCGTCACTCGTCACCACAACACAAGCCAAGATGATCGATATTAAATACTCTTGTTTCCTAACGGGAACGAACGCATCATGTTACAGGATGCATAACGTCACTCATCGGGAACGGGACGCATGACGTCACACAATATTACCATGACGCTTTTGTGTGAATGCAGGTGTTCCATTTACTAGACGTTATCACGTCAAAAATATTATACCTTTGAGATATCGAATCTCAGCCGGCCGTGCACCAATGGATTTTGCTTAAGAAAAATTGATGTGCGCTAATTGACATTGCTCTTACGGTAAGGAAAACATCGTGATGAAACCCGCGGCGTAGTTGGCTCCAAAAATATTGACAAGTTCTCTTCTCCGCACGGTCGACTAAGCTGAGAGGGTAGTAGGTGCTGGGCAAGCCTACTCCATCCTCACGCAAAAGGGACCCAATTAAAAAGAGTCTGGTTGAGGAAAAAAGCTCGTATACATACATACATACCTTTGAGATAGAACATAAGATTTAAATTCGATTACTATAGTTAGGTATAACAATTTGTAGGTAGGTAAAGCAATTTGCACGTACCTACATCCCTCTGCATCACAATACAATAATCTGTCTTGTAGCAGCCACAAAGCTTCGTCTCAGTTTGTCTTAGGTCCGGTACTTATCTTACAATAGGCTTAACCATCTCTTGATACGGGTTTATATTGTAAGTTGTACTGTAAGTACTGTAAGTTGGTAGGTCTTTAGAAGCTGCGCAGACTTTAGATTTTCGGTCGCTGATAATATGGCTTCTTGATGTTATACTTCTTTAGGCGTTATGAAATAATGATGAAAGTGAAATTTTAAAATGCGCGCGCAACTGTAACTCAAAAGTCACATGTTGCAGCTGCGTAACATAAAAGTAAAATAGATCGCAGCTGCGAGACTCTCCCTTAGACAAGATAACTTTCCATTATCGATATCGCCAATCGAAAGATTTTTTGTTTGTTTTGTGAAATTGACATAGGCCAACGAAAAGTCACGTAGTCTTGCGCTACAGAAAAAAAATGGTAGACAAGTTTCATCTTACGTCAATGTCATACAAATGCTTATGTCAATTTCATACTAAAAATCTATCGATTGGCGATATCGCTGATAGAAAGCAGATAGAAAGTAATCTTATCTAAGAGGGCTGATAATAAATAACGATGCGATATATATCGCTAATAGAAAGCAGATAGAAAGTAATCTTATCTAAGAGGGCTGATAATAAATAACGATGCGATATATATCGCTAATAGAAAGCAGATAGAAAGTAATCTTATCTAAGAGGGCTGATAATAAATAACGATGCGATATATATCGCTAATACAAAGCAGATAGAAATTAATCTTGTCTAAGAGGGCTGATAATAAATAACGATGCGATAAATAAGTTGTAGTACGTGCCTCTAATAATTACTTATTCACTCGATGCAGTATGTCAGTAGGTACTATGTAAATCCATGCAGACTCTAGATTTTCGATCGATGATAATATGGCTTTTTTATGGTCATCGTATCTCATCAGATTATTTTTATTTACTTTTCCACTGACAACCAATGTGCAGATCAGAAGGTTGATAATGACAAATTTCGGCTAATTGTATGTAATACGAATTAGTTTTTTTTTGTTTGTGATTTTATATTATTTGTGGGTAAACACAGAAATATACAAACAGACAGGCACGAATTTTAAAATCTATACATTTTTGTTCTACTACGTACTTTTTTTAAGTCCCTTAGCTCATTTTTCTTCTTCTGCCTGCCCGTATCCCAATTTATTTAGGGTTGGTGCAGTATGTCTTCTTCATTTATGCTGAAATATGATTTATACCAACTCTTAAATTAAAAATATAGTCATTCGTCCATACATAATTTAGTAGCAAATTAAACTCTTACCTATTTACCATATCTACTCTAATAAAAAACGCATGGCTTTTAAAAAAAGTGTTAACCAAATGATAATTTATCTTCATACAAATAAATTACAGTTTTTAAACTTATTTTCAAGTCTATTATAAAACCACACGGAAGGGCTTTTGCGTAGACGAAATTATGTTGCTTTGTTCATGTTTGACCTCGTCCAAAAACTACATAATCCCAGCTAGTTATTAAATGTTCTGAATACAGCCTGACAAGGGATTTGAACCTTCAGCATTGACAACTCATTTTGGCCATATAGATAAACTTTTATATATATATAAACTAGCTGCGCCCCGCGGTTTCCCCCGCGTAAGTCCCGATCCCGTGGGCATATTGGGATAAAAAGTATCCTATGTCCGTCTCCTGGCTCTAAGCTACCTCCCTACCAATTTTCACCCAAATCTGTTCTGCCATTCTTGAGTTATAAGTGGTGTAACTAACACGGCTTTCTTTTATATATATATAGATAAACTTAGCCTGCTGCATTTAACATTTAATTCCTAGAAATATTTTCTAAGAATAATATCCAAAATTCTCAATTGGAAAAAGTGTGCAAAGTCAAATGTATGGTCAGAATTTGACGTAGTTCACACTAGCAATTGGTAGTACATCTGCAGGGTGAGCAGGAGTTAGTGAGTTCGAATCTCATCGTGGTGCATATTTTGATAATTTTCTTAGATAACATTTCTGGTTTTCACAAATATTCATGAATTCCAATAAATAACATAAAATTATCTTAAGTTGGACACCGTATTAAACCTTTACGTTTTTGTTATATATTATCTGCACTTCACACTTCACACCAAATATACCGATATGTTTTTATATCAATACCCGCGTTAGTCCTGATCCCGTGGGAATATCAAAATGAAAAGTAGCCTATAGCCTTCCTCGATAAATGGACTATCCAACACAAAAATAATTTTTCAATTCGAACCAGCTGTTTCTGAGATTAGCGCGTTCAAACAAACAAACTCTTTAGCTTAATAGTATAGTATAGATTTTATATTCGGCAAAAACCATTTTGAACATAATTAATGATATTTTTGTGCGGTACGTGGCTATATTGGGACGTGGCTAGCTAATCTATACATATAAAATGTTTTGTCCTGAATCACTGACTGACTCACGGATCAACGCACAGCCTAAACCGCTGATCGTAAAGACCTGAAACTTGGAGGGTGTGTTTTTTGTGTACGTCACACAAAAACACACAGGATAAGAATGGTTTTTCCGAAATTCTACCCCTAAGGGGATGAAAAAGGGGGCAAAGTTTGTATGGGACAACGTGATTCCTTGGTCAAATCTACTTCAAATTTTCAAATTCTACGCGAACGAAGTCGCGGGCAAAAGCTATCTATACATATAATAAATATTTTAATAAAATCCTAAACTTATGCCCCGTTACATATTTTCTCTGTGTTATTCCCCAAACGTTACACGAAATATCGTCACTAGGTGTTTTCTTTTTAGTGGCGGTCGAAATTGCCAGCTATATTTCGTGGGCGGCCGGTGTGCTAAGCGGTTTTTAATGTCATCCTGTTACGAGAAAATAATGGTTGAATGAGTTGAATATATCGCTTTTAAACCTATAGGTTACTTTACGTATGTTTGTTTAATTTTTAGCTTCAAAATGACAAGGGTTGTTATAAGTTTGACCCCTAAAATACTTATACTTGTTCATGCATGTGGCATCGATACGAATAAACTTATTTGAAAGTATTTTTTTCTAAATCTGTAAGGTACTTTAAAAAATGAATCGTATTCGAAACGGAATACGAATTGTTTTTTTTGTGTATGTTGCATGACGGATTCACAAAGGATTAGTGTCTCAGTACACTGTCTGTAATTATTTTTTTAAATTCTTTTTATTCATTTTAAAGTAATATATAAATCGATGAACAACGGCATTCACAAAAAAATGTGACGTCATACGTTACGTTACTGACAAGGTATCCATAACCATAGCAACGTAGTAAGGTATACAAAATGGTTATGTCAACGATACAAAAGAGTTCGTGTGACGTTATCACGTAAAATTATCGTCCGCAAACCGACTTTACAGACAACATTTATTTATTAGTAATACCTGTATTATTACAATTACAAAATTGCTAAAATCCAGTTCGTATTAGGTACGAAAGTAGCTATTTAAAAAAAACTAGAGTAGTGTTTCGATACTCGACTATCGCTGAATAATCGATAAAGTCAAAGTGACATGTTTTTATTCCTTTAGATGATTAATAAATTTGTACATAGATGACATAGAAACGTCTTAAAAACTAAGTTAGGATGTGTGCCTTCGGAACGCGCCCACCAACGAGGAAAGGGCACATGAAACTCATGGGGGTTTTTATGTGATCATGCTCCCAAATTTCAATATTACAAATATTTGAAAGTATTATTTGAAATGGGGCAACTAAAGTCACGTCCATGGGTTGTTATCATTAAGGTAAGACGAAGTATCATAGTACGCCTTACTGCACAATGTCGCATTAAAGAACATAACAATGTCCAACATAATATCTTCCTTTACCGTTAAGAATAGGAAACATTAATATATACTAAAATATGAATAAATTATGGAAACAGTTTGAAGTTAAGTGGGAACAGATGAACATACATACATAAATACATACATACATACATACAGACACAAATACATACATACATAGGGGTCAAAAATTTAAACCTTCCCTTTTGGCTTGTCCTTAGTCAGGTAAATAGAAGTTATAATTGTAATAGACTGATTTCACCAAAACCTTGAAGCAAATAAGTATTAGATTCAGCCAAAACCTCCGCATATTTAGGACTCCCAAGATAATATCACAGTTCAGCACGTCTGCATACTCATTACAATGTAAATTTATACAGCACTATGTAGTCTATGAATTTCTCTATGTTGAACTTTGTACAAATAATGTTCCTGATGTAATATGAGCCAGAACTAACTGCTCTATAGTGATCTCCTTACGGTTTTCGTTTTGTATAATTGCTGATGTGGTATTAATTTTGTACTTATATCTATTTGAGGTTAAAGTACATTTTAAGGTGAAAGGGTACCGGCGCTCTTTCCATACAAACGTAGTCGACTGTTACACCTCCTCCCTGGATAATGACACTATTATCACAAATATTTTTGAGCCGTAAAACCTATAACTGCCATGACTATGGTTTGGTTTTTTTCTTTTTCTAACTATTATAGAAATGAAGATTAAAAAAAAACAATAAAACTAAATGTAGGTCATGGCAGTTATAAGTTTTATGCAACAGAAATATTTGCTCAGTGTCATTATCTAGGGAGAAAACAGTCGACTACGTTTGTCTGGAGAGAACCGCCGGTACCCTTTCCTCTTAAAGTTATTTAAAACAGAATCCCACCCACGATCCAGTTGGCACAATGGTCACCATGACTACCAAACACAGGGTTGCGGGTTCGATTCCCGCCTCAGACAAGTGTTTGTGCTTAGATATTTGTCTGTGTTCTGGTTGTTTATATATGTATTATCCGTTTCCTAACACCCATAACACAAGTCTAGTTACTTAGCTTGGGGCTAGATGGTGATTTGAATGTCCTGCAATATTATTTTATTTTTATATAATATGATCATCATCAAATCAGCCACAGAACGTCCACTGCTGAACATATATAGGCCCTCCCCAAGGACTTCTACAGAAATTACACATAAATTAAATGAAAATGCTGAGATGGTCAGGGGGTGTAACTAGGTTAAATAAAATCAGAAATGAAAATGTGAGAGGCTTTAAAGTAGCCCTGATAAATGAAAAATTAACAGTAAATCGACTAAGATGGTAAGGACATGTTATGCGGAGAGACAATGACTATTTGGTTCGCAGGGCGCTGGAGTTACCCGAAATAAAACGAGGAAGGGCCGCCTGGTGGACTTACATGACCCGGACTATAAAACAGACTAACAAAGATATACGGACAATCCAGGACAGAACTGCCTGGCGCAAAATAATTAAGAGAGCCGACCCCACCTAAAGTGGGAAAAGGAAAAGAGAAAGTAGAGTATGCCCGCTGTCTTAAGAGGAAAGGGTACCGGGGGCTCTCTCCATACAAACGTAGTCCACTGTTTTCTCTTATAACTGCCATGAACATGCCCCTATGTTTTGTTTTTATTTTTGTTTTCAAATCTTTTTTCTATGATAATTAAAAAATGAAAAAAAAAAACCAAAACATAGGGGCATAGTCATGGCAGTTATAGGTTTTATGGCACAAAAACATTGTGCTAGTGTCATTATCCATGCAGGAAGGAAATAGTTGACTACGTTTGTATGGAGAGAGCGTCGGTACCCTTTCACCTTAATAGTGAAAATCAAAATGGTAGTTTGTTTTCATGCCTTAGTAACTATCTAGTAGGCTAAAGATTATTAGTAATATTCATGTTTACTTTTTAACGAATTCGAATGGGTTATATTGTAGATCATTAGCCAATCTACCCAGAATAATGAGTTTTTTAGAAGCAAGATAATAATAAGATGCTATGGAGAATTATTTCCTGATTTTAGTAAAAATCTTAAAATTATACGCAGTACTCTTAATTTCAATGCATTATTCTTTTTTTAATTAAGAATACAGCTTTGATGAATATTGACTAAAAATAATAAATTATTCTCTAGCGAAGGGGATTAATTCTTGCTCCAAGAAAACTTTTTTCTAGGTATTAATCGAAGGAAAATTACCTACTAAGAATATCTAGTCTCACTATTGCTTTTGTTACTTCTATGGCTTTCGTGACCGATAGGGCTGTGAATAATTGACAGAGCGATTCTTTATTCGATTTCGTGATACAATCGAGTCTATCTATCGGCTATCGAATGCACGCAAAGGTCTGTCTTGTTATAATGTTACTGATTGTGGCAATCGTTTGAATCGATTTCTAGGTAGTAATAAAATAAGTATCAAATATAATTTCTTAGTTAACTCTAACGAACGGGTAATACGGGTATAGATTTTTTTTTTAAAAACCCCCACCTTTTATCCCCTACTAGCAGCGCTCAGCGGATTCACCCGCGTAACTCCCAATTCCGTGGAAAATATCGACATATAAAATAGCCTGTATCCTTCCTCGACAAATAGATTATCTGACGACCCAGTTGGCACAATGGTCACCATGCCGGACTGCCAAACGCAGGGTTGCGGGTTCGATTCCCGCCTCAGACAAGTATTTATGCTTAGAAATTTGTCTGTGGTCTGGTTGTTTCTATGTATTATAAGTATATATTTACAAAAGAAAAGTATATAAGTAGTATATCCGTTGTCTAGCACCCATAACACAAGTCTAGTTACTTAGCTTGGGGCTAGATGGCGATGTGTGGAATGTCCTACAATATTTATTTATTTATTTATCCAACACAAAGATATTTTTAAAAGATTTTATTTAACTTGCATTGATTGTATGTATGTATGTTCGGGTGGAATCTTTCAACTTATTTATATATATATAATTTTGATCCACTTCCCGGCTATTTCAATTCGAATCACTAGTTCCTGAGATTAGCGCGTCCAAAAAAACAAACTCTTCAGCTGTATAATATTAATATTGAGAACTTAAAGATGGCTGAACCGATTTCGATCAAACAGAGCTAATACTACTCTCGACTTATTCATTTTCAAACAAAAGAAACGAAATCAAATTCGGTTCATTCGTTTGGAAGCTACGATGTAAAGACACATCAAACTTATTCGTTTATTCGAGGTTTACAAAACGAAACTGAGTATGCAGACTTATCACAAACTACGCAGAGTTCGTGTATTGAATCAATTGATTCTCAAAACGGTTATAAGATTTTCTGGATATTATTTTAACATTTTCTTCCTCATTTGAAACGATATTATAACAAAATGTAACCTTAAATTGAAGTGAAATGATATTGTAATTTAACTGTCGATGGGGGTTCTGCAAAGCATTTTTGACTTGACATTTGACTTTAAAGAATAACGATTATTATATGAGTTAACAAAGTAGCGATTCCTGTCAATTAAATTAACATTTCATGTTGAAATTTTAGATTATGAGTATACCAAAAGGTGACGTTTAGTGTATTTTTTGCAATCGGAATGCAATTTCAATGATTTATTGCAATGTAATTTGAACAACTTTATTTACGAGATATGGGTTCTGATGTGTTGTTGCAGTTTCAAATTTCGTTTTTCTTTTATAACTGTTACTATCAAACAAAAGTAATATGAATGAATTTTGACCCTGTATTTCACTGCTAGGTTGTAGTTCCTAGCGGTCTTCATTATTTAATTTCCTGCAACAAACTTACACACGGAAGATATCTAAAAGGACTGATTGAAAAAATGCAAGGATTAATCGAAGGAGACTCAGTGAGACGTATCGGGACTCATCATCAAAGATACATCCGGTTACATCCGGATACATCCGGTTACGTGTTATAGGATACCGGTTCATTGAACTTAAGCAGTTAATCGTGATGTAATCAGTGTTTAAATTGCTATAGCTAGGTGTGAAGGTGAAAGGGTACCGGCGCTCTCTCCATACAAGCGTCGACTGTTACGTAAGTCGACTGTTTCTTCCCTGGATAATGACACTAGCACAAATATTTTTATGTCATAAAACCTATAACTATAATAAATAATAAATCATTTATTCTGTACCCAATAGTAACATCAATGTTTGTCGTTGGAATCTTCTTTTAAGCATAGAAATGCTTGTATCAGAAGATTCCGCACTTCCTTAACTATTACATAATATATTGGTTAACAGATAATAATACTTTAGTAACAATCAAAAAATAAAAAACGTAAACAATAACTTATTATTTTAGAGAAAAATGTAGGTAGGTGAAGCCACTGGTCGCATCGAACTTTGTACGTTCACTCGACAGTTAAAATTGTGCGCGACACCATGATTGTGCGCAGCACGATGAAGCACACCCCTATAACTAAATTACTTTTTTTTAATTAATTAATAAGACTATACTAAATAAAAAAATAAAATACACTATAAACTCGTAGAAAATAAAGATAAGTAAAAACCCTATTAATTTTTATATATTACATATTTTTTTTTAACTGTATAAAATAGATACATGATTATAATTATTGTTATCATTGAACTTATTGTTTTAAATTATACTATTACTTTAAGTAAATTTTCAGTGTCATCATATGTCATATCTACAATCCAGGTAACTAGCCGTTTCTTACATTTATAAAAGGTATTAGGATATAGATCTAATAATTTATCAATCTTATCATATAAGAAAGCCGACTGTTTTACATAATGATTTCTAGCGAAGGCAGTTTTACAAGTGGTCGTAATAATTTTATCCTTTCTTCTTCTACTTGTTACTGTAGGCACATACGGTAGCTTTTTATGTAATTTTAGGACAGCTTCCATGATAAATATTTTTCTTACTGATAGTAATTGGCTTAATTTGTAAATTGTAACAGTGGGAAAGCGGTATGGTTTAAAATACATTAATTTTAACAGCGCTCGTTGCGCTCTTTCCGCCTGTACCATTTTGGTTTTAGCAGCACCACCCCACACAGCTATACAATAAGACAAAACAGATTGACTCAGGGCAATATATATCCTCTTCAATAGCACCTCCGGTGCCACATGTCTCAAGATCTTAAATATATATATCATTTTCCTAACCTTATTGCTTACGGACTCAATCTGTTTGTCCCAGCAGAGCCGTTGGTCCAACATGACACCTAAATACCCCAAAGAGGACACCTTACCTATTGTAGGACAGTTACAATTTGTGTTTTGTTTTCCACAGCTATGTTGCCCCTATGTACTGCCATGACTATGCCCCTATGTTTTGGTTTTTCATGCTCTATTTACCATAGAAATTAAGATTTAAAAAACAAAAATAAAACATAGGGGCACGGCCATGGCATTTATAAGTTCTATGCAACAAAAATACTTGCTCTGGTATCATTATTCGGGGAGAAAACAATCGACTACGTTTGTATGGAGAGAGCTCCCGGTACCTTTTCGTCATAATAATAACGTGTGATGAATAATATTGCCTCATGAGCGCGACGCGAAGTCTAAAACGCTAAGCACTACAAACGCTTGACCTAGTGTTCCCAACACTAGGTGAAGCTAGGTTGAAGCCAATTCTATAATTTGCTTTAAAACTACAAAAATTTGCTAATTATATTTTTCCAAGAATTGATCTTTATCAGTAACACTATCCACTCGTATAAACATATAGGATGATTATTGTTTTGCAGAATCAATAGGTAGCTAGGTAAGAAGGATTTATAAGAAGGTTGAAATGGAAATGGGCCGGACATCTGGCGAGGTACGAAGATGGACAAGGTTCGCAACTGAGTGGTGCGGACCGGAGAGCGGCAAGCGCTGCCCTGGCCGTCCGCTTAAACGCTGGTCAGATGATATCCGTGCGGCCGCCAGCGCGGATTGGCTCGCATTCGCACAGAACCGAATCAAATAACAAAGCCTAGAGGAGGCCTTTACACAAACGGGGGTTCCGTCAAATTAATTAATTGAGCATACATTTCTCATAAAAAATATGTTATTGTATAATTAGTTATTTTAGTGTAAATTGCGTAAAAAGGAACGATTAATAAAGGCTTTTTATTTTATTTTATTTATAAAATCAATAGGTTAAATAAATTAAACAAATTAAAAAAAAAAGTCGCTATCACCTTGTATAGTTGCACTCCGTAAAATAGGTATAACAGAGTATAGAATAATCAAAAAACTATAATTAATACGAACGGTTGGCAACTATTGACAACGTAAATTTTTCAGTCGCACGACCAAATTCCAACAGAAAATATATGGTTACTCAGATTAATTAGGTTTGCATCGTCCAGCTTTCTTGGCCACTGCTATTTACTGGCTACAAATTATTACAATTTATTAAAATAGCTTCTAGGGCAAATAAGATAATACCCTAGTCAGCATTCAGTGAATTCTGGCAGTGTTCCGGTATGGAAATTTATATTCAAGCAATATTTATACCCTCTAGGTAAGTAGGAGATATCGAAATTAGGTAAGTATTTAGATTCAATGACGTATATAAATAATAAATATTGCAGGACATTCTACACATCGCCATCTAGCCCCAAGCTAAGTAACTAGACTTGTGTTATTGGTGCTAGACAACGGATATACTACTTATATACTTTTCTTTTATCCAACCAGACCACAGACAAATATCTAAGCATAAATACTTGTCTGAGGCGGGAATCGAACCCGCAACCCTGTGTTTGGCAAAACGGCATGGTGACCATTGTGCCAACAGGGTCGTCGAATACATGACATTTATTAATAGAATAATGGCAATTAGTAGCCCAAATATATTGGTACCTATCTTCTAGGAAAGCGTGCTATAACTTAGACTGCATCGTCACTTACCATCGTGTAAGATAGTGGTCGAACGCTGACCTACGATTTATATAATAAATAGAAAATACTTATAATTGTGTGCCTGTCGTATTATTCTTAACTAGCAGCGCTCCGCAGTTTCACCCGCATAACTCCCGATCCCGTGAGAATATCACGATAAAAAGTAGCCTAGAGCCTTCCTCGATAAATGGACTATCCAACACAAAAATATTTTTTTAATTCGAACCAGTAGTTCCTGAGATTAGCGCGTTCAAACAAACAAACTCTTCAGCTTTATAATATAAGTATAGATTGAAGAATACTGCTTTAATATTTCCAAGAACATTTACTAGCAACAATAAATTATTCTTTAGCGTCTATAAGGCTATTTTTATTATTTATTCTCACTTCGATAAACCTTTTTTCTGTGTTAGTAGATTATAATTATTATAATTTTTAGTAAGGACAAAAAATCCTTACCTCCTAACCTTATTCCAAAGTTTGTACGTTCAGATTTGTCATCATGATAGTAAAGCAGCCGCTGCCTCTGGTAGAGAACGACAAAGTTTTTGAATGTCTACATGAGTTACGTTGATAAACAGACGTAAAGTTGATGTCTTTTTGCGTTAGCTTATCTGAAAACTTGTCTTCGGAGACGGGAGCTATGACAGCATTTTTTTATACATGGTTATATCTTTTTTCTTTCTCAGAATACGGGTTGTGGGCTACTTCTATTCACTTTTAAATTATAAACTTTTGTTCTATGAATTTTGGAAATTCAATACTTTTTTTTTGGATTTTGAGAAGTATTCGGAAATCGGTGTTTCCCCACAAGATCGAATCAGAAATGAGGACATTCGTAGGCGAACTAAAGTTACCGACATAGCCCAAAGAATTAGTAGGCTGAAGTGGCAATGGGCGGGACATGTGGCTCGTAGAACTGATGGCCGTTGGGGCCGAAAAGTCTTAGATTGGAGACCACGTACCGGAAGGCGCAGCGCGGGACGGCCTCCGACTAGATGGACGGACGACTTAAGTAAGGTCGCGGGAAGTCGTTGGACGCAGAGAGCATGCGACCGATCACTCTGGAAGTCTTTGGGGGAGGCCTATGTTCAGCAGTGGACGTCCTGTGGCTGATATGATGATGATAATTCGGAAATCATCTAATTTGGTAGACCCTTAAGTAGACTCTACCTTCTAATAAGATTACTTATTACAACTTGCGCGGCGTGGTTTTACTCGCGTAAGTTTCGGTACCTTCAGAATTTCGGGATAGAAAATAGCATATTTGTTATTTTAAAGCTTTGGTTATCTACATACTAAGTTTCATCGCGATTGGCTTGGTAGTTTTTAGGTAAGTAACAAACTTACACACATGTATAAAAACCAACAGTATTTGAGATATTGAGAAGTATCCGGAAATCGTCTAATTTAGTAGATGTACCTATATCTACTAAATTAGACGATTTCCGGATAATAACATAATTGTTCACTAAGCAAGTTTTCCTACATAATTGTTCACTAAGCAAGTTTTTTTAAGAATTGGCACAAAGTTTTAGCATCAATATTAAGAAGAAATTACAAGAAAAATAATAAAAATTTATATATATACCATTAAATACCGAAATTGTAAGAAACAGATTGTACTTACCTATAATAAAAGATAAAAAAGAAAGAAAAAAAAATTAAATAAACCAATAAAAATAAAAATAAAACCAAGCTATAATAAAACAATCATAATGTTACTATATTCTACGGATTTCTAAAATCCTGCAATTTCAAAGTTTAAAATACTGTTGTAAGTAATATAATCTTTGAAATTTCAGGATTTTAAAACTGTTTTGTCGTTGAGCTAGAGCGTAGCAACGCGGATGAGCTCTTAGTTCTACGAAGTCTGTAAATTTCTGGCAAAATATGTTAAAAAATATTGTATGTTAAAAATGGTATTCTGAATTACCACAAATGACTAGGTATTCTTTTTACAAGTTACAACTTCAATTGATTACAAAAATATTAAGAATCCAAATAAGTTTGCCTTGGTAGGGCGTCCAAAAGGCTGGTTGTATAATTTTCAAAATGCCAACTAATGGTTCACAAAAAATGCTCATAAATTTAAAATGGCTTATCCGATTTTCATCTCCTTCTCCTGCCGGAAAATTCTTCCAAATAAAACAAGTTGTATCCAGATAGGTTCATTCGTATTCCTTTAGCCAGATTCGTAAATAAAGTTACATGACTGGCTATGTTAAAATGTTTTTTTCACTATTTCAGAAATATTATAGCAGAAGAACGTAAGAAGATTTTTTAAACTTGGATGGCGCGTTCAGGCCGATTTAGAGATCTCTCAGTGGTTAAAAATACAAAGAAATACTTTAGTCACAGAACATCAAAATAAAAAGAGTCGCTAGTTTAAAATCACATTTCTTAAAAATTAATCTTGACACACAGTGTTCGCAGTAAAATTTTACTTTGTCATAGTTTTAACGTATATTGGATTTCTTTATGCTTCGCTCTGTGCTAGCTGGATACATTTTAATTTCCTTTATTTAATATTGCTTCAGTTTTTTAGGATAAGAGATGAAAGTGCTTTTTTAAAAGTTGGATGAAAAATTGCTGTGCGTTCTTTATTAGTTTTAAATTCAGAGCCCGGTTCGTCTCTTTGTTGGCTTGTGACGATAAAATTAAAAATCCGTTTTACCTGTCTAGTAGTATTACTTAATTAGAAACCTTCTTCTCTTTGTTTTAGATAATTAAGCCACCCAAATTTGGCATAATTGGGTATTTTGTCACAATGGCGACCATGCCGGACTGCCAAACACAGGGTTGCGGGTTCGATTCCCGCCTCAGACAAGTATTTATGCTTAGATATTTGTCTGTGGTCTGGTTGTTTCTATGTATTATAAGTATATATTTACAAAAGAAAAGTATATAAGTAGTATATCCGTTGTCTAGCACCCATAACACAAGTCTAGTTAAGTACTTAGCTTGGGGCTAGATGGCGATGTGTGGAATATCCTGCAATATTTATATTTATTTATTTTATACCCCATCGGCATCATTGGTCCTTTATGACGACCCAGTTGGCACAATGTTCACCATGCCGGACTGCCAAACACAGGGTTGCGGGTTCGATTCCCGCCTCAGACAAGTATTTATGCTTAGATATTTGTCTGTGGTCTGGTTGTTTCTATGTATTATATATATTTACAAAAGAAAAGTATATAAGTAGTATATCCGTTATGGGTGCTAGACCCATAACACAAGTGTAGTTACATAGCTTGGGGCTAGATGGCGATATTTGGAATGTCCAGTAATATATATTTATTTATCATATTCGAAAGAGTTCAGCAACAACTGGACAGAACGTATGCAATCCATGACGTAGCACTTACCAACAAATTTTCCACCCAATGATGAACATTTTCGTAATAGGTGTAGTCGAAAGGCATTTTGGCTCCTATAGTGGTGCCTTAAGTGGTAAATAAATTATTGTAGGTTATTAGGGTTAGACTGTTGTGTAACTGTGTAGCCCCGGCATAGAATACGGTTATCCCATACCTTCCCGTGGAAGGCGTCTCGAGGTTGGTCCTCCGCGCGGTGGCTGCGGTAAACCATAGCAGCAATAGCATTTCCAAGGAGGGTGTCAGACAGGCGGCCTGCCGTAAAAATCCAAACCAAATCATATCCTAATATTATAAATGTGAAAGTTTGTGTATGTGTGTGTATGTTTGTTCCTTCTTCACGCAAAAACTACTGAACCGATTGCGATGAAACTCGGTATTTAGATAGCTGGAGACCTGGATTAACACATAGACTACTTTTAATCCCGATATTCCCACGGGATCGGAACTTACGCGGGTGAAACAGCGGGCGCAGCTAGTTGCAGTATAAAAGAAGAAGACATACTGCGCCGACCTCATATAAATAAGTTGGCAGACAGAAGAAAATTTACAAATTAGAGAAATCTAAATTAGGCTTGTGTTAAAATACGATAAATTATTTAACTTTTGTTTGTCGCATTGCATATTTAGCTTTAAGATAAAGGTTACCGGCGCTTTCTTCATACAAACGTAGTCGACGGTTTCCTCCCTGAATAATGACACTAGAGCAAATATTTTTGTACCATAAAACCTATAACTGCCATGACTGTCCCCTTTATGTTTTAGTTTTATTTTTATTTTCTTATTATCATAGAAATATAAGTTTTATGCAACAAAAATATTGGCTATAGTGTCATTATCCAGGGAGAAAACAGTTGACTACGTTTGTGTGGAGAGAGCCCCCGGTACCCTTTCCGCTTATGATTTTTTAATGAAAGTTCAATATCGTCTCAGCTTATACCTAATGCCCTTTACTCCAAAAGTACTTTCTCAAAATCATAAAGATACCTTCCATATATTGGCCATAAATGCGTAGGTACATATAGCTCATAAAGTGAACAGTTTCACCACTCAATCCCATAAACCGAAAACCCAACTTAATCCAAAGTTCCCCAAAGTGCATTTATGTATTTTAAATCCAGCCTGTATCAACGATTTAATAGTTCCGTGAAACGTTAACCCCAAGTTTTAAAGTTAATTAAACGTAAACCAAACTTTACTGACAAAATCCGATTTTCAGTTACAGATAAACCAATCCAGGATATCAAACTGATTTAATGAACGAATGAATGAATATCCATTCAATCGCGAACGATACGTTGGGAATCACGTTCACTTCACTGGATTTATTAGCATTCACTGTAAAATATTGAAGTTTTATGGCAAACAATTTCTGAATGAGTTTAGTTTGTGATGTTCTTTGTTTGAAACGGCTTATACTTTTTTTGCATAAGCATTATATTTCTAGTTTTTCAGTTTCACCATATTGTTTCTGGCCGTATGTATTACTCATGAATTTAATTGCGTAGATTGTAATCAAGTTTGTTTGTTCTTTAATGTTACACTATGCTTTTCATGTAGGTATCTAATTTAAACAAAATACAAAATATCTAGAATATCAAAAACCATGTCCCACGATCTCGCTTTATCTAAATTCTAAACCCTATCTTGTTACAGCACAAGGTATTAACAGTGTAAAATATAATCCCTTTATGACACGGCGTCGTGCTGGGTAACTTGACTCTTTTGATAAAAGCGAACAGCGCGGCTACGATCTGGTTACCTCCACAGTGGGTAGACTATATTGTTAGTAAACTGATACGCAAAAGTATCGAGCTTGTTTTGCCCACGGGGCGTGGAAAATGTTTGAATATAGAATATCGTAGTTGTATTGTGGTGTTACGCGACCTATTTTCTTTCGAGCCATTTATTTGTTTTATAAACGATATGTCAAAATAACAACCGAATCGTCCCCCATAGGGATACGACCACGCGGCAAACCGAAGATTTTGTCTCCTATAGGAATGACTGGTGTGCAATAGCTATGGATTGTGATCAATGGTAGAGAGGCCTTAGCCCTGCAGTGGGACAGTGTAGGTTCTAACTCGGAAACGCGTGGGTCGATTGCGATGTTGTAAAAGGGGGTGGTGCAGCTTCCCATTCCGAAGGCTCCGAAGGAGGGAACACAAAAACCGTTTTTCGGGGATATCTTTCACTAAAGTGAGTGGGGGGTGAAAGGGGGGTGGTAAAATTCTAGACGAAGATCGTCCGTGTAGCTCTTTGTGTCCTCTATCGTTATTTATAGTCATAATCTACGCGTCACTTATAGTGTTATTAGACTGTCACTTTGGAAATTGAGTTTTCTAATTTAAATATCTAACCTAACTAACCTAACCAGAGGTCTAAAAAAATTCTTGGAATAGTTTAATAGTCTACAGTCTTTAATAAACTTAGTCTCACTTTTTAAATAAATAATTTAAATATCCGAACCGTATTCCTTTTCTAATTAAATATTATTTATCAAGAGCTGTCTCACCGCTGGAAAAAAGCCTCTCTACCTTTCATTGATCGTGATCTATAGCTATTTTATTTTACACCAGTCCAGTAGCACAGTACAGCAATCCACCAGTTTCGCATACAGCTGTTCACCAGTTTTGTATAGTCTTCTTCACCAGCATGTATTAGGCCACTGCAGGGCATATGCCTCTCCAACGTCTTATCACCGGTCCTTCTGGACCACGCTGCCCCAGCATGAACTCTTATGTCGTCGGGCCATCTGGCTGGTGGTCTGCCCACACTTCTCTTCCTGATTCTTGGTCTCCATTCGAGAACATGTCCAACCCACGCCCATTTTAATTTAGGGACGCGGTACATCTATTACTATGGTGCGTTGTCGAGTTTTGTATAATATGTTTTAGCAAATAAAGAGTATATTATACATGTCTAATATGTTTAATATTACGAGTAAATATCATCCCGCTATCGCTGCGGTGCTGGCCATGTTTTTATGCCTCATGGGGGTTGATTTTTTTGAACCATCGTGGTATTAAGTAAAGCATCGTAGATATGATACGTCTACTCGTACGTCAACTTTTTCCACCATTATTCATATGCGAAATTAAATAGCCTAATAAATTTAATTTTCTTGCGGTTAATGTAGAACGTATTTAACCGTCTACTCATCACAAGTCTATATTTTGACGTGACGGTATCTGCAGCATCTAGACGATGCGACTTTGTGTGTCGCTACATTATGTTGCTAGACATTTTGTGGGATAGACGTGCCCAAGATGTTGTCATTAATAACGAGAAGATTCAAACGTTTCACCGTAAACTTTTTGGTTTTGATGAACCGTGCTCTGCAAAACGTTTGTTATTGTAATTTGTTTTAAAGTTGGTTGAGTGTTTGTTTATTTTAAGTTCGTTTCTGGAAAATATTTACCCGTGGCTTTGTTCGTGTAGGGGTTATTTTCCAATATGATTTTGTTAGAGGAATGCTTCGTCATAATATCTGTATTTTCAAGTCAGTCAGAACTAAAAAAATATTGATCTGAAGTTACGCGGATGGGTGCAGCTAGTTTTGTTGGCACAAAGGTTACCATGCCGGACTGGCAAAGACAGCGTTGCGGGTTTGATTCCCGCTTCAGACAAGTATTTATGGTTAGATATTTGTCTGTGGTCTGGTTGTTTCTATGTATGAGAAGTATATATTTCCAAAAGAAAAGTATATAAGTATTAAGTTTATTTATAGTTAGGACTTAGTCGTAGGAATTTTTATTTTGCCGTAAATATCTTCTAGCTTTCTTTTGCCTCAGGGTTTCATTAATCAACAGGTTACGCGCCCAGCACACTTCTACTTGTTTTTTTATATTTTCTGCGAAGAAACAAGGCATTTTTTTACGTGATGGATAAATTGAAATGTCGAAATCTAAACAATTTTTCAATTTATTTATTAAAATAACATAGCTGATTCGATTCGTTAACCAATTTTGTTTGCTAACTATCCGTGTTTTTAAATGTAAGCAAACAATTTTGTTTACCGTTCCAAAATAATAGCGGATTCGAAATAGCCGCTAGTTTTTGTTGTAATACAAATTGCCTTTCAAATTTTATCCGGAATTTCATTGTTTTAGAGCAAACAAAATTGATACTTCCGTACAGAAATGGAAATGGGAATAGGCGAATGAAAAATGTTACAAAAATATCCGGTTACGTAATAATACCTACCTCTACATATTTTTGGGTTAGAAAAGTGAAAAAGGTAAAAGGCTGTTCTTAAGTGTATTGGCATTGTGTGGTAGTGAAAGTTAATAAAATGTAGTGAATTAGTGCATATTTCGGTTTCTATTGGTGGTAACTGTACCAAATAATTTCATGGAACCATTGAGAAAGGAAATATTATTTATTTTAAAATGTCGTGGATCCATTAGTAAGCAACGTATGAAAAAGTCATGGAGCTTTGGGAATAAAGAGTTTTTATTTAATTTGCTTTTATTTTGGTTTGTTTGTTTTGTTTTATTTTTAAGGTTATAGAGATCTGGGTTAGGTTGATAAATATTTATTTATGACTAGCTTTTGCCCGCGACTTCGTCCGCGTCGAAGTCGAAAACAGACCTAGGATGATCACCTTGTGCCATACAAACTTTGCCCCTCTTTTTCACCCTCTAAGGGGTAGAATTTGGGAAAATCCTTTTTTATCTGGTGCCGACGTCATACAAAAACACACTCTCCAAGTTTCAAGTCTCTACGATCAGCGGTTTAGGCTGTGCGTTGATCCGTCAGTCAGTCAGGACAAAGAATTTTATATGTATAGACTAGCAGCGCCCGCTGTTTCACCCACGTTAGTTTTTTCTTCGGACAAAAACAAACACAACAAGAAAATAATTAGCGAAATTGGTCCAGCCGTTCACGTGTGATGCCATGTGACAAAGGAAAGAAGGTATTCATTTTTATTATATGTAGAATTAGAATGCTTACTTTAAAAAACTTCTGGTTGATAAATTAAAGATAGTTCTAAAGTCATATCAATTAACGTAACAGCACATGAGTAAAGAATGGAACCAGAGACTAAGGTGTCATACAAGGCTCTGTGTACACTACTACAAGCTTGACACGCGTGCGTGCGTGAGCACTGGCGGCCCGTCACTTACAGAGAGAAACCGGTCTTTACTGGCTCGGCCAGTGCACGATTTTTTTTCAATTCGAACCAGTAGTTCCTGAGTTCAAACAAACTCTTCAGCTTTATAATATGAGTATAGGTTATTCATCAAAACTCAGATTACATTGTCACCGCGTCAAAATAAACGCCCATAATAAAAGACACTGATACACATTTTTTTTTATTTAATACTAGCTGCGCCCCGCGGTTTCACCCGCGTAAGTCCCGATCCCGTGGGAATATCGGTTATTCGAATTTTTCTCACCTTTTAAACCTTCCCTAGACCTCCACGAATAATTCAAGACTAAGATAAGATAAATCCGTTCAGCCGTTCTCGAGTTTTAGCGAGACTAACGAACAGCAATTCATTTTTATATATAAGATAATCTACCTGTGCCAACCCTACAAGATTACGTATCAATTTTGACAACTCAGAATAACCTTAGTCTCTGGTTCTATCTCTACTCATGTGGTAACAGTTACATACGTCGTGTTATTAAAATTAAACAAATACAGGTTAGATATTATATTAAGCAAAAGGTTAACAACGTTGTCGAATAAGTTTTACAGCCATGATGTAACCCCTAGTAACAGTTACAGTTTAAAAGGGAGAATTTCTCCGCAAAATGATAGCTGAACATCCGGCCTGCCATCACGCATGGACGCGTAAAATTCCAGCGAAACGTGTACATTTTAATGACCTCACATCTAGGTACGATCCAACTTTTACTACCAAAACTTTTAATGTTATCAATTAAACTGAGTCTCTCTAATTAAGCGACACTGGAATTCACTCTAACCATATAATCGTATCACATTTTGACGCAGCAACGCTTCGAGACTTCGACTCAACTAGTCCAATTGTGGACTATAAAAACAGTTTATCCGAGTAAAGTGTAATTAGTACATAGTTTAATTACAGACGGGCTCGTGGACGACCGATTTGGCGGGAATCTTGGCTTGGTTTCCGCAATTAAGGCCGGCTTTAGCGTGGACTCGGACGATCCAATTACTGAGAGTAGGCGTGAAGGAAAACGCAAGATACAAAGATGCTTAGGATAGTTTTGTTTGTTAAGGTGATTTACCTACTTAAGTCTACTTACTTAATAAAACTCTAGATACTGATTGACAAACAACGTTCGCTTAAACTGTTTGCTCTAATTTTACAAAGGGTCAAAGGTTCCTATTTTATTTTTCATTTGTGCAACTTATACTTTCTAGTTATTACTTTACTCTGTGTATACAGGGTTATTGGGAATTATACTAGCAAGAGCTTTAAGGGCTACTTCTGTGCACCTAAAGAAACCACTATTGTTCTAAGACTTTTGGAAATTCCAACATTTTTTTTAAATTTGAGTTAGGTTGGCATTAAAATCAGCTGTTCCATACATGGAAAGCTCATTAACCTTAAAATTTTGCTTATTTTTTAAGTTTTATCCACCGTCCTTAATCTAAAAGACCTTCGTTTTAAAAAATCAGCTGTTTTTCGAATTTTCATAACCTCAAATTTTTCATTTTTTTTTATGAATTTCCAAAAGTCGTAGAACAAAAGTTATTTGTTAAGGTGCACTGAAGTAGCTCTCAACGGCTTGCTAATATATTTATTAATAACCCTGTTTAGTGTTATGTTTCTTCTTGTGTTGTACAAATTAATTATCTATCTATCTTTAATCATACATTTTAGGAAAATTCTACTAAATCCCGTATTTAATTTATAAGAAAAACAAAATAGATAACTTCAAAATTTGTTGATGTCGTCAAACTTTAAGCCAAATAAACCTACTAAAACCAATAAACGCACTGAACTTAAGTAAATCAATTTTCCATTTAAAACAATAACCAAAACCCGTTGTTCGGAGCGGAGTCCGCTGCCAATATTCTTATCGAGGGTCCAGCCCACTGGCCAGAATAAGTCCACAGTTACCCTGCTTTATGAAATGTGAAATTTACTCAACAAGAACCATACTTAAACTTATCGCGCTCAATGGAGTAACTACCTACTCTGGTTTTCTTCGAATTTTGGCAACGGGTGTACTCAATCGATTTTAGAAATGAATTTCGATATTGAATTCTGTTTAATGGACTATGTTTATTACGAATTGTTTAGAGAATTTGATTTATTTGGGATTTTGTTTTAATTTAGGTATTTAAGAACTCTGACTGAATTTTGATCTTCTATTTTTATTTAAGTCTAAAACTAGACCAAGTCACATCATTGAGTCATTTAATATTAGAGTTGTGAGACTGTCCAGCTTAGCCATCCTAAAGCCTCAACTTGACTAAACAACTGCATCTACAATTATTATCACCAATCGTGAGCACCGATAGCCTGCTAAATGCTAGTTAAACATCTGTCATCAATATGCCTTAAAAGACGAAGAATTATGTCTAACGAATCAACAGCGTCCAGCGTTCGGCAAATCGAACTTTCAGCCGGAACTAACTTAGAAAAAAACATCCTTAGCTTTAGAATAAATACACAAACGAATCGAGCTTAATCTTAGTATCTAAGCTTTCATCAAAAAATTATTCGTTACCTTTCCGATAAAGTTTTTAAAAAGTTACCTTAACCCATTTTCTAGGAAGGTTTAGATGCAATATTCTACTAAAATCTTCTTTGCAGAATGAAGCGCTTCACCCTAATGCCCTTTTAGAAAATCTCTTTCCATCCTGTCCGTTTCAGAATCCTCACGTACTGCAAATTTTCTGTCGGGCGATAAACCAAGAATCCAATAGAAATAAAGTGGTCAGTGGCGATGCGGTTTAAAATGAAGCACACTTACCTCATACCTTGATAACCCGCACATAAGGCTGCCTGTACATAGGAGCGGAGCAGAGAGATTTCAACAATAGAATTGCATAAAAACTTCGCACGCGCAGTTTTTGCGAAGCGCTATTGGTGGAAACGCCGCTCCGCTCCTATGGACAGGCAGCCTTATTTGCAGACCACCAAGGCACGAGTGTAAGTGTGCTACATTTTAAACCGCATCGCCACTCACCACTGAATGCTGGTCAGCGTTTTTTTAAAAACAAATAATGTCTGAACTGTCGGCAAACTGATTTTTGAACATGCGCAGTTTTTGCGAAGCGCTATTGGTGGAAACGCCGCTCCGGCCTACGTATTGGAACACGGACAAGTCCGCTTGGTGATACAACCTGGGCCGGTGGGTATTAGAAGTCAATTGTGGAATCGTTGTCAGTTGTTCATTTGGCTACTTGCTAATTAACAGTATGGTCTTCGCTTCCATTTCAAGCTCTTTTACCCACACACCTCTTGACCATGTCAAAGTACCTTTTCTCTATTAAAAAATCACCAGTTTATCAAGCTTGTATTTGTCTATGAGTTGTTTATGAACAGCTTTTCACAGTCCCCTGTGCCACTCTGTGCCTATGACAACCTGTCGATGTCGGCCCACGGAAAACTATAGTCTGCAGGTGCTTTTAGGTAATATTCGAATAATATTCTTTAAAGTTTTATAGAAAACGCGTCAAGCCATTTGTTATCTTGTCGCATAGTAAAATTCCGTCCAGTAAAAGACATCAGTATCCGTTACAGAATTTATTGAAGAAATACTTTATAGAAATGTGCGCATAAAATTGTCTAAGAACACTTTTCTGCTGGGAAATAATATTGTTGTATTTTCTGGTATTATATTTTGTTTGTATTTTCTGTATTTTGTATAACTAGTTATTTCAACGATATAGGACATAAGTATTCATCAGTTTCTACGTTTGTCAGACATTTTTTTTCGGATTCGTCAGATCTGGGAAAATATAGTCCCGAATTTCCCTATGAACCTTGAACTTTGTGAAAAGAACCTTGTAAGTTACGTGTTCAGTGATAAAAAAAACTAGTACCTAGCATTTAGTCTGAAAGGTCCAGTTGTTCGTCTATAGACGTGTAAAACTACCTCTTTCGGTAGCGAAACGCATTTTTATGTAATATAGATTTTAGATATTAAATAGGTAATTTAATTTAATAGACCAAAAGGAATTAATGTAAACTTACTTCCAAGTGCTGTGTAAATAGTTTTATGTGTGTGTAAATTGTCACGTTTTACTAGAAATACCTGGATGACTGAGCTTTGCTCGGTTTTTTTTTTTTTTTACTTAGTCTAACCTCAAAGCAAACACTCATTGACTTCGTGTTACTTAACAACGCCATCTGCTTGAATAACTTTATTGCTCACAAAAAATAGTATTAGTAGTTCGCCAATAGATGTCAGGAAGAGTCATATTTTTCAGATAAAAAAAAGTAAGTTTCGATAAAACCGAATAAAATGACATTTTCTAAAAATGATTCCTAGCTAGATCGATTTATCGCCCCCGAAACCCCCTATATACCAAATTTCATGAAAATCGTTGGAGCCGATTCCGAGATTCCAATTATATATATATACAAGAATTGCTCGTTTAAAGATATTAGATTCTGTATGTAAGTGACAAGAAACGTTTTACGCGTATACGATACCTAAGTAACTTCTATGTTTCAGTTATTGCCGTGCCGCGGGCAATAACTAAAACATGGAATAAGTAAAGTGAAAATGGTTTCAAAAACTTAACGGTTATTTTGTACTTACATTTTATTAATAGGGCTAGTTTTAAATTAACATTACGAAATAAATTCTATTCACACAAAATAACGTAAAGTTTCAATGCCTAACTAAATAAAAATAAATAAATAAAATAAATAATATTGCAGGACATTCCACACATCGCCATCTAGTCCCAAGCTAAGTAACTAGACTTGTGTTATGGCTGCTAGATAACGTATATACTAGTTGTATACTTTTCTTCTGTAAATAACTGGGTCATACTGATAGCAGTCTACATTTTGAGTTTACTACAAGTATATTATTTTCCTAAATGTGCTTAAATTGAGCCCGGACTAAATGTTTCGAGGTCAATAGGTATCAAAGTCTCAGTGTCAAAATGTACAAACTCATGATTAAAATGAGTAAATTTTAATAAGTCTAAAAGACAAAACATCATTATGACAATATACACCAGGATTTTATATGCATTTATTTAATTACAAATGAAATAAATATACTAAAAGACTAAACCAAATTAAAAATGAAGTTGGTTAAATAAATACGCAACGAATGAAAAAATTAAATAATTAGGTCTTATTGTGATACAAATAGGTGTTTCATTTTAAAATAGCAATTCTATCCTCCTTACATCTTTGGTACAAACTATAAAATCAAAGTTCAAAGATCTTTTACTAGTATTTTTGAGATAAGTCGAGGATCGAACATTCGTAGCTTGAGGCGAGTTTGTAGTCACGTCGTTTCTTCAGTATTGAGATAAAATGCATTACAATATGTGTGTTCTTATTGAGTTGGCATCGGTAAATAAATGAATGGATTTACGTTACGTTTCTAGTTTGAAGTTCCTTCAAGAATTACCGTTGAATATCAAATAATCTGTTTAAAATGGATATGAAAAGTAAAAATTTGCTTCGGTAAATGAATGGGTTTAGGTTACGTTTCTAGTTCTAAGTTCTTTTGAGAATTGCCGTTAAATATCAAATAATGGAAATTACAAAACATATATATCTTCTTTTATCTATCTATATATATAAAAGAAAGTCGTGTTAGTTACACCACTTATAACTCAAGAACGGCAGAACAGATTTGGGTGAAAATTGGTAGGGAGGTAGCTTAGAGCCAGGAGACGGACATAAGATACTTTTTATCCCAATATGCAAACGGGATCGGGACTTACGCGGGTGAAACCGCGGGGCGCAGCTACTATGGATATAAAAATATGTAGTTTTGTAAATGTCATACGAACTAAACATTGCTTTTGTTTGACGACAACAACGACTTATAATACTGTTCAATCCATATTCGCCAATTTCTATTTTCGACAGATATTTTTCTATATTGTCTTTTTTTAGCTCCTGATTGAAAAAAGAAGGGTGTTATAAAAGTTGAAAAAGAAATAAGCCGCTTTTGTGCAGTTCCCTGTCTGAAAACTAAATTTTCCTTGAGTGCTGAAAATGTTTTATGAAAACTTTATGACTAAACTTTTTTGTTTTTAAATATTTACGTAAGCCTGCACTCGGCATTTATTTTCCTAGATATTATTTCTAAGAAAAATGTAAACTTATTTATCCAAACAAAATTAAGAACATATATGAATTTACTATTTTTTAAAGAATAATAGCAAAACTTCGAACAAAAATTCGGTAATTTGTTTGCAAAGAGTTTAGATCCTTGAAGTTCCTATATGTGTAATGGTGTCATATTTTATGTAGAATATGAAATCTAAATTTTATTTTAATTGTATTTTTTTTATTTGTGATATTAAGTTCATATATTGCCTCGCCATCATTGTTTATTTTCCAAAATACGAATCGATCCTCTAAAATCAATCTGAGACTTCAAACTACAAACAAGGTGATCAGATATAAATCCCAACAAACTTAGGTGACAACTAAACTTTTGATACACGGGAACGCTTTCACGTCGCTACGAAGTCTTCTACTAAGTAATATAAAAATTAATGGATAGATAACTTTGTAAGTTAGAGTGATATGAAGTTACGTAGAGTTTATAGTTCCTTTCAAACAGAGTAATGGCTTTGAAATAGAAGTTAAATTTCAATTAAATCGTTTTTTTTATTCCTTCTTTAGGCCCGACCCTTTTTATAAGATTTGCACAGGGATATAGTTCCCTTGTGGGACACTTTGAAAACGAACATTTTCAAAATATTAGTTACTCTTTAAAACAAAAAAATATATATTTAATTAATGAAAAATATTTTTTCGAAACAGGAAACTGAATACAGAATATAGAATCTTTTTTTGAAAACCTATTTTATTTAAACACAATATAAAAATTACTTTTCATTACTCATACTCCGAAAGTAGGTCTAAAGATGCCTGAAGAGCGTGTAGAAAGAAAAACTTTCAGCCCTTGGGAAAATCGCAAATCAAATTATGGCTTCGCGCGACTTGTAGCCAGTATCAGTATCATTACGCATTAGAAACTTCAAAAACCTAACCTCCTTGCTTTTGTTAACGTTTGTCCGGATAACTAGTAAAACTATAAAACACATTAAGAATATAATTTCTTAATGTGTTTTATAGTACAGATCTCTACCTAAACAGCTGAACCGATTTGTATGATTTTTTTGTATATATTCGTTAGGTCTGAGAATCGAACAACATCTATTTTTTATTATTTTTCTTTGCTTTTTTTTGTTTTTACATGGCATAATAACGTTTGTCCGGATATCTAGTAAAACTATAAAACACATTAAGAATATAATTTCTTAATGTGTTTTATAGTACAGATCTCTACCTAAACAGCTGAACCGATTTGTATGATTTTTTCGTATATATTCGTTAGGTCTGAGAATCGAACAACATCTATTTTTTATTATTTTTCTATGCTTTTTTTTGGTTTTACATGGCATAATAACGTTTGTCCGGATAACTAGTAAAACTATAAAACACATTAAGAATATAATTTCTTAATGTGTTTTATAGTACAGATCTCTACCTAAACAGCTGAACCGATTTGTATGATTTTTTTGTATATATTCGTTAGGTCTGAGAATCGAACAACATCTATTTTTTATTATTTTTCTATGCTTTTTTTGGTTTTACATGGCATAATAACGTTTGTCCGGATAACTAGTAAACTATAAAACACTTAAGAATATAATTTCTTAATGTGTTTTGTAGAACAGATCTCTACCTAAACGGTTGAACCGATTTGTATGAGTTTTTGTGTATATTCGTTAGGTCTGAGAATCAAACAACTTCTATTTTTATATTTTTTCTTTGCTTTTTTTTGTTTTTATATGGCATTATAACGTTTGCCGGGAAAACTGTAAAAGACATTAAGAATATAATTTCTTAATGTGTTTTATAGTACAGATCTCTACCTAAACAGCTGAACCGATTTGTATGATTTTTTTGTGTATATTCGTTAGGTCTGAGAATCGAACAACATCTATTTTTTATTATTTTTCTTTGCTTTTTTTTGTTTTTACATGGCATAATAACGTTTGTCCGGATAACTAGTAAAACTATAAAACACATTAAGAATATAATTTCTTAATGTGTTTTATAGTACAGATCTCTACCTAAACAGCTGAACCGATTTGTATGATTTTTTTGTATATATTCGTTAGGTCTGAGAATCGAACAACATCTATTTTTAATTATTTTTCTATGCTTTTTTTTGGTTTTACATGGCATAATAACGTTTGTCCGGATAACTAGTAAAACTATAAAACACATTAAGAATATAATTTCTTAATGTGTTTTGTAGAACAGATCTCTACCTAAACGGTTGAACCGATTTGTATGAGTTTTTGTGTATATTCGTTAGGTCTGAGAATCAAACAACATCTATTTTTTATATTTTTTCTTTGCTTTTTTTGTTTTATATGGCATTATAACGTTTGCCGGGAAAACTGTAAAACACATTAAGAATATAATTTCTTAATGTGTTTTATAGTACCAATCTCTACGTAAACCGCTGAATCGATTTGTATGAATTTTTTGTGTATATTCGTTAGGTCTGAGAATCGAACTACATCAATTTTTTTTTTGCTTTTTTTTGTTTTTATATGGCATAATAACGTTTGCCGGGATAACTAGTAAAAATATAAAACACATTAACCTCATTATCATGCTGTAACCACAACAGTTGATTCTGTAATCGGTTCACTAGTCGCGGCCCATTAGTTGAGCAACCATTGCATAAACTCAATCTACCGAAAGCTCTCTAATGCTTTAGAATTAATTAAAACTACAATTAGACAAGGATCGTTTTGAAAGTGACGAGAAAAGGAACTTATTTGCTGCCTTTTATTGCACTACAGTGCCATAGATAGATAGATAAAGAAATTATTTATTATGAAGATGATAAAATTTATTCAATTAAATCAATCAATTAAAAACATAGACAATAATTATTAACTAAAAGTACACAATCAAAAAAATAAAATAAAAAAATTATAACTTACTTATAACTTATAAACATAGTATATAACATTTAAAAATGAATCCCTATTTTCCTTTGTCATGGCATCACGCGTGGACGGCTAGTTCAATTTCGCGAATTCTATTTTTGGTTGTTTTTGTTATTGTCAGTAGGTTTCGTTTATAAACAGAAAAAATAAGAACGTTGCGAAGAAATTTAATCGGCGTGTGAAACCGCGGGGCGCAGCTTAAAGCAAAGCTTAAGTTTAAGTGTTGTGTGTTTTTAACCGACTTCAAGAAAGGGAGTTCTTAATTCGATTGATTTTTATTGCTAGGCAAACAGCTTTTGTTCTACGAATTTGGAAATTTAAACTTTCTTGTTTGAAAATTTCGAGGTTAATAAATTACTCGTACGATTAGAATAAAGTAAATTACGCGATGGATTTATAGGTGCGAACTACAGTTTCCAGTCGATATTTTATCAAATATTCTAGTAGAATTCATAGGTATGTAGTAGGTATATATATACGTTGCAATTCACAAACTACGAAGCAAATTGTTTAACTAAATACTGACCGTATTCAAATAATTCCAGAGCGAGCGGAATTTGAGGTCTGCTATGAAAAGGTTCCAATGCATACCGTTTATTCAATTACCTATTGTGAATACGATTAATTTAAAAGCTCTTTTATGTGTGATTTATTGTGTTTTCTATTTAAATTTAATATTGGTATTTAATAATTCATTCATTTAGTGCGAATGTGGTGCTTCAATGCTGGACTTGGCGCAAATAATTTCTTGCCCATCGTGCTCTACCACCTGGGCAAGGAAAGACCTATTAAGCCACACAACGACGTGAACGTGGCTAAAAAATATTTATTTCTTCATATACAGTAATCTGCAAGAAATCAAAAACCGAAAATTAAAATATCAATAATTAATTAATTAATGATGTACTTATAAGAGTTTATTAAACCCATTTCGTAGATTAAAGAAAAACACGAGAAACACAAGAAAACCTAACATAAGCCATTAACATAAAAAATGAAAAAGAACAATTAATTTTATGCATTTTATTGTTCAGATTGTGGCGCGGGAAGAAGACGATCGTTGGACGCAAAGACCATGCGACCGATTTCTCTGGAAGTCTTTGGGAAGGCCTATGTTCAGCAGTGTACGTCCTGTGGCTGATGTGATGATGATGAATGTTCAATTTTATTACTAATCATCTGTCAAGAAATTTTTATCGATAATGATTTCATTAACTTTTATCCATAATATTCGCATAAACGTTTTTTTTATTTATTTTTATAATGTTGAAGTATTATATAAGTTTTTGATTTATTATAAATAACAAGCAGTGCTCCGCGGTTTCACCTGCGTAATTCCCGACGTCATGGGAATACCGAAATATAAAATAACCTTCCTCGTCAAACGGACTATCCAACACAAAAATAATTTTTCAATTCGAACCAGTAGTTCCTGAGAATATGAACAAACAAACTCCTCAGCTTTAAAATATAAGTATAGATTTAATAATAAAAATACCATAAACTTTTTCATATGGAAGCTTTATAAAAACATGGATATGTACGGTCGGCTGCATAATTGCAGACCCACCGTAGAGCTCCAAAACGGCTGTTATAAGAATGTTTTCAACACGAGCAAGATTCTAGACACCTGCTTTAGTTGAAGTTTAAAGTCTTCTAACTCATCAATTAATCAAACAAAAATTATTAGAATGCTAACATTCCAATAATAGTAATTTTTGAACTCTGCCGGGGGCTGCAATTATGCAGCCGACTGTACGTACCTACCCACCTTCGACCAACTACTATTCTAAGCTACCTACTCACCAACCCATTGTTTTAGAGAATAAAGTTAGAATTATTGAAACAATAAAACTGTCAACAAAACAAAAGTTAAGAACAAAGTTTACAATACCCATATTTTATTTTAACCGGGTGAGTGACCAAAAAAAGCTCGCATGGTCTGTATATTGCAAATTTTAAATTTAAATCCTGTGCCGAATGGGTTCTGTCTGCGGGCAGTGTGAACATTTTCACATCTTGAATTTAAAATGAATTCTCGGACTGTAACATAGTGAATTTACAGTTTACTAACAGTCGAAATCACGTGCTCCAGTCAGTCAGATAAGGTCTGAAAAAGACACAAAGCCTGCACCGTAATATTTATAGTTAGCATTTTAAGTACTGTTCATCAAATTTGACAGGAAATAATATCCACGAAAAACTTGAGCGTAGAATAAGGAGCCATACATATACATGCGATTTCTATAAACTGGAGATTGATCTTGAAATTCTTGCGGGAAACGTGAGGTGCTGATAATAGTATAGTAATAACTTGTTTATGTATAAATATTCAAAGATACCTAACTCATGAGTTCACTTTGTTTGAAATGTATATTTAGAAAACGTCGACCGTTAGCGGTAAGATTTAAATTATGAGTATTTTAAGCATTGTCTAAATAATGTTACAGTTTACAAATTATTGCAATGGAACGGGTCGATTACCGCTTTTTGATTAATTATTTAAAAACTACCGTGAGATTAAGAATTGTAAACTTTCTATTGATCAATAAATAAAAATAAAAAAAACTAAGAACGACGACGCTTGCAGTTCCAGTCTATTCGCGACTTCGGCAGTTGTGAATCTGCCGAATAATCAAGGCAATTTCTAAAATAATTAATTAAGGTGAAGAAGGACCTGAAAATCCCTATCCCTTTCCTACGCGCGCACCGCGCAATGACTCTATCCCTTTCTCCGAAATGGCCGTTTTAACTGTTTTATGTAATACTAGCTGCGCCCCGCGGTTTCACCCGCGTAAGTCCCGATCCCGTGGGAATATCGGAATAAAAAGTAGCCTATATGTTAATCCAGGCCTCTAGCTATCTACATACCGAATTTCGTTGCAATTGGTTCAGTAGTTTTAGCGTGAAGGAGTAATAAACACACACACACACACACACACACACACACATACACACACACAAACTTTCACATTTATAATATATAATAGTAGGATAGACTAACATCTATTTTTAGTGAAAACCATCTGTTCTCCCTTATGGGATTTGATATAAGGTTTATGGAAATATAAATTTTGTACTTGTTTTTTCTTTACAATCGCTATCAAAATAAAAATAAAAATGACTATTTTTTTAAGAGTTTCACGATCTTTTTCTATCGAGGCAAATCACTCTAATCGTGTTGTGTATGACAATACAAAGCATTTTTTCACCGTTACGAAAGTAGGAATATCATTCTATGGATTTTAGTGGTTGATACCCAAGAACTGTTTCTAAGACACCTCTATCGTGCTTCTGGTCTTACCTCGTCTTAACCAAAACTAGGTGTGCCATGTCCTGCAATAATTTTTGAAAATATTTATGCAAAACGCGATCGCAACTATATATTTAAAACATAATATGAGTACAGATATATTGTGTTAGTTTTAAAAGCGTATTGCTATTGAGACTAAGTATAAGTTTAAAATCTGAGATGTCTTAAATCATCGTCATATTTCAAAAGGTTATACTTAAGAAACCAGAATCAAATTTCTAGTAGGGTCTTTGGTTTCTAAAACAAAGACCAAAATCATGGTGTTTTAGGAGCTTCGTTTTTGTGCTGGTTTTTCATGGAAAGTTCCTATAATCCTTACATGGGCTGCCAATTTTTGCTTCGAAGAATTTTAGACCAATAGTTTTAAAAAACGTATGACACTCGGGGACTGCCGCAGTGAAGCTTTTGCATCGTGCGAGCTTCGTACAGGAGTACCATATACATACACGTTAAGCGAACACTCGCTTGGTAGGCGGAGTGGGGGGTGTTAGATTTTATTTTCGATACGAAATTTCTTGATTCGGTCGCCTCGCTCAAAGTCTGCAATAAAAGCTATGCAATAGCTTAACAGGAGTTTTCACTCCGCCTTAAAATTGATTCAATAAGAAAGTAAAATTTGATTAAAATATCTATAAAACAAAAAGCATGGAAGGATCGGGATTAAATTGAGCACACGTATCCGTTAAGAAAAGTTTTAAAACAAATCAACAAAGTCGCGAGTGAAGGCTGGACGTCTAAAATATATTTGACACTATTGAGAATGAATTGTAGTTTCACGACCTTATTTCGTTGATTAGTGATGATTCTCAATTCAAATCCATGGGCTAGAGAAGTTGCTTCTCCTTGCCAAAATACTTATCTATACTAATATTATAAAGCTGAAAGTTTGTTTGTTTCTCAGCTACTCTCGCTAATCTTAGGAACTACTAGTTCGAATTGAAAAAAATGTGTTGGATAGTCCATTTATCTAGGAAGGCTATAGGCTATTGTACATTTTGATCGGGACTTACGCGGGTGAAACCGCGTAGCGTACCTAGTTTGTAACAAACTTCAAAGTTTCAATTTTTTCTTCTAAAATTATATATTTCTATACATAGATATAGTCTAGATTCTAAGAGCAAAGAATAAGTGCCAAAAACCGCAAAGAAATTTGACACTACGGATTGTGATAACATGCCGAGTTACGTTTTGAACAGTTGCCAAAAAGTTTTCTTCTATCCTTTGATGTATTAAAGTTTCTGAGGAAATTTCGTCTTTTTAGTTGAAGAAAGCTTGGTTCATTTTTAACCGAAATCAAAAAAAGGGGTTATACTCACCCTTTTTATTTTTACCCGACTACGGGGAAGCCAAAAAGGAGGGAGTAGCCGGGACCCATTAACATAATATAGACCGGCTTAAGAGGAATGGGTACCGGGGGCTCTCTCCATACAAACGTAGTCGATTGTTTTCTCCCTCCCTGGATAATGACACTAGAGCAAATATTTTTGTTGCATAAAACTTATTACTGCCATGACCATGCCCCTATGTTTTGTTTTTTTTTCATTCTATCAATTTTGTAAGTTAATACAATAGCCACAATAAGATACCGCAACGATATATGTAACATTTATTAACTACTAGCTGCGCCCCGCGGTTTCACCCGCGTAATAATTTTCTGCGCAACTTTCTTAATTTTTTATTTCATAAGAACCTTCTCCTGATAATAACAAACAGACCAAAAAAAGAATTGGCCAAATTGGTCCAGGCGTTGTTGAGTTATGCGCTTACCAACACATTTTGCGATTCATTTTTATATATAAGAAGATAAACAATAAATAATATTAATTGTAAAAATCAGTAAAAATAAGGTAAAATAGTCATTACCATTAACCGTAAGGTAGTAGTTATGGACACTATAATCCTACTAATATTATAAATGTGAAAGTTTGAGTGTGTGTGTTGTGTGCGTATGTATGTTTGTTTGTTACTCCTTCACGCAAAAACTACTGGACCGATTGCGATGAAACTCGGTATGTAGATAGCTGGAGACCTGGATTCGGGTCTCCAGAATCGGGATTTACGCGGGTGAAACCGCGGGGCGTAGCTGGTATAGAATAAATTAGTTATTACCTGGAAGTCAAGCGTTCAGCGATCAGCACATTACAAATGAAAGTCACTGCGTACAATATTTAAGCGTAGGTCAAGATCCTACGTGATTAAGATCCGGAAAAATAATACCATCGATTTTGCATGTAATGCATGCCCTGAGCCGATGCGAGTCGGTTCCGAATTAAATTTTGAAGAAGAGCCAAAACTATATTACTAATTTAAATAAAAGCACTTAAGTAAAGGTATTAAATTAAAATTAAATGCTTAAGGCTTGCTTCAAAAGTGTATAATTTTTCTTAAACTTTCTGGCAGCAATGAGGTAACGCGCCTGTGCCAAAAAGGTTCCATATTTCAATTTCAAAGAGACGACTGTAAAACAATATCGTCCACGGAATTGAAACATTAATATTACCAATTCATCAGCTTTTATAAGTACTTACCAAGTTTAAGATTAGGAGACATAGAGGTGACAAGAGGTACGGACGTGGCGCGGACGCAAAAGCGACGTGAAACATAAACATTCATTTAACTGAGGCATTAACTGTCCTGCTGCTAATACACCACTGGTGGGTCCACATTTTTTTACCGAAAACCATTTCATAAGCATTTCGTTTAAAATCCTATGCAATCTGTAAGCCCTCCTGTAATTTTACAGTTAATTGTGTTTTAACTGTGGTCTATTCCAAAAAACTTAATTTATAACAAAAAATATTGTGGTCAATATAGTAAAAATCCAATAAAACTTTTAAATTTTTACATGTGATTTAACTTTGGTGCACCCTAGCACCAAAGTTAAATCACATGTAAAAATTTAAACTCTCTAGCTATAATGGTTCATTAGATACAGCCGACATACAGACAGACAGACGGACGGACAGCGAAGTCTTAGTAATAGGGTCCCGTTTTTACCCTTTGGGTACGGTCTCTAAAAAAGGAACTATGCAACTGGTTCATATGGAAACATAAGTTTGTTACCATTTATCTTTACTTACCGCGTCCGTACCTTTTGCCACACCTATGTATTTCGCCCTTTATAAGTATAAAGTTTGTAGGTACTAGCTATGTTACGCACTTCAAAAGATCTGTGAGTCTGTGAGAAATAGTACAAAGTTTCTTTGTTTGAATTCGTCCAGACGAATGGGCCTATCTATCAAAGTTATAGCCACAGATTAGGCAGTAAAACAACGCGATAAATTGTTGGGCATTATATCAAGTATAATGCTAAATGCATAGGGAAAAACGCGGTGAAAGGCAAATGCGACTCGTGCATGATTTCGTTTACATTGTACTTATTTGTTAAAAACTTATAGGTATACCAGCTATTTTTCCAGAACTAGGCCTCTTTGGGTTGGGTTCCTTTTTCGTAAAGTTGGAATAGGCTCGCCTAGCACCTGTACCTCCTAGCTTAATCGACCGAGTCAATTAAGCCGCGGGTCTCATCAGGATGTTTTCCTTCACCATAAGAGCAATGTTAATTAGATACTTTTCCGTGAGAAAAATCATTGCACAGTCAGCCAGGTTCAAAACCCAAAACTGTTTTTTTTTTAAATAATAAATTGGTCAGCGTTTACTACTATCTCTCACGATGGAGGTAACGATGTGGTGATGAAGCACGTCGCACACTCTTCAAAATGAAAGTCGAGAAATCTCTAGTTCAAGGCTTCTTACCTAAAATTAATAACTTGTAGCAAAACATTAGAGATCTACTGTTTCGCTACAAGTTATTATTTTTTTATTAAAAAAGACCTATACAATTTCTTGCAATGAATTAGTTAATCAAATGCCAGGAAACTTAACTAGGTTTGTCTTGGCATCTAGGTACAATCGACGCTACATCATCTATATCTATAAAAATCAATGCCACTTTTCGTTGTAATTTTATAACTCAAGAACGGGCTCATCTATCCAAACCAAATGTTTACGCTGTGTTCGGACTATTTAGTAGATGGTTTGTGTGAAGTTTGCACAAAATCGGTCGAGCGGTTCTTCATTTATCACATTTTTTGTGAATTCTTGTGAATTTTGAATTGTGAATTTTGTGAATTTTTGTGAAACTAATGAATTCAATAAATGGCGGATAATTTTGTTAATGGGGATTTTGCTGTCGAATTGAAACTTTTCTCAGATAGGGATTGTGCTGTCAAATTGAAACTTTTTTTTAGTTTTGACAGTACAAGCATGTTGTTATGTCATTTATGCGGTCATTTTTATTTGTATAGGATTTTTTTTTGTATATTTTTTATTTTTAAATTATATGGTAAAACAACGTTTGCCGAGACATCTAGTTTTATATAAAAAAAAATTAAGAGTATTATTCCCTACTTGAAATCAACAGCACCAGCAAGTGCAGATCAGCCATTTGGCGCTTGAAATAGAATGGCAGATTCGTGAAGATATCCTTCTGTAATATTATACAACTGTGGTGTAGGTGAGTCGAAATACGGCTTCAGTCATTAATAACCGCGTGGAGTAATGGAGCGAAAATTTTCTACGCACGTTTTTCATTAAATTCTCCGGAAGGGAAACGAATTTATAAAATCAATGTTCCTAGCCAATGAAAATTAAACATTATGAAATCAGATTGCTTTTTGTGTTAAGTTGAACAAATAAGAAAATTTCATAGGTCTGAATTGGTTGACTTTGATTTTTATTTTCTGTTTAATGATGATTTCCTGGTAAGGTTCGAACTATAGCAAAAACGGGCCAATCCCGGCTCCGAAACGAGACCACGGAGAAAAAGTTTGTTCGCTCTTTGCGCCTTTTACTCTCGTGATTGGTTGGTTTTTCTGTTCCGTTCCGCTCTGTGTATTCAGAGTATAAATGTATCACTATTGACAACGATTTCTCGGGAGTTTTGTCTTTTTATAATCAATACCTATTTACTTTAACAACTATCTTTACCACATATAACCACTATCACATAATTTAAAGAGGCTACCTAATAAGATCACAGTAAAGAGAAATATTTTTTGGAACGAAGTATCTTATGGCGCGTTGCAAAAGGGGGCTAGACAGAAAAAAATAAGACCAAAAGTTGTAACGACACTTTTTGATTTTATTATACTAATTAATCGAAAGAAACTTCGTTCCATCCGGGTGTCCTTTGACACGTCTCAAGTTTTTTATTTATTTAGAAATATATGCGCAGATAAATATATAAATACTAGCTGCGGCTCACTGTTTCACCCACATTAGTGTCTGTTAAGTAGTACTGATTTGATATAGACACAGAATACATACTAGTTAAATACTTATTCAGCCCTTTTTACCCCTTTAAAAGTCGAATTTCCAAAAAAAATCAAGCTTACGTCCTAAATGGAACCCCCGTGCGAAGTTCCAGAGATTTCTTGATGAGTTTTATATTATACTAGCTGTCCCAGCAAACGTTGTTTAGCCATCTAAAAAAAAAGGATGAGTTTTATATTATACTAGCTGTCCTAGCAAACGTTGTTTAGCCATTTAAAAATAAAGGGATGAGTTTTATATTATACTTGCTGTCCCAGCAAACGTTGTTTAGCCATTAAAAAAAAAGGGATGAGTTTTATATTATACTAGCTGCGCCCCGCGGTTTCACCCGCATAAGTCCCGATCCCGTGGAAATTTCGAGATAAAAAGTAACAAACAAACTTTCACCCCCCATTTTCCCTCCTTAAAATAGGAAAATTGAAAATCCCTGAAACACGTCATCATTTATTTACAATAAGACGATATAATTCCAATTTTCAAGTTTCTACCTTTAAAAAAAATCAAACCTTCATACAAACTTTCACCCCCCATTACCCGTCCTTAAAATAGGAAAATTGAAAATCCCTGAAATACGTCATCATTTATTTATGATAAGAAGATATAATTCTAATTTTCAAGTTTCTACATTTTAAAAAAATCAAACCTTCATACAAACTTTCACCCCCCATTTGCCCCCCTTAGGGGTTGAATTTAGCAAAATCCCGTCTTAGTGAGCACCTACGTCATAAAAGGAACCCCCATGCAAAATTTGAGACTCCTAGCCCTTGTAGTTTCTGAGATTTCGTGATGAGTGAGTGAGTCAGTGATTTTCCCTTTTATATATATAGACTAGCTGTCCTAGCAAACGTTGTTTAGCCATTTAAAAATAAAGGGATGAGTTTTATATTATACTTGCTGTCCTAGCAAACGTTGTTTAGCCATTTAAAAATAAAGGGATGAGTTTTATATTATACTTGCTGTCCTAGCAAACGCTGTTTAGCCATTTAAAAATAAAGGGATGAGTTTTATATTATACTTGCTGTCCTAGCAAACGTTGTTTAGCCATTTAAAAATAAAGGGATGAGTTTTATATTATACTAGCTGTCCTAGCAAACGTTGTTTAGCCATTTAAAAATAAAGGGATGAGTTTTATATTATACTTGCTGTCCTAGCAAACGTTGTTTAGCCATTTAAAAATAAAGGGATGAGTTTTATATTATACTTGCTGTCCTAGCAAACGTTGTTTAGCCATTTTTAGGGCTGATTTGTGAATCTAAACTATCCAGGGCGCCACCCAAACGCATAATAAAGTTCAGTCAAATCAGTCCAGCCGTTTAGGAGGAATTCAGTGACATACACACGTACAGTAGAATTATATAAATAAAGAAGCTCTGGCTCGCTGTTTTACCCGCATCAGTGTCTCTTTTTATAAGTGATATTGATTTCCTACAAACACAGAATTATCGGCCCCTTACACCCCTTTAGAGGTTAATTTTCCAAAAATCCCTTCTTTGTGCTCGCTTAAGCTCTTAAAGGAAGTTTTAAACTCGTAGCTCTTGTTGTTTCAGGCAATTTTCTCAATGAGTATTTTTTCTTTTTTATATTTTTACAGAGTAAAATACGAGTACATTGTTATGGTTTCTTACTCGCCATTAAATATTCATACATATTTTCGTACTTTTGACATGATCGCAAAAAAGTGTGACGTCATCGCTCACGTTTCGTTATTGATAAGGTAACCATAGCAACATATTGAAGTATGCAAAATGGTTCTGTTGACATGATAGGCAACGTATTATTTCATCAATTTTTTCTTATGGCGTTATCACGTAAAATTATCGACCGTAAATCGACTTTACAGAGAACCATTTTTTTATTGATTAAACATTTTCTTTACAAATAACCTGTGAAGATAATTTAAGCCTTTCCACTCAAACCGAAAGGAAAATATGAACAAATTTATCAAAAACCCAGAGAACGCCAAATAATGGATTCTTTACACGCAACAAGACAAAAGAGTGGAGTAAATCTGTGAGCTTTAGGATTCCAGTATTGTATCGGGTTCGTTCAACCAAGTTTAACCAATATGAAGGGGGCTTAAGCTTGCTTTAACCCTAGGTGTTAGATCTGTCTTTCTCTCATCCTATTATGTTATTCTTAGCTTTGTTAGAATGTGTTATTAAGAAAGTGATTTTGATATTATTATCCTTGACATTTATTAGGCACATACTCCCTCATCATCATCATCATCATATCAGCCACAGGACGTCCACTGCTGAACATAGGCCTCCCCCAAAGACTTCCAGAGCGATCGGTCGGTCGGTACTCCCTATGTATTTAGAATTCTCGTGTCTCGGTGTTAGTTGCCAAACTCCACCTAAACAGCTGAACCGATTTGTATGAAATTTTTTGTGTATATTCGTTAGGTCTGAGAATTGAACAACACCTATTTATTTAATAAATTAGGATTTCTTTCAGAAATGAAGACGTCGATTTTGATTTAACATTGTTATTTGTAACAGTGTATTTGCCACGTGAAAAATGTTGGTCTGTAAAGTCGGTTTTCGGTCGATAATTTTACGTGATAACGTCATAAGAAAACGATGAAAAAAATAAAAACAACTAACTATCCTCTTTCTTTCACATTTTTTTTCATCTTTTTCTTTTTCCTTTCCTTTATATAAATTGTCTTTTATTCGTCACCATAACACACGCCCAGATGAGCGATATTATTATTAAATACTCCGTTACCTTGACGCGTCTGGTCATATTACCATGACGCATGACGACACACAATATTACCGTGACACTTTTTTGTGAATGCAGATGTTCCTTCAATTTATTAGACGTTATCATGTTAATTAAACACAAAAAAACGAACTAAAATATCCTGTTTTAAATAAGTAAAAGTCGTTTTTCGTAGCCACTCGTAGCTTTTCGTAGTACAATGCCTACTACAAAATTCGTAGCGTAGCTAGTGTAGGTATTATAAATTAGTGTACTTCTTTGTTATTAACTATGTATTTTGATTATAAAATAAAATAAAAAACATGGTAAATATGCAGTTTTTAATAACTTTTAGTAGTTTTTCGTAGCTTTTCGTAGTACAATGCCTACTACAAAATTCGTAGCGTTGCTAGTGTAGGTATTACAAATTAATGAACTTCTTTGTTATTTACTATGTATTTTGATTACAAAATAAAATAAAAAACATGGTAAATTAAATATGCAGTTTCTAATAACTTTTAGTAGTTTTTCGTAGCTATTCGTAGCTTTTCGTAGTACAATGCCTACTACAACATTCGTAGCGTTGCTAGTGTAGGTATTATAAATTAATGAGCTTCTTTGTTATTTACTATGTATTTTGATTACAAAATAAAATAAAAAACATGGTAAATATGCCGTTTCTAATAACTTTTAGTAGTTTTTCGTAGCTATTCGTAGCTTTTCGTAGTACAATGCCAACTACGAAATTCGTAGCGTAGCTAGTGTAGATACCCTACTAATATTGTAAATGTGAAAGATTATGTTTGTATATTTATTACTAGCAGCGCCCCGCGGTTTCACCCGCGTAAGTCCCGATCCCGTGGGAATATCGGGTTAAAAAGTAGCCTATGTATTAATCCAGGTCTCCAGCTATCTAGATACCGAGTTTCATCGCAATCGCCCAGTAAGTTTTACTTGAAAGAGTAACAAACATACACACACACACAAACTTTCACATTTATAATATTAGTAGGGTGTTATTTTATTTTCCGAACAAATTTACGTATTCACATGCGGGAAGAGTGAATTCCAAAAAGTAGCTTTATGGATTATTTTTTATAATTAATTTAAATTTGTTTTAACTACACTATTGCATTGGAGAATCCTGTAATGGTAGATATAGTTTTTCTAATAAATAAATAAAAATAAAATTTAGTGCTGGTCAGGATTGTAAACGTTATGGTGGCAGTGGAGTTTGAGCGTCGATTGTACAGTCGGCTGCATAATAGCAGTCCCCGGTAGAGTTCGAATATCACTAATATTGTAATGTTTGCAAACAAATAATTTTTGTATGATTAATTGATGGGTTAGATGACTTTAAACTTCAACTAAAGCAGTTGCCTAGAATCTTGCTTTTGTTGAAAACATTCTTATGACAGCCGTTTTGGAGCTCTACGGTGGGTCTGCAATTATGCAGCCGGCCGTACATTAAACGCTGAAATTCTCCGATATACACCTACCTAACTCAGCAAGTATACAATAGAATTGCTCTAGCTCTATTGTAATTCCGTTACGGTACAATAATTCTTCACTGAAAGAGTAGGTATTTTGTACTTGGTTATTAGCTCATATGTGTAAATCCTACTAATATTATAAATGTGAAAGTTTGTGTGTATATATATGTTTGTTACTCCTTCACACTTAAACTACTGAACCGATTGCGATTAAATTCCGTATCTAGATAGCTGAAGACCTGGATTAACACATAAGCTAATTTTTATCCCGATATTCAAACGGGATTGGGAGTTACACAGGTTAAACTGCGGGGCGCAGCTAGTCTTCTAATAACTACCTATAATTTTATACAAAAGCTGTTGTCGCTTCGGACGCGTGGTAGTTTTGTTTTATATACCAAAATCTTCACTCTCAATCTATTAAAAAAAATTGCATCAAAATCCGTTGTATAGTTTTATATATCTAAGAATGCATAACACAAGTCCAGTTACATAGCTTGGGCCTAGATGGCGATGTGTGGAATGTCCTGCAATATTTATTTACTTTATTTATTTCGCCCTTGATGTCCTACACGTGATCCCAGGTGGTGCTAAATGAGCAGACAATCAAGCAGTGGTAGGTCTTCGACAACGGCTTCTAACATCACCCCCTGGACAAAGTCAGTCATGGTGCCAAACGTAAAAAAACTGAAATCGAAACCACAACGTCGCAGGCGGCTGCGCCACAATAATAAGTCGTCGTAAAAACCGGCACTCAGAATCACGAGCTAAATTTCCACTCGCGGAATTTGTACATTATGAGACTGTAACCCTGTAATAGCAGCTATATCTATACAAAAACACACCAATAGTTGTTTAGTAAAAGCTTTTCTATGTAAGAGAATTAGTCACGTAAAAATGGATCCCTCAGTTTTTGCTTTATCCCATGATTTATGCGGCGTATGGGAACAATTTGTAACAACAAAATGAGAGAATCTACTTTGTATTCGTTTTGTATCTTCATTGTGTTATGTGGAATGCATAGATTGTGGATTGGTGACCGTTCGACGTTCGATCAGATATCTTTAAGTTATATTGGAATAGAGGTAACATTAGAATCTATTCTTCTTTATCTTTATTAAACACTAGCTGCGCCCCGCGGTTTTACCCGCATAAGTCCCGATCCCGTAGGAATTTCGGGATAGGAATTAGCCTATGTGTTAATCCAGGTCTCCAGTTATCTACATACCGAGTTTCATCGCAATCGGTTTACTAGTTTTTGCGTGAAGGAGTAACAAACATACATACACACACAAACTTTCACATTTATAATATTAGTAGAACTAGCATCATTTTGCGGTTTTATCAACGTAGGTAACTTTCGATCTTGTAAGAATATCGGTTTTTTTTAAAGTATTATGACACTCCCAGATATTGTAGAAGTCGCAGATGTTTATTTAAAGCCCAGTTTATCTCAAAAAGCGTTGATTAACTAAAGTAAAAAAAATCTTTATTTAAATATGAATTTATGCACAAAAACAAGGGACACCCGGATGGAACGAAGTTTCTTTCGATTACTTTGTGAAGGAATTGTAATAAAATCAAAGTGTCACTACTATGGTCTTAATTTTTTCCGTCTAGCCGCCTTTCGCAACGCGCCATAAGGAACTTTGTTCCAACACACTGTGGTCGGAAAAATAATTGGACGTCATTGTATGCATAAACAGTTCACTCTATTTATGATTAAACTAACAGCGCTCCGCAATTGTTTCGAAACCTATTCGATACAAACAAAAAAAATCCTTTTTATAAATTAAGTACTTAAACCCAGATGAAAAACTTAAGAGGTGTCAAGGGACACCCGGATAGAATGAAGTTAATTTCGATTAAATCATTAGTGAAGGAATTGTATTTTTTTTAAGTTATAATTTTTTTTATAATTAACAAATACAAACTTAATCAGAAGGCTCAATTTTAGTAAACTGGCTTGCTTTCTATGAGAGAGAGACAGACAGAGAAACACGCGCACGCCGCACGGCTTACAACTATAGCAAAAAGTGTCGTTACAACTTTTGGTCTTAATTTTGCCCGTCTATCCCCCTTTCGCAACGCGCGATAAAGAACTTCGATCCAAAACTCTATTGATGTTAACTCTGTTTTAGTATAGATATTTCATCTCTTCAAAGTCGAGAGATTTTATTGTCGTTGCGCGAAGCGTTGGCAATAGGTGATGGGAGGCAGTGTTGACATTGGCAGTTTTCCGGTGATTTGAAATTCGAATGTTTTCTTTTTTTTGAATCGTAGTCGCGCTGTTTGTCATTCATAATCGTTAAGAGAGTTTTTGCCGCCAAGGGAAAGGCATCCACTTTGTGTTTTCTTTGAACTAATGCATTTGCTATAATGCTAATTGGAATAACTTTAGTGACATTTTTTTGAACTTAAGTTGATAAATAAATATTGCAGGACATTCCACACATCGCCATCTAGCCCCAAGCTAAGTACCTAGACTTCTGTCATAGGTGCTAGACAACGGATATACTACTTATATACTTTTCTTTTGTAACTATATACTTGTAAAACATAAAAACAACCAGACCGCAGACAAATATCTAAGCATAAGTCTAAGGCGGGAACCGAACCCGCAAACCATGTGTTTGTTAGCCCGGCATGGTAACCATTGTGCCACTTGGGCCGTCAAAAGAGTAAGAGTCAACACAATATACCTACAAGATATACGTATATATAAACGACTTTATTTACGTTGATTCTAAAAATAATCATTTTCTTCAGTTAAGATAAAAATAATATAAGTGACGAATCAAAAACATCCTTCTATTTTTTCATAAAGTCGATCAAAAAACCTCACGGCGAGGTTTCGTTTATATATGGATAACACAACAACAGACTCTTAACAAACTCACAAACTCATTTTTTACAAACCTTTCCCCTCCTTAAAATAGGAAAATTGAAAATCCCTGAAACACGTCATCATTTATTTACGATAAGAAGATATAATTCTAATTTTCAAGTTTCTACCTCTAAAAAAAACAAACCTTCATACAAACTTCCACCCCCCATTTGCCCCCCTTAGGGGTTGAATTTCGCAAAATCCCTTCTTAGTGAGCACCTACGTCATAAAAGGAACCCCCATGCAAAATTTGAGACACCTAGCACTTGTAGTTTCTGAGATTTCGTGATGAGTGAGTGAGTCAGTGATTTTCCCTTTTATATATATAGAATTCTAATTTTCAAGTTACTACCTCTAAAAAAAAAAAAACCTTCATACAAACTTCCACCCCCCATTTGCCCCCCTTAGGGGTTGAATTTCGCAAAATCCCTTCTTAGTGAGCATCTACGTCATAAAAGGAACCCCCATGCAAAATTTGAGACACCTAGCACTTGTAGTTTCTGAGATTTCGTGATGAGTCAGTGAGTCAGTGATTTTCCCTTTTATATATATAGATAGATTAGTAAAATAGGGAAAAAAGTTTATTTGTCGTACGTCCTCCTATCGAAATGCAAAAAAAAATAAAAATAAAATCGGTGACAACTGAACTAGGTAGGTATACAAAATACCCGATAGTTCCATTACTGTATTAATTTAATATTACAAACTAAACATTTACCCGCGAACTATTTCAAAACAATCCAAAATAAACAATGGTGCGATAGCATTATGCAATATGAAGTAAGGAAAACATAGATCGTTGAACGCGACCGAGTAACCAGACCAGGGGCCTTATTCTGCTATTTTGCGTTAATAGATTTATATCGAGACTCTGTTGATATTATATCGAGATTGTTACTTTATTGGGTATTCTGCTAAAGTTTTAATAACATCGCAATATAATCGCTATGGAGTCTCAATGGAATCGTAATAGATACGTCGCTGGTGTTGCCTAGCAACATGGTATACGTTGCTAAGCGATATACCGTTTTGACAACTATCGAGCTTCCATTGAGCCACGATTCTAGAGCAGAATACCAAAGTGAGTCAGTGGTGCATCAGTGGTGTTTCGATAGAATAGTTAACATCAGAAGAATACCAATTTGCCATGTAATGTCATATTTTTGACATTAAATGTCTATAACGATTCTATCGGCACTCTATTGAAACACAATTGTGTTAGCAGAATTAGGCTCCAGGAACTCGATTTTTGAATCGCTCCTGTGACTTAGCTTTGTAGTATACGCCTATAAGTCATGCTCGACTTCCAAGTCGCATGACACCAATTTTCTGTATTTTTTAATCGTTTGTCGTCGGTGTTGCCATTGCAATTAGAAATGTCAATTTTTTATTCGTTTTACGCTGAAAAATGAAAACCGGTTATTACCCAGGAACATCCGAAATAAACCCAAAATATATTTTTCAAATATCGTTTCCGAATATTTGACGTGATGTTTGACGTTTATTGTACCACTGGCTTGTAGGCGACGAGTGGTGACCCGTTAGGATCGAACGATTCAAAAATAGCGAATTTCCGATGTCGAACGAATAACAGTAGAATTCGAGCGATCGACGTGAGGCGAACGATTGAAATAGAGCCCCAGGACGAATGTTTTCGCAAAGAACTCACAGCCCTATGTGCCACAATCAGCCGTTTGCATTATGCATGAAACCATCCCGAGGCGACAGATGCTTGAGTGTAACTCACGTGATATTAATATTTGTTTGTCAGGTACTGCTGTTATGATGTTTGTACACCGTATCAGAAATCGGTTAGGCCAGTTGCACTGTACTTCTTCCAACAGGAACTATAAGGGATGAATCGTGTGCGTGACCCTGACGGGGCACAGATTTGAAAAGTTATACACATTTTTATGAAACAATTGGCACAATAGTCACTGTGCAAGCACATAAAGAAAATGTACGAATAAAACGGTCTTGTTAATTAGGTATAGTTTAATTAATCCAAAAAACGAGCAATGAAAATTTTACATGAGTTTTTTTGACCATTTCTAGAGAGGTTATATTATATAGTTAACAAGGCAATGACATTTAGGGTTATTATGTTTTTCTTTGTTCGAATCGGCTTCGTGCGTCTTCTATAAGGCCAGGCGCCGACAGTCACCATGCCGGACTGACAAACACAGGGTTGCAGTTTCGATTTCCTCGTCAGACAAGTATTTATGCTTAGATCTGTGGTCTAGTTGTTTCTATGTAATATAAGTATATATTTACAAAAGAAAAGTATACAAGTAGTATATCCGTTGTCTAGCACCCATAACACAAGTCTAGTTACTTAGCTTGGGGATAGATAGCGATGTGTGAAATGTCCTGCATATTTATTATTTAATTTTTATTACACCTTGCATGATCCGACGGGACACGGTAGTAGAATAGGTATTTTTCTAAAAAAAGTGTGACACATCATATGCCACATCGTCTACCGTCAGATAGGTGTGATAGTAGTCATCCGCTGAACTGTCATTTGTAAAAAAAAATAAAATATATGACAGATAAAAAAGTAATGAGAACTACTTTTGTTTGAACAAGACGTATTTTACGTTTCTACTGCGGCCGTGTCCCTGATTTTTTTCTAAGCTGTTTGATCAATAGGATTCCTACATCACAGTCTATAGTGAGCAGGAGCCTTTATCGTGATAAAAATATTATCACCTTCGCTGAAGCACAATTTCCTTGCCCGTCTCACTTCAATTGATTGACATAGCTTTCTTTACGTTTTTCACTGTAGTAAGTTTTACTTGAAAATGGAAATATTATTTTTTAAAATTCATTTATTTTAGACTAGCTTTTGCCCGCGACTTCGTCCTTCGTCCGTAAATCCTTTAATATCGGATGCCTACGTCATACAAAGAACACACCCTCCAAGTTTCAGGTCTCTACGATCGGCGGTTTATCCGTCAGTCAGTCAGGACAAATAATTTTATATGTATAGATTAAATCTATATATATATAAAAATGAATTGGTGTTCATTAGTCTCACTAAAAATCGAGAACGGCTGAACGGATTTATCTTATCTTAGTCTTGAAATGTTCGTGGAGGTCTAGGGAAGGTTTAAAAGACGAGAAAAAATCGAATAATTTCCGTGAAAACCCTAAAAACAGCCCTTTTCTATTTCCCATACAAACGTTTTCTAGAGTCAATTCCTACAGGATCGGGACTTACGCGGGTGAAACCGCGGGGCGCAGCTAGTTACATTATACAATTCAAATATAAATTAATGCATATGCAAGTTTGTCATTACTAAACTAGCTCCTAACTAAACAAAGTCAGAAATACTCCGTATTATATTTTATGTAAATTTTACATAATATACTTTTGTTTATTTTTAATAATCAAGAAATTTAAACGGTTTCGGGGTATAGGCTATCAGGGGTAACTAATTTTTACTTTAAATTCTCGCAAGTCATTAATTTTGTTATTTTACATTTCCGATAATTCCACGGAATCGAGAAATTACGGGGTCTATTTCAAAATACGCTAAGAAATATGTCATATCAATATCTATTTTAATAAGAGAGGTTAGCATCGCCATTTAGCGTGGCAATGTTTCTAGCATTATGGGAACCTTTACGCCGGGTACGATGAGGGGCGGGTTATTTGACTAACTGGTCACTTCATTTTTTGTATTTATAATGTTAAATATGTATGTCTTTTTATTTTATTCATTTATTATTTATGTATTTTCAATTTGATGTATTTAATTTGTATGGAATTAATTCTGAAATAAAATGTTAAAGTACTTTTTAATAACTTTTTCTACTAATTATTCTATAAAAACTTATACACATATATAAAATTCTCGCAAATATCGCGGTATTAGTTGCTAAACTCTACCTAAACGGCTGAACCGATTTGTATGATTTTTGTGTACATTCGTTAGGTCTGATAGAATCGAACGCTATTCAATTTTTGACGTGATAATGTGTAATAAATTGATGAAACACCTGCATACACTACCATTTATATTAATTGAATTAGACAAAAAAAAACAATTGGATATGACGTTATCGTGTAAAATTTTCGTCCGTAAGCTAACTTTACAAAAAAAACAAATGTTTTTTTTGTAAAGTTAGCTTACGGATGTGTATAAGTTTTTATAGAATAATTAGTAGAAAAAGTTATTAAAAAGTACTTTAACATTTTATTTCAGAATTAATTCCATACAAATTAAATACATCAAATTGAAAATACATAAATAATAAATGAATAAAATAAAAAGACATACATATTTAACATTATAAATACAAAAAATGAAGTGACCAGTTAGTCAAATAACCCGCCCCTCATCGTACCCGGCGTAAAGGTTCCCATAATGCTAGAAACATTGCCACGCTAAATGGCGATGCTAACCTCTCTTATTAAAATAGATATTGATATGACATATTTCTTAGCGTATTTTGAAATAGACCCCGTAATTTCTCGATTCCGTGGAATTATCGGAAATGTAAAATAACAAAATTAATGACTTGCGAGAATTTAAAGTAAAAATTAGTTACCCCTGATAGCCTATACCCCGAAACCGTTTAAATTTCTTGATTATTAAAAATAAACAAAAGTATATTATGTAAAATTTACATAAAATATAATACGGAGTATTTCTGACTTTGTTTAGTTAGGAGCTAGTTTAGTAATGACAAACTTGCATATGCATTAATTTATATTTGAATTGTATAATGTAACTAGCTGCGCCCCGCGGTTTCACCCGCGTAAGTCCCGATCCTGTAGGAATTGACTCTAGAAAACGTTTGTATGGGAAATAGAAAAGGGCTGTTTTTAGGGTTTTCACGGAAATTATTCGATTTTTTCTCGTCTTTTAAACCTTCCCTAGACCTCCACGAACATTTCAAGACTAAGATAAGATAAATCCGTTCAGCCGTTCTCGATTTTTAGTGAGACTAATGAACACCAATTCATTTTTATATATATATAGATTTAATCTATACATATAAAATTATTTGTCCTGACTGACTGACGGATAAACCGCCGATCGTAGAGACCTGAAACTTGGAGGGTGTGTTCTTTGTATGACGTAGGCATCCGATATTAAAGGATTTACGGACGAAGGACAAAGTCGCGGGCAAAAGCTAGTCTAAAATAAATGAATTTTAAAAAATAATATTTCCATTTTCAAGTAAAACTTACTACAGTGAAAAACGTAAAGAAAGCTATGTCAAGCAATTGAAGTGAGACGGGCAAGGAAATTGTGCTTCAGCGAAGGTGATAATATTTTTATCACGATAAAGGCTCCTGCTCACTATAGGCTGTGATGTAGGAATCCTATTGATCAAACAGCTTAGAAAAAAATCAGGGACACGGCCGCAGTAGAAACGTAAAATACGTCTTGTTCAAACAAAAGTAGTTCTCATTACTTTTTTATCTGTCATATATTTTTTTTTTTTTTACAAATGACAGTTCAGCGGATGACTACTATCACACCTATCTGACGGTAGACGATGTGGCATATGATGTGTCACACTTTTTTTAGAAAAATACCTATTCTACTACCGTGTCCCGTCGGATCATGCAAGGTGTAATAAAAATTAAATAATAAATATGCAGGACGTTAAAGTACTTTTTAATAACTTTTTCTACTAATTATTCTATAAAAACTTATACACATATATAAAATTCTCGCAAATATCGCGGTATTAGTTGCTAAACTCTACCTAAACGGCTGAACCGATTTGTATGATTTTTGTGTACATTCGTTAGGTCTGATAGAATCGAACGCTATTCAATTTTTGACGTGATAATGTGTAATAAATTGATGAAACACCTGCATACACTACCATTTATATTAATTGAATTAGACAAAAAAAAACAATTGGATATGACGTTATCGTGTAAAATTTTCGTCCGTAAGCTAACTTTACAAAAAAAACATTTGTTTTTTTCCTTTATATTTTTTTTGTAACTGGCAAAACAACGTTTGACGGGCAGCTAAATTAATAAATTGTACCAATATGATAGATGAAGCATCTTATGTCACATTTGTTACGAATTGATAATTTACTATACAAAATTTTGAACCAACTGCTAGCAAATCACTAATTGTACAAATTTAGATGCTCCCGTAATCTAGTAATAATCTATATATATCTTTTATCGTTAAAATTAGAGTCTAGTCAGACCTATCAACACATTGTCAATTTGGATAAAGTGCGAAACGTATAAAATAGAGCTGTCAGTGTCAATTTTAAAAATTGGCTGCGCATTGAACTATCGGCTGATATCCAAGCCAATCAATTTATTGAACATACAAATGCTTTTAAGTAATAGGGAACTGTTTGGTTATAGTTAGATTTCTTAGGTTTTATTTGTCTTTAAAAATTTAAATGTGAATTGACGTCTATCGTACTAAGATAAGTGAGTAGAGTAGGTATAAATAAATAATAAATAAATAAATATTACAGGACATTCTACACATCGCCATCTAGCCCCAAGTTAAGTAACTAGACTTGTGTTATGGGTGCGAGGCAACGGATATACTATTTACACACTTTTCTTTTGTAAATATATACTCATAATAAATTTTGACGTGACATAAATGCCAAATTAATTGTCACCTAGTAAGATTAGTCTAAAATGTCGTACGTCAACAGCTTGTTTCAACCGTAGAATGCGCGTAAGTGAAGTAGACGTCCAGTTCAAGTAAGGATTACGCTTAGCTTCATTTTACGGCAATACTGATTATTGTTTGCGTGCACGTGACGTATGCGTCAACTGGACGTTCACTCGACTAATGCGTCATAAGTTACGGCGATCTGGGGGCTGGACTGACCTAACATAGAGAGAGAATAAAAGGAAGAAGAGTGAGTATAAATTAGTTATAACTGTAGAAAACAAGATGATGCTACCGAATAATGCCATATTTCTATAGTTAGAGAGTCGGTGACAGTAAATGCTCCTTATCAGGTAAGATCCAATATGAGACTTATATCATCAATGAGAAAAGTACATTTAAACAAAGACTGCCTAAGGGCGTGTCAAAATACAAGTCTTGTCAGCTTTGATAAGGAAGGGCCAGATCTACATGTGTTGCGGTTTGACGAGGTACGCCTGGAAAATTACAAGCTCAGAAGATATGTATAGTTAATTATTGAGGGTGAAGGGTACAAAGCAAAGTGACCACAAAATGATTTTTTCTAGGAATTGCTCTTAAACTTACGTAGATTCAATTTAGTTTTCTAAGAATTAAAACCATTAGAATCCCTTTGTAAATTAGAAGTATAAAGTTCCCTAAAAAGGATAGGTAAGTACTTAACCCTTTTTAGTATCGAGCTTATTTAATTTAAAAACGTCTATTTGAATTAAACAGCCTGACGTGTGACGAAATCTAATTAAATTTAGAACCCCTTTGAAATCAAATCCGTCGATCGTAACTTTACAAAAACAAAGGCGAATCAAATTCACGTAATGTCAGACGGTATCAGAACCAACTTACCCTTTTAAGTGGATAAAATTGGAACTAAAAATCTTTCTTAACAATTTGTGATTATGCGTAGACGCTAGCGCCGCTATCGGCTGTATAGATTAAACCGGTTCGGTAACAGTACAAAAGTCCTCACTCCTGATTAGACAGGTAATTAATTTAGGGCCAGTGATTGATGAGACGTCTAACTGATGAACCGGTTCATCAGGGAATTGCATCGGATACATGGTGTCCAGTAATACGTGCAATAAATCAAATTTTAGAGGGAAATCAGACTGAAAATGTTTCCATAGGCAGACCGTTCGCATGAAGGCTGACGTTTATGTGAAACTACCAGCGCTTCGCTGTTTCACTCGCGTAGCTCCCGATTCTGTGGGAATATCGGGATAAAAAGTAGCCTATGTTATTCCTAATGAATCAATGTATCCTCATACCAAGTTTCATCAAAATCTGTTTCGGAGTCTATTTGTTACAAACAAAAATATTAAAAAATCTTTCCTCTGTATAATATTATACAATGTGTTTCGTTGAAGGAGTTTAATACCAAAGGAGGTTATTCTAGAAGCCTAGGCTAACAACTTTAGTTCTACGACTTTTGAAAATTCGAATGTTTCGTTCGAAAATTTTGTATGTAACAGCTGATTTTCAAGTAAGAATTATCGAAAAAAAAGTTCATATTTCCAAAAGTCGTAGAATAAAATAAAAAATAAATAAATATTAATAAATACATATTTCAGGACATTCTACACATCGCCATCTAGCCCCAAGCTAAGTAACTAGACTTGTGTTATGGGTGCTAGATAACGGATATACTACTTATATACTTTTCTTTTGTAAATATATACTTATAATACAAAGAAACAACCAGACCACAGACAAATATCTAAGCATAAATACTTGTCTGAGGCGGAAATCGAACCCGCAACCCTGTGTTTGGCAGTCCGGCATGGTGACCATTATGCCAACTAGGTCGCCAAACAATAAAAGTTGTTCGCTGAAACACATTGTATAGTGTAGATGTAAAAAAAATCGGTCGATAGAAAAGTCTGCAGTATGTTTCTGCTCTTATTTGTTAGTATTTGATCGTCGTCAACAGTTTGGAAACTAATTATTTTGGTATTGATATTGACAACTAGGAGTAATTAGTATTGGTTATTTTAGCTAAAATTTCAAAGAGAATAATTGATTAATGAAATTAATATAATATGGTATCGGGAACTAGGCTCGTGAAACCGCGGGTCTGAGCTAGTATTAATACATTACGATACAAGTGTTATAAATTGAGACGGTTTATGACGCACGAGCGGAACGCGAGCGTGTTAAAAAGCCGATATGCAATAATCAATAATCCACACGCGTATCGTACGACGTTTTTTTTCACAGTTGTGAGTAAAAGAATATACCTACATGTTAAGATAATAAAAAAATATTTGTGTTTAAGGCGACAATCAATTTTTGTAACAATGGTTGCAGTGCTTTTTGCGTCAAGTCTTTTTAACATTCGAACTGTTTTTGCTGGCAAAACGTTTTAAAGTTATTTCTAGTTGTAAGTACTTTGTTAGAATTAATTTTGTGTTTTCTTTTTATGGTGCAATAAAGTGTTTATCTATCTATCTCTATAAAAATAATTATGGCATGGCAATACTTGAGCATATGATAAAATTCTCCATTTTTGTAGATCACAATTAAATTGATAGTATTTTGTGGAAAAAATATACATTTGAAGTCACGTGTTTTTCATTTACTACATCAACACATATAGGAAATGTAACAACCGAACCTAATAATAAATAAATAAATAATAGTATATTATGCAACTAGTGAATAAAGGACGGATTTAAAGCGAGGGCCATAGATGAATCACGAGCAAGCGAAGGATTCTAACAACTAAATCCGTACTTTATTCAAGAGTTGCATACTTTACTTTATACCATGACTACGAGAAATAGAAAACAAAACGTGTGGCGGGACCGAACGACAGACAGACGAACAGACAGACAGACACATACAGACAGACACATACAGACAGACAGACACATACAGAGAGACACAGACAGACAGTATTTTTTGCGCAAGGAGGTTTGTATAACCATTGAGATGAATGTCGAATATACGAACACTAAAACAGTGATTAAAAGGCCTTTTAGAGCCTAAATAATAAAGAAAAATAATAAAAAAATAATAAAAAAAAATAAAGACTAAGCTTTTTAGAGTGGGTATGGTATAAAATAATTTTTTTATCACAGTTGCTCATAATAAAGTGGATCTTATTCAACCGCTTTTAGGCTCATAATCCAACGACGCCACTAGTGTGTTATAAATTATCCTGATAAGTTAAATTGGTATCTTACTACTAATTACATGTTAGGTAGATGAAACATTCTATTGTTTTGATGGATAAAATAAAGTAGGGACCAAAAAAGAGGTTTTACTCCAGCAATAAAGGTTGTCTATAAAGTCGGTTTACGAACGATAATTTTACGTGGTAACGTCTTAAAAAATGATTAAAAATTTAGTGTTGTTTTTTCTTTACTTAAATATACAATTGTATATAGACCACTTGAAATCGTCTTAAAAACTAAGTTAGGATGTGTGCCTTCGGAACGCGCCCACCAATGAGAAGAAGGCACAAGAAACTCATGGGGTTTTTTTTTAAGTGATCACGCTCACAAAGGTCAATATTACAAATATTGAAAGTATTATTTGAAATGGAGCAACTAAAGTCACGTCCATGGGTTGTTATCATTAAGGTAAGACGAAGTATCATAGTACGCCTTACTGCACAATTTATGCTTTATAAAAGTTTTGAACCTGGTAATGGACATGTCATATACATCTTTGGGTAATTTATTATAATAGAGCACACATGTACTATTAAACGACCTGTTTATTTTCCGGAGCCTACTACCGGGCACGGTCAGTTCATTCTTATTTCTTAAGTCGAAATTATGAATATCGCTATTTTTACGAAAAAATTCAGGATTTTTGTGAACGTATAGCAAGTTTTCGTAAATATATTGTGAATAGAGCGTTAATATATTTATCTCTTTAAATTTTTCTCTAAGTGATTCCCTGGGGCCCATTTTGTAGATAGCTCGGACAACTCTCTTTTGCAATATGAAAATAGTATCAATATCTGCAGCACACCCCCACAGCAGAATGCCATAAGTCATGACACTGTGGAAGTAGCTGAAATAGACTAGGCGAGCAGTCTCAATGTCCGTGTATTCGCGAATTTTCTTAACGGCGTAAGCGGCAGAACTAAGTCTATTGGACAGTGCTTCCACATGCGGGCCCCACTGAAGCTTAGAATCTAAAGTTATACCCAAAAAGACAGCCTTACTGACTAATTCAACTTCCTCATCATTAATTTTTACAGCATTTTTGACTTGTTTTACATTTGGAAGTGTGAACCGAATTAATTTAGTTTTGGATCCATTCAGTAATAAATTATTGGAATTGAACCAATCAACTATTCTAGAGAGAGCATTGTTCACATCGTCAACGTTCGACTGACGCCTTTTAACCTTGAACACCAAGGAGGTGTCATCTGCGAACAACACTATCCCATGGTTGTCCCTTACAAGGTAAGGTAAGTCATTTATATAAACTAAGAACAGGAAAGGTCCTAATATGGATCCTTGAGGAACCCCCATTGCTATCGCAGATCCGGGGGATCGTTTTCCGTTAACATCAACACTCTGGACTCTACCGCTCAGATAAGAAGAGATAAGATCCAGGGCGCCGTCTCCAATACCGTAGTGGTGTAGCTTCATGATCAATGTACTATGTTGAACGCAATCAAATGCCTTGGATAAGTCACAGAATATGCCATACGCATCATGCGACTCCTCCCAAGCATCAAATATGTTTTTAATTAACGCTATACCCGCATCAGTGGTCGAGCGCCCCCTACTAAAGCCGAACTGTTTATTATGTAAGATATTATTATCATGAAAATGTTTAACTAGTTGTTTTAAAATAAGTTTTTCAAAAATTTTACTAAGCGTGGGTAGTACTGATATTGGTCTAAAATTGGAGGGGTCTGAGGTACTACCGGATTTAAACAGGGGAATTACTTTACTCAATTTCATTAAATCAGGAAACACACCACAATCTATACATCTATTAAATACAATGACAAGTTCCGGTACAAGCAATTCAATAACTGATTTAACAATCGGAACGGAGATCCCCCATAGATCTTTAGTTTTCTTAAGATTTATTTGCTTAAGCACTACAATAATGTCATGATTTTTAACATATTGGAATTGAAATATTTCTTTCTTTTCCTTACCGCCTCGATGAAATGATCAATTTACCACACTTGTATAGCAATGTATTATTATTTACCAAGAAACCTTACAATAATTATTACATCACAGATCCGCCACACTAGGCAAAGCCTGTCAAACAGTATTTAGGTTTTTACAGTAATATATAATATTTAAATATTAAATTGCACAGTATAATTCTATAAATGGAAGTTAAAAAGAGTCCTGTCTATGAACAGCACAGGAGCGTGTTTTTATCTTAAGTTTTGCTTCTCTCATCTATTGTGGAGACTGTGGAAGAGGACCTCCTTGCAAACAACTTATTTTTGTGCGATGTTGCCATTTATCTTTCAATCTCTGTAAAGATAACGTAGACGATTCTTAGTTATACGATTCTTTGAAATATAGCGCGAATATAGTCAAGATCTAGTCCCAACTGACTCATCAACCTTTAACTTCCCAAAGAACCTTTTAAAAATATTATCGTACTCGTTATAGTACGGTCGGAGTGGGTCACGTTCGTCCAATAAACATTACTTAAGTGCACAAACGAGCGTTAATGCGTTTGACCCGGCTAAGTGGCCTCTAGATACTCGTACGTACTTGGCGAATTAACCATTTTGTTTATACTGTATTACAATTGTTCTGAGCTGGAGTTAAGTAAGAGTCGCTTAGTGGTTTTCGCTTACTCCGTATTGCAGTCAGTAAAGGTACCCGGCGCTCTCTCCATACAAACGTAGTCGACTGTTTCCTCTCTGGATAATAATACTAGCACAAATCTGTCTTGATTTTTCTTCAAATATTTATAATATTGACCTTTGTGGGCATGATCACCGAAAAGAAAAATCCCATGAGTGTCTAGTGCCTTCTTCTCATTGGTGAACGCGTTCCGAAAGCACACATCCTAACTGAATTTTTAAGATGTTTCAAAGTAATGCATGATTACTATTGCATATTTCTTTGACTTTTGTCTTTAGTAGTGACTAGCGTTTCGCTCGGGCTCCACACAGCTATATTATACATGTATTATACATATAAACCTTCCTCTTAAATCACTTTATCTATTTTAAAAACCGAATCAAAATCCGATGCGTAATTTAAAGATCTAAGCATATATATAGGGACAGACGGCGGAAAGTGTCTTTGTTTTTAATCGACTTCAAACAAGGAGGAGGTTCTCAATTCGTCGCGTATATATTTTTATTTTTTTTATGTATGTTCGACAATTACTCTAAAACGCTTGAACCGATTTGGAAAATTCTTTTTTATAATATGAAATGATTTGTGAAAGGAAGTAGATCGAGAGAAAGCATCTTTGGGTCGCACGACTAATCATCCCCGTTTATACGAACCCTACAAAACGATTCCCCACGATTTCATTAATACGATGATTGATTCATACATGAGAGATAACATAGATATTGTTTGGATTGTGATAGCAATTGATTGGTATGGAGGACAAATTATGTCAATCTGTTAATATTGTAATCTCTATGAACAAATGGACAGATTAATGGTTTACCCAGACAATCGATAAGTCTGTAAATTCTTGACTAGCATTACTGAAATAAAAGCAAATTAAATTGAATTTTATTGATATATTTTACATTAGATTACTAGTCTATTCTATTTATACTAATACTAGCTGCGCCCCGCGGTTTACTCGCGTAAATCCCTATCCGGTGAGAATATCGGAATAAAAAGTAGCCTATGTGTTAATCCAGGTGTCAAGTTAGCTAGATACCGAGTTACATCGCAATCGGTCTAGTAATTTTTGCGTGAAGAAGTAACAAACATACATACATACATACACACACACAAACTTTGACATTTATAATATTACTAGCTGCGCCCCGCGGTTTCACCCGCGTAAGTTCCGATCCCTTGGGAATATCGGGATAAAAAGTAGACTATGTCTTAATCCATGTCTCCAGCTATCTAGTTATCGAGTTTCATAGCAATCGGTCCAGTAGATTTTGCGTGAAGGAGTAACAAACACACAAACTTTCACATTTATAATATTAGTAGGATATTAGTAAGATTATAAATATGAAAGTTTGTGTTACTATATGAGTTTGTTTGTTACTCCTTCACACAAAAACTAATATATCGATTGCAATGAAACTCAATATGTAAATAGCTGGATTGAAGGTGCTTTTGTAGTTTGTAGCGTTTAGATTTTAGTAGTTTGTATTAGTGTTATTGCATTTTGGACGAACATGTCTCAACCCGTGCAGACTTCGGCTACTGCGGGCGATGTCCCTGTTCCTTGCTCTCAGGGGGATTCATTTAAGTGTCCCCTCTGTCCTCTGCCACGATATTTTAAAACCAATACTGGCTTAAAGATTCATTTAAGTAAGATTCACAACAACGTGAGGTCTAGTCCGCGTAGGAATATTGAACCACAGGCTCCGGTTGCCCAGCCGGTCGAGGAGCCCCGGGATCCATTGTGGGTTCTGCTGTGTAACCAAAAACTGGGGGTGCCTGTGGTGAAGCGAATCCCGCGGAGCGCTCGTGCCAGTGTCGCTTCGGCTCTTAAGGCGACTATCGATCGTGTGATTTCCTTAAATTGCGAGCAGAGCTGGAGGGATTTGTTCACTTTTGCGTATCGAGTATTGCACGTCAATAGAGATGACAGGTCTAAAATATCTTTGACCCAAAAAATTAAAAATAATTGTAGGGATTTATCGTCTTCGCAGAATTCTTGTACCAATCCGTCTTCTGATCGTTATAAGCCTTTTAATGTTTTTAAGAAAGTGGAATCAAAGGTTGGTGAGGGCGATCTGTGGGGGGCCAGTCAACTTTTATTTTCTCATGATGCTTTGGCTCCGGATGATGATAGTACACTTCAGGCACTGCAGGATAAGCATCCGCCTCCGTCTTGTACTACCCTGTTTCCGGATGAACCTTCTCCAGGGGATGTGGGGCCCATTGTCACACATGATTTGGTTTTATCCGCCATTATGTCTTTTAAGCTGGGTTCTAGTGGTGGTTTAGATGGCTTGACCCCGCAGCACGTCAGGGATTTAGTGTGCTTGTCGGCTGGAGATGTGAGCAGGGATCTACTGTTGAGCATGGTCGCTCTTGTTGACCTCATGCTGAGTGGTAAGGTGTTCGAGGGCGTTCTGGAGGTGCTGTATGGGGCATGGGTCCAGGCATCCCTTCCAGTTCGTTTCGGAGGTATTGGTGTGCGGTTGGTGTCGTCGGTGGCTCTACCAGCATTTTTGGTATCTGCTCACGGCTGTGCTGACCTGTTTAGTGAGATTGTAAGTCCGTCGTTGGGCTCGGCCGAGGTCGCTTATTTCTCAGAGGCCAAATGTGAATGGGCGGCAATGTGCCCAGCAACGCCTACTGTCTTGTCATCTCAGAGGCTTTGGGACGAGCTTTTGTGTGAGAGGCTGCAACGGGACCTTATAGATTCAAGCGTTGACTTTTCTGAGCGGGCTTGCCTTTTGGCGTCGTTTCAGCGTGAGTCGGGCCTGTGGTTGAATGCTATCCCATCGCCGCACATTGGGACTTTCATGGATGACGTTTCCCTAGCCTTGGCTATTGGTCTGCGGCTGGGCGTTGTTACAGTGCAGCCGCATTTGTGCCATTGTGGGTGCCCGGTGGATGGGTTGGGACATCACGGTCTTTCTTGTCGGCGGAGTGCTGGACTCATCCCTCGCCATGCCGCTTTGAATGACGTGATCCGTCGCGCCCTTGCCTCGGCGAACATTCCGGCAGTGTTAGAACCAAACGGTATTGTTCGCTCTGATGGCAAGAGGCCCGACGGCTTAACGCTCATTCCTTGGAGGCATGGGATGTCGTTGGTGTGGGATGCCACCTGTGTGGACACTCTGGCGGCTTCCCATATTCCGGCAACGTCGGGTCGAGCTGGTGCGGCGGCTGCGAGCGCGGAGTCCCTTAAGTCTCGCAAGTATTTGGAGCTGGCGAATCGTTTCATGTTCGTCCCGATAGGGGTGGAGACTTTGGGGTCTTGGGGTCCTGAAGCCTCTGCTTTTTTTAGGGACCTCGGCGCGCGTCTTGTCGAGGTGTCTGGTGATCGGAGGGCTGGTAGCTTTTTCGCTCAAAGGGTCAGTCTGGCCATTCAGAGGGGAAATGTTGCCAGCCTTCTGGGAACGATGCCTCGGGGAGACGCGCTTGAGGATGTCTTTTATTTGTAATTTTATTTTATTTTCGTTTTCTGTTTGTATATTTTAATTTTGTAATTGTAATTGTAATTTTGTTTTAATTGTAAGTAAATAAATTATATTATGAAAAATAATAGCTGGAGACTTAGATTAACACATAGGCTACTTTTTATCCCGATACTTCCACGAAATCGGGACTTACGCGGGGGTATGTAGTGTTAGTATTTTATAATGGAACATATTTCAACGACGCCGCTCTTTCCTTTACAAATGGTGTCACTAATACAAATTTTTGCTTGTCCTCATGGCATGCCTCTTTGAGAGGGCAGGAGGGCGATGCACATTGCATTTTGTGTTTTGGCACTAGGCTCGGAACTAAAAACTAAATATTAATTCTTCTATTATATCAGATATGGAGTTCCGAAAAGTAACGCCGAATTCAATCAACTGTAATATTAATTTATATAATCAATTTATCATGAATTTGTATGCCACATAGCAAAGCACAGTGGAACATCGTCTACTTAATATAGGTCCCAGTCTATACATAGGTATAATAAATTGACAAATAAATCTTTTAATTTAACAAAGCTAAGAGGAAAGGGTACCAGGGACTCTCTCCATACAAACGTAGTCGACTGTTTTCTCCCTGGATAATGACAATAGAGCAAATATTTTTGTTGCATCAAACTCATAACTGCCATGATCAATATGAATTTCTATGATACTTAGACAATGAAAAAAAAAAACCAAAACATAGGGGGGCATAGTCATGACAGTTAAAGGTTTTAAGGCACAAAAATATTTGTGCTAGTGTCATTATCCAGGGTGGAAACAGTCGACTACGTTTGTATGGAGAAAGCGCCGGTACCCTTTCACCTTAAACTGCTTTATACATTTGGAATCACACAATTCGTATAAAATTACTAAGAAGCATCTTTAAAATTAGATAAAATAGCAGCACTCTGCGGTTTCACCCGCGTAACTCCCGATCCCGTGAGAATATCGGGATAAAAAGTAGCCTATAGAATTCCTCGATAAATGGACTATCCAAAACAAAATTATTTTTTCAATTCGAACCAGTAGTTCTTGAGATTAGCGCGTTCAAAGAAACAAACAAACTCTTCAGCTTTATAATATTAGTATAGATTATACAGTCGGCGCGCTATCGCCAGACCTAAAAGCCTTCAGTTTGTATCTTCACCCCTAACCGAAATGTTGTTACATTTATTACAATCATATGTGATGTGATCAGTAATTTAGATAACTAATTTGAAACCATGCTCATATTGGTTCGCAGTAAGCACGTTGATTGCTGAATACTGATGCTAATGGATTCTGATATTGACTAGCTATATGCCTACAGGTACGTTGCATGTTTTTTTTCCTATTAATTATGGCTTCGCATGGCTTGTGCATTTAGCCAGTGTCAAGTTATATTTTGCATCAAATTATGACCCGATTTTTCATAAATCGGGCCTAAAATGTTTCAAAACAGTCAGTCGTCATAGTCTGTCAAGTCAGGGGCTATAGTAAAGCGGTGGCAAGTTTACCATCACCTTAATAGGAGATTTGGAGGCAACGAGAAAACTTCATGTTTGACACTGATTTTTACTTTCACTACACTTGTGAACTTTCACAGAACTAAATTGAATAACATTCCACCCGAATTATAAAATTCAACTCGGGTTACAATTTCTGATTCTTTGGGAATCCTAAAAAAACCATTTTTATTTTGCAATTATTACTGGACCCCGACCTCGACATTACCGAGCATCCTCGGCGATATCGAGGTCGGCCGTAAAAACGCTAGTGAGACAATCTCGATCGCTTTGAGCCAAACTGCCCCCCTTAGACAAAATTGCTTTCTATTAGCGATGTGGCCAATCGATAGATTTAAATGTATGAAATTGACATATTAATAAACCATTGTATAAAATTAGCATAAGATGAAATTTATCCACCATTTTCCACACACCGCCATCTAGCCCCAAGCTAAGTAACTAGTCTTGTTGCTAGACAACGGATATACTTTTTTTTGTAAATATATACTTATAAAACAACCAGACCACAGACAAATATCCAAGCATAAATACTTGCCTGAGGCGGGAATCGAACCCGCAATCCTGTGTTTGGCAGTCCGGCATGGTGACTATTGTGCCAACTGGGTCGAAAGTTATTATACCCCTTCGTTTTTGCGTAACACCGGGTTCACCTATAGTTCAATTGGCGTAGTCTCAGTAGTTTGGTTGTTAGTCCAGTTACTAAGCTAGAAACTCGTTTTCACCTACAAGTTCTAAAAGTTGTCTCAAAAGTTTCATGAAACGTTAGAATAGAATAGAAATAAGTTTATTCATGCCAGAAAAAAAAGACACATAAACACAAAATAAGTTAAAATACTTAACTATACATACAATTAAATCAAAAACCTGTGCATATGTATACAATTTTGCTCAAGCTCAAGCTCAGCTAATATGCTACAGATGACTGTAGCGCTGATGATTCATGAATCTGATGATTCATGAATCTTATAAATTTATATTACACCGTGCATTTTCCGTGTCCCGTCCTTGCCCGGACGATGACCGTCTACTCCATGGATCTACCCCGTCCCCTTGGTGACTGAACCCCTAAACATGCAGCACGGGCTGGGACCGCTCCGGACTCGACCCGGCCCGGACACAGCCCAGTCTAATTAGAATCATCCAGGAGACGCATTCACTGAACAATCACCTGAAGATTTACAACCCCACGGAACTGGTTGGTTTGTGCTCACTATATTATTCATCCAGAATAATTTAATCATTTCTTGTGCATTTCATATTTATAAACCCAGCAAGCTTTTCTGACGCAAAATGAAAATAAGATGGGGTACTTAACTGTCACCCTCTTTTGACACAAAATATAAAAAAAGTTCTACAATGAATAACAAAGACTAAGCGCACCAATAATTCTAAAATAATGAGCAAATTTCCTTTCCACATAAAATATAATAAATTACTTATTCAAAAAACTTTTGTCAGAGTTGCAAAAATTATATTCCATCTTTCTGGGCCCCGCGGTTTTCCCCGCGTTACTTCCGATCCCTTGGAAAAAAAATGTATAAACAAGTATGTGTTACGGAAAGCGCAGCGCGGGACGGCCTCCGACTAGATGGACGAACGACTTAATTAAGGTCGCGGGAAGTCGTTGGACGCAGAGAGCATGCGAACGATCGCTCTGGAAGTCTTTGGGGGAGGTCTATGTTCAGCAGTGGATGTCCTGTAGCTGATATGATGATATGTTATTTCCGGTATCAGGATAAAATTAGTTTATATCTACCCATGAATTGTGTGTGATTGTGATAGTGGTCAAACGCTGACCTATCCTACTTCCTACTAATATTATAAATGTGAAAGTTTGTGTGAGTGTGTGTGTGTGTATGTTTGTTACTCCTTCACGCTAAAACTATCAAACCGATTGCAATGAAATTCGGTATGTAGATAACTGTAAGCCTGGATTAACATATAGGCTACTTTTTATCTCGATATTCCCACGGGATCGGGACTTACGCGGATGAAACCGCGAGGCGCAGCTAGTAATTTATAAAAAAAACCAGCCAAGTGCGGGTCGATTAAGAGTACAAAGGGTTCCGTTATATTCTGTTTTTAGTATTAATTGTTATAGCGACACTACAAATATATCTTCTGTGAAACTTTCAAATGTCTAGCTATCACGGTTCATGAGGTACAGCCTGGTGACATACAGACAGACGGACAGTGGAGTCTTAGTAAACAGGCCCCATTTTTCCCCTTTCGGTACGGAACCCTAAAATAAAGAAGTAACAAACTCACCAAATTTCACATTTATAATATTAGTACGAGAACGTTGAGGGCTCACATTTTTAATTAAGTTCCAAAGTCATAAAACAATGTACCCGTCACAAGCGGACGCTCGGATAAATCCGAATTCATTTCGTGAATGTCGATGACAAGACGAGTCCCAAACTGTAACTATGCGAGAGTTCGTAGAATTACTGACTTATGGTAATCCTAGCGGGCGTTACAATTTAATTATCCCTCCGTCCTTGGATTTTTAAATAAATTTTTCGATCGAAACAAAAACTTTTATATTCCTAAAGAAAAAAATACGTTTACGCCATAGAATATCCTAGTCATCTTACTAATATTATAAATGTGAAAGTTTGTGTGTGTGTGTGTGTTTGTTACTCCTTCACGCAAAAACGCCTGGACCGATTGCGATGAAACTCGGTATCTAGATAGCTGGAGACCTGGATTAACACATAGGCTACTTTTTATCCCGACATTCCTATGGGATCGGGCGTTACGCGGGTGAAACCGCGGGGTGCAGCTAGTTTTACATAAAAAACAAAATAAAATTAATAATCTAAATTAGTTTTCAAAAAGTTCCCAAAAGGTAGCGAGTGACCAAAGGGTTGACCAAGTAGCAGCCAGTCGTTTGGTCTAATAATTTCCATTATCATAAGAACACTCCCGACTGATACACCTTTCAAACAAAAAAAACTAAATCAAAATCGGTTCATCCGTTCGGGAGCTACGATTCCACAGACACACAGAGAGACACGTCAAACTTATAACACCCCGTCGTTTTTGCGTCGGGGGTTAAAAATGAAATCAAATAAAAATATTAAGTAGGTAAAAAACCACAACATTAGATAGTAACATTATCTTTATATTTTTACGCCATGAGCACGGAAGTGGTTTATATACTTACTTGCATTTCAAAGCCAGGATGGCGTTGGCACAATGTGTAAAAAACTGAGTAAAATCAACCTTTTGGTTATTGAAATTTAAATTAATTTAAGATTACATGAATATAGCTAGAAATTATACAAGTAAATATGTTTAAGCCTTTGACTTTGTTCCATAGTCTAAGGTTTAAATGAAGGTTTAAATACAATCTCTAAATGCCATGAATGACCTATGTCAGGTTTGACAAGACCTAGAACTCAACATGGTTTGAAGTACGAAGTAGTGTAATGTCTTACCACATGAGTAATTCTCTATTCATGTGGTGTTACTGCTGACATCCCTTTGAGGGAAAGGCCTTGCTTGGTAGTGGAATAAATTGATGAGAATATAGTACATTGCGATACAAGTGTGGTAAATTAATCATTTCATCGAGGCGGTTTATGACGCGCGAGCGGAACGCAAGTGCGTCTATAGAGCCGAGAATGGAATGATCAACACACGTGTATCGTACGACGATTTTTATCACAGTTGCGAATAGAAGAAAAGACTTGAAAAGAAAAGAAAATAATAAATAACAAAATATTTGTGTTAAAAGTCTATGTTTACAATTTTTTTTGGCAATATTTTTTGTTAATTATACTCCCGAAAGGCCAGACAAAAGACTTTTAACCTATACAGCCTCTTCTGACATACAATATTTTTTAGGGTATTTTCCATTTCTCGGGGGTTAAAAACAGATTATAATGGTACGGAAAAAACTATATTTAAGTAAAGAAAAAACAACACTAAATTTTTAATCATTTTTAAGACGTTATCACGTTAACACGACGACAACCTTTATTGCTGGAGTAAAACCTCTTTTTTGGTACCTACTTTATTTTATCCGTCAAAACAGTATAACCCATATAAATTAAGAATGTTCGCTCTACCTAACATGTAATTAGCAGTAAGATACCAATTTAACTTATCAGGATAACTTATAACACTAGTGGCGTCGAGGTGATGCATAACGCACGCGTATGTAATACGTTGGATTATGAGCCTAAAAGCGGTTGAATAAGATCCACTTTATGAGCAACTGTGATAAAAATCTTTTTTATTTACCTTATTTATTAACGTCAAATAAATTGGTGGATCATTTGTATTCACCTAAAAGTGTCACGATAATTTTGTGTGACGTCATGGCAACTTAGGAAACAGAGAATTTAATAAAAATATCACTCACCTGGGGTTGTGTTATGGTGACTAGTCACGAATAAAAATTAAAATAAATAAATAAGGAATAACATTTTTTTATTCTTTATCGTTTTCTTATGATGTTATCACGTGAAATTATCGTCTGCTAACCGACTTTACAGACATTTTTTTTAATTTGTTTAACAATACACAAAGTTAAAATTAAAAAAAAAATACGCATTTATTATTTACTAGTAATTTATTACAATTGTCAATTATTTACATTACTGTTATATCTATACTAATATTATAAAGCTGAAGAGTTTGTTTGTTTGAACGCGCTAATCTCAGTAATTAGTGGTTCGAATTGAAAAAAATATTTTGTGTTAATAGTCCATTTCTACTTTTCATTTTGATATTCCCACTGGATCGGGACTTATGCGGGTAAAACTGTGGCTAGTATCATGGGGCTATGTAGGCCCAGACCTTTGGGAGGCATGCGTGGAGCCGAAGCCAACACGTCGATACCAAGGACAACCTCTACATCTTTTATTAATGTTATTAAAATGTTCGTTGTCTACACTATAAAATGCAGCCAAGGACAACCTCTTCATCTTTTATTTATGTTATTACAATGTTCGTTGTCTACAGTATAAAATGCAGCCAAGGACAACCTCTTCATCTTTTATTTATGTTATTACAATGTTCGTTGTCTACAGTATAAAATGCAGCCAAGGACAACCTCTTCATCTTTTATTTATGTTATTACAATGTTCGTTGTCTACAGTATAAAATACAGCCAAGGACAACCTCTACATCTTTTATTTATGTTAATAAAATGTTTCTTGTCTACACTATAAAATGCAGCAAAGGACAATCTCTACATCTTTTATTTATGGTATTAAAATATTCGTTGTCTACAGTATAAAATGCAGCCAAGGACGACCTCTTCATCTTTTATTTATGTTATTAAAATGTTCGTTGTCTACAGCATAAAATACAGCCAAAGACAACCTCTACATATTTTATTTATGATATTAAAATGTTCGTTGTCTACAGTATAAAATGCAGCCAAGGACAACCTCTTCATCTTTTATTTATGTTATTAAAATGTTCGTTGTCTACAGTATAAAATGCAGCCAAAGAGAACCTCTACATCTTTTATTTATGTTAATAAAATGTTCCTTGTCCACACTATAAAATGCAGCAAAGGACAACCTCTACATCTTTTATTTATGTTAATAAAATGTTTCTTGTCTACACTATAAAATGCAGCAAAGGACAACCTCTACATCTTTTATTTATGGTATTAAAATATTCGTTGTCTACAGTATAAAATGCAGCCAAGGACGACCTCTTCATCTTTTATTTATGTTATTAAAATGATCATTGTCTACAGCATAAAATACAGCCAAAGACAACCTCTACATATTTTATTTATGATATTAAAATATTCGTTGTCTACAGTATAAAATGCAGCCAAGGACAACTTCTTCATCTTTTATTTATGTTATTAAAATGTTCGTTGTCTACAGTATAAAATGCAGCCAAAGAGAACCTCTACATCTTTTATTTATGTTAATAAAATGTTCCTTGTCCACACTATAAAATGCAGCAAAGGACAACCTCTACATCTTTTATTTATGGTATTAAAATATTCGTTGTCTACAGTATAAAATGCAGCCAAGGACAACCTCTTCATCTTTTATTTATGTTATTACAATGTTCGTTGTCTACAGTATAAAATACAGCCAAGGACAACCTCTACATCTTTTATTTATGTTAATAAAATGTTCCTTGTCTACACTATAAAATGCAGGCAAGGACAACCTCTACATCTTTTATTTATGTTATTACAATGTTCGTTGTCTACAGTATAAAATACAGCCAAGGACAACCTCTACATCTTTTATTTATGTTAATAAAATGTTCCTTGTCTACACTATAAAATGCAGGCAAGGACAACCTCTTCATCTTTTATTTATGTTATTACAATGTTCGTTGTCTACAGTATAAAATACAGCCAAGGACAACCTCTACATCTTTTATTTATGTTAATAAAATGTTCCTTGTCTACACTATAAAATGCAGCCAAGGACAACCTCTTCATCTTTTATTTATGTTATTACAATGTTCGTTGTCTACAGTATAAAATACAGCCAAGGACAACCTCTACATCTTTTATTTATGTTAATAAAATGTTCCTTGTCTACACTATAAAATGCAGGCAAGGACAACCTCTTCATCGTTTATTTATGTTAATAAAATGTTCCTTGTCTACACTACAAAACGCAGCCAAGGACAACCTCTACATTTTTATTTATGTTATTAAAATGTTCGTAGTCTACAGTTTAAAATGCAGCCAAGGACACCCTCTTCCACTTCTATTTATGTTAAGAAAATTTTCGTTGTCTACACTATAAAATGCAGCCAAGGACAACCTCTTCATCTTTTATTTATGTAATGAAAATAAGTATGTAAATGAATATGAATCATAAGTTAATGGCGGTTAAACGCTGCCACAATTTAAAAGTTATTTCAGTCAATTTAAAAAAGAGTTAGTTCGACATAACGCACCTAACTATGTTTTAACGTTCGTTTTAGGAAGAACGTAGGGTTTAGAATTTTTGATCAGCCGACCGTTCCATTTGCAGTGAGACGTTTACTTTAAAAAAATGCATAAAAATGAACCACGAGTTTTTGAAACTCCTGGTAGTTCGATTAATCGGACACAAAAGACGATCGAAAAGACGATTATAATGATACAGATACAGATGTCAAAGTGACAGATGTCAAAGTGATAGATGTCAAAGTGACAGATATCAAAGTGATAGATGTCAAAGTGACAGATGTCAAAGTGACAGATGTCAAAGTGACAGCTGTCATTTTGACATCTGTCTGTTTCCGTTTTGAACGTCTTTTGTTTATTACATTGAGAAAAAAGCTTGTCTATTTTTTGCTTCTGGCCACGTGGTTCGACTATAAAGTCGAACTACGTGATACTAAGGCTTAGTAGTTCGCCTAGTAGGATGCTAAAATCGAACAAAACTGTAAAAGAATAATGTACGGTCGAACCACTTGGCCATAGGCAAAAAAATAGACAAACTTTTATCTCAAATTCTATCTTACCGGCATATAACGTTATGATAAAAACATCACAATGCATTGGTATGAGTCGGGTTTTGAAATAGTATATCAGTCAGTTGAGACTTTGAATTTTCTATTTATGTTTGACCACGATCTGTCTGTCTGTCTGTGGACATATTTCGATTTAGTTTTGGTGTGATAACGTTTTATAAAATGATGACCACCTGCATTCACAAAAAAGTGTGATGTCAAGCGTCATGTTCCGGGAACGCGTCATGTTATTGACAAGTTAACCACTCCAAACCATCAATGTTTTCCTATGACGTTATCACGTAAAATGTTGTTTTTACGCCTGTAAAGTCGGTTAACGGAAAAAAAAAACAAAAATCAAAGTAGTTGTCTAACTATTTTGTTTTTTTCATGCAATACATTTTTATATTTAATCGAAACGTTTTTAGTCTGAGTCCGCCTTTAACGTACGTTCCAAAGTTCCAACATGTTGATTCGATTCGAGTCAACACAGTCTGATTCAATTAAGGCAGCTTTTGTCGCCGTTAGAATATCGCATGCAAACGGCACCGTTCCCATTCTAAGCTTTTTGACATGACGATGTCATATACATTATACATGTCCAGTATTATTGTGAATCTGTGGATTGTGTTATAAGTCTTTTTAACCCGAGTGTACAATACTTAATACTTATTAGTATTAACCCGAGTGTAATTAGTATTTTTAGCCCGAGTGTAAAATACTTAATACTTATTAGTATTAACCCGAGTGTAATTATTCTTTTTAACCCGAGTGTAAAATACTTAATACTTATTAGTATTAACCCGAGTGTAATTAGTCTTTTTAACCCGAGTGTAAAATACTGAATACTTATTAGTGTTAACCCAAGTGTAATTAGTCTTTTTAACCCGAGTGTAAAATACTTAATACTTATTAGTGTTAACCCGAGTGTAATTAAACTTTTTAACCCGAGTGTAAAATACTTAATACTTATTAGTATTAACCCGAGTGTAATTAGTCTTTTTAACCCGAGTTTAAAATACTTAATACTTATTAGTATTAACCCGAGTGTAATTAGTATTTTTAATTTTATGGCATAAACAGTCGATCAATATTACAATTCTATGTTTAATTTTAGTATCCATTGGGTCGTGTAATTTTCAAGGGTGAACAAGTCTGCTAGGTCACCATCATATTTAATAAGCGGGCAATCTTTGAGGCAGCTCCGCAATCACACACCGGCGACGACCTCCACCCACACTTGTACATGATATCCTTTAACACCCGTGAGTGTTATAAGATATCATATTAGTTTTTTTTATTTTTTTTATTTATATGACGTCAAAAATAGTGAGATGAAAATCGAACCCGCGACCTTTAGCATCGTAGGCAAGTATTAGCCCGCCGCATCACACCGGTCGTCATAACACACAAACTTTCACATTAATATTTTAGTGAGTTTCTATTTAAAAATGAACTCTGGTTTTGGAATGGTCTTTAGTCTACAATAAGCGTTAATGTTATTTAGAGATATTCGTGGTTTTATTATGGTGGGTGGGCAGTGGATAGAATTTAATTAACCGCCTTGCTGTTGGTTACTGGCCGACTCAGGCTTTCGTCTCTGTAGGGACTCTTGTTTGGTGCAAGTACGAAGAATATGCAGGAAATTTTTTTTATTAATAGTGATTAAAAATAAAGTATGAAGTTTAGTAAGTAAGACATTCGACCTCCATAACCTATTGATTGTTCTTAATACTACCTTGTTTGAGTAAATAAATTCAAGAATTGCTACGAACTCTAAATATTCGTAGAGTCGTAGCTCGTAGCCCCCGTAGCACATTTTTTGCGATATTTACCTGACTACCCTTAGACAATTTTGTAATATCCAAAAACCTAGTACGTATGTTAATTACTAGCTGCACACCGCGGTTTAACCCGCGTAAGTCCCGATCCCGGGAACATCAAATAAAAAGTAGCCTTTCTCGATAAATGGAATATCCAACACAATAATAATTTTTCAATTCAAACTAGTAGTTCTTGAGATTCGCGCGTTCAAACAAACTCTTCAGCTTTATAATATTAAGTTTAGATTATCAAGATGTTTCAAAGAATAATAATAAATCGAACAGTTCGTTAACACTTTCTTACTGACGGTACTTTGAATCACTCCTAAATTATTTGAGCACCATCTCGCATCTTACTCACTTCTATGCAGTACGACTGAGACAGATCTATCGCTCTACTCAGCCACATAAGATGCCAAGCAGTGTTGCTAACGCTACGTCTTTTTAAGTAGATCTACGTACTTTAGGCCTCTCCTGTAAACCTACGAACTTCAGTCCTAGAATCTAAGTATTTTCTATCAATTTTTAAAATAACGAAACTCATAGCTCAATGTTCATAATTTCTTTTTCTTTCGCGAAAAAATAGTTAATAAACGTACCGTTTTATACTATAGCACACTCACTTCGCCAGCACAATACTTCTTTCGTCATTATTGGAACGAAGTTCCTTATGGCGCGTTGCGAAAGGCTGGACGAAAAAAATTAAAACCAAAAGTTATAACCACACTTTTATCACTAACTAAATAATTCCTTCACTAATTAATCGAAAGAACCTTCGTTCCATCCGGGTGCCAATTGATACTTCTCAAGTTTTTTTAAACAAAGTTGTCATCGCATTTTTCAAAATTCGAACTGGCAACACTGCTACTCAGCCTCATAAGATGCCAAGCAACCTATAACTTGGATCGGTCACTTAACACAATGCCGTACCACCAGCCCACCCTACATAAGTTATAACCTCATAGTGGAGTTACAACTCGGTTTGTGGGTCAGGAATCCCTTGACACCTTTCAAGTTTTTTTTTAAACACAAATTAAACAAAGTTCTATCGCATTTTTCAAAATCCGAGTTGGCAACACTGCTACTCAGCCTTATAAGACGCCAAGCAACCTATAACTTGGACCGGTCACTTAACACAATGCCGTGCCACCAGCCCACCCTACATAAGTTATAACCTCATAGTGGAGTTACAACTCGGTTTGTGGGTCAGGAATGTCTTGGGGATAAACGGTACACGAAAAACGAGATTACCAATATCTCTGACTTACGGATATATTTTCATACGTGACTTTCTACGTTTGCGTTTATGTTGTTTTTCAAGGTTTCAGAGCCTCAAGAGGAAAAAATTAGACCGATCAGTTGGTTGTCCGTTCATCCGTAGGAAGAGGTGGTTTAAAATAAAATATAAAGATGTGAGATATATTTCTGATTCAATGATATTAGGTTATTTATTTTTGTTATTTTCTTTTAATCTTGTTATTTAAATTGTTGACAAATAGGGAATTTATCCATTTGCTAAGGTAGTGGCACAATTTTGATAACGGACTCTAATCGAACTAGATACCAATTATTTTAGTTTCCTATGAGGAATAGATAGATAGATAAACACTTTATTGCACCATAAAAACAGATGATTACTTATAACAAAAATTATTACATAATTTAACAAAAATAAAAATAAATTCTAACTATATGCTAAAATAAAAATATTTAGTATCTGGAATGTGAGCGATGTTGACCTGTGGCGACACTTCACATCGCCACCAACAGATGGCGCCACTAAGCCGATCGGAGATCCTAGATCGCGCAAGCGAAGTTTTTCTGAAGATAAGCTCATATACAAGTTCCAACGAAACATCGTTGGGTCAAACATCGCGGCCTACCGGGTATAACACCTGCCCGGTGGAAGATCTTCCCTTTGGAGGTACACACCACCTCGTACCTCCAAAGACCTAGTGTTGGATACCCCGACTTTTATTTTGAAGGTCGTGGGTTTGACCAATGGATTTTTCTTACGAAAAATTTATATGCGCTAATTAACATTGCTCTTACGGTAGAGGAAAACATCGTGATGAAAGCCGCGGACATGGTCGAATAAGCTGAGAGGGTAAAGGTAGTGTGGTAAAGGCACTGGGCAAGCCTACTCCATCGAATACATGTCCCAGGCACTACAGCGCCATAACTAGCTAGGATTGAAGTTGTTGGCACTGTAACTAGATTAAATGTAAAGGCCAATATTACTATGAGAAAAGTAAAAAAAAAGTAATTTTTTTTTATTTCTTTGGATGCTTAATACAATTGTACATAGACCACTTGAAATCGTCTTAAAAACTTAGTTAGGATGTGTGCCTTCGGAACGCACCCACCAATGAGAAGAAGGCACAAGAAACTCATGGGGTTTTTTAAGTGATCACGCTCACAAAGGTCAATATTACAAATATTTGAAAGTATTATTTGAAATGGAGCAACTAAAGTCACGTCCATGGGTTGTTATCATTAAGGTAAGACGAAGTATCATAGTACGCCTTACTGCACAATATATGCTTTATAAAAGTTTTGAACCTTTTTGAGACCGAGAAATATACTAAGTAATATAGTTCTATCACTAGGTACCTATACCTAACTGGTGTTTACCACACACTAACTCCAACCTACACAATCACATCAAGCTGTTTGATGGAACTTAGAACTTAAATTAATTAGTAGACCGGGTCCGTCGACTCGCATCAAATTAAATAAGCGAGCGTTCGAAATGATGAAGTAAATAATAATAAGTAGGTAAATGAAGATATTACTTGCATTTTACTTAATAGTTTTTTCTTTTGACTTAGTCTTCGAGTGTGAATTTTCATAAATCCTTTCTTAGCGGATGCTTATGTACCCGTACCAGCCTCTTTGACATAAATAAATAATTAAATAATGTCATTTATTTCGGATAATTCCATTTCAATTCCATTTTGTTAGTAAAACTTAGACCTAGTGTTAGTGGCAATCACAATGTCAATTCGAAAATTCATTCATTAAAACTATGTCAACCATACACTAAATTGTGTTTAGTGATGAGAATGTCACGAAAGTGCCTTTGAAAAGGTGACTCCAACCTAACCGTCATAGTTTTCAGAATACTGTTCCAGCTGCCCCGCTCCTTGCTACACAGGGAGGCTGTTTTTTGCGAATGACTGCGTGAAAATCACCCGTATGGGCTTGCGCAAACATTGCCAAACCACTACAGAAGCGAGGCAGCCCCAACAGCATTACTGTATTGGACACGAAGGGCATCAAGTGACTGCTTAGGGTAGGTATAAAAAGTGGGTTAGGGTACATCTGGCCCACGGAAAATCTGGTCTGCGGGCGAAGCGTCCACTTTTTAAAATGTGTATGGGTAGATTCGTCCGAACCAGTTTAGTGTAACGGGCCAGATGTCTTCTATGATAATTTTATGCACAAATATTATGACTAAATTCGAAAGTTGGATGTCTGTGAATGTCTTTGTTCATTTTTTACACTAAAACTACTGAATCAAATGCGATGAAATTTAAAATGTAGATAAATAGCTAAAATTTTCAACATACTTTTTATTCTGACGAGATTGGAACTTGCTCGACTAAAACCGCGGGACGCAGCTAATCAACTTTATAATTATGTTATTTTCTTCTATAAAAAGTACTTAAAATTAAATTTCATAGGGCTTTCTATAAAATTTAATACTAAGTACCTACATCCTTCAATTTTATCACGTTTTTGCAAGTCCGGTCTCTTGGGACATTATGCGTATTTGAACTTTCTAAGGAAGCCCAAAAACCTTTTAAAACATATAATTTAATAAGTTAAGACAGCCTAGACCTTTCCCAACGCTTCCTTTACATTAGCACCCGACAAACTTCCCCAAACTTTTAATGTCACAGAACAACTTAAATGTATTAGCAGAGTTAAATTTACATTGCAAAGTAACTAAACTGACTGGCGTATTAAATTTACAGGTAAATGTGGGAACTATAATTTTATTATCATTAAACTGAATCTTATAACGAGGTGTTAAGGTTCACTACGAGGCTGAATTGTTAAACATATGTTCAAATTATATTGTTGTGAGTAATTATTAACAGTTTTCGCTCGGCTAGGAACGTGGGGGGATTTGGAATGGCAAAACATTGGCTTTACGTTAAGTTCTGTTTGTTGTTTGAAGAACGTAGGCTTCGTTGTTATTAAAATAACGTTAATGTTGCGAAACTGGGTTATTAATGGTTGATTCAGTTAAGTTTGCTTACTTATGTTTTCATTTCTGTACGTCTTGTTGCTAAGTGCTGTTAAGTAAGGTCGCATTCGCATTCATATAGAAAGCTGGTTCACGCCGCCGGCGCCGCTGATCGGTTTTGATAGTTTCCTGTATAGTCCATTCAAGTCAGGCCCAAATCGAGCATAAAACTTTGGAATAAGTACGTCATATTTAAATACAATAGAATAGAATGATTAGAACAAGAAACATACGGACAAGAAAATTAAATAAAAAAAGAATAGGTATACGTACATAATTACAAAAAATAAAAATAAACGGCTGTTATAAGAATGTTTTCAACACAAACCAGATTCTAGACACCTGCTTTAGTAGAAGTTTAAAGTTTTCTAACTCATAAATTTATCAAACAAAAATTATTAGAATGAAACATACCAAAAATAGTAATTTTCGAGTATTTTTGTCAGCCGACTGTACATAATAGGGAAAAGTCCGGGATGCCGTATGTTAACCTAAATGAAACAAACACAGCTGATATGCTGCAGCTAATATGACGCTACAGGATAGTTAACTACAGGACAGTGTTCAATTCAAAATTTAGGTTTTAAAAATTTAGGTGTTGGCAAAAACTTTTATTTCAAAGGTCGTGGCTTCGGATCCCGGTCGGCCATGCAATGATGATTTTTTCTCACGAAAAATGTATGTGCCTTATTAACATTGCTCTTACAGTGAAGGAAAATATCGTGATGAAACGGTTGTCTTAGTTAGCTCTAAACGTATAGACGAGTTTTTCCTTCTGGATATTGTCATCTAAGCTCAGAGAGCGTATGCGGCTAGGAAAGATATCCCAGGCAATATACAGCTCCTCGAATAACATGAATTAAAGTTTCTAGCGTTAGCATCGTATGAATCACATAGACTAGTTCTTTCCTTTGGGCATAGTCGATTAAGCTGAGAGGAGAGTATAAGTGCTGGGCATAGTCTATTACAACTTCACGCAAAAATAACCCAACGAAAAAGGTCTAGTTGCGGAATACAGTCGCATACAAGTACAATAAGGCCAATTTATTTTACATTACTATAACTTTAGGGTAATTTTATTGTCTGTCTGCGTTACCTATAATTTTTAATCTGAATAGGTATCGTTTACTTCAGGCTTCGCCGAAACCTAAAAGGGGACGTCCCATTTTTGTCACGAACCTCAAATTTCACTGGCAGCAGTAAATTTTTACGATTTCCTTCCGACGACGTCTTGCCTACAATATTAAGGTCAGCATTATATAACTAAACAAAGTTGGTGGGCACATAAAAAATGGAAATAGATGAATGGGTATAAAAGGCTATAATGTAGAATTACGAATTACTTTTTAAGGTTTTGAATCCAAAGGGTATAAACGGGTAAGAAAAGGGTCTTCTTCTTCTGCGTGTCAATGGCGACCAATGCAATGCACCTTGATCAAAGCACTCCCGCCCAAAACCTAGCCAGGGCAATAGCATCATCTATTGCCCTGTTAAGGTCGTCTGCAGAGTAGCTAACAGGGCAGAGAGAGCAAGCCGTCAAGTGCGCCATTGTTTGGGCGGCCCTCCCACACTCACACAGATTGTCCGATCCGGAGAGACTCCACCTAGCCATGTTCTCAAAAAAAGGTAAATTTAAGACTCCATTGTCTTTCTGTCACCAGACTATAATAATATCATGAACAGTGATAGCTAGACAGTTGAAAATTTCACAGATGATGTATTTCTGTTGCCGCTATAACAACAAATACTATAAACAATCTATTTGTCCGACTCGCACTTGGCTGGTTTTTATCATTATTCTTAGTCAAAACCTCTATTCTTCGTATTCTTAGTACCGGCCGATTTCACTTGCTACTACCCTGGTAAAGATATTGGATAGTGTGATTGATTCGGCTTTAAGCCAATATTTAACTTTGCATGACGCTCAGTTCGGGTTTAGGCCCGGACTGTCCACTGAAAGCGCGATCCTTTGCCTCAAGCACACTGTCCAATATTATACCGACCGGAGGACTCCGGTGTACGCCTGTTTTCTCGACCTCTCCAAGGCATTTGACCTTGTATCATACGAAATTCTGTGGAGAAAGTTGGGAGACAGGGGTGTACCGGAGAATCTGGTCAGGGTCCTGCGGTATTGGTATGGCAATCAGGTTAACTTTGTGAAATGGGCTAACTCACTGTCGGAACCATACAAGTTGGAGTGCGGAGTCAGGCAGGGAGGTCTAGCGTCCCCCAGGCTCTTCAACTTGTATATAAACGACTTGATTGTCGAGCTCAGCAGCATGAATGTCGGCTGCAGGATGGATGGTGTCAGCGTAAATAACATTAGTTACGCTGATGACATGGTGCTGCTGAGCCCGACGGTAGAGGCTCTAAATAAATTGTTGGTGGTGTGTGAGTCTTACGCTAAAGCGCACGGCCTTATTTATAATGTGAATAAATGTGAGTACATTGTCTTTAAGGCCGCCGGCAGGTGTCCCGTGCAGAATCCGAAGGTAATTTTGAACGGACTCTCAATCAAAAGGACTAACCTATTTAAATATCTTGGGCATCTCATTGCCGAGGACCTTAAAGACAATGCAGACATTGAAAGGGAACGAAGGGCGTTGGCTGTGAGGAGTAATATGTTGACTCGTAGATTTGCACGTTGCTCTGACCAGACCAAAATTTCACTTTTTAAAGCTTACTGTCAGAGCTTCTATACGGCCAATCTGTGGGTCAACTACTCTAAGCAGTCTCTTAACGCCCTTCGTGTCCAATATAATAATGCTTTTAGAATGCTGTTAGGTCTGCCTCGCTTCTGTAGCGCTTCAGGAATGTTTGCGTTGGCGCACACGGATGGCTTTCACGCAGTCATTCGCAAAAAAACAGCCTCCCTGTGCAGAAGGCTGCGCGGCGGTCAGAACAGCATTCTGAAAACTGTGGCTGTCAGGCTTGAGTCACCCATCTGGAGACACTTTCGTGACATTATCATCACCAAACACACTTTGGTGTATGATTGACATAAGTAATAATTGATAAATAATTAAGGAAATCAAATTTAATTTAATTAATAATATAATTGCTACTAACACTAGTTCTAAGTTACTACTAACAAATGGAATTGTATACATATTCTGAAATAAATGACATTATTATATTATATTATAAAACGTTGACTCATCATACTGACTTTAAGAGGTGGTTGAACATTTGACCCTCACTTTTACCTCCATCAATAAAAATACCTATATCATGACTACTTTTTCAAATAATATCATTTTTCTTTATTTACCAAAGGATCGTGTTCGTAGCATTTAAAATGAATTGGATTTTAAAAATTCAAATTTAATTCACTTACTCAAAGTTTTATTAAAAAACATTGTAGGTATCTATACACCTCACAAATGGCAGCTTACCAAGAAATTAATAATTTAAGGCACCTATTGCATTTACCTGCGACTCAGTTTGTAGAGGGGTTGAAATTTATAAAACTTAGCAAATGTAGAGGGATGTAGAGGAAGAGGCCGCCCTATGAAAAGATAGACGGACTGTGTTGGACAAGATTTGAAAGAGATGGATGTGAACGATGAGATGATGGCTAGTTATAGAAGAAGATTTTATTTTAGTAAGTATAGATTATTTTAGTGTGGTATAAAATAAGTCTTTTTTACTTAAACAGCGACAACCTACAGCGAAACTTATAAATTAGACATGGAAATAGAAAAAGAAACCCAGACAGACAATCACAAATAGAAACAGATTTATATTATTAATTTAGAATAAAAATAAATTAAATTTTTGTAAAATTTTAAAAATTAAAAAAAAAACGAATTTATTAACTTATCTATAAGAAAACGTGTAGGTATAACACCCCGTCGTTTTTGCGTCGGGGGTTAAAAATGTTGCATCGTAGGGACTGGACCCGGCTTGCATTAGACAGGGAACAGTGGAAAGAGGGGAGAGGCTTTTGCCCTGCAGTGGGATAGAATAGGCTAAAAATCAATATAAGTAAGTAGGTATCTGTACTTAAAATAAAAAAAGCATATATTTTTTTTTAACACAATCTTCTACTTGTAATAAAGGAAGAGCAAACCAAAAGTTGGTAATAACGACCCAGTTGGCACAATGGTCACCATGCCGGATTGCCAAACACAGGGTTGCGGGTTCGATTCCCGCCTCAGACAAGTATTTATGCTTAGATATTTGTATGTGGTCTGGTTGTTTCTATGTATTATAAGTTTAAATTTACAAAAGTATATTGGTAGTATATTCGTTGTTTAGCACCCATAACACAAGTCTAGTTACTTAGCTTGGGGCTAGATGGCGATGTGTGCAATGTTGTGTAATATATTTATTTATTTATTTATATTTAAATAAAACAAAATTATCCTAAGAAAGGCGACAATTAGATTTAAAAATAAACGTTTGAAATCTGAACACAACTAACTGCAACTAGTTAAAAAAGGAGTTTTCTAGAAAGAGACACTCATTTGTGACGCGGTTATTGCTCTACTGGAATAGAGCCAGAACTAAAACTACTTAACTTTAAAAACTGGGGCTACCTGAGCCTTCTGAATACTGCTCGGTACTTCCCCATGTGTGACTTATGTATGAAACTATTTGGAGAAGGTATAATTTAAAAATGTTCGGTTATTCTTAGCAAAGCAAAGGCTTGCCCGTGGTCTTGTAAAGAATGATGACAAGGCAATACTTGATTGCATAATAAGCACATACAGAAATAGAAAAAAAAATGGTATAATCCTCCTTTCTCCTTAAACGAGGTTTAGGGATAGTCCGAGATGTGGATTTAACCTTAGATTCAGACACAGATTTACTCGTATTTACTCATACAAAATCTATAGGGATAGTGTTTAGACTATAGTTCACGAGTAAATCTGTGTCTAAATCTAAGGTTTAAATCCACATCTCGGACTATCCTTAAACTTCCTTTTGGATTATTGGGGATAATGTTTCTTTGTGAAAATAGAGAAATTAGAAATACCATATCCAGAAGTTGAAACATGAATGTTATTTGACTGCAGCATATAATTTTATACCTACCAGTTTACGGAAACGTATTGCCAGGCAGAACTTGGGCAATCTATCGCGGTTGCCAAAATAGGTCTTATGCAAAATGAAATTCATGTTTTTAAAAGTTTTAAACTGCGTGTTTTGACAAATCTGGTTTGGTTTTAAAATACCTTAGTTATTTTTAGTTTAGTTTCAGAACTTGAGCGCTGTTTACTGCATGGTAGGAGGCAGCTTTTAGATGAAGGTCAGGGATAGATAATTCACCTTGAGAATGAACTACCGTTTGAGTTTCAAGATGACGATCGTTTTTTGTTTGTGTTCCAATAGCGGCAGTAGGACCACGGTTAAAAGGCGGTTGTGTTTATCTGTAGGTACAGTCGGCTGTATAATTGCAGGCCCCGGTAGAGTTCAAAAATTACTATTATTGGAATTGTTTACATTCGAATAATTTTTGTTTAATTAATTACTGAGCTAGAAGACTTTAAACTTCAACTAAAGCAGGTGTCTAGAATCTTGCTTGTGTTGAACATTCTTATAACAGCCGTTTTCGAGCTCTACGATGGGTCTGCAATTATGCAGCCGACCGTACCTTTTTTTTGGCCTGGGGAAACCCGGTCGGGTACCACTCCGTTGTTGGGGCCAATGAAGTGGTTATGTCGGGCTCCAACCGACTAAAACCCCAGGGTGCTCCGTCTCGATGCCTATTGTCGGAGCTACGAGGATAACTTTCGCATTTAACAGCAGCCCCGACGGCATTTGTCCGTGAGGACCCTCTTACGCGGCTTTAGTCCAACTCTTGTGCATTGGATCTATGGTAAAAAAAATTAACTGTGACCTCACCAGTGGGACATATCAGTGAAGACTACATTAAATACTTCAACGAAATACTATTCCAAAATTAAAAAGTCATGAAACCTTTGTAGTCACAATACAAGTTCTTAATATTTTTATTTCGTTTTCTCTTATTCTCAACGGTCGTCAACAAAACGAAACTATTTTAAAGTTAGATTGAGTTTGTGGCTTGTTTCAGGAATTCAGGGTTTTTGTGCGATGATGGGGGTCATATGGGTCGAAGGATGTTATGTTATGTAAAGACTTAAGTTAATAAATATAAGTAAATACTTAACACAAATAAACTCATTATATAATTATTCTGTTTTAATTGCTTATTTTGTGATTATTATTATTATTTTTAGTTTTTAATTTTGTGTAATTTGATTTGATGTTCCTAATTTTTGTGTTTTTAGATAATAAATATGATTATTCTGTTATTATTTTTAATTTATTTAACTTTCAATGATTTTTAAATGAAATATTTTTAATATCAATATAAATTAATACTCAATATTTGTATTCTGAGCTAAGTGTTGCTGAATTATGTTGGACTTTATTTTTATGTGGCATTTTTATACTGTACACGGTGTAACAAGGGGGATGGATCATCGGTTGTGGGGGGTGAGACACCTACCTAGTACCTATTTATTTAACTGCAATGTATGTATGTATGTTCTGAAATAATAAGTGGTTCAAAAAATTCTGCCTTTTTTGTGTAACAAGTTCAATAATGGACCTTTTGTACCTGTTGTTGAAGTAATATTTTATTTCAAAATCTAATAACTCCTAGTCCAAATAACTTTTGAACCACTAAATGTTGCAGAACATACAGGGGGGTTAAATCGATAGGCACTGAGGTCCCCCACCTCCCAGCAACCGATGATCCACCCCCTCTTGTTACACCGTGTATAATTAGGTATACTTAATAATTATATTCTTTCATTCATTCATTAAAAAAATGACGTCAATTACAGCATTTTAATCGATAGCTAGCGCTTGGCGAATGCCGTAGGCGATTTCGTAGAGCAGAAAGAATAGTCTATAAATAATCCTAGACTAAACAATTTCCAGAACCACTTTGTGTAACTTATACTTTCTACGTGTTCTGTGTTCCTCCATGTGTTGTACGAATAAATGTATCTATTTATCTGCTGAAAGTAATCACTGAATATTATTAATTCAATCCATTAACTACTTAAACGAAGTTTTAGGGGTTGAAAGATAGTAATTTTGGTTTTGAAAGGTTCTTTATTTGTTAGTTCCGGTTATTTTCGTGTAGAAATAGTTAGTAAATAAACTAAACGTACCCTGTAAAGTACGTCAGTAAAAAATGTGTAAAAACTTCAATATTTTTAATTGACTGACTGTCGCAATGCCAAATCTGGACTGATATTGCTCAGATTTGGCATACAGACAGCTGTTATCTTGTTTTTTAGGCTAATTGTTTTACTGGTAATTTAAATTTAGAAAAAGTTCTCCTTTAGTCACTTTTGGATTTCAGGCATTCAGGGGCCAAAGTCTGCTAATACAATAGAGTGTCGATGGAATCTTTATAGACATTAAATGTCAAAATATAACATTACACTTAAAGCTTTCTTATTTTTATTTTATTTTAATTTCTAGGCAAATCTTCCATTTAGGTATAATGTCTTAATTGACATCCCGAATTAAAGTAACTTGATCATAAGGGATTATGACGTTGGCATTCGCTAAGAAAGGATTTTGGAAATATTAACTAGGTATCAAGCAGTCAAAGTCGCAGGTGAAACCTAGTTTTTTAATACCAGAAAAGGCAGAAAAGGCCAAAAGGCTCTCTTTGAAAAAAGCATGTGTTGAAAGTTGTAAAAATAAACAACTAGGTTGCTTACACCATTTTAAACCAAAATTCAGACAATTCGTTGTGATTTATTGTACCTCAAAACAACATACAGTCACAGGTGTGGACGTTATAAAACCATTATGTTACCTTTATATTCTTTTGTTTTAAACTAGTATTTATTTATACAGATTTATATAGATACTAGCTACGCCCCGTGATTTCACCCGCGTACGTCCCGATCCATTGGGAATATCGGGATAAAAAGCCTATGTGTTAATCCAGGTCTCCAGCTATCTACATGCCGAGTTTCATCGCATTCGGTTCAGTAGTTTTAGCCTGAAGGAGTAACAAACATACACACACACACAAACTTTCACATTTATAATATTAGTAGGATTAGTAGGATAAATAAGTAAATATTTAGAGCATTTTACACAGCGCTATCTAAGCTAAGTTAAGCCAAGCTTGTGTTATGGTGACTAGACTTTATTTTTATTTGTAACGAATAGAATAACGTGATGATTTGGATGCATTAGATAAAGATTGGCCAAACATAAACCAGGACCGACCGGACTTGGAAATGAGGGAGACCTTTGCTTTGCAGTGGGACAAAACAGGTTAAATACAGACAGACAGACGGATAAGAAAGTAAACTTTGAAGGGTTCCTTTTATACCTTTTAAATAAATAAATATAGCAGGACATTCCACACATCGCCATCTAGATACATAGAAACAACCGGACCACAGACAAATATCTAAGCATAAATACGTGTCTTAGGCGGGAATCGAACCCGCAACCCTGTGTTTGGCAGTCCGGCATAGTGACTATTGTGCCAACTGGGTCGCCGAAGTGAAGTTTTGCTTTGCTGAACCGATTTTGTTGAAACTTAGTTCGAGGATATACATTGAGAGTAACATTGGCTTCTTATCTTGATATTCCTACAGGATCAAAAATAACGCGCGTGAAACCACAATTCGCTAGTAAGACATTGCAGTTAAAATAACATGCTTATTTTAAAAAATCCGCGAAACAAAAGTTAAAATGCAACCAAAACTGCACCCCACTGAAAGTTAGAACGTAAAAAACGAAAACTGCTATCCCCTTGACAGTGAGAACTCGAGATAGAATTTTAAAGAACACAGCGTACCGCAAGACAATTGAAACTTCGCATTATGCATGAAAGGCTGTTTCCCGACTCGCACTTTGTGCATCAATCCTTTGATACCAATCCTTCTAATATTATAAACTAGCTACCCGCTCCGGCTTCGCACGGCTATATTATGCATGTATTATACATATAAACCTTCCTTTTGAATCACTCTATCAATTAAAAAAAACCGCATCAAAATCCGTTGCGTAGTTTCAAAGATTTAAGCATACAAAGGGACATAGGGGCAGAGAAAGCGACTTTGTTTTATACTATGTAGTGATGTGAATGTTTGTGTGTGTGCGTGTGTGTGTGTGTATGTTTGTTACTCCTTCACGCAAAAACTACTGGACCGATGGCGATGAAACTCTGTATCTAGATAGCTGGAGACCTGGATTAACACATAGGCTACTTTTTATCCCGATGTTCCCATGGGATCGGGACTTATGCGGGTGAAACCGCGGGGCTAGTAAATAATATTTTATTTAATTGAATGAAATCAATGAAACATCATTGATTTCATTAATTGATCATATTAGCAAACAATTGACTTCTTTGCACCAAAACAAACAATGTTGGTCCTACTTTTGGAAATTTGAAAATTTTGAGGATATGTTTACCTTCAAATCAACTGTTCCTTGCACGGAGAGGTCATTAACCTTAAGATAATTTTTATTTACCTTACTTATTTTTTAGTTTATTCAAAATTTTAGAGGTATGAACTGGATCGTTATTCGTCTTTGAAGCATTATTCGTATTCGTTTTTTAACGAAAAAACGATCGAATTTTGTGTTTAATTAAAAAAAATCAGATTGGATTTCAGTGCGAGTAAGGACGTAACCTAAAGGAACAAGACTCCATTGGGAGCTATTGGTCGTTACAAAATATTTGAAAGGTTCTAAACCACTTTCTTTAAGATCAACTTGTTAAGAAGTTTTTGTAATGAATCAGCACTTTTGAGAAAAACAAAACACATTCGTAACAATCAACAGTTTTCACCAACGAAGGCGACCGGTGCCGGAAGTAACTATTTAGTAGGCTGTGTACCAAGGTCGTTGGCCTATGAACCCCCCTTAAGATATCTTTTCGTGGCTTTTGATAGTTTCGATAAAAAATTCGTCTAACTTTTTGATCTTTGTTTCTAAATGCATTGAAACGATCAAATTTGTGTCAAACGTGTCTAGAATTTTGTAAAAGGCAATCTTGAATGTGTATTACAAGTTTGAGTAATGGTTGTATTCATTTGTAGAATATATTACGTATTGAAATGGTGTTTTTTGTTGAATATTTTATCACTGATGAAGAACTTAATGACCACGTTTTCTACATTAATAATTTATTAGAGAACATTTAAATGTGTGATTAAAGAAGTTTATGACTTTTGGTATGTTCGAATTATCTATCATCTACCAGGGGTTAGACTGACTTTGTTTAGAGTTTAGACATAATCCCCCTTATTCCAAAACGAGGTTTAAGGACAGTCCGAGATGTGGATTTAAACCTTAGATTTAGACACAGATTTACTCGGTTTAAATCCACATCTCGGACTATCCTTAAACCTCGTTATGGAATAAGGGGGTATTTGTTTTTGATAAATGTCAATTAAATCGCCTGTAGTCGAAAAATTATTTATTTCTCAGTATTTAAAGGTCTATTCCAAGTTCACTAGACAAATAAACTTTAGATAAAACACAGTATACAATAACAAAAGAAGATAAATATAGCCCACAATCCAAAATTCATAGTAACTGTATAGAATTGTTTTCACAAATATACAATAAAGATTTACTAGCTGTTTGACCTGCGGTTTCACCTGCGTAAGTCCCGATCCCGGATCAAAAATATACCATGTCCTTTTCCATCCACTAAACTACCACTTTGCCGATTTTCATCTAAATCGATCGGTTCGTTTGACGTTAAATTCAATTTACAAACAAACAAATAACAAAAAAGAAACAAATAAATATAGAAACAACCTTTCGAATTTATAATATTAGTCTATCTTTACGCAGAAATTTCGACAAGAATGAAACTCAATCTAGTTAATTATAAGAAATATAACGCTTATTTCTGTGGATATGCGTAATAGATTCCAGTACTTCTAAGAAATTACATTGATATTAAAATGTTCATACTTTTAGGTATTCGTACAGACAAGTCCCCCGGTTTCGTTTCAATGTTGCCACAGAAAACTATTAAAGTTTTTATTATCAATTCGAAATTCGTAAGAGCGACACTTTACGAGACGACTCACACTCTTGTTTCATTTATAACTAGGGCCTGTTTCACCAACTCTTAACATAGGTTTAAACTACATATTACCATTTTACGGGGAAGGAAAACATCGCGATGAAACCCACGTACTTGGCTTCAGCGACGCATTGATAAGGTTTTTTTTGGACACGGTTCACTAAGCTGACAGGGCAGTATAGGTGCTGGGTAAGCCTGCTTCAAAAAGACCCAACATAAAAGGTCTAGTTGCGGAAAATAGTACGTATACAAGTACCTCTTTAAACTGGGCACCACTCGTGCTACATCTTAGACTGCATCGTCGCTTGCCATTAGGTGAGATGTGATCAAACGCCGGCCCACTTGTGATTGAATATTATTTTTTCCGCAACTAGACCTATTTCGTTCGATCCTTTTAGCATATAGGATAAACTTGCACAGCACATATGCCACTCACTTCCACTCAGCTTAGTACTATGATCAAAATATATTGACGCCGTTAACACGAAGAAGAAGATTCTATTTTGGTGATAATTGCCCGTCTATTTGGGTCAAACAAAAATAGCTTACGTTGGCGTTTCATTCCGTGTATATGTAGTTGATTTTAGATATTAGAAAATTTATATTACATCAGCCTAAAGATAAATTATTTAGCAAGCCATTATCGTTTACAGAACTGTGACAGGTGGTCTAGATATTTTTTATAGGTATTTTATTGGAAGAGGTGTCGGATTTTTAGTAAAAAAAGAACATAAACAAAATATCATAGAATTTTGCGGAATATCAGAGAGAGTCGCGTTACTCACAATCAGCTTTGGCAGTACTCAATTTACAATTATTCAAGTATACGCCCCCATGGAAAAAGCTCCAGAAACAGAAGTGGATAAATTCTATTCAGACATAGAAAGAGCAAGAGAAAAGTCGACAAAAAATCTAATAATACTCGGTGACTTCAATGCAAAAGTTGGTATTTCGACTTCACCAATAGGCTCTATCATAGGGCTTTATGGATCAGGAACTTGTAACGAACGAGGGGAAAGATTAAAACGATTTGCTTTGGAACAAGAACTGTCAATTATAAATACAATATTCAAAAAAAAAGGAAAATCAAAGATGGACTTGGCGCTCACCTGATGGTCTTACAAGAAATGAAATTGATTTTATATTATCCAACAAATCCCACTATTTCACAAATATAGAGATAATAAAAAGAATAACCTACCCTTCAGATCACAGACTACTAAGAGGTACAATTTTACTAAATAAAAAGAAAGAAAGCAGAAGAAAATTTACAAATACACAATTTAAATTAGAGACAGCGAAAGAACAAGCAAGATATCGAAAATTACTAAAAGAAAAACTGGAAATTTTTAAAAGTGAGAAATTAACAATTCAGCAACTGTATGATGCTCTAGAAAATTCTATTATAGTAAGCTTAAGCGAATCAAAATCATTGAAACACAAAGAACAATTTAAATTATCAGAAGACGTAAAATTATTGATATCGAAAAGACATGCTTTACAACATAAAAGCGATAAAAACGAATCCGAAAAGACAGAATTAAAAGAGTTATTTAGAATAATAGCACGTAATATACAAGACGAATACGATATATATAAGTTAAAAAGATATGAAAAATGCATTGAGCTAACAGGTGGAATAAAAAGAGTTCACAAGAAACTTCAAAACAGTCAAGATTGGATACCTAAATTAAAAACGTCACAAACGACCTCGAAAAACCGAAAAGATCTGGTTCTTATTGCTACACAATTCTATAAAGATCTTTACAGTAAGAAACAATTAAATAACAGTAATCAGATAAAAACTCGATTAAATAAAAATGTAGAATCGCCGCAACAGTTCACAGAGGATGAATTAGAACTGACAATAAAAAACCTTCGTAACCAAAAAAGTCCAGGGCCCGATTTCATAACTAACGAGGCGATAAAAGGAGCTGGAAAAATTATAACCAAAGTACTAACTAATTTGTTCAACGAGATACTGTTACACAAGATTGTCCCGAAACAATGGAGCGAATCTGAAATAATACTGCTTTACAAGAAGGGTGACCCAACTTCTGTATCTAATTATAGGCCCATTAGCTTGATGACTAACTTTTATAAACTTTTTTCACAGTGCTTACTCAAAAGAATTGGTAAAAAAATAGACGAAAAACAACCCATAGAGCAGGCCGGATTTAGACCGGCGTTTTCAACTATAGATCACATACATGTAATTTGCCAAATTGTTGAAAAATACAGAGAGTTCAATAAACCCTTGTACCTCGCCTTTATTGACTATAAAAAAGCATTCGACTCTATTTCCCACGAGGCTATTATAGAGGCTCTTAAATATCATGAGATTGAAAACACTTACATAGAAATAATCATGCATATTTACAACAACTGTAGAAGTAGAGTAAAACTGGACAGGAAAGGTCCATTCTTTAGAGTATACAGAGGCACGAGACAAGGTGATCCTCTATCCCCGAAAATATTCATTGCAGTGTTGGAGCTGATACTTCACGACATTGATTGGAAAGACAAAGGTATCAAAATAGGAGATAAACAATTGAATCATCTAAGATTGGCTGATGATCTAGTACTCCTATCAAACAGCGCCAAAGGAATTCAAGTTATGATGTCAGCTCTATATCGATGCAGCGAAAGAGTTGGATTAGAAATAAACTTCGAGAAAACAAAAATACTAACGAACTTCATCAAGCCAACTGTAAACATTAATAATGAAGAAATAGAATACGTCAATGAATATATTTACTTAGGAAAACTTATATCGTTCAGAGAGGTAGACTCAGAAGAGATAGACAGGCGGATCACATTGGCTTGGAAGAGGTACTGGTCACTCAAACACCTGTTCAAATCGGAGATGTCTGTTTCTCACAAAAGAAGGCTGATGGATTCTTGCATTCTTCCAACTCTCACATATGGCTGTCAAACGTGGTCCCTAACGGAAGCAAATGCAAATCGGATCGCTGTATGTCAAAGGAGTATGGAGAGGAGTTTACTTAAGATTAAACTGAAAGATAGAGTAAGAAATGATGAAATAAGGAAACGTACTAAAGTGAAAGACGCTATAAAACATGTAAGAAGGTTGAAATGGAAATGGGCCGGACATCTGGCGAGGTACGAAGATGGAAGATGGACAAGGGTCGCAACTGAGTGGTGCGGGCCGGAGAGCGGTAAGCGCCGTCCTGGCCGTCCGCTTAAACGCTGGTCGGATGATATCCGTGCGGCCGCCGGCGCGGATTGGCTCGCAGTCGCACAAAACCGATCCAAATGGCAAAGCCTGGAGGAGGCCTTTACCCGAACGGGGGTTCCTTCAAATTAATTAAATTTAGCATAGATTTCCCAAAAAACAAAAAAATTATTATTGTATTATTGGTTATTTTAATGTAAATAGTGTAAAAGGGAACGATTAATAAAGGCTTTTTATTTTATTTTATTTTATTTATTTATTTTATTGGAAGTGTAAAAAATAGATTCACGAGTTACTGGGGGTTTTAATAATTTCGAAATTTGAAAGTTGAGATTTTTAGCTTGAGGAAGAGTTAACAAATAATAAGTAACGTTAAACTTCGGTGGTATTGGCCCGTGTCTACTTTCTAGAATTAAGAATGTACTAAAGCTGCATTTAAAATAACACTGTCTTTCGTGTAGGTTTCAATTCAAAGTAACTATTCTTCATCTTGTGGGAGCTTAAAGTAGTTGGTAATTTTAAAAGTGTCTTAAATAAATAAACAGATATAAATAATGTACGATTTTGCAAACATTGCCATCTAGCTTCAAACTTAAAAACTAGATTTGTTATGAAAAATTTGTGCCAAATAACAGATACAATAGGTACTTGGTTACCTGTAAAAGATTACCCTTAGGCGATAAGGCCGCCCTTTGTGTTACTTTTGGAGAATCTTTCCCTATTTTTAAGTTTTCTGTTATAACTCATCATCATCATCTTCCTGCCCTAATCCCAATTTATTTAGGGTAGGCGCAGTATGTCTTCTTCTTTCATTCACTCCTATTAGTCGTCATCTCATCGTTAACATTCTTCTCTCTCATGTCTTGTCTCACGCAGTCCATCCATCTTTTCTTAGATCGTCCTCTTCCTCTCCATCCTTCTACATTCATACTCATCACTCTTCTAGTTACATGCGTCTCTTCTGTTATAATATTTTTTTTATTTCATTTATTAACAAAGATTCTATAGTAATTATAGTGTGTACATTATGTTAGTTTGTGTTTTATATGTTTTTCTTAACTGAAGGGTGGTAAGTCCTAGATTGGAGCCAAGTACCGGAAAACGCAGTGTTGGAACTGCCTCAGACTAGTTGGACAGACAAGATCTGATTCCGATGATTCTTTTTGATTAAGAGGTAGTAAATTTAAGTTGCTGTCATAAATATTTCGAAGGTAAAGATCTGATGAGAGTCTTCGGAGTGATGAGCAGATTAAGAAGTTTGAGGTTAATAAAATAAAGTTTATTTCCGGAAGCCCAATTTAAATTTACACTTTTCAATTACGAATTGACAGACATGTTATAAATAGACTTTGAGGGTATTTTGATTTTGATCTAAATCGGTTCATAAATAACAATATTTTCGTAAGCAATAAGTAAGAATTTTTTTTTTTAATTACTACCGTCCTATTAAGTTTTTAGATTTTTGTTTCAGTTCATTGTTTTTGGTACCCCTAGTTGGGCGACTAGGGCGATGGTTAATGGTGAAAAAGTTCATGACAAGGAGACCGTTTTCTTTAGGGGGAACATTAGAGGGACGGTTAATTGTGAACTTTATTTAAAAACATTTATAGTAAGCCTTCTTTAAAATGTGTTTTATCAGTTTCGCACACGGTCGTGTCATTCTCAGTGCAAAAGTGTCAAAAAACCATTTTAATTAAAAAATATTTATGAATAAATATTTATATCAATATTTATCTATCGATTAAAAAATTAATGCCGAAAACGATAAAAGTAGATTAATTTTTTTAAATTCTCTTTCATATCAAATTAAACGACCTAATTGAAAGGATAACATTTTTCTAACAAAAAAAAACCTTTCAATTTACCGCAATGAATACTTCACTAAAACATCGTTTCAATAGCCAATGAGCACGAATTTCCTCGCGAGCACCATAAAATTGCTTTAGGGACCACTAACGTTAAGCTACTAGTTCTAAACTCACACGAAAATATACCTTAAGTCTATTTAAATAAGACTTATAGACAGTTAAACTAAACTATGTAAATTTTCCCTTCACGTAATAGACAGAAAACTCGATATTCTTTTGAATAGCAATTTTTGTGGCAATATCAATCGCATAGCATAAGTGGGGCATATTTTAGACCCTTTTCACATATCTATTGAATATTCGTCATATTCCCACGTACGCCTCCTTACTGGAAAGGTATGGAAATGTGATAACTATTTTAGGCTTCAATAGGTAGTGTCAAATACAACTTGGGAACTAGCATAAAGATAAAAAACTTTCACCCTTATTCATAAACGTTAAATAATGATTCAGCATTTCGACCCAGTTGGCACAATGGTCACCATGCCGGACTGCCAAACACAGGGTTACGGGTTCGATTCCCGCCTCAGACAAGTATCTTTGCTTAGATATTTGTCTGTAGTCTGGTTGTTTCTATGTATTATAAGTAAATATTTACAAAAGAAAAGTATATAAGTAGTATATCCGTTGTCTAGCACCCATAACACAAGTCTAATTACTTAGCTTGGCGCTAGATGGCGATGTGTGGAATGTCCTGCAATATTTATTATTATTTTATAATTAATTTATTTTTTCTTTTTTCTTGGTCAATTATTAAATTTACTTTTGTAATATACTATTGTTACTGTATGACCTGGATATGTAAGGTGGAAGCCTGGAGTCCTGTTAAACAGGTTTTTTATAAAACTTTTGTTCAGGCTCCAGTCTCCGCAATAACTAAATATTATGTATCTAACAATAATATTTTTGGTATGCAAAACACCAACCGACTGTACTTCTATTTTTATTGTGGAGAAACAAATAAATTGATTTATTTATTTATTATTTTATTAGTTAAAATGCTTTTAAGTTAATTTCGCACAACTATCATATGTAAAAGTGCGAAAGTGACAAAACATTATGGAAATGTGATAACTATTTTAAGCTTCAATAGGTATTGTCAAATACAACTTGGGAACTAGCATAGAGATAAAAAAAAACTTCCACCATTATTCATAAACATGAGGTATTCGTTATAGTTTTAATGTTTTTTTTTGTCAATTTCGCACACCTGCCATGTGGAAAAGTGCGAAAGTGACAAAACACCTTATGGAAATGTGATAGCTATTTTAAGCTTCAATAGGTATTGTCAAATACAACTTAGAAACTGAAATTGAAAACAGGACGAAAGTGACAAAAAATATTTTTATAAAAAACAATATTTTTTGTCACTTTCGCACACCTGTCATGTGTAAAAGTGCATAAGTGAGAAAACACATTTGATTAAAGCCTATTATTAATAATGCAGACCTCTGCATTTGGCCATTTTCATACCTGCCAGATTGGTGGTTATGATGTGGTCTAAGATGTAGCAGGCTTTATGTGTTCCGCTAGATTATATAATATTATTATGTTCACTTGCGACTCGAAGACTTCCAAATTGTAAACGTTAGGTAAGACAGACGCAAGCATGATTCCATTCGCTCGTAGTACGAATAAGGAATGATGGAATAGAGTCGAGAAGGTTATTAAAATATTTACGAAAGTCCTTATTAGTTTGTGGGTTAGTATGTGTATAAGTCTGTTTTACATGAAATACTGTCATATTTTACTTTACTTAGCGATTATAACCTGGGTAATTGATCATTAAAAAGGTTTTGATGTAAACACTCTCTATTTTAGTGTAAGTATATTATCTCTATATTTGGTTGCTTTGTATAGGTAGGTGTCTATGGTTACCTTTAATTTTTTTATTCATCTATTGGGCTATTTTTGGGTGTCGTAGGCGTAGGTACTTTATGAAGAGAAACTTCTCTTTATTAGCAGATCTATTGTCTAAATCCATTGATAAATAGTTCAGGATTTTATATTATAACTCTATGGTCCATCCATCTGTCCCTTTATTAGAATTATTTATTTTTTAATTCATTTATATGAGATCACATTGAAACGTCTTAAAAACAAAGTTAGGAGTTGTGCCTACTAGCCACTAGTATATATAAGCAAGAGTCGCAACCTCCCATTTTACAAATCTACACCATTATATAGAGGATTTTTTTAGTTTTTTTGTTCGTTTTTATGCTTGTAACGAATATGCTCCGAAACTAATGAACCGATTTAGAGGATAAGTACATTAATTCATTGGCTTTGTATCCCTATATATCTACGGGATCGGGAGTTATGCGAGTGAAATCGTGGAACGTTGTTAGTTGGTTAATAATTTACTTGTCACTTCCAAATAAAATCTCCATTTTATACAAAACCTAATTTTATGCAGAGCACCTATCCAACAGAGTTAGTAAACTTATAAAGTATTATGCTAACTAAATTCAGTCGTGTGTTTTTACATGTTACTTATTTTATAAACGGAATGATTAAGGGTGGCTGCGCACTTTAAATTTTAAAATTATTTTCGAATATTCATACTCGGAAAGTAGATCCAAGTTACTTGAGGAGCGGGTTGAAAGTAAGACTTTTCAGCCCCAGGGAGAATCATTTTCAACTGACTACTGTCAAATTATAAAAAAAACTAGTACTATTTTTCCCGTCTCGTTACTTTCATCCCTAGTTTACTATTTAATACGCAAAGAACAGTTTTTTTTCTGGGCCGAGTGAACTGAGAATGACTCAGCAGATCCATCTTCCAGATATGTGGTGGTTTTATTTGGATATTTTTATCTCTAGAACAATTTTGATAATCATTTAAATTTTTTTTTTTTTGAAATCTAAATATACAGGGAAATCGTTTTTAGTCAATCTCCTTCATTGATCCGGCCGTGTTGGTTGAGATACGTGTTGCACTGATCACCTACTGACTATATGACTCGGCAAATGCTAAATATTTGAACTTAACCAAACGTGCATAGCCACTTTTAATAAAGACCTAAAAAATTCCGACATATCGACAAAAACTAATCTAGAACCGAGAGTTCTAGGGAAGAGTAACAAGGAGGCGTTAAAATAGTACTTTTGCCACATATTTCGCGTTATCAATAAAGAGCTAAAAATAAGTAAATAAAATTATTCAAATGGAAAGAAAGCATAAACCCAACAAATTAGGTGGATAGGTACAAGCGAAATTCAAATTGAAGGTTTCATATTTTAAGTTTTTACGTCCCAAAATCCCTTTTAAAATAATGTATGCGACGTCCCTTAGCGTAAATGCGATGGAGAAGTTAGACCATAGACTTTTCTATCGGTAGATAGACTATTCAGTGATGACTCTCTTTTTAACCCCCGCGCCGACTCAAAAACGACGGGTGTTATAAGTTTGACGTGTCAGTGTGTGGTGTGTGTGTGTGTGTGTGTCTGTCTGTCTGTGGCATCGTAGCTCCCGAACGGCTGCACCGGTTTTGATTTTGTTTATTTTGTTTGAAAGGTGAATTATTTAGATTTTATAGGAGGTTCTCAAAATATGGATTGTGTAAATTGTTTAATGGCTGTTATAACTTCGTTGTTTATAAACCGATTTTGATGACTTTTTTTGTTAGAAAAGCACGTTATACCGTAAAATTAATGGGACAGTCGTTTGATGATATTTACATATTTTTTGCTGTTTTCTGGAATCATTCTTCTTTAGTTGGATCCATTTTGCATAAGGATGGATTAGGCTAAGCAACTGTACCACTCTCTCAGCTTAGTTGACCATGTCCAGAGAAAATAACTTGTCTAAGGTCTGGAGTCAACTAAGCTGAGTTATGTTAATTTGGGCACAAAAAATCCGTAAGAAAAAAAGAAATTTGTAATAAAATTTTCTTTTTCCGAAAGGCATGGCATACATATAAAAAAACCAAAGGCAAGAAAAAGTAGCACAGCTGGCTGGGATTCGAACTCACAACCCTTGAAATGAAAGCCGAACTATCTACCACTACGCCAACACCGCTCGGTTACTTATCAGTCGATTAATAAGTATGTTGTCTACTTCCACCCTTAGCGTAATGCGATGTTTTAGTCTGAAAGATAACGAAGTTACGAGTTTCAGTCCTCTCCCGTCCTCGCAAATTCAGAGGCACGGATAAACAACGACGTAAGACGTTTTACGTAAGTAATTTTAGCCGACTTATGAAAAAGTGGGATATTTTATCGTAAGAACAAGTTTTAAAATATCGTAGATAAGGAATTGACACGGTTTAATTAAGTTTCGTGTGCTATATACAGGGCTATTAGTAATCATATTATAGGTAAGTAACTACAAATTTTTGTTCGAAGGCACACATCCTAACTTAGTTTTTAAGACGTTTCTATGTGATCCTTGTACAAATGTATTAGGCATGCAAAGGTTTAAAAAAATTTGACTGTGACTTTGTGCTACACTTTTTGGAAATTAGATAGGTATTTTTTTATTTTTTTGAGTTAAATGTTAATTCAAAAATCAGTTTATTCGGACTTAAATCAGTAGTCGTAGGACAAAAGTGTATTGTTAGGTTGCACAGAAATAGCCCCAAACCGCTTTATTATATGATTACCAATAGCCCTGTGTGTGTTTTCTTGCCATCTGTTATCTTGAACTTGTAAACAAAAATCGTAAAACACTCGTAAATGTCTTCATAAAAAGTTAGAAAGCTTTTAATTTTACTTTAGATTTTAATGTAATAAAAAAATATGATTTTTTTCCAGTACTTATAGATAGGTTATATATCTATGTTAATCAGTTACAATCGTAGGTGGAAATTACGAAGAATTTGCTACAATTTACATTCGGAAACAAAATTACAAAGTTCGCTACGTTTCCGGAAAGCTAACAGGGATACAAACATCCGCAAAGGAAGTAGATATGCAAGATTACAGAATTACAGGGCGCCGTGCCGTGAAAAATTACAACTTTTACAATACACAATGTTTTGAGTTTTATCTTTTAGCCTTGCTAGGTGCCAGCTAATTGTCCATTTGTGGGCAGTAGAGCATGCACCGCGAAAATAGCCAACATTCCAACGTCCATTTTTAATTCAATTCTTCGGAACAAAGCTTCTGTTGCATTTTTCGCTGCGCTTACTGTTTTGTTGAAAAGTGCAAACGTCTATGAAACGAAAATGGGGCAAAAAGCGTCTTAATTTCCCATCCTTTTATCCGGCAGATGGCGCGGAGATAACTGGACCATTTGTTTAAATTGTGTTTACACTGTTTACGAAAAGTCTGTGTTTGCGGTAGCGTTATGTACTTACCCGAGTTCGTTTTCAGGTGACTTTTAAAGTCGGAACGGAAGCGAATTTTATGCTGCATCAACATTATTTTAAAATAAAATTGGTTTTGCGAAGACACTTGTGAAGTTTACCAGTAAATTGGTAAAACTTTATGCTATCAAACAAAAAGGGTACTTGAAACGGGACAGGATCTTAAGATCAATATCACGAAAACGCTTGTTAAACAGTACTCAAAACTCATTTAGCACTCAATCGAAGCTCACCTTTGGAGGTTGTAAATCTTTGACTCACCTCTGAATCGACTGGGACGGTCAATTTCAGATACAAATACTATCACGATATTAATTAAAGATGGGCCGAAGTTGTTGAATTCCTCACACAATTTGGTCCAACCCCGTTTGTGTTCAAGAGAATGTAATTGGAATTGTTTCACACAGAATGTTGGTAATTTAAGATTGCGCTGAAGACAGGCTTGGACAGTTTAGGGTTAAATCGGAAATTCAATGTCGGCTGTCAAGAAGTTCGTATAACTTCGGAAAGAAATTTGGGAAACTTCGGGTACATTTCGAATTTGGAATCTGAATTGACGTTTTTGTCAATATTTTATTATTACATTTTTTTTTGCTTTCGTAAGTCACCCAACACGACGCTACTAATACCTACTCGTGCTGAGTTGATGCACTGCCATAGCTCTCAATTTGCAGCCCATATACAGTCCTACTAACACCCATTAGTTCGTCATTAGGTTTCATACTTCATTAGAGGTAATAATATAGCTATGTATAAAAGCATTAACTGTAGATTATTATCGGCCAATAAATTAAAACAGAATTGACCTGGCGGTAAGTTTATGGACTTTTAATTCAAACGTTGTAGAATTGAATCCTAGTAAATATTAAAGACAATATTTTGATAATTCATTCCTTTGCAGTTGGTCTTATAAACTACCTCAGTTGGTGAGCTTCGTGTTGTTGAATCAAGAGCTCAATTGGCTTTTAAGAAGCTTGGTATCTTCGCATAGGTAAATCAGTACTTCACTTTGGGACACCTTTTACCAATCACAGATCCGCCGTGTATGGGGTACCACCAAATACCAGCTTGAGGCTCTTGATTCCATTGACAGAGGCTACCAAGAGGTACCAAGAGGCTGATTGGCGATGACGCGCTTGGGAAGTCACGCCTTCTGAGTGAGGCTTTACCTAAAAGGGCAAAGCAGAATAATAGTGTATATTTATGATTAAGATTCTATTATCATCTTTATTTTTTCGTCATAAAACAAGGCAAACTGAAAAGCGAAACGGATCATGGTGTAAATCCCAGAAACCCGCACTAAGCGTTTAGCTTCTTCATACCTTATTCGTACAGCAAGCGAATGGAATCAGAGGCCAGCTTCTGCATTCCTGACGTGCAAAAGTGGACGTTTTCAAGTCGCGATTGGTCAGGTATCTTCTTGGAAAAAGTGCTACATGTTAGACCGCATCACCTACCATCAGGCAGGTATGATATTGGTCAAACGCTGCTATCATTTGTGAAAATAAAAATGGTACGACCATCTTTAGACTGAACTTTCAGTCTAAAGATGGTCGTACCATTTTTTTACACCTACTTAGAGAACTTTCTCTAAGTAGGTGTACCGATAGATAGCTAACGATCTCCTATTTATTCTATAACGATTCCGTATTACCTATACGTGGCGTTCTTTACCAATCGACCAAAAAGCAAGGTAAATAAATAATTCTCACATTGCCGCTGGCGTAAGCTATTTATTTGCAAAATTGAATGAGGTAGGCGTACCAGAGAAATAATTTATCAACAAAATGTGTTACATTACATTGATTCAATAAAAAATTGCGTTGGGTTGTTTGTGGCGGGATTTTTTTTTGTATTCAAATGAGCCGTTTGTTTTGTAACCGCATTTATTCGAACGACTTCCGTTGTATCAAAAGGGAACGTTAGAAATAGGTATCTAACTAATAAATTATACTGTGTTTTACTCAAATACCTACACAATACACATACGTTCTTAATATACTACCATCACCTCGCGGTTTCATCCGATCCCGTGGGAAAATAGCTATTAAAAGTAGCCTTAAACACTCACAATGAATCAATCCTCACACCAAGTCGGCCAAAATCGGTCAAGTAAAACTACTTAGTAATAATACTTAGAATAGGCTCCGAAACCGGAGCCTATTCAATGCAAATAAACTAACAAACAATAAAATCTTTCAAATACAAATGCTTAATACAGAATATTATGGCACGGTAAGACGAAGTATCACGGCGTACTATGATACTTCGTCTTACCTTAATGATAACTACCCATGGACGTGACTTTAATTGCTCCATTTCAAATAATACTTTCAAATATTTGTAATATTGACCTTTGTGAGCGTGATCACATGAAAAAAAAACCCATGAGTTTCTTGTGCCTTCTTCTCATTGGCGGGGCGTTCCGAAGGCACACATCCTAACTTAGTTTTTAAGACGTCGCTAAGGGATCTTGTACCTAGGTATTAAGTATCCAAAAGAAATAAAGAATTTTGACTTGACTTTGACTTCACTTGGGACCTTAGTACTTTTAAGACGTCAAAAGAAACTTTAAATAAATTGGGAGAATCGTCAAATAGTTTCAATAATATTACCTCAATTTAAAAGTTTATATATGTAACTAGGTCTAACAACTAGTTAGTACCTATCGCTGTGCCGTGCCACGGTAGGAATTAGGTACGCATGCTAGCTAGCTTGGTGTTAACCAGGGATGGATTCAGATGTCTAGGCGTTGAAGGGAGGGGTGAAAATTGTAATTAAATCATTTTGCAAATATAAAAAATATTAAAATCAAATAAAATAAATTAATAAAAAATTTTTTTTTAAAGAAATGTTATCATTTCAATAATTAAAATATACATTTATTAAATGTCTTAAAAGATAATCTCTATCGCAGTTGCTGCATGTAAAGGACAATCTTAATAATAAATTTTGACATTTATACCTACCTACTTCATCATTACAAAGTCATTTCAAAAAACCTAACTAATTAAAATACCGTTAACTTACCCCTTTTATGAACAAAAAATTGTTACCTAAAATCATAAGGAAATAAGATCCTAGAGTGGTACTGCAAAGGGCAGCCAACATTTTATCAAGCTTTTTCTGACGTAATAGTACATTACGATATAAGTGTGGTAAATTGATCTTTGCATAGAGGCGGTTTATGACGCACGAGCGGTAGCGAGCGTGTTAAAGAAGCCAAGATGCAAATATCAATTCCACACGTATATCGTACGACGTTTTTTATCACAGTTGCGAATAAAAGAAAAGACTTGAAAAGAAAACAAAATAATAATTAACAAAATATTTGTGATACCTGATAAGTCTATGTTAACATTTTTTTAAGGCAATATTTTTTTGTTAATTCTCCGGAAAGGCCAGGCTAAAGACTTTTAACCTAAACAGCCTCGTCTGACATACAATATTTTTTTAGGGTTTTTTCTATTTGTTTTTGCGTCGGGGGTTAAGAACAAAATACAATGGTACGGAAAAACAATATATTTAAGTAAAGAAAAAACAAAAAATAAACAACTCAATTTTTAATCGTTTTCTAAGTCATTATCACGTAAAATTTTCGTTCGTAAACCGACTTTAGAGACAACCATTTTTGCTAGCTAAAAACTCTTTAGTACCTACCTTTTTTATACATCAAAAAGTATAACCCAGATAAATTAAGAATGTTTCACCTACCTAACATATAATTAGCAGTGAGATACGTATTTAACTTATCGGGATAACTTTATAGCACTAGGTTGGCAATGTAAAACGCACGCGTGCATAATATGTTGGATTATGAGCCTAAAAGCCGTTGAAAAAGATCCACTTTATGAGCAACTGTGATAAAAAATATCTTACAGTAGCATTATATCACTAATAATAATAATAAATAAATAAAACTACTGATATTACTTTTCACTTTCTTAATAAATAAATAAAATAATAAATATAACTATTGCAGGATATTCCATACATCGCCCCAAGCTAAGTAACTAGACTTGTATTATGGGTGCTGGACAGCTGATATACTACAATGACACGATTTTATGTAATATACTGTTTTGTTTTGTTTTAATCTAAAAAATCATCTCTGTATATTAACCGTAGTGTCTTGTTCTATGAAATAAAACATTTATTTATTTTTTAACCCCGTTCTCCAGTCCCTTAGTCCGTCCCCGAGTCTGTTATTGCGAGACTAATACAATTTCTCGCTCGAGCGGTGACCGCGGTCCCAGAGTCTCCGAACAATTAGTGCTCAGGACATTATTTTTGTGCCACCCCTATTGTGCTCGTACCTTTTGGAACTATCTTGTGTAACGAAGGCTGAAATTCGTGAAGCCTCAGGGGTGCCCATGTCTGGATGTATTACGTCGCTAGATGGAATGGCGTTATTTTCTGAGTCTTTTTTTGGATAGTTTTGTCGTCGGAATTAAATGTGTAGGTGAAATTTTTATAGTTTTAGCTGCACTACTTTAGAAATATTCAAATTATGGAACACTACCTGCCTAACACTACCCCTCGGTCTCACCCGCGTAAGTCGCGATCACGTGGGAATATCTGGATAAAACATAGTATCTAGTAGCCTATGTATTAATCCAGGTCTCCAGCTATCTGCAGACGGGGTTTTATCGCAATCGGTCCAGTAGTTTTTTGCGAGAAGGAGTAACAAATATACTAACACAAACACATACTTTCACATTTATGATAATAGTAATAACTAGGCACTAGGTTATGAAAATCACACTAAGATTAGTGTGATTTTCATAAACCTTTGTATAAACTGTATTGTGACGAAACGGACTGCTTAGTTGACTTCTGACGGATTGACAAGTTTTTCCCTCTGGACATGGCTAGACTATACTCGGTTGGTTCATCGAGGTTTTTATGGTCATATTGGCTAAGTGTACCTTAAGTCAACGTATCTACATTTAGGTATGATAAAGGAAAAAGTCTGTACCTTTTGTCCCCTTTTGCTTAATTAAAATAAAAACTCCCCTGGGTGTGTCTGCACTTAGCGAGTGGTCATGTAATATTAGAAAACTAATTTTACAGGTCCAAGTAAGGTCTATAGATAGATATATAAATTATTTATTGTAAACACCATTTTCAAATAACCATAAATAAAAATAAAGCTTAAGTCTAAGTGTTACAAAGGGCGGCCTTATCGCTCAAAGCGATCTCTTCCAGGCAACCTTTGGATGGTCCCCATGGATGGTGGATGAACCTTTGGTCTATCTAAATATATATAACACATAATTCGGTCAGTCTGTTTTTTGCTTTTATTTCGACATAATTCATAGCGAGCGGCCAGCGATGTACTCCGGAATTATTTCACCCGGGGACTAAAAAAAGATAGTAGAATAAAAATTATAAATAAATATTGTTTAATTCAGATTATATTGTTTAACCCATATTATAATTAAATTAGTAATGGCGTAAATATAAACGCAAAAGTATTTAGGACATACTTAATATTAATTAGGTAGTATTACCTGACGTTCGCAATCCAGTGGACTTGAATCCAGTATCTATTAAGTGAAACAAATTTTCATTATATAGATGGATAGATAAATCATTTATTGCATCACACAAAGGCGCATACATAAATATAACTATCGTTCAAACTTATTTATTACTTAGAAAAAAACAAAAGCCACTAAATTAATGGAAAAAAAAACAACTAACTAAAGAAAGCAAAACAACGAACTAAATTAAAACAAAAAAGCTAATGTAAAATATAGAATACGTGATGAGCAGTGTGCCGCAGTGATGCAAATGGGCGGTAGCTCAGTGTTGGGTTATCCTATCCTACTAATATTATAAATGTGAAAGTTGTGTGTGCGTGTGTGTGTGTGTGTATGTTTGTTACTCCTTCACGCTAAAACCACTTAACCAATTGCAATGAAATTCAGTATGTAGATAGCTGGAGGCCTGGATTAACATATAGGCTACTTTTTATCCCAATATTCCCACGGAATCAGAACTTACGCGGGTGAAACCACGGGGCGCAGCTAGTAGTGATATAATAGTGTAAGAAAGATAACATTTCTAACAAATACCTACTAAGGAAAGATCTCTACTGTTGGTCTACGAAAATGAGGTCAACTCATAGCGGTATAATCTGCTCCTAACCAAACAGAGGCTGATGGGAATAATGCTTATAAGAGAATGTAGTGTGAACACAACCTAATTCAAATGTAATGCTCACAAAGAAAAAGAAAATGAAAAAAGGATTATTGGACAATACAGAAATATTAAGTTTAGCTTGGACCCACGGCTTAGTCCACATAATTCTTAGAATTTCGGTTATTCTCTCTTGATAGGTATTAGGACAAAATTATCTGAAACACTACGAGCTTTCACAAGTAACTTCGCCCTCATATAGGTTGAAAAGCCTTTCTTAGCGTATGCGTACGTATCTGTGTGCAAAATTTTTGCCTTAGCTGTCAGTCAAGACTTTTAAATATCTATTTTCATAAACTGTGTTAATAGATGGCGTTGCTTGGAAATGTAGAACAAAATCGGTCGCGACACAGTTGAGTCTCTTGTCGCTGTGTTAGTGGCCAAACTACACCTAAATGGCTAAACCGATTTGTATGAATTTTTTTGTGTATATTCGTTATGAATCGAACATCCTACTAATATTATAAATGTGAAAGTTTGTGTGTGTGTGTGTGTGTATGTGTGTGTGTATGTTTGTTACTCTTTCACGCAAAAATTACTGGACCGATAGCGATGAAACTCGGTATCTAAATAGCTGGAGACCTGGATTAACATATAGGCTACTTTTCATCCCGATATTCCGACGGGATCGGGACTTATGCGGGTGAAACCGCGGGACGCAGCTAGTTTTTAATATATTGCAAAAAAAACGTTTGCTAGGATAGCTAGTTATATTTATATATTTCTCAGTCTTGAATCTTGATACCTATGGCTCTATAGCTGCAGATCTTGACAGTCAAATAAATAGTCAGGAGCGACGACCAATTAAGTGCTTTTTATTACTTCTTTCCAGATGCAAAACTTAGCTAATCTTATAAATAACCCTTTGTTAAGCAACAAGTGCCTATTGCTATCTATAAGCCCTTTAATTGGTACAAGTTCAAGCATTAAAAGAAACAACCCAGTCGAGGAAAAGGAAAAAAAACAATTAACATTAAAAGTTCTAAATTTCGTTAAAATTTAAATACCGAATTCTAACTTCAAAGGTTTTAGCGAAGTTCTGTTTCTGATGTTTTTGTGTAATATGTTAGAAGGTATATTCTTAATTAAATAATTATTATTGTACGTTCGGCTATATTTACTTCAGTATATCCGTTTGAGTGTGGCTAACAAGGTAAGATGAAGAAACAAACTTGACTACGGTATAAGTTCATTAAAGTCGACTTGAGTTGAAAATATCTGTCTACTAAAGATAGGGTTACATGCTGCTTACTTATCTATAATACAAAAAGAAACAGCCCTTTTCTTCCTTTTATAATAACCGATTGTTTTGAAATATAAAAATACAAATTATTCAAGCAATTGACATGGGTAAAAAACAAACAAACTTGACTACAGTATAAGTTCATTAAAGCCAACTTGAGTTGAAAATATCTGCCTACTAAAAATAGGGTTACATGCTGCTTACTTATCTATAAGACAAAAAGAAACATCCCTTTTCTTCCCTTTATGATAACCGATTGTTTTGAAATAATAAAATACAAATTATTCAAGCAATTGACATGGGTAAATAACGTAAAATTTTGTTATTTTTAAGGGTATGAAAACAGCTATGAACCGGAACGAAATATCATCAAAAAATGTCAATGGTTTGCATGTGGTATGTGATCCACTTAAGAGGAAAGGGTGCCGGCTCTCTCTCCATACAAACGTAGTCGACTCTTTCCTCCCTGGATAATGATACTAAAGCTAATATTTTTGTACCATATAACTTATAACTACTTCTGTATGGAGAGAGAGCCGGGTACCTTTCCTCTTAAGGGTATTGGTACCGAAATTGAAAACTATTTTATTTGATAAAGTAATAAGTTTTTTATTGTAAAACGTAAATATCGATAAATTACATTTGTAAATCATTTTAATTTCATCTTAATTTTTTTGTAAGAACAAAAATATTTTTTAAATTTCAAGATAAAGAAGTTTTTGATTGCACGAATTTTATTCTTCTAAGTATTCAAGATTTAGAAGATCGGTGACTTGATTTTCTATTAAATTTAACAAGATTAATAAGGGACAACCCTTTTTGAATGTTACCGATTGATTTTAATTGAAACATTGATAATTTTAATGTCTTTTAGTTAGGGCGTCGGAATAGAGAAAGGCGCGCTTAGGTGAAAACGTCTTCGAAAAAACTTCATACTACACGATGCGCGTGCGCTGATTGACATTGCTCTTATGGTGAAGGAAAACATCGTGATGAAACCCGCGGCTTAGTTGGTTCCAGAAAAACTACTCACTAAGTTCTTTCCTCTGGACATGGTCGACTAAACTGAGTTGTTAGTATAGGTACTGGGCAAGCCTGTACTCCATTTTCAGGCGAAAGAGACCTAAATAAAAAGGTCTAGTTGCGGAAAAACAACCCGTATAAAAATACAGGTACACCACTGCGTCACGAGGTCAAGATCTAAATAGCAATAAGGTATTAGAATGCTGATTCAAGGTTGCACGTTCGAACTTTACCAAGGCTATTTTGAAGGAAATGGTAAGGAAATTTCGCCTCTAAATAATAGCAAAACTAGCTTTTGCCCGCGACTTCGTCCGCGTAGAAGTCGGAAATGGACCGAGGAATCACATTGTCCCATACAAACTTTGCCCCCCTTTTTCACCCCTTTCTTATCGGAAGCCTACGTCACACAAATAATACACCCTCCAAGTTTTAGATCTCTAAGATCAGCGGTTTAGGCTGTGCGTTGATCCGTCAGTCAGTCAGTCATTCAGGACAAAGCATTTATATGTATAGATGTACATGATGTTGTAGGAGAGTTATTTTCCTAATTAATCCTATTCTAAGTTGTTATTAAGTAGTGTCGTGTGGACAGAACAATACAAAACAACAATTTTCCTAGTAATTAAAAAAAACAACTAGCAATTATAAACAAATTTGGGCATCGGTGACAGGTATTTTGCACCTTAAACCTTAAACTTCTAGGTGCCTACGTCATTGAAAAACTTCTTCAATAAACGTAATCGGTGCTTACAATTTTTGCTCTGAAAGCACCCTTCGGTTCTCAGCTAGATTTTTAAGGGTCATTCGGGTATAATTGTGATAATTTATTACTCAAGGGACCAAAAAGGGTACGTACCAGCGCTTATGTGCTTTCAAAACGAATAGAAGAGTATTCTAAAACTTTTAGTCCGGGCTTTTGGAAAAGTTTTAAAGCTGTTCTAATAAGGGAAACTTATGAAAAGCTTCACAAATCGTCGTCGTCTTTCTCTTTTACAGAAAATATAATGAGATAAAAATTACTTACTAAGTTTTTATACACGGAATCTGTGGTGTGGTGGGTCTGCGACGCCAAAGGTTGCTAATTCGATTTCCATCGTGGAACAAGTAGATATTTAATTATGATATCTATAGAAAGACGATTGTTTCGCTAGTATGGGTGCTTCAGTATATCTATAAAAATATAAAATGAAATGTCCCGATTGACTGACTGAATGATATATTAATGCACAGCTTAAACTAATAATAGCTGATTTTGATTATAACGCAGGGATCCAGTAAGAAAGGATTTTGAAAAATTCAAATCGCTACTTGTACCTTCGGGATCACTGGCAAAAGGTACCTAGTATAAATATATTTGACGACCCAGTTGGCACAATGGTCACCATACCGGACACAGGGTTGCGGGTTCGATTCCTATCTGAGACAAGTATTTATGCTTAGATATTTATCTGTGGTCTGGTTGTTTCTATGTATTATAAGTATATATTTACAAAAAGAAAAGTATAAAAGTAGTATCCGTTGCTAGCACCCATAACACAAGTCTAGTTACTTAGCTTGGGGCTAGATGGCGATGTGTGGAATGTACGGCAATATTTATTTATTTATAAAAGTAAGGTTTCTGAGACTAAAGTTTTTAAATAAATGCGATTAATTTGATCAATTTACCTCAGAAACCTCAGATGTATATTTCAGTTTGATTTCACTACTGAATTCGGTAGTGTAGTCTGAGACAACGGGTTTCAGCTGTAGTGTCTTCTGCAATTAGTGTAAACAGGCTCGACCTACAACCGTGAGGGCACTTCACTCTCGCTTCTGAGGTACCCTGAGTACTGTGATGAGAGGTAGCGATAGCGGAAGCGTTATCCGGCATGAAGATCGACAAGCTTGAATCGGAATGTATAAAAGTTAAACAGTGATTGGCAGTTTTTTTGCATGATTACATCTGGAGTTAAGAAATATTTGTTTGAATCATTTTAAACAGTAGTTTGTACGTAAAAAGGCTGTATTTAGATTGAAACTATGGTTCAATAAGACAAAATAGATAATATCTTCTTATATTAATAGAAAAAGACATATTACATATTTAACATTATTAACACAAAAAATGAAGTGACCAGTTAGTCAAATAACCCGCCCCTTATCGTACCCGGCGTAAAGGTTCCCATAATGCTAGAAGCATTGCCACGCTGATATATTCTTTACTTATGATATCATTAAAGATCAAATAAAAGTCACAAACGGATTTTTAAAAAAATAAGGGCACATGCATATTAATAAACTCTTTAAGTAAAATAAATAAAAGGGTCACGTGGCTGACTATCGCCCCACACTAATAGGAGGCAGTTGATCTGTAGTGAGACATCTTATTTTTTAAATAAAATAAAATATAAGTTACATCTGTGTGTTGCAATTAAAAACTAAATTTCTCGCTTATTTCACCACCACAACAGTGGCCTGAAACTCTCGTCACTTCACTAAATGCTCGGAGAACTTCCACTGACTGCTTCACAACCCGCATATTTTGTGCACGTCAAAAAAAAAGGTATTTATAATTTTCAATTTGCTTATACCTGTTAAATATTGAATTATAATTTAAGCCTTTTTAGTCAAATTGCACAAAATAAAAAACTTAAAATAATAATGTCTACATCATACTTTGCCATTAAACTTGTTATTGTAAAGGGCCTCTACGTGTTGGCTTCGGCCGCACGCATGCCTTCCGAAGGTCCGGGACTCCATAGTCCCATGATATAGGACATAATAATAATCACAAAATAAACAAAATGACGCCAAAAAATACCCCCATCCAGAAATTAAATATAAAACCAAACAACATGAATAAATAATAAAATAAGTATAAAATTAAAAATCAACCAATGCCTTAAATTAAAACAAGAGGAAGGCCTCGGCTACACTCCCATTGTCCCCAAAATGCTGGCAGCATTCCCTCGCTGAATAGTAAGACTGAGCCGCTGGGACGAAAATCCGCCAGCAGGCGCGCCGACAGCTCCCTCAAAATGGTTTTTAGTTAAAATGTGTTTTGTTACTCTCGTATACCTGTCATCTGTAAAAATCTATCGAGTTGCGAGTGCAAAGGTATCTTCTAGGAAAACGTGCTACATCTTAGACTGCACCGTCACTTACCAACGCCATCGTCTAAGATAATGACCCACCTTCTTCTCTTTAATGTAAAAATGAATCGCAGAATGTGTTGCTAAGCGAAAATCTTGAGAACAGCTGAACCGATTTCGCTAATTCTTTTTTGTAGTGTTTGTTATTGTAGGAGAATCTTATGAAAGAAATTAAGAAAGTTGCGCAGTAAATTATTACGCGGGTGAAACCGCGGGCACAGCTAGTTTATTATTAAAAAATACATACAACCGAATTGAGAACCTCCTCCTTTTTTGGAAGTCAGTTAAAATGCGATGTTGAAAAAACACATTTTAACAAAATATTTTTTATTAACAGACTTTAGTTTTATTATATTAAACTTATTAAAGCGTACTAAAAAGTAGTTATATTACATTAAAAAATTTAAAGCATACTAAAGAGTTTGAAAACAAAAGAAAAATTTAAATGCCGATGTCATTTCTTATCGTCGAGTTACCCTCACCCTCCTCTAAAGCGTAAAAGATACAAGTGGCATAAGGTTTGAAAAGTTTATACCAAGTTGGAAAGATTAGCTCTTTTAAAGTACTTCTGTGAAATGAAATGCTCCAGAAACCTTCCATTTTTTTACCTGATAATACCTAGACAGGGTTATTGGTAATAAAATAAGGAAACGGGGCTACTGATGTGCACATTAACAAACAACTTAAATTTTACTTTGAAATTAGAATATTTTTGAGATTATTATATCAATTCGAATATCAACAGATTTTCGGGTAAGTAGATTTTTGAAGTGAAAATGAAATGCCGTCAACCTCTTCCTTATAATATAATAAACAATAAACTGGTATATATTTAAAAAGCCGAAAGATAACATGACCTTGTTATTGAATTAAAAAATTGTCCTTACAAAATTGTATCGCAATAATAGCAGATGTCACACAACTCACCTTTCTCCTAACTTAGTTTTTAATATTTAATGTTATTATATTCTAATGATTCCAACTGAATAAACTGAATTTGACTTAGTAGACACTAATCGAAATCCGGCTATTCAAACTTGAATATTTTAACAATTTTTAAGTACTTAGATCCTACTTATCCTATTCTACTTCCAACTAATATTTTGTGTGTGTGTGTGTGTGTGTGTTTGTATACGTTTGTAACTCCTTCACGCAAAAACTACTGGACCGATTGCAATGAAACTCAGTATGTAGATAGCTGGAGACCTGGATTAACACATAGGCTACTTTTTATCCCGATATTCCCATGGAGTCGGGACTTATGTGGGTGAAACCGCGGGGCGCAGCTAGTTTATCTATAAAGCCGCGGTCGCCACGCCTCCGCCAGGTCGCCGCCATGTCATTTCCTTTCGCCGCGTTTCACCGTCCCACCTTAGACAATGCTCCTGTCACCTGACAAGCGCGTGTCTCTCATAATTTTCTTTATTCCTTTATCCTGCAAGCCTTGGTTATTATCTTTTATCTTGAAGAAATTAAAAGCATTAAAAGTGCCACTGAGATGTTGGGAAAGAGCATTTTTTCTCCGTCGAAAATGTTATCTACTTTTATGGTAATAGGATATTTTTGTTTACGAACTGTTTGATATCTTTTTCATTTTAGATTGACATTTGAAAAGAGGTTTACTTGCTTGATTGAATTTTTTTTCGCTCTACACTAATTTAAAAAAGAGGAAATATTTTTTTCACTTTTATGTTTGTGACGATTATTGTCCGAAAATACTAAACCGATTTTAATTAAACTTGGTATGAGGATACATTGATTCATTGGGAGTAACGTAAGTTTTTTATTTAGATATTCCCACGGGATTGGGAGTTACGCGGGTGAAACCGCAGGGCGTTGGTAGTCTTTTATAAACTAAACTAACATTAGCCCGCGACTTCGTTAGTGTAGAAGTCGAAAATGGTTCTAATAGGATTTGACCAAGGAATTACGTTGTCCCATACAAACTTTGCCCCCCTTTTTACCCCCTAAGGGATAGAATTTCGGAAAATCCTTTCTTATTGGATGCCTACGTCATACAAAGAATTACACTCTCCAAATTTCAGGACTCTGCCATCAGCGGTTTAGGCGCGTTGATCTGTCAGTCAGTTATGCAGGATAAAGCATTTTATTCACATAGATTCTTATAGATTTGTTAGGGACCCAAATGGAAAAATTCAATGATGAGATCAAAGAATGAGACAAAAAGAAAACAAATAACGAATGTGTTTTATTGAACTCATTAGTCATGAACATTTAATTAGTACCAAATGTTTAAGACGTGTTACATTATGGATAATTTCAGTTCTTAAGAGGAAAGGGTACCGGGGGCTCCCTCCATACAAACGTAGTCGACTGTTTCCTCCCTGGATAATGACACTACAGCAAATATTTTTGTTGCATAAAATTATAAATGCCATGACCATGCCCCTATGTAGAATAGAATATAATATTATTTATTTGCAACAAAATAAGAGATCACAAAGTCTCAACTATGTCTTTTTTTGTTGTTTTAATCTTAATTTCTATGATAATTAGAAAATGAAACAAAAAACAAATCATAGGGGCATAGTCATGGCAGTTATAAGTTTTATGCAACAAAAATATTTGCTCTAGTGTCATTATCCAGGAAGGAAACAGTCGACTACATTTGTATGAAGAGAGCGCCGGTACCCTTTTACCTTAATATTCTGACTGTTTAGTAGGTGAGCATATTTTAATATGTAATACATTTTGCTTAAATTTTGTTGAATTTACATCATTTTCTACCCGTAAGATCTTGTAATTGGCTTTCTGTTGTTACGCTATGTTTTACACATATATTATAGCTTATGGATCTCCAAATACATAATCTATATATATAAAAATGAATTGCTGTTCGTTAGTCTTACTAAAACTCGAGAACGGCTGAACGGATTTATCTTTTCTTAGTCTTGAAATGTTCGTAGAGGTCTAGGGAACGTTTAAAAGGCGAGAAAAAATGGAATAATTTCCGGGAAAACCCTTAAAACAGCCCTATTCTATTTCCCATAAAACGTTTTCTAGAGTCAATTCCTACGGGATCGGGACTTACGCGGGTGAAACCGCGGGGCGCAGCTAGTAAATAAATAAATATTGCAGAACATTTCACACATCGCCATCCAGCCCCAAGCTAAGTAACTAGACTTGTGTTATGGGTGCTACAGATATACTACTTATATACCTTTGTTTTGTAAATATAATATACTTATAATACATAGAAACGACAGACAAATATCTAAGCATAAATACATGTCTTGGGCGGGAATCGAAGCCGCAACCCTGTGTTTGGCAGTCCGGCATGGTGACCATTGTGCCAACTGGGTCGTCAAATATGCGACGCAGAAGGTTGCGGGTTCGATTCCCGTTTCAAATAAATATTTATTTACAGTATTTGTTTCTATCTCAAGTATTCAAATATACTATGTTTGCTTAAAATATAGATACACAGTAAGTTAAACACAAGATTAAGATTTGCCAAACAATTGCTGTTATGTTTGGGTAATTTATATGTATGATAAGTACTTATATGTCTATGTTTTTACAAAAGAAAATAATTTATGTATTTAATCCGTTGTTTAGCAACCATAACAAAATCTTAATCTTCAAAACCCCCATGAGTTTCTTATGCCTTCTTCTCGTAGGTGGGCGCGTTTCAAAGGCACACATCTTGACTTATTTTTTTAATTAATAGGCAACATTATCACTAAGAGTTTCCTTTCAGCCAACTTTTGGATGGACAAGAATGAAAGAAATTACCTCCTGATTGTTACGAATGGACTCCGAAACTACTAGACCGATTTTGATGAAACGTGATATGAGGATACTTTGATTCATTGACAGTAACATTTACTACTTTTTAACCCGATATTCTTAATGGATCGGGAGTTACGCGGGTAAAACATCAGAGCGCTGCCATTATGAAATAACTTGCTTATATGCAAGAGTGGCATTGTATTTATCTTCTATACATATGAAATGCTTTATCCTGAATGACTGACTGACTGACGGATCAACGCACAGCCTAAACCGCTGATCGTAGAAACCTGAAACTTGGAAAGTGTGTTCGTTGTGTGACGTAGACATCCGATAAGAAAGGATTTTCCGAAATTCTATCCCTTAGGTGGTGAAAATGGGGGCAAAGTTTGTATGGGTGTGATTCCTTGGTCCATTTTTGACTTTTACGCGGACGAACTCGCGGCAAAAGCTAGTGGTAATATAAAATTTATAAGAACGTTAGTGGCCTGAGTCAAATCACGTGAGTTTACGATCAACGCAAAGCCTAAACCGCTGATCGTAGAAACCTGAAACTTGGGGGGTGTGTTCTTTTCGATAAAAAAGATTTTCCGAAATTCTACCCCTTAGGGGATGAAAAAGGGGGGCAAAGTTTGTATGGGACAACGTGACTCCTTGGTCCATTTTCGACTTTTACGCGGACGAAGTCACGGGCAAAAGCTAGTGGTCATATAAAATTTATAAGAACGTTAGTGGCCGAAAAAAGGGGGGCAAAGTTTGTATGGGACAACGTGATTCCTTGGTCCATTTTCGAAAATACGCGAATAAAGTCACGGGCAAAAGCTAGAGGTCATATAAAATTTATAAGAACGTTAGTGGCCTGAGTAAACTCACGTGGGTTTACACTTTACACAAACAATGTTTGTATGAAAACAATGACGATTGTTAGTGTGACGGTTTAACGTGGCAGTTTCTCGAACGAATGCCGGGTTTTGGCTTAAGAATGGACTGTGCAAATATTGATGGGGTTTTGTGTTAACGACTTTGTTATTGTCAAAGGAGAATGGGGTATTATTTTTGTAGCATTATTTATTTCCTAGCGTTCCGAGGTTTTACCCGCGTAACTTCCGATCCCTTGGGAATATCGAGATGAAAAGTAGTCAACTCCCAATGAATCAAGTTTTATCTAAATCGGTCGAACACAGTAATAAATAGCTAGAAATAAACCTAAACTCTTAAGGTATTTTACATTTTCTAATTATCATAGAAATTCAGATTTAAAAAACAAATAAAAAAAACGAAACATAGGTGCATGGTCATGACAGTTATAAGTTTTATGCAACAAAAATATTTGCTCTAGTGTCATTATCCAGGGAGAAAATAGTCGACTACGTTTGTATGGAGAGAGCCCCCGGTAACCTTTCCTCTTAATTCAATTTTTTAAGAACCGAGAACCTGCTTCTTTTTTTGTAGTCGATTAAAAATGATCTTCTGTTTTAAAGCCCAAGAAAAAGAATCACACATGCAAATGGCGTCGGCGTCTTTTAAGTCAAGCGACTTTATTTTGTATGCTGATTTGTCTAAATAAATAGACTTGAGGTATAATACATTTCAACATGGTTACTCAATTCAGTTTGTATAAAGTCTTAGGTCTATCCAATACAGTCGAATGGAGTAAATTCTGTTATATAACAAAGGAAAATTTGGGATAACCTTTTACATTTTGTTTTCTATGTAAATACGGGCTCATATTACCCTCTAATAAGTTTCCGTTTAATGCGGTAGCTAGCTATTTGTTCAGGTCATTAATTGGTACTTTATGTAACACTATAATTTACTATTTAATATGATTTGGCTTTGAATCGCTCTCGAGTCAAGTCGCTTTCGAGACGCTCAGCGGGCTATGGCTCTATGCTCCAAGTTTATCTACGTGATAGAATCCGAAATACGGAAATCCGTAGAAAAACCAAAGTCACCGACATAGCTGTCAGGATTAGTAAGCTCAAGTGGCAATGGGCAGGTCATACAGCTCGCAGAACTGACAACCGCTGGGGAAGGTTCTCGAGTGGCGGCCGCGATGCAACGCGAAACGGAGTGTTGGGAGACCACCTGCCCGGTGGACCGACGACATTGTAGCGGATGGATGGACCGCTCTTTGTGGCGTCATATGGGGGAGGCCTATGTCCAGCAGTGGACGTATATGGGCTGATATGATGATGATGATGAGATTTGAATATTTAAGTTAAAGTCCCCGACTTACACGAAGGTCTGGCAGCTTCTTGGGTGAGCCTATCCGAGGAAATGCCATCAGCCTTTTGGGAACGATGCCGCGTGGACACGCTCTGGATGGGGTTTTTATTAATTTTAGGTATCCGTACCTCAAAAGGTCAAAAAAGAAACCCTTATAAGATCATTTTACATATGATAAGATCAGCGTTTTACCACTATCACACCTGCCTGATGGTAGGTGACGATGCGGCCTAAGATGCGGCGCTTTCCTAGAAGATATCTATTTACTCGCGACTTGATGTTTGATGATTGTATTCATGATTAATATTATGTGTATTTGTTTAAGCTGTATTTAAAAATATAAATATATTTGACGACCCAGTTGGCACAATGGTCACCATGCCGGACTGCCAAACCTAGGGTTGCGGGTTCGATTCCCGCCTCAGACAAGTATTTATGCTTAGATATTTGTCTGTGGTCTGGTTACAAGTATATATTTACAAAAAAAAAACAATAATTAGTATATCCGTTGTCTAGCACCCATAGCACAAGTCTAGTTACTTAACTTGGGGCTAGATGGCGATGTGTGGAATGTCTTGCAATATTTATTTATTTTTTATATCAAAATTTAAAGTACTTTCCTAACTATCAATATGCATAAATTAGAAATACAATAAAAGAGAAACGGTTAAAGAAATCACACGCATCTGAAGTACCCAAATACCTTTTGTACAGTAGTTCTGGCATTTAAGAGACTTTATTTTGCAATAAAAATTAAATTATATTGAGTTGCCTCAAAATAATCAAAAATAAAACAAAATAGTAGTACGATATGTATGAATATTCTACCCGAAAATACTGTACACACCTCAGAGAACCCCACCCAAACATCGATATTATGCAAAATCGGGAGAACCAAAAGTTTCCCAATAAAATTACGACCGAACCAACACTAGCACAAGAAATAGCCCAAATAAATGTAATCGTGGGCTGAACAATAATCATTTGAATACGAATGTACTGATTTTGTTTGTAACATTTATTTTGTGGCCCACCTCTCAATATTGGTGGTATTGCTTTTACCCGACCTCCCCTATAATATGCGACTTTTACGGTTATCTCACCTATTTTTGCTCAGTTATAGTACAGTTACTATGCAGTTTTGCCATCAAATTCTATGGTGATAGTTCAGTAAATAATAACAACGTAGATACTTCTAATAATATTGGCCTACATCTAACCTAGATCATTTATACAGCTCCAGAAACTTTAATCGTATTAGTTGACCATGTCCAAAGGAAAGAAAACGACAATATGTCTGGAAGACCGGGGAGCGGGTTTCATCACTATGTTTACCTTAACCGCACTTAAGGGCAGGTGCTAATAAAGCTACCAAAATCGACCTTTGTTTTAAGCAACTCCAAGTAATCAAATACTCTTTTTTTGTTCTTTGGATATAAATGGATAGTGTAGTTTAATAACCATATTTTTGTTTATTGTGGTTGAAAACATGATATATACAACTACGTTCGATAAAAAAATGTTAGAATACAGAGATTTTTTAGATCGTTTATCGGGTTTTATTCAAAAATAGTTAATGTTTGTTTCTAAAAATGAATCGAATGATAGGTTTTGACCTCTAGGAACTATATTTGTGGATAATAACGCTAAAATGTTTTGCATATCGATCAAATATAACAGTTAGCATGCAGCACGCTACGTTTTTGAGAGCGGGGGCACCTCTATTTACGAGTGAATTGGTATGAATTTAGTTTACTGCAAAGGTTGCCTGGAAGAAATCGCTTTCAGCGATAAGGCCGCCGATTTGTGCAACTTATACTTTCTAGCTATTACTTTACTTTGTGTTTATCGTGTTCTGTTTCTTCCTCTGTTGTACAAATAAAGTTATCTGTTTATCTTTTACTACCATTTTTTTGTCTTCTAATGTTGTACTTAATATTTTTTTTTCTTTTCTATTCTTTGAATCTTCTACTTTGTTTGTCTATCTATGTACACGCCAGATATCTCTAAAAATACCTCTAAATAAGATACCTTTTTATAAACAGTTTTCTGTAAGTGTTCTTAGTTTTGTGAAACTGTTTTGTTTATATAGATAAATGTTTTATTGTGCTAAAAGCGATCTATTCTAGGCACATAATAATAGGTATTAGGTAACGTTAAGAAGGAAGCAGCATAAAGCTGTGTTAAATCCTTTTTTTAGTTACGATATACAATATACGATATACTTGAAGATAATAGGTATGAGAAAATCTAAATAAATACATTATAGGTACTAAAAACTTATTACATTTTGATTTCAAATAAATTAAGCTTAATAAAGTTATATGTTACTAGCTTTTGCCCGCGACTTAGTCCGCGTAGAAGTCGAAAAGTTAAAGTAGATTGGACCAAAAAATCACGTTGTCCCATACAAATTTTGGTAAAAAAACAATCCCCCTTAGGTACCCCTTAGAGGGTGAAAAGAAACCCCTAAGGTAAAGTACCCCTAAGGGTGTGTTAAGAAATTCTACCGATTTTTCTAAAATCCTTTCTTATCGGATGCCTACGTCACACAAAGAACACACCCTCCAAGTTTTAGGTCTCTACGATCTGCAGTTTAGGCTGTGTTGATCCGTCAGTCAGTCAGTCATTCAGGACAAAGTATTTTATATGTATAGATTAAATAAAATCGATTATTAAATTAATCTAGGTTAAATATAAAACCACTTCCTCGTCTTTGTCTTAGACCGCTAGGACCTCTGAGACGCACTAAACCAACACGTCACCACTCTAATGGAAAACATCATGAGGCTTGACATCCGACTCCCTTGAGGACCCGAGACTTGTTATCCCAAGTATAATGTGCAATCGAGAGCAATGAATTTGTAACACCTGATGATAAGACTGAGGGACAAGCGTTAGACTCTTACCCAGAAGATGCGAAATAACTCGAGACTTGAAGTTTTACTTAGATGTCAGGAAACTAATTAAAATCCTTCGAGGTACAAATAAAAAACCGAAACGAACGACCCTCTTAAAGTGGGTCCTTTTTGCGTGAGGATGGAGTAGGCTTGCCCAGCACCTTGTCAGCTTAGCCAACCGTGTTCAGAGGAAATAACTTGTCAATACATCTGAATTCTCGAGCCAAATATGAGCACGATGTTTTCCTTCAACGTAAAACTTTGAAAAAAGTAAATAAATATTTTAATAATGGATCCAAATTCACTGACCGTAAGTGTAATAATAATAAAACAACAAAATGGATGGGCGCATCCGATACACGAGTTATGTAGCCTAATGTAACATGACGGTGTTTTGTGAAAGTTTTGAATGGATACGTGAAGTTTAATTATTTGGACGCTTCCTTGTTAGTTTAAACAACTTTGGAGTGCATTGAAAATACAATTAAACCTTTTTGTTAAAGAATTATCTACTTGTACAAAACTACAAAAATAGTTTAATAATAATTATGTTTGTCCTTTCTGTAAATCGTCAAGAATGTAGTCAAAATCGTCAGGAGTGTTAATAATTATGCAATGGTACTTTGGCCAACGAATAGGAAACTCATTTAGTTTTTTCATATTATGTTTATTTTATTAGTTTTTAACCCCCGACGCTATGTTATAAGTTTGACGTGTCTCTCTCTCTGTGTGTGTGTGTGTGTCTGTCTGTAGATCGTAGCTCCCGAACGGATGAACCGATTTTGATTTAGTTTTCTCCCCATTTTTATTATATTATGTAAGTACCTTTCGGAAAATCCTTTCTTTTCGGATGCCTACGTAATACTATGAATACCTCCATGTTTCAGGTCTCTACGATCGGTTTAGGTTGTGCGTTGATCCGTCAGTCAGTCAGTTATTTTATATGTATAGATAGGTACGTTGATAAAAAGATAGGTGATGTGTATTAAACTACTTCTGAAACATGTTATTGAATAATCTTACTTATCTAAACTTACACTATGAAATGGGACATATTCGAAGCGAACGTGTTCTGGCATTGTTCGTAAACGCCATAACAACTTCTTGGTGATAAATGTGTTAAGTTTTTCCTTAAAGGACTCTATTCGTGGTTGTTTAGTTAATAGGAGATAATCTACTTGGGAGTTTCAGATCTTAGATTTCGTAGTAAAACGATTTCATCTCAGTCACTAGTTGTGCTCGATTCGACCTTTTTTAATCGATGGAAAAGAATAATTACTATGAATTACACAAATCGTGTGAATTTAAAAAGTTCATTTATTTGAATTTCTATATATTCAGAGTCAGAAGGTACTGTGCAGTTATACGTTTTCTTACATATTTTTCCGTAACAGCCATGTCTCAACGGGTTTGTCAACATCTGAAAACAATAAAGTATGAAAATACAAGGAATTTTGAATAAACTAGTTATGGCAAGACATGCGGAGCGTTTGCACTCTGAATATTGGTATTCCTCAGCACGTCCCGACTACTTTAGCTTCGTACAGCTAGAAGCTACTCAAGTAGTATTCGCGTAACTGCTGTCATATTATAATGTACATGGAACGTACAAGTTAGGTACTTGGATGTGGAAATGCATTTCGATTATTTTATTGTAAGTGTTATTTGTTACAATGTGCGGGAATCGGTCAATCCGCGTATTGGGGCTAGGCAATCCTATAAGATATAGGATTTTAAATTTTAATTTTATTATAATTACTATTATATACTATAGTTACAGATACAGATACAGATACAGATAATTTATTGATAACGTTCAAGTTACATGTCAAATGAGTACATAGTATTACCTAATATTTATAATAAAAATAAATTAGCATATAAAATATATTCATTTAACTATACATCTAGATATAGTTGTAAATTATTCTTCTTCTTCGTGTCAACGGCGGTCAATGCAATGCACCTTGATCAAAGCAATCCGGCCTAAAACTTAGCCACGGCAATCGCATTATCTGTTGCCCTGTTAAGGTCGTCTGCCGAGCAACTAACAGGGCAGAGAGAGTAAGCCGTCAATTGCGCCATTGTTTGGGCGGCCCTCCCACTCTCACACAGAGTGTCTGATCCGGAGAAACCCCACATAGCCATGTTCTCTTTGGAGCGGCCAACTATAGTTATTTAAAAGGGGATATCTCTGTATAAAAAACTAACAGGTGTTTTACCATTAAAAAAAACCGGTTTTATTTGTGAATCTAAACCATCCAGGGCGCCACCCAAACGCATACAAAAAAATCATTCTTATCGATCCAGCCGTTTAGGAGGAGTTTAGTGACATACACACGTACTAACAGTAGAATTATATAAATAAGAATATATAAAACGTGTGGGAGGAGTTTTGTAACTGCGGTGTTACCAACACCGCGGGTTACCAAACTCTCCCGCACGGCTGAACCGATTTGTATGAAATTTTTTGTGTATAGCTCTGAGAATCGGCCGACATCATTTTTTTTGTGTATAACTACAAAAAAAATGATGTCGGCCGATTCTCAGAGCCGCCGTCAAAACAACCTTTGCCGGGACTAGTTATTAGCTAGTTTTTTTTTTTTCACCATTATCACGCGACGAATTTTTTTATGTATTGAAATTGTGCTGTTGTGCTGTATACTTATTTATGTACAATCACATTCAAAAGTCCACCGGCACCGTAATGTTTACAATCCTGTGCAGCACTATTTCAACATTATAACAATGTAACCTGTAAACGTTTTTTATTTATGTTTGTGTGTAACGTCTATTAGAAGAAGGTCGCAAGTTCAATACTTGGTTATAGTATTATGGTAGCAAAGTGATGTGGACTTACGACGCAAACTGTACATCTAATTAGATCAGTATAAGCTGAATGGTTATTGCTGTATTCAGTTATCTACATAATAATTTAATGTTTACTTGTTATTTGTCTAAGTTGTAACTTTAATCTTCTATATATATAAAAGAAAGTCGTGTTAGTTACACCACTTATAACTCAAGAACGGCAGAACAGATTTGAGTGAAAATTGGTAGGGATGTAGCTTAGAGCCAGGAGACGGACATAGGATACCCAATATGCCCAATATGCCCACGGGATCAGGACTTACGCGGGTGAAACCGCGGGGCGCAGCTAGTTAAACAATAAACTTTATGGTTATCATTGTCTTTGTAGGTTGACTAGTCGATCGACAAATGCAAAAGCAGCGCTATGCGGTTTCACTCGCTTAACTCCCAATCGTGTGGCTAGTTACGTGGGGAACAAATGTCTTGCCACGGCGCCTCCGCCGGGTCGTGGCAGACTGGGTAGACCCAAGAAGTGCTGGCTTGACGTCGTAAAGGGTGATATGCGTGCAAATGGTCTTACAAACCAGGATGCTGAAGATCGTGCGAAGTGGAGGCGTAAAAGCAGGAAAACGGACCCCGGGTTCCCGAGAGGGATGCAACCGGGAACATCGCTCGGATGATGATGAATTCCCAATCGTGTGGGAATACCAGGATAAGTCTATATTATTGAATCAATGTATCCTCTAGGTATACGTGGTAAATAGTCTATGTTATTCCCAATAAATAAATGTATCCTCATACCTATCCAGTTTCATCAAAATCGGTCCAGTTGTTTCGGAGCATATTCGTTACAAACATAAAAACAAAAAAAATCCTCTTTATAATATTACTGTGGATTAATATTCCAATCCTGTGAGAATATCTTAATAACGAAGCATTTATATTTTCGAAGTTTTCACGTAAAGAAGTAACACACTTATAAACTTTCATATTTGTAATACCTATTCATAGATCAGTCGTTTTGCGATCTTTTACTGACTAAGAGTAAACTATGCCAAAGACTTCTAGATAACAACTGTGTCAATATTACTTTCTTTCACAACTTGATCATAAAAAACTCGTCATCAAGGAAAACCAATCAAGGCAAAAAACAAATATAGTTTCTTAGAATTAGAACGAATAAACGTTTGCCTAACCGTACGAGTTTTAGTTTTACATAAAACCGGTCAAGTATGAGCGGGAATCGTGCTCGACGGGTTCCGTACCGAGCTCTACTTCATTTTTGACGACCCGATTGGCACAATGGTCACAATAGACTGCCAAACACAGGGTTGCTGGTTCGATTCCCGCCTACGACAAGTATTTATGCTTAGATATTTGTCTGTGGTCTGGTTGTTTTTATGTATTATAAGTTAATATTTACAAAAGAAAAGTATATTTATGTAGTATATCCGTTGTCTAGCACCCATAACACAAGTCTAGTTACTTAGCTTGCGGTTAGATGGCGAATTGTGGAATGTCCTGCAATATAATTAATATAAATTTTAATTTTTTCTTTTTAGTTTTTGTTTTTTTGGCAACAGAAATACATAATCTGTGAAAATTTCAACTGTCTAGCTATCACGGTCCTTGAGATACAGCCTGGTGACAGTCAGACAGACGGATGGATGGATGATTAGATGAAGTCTTAGTAATAGGGTCCCGTTTTTACCCTGTGGTTACGGAACCCTTAAGAGATCTTATACAAAGAGTACACTTACGTCACCAGTGATATAAAATGGGAACCGAAAGTTATAAAAAGGCAAAGTTTCCGAGATATTATGACTATGAAAAAACTTGCGGCTTTGCTCTCAAAGGCGGAACTTTTTGCGGCCTTTTACGACTTTTTTGCGGGGTTTTTAGTCTTGTAGTCGGTTTTACAGATGTATTCAATGTTCTGTGAAGGATTAAGTCTGAAAAGTAAACGACGATGTTATAACCAATGGAACCATAGCTCGGACCGGCCACGGTCTTAGCACTTGAATTTGTCCATTAGACGCATAACACCAAATACACCTTTACGCAAAACGCATAACTCGCAAAATATTCCACGATTCCACCCGCGTAACTCCCGATCCCGTGAGAATATCGAAACTTAAATAGCCTATATTATTCCTCGGCAAATGGACTATCCAACACAACGATAATTTTTCAATTCGAACTAGTAGTTCCTGAAATTAGCGCGTTCAAACAAACAAACTTTTTAGCTTTATAATATTAGTATGGATTAACGAAGTTAACATATATGCACACATGCAAATAAATGACATTTATTCATTCATTCATACCTGATGATGTTCACAAAAATCCTGAAATTTTTCGTATAAATAGCGATATTCATAATTTCAACTTAAGAAATAAGAATGAACTGACCGTGCCCGGTTGTAGGCTCCGGAAAATAAACAGGTCGTTTAATAGTACATGTGTGCTCTATTATAATAAATTACCCAAATATGTATACATATATGACATGTCCATTACCAGGTTCAAAACTTAACATTTTTTTTATCGAACGAAGTTGTTCATATCATGTTTTCAATCACAATAAACAAAAATATGGTTATTAAACTACAATATCCATTTATATCCAAATAACAAAAAAAGAGTATTTGATTACTTAGAGTTACTTAAAACAAAGGTCGATTTTGGTAGCTTTATTAGTACCTGCCCTTAAGCATCCTAAGAAATAAATTTTTTTGACTTTGACTTGACTTTGACTTTGATGCAACTTGGAAAAATTCCTGAAATAATACATTGGATTCAATTAGTTGAAATTTGAATAATTACAATTTTCACCCCCATATCAAACCCTCACACAGTTAGTGATTTAATACAGTGAACAACATCATTAGTAAAAAATATTTTTCATTTCTCAAAACAAGATTCCATCTTGAAAGTCACCAAGACTCGGTGTAGCTAGATGTGAATGACCTGTTGAGGTTTGTATTATGCAAGTCGCGTGTTCCTTACTTGATGAGCTCTAGAATTAATATTTCAGTTGCACTGGTTTGATTCCACTAATAAAATGTTATTGTATACCTTTACGTTTAGACGGTTTCCTTTTATGAATGTAATTGGATTAAGAAATTTAATTATAAGTTACTAGCTGTTGCCTGCGAATTCATACGCTTCATAGTTCTTTTATATACTAAAACTTTCCTCTTGAATCACTGTATCTATAAAAAAAACCGCATCACAATCCGCTGCGTACTTTTAAATATCTAAGTATACATAGGGCATACAGTGGGAAGCGACTTTGTTTTATACTATGTAGTGATTTATACATGGTAGGTACTTAAATGATATTGAAATATAGAATAGGTATTGAGTCTTGAGCTATCCATCTCTAAGCATACATAGGGCATACAGCGGGAAGCGACTTTGTTTTATACTATGTAGTGATTTATACATGGTAGGTACTGAAATGATATTGAAATATGGCATAGGTATTGAGTCTTTAGCTATCCATCTGTAAGCATACATAAGGACAGACAGACAGCGGGAAGCGACTTTGTTTTAAACTATGTAGTGATTTATATATGGTAGGTACTTAAATGATATTGAAATATGGCATATGTATTGAGTCTTGAGCTATCCATCTTTAAGGTTGCTTTAAAGATTAGGTTGCTTAGGCGAAAAGACCGACTTTGTGCCACTATAGGATTTTTCTCTATATTTAAGTTTCATGTTTGTAGTTTGTATTTTATGTTATTCAAATATTAAAAATGTTTTTCAAAAAATAATTACAATGAATAGTGAATTATTTTAAATTTATTTATAATCCTTTGTTTGTTCTGCCCACAATAATAAATAAACATATTATTTTGGTGAAATTTAAGCTCTTCTGTACATAAAAGCACAGTTGTGAATAATTTAAAATCATTTATTCATTTGTGCCATAAAACCTATAACTGCCATGACTATGCCCCTGTGTTTTGGTTTTTTTCATATTTTAATTATTATAGACATTAAGATTTAAAAAATAAAACAAAACCTAGGGGCATGGTCATATTGGTCATGGCAGTTATAAGTTTAATGCAACAAAAATATTTGTTCTAGTGTCATTATCCAGGGAGAAAACCGTCGACTACGTTTGTATGGAGAGAGACCCCAGTACCCTTTCCTCTTATGTTTAAAATTATCATCTATTTGAGTTAGATACGGATACCTAAAGCAGGACTTTCTGTCCGTACAACGAAACCGACCAATAAGTTTTACCGAATGGAGCTAAAGAGAGGCGATCGAAAAAAAAAACAAAGGAAGATCGAAATGGAAACAACAGGCGATCGAAAACTAACAGCTTTCAAATGTCTTGTCTTTTGGAATGGGGTGTCGTTTAATAGGTTTTCGGGATGCTGATTCTGAAATCAAGGGTCCTTTTTTAGATCAGATCGACATCTGTCAAACATTGAGATTTGGAACTGGGGTATTGTCTAATAGGTTTTTGGGGGGTAACTGGAGAGGCGTCAAATCGGAGATAAATAAGACTTTATTTTGAAAATTCGGTTAAGTAGGTAGGTACCTAAAGAATGTGCATTAAACAGATACCAAAGTAACAGAAATATTCAGCGCACGTTTTAGAATCGTAAATTAGAGTTCCCCTTCTAGTTTTGCAATGAAAAATCCAATTAGTTCGCGCTACTCAGCCCCTGGGACACAATCTTCGATGGTGAGTTGGTGACCAGAGCTTTTTAGACTTAATTTAATTTTCAACGTTTTTTACGTTGAGACAGATTGGATTTTATCATGTGTTTGAAAAAGTAAATAGACATAGACATTCAGACGTGTAAAATTTTTACACAAGCCTCCATTCTTAAATTATTTATTTATTTTTACTAAAAAGATAAACATAAAAAGGACCTTTAGACGCATAACACCACATACGCGAAACACCAACTCAAGATTTTGTGATGTTTTGCGGATTAGTAGAAATAATTACGTAAAATACCAACTACGCACAATTCCACAAACGCAAAACACCACCTTGTAATTTTTTTTACCAAAGTAGAGTTAGAGGCAGAAAGCCAATCAGAGGTTTCCAGGCATACAAATGTATAATTAACCTAGGATGTTTTATCACTTTTGCACATTTACAAATGACTGACGCAAAGTATATAAAAGTACCTACTGTAAAATTGAATGCGTATTTAGTTGTGCTGCGTTACAGTGCTGTTTATGCCAGCGACATGTAAATAACTCTACTTTATTAAAATTATAAAAGCAAACTTTTCATACTCTCACTTTAATAAAACACTCGACTTTTATACCCCATAACTTTCAAACGGCTTAACCGATTTCGATGAAATATAGCACTCTAGCTCACCTGTAAACATAATCACAATCTGTTCATCCGGGAATTGATAAGTTTGCTCAATTTAATATTTTTACACAGTTTGTAGCATTCCTCCTCTTCTCGCTCCTCTTCTTCTCTAGGCTGTTTATACTCAGTTTATATATTACACAAATATAATATTTATTCTATTTCTTTCCTATTTACCGTATATAATTATTTTGCTATTTTATTTATTTATTGTTTTATTGTGTGTATGTGGGAGCGTATGACGACGCACGACGGCATCGGGTTTGGCCGGAAGACCAGCTCTGCAGTCAAGTTACGCTTGACTGTGGCTTACAGCTGAGGTCGACCCATTTGGGCAGCACATTGTCATGGCTTCTTAAATATTCTTAGGTTTAGTGTATGATTCCTTCCTCGTTGTATAATTGTTACCTTTTTCTTTGTGTGTGTTTAATTTTAAAGTTGTCGTGTGCCTGTAAAATAAATGTTTTTCTTTCTTTCTTTCTTTCATTTAATATTTATACATATTTTTATTGTTTCTAGTTATATTTTGCAAGTTATGTAATTATTTTAATTTATTTTATAAGTTAATGTAAGTCCTTTTTCGCTTGATATACAGGATTACCTAGTTCAGGCTTGTGTTATTTTTATTCTCTTTAAAATTAAGTGCTTAGTTTATTATGTAAAATGAGTTTTATTAAATAAATTTGTATTTGTTTTTTTTTGTATCCGTTCGGGAGCTACGATGCCACAGACGTTTTGCATCGAGGGTTAAAAACAACGTCAAACGAAATTGCGACGTAACTCAGGAAGATCTTGTGTCGTGGGCCTTAAACATTGAACTCCACCCGCAAAAATTATAGCAATCATTACAAGGACAAAGATAACAATTCAATTTCTTGCAAGAAAAATTTCCAATAAAAATCTAAAGCCAATCCGAACGTTGTCAGAAGAACATGTAGATGGATTTCCGTAAGCGTTTTTCGATTATATCATGCGGGTAGCCCGTATCTTGCATATGTCTACCGGAATAAGATAAATGGCTGAGACGTCGCTTATCTGACGTATTCGTTTGACGTAATCCGAACCTTTTAAAATCGAAGTCCGTATTTAGCAGGCAGTAATTTTGAGAAAGAAATTGTACGGAACTGAAGCATTCAACACTTTAAAAGGTTTATCTATTCATAAATATGTTTTAATAAGCCTTCTTTAGTTCTGCAATATTATTTTTATGTTTATTTCTTAATGAAAATAAATACAAAATTAAATTCATAAATTCATTAAAATAGACTTAAATTTAGCTTAGGACAGCTTTCAAGAATTACTTCTAGTATTTTATAATCTATGTTTCCCTAGCATTAAGATAAATATAGGAGAGCAAAATGGATAACAAAGGGGATAAAACATAGTTGTAAAACAAAAAGAAACCTACGCTACAAATTTTATAAGAACAAAACCAAAGGCAATGGGTTAAAATATAAGCAATATTGTCGACCCCTTAAAACTTGTGTGCAGAGAGCAATTAAAAATACAAATGAAATTAGATTAAAAAAATCAAAAAATATTTGCAAAACCTCCTGGCAAATAATAAAAAAAGGTGAACAAAAACATAAAATTAATTTAATTTCTAACATAAAAAAAGGAAACAACAATGTAAATAATCCTAAAGAAATAGCTGAAGAATTTAATACTTATTGGATTGATCAAACTAAGAGCAAAAACTCTACAACAAAAAATACGAATAAAGAATCAATTGGCAATAGCATCTTCCTAAAACCATGTGGTTCTGATGAAATAAGTAAAATTATATCTAACCTTAAAAATACGAAATCAGTAGGTTATGATGGGTTTGCTACAAATATTTTAAAAGCTTGCTCTTCAGAATTGACTCCGATATTAACATATCTCATAAATATGTCATTTGCTGAGGGGTGTTTTCCAAATTCTTTGAAATTTTCGTTGGTAAAACCTCTGTACAAAAAAGGTGACGCCAAAGATCCTGGAAATTATCGACCAATAACGTTAATACCCATTATATCTAAAATATTTGAATGTGCTATACAAAAACGCCTTCTTGAATTTATAGACAAGCATAATATTCTTAAAAAGGAACAATTTGGGTTCCAAAAAGGTAAATCAACTACACTCGCTTGTTTTAACTTAATTAAATCAGTGATCGATGCCTTGGACAGCGGTAAACTCATTGCCGCAATATTTTTTGACATGTCAAAGGCATTCGATTTTGTAGATCATCAACTATTACTAGCCAAACTTGAGAATTATGGCATCAGAGGTAATGCATTAAATTGGATACAAAGCTACTTAACTAACAGAATGCAAGCGGTAGTAATTACAAGTGTTGATGAAGACAAATTATTAGTCCCAAATTCATCAACTTACATGAAAAATACATGCGGAGTGCCCCAAGGTAGCGTGTTAGGGCCTCTCTTATTTTTATTGTACATAAATGACCTACCTGATTACACAAATCAATATTGCACACTATTTGCTGATGACATATCAATTATAATTTCCTCTGAGCGTAAAAATCCTAATTATATTTCTGACATTATTAATACAATTCATTCTATTATGACATGGTTGAGTTGCAATAATTTGAAAGCTAATATTTCTAAAACTAAAATCATTCAATTTTGTAATTATGGGACACAGCCTACTAAGCTTAAAATTAATAATAATGGAGAAGAGTTAGTGGAGGCCCACGAGACCAAATTTTTAGGCCTAATACTGGATCGTAATTGTAACTGGAAAGCTCATATCGATCATGTTTGCAAGAAACTTAACAGATTTGTTTACGTGCTGTATAAGTTACGAAATAGCTCTACAATTAATACAACACTAACAGCCTATCACGGTTATGTTGCATCGATTCTGAATTATGAACTAATATTATGGGGCAACTCTACTGAGATCATTAGAGCTTTTCGAGCACAAAAAAATGTGTACGGGCAATTGTAGGTATACCTCCTTGGGAATCGTGTAGGCCGGTATTCGATGAGTTAAAATTATTAACACTGCCTTGTATGTATATTTTAGAAGCCGCAAAATTTGTAAAACAAAATATGCACTTATTTACCAAGGCGCGGGATATATTTCCTAGATGTGTAAGAAATCCCAACAGAATAGAACTACCCAGGGTCCCGAAAACAGCTCTGTATCGCAAAAGCTGTCAAACTATGTGTGGTGTAATATATAATAAGATTCCCGAAGATATTAAATCTCTGCCATTTAATTTATTTATTTAGAAACTGCATACTTGGTTAATTGACAAGAGATTTTACTCAGTTCAAGAGATTTTAAATTTAAAATGACATTGATATTATTTTATTTTTGACATTGTTTTTCATTATTTTTCTTTGACATATATTTCACCACATGACTTGTCAATATCAAATATTTTAAATTGAATTAATTAAGTTTTTTTCAATTTTGCATGCCAAATACTGGCAAGGTATGTGATTCGCTACTAATATTTAAGAACTACTGTTACCATACTTTATGCAAATAAATATCTTTATCTTTATCAAAAAATGAGTAATATGAATCGGGAACAGTTAGTCAAATATAAGAATTTGAAACTTCTTTAGTTAAAATGTGATTTGTCTCATCTCAGAATAATAGCAATTACATACCCCGATAGCATTATTTTACCCACCTAACCTTCATTTTTTTAAACTAATGGTTTTATCTCTGCATTCAAAGGGGTACTTTTATTTTCTTCATTGGTAGAATTAAGTAGAATCAAGGTAGATTCGACGCATTTTTGTTTCATGCTGATTCGCATCAGTGCACCCGCCATTCTGAAACACACAACAAATTGGGAGACCACGAGAAAGTTCCAGTATCATGGAACAACTGCGATAGACTGAACCACGTTCCACCATCTTATTTCTATATATAGACACACTAGCTTTTGCCCGCGACTTCGTCCGCGTAAAAGTATCAAATGGACCAAGGAATCACGTATCATACAAACTTTGCGCCCCTTTTCACCCCCTTAGGGGTAGAATTTCGGAAAATCCTTTCTTATCCGATGCCTACGTGACGCAAATAACACACCCTCCAAGTTTCAGGTCTCTACGATCAACGGTTTAGGCCGTGCGTTGATCCGTCAGTCAGTCAGTCAGTGATTCAGGACAAAGCATTTTATATGTATAGATAAAATATTACAATAAACAAGATGGCGCTCAAACGATGCACTCTGCAACTACTGTATTATTGACCAGCTTCCGTCCTTTTCTTTTGTCTATAACACGAACAATTAAAACTTTCGCATTTATCATATTTATTCAGTAAGATTTTCAATGTAGGTATTTGACTTTTTTTTATTAAATCTTTATTCGTTCATAACGAAGGAAGGAGTAATCGAATTATTCAGATTGGCTCAAGTCTTCAGATTAGAGAATTGATTTAATTTAGTCCCGTTAAAAGTACGATGGACGTACCCTACTTACTTTCTTTTAAAGCTGAATACAGACGTACGATTTTTTTATAGACGTACGAGATATCGGTCTCCTTTTTATTATTATACTAGAAGCGCGGTTTCACCCGCGTAACTCCATATCTCTTGAGAATATCAAAATACAAAATAGCCTATAGCCTTCCTCGACAAATGGACTATCCAACACAAAAATATTTTTCAATGCGAAACTCTGGGTTCCTGAGATTAGCGCGTTCAAACAAATATACAAACTCTTTAGCTTTTTAATATTAGTATAGATTAGCTGCGCTCTTTAGATACGATTTATTAAAATTTCCTAAAAAATAAAAAATACAAAATTAATTAAAAAAAACACGCATATAAAACTAAAGTAAACCTAATCGAACAAACCCCTCCCCATAGTATTACTGACCGTGCCCGGTTGTAGGCTCCGGAAAATAAACAGGTCATTTAATAGTACATGTGTGCTCTATTATAATAAACTAGCTGTGCCCCGCGGTTTCACCTGCGTAAGTCCCGATCCCGTGGCAATATCGAAAAAAATATCCTATGTCCGTCTTATGATTGTAAGCTACCTCCCCACCAATTTTCAGCCAAATCGGTTTAGCCGTTCCCGAGTTATAAATGGTGTAACTAACACGACTTTCTTTTATATATAGAGATAGCTGTTGCCCGCGACTTCGTTCGCGATGTGGTTTTGGGTTATTTAGAATACTTAGCATTTTTCTGCATAGATACAATTTATCATTCGGTGTAAGTTATAAAAAACAAAATAGGTAGTTACATTGTTTTTAAACTATATTTTTAATTGATTTAGCAAAGGCACTTTACTTACTCATACTCTGAAAGTAGGTCTAATAAAAGATGCCTGAAGAGCGTGTAGAAAGAAAAACTTTCAGCCCTAGGAAAGATCGCTTTCACTGACAGCTGTCATGTCAAATTATGGCTTCGCGCGGCTTGTGCAATGTGTTTGTAGCTAGTATCAGTATCATTACGCATTAGGAACTTCAAAAACCTAACCTTCTTGCTTTAGGTAACACCAAAGAATAACAATTATGGCTTCGCACGGCTCATCCATACTGCCAGAGTTTAGTACATAATAGGTTTTTTCTCAGTAATCGAATTCAGGTAGATATATTTAGTTCAAGATATCTTATTTAATAAAATAAATGTAAAGATGAAAAACTGTAATTTAAATCTACGGACTTCGCGTTATTACTCAGTGTTGGATAAACTAATTTATAAAAATCTCTTCGGTAAGTACCGACGTATTTGAGTATTGAAAACATGTTGAAAACAAATAGCAAAAACAAAAAATCTACATAATGTATAACCTCTTTGGTCCCAACGTTGTAAGAGGATCAGGTAGTATGGAGTCTCTCATTCACTCTCGTTATTAGGAAGAATTTTATGTTTATTCGTAATGAAAAGCACTTGTTACCCAAGGTGTGAAAGTCACTCATTTAGTCCCTCGAACTATTAGCGCCCTCGCTACGCTCGGGCGCCAAACTCCGTCTCGGGACTCAATGAGTGACTTTCACACCTTGGGTAACAATGTACTATTTTTGTTAATTTTTCACAAATAAAACATAATAGGTACACAACAATATGATAAGCTAAAACTAAGTCCAATTTCTATTCGCACAAAACTTTCAACATACTTTGTCTTCCTAGTTATCTTTAGATTTTTGTAAATTAAAGAAAAAATAATTATCAACTACCTTTGTGTCTCGATTCATATTCTTCAATTAATAATATAAGAGATTATAGTATTTACACCAACATCATGCAAATAATAATCTATTTTGGTGCAAATAATATTTTACATTGTTTTTATTATCAAATAATAATATTAATGACTAAAAAGAAAGGCCATTGGACAGAACAAATACTAATACTTAAAATAACCCGATGCACATTGAGATCAGGCATCACGTTGAACAAAAAATGCTTTCACACCAAACATCTAAAGCGTCTCGGAAACGGGGTATTTGAAGGAACGTGATGTCCTATGATTTCACAAAAGTGCACGGTTCCCTTTGAGACTCATACCTATCGATAGAGGGCATCGAAAAAAAAAAACAAATAATAAAAAACCAACCCTCTAAAGCGATTTTCTAAGAGAGCGCGGTGACTTTATGCCAAAAATAATTGTGTAAAATTATGTTATGCTTAGGGTTTTTATGTCAAAACCGATTTTTCCAAAACCTTTATACCAAACTACAAAAGGACATTCAACTTCTAAAGCGAGACGTTTTGGAAATGGAATATTTAAAGAAAAATGATAACCTATAATTTTTCAAAAGTGTGCGGTTCACTTTGAGTGCCATAGCCATCGAAAATGACAAATAATGCCATCAAACAAAACCTATAAAGCGTTGGGCATTATTTATTTATCGGGTCTAAAATCACAGCGCAAAAAACATAACATAACACATACCTAACATAACTTTTCCAATTTTCTGAATTCTTGACCAAAACCAGTTTTTTTATTAGGTAGCTAGCAGGGCTACGTAATTTTGGAAAAAATAAAGATTTTTACAAATAACTACCTGAATATTTTTAACCGACATCAAAAAAGCAGGAGGTTCTCAATTCGTCATGTATATAGTATCTCTTTGTACTAACCTCATTTTCAGTTTGACGTAGGTAGTATTAAATGCAAACTATTTGGTTTCATGACAACTGTCATCTTGAGCGGAGGCATGTACTGTACCCCTACTATGACTTTTTGAAGCACTCGAAAAATATAAACCCTTATAAGATCACTCTTTTGTCCGTCTGTCTATCAGTGTGTCACTACCGATATTCTCAGAGACGGGTGGACCTAGTAAGTTGATTTTTAGGAAGTTTCATAGTAAATACTCAATATAGTATGTTTAATCGATTACGTAAAAAACCCGTGGTAAGGGTACTGTTCCCTTCTGACGTTCGATTACGTTTTACCACGGAAAAATATTTCGATTTCACATTTTTTAACTGTTTTTTTATCAAATATCTTAAATATTGTATTAAAGTTAAATTAAAACATAGCCTAAATGTTATTCTGATATATTCTGAACAAATTTGGGTGGACCTTGTTAAAATCTGTTCTGTAGTTTATGAGTTTACCTGGTTCAAACAAACAAACAGACAGACAAACAGACAAACAGACAAAAATTCTAAAAACTACCCTATCGTGTTCAGCTAACGATTTTAAGGCGACCTGTGTATTTTTTTTCTGGATATCTTACAATTACAGATTTTTTGATGTCTACAGATTTATTATATGTATAGATTACCCAAAAATGTATATGACATGTCCATTACCAGGTTCAAAACTTTTATAAAACATAAATTGTGCAGTAAGGCGTACTATGATACTTCGTCTTACCTTAATGATAACAACCCATGGACGTGACTTTAGTTGCTCCATTTCAAATATTTGTAATATTGACCTTTGTGAGCGTGATCACTTAAAAAAAAAACCCCCATGAGTTTCTTGTGCATTCTTCTCATTGGTGGGCGCGTTCCGAAGGCACACATCCTAACTTAGTTTTTAAGACGATTTCAAGTGGTCTATATACAATTGTATTAAGCATCCCAAGAAATAAAAAAAAATGATTTTTTTTAAATTATATTCTTCTTTTATTCCTATCACATTATAAAATATGCAACCTACCCATCCCCTTCTTTAATAATTTTTTATCCAAAGGTTGCCTGGAAGCCTTTTAGCAAAAAGGCCACATATTGTGCCATATTGTGTGGTTTATTTAAACACGTTAAGCGAACGCTCGGCCGAGCTACATGGTAGGCGGAGTGGGGGTGTTGGGTTTTATTTTCGTTACGGAATTTCTTGATTCGGTCGCTGTGCACAAAACCCGCGATAAAAGCTAAGCAATAATTAAGGGTATAATATGCAACAATAAATAGTTTATCTATCTATCTCTAAGAAGTCTAGGTTATTTTTAGGCACTTCGCACAACGCCATCTAGTCCCAAGTTAAGCAACTACGCCTGTGTTATGGTACCAGAGAACGGATACTTATATACTTTTTCTTTTATGTATAACTATTACAATTGCTTATAGGTTTTTCAAATGGCTGAATCGTTTTAATAAAACATAGCTTAGTTATTAGGCAGTATTTGGGTTAAGCTTACCCATATAAATGTAACTGTTGGTTTACTTGTAAAATATTGTAATAAAAACCGGACATCTGCTGTCGCCCTCAAAGAACGGAAGAAGGAACAATTCAAGTAGAAGGTTAAATTAATTGACAGAGTTCGTTTCATTTGATTGAACCTATCAGATTTTTCTAATGAAAGATTTGAAGTTGAAATACGGGGACGAATTTAATTCTTTTTAACAACGTGATCGTAATACACTTATAAAATTACAAAATAAGTTTGATAGAAACGGGTCTTTTGGCGTAGGGTCATTCAAAGAATTTGTTATTTTCGAACGGATGTTTTGGGAAACGGATAGCACGTTCCGAAAGGAATAAAATCTACCTATCGCTAAACCGCTAAAAACTTGAAATTTTGCACAGGATGTTCCATATAGACTTGGGTATTTATAGTGTGAATGAGTACTAAGATTAGGTTAGTAAGCCCTAGAATCGTTATCTAGGTAAATGCCGTGACTCAATAATCAGTACAACTACCACTAGTTAAATAAATAAAGAAATATATTGTAAGTCATTCGACACATCGCCATATAGCCCGAAGCTAAGTAACTAGACTTGTGTTATAGGTGCTAGACAACGGATATACTACTTTTATACTTTTCATTTGTAAATATATACTTATAATACATAGAAACAACCAGAATCGAACCCGCAACCCTGTGTTTGACAGTCCAACATGGTGACCATTGTGCCAACTGGTTTGACAATCATTAGCGTTAAACGTATGTTTTTTTTATTTTATTATTTTATTTGATTCGCACACTAGTTTCTCAGCAGCTATGGTTAACGCACATCTCCGTTTCCCTGAGCACGTGGCTCACACTGAGGCACCTTTGAGCATCAACATATACCAACATCGACTCGAATCACGGCCGGCCTCTACTCTCGGCATGGTCCCTTCTTGCGCTGCCGCGGGTCTAGGCAGCAATTAGATGTCTCCATTGAAGACAGTCTCTGTCTGTTCGCGCGGTCGACGACGATGCACATTTGGCCGTGAATAAGGGTGACTGAAAAAAAATATCAAAACCGATTAATTAACCATCCGAATAGCCTAGCCCGGCAGCTAATGAACAAGACGTACAACAGGCGACTTAAGCGCAGATACATTTTATGAGCAGAGACCCTCGATGGAGGACTCGCCCTCATGCCAGACGGACGCTCGGAACACATCCGCTCATAGTCCTAGGACAAATTGCAGAGGCTCCCAAAAAAAATTTATTACAACGCGTGGTAGGTGTACTGTTAAGAAATAAAACGCATACGTAAGCTTGGTATTTTATAAAAGTTACATAACACGTAGGTACTTTGAGAACAAAACTGTGAATTCAGCTTAGGTTCTGTACGGCTTCGGAGCTCGATAGCCCAAAGGCACTCACCATTCCGATTGTGCAGGGCCAGCAAGGTCTGAGTCAGTCAGTCTTATGTTCCAATATTATCCAGAATACATTTACGGAAATGTTGAAAGGTTCCTTATTTTCTAGAAGAAAATTATTATACTTATTCTTTTAGAAATTCGGCCTAGTTACACAATCGACCGACACTGGCAAGGGGCATCTCTTATAGATATGAAGTCGTAAAAAGCTCCATGAGTAATTTATTTATGCGGCCTCCGTACGTAAGTGCTACATGAAGATTACATATCCGTAAGTTTGGGAAAACACTCCACTTTTGCTCTACATTCGATGTTTGTCTTATATTCGTGGGTTTTGTGATATCGCGCGGTCCTCAAAAGCAAAAATCCTTTATTGCTGTAATAATTTAAAGAAAAATTTATCGTAAAAAGTCTTGGTTGCGGAAGATCAGAGAGTGGACAGGGATAGTGAGTGCTGCACAACTTATTAGCCCGCGAAAGATCGGGTCTCATATTTTGAGCTGACTGCCAACCTTCACTAGTTGGAGATGCCTCTTATTATTTTTCTTGAATTTTCGCTTCTTCTTCTTCTCAGGGTGCGGAGGAGAAGCAAACATTCAAACTATAGTGTAGAGAAAACCTGTTTTCCCTGTCAGTACCCAAATAATATTTGGGTATAAAAAATATTTTTTGGAAATAACCCTACTAAATTTATTATTATTCAGATTTTCGAGAATTTTCAAACCTTTACCATTATTTACCGCTGCTTATAACAGTGTGCATAATTTTGAAAATTATTTTACAAACGATTTTTACTGGTCATAGAAATCTTAGTTTTAACGGTTCCGAACCCAAAGGTTGAATCGGGATCCTATTACTAAGACTTCACTGTCCGTCTGTCTGTCTGTCACCAGGCTGTATCGTATGAACCGTATTAGCTAGACTGTTAAAATTTTCACTGGTCATGTATTTCTGTTGTCGCTATAACAACAAATACCAAAACAAACAAAAAAATGGGATCCCATACAACATGGTACGGAACCCTTCATGCGAGAGCCCGACTCGCACTTGGCCGGTTTTATTAAATCCAGAACGATGGTGCTGCCATCTACCGAGACTTAAAGGAACTAGTCTTTTTTTTAATCTTTATTAGCTTATTATATTATTTTCAAATTTACATTGACGACCCAATTGGGCAAAATGGTCACCATGTCGGGCTGCCACACACAGGGTTGCGGGTTCGATTCCCACCTTTGACAAGTATTTATGCTTAGATATTTGTCTGTGGTCTTGTTGTTTCTATGTATTATAAGTATATATAGAATGTACAAAAGAAAAGTATAAAAGTAGTATATCCGTTGTCTAGCAACCATAACACAAATCTAGTTACTTAGCTTCGGGTTAGATGACGATATATGGAATGTCCTGCAATATTTATTTGTTTACAATAATATATTAGAAGTAGGTATATTTATTAAAATCACGAAACAAAATCCCTAAAAACTCTCTCATCTTAACAACAATAGAGCCCCTGAAAAAACCAAATAATTTGTTGTCTAACTTGTGAAATTCAACACACGTCGTCCTATATTTAGTCGCCTCACGTAATTGGCATGCAGGTAACCGCGTGTTAGGTACAGGCCTAAGTGGCAATTTTTACCGCGCGCACTGTAGTGTTAATTCCATGGATAACTAAGAATTACGAAAATAATTAAGTCTTTTTATTGGATCTAATTTACCAGGATTTTTGTTCAGACGAAAGTTTTCATATGAAGCACTTCATCACTACTTAGTATAAAACAAAGTCGCTTCCCATGCTTGTCATGCTTACACAACTACGCAACGGATTTTGATGTGGCTTTTTACTAGAAAGAGTGATTTCAGGAGAAGATTTAAATACATAAAACAAAACTACCACGCGTACGAAGTCACGGGCAACAGCTAGTGTATACTTTTTTTTACAATAGTTTAATCAACAATTACTACGAATGCGTCTGTCTTTCCTGATGTGTAAAATTGACGGGTTCTAAGGTTGCAAGTGTATGGGGATCTTCTGGGAAACCGTGCTTAGTCTGAGACGGCATTGTCACCGACCTAAGTAAAACAAAAAAATACCTACAAATCTTAAAAACATACTCAAAATATATTTAAAAATATTTGACGACCCAATTGGCACAATGCCGGACTGCCAAACACAGGGTTGCAGGTTTGATTCCCACCTCAGACAAGTATTTATGCTTAGATATTTGTCTATGGTGTGGTTGTTTCTATGTATTTTAAGTATATATTTACAAAATAAAAGTATATAAGTAGTATATCCGTTGTCTAGCACCCATAACACAAGTCTAGTTACTTAACTTGGGGCTAGATGGCGATGTGTGAAATGTCCTGCAATATTTATTTACTTTTTTTCAGCGTTTAGCACCTATTTGTTGTTATAGCGGCAACAGAAATACATAATCTGTGAAAATTTCAACTGTCTCTATCAGTTAAGATACAGCATGGTAACAGACAGACAGACAGCGAAGTCTTAGTAAAAGGGTACCGTTTTTACCTTTTGGGTATAAAACCCTAAAAAACCATCTCTATAATGCGAAAGTTACTTTGTTCGTTCTATCAAAGTAGCCGAAAGGCAATAATCATACCTACTCCACTGTAAATTCGTTTCAGTACAACATATCTATCCTGTAACACACTGTATACTCGTACATAGGTAGTTATATACCTATATAATTTTGTTACGTCACTGACATTGATTGATGTTACTCCAGGATTGACTGCTCTTGGGAAATTAACACTATGAGAGTCGGAAAAAAATACATTAGATGTCTAATGTGAGTTTTGAAATTAGGGCAGGTTTGTATAGACGACCTGTGTGGAGCGGTGGGCGAACGCTCGCATGCGACATAAAAGATTGTGGGTTCGATGCCAGCCATCGGACAAGTATTTGTGTATGAATATTTATTCCCCTATCACGGCAAACGTTGTATTGCCATATATAAAAATATATATCTATACCCCATTAACAAAATGATTCGCCATTTATTGAATTCATTTGTTACAAAAAATGTGATAAATGAAAAACCGGTAGACCGATTTTGTGCAAACTACACATAAACCATACTAAATAGTCCGAACAAAGCTTAAACATTTGGTTTGGATAGGTGAGCCTTCTTGAGTTATAAAATTTTTAAATAAAAGCCTAAGTAACGCCCAATGAAATAATGCTTTCTCATGCCAAGTTTAATCAAAATCGGTCCAGTACTTTTAGAGCCTATTCAATGCAAACAAACAAATAATTAAATTAATAATTTTTACTAACAAACAAAATAATTGGGCTCTCCCACACTGTAAGGATAATCCGTATTTCTCCATTTTAATTTCTCGTTAAATTTCGTTTCAACAAATTAAATTACAAAACAGTATCTGCATTATACCTACTTATTTAATAAACAAACATCCTTAAGGCATTTTAGGGCGAGTACAGATCACAGACATTTCGATCGGCTGCTTAAGAAATCTCCAAAAGTATAAGACATTACAACAACACTATTACTACTAAATATTAAAAGTTCCCGTCTATCTGTCTGTCTGAACGCGATAAACTAAAAAATAATGAACGGATTTTTATAAGGTTTTCAATGGGTGGAGGTGTAAGTTTGATTAATTAAGGTTTTATGGCATTACAAAAATCGCACACAAACGCGGTATGATGAACTGAACTTTATCCTGTTCAGTTATACGTAATTAGTCCTATATGACGGGTCTGTAAAGCCCTGAGTGGTAGGGCTGAAGTCAGCACGTAGAAGCCCTTTACAATATCAAGTTAATTATCAAAGTACGGTGTTGAAAAAAAATCGCACACGAACGCGGTATGATGAACTGAACTTTGTCCTGTTCAGTTATACGTAATTAGTCCTATATGACGGGTCTGTAAAGCCCTGAGTGGTAGGGCTGAAGTCAGCACGTAGAAGCCCTTTACAATATCAAGTTAATTATCAAAGTACGGTGTTGAAAAAAAATCGCACACAAACGCGGTATGATGAACTGAACTTTGTCCTGTTCAGTTATACGTAATTAGTCCTATATGACGGGTCTGTAAAGCCCTGAGTGGTAGGGCTGAAGCCAGCACGTAGAAGCCCTTTACAATATCAAGTTAATTATCAAAGTACGGTGTTGAAAAAAAATCGCACACAAACGCGGTATGATGAACTGAACTTTGTCCTGTTCAGTTATACGTAATTAGTCCTATATGACGGGTCTGTAAAGCCCTGAGTGGTAGGGCTGAAGCCAGCACGTAGAAGCCCTTTACAATATCAAGTTAATTATCAAAGTACGGTGTTGAAAAAAAATCGCACACGAACGCGGTATGATGAACTGAACTTTGTCCTGTTCAGTTATACGTAATTAGTCCTATATGACGGGTCTGTAAAGCCCTGAGTCATCATATCAGCCACAGGACGTCCACTGCTGAACATAGGCCTCCCCCAAAGACTTCCAGAGCGATCGGTCGCATGCTCTTTGCGTCCAACGACTTCCCGCGACCTTAATTAAGTCGTCCGTCCATCTAGTCGGAGGTCGTCCCGCGCTGCGCTTTCCGGTACGTGGTCTCCAATCTAAGACTTTTCGGCCCCAACGGCCATCAGTTCTACGAGCCACATGTCCCGCCCATTGCCACTTCAGCCTACTAATTCTTTGGGCTATGTCGGTAACTTTAGTTCGCCTACGAATCTCCTCATTTCTGATTCGATCTCGTAGTGAAACACCGAGCATAGCCCTCCCCATAGCACGCTGTGCGACCCTGAGCTTTCTTATGTGGCCCATAGTGAAAGACCACGTTTCTGAACCATAAGTCATCACTGGTAACACACATTGGTTGTAAACTTTCGTCTTGAGGCACTGAGGTATTTTAGACGAGAAGATATCGCGCAGTTTTCCGAACGCTGCCCAGCCGAGCTGGATTCGTCGATTGACCTCCCTCTCGAAGTTGGACCTACCTAATCGGACAGCTTGTCCTAGGTATATGTACTCTTCTACAACTTCGAGAATAGAGCTCCCAACTAGCACAGGGGCAGGCGCGACATGGATATTTGACATAATTTTCGTCTTATCCATGTTCATTTTAAGACCTACCTGTTGAGAGACTCTGCTGAGGCCATCGAGCATTGCACCGAGATCTTCCAACGATTTTGCCATAATCACAATATCGTCGGCAAATCGAAGGTGAGTGATGTATTCGCCATTGATGTTAATGCCGAATCCTTGCCAGTCCAAGAGCTTAAAGGCGTCTTCCAAAGCAGCGGTGAATAGCTTTGGAGATATTACATCTCCTTGCCTGACACCTCTCTGCAATGGAATCGCCCCCGTGCACTGCTCCTGAACTCGGACCGACATTGTGGCGTTTTTGTACAAGCACTTCAACACTTCGATATACCGATGATCAATTCGGCATCGCTGGAGAGATCGCAGCACCGCCCAGGTTTCGACCGAATCAAAGGCCTTCTCATAGTCCACAAACGCTAAGCATAATGGCAGATTATACTCTTCAGTCTTCTGTATAACCTGCCGCAGCGTATGTATGTGGTCTATGGTACTATAGCCTCTTCGAAACCCGGCTTGTTCGGGTGGTTGGAAGTCTTCAAGCCTGCGTTCGAGACGATTCGTGATGACCCTTGAGAACAGCTTATAAACGTGGCTCAGCAGCGAAATGGGCCTATAATTCTTCAAGAGGGCTTTATCACCCTTCTTGAAGAAAAGTACCACCACGCTCCTGTTCCACGCTTCTGGTGTAACACCTTCGAGCAAGACGGAATTAAACAGCCTCTGAAGGACTTTAAGTATCGGTGTTCCACCCGCTTTCAGAAGCTCTGTCGTAATTCCGTCTTCGCCCGATGCCTTGTTATGCTTGAGCTGCTTAAGGGCCATTCTTATCTCATACAAGCTGATGTCCGGGATATCTTCGGTAAAGTGTCGGGTAAGCTTGGCTCTCGGGTCTTTAGCCGTATCAGCAACAGGTTGCGCTACCGAAGTATATAACCGTCTATAGAACCTCTCGACCTCTCTCAACACCTCTGGTTTTGTCGACACTATACTCCCATCCTCCTTCTTCAGCTTGGTCAACTGGCTTTGCCCAATAGACCTGTCTCTTGCAAACACTTTGGAGCCTTTGTTCCGCTCTATCGCCTCCTTAATACTATTGGTATTAAAGGCACGAATATCATGCCGCAAGGACTTATTGATGTGTCTATTGAGCTGCCGAAATGCGTCTGCATCGTCGGATGATTGGAGTGTCAGGGAGCGTCGTTTTTCCATGAGGTGCAAAGTGTGGCCTGATAATTTTTGAGGTCTATTTTTATGGCGGGTTTTAAAGAATTTTGACCCGACCGCTTGGACGATTTCTACAAACCTGTTATTAGTATCGTCCACAGAAACGCAATCTTCTAGGCAATCGAAGCGATTTTGGAGCTCGAGTTGAAAGCTCTCGGGATCCTGGTAGTGGGCAACTGTAGGCCGGAGCGTCGACTTCATCATACGCGACCTCTCTAGTTTGACGTTTATATTCAACGTGCCTCTTACCATACGGTGATCACTGCCAGTTTTAACTCTGTGGATCACAGAGACATCGTTAAATATATGCCGCCTAGTAGTCATGATGAAGTCGATCTCGTTTTTTGTAGAACCATCAGGACTCATCCAAGTCCACTTTCTATGAGGCGGCTTCTGGAAGAAAGAGTTCATCAAGAAGAGTCCCTCCTTCTCCAGAAAGTCGGCCAGCCTCTGTCCTCGAGGGTTCCGTCGCCCAAAACCAAAATTTCCCACTTTCATCTCGTCATCACTTCTTTTGCCTATTCTTGCGTTAAAGTCCCCCATAACAACAGTAAAGTGAGTTTTAGACTTATGTATGGCTCTACTAATGTCCTCATACATAGCCTCCACTTCGTCATCCGGGTGTGTCGAGGTCGGCGCATATACCTGTATGACCTTCAGCGAATACCTTTTAGATACTCTGAGTATAAGGTACGCTACCCTATTCGACACACTCTCGATAACCATTATGTTGTTAACGAGGGACTTGTGGACGATAAACCCAACACCACCTTGGGATAGTTGATCGCCCTCCCGGTAGAAGAACAAGTTGCCAGAATTTAGGGTTATCGTGTCCTCACCCTCTCTTCGGACTTCAGATAGCCCTATGATGTCCCAATGCAACTTGCTCAATTCTTCTTCCAACTCGTACAACTTCTCGTCGGTCCTCAAAGTGCGCGTATTATGTGTTACCAGGGCCAGTCGTCGGTGGTGGTAGCCGGATCTCTGCCGGGGATTCTTCGCACCCCCTGCCCTGCCGTTACCATGGCCGCTACCGTAGCCAGGAATAGCAAGGCTGCCGGGGACTGGGGGCCTGGGATTTTTGTTATTATCCATCATTGAGGGGTTTTGCCCATACTCACCACGCTGGGCATGCGGGTTGGCGAGCGCAGTCGATTTGGATGGAATGAGACAGAGACGCTGCTGCCCATCCCTGTTCCTAATGTAATCTCTTAGACGCCTCTTACGTCACCCACAAGAAGATATGGGGAAGTGTTATTCTAGGCCGACACTTCACGGCATATATGGGGAAGTGTTATTCTAGGCCGACACTTCACGGCATACGGCGGCTTCACTTCATGACACTTCAAGCCCTGAGTGGTAGGGCTGAAGTCAGCACGTAGAAGCCCTTTACAATATCAAGTTAATTATCAAAGTACGGTGTTGAAAAAAAATCGCACACAAACGCGGTATGATGAACTGAACTTTGTCCTGTTCAGTTATACGTAATTAGTCCTATATGACGGGTCTGTAAAGCCCTGAGTGGTAGGGCTGAAGCCAGCACGTAGAAGCCCTTTACAATATCAAGTTAATTATCAAAGTACGGTGTTGAAAAAAAATCGCACACAAACGCGGTATGATGAACTGAACTTTGTCCTGTTCAGTTATACGTAATTAGTCCTATATGACGGGTCTGTAAAGCCCTGAGTGGTAGGGCTGAAGCCAGCACGTAGAAACCCTTTACAATAACAAGCTAATTATGAAAGTAAAATTCACCCAAGGACAACCTCGGCTTTGAATAGAACTATTGATAAACTATAGAGGCCCTTCCAAATTATAATTTTAATAGCAAAGTATGATATGGACACCAAACCGGCGATTGTACTGGTCTGCACTATACAATGCAGCCAAGGACAACCTGCCCTTTGAATAGAACTATTGACAAACTACAACAAAATAATAATTTTATAAGCAAATTATGACGTGGACACCCAACAGGCGATTACACCTGTCTACATAATAAAATGCAGCTTAGGATAACGTCAAGACTAACGATAGAACTATTGAGTAAACTACTTGGATGGGATGGTAGTAGACTGCATATTAGGAAACTATGGGAACTATAGCGCCTGCTGTAACAATGTCTAATAAATAATACTTACGTTATTATAATATTTGTGCATGGTTTTGTATTAAACTTATCTACTCCATTTTAAAACTGGTTTTTAACAAGTTGCAAATTTCTGTAAATAAATTATTTTTTAGAATTTAAACTACCATGGTTATTTTCACTTTTAAAGTTATATGAAACGGAATATTTACCATCTACCTGAAAATTCCAGTTTCGGGAAAATGGTGTTTGTAACAACATCGAAATATTGAGTTCCAAAAAAACCTGGTAATTATCCCGTTTTAAAAAACTTAAACAGTTAAATAATTTTTGGTTTGTATGAAATCAAAATCAAAATTCTTTATTCATTGGGAATTTTAAAATTTTCATGACTTCACTTTGAAGCGTCTTAAAAATACTTTACAGTTATGTACTTATTTTATAACTAGGTATCCTTTTTTTCTTTGCCGTAGTTAGCTAATGAAAATTGCATGGTTAACGAAATTCCCCTAGCTACAAGATTTTGCAGATTCTCCCTTTCCGGAAGAAGGAAAAAAGAACACGTGTCACGTTTTCGAGGAAAGCTAATTCGGTGTTACCGCAACAAGTTAAACCAAGATTTATTAGACGTAACGATCCTTGTAAAATGTTAACATAAATCAGTAAACGGTTGAAAGAACTCGCTCGTATCGAAACGGGAACGTAAGAGATAGAATTTATGATAGTACATAAGTACATACTTCGCCCAGGACTGCATGTGAACCGTTCGGTTGCCGACCGACTGCGGAGCGTTTGCAGTCAAGTCCATGCCCTCGTAGAAGCGTTAATAACCACTGTAATAAAGCTAACAAAAAATATTATGCCATAATAGATGCTTGCTAAGACTGAAAAAACTATATAGCCAAAAAAGCCAGTTAAAAGCCATAGATAGGGTGTGTGGGTTCTTGGGGGTTTAATTTTTTTCCTGTGATAATGCTTTGGTGGGTATTATCCTAGCCGGTGCTAATCTGCTGTGGCCAGTTTAGAAGTCGTTGAATCGCCTTCGTGTCCAGGTGAGCCCATGCAAGATGAGCATAGCGAACTAGGGTTTACGGAACATGGTGATACACCGAGGCAGGGGTTTTTATACACCGGAGTTTTAGGAAACTGAAACCCTGAAACCCTAGTTCGCTAGCTCATCTTAGCCCACCTGGACATGAAGGCGATCCAACGACTTCTAGACTAGGAAAGGCCGAGCAGGAGAATACCACATATAGTGGCAAAATTTATGGAAGAGCTGGGCTAGTTCTCCCCTTGACAAGTAGAACCTCACGCTAGAGGGACCTCACTTAAGAGGTCTGATTGCGGAAAACAGCCCGTATACAAGAACAAGTACAAGAAATGTTGGTATTCTTTGCCGTACGTCTGCAAGATCCTTTAAATACCTACAAATTGCTGTAAAATCGAAACTATTCATAAATCAAAATGATGAGTATCTAACGGATATAGTTTTCCCAGATGCAACTGGCGGTATTTTTATTTCACTTCTAGTTGTAGGAAGCAATATAACGAGACGTCGAGTTTTACGAGTTGGTATTTTTTTATATCAATCGAACGACTTAAGGTCTTAGGACTTAAGGTTAAGATCTTAAGGCATCACTGCGGTACACTGCTCACCACTTTTTCAATGTTTAAAACACTTTTGCTTATGTTATAATTTATTTTTATCATTTATTAGTTGCTTTTCTAATAGAATTATAATTAATATTAGTGATAGTGATACATATGTATGTATGTGCCTTTGTGTGATGCAATAAATGGTTTATCTATCTATCTATCTTAGTCCACTGTAACTATAGCATTTTGTTATCTTTCGTCGTTGATTTTGTGGTATTTTCATACAAATTGCATTTCTGGTTTTTTTGGGCGATAAATTGACCAACGACACAAGTTTTTGATCAGCGTTTGACCACTATCGCACCTGCCTGATGGTAGATGACGATGCGGCCTAAGGTGTAGCACGGTTACCCAGAAGATACCTGTTCACTAGCAACTTGAACATCGCTAAATTGTACACGTCAGAAAAGACAGACGAAGGCAACTGATTCCCATTCCTTTGAATAGACATCTTCTAGGAAAAAGTGCTACATCTTAGATAACATTGTCAGCTACCTCTACCTCTCGAGGAGGGTCTACAGGGTGAAAGTGGTCAAACGCTGAATTATCATAAAAAAAGTAAATACCAACGTCCAAATTAAACAAAAATACGCCGAAATTCAATACCAAGCCAATATTACGGTACAGTAACTACATTAAAAGGGGTAGTCTGAAAACATTTCCCTTCGAAATTAACTGAGAATTGATCAGATTTCCGAATTAAATGACTCGCGTAGTCTGTCGGAATGCCAATCAATGTCTTTTGGACTGCCCACTGTTTGGCTGGGATATGTGGATATATGTAGGTATTTATTTATAAATGGACAAATTAAATGCTTTGATTACCGACGTCAATATTTGAACTTAATTTTTAACCGACTTCAAATAAGGTGGAGGTTCTCAATTCGGTTTTATGTATTTTTTATTACTGAACCTTTATAGACACACCAAAGACTTTTTTTCCATTTTTGGTCTTCTTCTTTCTGTACCATATACTAACGGATGTCGGGGACCATCTCTTTAAAAACTTTTCTATCCTGGGCTGGTCTGCTCAGAGCAGCCGCGTCAGCTGTATATGTCCACGACCTTATATTGTCACACCAAGCAATCCTTTTCCTACCTCTACCCCTCTTCCCGTCCATTTTACCCTCAATTATAAGTTTCAATAAATTGTATTTTGTATGTCTGTGTATGTGGCCAAAATATGCGACATTTCTTTTCTTAACTGTGATGAGTAATTCATTCAATTCAATTAAGAGTTTTTTGTTAAACATTATTCTGAGGACTTCCACGTTCCGGACTCTGTCTCTCCAAGAAATTCTGAGCATTCTTCTATATAGCCTCATCTCAAACGCATTTTACTTGCTTTCTGTGGCACTGCGCATTTTTAATGTTTAAAAAAATTTGCAAATAATTATTTAGAGAGTTAGAAGGGTAAAAACCCCCACTCTGACGCAAAATAAGCGCTCAGGCTTCGAGTGCCGGAAACTAGCATGACAACAAATACGAGATAATAGCGGAGAACTTAGTATATAAAATGAGGTATTCCTCCTATCCCCCAAATGGGAGAAAGTGGGAATTTGGCGTGTTTTTATCCCCCAAATTGATAATCAACTCAATTTGGGGGATTGGAGGAGTTTAAAGTAAAATAGCTAGAAACCAAATTAACTATTTCGTTTTTACCGGTTGGTAAGGTTCTCTTCAATTTACGTGTTTCAATTTTTGACAGTCAATATGAACATTATTCTAGCTTAGAATTTTCACTAAACGCTTGGTATAGCTATTTTATAAATAAATTATATTGCAAGACATTCCACATATCGCTATCTAGCCTCAAGCTAAGTAACTAGACTGGTGTTATGGTTGCTAGACAACGGATATACTACTTATATACTTTTCTTTTGTAAATATATACTTATAATACATAGAAACAACCAGACCACAGACAAATATCTAAGCATAAATATATGTCTGAGGCGGGAATCAAACCCATTGTGCCAACTGGGTCGTCAAAATTTTAAATACCCTTTTCGTAATAAAAATCCATTGGCTGGCACGGCCGGACAGGATTTGAACCCACGATCTTTGGAATCAAAATCGAGATATCTACTAATAGCAGTTTTGGAATCTGCAATTCTGACTCCGACCGTACATATCCGTTATGTACTTACATAATACTGGATATACATTAATAAGATTAGAACCTAGAATATATTATCCCTATTACATAACGCAGTTGTAATTTACTCTGTAGACCAGTAAACTGTTGACTTCATTAATCACAGAGTTCGATAGATTCTATTCAGATAAGATAGTATATGGATTAAGTTGTGATCGATCAATTTGAAATGTGAAATGTCACGTTCGGAAGTTTTCTAACACATTAACTGCAGGTCTTTGTAAGTACAACTAAAAATACCAGATTAGGAAGAGAGTGAAGAGTACAAAGAGACAGAAAGAAAAACGTTATTGGATAAGCACATGACATTTTAAAACAGGAAAACAATGAACAACAGAAAATAAGAATAACCGTAATTCGAAATTCTAATCTGCATCTACACTAATATTTTAAAGAGGAAAGATTCAAGAAGAAGAAGAAGAAGAGGAAACTTCGTAAGTTGATAGCTGTAGACCTGGATTACCACATAGGTTACTTTTTATCCCGATATTCCCACGGGACCAGAAGTTACGCGGGTGAAACCGCGGTTAGGTTATTGGGACCGTGTGCCGCTAACCAAGGCCTGCCTCAGCATTAGCTGTAACTACATGATGTAGCTACAGTTGAGCTGGTCTTCCAGCAGCACCCTCATTGCTTAACGATATGACCCGAGTCATAGTATAAAACAAAGTCTGTCTGTCTCTTTTCTAAAAAACGCAAATTTCTCGCGTTTTTTAATAGAGTGATTCAAGAGGAAGGTTTATATGTATAATACATGCATAATATAGCTATGCGAAGCCGGAGCGGGTCGCTAGTTGTTATTTTTATGGGGATACGGTTTAACATAAGATAGAATATCCTCTCCTTCTGTCGCTTTTTTCACATAAAAGAAGGTAATGATCTTGTACACTAAATGAACCATCGTCCGTACGATGCGAAGAAGTGCTCGTAACTAAGGTATTTCAAGAGTCTAATGGCCATACTTCTTGACATGTGGTCCCTTGGCATCGTTGAAGGCATAATACATATAATATGTGTGATGTGGTGTAAGTTTTAGGAGATTAGATGTTTTGATTAGATGTTTGAAACCGCTTTCATCAAAATATCACTATAACGCACCAAAATAGATTAAATATGCATATTTATATGCGTGCGATTAAATAAGCATATTATTATTTAGGTAAGTTAATCACGCTTTTCGTAAACTTAAAAGGCCAAAGAAGAACCAAATTGAGACTTCGTAATTTGAAGGAACTAAAACCCGCAGCGAAGGTGTTAACAACATGGGCACCTACTTTAATGTTTTAATTACTTCTTCAGGGCTCTTTACAGCTTGTGTCGAAATGGGAACAGAAAATCTCGTAACATAGACCAAAGGTTAAACTTTTACGAACGTTGGTCCGTCGTAAAGTTGGCGTTGTCTGGTCTCTCGGACGTGATACGTCACAAGCCTTGATGGATTTACGCCCCGCAAAGGTTTCGGCATGTCTTTGTCATGGACATATTTTGAATTATGGCTCTAGGTTTTAGGCTGGAATGGTTGTGGGCTGTAAAATTTATTGCGGCGTTGAAAATGTTTGATTCGGATGTGGACAAACCGTTGATATTGGAAGACGTGTATCCAATCAATCAGCAGTAGGTAGTTAGCCATGAGGTCCACGCCCATTTTACCTTTTTTTAACCTGTGCCCACCGACTCAGTAGGTTCATAATTGTATGAAAATATCATTTAGTCTACATTTGACAGATTCTACTTTTGACATCATAGTCTACATATGACAGATTCTACATATGACGTATTATACATATTTTATGACTACAAATGATAGATTCTATATATGACACAACCATTTTATGGTAAAAAGAACGCCACAATAACCAAATGAGCATACTAATTTCAAATTTAAAAAAAGCTATATAAATATAAAACGTAGATTTTATTGAAAAAAAGAACTATAGATAGATAGATAGATAGATAGATAAACACTTTATTGCACCATAAAAACAGAACGCAAAATGATTACATACAACAAAAACAAAAATAAATTCTAACTTATAACTACTTATATGCTAAAAGAAAATTGATATTTAGTACCTTACGATATGGCACAATGGGCGGCCTTATCGCTAAAAGCGATCTCTTCCAGGCAACCTTTGGATGGACAAGAATTAAGGAAGGGGATGGGTGGGTTGTTTATAACGCGACAGAAATATAAGTCACTTCTAGGTAAATAATATTCACCATGCAGTGTACTTACCTATTACACTAAGAAATCATCTAAGAAAATATAGTCTATTATATTATAGTCATCATCATCATCATTATTAGCCCATACACGTCCACTGCTGGACATAGGCCTCCCCCATACGACGCCACAAACAGCGGTCCTGAGCCGCCTCCATCCACATACTACCCGCGACCGCCACAATGTCGTCGGTCCACCGGGCAGCTGGTCTCCCAACACTCCGCTTCGCGTTGAATTATATTATAGTATACCCATTTATCAGTCTACTTCGTGATTTACTCAGTCAAATCACCATATCTTGAAAGCACTATATTTTGCAAAGGTTGTTTAAAGCCAAAACAAAAACGACAATCTCCATTCCCCGCTTTCCAATAATGGTTACCCTAATCAAAGTGTACAAAGAACAAACACCTCAACTTTGTGCCAACAGTTTGACAAGTCGTGACTTTGCGTTCCTTTGAATTCATATTAACTGCTATCTTTGGAGATTACGTACCCTGTGTGAGTAATTTTGTATGAGTTAGTTTTAACCAAACTCAAATGTACACAGATGTATCTGTACAAGAAGTGACATAAATTAATTGAATAAAATTTATGAGATTTTTGACGTGCGTCTATTAAATAAATGGAACACCTGCATTCACAAAAATGTGTCACGGTATTTATTGTGTGGAATTTCCAAAAGTCGTAGAACAAAAGTTGTTCGCCTAGACGTCTAGAACCACCATTTCATATTAAAACCCCTTCGCTGAAACACATTGTACATTAAATTTTCGTGTCGCGGTGTTAGTTGCCAAACTCCACCTAAACGGCTGAAAGATTTGTATAAATTTTTTTGTGTATACATGACCTAACGTTAGGTTTCAGATTCGAACACTATTTTATTTTTCTTTTTTACAAGCTTTTATTTAGCTTCACCTGGCCCAATGTCCCAAATTTGATCCACTTCCCTCCCGGTTACTGTTTGTTGCAAACATGTGTAAATCGCGTAACAATGCAATAAAAATATTTTTTAAATGCTTTTTTTTCTTGTTCTTTATTTTCTTTATACTTTTTTTTGTTCAGGTATTATTGCAAAACAACGTTTGCCGGGACAGCGAGTAAAACTATAAATAGGTATTTATATCAGCGTGCTGCTTGTTGGACCGCATAATTACTTACCATCAGGTGAGACAGTATTTAGACGCTAACCTATACTAAACATCTTTCTGAGGTGTTCTCAGAAAGATGTTTTTAACAGCATCGTGAGTGACGTCATACTAGCTTCGCTTCGCTTACTACAGATTTGTATTCGCTAATATTTCTCTAAGAGTTCACTTTCAGGCCAATCAATCATTCACTTCTCGCGTCATACATAGACCAACAACATAGGTCACTCGACTAGTCTTAGTTTACGTCACTTATCGTTTAAGCCACTAAAATAAACAATAAACCCGAAACATATCCTACAGTTTGTAGTACAATCACATCCAGTCAATACAATTTATATCCATACAAAGTTTCGTCTAAGCATACAATCTTATTGGATCAGGCCTCGGCTAATGTTTGCACGGTCCATACGAAACTGCTCAAAATCAATTTTATGTTCCATTCTGTTCAGTTGACCCACAAGATTTGCAAGACTTTGCTTACAAGGGCTAATTTAAGAGGGGTCATGAAAGATTATGGTGACTTAAATCGGACGTTAACTTTGTTGAAATTAATTTTACTGAATGCGTTGGAATTTTATTGGAATACCAGCTGGACATCGTCATGGTTCATAAAAAATGTAGGTTTCTAAGAATTGGGCCGGCCATATCTGCCGTATGCCGGAAGAACTTTGGGCCAAATCAACAACTTTTTGGATACCCACCAACGGAAAAAGATTACCCGGCAGACCCCGTCTAAGGTGGCGAGACGATAAAGCCACCAATTCCTTTCTTTAATTCTTGTCCGTCCAAAAGTTGCCCGGAAGAGATCGCTTTTAGCGATAAGGCCGCCCATTGTACCATATTGTTAGGTTTTTGTAACAGGCGTTCTATCTGTGGACAAATTTATGACAGATTGGCAATCCGTCGCACAAGATCGCTATTAGTGGAAAAGGAGTAGAGAGTGGGATTAATAGTAATAATAAGAAATGTTTGATATCCACATCATACTTTGCCATTAAACTTGTTATTGTAAAGGGCCTCTACGTATTGGCTTCGGCCGCACGCATGCCTTCCAAAGGTCCGGGACTCCATAGTCCCGTGATATAGGACATATAACAAACAAATAATAAGAAATAATATTTATTTTTACCTAACTATAGTGAAACCCAGTGACTTGGTTTTACCTAATCGTACACCTCACAAATTGAACATTATATAAATTGCTCATTTTACGTCTCTGTTGTCAATTTGCTAATTGCTAAGTGTATGCTAAAACCACTTTATTCATAGTCTACTGGAGTTTAATAAGTTCTAACTTAATCGAGAAATAAGTACACGATTTTTTCATAAAATAAAGTGCTGCATTTTATATTATTATGGTATCTTGCACTGGAATTATTTATCTTTGAAAAATTTAATTGATTGGTTTCCAAATTACTACTCCAGAATACTAGATGGAGATTAATAGTACATTACGATATAAGTGTGGTAAATTGATCTTTGCATAGAGGCGATTTATGACGCGCAAGCGGCAGCGAGTGTGTTAAGAAACCAAGATGCAAAGATCAATTCCACACGTATATCGTACGCCGTTTTTTATCACAGTTGCGAATAAAAGAAAAGACTTGAAACAAAATAATAACTAACAATATATTTGTGATAAGTCTATGTTTACATTTTTTTAAGGCAATATTTTTTTGTTAATTATGCTCCGGAAAGGACAGGCTAAAGGCTTTTAACCTATACAGCCTCGTCTGACATACAATATTTTTTAGGGTTTTTTCTATTTGTTTTTGCGTCGGGGGTTAACGTAAAGAACAAAATACAATGGTACGGACAAACAATATATTTAAGTAAAGAAAAAACAAAAAATAAACATAACTCAATTTTTAATCGTTTTCTAAGTCATTATCACGTAAAATTTTCGTTCGTAAACCGACTTTAGAGACAACCATTTTTGCTAGCTAAAAAACTCTTTAGTACCTACCTAACCCAGATAAATTAAGAATGTTTCACCTACCTAACATGTAATTAGCAGTAAGATACGTATTTAACTTATCGGGATAACTTTATAGCACTAGGTTGATAAGGTAAAACGCACGCGTGCATAATATGTTGAATTATGAGCCTAAAAACCGTTGAATAAGATTCACTTTATGAGCAACTGTGATAAAAAAAAAAATTATAAACAAAATGTTTCCCATTTTTCTTATGTATTAATTAGATGCTCGTACGCAATTAATATTATAATTTCTACGCGAAAACTCTCCTTTTTCATAGTTCCCTCAATGCTTGTGACTCTCCTGGGGCAGTCGATCTTTTGTTTTCCTATAGAGCCGTGCTGAGAAGTCCTTGTACTTTTAAACGAGCTGTTTAGAGCGGTATTGAGAGCTGTATCTGGTCAGTCAATCTTTTGTGGGTTCACACCACTTCATCCTCGTGGTTTTTTACTCTCTACGTCCGAGAATGTCAGAGTTTCTGCGCGCGAAAACCAACTACAGCCAAATTAAATGTAATCCTCTTAATCGTATCACAACCACATCAACTTCCTAAAGCAGTAAAACATAATGAATTAGGTAGTTTGTTAGATTAAAACAACTAATCTGTTTCATAATTACCGGAATTTGAAATGTCACAGTGTGCCAAAGCGGAAACCGCAGTTAGGTGAGCTTGGTCACAGTTTAAATTTTAATCAAGTACGTTAATTCAGTCTAAAATTAGTGTTTATTTACTTATTATGTTAATTTATACTAATTGCAACCCCGCATCGAGATCTCGTGTTCCCATTTTTACTGTTTCACAAACTTCTTTTATAATATTTTATAATATATGTTTTTCAGCGAAGGTGTTTTAATACGAAAGGGGGAGGGGGTTATTCTAGACGTCTAGGCGAAACACTTTTGTTCTAAGACTTTAGGAAATTTGAAGTTTTTTTCGATAGTTCTGAGGGAATTTTTACTTGAAAATTAGCTGTTTCATAAAAAAAAATCGAACGAAATGTTCGAATTTCCAAAAGTTGTTCGTCTAGACGTCTAGAGAAACCCCCTTTCGTATTAAAACCCCTTCACTGAAACACATTGTTTATTGTATTATACTAATAATATTGAACTTTACCATTATTTTAGATGATTTTTACAGCGCCAGTAACTGTAATCCATCCTATTCTAGGTAGAGCAGGCTTACCCATAGCCTTTACTATCCACTCAACTTAGTCGTCCTTGTCTAGAGAAAAGAAACTAATCAATACATCTGTGGGTGGTGTGCATGTGGTGTGCTACTTTTTTCAGAGAAAGTTGTATGAAAAGTTGTAAAACGCACCTAGCGGAAGTAATGCGAAGCTTTAACTTTTCATACAATTTTCTTGTTTACGCTAACGTGATAGTAACGTTTGCTATACGAAAAAACTCGCACTGCACCCATAGGACTCACTAAGTCGCGGGTTTTATCAGGATGTTTTCCTTCACTTTAAGAGCAATTTTAATTACTAACATTAAGAAAAATCCATTAGAGCGTGACTAGCGGTGATATACAGTACTGAATTTTCATATAAAATGAAAAAAAAAACGTGATTACTGTGCCTTTTTTAGTAGCATCTAAGTGCTTCTTTAAATTATACAACGTTAACTACTTATAATAAATCTAAAGCAAAAATTATTCAAAAAAATATTGGATAGCTAGGTTGTAGCTGAGGGAAAAAATCTAAATAAATTTCATCGACATCACGGAAGTTTCAGTTCGGATATAGACAATATTCATTACAGTCTTTACTCGGCCGTAGTGTTTTTAATTAATGAAGTCGTTTCCAACGAAATTAATGAGAGTTCCAGCTATGCTTTTACGATGTTATCAAGACTTTATTAAATTTGTTCAGAGCATAAAAAATGTCTAAACGCCTTAATATTTTAATCATTGTACGTAAAATGTAATGTGCCATAAAATTATTTTAAATTATTATTGTTGTTGTACATTAAATAATTAATCAATGATTTATTTATCTTGAACTTGGTAATAACAAGCCCGAAATGTTCAATAATTATCGTCATATTTCAGCCAATTACAAAATATAGCTGCGCAGGAGCCTATTTGGCGGCGACACTGTTACTGTGTTATAAATAACATAGCTAAGCATCATATCAAAAATAAATTGTTTCCAAGTTTTAGTTTTGTTGCTGGTCAAATAAAGATATATCTATTTATCTAGGGGGAATGGGGCAGACTCCCGCTCCGGCTCGTTTCTGGCGCAGAGGTTAGCCATCGCCATTCAGCGTGGCAATGCTTCTAGCATTTTGGGAACCTTTACGCCGGGTAAGATAAGGGGCGGTTTATTTGACTAACTGGTACTTAATTTTTGTATTTATAATGTTAAATGTGTATGTCTTTTATATTATATATTGATAGTTTCTAAATTTATTTATATATAAAAAACCTTCCACGTGAATCACTCCGCTTAATAGTAAAAAACACTATAAAATATGTTCAGTGGTTTTTTAGATTACACATTTCCAAACCCCGAAGTTTTAGCTGTTCGTTGAGAAAGATTATATCTTACTTATATTTAAACAGTTAAACTTGAAATGGGCCTCGATTATTCAGTTTTAATTCTGCCTTTTTTATAAAATACGCATCGCAAACAACAAAGCCAAAAATCATTGTAAACTTTCTCGTATTCAGTTAGGATTTCAACTTTGAATTTCACTTTTGAAAACAAGACGACTTTACGAGATTGCGACACATGAGGGCAAAAGTTTCTAAACTTTCTATACAATTGATAACTTTTAACAATGCCGTATGTCATGAGTACCTACAGTGTTCTTGTCGTGTCGTCAAGATAACTTCGTAATGAGCCCTTATAATACTTTAAAAATATAATGGCATCTCTTCCGAAGCAACGGTTATGGTAAAACCTTAAAAAATTCTATTCAAAAAAATTTGAATGAAGAACTTTTTGTGGCTGTGGTTTTGGAAGAGTTATTTTAGCTTCGTGAAATCTTAATAAAGATACGAAATAATCGTGAACTAAATATACAAACCTTTTACTATTCAAAGTGAACACATGCACAGTACATAAATTAATAAATATTGCAGGACATTCCACACATCGCCATCTAGCCCCAAGTGTTGGAAAACGGATATACTACTTATATATTTTTCTTTTATAAATATACTTATAATACATAGAAATAACCAGACCACAGACAAATATCTAAGCATAAAAACTCGTGTGAGGCGGGAATCGAACCCGCAACCCAGTGTTTGGTAGTTCGGCATGGTGACCATTGTGCCAACTGGATCGTCAAAGACAAGACACAAATGAATAAAAAAAATTGGTATTGACTTTAAATTTTCTTTATACCAAGTTTTTATGAAATAATTAGCAATAAGTTCAGAGTTATAACATGCTTTAAACAACTTAAACGTAAGAACTTTGCTGAACAATTTCTCAGTGAAGAAAATCACCTGCATACAATGGTAAGCAAGTAAGGTTATTATTATTTTAATAACTACATTATTTTTGCAACTTAATCACACCAACCAGCTTCCAGCATTTTTCAGACAATGCCTCGGAAGGATGTAGCTGAGGGCTTCTTCTTTATTGTTAGGGCACAGGTTAATTTTCAATTTTATCCTATTTTATTATTTATTCTGTTTTGTATTACACCAATAATACAATATTTAATTAAAAAATCACTTATTTGTTATTAAATAATAATAATCTAAGCTTTAAGTTTGTTGTCCTTGGCTAAATTTTATAATGCAGACAAGGATAATCGTTGGTTTGGTGTCCACATCTTATTAGGTTACAAGGTTTCCGCAAAAGAAACCATCAAATACAAAACTGTCACGTCATGTGGTCTAACAAAATCCCCGACAGGCCAATCACGAACCACACCCTCCGAATTTACGTAAGAAAGGTTAAAAATTCAATAGATATCTGGATATAACCCAGTTTATTGTTAAGGTTCTATGACAAATTACTTTGTGACCGACGGACGGGACGGTTGACAGTTTTCCTCTATCTACTTCAGACATTGCGACTTCATTAATCATCGATACTTAGATACACTAATGTAGGTAGATATAGAGTGTTTATAAGGCTATAGACAGAACGAAACTATAAATCGCGCGATTCAAATAACGGTGACGAAACGACGACATGCCTACTGTTAAATGGTCTTGGGCAATATTGTGTGACACCAATATTAGGATACACAACTCACAAAAAATGGTAGAGCTCATGAATAGGACAGGCAGACTGACAATCTGTGCGGTGCTGCAGCGGTGAAATAGAAAAATACAACTCACAGCATGTATGTATGTATGTATGTATGCATACGGGCTTTTTTCCGCAACTAGACTCTTTTTAATTGGGTCCTTTTTGCGTGAGGATGGAGTAGGCTTGCCCAGCACCTACTACCCTCTCAGCTTAGTCAACCATGTCCAGAGGAGAGAACTTGTCAATACTTCTGGAGCCAACTAAGCCGCGGGTTTCATCACGATGTTTTCCTTCACCGTAAGAGCAATGTCAATTTGCGCACATAAATTTTTCTTAAGAAAAATACATTGGTGCACGGCCGGCTGGGATTCGAACCCACGACTTCAGAATGAAAGTCGGGGTATCTACCACTAAGCCAACACCGCTCTACAACTCACAGCATACTGCTAATCCTATATGAAGTGATTTCCATTTATTCTATTGAACATCCATTCACACACATTCTATGTTTGTATATTAACTAAGTACTAAGATTTAACATGTATGCGTTTGTGTATAGAAAATAAATTTATCCCGAAATATAAATTCAAAGAAAATAAATATATCCCCAAATATAAAATTAAAATTCCTGACTGACTAATACATTATTATCAACGCACAGTTCAAATCGATAAACGGATCGGATTAAATTTATGATGTAAGCATCCGCTAAGAACGGATTTTGAAAAATTCAAACCCTACGTCTACGAAGTCGGGTGCGAAAGCTTGTGGTGACAGGTGTTTTGGGATCTTTAAAAATTAAAAATCTCGACAAAGAAATTAGATTATAAAATCTCGAGTAATTTTATGTCCAGATTTTTTACTGTAACCGTTCCAGCATAGGGCAAACATGATATTTCCCAAACGCATCTCAAACTGTCACGTAACTGACAAAACTGCACACTAGCATGATAATTCATAAAAGGCGATAGTGTGCCATTATATGGTACACACACTAAAAGTTTACTTAGCTCTAGATGTGGTTCTAGAGTTCTACAGAGGTTGTGGGTGCTCTATGGAAGCTATTAATCTTCGTTTTGAGATGGAACATGCCTGGCCATCTGTTTGATTTTTGAGAACTAGTTATTTTTGGGAATTAATATAAAAAAGTTGTTGGATGATCTGAAAAAATAAAAATATTTATATTCTAAAAAATATAATCGGTGGGTACGGTCGGCAACAAAATTTTAGACCTACGGAGAGTTTTAAAATTTGTTTATCCTGTCTAACTAATTAATGACTTGAAAGAAATCAGTGTCCCGGCGGCGTACCATAGTTAGTGTCTATCTTTTCTCGTTTTCCATCTCCTAGGGGCCGGTTCAACCTATTTAGGGGGGTCCATACACCAACGACCTTGGTACACAGCCTACTAAATAGTTACTACCGGCAACGGTCGCTTTCGTTGGTGAACATTGTTGATTTTTACGAATGTGTATTTACCGACATTTTGGTGTGACTTTGAGCTAAAAATTCCCTATAATTTTTAACCCATCCTAAAATTAAGAATTAAAACTAGTCTAGCTTTGAAATGACAAGGAATTTTCGTCTCAAATCACTCCAAAATATCGGTAAAGATCTTACCTACAATTCCACCTCAGCCCTTGTGAGAAAAACAAAACACATTCGTTACAATCAACAATGTTAGTTGGAAGCGACGTGGCTTTCTGGCGCGTTGTGTTTGGCAGCATAAATAGCTTTAAAGTCAATAAGCAGGAACTCAGAATCTTGCTAGAGTTAAAACATTATAATAATAGTAGTTTTGGAGCTATACGGTGTGTTGGTATTTTTATTACCTGATTGTACTTAAATCTTTAGTCAGGTAAATATACCCAGAATTTTTCATTTTCACTTTTAGAAATGCGATAAATCCATCCCTTTTCGTGGAACGTGGCAAGCCAACAAAGAAAACCAAACTTCAAAAGCGTCACATTCCTGAACAAACATGTAAACCATCCTTTAGAATGTCTAATAATCGGTCAAAAGCGACCCTAACCTCATGGTTAAAATACTCAGGTACTTCGATTTTATAGTACGACTGTATATTTCATATCACTTCCAAAGAATTACTGTGTTAAAGTATTTTAATCGTTTACCTATTTATAAAAATACTAGCTTTTGCCTGCAACTTCGTCCCCGTAGGAGTCGAAAATGGGCCAAGGAATCACGTTGTCCCATACAAACTTTGCCCCCCCCCCCCTTTCACCCCCTTAGGGGTAGAATTTCGGAAAATCCTTTCTTATCGGATGCCTAACGTCATACAAAGAACACACCTTCCAAGTTTCAGGTCTCTACGATCAGCGGTTTAGGCTGTGCGTTGATCCGTCAGTCAGTCAGGACTAAGAATTTTATATGTATGAATTTTATACGAGACGAAATGGAGAACCTCATCTTTTTCAGAAGTCGGTTAAAATAAATAAATAAATTACTGTTTGTTAGTTTGCTAGAACTTGGGACTGGCTGGACTGGTTTTGAAATAATTGTAGGAGTCTATATACGGAAAGTTTAAATGGTAAGAAAAATAAAAAAATAAATAACAAAAAATGCACTCGGGGTCTGCCGCGGTAAAGCTATTGCATCGTGCGAGCTTCGTACAATCGTACCATATACATACACGTTAACCGAACGCTTGGCCGAGCTACATGGTAGGCGGAGTGGGGGGTGTTAGATTTTATTTTCTTTACGGATTATCTTGATTCGGTCGCCGCGCTCAAAGCCCGCGATTAAAGCATAGATCGGAACTTATGCGAGTGATACCGCGGAGCGCAGCTAGTTTTGAAAACTGAAAAGTAACGTTTGGCCACATGATTAAAGTCTTCTTATTTACTCATGAGTATACTTATAGCACAGTAAAAATGTATAAATAGAGTACACATAGCAAATGTCATGCAAAAGTTTTCGTATCTTGTATTTTTAGACTCTTCAAGCTCGGTTATAAAAATTGTCTATGCTACAATTAAAGGAATCGTCAAAAAGAAACAAAATTTATTTGAGAGCATCGTCTCAAACATTTTCAAACCTATTGTTTATAATACCTAGCATTGAGTGTAACAATTATAGGTGTAGAGTTCAAACAAAAATCCCATAGCGACACTCGATATGTCCGTTTCAAAGGCGATTTTTATTGTGGCAAACTTTTATTGCTTTTATTCGAACTACCAAAGTTTTCTGTTTCACATATCTATTGGTCTACACCAACAATTGGCTGAGTTGAATTGTGTACTATAAAGGCATAAAGGTAAAAACAGACTTTATGATGTTTTTATCGGCCGATAATTCGTCAACCGTTGACGTTTTGAAGCGACAATTTAATTTAATTTAATAAATTATTCAATTGTGTTCAATGAAATATACTTTTACTGGTATATGGGGTTGTTTTCCGCAATGGGACCCTTTTTAATTGGACCTTTTGGCCACCACCTACTACCCTCTCAGCTTAGTCGACCATGTCCAGAGGAGATAAATTATTTATATTTCTGGAGACAACTAAGCCGCGGGTTTCATCACGATGTTTTCCTTCACCGTAAGAGCAATGTCAATTAGCGCACATATTTTTTTCTTAAGAAATTATTTAGAGTGTAGACTGTTATAAATAAAATAAAATATCGGCTGATAAAAAAGTCGATAGTTTATTTTCAGTCTGTTTGTTGTTTCACCCTAAATAGCTCATTTTACGGAAACATCGTATTTCCTTCAGTATTTTATTGGATTCAATCTTATAACAAGTTTGTAAAGAAAATTTTCTTGTTTCGATTCTTCTGTTTTCTTTGCGGACGTCTTTTTAAACAATAACTTTTACGTTTCCTATTACTTTCTTAAGAGATGTCATTCGGTTTTAATTAACAAAGTTCATGTTGTACGTACTTTTAGGGATTTAATTGAATTTGCACAGATATAGTACAGCATTTTTTATAATATAGATCAGCGTTTGACCACTATCTCACATGATGAACATGGTCAACTGGTCAAAGACATTTTTTGTTAAACATACATAAACAATAGACATGGTATATAGGCACATGAGTAAAAAATAGATAGGCTACTTAAAGTGAAGAGTCTTCCTCCTGCTGCTGCTGTTGTGCTGGTATTCTACTGTGAAAGATCTAAACCTTCATCTCAAGCAAAGCCGCAGGATTTTACTTAAATTAAGCTTAGTTAGCCAGCTTGCCTAGTTATTTAGTCTTTAAATTTAAATCATAGCTTACACAATAACTAAAATTATATACTTATTATATTAGAGTCTTATTGATTGTGCTTATTGTGAGTACCTATGCTTATCGGTTGCGGATCAAGTAGACAGTAATTGCTTGTTCAATAAAAAGTAATAAATTTTAATGAAAAGTATACTTTTACTAGCTTTTGCTCTCGACTTCATCCGCGTAGAAGTCGAAAATAGACCAAGTAATCACTTTCTCCCATACAAACTTTGCCCCCCTTTTTCACCCCCTGAGGGGTAGAATTTCGGAAAATTCTTTATGTGCGCTAATTGACATTGCTCTTACGGTGAAGGAAAACATCGTGATGAAACCCGCGGCTTAGTTGGCTTCAGTAGTATTGACAAGTTCTCTCCTCTGAAAATGGTCGACTAGGCTGAGAGGGAAGTAGGTGCTGGGTAAGCCTACTCCATCCTCACGCAAAAAATACCCAATTAGAAAGGATCTAATTGCGGAAAACAGCCCGATCAAGTACAAGTACAAGGACCCAAGAAAAGAGGTCTAGTTGCAACAAACTGCCCGAATTTATTTTTATTTATTTAAGTATTTATTTTTATTTATTTATGTATTTAATTTCCCGAGGGAAATCACAGGGTACAAGTAATCATACTTCTTCTTCTCATATAGCGGTGTGGTTCACCTATTGTTAGAGTTTTCAGATCGCCTTAAGGCCTCTAACTTGACCTAACGACTGCTACTAGAGGTAGCACCCGGGACCAACGGCTTAACGTGCCTTCCGAAGCACGGAAGGGCTAACACATTTTTGCCACACTGTTAATTGGTCACCCATAGTAATGACTGCGCTAGGCGTCACTTAACCCGCACGACCGTAGACGATCAGCGAGCGTCGCTTAGCTGTGAGCCTCCTCACTAATCATACTAATAGAATGTGAATATTTCTATAAACGGTCAAGGGACATATAAAGGCGTTGACATGTCGGCCCCAGGAAGCTAGGCGTCGCAATTTGGCAGGTTCCGCCACTCGTTTACCTAATTAATTTATTACAAAGTAGCGCTTATTTTTGTGAGTTTTAAACTCAGGGTTTAGAAGCAGCTATTCCGTTCCGACCACGTAAAACTATCCAGTTAAACTTTAACAAAAAAAAAGTATTAACGAACGAACTGAAATCCAAAAAACAAACAAGGTAAATATTTGATTATAAATGAATAAATATAGTCGTTAATAAAACACCGAAAAATACCATATACAATCAACTTAAAAATGTAAGTAAGGACGTTTAGTTTGTTTATAATTATCTTAAACTAACAGCGGTCCGCGGTTTAACTCGCTTAAGGCCCAATCCCATGAATATAGAATAAATGTAGCTGTTACTTTCAAGGATTCATTCCAAGTTTCATTAAATCGGTTCAGTAGTTACGAAGCATGTTCGTTACAAAAAAAATCTATCTTTACTAAAATAGGTAGTCTTAAATGTGACGATATTTCTAACAACTAACACTAAATTCCATTTATTCCAATTTAAAACACAAAATTAAATGTCAATACATCAATGAAACATCAAATCAAAATACATAAAATTAAAAACTAAAAATAATAATAATAAACACAAAATAATTAAATGGTAGCCAAAATAAATCAAAAATACCCCCACCCAGAAATTAAGTAAAAAAAAAAACTAAACAATAAACTAAACTAACACTTGGATTCAAAAGCAAAAACTGAAAGAATATAGAAAATTTTCTGTTCCAATTTAAATATTTTTTCTCTACACTTCGCAAACAATTTTCACTTTGAAACAAAATACAAATTGAACCCTAATCTTCTCCTTCCTTCCTAACAACAAATAACATAATTTGGCAGCCTGAAACCGTTTGTTCTTATTTCCAAGAAGCATACATTTTCATTCGGTAATGTTACTCATAACCATGTATTGTGTTGTCTATCGATTTGTTCAGTTCAAGGCTAATGGTTCTTCAAGAGTTTAGGGTGCTAAAGTTTTGAGAAATTGTAAGTAACTAATGGAAATCAAATAAGAAAATCGTGATTTACTACGCCCCGCAGCTTGTTTTACCCATACGTAGATTCCCAACAGGTATCTTTTAGAAAAGTGTGCTACATCTTACAGCGTTTTTGGTTTTTTTTGACTTTCTCATTATCATATAAATATATAAATTAACATTTAAAAAACAAAACATAGGGGCATAGCCATGACACTTATAAGTTTTATGCAATAAAAATATATAGTGTCAGTATTCAGGGAGGAAACAGTCGACTACGTTTGTATGGAGAGAGCGTCGGTACCCTTTCCTCTTAAGTTATTGTACATAATTTTAGCACCTTACTGTTATTTCAGACATTTTGCTATTTGTATTTTAGACATTGTGCTTCTTAGGCAACTTGTATACGAATACGTTTTGCAAGTTAGGCATTATTATCTGGTGAACGTTATTCAGAAAAAAATCTATTTTGTAATTAGAATAGCCTTTTAGGCACACTACCTAAGGAAACATATTTAGATTTTTTTTTTTTTTTTTCATTAAACTTTGTAATGTTTTGGAACATTTAGTAGAAAAAGACTGTATTTTTATATTAAAGAGAATTACATTAGTATACGTATAAAGGTATCTCGATAAGGCGCTCCCATGTCATGTCATGCCACTATTATCCAATTTTCTAATACATACCCACATGAGTGCCCTTTACCTACAATTTACAAGCTGTTAACCTCTTTGGTTCACTTAGCTGAATCAAATATTTATGGTTAAACTTAGTGTTTCCGCAGGCTGCAGACGGTCTGTCGGAGGATAGCTGACACCTTATCAGTCACAGGAAGTCCACTGCTGAATACAGGCGTCCCCCAAAGACTTCCATAGAGAACGGTCGCATGTCATCTACGTCCAACAAATATAGTTCAAATTTAATACAAAATGCAATCATAGTTTTCCTTGGTGCAATTCCACAACATTATCTAAAATCTGGACAGCACTAACGGACGGATAATAGATTTTATTGATATATTTTTCTGCTGTTTTTTATGCTAAAACACACTTGACATTGGCGCAGTCATTACTTGACCAAAAATGATTCATTGCCTTCATTTCTGGAAACGTATATTTGCTTGAAAAACATATAAAGAAAGTACAATGCAAGTTTAAAAGCACTCTGAAAACAAAATCATTTAAACTGAATAGTCGGCGAGCAATCAGCCGATACAAAGTCGCGTAATCTATATTCGCCATTTTGGTTTAACTTAGTATAATGGAAAACCGGTATTTTTTCATAAAAGAATGTAAGCGTCTTAGTCATACTACCTACTTCTTAAAGCGATCGACAAAATTGCTAGTTGCCTCTTAGCTTTCGATGGTTTTTGTTAGTAAATATTTACCGGAAATCTTATCTATTTTTATACAATATATTTGTAAACATCAACCGGAAGTCTATCTATTTTCCCATTACGTATGAGTATTTATATCTATTATATCGACAGGATGTGATTTAATACAATTGTGTCTATTTTGGCATTTATTAGCTAATGATGATTGAGTTTCTGTTCTATATTTAATTTTATATCTTAAAAAAATTATACACATTTCCTACAAACACAGTACATAATAATTGCTACGAACTATGATTTAACAGCCCTCTTTGCCTGCGAATTTTCAAATATCCTTTTTAAATTCTCTATGTTCTAGAAGGAACTTCCATAAAAAGTTTCAGATTTGTAGCTCTTGTAGTTTCAAAGATTTCATGATGAGTATTTTTCTGGGACGTCAAATAACGGCTATCTATAATTTGCAAAACATGCGTAACAATAAGAAGTTTTGAAAATATTTAGAGACACTCCCCCTTATTCCAAAACCAGGTTTAACAATAGTCCGATTTGTTCTTGAACTATAGTCTAAACACTATCCCTATATTATCTTTATGGATAGAGTTTAGACTATAGTTCCCTATATAATTTATAGGGATAGTGTTTAGACTACAGTTCACTAGTAAATCTGTGTCTAAATCTAAGATTTAAATCCATATCTCGGACTATCATTAAACCTCGTTTTGGAAAAAGGGGGACTGTATTTCGTACTTATTTTTAAACGTTCTTTCCAAAACCATCTTCATCCGCTAATCTCCATTTATCCCAGTTCAATTTGTAACTTTCCAATATTAAGTAGAGTTCATAAATCATTGTGTTAAAAGCACTTTAAATAACAACTCAAGGCGTTCGTCTTCGAAATGCTAGCAATCAACTATTTTAAATTAATTAGGGGTTGTGCAAGGATTAACTTTGGATCTCTAACTTTATTTCAGAGTCTCCGTAGAATACAGACTTTTCTGTAAAAGAAGAAAAGAGTGCACTTCGTCTTCTTCGTCCTGCCCCCTAATTATTTATGGTCGTTTTCAACAATTCTTCTCTATTAATCGTCATGTCATCGTTCACATTCATCTCTCTCATATTCTGTCTCATTCAGTACTTCTATTATTTCTTAGGTCGTCCTCTTTCTCTTCATCCCTCTACATTTTGGCTCCTCATTCTTATCATCAAATTATATGTGTACCACATCTGAGACTTAGATTAGGGAATAAAATTTGGAGTGCATGACAATGATTAAAAAGTCTTTTTACATAATAATATTTAGTATAGTACAAAGTGACTTTCCGCTGTTTGTCCTTATGTATGTTTAGGACTTTAAAACTACACAACGGATTTTGATGTGATTTTTTTAGTAGATAGTGTGATTCAAGAGTAAGGTTTATATGTATAATACATGCATATATAGCCGTGCGAAGCCGGAGCGGGTCGTTAGTTTATTACCCTACTGCAATGCAACAGTACTAAGGGATTCTTATGGGGCAAGGTGGCATCCGAGGACGGCTATCCACTGAACGACACGAGACACGACTTGAGATTGCCTACCTATAGAATTACCTCTCTGTATTTTTCTTGTTTCATACTTTTGAGACTGCGATTTTTATATAGGTTTGTTTTATTAATTTAAAAAAAAAAATAATTAGCGAAGAGTTTGTATGTCTGTGAGATCGAGCAACAGAAAGTATGCAAAGTCTAGGTCGTCAACTTTATTTAACGAATAAATATTACTAACAAGATTTCAGATTTCAGTCGGAAGAGCTATCGATGCTCAGTAACAAGTTCTTATTAATTGCTGCAAGTTTTGTACCCGTTTAATTAATACAAACTGTTGTCTAACTAAATAAGAATAGATTTTTATTTTGTTATTTATATTATTGTGTATTTTGTTTCCTTTGTGTTTTCACATTTTGTTTGTAGATTAAATTAATATTTCTTTAGGAGATTTGAATGCGAACTATTCTGATATTTACTCTGAGAAATATATATAAACACGATTTTAACTAAAGCTTGATAAACCTTCAACCTTTCCTCTTAGTTTCGTGCCTTTGACAGTTACCTATAATAATGTTTTGTAACTTTGACACTCTGTAAAATTCTTCACTTCAGATTTGAAATTAAATAATTAATAAATATTGCAGGACATTCTACACATCGCTATCTAGCCCCAAGCTAAGTTACTAGACTTGTGTTATGTTAAACGTGAAGATTTGCACTGCAACATGGAGAAAACGTTCTAAAAGCGGATAAGGGCACCATTAAAGATAGAAATATCAACTAGTGATATGAAAGTAAGCTTTATATTCGAGACTAGCTGTTGCCCGCGACTTCGTTTGCGATGTGGTTTTGGGTTATATAGAATACCTAGCATTTTTCGGCATAGATACAATTTATCATTCGGTGTAAGTTATAAAACAAAATAGGTAGTTACATTGTTTTAAAACTATATTTTTAATTGATTTGGCGAAGGTACTTTACTTACTCATACTCCGAAAGTAGGTCTAAAGATGCCTGAAGAGCGTGTAGAAAGAAAAACTTTCAGCCCTAGGGAAAATCGCTTTCACTGACAGCTGTCATGTCAAATTATGGCTTCGCACGGCTCATCCATACTGCCAGAGTACTGACAGAGAGTACATAATAGGTTTTTTCTTAGTAATTGAATTCAGGTAGATATATTTAGTTCAAGATATCTTATTTAATAAAATAAATGTAAAGATGAAAATGGTCAAAGCGACGTATGACCATGCTGCGCCTCTACCGGCGCCCTGTCAAGATGTTGCAGATGTGGCTTTATGTGACCGTGCGGTCAGTGTCGTTTCTTGAGTAAAAAATACTGGCGGGAAATTTTGAATGATTTTAATTAGTATTATCTTTTGTTATTTTATTATGTTTTTGTGTTAAGTTTAATCTGGTTTTTCATTTATGATTGTGTATTTTGTGTAAATAACATTTTCTAGACAAACCGTGTTACAAAAACTGTAATTTAAATCTACGGACTTCGCGTCATCACTCAGTGTTGGATAAACTAATTTATAAAAATCTCTTCGGTTAGTACCGACGTATTTGAGTATTGAAAACATGTTGAAAACAAATAGCAAAAGCAAAAAATCTACATAAGGTCCCAACCTTGTAAGAGGATCAGGTAGTTTGGAGTCTCTCATTCACTCTCGTTATTAGGAAGAATTTTATGTTTATTCGTAATGAAAAGCACAGTGTTTACCTCAGGTTTGTTGTACAATGTACTATTTTTGTTAATTTTTCACAAATAAAACATAATAAACAACAATATGATAAGCTAAAACTAAGCAATTTCTATTAGCACAAAATGTCCTATGAATCCCATTTTCTGAATTCTTGACCAAAATAACCAGTTTTTTTTATTAGGTAGCTGGCAGGGCTACGTAATTTTGGAAAAAAAAATGATTTTTACAAATGACTATTACCTGTATATTTTTTAACCGACATCAAAAAAGGTGGACGTTCTCAATTCGTCACGTAAATATATATTTTTTTATGTATGTTCGCTGATTACTCGTAAACTCTTGGAGCGATTTGGATAATTCTTTTTTGTTTTTACTATCTAAGGTTTCCGCTACTTGAACTCATAATTCAAACTATAGCAGGAGAAAAGCGCGATAGAAGTGTAACATCGGAGGTCTTCGGTAAAGGAGATCGGTAATATTATGTAGTAGTACCTCTTTGTATTAACCTCATTTTCAGTTTGACGTAGGTATAGTATTAAATGCAAACTTTTTGGTTTTATGACAGCTGTCATCTTGAACGGAGGCATGTACTGCACACCTACCATGACTTTTTGAAGAACTCGAAATAATGAAACCCTTTTTCGATCACTCTTTTGTCCGTTTGTCTGTCGGTGTGTCACTACCGATATTCTCGGAGACGGGTAGACCTAGTAAGTTGATTTTTAGGAAGTTTCATAGTGTATACTCAATATAGTATGTTTAATCGAATACGTAAAAAACCCGTGGTAAGGGTACTGTTCCCTTCTACGTTCGATTACGTTTTACCACGGAAAAATATTTCGATTTCTTATTTTTTAAATGTTTTTTTATCAAATATCTTAATTATTGTATTAAAGTTAAATTAAAACATACCCTAAATGTTATTCTGATATATTCTGAACATATTCGTGTGGACCTTTTTAAAATCTGTTCTGTTGTTTATGAGATTACCTGGTTCAAACAAACAAACAGACATACAAACAGACAAAAATTCTAAAAAGTACCCTATCGTGTTCAGCTAACGATTTTAAGGCGACCTGTGTATTTTTTTTCTGGATATCTTACAATTACAGATTTTTTGATGTCTACAGATTTATTATATGTATAGATTAATACTTGTCAGAGGCGGGACTCAAACCCGCAACCCAGTGTTTGGCAGTCCGGCATGGTGACCAATGTGCCAACTGTGCCCTTACTGTAAAAAATATGATTTTGTACTCTAGTAGTAACTAGCTGCAATTAAAGATTTATTAAACGTATATGAATTGTCAAGAGATACATAAAACATTACTTAATTATGAAAAACCCGATTTTAATACTCACAACAAAGAAGTTATTTAAACTTTTTAATGTTCAATAAAAATCATCGTAAATATTTTTAATTGGCGTACACACTAAAAGCACGCAATAACATGCGAAGAACACTCTTTTATCGCCAATTTCATAACACGAATTAGTATTGTGATGCATTAATTACAGAAAAAACAGGAAAAAACTAGCACCGTTTTTATGCAAACGTTAAAGAATTCGGTGCATAAATGGCCGATTTCGGCGCCTATTTAGCAAATGTAATTGGCGGATTGTGGCGTTGAATGGCGGTTTGTGGCGAAAGATGGCGGAGGATGGCGGAGAATGGCGGAGCTTTGTCGCGCGTTTTTAATGTTGGGGATTAATTCAGAAATGGACCCATGAGATTATGAATTTTGGCACGTATATAACTGTGCCCTGAATACCGGTTTGGGAATTGTCGACAAATTGCTTGATGGACGAACCATTTAAATCGAAACAGTCATGGACTGTACATTATTACTAATGAATAGCTATTTGAAATTATAATCGAGGTTAAACCAAAATGCTTCTTGTTTGTATTTACATTGTAGTAACAGTGAGTGTGTAAATATTTCAGTCCCAACAAAAACAAAATTCGTAGTATTTCTAATAGCATATATATTATTTACGTGGGTATGTAAACAATAATAGCAGAACATAGCAAACACACTATTCAATAGAATGGAAATATAGGTATAGTAAATGGGTTGTAACATTTTGGCACAGTTAACGGTCAGCCATTTTTGGAGTTTACTCCTTAAGAATCGATTTTCATATATAAGGCGCCGGTATGAGAAAAATCCGAGGGGTAAAACCTACTAACAAGTAACGAAAATCGTGTCACGTTTTTGGTGCGCACCTTTAGTGCGCAACTTTCTAATTTGGCTGTGAGTGTATTGCGTATGGTTAGATACTCGTACTTGAGGAGTAAACTCCAGTCGTGCGTCGGAGCTGACACACACACTTTTTATTTTTATTTAGTTATGCGGCCACCTGTTAAACCCACAGCAATTTTTAGAGGATAGTAATACAAACATATCGTGTAAAAACAAAATGTCATGTAACAAAATCTTTCATTACACTTTCACTTTTAGAGATTTTATTTAAATAACATGTATAATAAATATTTATAAAGATTACTAGCTGCGCCCCGCGGTTTCACCCGCGTAAGTCCCGACCCCGTGGGAATATCGGAATAAAAAATATGTAAAAATATGTCTATGTGTTAATCCAGGTCTCTAACTATCTACGTACCGAGTTTCATCGCAATCGGTCCAGTAACTTTTGCGTGAAGGAGTAACAAACATACACGCACACACACATACAAACTTTCACATTTATAATATTAGTAGGATAATTATTTTTATTTGCCACATAGCTGGAATATCAGACTTATGAGATGTAATGTTAAACATAAAAAGAATTATCGCAATCGGTTGAATCTTCCTAAAGTAATCGGTGAACACACATCATTTAATAAAAACATATCGCGGGACACGCGTGTCGAACGGAGTCCCTTTACCCTATTTTTTTCGTATTATGTGTGAGAAATATAAACATATTATATGTGGGAGATTAGTTTCTCTTACGGTTTTTCGTTTCACATTTTCGTAACGCGTTACTTCTTTTCTCAGTTAGGTCTCCTCGCAAACCCGAGATAAGAAACCTCGTTCCAAAAACGCGACGAATTGTAGAACCTTTCCCTGAAATATCCCGTTCAAAATAATATTTACCATGTAAAACTATATTTTTTAATATAAAACTACTCATTTCTGATACACTCTGTAGATATCTAAACCTATAATACAGGGTGCTGCAAAAAGCGCACTGAATCAGCCTTCACTGTATGAAGGCAGTATATTGAAACTGTTATTAAGCTCCCGTTATTAACCGCTACCTTGCGTATCATATCGGTTCGAGTAATAAGAATTTGTGCTTGAAATGAATACCTATTTATGTCAGAGTTTTTATTATGATTTTTTGACGTGATGACGTCTATTAAGTTTATCGAACACCTGCATTCACAAAAAAGTGTCTGACGAAATATAGTGTGACGTCATGCGTCATGGTAACATTAGGAAACAGAGTATTTAATAATAATATCGCTCATCTGGGCTTCTGTTACGGTGACGAGTAACGAATAGGAGACTTATATAAAGTATTTTTTTAAAGGAAAAATAAAAGAAAATAAAGCTTCTTTATACAAAGGAATAACAAAAAAAAAACTCAATTCTTAATCTTTTTCTTATGACGTTATCACGTAAAATTATCGTCCGTAAACCGACTTTACAAACAATTATTTGTTTTACAAGTCATGATAATTTGTTTCATGGAAATGTAACATTTTAGCATAGTAAACGATCATCCATTTTTTATTAATTTTAGAAAAGCTGTTAAGTAGTTTTAGCTGTTTATAGTTGGTACTGAATGTCAGAGGGGTTGTTACATTTTGGCAGAGTAAATGGCTGCGAAAATGATTGAGGCCACTACTACACTTTACGTAAGAAATGGTCGGTTTTATTTATTTCAGTAAAAACTAAAATTATGTGATCTTAATTTATAATCAAAGAGATCTTACTCTAATTTTAGTTTTTACTGACACTAATAAATTTTTCTTACGAGATTTCTTATACCATTTCTTACGTAAAGGGTAGTAGTGGCCTCTATAATTTCTGCAGCCATTTACTATGCCAAAATGTAATGTACCCCTCTGACATTCAGTGCCAACTTCATTGATCTAATTAATGTAAAGTCTTAGAGAACAGAATATTGAAATTATACCAAAAACTTAAACCCTACCCAATATCTCAAGACTGACTCTTAAAATGTTTTACAAACAACTTAATCAAGATCGCTTTGAGATATCTCTATCTTGTTTACGAGCTAAATTAACCCGATTTAAATAAAATATTAAGCAACTGCTTCGAATTTATGATTAAACTTGTCACATTTATTAGTGCTCACAAATTGGAATGTTTATTAGAATTTATAATTTACTAGCTGCACCCCGCGTTTTCATCCGCTCAAGTCCCGAACCCGGGAATATTCAGCCCTCGCCGTAACTTATGACGCAAAACTCGAGTGCACGTCCAGTTGACGCATACGTCACGTGCACGCAAACAATAAAAAAACAATTTCCGTAAAATGAAGCTACGCGTAACCGTTACTTTATAAAACCTATAACTGCCATGACCATGCCCCTATGTTTTTTTTTAATATCCTAATTATTATAGAATATTTAAAAAAACATAGGGGCATAGTCATGGCAGTTATAGATTTTATGGCACAAAAATATTTGTGCTAGTGTCATTATCCAGGGAGGAAACAGTCGACTACGTTTGTATGGAGGGAGTGCCGGTCGCCTTTCACCTTAATATTAGGATTAGAATACGCGAAGGATTAATAAGTTCATCCCTTTTTGAAGTTAGTTAAAAATCCCGTAACACCAATCTACTTAAGTACTTTATTATAAGTCTGGCAACGAAATAACAAAATAATGAATGACGTATTATTTCAGCACTTGTTATTTAAAATGAAAAGTTAACTGACAAGTGCGGCGTTAATTATTCCGTTAATTAGTTACCAGACTTTAAGTTTTGAAACTAATAATTAGGTTAAGAGTTCAGTAAATAAGCAGTTTTGTTACAAAGCTGGGGTTTTTCCACTAATTTTCTTACTGTAAGGGAAAACGTACGCTATAAACTCGAATCGGGCGATAGTTATAAATAAATAAATATTGCAGGACATTAGACACAGCGCCACCTAGCTATAAGCTACGCAACTATGCTTGTATTATGGTAACCAGACAATAGATAGCATAATTATATACCTTTAATATACACAAAAAAATTCATACAAATCGGTTCAGCCGTTTAGGTGGACATAGGTAACTAACACTAAAAAATATTGTATGTCAGACGAGGCTGTATAGGTTAAAAGCCTTTTGGGAGTATAATTAACAAAAAAATATTGCCTAAAAAAATAGTAAATAAACACAAATATTTTGTTAACTTCTTATTATTTTTTATCACAGTTGCTCATAAAGTGGATATTATTCAACGGCTTTTAAGCTCATAATCCAACATATTATGCACGCGTGCGTTTTACATTACCAACCTAGTGCTATAAAGTTATCCCGATAAGTTAAATACGTATCTTACTGCTAATTACATGTTAGGTAGGTGAAACATTCTTAATTTATCTGGGTTATACTGTTTTGATGTATAAAAAGGTAGGTACTAAAGAGTTTTTTAGCTAGCAAAAATGGTTGTCTCTAAAGTCGGTTTACGAACGAAAATTTTACGTGATAATGACTTAGAAAACGATTAAAAATTGAGTTATGTTTATTTTTTGTTTTTTCTTTACTTAAATATATTGTTTTTCCGTACCATTGTATTTTGTTCTTAACCCCCGACGCAAAAAAATAATAATAAAAAAAACCCTAAAAAATATTGTATGTCAGACGAGGCTGTATAGGTTAAAAGCCTTTATCCTAGCCTTTCCGGAGCATAATTAACAAAAAAATATTGCCTTAAAAAATGTAAACATAAACTTATCACAAACATTTTGTTAATTATTTTTTTGTTTTCTTTTCAAGTCTTTTCTTTTATTCGCAACTGTGATAAAAAACGTCGTACGATATACGTGTGGAATTGATCTTTGCATCTTGGCTTCTTAACACACTCGCTGCCGCTCGCGCGTCATAAACCGCCTCTATGCAAAGATCAATTTACCACACTTATATCGTAATGTACTATTAACAAGTCTTTTCTTTTATTCGCAACTGTGATAAAAAACGTCGTACGAAACGCGTGTGGATATTGTTCATAGCAAACCGCCTCTATGCAATGATCAATTTACTTTACTTGTATCGCACTATTCTACAGCAAAAAATATATTATTTACCCAAATACTACTTCCACGACGTGGCGGGAATCGAGCCTGCAACCTTCTGCGTCGCAAGTGGGTGTTCGCCCGATGCACCACGTCGTCAAATATTTTCGAAAATTGGCCCCCGCAGGTTCAAGTCTCACCGGGTAGATTTTTTTTCGAAAATAATAGTTGTTTTATTTTCATTTAAATGAACAAAAGACGCTTTGGGCTCGGGGCCTGAGGCTTCATAGCCTTGTGTGTCTACAATATCCAGTGTCCAAGAAATCTGTCGTCTGCAATCAGTCTAGTAATTAAAATTGTATACCACTTTGCCCTCGACCTAGAAGGTCGAATCTTCAAATACGAACAATTTTAATACGAAATTGAACCCTTAAGGGGTGTCCATATGCCAACGACCTTGGTACACAGCCTACTAAATAGTTACTGCTGGCACCGGTCGCTTTCGTTGTTGAAAATTGTTGATTGTTACGAATGTGTTTTGTTTTTCTCAAAAGTACTGAGATGGAATTGTAGGTTAGATCTTTACCGACATTTTGGCGTAACTTTGAGCCAAAAATTTCCTATAGTTGTGAAGCTATCCTAAAATTAAGAATTAAAACTAGCCTAGCTTTGGTATGACAAGGAATTTTCGTCTTAAATTACCCCAAAACATCGGTAAAGATTTCCCCTACAATTCTATCTTAGCACTTTTGAGAAAAACAAAACTCATTCGTTACAATCAACAATGTTAATTGCAAGCGCTGGTATTACTGGTGCGTCACGTTTGACAGCATAAGCTGCCTTAATATAAGCCGTTGTTTCCGGTCGATATCTCTGATAGCAAAACGATTGGTCAAGATGATCAAGCCTTATAAGAAAAAAACTGGCCATGTTTGTGTCGGGCCACGCATAGGTAGGGTTCCGTAGTTGTCCGTCAAAATAAGAGGACTTAAAGAAGACACTGAAAAATTGCAGTAGTTCGGTAACAAGACTGTCAACCGAACTACTGAAAGGGCACCGTTGTTTCAAAGTAAGTGGCTGAACTTAGTGGAACAAAAAGTCCGTTTATTTCAACTATTGAGTAATTAATTTTAATTGATACAAATTTAAAATGATTAGAAAATGTTGTTTAATTAGTTTAACTGGTTAATTTATAGTTGGACTTATTGGAACAGGTCTATTATTTCCGAAAAGGATCCATAAAAACCATGTATTTTTTTATTAGGATTCAATACCGAAAGGGTGAAAAGGGGACTTTTACTAAGACTTGACTGTCCGTCTGTCTGTCCGTCTGTTTGTCAGCAGGCTATATCTCATGATCCGTGAGATGTAGGTAGACAGTTGAAATTTTCCATTGAAAATGTATGACAACAAATAAATTAAAAACAGAAAAAGAATTAAGTGGGGTTCGCATACAACATGGTACGGAACCCGAGCCCAAATCGGACTTGGCCGGTTTTTATTTAAAAAATTAAGTTTGTTAGTTTATCCACGACCCGATTATTCTGATAATCAAAATCCGTCCTTTACCGGCCGACTTTTAAACGAATAATCCGGACCAAACTGAAAACAATGGATTCCATCAAGAGTAACGATGACATTAAACAAAACAAGGCCATTTCTTAGTAAGAATTCATCTCATTCACAAAATTGTATACCAATTTATCTAACGTTTCATGTCGAATTAATAACTTTTGGAGTGAGATTAAATAATCTTTTATCCCCATTCCTACTTAAATTATTGATACAAAAGTTTGTCAGTCTGTACGTTAAATAATAAAGGAATTGTTACATTTGGTATAGGAAAAGATCAGCTGTCTTTATTTCTATATTAGTAATGTATACAAACATGATACAAACGACAAATCCATGTAATAATATTATCTATGTAATCTTATAAAGTTTCAAGTTTATTAGACAGCCTATTAGGTACTAAGACTCCACTGTCGAATCCATATGATTCGACAGTGTGGTCTTAGTAATAGGGTCCCGTTTTTACCCCTTGGGTACGGAACCCTAAAAAATATTGAGGTGAATATTTACCAGGTTAAATAAACTAAACCAACTTTAAGAAAAGGATAAAATTACGGCGTGCTAGTTCTATTTGGCGGGTATACCATCGTCCCCTCAGATCCGGTTTTTCAGGCTCCTAATAAAAACTAGCCAAGTTAGGATAAAATAACTTCTGGTAACTATCTAATCTAAATTATTTATACAGTGACAGCAACTTAAATCCTTAAAGGAGTGAAAGAGAAAGGACTCCTTATTTTATTTTCTTCTTTTTATTTAATATTTATTTTGCTTATATTAATGTATTTATTTTATTTTATCGTGATCTATATGGATCAAGTTATATGATATAAACGTTTTTTTTCCTTTCACTTTGTGAGATAATGATCAAACGCTGATCTATTTTATATAAAAAGAAGGGGCGAGGGGGATATTCTGGACAAACCTACTCCATGTTCCAGATATCACAGCTCCCTGAATAACTTCCTAACCTAATTCCTATGAAATCATGACTTATGCGGGTGAATTGGTGAGGCACAACCAGTCTTTTAACTTAGATTTAGGTTAAGATACTGTCTATTGTTTAAGACGAGATACCAATTGGAACGGATTATTTTATGAGCTGTAGGCTCGGTGCAAACGGGCCACCGACTACAGCCACCGATGGCGGTCGCGCGCTACCGCTACATCAGCCTACGTTTTTTATAATCCGTTCAACGATGGACTCGGATACGGAATTTTTGCTCGCACTATTTGCATTTCAATAAACTATCAAGATATCCAAAACAAGTTTTTATACATTTTCGATTGAGTTGGCGATTTGTGTGGACCGTAGCGACCACAAGTAGCGAGTTGCGGACACTACTGTACACTATACCACACGTGTGCGCCACGTTTTGTATGAAAAATCGTATGACCTGCTAGTGGCTGGCCACCGGTGGCTGTGGTCGGTGGTTCGTTTGCGTCGAGCCTTAGACTAAGTTGGTACTTGCCTTGGATTAAAGGAAATAATAAAATTGGCCTTTACATCTTATCTTGACGATTTAAACAACGCCAAAATCTTTGACCCATGCCGTTTATGACCTTATAGTGTCTGGGACCTGTATTGGATGGAGGCTTGTCTAGCACCTATACCACTATATCACCGTACATAGAGTGGTATTGGCCTGGAATTTTATTCCCAAGGTCGTGGGTTCGAATCCGGGTCGGCCATAAACTAATAGATTTTACGCAAGAAATAAACTTTGTTCTTACGATGAAGGAAAACATCTTGATGAAACTTGCGGCTTAGTTGGCTTCAGACGTATTGACAAGTTTGACACGGTTGACTAAGTTGAGAAGGATTAAAGGTAAGGCCTTCTATATCTTTTTCAACACTATTTGTCGATTTTATTTCTCGATGACATATTGTGATGTTTTCATACATGTTGGAGCAATCCCGTTACTGAAATAAGTTCTTTACTAAATCGGTTTCTTCAAAATATTTCACTTCTTCGCAACCAGTTAAATATCTACACCTATAGATTTTTCGTAGGTATTAAAAATAAAAGGTTCCCAAGTCTGCAAGAGTGTGTTTTAATAAAGTGTCGATGGAATAATAATAAGAGACATATTTTTGGTATTCTGCTTATGTAAAGTATTCTATCAAAACACCACAGATGCACCACGAATGAGTTCAGAAAGACGAACTAGAGTTACCTAAACATAACCCTGAACTAGGTACTAAACAAGCTTAAAAAAAAAGCTTATTTTACCATACGTATAAATATACGCGATTTTGTAACTTCTAACATTTCCAAATAAAGATCGAATGTCCAAAAGTCGTAAAGATGGATGGATTGCGTGAGACAAGACACGAGAGAGATGAATGTTAACGATGAGATGACGACTAATAGGAGTGAATGGAAGAAGAAGACATACTGCGCCGACCCCAAATAAATTGGGATAAGGGCAGGAAGATGATGATGATGTCAAAAAGTCGTACAGCCAGCAAAGGACTGAGGGTAACAGATGCATAATTTTAAGTTTTAACAACAAAAGTTGATTGTTTAGGTGCACAGTAGAAGCACTCAGACATTTCTTATATATTTACCAATAACACTGTATATATCCACTAAGCCATCACTGTTACACAATAGCAAGGAAGAAATAAATATTGGCATGATGAATTTTTGAGAGTAACACTGGTCACTCCCAGTCCGGTGGTTCAAGTGATTAATGAACGCATCCCCTCGAGACCTCAGTGCTATGCGGAAAATGTAGAGGCAATTGATTGAGAATCCGGATTGTGGGGAAATGGTCAGTGTTGCTAGTTTCGAAAAAAAATAAATCAATTTATTTTTAGAGACCGAGCGAACAAATGTGGCAAATGTGGCTTAAGAGGAAAGAGTACCGACGCTCTCTCCATACACACGTAGTCGACTGTTTCCTTCCTGGATAATGACACTAGAGCGAATATTTTTGTTGCACTTATAACTGCCATGACTATGCCCCTATGTCTTCGTTTTTTTTTCAAAAACTAAGGGTCTTGGTCAACATGTCGTATTTTACAACCATCTGAACAAAACTTGGTATATCTACAGATTTCACGATTTCATGTAATTTTCTGTCGTCGTGAATTTTTGATTGGACGGGTATTTCTCTTAAAAAGTGGCAAAAAAGTGGCTATTGGATATCTTAATCTTATGAGATTCGATTGCAATAATTATTCTTTAATCTGGAAAGATAATGACTATAAGGTGAACTCACAATAGTTAGGAGAGCAGATCTGATGAGGACTTTGGAGTGATGAGCAGAATAGCTCCTCAAAGTGAAGATGATTGCTCACTTTATATTGCTCGTAAAGGTTTTACACTACACGGTATTGATTGATGAAGCACTTGAAACGATCTTCTCACAAAATATCCTGAAAATTTTACTCACGAGGGCTACGAGGGTTAGAAGAACTGTAAATATTGCAGATTTGTAAATGTTGTACTAGTTTAAAATTAAATATAATGGTAGTCTATAGTTTGTTAGTGTAAAGATTAAAAATATTTCATTTCATTCAACTGAACGGTTAACATTCGTAAGTTTTCATCGCCTTTCATTTCAATTGCAGCTTCAGTAAATTTATCAGAACTGAGACTAAGAAAAAGCCACAGTAAAACGAAGAGAAACACTACAGTTTTACATCAGAATTTAAGAAACAATTTTTATTTACCAAATATTGAAAATTATTTTAGATTTAAACCTATTTAAAAATGAAAGTCTTCATAGTTTTAAACCGCAATAATTGATAAATAGAAACACATTATTTGCAAAAACAAATTAAAAAGAAACAAGAACATTAATAAAAATATTGTACAAATATATTTTTGTCGCGTGTTGCGAAAGGGGGCTAGACGGAAAAAATTAAAAACAAAAGTTGTAACGACACTTTTTGTTATAGTTGTAAGCCATGCGGCGTGCGCGTGTTTCTCTGTCTGTCTCTCTCATTCTCTCTCATAGAAAGCAAGCCAGTTTACTAAAATTAAGCCTCCTGCTTAAGTTTATATTACAGTATATTTGTTAATAATAAAAAAAATATGATTATAACTTTAAAAAAGTTATTACAATTCCTTCACTCATTAATAGAAAGGAACTACATTCCATCCGGGTATCCCTTGACACCTCTCAAGTTTTTTTATAACTCCGTCGCTTTTGCGTCGAGGGTTATAAATAAAAAAAAACTTCGAGTTACTCATCTGTAAATATACTCAACTGTGTACTCCGGGTGTATAAAAGGCAAACCCTTTGCCCTCCTCAGTAAAGAACAATAGAGAAGCCAACAATACTTAACACAACAAGCTCTTCATTGTGGCACGACGGACATCTTGCTATGAATGGAACCAGGCAATATCATATTTTATATTTATAAAGTGTTCTGGTTTACTGGCCTCGTCCTGCGGTTTTACTCGCGTCATTACCGATCTAGCGGAGTCATTAGGATAAGTTTGACGACTCAGTTGGCACAATGGTCACCATGCCGGACCCCCAAACACAAGGGGTTGCGGGTTAGATTCCCGCCTCAGACAAGTATTTATGCTTAGATATTTCTGTGGTCTGGTTGTACTATGTATTATAAGTATATATTTGCAAAAAAAGTATATAAGTAGTATATCCGTTGTTTGGCACCCATAAAATTTATAATTTATTTATTATTTATATACTCTGTTTTTAGTATTTGTTGTTATAGCGGCAGAAGAAATACATCATCTGTGGAAATTTCAACTGTCTAGCTATCACGGTTCATGAGATACAGCCTGGTGACAGACAGACGGACGGACAGTGGAGTCTTAGTAATACATTTCCGTTTTTACCCTTTGGGTACAGAACCCTAACAACATTCACATAAAACGCCTTAACCCAACACAATCAAATTAAAAATGTTCATCGAAATCGAATTGTAGGTATTCGATTGTTGTAAAAACGTTTTGTATCGAATACGATTCGATAATCAACATCGATTCAAAATAAATTAATCGAATTAAATTCGTTATTGGATGTCCATTAACAGATTTATTCTGCTTGCATTTTGTTTGAATTCCAATGTTAAATTACTAGTGATAATTATAGGACATTCGTGAGCTCTTTTCAAATAAGTAGGTACCTATATTTTTTTTATTACTTTATTTTATAAACTAGTTGTTTTTTTTAGAAACAGCTAGATTTGTTTTATATACCAAAACCTTCCTATTGAATCATTCTAACTATTTAAAAAAACCGCATCAAAATCCGTTGTGTAGTTTTAAAGGTATAAGCATACATAGGGACAGATGGTGGGAAGCGACTTTGTTTTATACTATGTAATAATATTTGTTAAATATTCTCATAATGAATAGTATTGCTAGGTATGTGTAGTGTATTATATTATTAATCATTATAATTATGTGTGTGTTATGATATCTATGTTTAAATATTTCGTTTATAATATCTATTTTAAGTAGATATTTTCTTCATATATGTGTTTCTTACACTACATGACCTACCCATTAAGCTAAACAGACCTGCTCCATCCTAAGGTTGCCTGGAATCACTTTAAGCGATAAGGTCCCCTGTTTGTACAATTTAAGCTTTCCTGTCCTTTTTGTTTATCTATCTATGTGCCAAGTTTAAGTATGTGAAGTATTTGTTTAAACCTTAGGATTTTTTAACCTAGTTTAATTGTCAAAGTAAAGTTGTGTCTGCCTATTTTTAGTAAACATACTTGAACATAATTTCAGCAATGTTTTTTGGAAGGAAGTCCCTTATCGCGGGTTGATGCTGAAAAGAGTTCTGTGTCCGATTTTGACAAAAATTAAAACTGCACCAATTCAACAGATTCTTAAAGCACATAAAGTTCCTCTTATCTTTTTTCTTTTTCTCTTATGGTTTATATTAGGAAGACACTCTAAAGGCCTATTTCCAAAATTTACCCTGGTAACGTGCCCATGGCCGCGTTTGTCGTTCACCTTGGAAAACACCTTAAAACCTATGCAGACTTAAGATTTTCGGTCACTGATAATATGACTTTTTGAAGTTATACTTCTTTAGGCACGTTATGAAAAAACGAGTGAAATTTTAAAAAGCGCGTGCATCTATAACACAATAGTCACATGTTGCAGCTGCGTAAAAAGAGGATAGGTACTCAATATGTTTGATCGAGTGCATCAACAACTCGTGGTAATGTCTCAGTATCTTTGCTGACTCGGCTACCCTTCAACTTTAAGTACTAATAAAACTAAAAATAAATCAAGTTAACGTCTTCCTTTAAATTTAACGGTACGGTGAGTTATCGTTCGGTCGATAGAAATATCTGCACCTAGTTAAAGTGCATTCTGTAAATAGCGCGATACATACAATAGTTGGTCGCAGAAATACCTAACTAAAGGATAAAACCCGTTATTGGCTTTTCCAAGAAATTACCAGTCCTAAAGATTTTATTTTCTGATATAATAATAATAAATAGAACATTTTACACAGCGCCATCTAGCCAAAGGCTAAGCAACTAGGCTTGCGTTATGGGTGCTAGATAACGGATATAATTCATAATAATTTACTTTTTTTTAAATATATTAATAATTTTAATATTATACCTAAATGCATGTATTCAATTTATTTTTTTAATACTACCCCTCGTATGTGTTATAAGGTAAAAAAATCAAAATAATGCATTCAAAAATGCATTTTTAATAAAAAGTGCATTTTAGTGTTCCACGTGATTACAGAAAACTCGAACCCAACAATTTCCATTTTGTTTGATCCCTTTGTGATAGTTCGATTCCAAGTAAGTAATATGCATTGATCAAAACGCAATAGGATTCATAGTAAATATGAGTAGGACCTTAACGAGTAGGACCTTAGTCTATTGCCATGACAATCCTGACATCCTGAATCCTGACAATATCCTGGCACTCCAATATTTTTCTCTGTTATGGTCTTGCTGTACTAACTATTGAATCTAAATTATACTTCCGTTACATAAATGTTTGAGTGTAAGCCATATCTTCTAGGGGAGTGGACATTGTCCTTTGTACCAAACTAAATTTTGATAGAAAAACTAATTCAATTCGAAATTACAAAATTCCATCGAAAACTTTTAACTTTCATGTAATGTCAAAACTATTTCAACGCGATACCAACACTCAAGAATTTCAAATAAGACCACTAACCGTTACAACAAAGCGAAAAAACTTATTTAATCTAACTTTTGACAATTTTCTTTTATTTTTTGAGATTAAGAGGGTCACATACCGCATACTTATCCATAAAAAAAAACTCTTTTCTCCTCTTAAAAAAGTCCGGTTTCAATGTTACCTTTTTGTGTAATGAATTAATAGGCTTGTACCTATTTTTTTAATTATTTATATCACATAAAATAGTTATAAATTAAAATTATATTTTTTAAATAGTAATTAAATATGTAAGTTTAGAATATAAACTATTCAAGCTATTGTCACAATAATATTACATTTTGTTGTAATTTAACAGATGAAAACTTATAGGAAAATTCCATGAACAACGTAATTTGGTATGCTATGTTATTGATGTCAATAGCTTGAATAGTTTAAATTCTACGGTTACATGTTTTATTACTAATAAAAAAACATAATTTTAATTTATAACTTTTATTGTGATTTAAATAATTAAAAAAGAAGAAAAAATAGCCTATAATCAAAAAATTAAGTATAACTTTAAATTATTATAACTAGATTTAAAAAAAAAGAAAAAGTAAATAAACAAGCCTGGTTTAAATTACATTAAATATAACACACGAAAAGACGATCTGTTCGGTTTGTATGGGATTTTGAAAAGGGGAAAAGCCTCTATAATATTTAATCAGTGTGTGGCGATACTTCACATTATCACCAACAGATGGAGCCACTAAGCCGATCGGAGATCCTAGATCGCGTAAGCGAAGTGTTCCTGAAGATAAGCTCATATACAAGTTCCAACGAAACATCGTTGGGCCGCGGCCTACCGGGTATAACACCTGCCCGGTGGAAGATCTTCCCTTTGGAGGTACACACCACCTCGTTCTTCCAAAAGTGGACAATTTACAAAATGTCTAATAGCGTATAGATCGTAACACTGAAATGGAAAAAATGGAAGACAACAATGTACAATGCAGTATGTAACTATCTTAAATGTAATGGCTAATCATACCGGTTTGTGTGAAGCTTAAACGTAAAAGAAGGCTAGCTAATGTCGTATCTCTCATAGTTTAAGTTCCTTAGTGTTTCTGTATAGAATCACTTTATCCACATTTGCATATTTGGAATGAAGCCAAGGCTCAGTGTTTTCCTCGCAGCGGGCGATCGTGGTCTGAATTTTTTAGTTATGTCTTCATTACTGTTCGATGTAATTTGAGTTAGGTATAGGTAGAGATTTTTATTAACTAGATAATGAATAATAAGTTATGAGTCTCAACCCACTATTTTGTTAAAAGTCTTTTTATTCTTTATATCTATTAAATTATCTCGGACAAAATAGTCGCGGGAAACGTGGCAAATACCCCATCTTCTTTTAAAATATAAAAATGAATCGCTGAATGTGTTGCTAAGCGCAAATCTCGAGAACAGCTGAACCGATTTTGCTATTTTTGAAGTGAAAACTTCTTTAGCGGCGTTGAGCACTTTTTCTGTAATGGGTATAAAATCTTAAACTCGCGTCAGGACACGTGACCTGATCGAAAAAGCGTAAGACGGATGGAGAGTAGACAGCTATAGTTTTGTTAAATTTTTAATGTAATATAAATTGTCATGTTTGTGTACGATAGCGCAATAAATGAATATTGTATTCTACCACATAAATGATAGTACTTTTATACTGATAAAGCAATTGGTGCAAAATTATTCCCTAACCATTCCAAAATATCAAACATGCTCAACGTTAATAATCAAGTTTTTTTTTTTGTAGAGTTTGTTATTGTCAGGAGCAGGTTCTTAGGAAATAAAAATTAAGAAAATTGCGTAGAAAAATATTACGCGGGTAAAACCTCGGCGCGTAGTTTTATAAATAGTGAAAATAAAATGGTAGTTTAAAATCATTCCCCCTTATTCCAAAACAAGGTTTAAGGATAATCCGAGATGTGGATTTAGACACAGATTTAGGTACTTGTGAACTATAGTCTAAACCCAATCCCTAATAATTTATAGGGATAGTGTTTAGACTATAGTTCGCGAGTCAATTTGTGTCTAAATCTAAGGTTTGAATCCACATATCGGACTTTTCTTAAACCTCGTTTTGAACAAAGAGGGATTAAGTTCAAATTGTTTAAAGTTGTACAACAAAAGTTGTTGGTTTATACGTATTGAATAACGCCTTTCATATTACATTACCTTCGCCGAAACACATCGCATATGTGGATCTCACGGGCACCAATTTCATAAGTAAAATGATTACTAGACAGCTCGCCTTATTACTGAGTGACGTAAGAATATAATACCTTGCGACGCCTCCGCCGTTTAAAATAAACAATATAACAACATTCTCTTCCGAAACTTCCGACACACTCATTACCTCAATAAAACAGACTCATACGCACCAACTTATACAATTAACTTTCATTACGTATCACATTGAAAGGCAAAAAGATTAAATACCTACAGTGGATAAAGAGAACATCTCACCATCATCACGATCAAAGCTCATCAGGGATGCTCAAGCTGCAGCATTTCAGCTGAGGTCGGTCCATTTAGGGAAGCACACGGCATCCGGGACTTTTTTCTTCATATTGTGCCTATTATTTTTTCTTTGTGATTGTTTTTTTATTGTGTCTGTTATAATTTCATTTTTTGTAATGTACCCATTTTATTTAATTTTTAATAATTTTCTTGTCCGTGTGCTCTTCGAATAAATGTCAATCTATTTTATTTATCTCTTTCTCTTTTTCTTAGTGTGTCCCGTGTGTGGGTGATGTAAAAGGCGACTTGGGGCAGCTTGCCATATCTCGCTAATTTCTTGTTTAATGCATTTGTCGGATGATTTCAAATTAAATTATATTTCAATAAACACAAGAGCATTGGCAGTTTTATCATGTAGCCCGTGTGCATATTTATTTTTAGTTGTGTACCTAAGACATTTCGGCACTTGGAATGTCCCGCTGCAACAACAGAAATCCCCAAGAAGGTTGGTGCCAGGTTGGAGAGGCCCATATAATATATTGTTAAATTCATTTACAGTTTCTAAGAGAAGGTGATGTTCATTGTGCAGCGCTGAACTTAAAAAACTAAGGGTAAGTTTGATGTTCTCTCTAATCTACTGTATTAATTAAAACTCTTTGTTGAGACGCGAACTTTTGTGTTCGAAGGAGGCCCTTTGAATAGTCAAAGTTTAACTTGAAATTTTATTGTGATTGCTCTTAATACTCGTACTTTTGAAGGCATCGCAATGCAGTGCGAATCTCCAATCGAAACTTCTTCTAATAACCTAGACAGACATTTATTATCGGCCGATTTTTTGGTTTTGGTTTTATATTGCTTTGCAGTTTGGCAGAGAGTTTTGTAATAATAGATTAATTGCTTTTTAAATAAATAAATAAATATATTATTAGTAAGTACTGAACCGAATTTGATGACACTTGATAAAATGATACATGAATACCATCTTCTGCTCTGCTTTTGAAGTGATAACGTCTTATAAATTGATGAACACAGTATTCACTCACAAAAAAAATTTACTCTCTGTTGATATGGTAGGTAACCATAGCAACGCATTCATCAATATCTATATCATCAATATGATAACGTGATAACATCATAAGAAATTATGACGTTACCTCGTAAAATTATCGTCCGTAAACCGACTTTACAGACAAATGTTTTCACTTTGTTCGGGTTTCTCACGAAATCGGTACTTATGCGGTGGGTATAAATGCAAGTTTTTCTTTCCATTCTCCTTCTGGGCGAGCATGCTACATCCTCAATCACATCGTCGCTTCCCATCAGGTGAGATGAGGTCAAATGCTAGTCTATTTTGGGATATAAAAGACAAAATAAAAACAAATAAATAAAATCAAATAATATAATAAATAAAATTATAATAAAATCAATAAATAAAATATGGCAGGATATTCCACACATTGCCATCTAGCCCCAAGCTAAGTTACTAGACTTGTGTTATGGGTGCTAGACAATAGATATACTACTTATATACTTTTCTTTTGTAAATATATACTTATATACACAGAAACAACCAGACCACAGATATCTAAGCATAAATACATGTCTGAGGCGGGAATCGAACCCGCAACCCTGTGATTGGCAGTCCAGCATGGTGACCATTATGCCAATATATTAATAATATACAATAACAAATAATATAACGATACTAATAAAACAAAATGACGATGATGGTGATGGTGAATAATATTATTATGACGATTCTGTATCAACCGATAAAAAAGTTTAAAGCTGGTTGACTATCACTTTTCTGTTTCTACAACAATTACAGCGGTTTAGTCCCAACTCCACCCGATCCAATCTCTACCTGATTACCTTACAAACAAACCCAACTCTACCCGATATGATAAAAGTACACAGTAAGTTTCCCATGCCGACAGAATTCCCGGCTGATAGAAAGTCCGCAGTTTGCAAGGTTTCTAAGGAAATAAAACTCTTAACAATATGCATTGGAGGCTTCGAGGCCGCATTGCGAAAAGACAGAATTTAAACTGGCGTTTTAAAGGAAATGTTACCTAAATGTTAGGCTAGAATTATGGACTTTGTCCTACTTTGTCCCGATTGTAAACTGGAAAAAGGTGCTTCGAGAAACGTGGTAAATAAAAAACATGAATCGTAGTAAAAAATAACCATAGGTATTATGGTAGGTACACTTATTTTTGCTATATCTTATCACAAAAATCTTGGCCTATTGATAAACCGCATGATATTCCGAAGGTTGTGGGTTCGAATCCCGGCCGGCCAAATTTATGTGCGCTAATCAACATTGCTCTTACGGTGAAAGAAAACATCGTGATGAAATCCGCTGTTTATTTGGCTCCAGATATTTTGACGAGTTCTTCCTTCTGGATATGGTCGACTAAGCTGAGAGGGTGGTATAGGCACTGCAGAGCATGGACAAATTATCTAGATTATTCTCACAGAAACTGCACAAACTTCAGTCATTGATCGTGTGTTAACAGTACCCGGTGCTCTCTCCATACAAACGAAGTCGACTGTTTTCTCCCTGGATATTTATTTATTTATTTAATGGAACACAAAACAGAATACAGTTATATATCAAGTACCTACCTACTTAAGATAAATATAAAAAATAATTTTAAGTTAGACTATATCCTAAAATATGTGTACACAGCATGGTTATTTCTTGTTAATTTAGAGTCTATTCATTTGTTATTTTAGTATGCATTGAACAGATAATGACACTAGCACAAATATTTTTGTTGCATAAAACCTATAACTGCTCCTATGCACCTATGTCTTGATTTTTTTTTTCATTTTCTAATTATCAGAGAAAGTGAGAGTTAAATAAACAGAATATATATAAAAAATAAGACAAAGGGCCATGGTCATGGCAGTTATAAGTTTTATGCTGTAAAAATATTTGCTCTAGTGTCATTATCCAGAGAGGAAACAGTCGACTACGTTTGTATGGAGACAGCGCCGGTACCCTTTCCTCTTAAACACGAGAGTGATTATATCTATATATATATATATAAAAGAAAGTCGTGTTAGTTACACCACTTATAACTCAAGAACGGCAGAACAGATTTGGGTGAAAATTGGTAGGGAGGTAGCTTAGAGCCAGGAGACGGACATAAGACTTTTTATCCCAATATGCCCACGGGATCGGGACTTACGCGGGTGAAACCGCGGGGCGCAGCTAGTATATATATAAAAGAAAGTCGTGTTAGTTACACCACTTATAACTCAAGAACGGCAGAACAGATTTGGGTGAAAATTGGTAGGGAGGTAGCTTAGAGCCAGGAGACGGACATAAGATACTTTTTATCCCAATATGTCCACGGGATCGGGACTTACGCGGGTGAAACCGCGGGGCGCAGCTAGTATTTAAATAAATCTAATTAATATAATGTATTTGTACCCACTGAACAAATATTTAGCAATTAATTCTTACCGCATTGTGTCGTGTCAGAATATGGTACTGTAAATTTGTGTTATTTTCACAAGTATGTGAGAATTAATTCTAAGAATTTTATTCTCTAACGGTATGCTTAACGCTTTAAGAGTAGATAATCTTAAAGGTTCAAAAAAAAATAAGTTTAAAACCTTAAGCTCAAGTTTATGACTTCAGTGACATAATGACACTAGAGTCAATATTTTTGTGCCATAAAACCTATAACTACCATGACCATGCCCCTATGCCTTCTTTTTTTATATTCTAACTAACTGCGCCCAGCGGTTTCACCCGCTTAAGTCCCGATCCCGTGGGAATATCGATATAAAAAAAGACCTATATGTCAATCCAGGTCTACAGCTATCTACATACTGAATTACATTGCAATCTGTCCAGTGGTTTTTGCATGAAGGAGTAACAAACATACATACATTCACACACACACACACACACACGTAACCTTCAGCTTAGCAGGCAGGTGTTCGCCTGCTATATTGAAGGTTATGTGTTCGATTCCAGCGTCAACCAAGTTTTTTGAAGAGACATTTTTTATGTTCTTGGTGTTTCTTTATGAATAGAATAGAATAGAAATCATTTATTGTTTAACTGTGTACATGAGCCGATAATAATGCTATAAGTAGTAGACACAACAGTTCACCATACTGGGCATATTTTGTATGCATAATATGTAGGTACGTATTTACAAAAGAAAAGTATATTGTATTCTATTCGTTATTTGGTCAACATAACACAAGTATCGTTGCCTAGTGAAGGGCTAGATGGCGCTGTGTAAAAAATGTCATGGAATATTATTTTTAACAAAGGTCAATACCTGTTATACACTCAAAAACTCCGCGTTTCGGGACATTCCTGGTGCAAAGGCTGTCGATAGCGGTTCAGTGGGGTAACGCTGCTTGCATATTGTCCAACTTTGCACCGGGAACGCTGGGGAGGGGTTTGTTCGATTAGGTTTAGTTTTAAATTTTTTATTTTTTATTTTTATTTTGATATTGTTTTATGTACCTATTTTGGTATTGTTTTAATGTGAATAAAGATAGTCAAATACATCTAGATTTTTTTTGTAAAACTCTGGAATCGAACCTTCTACGTCGTTCACAGATCACAGATAGAGGTCGATGATTTTTACATCGTTCATTACTATTATTTGACAAGTATAAGGTTAAGTTATAAACCCCCAAAATGTAAGTAACTCACGAATTGTTTCCCATCTGAGCTTAGGGAGGTAACATTCAATTTAAATCACATTAGACGGAGTGAGCCAACCTGAAAATTATCTAAATTAACAAAATAACTAACTTACAAATTTCAGAATTTCGCAATTACATATTACCACACACTACATATTTCACATTAATAAGGTCGACATTGTATAGAGAAGCGACCAGGGTACCTTTCCTCTTAATATGTCCTTTCTAAATGGCTGAGTTTTCTCTTATTTAATGATCAGTTTTATGTTGTTTGTTGATGTTTATCCATAGACTGCTGATACCTATAAATAAATCTCTACAAACATAAAAGCTGTTTTGTTAAGTGTTTAGTCGTTAAAACTACTGAACCCTTATTAATGGAAAGTAAACTTATAATACAATACTCTAAGGATCTCTAAGAATTCTTTAATGATGTGTCTCAAGGGATAATCTAAAAAATAGGGCCGTTTTCTGAAGAAAAAAAAAAACAAAACCACATATTTATTCAAAAGATACTACAAGTTTACGATCTTAATGAGATATTATTATGTTTGTCGTTTATCATTACAAAGATATGGGCTATGATTCTTTTTTCCCTAATTGGATAGCGGGATTGGATAGAATGTTATTATTTTGTTCATCCCTCCTCTCACACCCCCTATCCGTAACGACCTCGATTCTACTAATTAAATATCTTGAGAAATAGAGCAATATTGTACAAATTCATAATATGCAACAGTAGCGAAGGGTGAACTTTCTGTAAAGGTAACCTGATAAAAATAAATTATTTTTAATGCGTGCGAAAAACCCAACTACTTTTTTTGTTGATTATAGTTTGGCTTTATTTTAATTAAAATATTATGTCTAGAAATGTTTCTCTGCCTGAATTTATAAAGGTAAGTCGAAAGACATGAGGTTGTATGAATCCCTCGCTACTAATAGGCAGCCCACAACAAGCAACTGCATCTTTCGGTTTAAAATCATTTTTTAATTTAATCTACTGAGTATATTCTGAACACTGAGCTCGGTCAAAAAATCTACTTACCTATATTAATAAAAGATAAAAATACTCATCACAAAATCTCTGAAATTACAATAGCAATCTACTTTCTTTTAGCCACTGGCACGTCCTAGCAGCTTCAAGCTGGTTGCGGAGCATATCCTCCGCCCGCCCTGACAACAGTCGCCCGCCCTAGCACGACTTTGGCGAATAAAACAACGATTATAGCTAAAAACTGCTTCATCTATAAAAAAATACCTACGAACAGCCAATAAACAATAGAATATCAAACGTAAAAAATAAGCAAAAATAATGACAACATAGTAAAAAAAACCAGTTCATTGGGGGGCTTTAGTAAATATTCCCTAATGTTTTTTGACAGTTAGGTTAGGACGCGCACACTAATAAAGTGTTATTGTAAATTCGACCGCTTAAGGGGTAAAAAGTACCCTTCTTTAGAGATTGAATTATGATGTAGGTGTTTATTATAAACGAAATTTAAAATAACAGAAAAAAATGAAAAAAAGCCGTCAAAAAATATCAAAAACAAAGGCCGAACACAACTGCTACTTTTTCAAAAGTTTTATTGTGTCCGATTCATCGCCGCCTGCTCCATTCTAATATATGGAGGTCACAAAAAAAACGTCGGATCAACAAAAAAGTGTAGAAATATGGAATACTGGAATGATACCCGACGTTTCGACCCTCGTCAGATTATTTGAACGATGTTATTTGGAAATAAATAAGTGCCTACATCGAGTCTAATTTGCATAGGATGGTCTCCTCGTATCTCAGGATTTCCCGAGTAAGAAAATGTGGAAGAAATTATTATGATTAATAGTATTAAGCTGGGATAGCGTCGAAACAAGCCTGCTATGTTTAAGAGAATTTGAAATGTCTACAAAATAAGATGTTTCGAAAACTTGTTCGCAGTGTTTCTCTTGGTCTTCCAAGTCATGAGTGCCTGTTAATGGAGTTTGTTAAAATGTCTAAAATATAAATATTGTTCAAAGACTCGTACGTCGCGACGAACAGGTCTTCGTAGGAATGATGAAGAGAAACGCTTTTCTCTTCATCATTCCTACTATAAAAACTTGATGGTTTTTAAGGGAGGATAAGCTCATATACAAATTACACCTCCCCGATGGAAGGTCTTCTCTTTGCAGGTACAAACCACCTCGTACCTCCAAAAGTGAGGTAGAAGTGGTACTTTCCTAACAGTCGTTCAAATTTCGAATTCATTAAACGACTGGTTGTGCTACTTGCCAATACTTTTCCGCTTACTACTCTGTGGCTAATGTAATGCTGGTCTATTTTGTTTCTCCAACATTTGCAGCATTGCAAAAATTAAAATTGATAACAGATTGCGTTATAAAATACCATGAATCAAATGGTTTTGTTCAAACCCACGTTTCAGAGTTGTACCCAAAAAAATGATGACGTCACTCGATGTGAAATCACATCACGCGTTCTGTTTACATTAATATTTTTATAACACGGTCATAGCAGTAAAACCTATACTGACATGTCAGCTGTTCCGTGTCAAGGATTTTTGGACAAAGTTATATTACCGGAGCTACTCGCAGAAAGTTACATCTAAAGGTAGGTTTTATAAAGAGGTTTAAAAATTATTAGTTTTAGCTTCGGGTGACCACTGGCTGCTACTCCAGACAGTGGATAAGCATTGCCATTCAACGAGGCAAAGCAGCATGTTTTTTGGGCTTCACCCTTCCTCATTTGAACTTTTAATTTGTTATTATTAAATGTAGGTATTATTATTTTGTTGTTGTTAATGTTTTTCATTTAAATTTCTGTTGTTATCTCAAAATAAAAGTTGTTATATTCACATTTTTTTAATTACCTAATTAACTATTTAACTTAATTTTTGTTCCATTGCTGTCTTTCTTCCTTCACTCGCGTCCCTCGAAGGCCGTTTATTTGGGAGTCTTTTAGTCACGAGCGTATGAGTAACTTTCAAGAAAGCGTAGCGCCCTGTAAACGATCAAATTTGTTTGACTAAATTGTTTTTCAAATTTTACGTTTTTATCAAACAACGGCTTAAACGATCAAACAAAAGATCAAACAAATTTGTTTATTTGCTCGTAGATAAGGAAGTGACGACTGAAATTTTGTTCAGCCCATCAATCGAAATTTCCATTAAAAACGTAGATTGTTTGACAAACGCTTCAAACAAAGCTGCATATTATAAAATAATTTGAAAAACACGTAAAATTTGACAAACAATTTGATCATTTACAGGGCGCTTTAGACCGCATCGTCACTTATACCATCGTCTGAGATAGTGCTCAAACACTGACCTAATAAAAAACAGTTCACTTGTTTTTTTTTGTTTCCGGTTAAACTGTCAACCGAAAGAAAAGTCTGTGGTTGCCTTCCCCATTGAATAAAATTATAATAAGTAGGTACTTACAAGAGTTTGGTAGACCAAATTGAATAACCGAATCTTTAGCAAATATCATTAATTCAGCTGACTCTAAACATTTTGTCGCTAAAATATTTGGGGGTAGGTTTTAATTGATAAATTTCCGTTTCCGCAATTCAAGCGAAAATTTGTTTTGTCTTCCTTTGATTTGAAATACAAATACTCGCTCAAAGAAATTGATTTGTTTAACAAATTGTTGGCTGCATTTGTTTTCTTAAAAGCCCTTCAACGCTTTATTTGAATTTAAAGCCTGTCTACGTGAGGCTTTAAATTGTGAAAAAAAAATATTAATAATTATAATTTTTTTGATAAGGGCTAAAAAAAAATTTTTGGTCACCCATCGAAGTAATATATGCGCTAGGCGTTGCTTAGCCCGTACGTTAGGTCTTAATCTATACTAATATTATAAAGCTGAAGAGTTTGTTTGTTTCTCAGGAATCTCAGGAACTAATGGTTCGAATTGAAAAAATATTTTTGTGTTGGATAGTCTATTTATCGAGGAAGGCTTAGCTTTCATTTTGATATTCCCACGGGATCGGGACTTGAAAAATCAATGATATGAACCCAACTATAGACTTTAAATCTGCCTTGATGGCTACTATAAAATAGCTTTAATTTAAATGGAACTGGATTGGTCACATTATGAGAACAAATAAAGAAAAATGGACTAAAGACGTAATAGAATGGTATCCTAGAAGTGGGAAAAGACAAAAAGGACGTCAAATCAAAAGATGGGAGGATGACCTACCAAAAGGATGGAGAAGTTTAGCTCGAGACAGAGAGAAGTGGAAGATTCTGGGGGAGGCCTATGTCCAAGGACAACCTGACCAAAAAACTGGTTGTTGAAGATACATATTAAGATTAGATTTAAAAAGATACTTACACTATAATCCTAAGGTAAAATTGTTTAAATAAGGTCAGCGAATAAAGGCTATTTTTATTTATTTATTTTATTTATAAAATAGCTAAACAGTTAGATAGCAAGTCTTACAGGTGACCAAAGGGCTGAATCTAACCTCGGTAAGCGAATAAGCATCGCCATCTAACGAGGTAACACAGCCAGCCTCTTGGGCACGCTTCCTAGGGACCCCTTAAAATTTTGATTAAATGTTAGGTAGGTTATTTGATTAATTTACGTTTTTATTGATTAATTGTTATAAAGAATATTTTATTTTAAATTTCTATAGCTATATTTATTTAAATTAAAAAATAGTTGTCTATAATGTCGGTTTGCAGACGCTAATTTTACGTGATAACGTCATATTTTTAATATATATGATCTAACAAAATATGTAATTTGCATGCCAATTATTGGCAAAGTATGTGAAACTATTTATTGTTGTTGACACCTACTGTAACACCATACTTTGTGCAAATAAATCTTTGAATCTTTGAATAAGGAAACGATGAAAAGTTTAGATTTATTTTTGTTTTTCCTTTATTTATTTATTTCTTTTTTTTCTTTATTTGTATTGTTTTTTCCCTTTATAAAAGTTTTCTATTCGTCACTCGTCACCATAACATAAACCCAGATGCACGATATTATTATTAAATACTCGGTTTCCTAACGGGAACGGACGCGTCATGATCATGTTACCATGACACACGACGGGAACGGGACGCAATCACGATGTCATAAAAATATTAAGATAAGAACAGTGCATACGAATATCATAGTAGAATATATACCCATCCATTAAATAAACAAATCAATAAATTAAAAAGTAACAAAAGGCTATCCATATCTCCTTATTTGTATTTAATATAATCTTGTTTGTATTATTTGCCTTTAACGTTCGGTAAATTATCGATCGATGGGCTATTGTCTGCTTATAAACCCTGAAGCTCTGATAATATTATTTTATATTCAAGTTAAGATACTTTTCATTAATCCAGTAGAAAATTTTAAATTAAGCCGACACTTTCAAAGCGGTAAGCTAACAAAGAAAAGATGATAATACATTTTGTAATGGCCTTTAATGTTTTCAATCTTAATTTTCTACACCTCTTCATGGAGAAGCGTTACAAAGTTAATTTAAAAAGTATATTAAGATGGAAGGAAGAAAGATTAAAAACAAAGAGGGCATTCCTTCCTTGTAGGTTATTAGTTTTTTTTTCACTAGCCCGATAATGCTCTGGAATCGAACTAGTAATATAATTATTTTTTGACGTGCTAGCGTCTACTAAATTGATGGAACATCTGCATTCACAAAAAAGTGTCACGGTAATATTGTGTGACGTCATGCGTCATGGTAATATGACCAGACGCGTCATGGTAACTTAGGAAACAGAGTATTAAATAATAATATCGCTCATCTGGGCTTGTGTTATGGTGTGACAAGTAACGAAAAGAAGACTTATATAAAGGAAAAAAATATATAAAGGTAGTTTTGATAAAAAAATTATACGAACAAAAACTCAAGACGATCGATATTAGAAACAAAATCCAATCTGTATTTCTACGAAAGAAAAAGCTAAAGTACTGCAAAAGAATGTGGGTTAACCTATAAAAAATAAAATTTAAATGGAAACCCTACAAAAATTGAACGTTAATCATCTGCAAGACAATCCGCAAACATGGTCTATACGATAATAAAATTTAGAGGGGTGAATATCTTCGTCAGAACGAAAACTGATTTGCCTAATCCACTTCCCAATTTTCCAAACCACTGGTTATTTTGAGTAAAGTCCCCGCAGACTATTTTCATCTATCAGCCGATAGTATTGCCACACTAATAATAAATTATCGTACTGGCAACACCCCTAGGTTTCATTAAAGATTGGCATTAGCAAAATAAGACAGGACATACATTGCAAGTTAAGTAAAAGCTTTTAATAAAAGGTAAATAAGATAAATAAATACCATAAGTAAACTAGACATTTCGTGATATTATGCAGAATAAGTAATGTGAAGTCATATTTTGAAAAAATAAAAAACCAGCCAATTTCAATTCAAACTAGCACACAAAGGGTTCCGTCTCATTATATTCTGTTTTTATTACCATTTATTTATATAGCAGCAACATAAATATATCAACTGTGAAAATTTAAACTGTCTTACGCATCACGGTTTAAGAGATACAGCCTGATGACAGACGACCATTGGAGTCTTAGTAAAGGGAGCATCGCCATCAGTACAATATCGCAATTCGTACAATTCTCAGTTTACACAAACTATCAGTACGTACAATGAGCAATTCGTACAATTCTAAAATCGGTACAATATCTCAATTCGTACAAGTTATCAGTACGTACAATTCTAAAATTGGTACAATATCTCAATTCGTACAAATTATCAATACTTGCATGATAGGTAAGAAGTGGAAGGTTCCGTTTTTACTCTTTGGGTATGGAACTTAAAAATATGAATCAGATAAAAGTAATATCAAAAGTACATGCCTAAGATAGGACAAAATTAAGAAAGTGTAGTGAGCAACAGACGGACAAGAGAGTGATTTTTTAAAGGATCATTTTTTAGCTTTTGAGGGTACGGAACCCTAAAAAAATTGATGGTGAATGGAATGGCTGATAGTCTGCAGGAGCCGTTAACTATCAAGCCCCTTGCAGTGGATATTTTAGCCGATTAAAAAATAATAAAGGTTTTTTGGGATTGTGATGTGGGTGTTGGATTTCCGGGCTCGTATCCGAACTATTATTTCAGCGAAAATTCTATTAGAGAGTTTATTTTTTCATACTTACGTACTTTTCACTGTAAAAAAAAACATTGGTTTTTCTTGTTTTGAACTATTTAAATACCTATTTTAAGTGTTGGGAAATATTCATCATGCCTCTTGTTTTGCGCAGCAGAGTTTGAAATCATAATTACCTAGATGTCGCAGCGATTTCGTTCTAGGTATATTTTCTAGTAATAGATCTAAATAGGTTTTTTTGTTTGCAAATAATTGGTTCAGAAACAATTGGACCACTTTTGATTAAATATGGCTTAAAACTTTAAAAAATATGATTAACTTTGGTTTTACTTTATTTTCATCTCGTATTGAAGATAAGCTTGCCAACCAAAGGCTTTAGAGCCTTGAACATCGTCGCAAGGTGGCGAGTTTGTCGGTCTTTTATTGGATATTAATGTATATATTTCGGGGAGTGTGCATCAGAACTCCACGACCTAATGTTTCCATCTCTATTCTTTCGCCATACAACCAAGCAGATAGATGTGCGGCACCGTTGCTTGGTGGACATACCATACTTTCGCACCAAGCGTTTTGCTTCTTCATTCCTTATTCGTACTGCAAGGGAATGGAATCAGTCGTCTGCGTCTGTCTTTCCTGACGTGTACAATTTGGGGGTCTTCTAGTCGCGAGTGAATAGGTATCTTCTAGGAAAGCGTGCTACACCTTAGGCATGATAGTGGTAGGTGTGATAGTGGTCAAAAGCTGAGCTACCATTTGTAAAAATATCTATTGGATTGACTATTGACTTTCTGCATGAGTTAGGTACGTGGGTGAAACCGCGGACTGCTGCTATTCAGATTTTCCATTCGAAAAACCGACCAATTACGGCTTTGAAGAGAGCAATGAAAATATTATTTTTTCGTTTTCTTCCTTCTTCTCTCATCTTCGCATCTTTCTCTCCAGACGGCTTTATTCCGTCCGATTTTTTTTAGTATCGATTTTTATATCCACCTAACACAAACCTATGTAAATATATTGAATTACTATCCTTAACCATCGTTGATGTCGCTTAAATCCTGACAAATTGATTACAGGTAGCTATTTTACATCATTATCTATTAACCTACTATTTTTTTTTCAAAACATATTTTCTTATGTTCTATACATATAAAATGCTTTGTCCTGACTGACTGACGGATCACCGCACAGCCTAAACCGCTGATCGTAGACACCTGAAACTTGGAGGGCGAGTTCTTTGTGTGACTTAGGCATCCAATAAAAAAGGATTTTCCGAAATTTTGCTCCTAAGGGGGTGAAAAAGGGGGGCAAAGTTTGTATAGGACAACGTGATTCCTTGGTCTAATCCTATGAGAACCATTTTCGACTCCAACACGTACGAAGCACGAGCAACACATACAATTCTAAGTCCGCACAGTTCGGCCTAAAATTTGACTGTATAGCCTTAGAATAATCTCTACATCGAGTAATAACTGAACGTATTTCCAATCTCGATTCATACTCGAATCACTCCCTGAGCAGTAATCCATCGAACCTCCGAGAATCTATTAAAATATTCAAAAATCTGTTGTTCGAAATATATTTTTGTTGAGATTCTAAAACGTTTTCTCTCCTTTATTGGACATAAATATTAACTTATCTTAAAATGTAACGACATTTGTATGAAACAAAAAAGATAATATACCGATTTACTTATTTAAATAAGTCAGAAACAGATATCGCAAAGAAAAGAAAACTTCCAATCCGGGAGCTTTGGAAATTCTTCCAAAACTTTACGATAAAAGCTTGAGTGAGTAATTAAAAGTTAAAGCTTTTAGTAAACACTTTAATTATTTTATTATTGTCATCGTTTTCATTGGCTGGAAATTAAAGCGCGCTTAGGATGTTTGAAACAAAAACTTGAGGCTTGATGGTGGCTAAATACTTTAAGAATACATTACACGTACATGCCTATTTATCCATGATCTAGTGTTTAAAAGATTAACACGTCAATAAGCGCTTACATAAACACTGCGTCATGCTTGAGACTTGATGCTTGAAAGCAAAGTACATTTTTTACCTATTCGCGATCTAGTGCTTTAATAGATTGCCACGGTAACGAGAGTTCAGTTCTCTACATTCTGCTTGAGACTTGATGCTTGAAAGCAAAGTACATTTTTTACCTATCCGCGATCTAGTGCTTTAATAGATTGCCACGGTAACGAGAGTTCAGTTCTCTACATTCTGCTTGAGACTTGATGCTTGAAAGCAAAGTACATTTTTTACCTATCCGCGATCTAGTGCTTTAATAGATTGCCACGTTAACGAGAGTTCAGTTTTCTACATTCTGCTTGAGACTTTATGCTTGAAAGCTAAGTACATGTTTTACCTATCCGCGATCTAGTGCTTTAATAGATTGCCACGTTAACGAGAGTTCAGTTTTCTACATTCTGCTTGAGACTTTATGCTTGAAAGCTAAGTACATGTTTTACCTATCCGCGATCTAGTGCTTTAATAGATTGCCACGTTAACGAGAGTTCAGTTCTCTACATTCTGCTTGAGGCTTGATGCTTGAAAGTTAAGTACAATATCGAGTTTTTCGCGATTTAACACTTGATGAATATGCATTTTAAGGAGCGTTTAATTGTATACCTCATCATGCTTGATGCCTGAACATTTCCTACCAGTTTTTTTTTAGCTATACCTTAAAGTTATTCACTAGAAACATTATAGTCTATTGTCTTTACAATCTCTATATTAATTGCAAAAGTAAAAATGATTAATGAAAGAAATCTGAAAACAATGCTTAAATTCCCACCATATTTATAGGTCGATTGTCTTAGTATTTGTCATCGAAATGATAAATTATTGTAGAATTTTATTTATTTTGATGATTTTTAATACCTATCAACTTCTCTTCTTCTTTGACTCTTCCTGCATTAAGTGGGATCGACTCTATTAGATTATATACTGGTGGAGAATCTACAGGTTCTGGCAGGTCTTTCTTCTTTAATATACGAATCATGCAGGTCTACCAAGCAACAAATAATGATGATGATGGTTCCAGAAGGGGAACGGCATCTGCTTTTTTCATTTAGTAGGGTCAAGGGCCTTTGCACCGCAAATATGGTATAGTATTAATTTAAGCCCATGATGTCTTACTGCTGGACAAAGGCCCCAAACCCTTCCATTTATCACAGTTTTGTGCTATGAAGGCACTCTTCAACCATTTCTTTTTATAATTTTTAACCGACTTTAAAAAAGCAGGAAGCTGTCAATTCGATCCGTGGGTTTTATATGTATGTACTCCGGCATATGACGTTTGATTACGATAATTATTTATGAGATTTGGTCCTATTAAAAATTGGCGAACATCTGATGAGGATCTTTGGAGTGATAAACGTAATCACTCCTAATCAAGAAAATAATAGCTATATAACAGAAGTATGCAGGAACAATTCTCAGATTACACGTAATATTTCGGAAAAACGTTCTTTTGTATTGGTTCTCTCTTTGTTTAAACCCGAAAAAATGTTCCAAAGGTCCAGTGAAATACCTCTTGAAATTTTACCCAAAGATATCTATCAATATAGAGACTAGAGAAAAAATCTAAACCTACAAACATATCTCAAAGTGACACCAGCTATTTAAATAAGCTTACTTCAATCAATAATCAAGTTATGTAATTTGCAGTTCAGAGTTGGGTGTATGGAAAAAACACAATAAATTTATTCTGAATAATCTATACTATTCAGAGTGTGCATGTGACATATTATATTAGATGAAGTACCCGAATCCCCATCAACTTAGTCAACCATGTCCAGAGGATGGAAGTTGTCAATACTTCTGGAGCAAACTATGCCGCGGCCTTTATCACCTTCATATTAGAAATTTGATTAGAGTTGCTGACTCGAATTGGGATCCAATTTTCGCCAAGCAAAAGGTTGAGCTCTTTCTTTTCCACTTTGAATTGATTGTCTTTATTTTACCCTTATTTTTTCGGCTCGGCTTTGATCGTACAGTTTTGTGACCGTTGCGTAGTTACCCTGAATTTGACCCAACCGGGGCGACCCCAAATGTTTCACTTATTTTACGAGGGACAGTTTCACCAAAGGACACAATAAATTCATCGTAACAAGGTTTTTAGACAAAGTAAATCAATAATTTAGACACCTGTTGTATAGAATAATTAATATTCACTGGTTTGGTAGAAAAAACATACACCGTAGACATTTAAATAAATAATGACAACTCTTGTTCCGATTATATATTCAAGTGAAACAATGCTGCGGCGCGCATCACAAATTGAAATTCACCTGCTAGGTTGGGCATTGTAGGAATTCTGACAAGCATTTGCCTTTGTCATCGCATCACGTGTAAACTGGGAGAAACGGGTATAACTATTTGCAACATTTTTTATGTCCTTAAAGTTATCAGGGCTTGCTCTACCAAGAGGTCATAATATTAATAGTAATTCGAAAGTTTATGACTATGTTTTATCTTAAATTGACAGCGCCCCGTGGTTTCAGCCGCGTTTAATTTTTTAATTTTTATAAGAAGACAATAAATAATAATAAAAGTATTAGTGAAATTGGTCCAGCCGTTCACACGTGATGCGATGACAAAGGCAAATAGAGATTCATTTTTATATTTATAGAATACTAGCAGCGCTCTGCGGTTTCACCCGCGTAACTCCCGATCCCGTAAGAATATCGGGATAAAAAGTAGCCTATAGCCTTCCTCGATAAATGGACTATCCAAAACAAAATTATTTTTTCAATTCGAACCAGCAGTTATTGAGATTAGCGCGTTCAAACAAACAAACAAACAAACTCTTCAGCTTTATAATATTAATTAGGTCAGGACAAATATTTAAAACTAGCTACAAGTATCTACATACTTAATTCGTAACTATGTTTTTACTGGAGATTTCGTCCGTGTTAGTCGGAGATCCCTTTAAGAACGACCTTCATCGAGCTGTTTAATAGCTGAAAAGTATTTTATATCGAATTAAATAGGTCAATAAATATATTGCAAATGGGTTGTCTAAAATATTTCAGTCCAGAATATGATTAATTAGCAATTATTATTTTTTGTTTTTGTTTTTTTAAAATTTCACTGGTTTGTTTATGAGACAAAGTCCATACCAATCGAAAGTATGAAGCCTATAGAATATGCAAACGTTAGGATGACTATTTTTTCCCGTCACACTCTTGGGTAGGCAAGTAAATCGACACTAGTCATTTGCACTGGTCTAGTTAATGAATTAAAGTTAAGTTAAATACGGAATTTTTCTATTGACCGAACTAGTGAAAAGTCTAAAAACAAAAAAATTATCATTCTGAATTGAATTTTTTAGGCAATCCATTTACAATATATGTATTTATTGACCTATTTAATTTGATCCATTAAACAGTTCGATGAAGGTCGTACTTAAAGGGATCCCATACTGAATTTCCCAAAAACCTTTCGGTGTATTTTCTTAGCGGATACCTATGTTTTTTCTACCAAATCTTACTTAAAATTTAAAAACCATTCTAACGAATGACGCCACAAAAACGGAATTAACGAAAGGGTCGTTTGTCCGGCTCTTATTACAAAGGACTCTTTTTACTGACTTGAAATATTTTAAAGAAATTAAAATTCTCCCGTCGTAACTTAACCGAGTAACTTAACTGCTGTGATAACGTAAATTTACGTTTATTTCACGGTGTTTCCCTTAAGTGTTTCCCTTAATAGCTGACCGTTAGGTCGAACACAGACTACTGATTTTTTCATCGGTCGATACCACATTTCAATTTGAAGACAAGTAAAAAAGTTTCACTTGCGTACATTGAACCGCGAGGCCTTCGAGGGATGCAAATGAGCGAATGCGAGCGTTTATTTGGAAGTCTTAAATTCACGAGTGTTTAAGTATCGGCTAGGTAAGCTTGCTATATCTGAGGCTGCATTGTCACTTACCATCCGCTGAGATAGTGATCAAACACTGACCACGTTACAGTTGAAATTTCAGGGTGCTGTTAGTCGGGCTATAATCGGCATACTAATCTATGGAGCGATCGATAAACAAGTGACCACGTTATGACGAATGTTCTTAAATGTTAACTGTTGTAGAAACTATCACCCGAGTGAAAGTTTGTAGTCTGCAAGAGCCCTTATTTTGTTTTAAACAAACATATAATTTTTATGACTGTTTCTTTCTATGTAGATTGTGCCACGAAGAAATTGCTTAAACTGCTGACAGGTGTGGATCCCAATTATCCGTATTGTCATTAAACATAGAGAATTGGGAGGTAAATAAATAACAACGAAATAATTATGACAATGAAATATTTCGTTATAATCAAAAGCAAACTAAATACGGTGTTGGCATAATTACTGGTCAGGTACCTACGCGGTTTTTTGTTGAATACAATCACTATTTTGTTCAGTATTTTTTATTAAATTTACCGCTATTTAAATTAAGGTAATTACCGGAAAATATGATTTTATTTTAATTTGAACAAAGTTGTCACACGGCCCACTGAAGTTGACTCACAAAACACTCCCAAAAGACTTTGTTTTAAATTCTTTGCAAGTATTGAAGCGGAAAGCCTTGTTGTTAGAACTCTGTAACAAATAAACTCTGAAGGATTTTTGAGGTAACACAATTAACTTCGCCATTTAGTTAAATTGACCTTTCTAAAAAAGAAAAGTAGGTTAGGTAAATTTAATCTACTTAAATGCTTAAGCCTATCTAACAACAAGGATTTTATAAAAAAAAATATCTGTTGGCATTTGAAACTTTGTGCGGTGTTTTTTAAATCTTAATTTCTATGATAATTAGAAAATGAAAAAAACCAAAACATAGGGGCATTGTCATGGCAGTTATAGGTTTTATGGCACAAAAATATTTGTGCTAGTGTCATTATCCAGGGAGGAAACAGTCGACTACGTTTGTATGGAGAGAGCGCCGATACCCATTCACCTTAAGGCATGTAAAACAATGCCAACTTCGTACTAAATTATTGCAACTACTTCTCTACGTCGAGCGTGTGTACTTTGAATTCTTCAGAAGCTGCGTAAGAAATGTATACCTCTAGGTTTCGGAGCACATGATGTAGAATCCTGTTGAGGTTGGCCACAGATTAGGTTTGTGGTACACCGCTGGTTTGCTGGATAACAGTTAAATGAGAAGTTTATTTTTATTTTTAACACTTTTTTCTATCCCACGGAAACCTATAATTGGCTTTCCGTTTTTTATATATAAGTCTACTTTTTGTTAAAGCTGTTGATTCTCCCAATAAATAAATAAACTATTTTTTGCTATTTGTAAAAATAAATAAATAGTATAGGACAACATCATCGTAAACATCACCATCTATCCCCAACCTAAGCAACAAGGCTACTATTTTCTGTGCATATAATTTTTTCTTTTGTAAATATTTACTTACTAGCAGCGCTCCTCGGTTTCACCCGCGTAACTCCTGATCCCGTGGGAATATCGGAATAAAAAGAAGCCTATAGACTTCCTTGATAAATGGACTATCCAACATAAAAACTATTTTTCAAGTTGAACCAGTGGTTTCTGAGATTAGCGCGTTCAAACAAACAAACTCTTCAGCTTTATAATATTAGTATAGATTAGATATACAGAAACATTTTAAATTATCATTATTTTTTTCAATTTAATATTTTTACACAGTTTGTAGCATTTTATACACACTGAGTTACACACTTTTACCTTATTATTGTTTCTAGTTAGTGTTTTGCAAGTAAATTATTTATAAGCTAATGTAAGTCCTTTTTCGCCTGAGATACAGAATTACCTAGTTCAGACATATGTTATTTTTGTGCTTGGTTTCTTATGTAAAATGAGTTTTAATAAATATATTTATTTTTTATTTACAGAAACACCCAGACCAAAAACAAATATCTGTACAAAATATTTTTTTGAGACGAGTCTTAAACGGGCAAACTTCTGCATACAGGTAGGTTGTGAACACTGTGCTACAGAGGGCTTTGGATAATTGTAGAAAATCTTTTTCTTTTTAGTAACTGTTTCTTACACACAGTTGAATATCAATAAGCGTCCTTTTTAACTACCTTACAGATGGGAACCTTTACCGGGTACGATAAGGGGTGGGTTATTTGACAAACTGGTCACTTCATTTATTTGTATTTATTATGTTAATAATGTATCTTTTTCTATTTATAATGATGTATTCCTATCTATGTAAAATAAATATCCTTACGGATACGGAGAAGAACTTCTTCTTTTCTTACGGGGAGAGTGACGCGAATAAGGATTTCTCTCAGGACCTCTGCTCGACCACATACTTGGTCATCATCATCATCATCTTCCTTATCCCAATTTATTTGGGGCGGCGCAGTATGTCTTCTTCTTCCTCTATCTTCTTCTATTCTTGGTACGGAATAGAAAGTATTAGAAAGGAATAGAAAGTAAAGGTTCTATTGCAGTCACATACCTATCCCTCGACTTTGACTACTTTAACACATTAAATGCACAGCTTCGTCCTTGAACGTTCAGATTTCGATATCAAAAAACCGGTCAAGTGCGAGTCGGACTTAAGCCCGAAGGGTTCTATACCATTATATTTTCTGCTTTTAGTATTTGTTATTATAGCGGCAAAAGAAATACATCATCTGTCAAAATTTCAACTGTTTAACCATCATAGTTCATTATATTCAGCCTAGTGAGAGACCGACAGGCGGACAGTGGAGTCTTAGTAAAAGGGTTGCAGTTGCAGTGGCTAGGTACTGGGCTGTAAAAATTTGACTGGTCGAACGTCACTGAGTCGAAAAGAAGAAGAAGTAAAAGGGTCCCGTTTTCACCTGTGGCGACGCTTCACATCGCCACCAACAGATGGCGCCATTAAGCCAATCGGAGTTCCTAGATCGCGCAAGCGAAATTTTTCTGAATATAAGCTCATATACAAGTTCCAACGAAACATCGTTGGGCCGCGGCCTACCGGGTATAACACCTGCCCGGTGGAAGATCTTCCCTTTTGAGGTACATACCACCTCGTACCTCCAAACTGGTGACCCCGTTTTAGGGGTCCAAACACCCTTTGGGTACGGAACCCTAAAAATGAAGAAACGTACCCTTACCGAATAGATAGTAGATACCAACCTGCTAAAACAATTCATTTTCATACTTATCTTGCCACATTCATAATTTAAATCCCCGTTTCTATGCTTTTGTTCCGAATCTTTGCAACTCAAAAGGTTAGCCGCAAAATTTTATCTCCATTTGTTCTACGGTCTTTTGTCCGTGAAAAACTAGGGTCTGAGTGTTAATAATAAAAAAGGAAGGAATAACTCCCGGGTTAATTTAGTGTTGCTCAAAATAAATCTTTCTTGGTTGTTGTTTATGTTTTGCTTTGACTGCGTCGGCTTTGAGTCAATGTTTCAAAACAAATCAAGTCTGCTTTTCAGTAGTACATATATACAAGAAGCAGCTCTTAGAAAAACAAAACTAGATTGGTATTCGGAATTCAGGGGAATAGGCAGAAGTGGTGAGAGACATGGCACAGGCGCTATTACGTACGACAACGATATTTTTTAACAATGCACGTAGCGCCATCTAGCTCCAACTGAAGCAATGGGATTATTGCTTGACAATGGATAGTATACTTAAATACTTTTATTTTGTAAATTTATACATTCTCATCATCATATCGGCCCATACACATCCACTGCTGGACATGGGCCTCCCCTATATGACGCCACAAACAGCGGTCCTGAGCCGCTTCCATTCACCGACACCGGTATAATATAAATAATATATATTATAATATTGGTCCATATAGTATTCAAAACTCAGACCAGAAATAAATATCAATTCATAAATATTTCTTTGAGGTGAGAATCGCACCCCAACCTTCTTCACTGCAGGTGGATCTTTGCCCACCGTGCCACAAAGTTCTAAATGTAATTTGAATTTTTTTATTGAACAGTTGAAATGTAATTATTTAGTCTGTGATTTACAACATCTTTTGAACTTTGAAGTAGATGTAGACGTTTATTCTCGATTGCCCCCTATTTTTAAGCCCCGTCGCAAAAACGACGGGGTGTTATAAGTTTGACGTCTGTGTGTGTGTTACTAACCCCGTGTGTGTCTGTCTGTGGCAGCGTAGCTCCCAAACGGCTGAACCGATTTTGATTTTGTTTCTTTTGTTTGAAAATGGAATTATTCGGGAGTGTTCTTAGGTATGTCTGATCGAAATCGGTTCAGCGAAAGTAATGGGGGATAAAAGTTCGGTGTTTATAAAATTCTATATTTAAAAATTTTAGCAATCGCGTCGATGTCACGTCCACGTCTTATGCTTTTTATATGTATATTGTTCCTCACTTACATAATGCGACTAGTTTCGCGAGCATTGCGAATAAAGGCTTATGTTCAGAAGCATTTGTTTACTTCAAGAAGATGTATTTCAGATGCGCGACGACGGTTTATCTCGGGTTAGTAGATTTTGAGACACACGGTTAGGCTGTTTAGAGAACTCTTATTTATTAATACTAAATGCCTTAAGACATTTTGCATTCCATGTGGCATTTTCTATAAGTCCACTTGCAGGAGTTTTCAGAGAAAGAGGTAGGGACGACATCATTTAACGAACCAAACAAACAACAGCTCTAAACAGCAATAAATATCTGATTCTCTTCTTCTTCTTCTTCAGCAGTATGTGTTCGCCTACTGCATTGCACATGCCTCTCCGACGTTTCTCTACAACCTTCTATGGCAGGTCTTTCTGGACCACGAATCCATATAACATATATATAAATACATTCGTGTATTAAAAAAAACTATAACAAACTTATGTTTATCTAATCTAGAAAAATAAAAAGCATTATATTCTATAATAATATTATTAGATTCCACAAGGGAAAATTCTTCCTAATTGGATGGAAAACGGTTCAGTATTTTTTTCCAGGAATGAAGTTCTTCGTAGGCTACGTACTCATAAACAATCATTAAAAACATTTTATTTTACTTTTAAACTAAAATGAAATTATAAATACAACTTAAAACATCGTAGGTAGAAAATAAAGTATTGTCATTAGGAATGTCTGTAATCTGTTTTTATTGTCGCACCACTAATGTTGCCATTTTTACTCGCAGCTACGTAATAACTACGTATAAAAATTAATATTTATATGTGTGAATATTACCATCATGCAAAGAGATTTAACGTAACGTGGTATTAGAGGGATTGTATTTTCATGATATTTTCATCATATATCAACTCACAAAAATAATGGAACAGTAATTCTTTTTTCTTAAACTAATTATTAAACAGAGGAAGAAATATCTTCTCTTGTAATATCATTTTTTAACTAACCTACCTTAGGTTTAGTTAAGAAATTGGACGAAGTGTCATTTTACTCAGTCACCTAGGTATATTTTTGTGTTACAATATTTTTTTTTACGCACAGCTTAAAATAAAAATTTAAAAAATATTGCAGGACATTCCACACGTCGCAATCTAGCCCCAAGCTAAGTTATGGGTGCTTGACGGATATACTTATATACTTTTCTTTTGTAAATATATACTTTTAATACATAGAAACAACCAGACCAAAGACAAATATCTAAGCATAAATACTTGTCTGAGGCGGGAATTGAACCTGCAACCCTGTGTTTGGCAGTCCGGCATGGTGACCATTGTGCCATCTGGGTCGTCAATTCTTCTTTCACAACTAATTACCAAACATAGGAAGAAATAGTATCCCTTGTAAGGACATTTTCTTAACTAACCTACCTTAGGTTTAGTTAAGAAAGTGGTTGAAGCGTCATTTTTGTGTTACAATAAAGTTTTTTTTTTACTTTGAAGACAGATATATGAGCGTACGTACAACTTAAACCAATGGATGAATCGAGCTAAACTTTGACATACGTATAACTGTATAATGTAAGCATCTGCTTAGAAAGAATATTTCTGAAATTCGAAACATAATAATTGTACAAAATCGCAGATAACAGCTAGTAAATAAAATGAGAGATTTAAGGTGTTACTAATAAAAAAAACCTGTTAAGTTTTTCTCATTATATTTTTAACTAACAATATTAGCATTATTTTAAAAAATTTAAACCATAATGTTCACTATTAAAATTATCTAAAATGGGGTATTTATCATGTTTCTGTTACAACAATATAAACATTGAAATATCGAGTTCCAAAAACAATACAAAATCATTAAGTATCGAGCTTTACAAACATCATCATCATCATATCAGCCACAGGAAGTCCACTGCTGAACAAAGGCCTTCCCCAAAGACTTCCAGAGCGATCGGTCGCATGTTCTCTGCGTCCAACGACTTTCCGCGACCTTAATTAAGTCATCCGTCCATCTAGTCGGAGGCCGTCCCGCGCTGCGCTTTCCGGTACGTGGAAATTGAAATTTTACAATATAAAAACAAAAAACCTGATTCCGCTTTAAGTCACTTTAATAAAATATCTTTATTTATTTAATGTAAGAGGTTCAGATGTTCCCTCTATGTGTCAATGAAATCTCTTTACCCATGTGTGAACACAAAGTTTTTTAACTTTCCACATTAAGGGGTTGGTTTTTGGAAGGAGTTTTACTTTGTTAGTTTTGGATGTTTGTTTTGCTTTGAACTAATTTTATATGCTGGAAATGTTGATACTTGTAATTATCTATGCCCGTACACGTTCCCATAGGAATTTCTAAAAATCCTTTCTTAGTGAAATCTATATGGAACATAATGTGATGTTTAGTTTGTAAGATTGATTTATTATTTGTTTTCACCATTTGTCTTTCGAATTTTTATATAATTATAATTGACTGCGTTCCGCGGTTTCGTCCGCGTAAGTCCCGTTCCTATGGGATATGGGGATAAAAAAAAAGCTTATTCGATTAATAAAAAAAACATAATATTTCCTAGACCAGCTTTATTCCCCGTACGTTTTCATTTGAAATTCTTTTGTAGGTTATGTTTCTAGTATGATACGGTAATGTGACTAAGTTAGAATGTGTGCCTTCGGAACGCGCCAACAAAAAAGGCACAAGAAACTCATGGGGTGGTATTTTTTTCATATGATCACGCTCACAAAGGTCAAAGGTCACGATGGCCATGTTCAGCCATCGTTTCCCACTTCCTTTGATGTGCGCCCTCTACATACTGGCCCATATTAGTGGGCTAGCATAATGGCTCATCATATAGAGGGGCCATAAAGGATATTATCCTTCCCTGGGAGCCTTATTATTGCAACGAATATTCAAGTTGACACTTTTTATTTGACACTAGATACGTATACCTAAATTAAAAATCAATCCTGAATACGAATGTAACCTTAGTCTAGGAAAACCTCAGGACACCGTTAGCTAGTTCTGCGTTTACCAAATAGGTACTTAGTTTAGTTTAGTTTAGTTTTACGGGGCTGTTTCCGCACTTAGCCTCATTATTTGGGCCATTGTGCGTGTGAGAATATCCTACTTGTCACTCCAACCATCCCAGGTCCTTCCAGAAGGCTAGCAGCCTTTTCAGGTTGCTACAGGCCTCCGGAAGAGATGCCGGCGATTGAAGAGACCGAGCCCGTTGATCTGCCAAATAGGGACTTATAGGAAACATTACTAATTTTAATTAGACGATAGATACAAAAATATTTCAAATATTTTTGTAAGACTATTAGCACCTCAGTCTGCACGGGATCTGCAAAGTTCTTGAAGCATCAGGGTTTTATAAAAATAAACGCTATAGACCCGTTAAAAAATCTTAAGCCACTAAGCAATTTTACTGTAATGATTGCGTCCTAATTCATGGCGTAAGCTGATTGGATTATTTTTAATTTCACTAGTTGATTAACGTAAAAAACATCAGCATACAAAAATATCAGCATGTACTGAAAAAGTAGGCAGGTGCCTACTTTTTCAGTAAAGTCAATCAGGGCAAATAAGGAAGAATATTATTTTTCCAAGAAAAATTAATTTGGCCGGACCCCATTTGTAATAAACTTTCCAGTTCAATAATTTAAATTCAGAGAACTATTAATGTTTCCAATTACTTTTTTAATATTTAAATAAATTAGGAATTTTGTTTCTTTGACGAGGATTTTTACTGGACGAATTTAGCTGTCACAAACGTGGAATATTGCTCTTAAATTTATTCAAAGGAGAAACACTGTAATATTCAAAATCTAGGAAAAAATACAGCTTAAAAATATTACCTTCATTTGAAATTATATAATTTGATTGAAATCAGAAAATCCTTCATAGTTTTACCAAGGTAAGCAAATCATTTTATGGATGAGAATATTGGAGAAACGTGTTGATTGAGTTTGACGCGAAATTAGTGTACAAACTGAAAGATCTTTGATGATTCAAGCTCCGGATGTCTAATATAATATTATTATGTGATTTTCGTAAAAAAATATCCAGTTTCAATTGAAGTGTAACATTATTTTATAAACCATATCTTTAGAACATTACTAATGGACACAAAAATAATTGTTCAAGTCGAACCAGTAGTTACTGAGATTAGCGCGTTCAAACAAACTCTTCAGCTTTATAATATTAAGTATAGATTTTTAATTTAATTCAAAAACAATACTTCTATTTTCAAATCAGTTTTAAAGTAGTTTAAAAGGTTTTTGTAGTTAAAAATTAAAATTACTTGATAAGTGTAGGAATAAGTAATAAAAAAATGAATAAGATGATGTTGATAGATAGGTAGGGGGAATGGGGGTGACTCCCGCTCCGGCTCGTTTCTGGCGCAGAGGTTAGCCATCGCCATTCAGCGTGGCAATGCTTCTAGCATTATGGGAACCTTTACGCCGGGTACGATAAGGGGTGGGACTAACTTGTTACTCCATTTATTTGTATGTATAATGTTAAATATGTATGTCTTTTTCTATTTATAATCATGTATTCCTATCTAATTAAAAAAGCTTATTAAATAAATAAAAAGTTTTGGTAGGTAGGTACGTCGGCTGCATAATTGCAGCCCCCGGGAGAGTTCGAAAATTACTATTGTTGGAATGTTTTCATTCTAATAATTTTTGTTTGAAAAATTGATGAGTTAGAAGACTTTAAACTTCAACTAAAGCAGGTGTCTAGAATCTTGCTTCTGTTGAAAACATTGTTATAGCAGCCGTTTTGGAGCTCTACGGTGGGTCTGCAATTATGCAGCCGACCGTACATAGAATGCTTTTATTGTTCTAGTTCTGGTATGCCGTCATGTGTACCACTGATCAGATATCCAGATCTACACGTAACAGAACTTTTTATGTATACCTACTAAAAAATAATATACAGAATGGTCGATTCAAATGAATGAGCCACTAAAAGTATAATGGGGCACCCGCTGCTGTATAGTTACGAGAAAAGTTCTAAAGGAACTTTCTTATTAAAAGCTTTTATTTTAAAATAATAACATTATTTTTTGATAAAACATAAAAGATAGTCCCAAATATTTGACAAAAAGTACCTGCTTTTATTTAGTAAAATCAATTGAAAATTTTCAATGAAATTGCTGTTCACGAATTAATAAAACACTGATTATATCCGTCATAAAAACCATCAATTTATTTACAATTTGCTTCATATTTACATATTTACATCAATGGAATTCCACATTAATATTAAATAATTAAATATTATTTACAGAATCAATTGTTTATTAATATTATTTATCTGCTACCTATTAGGACTGAATCCGCGCGAACTTCACCAATAAAATTAAACTTCAGACAGGTTAAGAAATATGAAAACTGAAGTTTTCTTGCTGTGTTTTACAAAATTGCGCTATTTTTGAATTATTCCGATCTGTCACCCTGCTTTGTCCCCATGAGGTGACAGAACGGACAAAAAAGTTTGATCTGTCCCCCTGTTACCGATGAGGGGACAGTTCGAACTTTATTCAGCTCCTTAATGTTTTATCTGTCCCCCTATCGGTATTAGGGGGACAGATCAAACTTTTTGATTCCTGTTTGTCCGCAATAAAATTAAATATATTCTTAAAATCATACAAAAAAATATTATTTATTTTTGATTACGTTCTTAAAAATAATGCAACCTTTTATTAATTAAAAGACAAAATGGTTTCGATTTATAATCACCTTTATTTATATAAGTTATAAATTCAGTCCCTCAGTTTATTGGAAATATCCAACGATTCACTTGCAAACTACGTATTCACTTAGTTACACTTCACCCAAATTATTAAGAATATTTTGGCAATGACGTCTCATCTCCAAAGGTGCTAAATTTGCACTAATTCTCTTAGTATTACGCATCATTGCGACTACCAACAAGACCTTATAAGTAAGAAAGAGAGAGAAACGAAATACGTTTGTTTGGTTTAAAATCTATTGTTTATTTGAACTAATGATATTCCCGGAAGGACGTCGGTATTTTTCTGTAAACAACATTACAGTGCAAGTGATTATGAACCTTACCAGATAAAGGTTAAAGACGTTATTCGCAAAATACAGTGCACAAATGGAGCATATTAACTTTTAGTTTATTAGTTCAGGTGTCAATTGTAGTAACTAGGTAAGAAGTCAAATCAGATGACTAATTGGAATATGTACAATATCTGTTGTTATTTATATTTATAGCAAGATTTTATGTTGATTGATAAAGAAATGTTCGTGATGTTAGTAAGTTTAATTATAAATATTTATATCTTAATAAGACTGATTGTGTAATAATACGTACCTTTCGTGATTTATGAGATTGATAATAAAATTATTCGAGACTGATTTTAAAACATAAATAAATAAAGGCGATTATAAACCGAAACCATTTTGTCTTTTAATTAATAAAAGGTTGAATTATTTTTAAGAACGTAACCAAAAATAATAATATTTTTTAGTATGATTTTAAGAATATATACATATATACCTATTTAATTCTATGGCGGACAAACAGGAATCAAAAAGTTTGATCTGTCCCCCTAATATCGATAGGGGGACAGATAAAACATTAAGGTGGTGAATATAGTTCGAACTGTCCCCTCATCGGTAACAGGGGGACAAATCAAACTTTTTTGTCCGTTCTGTCACCCCATGGGGACAAAGCAGGGTGACAGATTGGAATAATTCCTATTTTTGTCCTATTACCATTGTAATTAATAGAATACTAATATACAATGTTATATTCTATTTCGATATACAATGTGTTTTTAATACCAAAAGGTTCCGAGACTCTAGTAAAACAACATTTGCTCTTCAAATTTTGTATCATAAAATACTAAATACTTTGTAGTATACTAAAAAATCAGCTGTTTCTTAGATTTAAAGGTTATTGATCCTTGGGTTGGGTTCTATTCACTTTCGACTACTATTTTAAACATTAATGGTCTTTATTGGCAAAAACAGCTGCTTTTTCAGTGATAATCCACAAAATAAAAAAATAATTTTACAAGATTTGTTCGAATGAACAATCCCCTAAGTATTAGAATCACTCCGTCTAAACACATTGTATAAACAAGTTATTTGTCAGACAAATTAAACAACCCCCGATTGACGATGAAAAAGGATCATAACTTTAAAGTGACTAAACCGATTTACATGAAACTTGACAACAAACACTCACAGAACATTCAGTTATAAGATTAAAAAATTGTATTGAAATCGGTTCATTTGTTTTGGAACTATGATGTCCCGTACTCGGACAAAGAAAAAGAGTGAAATTTATAACCGCTCCGGGACCAATTGACCACCAAATCTCACTACCAGAGTGGTTAAGATGAATCATTTCCCATTTTATCATTGTTGGTCAGAAATTTAAATATAACTGACTACTGTTTGTGAGATTTGATGGTCAGATGGTCCGGAACGCTTATTGGCTTATTCCTCATTCAATAGACATTTTTTTCATACAATGAATTCCAAAGAATTTAATAGGCAAATTTGTTACCACAGTTGCCGACGTAAAAAATAGTTTGAATATTGAATTTATATCGCTTCTCGATATCTCCAGAAATTTTAAAACCATTAACAAAACAATTGTTTTTTAATAATGAAAATCGTTTTACCGACCTTCTTGTGTCATTCGGGGGTTAATAAATGTTTACATAGGGTCCCGTTTTTCTAGCTAAATACTTTTCAAATTAATTCGATTTTAGAACCAACAATTAATTCGGACACTTATAATTTATGAATTTGTCGTCCGTAATGACGTGTTCGCACAACTTTGATGGTCAAGATTGTTGCTACTCGTGCTTGCAAAAATCAAATTCGTCCAAATTACGATCGGTTTTAACCTTAATAACAACAATACAATATTTTATTTACAAAATTCTCAATTAACTCTTCAAAACATCTAAATATCAGTCTGCGTTAATTTATCTACTTACATTGACTTCAACTAATTAAATGGTTGCTAAGTTGGTTCTTCGAGTTGGTTGGTGTCCGTTTTGAGGGTCGTGGTTGGTGACGTCATCGGTATAAGGTCTTCGTCTACTGTAGTCAGTTGAGAGTAGTGAGCTTTAGGGTAGAGTTTCTTGTGTTTTCTTCTCCGTGTTTTTATCTGTAAAGAACGAAAATTTGATCATTTCTTTATTATGGGACCACCCCTGAGGTATTCCCTTTCTAACCCAAAAACAGACAGACAGACTGACAAGAAAGTGATCTTATAAGGGTTCCTTTTTTTACTTTTTCTGGTACGTAACCCTGAAAATCATCTCAAACGGTTGAGTCGTCTTAGAGCAATCGGTGATCATACATCAAAAAAATAATATAATAAATAGTACGCGACGAATGGAGAATTTCCTCTTTTAACCGAAGACGATTAAAAAGAAATGTAAATAAAATACCGTAATATTTTAATTATTAATTCGTATTCACTACGCTCCAAGAATATTTAGAAAAGTACAGACAAAAAGATTAAATTATTAAACTACTTTCATCTTCCAATAATATTTCTCAATACAGTGATATTACCTAGTTCCAGGAATTAAAATTTGGAATAGAAAATAACTTTTTTTTATTTTGAAATCATAAAATTTGCAAGAGATCATATAAAGCATCAAAAACTAAGTTAGGATGTGTGCCTTCGGAACGCGCCCACATATGAGAAGGCACAAGAAACTCATGGTGCTTTTGGTAACATTTGATTAAAGCCCTTTCTAAGGTATTGCATTTGTTTAAATGTAATTTGTATTATAATTGTACTTTATTTGACAGAATAGTAGTAATGATTTGTAATTTAATTATTATTGAACATCGAAAAACTACTAAACGTTGAAAAAAACAAAAAAAAACTGCCGTTCTTATTTCATTAATTGATCGCGACAGTCATAACTTAGGTAAAGTTAAAATAAACGGAAACATTACTGTTTATTTTAACCCTTTTTGTCACAATTTATACACTGGCTTCCTACCAGTTACTTAATGAGATTTCTTTGAAATAATGCCAAATAAACGTCTGTTGATGTATAAACAATGAAGTAGGTAACTATTTATGTTTTCAGGTCATCATTGTTTCTATCATTTCATTTGTTTAATCAGAAAAAAATGAAAAAATAATGTGCCGATATAACTTTTTGTTCATAGGATATATTTCTAAGCTGTACTCGAGAACAAAGATTGGAAATTATTTAATCAATGCTGTCAAGGATACATAATAATTTGTTTATATTAAATTTTACTATAGGTCCGTGGTTTCACTTCAGAATTTATATTAAAATATTTCTATATTTATGTACACACAAATTTTATGGTAATACGAAAAAAAATTTAAGAAAATATAAAATTGTAAGAATAACTGCAAAATGAGTTCGCACAAGTCAGAGAAAATAAATATTACCTAGAAATGTTCTAAGAATGCTGCCTTCTTCATACTAAATTTCATCAAAATTGTATTTTTTTATTTAAAACAAATCTTACCCTTACAGCAACAACAATGGATACAACAGCTAGCAACGTGGCAGCCACACTCCAGGCCACCAGGATGTTTCGGTCGAAGTTGGAACTGGTGCTGTGGTCTTCGATTAGGAAGGATGGAGCCACGTGGGGTCTGATGCTATCGGCTATACGCCTCTTACCCGCAGAGGAGCCATTGAGGCAGCCTCCTGGAAGAAGACTGGCATTAGTATTAACATAAAGAAAGGAAAAGAAAGTAACCTGTAAGGCAAGGAATAATTTATGGTTATGGTCTGAATTCTGGGTCAAAATATTTAAAATTTTATTTGTTTCCGTAAACAGGAACATTAGGATAAATTACTCTGAAATCGGGCATGGCTTAGTCACGTTTATAGTTTAGATAAAGCTTTGGTACCAAAACTTAGTCGAGGAATTTAAGGGTAAACACCATCACTACCTTCCCTAATTCAACTGAAATTTCACCGAAGTTTTGCAATTTAACCAAAACTAAGATTAAATTTAATGAAGATAAAATAGGTATCTAAATAAATCCAATGAACATTCTCGCCGCAAATTCTCTTATTTATTTACATACCCATATCTTTATCACAATGACAGCAATCGGTGGCGTTGTTAGTCGCCAAATAGTAAGACACCATGCTTTCAGTACAGCATGGTAGACATTTGTAGTTAATTCTAAAACAAAGAAAACAAATCTAAATTATACACACAGTACATAAATAACACAGATTAACACATAAGCATTTACGTCAAGATTGAATAAAAGGGCCCGCATGCTTTCGGTCATTCTTGGTCTATAAGTTTTCTCTAAACTTGGCCTTTTAACTGACAATACATTCCCAGCCGCAAACAATTTTGTAGTTTGCAAAGGGTTTGAATAAAAACATATTGTAAACAAATCGCGCACACAATTGCTTCGCATTAGCTTTTTGAGGACAAATAAGCCCCAATCGATTTAGCGACTACATTTTCCTGTCTATTCTACTACTTGAAGTGAATACAAATGATCCAGTTCTGATTTCCCTGTCAATCTAGATCTTGAGAATCCGTAACGAATTTTGAACGTTAAATTCTAAATGTCGATTCATTGATTGATACACGTAGATACCTTTACTTTGTAACAAAATTGTAATATCGAATGAAAAATTGGTTACTCTTTTGTAGAAGCCTTTTGATACTCGTGTTACATACGATGTTCGAATATAAAATTTATGACATTTTATAACTAGGTCTTGATCGATTTGTTCGAGGAACGGTACATTGTATTTGGTGAAACTGCGCTAAGCGTCAATGTTGAAATATTTAAACCGACTAGTTGTGTCCAACACAATAATTAGAACTGATTGAAAGTTGCCGTGTTGTTCGAGGCAAACAGAGCATTACATCTAGTTAACTTTTCACATATTTTTATGTTTGAAACGTTTAAACATGTACTACTTAGTTTAATTTTAAGGCGTACTCAAACTTACCTATCTAATCTAAGCGGATGAGCACAAGTAACACAACTGGTGGGCCCAGGACCTGAACATGATCGGCACGAGTCATGGCAAGGCCTACACGTCCTTGTTCTGGCTTCATAGTACTGGGAACTAAGGCACTCCACGCACAAACCCCCTTCTAAGGAAAAATGGGGTGGGCAAGACGTACACTGCTGCGGCCCTGCTCCGTGGCAGTCTTGGCAGTAATGATGACAACGTCTGCAGCTTTCTTTCCAAGGAAAGAAGTTCTGAGGGCACTCCGGCCTGCATTCTCCAGCTGCTAATCTCCAATCGGGAGGGCATGATGCGCACTGGTCTCTTCTAGGCCCGCTGCAAGTCTCACAGGATAAATAACACTTCGAACATGTCCCATCATCTGGGTAATATCCAGGTGCGCAAGTAGCTCTACACGTCCCAGATTGTAACCTCAAAGCGCCAGAACAAGAAGTGCAGTTTAACCTTGATACGCAATTGGTGCAAGTATGCGGGCAATTCGAACACTTTCCAGCTGTCTGATAATATCCCTGACCGCACTCGGCAACGCATCTGAAACAAATGTTATTCTAAGTTATCGAAAGTCGTTGTAAAGGATGAGGCCATAAATTGTGTTAGTTACCTTGACCCCTGCAATAACAGCGGGCTAGAACAGGATAAACAATCCCATTCGTTTGGTCCGCTACATTTCTCGCAGGTCGAATGGCAATTTTTACATCGTCCACCCTCAAAGTATTCACCTAAAAAGATAAATTGTTTTAATCATCAACAACAAATACACATTTCACTGAGATGTATAGTATGGCTACTTACTAGTATCACATTTGTCATTCCCATTTGGAAGACAACTTCCTGCTTTAGTGAGGGTCCATTTCTTTTCACAGACGGAGCATATACCATACGTACAAGCTAAACAGCCAATAGGGCACCTAAAATCACAAAAAATATATTTACATTAGTCATATCCCGGTCGTAACGCAAGACTGTAATAAACTTAAATATTCGAGCGTAAACGAGCTACATTAACAGTAAAAGACGTATGCTGGGAGGAATAAAATGTAAAGATAAATTACCATAACAAAAACACTTACGCCAGACATTCCCTTCTTTGTGTGTCCGCATAATATCCTGTAGGACATTTAGGAACGCAGTGGTTCTTGAATGCGAAATCACCTATTCTACACGAAACACATTCCGTCTCGCTGGGGCCGTGACAAGATTCACATGTCTCGTGACACTGCATACAACCGAAATCATCTTTTTGATAAGTGCCTAGCGGGCAAGCAGCCAAACAGGAACCGTTAAATAGAACGTAACTGTGGGTGCAAGACGAACACATATCGGCTTTTTCGGAACACGTATCGCAATGTTCCGCGCATGGGAAACAGGCATTCGCGTCAGGTTCTTCGTAATATCCGTCAGGGCATTGCTGAAAACAAACTGCTAAGTCGATGACTAGTAAATGAGCAGGCGCGCAAGTGAGGCATGAATCCTGCCCGGCTCCCGCACACGTTTCGCATGATTCATGACAGGGCCAACAGACTCCTCCTTGATTAACGAAGCTCCTCGGGGGACATCTTGAAACGCAAGAATTATCTAAACGGTAATGTTTACAAGCTACGCATTGTGTCGGCCCTTTCCCGTAACATCCTTGAGAATCACATTCAGGATCGCACATTCTCTGTACTTGCTTGTCATTCGCATCAGCCAAAACATTTTTCCGCTGCGCCGAAGGAATGTTTTTAGGGTAATTGCGTCGGTCTGAAATGCCGAGCTCGATTTCGTTGAGGAATTGTGAATATTCCGACGCATCGTAAACGTCGTTGATGTGATACGCCTTTTCCTCTTGATAGACGTTATTAGAATTGAAATATCCCTTATTTCTTAATCTGATCGGATTCGTAGCCGTCCCATAGAATATTAACTGCCATTTCTTCAATATACCCGGTTGAGTGGCGTGATTGTTCCCGGCGTTTATTATCTGGAGGGTCCATCGGCCCTCGGCGTTTTCGCCCCAAAAATGAACGCTAAGAAACGGCCAATCGTCGAAGTTAGAACTAGTCGCGTCATGCGTCCTCTCGAACAAAAGGGTAGAAGTCGTACCCATTGGCGACGTAAGCAATATCCGTAAATTCCCTCTTGGGAAAAAGCTTAGTGAAATTTTACATTGAACGTGTTCCAAAAATCTGACCTCATTCGTCGTTCCGCTGCACCCATTCACATCCATGTGAACAGATATCGTATATCCGAAAGATGTTTCAATTGACTTATCTTCATTTATTTCCTGTGACTTACAAATGTGTTGCGGCGGCACACTGGACCATTGTTCGGCAAGCGTTACCATCTGAGCGGCGTCCATTAACCCGTAGCCAAATTTATGGCTTACTTTTCTTTTGACTCCGTTAACTATCCAACCCTCTTCCTTATCCAATGGCTGTGATCTCGAAGTCATTACAATGAGATGTTGCATGTCCCTCCAAGTCAATAAAGGATTGGCTTCTAGCGCTAACGCACAAATACCCGCAGCTAATGGGGCGGATGCGGACGTACCCGTGTGATCTACTGTGCAAATGTGTTCCGGTCTTAATAAACTATCCATGTCTACCGTCGCTACACTTTTATCCTTTCCTGGCGTTCCAGAACTGTAAGTAGACGCTAAAGTCGAAGAACACTCTTCTAAATACCATGGTTTATAACCACCTTGCGTTGCACTGGATATGGATATCGTGAATATGCTATTTGCATAACCATCACAATTGCAAGAGTCAGTGTGCCTTCCACCGTTGCCCGAAGCCCATATGAATATGGACCCCTTACCCGCTCTTCCGTTCGTCACCCCATTAATAAACGCTCTGAAACAAAACGTTTTAATGAGCTTGCTTTGTTAGGAGTCTAAGCTAAGTGCAATTAGATTTAATATACCTTCTTGCTAGAGGGCCGGGTCCATCGACGGTTTTACCGTCGTCCTCTGGTCCCCAGGAGGCGCTATAAATATCTATGTGGTGTGTGTTAAAGCTGAGAGCTTGTGCCTCGACCGCGTCGTTGACGAGGCCGTCAAGCATTCGGACCCCGCCGATGCTGGCGTTATACGCGATACCCACGCCGCAGTATCGGTTGTAGGCGACAGCTGCCACTTCCCCGGCACACCGAGTGCCGTGTTTATTGTCGCCATTGTCTTGCGGTGTCGGGTCCGTGTCGTTCCCGTTTATGTCGGTCGAGGCGGCGGGATCCTGTAATATTTTCTGTTCAATAAGGTACGTTTACGGCTGAATAGGTCTATTGTGGCTTATTTTGTAAGCTTTCTTTGTTTATTGTTTGTTTTCCACATTGTTATTGGGAAATGCTTTCAAATCCATTCTAACGTATTAGTTAAAAATAATTCAATTAGAAGTTTAATAAACCGACTTCCAAAAGCCATAACAAAGTAAAAAATTACTAACGATTGAATACGCAGGTTCATTGAAGTTTAAAAAAGATACCGACTGGATTACGAACTTCCTTATTTGGAAAGTAGCTTAATAAATAATAAGGGTTTGCGAGGAAAAAAAATCTACAAAATCAGTTTCTGAGAAAGAAAGGTACTTACATAATTTTGGTATAAATCTGGATGATTAGGCTGTATGCCATCGTCTAATATAGTTATAACTACGCCTTTCCCTGTGTATCCTTTTCTCCAAGCAAATCCTACATTCATATCTAGGCCATCTGCAGCACCGCCATTCTAAAACAAACGTTTTTAAAATAACATCTCGAAATCACTAACCTACATTTCAAAATCAAATATCAATTTACCTACAAATCTAATTCGAATTTTTGTTAGTTAGTTATCTTTGCAGTTAAACTTAAATTATTTAGATGAAAATAATGAAATCAATTGGTAGCCTGAAGGGTAGAATTTCTGCAAAGTACTTTATTACTCAGTCATATATCTACTTTGATTTCATATCAATTGAACACCCGTATTCACAATCAACCCTATGAGAATGCATAGGGCCGCAAATAAGACGCTGTTTCGCTAGTGAAGAGAAAAGCACAAAATTGATTAATCATAGGGCCGCATTTAGCTCAGTGCGTTCACATATCCAAGAGCAACTAAAGTACTGTTTGTAAATATGCTCGGAAGTTATTACTGAGAAATTACAGACGTTGCGGTATAAAATCATTATATAAATAATTAGAAAATATATTTACGGAAAATGCGTCTTCAAAAATTGCAACTGAGACGAGACTCGAACTCGCATCCCTTGAATTCCGTTAATAAGGTAAGCGCACTTGAACGATGTATGTATGTATGCATACGGGCTTTTTTCCGCAACTAGACTCTTTTTAATTGGGTCCTTTTTGCGTGAGGATGGAGTAGGCTTGCCCAGCACCTACTACTCTCTCAGCTTAGTCGACCATGTCCAGGGGAGAGAACTTGTCAATACTTCTGGAGCCAACTAAGCCGCGGGTTTCATCACGATGTTTTCCTTCACCGTAAGAGCAATGTCAATTAGCGCACATAATTTTTTCTTAAGAAAAATACATTGGTTGGGATTCGAACCCACGACCTTCAGAGTAAAAGTCGGGGTATCTGGAACGATATTCAAGGGATGCGAGTCCCGCCTCAGTTGCAATTTTCGATGACGCATTTTTCCTTAAAAATATATTTTCAGAGAGCCAAGTGCAGGCCATACACTTTAAAAAATAAAAAACCATAAAGAATCAAATTACTGAGTCTACTCGCTGAATAATCGATCTACTCGAGCCACGGGAGTTTTGACTTTGCCGAAACGTCAAGATAATTTTCAAAATTATTATTCTAAACGCGATCGCGATCCGTATAAAAACTAGCCGAGCCCCAAGGTCCCGATCCCGTAGGTAGGTATATTGAAAAACCCATACGGTATTCTAGGACTTCAGCTAAATAAGTTTTATCGCTATCGGTCCAGCCATTCTTGAGTTATATGGTTTAACTAACACGACTTTGTTATAAGTATACAATATTTTTCGACGAAAGGTTTTTAATGCAAAAGGTTTTGTTCTAAACGTCAAAGTATTGTCAAAGCGAAGGCTATATATACGTTTTTGTTTTTGGGGCTACATATGTATTTTAACTAAAAAAACTGCTGGTGTTGGGTTTTACATAACACAATGCCTAGCAGTTTATCCTACGCGGATGTACAAAAATAAATAAAGCTATAAATAGCAATTAGATCATAGGATAAATTATAGGTTAACCATAACGAAACGTATAGGTTTAACCAAATTGTACAATGTGTTTTAGCGAAGGGGTATTATTACGAAAGGGGGTTGTTCTAGATGTCTAGGCAAACAACTTTTGTTCTACGACTTTTGGAAATTCGAACTTTTTTTTTCGATAATTTTAAGGGAATTTTTACTTGAAAATCAGCTGTTTCATACAAAAACTTCGAACGAAATGTTAAAATTTCCAAAAGTCGTAGAACAATAAGTAAGTTAAAACTATAATGTCTAAGTGATGATTTTATTACATTTTATTATTATTTATTATTAACAGTTGTTCGTCAACACGTTTAGAACAACCCCCTCTTGTGTTAAAATTCCTTTGCTGAAACACATTGTATGTATAGACGTAAGTTTAAGAACACAGATCGACATAAAACAAACAAAAATATAGTATTCATAGTGTTCATACTGTCAATTTCTTTTATTCAGTCTGTAACATAAAGTAAGAAAACTTTTTATGAACTCATTTCAAACACTCACAACTCATAAGTAGGAAATAAAATACTCGAGTTCCCTTGTTTCTTGATCTTGGGAACTATTGAATTAGTAATATCTTTGTGAAGTAGGTTCTGTTGGAAATTTTACTGAGAAAGAATTCCGCTGTCCTTTCGTTTTCACGTTTTTGTGTTCCATTTAGTTAATAAGAAACAAAGGCTACAGAGTATTAGCTTTTTGATGTTTTTCATGATAAAATATTTCATCTTGAAATCGAGTTTAAATAAATTCAATGGCATATTTTTTTAAATAAAACACGTTTTAAACCTGCATATTACTTAGTTTATCAAAATTAAAAAATACTTATAATAATTTTGCTATCAATAATCACTTAAACGTCTCTTGTTAAATTTAGATTGTTTAAAACTTTAAAAAAAACTGTTTCACTTTAAAATTTGAATTTCAACAAACGCACAGCTGAAATTGGTAAAACTCAAAATAGATTTTTACAGACTTACATAAGCCTGTGCAAATTGAAATAAAAACACGTGACATAAATCATTTTAGATAGCTACATATGACACAGGCAGTTAAACAAACAAATAAATAAATAAATAAACAGGAATGATTTTTTATTATTGCTTGATTTAAGTTTCAGACCACACTTACACCTACCAGCTTTTAAAAAGTTTCCATATATGAGCCATGTAATCATCTAGAAATAAAACAACTTACCAAATACCACTGTTCCTTAAACAATGGATCAGGGAACGAAGGTGTGCCAGACTGCCTCATCACCACCCTTGAGGGCTGATGATCTCTCTTGGTCCTTCTTAACTCTTTCTGCTGCATCACCCATCTTACCTGAAAAGAATTATACTCTTGAGTTGGTGTGTCAGCGATATTCATTCAATTTTTTATTAGAAAATGTAAGGTGCCACGTAAATCCGCTTAAGACGGTTACAGTCCGAGAACTTTTCCATACAAAATAAATAGCTATTTTCCCCCATAATATGATTTCGTAGCGGGATATCTATTATCGTACTTAGACAAATTTTTATACTATTACAGAATCTGTAGCACAAAGAAATCTCGGAGTTTTTTTAGGTACTTAATTAATAAAAAATAATCAGTTTTTATATTATTTACACTAGTATTATTTACCCGCGTAAGTCCCGATCCCGTGGGAATATCAAAATAAAAAAGTAGCTTATATAGCCTTCCTCGATAAATGTGGACTATCCAACACAAAAAGATTTTTCCAATTCGAACCAGTAGTTCCTGAGATTAGCGCGTTCAAACAAACAAACTGTTCATCTTTATAATATTAGTAGATATAGATAACAAGGCAAAGGTCAAGAATAAAAAACAATTTAAGTAGTATTGGAGAAAAGTTATTTTCATTCATCCAAGACCGTTTCTTAAGAAACACCTCACAATTCTAATAATAAACATAATCGTCCGGCACAGTTTTTAAATAGAATTTCGTGCCACAAATAACAGACATTTCAGAAATAAAAGATATACCTGGATGACCGACCTTTGATCGGTATTTTTTTTTTTATAAATTGTGTTTTTTGGAAATTATATTTAAGTACAAATTATATACTAATAAAATGATGAAATATGAATAATATTTTTCGATCTTACCGACAAAATAATAAAAAATATGAACTGGTTATTTAAAGAAAAACATCATGAGTGCAATTAGATTGATATTATATTAGAAACAAATACGGGTGTAACCGCGGGGCCCAGCTAGTTTATTATAAATTAGGCTTGTGTTTCTTTTATTTTAGGATTTCACTCGAATGTTATTTTTAATAACAATAATATTATAATACAAACTACTCAAGCGGTTCAAATTACAATAACATAACATTTAGTTGCAATTTAAGGGACAAATACAGATCAAAACCAAAATTTCTTAAAAAATGCCATTGATAGTGATCCTCTCAATATATCATTTGAGCAAGATTTTATACGTGATTTTTTTGAGTGGGAGTATAATATGATTCCTTTATCTCGACCTAAAGGCTTAGAGATTGTTATAAATAACAGCATTTTTGACACATAATTCAGCTACCAGAGTAACCAAGAAACAATATACGAATTCAACTCATATGATGTAATACTTGTTAGGGTTAACAACCCCACGAGAACCTACTTATGTCGTAAAAAATAGTCATTACATGCCGTAAACTTATGACTATTAATACCCATAAATTACCGCCAATTCAATGAAATCATAAAAAATGAAAAGTATCAGGAGCAGTCGTATATAGTCGCAGTAAAAATCACCTGCGAGCTGATCGCCATATTCTCATGCAGCGCATCTTGACTGCGTTTGCGTCATATCTATAGATTTTATGCCGTAATTTCTTAAGACGCACACGTCACGCAAACCTAAACATCGCGCGCTTGCCGTATTACCCTAATAGAACGTGAGCTACGCGTCTTTTGTATACCAAAAAAACGGTATCGCGCTAAATTTTGACGTGACATAAATGTCAAATGAATTGTCACCTAGGAAGATTAGGTCAAAAATTTCGTACAGCAACACAGCTTTTTTACACGTAGGTGAAGTAGACGTGCAGTTAAAGTAACGGCTACGCGTAGCTTTATTTTACGGCAATACCGACGATTGTTTATGCACATTGCGTATGAGTCAACTGAATGTGTACTCGACTAATGCGTCATAGAATTACGGCGATGGGGCCGCTGCTCCTATAAAAAATATCAGATCGGATTGAAAGTGGTTTTTAGGGAGCAATCCTTGCCATAAATTATTATCTACTATAGACCGACCAAAATTTAAATGCCATCGTCGTCATTTATATTGATATACAAACTAAAACTAAACTATCGTCCGATAGAATATCCGTAGACTGCGTTAGGTCTTTATAATACACAGTGGAGCAATATTCACAATATTACCCTATTTAGTATGCAAAGGACTAGTCTTTAATATAGAATACAAAGGGACATCTCTAGTAATACATTCATAAAAGATGTTTCGGAAATTAAGGAACGTAAAGACAAAGTTTAACAACGCGATAGTGCTCGGAATAATAAAATGGACGTGAATTTACTAGATGAACTGATTCTTGATATTTATATAAAAAACTAGCTGTCCATTCAAACGTTGTTTTGCAATTCACAAAAAAAAAGTTAAAGTTTGATTCTCAGACCTAATGACTACACACAAAATAATTTCAAAAAAATCAGTTCAGCTATTTGAGTGGACATAGGTAACTTACACCGCGACACGACAATTTTCTATAAATGGCAAATGTTGTTTTGCCATTTAAAAAAAACTAAAGGGAACAAAATAAAAATTTAGATAGTAGCCGATTCTCAAACCTACTGAATATGCATATAAAATGTCATAAAAATCGGTCAAGCCGTTTCATAGAAGTATGGTAACTAACATTGTGACACGAGAATTTTATATATTAGACATGCAGCGCTCCGCGGTTTCACCCGCGTAACTCCCGTTTTGAGAAGCTATGTTTTGTAATGACAATTTAGAACAAAGCGTCATGAGGCTACCTGAAGAAAGGAGCGGAGCGGTTTTCACCAATAGAATTGCATAATTGCATAAAAACGCCACACGTGAAGTTCTTGCGAAGCGCTATTGGTGGAAAAGCCTACCAGCTTCTATAATTAAAAATAAATAAATACTGCAGGACATTCCACACATTGGCATCTAGCCCCAAACTAATATATTATGGGTGCTATTCAACGAATATACTACTTATATAAGCACTTTTTTTTTTGTTAATATATTCTTATAATACATATAAATAACCAGACCACAGACAAATATCTAAGCATAAATACGTGTTTGAGGCGGGAATCGAAATCGCAAGCCTGTGTTTGGCAGTCCGGCATGGTAACTATTGTGCCATCTGGGTCATCAAAACGTCTGGTTTCTGTGGATAGGCAGCCTGAAACACGGCCCTATAGTTATCCAACTTGAACTACAAACCCTTAGGGACAATAACAACACAGCTTACAATATTTGGGTCACAAGAGAGATATAAAATCGTTCATTAGGATAAACCTCAAAGTTATCGGATATCTCGCTTTAAGAGGATTTTGAATAATTGATTCCGGCTTTCCGCATTAAACCCGGACAGATAGTCGATTTGTGATTTGAATCTGTTCATTTGTTATTAGATTACATTAATAAGGTCTGATTGATGAGATGGGATATTAATTAAGAGGGATTGAGGCACTTCTTACTTTACCTCACGCAAAAAGGACTCGACTAAAGATGTCTAGTTGCAGATTTTAGGCCGTACAAAAGTTCACGAATGTTTGCATTTATCCGTGCTTTTCAGGGCGCTACAGAGCCTGGGTCATTTATTGATAAGACGGAATAGGCTTGCCCAGAATCTACATCATCCTCTCAATCCGCTTATTTGACAAATTAATTGTCACCTAGGAAGATAAGTCAAAATTTTTGTACGGCAACAGCTTGTTTCACGCGTAGGTGAAGTAGACGTGCAGTTAAAGTAACGGTTACGCGTAGCTTCATTTAACGGCAATACCGATTATTGTTTGCGTGCACGTGACATATGCGTCAACTGGACGTGTACTTGACCAATGCGTCATAAGTTACGGCGATTGGGGGGCTGGTCAGTAGTCAATACGTCTGGAGCCGAGTAAGCCGCGGGTTTCATCAAGATGTTTTACTTTACCGTAAGAGTAATATTTATAAGCGTACATCATTTTCTTGTAAGAAAAACTCATTGATGCACTCTTGGCGGAGATTCGAACCTACGACCTTTAAAATGAACGTCAAGGTAGCACTAGGCTAACACCTCTCGAAAAGTTGTATCCGTGTAGGTAGAAAACCCCCTAAAAGTGTTTGCATAATTTATAAAACACCCTGTGGATTAAAGTTCATCGTTAGGTAGGTAGATAGATATGGTCAGAAGTCAGAATTGCAGACCCACCGTAGAGCTCGAAAACATCTATTATTGGAATGCCAAAACTATTACCTATTAGTGTTTTAAATACTAAAAATAGTTTTGCTTAGAGTTTTGAAGTCCAGCAAGACCTTAGTCTTTCAAGTAAAGTCTTTCAACTCATGAATTTATTAAATAAATATTATTAGAATAAAAAAATCATCATCATCATCAGCCGGTGTCCGTCCACTGCTGGACGTAGGCCTCTTCCAAGATGCGCCAAATGCCTATAAAAGTAATTTTAGTACTCTACGGTGGATTTCTGACTCTGACCGTACCTCGTGTTTAAAAAAAACTTACCTACTTCGGAACACCGTTTCCTTACCTAAATTCCTAACATAGCCGGAAAAGACAAGGATTAATTAACTTTTTTAATTAAAAAAAATTGGCCACTCCATAGAAAAGTAAAATTACAAGACAAAGTAACCTGGAAAAGTTTTTAAAAGAAACATTCTTTACATCGTACAAAATACAAAGCCTTAATTGGTAAAGTATGTTTTTAATCTTGTTGAAGGGTTCCGTATAACTGTTTCTTTTTGTACTTACTTAAAAAAATTAAGAGAATTAAATATTGATTCAATTTAAGTAATTAATCAAATTTATTGATTTGAATCAATATTACACTATCTATAAACATATATTTTTTAACAAATATTTAAATCCTACTAATATTATAAGTGTGAATGTTTGTGTGTGTGTGTGTTTGTTACTCCTTCACGCAAAAACTACTGGACCAATTGCAATGAACTTCGATATGTAGATAGCTGGACGCCTGAATTAACATATAGGCTACTTTTATCCCGATATTCCCTCGGCATCAGCACTTACGCGGGTGAAACCGCGGGGCGCAGCTAGTAACAAATATTTTTTATTTGTTCTTAGTAATGCAAAATCTTATTATGCTGGTAATTGTTTTGGTCATGGTGGTACCTAAAAGAAACCTGGTTTACATAATATTATGAGCATCATTTGTTGAAACAGATAAATCTAGGTAATATTGTGGTACCAAAAATTTAAAGGCGTTCTAAAGATCTAGGTCGTGTCCCACGGAACCCTATCTTCAGACTTTAATTATTACTTCCTTAACTTTTTTAATATTATAACGCTTTCTTCAAATTGTTGGCCTTTTATCTACTTTGAATTAAGAATTCACTCAACGTATTGCTTGGAGTCAGTTTTTGGGAGTATGTTTTATTCAAGCGAATTTTGTAATAACCGAATCGACCTCCGAAAAATATATCTACCTACCTTCTATGGTGTATGTATATCATACTAATATAATAAATTTGAATGTTAGTGTGTTGTAACATGTTTCTTCTTCAAGCTAAAACTACTGGACTGATTGCAATGAAACTCGGTATGAAGATAGCTGGAGACCTGATTAATACATAAGCTTTTTATCCCTGTATTTCCACAGTATTGAAACTTACGAGGGTGAAACCGCGGGTAGTCGTTAGTATACTAATCCTACTAATATTATAAATGTGAAAGTTTGTGTGTGTGTGTATGTTGTAGATAGGTTGAGACCTGGATTAACACATAGGCTACTTTTTATCCCGATATCCCCAAGGGATCGGGACTTACGCGGGTGAAACCGCGGGTGCAGCTAGTATAATATATAAGTTTTTAGAACATAAATTGTTCTTCTTCTTTATTTTCTTTCTTTCTAGCATCTTTTATACACATGAAATACTTTATCCAGAATGACTCAACGCATAGCCTAAACGGCTGATCGTAGAGGCCTGAAACTTGAAACTTCTTTGTATGACGTAGACATCCGATAAGAAAGGATTTCGAAATTCTACCCCTGAGGGGGTAAAGAGGAGCTAAGTTTGTATGGTCATAACGTGATTCCTTGGTTCAATCTACTTCAAAGTTTTGCATAAATGTTGTTTAACCGAATTGATGGAAGACGTGCTTCGTATTTTATTAAGAAAGAAAAAGATATATTTTCTAGTAAGTTATTTTGGGGGTGATTTGCTTCGAAGTTGATATCCTATCTCCTAAGTTATACTCCTAAGTGCTTTTGATTAAAATAACATTTTATTTTAGCTGGTAGCTAATCAATCCGATTTTAAGTCAACAAAAAAATAAAAAAAAAACAAGATAGCATACCTACTTACGAGGCATCGTCCCCGAAAGGCTAAATAGCAGTAGAAGTCCAAACAACCTGATTATTAACGGCTTACCTTATATTTATTCTCAGAATAAAATAAAATAAATAAACCTATCTTTTACTAATACAGTTTCCTAAAACTATAGGTATTATTTTGCTTTTTGTCCATAGAACTCAATCTCTGCCGTATTTTAATCTAATGGTGTATTTCACCCCTCGCTACTCGTTACTAATACAGTTCGCTAAAAGTATAGGTATTATTTTGCTTTTTGTCCATAGAACTCAATCTCTGCCGTATTTTTATCTAATGGTGTATTTCACCCTTCGATACTCGCTAGTATATACCTATCATTTATTTAATTTGTAGAGACGGGTGTAGGAATATCACTTACGAAAGCTTACAGTAGACAAGAAGAAGTTTTCATATAGACTGTATTTTGTCAAGTGCTCAGCAGAGCAGATGCGGCCGGTGCTGAGCAATATGTGAGTGCAAACGTTTTTTTTATCTTTCAGTTTAATAGTGCGCGCTTTATCACTAAAAACAGTAACACATGCAGGGGTAAAAACGTGGGGATACTAATCCATTTTTAAATTGAAAGATCTCTACTTCGATTGGTGTAATATGAAATAACTTTGTTCACGCTTAACGGGTCCTCTACGCTAAGCGGTCCCTCTTATTGTCAAGAACCAATAAGTACTAATAAAAAAAGGGTGGTCTCGCGCCCCCCCCTATGCTCGCTCAGGGGTTGACGTTAGGCGCTGACTTGGTTTCGATTTTTTCAAGAAAAATGCATCCAAATTGCTGTGGGGAGATTTGAACTTGCGACTTGTAAAAAATTACAAGAATTGCTAGTGCTGGCCACTATCCTACTTCCTACTTAATATTATAAATGTGAAAGTTTGTATGTAAGTATGTTTGTTATTCCTTCACGCAAAAACTACGGAACCCATTGCAATGAACCTCGGAATGTTTATAGCTAGAAATCTAGATTACTATATAGGCATATTTTTATCCGATATTTCCACAGGATCTGGACTTACGCGGGTAAAACCGTGGAGCGCAGCTAGTACATAATCAAATAGACGAATGACTTTTTAAACTAATAATAAAACTCACCTGGGGATCATTTTTAAGTCTAACGACGTATTCTATACTAGAATTTGTTGATCTCTTGCTAATGTGTGGGTGTGATAATAAATAGAAATCTTTGAGATTTCCAATCTGAAACAAAGAAAATTACTATTAGAATTTGAAAAACCTATTAGTTTATAAGGTCTTCCATATATGTCAACTACAAGCCCATAGACAAAGTAAAATATAGAATAGAATATTCAATTATAATCATTTGTTTCAGAGTAATATATTTGTAAATAGGTACAAATTAACCTAGTGTTAGTAACTGTCAAATTCATCAAAACATACCATAAATATCAATCCGAAATGTAAAAACAAGAATAGCCTTCATGTCCCGATTTCCGAAAGCCGGCAACCATACAATAGTTTAGGTAGTGGCAGTCAAACCTCAACGCAAAACGCTCAGACAGGACACTGCTTGATCTGCCCTGTATCTTACGCACTAGAGATGCACACTAATACACACCGCTTCTGCATTGTAGAAACAGTCTCAAACATCTCCGATGCACTACAGAAACGTAAGCAGACTCTTCAGTATCTTGAATCCATTATTATATTGAATTCTTGCAATGAAAGCTCGCTTCATGTAATTAGCCTACATGCTGCTCGATAAAAAAAGGATAGTTTTAACTTCAGATGGTGATCATAGCACGTACAGACAACGCCCTCCGATATCTCTACTCAACAATACCAAAAGCAGACGTTGTGGGTACTTTTTGTAATCGAAATGCAATCGGAATGATATTGCAATGTAATTTCAAAATGTTATTTACAAGACTTGGCCTTCTGAAGATTAAAAACAAACCATATTACTAGGCGACTTGGGCACTACAAATAATGATATTTCATGCCATGCAGACGTTACCAACACCACCAGTCACTAAATCATATGTGGAACTCCCTAGCTAAAACATATCGCCTTAATTAACGTCCACGTGTCGCAGAAACAAGATTTCAATTACACGAACCTTTTGTTCGCGAACCACTCACTATTGTCGTCATGTTAATACCCATCTCGGTGCAAAATTTTCATTCATTTGTGGATGTTTAATTAACGTTCCATGAGTTTTCTAATTAATTCTGTAAGTGAAACTGATCGTGTTCTTTTTGTTGAGTTCGCGGGAAGTTATTGTTGAGGAAATTAAGATGCCTTTTATTATTTGAAAAGGTATTTCTATTTCGGGCAAAAAATAAATAAATAATAATAGAATTAAAAGAGATACCATTGGGACATTGTTAATCGACTTCAAAAAAGAGGAGGTTCTCAATTCGTCTCGTCAATTTGTTTTCATACAAATAGTCCTTATTTTATATTTTCTATGCAGAGTGACACCTCTACGCAGAACATAACGTTACACAAGACTGAGCTATTCTGTACTTGGAAGTACAAAATAAATACATATAAATACTGCAGGACATTCCACACATCTAGCCCCAAACTAAGTAACTAGACTTGTATTATGGGTGCTAGACAACGGATATACTACATACTTTTCTTTTGTAAATATATACTTATAATACATAGAAACAACCAGACCACAGACAAATATCTAAGCATAAATACTTGTCTGAGGCGGGAATCGAACCCGCAACCCTGTGTTTGGCAGTCCGGCATGGTGACCATTGTGCCAACTGGGTCGTCAAAATTTTGCGGCAAAAAAATGTCAAAGGGTATCCTTTTGGGTATTTTTTATAATCGACTGCAATCGAAATGATATGTAATTTGAACAATTTTATTTACGAGAATTGGTCTTCTGGTCTACTCCCTGCCTTCCATGGATGCTGACGAAGCGATTGTCATTGGTAAAATGCTTCCGATAAATTTTCGTCACTACATGGTTGCCCTTCACTATCAACTTAACTAGTCATGTACAACAATTGAATTTTGATCGATAATAAAATTAGGGAAATCGTTTTGCACTACTTACCAAGGAGGGAGAGGCGCACTTTGATTAGGCATAAACTTCTACCAAAATGAGCAATTTCAATTAGTGCTAATACATTTTTCCTTAGAAAATTCCAATAGGTGCACTGTCGGCCGGAATTCGAACCCGGAATGAAAAGTCGAGGCTTTGTTTCATTAGTTCGGTAGACCAAACTGTTGCAACTTTTTTGTCCCAGTTTAGTTCGCCAAACTAATGCAATTTTTTGTGTTAATGGTCCGGTTGAAACAGAAAAGAAAGACGATCAAAAAGAAATCACATGACGATCGAAAAAAGAAACAAAAGACGATTGAATAAACAAAAAACAAAAGATGACCGAAACGGAAACAAAAGACGATCGGAAAACTACCCCTAGACCAACACCGCACCCTGCGAGAGCCTTAAGAGGAAAGGCTACCGGGGGCTCTTTCCATACAAACGTAGTCGACTGTTTTCTCCCTGGATAATGACACTAGAGCAAATATTTTTATTGCATAAAACTTATAACTGCCGTGACCATGCCCCTATGTTATTTTTTCTGTTTTTCAAATCTTAATTGCTATGATAATTAGAAAATGAAATAAACCAAAATATAGGCTTAATGGCTAGTGTCATTATTTAGGGAGAAAATAGTCGACTACGTTTGTATGTAGAGTGCGCCGGTACCCTTTCACCTTAAATACACACTTATTTCTGTCAAAATGCTTACTTCTGATTGTATTTGGCTCACCCCTCTCGTGAATGGTATGAGGGTTATCCTACCCTCTTTATCGGCTTACTACGAATAAAGTGTGTAAATAAATAAAGAAAGGAATATCGACGGAGTTTTTCTTAGACCTATATCGCTATCGTAAAGGCATTATACTGAATGTTTTATGAAAAAATAGCAATATGGCTTTGTGTAACTAATAAAGAACAATAAAAATATTTGGCTTTTTTATCTACTCTAGATGATTTTAACAGCGCTACCAACTTTAATCCATGCTGTTTAGAGCCAATACTCTACCTGGGACATTTATTAAAAAGGTTGCCTGGAAGAAATCGCATTCAGCGATAAGACCGCCCATTTATGCAACTTATACTGTCTAGCTATTACTTTACTTTGTGTATATAGTGTTCTGTTTCTTCCTGTGTTGTACGAATAAAGTTATTTATCTATCTATCTTTATTAACTGGGGTAGGCTTACCCACACCCACTCTCTCTCAGCTTAGTAGAGAAGAAGAAAACCGAGAATCAATGAATCGGAAAATCGAGTGTGCTCGACCTGCCTTCGGTTACTACCCTCAACTATATCCAAACACAGGGTTACGGGTTCGTTTCCCGCCTCAGACAAGTATTTATGCTTAGATATTTGTCTGTAGTCTGGTTCTATGTAATATAAGTAGGTACTTACATATTTACAAAAGAAAAGTATTTAAGTATAAAATATCTGTTGTCTAGCACCAATAACACAAGTCTAATTACTTAGCTTGGGGCTAGATGGCGATGTGTGGAATGTCCAGCAATATTTATTATTTTACTAAGAGGAAAGGGTACCGGCTCTCTCTACATACAAATGTAGTCGACTGTTTCCTCCCTGGATAATGACACTAGCACAAATATTTTTGTTGCATAAAACCTATAACTGCCATGACTATGCCCCTATATCTTGTTTTGTTTTATTTTCTAATTAACATAAAACATAAGAGTTGAAAAATAAAAATAAAACATAGAGGCATGTTCATGGTGGTTGTAAGTTTTATGCTAAAAAAATATTATCATTATTCAGGGAGGAGCCCTAGTATCATTATTCAGGGAGGAAACAGTCAACTACGTTTGTAAAGAGAGAGAAAGCCGGTATCCTCTTATTCCTCTTAAAACACGGGAAAATAATTACTATGAATACAAATAGTGTTAGTTTAAAAAGTTTATTATATGAATACAAATCGTGTGAGTTTCAAAAGTTTATTAAAGGAGAAAAAATAAAGAAAAACCTATGTACATTTACGTAAAGCGAAAGGTCGAACATGACTTATCATTATCACCCGTGATAGATTGAAGCATCGTAGAGTGCGTTATATAAATCACTTCGGAACCTTCCCATCCCTACTTCTGTGACACTATCCATCAATTAGTTGTCACTTCCGGTACCATTATCCACTATTTTGTTGTCACTCATTCTTCTATTTTCGTGAGTGCTTGTTTTAAGATTGTATAAAATATTAGCTGTGCTTCACGGTTTCACCCGCGTAAGTCCCGATCCCGTGGGAATATCAAAATGAAAAGTAACCTTCCTCGATGAATGGACTATCTAACACAAAAATATTTTTCAATTCGAACCAGTAGTTTCTGAGATTAGCGCGTTCAGACAAACAAACTTTTTACCTACAGCTACTTTAGGACCAAGAAAAGTATAATTACAATGGCCTAACAAAGAAAAGTTACACATAATATTATGTCTGCACAAAAAAAGCATTTATGGAGGCATGAGATCTAACCTAATATTTACAATTTTTTTTTAATAATGTTTGAAGGCTTAAGATACAATGTATGATAAAAATATGATCATATTTGGAGGTATGAGATCAACTCAAAGAAATCATCTCTCTATAGATGCTAGAGATTTCTTAATTCAATAGCGATATGAAGAATACCTACTGCTTATTATTTAGGGCCTCTACGTGTTGGCTTCAACTCCACGCACACCTTCCAAAGGTCCGGGGCACGATAGCCCCGTGATTTTTTAGAACATTTATTAAAAACTAGCCGTCCCGGCAAAAGTTGCCATATAAAAAAAAGATGTAACGAATATACACAAAAAAATTCATACAAATCGGTTCAGCCGTTTAGGTGGAGTTTGGCAACTAACACCGCACCGCGACACGATTGACATCAATATTTATACGATACTAACGTCACTCAATTGTTTTGCCTTCCCGGAACCTCTCCACTAAAACTTGAACTTTATGATATGGTATTAAAGTTCAAATTGACTTTTAAGTATTATTAAGAATCGTTTGTGTAAGAAATGGGAGTATAGAAAAGTGATGTTTTTAGACTTTTCCAGGATTTTGTTACATTTTTCTCTCCTCAAGAACGGTCCTCGTACTTCAAGGAATATTTTAAAAAATAATTAGCGTAATCGGTTCAGCTGTTCTTGAGATCTTTGCTTAGCAACACCGCGTTTATATTATACTAGCAGCGCTCCGCGGTTTCACCCCCGTAACTCCTGATCCCGTAGGAATTTCGGGATAAAATGTAGCCTATAGCCTTCCTCGATAAATGGACTATCTAACACAAAAAGATTTTTTCAATTCGAACTAGTAGTTCCTGAGATTAGCGCGTTCAAACAAACAAACAAACTCTTCAGCTTTATAATATTAAGTATAGATAAAATTAAATTAAATCTACATTTTTCAGTGAGTAGGGAAAGGTATAGTTTATAAGTCTGGCCAAGTGCGAATTGGACATGCGCACGCAGGATTCTATTACCATATTGTATAGAAGTCCCATTTATTTATTTTTTGTTTTAATTTGTTGTTATAGCGGCAACAGATATACATAATCTGTGAAAATTTCAACGGTCTGATAGCTAGTCAACGGTTCCTGAGATACTTCTAGCCTGGTGACAGATAGACGGACAGACAGTGAAGTCTTAGTTACGAAACGGGTAACGGGACCCTATGGTCTTTGGCCTTTTGGGTATGGAACCCAAAAGGCCAACAATGTCCCGCAAAAAAAAAATCAATATTACAATGTTACTTGGTTATGCCGCGCGTGTTCTGTGACACTATCCATCAATTATCCATTATTTTGGTGTGTGCTTGTTTGTAAATTATATGTATTAAGGCAGTAAGTAATGGATGATAATGGGTAGGTACGAAAATGGATATTACATAATGATTTTTTTAAATTAACTAGCAATGCGGAGTGGAGTGGGCGGGTCATGTCTGTCAAAAAAATCAACAACAACATTCACACACATTTTTTGAGGGTTCCCCAGTGGTAGTACTAAATGAGCAATCTCCTTGTGGTAACAACTAGAAAGCATAAGTTGCACGGCCGTATCCTTGCGATTTCTTCCAAGCAACCTTCGGATAGAAAAGATTGGTTTAGCTTAAATAACTCTAAGTACGTAAAATAAATATAATTTATTTCCACAGAAAACCACTGCCTGGAAAAACAGTTACAACATTCATCAAAAACTTACTTTCGCTTGAAAATAAAAGAATAATTCGAGGGGAATATTAATTTCCGGGGAACGAGTATATCCTCCGCAAACATTTCCCGATAAAAATATATATTTTCTGACATAAATTGTTTGTTATAATCCTGGGATAAGCCCACCGCTATTGTGTGTGTAAAATAAATGAATGATTGTTCGCAATTAATTAAGAATTTGAAACGGATATTTGATTTTACAAATGGCTAACAGTCAATCAGTGGATTGAATAAACAATATTGTTTACAACGCCATCTAGCCTAAATATAGTATACTAGCTGCGCCCCGCGGTTTCACCCGCGTAGGTCCCAATCCCGTGGGAATATCGGGATAAAAAGTAGCCTATGTGTTAAGCCAGGTCTCCAGCTATTTACGTACCGAGTTTCATCGCAATTGGATTTGTAGTGTTTGCTTGAAAGAGTAACAAACATACACACACACACAAACACACACAAACTTTCACATCTATATATATAAAAGAAAGTCGTGTTAGTTACACCATTTATAACTCGGGAACGGCTAAACCGATTTGGCTGAAAATTGGTGGGGAGGTAGCTTACAATCATAAGACGGACATAGGATATTTTTTTCGATATTCCCACAGGATCGGGACTTACGCAGGTGAAACCGCGGGGCGCAGCTAGTTTATAATATTAGTAGGATAGTGACCAGACAAATGATAGAATATGTACAGTGGGCTACATAATTGCAGACCCACCGTAGATATCTAAAATTGCTAGTATTAGAATGTTTTCAACTCAAGTATTAGTTCAAAGATAATACGCCGATGATTTCTTTCGTTTTTTCTTCAAATGTCTTCTGATTTTTTATCGCCTTTGTGTAGTTCAACTTTCTTTTGATTTTTGTTCAATCGTCTTTTGTTTATTTTTTCGATCGTCTTCTGTTTTTTATAGACTTTGTTGTTGTTCGACTACAAGGAATTATTTTCCAGTTCGACAAACCAATTAGACTTAAATATTAAATGATAAGCAAGACCAGTATGTCACATCACTTTGCGGGGAGAAAATGAAAGATAATTTCTAAACAATCTAATATATAAAATTCTCGTGTCAGAATGTTAGTTACAATACTTCTCCGAAACGGCTTGACCGATTTTTATGAAATTTTATATGCATATTTAGTAGGTCTGAGAATCGGCTACTATCTATTTTTTATTTTGTATCCTTTAGTTTTTTTATTGCAAAACAACGTTTTGCAGGGACAGCTAGTATTACTATAGATAGACAATAAATGTTAGTTCAAGTTAGATTTACGTTCGTCCCGATAGGGGTTGGGACTTTGGGATCTTGGGGTCTCGAAGCCTCTTCCTTTTTTTAGGGACCTGTAGTAGTAGTAGAATAGTATTTTGATTGTTTTTTATGTGATTAATTTTCCAATAAAAGCATCAATAATAAGTTTGATAGTTATATGCACAATAAATAAATATTGCAGGACATTCCACACATCGCTATCTAGCCCTAGGCTAAGTAACTAGACTTGTATCATGGGTGCTAGACAACGGATGTACTACTTATATACTTTTGTTGTGTAAATATATATTTATAATATATAGAAAAAACCAGACCACAGACGCATCAGCCAAGTATTTATCTCAGAATAAATACTTGCCTGAGGCGTGAATCGAACCCGCAACCCTGTGTTTGGCAGTCCGGCATGGTGACTATTCTGCCAACTGGGTGGAACTGGGTCGAATTGGTTAGATACAAAGATATTTTATTGCTCATTTGTAGGTTACAAAAGTTCTTATTCTATTAGTGGCTCCGATTACATTTTACCATCTCAGGTATTCAACTTATTTAATCTATTTTTCTATACTAATATTATAAAGAAAAAATATTTGATTGTTTCTTTGCATTGAATCGGCTCCGAAACTACTGAACCGATTTTGATAAAGTCTTAGTATGGGGTTACATTGATTCACTGAGAATGGTATAGGCTACTTTGTATCTGGATATTCCCACGGGATCGAGAGTTACGTGGGTGAAACCGCAGAGCGCTGCTTGTCACAGATGAAGACATCGATATAAACATTTTTGCAAGTTAGGCTAGATTTAGGTTAGAAATGTATTATAATAACTGAAATACATATAATCTTTGTTAAATAAATACAGTTTCAGAACCTGATATGATTTTGTATATTTAATAAATGTATTTACCTACCTATACACTATTGCTGGTAATGAAAAAAAAAATCTTTAAAACATAAGTTATTTTCAGTTTAATTTCGTTCACATAATTATCGAATAAAAATCCTTCGCGGAATTCTTCTTATGGAAATAGAAAATTTCTGTTTTAAAACCCAAGGGATATTGAGTTTCTGACATTAATTTTATTACTGACTAACTTTTACCTGCGACTTCGTCTACGTTAGAATTTCCCAAAATCCTTTCTCAGCGGATGCATTTATTGTAATAGCTATTAGTTTGCCAATATAAGCGAAATCCGTCCATTGATTTCAACTGTGCGTTGATATTCCTATCAGCGGGCCGATCGCTGTATTCTTATGCAGCGCATCTTAACTGCGTTTGCGTCATAACTATAGATTTCATATTGCCGTAATTTCTTAAGACGCACACGTCACGCAAACCTAAACGTCGCGCGCTCGCCGTATTTCCCTAATAGAACGTGAGCTACGCGTCTTTTGTATCGCACAAAAACCATCGCGCTAAATTTTGACGTGACATAAATGTCAAATTCATTGTCACCTGGGAAGATTAGTCAAAAATTTCGTACGGCAAGAGCTTGTTTCACGCGTAGCTTAGGTGAAGTAGACGTGCAGTTAAGTAACAGTTACGCGTAGCTTTATTTTACGGCAATACCGACGATTAGCGCGCATGTTGCGTATGCGTCAACTGAACGTGCACTCGACTAATGCGTCATAAAATTACGGCGATCGGATCGCTGGTCGGTACGGTCAGTAATTTGAGACTTTGAATTTTATCTATATTGATAGATTGCTTTACCCGCGACTATTTGACCTTTGTGATCATTCTTACAAAGATCAAGATTTTTGAAGCTATTTTTTTTTTTGTGACTAAAGCATTAGGTTATTTCAGTGTGCCTTTTGGCATAGAGAAGTTATGCTGAAATTAGAGATATAATATAGCAATAACTCTAATCTAAATATAAATTAACTTGTTAAATCAATTTCAGATTAAAGGGCTTTATTATTATTATTAAATAAGGTATATATTTGAAATGAAGCAATTAAAGTCATACCCATGGATTCGAATTTTAAAGGTACGATGAAGTATCATAGTACGTCATTCTAAAGATCTAGTTCTATTAATATTTGATTACGAAACCTGATAGAACTAAATTGAATAAGCTGTATAGAAATTGACAATGTAATCACTCTGTATTCAGTATGTTGACATTTCTAAGAAGGATTGAATTCTAAGTGTCTACATTCCTAATTCTATTATCATTATTTATGTAAATTAGTATTTATTTAATTTGTCTCTGCTTAATATTTCCAATGACGATAAATTAACATAACATTCTATCTCCTTCCTTAATTATTTTCAGTTCAAAGGTTGTTTGGAAGGGATCGCTTTTAGCGATAGTGCGTAAATTCGTTGCTTATACAACTAATTGATCGTAAGAGATCAATAACCTGATTAAAACTACAAAACCAACTAGTTTTTGCCCGCGAATTCTTTTGCGTAAGGTATGAATTTTACAGGCATTAATATATTCGTCATTTAGTGGCAATCAGTCGGCCAAGACTTTGAATAAATAAAATACATTGATAAAACCTAACCTCAGACAAATATCTAAACAACATTAACGTCATAAATCCATCATAACGTGTAACGTGGTCGATGAAAGGTGGTCAAGACGACCCAGTTGGCACAATGGTCACCATGCCGGACTGCCAAACACAGGGTTGCGGGTTCGATTCCCGCCTCAGACAAGTATTTATGCTGAGATATTTGTCTGTGGTCTGGTTCTTTCTATGTATTATAAGTATATATTTACAAAAAAAAAGTATAAAAGTAGTGTATCCGTTTTCTAGTATCCATAACGCAAGTTTAGTTACTTAGCTTGGGGCTAGATGGCGATGTGTGGAATGTCCTGCATTATTATTTATTATTTTATTATTAGCTCGTGTTTGTTTCAATGTGTTTAATAATAATATCGCTCATCTGGGCTTATGTTATGGTGACGAGTGACGAATAGAGGACTTATATAATAGAAAAATATATATAGGATAAACAAAAAAAGGGAAAAAATAAATCTCAATTTTTCATCGTTTTCACGTAACATTCCGTAAACCGACTTTACAGACTACCATTTAAAAAAAATACATTTTATGTTTGTTCAAATAAACGGATAATAAGACAAATAAAGATATAGATAGATAGATAGATAAACAGATTTATTTGTACAACACACAAAACATTGAAAATAACAAAAATGACGAGAAAGCTTATTAACTACGAAATTGTACAAACAGGCGACCTTATCGCTTAAAGCGATTTCTTCCAGGCAACCTTAGCGAAATGCAAAATTAGAAAATGAGAATAAGATATGCGAAATTTACAAATAAAAAATGTACCATGTATATACCAACATTGCTTACGATGTAATATTATTAAGGCTCCATCGAGACTTCCATATTTTTATGAAGTAAATAAATGAAAGGCTTTATGTTCAGCAAGCGAAGCTCGTACGTTTTTATATGTTGCGAGTATTCTAACGAGCTTACAACCTATCTATAGCCAGTGGCGTAACGTGGGTCTCTGTCGCCCGGGGCGGAGTCATAATTTGCCTTTTTGATGTCATTAAAATAATAATGTTTGTAATTTGCCGCATTTTTGACGTTATGTAAATCATAATTTTATCAATTTGCCGCCCTTTTATCGTTTTAAAAATAATTTTGGTGTTGGTGAGAGAAAACGTAACGCTATTGGAAGAAAATTAATTTGACCGCACAAAATATTTTTTCCCAATTTTGCCGCCCTCCTGATGGTGGCGCCCGGGGCGATCCGCCCTTCCGCCCTCCCTCGCTACGCTACTGCCTATAGCCTACCTAAATAGGCTACGTTGTTGATCCGTAGCGAATACAAAATTCCAATCTCCGAGCGACCCGTCGCTGAGTTACCCACCTTCTAAATTCCCGACAAATGAAGATTAATTTTGAATAAAAATACCGTTAGCAAGTGCTTAGATAATTTCTTTTAATATTTTTTTAGTTTTTAATAATAAACAGACGTTATAAACTTATATCTTAACCGAATTTCTACTTCACCTATTATTAAAATAAATATTTATTATAATTGATGCTTCTTGGTAATAATTATTCTTTCATACTTTCAAATTTCTAAAAATCTTTTCTTATCATCCTACCCCTACTAATATTATATATCTGAAAGTTTGTGTGTGAGATTTTGCATGTCTCTTACTCCACGCAAAAACTGCTGAACAGATTGCATGTAGACAGCTAATAAACCTGGATAACTTGTTATCCGGATATTTCTACGGTATTTACGCGGGTAAAACAGCGGGGCGCAGCTAGTCCTACTTCTTACTAATATTATAAATGTGAAAATGTGTGTGCATGTGTGTGTTTATGTATGTTTGTTACTCCTTCACGCAAACACTACTGGACTGATTGCAATGAAACTCGGTACCTAGATAGCTCGAGACCTGGATTGACACATAAGCTACTTTTTATCCCAATATTCTTACGGGATCAGGACTTACGCGGGTGAAACCGCGAGGCGCAGCTAGTAATATTATAAAAGATAAACCTAGGCCGCTTATTTGTGCAACTTATACTTTCTAGATATTACTTTACTTTGTGTATATAGTGTTCTATGTTCCTTTCTGTGCTGTACAAATAAATTTATTTATCTATCTTTTTTTTTTCAATATTCTTATAGTAATAGTTAGTTTAGTATGATGCATGTTATATAAGTAATTTTTAAATTCAAATATAGGTATATATATACACGGTGTAGCAAGCAAGGTTCACTATTGAATTTGTTTCACAAAAAACGGCTTAATCGTAGACCTGATAGTTTGGCTGTAATTGCGAAGTTCAGGGTGAAATCGGATTTTGTCTAAAATTTCACTAAAACTCAAATAACTTTTGAACTGCTAAATATTGCAGAACATACAGGGGGGTAAAATCGATAGATACTGAGGTCCCCCACTCCCCAGATAATACACCCCCCTTGTTACACCGTGATACACCCCCCTTGTTACACCGTGATACACCCCCCTTGTTACACCGTGATACACCCCCCTTGTTACACCGTGTATAATGATTATGTTCCTTTCAGCTTTCGTAGTAGTTATGGCTATCGATTACTTATTACATAAAACTGTTTATCTATTCAACGCACAGCCATAAACGTTCTAGAAGGAACCCCTGTGCAAAGTTTGATACTCCTAACACTTGTAGTTTCTGAGATTTCGTGATCAGTGAGTGAGTGAGTGAGTAAGGCAGTGATTTTCCTTTTATAATTAGCGAGTTTAGAATAAAAACTATTTGGTAAAAGTTTTTAATAATTATGATCCTGCCCACAACTATTTTATGACGAACACCTATCTGCAACGCATATGGTAAGAGTTCGATTCCCGCCTCAAATAAATAGTATTTGTTTGTGGTCTGGGTATTTTGGATATTTCTTTATATATAAGTAAAAAGAAAGTAAGTATGTACCAAAGAAAAATACTTACTAAAGTATTTTATCCATTAAACTAGTTATGCTAGTTTGGAAGTATGAAAATTTTCTCGAAGTTCCTTGGTTTTGGAGTGATAAAAGGCATTATTCCAAAAATCATTGCAGAGTCATATTTGTAATTTGAATTGAGAAACAATTGAAATGAAATGCCTACATTAACTGAATATTTGTCTATAATTTTTCGACAAAAATATAATCATTTCAACCTATAACAGTTAACTTTAAAATCGAATCAAAATAATCTAAAACTCACTCTTAAAAGGCTGTAAATGTACAACCTACGATTCGTAGATAGACCTACGATTCGTAGCTAACCGCTACGGATGTGAAGTTTTACTACGAAATTGTACTACGAGTGCTACGAGTCTACGACAAAACATGTTGAAATGGGAGTACATAACAGTACCTAAGCTTTAACAGTTAATTTTTCAAATTCTCACCAATATATAAAATGCGAAAGTCTGTCTGTCTGTTACGTTTACACGCCTAAACCGATTAACCACTTTTGATGATTTTTTATAAGGATACGCGTAGATGGGACTTTAGAGAATTTCATAGACTAGATTATACCCGAAAGACTTAGAAGTTTTCCCTTTTGTTTTATCTCAATTTTAGTCTTCCTAGCTAGTCTTGAATATTTTTAAGTAAGTCAAACGATAAATATTTACTAATAATATTTCATTTCATTTATTTGCTTTCATATTGTATAATAGATCTTACAGAGGCATAATAGTCTACATATTAGCCCTGCCGGGCATTGCAATTATGTAGCGACAGACTGGGGTTTTTCTTATAGGGATTCGATAAACAATAGACTCGTCTAGTTAATACATTGTTATTTTGATGTTCAATAATGAGGTAAGTTGGTTGATACGTATTTTATTTACATCATTGCCCATTACTATTTCCTACTAATTATCATCAACTATTCACTGATCATTTTCAAGTTTTAAATTTACTTTCTAAATATATTAAAGGAATCTTCTATATGATGGCTAATTCTTGAAAGTAACATTGTCCAAATAACATTTAAAATATCATTTTGATTGCATTTCGATTACAAAATATACCCTCAAAAACAATTATTTTTTCTTCAAAAACCTGACTTTGAGCGTATTATAAGTACCTACTCCAAGGATATTTTTTGTAATCATAAATGGAATCGGAATGATATTGCAAATATAATTTGAACAATGTAATTTACTAGAATTGGCATTCTATATGTTTAATTTTTCTTTAAAAACCTGACTTTAAACGTATTTTAAGTACTCCAAGGATATTTTTTGTAATCATAATGTAAAAGGAATGATATTGCAAATGTAATTTGAACAATGTTATTTACGAGAATTGGCATTCTATATGTTTAGTTTTTTCTTCAAAAACCTGACTTTGAACGTATTTTAAGTACTCCATGGATATTTTTTGTAATCATAATGGAATCGGAATGATATTGCAAATGTAATTTGAACAATGTTATTTACGAGAATTAGCTTTCTATATGTTTAATGCGGAAACTTACCGTCCCATGATTAACAAAGCCATGCCTATGAGCTAACTCATGGACTGTCTCCGTTCCACCAGGGACATGAACAGCGAACTGATGATGGTACAATGGCACAGCTAAGTCTATTAACACTGTCAGCAGCACCACGAGAACGAACATCACGGTCTGATACCATCACGTTACTTCATTACTTGAACACACGCGATCTGAGCTCTGTACCTGGAGAGGGTCGCGACACGTACGACCAGAACCAGGTCTCCGCGACGACTGAAAGCTGTACACTGAGCTCTCTGTCTTTTATAGTTTAATGCGCATGCGTGTACTTTCCCGCCTTTTCTTCTACTACCTAAGCTTGGTAGGTATTTAGGTACGTGTGCGACAATTGAGTTTAATAACTTAATTGGTTATTGCGTTTTTTGTTTTGTAAGTTAATCGAATCAAAAAGGCAAAGATCAACTAGAAATGGTTCTTATTTACTTTACGATGACGTACTAAGTTAGATTTTAGGGTTCCATACCCAAAGGGTAAAAACGGGACCCTTTTACTAAGACTCCACTGTCCGTCCGTCTGTCTATCTGTCAGTATTGCTGTTACCAGGCTGTATCTCATGAACCGTGAAAGCTCGGCAGTTAAAATGTTTACAGATGATGTATTACTGTTACCGCTATAACAACAATTAAGAGGAAAGGGCACCGACGCTCTCTCCATACAAATGAAATCGACTGTTTTCTCCCTGGATAATGATACTAGCACAAATTTTGTTGCGAAAAACTTATGACTACTATGACCCTATGTCTTTATTTTTATTTTTTAAATTTTTATTTCTATGATAATTAGAAAATGAAAAAAACCATGACATAAGGGCATAGTCATGGCAGTTATAGGTTTTATGCAACAAAAACATTTGTGCTTTGTGCTAGTGTCATTATCCAGGGAGGAAACAGTCGACTACGTTTGTAAGAACACAGCGCCGGTACCCTTTCCTCTTAAAACAGAATATAATGGTGCGGAACCCTTCGTGCACGATTCCGACTCGCACTTGGCCTGTTTTATACGTTCCACCTTGTAGCACATGATTAAAGAAACTCACTTGTAGTTTGAATACTCGACTTTAGATGATTTTGTTGCGGTTATACTTATTTTTTTTTTAAAAATTAAGTGAGTTTTGCCCAGCACTTACAGCACCCTCTCAACTAATTGTAAATGATATACTTACAAAGTATTGAGCAATCTTATTATGAGTTATTCTATTTTTAACCCCCGACGCAAAAACGACGGTATGTTATGTTACGTATGGTTTCATAAGTGTAGGTAGTTTTTACATCAAAAAGCATATAAAGAAGTATTTTTTATGTATCTACATTCCAGCATAATGAAGTTTATTTTAGTTATTTATATTAGTTTTTGGAATATTTTCTATACTAATATAGGTATCTTTTCTTATCTTAATATTGTAAGTAGGTACTTACAATAGGTGTACTTACAATATTATTACGAGGAAAGATTTTTTGTTTGTAACAAAAAGGCTCAGCATTTAAATATTTTTTTATGTGTCTCCAGTTATTAATAAGTTAACTCTAGTATTTAGAACAATATCTATACTAATATACTAACAATATTAAAAGGATTTTTTTGTTTGTAATGAATATGTTCCGAAACTAATGAACCGATTTTAATCTAACTTGGTATGAGGATACATTGATTCATTGGAAATAACATTGGTTAGGGGCGTGAACGAGTCGCGTATGCTGCTAGTTTTTGAAAAAAAAAATAATTTCTTTAGTGTCATTATCCAGGGAGGAAACAGTCGACTACGTTTGTATGGAGTGAGCGCCGCTGGTACCCTTTTCTTTTAATCGCGTTTTTTTTAATGAAAAAAATTGTATTTTTTTATTAAATAATTAATATGTCTATCTGATTTATTCTAGGATTATTATGTCCTTATATACTACCTTAAAGCTAGTAGTCATTACGTATCATGTCTACCATATTATCTTGTTTAAAATTTAATAATAATAATAATAATCTCTCCACTCACGTTCCTGTTGCCCCCTTGCTGTAATTTACTCGGCTTATTAGGGTGGCCCAGTCTGAGAGTTGGCGAGTCTCCGCCTGCCATTTTTACGTGTTTATTGAACATTGTTACGGCAGGTGCCATAGTATCCATAGTTCTCCAGTATCTAGTCCACTACCATCCCATCACAATAGCTCAAGTAGTTTTGTCCTGTAGATTATCAATAGTTTTATCCAAACCGGAGGTTGTCCTTGGTTGCACTTTATAGTGTAGACAGGGATAATCGCCGGTTTAGAATCCACCCCATTGTTTGCTATTAAACTTGTTATTGTAAAGGGCCTCTACGTGTTGGCTTCGGCTCCACGCATGCCTTCCAAAGGTCCGGGGCTCCATAGCCCCGTGATACAGGACGTATAACAGACAATAATAATCTAGCGGTTCTTCCATATTTGGTCTATTTTTGATAAGAATAAATTTAAATGGTTATTTATAAATGAATCATATTACTGTAATTCAATATTTTATTGTTTACTTTAATTATAGGTATTCAATCATCGTGAGTGGTATTGTAGGTACAGTCATTCCTCTATGATACAGTCACAATACCAATTAGCTGAAACCCACGTGACCCAGAGCTCGAGCATTTCTGTAAAAAAATACAGGGTTATTGGTAATTATACTGGCAAGCCGTTGAGGCCTACTTCTGTGCACCTAAACAAATAACTTTTGTTCTACGAATTTTGCAAATTCAAACATTTTTTTTAATAGGTTAGGTTTACCTGAAAATCAGCTGCTCCATACACGGAGAGGTCATTAACCGTAAACTTATTTTTTAAGTATTATCTACTGTCTGAATGACCTTTGTTTCAAAAAATCTGCTATTTTTCGAATTTACATATACTCAAAAATTTCTTTTTTTTTTTCGCATATCCAAAAGCCATAGAACAAAAGTTGATTGTTAAGGTGCACAGTATTAGCCCTCAACGGCTTGCTAGTATAATTACTAATAACCCTGTATAGTATTTACCTATTTTGTTATTTTTTTATGTTTTATATTGTTTGTACGTAAAGACGTGTGGTCGCACTAGTTGGCTATTGTCTCGTACTCGAAAAGTAATCCTCAGGAGATTGATTATCTTCCATTTTTTTTCTCTAATTTCGATGAATTTAAGAGGATAAAAAGTTCCATAACATCAGCATTGTCTAAACCATATATTATTTGCAAGAGATTTTATCTCTTGACCCTCCAACAAAGAGATTCAACAAAAGTATAGAATAGAAAAAACACCTTTTCCATAACAACATTTTGGCCCCGATATTTAACAGATTATGTACACATAACATAAACAGATAAAACCAAAAAAAAATAAAAAAATTGGGGCTTAAAAAATTAAGGGTTCCGTACAGGAACGACATGGTACGGAACCCTTCGTGAGCGAGACCGACTCGCACTTGGCCGGTTTTTTTCTATGCCCAGATGTTAAACATCAGCTCTACACGCATCGACTGCCCATTCTTAAAGATTTAATGGGAATTTTGGGTATCCTGATTCAGGATTTACGAGGCTTTATCTTGACAAATTAGTGCTGACGTAATCGTAGGAGACAATTATCGATGTGACCTCTTTGCGTTTTTGTTTACTTTAGGTTTTAATGGTTTTTCAGAGCATTTGTAACATGTTTGTAACTATCCAAGAAGCTTTTGAACACAACCCCCCTTATTCTAAAACAAGGTTTGAGGGTAGTCTGAGATGTGAATTTAAACCTTAATCTTAAAATCTGTGTCTAAATCTAAGGTTTAAATCCACATTTAGGACTATCCTTAAACCTGGTTTTGGAATAAGGGGGAACAGCTATAGTAACTTAAAATTCCGCGGTGCACTTAGAGACCGATATCTTTCGATCGATGGACATTAGCGGCGAATAAATAATAATTTCACACCAAAACGTCTCGGAAACGGGATATTTTACCAAACGTGATGTCCTATGATTTTCCAACAGTGCGTGGTGCACTTTTGCAGATACTTAGCCCCCTGTTATTTTTGTGCAAGTCTCAAGCCAGGTCAACACCAACTACAAGCCGTTAGTACCTATAAACATAACAATTTAAATAATTTTGTAAGAACCTCAAGCTATCTTTGAACATAGATAGACATTATTTAGTTACTGCGATAAACAGACTTCGAAATATCGAAAGTGCGACTGTTCTCAATCGTGCATTATCAAAACTTCGAAGTAGATTCATACAATAAAAATAGCTTCCGAAATTCATGTTGAATTCGCGAAATATTCGTTAAAATTGTATATTTTGAATGACTAAAGTTAAAGACTTTTTAACTTTAGTCAGAAAGAAATGTTTTTTTTTTACATTTGATATTTAAAAATACATCTCATGTCGCTGATGTAGCGCTTAAGCCCATTTTTAAAATAACCAAAGTTCTAGAGTTAGAGAGGTGTGGAATAGAGCAACGCCCATTCTCAACTTAGAAATCAAACCACTTGCATAACATAAGGTCCCTCTAGTCGCCAGTTCATCCAACAGACTTCGACAAAGTTACAGTTTGCAAAACAAATACTATTTGAATACCGTAGCACTTTGAATTGAATACTGATTTAGGTACTCTAAGTTGAGGTTATGTCTATGTACTTTGGGTAAAGTTTTTGACTTCAGAGTTTGAACTTTTTTCTAAATATACTTAAGTCAAAAATATGTTCATTATAAAGGCAAAGTCAATTTTTTTATTCATTTGAACGCATAAGTACATTTTGTACAAAGATCACATAGAAACGTCTTTAAAAACTAAGTTAGGATGTTTGAATCAGAAGAAGGCACAAGAAACTCATGGAGTTTTTTTTAAATATTTTCTTCTCAGTTTTTCAGACTTCAGTTTTTTTTGATGTGATCACGCTCACTAAAGTCAATATTACAAATATTTGAATATATGATTTGATTATTATACGAGTAAGTCAAAGTCAAAATTCACCAAGAAGCCATCAGGCAGTTTTGTAATAAGCCTCACTGATGCACCACGTCCAGGGCAGTTCCAACGTTCTCCTCTACCTAATAAGTGCATCGCTTGGATTGCCCGGCAGTGTGAAACTGGATTGCAGTACACATGCAATCTAGAGTAGCGCTATTTATAAATAAATTTTGAGCCAAATAATTTACTGTCCTGTTTAAGTTTTGTTTTGGGTTTCTATGTTTTACTAACTGCTAGTTGATAAGTCATACTAACAATACTAATGGATGCAAAAGTCTGAAATTGCATGCATTTGGACACACTAATTAATCACATTCATGTAAGAAATGAGAAGGCTTACAGCTAAGCGACGCTCGCTGATCGTTTACGGTCGTGCGGGTTAAGCGACGCCTGGCACGGTCAATTAGTAATGTGACAAAAGTTTGTTTTCGTGAGCCCCCCCCCGTGCTCCGGAAGGCACGTTAAGCCGTTGGTCCCGGTTGCGGCCTCTAGTAGCAGTCGTTAGGTCAAGTTAGAAGCCTTAGAGCGATTTGAAAACTCTAACAATAGGTGAGCCACACCACTATACGAGAAGAAGATGTACTCGTAAGAAATCAGATTCCGCATCAGGAGCAACAGATGCGCACAAAACATACGTGCTCTAGTTCAAATGGTATTTAACTCGTCAGTTACCATTGGTCGACACTGACACAATGTCGTGATTGTTCGCGTCACTTTATCTTGCTTAAGGTAAAGGGTACCGGCGCTCTCTTCATACAAACGTAGTCGACTGTTATCTCCCTGGATAATGACACTAGAGCAATAGAGCAATAATTGTTTCATAAAACTTATAACTGCCATGACCATGCCCCTATGTATTGTATTTTTAAATTTTTTTGTTTATTAAATCTTAATTTCTATGATAATCGATCATGGCAGTTATAGGTTTTATTTAACAAAAATATTTGTGCTAGTGTCGTTATTTAGGAAGGAAACAGTCGACTACGTTTGTATGGAAAGAGCGCCGGGGTACCGGCACCTTAAGCTAGCATTTAAGCGATCGCAATTGTTCATTATCTGTCGTCTTGTAATAGAGATTATAGACTATCATTTATTAGTAACGTGCTAATTACAGAACATTGAGAATTTGCTGTTTTGCTCGATGTTTTCTTAAAATACATTGATCTATATTACTAGCGTATAGACGAGCACTGTAGAACAAAAATTGTGCCCCAATTCATGATAGCGAGTGCCGCGGGTTGAACGTACTATGAACTGACCAAGCTGAAGTACTGAAACATTAGATGTCATCTAACCAAACTATTAAAAACATGCAGCGCTCAAGTAGCGCTAGTGCATTTTACACACAGAGTATTTTCTCGCGACCCAAACGTCGTAAACGCCAAAGATTTCGCATCGTTAACGCGTTTTGTTCAACGTTTAATTGTTCAATTGGCGCAAACTTTTATAATAACCTGTCGCGTATATACGCTAGTAATAGTAAGTCAATGTTAAAATATGAAAATGTTGAACATTTTTTTGTATTGTACCATTCGTAAGAACGTTATATTGAAAAGCTCGAGGAAATGCTCTGATCTATATTTACCTTAAGGTGCGTCTATTCGGGGGTAATCTATAATATGCTAACAACATAACAAATCCAAAACCAGAAGAAACACATAAAACAAAAGTCTGCCGGTGACGATGGAATCTGCAAAGTTCCCGAAACGTCAGGTTTAAACAAAAATAAAAACGTGAATATATCCGTTGAAATATAATTATAATTATGAGTTCAAATCGCGAACCTTAGAAAATACTACATAAAATAATAAAATAAAATGTCTCTAACATAAATTAGAGTTGTGAAGAAATGTCGTAATGTCCATTGCGAGGAATTTTATGACCTCTCATAATAATGAAGAACGTCACTATTGAATTCTTCATGTAAAATTATTATGGACCGGTCTCTATGACTGCCCATTATCTTAATACAATTATATTTAAATCGCATTTAACATAGTAAACTATATCACTAAATATGTATTCAAGGTTTATGTTGATTATATAAAAAAGCGGTTGAGGGCTACTTCTGTGCACCGCACAATCAACTTTTGTTCTACGACTTTTGGAATTTTTTGAGGTTAATCGAATAAATTTCATCATCATCATATCAGCCCATACACGTCCACTGCTGGACATAGGCCTCTCCCATACGACGCTACAGACATCGGTCCTGAGCCGCCTCCATCCACCGATTACCCGCGACCGCCACAATGTCGTCGGTCCACCGGGCAGCTGGTCTCCCAACACTCCGCTTCGCGTCGCATCGCGGTCGTCACTCGAGAACCTTTACTCCCCAGCGGTTGTTCTGCGAGCTTTATGACCTGCCCATTGCTACTTCAGCTTACCAATCCTGGGAGCTATGTCGGTGACTTTGGTTCTTTTACGGATTTCCGTATAAATTTAATTCGAGTAAAAATAAGTTAAATAAATATTAGCAAATAGTAGCAAATAGATAGTAAATATTGACCATAGTTCGGTGCGAATATTTTGAGTGGTCTGGCCATCCTGACGATCACATATTTCTAATATTCTATTAGGTTCAGAAGGTAGGTAAGTATCTCCTTCGGTGTGCTCTTATAGATAAAGAATGCCCACCTCTAATGTCACTTAAAATGAACAATAACATCATCTGCGAATAAATTTATTCAAATATAAAACTCAGCAGATATCTTTCGGTAATGACTGCTATTCAAGCTAACAATACAATCTGAAGATCCATGCCCTATTCAAGCCGTAGGTGCCTTATTCACCAGGATTTCTTAGAGCAAAATGAACGTATCTCCTATAACAATTCATTATAATGCTATTCAGATAATTCTATTATACAGGGCCCATTATAGTCTCATTTACTTTGGGATAGTAGGGTTAACAATCCACTGAGTAAAGATTCAATTAAATTTCAATTGTTATCTGAATTACGAGTGATTTGCTGATGGGTTCTGCTTAGATTTTATATGTAGTAGGTGCGTAATTGTGTTTGCTGATTATACGAGTCGTTACTCTAAACAAACTAGACAAATACAAATTAGATTAATCTTATATCTTTAAATGAGCAATTCTTGTATATATATATATATATATATAATTGGAATCTCGGAATCGGCTCCAACGATTTTCATGAAATTTGGTATATAGGGGGTTTCGGGGGCGATAAATCGATCTAGCTAGGAATAATTTTTAGAAAATCTCATTTTATTCGTGTTTTATCGAAACTTACTTTTATCTGAAAAATATGACTCTTCCTGACATCTATTGGCGAACTACTAATACTATTTTTTGCAATAAAGCAATAAAGTTATTTCAGCAGATGGCGTTGTTAAGTGTTTGCTTTGAGGTTAGACTAAGTAAAAAAAAATACCGGTCATCCAGGTACTAAAGATTATATTAGGACGTTATTTCATACAAAACATGCGCAGAACACAAACGTTATACTTCAGTAGTCTTTGTGTGAAGGACTTACTAACATACAAACACACACACCCAACATACACAAACTTTCACATTTATAATATTCATTCTAGTAGAATAGCAAAAAAATGCTGAAACGAGTTGTGTCCTTGTTGCATCCCCACAATTTTGACATAAATTAAAACATTATTGCAGCAACAATCGATTTTTCAGATATGTTATCTTGAAATAATCTGTTTTGTGTGCTAAAATAAAAAAAACATTTTTATTTAAATCTGCTGTGTTAAATAAAATCGAAATCACTATTACATTTTCCTCCAATTGATTCAAATCTAAAAGTAAAACGCAACTTCTTGATTTTACATTTTGAATTCTGTACTAATTGAATCCAGCCCTCGGGTGAGATAACTCTCACTGTTATCACGAATCTGCGACTGCTATGACTGCTTAGGGAGCCAGTTGTTACTCTAAACGACGATATATGTACGATGGGGGACGAAAAAAGCTATTATTTCGCGTGAATACTGCATTCAAATCGGTTGATTCGTTTCGAGTTGCGAAACCACGTACATAGACAAACAATCAGGCAAACTTTTGCTATCTTATTAGAAAACGAGGTTTAAGAATAGTCTGAGATGTAGATTTAAACTATAGATTTAGACACAGTTTTAATTAAGGGATAGTGTTTAGACTATTATTCACGAGTAAATCTGTGTCTAAATCTAAGGTCCACATTTTGGACTATTCTTAAACCTCGTTTTGGAATGAGGGGGTTGGTGTTTTGGTGTCGAAATTATAACACACTCCTAAGTTAAATACAAGTGACTTCAAGACTTCCTATTATACAAGTACTTAGATTCGGTATTCAATGCAAAACGATAGTTATATTGTCGAATTTATAACACACTTATTAAGTCTCTTGTATTTCGAAAGTTAAAAGGTTAGGAGTTAGGGTTACTGTTCACGGACGCGTAGCTTCTTAGATGGTTCAAAATACGGCAAACAGCTTGAGCATCTCATGTCTCGAGGCCTAGGCCTAGGAACCCTGCCAACGCGTAAGTTTTCAATCATTTGTGACAATGTCGTCGAACGACGAAAACGTTAATTTGGCATATTACTATACATTTGAAGTAGCCGAAGACAAATTTACGTTATAGCAAATTTTAACCAGCCCGATTCATCCATTGGTTCGAGCTGTGCTATCAGTCAGCCAGAATTTATATTTTATAGATAAGATCAAGTTTCAAATGGTTTGTGGTGATTAAAAAAGCTGTCGAAAGCTTTTTCTTTCAAGAAACAAAAGTTAAATGTTTGAATTTATGTGCCCGTTTTTACGTTCCAATAAAGACTTTTAGTGCGAAACATCGTCGTTAATCAAGGACTAATAAAATGGGACAAGTCTACAAAAATGTGGATGTTTAGATACTAAGGGGAGACAGAGACTACTGACTTTATAGTCGGTTGACTGACGTATATGACTATAGCGACGAATTGAGAACCCCTCCTTTTTGAAGTCGGTTAACAAAGTCGGTTTACAGACAAATATTTTACGTGACAACATCATAAGAACTCTTTTGTCTTGTTGACATAACAATTTTACATACTTCAATACGTTGCCATGGTTACTTGTTAATAACGTTTCTATGCACGTAAATTCGATTTATAAAACGTTATCACGTCAAAAGAAATAAATATGAAAAAAGGTGCTGTGGATGAACACAACTCATAATCTACATTTTCAAAACCCTGTAATCCCTCTTAGAAACTTGAAAGTACCCTGGACCTTAGTCTCCTTCTTCTTCTCGTATAGTGGTGTGGCTCACCTATTGTTAGAGTTTATAGATCGCCTTAAGGCCTCTAACTTGACCTAATAACTGCTTCTAGAGGTAGCAACCGGGACCAACGGCTTAACGTGCCTTCCGAAGCACGGAGGGGCTCACGAATACACATTTTTGCCACACTACTAATTGGCCACCCAACGAAGTAAAGACAGCGCCAGGCGTCGCTTTACCCGCACGACCATAAACGATCAGCGAGCGTCGCTTAGCTGTGAGCCTCCTCAACCTTAGTAAAAAAATTAGAAGAAATAAAAAAAACGTGTTATTGACACGAGTCACAATGTCGTTAAAATTAATAGGTAACAGTTTTGAGTTAAATAATTCTTTTATTTCATGCATTTTTTTTTGTAATATCGTTAGGGTACCAGTGTTTTTGATACACACTGTATAATTATGTCCCTTTGATTCTTTTTCAATCCGTAAAATTATTATCAAAATCGGTCCAGTAATTCTACATTGATTTGATTCATTTTTATTTATGGGTAATAGAAAGTTAAACTCAATAAAAAATACGTGGATATTATTAGAAGTTTTTAAGTCTGCATAACTTTATTAATAAGAGAGGCAGCTAAATGGAGAAGTTATAATATATTTACATTTTTATTATCAATATAAAAACCCACATTTTTGATAATAATATTAGGAATCCCCGCGATAGTATTGCCAGAGTTAATAATTTATGTCATTTAGCAGTAGCAATAATATCAAAAGATGCATTTTAATATAGGTACTTCACAGTATCACAGTTGAATTTAAACGTAAGGATAGCAAATTAGTCACTGTTTTTAATTTAAGTTAAAAAGTAACATTTTTGAAGTAAAAGTCAATTTTATTGGGTTGGAATCATTCGCATCAAATTGAATCGTTTTAAAAACTAAGTATGTAACGCCGCCTCCAAAAAGACATAAACAAATAAGATTTTGCAAATTGTCAAACAAAATAAAGTTGATTATTTAGCACCATGTCCTAGATAGGCAATTGAGACACTAGTTTATGCAGCTATCTATCATGTGCAGAAAAAAAATCTGGGAACAAACTAATTATATAGGTACTTTAAATTATAGCGGGATAGTGAAAATAAACGAGTAACTTCATTGCCTTCAATCAGAGATATTAATTATATTTTAAATGCACCGCCAACATTCGCTAGTCAGTCAGTCAGAGGAAACCTAGAAGAAGTGTTTAATTTTCATTAATTATTAATATAAAAACAAATAAACGTGTGTATGGGAATGTCTGTGTGTGTGGGGTTATTAATGATACAAACCATAAATGCACATAAAACGCAGGCAATTCATACACTTTATTCTGTAACCGATTTGTTATTTTCTTCATAACAATTTATTAAATTATATCGAAAAAATACTTATTCTAAATTCACATTGTTTAGCTTTTAAATTTTTTTTTTATATTTATACCTATATCTATCAAGAGTTAATTTTCAAATGAGAAGTGAAAGTACTTCATAGTAGGTACTTAATTTTTAAAAGTAAATAAGTTTTAATTCCTCTATTTTTACCTGACTACATTTTTCTGAATTATAAACAAACAGAAGTTAATTTTATTTTAAATTAAAAGAATAAATTAATAATTAGTTGTAAGCATTCTGATTCCAATATTAAAAAGGTGTCTATACTAATTACATGTGACTGCATAAGCACAGTTATCTAGATGAACATAAAATATATATTAATTAAAACATTATTAAAAAAACTTCATTTTTCAAACAATTCATTTCAAATAACACATCATTTAATGTTATTTTAAATGTACAATTCTTTTGTAAAACTTTTTTGTCATCAGTACTTATAAACTTATCAACTTTGTCATTGTTTGATGGCATTACGCTTTGAATTAGTCTGAGGACTCTGACGTGATACAATATTTTGTTGAAAAAGTGTGTACTGGGCAAAATAATTAATAAATTATTGGGAAAAACCAGTAATAATTCTGTTCATTGACAATGCATTTTAAAATGCAAATGATATGTAAGTATTATTTTTTATTCTAATTTTTAACCGACTTCAAAAATAGAAGGTTCGCTATTCGGTTGCAAATATTTATTTATGGTTATTTTAGTCTATCTTTCTTGTTTATGAACCGATTTCGATGATTCTTTTTTGTTGGGAAGTGAAAATTTGGTCTAACGAAAATATTTGTAGATAGTGAAAGTGCAAAAAATTGCTCATTTTGAAATGTTTACCAGCAAAATACACTCTTAAACTAATATCAATCAATGATAGTTTAGAAAAGAAAAAAGTACATAAGTATACATTTAAAAACCGACTTCAAAAATAAAAGGTAAAATAAGACGCGCCTTAAGGTGCAAGTGTACCTGTGCTCTCTCCATACAAACGAAGTCGACTGTTTCCTCCCTGGATAATGACACTAGATCAAATATTTTTGTTGCTTAAAACCTATAACAGCCATGACTCTGCCCCTATGTCTTGTTTTTTTAACCCCCGACGCAAAAAAACGAAGGTGTGTTATAAGTTTGACGTTTCTCTCTCTCTCTCTCTGTGTGTCTGTGGCATCGTAGCTAATTCATTTTCTAACTACCATACAAATTTAGATTAAAAAATAAACATAGGTCATGGCAGTTATAAGTTTTATGCAACAAAAATATTTGCTCTATTGTCATTATCCAGGGAGGAAACAATCGACTACGTTTGTATGGAGAGAGTCCCCCTGTACCCTTTCCTCTAATCTGAAATCAGGCACCCAAACTACACACAGGAAAACTTGTAAGTAACGTAAATCTGCCTGACTTCAGTTTACTAAAGGTGCAGTTGTTTTATACTTTGTTTTTTTTTAAAGTCGGTTTTAAAATTTCTGTTTTAATATAGTTAAAAATTATTCAGTTGCCAGAAGTGACTTTTATTAAAACTTTAGGTATACTTTCTGACTTTATTCAAACATTTCATTTTGTTTGTTTCAGGTATTATTTTGAAAATAATTTTATTAAATTTGGTCCTGGTATCCTCAAAATGTTGGCTCGAAGACCTCCCAAAAGACGGCAGTAAATGTGTAGCTAAATTATCGTGTTCGGGTGAGGTAACATTTGATAGGGATAATTGGCTTTGTATAATACATACCTCAAGAGTGTACGACAACTATAATTATCGTTGGAAGACAAGAATCGATTATGATAGTGACTATGACCTTATTGTCCACATTACTGATCCTCCCATTGGTTTACATTTAGACAATCTCAATAATCATATTACTAAATTTTCTGTTACGAATTCATCGTTACTCATTATCCCTGATGAATGGTTTACTATGGAATCGGTCAAAGAGATTGAGATATTTAACAATATTATAGAAGAAACGTTTATTAACACTTTTTCTGGCGAAAAGGTTCCTAATTTAGAAACACTTAATTTGAGAAACAACAGCATATCCAAAATAGAGATAGGTGAAAAAGTCGTTGTAGACGCTCGTTCGAGCTTGAAAATGTTAGATTTAAGTATCAATCGAATTGAAGAAATTCCAAATAACTGTTTTGTATTTTTTCCACAACTAAAAAATTTAAATTTGTCTCACAATTTTATTGAATCTTTTAATATTTTAAACTTTGAAGGCTTATTACAATTGACAACGCTTGATATTTCTCATAATTATTTATATTCTTTAGGTAATAGTTTTGCTAAATTTATTAATTTGAAATCTTTGTATTTAGAAAATAACAAAATTACTAAAATTTTAGATTTCAATTTAATCGCTTTAGTTGATGTAGAACTAATAAATTTGTCTTCAAACTGCATAGAATCAATAGAAAATAACTCGTTTAGAAGTCTTAACAAATTGCAATACTTAAATTTAAATGACAATAAAATAAATATAGTCTCCAAAAGGCTATTACTTAATAATACCAATTTAAATACACTTTATATATCTGACAATAATATTGATACAATTGAAAGTAATGCATTTGATGGCAAAAATATTACAAAATTCAAATTTGAACACAATGCTCTCAAAGGACATATTGAAAATGGAACATTTAAAGGCGTATACACAGATGTATTAAATTTAAGTAGAGGTAATATTACCGCAGTGGATGATGAAGCTTTCGGCTACATGTGTGATACTTTAAACGAGTTAAATTTTACCGACAACAAAATAACTTACATTTCATACAACGCATTTTCTTGCCTAGAATCATTAAAAAGTATTGACGTATCAAATAATCATCTTAGTGAGGTAAATTTTAACATGAGCAGTTTCAAAAGCTTATCAAAATTATATTTGAGAAATAATAGTATTGAAATTATTAAAATTAAATCATTCAAAAATGTGACAGCTTTGAAAAATCTTGACTTATCTTGTAATAATATTAAAAGAATTGAATCACGATCGTTTTCTGACCTGTCGTTTTTGGAGTCTCTGTTATTATCACATAATGTAATGAATAATTTGGAAAATAGCACTTTTGATGGATTATTATCAATGCAGAGTCTTGATATGACACATACGAGAATATCTTCTTTCAAAAACAAATCTTTTTCAGGATTAGAATCTCTAACGAGACTTAATTCATCCCATGGACAACTAAGTCTCATTCAATATGATGCCTTTTCTAACACTGGCTCAATAAAATTTTTAGATTTGTCTCATAACTTGCTAGATGTATTTTATGTCAATAATTCTGCCATTGCTAAACTAGAAGAATTGTATCTAAATAACAATGATATTAAATACATTAATCAAACAACATTTTCTGATCTCAGTTCGTTGCAATTGTTATCGCTGTCCAATAACAATATCTTGAGTTTAGAATCAAACTCGTTTGCATATTTAAAGGCGCTTAGACGTTTATTTATGTCATCGAATTTAGAAATGGACGTGTTAGGCAAACCATTTAGCGAAAATCAATCTTTGAACGAATTGTCATTGGACAACGTAAAAGCGAGATTTACTTTTGAAAAATGGAATATTTATACAGAGCAGTTAAATTTACAATCGTGTCGAATAAAGGATATCAATAATTTGTTTGTATTTGATGTCAAAGGTGTTAAAATCCTCAATCTTAGAGAAAATGAGATATCTTCCATTGATAAATCTTCATTTAAAGAAATGAATTCACTAGTTGCCTTAGATTTGAGTATGAATAAAATATCTTATTTACAGCCTGGGTCTTTTTTACGCACTACTCGGTTGTCAATATTAGATATGTCAAACAATATTATTGAAACGTTACATTTTGGTGATTTTGATGGATTAACTTTAAGATCATTAAACTTATCAAACAATGCTATTCAAATAATCGATGCAAAATTGTTTGACAGTGTTGAAACTTTATATCTTGATAACAATGTTATTATGAACATTAATTTTGAAGAATTCCTTGAATCAAATATATCAAAGCTAAGTATAGGAGGAAACAGGATTTCTTGTAAAACACTCGTCAATTTAAAACTATCAAATTTTTCTGAAAAGTATGACTCCGTTGTTACAACGCAATATCTTGATTATCATTCGGAAAACTTTAATGGAATAACATGTGAAAGTGTTTCCAACGATTCTAAACTTCCATTATTAAATAACACAAATTTTAATATTAAACCATTCTTTGACAAATTGACAAGTTCTATTGAAAAGCTTCGATCGTCTATTGATGATAGCAAAATGATCAACGACAAACAGAAAGAAAATCCTAAATCTGACAAAGAACTTATTGACTTAATAAACAAATTAAGCGAATACATCAACTCTTCAAAAGAGTACATTATTTCTTCAAATGAATACATTAACGCTTCAAAAGTGACACAAAAAGTATTTCAAGATTATATAAACAAAACAGAATATTATACAAATAATATATCCAGACAAGATTTTAAAAATCTTGAAGAACATTTGACAAATACTACGTCAAAAATAAATAAGTTTTTAATAAATCATACAAATAATGCAATAGATTTGAAGAATAATGACACAAAAAGTAATTTTCGTACTGAACTAGAAATTATGTTAAAAACTGAAATTCAAACACTTAGAGATGAATTTCAGAGATCTCTAGAAAATGCTAAAGATTCTAATTATCTTTCAAAATCAGGTCAAACAGAACATGCTAGTGTTATTACAAATTATTTCATTTCTGTATGTTTATTTATTATAGTTGTTCTGTATTCGGTAAATATTTGTTTCACTTATACAAAAAAAAGGAAACAAAAGCAACGTCGTTTTGAGAGCAGCACAAATCCTCTTCAATTGGAAAATCTAGAATAAATATCTGTAAGAAAAAAAATCGTACGTAGGTACATTTTACAGGTTGAAATTTTTACATGTGCCTTCAGGGCTATATTAACTAAAATACATAACGAAAAATGCTGAAAGGTATTGACCACCCGATTTTGACAATCATTACAACTATAACTAACATTTTCGGAAAAGTCACTACCCTAGCCAGGAATATTTATTTATTTATTTTACAAAAAAAAATAAACTGTATTTTTGTACCAATCGACAGTGTTGCTAATAAAAAGCCTTTCTTAGAAACAAACATAGTATAGCAATTCTAAGAAAATAGTTCATATTTATAGTTTTCTGCAATTTTATCTTTTCATGTCTCTGGCAAAACAATACTGTATGAGGCATAGAAGGCAAGTATTATTTTCGAAATGTTTTAAAATATGTTCTATATTATCTACTTTGCTTAAGTTTGTCAAACAGTTAATATTTCGGCAGTATGGTAAGACATTAGTCATACTCCTAGCTGCATTTTTTTTTTTTTTCAGGGATAGTTGTATGAAAATTACACAAGATCACAAAAATGAATATATAATTTATTCGAACAAACACACGACATAGTATAGACACAAATAGGAAAGAGTAAGATATAGTTACAGAGAAAAGTAATACAAATAAGATTTAATTCAATAAAAAAAAATGAAACATTAATGAGCTAGTTACAGAAAAAAAAACGAGCTCTCTCCTTTAATTTGTCAGACTATGTGTCTGTTTCTAGAAATGAATCTTTGTTTGATCAACACTATCGTTTGATACAAAAATATAGGTGAGTTTTTTCGATTCCTAGCCAGGGTAATGACTTTTTCAAAAATCTGATGATACAATTTTAGTGATTTTCAAAATCGGGCACGCAACTTCTTACAGCATTTTTCGCTATCTCTAATAGTTTAGGATATAGGCCTATAAATAGACCCATTTAAAAAAATCACCCTGTAGGTATAGTCATTAAAATAAACATTACAATGATAGTAATGATGTAGTGTCTCTTGACATTTTGCCTACCTATATTAATAGTATGAAAATATTCACTTAGTATATAAGTTTATTATATCGCATGTCTGTAATGGGTAAGTTATTGTTACTCAATTAAGCCTATTTTAAGATTCTTGTGTATATAACTTTGCAATAAATGTCTTGATTTCTTGATATTGTTAACGTAATTTTTACTTAATATGTAAGGTGATTATTTTTTCAGGACAGCTTCAATGAAATTGTGCTTAAGCAAATTTAACTAAATTTTAGTTCAATGAATTAAAGGGTAGGTAACCTGAAATTAAACTCTATTCAATAATCGCAAAGTTGATATTATTTAATCAGTGTGATATTTTGACAGTTAGTTAATCATGTTTAAGTTTTTAAATCTATTTATTTTTTGTTGTGCAAGCCTTTAGTAATAATTATACTTAATATTATTGAAGTTTTGTTTTATAATAAATTGTAAATATGACTTATATATTATTTTTTTACTACCTATCTAAATATTTTTGAACAGGAAATGATCTAATAATTATAGTGTTTATCAATGACAACGCTTTTTGATAAGGTCAGAACCAAGCAGTGAATCATCCCAATATTCATAGGCATAAACCTATGAACATTGGGATGAAAAAATCCTCATTTTCCATACTGTGGTCGACCTCTGTGGAAATTTTCATTAGAATCGTTCGAGTTCCTTGATCTTGAAAAGGGAACAAAAAAAATTGGTTGCTCTCCGAGAGTGCCGATAGAAGTAAAAACTTATAAAAAACTTTAAACTTATTTACTAAACAACTACAAAAAATATGTGCATGCACATATGCACACACTGTAACTGCATCTCGTAACGGTGTCGCGAATCTGAGATTTTATCTCATCTAAAAAAATGCGTACCGCACTAAAATAAGTTTTCACTTCAAAAAACCAACTTCTTATTTAAAATGTTATCAGCATTTTGGACTATGCAAATTATAAACAGCCAGAGTAAAGTCCTATTCAAAACCTGACCTTAAATCAAATTTGAAACCAATTAAGAATATTCTTTTAGCTTTTTGTTATAATTGATAGATCAGAGTTTGATCGTTCTTACCCGATTTTATATAAGTGAAGATCCAGAATAAGATGTAGCATGATTGGTAGAAGATACCTATAGGTAAAGGCAGGAAGACGGCAGTGGAACAAGATTTTTTCTTTTATCCGACTCGTCATCCTTTTGTTGCTGCGCCGCCTTACGTATCGGAACACGGACAAGTCCGCTTGGCGATACGACTTATGGCGGATAGCAACAAGCCATTCGAAGCGTAGGCCATCAGGAGATTAAAAGGTAACAGTAGAAATAAATACTGATGCCTATTCTAATAGGTAGGTTTTTATTTGTTAAGTAGGTATTGTTTTGCTCAGGTAACCGCAGACTGACTAGACGGTCAGCCGATAGTCCGCCGATACTTACATCTGAAGACAGACAAAATACATGTGCTTCGCGGTTCTATTCGTATTAAATAGGTATCAACTAAATACTTTCAAACTAACTGCTTCAAGTCTACAGTGTACGTGATTTTATGATTTTTGGGTTTGTATAAATAAAATAAACAAATACTTCGTAATGTTTTTTATTTAAGAAATTAATTAGGTATATTGGTCGACGAAGGAATTATTGTAACATTAACTTTTTTTGTATTTTATGCATAGGTAGATAGGTTTATTTATATCTGGGCGATAGGATAAGGGGGAATGAGGTTGACTCCCGCTCCGGCTCGTTTCTGGCGCAGAGGTTAGCCATCGCTATTCAGCGTGGCAATGCTTCTAGCATTATGGGAACCTTTACGCCGGTTACGATAAGGGGTGGGGTATTTGACTAACTGGTCACTTCAATTATTTGTATTTATAACGTTAAATAAATATGTATCTTTCCATTTATAATGATTTAATAAATATAACGGCTTTATCTTATATATATATAAAAGAAAGTCGTGTTAGTTACACCACTTATAACTCAAGAACGGCAGAACAGATTTGGGTGAAAATTGGTAGGGAGGTAGCTTAGAGCCAGGAGACGGACATAGGATACTTTTTATCCCAATATGCCCACGGGATCGGGACTTACGCGGGTGAAACCGCGGGACGCAGCTAGTATCTTATAAAATCTGAAATTCAGAACTTTACACAACTTTTAGAATAAGTAAGTGATGAATTAGTTATAATGAAAAATTTATTTAATATATAAATATTTACATAATTTTACACAAAGACATATTTATTTAACATTGGAAATAAAAATAAAAATAAATGAAGTCACCAGTTAGTCAAATAAAAAACCCGCCCCTTATCGTTCCCGGCGCAAAGGTTCCCAATAATGCTAGAAGCGGGAGTAACTCCCATTACAATTAAAATTAAACGATAAATACTATTTCAAAAGAAATATTATGAGTTGGGCACTTGGCTAATGTGTTATTTTATAAGTAATGCCCGCGACTTCGTACGCGTGGTAGTTTAGTAGTTAGTTCCTGTTTAATTAGTCGATCTATTAAAAAAAAACCATTGAGTAGTTTTAAAGATCTAAGCATACGTAGGGACAGACAGACAACGGGTTTGTTTTATACAGTAATATTTGTAACCATTCAGACAAGAAGAACATTCTCATTTCTACTGCATATAAAAATAATGACTGATGATTATAAATTAAACTTAAAACCGATTTTACAAATAACTGCACCTTCCTTCAAAATCAGAGGAAGGTGCAGTCGGGGCGGGCAAACGACGAATTGGATCTAAGTACCTTCGTCAAAATGCTAGACTTCACATTTGTTAACATTATCGCAAAAAAACAACAAAAAGAACCCTTTAGGATCTGGGGCATTCTTCTCATTGGTGGGCGCGTTTCGAAGGCACACATCCTAACTTAGTTTTCTAAGAGGAAAGGGTATCGGGGGTTCTCTCCATACAAATGTAGTCGACTGTTTTCTCCCTGGATAATGGACACTAGAGCAAATGTTTTTGTTGCATAAAACTTTTGTATGTTTGTATGGAGAGAGCGCCGGTACCCTTTCACCTTAAAACGTTTTAATGTTATGTCATGCATGCCTGTTTCCGAATAAAAAAAGAAATGTATTTTAATAAAGAAGGTGCAGTTATTTTTTCCACATTTTTGAAGTCGATTTTTACGTTTTCCAATTTAAACCAGCACCGAGTGTAGGTACCTAATCATTAGTTTGGTAGGTACCAATTGTATAAACAGGAAATAATTCAATGAGTGTTCATGCTTATCGATGAATCACGCGTTGACGAAGTCTGAAAAAAAAACATATACCTACCCTACATCAATACTTTTGAATAGTTTGTTTGTTTGTTTGAACGCACTAATCTCAAGAACTACTGGTTCGAATTGAAAAATTATTTTTGTGTGGGATAGTCCATTTATCGAGGTAGGCTATAGGCTACTTTTCATTTTGTTATTCCCACGGGATCGGGACTCAAGCGCGTTGAACCGCGGAGCGCAGCTAGTAATACTAGAAATTGACGTTGCATATCGGCTTCTAAACACGCTCGCGTTCCACTCACGCGTCATAAACCGTCTCTATGCAAAGATCGATTTACCACACTTATATCGTAATGTACTAATACCTATAACCCTGTATAGCAACCTGAGTTTGTTACTTTTTTACGTAAAATATACTGAACCGATTGTAATGAAACCTTTGTAAGTAGGTAAATGGATGGAAACATTTATTATTTTAGGATAATTTTTTTGCCGATATTTCCTAGTATAAAATAATAATAATAGTTGACTGATGAAAGTAGAAGACTGTTTTTATGTACCTACTAGGGTGAGTTTCAAGTGACTTGAAATAAAACTATTTTATTTTTATTTATCATTAAAATTATGCAGGCAATTCAATAAAAAAAATAGTTAGTATGAGTTAATTTATAAGTTTCTGATCTTTGCAAATTACATAGGCATTGATATCCTATACGTAATACAAGCGTACTAGTACGTACAACAAAATAATATTATATTATTTAACCGAAAAATCACTCGGTCTAAAAAAAGTTATCGTCATAAAAACGCGATATATACTACGAACAAAAAACAACTAATAATAATTCAAGAATAAGAATAATTATCTTTACGAAAATTTTGGAATACGTAGATTATTCGTTTTATACTTTGCCAGAAAGATAGTTATTATCTATGGAAAACCTTTTTTTATAATAATAATTAGGAATCCCCGCAATAATATTGCCAGGATCAATTATTTCTGCCAGCAGAGTAATATCCAAAGAAGTAGTTACTTGTCACTTTTTATACTGTACAGACAGCAGATTAGTCGTCTTTCGTTGAATTTTATAAAAAAAATAATCAAAGAATCAAATGTCAATATTTTATTCAGTTTAAATCATTTGATCAAAAGTCAAAATTTCTTAGTCGTTTGGAAACATCATAATCAAAACTAAGATAAGTGATGTGCTTTTGGAACGCGCCCACCAATAAGAAGAAAGCACAAGAAACTCAGGTTTTTTTATGATTATCGTCACAAAGGTCAAAGGTCGTAGGGAGATCGTTAGGGGAACCATTAACCGTGAACCTAAAATTAATATTGAATTATCTTTAAAACTAATTTAGGATAAAAATATTATCTACGGTTCTGAAAAGTCAAATTGTTTCGGTTAGGTAGGTACTCATGTTATCCCCGTCATTATTCCCAGATGCTACACAACCAAGATTTTTTCTTCAAACTCTTACGTCATACGTGGCTTTACCCATAACAATAAGTTGCATAAACTGTTCTCAATATGTCCTAGATAAATGCAACTTTTGTACAAATGATAAAAAATATATGAATTTTTCTTGTGTCTTTTCTCATTTTCCTTTTCTTTCTTATTGAATATACACACATTTTCCTTTTCTTTCTTATTGAATATACACATCCTGTATATTCAATAAGAAAGAAAAGGACAATGAGAAAAGACACAAGAAAATTTCATATATTTTTTATCATTTGTACAAAAGTTGCATTTATCTAGGACATATTGAGAACAGTTTATGCAACTTATTGTTATGGGTAAAGCCACGTATGACGTAAGAGTTTGAAGAAAAAATCTTGGTTGTGTAGCATCTGGGAATAATGACGGGGATAACATGAGTACCTACCTAACCGAAACAATTTGACTTTTCAGAACCGTAGATAATATTTTTATCCTAAATTAACCGCCAACCTTCGTTTTTATTTAATTGCTAACAAAATCAATAATATGTAGTATTTAAATAATTAAAATTATCCACGTACCATAAAATCACAAAATACAGGATATACCTAAACCTAGTTTTGATTTAAATTTGTTGTTTTTTCCCTGATAAAAAAATACTATAATTTCCAACCTAAATTCACATTATTAAGTTTTTAAAACGTGTTTTTTTTTAATATAAATCTATTGATAGTTTGATACTATATTAAGAAGGACTTCAAATTTTGTACAATAATATTACATTTTATAATATATAATTCTTATTATACTTTTGACTACTTTCTATGTAATATAAAAAAACTACACTACTACTACAAATTCTAATGGCAACATTATAAAATAATTTAATTTATGATTGTTTAATTTTTTTTTGTGGTCAGTACCTACTCAATAATTTATCTACTCTGTAATGGTTTGATGGCATTATGCTTTGAATTAGTCTGAGGACGCTGACGTGATACATTATTTTGTTGAAAAATATGTGATGGGCACAAGAATTATTCAATTATTCGAAAAAACAGTTTAAACCTGCTAATTGACAATGCATTCAAAAAGATATACGTTATGTGAGTATCATTTACTTTAAATTATAGATTTAAAAAAAATAATATAAGTTTAACCAAATGACAATATAAGTTTAAGTTTAATTAGTATAAGTTTAAAGTATAACCTCTAGGTTATACTATATTCAGAAGAACAAAACCTTTTTTCAATAACCTATGCCTAAAACCCAACTTGAAAAAAGGTTTTGTTCTTCTGAATATTAGCGTACTTACTTAAAACAAAAAAAGAAAGTATTAAAAAACATTCTGAAAAAAATGTTAAAACTAAATATAATTTCTGGAATTTAATAGTTTTTAATATTCATATCTCGAGCCTGCAAGTGTTTACGAAGTTGGTCACAATAGTTCCAGTGTTATAGCTCCTTCAATATTATATTTCCTTAATAAAACTTATTAATAATAAACAATAAGCCCTATATATCTTATTTCTTATTAACATAAAAAAATGGTATACTCTATAAACTTTAAAATTGTTTTAAAGAGTTAAATATATTACCTTTCATTACCATCATAATATTATTATCTCAATTTACATAGGTGTTTTTGTCACTAAACATTTAATGGTGAATAACTCGAAAGTTAAAATTTCATACATATGAATTTGAGCACTATACTCTCGATCTGTCTGTTTGTACATCAGGCATACATCGTAGAGCTCCAAAACTACTATTATTATAAAGTTTTCAACTCAAACACGATTCTAGAAGGTCCTGCTTTAGTTAAAGTTCAAAGTCTTTTAACTAATTAATCAGACAAACGTTATTCGAATGAAATCATTTTAATAATAGTCATTTTAGAACTCTACGCCACCGTAGTCGAGGTCCGAGGTCTAAGATGAGTTTTATTGGAATGGTTTCATTCGAATAACGTTTCAGACCCATGTCTGCATTTCTGTCGGCGACGTGTTTGCTTCTGTTTATCTTTCTATTACCAATACAATTGAAAATAACTGAACCTCATTTTCACCATTGGATAACCTTAATAATAATGGTAAACTTTACCATACCAGGGTTGTAATAAATAATATAAAATAACGGCTGAAAACAACGCATTTACTTTTTTAATGTGTTCTCAAACTGTGTTTCAGGTATTATTTTGGCAATAATTTTAACAAATTTGATCCCGGTTTCTTCAAAATGTTCCCTGGATGATCTTCCGAAAGACGTCAATAAATGTGTAGCAAGATTATGGTGTGTAGGTGAGGTAAATTATGACGACATTGACTTAAGAGATTGGTCATGTATAAAACATATTGAAACCGTACGCAACGAAAATTATAATCAATGGCCTGACTATGAATACGATATAAAAACATATGATGAAAACTATGACCTCATTATCCATGTTACAGATGTTAAGGTTAGTCCTTTGTTACAGTTACAGCCCATCTCTGGTTTGAATAACATAATAAAGCATCAAAATCGTCATATCACTAAACTAACTATTACAAATTCATTATTGTTAGATATAGATTATGCATATATTATGGAGTCAGTTAAAGAGATTGACATATTTGATAATATTATTCAAAGTTCATCAGTAAATTTATATCTACAATTAATAAGGGTTCCAAATATAGAGAATCTTATTTTAAGAAATAATAGCATATCAGAAATAAGGGAAAATTTCAGTCCAGTAATTCCCTCGAAATTACAAATGCTAGATTTGAGTATTAATCGATTAAAACAAATTCCAAATAATTGTTTTGTTATATTTCCACAATTAAAGACTTTAAATTTGTCTCATAATTTTATTGAATCTCTTGATATTTTAACTTTTGAAGGCTTGTCACAATTAATAACGCTAGATGTTTCTCATAATAACTTATATTCTATAGAAAATAGTTTTGCTAAGTTTATTAATTTAAAATGTCTGTATTTGGAAAATAATCACATCGAAAAAATAATAGATTTTAACTTCGTCGCTTTAGTTGACGTAGAACGAATAAACTTATCATCGAACTTCATAGAATCAATAGAAAATAATTCATTTAGAAGTCTTAAAAAACTACAATACCTAAATATAAATAACAATAAAATAAAAACACTTTCCAAAAGGCTATTACTGAATAATGTTAATTTAGATACCCTATTATTATCTGATAATAATATTGATACAATTGAAAGTAATGCATTTGATGGCAAAAATATTACAAAATTCAAATTTGAACACAATGCTCTCACAGGTCATATTGAAATCGGAACATTTAAAGGTGTATACACAGATATACTAAATTTAAGTAGTGGTAATATTACCGCTGTGGATGACGAAGCCTTCGGCTACATGTGTGATACTTTAAACGAGTTGAATTTTACCGGCAACAAAATAACTAACATTTCATACAACGCATTTTCTTGTCTAGAATCATTAAAAAGTATTGACTTATCAAATAATTATCTTCATGAGATAAATTTTAACATGAGCAGTTTCAAAAGCTTATCAAAATTATATTTGAGAAATAATAGTATTGAAATTATTAAAATTAAATCATTCAAAAAAGTGACAACTTTGAAAAATATTGACTTATCTTATAATAATATTAAAAGAATTGAATCACGATCGTTTTCTAACTTGTCTTTTTTGGAGTCTCTGTTATTATCCCATAATGTTATTGATAATTTGGAAAATAGCACATTTGATGGATTATTATCAATGCAGAGTCTTGATATGACACACACGAGGATATCTTCTTTTAAAAACAAATCCTTTTCAGGATTAGAATCTCTAACGAGACTTAATTCATCCCATGGACAACTAAGTCTCATTCAATATGATTCCTTTTCCAACACCGGCTCAATAAAAATATTAGATTTGTCTCATAACTTGCTAGAAGTATTTTATGTCAACAATTCTGCCATTGCTAAACTAGAAGAATTGTATCTAAATAACAATGATATTAAATACATTAATCAAACAACATTTTCTGGTCTTAGTTCGCTGCAATTGTTATCACTGTCCAATAACAATATCTTGAGTTTAGAATCAAACTCGTTTGCATATTTAAAGGCGCTTAGACGTTTATTTTTGTCATCGAATTTAAAAATGGACGTTTTAGGCAAACCATTTAGCGAAAATCAATCTTTGAACGAATTGTCATTGGACAAAGTAAAAGCTAGATTTTCTTTTGAAAAATGGAACATTTATACAAAGCAGTTAAATTTACAATCGTGTCGTATAAGGGATATCAATAATTTGTTTGTTTTTGATGTTAAAGGTATTGAAATCCTTAATCTTAGAGAAAATGAAATATCATCCATTGATAAATTTTCATTTAGAGACATGGATTCACTGATTACCTTAGATTTGAGTATAAATAAAATATCTTATATACAGCCTGGATCTTTTTTACGCACTACTCGATTGTCAATATTAGATATGTCAAACAATATTATTGAAACGTTACATTTTGGTGATTTTGACGGATTAACTTTAAGATCATTAAACTTATCAAACAATGCTATTCAAATAATTGATGCAAAATTGTTTAACAGTGTTGAAACTTTATATCTTGATAACAATGTTATTATGAATATTAATTTTGAAGAATTCCTTAAATCAAATATATCTAAGCTAAGTATAGGAGGAAACAGGATTTCTTGTAAAACACTCGTCAATTTAAAACTATCAAATATTTCTGAAAAGTATGATTCCGTTGTTACGACGCAAAATCTTGATTATCATTCGGAAAACTTTAATGGAATAACATGTGAAAGTGTTTCCAACGATTCTAAACTTCCATTATTAGATAACACAAATTTTAATATTAAACCATTCTTTGACAAATTGACAAGTTCAATTGAAAAGCTCCGATCGTCTATTGATGATATCAAAATTATCAACGATAAACAGAAAGAAACTCCCAAATCCGACGAAGAACTAATTGACTTAGTAAACAAATTAAGCGAATACATCAACTCCTCAAAGGAATACATTAACTCGTCTAAAATGACGCAAAAATTATTTGAAGATTATATTAACAAAACAGAATATTATTCAAATAATGTTGCTCAAAAAGATTTTAAAAACTTTGAAGAACATTTGATAAATACAATTTCAAAAATCAATGCGTTTGCATTAAATCGTACAAATTATCCAATAAATGTAGACGATAAAACTATTAAAAATGATATTCGCACTGAACTTGAAATTATTTTAAAAGCTGAAATCAAATCACTTAGAGACGAATTTCAGAGATCCCTAGATAATGCCAAAGATTCATATTCTACTGAATCAACTCAAACATTTTCAGGGCATAATAACAAAGAGATAACATTGTTTTATTTCATTTCTGTATGTTTATTAGTTATAGTTGTTCTATATTCAGTTAATATTTTTTTTACTTATGCAAGAAACAGGCCAAAGCAACGCCGTTTTCAGAGTAGCACAAATCCCCTTCAAATGGATAATCTAGAATAGATAACAAATAACCCTGTTCTTTGACCACTGTGCATAGTTCTATAATATGTAATACTACATTTTACTATGAGTCTGTGTAACTTGAATCACAAATTTAAATATAGGTATAATTAAAGTTAGTAAGTAAATAACAACAGTAATTATAATAATGAAAAATTGTAATGATAGTAGTGATTTAGAGTCTCTCTTATGAGTCTTTTGTTTTCCAAATATTTACTAGTAAATACATGTTCTAGTTATAATTGTATTAATTACATCGAAATGTAATTTGTTATAATTTTTTTTTACATTAGGGACACCATATCACTACTCTTATAATATAAGTAATGTTATTTTATTTTTAAGAGTTAGATTTAACATTTATCTCTTTTTAGGTATTTTGTAGTAATCATTGTGACATTATTGCAATTTTTTTATTTTATAAATTAAATTATTACAAAAATATTAATTGTTTTATTTTTTACCACATAATTCATTGCTAGTGTAAAAATCTTTGTGAAAAAGGCCCTGTAGAGAAGTACCAACAAACATACACACTGGCAGAGGATAGCAAAGTAATAGCTTCGACACACGTCCCAATTTGGTCTGACATCCAATTTGATCAGGTGCCCAACCAAATCGGGACGTGTGTATCGTAGTCGGGTCGCCTTAATTATTATTAATTGAATCTGGTCCGATCAAATTGGATATGCACAGCACACCCGATTTGGTTGTACCCGACCAAATCGGTACGATTTTTTTTCTGTTTTTAGTTGTTGTTGTTAAAGCGACAATAGAAATACATAATCTGTGAAAATGTTTTACTCTCTAGCTATCAAGATTCATGAAATGCAACCGGATGACAGAAGCAAACTGGCCGACAGACAGACTGACAGTGAAGTCTTAGTAATAGGGTCCCGTTTTCCCCCCTGAGGAACAGAACCCTAGAAACTACTTAATGACAACGATTGACTCTCTGAATCGGGTCCGACCAAATCGTAGCGTGTGTTGCGACACCCGATTTGGTTGCCCGACTAAATCGTGACGTGTGTAGAAGCCCTTAGATGAAATGCTAAGACGAGTTCCAAGTTACTTGTTTAGACGAGTTCGATACTACCTCAATTTTGCCGGACTTGAAGTAGAGACGCTTCGCTCGCTTCTCTTGCTCAGTCCAAAAATTTATCTTTTTTTTATCTCACATAGGACACACAATAGATAGTACATACGTATATATATTACCTATGTGTTTCAGCGAAGGGGTCTTATGACAATTCAAATTGTAAATAGTTCTAATTTTCAAAAGTCGTAGAACAGCATTTTTTCGCCAAGACGTCTGGAACAACCCCCTTCTTTTATTCCTAAATTCCCACTGAATCGGAATTTATGCAGAAGAAACCGCGAAACAACTAGTAATTATACCTATAAACGCAAAAAATTGAGAACCTACTCCTTTTTTAAAGTCGGTTAAAAAGAAAACAAAAGATATTTCTATATTTGGACTATGGACAAAAGACAATAATATCTACAATACAGATTAGGAATACAAACATTCGTTGGTACTCGTAACAAAATGTAGCTCATTGTAGTCTTATCTACCAGGACACATTATTTAAAAGAATAATTATTTTTATTAATGTCGGTATTAATTATCTCCTAAAGATAACGGTCAATTTGTATTATCCAAATTTTTTGCCTAAATGTATGACCATTTTACATAATACATTTTACATTGCAAATACGACTGTACATAATAATAATATAAAAAAGAATTTTATTTTCTTCCCTATCATAATATTTATCTAAATATTATTTTCTAGTTCAATCTGCGTAAAGGAAAAACGTGTTTTTAAAGCACTCCCCCATTTCACGCCCGTTAGCCACATTTCGCCCGAGGCTATAGAAAATATTAGCCGCACCGTGAAACGTTATCAGCGCATACGCCGTGCCTGATCAAGTTTATTCCCAATTTGAATATCGGCCAATCAACGCACGACTACAGGGCGGTGGGCGCGACCCCCACCAATTAGATTACAGGATTTATTGCCTGGGAAACTGGTGAATTTTTCCTGTTTCTTTTTTCGAACGAGAACGTGAGTGAGAAACGGTAAATAAATTGGCAGCTAGTTTGCTCGTAGCGGTCGTATATCATTCATGCATTAAAATGAAGAGAGAATTTGAGATGAAGAGAAAAGATATTGTATTTTTATTAGGTTTTATAGTACAAAAAGGAAGAAGTAAAAAAAAATATTTACCGTAGGTACCACAATTTAAACAGGATGCTGTGGCGATAATGCTGAGTGATGTCACGCGATAAAAACCGCGAGCTGGCAAAGTCAAACTTCATAATATTTTATATTTAATTATTGTACCTAATAAATATTTGAGTCAAGCGTTGTGTAACATTAACTGTCACATTTTTTTGTCTAAACATGCACGCCCCATCATTTGGAAACACTAAACATATACCTTATGAGAAACAGAAATATGGTCTTGCAGTTTTTATATATTCGGTTAGCATTTGATCACATACCTGCTTAATGGTAGGTGACGATGTGGCCTACTGTGGCATGCTTTTCTAGATGATTCATTTCCTATTCACTCGCCACATGAAGACCCTTTAATTGTACACGTCAGAAAAGACAGACACAGGCACCTGGGGCCCTACCGCGATAAGTGCGTCGGCTTTAAGCCAACGCGTCGGCTTATGCTGACCCTCGTCCCACACTCTGGGCGGAATTTTGAGCCCGCCTTTCATAGGATTTTTGAGAAAATTAAGTTGTTTTATTCGTGTGTTTTAAGTATGCAGAATTGTCGGGGACATCAAAACATTCAAAAATAAGTAATGCTGGTCATGTTATTTTTTTAAAAACACAACAATAAATGACTTTGTTATTTTAAATAACAACCAGAATCACTTATTTTTGAATGGTTTGATGCCCCAAAAATTCTGCATACTTGAAACACACGAAAAAAACAACCTTATTTTTCAAACTTTTTATGAAAAGCAGGCTCAAAATTCCGCCCAGTGTAAGGCGCGGGTTGGAATATCGACGTTGGCTTGAAGCCGACGCAATAAGCGCGGTTGGGCTCCTAATTCCATTCCCTTGCGGTACTAATGACGATGCAAAACGCTTAACGCAGACGTCTGGTATTTTCACCGCATGGTCCTGCATATTAGTTTACCTAAACCGCATTTTGCATTTAAACCAAAAGATATGTGTAGCAAAAGATATGTGCAGTTAGATACAGTCAAAATTTCAGAGTCAATTTTTTTATTTCTTTGGATGCTTAATACATTTATTTAAAGACCACATGGATACGTCTTAATAATTAAGTTAGGATGTGTGCCTTCGGAACCAATGAGAAGAAGGCACAAAAAAATCATGGGGTTTTTTTTTCATGTGATCACGCTCACAAAGTTAGGTAGGTATGCGTTTTAATATACTTTATCACCCTAAAAGTTGGAGTAGAATATTTCTGTCTCTAGATTCAAAAGCCTAGTACAAGTAGTACATCAATCCAGTCTCGTTTCAAATTTAAATCGTCGACGTTTTACAATTCAAATATTCAAAGTTGGACACCGCGAAAAGGTGGAAACGGTGATAAAATATACAGAAGTTGATCTGGTTCAAGTTGACTTTTAATACCCCTTAAATAACCTCTTTGGTATTCGAAGACGCTTTCAAAGACTCATCTCTCTGAGAATGTTTATTTTTAATTGTTTTTTTCTTACAGGTAAAGCTTTAAGGCGAGGTGGTAAGACCAGAAGCGCGATAGAGGTGTCTTAGTAACAGTTTTTGGGTATCAACTACTAAAATCCATAGAATGATATTCCTACTGTCCTAAAGTGTAAAGTGTATTGTCATACACTTCGAAATACGATTAGAGGTATTTGCCTCGATAGAAAAAAATCGTGAAAATCTCAAAAATCGTCATTTTTTTATTTTATTTTTATTTTACGGCTATTGTAAAGAAAAAACACATACAAAATCTATATTTTCATAAGCCTTACATTAAATCCCATAAGGCAGTACAGATGGGTTTTCACTAAATATATGTTAGTCTTTTAATTACATAAAACAGTTAAAACGGCCATTTCGGGCGCGCGGGGAAAAGGGATAGAGAAATTGCGCGGCACGCACGTGGGAAAATGATAGGGGTTTTCAGTTCCTACTTCACCTTAAGCTCTTACCGCCTTTAGAAATACAAGCTATTGTCTTTCATCGTCTTATTTTTTTAAATTTTCTTTTATAAAATTCATTAGATTCTTCCAGGCTCGTAAATGATGAAGGAGCTGTCAAAAATAACATAATGTTACATAATCCCTTTTTCTAGGCGTCTGTAGTTAACCACATGCAATTGTCACTTTCCTATACATTTATCTTAATACCAATTAGTCATTCTATATGATCTGTACAAACTGCGTTTTGTTTATACATTATTCGACTGACCGTTACGGGCGACGAGCGAGCTCGACCAGCTATCATAAGATATTTATAAATACAGGGTTATTGGTAAATATACTAGCAAGCCGGTGAGGGGTACTTCTGTGCAACTTTTGTTCTACGACTTATAGAGATTCGAAAAAAAATATGAACATTTTGAGGTTCTGTGAATGCGAAAAACAGCTGATTTTTTAAAACAAAGGACATTCAGACTAAGAACAGTAGATAAAACCTAAAATCTATACATATAATAAATCTGTAGACATAAAAAAATCTGTAATTGTAAGATATCCAGAAAAAAAATACACAGGTCGTCTTAAAATCGTTAGCTGAACACGATAGGGTAGTTTTTAGAATTTTTGTCTGTTTGTTTGTCTGTTTGACTGTTTGTTTGAACCAGGTAATCTTATAAACTACAGAACAGATTTTAACAAGGTCCACATGAATATGTTCAGAAAATATCAGATTAACATTTAGGGTATGTTTCAATTTAACTTTAATACAATAATTATGATATTTGATGAAAACATATTAAAAAAATGTGAAATCGAAATATTTTTCCGTGGTAAAACTTAATCGAACGTCAGAAGGAAACAGTACCCTTACCACGACTTTTTTACGTACTCGATCTAACATACTATATTGAGTATTTACTATAATAATATAATATAATATAATATAATAATGTCATTTATACAATTCCATTTGTTAGTAGTAACTTAGAACTAGTGTTAGTAGCAATTATATTATTAACTAGCTGCGCCCCGCGGTTTCACCTGCGTAATCATTTTTTGCGCAACTTTCTTAATATTTTCTTTCATAAAAACCTTCTCTTGACAATATCAAAGACAACAAAAAAGAATTGGCCAAATTGATCGAGGCGTTGTTGAGTTATGCGCTTACCAACACATTTTGCGATTCATTTTTATATTTTAGATTAAATTAAATTTAATTTCCTTAATTATTTATCAATTATTACTTATGTCAATCATACACCAAAGTGTGTTTGGTGATGATAATGTCACGAAAGTGTCTCCAGATGGGTGACTCAAGCCTGACAGCCACAGTTTTCAGAATGCTGTTCTGACCGCCGCGCAGCCTTCTGCACAGGGAGGCTGTTTTTTTGCGAATGACTGCGTGAAAGCCATCCGTGTGCGACAACGCAAACATTCCTGAAGCGCTACAGAAGCGAGGCAGACCTAACAGCATTCTAAAAGCATTATTATATTGGACACGAAGGGCATTAAGAGACTGCTTAGAGTAGTTGACCCACAGATTGGCCGTATAGAAGCTCTGACAGTAAGCTTTAAAAAGTGAAATTTTGGTCTGGTCAGAGCAACGTGCAACGAGTCAACATATTACTCCTCACAGCCAACGCCCTTCGTTCCCTTTCAATGTCTGCATTGTCTTTAAGGTCCTCGGCAATGAGATGCCCAAGATATTTAAATAGGTTAGTCCTTTTGATTGAGAGTCCGTTCAAAATTACCTTCGGATTCTCCACGGGACACCTGCCGGCGGCCTTAAAGACAATGTACTCACATTTATTCACATTATAAATAAGGCCGTGCGCTTTAGCGTAAGACTCACACACCACCAACAATTTATTTAGAGCCTCTACCGTCGGGCTCAGCAGCACCATGTCATCAGCGTAACTAATGTTATTTACGCTGACACCATCCATCCTGCAGCCGACATTCATGCTGCTGAGCTCGACAATCAAGTCGTTTATATACAAGTTGAAGAGCCTGGGGGACGCTAGACCTCCCTGCCTGACTCCGCACTCCAACTTGTATGGTTCCGACAGTGAGTTAGCCCATTTCACAAAGTTAACCTGATTGCCATACCAATACCGCAGGACCCTGACCAGATTCTCCGGTACACCCCTGTCTCCCAACTTTCTCCACAGAATTTCGTATGATACAAGGTCAAATGCCTTGGAGAGGTCGAGAAAACAGGCGTACACCGGAGTCCTCCGGTCGGTATAATATTGGACAGTGTGCTTGAGGCAAAGGATCGCGCTTTCAGTGGACAGTCCGGGCCTAAACCCGAACTGAGCGTCATGCAAAGTTAAATATTGGCTTAAAGCCGAATCAATCACACTATCCAATATCTTTACCAGGGTAGTAGCAAGTGAAATCGGCCGGTAGTTACACTTATCTGATACGTCACCAGTCTTATTTTTAATAATAGGAACAACCTGGGTTTTCATCATCTCTTCCGGTAAGTAAGAGTGGCTAATGCAAAGGGTGTATAGCATAGCCAATACTCGCGGTAGGTGCACTCCTGCGTGTTTTAAATGCTCAATGCTGAGCCCATCGTGGCCGGGCGATTTACCACCACCCATCTTTTGTATTATGGCCTTAACTTGTTTAGCAGAAACATGAAGTGTCGGCTCACCAACCTGACCACAAGGCTCAACATCAAGCACCGAGCTCGATGACCCGAGCGGAGATTGGACTCCGAAGTGCTCACGAAATATATTAGCAATATCGCTAGGGTCGCTATTACCGTCTACGCTTACAGGCAGACTTGGTTTACCATCTAATTTTCTAGTTGCCTTCCAAAATTTACTAAAATTATTATTGGCACGATGTTCCGTTATTAGATCCATTTTGATCTGGTCTTTGTTATTTTGACACCACTTTAAACGGTTTTTAAACTTTTTACGCGTCTCACACATGTGATCATAAATTAGACCAGATCTCGGCCTGTTGTGACAAACCCAGTCATGGAAACCAAGCCTAGCCTCCCTATGAGCTTCCCTAACATACCGATTCCACCCGCAAACCGTTTTACCTTTTTTAGGTCTATTATTGCCAACTTTTTTCGACTTCACAGCCGCATCGCTAAGTATAACAACAATTTCCTTATACAAATTATCTAGACACTCTTTGTGTTCTGGTAAACGACATGATCCATAGCTACACTCCTGAAACTCTTGTGGAAAATCTAAATCTTTCAACTTAGAGTGACAAAGTTCATGATATTTTTCAATTTCGTCTTTTTCCCTATCACCCCAAATTATAGAGTTACGGGGCACGCTATAGATCATCGACTTTGGTCTTACCAACCCTAGATCACAATCAACGCACACAGGTAAATGGTCAGACATATAAAAATTTTCTAAGATTTCAACGCTTACAATAGTTGTCCACGCTGACGACGAGACAATACAGTGGTCTAGCCAAGTTCTGGAGCCGTGAACTTCACTTATAAACGTGTAATGCCCAGAATCGGGCCCCAATTTTTCAATATCAGCCAGAATCCACCTCTGGTCATCACAAAAACTAACTAACTCTCTATGAAATAAAGTATGGGGGTGGGAGTTAAAGTCACCCAGCAGGTACATGCACTCAACATTTACACTGTCAACAATAGCATTAATCTCGCTTAACACTTCTACAAAAATAGGTACATTGGCTTCTAGATTAATGGGCATATACACAGAGAAAATAAGAATCTCACGGTCATTAAATGTAGTCTTTATAGCTAACAGTCTCGAACTATTGCAATTCATAACGGAGACTGAACTGAATAAACCCTTTCTCCAAAGTAAGGCGACACCTCCATGAGGTCTGCCTTTCAATAAACCCACACTCGTATCAACAGCTGAATTGCCGATGTACTATGAAACTTCCTAAAATCAACTTACTAGGTCCACCCGTCTCTGAGAATATCGGTAGTGACACACTGATAGACAGACGGACAAAAGAGTGATCTTATAAGGGTTTCTATTTTTCGAGTGCTTCAAAAAGTCATAGTAGGGGTACAGTACATGCCTCCGCTCAAGATGACAGCTGTCATGAAACCAAATAGTTTGCATTTAATACTACCTACGTCAAACTGAAAATGAGGTTAGTACAAAGAGATACTACTACATAATATTACCGATCTCCTTACCGAAGACCTCTTCGATGTTACATTTCTATCGCGCTTTTCTCCTGCTATAGTTTGAATTATGAGTTTAAGTAGCGGAAACCTTAGATAGTAAAAACAAAAAATAGTACATTACGATATAAGTGTGGTAAATTGATCTTTGCATAGAGGCGGTTTATGACGCGCGAGCGGCAGCGAGCGTGTTAATGAAGCCAAGATGCAAATATCAATTCCACACGTATATCGTAGGACGTTTTTTATCACAGTTGCGAATAAAAGAAAAGACTTGAAAAGAAAACAAAATAATAATTAACAAAATATTTGTGTTAACTCTATGTTTACATTTTTTTAAGGCAATATTTTTTTGTTAATTATGCTCCGGAAAGGCCAGGCTAAAGACTTTCAACCTATACATCCTCGTGTGACATACATTATTTTTTAGAGATTTTTCTATTTGTTTTTGCGTCGGGGGTTAAGAACAAAATACAATGGTACGGAAAAACAATATATTTAATAAAAGAAAAAACAAAAAATAAACAACTCAATTTCTAATCGTTTTCTAAGTGATTATCACGTAAAATTTTCGTTCGTAAACCGACTTTAGAGACAACCATTTTGGCTAGTTATAAACTCTTTGGTACCTACCTTTTCGGGATAACTTTACAGCACTAGTTAACAAATATAAAACGCACGCGTGCATAATATGTTGGATTATGAGCCTAAAAGCCGTTGAATAAGATCCACTTTATGAGCAACTGTGATAAAAAGAATTTTACAAATCGCTCCAAGAGTTTACGAGTAATCAGCGAACATACATAAAAAATATATATATACGTGACGAATTGAGAACCTCCTGCTTTTTTGATGTCGGTTAAAAAATATACAGGTAGTTATTTGTAAAAATCTTTTTTTTTTCCAAAATTACGTAGCCCTGCTAGCTACCTAATAAAAAAACTGGATATTTTGGTCAAGAATTCAGAAAATTGGAAAAGTTATGTTATGTGTTATGTTATGTTTTTTGCGCTGTGATTTTAGACCCGATAAATAAATAATGCCCAACGCTTTATAGGTTTTGTTTGATGGCATTATTTGTCATTTTCGATGGCTATGGCACTCAAAGTGAACCGCACACTTTTGAAAAATTATAGGTTATCATTTTTCTTTAAATATTCCGTTTCCAAAACGTCTCGCTTTAGAAGTTGAATGTCCTTTTTTAGTTTGGTATACAGGTTTTGGAAAAATCGGTTTTGACATAAAAACCCTAAGCATAACATATTTTTACACAATTATTTTTGGCATAAAGTCACCGCGCACTATTAGAAAATCGCTATAGAGGGTTGGTTTTTTATTATTTGTTTTTTTTTTTGATGCCCTCTATCGATAGGTATGAGTCTCAAAGGGAGCCGTGCACTTTTGTGAAATCATAGGACATCACGTTCCTTCAAATACCCCGTTTCCGAGACGCTTTAGATGTTTGGTGTGAAAGCATTTTTTGTTCAACGTGATGCCTGATCTCAATGTGCATCGGGTTATTTTAAGTATTAGTATTTGTTCTGTCTAATGGCCTTTCTTTTTAGTCATTAATATTATTATTTGATAATAAAAACAATGTAAAATATTATTTGCACCAAAATAGATTATTATTTGCATGATGTTGGTGTAAATACTATAATCTCTTATATTATTAATTGAAGAATATGAATCGAGACACAAAGGTAGTTGATAATTATTTCTTCTTTAATTTACAAAAATCTAAAGATAATTAGGAAGACAAAGTATGTTGAAAGTTTTGTGCGAATAGAAATTGGACTTAGTTTTAGCTTATCATATTGTTGTGTACCTATTATGTTTTATTTGTGAAAAATTAACAAAAATAGTACATCGAGTGACTTTCACACCTTTGGTAACAAGTGCTTTTCATTACGAATAAACATAATTCTTCATTCATAAATTCTTCCTAATAACGAGAGTGAATGAGAGACTCCATACTACCTGATCCTCTTACAACGTTGGGACCAAAGAGGTTATACATTATGTAGATTTTTTGTTTTTGCTATTTGTTTTCAACATGTTTTCAATACTCACATACGTCGGTACTTACCGAAGAGATTTTTATAAATTAGTTTATCCAACACTGAGTAATGACGCGAAGTCCGTAGATTTAAATTACAGTTTTTCATCTTTTTATTTATTTTATTAAATAAGATATCTTGGACTAAATATATCTACCTGAATTCGATTACTGAGAAAAAACCTATTATGTATTAAACTCTGGCAGTATGGATGAGCCGTGCGAAGCCATAATTGTTATTCTTTGGTGTTACCTAAAGCAAGAAGGTTAGGTTTTTGAAGTTCCTAATGCGTAATTATACTGGTACTAGCTACAAACACATTGCACAAGCCGCGCGAAGCCATAATTTGACATGACAGCTGTCAGTGAAAGCGATCTTTCCTAGGGCTGAAAGTTTTTCTTTCTACACGCTCTTCAGGCATCTTTAATTAGACCTACTTTCAGAGTATGAGTAAGTAAAGTGCCTTTGCCAAATCAATTAAAAATATAGTTTAAAAACAATGTAACTACCTATTTTGTTTTTATAACTTACACCGAATGATAAATTGTATCTATGCAGAAAAATGCTAAGTATTCTAAATAACCCAAAACCACATCGCGAACGAAGTCGCGGGCAACAGCTAGTATAAATATAAATTAATATGTTTAGCTATTGGTATGACAACCAATCTAATTATGTAAGATGGTCTGGCTCCGTATCCGATCCATATCGTTTAGAATGTGGAGTAAGACAGGGCGGCTTGAGCTCGACCTCCTTGTTTAACTTATACATTAATCAGTATATCGGGGAGCTCAATAACACCAATGTAGGCTGTTCTATTGATGGTCAGATGGTTAATAATATTAGTTATGCCGATGACATGGTGTTGTTGAGCCCATCGATTAATGCACTGAGAAAGCTACTTGGCGTTTGTGAATCGTATGCCAGGGGGCATGGACTAAAGTACAATGTTAAAAAGAGTGAGCTGCTGGTGTTTCGGGCGGGGCATAAGACTCCGTCTTGTGTGCCGTCTGTAACACTTTGCGGAGTTCCTCTTGTAAGAGTTACTCAGTTCAGGTACCTTGGTCATATGATAAACGAGACTCTATCGGATAATTCTGATATGGAACGGGAGCGTAGGGCATTAACGGTGCGCTGTAATATGTTGGCACGTAGGTTTTCGAAATGCTCGATGACAGTCAGAAAAACCTTGTTCAAGTCCTACTGCCAATCATTCTACACATGTAGCCTATGGGTCAGCTATACGCAGCGCACTGTTAATGCTTTGAGAGTCCAGTATAATAATGCCTTCAGGTTGCTGATGGGCCTGCCTCATTGATGTTTGCCGAAGCCGATATTGATGGGTTTCCAGCGATATTAAGGAAGAGGACAGCATCAATGATGGCCAGGGTAAGGGGTAGTACCAATAGCTACCTGAAGGTAATCGCCCAGCGACTGGACAGTCCGATCTGGATTAAATGGGTCAGGACTCACGCTGTACTTTAAAAACCTGTATTTTACTAACAATAGTTTATAAGATCTTTGTATACTAACATAATGGCTTTTTTTTGCTGCAATAAATGATTTGATTTGATTTGATTTGATAAGTATAATTTTAAGCATGATGTCCTCTCCGTGTATGGAACAGCTGATTTTCAGGTGAACCTAACTTCAAACTTTCAAAAACATGTTCGGATTTCCAAAAGTCGTAGAACAAAAGTTGTTTGTTTAGGTGCACAGAAGTAGCCCGCAACGGCTTGCCAGTATAATTAATAATAGCATTGTAGCAAATCAAAAATCCTCGCTGACTGACTGTTAAAACAACGCACAGCACGAACCAATGGACAGATCAGCTTTTTTGGCATACAGATAACTATTATAAATAATAAATAAATAAATATTGCAGGACATTCCACACATCGCCATCTAGCCCCAAGCTAAGTAACTAGACTTGTGTTATGGGTGCTAGACAACTCATATACTACTTATATACTTTTCTTTTGTAAATATATACTTATAATACATAGAAACAACCAGACCACAGACAAATATCTAAACATAAATGCTTGTCTGAGGCGGGAATCGAACCCGCGACCCTGTGTTTGGCGGTCCGGCATAGTGACCATTGTGCCAACTGCGTCGTCAAAAATTATGACGTGCGCCTTTTGGAAAACTAAACTCTCTGTTAAAAGCTAGTAAATTATATAAATCGGGTATCTCACCTCTTTTCCTTAAATTGAGTAATCTAGCGTTCTTTTAAACGTAGCAATGATTTACCATTGAAATATAGAACGAACACGTTCTAAAACTACCACAATTACAAGACTAGGTAATTTAATCAGAGATAATAGTTCTTGCAGGCTAATAAGTCCGTTTTATTGTGCAATGTATTCTCTACCAAAAGGTAGGTGGGTACCTACTCGTGAAGCGAATGTTTTGTGAGCTGCACACAAAATTTATCTCGCTTTGTTCTTCGTTTGAATAGTATTAAAGAGGAAAGTGTACCGGGGCTCTCTCCATACAAACGTAGTAGACTGTTTTCTCCCTGGATAATGACACTAGAGCAAATACTTTTGTGGTATAAAACTTATAACTGTCATGACCATGCTCCTAGGTTCTTTTTTGTTTTTTAAATCTTAATTTTTATGATAATCAGAAAATAAAAATAACCAAAACATAGGGGCATAGTCATGACAGTTATAGTTTTTATGGCACAAAAATATTTATGCTAGTCTCATTATCCAGGGAAGAAACAGTCGACTACGTTTGTTTGGAGAGAGCGCCGGTACCCTTTCACCTTAACTACTAGCTTTTGTCCACGATTTCGGTCGTGATGTCATCTTACTACTGAAAGAGAAAGGAAAAACTAAAAAAGAAGAGGAAGGGCGTAAAAAGAAGAAGAAGAGGAGGCGTGTACAATTTGGAGTCTTCGTCACCTACCATTATGCAGGTGCTTTGCAGGTGTACTGTCATATTATGTAAAAAAGGGCCTGAATAAGTAAGGGATTAAAGAATTGCAATAAATAAGAGCTTTCGTTATACGGTAAAATAAACACTGTTCTTTCTGTTCGTACCTGTATAATCATTAAATTCATCAGCTAGAGCTATCTTCATTAGTTTATTCTGAGTTGATGTAAAATGGTTGGTATTTAATCATCATGCCGGTTTGAGCTCACGTCGCGCGTCACAACCGAGTCTTATCTTCGCCAATACGGCGTGCGTCACCAAACGCTCAAGAGAAGGAAGGTCTCTACCATTTTCATATAACTCGATTCGAAGTCTCCTAAAAAAATTAAATTCATTTATTTCGGACTTTATAGGGAACTATAGTCTAAACATTATCCCTATGGATTATATAGGAATAGTGTTTAGGCTATTGTTTACGAGTAAACCTGTGTCTAAATCAAAGGTTTAAATCCACATCTCGGACTATCCTTAAATGTCGTTTTGGAATAAGGGGGTATAAGTCTTTGTATGACTAACAACTATTGGACACAAAGTCCGAAATAAATTAATTTAATTTTTTTAGGAGACTTCGAATCGAGTTATATGAAACGAGTAAACCTGTATCTAAATCAAAGGTTTAATAAATCCACATCTCGGACTATCCTTAAACGTCGTTTTGGAATAAGTGGAATAGTGTAGGAACTTTGCAAATTCAGGCGATTTGTATTCATAGTAATTATTTTCCCGGGTCTTAATCGCGTATTTTTTATTTTTATTTCTCTTACCTCGACGTTTCGACTATGTTACAATAGTCATGAATGCGAGGAGACAAGGAATAGGTAGTGTAGTAAATTACAATAAGGGATGGAAGGCTAGTCTGTAGAGGAGGCAACAAAGACTTCACCGCAATAACCCTTCTCACTATGGACTGGCACAACAGCTAGTTAAACTTTAAGTCACTGTCTCTGACTGTTTGTGAGTTTTGTTTAGGGTAAGAACATCTACTACAGGGTAAAAAATCTTTTTGTCAGAAAATCTTCACGAACGAAGCGTCTGTCATCTTTCGTAAAGTAATCTTCATCCTAAGTAAAGTTGCTTGGTTAAAGGCTTCCTTTATTCCATGTTTTTTCCTCTGTTGTGGAATGAAGCGCTATCTATGTATATTTCACAGCATTTATCTATGGTACACACACATTTCTACGTGCTGTGGACTCTAAAAGGTACAGTATGCGTCATAAGTACACTATCAGTTTGCTACATTAATACTATAAACAAGTATTAGAAGAAGGTCGTAACCTTCTTCTAATAGACGTTACGTGTGTGTGTAACGTAACGATAAATACTTGAATTAAAAGTACTCAGTCTGATTATTGTTTTCAACATGTTAGCTATGTCTTTAGTTGGCCGAGTGGTATAAGCCGCCACCCGCTACACCAACCGAGGTGGGTTCGATCCACAGGTATCGTTGATAAAATGTTCAAATAGTGTTGCACAGGATTGTAAACGTTACGGTGGCGATGGACTTTTGCGCGTCAATTTTACATTGAGGTGAACATAATATGTATACCTACTAAGAATAGACCAACGTTGAATAGGGTTGAATCGAGTTTCAATAGTAGAGCAGAAAGTTAAGGGGCGCAAATCGCAACGCCGACTGATTGGCCATTATGCAAATCGCATACTAACAATGTGCCGCGGGGTGCCTTGCATATTTCACAGGATTATACTGAGTAACACCAATGAGTGACGACAACCGAACCGTTATGATGTGTGGCCTGCTGAATATCATGCGCTTGATTTAGTTTATGATGCCTAAAGGCTTTAACTGGCACGTTCAATTTATAAACTAATACACAGCGCCCAGTGGTTTTACTTGCGCCTCTCGACCCTCATGGCATACTAGCTTCGACCTGTTTTACCCGTCTTATAAAAGTTATATTGTTATATCTATACTAATATTATAAAGCTGAAGAGTTTGTTTGTTTGTTTGTTTGAACGCGCTAATCTCAGGAACTCATCATCCGAGCGCTAATCTCAGGAACAACTGGTTCGAATTGAAAAAATCGAATTGGCAAAAAAAACCCAGAATAATTATTATAATAAATAGTTAAACTGTTCAAACTTACACGATTTGTATTCATAGTAATTATTTTCCCAGCTCCAATCTCCTTGCGACCATAACTATTGTAACATTGTCGAAACGTCAAGGTAAGAGAAAAAAAAATTAAAAACAAAAAAAATCGAAATTCTAGACTCATAACCTCTTGTAGTTTTAGAGCTTTCTTGAAAGTTTTTTTCTTTGTAATAATTGGCCTAAATCTTAATGATTGGGAGGGGCATAGTCATGGCAGTTATAGGTTTTATGTATACTTATATAATATTATAAAGCTGAAGAGTTTGTTTGTTTGTTTGAACGCGCTAATCTCAGGAGCTACCGGTTCGAATTGAAAAAATCTTTTTGTGTTGGATAGTCTATTTATCGAGGAAGGCTATAGGCTACTTTTCGTTTTGATATTCCCACGGGATCGGGAATTACGCGGGTGAAACCGCGGAGCGCAGCTAGTGCAACAATATTTGTGCTAGTGTCATTATTCAGGGAGGAAACAGTCGATGGATTTTTATGGAGAGAGAGCTGGTACAATTTCCTCTTAACACGTATATCTACGGATATCTATGATATGAAATCATTCATTTTAAGACACGTGTCAAAGTTTCAAGATGGAGGTTCTCGTACCACGAGATCTTGTCCTCGATCGTGTTATAATTTCATACAGTACAGGGCCCTAGAGTCCCAACTTACAAACTTGGAGTTGCCTTGATTGCCACATCTCTCATACCGAATAATATAAGTTACTAGCTTTTGCCCGCGACTTCGTCCGCGTAGAAGTCGAAAGAATGTTGATTTATGCCAATTTTGAAGTACCTTGATTGGACCAAGGAATCACGTATTCTATACAAACTTTGCTCCCCTTTTTCACCCCCTTAGACCCCTAAGGGGTGAAAAAGGGGGGCAAAGTTTGTATATAAGTAGTATATATATTTTTTTTATTTAGGAAGACAAACAGTTACACTTTACTAAAGTATAAAACTAAACATAAAACGAAATACCATTTAAATGTCTCCGCAAATGGCTTGTTAGACGCTTGATTCTACACTACACATAATGAAGAGAATAAAAATAACCGATAACAATGTGAAGAAAATAAAAGAAAATTTAACAAATTAAAATATCGGTTGTCTAGCACCCATTACACAAGTCTAGTTACTTATCTTGGGGCTAAATAGCAGAATTCTTAGGGTGTGTGGCCTACGTCACACAACGAACACACCCTCTAAGTTTTTGGTCTGTACTGTAAGGCTGTGCGTTGATCCGTCAGTCAGTCAGGACAAAGGATTTTATATGTATAGATTTCATCTCTCAAGTATATTAATAATAATTTGACAGCGACAATCACAGGCACTTTGTGTAGACTTACTGCGTCTGTAACTTTAGACAGTTAAGTTATGGTTAGTTTCCTGATTAGGTTTAATTGTTCCAAGTAAGTTCTGAGTATTGTAAGTGTGTTTGCCCTACATCAGCAGAATATATACATTTTTGAACATATCTTAACTTTTATCTGTCTTTAGAAGAATTGAAGTTTTTTCAAAGGCAATATGCCTTTGATAAAAACTTCAATTTATTATTAACTACCTAGTGTTAGCTTATGTTAGATCTATGTAGGTATGTATATCCTAAACTTATAAACAATGTGGTTGATGGTTCACGTCAGTGTGGCCGGTGGCATATTTAACACCACTCTCCCGGGTAATCAGCCGGATCGCTCCAACAGAACGATCGCAACAGAATCCTTTCCTTCTTACGACATACCATGCTGACACTCATGGGAATGTAGTAGCAGTGGTTCCCCGTTGCCTACTGCCCCAGATATTTTAGAGGTTATTTAGACCAACTGTAGCCTCATCCGACCGATTGCCCGGTCGGGGGGTATGGTTATACCGCCATAGCTCGGTCGCCAGAGCCTCGTCCGTTATCTAATAGCAGGGAGCACCCGGTACCCGCTTGGATACCGCCGCCGAAGCGCGTTAAGGTAAGGTTGACATTTGGGTCGGATTAGATGTTATGCTCCGTTCCCCCCTTACTCCCCTACCAATAGGTAGGTACTGCGTTTTATTTCAGACAGTTTCAACATTTTGTAAGTACCTACTATGCTATGGTTAAATTAAAGGCAGCAAATATATCGTCATCTATATTTATAAACTAGCGACCCGCTCCGGCTTCGCACGGCTATATTATGCATGTTTTATACATATAAATATTCTTCATGATGCAGTTTTTTTTAAAGGTAAAGTGTGAATCACTTTACCTTAAAAAAACTGCATCAAAATTCGTTGCGTAGTTGTAAAGATCTATAAGTACCGACAGCGGAAAGTTACTTTGTTTAATACTATGTCATGAAGAGAAAAAGACCCATCAAAAAAGGTTTGAAACTTCGTATTTTGATATTATTTGGCAAATGAAAATTATGTAATATCATTTTGTTTATATGAATTTAATATTATTAGAATACTTAAGGAATGGCGTAGAATATCAATTCAATTAGATTAAGACAGTTAAATATTGTACCGAACGCCGAATATTATTCACTGGCAACACTGTTGCGGGGATTCCGAGTAATTTATATCTAAATAAACAATAAAGTATTGATTGCGTGCAACTTAGTTTATTAATAAATGCGCACAAAACTGTTTCGTATGTTTAAACCATACTGTCTACTGCTGTTATTAGTATTATTAATAAAGAAATATTGCAAGATACTGTATACAGCGCCATCTATCCCTAAGCTAAGCAACTTGTGAATAACAACAGAAATACATAATCTATGAAAATTTCAACTGTCTAGCTAAATGGTTCATAAGATTGTGTTTTATTGTTATTTCATATTTACGTATTTGTTTATCAGTTTTAGTATTGTCTCTATATTTATATTGAATGTACGGTCGGCTGCATAATTGCAGACCCACCGTAGAGCTCCAAAACAGCTGTTATAAGAATGTTTTAAACACAAGCAAGATTCTAGGCACCTGATTTAGGTGAAGTTTAAATTCTTCTAACTCATCAATTTATCAAACAAAAATTATTCGAATATAAAAACATTCCAATAATAGTAATTTTCAAACTCTACCGAGAGCTGCAATTATGCAGCCGACCTGTACCTATATTTTAATTCTTGCTGGATTGTGATATGTGTTTTTGCTTGCTTGTTTTGTATCTATACCTATTCTATTTTCTACTCGTGAGAACCTATAATTGGCTTTCTGTTTCTTGTTTTGTTTCTTATTATTTTTGTAAAGCTGTTGGTTTTTCAAATAAATAAAAAAAAAGATACACCCTGGTGACAGACAGACGGACGGCATAAATAATAGGGTACAGAACAGTGTACAGAACCCTAACAAGACTTCTCATTGACAATATCTAATATCGCCTACAACAAACATACAAAGTTAAACGCTGTTAAAGTTACATAGTTCCATCTTTGATATAATATGTTCAGTAAAAAGATAACGATGTGTTAAGAAGCTGTTATTTATATAGTTCTACTAGCTACGCCCTGCGGTTTTACTCGCGTTACTGTCTCTTTATAAGTACAATAATTTCCTACAAACACAGAAAACATAATTGTTTTTACCCTTTAGAGGTTGAATTTCCAAAAATTCTTATCGCTACGTCTACGTCCTAAAAGGAACGTAGCTCTTGCAGTTTCTTATTAGTATTTTTTCTCTTTTATACCTATAGATTTCTCTTAGGACAAAAATGTACCGTTAAAGAAATAGGCTTAAAAGTTTATATTTATTTCACGCAACGCCATCTAGCCTGATCGCAACAAGAACAAGGCATGTGGAAAGAAAGCATCATGAACTCTTTTTTCCTTACTGCCAAGCAATCTCCATAAACAAAACGCAATTTTGTGTTGCTTAGATTTTTTTTAAAATAATTTTACGTGATAATTTCATAAGAAAACATTGATGGTAACCATACCTTTTCAATAACATGACGCACGGCGGGAACGTGAGCGATGACATCACACCTTTTTGTAAGTACCGGTTTTCACCGATTTATAAAACGTTATCACGTCAAAATAATAAACAAAATAGAAACTTTATAATGTGTCTATTTTATGTTTGATTTTTGTATACTGAATATATTAAACTAAATAAAAATATAATAATCCAGTCACGACATAAAATGTTTTTTTTTTTAATATGTTTTTATTAAGTCCTTGTCGTTTCGTTTCTTTGCGTAGTTCCTATGACCACCTTCCAGCTCCATCATCGTACCCTGGTTACCATTGAAAGACAAACTACTCGTCAAGACGATTCTAACGAGCCCAAACTCGATGAGGTTGTGTCGTTTCATTGCGAAGTTTCTATGGCCACCTTCCAGCTACATCATCAGACCCTGGTTACCATTGAAAGACAAGTTTGTCTTTCAAGACTATTCTAACGAGCCCAAACTCGATGAGGTTGTGTCGTTTCATTGCGAAGTTTCTATGGCCACCTTCCAGCTACATCATCAGACCCTGGTTACCATTGAAAGACAAGTTTGTCTTTCAAGACTATTCTAATGAGCCCAAATTCGATGAGGTAGTGTCGTTTCATTGCGAAGTTTCTATGGCCACCTTCCAGCTCCATCATCAGACCCTGGTTACCATTGAAAGACAAGTTTGTCTTTCAAGACTATTCTAACGAGCCCAAACTCGATGAGGTTGTGTCGTTTCATTGCGAAGTTTCTATGGCCACTTTCCAGCTACATCATCAGACCCTGGTTACCATTGAAAGACAAGTTTGTCTTTCAAGACTATTCTAATGAGCCCAAACTCGATGAGGTTGTGTCGTTTCATTGCGAAGTTTCTATGGCCACCTTCCAGCTCCATCATCAGACCCTGGTTACCATTGAAAGACAAGTTTGTCTTTCAAGACTATTCTAACGAGCCCAAACTCGATGAGGTTGTGTCGTTTCATTACGAAGTTTCTATGGCCACCTTCCAGCTACATCATCAGACCCTGGTTACCATTGAAAGACAAGTTTGTCTTTCAAGACTATTCTAACGAGCCCAAACTCGATGAGGTTGTGTCGTTTCATTGCGAAGTTTCTATGGCCACCTTCCAGCTACATCGTCAGACCCTGGTTACCATTGAAAGACAAGTTTGTCTTTCAAGACTATTCTAACGAGCCCAAACTCGATGAGGTTGTGTCGTTTCATTGCGAAGTTTCTATGGCCACCTTCCAGCTACATCATCAGACCTTGGTTACCATTGAAAGACAAGTTTGTCTTTCAAGACTATTCTAACGAGCCCAAACTCGATGAGGTTGTGTCGTTTCATTGCGAAGTTTCTATGGCCACCTTCCAGCTACATCATCAGACCCTGGTTACCATTGAAAGACAAGTTTGTCTTTCAAGACTATTCTAACGAGCCCAAACTCGATGAGGTTGTGTCGTTTCATTGCGAAGTTTCTATGGCCACCTTCCAGCTACATCATCAGACCATGGTTACCATTGAAAGACAAGTTTGTCTTTCAAGACTATTCTAACGAGCCCAAACTCGATGAGGTTGTGTCGTTTCATTGCGAAGTTTCTATGGCCACCTTCCAGCTACATCATCAGACCCTGGTTACCATTGAAAGACAAGTTTGTCTTTCAAGACTATTCTAACGAGCCCAAACTCGATGAGGTTGTGTCGTTTCATTGCGAAGTTTCTATGGCCACCTTCCAGCTACATCATCAGACCCTGGTTACCATTGAAAGACAAGTTTGTCTTTCAAGACTATTCTAATGAGCCTAAACTCGATGAGGTTGTGTCGTTTCATTGCGAAGTTTCTATGGCCACCTTCCAGCTACATCATCAGACCCTGGTTACCATTGAAAGACAAGTTTGTCTTTCAAGACTATTCTAACGAGCCCAAACTCGATGAGGTTGTGTCGTTTCATTGCGAAGTTTCTTTGGCCACCTTCCAGCTACATCATCAGACCCTGGTTACCATTGAAAGACAAACTACTCGTCAAGACGATTCTAACGAGCCCAAACTCGATGAGGTTGTGTCGTTTCATTACGAAGTTTCTTTGGCCACCTTCCAGCTCCATCATCAGACCCTGGTTACCATTGAAACACAAACTACTCGTCAAGACGATTCTAACGAGCCTAAACTCGATGAGGTTGTGTCGTTTCATTGCGAAGTTCCTATGGCCACCTTCCAGGTCCTTCATTAGATCAGCACCATGTCATCATAATATTGTATTGTCACCAGATTTACACATGTATGCAAATTTTCAGCTCAATTGGTAACCGGGAAGTGGATCAAAATTAAGTTGCAAGATTTGACTCGAACAAACATAAAATAAAATAATAAAATAAATATAGCAGGACATTCCACACATCGCCATCTAGCCCCAAGCTAAGTAACTAGACTTGTGTTATGGGTGCTAGGCAACGGATACACTACTTATATATTTTTCTTTTGTAAATATATACTTATAATACATTGAAACAACCAGACCACAGACAAATATCTAAGCATAAATACTTGTCTGAGGCGAGAATCGAACCCGCAACCCTGAGTTTGGCAGTCCGGCATAGTGACTATTGTGCCAACTGGGTCGTCTCATACATTGCAAGTTAAAGAAAAGCCTTAAAAAAATACGTTCTTTATAATAACAATAACTGCGCCTTAATAAACGGCCTTTGATGGTAGCTTGTTATAAGTTAGGGGTGCTGACAATCATCTGAAGGCCATAGTTATTTGATAACTCTTTGTGTAACACTGCACCCAATTTGTAGCCAGCATTGTCTATTACTCTGACGCCTTTATGTGTTAGAATATTGTTTCAGTATTGTTATTCGTACAGACAACTTTTACCGGAATTGCGATCAAACGGAACTTTTCCGTTCATTATTAAGAACAACTTTGGGGTCACCATTTCCAATAAAAAAAGAATAATCAAAATCGGACTAGTTTGTAAAAAATTATGCTTAGTCATAGGTAGGTACCTATATTTGTATCTACTCAGGACGTTATAAATTTCTTTAAAAAAAATGTATTTAAATAATTATTTTAGATCGGGAAAACCACGGTAAATTACAAATTAATTACACAATGTGGCAACACCATTATAAGAAGCATTTAGCACATACCGTAAGAAAAATCCACAGGTGCAAAGCAGGTGCACGATGCGACGACGGCCGAGATTCAAAGCCTCAAAATTCGAAAATAAAGTCAAAGGATCTGGGTAAGTGTACTACTAGGCCAACACCGCCCTCAATATACCACTTTTTAACCCTATCTGAAAATAATATACTACTAAAATAATTAATGAGTTTTTTGGCGGGAACGAGTTAACAACATGTCGTGCTGCAGTTTTATTTTCATGAAACTTAGATGTAACCCGAGTTGAATTGTATAATTCTGGTGGAATGTTATTCAATTTAGTTCTGTGAAAGTGCACAAGTGTAGTGAAAGTAAAAATCAGTGTCAAACATGCAGTTTTCACGTTGCCTCCAAATCTCCTATTAAGGTTATGGTAAACTTGCCAACGCTTTACTATAACCCCTGACTTGACGGACTATGACGACTTTGACTGTATTGAAACACTTTAGGCCCGATTTATGAAAAATCGGGTCATAATTTGATGCAAAATATAACTTGACACTGGCTAAATGCATACGTGCGAAGCCATAATAAGAGAAAAAAATAATAATAATAATAATAATCTATATAACTTATACATATAAAATGCTTTGTCATGGATGACTGACTGACGGATCAATGCACAGCCTAAACTGCTGATTGTAGAGACCTAAAAACTAGGAGGGTGTGTTCTTTGTACGACGTAGGCATCGGATAAGAAAGGATTTCCCGAAATTCCACTCCTAAGGGGGTGAAAAAGGGGGGGAAATTTGTATGGGACAACTTGATTCCTTAGTCCAATCTACTTCAAATTTTGCATAAACATTCTTTAATAGAATTGATGGAACACGTGTTTCGTATTTTATAACGGGGTCAAAATGGGGTAAAAACTTATTTTGTTTGTGATTTGTTTCGAAGTTGATATCAATACTCCTTTTAACTTACCTACATTGTATTTTGACACATGTTAGAAAACGGATTAAGTTTTAATTCAAAGAGGTTGCACTTTTAGGACTCGGCCTCATAGGGACGTAGAATTCGAAATTTAAAATGGTACCGTTTGGTTATAAAATATACGTGGTTATTGGTTAAAAATATAATATATTCAAGTCAAGTCAATTTTTTTATTATACTAAACTCGCGTATGTCCCGATCCCGTGGGAATGTCGGGGTCAAAAGATTTTTTTGAGCAACTGCAGTAATTTGTTGATTACTCAGGACCTACAAATTGAATTTTGATGTAAAGTGCTTGATGTAGCTCTATTTTGATTCTATTTTCCTCAAAATAGAGCTGATATTGAAACCAGATTTCAATTGGTTAATTGTATAAGTAGCAAACAAACAGACCGAGATGAAATTTAAAAACTGTATATTTTTGTTCTACTACTTCTTCTAAGTCCCACACACCCATTTTTTTATTTGCTTCCAAGTAGGTTCCGAATTATTTGGCCTCTCTATCTTTGCAATGAGTGTCAAAGAAAACATGTGAAATATCCATATATAAGAATATTTAAACTAACCTTCGATTTCGGTAATTTTAAAACCCAAAGAAATTTATAAGAGTTAAAACCAATTATAAATCATATATTAGTACCATTTTCGACAACTACGCGAACGAAGTCGCGGGCAAAAGCTAGTCTATACTAATATTATAAAGCTGAAAAGTTTGTTTGTTTGAACGCGCTCATCTTAGGAACTATTGGTTCGAATTGAAAATTATTTTCGTGTTGGATAGTTCATTTATCGAGGTAGGCTATAGGCTACTTTTTATTTTGATATCCCCACGGGATCGCGACTTACGCGGGTGAAACCGCGGGGAGCAGCAAGTAATTAAATAAATAAATAACGAATATGTGTTAATTATTATTACTCTGGGAGAGCGGTGTTGGCTTAGTGGTAGATACTTCGACTTCGGTTCGAATCCCAGCCGGCCGTGCACCAATGTATTTTTCTTATATAAGAAAAATTTATGTGCGCAAATTGACATTGCTCTTACGGTGAAGGAAAACATCGTGATGAAACCCGCGGCTTAGTTGGCTCCAGAAGTATTGACAAGTTCTCTCCTCTTTACATGGTCGACTAAGCTGAGAGGGTAGTAGGTGCTGGGCAAGCCTACTCCATCCTCACGCAAAAAGAACCCAATTAAAGAGGGTCCAATGGCGGAAAACAGCCTGTATACAAGTACAATTACTCTTGCAATCAATTGGTAGAGTAATCAACAATAAATATTCGTCGAACAAAATATCGATATTAATTGCTGGGAACAGTTGGTCAAGTATTCCCTTAACATCAATTAGTTGTAACCTACTTTAATAGATCTATTTGTTTACTTGATTGAAACCTATTTATTATTAAAGGCAGATTTTGTATTTGTTTCCAATTAGAGTTAGCATTGGATTCGTCCTACATATCTACCGGCCTCGTGGGGCGAGATTGAGGTATGCAAAATATTTTGAGGTCATTTCATGCTTATAAAATTTGCCCATATCTTTTTATCGTGTTGACTCAGTTACTTGGTTTTGATAAATCTAATAGAGACTGTAGACCTTAGTATCTGGTATGAATTTCAACTTGCTAGGTTCACCTGTTCCTGGAAAAATAGGTGGTGACACACGGACTGACAGACAGACGGACAAGAAACTGATCTTATAAGAGTTCCTTTTTTTACCTTTTGAGGTACGGAGCCCTAAAAAAATAAGATTATTATTACACCAAAAAAATTAATTTGTAGTTACTACCTACTTTATTAATCCATTTATTTACTTGATTGAAAGCTATATATTCCAAGCCGATTTTGTAATTGGTTTCAAATTGAGTTAGCGTTGGATTCGTTCTACGTACAACGGGTCTGGTGGGACGAGATTTGAGGCACCCAAAATATTTTTAGGTGATTTCATGCTTAAAAATAAAATGATTATTCTATAAAAAAATAATTCGATGTAACTGCTTACCTACTTTAATAGATTTGGTTGCTTACCTACTTGATTGAAAGCTATTTATTACAAGCAGATTTAGTAATTAGTTTCAAAGAGGGTCAGCCTTGAGTTCGTCCTATACGTACCTACGGGCCTGGTGGGACGAGATTTGAGGCATCCAAAATATTTTTAGGTGATTTCATGCTTAAAAATAAAATGATAATTCTATCAAAAAATAATTCGATGTAACTGCTTACCTACTTAAATAGATCTAGTTGCTTACTTGATTGAAAGCTATTTATTACAAGCAGATTTTGTAATTAGTTTCAAAGAGAGTAAGCTTTGGATTCGTCCTATACGTACCTACCTACGGGCCTGGTTGGACGAGATTTGAGGCATCCAAAATATTTTTAGGTGATTTCATGCTTAAAAATAAAATGATAATTCTATCAAAAAATAATTCGATGTAACTGCTTACCTACTTTAATAGATCTAGTTGCTTACTTGATTGAAAGCTATTTATTACAAGCAGAGTTTGTAATTGGTTTCAAAGAGAGTTAGCCTTGGGTTCGTCCTATTGTACCTACGGGCCTGGTGGGATGTGATTAAGGCATCCAAAATATTTTATTGTGAATTAATGCATAAAATAAGAATACTATTCTATGAAAATAAAACGTAAAATAAGTCGAATAATAAATCTCCTGCGTTTAGAAAGCTGTTTAAAAATTAATTTTCTCTTATATTATAAAAAGGTTATTTATAGCGAATACGCTCAGAAACCACTAGAACGATTTTGATAAAACTTGGTATGAAAATGTACCTATTAGGTTCTTGGCAGTAAGATAAGGTACTTTTTATCACGATATTTCCACGGATACTGGGTGATACAGTTAGTCTCTATATATTTTGTGCACCAATGTATTTTTCTTAAGAAAAATTTATGTGCGCTAATTGACATTGCTCTTACTGTGAAGGAAAACATCGTGCTGAAACCCTCGGCTTAGTTGGCTCCAGAAGTATTGACAAGTTCTCTACTCTGGACATGCTCGACTAAGCTGAGACGGTAGTAGGTGCTGGGCAAGCCTATTCCATCCTCACGCAAAAAGGACCCAATTAAAAAGGGTCCAATGGCGGAAAACAGCCTGTATACAAGTACAAGAAGTAGTCTCAATATTCAAGTTTCAACAATCTATACTTGTCGTTATCGTATGAAGATATCAAGGACACACGTTTTCAGTATGGTAATAAAGAGGATTTTGTTCTCTAATATTACACCGTTATGTCCGCCAACTTAATTTATGCCGTTGCTAACTCATAAGGTACTACGAGACAGTTTTGGCGACTATTAGTTTTGATGGAATAGCCACTGGAAACTGCGTTACGCGGACCTAGTTCTAGCCGGTATGATAAAAGCTAAACCTATTTCTAACCAATGATAGTTAGGATACGTCTAAGTTACCATCTATGACTGGCTGCACCAAGTTCTAGCCGGCTTAAAGAAGGTTGAACCGCACTCCGGCTATTAACCGTAACCTACTCTATACATTGCCATAAATGTTTAAAAAAAGGGTGACCACTTAGTAGACTTGATTCATCCAGGAATATCCGGGTGAATTAGGTATTTAACGTGGTAGACTTTGTTCTCTCAGGTGATTCATTGGTGTATTAAGTACACAACACGGTAGATTTTATGCACCCAGTGGCGTAGCTTGGGTCACTGTTGCCCGGGGCGGAGTCATAATTCGCCGACCTTTTGACGTCATTAAAAAACGTAACGATAAGAATTAAACGATAAGATATATATTTAACTAGCTGCGCCCCGCGGTTTCACCCGCGTAAGTCCCGATCCCGTGGGCATATTGGGATAAAAAGTATCTTATGTCCGTCTCCTGGCTCTAAGCTACCTCCCTACCAATTTTCACCCAAATCTGTTCTGCCGTTCTTGAGTTATAAGTGGTGTAACTAACACGACTTTCTTTTATATATATAGATTCATAACCATTTAAGGATGCGGGGTGACTCGTGATTTGCAACAACTATATTGGGCTAGAGGGACATTCAATATGTGCATGTGGGCTACTTTCTTGAAAAATTAATTGTGTGACTGGACACCAATATTTTTTTTTACAATTTTGCCACCCTCCTAATGATGGCGCCCGGGGCGGTCCGCCCCTCCGCTCTCCCATCACTACGCTACTGTATTCACCTATGAGTTTTACTCACAAAATATCGTGTAATACAATCTTCTTGGACACTTGTTTGAAATGTGTATGAATATTTAGATACTCTTTTTCAACAAGAGGGAGACAAGTACCTTACTAATCTTTAATACTTATACGTTTCTACTCTACCCCTCTATTGCAATTTTTTTTGTCACATCCATTACATTTAAATCTGGGTACAAGAACTTGCCAACTAGAGGGAAAACTTGACGATTTATTATCGCACTGCTTTCTAAAGTTTTATCTTAAACTAAGCGGTGAGCTATAGCATCTTGTCCTATACAATTTAGAATACTTAATCACTTTAAACTTGTTACATTTTTAATGGGCCTGAGAAATAGGTACTCCTAGACCTAGGGCGGCTTTGGTTAAGATTGTGCTTAAACATATTTCTCTAAATACCTTCTAGCTAAACACATTTAATTAACGGGTAATCTAAAAATTAAAATATCAAAAAAAAATCGATATTATTAATTATAAAATAATTAGTTTGACACGGCCTCAACGGAAGACCAGCGCTAGTCGAAAGACTAGAATTTACACGCCTCAGACAAGTATTTATGCTTAGATATTTGTCTGGGGTCTGGTTGTTTCTATGTATAATAAGTATATATTTACAAAAAAAGTATATAAGTAGTATATCCGTTGTCTAGCATCCATAACACAAGTCTAGTAACTTAGCTTGGGGCTAGATAGCGACGTGTAGAATGTCCTGTAATATTTTTGATTTTTTATTTTTTTATTTCGCTGCAGAGTTGAGTTCCGTTTTGCAACAATTGTTAGTAATTAAAATATAAAGACTACAAAGTCTTTATCTTTTATTTTGTTGCAAATAAATAATATTAAATTCTAGTCTACTTTTATAGTAGTTTAATCATATTTTAAGGTCTACAACGCATCAAATTTTTGTTGTGTAATTCAATCTTTGTGAATTTAAGCCTACGGATTAGCTTTATCAGTTCTTTTTAAACCCCAACGCGACAATGTTTAATAAAAAAATTCACATATACTTACGTTGAGTATAATTTCGGGGTTATTTTTTTTTGTAGGGTTTCACGTTTATACCTTTTTTGTTCTATTTGTGGCTTTTTTTCCACAGATTTTTTGCTTGTTTTAGGCTTTTTACGTTCATTTTATTATTATTATATTATTTTTATCACAGTTGCTCATAAAGTGGATCTTATTCAACGGCTTTTAGGCTCATAATCCAACATATTATGCACGCGTGCGTTTTACATTACCAACCTAGTGCTATAAAGTTATCCCGATAAGTTAAATACGTATCTTACTGCTAATTACATGTTAGGTAGGTGAAACATTCTTAATTTATCTGGGTTATACTGTTTTGATGTATAAAAAAGGTAGGTACTAAAGAGTTTTTAGCTAGCAAAAATGGTTGTCTCTAAAGTCGGTTTACGAACGAAAATTTTACGTGATAATGACTTAGAAAACGATTAAAAATTGAGTTATGTTTTTTTTTTGTTTTTTCTTTACTTAAATATATTGTTTTTCCGTACCATTGTATCTTAACCCCCGACGCAAAAACAAATATTTTTTTTCTATTTGTTGTTACTGACATACAGTCAGACGAGGCTGTATAGGTTAAAATCCTTTAGCCTGGCCTTTCCGGAGCATAATTAACAAAAAAATATTGCCTTAAAAAATGTAAACATAGACTTATCACAAATATTTTGTTAATTATTTTTTTGTTTTCTTTTCAAGTCTTTTCTTTTATTCGCAACTGTGATAAAAAACGTCGTACGATATACGTGTGGAATTGATCTTTGCATCTTGGCTTCTTAACACACTCGCTGCCGCTCGCTCATCAATAAACCGCCTCTATGCAAAGATCAATTTACCACACTTATATCGTAATGTACTATTATCTATTAAATATTTTCAGTAAGTACTTACTATTAGTAGCAATAATAGTAATTGCCATAATAGGTATTTAAGAACCATAGTTTATAGTATACCATCAAAAATTAAGCGCTTCAATTTACAAAGGCGTTAACATTTTCAGTAAAGTTAATTAAATGAGGCCTTCTCTTGTTGCGGCTCCTTTAACATCGTCAAATAACTACTAAATTAGATACACTGTGGCCCTTACGAGCGAGACACACTGATTACCAGAAAAATAACAAAATAGTGGCTAATTTGATTTCAACTCGCTACGGAACGGCAGAACGCAATCGTATATTTATTTAGGGTGAAAGGGTGTTTGTTTGGCTGCATAATTGCAGACCCGCCGTAGAGCTCCAAAACGGCTGTTATAAGAATGTTTTCAACACAAACAAGACCTGATTTAGGTGAAGTTAGAATATTAGAATGTAAACATTCCAATAATAGTAATTTTCGAACTCTACCTAGGGCTGCAATTATGCAGCCTGTACACTCCCATTTGTGGCCAAAACGGCAGAACCGATTAAGATGTTTGTGGTTTACTGTAAAATGCTTGTGGTTCATTGCCGATGGTTCGTAGATAGTTGTCACTGTGATTACACACAGAGGGTGGGGCAATTTACATTTTATTGCATGATATACAATGTATTACAGCGAAGGGGTTTTAATACGAAAGGGGGTTGTTCCAGACGTATAGGCGAAAAACTTTTGCTCTACGACTTTTGGAAACTCTTACTTCTTTTTCGATAATGCTGAGGGAATTTTTACTTAAAAATCACCTGTTTCATACGAACGAAATGTTTGAATTTTCAAAAGTCATTGAATAAAAGTTGTTCACCTAGCTAGAACAACGTCTAGAACAATCCCCTTTCGTATTAAGACCCCTTCGCCGAAACAAACTGTATGTTAGGACTGAAAATGAAAATTGTTATTTGAATTGAACGCTGGACAGAAAAGTGATACAAAATCCGGTGAATATTTCTATAAATTAAATTTTAATGTTTATATTGGAAAGTTTTTTTGTTTGAGTTTGTTAATTACCAATCTAGACAAAAACTACTGAATCAATTGCGATGAAACTTGATTACTGCGGAGTAAAATAAATAAGCAATTTTACACCACTACCTTTGCCTACGACTTCATCTAGGATTAAAATCAAATTGAAGTTGTCAAGTGATAAAAGGCAGCTAATGCTATTTTTCTAACATGTTTAACCAAAGTAAATTTCATATTATTTAGTCATATTGTTCGTGTTTTTAAGACGATTTAATTTAATCTTATGCGAATAAAATTTACTTTAACTTTGTTCTTGTTCTTCGCAATAATAGGTAAGTCAGTTTATTTGTCCAAGATTTCGGCAATTGGTCTAAATAATAATATAAGTACAAGGGAACTCTGCCAGATATTTTGCGTTCCAATATTAATAGCTAGGGAAGATAATCTTATAGAACTAGGTATAATTATATTGATATTTCTACTTAGGTGCTATAATAAAACTAAAAAACACAACAAAAACAAAATTGGTTCATCCGTTAGGGAGCTACTATGCCACAGACAAATATAGGTACTCACACACACGTCACACTTTTTCAGACGTGTCTGTGTGTGTCAAACACTAGACTATAACTAAATATTCTTGTACTGATTAAAAACAATTTAATAATAAATGATCTTGAAGAGAATAGAATATTTTAATTGTAACTATTTTAAATTTTTCAGGCAGGGCGTTGTTTATATTTACAAACCGTGTGTTTGAGACTACTTGAATGACTATGTATTATTAAATTTTCAGAATAGCACCTCTAAACCACTAGCCTATTTAAGAAGAATCGTTGGTACTTAGGTACCTTACTTAATTTATTTCCAAGCAGGTAGTGTGAATCTCGGGAGATTGCCTTTAATTAAATTTAAATTGAGCCCTTTTGTGGTGGTGATAAGCATAAATTTAGTAACTATAAGTACCTAGGAAAACTACAGTCTTTTTTTTTAATTAGAGACCAGGGACAGTTTTCAATGCAGTTAGTATGTGGTAATCAACCGTGGGATACTCCCTTAGTGTGTTGGCCTTAGATTGTTCCATTCCATTAAAATTTAATGAACGAATAAATTGAATGTCTTTTATTTGTTCGAAATATGGTACAAAAATGTCACATAAAAATATAATTCAACCTATTTGACCAGCACTTGGCTTAGCACACTTAAATAAAAATCAAAAGTACATTAATATAATGTCAAATAATAATCCAATGACACAATATAAAATCTTTAAAATGTATCTTCATCCTTATCATTTATAACTTCTTCAATTAAAAATAAGTCTTATCGATGAGATCATTGTTGACAGCCCGCTTGATCTCTTCAAGACAATCTTTTTGACGTAATGATTTAGGAATTCCATTGTAAGTTGCGAGAGCCAATTTAAAAAAAAAACAGAATCCTTAAATTTTAATATGAGTCGAAATTGAACTTATGAAAAGAGCATTGGGTCGTCTCGCTCCGTGGTGCGAATCGACCCATTCCAAAAGATATCATAGCCATTCGCACTGCTTCAGTCACGCGGTTCGAATGAACCCATTCAAAAACAGTAGATACTTGGGTGATTCGCACCGCGGCTTAAACCGCTTGCGGTGTAAAACGACTAAAGTCTTTACAACGATTATTATCCGTTATCCTTTTTTACATCACTAGCTCCTTGACGAAATAGTGGCTTCAATTGTTGAATTTGACGAAATAGTTGATGTTTCATTGTAAGTGTCATATCTGGGGTTGTTATTGTTACTGAATCAGTTTTTGGAGTAGTTGTTAGCATTGAAGTGAAATAGATTGTTATAGGAGTTGTTGCACCTGTTATTATTGTTGTCAGAGTTGTTGTTGGAATTGATGTTGTAATCAGGGAGGCAGTCGACGCCTACATATCTCCATAGAACATATTATCAATAATAAATGTGCAATAATAACTAATAAATAAGATTCTATAAGGTTATTTTACACAATCAGTTTTGACGAAGTCATCATCATCCGAGCGATGTTCCCGGTTACATCCGCTTTCCTACTTTTACGCCTCTACTTCGCACGATTTTTGGCATCCTGATTAGTAAAACCATTGCACGCATATCGACGAAAGTATTGACTAAATTAGATTGTTTTGGACTTGTAATTTTATATTTATAGATTTAATTACACAAATCATAAAAAATATGAAAGATTTATTGCTGTTAATACTGCGTGTGTTGGATTTAACCACTAAAGTTTACATGACGTTTTTGTACAATTTGTGGTCATCACACTGCAGTCATGGGACTCTTTAATAATAATATTGTTTCTACCTATTCTAGTCCAAGCGGTGGTTGTTCTAATTCACTAAAATTACCAACTTTTATTATTCTTCTTTTGATAATACGAACAGATTTACGAAAATTAAAAAGCTCTTCGACGAAATAGTGGGTTAAATTATTATTTGGAGTAGTTGTGGGTGTGGTAGGTGTTGTTGTGGGTGTCGTTTCTGTAGTTGTTGCTGTATCGGTTTGTGTCGTAGTCAGAGTTGTTGTTATCGGAGTTGTAGAAATTGTTGTTATAGTTGTTGTCGGAATAATTGTTGGTGCTGGGGTTGTTATTGTGGATGGGGTTTGGGTTGGTGGAAGCATTGTTGTAGTATCTTCATATAAAATACATTCCTTTTCAGGATCCATTGATGAAGGAACATATCGGAATGAATCGACAATTATGATATTGTCTAAAGTTGTTGTAGAGCCCGAGAAGCGTATCTGTAACGATAAATAATAAGACACGGTTATTTTGTAACTTTGTTTACTTAATTATTAATCATACAGAACATAAAATATTTAGCATGAAAAATATGATTATAGATAAATTCCATACCAATCAAAAGGATGTGGCTAGAATATGAAGAAGCATAGAATATGCAAACGTTAGGTTAACTATTTTTGCCCGTCACAACTCTTGGGTAGGTAAGTAAATCGTTAATAGTCATCAGCCACTGGTCTGGCTGATGAATCACTTTTTGGCTATTGCCGAAAAAGATCACAGGGCCAGCTGTCGTTAATTCGTTGTTTAATATATTGTAAAATATGTATTTTTAGTTATGGTATTGTATATAATTTTATCTTTATTTTTTATCTATTTATTTGTACATTGTTATGTAATTATATTAATATATTTATGTAAAGATATGTATGTATGTTTATATATGTATATATATTTATATAATTATTATTAGTATGTAGTTAAGTTTGTATTTATTATTATGTTTTTGTTGTTATTTGCATCTTAGTTTGAACACCCTACCCTTCACCTTCCTCAACTTCTTGTCCATCCAAAGGTTGCCTGGAAGAGATCGCTTTGTAACACTTAGACTTAAGCTTTGTTTTTATTTAATGTTATTTGAAATTGGTGTTTACAATAAAGAATTTATCTATCTATCTATGAATTAAAGTAAAGTTAAAATAAAGATTTATTTCATTGGTATGGAATTTATAAATTTGCCAAACCCGTAAAAAGTCTAAAAATAATTTAAAATTAATTTATGATTAAGTATGGACTGAAATTTTTTAGTTATCCTATATTTATTGACCTATTTAATTTGATACTTTTCATCCATAAACAGTAAGAACATCTATAAATATGTGACAACGACGTACGGATACGTTATTCGCAAATACGTGTATAGTTTTGCTCTTTATCCATATCATTTTTCAGAATTCCGTACTCAAGGGGTAAAAATAAGATCCTATTATTAAGACTCCACTGTGTGTCTGTCTGTCACCAGGCCCATGAACCGTGAGCTGTCATGGTTCATAACATGCCTCATGATCAGCCTGGATTTTGAAATTTTCACAGGCCAAGACAGTTGAAATTTTCACAAATGATATTTTTTATATTATTCAAATATTAAAAAGAGCGCGTGCGCGAGTCTGACTAGTACTTAACCGGTTTCTTTTATATAAAACGATTTAGTTGATTTTGAAAGACAAAATCTTTCAACGCAAACGCTCCAAGGACTCTAATGATTTAGGCATATGTAAACGCAAGCAGGTTTATGAGGTACTAGTTGCATCCCGCAGTTTTACCCATCCCGTATACGTATAGGGATAGGTAAAAAGTCAAGGTGTTTTTAAACTATTTGGAATTATTTCGGTTACTTACATATCCTTGATATGGTGGAGTTCCCAATAATGCTAGTTGATCTGTTACTGTTATTACTCGCCATCCTGTTGCCAAACTTATATGAGACAATCCCAGCTGTCTATGAACCCCAGTTTCAGTTAGTTGATACAGAAGGAAATTTAATATATTACTAGTACCACTTCTGGTTTCAGAATAAACGTTGGCCTCTGCTATTCCACCTGGCGTTATTGTAAAAAGGAAGGAAGCCGTGCAAACAAACCCAATAGAATTTGAAGCTTGTATAAACCATTTACTTCTTTCATTTGGAGCTGCAATTGTTGAGTTTTCATAGCTTCCTTGATTCCATAAAATTGAAGTGCCACCACACATGTCAGGTTCTCTTGGAAAAATATTATCGAAATCTTCAAAATCATATCTAACACATTGATCAGGTCCATCACTTAAAACACCATTGAATAATAGAACAATAATTAAATATTTGTTAAACATTTCAAACACTAGAAATTGTACTCGTTTTTTAAAACTGTATTTCTACTTACAGATTGGCAAATTCTAATAGATATGTATCTTGTTTAATTTATTTATCGAAAACTCTTATCGATTGCATAAAAATTGAATAGATTACAATTAGAGTTTGAAACTTAAAATCCGGATACTTAAAAATTGTTACTGTAATCCGAATAAGTACCTATAATTCTTTAAATGAATTATTCGGACTTCTCCAATTTTGGCTTTTTTTGGCTATTAAGTATATTTTTCAAAATAGCCCTAGTTTTAGCTATATGAAACTTTCAGGGTTTATTCTTCATAAAAATCAGTAGGGTTTTGAGATAGGTTGTACAAAAAAATACTAAGTGAAATATTTTTTTAGATCCATCCAAAGCTAACTTCGAATTTCGAAAAAAAAAACTTCGACTTGGAGTTTTATAAATGTAACACTGATTGGTGTTGGGGGACAAAAGGTTCACTATAGAACTTGTTTTAAAAAAAGGACATAATCACAGAACGAATAAATTGGCTGTTATTGCGAAGTTCTGACTGAAATCTGAATTAAACTTAAATTTTACCAAATTCGAAATTACCTTTGAACAACTGAATATCGCAGAACATATAACAGGGGGTACTAAGATCCACCACCACCCAGCAACCGATGACTACCCATGTTATTTAGAAAAGTTATTTCAGAAAAGACATGACAACCACTAATATCTTGTGTTATTTTATTTATTTTTCAACTTAAATTATACTTTTTAAATTATACAGATTTACCTCACGACGACAATCATTTTTATTAATCAACAAATAATGTGGATAGGTATGCGGATAGCAATATTGTATCATATTTATTTATTCGGCCACTAAATCGAGCAAGCACTAAAGGCGGTTCTTTTGATCAGCGTGATAGTGTTATCGATTTTGATCATTGCAGGGACTTTACTTACATATAGTTACTATAATATTAGTTTATTACTTACTTTACAACTCATCGTTCGATGGATAGATATTAATGATAGGTAATTTATTTGTTATGTTATCGCTGCCAACAAATCTGCGATCGGCGTTTGCCCATAGAATAACTTCAAAGTAAGTGTGAAAAATAACAATAATAATTAAATAGAAATATAAATCAATTGATTCTTCATCTTATCCTGACTAAAATCCTACTAGTGACGACCTTGCAATGCAGAAGGTTGTGCGTGTGTTCGATTTCCGCACAAGTATTTGTGGCCTTAGTTAGCTGGTTCGAACACTAAGCGTCCATGACTAGCTTTCACTGGAGATCTAGAGTTACAACGCGAGAGGAAAAACGCAAAAACGGAGTTTATAAATTTAAGTTTAGTAAATGAAACAAGTGAAAAATTTGAAAGATTTCATTTGTGATAAATAGCAGCCAGGGATTCCTTAATATTAATGTTGTGTCCATCTATTCTAGTCCATGAAGGGGTTGTTCTAATTCATTAAGATTACCGACTTTTGTAATTCTTTTTTTGATAATTCGAACAGATTTTCTAAAATCAAAAAGCTCTTCGACGACATAGTTGGTTAAATTCTTAGGTGGTGTTGTTATGGGTGTGGTGGGTGTAGTTGTGTGTGTCTGTGTGGTTGTCGGTGTATCAGTTGGCGACGTAGTTGGAGTCGCTGTTATCGGAGTTGTGGAAACTGTTGTTATAGTTGTTGTCAGAATAGTTGTTGGTATTGGGGTCGGTGTTGTGGTTGGGGTTTCAGTCGGTGCAGGCGTTGTTGCAGTATCTTCATACAAAATACATTCATTTTCAGGATCCATTGACGGTGGAACATATCGGAATGAATCGACAATCATAATATTACCTGTTTTCAGAAAGCCCAAGAACTGTGCCTGTAACGAAGAATAATAAGATTCTATTATTTTGTGGCTTTATTTACTAAATATTTAACTTTATACAAGATACTGAATATGAAATTTATTGTGAGCAATTGGGTGATATCACCCAAATCCTTAAAGTGGAATAGACCGACAATAATGTCTAATTTAACTTTGGTACATCTTACTATTTTTAAAACTTTTATCGATTGTACCACAATTTTTTAATTCAAAATCACAGACGAACGGTTTATCGACATAACTGTTCAACAACGGAAAGTTTTATAGAAAGGATTTTTCATAAATGAGAGTTTGAACGACACAGCCTTTAAAGACGAATGCTCCAATGATTTAAATGTCTGGCTCCTTACACATTATGACATCATGGCATTTAGTATTTAGTAGAAATTCAGGCAAAACAAGACACCAGATTGACATCAAGTTCATGAAGTACTAGTTACATCCTCAGTTTCACGCATATTTTCTACTGAAGTGGACATTGTCCTTTTGGTTGCTGTTACAAAAAATGGTTTTTATAATTAACTTTTTGTATCATTTTGGTAACTTACATATCCTTGATATGGCGGACTTCCTAATAATTCATCAACTGTCACATTTAGTACTCGCCATCCTCTTCCTGAACTTATTTCAGACCATCTAAGCTGCCTTGGACCAGTGTTGGTTTGTTGGTATACATACAACGTAAATCTATTACTACCACTTCTGGTTTCAGTATAAACGTTGGCCTCTACCAGTCCACCTGGCGTTATTGGAAAGTGAAAGGAACCAGTGCAAACATAGCCAGAAGAATCAGTAGGTGTAGCTTGTATGAACCATTTACTCATTTCATTTGGAGCTGCAATTGTTGAGTTATCATAGTTTTCTTGAGTCCATGACCATGGTAAGCTTCCACACATGGCAGGTACGTCTTTAGGAAACACATTATCGAAATCTTCAAAATCGTATCTTACACATTCATCAGGTTCATCACTTAAAACCCCATGGAAAAGCAGAATAATAAGTAAATATTTTTTAAACATTTCAAACACAACAAAACGTTACTCGTTTTTTTAAAGATATTAGCTTCACTGAATTAATACATATTTTGATAGATATGTATCTTGTTTAATTAATTTAAATAAAAACGTTATCAAGGATTACAAAGGATTAAAATTAGGGCTTGAAACTTAAAATTCGGATACTTACAAATAGTAATGAAATCCGAATTTTTAGATCAAATATTCGCACTTCTTCTGTTCTACGCTTAGAGATTATTTTGGTATGTATTTTTATATAATATGATTTTATAAATGAAGTTATACCTATTTGACCATTTAATACTAAAACTTTGCAATTATTCTCGTTGCTATTATTAGATCGTTTATCGGGTTTTATTCAAAAATAGTTAACGTTTGTTTCTAAAAATGAATCAAATGATAGGTTTTGACCTCTAGGAACTATATTTGTGGATAATAATGCTAAAATATTTTGCATATCGATCAAATATAACAGTTAGCACGCAGCACGCTACGTTTTTGAGAGCGGGGGCTAAGGTAATGTATGGGCCTACACACGGAACTGGAAGAGCGCCTTAATGGATTGAATTGAAATTGGTTTAAACATAGCCCTTATACTAATGTAACATCATATCAAGTTTTTATCCTGAAATTCAGCATGGTTTTAGTAGTGGGGGTGATGAAATATAATCTATAAACTTGCATTGCAACGCCGCTGTGTATAGCAATATGCTCGATTTTCAACCGTCATTAGGTAAATTCTCCATTAAAGTAATGGATAAAGTATGATGAAACATCCTGAACCACCTTTTCATCATAAAACTCCTGAACCATTGAAGATAAAATTTGGAGATTTGAAATTTTTTGTTTGTCTTGCAAGGATTAATAAAATTTTCAGAAGTGAGAATCTGATGAGGATCTTAACCATTTATTTTTTTATATTTAATTAATTTTTTATATTCCAAAATATTATCTCGATGGCAAAACTTCTTGCAATAAAGCAAAACTTCGTGCAGTATCTTGATACTGTCCCGTGTATATTTCCCCATACCTATCCAATAGAAAGAATTACGGTAACCAAATAATGCCTTCACATGGAACGTCTAAAGCGTCTCGGAAACGGGATATTAAAAAAAACGCACTGTGACAGATCAAATGTGTGCGTTTTACTTTAAGACCAATACTTATACATAAAAGGCATTACGGCGAACAAAAAAATGCCGAAAAAGCGTTTCAGAAACAGGGTATTGAAAGAATGGTGGTGTTCTATGATTTTCCAAAAATGCTCGGTGCACTTCGAGACCCATACCTATCGATAGAGGGCATTCGGTCTCAAAGTTAACCGCGGACTTTTGGAAATACTCGGTCACGATTGGTTTCTTTTGAAAATTTCGTTTCCGAGACGCTTTAGCGGTTCGGTGTAAAGCATTATTTGTTCCCTGTAATACCCTCTATCTATTAACGTGGGTCACAAAATTCACTGCGCAAAAAATCACTATGCTAGGCTCCTATACTTAATGTCCGGACTACTTTGGGTAGAGGAGGATTGCAGAGAAACTCCGAGCAGAGAAAACGGTAATCTACCAAGGTGACATTGGCAATTTCTGCCACAGATCACTATATGATTTCTGATATGTAGACAATGGTTTACCGATTTTCAGTTTGCTTCAGGCCGGTGTATGGAGACATTCACCAAGTATTTCACGTTTCAAGAGACATTCACCAGAGATCGAGAAAACTCATTCTCACTTCCAGAAATGAGAAATTCGTCTTCTTAAATGACATACTAAGTTGTCATCGCCTGGAGAGGAAAAAACGTAGACCTCCATTAATCGGGTAGTGGAGCCTGAGTGGAGCTAGACTTGGTGTGTCGATTATCCTGTTGCGCAATTTAATTGGCTTGGCCCAGAGTAGTCAGGTTACAGCAGAAAGTTTTTGACACCGAAATTTTATCTAGGGGTGGTGCTGGGGAACAAGATTTTATCCCCAGGATATCAATAATTTTCCTTTCGGTTTCAAGCGCATTCAATTTCCAGTGAGCCTATGCTACGCAATTGGCAATCAACAAAGTGCAAGGCCAGACTTGCGCACCGCAGGCTTAGATCTCACCATAAGCTGCTTCAGACACAGTCAGCTGTACCTATTTGACTCTATCGAGTGTTAGTGCCGCAGCTAACATGTTAGTAAATTGTTTTTTATCACAGTTGCTCATAAAGTGGATCTCATTCAATGGCTTTTAGGCTCGTAATCCAACATATTATGCACCCGTGCGTTTTACATTGCCAACCTAGTGCTGTAAAGTTATCCTGATAGGTTAAATACGTATCTTACTGCTAATTACATACTGTTTTAATGTATAAAAAAGGTAGGTACCAAAGAGTTTTTAGCTAGCAAAAATGGTTGTCTCTAAAGTCGGTTTACGAACGAAAATTTAACGTGATAATGACTTAGAAAACGATTGAAAATTGAGTTGTTTATTTTTTATTTTTTCTTTAGTTAAATATTTTGTTTTTCCGTACTATTGTATTTTGTTCCTAACCTCCGACGCAAAAACAAATAGAAAAAACCCTAAAAATATTGTATGTCAGAGGAGGCTGTATAGATTAAAAGTCTTTAGCTTGGCCTTTCCGGAGCATAATTAACAAAAAAATATTGCCTTAAAAAAATGTAAACATAGACTTATCACAAATATTTTGTTAATTATTATTTTGTTTTCTTTTCAAGTCTTTTCTTTTATTCCTGTTTTATTCACAACTGTGATAAAAAACGTCGTACGATATACGTGTGGAATTGATCTTTGCAACTTGGCGTCTTTAACACGCTCGCTGTCGCTCGCGCGTCATAAACCGCCTCTATGCCAAGATGAATTTACCACACTTATATCGTAATGTACTATTAACGACGAGGCGTCACCCACAATGTTGTGTACAAAAAAGCTTTGTAGTTGTCATAATATAAGGACACACGTATTAAGTAAGTTAGGCAATCGCAAACGTTCTAAATAAAACAAAACCACCACGCGAACGAAGTCGCGGGCAACAGCTAGTTACATCTAAGACCTTATTTCATTTTATTTATTTTCCTCCTTAAACTCTATTTTTTCAATCAATACAGTTTTAATTCAGGACGCTAATCATTTTATCTTTAAACATTAAATAATCCAGATATTCGGATATAAATATGTTTTTTTTTTTAAATTATTCGGCCAATATATTCAGCCAGCACTATTAGGCGGTTCTTTTGATCAGTGTGATAGCGTTATCGTTAATTTAATCATTACAGGGACTTTACGCTAATTACAAAGAAGATACTTAACGCAAAAACCGTACTAACATTATTTGTTTGTTGCTTCTTTACGGTCATCATAAAACACTTTTGATCCCAAAATTCCTAGGGATAGGGACTTACGTTTATGTATTAAACGATCTAGGAAAAGTGGTTTGGTTGATATTTTTGAACGGCCAGTGTAGCTTGTGGTGATCAAACAGCACCGGTAGGACTCCTTAATATTAATGATGTATCCACCTAAGTGAACGTTGTCCTAATGCTTTGAAAAATACCAACTTTTATTATATCCTTTTCGGAAATTCGAACAGTTTTTTGAAAATCGACTGGCTCTTCGAAAAAATAGTTGGTTAAATTCTTAACTGGTATGGCAGGGATGCAGTGTGTGTCCCAGCTGGAGTTGTTGGCGTAGTTATTATTATAGTGATTGATGCCTCTGTTGTTGTTCCATCCACTAAAAAACCATCTATCCACCATCTACTAATTATCCTGTATATAATCAAGTCTCTAATTACGCTTAATAATATGTTATTAAAGACTAGTTTTTGCCCGCGGTTTCCTCCATTTTCCAAACTCCTTTCTTAGCGGATGCCCGCGTTATAACAGTACTATTCGTGTGCCAAATGTTACCCTTGTTTTGAGATGTGCGTTGTTATATCTGTATTTCAGGGGTTTAAATTTTATATTTATAAATTTAAGTTAGTAAAATGAAACATGTGTATGATTCGTAAGATTTATTAATATTGCGCGTGTGTTGGATTTAACTACTCAAGTTTACACCACCTGTTTCTACAATTTGTGCTTGTTAAATAGCAGCCTTTAATAGGGAGTTTCTTAATATTAATGTTGTGTCTACCTATTCTAGTCCATGAGGGGGTTGTTCTAATTCATTAAGATCACCAACTTTTGTTATTCTTTTTTTGGAAATTCGAACAGATTTTCGAAAATCTAAAAGCTCTTCGACGAAATAGTTGGTTAAATTCTTAGGTGGTGTTGTTATGGGTGTGGTAGGTGTTGTTGTGGGTGTCGTCTCTGTGGTCGTTGCTGTATCGGTTGGTGTCGTAGTTGTAGTTGTTGTCAGAACAGTTGTTGGCATTGGGGTGGTTGGGGTTTCAGTCGGTGCAGGCGTTGTTGAAGTATCTTCATACACAATACATTCTTTTTCAGGATCCATTGACGAAGGAACATACCGGAATGAATCGATAATCATAATATTACCTGTATTTGACAGGCCCGTGAATTGGATCTGAAACGATTAATGGTAGGATTCTATTATTTTGTAAGTTTATTTACTAAATATTGAGTTGAAAATGGCTTTATAAAATATGGGTGGCATTCGTGTTCAACCTCAAGTTTCAACCTAGTTTTATCTTGGTAGATACGTTTTTAATTTATCGATTGTACCAAAGTTTTCAGACTTAAAATGCACTGACAGACGATTTACCGAACTGATCAGCTTCAGGAGTTTTATCAAAAGGATTTTTTAGAGATGAGAATATAAACGACACAATCATTCAACGACTAATGTTCCAACGACTCAAGTCATAGGCATATTAGTCAATCATAGGTATAGACGACCTACACAGGGTTGCAGGTTCGATTCCCATCTCAGACATGTATTTATGCTTATATATTTGTCTGTGGTCTGGTTGTTTCTATGTATTATAGTATATATTTATAAAAGAAAAGTAAATATTTAGTATATCCGTTGTCTAGCACCCATAACAAGTCTAGTTACTTAGCTTGGGGCTAGATGGCGATGTGTGAAATGTCTTGCAAAATATTTATTTATTTATATTTTATATTATTATTTACACACTATAATGACATCAGGTTTATGAGGTAGATACTAGTTTCCGTGGAAATATAGTATAAATATACATATTATAATATCGTAGATTTGGCTAGTATTCAAAGGTATACCAATCCTCTTCATTATGTTGTAGTAAATGCAATAATAATAATAAGTGCATTATTTTTTTACGTAAACTCGAATCTAACAATATTTATTTTGTGTGATCACTTTGTCGTAGTTGAGTTTCCATTTAACTTCTTAACTATATCGATTCTAAGTAAGTTTTATTAATTAATCAAAACGCAATTGATACGAAATCGATTCAAATTACATACGAGTACGACCTTACCGAGTTGGAGTTTAGACTTTAGTCTAAACTTTAGGCAAAAAATACTTCCAGTCAGCCATATTTCCATTAGCTAGAGCTCATAAAAGTATCATGGCAATCCAATATTTTTCTGTAATGAACTTTGTTTTACTAGTAAGTAGTAAAATAATGTTTGAGTGCAAACCATAATTATCTTATAACGATGTGAATATTGGTTTTTATTGCTAATAAAACACATGGTTCTTTTTTAACTTTTTGGAATCATTACGGTAACTTACATATCCTTGATATGGTGGATTTCCTGTTAATATATTTCTTGCTATCAGGCTTATTACTCGCCATCCTGTTGACGTTACTGTAGGAAACGCTGCCAGCTGTCTGTGAGTCCCAGTATCAGTTAGTTGGAACAGACGGAAATTTAATTGATTACTACCACTTATGGTTTCAGTATAAATGTTGGCTTCTACTATTCCTCCTGGAGTTATTGGGAAAAGGAAGGAAGCAGTGCAAACCCAGCCACTAGCAGTTGAAGCTTGTATGAACCATTTACTTTCTTTATTTGGAGCTACGATGGTTGAGTTTTCATAGCTTCCTTGATTCCATAACCATGTTCTGCCAGTACACATGCCAGGTACGTCTCTTGGAAACACATTATCGAAATCTTCAAAACCATATTTAACACATTGATCAGGTTCATCACTTAAAACACCATGGAATAGTAGAACAACAAATATTAAATATATTTTAAACATTTTCAATACAGACAATCGTACTTGTTTTTCAAAATAATTGATTAAGTAAATTGTTGCTGCAGATTGGCAGATTCTGATAGATATGTATCTTACTCGATTATTTATATAAGAACGTTATCAAGGATTAAAAAGGGCTTAAAATTTTGATATTTTAATCCTTATAATGATTTTTAATTATTTGTCATTAGACTAGAATATAATATTATTTATTTGCAACATAAAAAGAAATACGAAGTTGATAATTCTTAGTAAAACTAATCATTGTTGCAAAACGAAACCCCACTCAGGGAAATGCTACGCTGGTCTTCCGTTGAGGCCGTTCATATAATAACACTAGCAGCGCTCCGCGGTTTCACCCGCGAAGTCTGTCGATTGGCGATATCGCTAATAGAAAGCAATCTTGTCTAAGGGGGCTGATCGGATTTCAACTAAATTGAGTTTTATAGGACTTATTTCATATTAAAAGCAATACGTCTGCACTAACTCTGAGTTATGTGCTTTGTATATTATATTTATTTATTTCATTATTTAAACATAAAACCAACAGGAGTATAAAAAATAAACCGATCAAGTACGAGTCGTACTCGCGCGCGGAGGGTTCCGAACATTAGTTTCAACTCTCTTTTTCTAACCCTTGTAGTGGTATGGTGGTTACCAATTTAACTTGACCCCTATGTCGCTTGGACGCCTATACTATGTAAGGGTCTAATTAAATTGATCCAACTATGTACGTATGTAAGGACACCCTTTAATTTCAACTTTTTTATTTTTAGAATGTTTCCTTTATTTGAGGTGTAAGACCTCGCCTTCAACTAAAATTGACAATTTCAGGTAGTATAACAAAAATGTATGATTTTTAAATTTCATGTTTGTCTGTCTGTCCGTTTTTTATACAATAAAAAGCGGCTTAACCAATTGAGAGCTCTATTTTAAAGTAAGATTATGGTATACTTCACATCGAAATCCAATTAGTATAACCTGAGTAAATAATGAAAAACTGCAGCCTCTCATGTAAAACATATTTTTACAATGCCTTACGCGAGACGCAGCTAGTGTAAATAGAAAAAAGTAAAACAAGTGTATAATGCAAAATATTTATTACTGTTAATATTGCGTATGCGTTGGATTTAACACAAATCGTGGAACTTTTCATCATTGTTGGGTTCAGCTATTCTAGTCCATTTGTCTGTTCTAATTCATTAATATTACCAAATTTTGTTATTCTTTTTTTGGAAATTCGTACAGATTTTCGATAATCCACAAGCTCTTCGACGAAATAGTTAGTTAAATTATTGGGTGGTGTTATTATGGGTTTCGTGGGTGTAGTCTCTGTGGTTGTTGCTGGATCGGTTGGCGTCGTAGTTGAAGTTGTTGAAATTGTTGTTGTAGTTGTAGTCGAAGTTGTTGTTGGCGCTGGAGTTGGTGTTGGAGTTTCAGTCGGTGCAAGCGTTGTTGTAGTATCTTCATACATAAAACATTCTTTTTCAGGATCCATTAATGCAGGAACATACCGGAATGAATCGACAATCATAATATTACCTTGATCTGAACGTCCCGAGAAGTGTATCTGTAAAGATGAATAATAAGATTCTATTCATTTGTGAATGTATTTAGGTACTAAATATTTCATAGTCAAACTTAGATGATAAAATGAAGATATAATAGATAACATTATAACCTGGTCAAAATATGATTTTCGGGTGATTAGAGAAAACAGAAATAATTATATGTATGGACTGCCCTTCTAGGGCGGTCCATACGCCAAAGACCTTGCTATACAACCTTTAAAACTATAGGGAATTTTTGGCTCAAAGTCACACCAAAATGTCGGTAAAGATCTCACCTACAATTTCATATAACACTTTTGAGAAAAATAAAACTCATTCGTAACAATCATCAGTTTTCATCAACGAAGGCGACCGTTGCAGGTAGTAACTGTTTAGTAACCTGTTTGTGTAGCAAGGTCGTTAGCGTATGGACCTGTCTTATGTTTTCAGGTGCTTAAAAGACACTAAAGTATTTCCGGTAAACACCATGGTAATTTCAACCAGGTCCTTAAAATGGAAACAGACTGACAATGATACGGTATTTTTACCTTGGTACTTATTTATATAAGTACCAAGGTAAAAATACCGTATTTAATTTATTTTTATTAATAATAATTAATTTATTTTTAAATTAAGTTAACTTAATTTAAAAATAAATTAGATTGTACCACAGTTTTCAGACTTTAACTTCACCGACGAACGGTTTACCGATATTACAATTCAATCACGGTAGTTTTATCGAAAGGATTTTGCAACAATGAGAGTTTGAACGACACAATCTTTCAACGATGAACGCTCCAACCTTCCAACAACTATAAATATAGATACCCCATAGTGCATCAGATAATATTATTGAAAAAAATGTAAGTCTACATATTAATATACATTTTGCTTATTTTTTAATATTTTAAATGAGTTTGTGAATAATTATAAAAGTGTATTATTTTTAATGTTCTACAAATCTACATATATAATTACAGGAAATTCCAATCCAACAATTTCCATTTTGGTTGATCTTTGACATAGTTTAGTTGCCATACCTTCCATATCTATATCAATTCCAAGTAGGACTGCCGAGTTCAAATTTAGACTAAAGCTCATGGATGTATTTTGGCACTCCAATATTTTGCCTTGTTGTACTCGTTACTGATTTTATACAATAATTTACGTTATACCTAATGTTTTTAGTGCAAGCCCTAATATCTTCTATGGTGGTGAACATTGATTTTTTTGTTGCTGTTAAAACACATAGATTTTTAACTATTTGGAATAATTTCGATTACTTACATATCCTCGATATGGTGGATTTCCCGTAAAGTCAATTTCATTTGTCACGTTCATTACTTGCCATCCTGTTACCGAACTGTCTCTAGAACTCTCTCCCAGTCGTATATGAACTCCAGTTTCAGTTAATTGGAACAGACGAAAATATAATATATTTGGACCACTTATTGTTTCAGTGTAAACGTTAGCCTCTGCTAGTCCACCTGGCGTTATTGTAAAATAGAAGGAAGCAGTGCAAACATAGAAATTATTAGCTGAAGCTCGTATGAACCATTTACTCTTTTCATTTGGAGCTGCAATTGTTGAGTTATAATAGTTTCCTTGATTCCATGACCATGGCAGGCCACTACATAAATGGGGTACGTCTCTTGGGAACACATTATCGAAATCTTCAAAATCATATCTAACACATTGATCAGGTCCATCACTTAAAACACCATAGGATAGAAGAACAACAAATAATAAATATTTTTTTAACATTTTCGTTAGATACAGAAAATCGTAAATTGTTGCAGCAGTTTGGCAGATTCTGATAGATATGTTTCTTAGTCGATTATTTATATAAAAACTTTATCGAGGATTACAAAGGGCTTAAAATTTTAAATTTTAATCCAGATTATCACTTTTAATTATTAATAATTACATATTCACACATATAAAGACACGCAAAATGTGTATTAGTGTCCCATAAGAAAAGACTTGTGCCTTGCCCTGAGACTTTGTTGCCCAATATTTTTATACTGGAACCGGAAAAGGAATCATTAAAAGAATAATACATTATCTATATCAAATATATCTATATTTCACCCGCGTAAATCCCGATTCCGTAGGAATATCGGTATAAAAAGCCTATGTGCTATCTAGGTCTCCAGCTCTCTACGTACCAAGTTTTATAGCAATCGGTTCAGCAGTTATCGAGTTATATAAGCCAGCGATAAAATCCAAAGTAATGAGTCCAGGTCAGTAGTGGAGGCGAGAATTCTCCAAAAAGGTTAGAAAACAAATCAATCAAACGAGTGAATAAAACCCAGTGCTAATATTATAAATGTGAAAGTTTGTGTGTATATGTTTTTGTGTGTATGTTTGTTACTCTTTGCTGCAAAAACTTCTGATCCAATTGCGATGAAACTCGGTATGTATGTTAATAGCTGGCGACCTCGATTAACATGTAGGATCCTCACGTACGAACCTAGTACCTACCTATCCTACCTTACTATACTCAGCCACACTCACACACACAATTATATATCATACATAACATATTTACATACTTACTATATATTTAATTGACGTCAAACATATTATAATATCTACTTATTTATATATTTTCATATCCATAATATCTTCTTAATTTACTATAATTATTTATCCACATAAAAATAATAACACGACAATATTTACAAGTCCCTAACATGTAGGTACAATGGATACGAGCCTGCGAGTGAATCTATTAACTAGTAGAAATAGGTACCTACCTGACTAGCTGCCGTCCGCCGCAAGCGCAGCGATCGATGCGCCTGCGCCGGCCGCCAGTCGGTCCCGAGCTGTCGCTCGTAAGCCCGCGTCCGTCTAACCTAGCATTCTCGACTCGTGATCTAATTGTTTCTGTAACTACCGCTGTTATTATTTACTTACTCCTTCGGATTTACTATTTATGTGTGTCGTGTGAGCAATAAATCGTGTGATTAATTTAGTGCTTTCATTGAATCGCCTTAGACTATCTACCATATTACCCGAATATACTTCGATTCTTACCTGCACAAAGAGCAACCGCCACACATACCTATAAACACATATGCTACTTTTTATCCCGATATTTTTATCCCGCTAGGACAATGGTTTGACTTGAATTTCAGTACATAATGTTTCGTAGCTACAGCAGCGGTTCTAGAACCTGCTTTACCTTGTAAAGATAAGGACTAGCTAACCGATGACCTGCTTCACCGGTTTCAGGATCGATGTGAAAGGTGGAGTCGGGGTCGCCGCCGGATATACTGTAGGTTAGGAGGTCGTGGTCGCGAGCGCGACCACGACTACTGACTCGTTCACGTTCACCTTGACGGGGAAGTCGAGGAACTCAGTGGAGTTGTGTAGTAGTATATTTTATAAACTTTTCTTTTGTCAATACAATACTTATTCGTACATACAGAAACATCCAGACCAAAAACAAATATCTGTACATAAATATTTATTTAAGGCGGGAATTTAATGACCTTCAGCGTCGGCGGCTATTCCCGATGCGTCATAGAGGTCGTCATTATATTTCCCCAAAAATTTTAAAATTCCTTTACAAAATATCATATCATCTAAACCTATACAATAGCAACTAAATAGGTATGATTCGATACGACTACCACGTATAAGTAAACCAAATCTACTTATCTAGAATTGAAATCGTTCGTTGCGTTCTCGGTGTATGCAGTCCAGATCGGATTTACCACTACTAAATTGAGTTTTATAGGACTTATTTCATATTAAAAGCAATACGTCTGCACTAACCCTGAGTTATGTGCTTTGTATATTATATTTATTTATTTCATTATTTAAACATAAAACCAACAGGACTATAAAAAATAAACCGATCAATTACGAGTCGCGCGTCGAGGGTTCCCTACATTAGTTTCAACTCTCTTTTTCTACCCTTGTAGTGGTATGGTGGTTAACAATGTAACTTGACCCCTATGTCGCTTCGACGGCAAAGGGACACCTTTTAAACTTTTTCAACTTTTTTTTAGATTGTTATCTTTATTTATGCTGTAAGGCCTCGACTTCAACTAAAATTAACAATTCCAGGTAGTATAACAAAATTTTAAAATTTTAAATTTAATGTTTGTCTGAATTGATAGCTCTATTTTAGAGTAAGATTATGGTATACTTCACATCGAAATCCAATTAGTATAACCTGAGTAAATAATGAAAAACTGCAGCCTCTCGAGTAAAACATATTTTTTTACAATGCCTTACGCGAGGCGCAGCTAGTGTAAATGGAAAAAGTAAAACAAGTGTATAATACAAAATATTTAATTCTGTTAATATTGCGTATGCGTTCGATCTACTCTAGTTTACATTTTTCTATTAAATCAAACTCAAATCGTGAAACTTTTCATCATTGTTGGGTTCAGCTATTCTAGTCCATTTGTCTGTTCTAATTCATTAATATTGCCAACTTTTGTTATTCTTTCTTTGGAAATTCGTACTGATTTTCGAAAATCCACAAGCTCTTTGACGAAATAGTTAGTTAAATTATTGGGTGGTGTTATTATGGGTTTCGTGGGTGTCGTCTCTGTGGTTGTTGCTGGATCGGTTGGCGTCGTAGTTGGACTTGTTGAAATTGTTGTCGGAGTTGTTGTTAAGGCTGGTGTTGTGGTTGGGGTTTCAGTCGGTGTTGTGGTATCATCATACATAATACATTCGCTTTTAGGATCCATTGACGAAGGAACATACCGGAATGAATCGACAATCATAATATTACGTATATTCGCCATGGCTGATAAATGTATCTGTAATGATGAATATAATAAGATTCTTATCATTATTATCTGGATTTTTATACGACATATTCCAGATGTAATCAGTAACATTAAACCTGTCAAAGTTGTGTTTTCCGGGTAATTACAGGAAGCTAAAATAATAATTTGGACCTAGGTGAAATGATTTTTCATAGATGAGAGTTTACACGACACATTCTTTTAACGACGAAGGCATTTTTATGCATATTTGGATACCAGATTGTCACCAGGCTTATGAGGCACAGTTTCAAGTCTCATCCCGTGGGAATATATTTACTTAATGATAATATAGGTATTGTATGATAGGTTTGATTTGATATTAAAACTTAAAGTTTTATGTTTAAATGTTTAATAGAATAATTGATTAATGATAATTGATTATATTTATATGTTGATATGATGATAGCTAGCAGTGAACTGAGACGCGGTTGACACACACACCGCTCGCGCCTCACCTTTGCTTTGTTGACAATTTACCAAGGTGTTCGGTTTACCCGAACATGCTGCCCAGCAGGAGAGAGCAGATGCTGGGTGTGGTGTATCAACACAATCATCAAATACTAAAGCTAAATACTTACAACCCGTACCATTTGGGTTGCTACTACATTAAATGAAATGAAAATTTAAACTATATAAAAATTAAAATAAAGTTGAATAGTAACTTTATAAGTCAAAGTTAAAATTATATCAACTAAAATAATAAAAACTTAAAAATTTCATGCTTAAAGTCTCTAGATAGTCTTTTTAGGATAACGTTTTAGATCTCACAAGAAAAGTACGTTTTGATTTAACGGGGGATGTACCGATATCGATTACTGATTTTTCGCGTTTATTAATAACTTTATTATTATCGACACTTTCGATCCCTACTGACTTTACACTTTCATCACTCGCGATAATGTTTCTCATATCCACTTGATTATTACTGGCGACGTTTGCGTTGCCGCTGCCGCCTCGGGAACGAGCGCCGATGACGACGTGAATTCGACGCCACCGCCAGCATACCGCAACTACCGCCAAGATGAATACGCCTGCTGCAGCCATGTAGCTTATCACGTATTGATGAACATCGTGATATGATAGCTCGACAACATATAGTTTTGGCTAGTAATTAATAAAGAAAACCCAATTAACTTTTCCAAGACCACGTTTTTGAAGCTATCATAAATTTAGCCCATTTTTAATAACACTCCTCTTTATTATCTACTAGTTGCGCCCCGCGGTTTCACCCGCGTAAGCCCGATCCCTTGGGAATATTGGGATAAAAAGTAGCCTATGTGTTAATCCAGGTCCCCAGCTATCTAGGTACCGAGTTTTATTGCAATCGGTCTAGTAGTTTTTGCGAGAAGGAGTAAGAAACATACACACACAAACTTTCACATTTATAATATTAGTAGGATTATTTGCATTAATTTGCATTGTAGGCAATATTTTTTGTGAATGGCCGCGAGACGCGGCCCACTAGCGCCACGACGAAGCAACGACGCCCGCGCGTCGCGCTCGACGAGTTTTTGACGAGTTCAGTTGTCTCTATGGGCTCGCGCGAGCGACAGTGTTGTGCGAGCGCCGCGGCTCGCGACCGCAACTGTGTTTTTTGTAATTTGTGTAAGAAAATTGAATAAACGTTTATCAAGTCCAGCGCCGAAAAGTATTTTCTTCCGTCCCCGCGCCAAAATAGCTACAAACTGGTCCTACTCGAGCCGGATAAAATGGAAGAGGATATTGGCTGCAAGACGAGGAGTATGTCTCGCACTTTAGCTGGCGAACTATCCGAAGCGATTCACGACACTCCGCGGCCACTACGACGCCCGCCGCAGAGTGTAGCACCGTCGACTTCGAGGACAAGCCGCTCAAGTAACGAAACCTTACGCCTACGTGCTGAATATGAGGCAGAAAAAGAATTAGCTAGAGTGAAAGAAGAGCTTATAAAAAAGAAGTTAGCGCTTGAAATAGCCGAAATTGAAGACGCGCAATCAGAAGAAGCGCGAAGTAACGTGAACGGAGGTTATGACGTCGATGAGTGGATCGCGCGATCGGATGCGAACGCGAGAGATCACGTGATCGAAAAGTGTTCACGCGAGCCGAGCGACGCCACCTTGCGCGCTACCAATACTAACTTCTGCGGATCGAACGGCCACGAACCGAGCGCGCGCGTCGATCCGCACGCGCGCTTCGAGACGCGCGCGATCGTCAATCCGCGCGCAAACGCCGAAACGCGCGCGAGCGTCATTCCGCGCGCGAGTGATGATCCGCACACGCCCCTGGATGCACTCGTGTGCTCAGATCCGCGAGCTTGCCACGACCCGCGCGCGCGCCCCGATCCGCTCGTCCGTCCGGATCCGCGAGCGCGTCTTGATTCGCGTGAGTTCATCGAACCGCGCGCCTTCGCATCGCACGCACGCTTCTTACCAGTAGCGCCCCCCGCGCCCCTTGTGGATAACACGAAATCCGAATTAAAATATCTTGCTGATGTCATCGCCTCCGGAATGTCGCGACACCTTGACTTACCTGAGTTCGATGGAAGTCCAGTTGAATGGTTATCATTTCGAAGTGCCTACGAGAAAACAGCGGATAAATACGACGCGTACGAGAACACACTACGACTCCGGAGGGCGCTGCGGGGTGAAGCGAGGTTTGCCGTCGAAGATTTACTTCGCACGGGATGCGATCCCCGTGAAGTGATATGTGCGCTCGAAGAAGACTTCGGACATCCTAACTTTCTCTTAGAAGCAGCGCTACGTAAAGTCCAGAACTTGCCGAGAGTCTCCGACGATGGTGTCGAGCTAAGAAACATGACATCTGTGGTGCGAAACTGTGTGTACATACTGCGTAATATCAAGGCGCATGGTTACCTCAATAATCCGCAGATTGCACAAGAGATACTAGGAAAGTTGACACCTGTTCAGCGTGCACGGTACGGCGAATACGTGATGAATACCCACACAAGTGACGCCTGTGAAGACCTGCGAATATCGCCTAGTTTGTGTGTTATACTTAAGTACTTAGAGTACCTAGTGCGATCTACGTCATACTACATGCCTGCCGGGCCTGCGGAACCTGCCGCCGCCACCCGCGCCGTCGCCTCCATGGGCCGGGTGCACGCTAGCGTGCACATGGAACCGAGAGGGACAGCTTCGCATGCGCGCTCCACACCCATGGACCCGCGATCGACGTCGGCGACGTGCACATTGTGTAGTGGAAGTCACGTGTTGCCGGAGTGTAACTATTTTTTAAGCAAAAGTGAAAAAGAAAAATGGGACTACGTCAAACAAAATAAACTGTGTTTTAAGTGTTTAGTGAAAGATCATTCGCGGTATCGGTGTGGTGCAAAACGGTGTGCGAAGTGTAGAGCGCCGCATCATACACTATTGCACTACGAGCGATCGCCGTCGCCGGTGCCCCACCCTACCGTCGAGGCAGCGGCCGGCGAGAGTGCGGGAGCGACCCACGTCGACGCGGTGCCATCAGCGCGAGCGCGCTTCCTCGCGCGCCCCGGCCCCGACCCCGCTCCCTTCGAGGACGTACCCGTGTTAAGTGAGTCAGTGACGACAACCGGTGAGCGATTTACCAAGACATTATTAAAAATTATCCCTATTAATTTAATTATTAATGATATTGATTATCCATGTTATGCTTTGTTAGATGATGGCGCCACTGTGTCATTAATGGATAGTAGATTATGTAATGATTTGTACGGTACGTTATCCCCGTTAAAAATTGTAAGTGCGAGTGGTCACGTTGTTACTGATAATAACTCCCGTAGGGTAACTGCGCTTATACGCGGCCCCAACGGGGTCACCCATGATATATCGCTGCGTACTATTAAGAACTTAGACCTAGCGCCCCAGAGCGTGCCTGCCAAAGCTTTTCAAAACATTCATTTACGTGATTTAGATTTTTGTAAACTATCTTGTGCCAAACCTTTGGTTTTGATTGGACAGGACAATTGGGAATTAATTGTGAATAAAGAGATAAGGCAGGGTAAATCCGGACAACCCGTAGCGTCACGTACTAAGTTAGGGTGGGTTGTACACGGGCCGTGCAGCAGTAGTTCCGAGTTTGTCTGTCAGTCAGTAAGTGTGATATGTGAGGACGATGATGACTTGCATGACTTAGTCAAGCAGCAGTTCGAACTTGAATCGATAGGTATTGCCGAGGTGTCGCGTAAAAATGTTGAAACCGAACGGGCACTACGTATTCTGGAAAGCACAAGTCGACGTGTCGATGGTGGTTGGGAGGTAGGATTGCTCTGGTCGCGTGACGATGTGTACTTGCCTGATAACTATGACTACGCTATAAAAAGGTTACGGGGCGTCGAAAGTAAGATGGACAAGGATTCCTCGTACGCTGACCTGTATACGCGCCAAATAGACAGATTGCTTGCGGAAAAATATTGTAGGCGCGTAGATAATTATGCCGATCCGATTCGTGCCGACCGAGTGTGGTGGTTACCCCACTTTGGGGTAACGAATCCCAATAAGCCAGGCAAGCTTAGGCTGGTATATGATGCCGCGGCTAGATTTCAGGGTACGTGTTTGAACGACTGCCTACTATCCGGCCCTGATTTGTTGAATTCTTTGCTTGGTGTTTTATTTAAGTTCAGATTCGGTCCGATAGCTTACAGTGCAGACATTTCTGATATGTTTTTACGTATTAAAATAAGAAAAGAAGATCAGGGCGCGCAACTTTTTCTTTGGAGAGGCCAAGATAAGACCCGTGATCCTGATACGTACGTCATGGACTCTATGATATTTGGTGCCAAGTCGTCGCCCACGTCGGCCATATTTATTTTAAACAAAAATGCTAACGAGTTCAAGGATCAATATCCAGATGCAGTAAAGGCTATATCCGAAAATCACTATATGGATGACTACTTACAAAGTGTATTTTCGGTGGACGTAGCGCGTCAACTAATTGCTGATGTGTCGCATATTCATGCTGCGGGTGGATTCTCGATTAGGGGGTGGGTGACAAACTCACCCGACCTGCGACGTGAACTACCGACTGTCGTTCCAGACAAAGTTAACTTTGACAAGTCTCCATACAGCAGTGAACGTACACTAGGGATGATCTGGATACCGGAGCTGGATGAATTGGCTTTTGATTTGTCTTTCAAGAGATTATCACCTGATATCGTCGAGGGTAGAGTCGTGCCTACAAAACGGGAGTTTTTAAGGTTCATTATGAGTATCTTCGATCCATTAGGGTTTTTGGCTCCTTACATTATTAAATCCAAGATTTTATTGCAAAAGGTGTGGAAATCCAATATAGGTTGGGATGAAAAGTTGAAGAATAAGGAGAATGACGAATGGAGAAAGTGGTTGCAGGATATTAAAAAACTATCGGAAATGCGGGTGCCTCGTTGGTATGGGATATCGTTGGGTTATGAATTACACGTGTTTGGTGACGCAAGTGAGCTGGCCTATGCTGCGGTGGCCTACTTAGTCGGCAAGGACGAATTAGGGAAGCATGTAGTGGCTATGGTTGTCGGGAAAGCTCGCGTTGCGCCGTTGAAGGTAATTTCTATACCGAGGTTAGAATTACAGGCCGCAGTGCTGGCGTGTCGGTTAGCCGTCGCAGTGGAAAGAGAGCAAAGTATTGCTATTACACGTAGGTATCTATGGTCTGACTCAAAAACAGTGTTAAAGTGGATAAATTCGGACCCTCGTGACTTTCAAAAATACGTGTCCCATCGGTTAGCGGAGATAGATCAAAAGTCAAACGTAAATGAGTGGTGTTGGGTATCGTCCGCTGAAAACCCTGCGGATGAAGCCACCAAATTAACTTGGCCGACTAATTGCAAGCTATGGTTAACCGGTCCAGATTTTTTACGCAAACCTAAAAACCAGTGGCCGGTTAACGAGTATGAAGATCTGGAAAGCATTGATTCAGAGCGACTGGAAAAAGTGCATGCCATTAGTCCATATGAACCCCTGATTAACCTTGATAGGTTCTCGTTTTGGATTCGAGCTGTGAGAGCGACAGCTCGCGTATTTGCGTTTGTCGCTATATGTCGGAAAAAGCAGTCGGAGTATTTAACTATCGAGAACATGCGCTCCGCTGAATTATTTTTGATACGTCAATCGCAGGCCGAAACTTATTCCCAAGAGATCAAGTTGTTGAAGTCTGGTAAGTCATTGCCGTCAAACAGCAAAATTCGTAATTTGGATCCTATGTTGTATGATGATTTGCTTAGGGTGAGAGGACGTTTGATCGCCGCACCGGACCTTACATTTGATGAAAAACATCCCATTATATTAGATGGACGTAATCGTGCTGTTCGACTTCTCATTTTAGATTATCACAAGCAAGCTCACCATGCTAATACTGACACTGTGATGAATTGTGTAAGGGAAAGGTTTTGGGTAACTCAGCTTCGTCGTTCGGTGAAAGCCGTCGTGTCTAAGTGTCAATTTTGTCGTGTTCGACGAGCACTGCCACTACCGCCTAAAATGGGAGATTTGCCTTCTGCAAGACTCGAAAACACCAGGCGTGCGTTTGTTAATTGCGGTGTAGATTATTTTGGGCCAATGGAGGTGGCAATAGGCAGGCGACACGAAAAGAGGTGGGGCGTTCTCTTTACGTGCCTTGTTTCCCGTGCTGTTCATTTGGAACTCGCGTCCTCTCTGTCTGCTGATTCCGCCATCATGGCGATCCGTCGTTTCATAGCTCGTCGCGGACAACCATCTGTCATGTTTAGCGACAGGGGAAAGAATTTTGTAGGTGCCGACGCGGAGTTAAAATTAGCGGTGCGTTCGTTAGACCATGACAAGTTATATGACTTTGCAATAACTAAAGGAATCTCGTGGCAGTTTAATCCAGCGGCGGCTCCACATATGGGGGGTGTTGGGAACGACTCGTCCGCTCGGTTAAGACTGCCCTTCGCGTTACTTTGAAGGAACGTGTGCCGAAGGAGGAAACTCTTTTGACACTATTAGCTGAGGTTGAAATGACGATAAATAGTAGGCCTTTAACGCCGGTCGGAATCGAACCCGATGGCCCTGTAGTGTTGACTCCCAACCATCTATTAATCGGTACAGCTTCGGGTGCTTCCACCTTAGGGTCGTTCGACGCCACCGATCTTAATCGAAGGAAGGCATGGAAAAAGGCACAAGCTTTGGCCGATATGTTCTGGAGGCGTTGGTTACGCGAATACGTTCCTACTTTGCAAAAACGGCAAAAATGGCTGGACGATGTTCCGTCAGTTAAGGTAGGCGACGCGGTTTTGATTTACGACCCAAACGTGCCTCGGAATACCTGGCCTAGGGGCGTTATCAGCGCAGTGCACCCCGGGCGGGATGGACAGGTCAGGGTTGTAACTATAAAAACAAATAAGGGATTTGTCAAAAGACCTACTGTAAAGGTTATTGTGTTGCCTACTGATAACGTGTGTGTTTAAAAACAAGGGGGTGGGAATGTAGGCAATATTTTTTGTGAATGGCCGCGAGACGCGGCCCACTAGCGCCACGACGAAGCAACGACGCCCGCGCGTCGCGCTCGACGAGTTTTTGACGAGTTCAGTTGTCTCTATGGGCTCGCGCGAGCGACAGTGTTGTGCGAGCGCCGCGGCTCGCGACCGCAACTGTGTTTTTTGTAATTTGTGTAAGAAAATTGAATAAACGTTTATCAAGTCCAGCGCCGAAAAGTATTTTCTTCCGTCCCCGCGCCAAAATAGCTACATGCATCGTTATATGCATTAATGATAAGGACATTATTTTTAGTGTTTTACATGATCACAGGAAACTCGAATCTACTAATCTCGATTTTGTTTGATTACTTTGTCATAGTTGAGTTGCCATAACTTCCATAACTATATCGATTCCAAATAAGAACTATGAACCGATCAAAACGCAATGGAAAGGAAATCGATTCATAGTATATACAAGTTACTGTTAAACTAAAGCTCATAATTCTGGCATTCCAATAATTTGTTGTTATGTTCTTGTTGTTGTTCTTGTTGTTCTATTTCCTAAACCTAAGTGAACATTGCTATTGCAAAATACATACTTAGTTTATTTTTCACTTATTGTAAAAAATAAAATAAAATACATAAACAAATTCAATCAAGCAAACCGCCACGAGTCACCCCTGGCGCAAAAGACCCCATCACACTAGCAGCATTACTACGCTGAATAGCTATGGCCAGCCTCTGCACCAGGAACGAACCGGAATTATTGTAATCATTTTAGTTACTTACATATCCTTGATATGGTGGATTTCCCGTAAATTCATTTTCATCTATCACGCCTATTACTTGCCATCCATTTGCCGCACTGGCTCTAGTTCTCTGTGCCAGCTGTACATGATCTCCAGTTTCGGTTAATTGGATCAGACGGAAAATTAATATATTACTACCACCTATGGTTTCAAAATAAACGTTGGCCTCTGCTAGTCCACCTGGCATTATTGTAAAAAGGAAAGAAGCAGTGCAAACATAGCTATTAGAATGTGAAGGTCGTATAAACCTTTTACTTCGTTCATTTGGAGCAGCAATCGTTGAGTTATCATAGCTTCCTTGATTCCATAACCATGGTCTGTTACCACATAAATCAGGTACGTCTCTTGGAAATATACTATCGAAATCTTCAAAATCATATCTCACACACTGACCAGGTTCATCACTTAAAACACCATGGAATAGTAGAATAATATATAATAAGTAATTTTTAAACATTTTCGATGCAGAAAATCGTACCTGTTTTTTCGATATTGCAAAGTAAATTTTTGCTGTAGATTGGCAAATCTAATAGATGCGTATCTTAGTCGATTATATATATGAGAACGTTATCAAAGATTACAAAATTTTTAATCATTTTTTACTATTTATCATTGGAATAGAATATTATTTATTTGCAACAAAATAAATTACAAAGTTGTTAAATATGAATAAAACTAATAATTGTTGCAAAATGGACCTCTACTCAGCGAAATGCTAGTCTTTTGACTAGTGCTGGTCTTCCGTTGAGGCCGTTCCGGTAATTACATATTCGCACAATATGTCAAGACACGCAAAATGTGTATTAGTGTCCCAAAAGAAAAAGCTTGTGCCGTGCCTTGAGACTTTGTTTCCTTCTTTCAATACTTTTATTCCGGACCCAAAATCGGGAATCGTTATTTATATTCAACGAATAATTGAAAAAATATATATGGAAATGCTCTCAACGACACAGTCCGTAGACCCTTCGTGTCGGCAAATGTCCCCTGTGTCCTGAATCTCCGGGTCTCAGTAGGTCAGATGGCAAGAGACCGGACGGGCTGACCCTGGTGCCTCGGAGAAATGGAAGGTGAAGCCACTTACCCAGGACTATATGTACGCCTGGGGCGGCGGCAGAAGATGCTGCAGGTAAAAAACAGGCCAAATATGTGGACTTGGTTCCCAATTATATTTTTGTGCCTGTTGCTGTGGAGACGTTGGTGTGCTGGGCAGACGACGCCAAAAAATGTGTTAAAGAGTTGGGCGATAGGATTAGGGGGAATGGGGGTGACTCCCCGCTCTGGCTCGTTTCTGGGGCAGAGGTTAACCATCGCCATTCAGCGTGGCAATGCTTGTACCATTATGGGAACCATTACGCCGGGAACGATAAGGGGTGGGTTATTTGAGTAACTGGTGACTTCATTTATTTGTATTTATAATGTTAAATATGTATGTCTTTTTCTATTTATAATGATGTATTCCTATATCTGCACTTTTAGTACCTATTTGGAAATTTACTAGTTATTAATTTTCACCACTTTCATTTTTCTACATCTAGGCCCAGAGTCCGATCCGTCTATTGGATTGAGCTTTGCATTGATTATTATCAGTCAGTCAGTAAGTCACTCAGAACCATAAGTAACTCAATGCTCTGAACTTTTAATTTTATATTAATAAGTAAATAAAACATAATGAAATAAGAAAGATTTATTTCTGTTAATATTGCGTTAAGGTACATTTTTCTATCAAATCAAACAGAAGCCCTGGAACTTTTATTATTAATGTTGTGTCAATCTATTCTAGTCCTGAGAGTCTAGAGGGTTGGAGGGGTATTCATGAATATTACCAACTTTTGTTATTCTTTTTTTGGAAATTCTTACAGATTTTCGAAAATCAACAAATTCTTTGAAGAAATAGTTGGTTAAATTATTAGGTGGTGTTACTATGGGTGTGGTAGGTGTTGTAGTAGGTGTCGTCTCTGTGGTTGTTGCTGGACCAGTTGGCGTCGTATTTGGAGTTGTTGAAATTGTTGTTGTGGTCGTCGTTGGAGTAATTGTTGGTGTTGTTGTTGGGGTTTCAGTCTGTGCAACTGTTGTTGTAGTATCTTCATACAAAATACATTCATTTTCAGGATCCATTGATGGCGGAACATACCGGAATGAATCGACAATCATAATACTATTCGCTGATAGAATTGCCGAGAAATGTATCTGTAACGATAAATAATAAAACGCTATTGTTTTGTGACTTAATTTACTTAATATTTAATGGTTATGCAAGGACATATTGAAAATAAAATAGGTAACATCAAACCGGTCAAAGTTGTGATTTCCGAGTGATTAGACAAAACTGAAATAAGAATTTGGATCTAGTTGTATTAACTCCAAAGTTATGTAGTTAAGAATAACTACAAAAGAAATTTGATTACTCCAGTTATTCGTAACTCCAAAAGTAAAAGTCAAAGTCAGTCAGTTTAGTCGTTCCCTGTAAGCAGTTTCCTGTAAGCATTTCGGTGATTTCACCCACGTCCTTAAAATGGAATAGACCAACAATAATGCTCTAGTTTTACCTTAGCAGATACATAATTTTATTTTTTAACATTGTTTTTGATTGTTCAACTGTTTTTAGACTTTATCTTCACCGACGTGTGACGGACGGTTTACCAACTTAACTTTTTTTTTTTTTTTTTTTCTTTTATTTTGGCTTCGCACGTATGCATTTAGCCAGTGTCAAGTTATATTTTGCATCAAATTGACCCGATTTTTCATAAATCGGGCCCAAAGTGTTTCATTACAGTCAAAGTCGTCATAGTCCGTCAAGTCAGGGGCTATAGTAAAGCGGTGGCAAGTTTACCATAACCTTAATAAGAGATTTGGAGGCAACGAGAAAACTGCATGTTTGACACTGATTTTTACTTTCACTACACTTGTGCACTTTCACAGAACTAAATTGAATAACATTCCACCAGAATTATACAATTCAACTCGGGTTACATCTAAGTTTCATGAAAATAAAACTGCAGCACGACATGTTGTTAACTCGTTCCCGCCAAAACTCCAACTTTTAAATTAGAGTTTTATCGACATGATTCCGAGAACAACAATCTTTCAACGACGAATGCCATATTGACTCAAGTGATTTAGGCATTAAGACACCAGATTGTGTATCAGCTTTATGAGGTTCTAGTAGATACATAATTTGGAATACTTGAAAATTTAATTTGATTGAGGTTGTTAGTACTTAGATATAATTTTTCAAGTTTTTTAGTGGTATTTACAATTTGTATTCAGTTTGTTTATTTGTAAATCTGTATCCAAGAAATATAAACGAATGAGAAAAATATAAGTATGCCTACTTACATAAAGACTTGGCTAGGCAAATTTATATTTTGGAAAAGCTAATTAGTTATGGTGGGACTTCTATAACCAAATGGTTAAATACATCTCTTGAATTTTTCTAAATTACTCAAATTAGATTATTTGATTTCTTGTCATTATGTATTAATTCATTTTATTTGGTGACATGTGATTGATACATTTTAACAGAGATTTTTTTAAACCTCCCCTTCTTTACTATGTTGTAAGTAATTAATTACTAAAAAGTGCATTATTTTAGTGTTCTACATGATCATAGGAAACTCGAATCCACTAATCTCCATTTTCTTTGATCACTATGTCATAGTTGAGTTGCCATAACTATTTCGATTCCAAGGCAGGCTTTGTATCGATCAAAACGCAATTGAAACGAAATCACTTCAAAGTAAATACCTACCGAGTTGGTTGAAAGCTAGACCAAAGCTTATGGAAGAATATTGTACGTTATGAACCTTGTTGTATTAATTACTGAATCTAAATGATACGTAGTAAATTTTTTTTTATCACAGTTGCTCATAACGTATTACGCACGTGTGCGTTATGCATTACCTCGAAAACTTTACGTGATAATGTCTTAGAAAACGATTAAAAATTAAGTTCTGTTTATTTTTTGTTTTTTCTTTGCTTAAATATATTGTTTTTTATAACAGTTTGGAATTGGGATACTTTTAAGAACGACCTGGAGCTGGTTAATGGATTAAAGTATTTTTTATCACAGTTGCTCATAAAGTGGATCTTATTCAACGGCTTTTAGGCTCATAATCCAACATATTATGCACGCGTGCGTTTTAGATTTGTTAACTAGTGCTGTAAAGTTATCTCGATAAGTTAAATACGTATCTTACTGCTAATTACATGTTAGGTAGGTGAAACATTCTTAATTTATCTGGGTTATTCTGTTTTGATGTATAAAAAAGGTAGATACCAAAGGGTTTTTTAGCTAGCAAAAATGGTTGTCTCTAAAGTCGGTTTACGAACGAAAATTTTACGTGATAATGACTTAGAAAACGATTAAAAATTGAGTTGTTTATTTTTTGTTTTTTCTTTACTTATATATATTGTTTTTCCGTACCATTGTATTTTGTTCTTAACCCCCGACGCAAAACAAATAGAAAAAACCCTAAAAAATATTGTAGGATGTCAGACGAGGATGTATAGGTTAAAAGTCTTTAGCCTGCCTTTCCGGAGCATAATTAACAAAAAAATCTGCCTTAAAAAAATGTAAACATAGACTTATCACAAATATTTTGTTAATTATTATTTTGTTTTCGACATCTGTAACTGAAATTTATACATTTATTCCAATTTAAAACACAAAATTAAATGTCAATACATCAATCAAACATCAAATCAAAATACACAAAATAAAATTAAATTTTGTTTTCTTTTCTAGTCTTTTCTTTTATTCGCAACTGTGATAAAAAACGTCGTACGATAAACCGCCTCTATGCAAAGATCAATTTACCACACTTATATCGTAATGTACTATTTCCGTATCATTGTATTCTGTTTTTAACCCCCGACATAAAAACAAATAGAAAAAATCTTAAAAAATATTGTATGTCAGACAAGGCTGTATAGGTTAAAAGCCTCGCCTTTCGGAAGTAAAATAAACAAAAACATTATGCTTAAAAACATTGTAAACATAGACTATCACCAAATATTTTGTTATTTATTATTTTCTTTTCTTTTCTTTTCAAATCCTTTTTTTTATTCACAACTGTGATAAAAAACGTCGTACGATACACGTGTGGTAAATTGATCATTTAATCTCGGCTTCTCAAACGGTAACCGGTAACCGCCTCGGTGAAATGATCAATTTACCACACTTGTATCGCAATGTGCTATTAGTGCAAACAAAATCTTCTAAAAGTGGATAATATCCTTTTGGTTGCTGTTAAAAAAAACACATGATATATTTAAACTGTTTAAATTAATTTCGGTTACTTACATATCCTTGATACGGTGGAGTTCCCGTTAATACCTTGTTATTTGTCACGTTCATGACTCGCCATCCTTTTCCCAATCTTGTAGTAGATAATCCCAACTGTCTATGATTCCCAGTGTCGGTTAGTTGGAACAGAGCGAAATTTAATGTACTACTACTTGTGGTTTCAAAATAAACGTTAGCCTCTGCCAGTCCACCTGGACTTATTGTAAAAAGGAAGGAAGCAGTGCAAACAAAGACATTAGAAGGTGAAGGTCGTATGAACCATTTACTCCTTTCATTTAGAGCTGCAATTGTTGAGGTATTATAGCTTCCTTGATTCCATAACAATGGTCTACTGCCACACATGCCAGGTACGTCTGTTAGAAACACATTATCGAAATCTTCAAAATCATATCTAACACATTCATCAGGTCCGTCACTTAAAATACCATGGAATAGTAAAACAATAAGAAAGTAATTGCTAAACATTTTTTGCACAAATTTTCAAAATAAATATTTCGGTGATTGTTACGGCAGTTTGGCAATTAATGATACCTATGTCATAAACCTCAATTATTTATATGAAAACTTTATCGAGGATGACTAGAAATAGTAATCCCAGTAATAAAATTGTATCAATTTAATCCGAAAAGACTTATGTTAATTACTAGCTGTTGCCCGCGACTTCGTTCGCGATGTGGTTTTGGTTTATTTAGAATGCCTAATTTTCCCGCATAAATACTATTTATCGTTCGGTGTAAGTTATAATAACAAAAATTAAAAACCTGAAAATAAAAACCAAAAAGTGAAAAATAATCCATTTCGGGTCACTAAGACAGCAGAAACCTACTTGGAAGTCGGACTGGGTTGGATTGAATGTTAAGAGGTATATTGGAAACATGGTATCACATGGTTCAGGTTTTTTTTTAGTTTTTGTTTTCAGGTTTTTTTTAATTTTTGTTTTCAAGTTTTTTTGAAGTCGGTTTTTAAAATTTTAATTTTTTTTATTTAACCATTTTTAATGCTACTGTCACTGAAAATTCTACACCATGAGGCGAAAGTGACTATTTATTCAAATTGCAACCTGTACCTAATCGTAACCCATTAGTTTGGTGATGAGATGGTGGTTTCAGATGTTCCATTTATCCGTATTCGTTTATGGCCCAATTCTATTGGTGAAAATCGAAAACCGAGCCATTTGCTGCACTCTTGAGGTACAATTCTGTTCATCACTCCGATCCTCATCAGATCTTCATCCAATTTTTATGGGACCACCTGTGAGTTATCCACTTTCAATCAAAAAAAGAGTTTTCCAAATCGGTCCAGGCATCTTCGAGTAATCGGCAAACATGCATAAAAAAATATATATATGTGCGACGAATTGAGAACCTCCTCCTTTTTCTGAAGTCGGTTAAAAATAGGTAGTTAAGTACATTGTTCTTAAACTATATATTTTTTATTGTTTAGCGAAGGCACTTATGTAGGTAGTATTTTTTTTTATTTTAGTCCAATTACTACCACTATACCCACTATAACCTCTTCTATACTTCTATACTATAACCTCTTATATTCATAATATTCATATTATAAGAGGTTATAGCATTTATAACACCAACATCCTGCAAATAATAATCTATTTTGGTGCAAATAATATTTTATATTATTCTTATTTTCAAATAATAATATTAATGAGTAAAAAGAAAGGCCATTGGACAGAACAAATACTTTTACATATAATAACGCAATGCACATTGAGATCCTTACATATTGACAGCAGAAAATGCTTTCACATAAAACACTAAAGTGTCTCGGAAGCGGGGTATTTGAAGGAACGTCATGTCCTATGATTTAACAAAAGTGCACGGCGCTCTTTGAGAGTTATACCTATTGATTGAGGGCATAAAAAAAACAAATAATAAATAACACCTAACCTCTAAAGCGTCTTGGATACAGGGTATTGAAGAAACATGATGTTCCATGATTTATCAAAAGTGCGCGGTTCACTTTGAGTACCATGCCATGCATGTAGCTAGCAGGGATACGTAATTTTGGGAAAAACAAAATGTAAAATCGATTTTTACAAATACCTATCTATTTTTTAAAGGACTTCAAAGGAGCAGGTTCTCAATTCGCGTATATATATTTTTTATGTATGTTCGCTGATTACTCGTAAACGCTTGGACCGATTTGGAAAATTCTTTTTTTGTTTTTATTTTCTAAGGGATCCGCGACTTGAACTCATAATTCAAACTATTTAATTAGAGATAAGCGCGATATAAGTGTAAGGAGATCGGTAATATTATGTAGTAGTACCTCTTTGTACTAACCTTATTTTCAGTTTCATGTAGGTAGTATTAAATGCAAACTATTTGGTAGCCAAATATTTGGTCGAAGACCATTCGAAGACCGAATGAAAAAAAAAATTGGTTTTTTGTTAGCTTTCATCTTGAACGGAGGCATGTACTGCACCCCTACCATGACTTGTTGAAGCACTCGAGAAAAAGAAACCCTTATAAGATCACTTTCTTGTCCGTCTGTCTGTCGGTGTGTCACTAACGATGTTCTCAGAGACGGGTGGACCTAGTAAGTTGATTTTTAGGAAGTTTCATAGTAAATACTCAATATAGTATGTTTGATCGATTACGTTAAAAACTCGTGGTAAGGGTGCTGTTCCCTTCTGACGTTCGATTATGTTTTACCACGAAAAAATATTACGATTTCACATTTTTTTAATGTTTTTTTTTCAAATATCATAATTATTGTATTTAAGTTAAATTAAAACATACCCTAAATGTTAATCTGATATTTTCTGAACATATTCATGTGGACCTCGTTAAAATCTGTTCTGTAGTTTATGAGATTGTTCAAACAAACAAACAGACAAACAGACAAAAATTCTAAAAACTGCCTTATCGTGTTCAGCTAACGATTTTAAGGCGATCTGTGTATTTTTTTCTGGATATCTTACAATTACAGATTTTTTGATGTCTACAGATTTATCATATGAATAGATTAAAATCTAAATTAATTGCGTTTTATAATCTTAATAATTCATTTCATTTTTTTTCTAAAACAGTATTTACCTACGTAAGCTTGTTTAATATATCTATTTTCTTCTTTCTTCTATCTATCTATCTATACTATGATAAAATCGTTCGTGGATGAATTCTGTACATTGAAGATATTTTGAAAATTTCTACTGAAGGGCAGTCTATTATCAATACTAAACCAGAAAATGTAGTAAAAAACATTTTTGTCTGTCTGTCTGTCTGTCTGGTTCTTGGCCGCGCATCACGCCGGAGCGGATTCAAATGAAACTCGTTAAGAATATAGCCCTTATCCTGATGTAACATCATTTTAACTTTTTATCCTGAAATTCAGCATGGTTTCAGTGGTAGGAGTGATGAAAGTTAAATATCTAGGCCGCGCATCACTTTGAAACTGCTGAATGGATATAATTGGAACTAGGTATGAATATAGCCCTTATACTTATGTTACATCATATCAACTTTTTATCCTGAAATTCAGCATGGTTTTAGTAGTGGGGGTGATGAAAGATAATCTATAAACATGCATTGCAACGCCGCAGTGCATAGCAAGTTACTTGATTTTCAACCGTCATCAGTTGAATTCTTCAATATCGTAATGGACCACCCTGAACCACCTTTTTATCACAAAACTCCTGAATCATTGAAGATAAAAATTTTATATTTTGTAGTTTGTCTTGCAAGGATTAATACGATTTTCAGCAGAGAAGATGTGATGAGGATCTCAACAATTTTTCTTTTTAAAAATACTTACCTACATATATATTTTACTAGCTGAGCCCCGCGGTTTCACCCGCGTAAGTCCCGATTCTGTAGGAATATCGGGATAAAAAGTAGCCTATGTGTTAATCCAGGTCTACAGCCATCTAGATACCGAGATTCATCGCAATCGGTCCAGTGGTTTTTGCGTGTGATAGATAACGGTGGTAATGTCCATGTCAATCTGCTTACTGCAAAGACTAAGGTGGCTCCGGTTAAACAAGTGTCTATCCCACGCTTAGAGTTATGCAGTGCTGTGTTACTGGCCAAGCTATTGCAAAATGTATCCCAATTGCTTGGAGTTAAGAACGAGAATATACATGCATAGACTGATTCATCAGTGGTTCTTGCGTGGTTAAGCAGTAATCCCTGCCAGTCAAATGGAAGACGTTCATCGCAAATAGGACGTCGGAGATACTTACGATCATGGATAATAGTCAATGGTCACACATCCGGTCAGGTGATAATCCGGCCGACTGCGCATCTCGTGGTATAGATCCAAAAGATTTAGTTAACTTAGAGATATGGAAGAGAGGCCCTAAGTGGTTAAAGGAGAAAGAGATAAACTACAGTAAAGGAGACTTTAAGAAAACTATATTAGAAGAGAAAGAAGATAATACAGTTTGTTTAAAGGTTACGATAAAAGAAGATGAAAATTCGGAAGAGATTATAGACAGATTTTCGTCATTAACAAGAATGCTCAGAGTTGTATCTTACTGCTATAGATTTTTATTGCCAAAAGATAAGCGTCGTAATTTGTCGAAACCAATAACAGTTGAGGAGATGGAAAATACTACACATAAGTTGATTAAAATAGTTCAGTCTAATCAGTTTCGAGATGAGTTACAGAGTATCAGATCTCATGGATATGTCTTGAAAAAAAACATGCTCCACACTCTTTGCCCTACATTGGACTCCAAGGGGATTCTAAGAGTTGGTGGACGCATCGACAAAGCTCACCTGAAGTTCGAGACTAAACATCCAATCATATTGCCTGATAAGAGTAATCTTACCAGGTTAATAGTAATGGATGCACATTTCAAGACACTCCACGGGGGTCCACTAGTTATACTTAATTACATAAGATCTAAATATTTTATATTAAGAGCTAGAGATCAAGTGAAAAAGTGTTTTAGAAAGTGCGTAACATGCAAGAGATATTCGTCAGCTAATAAAACACAACTTATGGGACAGATACCGGAAGTGAGATTAACCCCTAGCAAAGCATTTAAATCAACCGGTGTTGATTATGCTGGTCCGATTAATGTCCGATTTTCACCCGGTAGAGGATCCAAAGCCTATAAAGGCTACATCTGTCTCTTTGTGTGCATGGTCACTCGCGCCATCCATTTAGAGGTAGTGTCAGATTTAACATCTAAAGGCTTTATCGCTGCTTTCAGAAGATTTACTTCGAAAAGAGGTCGTTGCACGGACTTATATAGTGATAACGGTACTAATTTCGTTGGTGCAAACAAGCAATTAATGGACATGTTACGTAGTGCACAATCAGAGTGGCCCAACGAAATTGTGAATCTTTTGACATTGGAGTCAACGGCATGGCATTTCATACCTCCGCAAGCGCCAAATTTTGGTGGGTTGTGGGAGGCTGGAGTCCGTAGCGTGAAAACACATTTGAGGAAAGTAATCGGTGATAGTACTTTAACATTTGAGGAACTAACTACAGTTCTGACACAAATTGAAGCGTATCTTGATTCGCGTCCTTTGTCGGTATTAAGCGATGATATGGGTGACCCCCTACCACTGACACCAGGTCATTTTCTAGTAGGAGAACCATTGTTAAATATTTGTGATAGAGTTTATGAATATGATATTGTTGTGGGCTTAGATAGGTGGATTTTATGTCAAAAAATGGATTGTGGTTTTTGAAAAAAAATGGTCCAAAGACTATTTGCTTAGTTTAAATCAACGTTATAAGTGGAATGATAAATTGAAAGAACCTAATGTTAATGATGTTGTTGTATTAAGAGAGGATAACGTTTCACCAGCTAAATGGGTTTTGGGTAAAGTTGTCGAAAAACACCCAGGCTCAGATAATATCACTAGAGTTGTAATGGTAAAAACCAAAAACGGTAAATTAAAGCGCCCAACCAGTAAAATCACAGTTTTAGTTTGAATGTGTATTGAGTGGTTAAAATTTTGTTTAGCTTCTGTCATGGTGGGCGGAGTGTGAATTGTACTAAGTTTTTGTTTTGTACCTATCATGGTGGGCGGTAATTATTTTGTTACCTGCTTATATAATAAAACGATATATTAGTTTGTTGTTGATTTGTTAATATTAGCTTGAGTTCTTACGTTTATTAATGAGTGAAGGACAAGTCCTTGGCGAGCGGAATGTTTAAATCTACCCACCGCTAGATGGCAGCAGTGTGCAGTTTGCCTGAATCGCGCAAGCGTTGTGTCGCAACGATTAGTATAGGCCAAAGCTTTGAATATGTTTGTACTGAGTTCGAATATAAGATAGATAGATAGATAAATTCTTTATTGTAAACACCAATTTCAAATAACATTAATAATAAAAATCAAAGCTTAAGTCTAAGTGTTACAAAGGGCGGCCTTATCGCTCAAAGCGATCTCTTCCAGGCAACCTTTGGATGGACAAGAAGTTGAGGAAGGTGAAGGGTAGGGTGTTTAAACTTAGGAAAATAAATAAGATGCAAATAACAACAAAAACATAATAATAAATACAAACTTAACTACATACTAATAATAATTAATTAATGCACATTATACATATATGTAGAAATATCCAAACATCATTGTTCGTTCATTTTTAATAAATTTTGTAAAAGTATCCGAATGTTAACTTGAATGAGTGGGTGGTTCGACCAATAGGAGAGTAGGAAGTGGCAAGTGACAGGTGTTAGAGAGGGGCTAGATGGAATTAATGAGAGAGGAAAATGGCGAACAATGTGTCGGGCAAGTTTAAACTGTAATAATTACGAAGTGTTACAAATAAACGTATTTAAATGCACATAATCCGTGTTTTCACTGGGTCCCCTACAAATTCTCGTCCGGGATCGACCCAGAACGACGAAACGAGCAATTACGAAGAAAATCAACCGACGGGCACCGCGTGTATTCCGCCATTACCACAACCTATATTACGACGCGACACGAAAGAAGATATTAATCTAATTACGACGACACTTAAGATGACGCTTCAAAACCAAAACAATGACGATAAGTGCTATCAAGGTGTAACGATGGATGATGCCCCTAAATTCTCCGGCGACGATTTGACCTACGCGTCCACGAGGTGGGCTCAAGACCTCGAGGATAATGCTGAAATATTCGGCTGGAGCCCTCAACAACTACTGATCATGGCACGGAGATCACTAACGGGAACGGCGGAGCTGTGGCTAAGGACTGAAAAGGTTTTTAAGTCATACGAGGACCTCAAGACTGCCTTGCTAAAAGAATTCCCTGAGACTACGAACGTCAAGCAAATGCATGAACTTATGAGCAACCGAAAGAAGAAGCCCAGTGAGTCGTGTTATCAGTATATGCTTATAATGAAAGAGCTAGGAAAAAGGGCAAAGTTTCCTGATTACGTTGCAATACAATATATAATCGACGGTATCAGTGACAATGAATCAAATAAGATGTTGCTGTACGGCGTGACAACATATCCGGCCCTTAAAGAAAAGATGGCGCTTTACGAAACATTCAAAACCAAGACTAAGAAACAAATTACAGCTTCAGTAAACCGTCCCTTCAAGCAACCGCTGCGTGCGGAGCCTGAGAAAACGCGGCAGCGCTGTTTCAAGTGTGGGGACGTCGGACATTTGTCAAACTCTTGCCCGAAGGGACTGAAATGTTTCCGGTGTAATTCCTTCGGACATATCGGAGCAAATTGTCCCGCCAATTCGCGTAGTTTTGGAGGGAACGGCGACGATCGTCATCGCAGGCAATCGATGTTCATACAAGATATGCAGCAGAAATCGACAGAGGGCGCTTCTGTCGAGAGTGAGCGGAACGAACAGTTTGGGAGCGAGCGGAATGAACTTCATCTGCCCCGCAGCATTCACTCCGATCCGGATGGTGAGCAAACATCAAACAACTCATTCGTTCACTTAACAATCAACTCATTCCCTGCTAGTTGTCAAAATCAAACTATTTTTAATGTAAACAAGGACGAGACGATAAATAGATGTGTAAAAATTGTGAAAATAGGTAATCTAACAGTGAAATGTTTAATAGATACAGGTAGCGATCTGAATTTAATTAGGTACGAATTATTTTGCAGATTGAATATAACAAAATGTCAGCCTAGTGCCATGTCGTTGACGGGTCTGGGATCGTGGAAGGTGCATTCATTGGGTGAGTTCACAGCACAAATAGTTTTAGATAGCCACAATTACTGCAACGTTCGTTTTCAAATTGTACCAAATGATGCAATCCCGTATAAAATTATATTGGGTCAACCATTTCTTTTAAATACAATTACAGTCATTGATAGGGGTTTAGTTGAGGTAAGGCCTCACTACTATGATAGTTCATACCTTATGTGTGTGCTACCTGATTTCGAACGTGAAAAGTATAGTGATATACCTGCTGTACAGAACATTATAGACAGTTATCAACCATTGAAAACAAAAGAAGCACCTATTAAGTTGAGAATAGTTTTAAAAGATGATATACCAGTTTCACAGAAACCTAGACGATTGGCTTTGACAGAGGAAGAGATAGTTAGGAATCAAGTTGCAGATTGGTTACAAAAGGGGATTATACGACCTAGCTACTCTGAATATGCAAGCCCGCTTGTCTTGGTGAAGAAGAAAGATGGAAACACTAGAGTGTGCGTGGATTACAGGAAAATCAACCAGAAGATGGTGAAAGATGAACATCCACTTCCTGTCATCGACGATCATATTGACAAGCTAAGCAAGGCACGAGTATTTAGCACCCTCGATTTAAAAAACGGATTTTTCCATTTACCCATCGAAGAGGACTCCATAAAATACACTGCCTTTGTAACCAGTAGCCCGGAAGGTCAGTATGAGTTTCTACGTGCACCCTTCGGTCTCTCTATATGCCCAAAATATTTTACACGGTATATTAACATCATATTTTCGGATTTTATACGTAGAGGAATCATCTTAATATTTATTGACGATGTCATAATAATGTCAGAAAATGAAAAACAAGGGATTCAGCAACTTCAAGAGGTGTTAAAGGTGGCTGCGGAATATGGGCTCGAGATAAATTGGAAAAAGACACAGTTGCTGCAAAGATCGGTGGAATATCTTGGTCACATCGTTTCGAATGGGTCAGTGAGTCCTTCTCTCGAGAAGACAAAGGCTGTGTCAAACTTTCCATTACCTAAAGGACTTAAGGAGGTGCATAGCTTCATCGGTTTGACTTCCTACTTCAGAAAATTTATTCAAAATTATGCTATGATTTGCAGACCACTAAGTGACTTATTGAAGAAGAAAGTGTTCTGTTTTGGAGAAGAGCAAATGCATGCTTTTCAAACATTAAAGGCGAAGCTGTGCTGTGAACCTGTATTGAAGATATTTGATAACCAACTGGAAACAGAGCTGCACACGGATGCTTCCAAGCTTGGGTATGCAGCCATACTACTACAGAAAGATCCAGTGGATGGACATTTGCATCCTGTACATTTTATGAGTAGAAAAACTACAGAAGCTCAACAAAATTGTAGTAGCTATGAACTAGAAGCTCTAGCTGTGGTTGAGGGGGTGAAGAAATTTAGGAGGTATCTCTTCGGACGACCTTTTAAGATACTAACTGACTGTGAAGCCTTCCAAAAAACCCTAAATAAGAAGGATGTCCCTGCTAAAGTAGCTAGATGGATCATGTTTTTGCAGGATTTTGACTACACAATTGAACATAGAAACAGTGACAAAATGCAGCATGTAGATTCACTCAGCAGAAACATATGTCTGGTTACTGTCGAACTACATGCCAGGTTACAGAAGGCACAGGATGAAGATGATGAACTGAAGGTTGTGAAAGAAATTCTAAAGGAGAAGGAGTATGAAGATTATTTTTTGGATAGAGATATAATTTATAAAGGGGTAGAAAAGAAGCTGGTCATACCAGAAGGCATGGACGTAGAGATAATTCAAAGAGCGCATGGTATAGGGCACTTTGGTAAAAAGAAGATTAAGGATATTGTAGAGCGCGACTACTACATCAAGAAATTAGACAGCAAGATTGAGAAGGTTATAGCTATGTGTGTCCCTTGCCTTTTAGCTAGCAGGAAGTCGGGAAAGAAGGAGGGTCTCCTTAATCCAATAGATAAAGGTGATTTACCATTGGACACACTGCATTGTGACCATCTAGGGCCCCTCGATGCAACAAAAAAATTGTATAATTATATTTTGACAGTGGTTGATGCCTATACTAAGTTTGTGTGGATATACCCGGTGAAGACTGTGACTGCGAAGGAAACTATAGAAAAGTTAAAGTTTCATCAGAAGGATTATGGTAACCCCAGGCGCTTCGTAACTGACCGTGGAGCTGCTTTTACAGGAAATGAATTTAAAGAATATTGTCAAGGTGAAGATATTGAACATGTCATGATAACAACTGGCATCCCTCGAGGAAATGGACAGGTCGAAAGGATAAATCGGATTATTATTTCTACTCTTGCCAAGATGTGTGTCGATCAGCCAGGCCATTGGTACAAACATGTCAGTCAGTTACAGAGGGTTATCAATGGTACTTATCAACGCTCAATCAATACTTCACCATTTGAACTGTTGACTGGAACGAAATTAAGATTAAAGGAAGACATGCAAATCATAGAGTTTATGGAAGAGGAAGGCCGGCAAGAGTATGTTGATAGACGAGATAGCCTAAGAAGAGAAGCCAAGGTACAGATTTTGAAAATTCAAGAGGAGAACAAAAGAACTTTTAACAAGAGACGAAAGGAAGGTGAGAAGTATCAGGTAGGAGATATAGTTGCAATACAAAGGACTCAGTTTGGGAACACTTTGAAGCTAAAACCAAATTTTTTTGGACCATACAAGGTGGTAAGAGAGATAGGAAAGGACAGATATGAGGTGGAGAAGATAGATAACAGTAAGGAGGGACCTAGGAAGACCACTACAGGTGTAGATTATATGAAAAGGTGGCCTTAGTTCAACTTTACTCTTATTTTATATTAAACTTAGTATTTCTTTGTTTCCTTGACGGTGGCATTGCATATTTGGTCAGTTCCTTAAAAGTTAATTATGTGGCTGTTTTGTGCTATGATACTTACCTACTAATGTGCCTTTAAATCTAACTACTTAGAAAACATTAGTTTTAGTGTCTTATTATTTATAGGTTCCTCTCATTGATAATTTTTTTTTACTTACTACCTAGAGTAATTAGTTTAAGAGTTTAGAACTTTTCATATCCTGTAAGGAAATTACTTAGAAGGTAATTGTACCTAGAGTACCTACTAATTGTTAAAATAGCCCGTAGAAAGTTTAATATAAGAAAAATTGTAATTCACCCACATATGGCCTAGGTAATTAGGATGATGAAAATATAGTAAGCATTAAAGTTGTGTGGAAATTAACTTTTAAATAAGATGCATAGTGTGATTTTTGTTGTATTCCCTGAAAGAATAGTAATAAGTTTATGGATTGTTATAACCATAATTGGTACTGTAGGGTTAGATAGATATTTTCTTTGTTGTAAATACCAGGCAAGTTTGCAGCCAGGGTTTTAGTTATAAGCGGCTTAGTTTTTTTTAGTTCCTATAAGTTACTCATATCTAGTAAACTCAAGATTTCAGCTAGGTTCTTGTAAGACTGTAGTTAACATGATTGTAATTAAAATATTAGTTTTGTACTGTCCGAGGCCAGACAGATATGCAGAATGGCCGAGTTGTAGAAATATCCAAACATCATTGTTCGTTCATTTTTAATAAATTTTGTAAAAGTATCCGAATGTTAACTTGAATGAGTGGGTGGTTCGACCAATAGGAGAGTAGGAAGTGGCAAGTGACAGGTGTTAGAGAGGGGCTAGATGGAATTAATGAGAGAGGAAAATGGCGAACAATGTGTCGGGCAAGTTTAAACTGTAATAATTACGAAGTGTTACAAATAAACGTATTTAAATGCACATAATCCGTGTTTTCACTGGGTCCCCTACAAATATATATACATACATACATATCTTTACATAAATATATTAATATAATTACATGTATATACATACATACATATCTTTACATAAATATATTAATATAATTACATAAGAATCTACAAATCTTCTATAATATAAAAATGAATCGCAAAATGTGTTGGTAAGCGCATAACTCAACAACGCCTGGACCAATTTGGCCAATTCTTTTTTTGTTGTCTTTGATATTGTCAAGAGAAGGTTTTTATGAAAGAAAATATTAAGAAAGTTGCGCAGAAAATGATGACGCAGGTGAAACCGCAGGGCGCAGCTAGTAAACAAATAAAAAAAAAATTATATACAAAACCATAATTAAAAATACATATTTTACAATATATCAAACAACGAATTAACGACAGCTGTCCTTTTGATCTTTTTCGGCAATAGTCAAAAAGTAATTATAGACGCTATTTTTAAATACCGCCAAAGATTTTGATTGTCTGATGATGGCAGGCAAATCATTCCACAGTTCCACAGCCCTAGCAGTAAAAGAGCTTCCATAGAAAGTGGAAGATCGGACAGGAACAAAGTATAAGTATAGTGTACTAGTGAGTGAAGTTTAATTTTTACGTCCCCCCCCCCCCCCGCGAGTTTTAACACTCCTGCACCGATCCCTTGCCCTTGAAAACCGGGGTAATAAAACTCAATCTCCTAAATGAATATCTATCTATCTATTTAATGCCTTCTATGAAAAGGAATCGGTTTCAAAGTGCTGTGCGCATTTGTTAAAAGAGGACAGCACTTTCTTTATATATATCCTGTGTCCGAGACGCTTTAGAGGTCGCGTCCGGTGTGAAGGCATTATTTGTTCGCCGTAATGCCCTCTATCGATAGGTATGGATCTCGAAATGAACCGCGATATTTTAAGTTACAATGCCTGTTATGTCTAATGGCCTTTGATTACAGGAAGACGACGAGTATAGCGGGTTTTGGCAGGAACGCGAGAGCAATATGGCGCGCATATTTTTAATTTCGCAAAACTTTGTGAAATATCGAATTAAATTGCGTAATTCCGGTGGTAAGTTATTTAATTTAATTTCGTGACAGTGCCGCAAATGTAGTGAAAATAAAAATCAGCGTCGAACATGGACTTTTCGTGTTGCCCCAACTCTCCTGCTGCAAGGCTTTGGTATGGTAGCCACCCTTTAGTATGGCCCACGATTTGACGGACTACGACAACACTATTATGACACACTTTAAGCCGTATTTGCGAAAAGCTGGCTATAATTTGGTGCAAAATATTACTTGAAAATGACATAACGTTCGAGGGGCTAAACAAGAAGAAAAAAAACCAGGTTTCAGGTTTTTAAGCGCCTCAAACAACTTGGAAGAAATGTTTTTCTTATATGCGGCTGGAGATATAGGAAACATATTTCTTACCAAAGAAACCTGGCTCAGCTACGCAGCCAAGGCAAAACTGCCCTGTGTGCTGTGGAATAACATAGCATAGCTGCAACTTTATTGCCCGGTGGAAAAACAGCCCACAACATGTTTACGATTCCCATACAGTTAAAGATATTCCAGAAACCTGTATGTGAGATATCAGTTCCTCAGAAAAAGGAACAGTTAGACATATAGGCAAGTCGGTAGTCTTACTGTTCTTCTTCTTTTGGTGCACCGTACATTTATCCCATACAATTAGAGAACATCCTCGCAGATCCTATGCTTCGACGCTATTGCGAGAGATGTCTCGAGAAGCAGTGCAAACATAGCTATTAGATTGTGAAGGTCGTATAAACCATTTACTTCGTTCATTTGGAGCAGCAATCGTTGAGTTATCATAGCTTCCTTGATTCCATAACCATGGTCTGTTACCACATTAATCAGGTACGTCTCTTGGAAATATACTATCGAAATCTTCAAAATCATATCTAACACACTACCAGGTTCATCACTTAAAACACCATGGAATAGTAGAATAATATATAATAAGTAATTTTTTAACATTTTCGATACAGATAATCGTACCTGTTCTTTCGAAATTGCAAAGTAAATTTTTGCTGTAGATTGGAAAATCTGATAGATGCGTATCTTAGTCGACTATATATATGAGAACGTTATCAAAAATTACAAAGGGAATTTTGAATTCGAAAATTTTAATCTTGATTTTCATTTTTTACTATTTATCAATAGAATATTATTTATTTGCAACCAAATAAATTACAAAGTTGTTAAATATGAATAAAACTAACAATTGTTGCAAAATGGACCTCTACTCAGCGAAACGCTAGTCTTTTGACTAGTGCTGGTCTTCCGTTGAGGCAGTTCCGGTAATTACATATTCGCACAATATGTCAAGACACGCAAAATGTGTATTAGTGTCCCAAAAGAAAAAGCTTGCGCCGTGCCTTTGTTTTCTATTTTTCAATTTTTTTTATTCCGGACCCAAAAAGGAATCATTATTTATATTAAACGAATAATACAGATAATTTTGAAATTTACTAGTAATTTATTTTCACCACTTTCATTCTTCTACATCTAGGCCCAGGGTCCGATCCGTCTATTGGATTGAGCTTTGCATTGATTTATCAGTCAGTCAGTCGGTAAGTCACTCAGAACCATAAGTAACTCAATGCTCTGAACTTTTAATTTTACATTAATAAGTAAATAAAACATAATGAAATAAGAAAGATTTATTTCTGTTAATATTGCGTTAAGGTACATTTTTCTATCAAATCAAACAGAAGCCCTGGAATTTTTATTATTAATGTTGTGTCCATCTATTCTAGTCCTGAGACTCTAGAGGGTTGGAGGGGTATTCATGAATATTACCAACTTTTGTTATTCTTTTTTTGGAAATTTTTACAGATTTTCGAAAATCAACAAACTCTTTGAAGAAATAGTTGGTTAAATTATTAGGTGGTGTTACTATGGGTGTGGTAGGTGTTGTAGTAGGTGTCGCCTCTGTGGTTGTTGCTGGACCAGTTGGCGTCGTAGTTGGAGTTGTTGAAATTGTTGTTGTGGTCGTCGTCGGCGTAGTTGGTGTTGTTGTTGGGGTTTCAGTCTCTGCAAGTGTTGTTGTAGTATCTTCATACAAAATACATTCATTTTCAGGATCCATTGATGGCGGAACATACCGGAATGAATCGACAATCATAATATTATTCGCTGATAGAAGTGCCGAGAAATGTATCTGTAACGATAAATAATAAAATGCTATTGTTTTGTGACTTAATTTACTTAATATTTAATGGTTAAGCAAGGACATATCTATCTTCTATACTATAATAAAATCGTTCGTGGATGAATTCTGTACATTGAAGTTATTTTGAAAATTTCAACTAGAGGGCAGTCTATTATCGATACTGAACCAGAAAATGTAGAAAAAAACATTTTTGTCTGTCTGTCTGTCTGTATCTTGGCCGCGCATCACGTCGAAACTAATAAAGGGATTCAAATGAAACTCGGTATGAATATAGCCCTTATACTGATGTAACATCATATCAACTTTTTATCCTGAAACTCATCATGGTTTCCGTGGTGGGGGTGATGAAGTGAAATATCTTGGCCGCCCATCACGTCGAAACTACTGATTGGAATTGAATTAAAACTCGGAGTGAACATAGCCCTTATACTGATGTTACATTATATCAACTTTTTATCCTGAAATTCACCATGGTTTCCGTGGTGGGGGTGATATCAGGGAGTGAAAGTTAAATATCTTGGCCGCGCATCACGTCGAAACTACTGAATGGATTGAATTGAAATTTGGTGTGAACATAGAACTTATACTGGTGTAAAATCATATTAACTTTTTATCCTGAAATTCATAATGGTTTCCGTGGTGGGGGTGATGAAGTTAAATATCTTGGCCGCGCATCACGCCGAAACTACTGAATGGATTAAAATAATACTCGGTATGAATATAGCCCTTATACTGGTGTAACATCATATCAACTTTTTATACTGAAATTCAGCATGGTTTCAGTGGTGGGGGTGATGGAAGATATTCTATAAACTTGCATTGCAATGCCGCCGTGTATAGCAAAATGCTCGATTTTCAACCGTCTTCAATTGAATTCTCCAATAATGTAATGGATAAAGTATAATGGAACACCCTGAACCACCTTTTCATCACAAAACTCCTGAATCATTGAAGATAAAATTTTGATATTTTGTAGTTTGTCTTGCAAGGATTAATTCAATTTTCAGCAGAGAGGATCTGATGAGGATCTCAACGATTTTTCTTTTTAGAAGTACTTACCTACATAATATTTTATTCTAATAAAAATATCTCGATGGCAAAACTTTTTGCTATATAGCAAAACTTCGTGCTGTATCTTAATACTGTCCTGTGTATATTTGTTCATGGTTTCGAAATTTGAAATTTGCAAGGGGTTTGGACATTCATATATGCCTCCATACCGGAAAGAGTCTCGGAAACATAGCTCGGAAACGGGATATTTAACCAAACGTGTTGTCCTATGATTTTTCAAAAATGCGCGTTGCAATTTTAAATCCCATGCCATTCTATAGAGGGCATTACGGCAAACATATAATGAATTTGCACCGAACTTACAAAGCGTCTCGGAAACGGAATTTTTATTATTTAAAGAAGTTCAGCATGGTTTCAGTGGTGGGGAAGGTAAATATCTTGGCCGCGCATCACGTCGAAACTACTTAATGGATTGAATTGAAAATTGCTCTAAACATAGCCCTTATACTAATGTAACATCATATCAAGTTTTTATCCTGAAATTCCGCATGGTTTTAGTAGTGGGGGTGATGAAATATAATCTATAAACTTACATTGCAACGCCGCTGTGTATAGCAATATGCTCGATTTTCAACCGTCATTAGGTAAATTCTCCATTAAAGTAATGGATAAAGTATGATGAAACATCCTGAACCACCTTTTCATCATAAAACTCCTGAACCATTGAAGATAAAATTTGGAGATTTGAAATTTTTTGTTTGTCTTGCAAGGATTAATAAAATTTTCAGAAGTGAGGATCTGATGAGGATCTTAACCATTTATTTTTTTATATTTAATTTATTTTTTATATTCCAAAATATTATCTCGATGGCAAAACTTCTTGCAATAAAGCAAAACTTCGTGCAGTATCTTGATACTGTCCCGTGTATATTTCCCCATACCTATCCAATAGAAAGAATTACGGCAACCAAATAATGCCTTTACATGGAACGTCTAAAGCGTCTCAGAAACGGGATATTAAAAAAACGCACTGTGACAGATCAAATGTGTGCGTTTTACTTTAAAACCAATACTTATACATAAAAGGCATTACGGCGAACAAAAAAATGCCGAAAAAGCGTTTCAGAAACAGGGTATTCAAAGAATGGTGGTGTTCTATGATTTTCCAAAAATGCTCGGTGCACTTCGAGACCCATACCTATCGATAGAGGGCATTCGGTCTCAAAGTTAACCGCGGACTTTTAGAAATACTCGGTCACAATTGGTTTCTTTTGAAAATTTCGTTTCCGAGACGCTTTAGCGGTTCGGTGTAAAGCATTATTTGTTCCCCGTAATACCCTCTATCGATTAATTATCGTAATTCCAAAAGTCAAAGTCAGTCATTTTAGTCGTTTCCTGTAAGCAGTTTCCTGTAAGCATTTCGGTGATATCACCCACGTCCTTAAAATGGAATATACCAACAATAATGCTCAAGTTTTACCTTAGCAGATACATAATTTTATTTTTTAACATTGTTTTTGATTATTTAACTGTTTTTAGACTTTATCTTTACCGACGTGTGACGGACGGTTTACTGACTTAACTTTTAAATTAGAGTTTTATTGAAATGATTCTGAGAACAACAATCTTTCAACGACGAATGCCATATTGACTCAAGTGATTTAAGCATAACACTAGATTGTACATCAGCTTTTTGAGGTTCTAGTAGATACATAATTTAAAATGCTTGAAAATTTAATTTGATTAAGGTTGTTAATAGTTAGATATAATGTTTTAAGTGTTTTAGTGGTATTTACATTTTGTATTCAGTTTGTTTATTTGAAAATCTTTATCCAAGAAATATAAATGAATGAGCTAGGCAAATTTATATGAACCTTGTTGTATTAATTACTGAATCTAAATGATACGTAGTAAAAAATATTTGACTGCAAACTAAATCTTCTAGAAGTGGATATTATCCTTTTGGTCGCTGTTAAAAACACATGATATATTTTAACTGTTTAAATTAATTTTGGTTACTTACATATCCTTGATATGGTGGAGTTCCCGTTAATCCATTTTGAACTGTCACGTTTAAGACTCGCCATCCTGTTTCCGAAACTGTACTAGTGTGTTCCAACTGTCTAATATTCCCAGTGTCGGTTACTTGGAACATAACGAAATTTAATGAATTACTACCACCTATGGTTTCAAAATAAACGTTGGCCTCTGCTAGTCCACCTGGCGTTATTGTAAAAAGGAAGGAAGCAGTGCAAACAAAGACATTAGATGGTGAAGGTCGTATGAACCATTTACTCCTTTCATTTAGAGCTGCAATTGTTGAGGTATTATAGCTTCCTTGATTCCATAACAATGGTCTACTGCCACACATGCCAGGTACGTCTGTTAGAAACACATTATCGAAATCTTCAAAATCATATCTAACACATTCATCAGGTCTATCACTTAAAACACCATGGAATAGTAGAACAATAAGTAAGTAATTGCTAAACATTTTTAGCACAAATTTTCAAAATATATTCGGTGATTGTTGCGGCAGTTTGGCAATTAATGATACCTATGCCTTAAACCTCAATTATTTATATGAAAACTTTATCGAGGATTACTACAAATAGTAATCCCAGTAATCCATTTAATCCGAAAAGACTTATTTTAATTATTAAAATCTAAATTAATTGCGTTTTATAATCTTAATAATTATGATTTCATTTTTTTTTTCGAAAACAGTATTTACCTACGTAAGCTTGTTTCATATCTTTATATAACTACAACTGCAATAATGTTTTTTTTCTAGTCTTTTTGTGTGTTTATTTTTAACATTTTAGTAATTTTAATTAGCAATTGTCAAATCCTTACTTTGATATCTTACTTTGGACGAAAAAAATAATTTTAGACCCTACATTATGGTGTCCAAAATTCAAAAATTTAGGCACTGTTATCTTAATTGTTTAGACTACCTCCTATTTAGATAAAAAAAGTTTAGACCACCTGCATTTAAGACGACATTAGCTTTAGACCATCCGCTGCTATGACGAGTTGCTACCTTAGATTAACTGACGACGATTCGTTGCTAATTCCAAATCTAACGACGTATCAAAATCGTTTCAGCCATTTAGTCTACGAGGTAACAAAGGTTAAATTTGTACAGGTTAAATTTTGTACATGAGCCTTCAGGGCTTTTTTCTTATTAGTTTCAACTCTCTTTAAATTGGTTTAACTATGTGTGTATGGGGACACCCTTTATTTTTCAAATTATTTTATTTTTTTGGATTTTTTCCTGTATATTATATGCTGTAAGACCTTGTTTTTTTGCCAAATATTAGCTATAAAGCTAGCTAGAAAGCTAGGTCCACGGGAACTACCTTATAAACTCGACCCAAAACCTAAATATAGGGTACTTTCGGTTGACCTAGAATTGTCAATTTTGGTTAAAAGCTAGGTCTTATAGGACAAGTAAAGGGAATATAAAATAATATAAAAAAGTTGAAAATTAGTATACACGACTGTGTATGGGGCTGGTATTATCAAAGATAGTCTTCTAATAAACTATTTATTTACTGCACTATTATAACTCTACTATACTATGTTGTGGACTGTAATAAACTATGTAATGTTCGCACTTATCACTTTTCGCAATTGATTGCTTCTCTCAAAAGACTATTTCTATATGCACCCTTAAACAGAACTAACTGGCGAAAGCTCGACGTCGCGCTTTTATATTATTTTAAAAGTTTTCTATAAGTTTCGAGAAAATCCGCGAAAATTACAAATAATCTTCTATAGCTATTGAATGTTCTGGACGTCGAACTTTCGTTGCCGTTAAAGTCAGTACTGCTATCTGGTGGAGAATAGAGACAACTATGCAGCGGCGGCAGCGGTATTATTGATTGCTAATCTGTCACTGTCATCAGTTTTCTGTCAATTACTTTTATATTTTTTGTCTATGGCGCGAATTTTAAATTGTTAATTCTTCTGTCCTGCACAATTAGGATAAAACAAGTTTTTGCATAAATAAAAATTTGCCCATATTTTTTTATCGTATTGACTCGCGATCTAATAGGAACTATAGACTTGGTCGGTCATGTAGCTATAGTCCGAATTTACTATCTAGTATGAATTTTATCTAGCTAAGTCCATTCGCTCCTGAGAAAATTATTGGTGACACACGGACAGACAGTCAGACTGACAAGAAGAGAAAGTGAAAGATTGTTCCTTTTTTTAAGTTTTACGGTACGGAACCCTAAAAAGGCAGAATCGCAGACCTAAAAGTTTGGCTGGAATTGCGAAGTTCAGGCTTAAATCAGGGCTTAAATTTGACTAAAGTACAAATAACTTTTGAACCACTAAATAATGCAGAACATAAGGTGGTTAAATTAATGGGTACTGCGGTTCTCCATCCACCAGCAACCGTAACCACCCCCTTGTAATACTGTATATATAATACTATTGTGGCGACGCTTCACATCGGATCGTAGATCCTAGATCACGCAAGCGAAGTTTCCCTGAAGATAAGCTCATATACAAGTTTCAACGGAACATCGTTGGGCCGCAGCCTACGGGGTATAACACCTGCCCGGTGGAAGATCTTCCCTTACGAGATCCTACACACCACCTCGCACCTCCAAACTGGTGACCCCTCGTATGAACGACGCAACCTTCGCCGACTGGAGCTTCTTCACCTCCGCACCAGTCCTCACCTACCCCCCCTGCAGCCAGCCAACAAACAATCACTCGCAGCCACATCAGTTGGACCACAACGCCTGTTATGTAACACTACACAAGAGCTGGTTCACCCTCCAAGGAGTATACCGCAACTGGGCACTTACAGCACGCTGCCTACGTCCGGCATCTCATCGACTGGTCATCTATACATCGGATCTTCACGTGCTACGCCCCTTCACGCGTTCCGACTCACCGTGGATTCCGCACTGTTCCAACTCACTGGAACAGCACTATCCCGACTCACTGGGATACATCAAGCAACACGTCTCGACTCATTGAGACGCAACTCAACTGACACACTGGCAAGATAACAAGACTTCTGCATCGACCTCCTGTCTTCGGGGAGTGATGTGGCAACACTTCGCATCCCCAACAATAGATGACGCCACTAAGCTGATCGTAGTCCTAGATCGCGTAAGCGAAGTTTTTCTGAAGATAAGCTCATATACAAGTTCCAACGAAACATCGTTGGGCCGCGACATACCGGGTAAAATACCTGCCCGGTTCCTTTTGGAGGTACACACCACTTCGTATCTCCAAACTATAAAATAGTTGGCCCTAGTTCCACCAGAAAGGGCCACACAAACCTAGTTTTGAGATATTAACATTTTAAATTTAGACCAAGATTCTTCCTAAGTTTCATGCTTTAAGTTGCTTCCTTTTCTTATTATTGAAGGAAAACTGTATTGTATTTAACTTAGTAAATGAATTAGAGCTACTTCGTTTTATAATATTTGGGATATTTGCGAAATTATTCGTTTGGATCTACTTTGATAAAATATGTTTTCTTTTGCATAATGTTACACAAGCATTAAGAAAACCATTTTTTTAATTAATAGTAGTTTTTATACATTTTATTATAATTCGACACGATTCCTTAATTCACAAAAGCTATCATAGCTGAAAGTTATCAAATCAATAAAAAAATCTATGATAAGAACCCAACTTTTTTTTTTCATTTTTGCCTCGCGGTTTCACAATCATAAGTCGGGATCGGGGTCGGGATAAAAAGTAGTCTTTACTTTATTTCATGACTATCGTAATATACCAATATTTATAGCAATCAGTTCAGTAATTTTAGCGTGAAAGAGTAACAAACATCCTACTAATATTATAAATGTGAAAGTTTCTGTGTGTGTATGTATGTTTGTTACTTCTTCACGCAAAAACTACTTTACCGAAGACTACTTTTTATCCCGATATTCACACGGGACCAGGACTGACGCGGGTGAAACCGCGGGGCGCAGGTAGTCCTACTAATATTATAAATGTGAAAGTTTGTTTGTATGTATATTTGTAACTCATTCACGCAAAAACTAGTACACCAATTGCGTTGAAACTCAGAGCTAGAGACCTGGATTAATACATTAGCTACTTTTTAACCCGATATTCCCTCGGGCTCGGGACTAACAGGATTAATCCTTCACGCAAAAACTGCTGCACCGATTGCGATGAAACTCGGTATGCAAATAGCTGGAGACCTGAATTATTAACACATAGGCTACTTTTTATCCCAATACGGGGTAGGAGTAACAAACGTACAAACACACAAACTTTCACATTTATAATATTAGTTGAATAGGATAACATATTAGGATTATCTTATTAAATGAATAAAATAAAAAGACATACACATTTAACATTATAAATACAAAAAATGAAGTGACCAGTTAGTCAATTAACCCGCCCCTTATCGTATCCGGCGTAAAGGTTCCCTCTGCTAATGCTGCTCTGCTGCGATGGCTAACCTCTGCGCCAGAAACGAACCGGAGCGGGAGTCACCCCCATTTTCCCTAATCCTAACACCCAACTCTTTAACAAATTTTTTGGTGTCGTCTCCCCTTGTAAGTACCTACTGAAATATTTAATTACATAATATGATTTTGGTTACTGCATAAATATTTATAAGAACGCATTCTAATTATTGATTGTGATTCAAGTATCATGGTTTATTTTTGTAATAATAATATTTATTACCAAACCTAATAAATTAAATATGATTTAATTTTAATAAACGGTTTATGTAACCTGGATCCTTTTTGTTATTTTAATAGGTAGAATAAAACGTTGAAAAGTAAGTTTTAGATATTAAATTTTGGTTAATTATTTTTAAGATTGTTTAACTTATAATGATGATGAAAACAACACAACACACAAAAACATTGAAAATGACAAAAAAGATGAGAAAGCCTTATTAACTACGATATTGTACAAACAGGCGACCTTATCGCTTAAAGCGATTTCTTCCAGGCAACCTTAGGATGGAGAAGGTCTGTTTAACTTAACTGGTAACTTAACTTTACAGGATAACCTAATGCGATAGTGTAGTTATATGTACAATCAATCATAACTTACAAACGAATCATACGAAATATTACAATACGATAAATGGACTATCCAACAAAAAAATATTTTTTCAATTCGAACCAGTAGTTCCTGAGATCAAACAAACAAACTCTTTAGTTTTATAATATTAGTATAGATACATACTCAGAAAACAATAAGCTTTGATAGACCATAAAATTGAAATGATCTGTTATGGAACCACAAAGAACAAACTAAATAAATAGGTATGATTATTCATCTACCATTTGCGGCACAATAACAGACAACATAGTACGTCACTCTAGTAAATTCACTCAGAGAGCATGAGAACAAATCCGTCAAGTCAGCAACACGATTTAGCATTGCCAAGGTTCTCGTGAGGCGAGCCATGTGGGTTGGTACCCTAGGTAAAAAAACCACTTTGCTTTGACATTTTGCTAAGGCTGTTTTCGTGAATTGAAAGTGGAGTATTTTGGTATACTTAAGTCATTTTGGAAAAAAAAGTGGGTTGGATCCTTTTCCAGGAACTAAGGCCAATTATATTATACTAGCTTTTGCCCGCGACTTCGTCCGCGTAGAACTAGTGGACCAAAGAATCACGTTGTCCCAAACAAACTTTGCCATCCTTTCTTATCGAATGTTTACGTCATACAAAAAACACACCCTGCAAGTTTCAGGTCTCTGCGATCAGTGGTTTAGACTGTGCGTTGATCCGTCAGTCACTCATTCAGGACAAAGCATTTTATATGTATAGATAATATTTGGTATATAATAGTATCCCATTTAAATAGATTTTTCTGCGAATTCCTTAGTGTGGATTTATAATTTTCTAAAATCATTTCTTAGCGGATACCCTATAAAAGCAGCTATCTGTTTTGTATGCAAAAAAAATCCCGATCCATTCAGTTTAAGCTGTATATTGATATACTATCATTCATTCAGTCAACACAGTAAATCTTATATCTTTAAATGAGCAATTCTTGTATATATACATATATAATTAGAATCTCGGAATCGGCTCCAACGATTTTCATGAAATTTGGTATATAGGGGGTTTCGGGGGCGATAAATCGATCTAGCTAGGAATCATTTTTAGAAAATGTCATTTTATTCGTGTTTTATCGAAACTTACTTTTTTATCTGAAAAATATGACTCTTCCTGACATCTATTTGCGAATTCTACTAGTACTATTTTTTGTGAGCAATAAAGTTATTCCAGCAGATGGCGTTGTTAAGTAACACGAAGTTAATGAGTGTTAGCTTTGAGGTTAGACTAAGTAAAAATAGTATATTACGATATAAGTGTGGTAAATTGATCTTTGCATAGAGGCGGTTTATGACGCGCGAGCGGTAGCGAGCGTGTCATAAGAAGCCAAGATGCAAAGATCAATTCCACACGTATATCGTACGACGTTTTTTATCACAGTTGCGAATAAAAGAAAAGACTAGAAAAGAAAACAAAATAATAATTAACAAAATATTTGTGATTACATTTTTTTAAGGCAATATTTTTTTGTTAATTATGCTCCGGAAAGGCCAGGCTAAAGACTTTTAACCTATACATCCTCGTGTGACATACATTATTTTTTAGGGTTTTTCTATTTGTTTTTGCGTCGGGGGTTAAGAACAAAATACAATGGTACGGAAAACAATATATTTAAGTAAAGAAAAAACAAAAAATAAACAACTCAATTTTTAATCGTTTTCTAAGTCATTATCACGTAAAATTTTCGTTCGTAAACCGACTTTAGAGACAACCATTTTTGCTAGCTAAAAACTCTTTGGTATCGACCTTTTTTATACATCAAAACAGTATAACCCAGATAAATTAAGAATGTTTCATCTACCTAACATGTAATTAGCAGTAAGATACGTATTTAACTTATCGGGATAACTTTACAGCACTAGTTAACAAATCTAAAACGCACGCGTGCATAATATGTTGGATTATGAGCCTAAAAGCCGTTGAATAAGATCCACTTTATGAGCAACTGTGATAAAAATAAAATAAAAAATACCGAGCAAAGCTCGGTCATCCAGGTACTTTTATTTATATAGATAAGAGTAAATAAAAAGGTATGTATACGAATGATTTATTTTTGTTAATATTGCGTATGCTTTGTTTAACAACTCAAGTTTACATTTTTTTATCAAATCAAACAGAAACCATGGAACTTTTTACTATTGATGTTCTGTCCATCTATTCTAGTCCATGAGAGGGTTGTTCTAATTCATTAATATTACCAACTTTTGTTATCCTTTTTTTGGAAATTCGTACAGATTTTTGAAAATCAACAAGCTCTTTGAAGAAATAGTTGGTTAAATTATTGGGTGGTGTTATTATGGGTGTAGTAGGTGTTGTTGTTGGTGTCATCTCTGTGGTTGTTGCTGGATCGGTTGGCGTCATCGTTGGAGTTGTTAAAATTGTTGTTGTGGTTTCAGTCGGTGCAAGCGTTGTTGTAGTATCTGCATACATAATGCATTCGTTTTCAGGATCCATTGATGGCGGAATATACCGGAATGAATCGACAATCATAATATTGCCTGGATCTGAACGTGCCGAGAAGTGTACCTGTAATGATGAATAAGAGTCTATTATTTTGTGACTTTATTTGCTAAATATTTAATTATCAGGATATATACGAAATACTGAAGTTAAATAGGTAACATAAAAACTGTGAAAGTTGTGATTTTCAGGTGATTAGAAGAAACAGAAATAATAATTAAAAATCGTGACGCCTTTGAGGACCTATTGTAATAATATAACATATGTAAATTTACAGTTGCATAATGGAAACCGAAAATCATTTTATTGGACTGGCCTTTAAGGAGGAAGGTTATAAGTTTCTCAGGTGGCCAGCTATCGGCACGAACACAATCTCAAAAAGTGGGAGGCAGGTGAAATTGACTCCTCTTAGCGGCGAATAGATACGCAAAACACATAGCCTTTTTCACTTTTTGGAATCATTCCGGTTACTTACATATCCTTGATATGGTGGATTTCCCGTAAAATCATTTCGATCTGTCACGCTTATTACTTGCCATCCTGATGCTGAACTGAGTGTAGAAGCCGGTGCCAGCAGTATATGATTTCCATTTTCGGTTAATTGGTATAGACGAAAATTTAATAAATTATTACCACTTATGGTTTCAGTATAAACGTTGGCCTCTACCAGTCCACCTGGCATTATTGTAAAAAGGAAGGAAGCGGTGCAAACATAGATATTAGAATTTGAAGCTTGTATGAACCATTTACTCCATTCATTTGGAGCTGCGATTGTTGAGTTATCATAGCTTCCTTGATTCCATAACCATGGCCTGGTACCACACATAAGAGGTACGTCTCTTGGAAACATATTATCAAAATCTTCGAAATCATAGTTAACACATTGATTAGGTTCATCACTTAAAACACAATGGAATAGTAGAACAATAAGCAAGTAAATGCTAAACATTTTCAACACCGGTTTTTGAAATATTTTTTCGTGATTGTTGCAGCAGTTTGGCAATTAATGATACCTGTGTATTTAGGCCTCAATTATTTATATGTAAACTTTATCTAGGATTACTTACTGCTAGGATTACTGGGATTACTAGAAATATTAATCCGAAAAGCCATTTTAATATTTTAAATCTAAATTCTTTACCACAAATTTTCTTACACACAATCAGTACTTACCTACGTAATTTAAGCTTGTTTTATACATTTTAAAAACTACAACTGCAGCCATGTTTTTCTAGTTCACAAAATCTTTACAAGCCACGCAGCTATTCAGCCTTCAGGAAATTTCTATCTATGAAATAAAGAAACGAATTCCAGAAAATAAAACTCTTTCTACAATCATACTTATCTAATCAAAAAGGTAGAACAATTTTCTCACCAAATCCTACCAAATTATAATTCAAAGATCACAAACCTTTTGTTTTATTAAAGCAACAACACATGTGTGTGAATATAATAATTATAAGTGTTTACTATTGTGTAAGTAAACAATTAAAAAAATAGAAGTTAAAATTAAATGTTTAGGTTAGACAAAACTTAAGAAATTTTTATCTCTAACTAGCAGCGCTCAACGGTTTCACCCGCGTAACTCCCGATCCTGTGGGAATCCTACTAATATTATAAAACTGAAAGTTTGTGTGTGTATGCATGTTTGTTACTCCTTCAGGCAAAAAACTACTAGAATGATTGCGATGAAACTCGGTATGTAGATAACTGAAGACCTGGATTAACACATAGGCTACTTTTTATATCGATATTTCCACGGGATCGGGACTGACGCGGGTGAAACCGCGGGGTGCAGCTAGTATCGGAATAAAAAGTAACCAACATCGACAAATGGATCCAACACAAAAATATTTCGTTTTATTCGAACCAGTAGTGCTTGGGATAAGCGCGTTCAAACAAACAAACTCTTCAGCTTTATAATATTAGTATAGATAATGGCTTGTAGAAAATGGTTTTATACACTAAACAAGTTTTATGAAAAGCAAAATTTATAATAAGTAAATAGTCCTAAGGGTTCCTTTTTTTCGACCTTTTGAGGTATGAAACCCTAAAAAGATGAAGAAAAAATAAACTTTATACCTACTGTATGTCTATTTTATGGCACACATTATGAAAAGAATAAAGAGAGCAGTACAAAATTGACCAATCATAGAGCTGCATGTAGCTCAGTGCGTTCACTTATCCAAGAGCAACTTAAGTATAGTTTGTAAATACGGGCGTTAGTTTTTACTTAATATTATTCTGTCCAGCCGCTACATCATGATTTACGTCAAAAAGAGACGGTTTTTTCTCGGCATAGCAATATTTTTTTCTTGTTTATCCCCGAAGAATACTTCTTTGTGTAATAAAATCCTTACGTTACGTCGTCCATCCTTGTCCTGTCCTATCTTCGGACACTTGCAAAGGCTCTCGCAGACTACGCATTTTGGTCGACCGATAGCAATCGGTGAACAAAAATACAAATACAATTTATTATTTCCATTCTTTCGTCGTACAACCAGGCGGACTGACATGTGATACCAACTCATGATGAAAATACCAGAACTCCGCACTAAGAGCTTCATGTCGATTGAATAGGTGTCTTCTAGGAAAGCGTGCACAATCTTAGGCCGCAATCTTACGTCGCCTACCATCAGGCAGGTGCGATAGTAGTCAAACTGACCTGCCAATTATTGAAAAAAAAAAACATTTATTGCCAAACCTGTGTACAAAGGTGTTCCTATTAATTATTAATAGCATCAGCAGGTTACCTATTGCGAGCATGAAAAATCTGCTGACCTTTGTCAAAAAACTTGACTGTTGCTTCATATAATAACCATAAGAAATAACTGAACCATCGCTCGATAGAAAATCTTTAGTTTATAAAGACTCTAAAGCAGATCACTCGCATTTTTTCACCGTCTCTTATTAGTAAAATTGTCTTAAATGAGTTGCCCAAATATTAGACGCATTATTCTTTTGGGATTTTTATTGTTTTATTTATTGCTTCATTAATTAGCCAGAAACATGACGAACTAATTATATATTTTAAAAAGTCCTTCGCGTAATGCAAAACTCTAAGTACCTACTTACTTATAACAAACACATATTATTTTCATTAACTCTATCAATTATTGTCGGAGGTGGGTAACGACTTAGCGTGCATATTTCGAGGCATAAATAAAATAAAAAATGTGAAAAATAAACTTATATAACAACTTTAACAATCAATTTTCTAAAACAAAGCTCAAACTGACGACCCAGTTGGCACAATGGTCACCATACTGGACTGCCAAACACAAGGTGTCGGGTTCGATTCTTGCTTAAAACAAAGATTTATGCTTAGATATTTGTCTGTGGTCTGGTTGTTTCTATGTATATTATAAGCATTCGACGCCACCACAGTCCACAGTTCAGGGTTTTAAGAAAATTTAATTAACGGAAGCCATAAGTTCAATTTAGTATCGGCAATAAAATCTCAAGTATTAGCTATAAAGCCGGGAACTTGGGGTGGGACTTGTGCTCACATTTTAAGACGAATGAAATCATTGTAATGTTGTGACATGATATCAGACAGGGTTTAAAATCATGCACACAAACACAAATTATTATAATTATTTATATTTTAAAAAAATGTGCATTTATCGTAATGTCTTCGAATCTATATATATATATAAAAGGGAAAATCACTGACTCACTCACTCACTCACACTCACTCACTCACTCATCACGAAATCTCAGAAACTACAAGAGCTAGGAGTCTCAAATTTTGCATGGGGGTTCCTTTTATGACGTAGGTGCTCACTAAGACGGGATTTTGCGAAATTCAACCCCTAAGGGGGGCAAATGGGGGGTGGAAGTTTGTATGAAGGTTTGATTTTTTTTAAAGGTAGAAACTTGAAAATTAGAATTATATCTTCTTATCGTAAATAAGTGATGACGTGTTTCAGGGATTTTCATACTTACATATATGTCTTCTGCCTGCACTCATCCCAATTTATTTGGGGTTGGCGCAGTATATATTTTTCTCTCATTCAATTCTATAAGTCGTCATCAAATCGTTCACAATTATCTCTCTCATATCTTGTCTCACGCAGTCCATCTACCTTTACTTAGGTCTTCCTGTCCATCCCTTTACATTCATACATAGACCCACCCACCGGCCTAAGCCGTATCACCAAGCGGAATTGTCCGTGTTACGTAAGCCAGTGCAGCTACAAAAGGAGGAAGCAGCGGAATAGTTTCTATTCCACTGCCGTCTTCCTACCTTCACTCGTGTCCCTCGAAGGCCCCCGTTTATTTGGGGTATTTGAGTTACTAGTGTCTTCTAGGAAAGCATGTTCTATCTTAGACCACATACCATCGTGTGTGATAGAGATTAAAGTTCAAGTTCAAGTTCTTTATTGCATAATCATGAGTAGTACAGTTGGTAATACATAGGTAATAGTTTCATCATGATACCCGTTTGGGCATAGCAATGTAGTTATTCATTTTAAATTATTAGATTTAGGTCCGTAATTAGTAAATTTTAATTTTTTGAACGCGAAGCAGATCAATACATTATTTATTTTCAACTGAATGTGTTCTAGTTAGTGTTTTAGTTTACAAAATTAAATCATGAATAAGTTTAAATTTAATTATATAATATTATGTATATATGTTAGATTATACAATATTTTGTCAAAAGGTTAATATTTAATAGTTTGAATATAAAAGAAATAAAAATAAAAAAATCTTAAATAAAGAAAATGAATTAATTCGTATATGGTTAAAATAAATAAATTGTAAATAAAAATAATAAATAAATTGTATTTACTTACTAGTAAAATGTCATAAGTATGTAATATTATATGTCATAGTTGTGCGTCATTATAAAATTCATTTAGATTATAGTAACATTTATCATATAGCATTATTTTTAAACGCTGACCCATTTATTAAAAACAAATGAAATTATACCAGAGATAATTTTTCTATGCTTAAACTTACTTTGAATCAAACTTAAGCCAAGTCATCAGTTAAACAGCATAAATCGGTCGATAAATTAGAAAGAGATAAAATTATTAGGAGTTTTCACATGTAATGACGAACTGAATGAGTGTTGAAGACTTTTAAGATCGTCACATAACCACTTTGATCCAGCAGTGTTACAGTCGGTGCCGTGTGGTGAGGTGACGCTTCCTTTTGACGATAAAATTATTAGGAGTTTTCACATGAAATGACGAACTGAATGAGTGTTGAAGACTTTTAAGATCGTCATATAACCACTTTGATCCAGCAGTGTTACAGTCGGTGCCGTGTGGTGAGGTGACGCTTCCTCTCGCTACTGACAGATGTTGCTGATCCGACATCGCGCAAACGAAGTTTTTCTTAGGATAGGCTATTACAAGTCCCAACGAAATATGGTCGGGTCGCTTCCTCCCGAGTGGAACACCTACCCGATAGAAGATCTTCCGTTTGGAGGAACATAACACCATTTTCCACTTACCTGATGACCCTGACGTGATCAAAGTCAAAGTCAAAATGAACAATGAAACGTATATAAACTAAGTTAGGTTCTCCAAGACTACTTGCTACTACTGTGGTTATTTTTGAATCTAATAATAAAATAAATAAATATTTCAGGACATTCCACACATCGCCATCTAGCCCCAAGCTAAGTAACTAGACTTGTGTTATGGGTGCTAGATAACGGATATAGGTACTACTCATATACTTTTTTTTTGTAAATATATACTTATAATACATAGAAACAACCAGACCACAGACAAATATCTAAGCATAAATACTTGTCTGAGGCGGGAATCGAACCCGCAACCCTGTGTTTGGCAGTCCGGCATGGTGACCATTTTGCCAACTGGGTCGTCATCTAAGACAAATCTGGTGTCATAAGTAGCTACGTAAAAATCTATGCAGCATTTAACTTACAATAATAATATATACTAGCTATTGTCCGCGACATCGTACGAGTCGTGGTAGTTTTATTTTATTAAGATTTAAAAATAGTTTACGTAATATTCTCAAACCTACCGAATATGCACAAAAATTTCATGCGAATCGGTAAAGCCGTTGAACATTAATTATGGACTTGAAAACAATAGCTATGGAGCTGATTGGCATAACCTCAGATAAGTTTCAACATTTTTTTATATAACATATAACGAGTAAACAGGTACGTCACTTTTAGGAAATCATGCTACATCTTAGAACGCATCATTGCCTGCTATCAGGCAGGTGTGATAGTAATCAAACGCTGACGTATTATTATTTGTAAAAAAACAACTGTTGCAGTTCAAGGCAAAATTTTAGAGGCAAGAGACTTTAGTTACGGTTGATTCTAAAAGATTACTAAACCAACAATGACTTTGTCGCAATAAAAACGAACTCATCCAGATTAGCGCAAAAGTACCTCAATATTAATGTTCTCCACTTCCTGAAACATAAAAAACGTTCCAAATTTCGTTTTCTTAATAATTTATCTTCAAGTCCCTTAAACCGTGCCTCTTTTTTCTTTCCTCTTTCTAATTGTTACACGGAATTGAAGATCCTTTTTTTATTTCGTTCTCGGTGGTTGACATTTTGGTAGGTAGCCTGAGATAAATGTTCCTTTCGTTGCCTTTATCTAATGAAATAATAGAATTTATGTATTAATTATCAGCTTTATCTAGATTTCTTTGATATGGGTATTTTATTCTACGTGAATTTATTGTTCAGACATCAACTAAGCTATCTATTTGTTTTTTTCTATTTCTAGTAATGAGAGTACCTAAATTGTTGTTATTATTGAAGTATCGGATATTGGCCTCATTTATAATGATTAAGTGGTATAGATTTTTTACAAACTTTATCAGCTGTGAAGATTTGCAACGGTGAAGTTTCAATTCGTAGCACTTGTAGTTTCTGAAATTTCGTGATCAGTATCTTTCTCTTTCATTTAATGAAAGAAGAAAATATAATATAAAATATTTTTTCTAAAAAAACAGATTTTAGTTATTAATTTTAGGTAACTTCTATACATATAAAATGCATTGTCCTGAATGAATGACTGACTGACGGATCAACGCACAGCCTAAACCGCTGATCGTAGAGACCTGAAACTTGGAGGGCGTATTCTTTGTATGACGTAGGCATCCGATAAGAAAGGAGTTATCAAAATTTTACTCCTAAGGGGCAAAGTTTGTATGGAACAACGTGATTCCTTGGTCAATTCTCGACTTTTACGCGGACGAAGTCGCGGGAAAAACTAGTATTAACTACGTATTTCGTCCACGTAGGGGTTAAATTATCAAAAATCATTTATTTTCTAAGCTGATACATCATAATAGCCACCTGTTGCCAATTTTAGCCCTATTCAATCAGAGCAATTGCTTTGATCATTCAGTCAGTCAGGACTTGAAGTTTTATATTAAAAGATATAATTTAATGTCATTTTTTTTTTGTTAAGCCTTGTATTATTACTATACTAGCGGTCCAGTACGTGCTTCACTACATATTAACAACATGCTTGTACTGTCAACACTGAAAAAGTTTCAATTTGACAGCAAAATCCCCATTAACAAAATGATCCGCCATTTATTGAATTCATTTGTTACAAAAAATGTGATAAATGAAGAACCGATTTTGTGCAAACTTCACATAAACCATCTACTAAATCGTTCGAACAAAGCTTAAACATAGGTGTGCCCGTTCTTGAGTTATAAAACTACAACGAAAAGTGCCATTGATTTTTATAGATTTTTTGTCATCACCAAATAAAATTAAATAGAAGTAGGTAAAAGCAAAATAAACAGGTACCTCTAGGATATTTCTGAAATCAATTATATTTTCGTAATTAAAAAATCCCTTTATCAGATTTATAATAAAAATTAAGATATCATCAAAGATAAAGTGTTGAACCAATCAGAAGGAAATGACGCTTAATTAGTGATAGGTATTTATCAGAATTTAATTATAATTATGATAAGCTTACACCACGTTTAGGTATATTCTTGTTAATTATGATTGATCTGTTTTCTTCAGTAAATACTTATTATTAAGTTTTATTTACTTTTGCGTACACAACATTTGCCAATCTTGCCAATTATTAAAAATTGTGACTGATATATCAACGCACAGTTCAAATCAATGGATGGACCGTTCTAAAAGATATATAGATAGCTTAAAGATAGGCTTATGCTAAGGAAGGATTTTAAAAAATTCAACTCTTACGCAGATGAAGTCAAAGCCCAAAGCTAGCTGTATAGTTAAGCGTGAAACCTGAAATCTCCAACCTCTTATTAATAAACATTTTGGAATCATGTTAAGTTAAAATGCGTTTAGTTACTTTTTCTCAGCTGTCATTAATTGTCAAAGTGCGAAAGTGACAAAAGACACTTACATAACTAAAGTATGATTAGGGACCCAAGAAACATGCAAGATAAACTGAAATAATCGCTTAGAAAAAAAAACAAGTGTGTGGAAGAAAAAAAAACAGTCAATGAGTTAAAATAATGCCTAACCAGAAATATTTTGATAGATGGAAAATCATCGACAGCATCGTAGATATAGAAAAATAAATGAACTGGATAAACTGGTTGATAGGATATTTTTTAGAACATTACGCTGTAATAAAATAAGAAACAATGAGGTGAATTATTATACAGGGTTATTGGTAACCCTGCAAACGGTCGAGGACCACTTCTGTGCACCTTAACAAACAAAGTTGTTTGTTTGTTCTACGACTTTATGAATAAAAAGATTTTTTTAAATTTTGAGGAACGAATTTGACCTCATTCGGTTGCTAGTTTAATTCCCAATAAACCTTGTATATATTCAATGATCATATAGTTTCCACGGCTTTGCTCGCTATTTCACCCTCTTATTGGTGGAATTTCAAAACCTCTATTTGGATGTAAATAGAATAGAATATCATTTATTCGAAGAAACACACGACATAGTATAGATACAAATAAGAAACAGTAAGAGATAGTTACAAATAAAAGAAATTACTAACAAAAAACAGACAATAAAAATAAAAAGTATCTGAGAAGTCGTGTGCTGCCCGAATGGGTGAAAGCCTCAGCATATGCTGTAGATACGCAGGCGCATCTGCAGCGCTCAAATAATAATAGCTAAAATCGACATAGTGGTAGTTCAAGGGGACATAAAATAGTTTTGATTTCGAAATTCCCACGGGATCGAGACTTCTTCGGGTGAAACGCTAGTTCGCTAGTTGAATTTTATATTAACAGATTCGCAATCGATTGCGAAAATCCTTCCATGGGGTGGTCTGTTCTTCCCGTAACTCTTATTTTTTCATCTTCCTTCTTTGTGATAGAGTTTTAAAATTTTTGGCGCGGTTAGGTGTGATGGTGACGCGTCACCGTTGTGCAAATTGACATGGACAGCGTTATCTGACATTTCCTTTCTCAGGTTTTTTTTATTACAAAATGAGGTCTGTGACGAGGGAGTGCCAGACTCAATTAAATTAATATTTTTAACACGCTTTTATTAGCTTCACCTGTATGTTTGTATGTATGTTTGTAACCGACTCCTTTGAGCTCGATTTTGTCCTACTTTGAACGATCAGATTTAATTCAAACTTTGAACACCTGTCAAAGACCGATGACAATGCAATAATTCGATTAAAAAAATCGATTATCCCAATTAGATTTGCACGGATTAATTAATTCCTTTCAGCATCTTTTGCATGCGAGTAAGAGAGATAGAGCTAGTGCGCGAACTACGCATGCGTGCAGCTCCACAGTTACTCTTTGGTCGTACACTCAGTTTGGCACAACCTCGGAAAGACTTGTAAAATAAATAATAGTTTAAATAACTAAAAAAAAACATGCTTTTATGGAAATCCAAACTAAAAAATTAAACTAAAACCGAAAAATAAATAATAGTTTAAAAAAACTAAAAAAACACGCTTTTATAAAAAATTCAACTAAAAACAGAAAATAAAATTTAATAAATTTAGATTAAGAATAGTGTAAATAAAAAATAAATGTACATTATTGTAAAAAAAAGCGTGGGGTGTTTTGGCGGGAACGAGTTAACAACATGTCGTGCTGCAGTTTTAAATTCATGAAACTTAGTTGTAACCCGAGTTGAATTGTATAATTCTGGTGGAATGTTATTCAATTTAGTTCTGTGAAAGTGCACAAGTGTAGTGAAAGTAAAAATCAGTGTAAACATGAAGTATTCTCGTTGCCTCCAAATCTCCTATTAAGGTTATGGTAAACTTGCCACCGCTTTGCTATAGACTTGACTTATATGACTTGACGGACTATGACGACTTTGACTGTTTCGAAACACTTTAGGCCCGATTTATGGAAAATTGGGTCATAATTTGATGCAAAATATAACTTGACACTGGCTAAATGCACAAGCCGTGCGAAGCCATAATTATAATAAAAAATTAAATCGATTTTCTTTTCTTTTTTATTTTAATTCGGTTTGTGTTTTTTTTTAAAGTAGGTATTTGATTCTTGTACTTACTTTTATTAATTACAGGTATATTTATATAAGTACAGCGTAGTGTATGTATGTGTATGTATATATATATAGATTCTACTCTTTGATTATAGTAAAATAGCAGATTATACTTAGTATGTTTATTTATGTTTTCTCTTGGTGACCAAGCCGTTTCCCGGGAGCAGAAAAGTCACCCACAGGGTGCGGCCGGAAGACCAGCATGCAGCATGCTGAGGCTTTACCCATTCAGGCACCACACGACATACTTTTCTCTGTAACTATTTCTTACGGTTTCGTATTTGTGTTTATACTATGTCGTGTGTTTGTTCGAATAAATTATATTCTATTCTATTCTAAAATTAACTGTGACATAAATAAACAAATAAAGTACCTACAATATGAAATCATCCATTCTAAGAATTTCATAATAATAAATTATTGTTTATCTATCCATAAATAAATCAGAAAAGATATTTTTTTAATCTCTTACCAAATCGAAGATGTTTGTTGATTTTTTTTCCTGAATACGTACTTTTTAAGCGGAACAATTTTGAAATTTCACTTTTCATTTAAAAATCTTTATCAAGATTTTCCGCTAAAAATATAAATGGGTAAACACATTTATAACAATTATTTTTTTAGGAAATGATACCTAATGCAGTTTTATCATGATTTCTTTCAGATATAAAATGTTTATGATGCAATCAGAAAACGTCTTTTGAAATCTTTGCATCGCAAGCATATAGGTATCTTTAAGAAAAGCGTTCTACATCTTAGACTTCATCGTAACTTACCATGATCATGAAAGATAGTGATTTTCATACCTGCCCTAATTACTTACCTTATCAGTAGTTGACATTAGGCAAAACAATTCTTGGAATTGGGACAATGGGGGTTTTGCCCCTAAGCAGGTAAGCCCCTAGGCTTAAGTAATAAATTCCGTGAAATTCAACAATGACTTTTGTCTAGCTAGCTTGTTCTAATCGAAATACAGTGCATCATGTGAGATGGTAGTCAAACGCGTATCTCTAACTATACGGTTGACACCGGTAGGTACTTCTATACTAATAATCTATACATATAAAGCGCTTTGTCCTGAATGACTGATGGATCCACGCACAGCGTACACCGCTGATCGTAGAGACCTGGAACTTGGAGGTTGTGTTCTTTGTATCACGTAGGCGTCTGATAAGGATTTATCGAAATTTTGACTCGCTTAAATTGAAAAAGAGAGGCAAAGTTTGTATGGTTCATTTTCGACTCCTACACGGACGAAGTTTGTCTATATAATCTATTCTATACTATTTTATTTTATATATATCTATAATATTATTAAGAGGAAAGATTTGATTGTTAGTTTGAATTGAATAGGCTCCAAAACCGAGTACTAGAAACGTATTAACCACCACACGAATTTATTTTTAAATGACGAATCAAAGACAAAAGAAGATCGAAAAAGTACGAATAAAAATGCCGGCCATTCCGTTCTTAGTAGATATTACCTATACTATACAGTGAGCAAGGATCTAAACATCATGAGAGATCTATTGGACAGCGACCCGCATACTCAATTGTTTGAGAAATACTCGTAGTTAAATCTTTATCTCGCCGGTGGTGGTGAGAGAGTTTAAATTACCATCACATCGGCAAGTGTTCTTTTAAAAAGCCGGGTTGTATTGTGACCTAAAGCAAGCCTGCCTCATCGAGTGTCCGCGATCCCATAGGACCTTCCCATATATTATTCGGACTAATCGTGAATGTTCCTACGTAAAAGAATGCCTTCAAAGATCCGGCTCCTACTCTTTACACCCAGAAAAAAATACGATTTTTTTTCTAGTTTCAATGTACCAACAATATAACTTTCATTCCGAAGGTCGTGGGTTCGAATGCACGGTCGGCCGTGCACCAATGTATTTTTCTCACGAAAAAATGTATATAAGCTACTTATTGAAGGAAAAAATCATGATGAACCCAGTGGCATAGTGGTATAGGTGCTGGGCAAGCTTACTCTATCTTTTACAAGTCGCGGGGACTACAGCGCCCTGAATACATGAATGAAAGTTGCTGACGTTGTATAAATCAAAAATCATCTAGATTAGTTTAAAAGGTCAATATGCCTATCATATTATCATATCACCCCATACACGTCCACTGCTGGACATAGGCCTGCAGTGGACGATGCAACAAACAGCGGTCCTGAACCGCCTCCTTCCACTGACTACCCACGACCGCTACAATGTCTTCGGTCCACCAGGCAGCTGGTCTCCCAACACTCCGTGTCGCGTTGCATCGCGGCCGCCACTCGAGAACCTTTACTCCCCAGCGGTTGTCAGTTTTACGAGCTATATGACCTACCCATTGCCACTTTAGCTTACTAATCCTGAGAGCTATGTCGGTGACTTTGGTTCTTCTACGGATTTCCCTATTTTGGTCAATATCCTAATCCTAACTATTTATTATAAATAGGAAAGTTTTTTTTTGCTCCCTCTTCACGGTCCAACGACTGGACTGATTTGGATACTTAGGATACTTATTTTTACCGTAATTCCCGCGGGATCAAGACATACGCGGGCCATAACTAGGTATCATTAACTTTAATAACTTCCTAAATTTTTAACCACACTAGATTTGACCGACCGCTTTACTCCCAAGTCCTGTCAAACTTTCAACTATACAATACATAAAAATAGAAAATTTTCAACGGTTCGTTTAATATTATTTCCAACGAATACTAGTTTCTGTGAGTTAGAATTGTTTCTGTGAACTTTTAAAACAGTTATATTATAAGAGACTGGTCTATCGCGGGTCTAACTTTAACTAAGTTCCTATTCACCTACTGTTGCGGTCGCGGAATGTTGATTTTTATTTTCTTGTTTTCTCCTAGGTACATTTGTTTGTAGTTGGCTACCTTATTGTGTTAAGTACCTACTGTTATTATCAAAAGTTTTATAGACAGTTGCGACTGAAGTTTTGGCATAGAGCCTATATTTTTTAATACTAATGATAGGTCAGAGTTTGACTACTATCAAACCTGTCTGATGATGCGGTCATGCAGCACGCTTTCCTAGAAGATATCTGTCAACTCGCGATTGAAGACCCCCATATTGTGCCCGCCAGGAAAGACTGATACAGGCAACTGATTCCATTCTTTTACGAATAAGGAATGACAAAGCAAATCGCTTAGTAATTGTAGGTATAGCTACAACTGAAATTCGCTTCGTCATTCCGTGTAGCTTATGTCTTCTTTCAAGTCACATGTACCTAATAAACATCGACTATTAACAATTACACTAATAGAAAATTTAAATGAAATGTCAAGAGAGAATGTGGATTTTGGTTTCTCGAGTAGGCATGTGTTACAGCAAACCTAAGTTATATAAAAAAAATTGCACTCCGGGAGTGCCGGCAGAAGTGAAAACTTCATTATTAACGTTGAGCATGTTTGATATTTTGGAATGGTTAGGAAATAATTTTGCACCAATTGCTTTATCAGTATAAAAGTACTATCATTTATGTGGTAGAATACAATATTCATTTATTGCGCTATCGTACACAAACATGACAATTTATATTACATTAAAAATTTAACATTTTAAAACTATAGCTGTCTACTCTCCATCCGTCTTACGCTTTTTCGATCAGGTCACGTGTCCTGACGCGAGTTTAAGATTTTATACCCATTACAGAAAAAGTGCTCAACGCCGCTAAAGAAGTTTTCACTTCAAAAAATGTTTGCTGTAGAGGAATTATTGATATTAAGGGAAAATGATACATTAGTATGGAAATCAATACCAGCTTACCCTCTTAATATACAGTAAATTTAATAATTCAAAATAATTGGAATAAGTACTTAAAAAAATGCTTATATTTATAAAAGCACTAGCTGCGCCCAGCGGTTTTACCCGCGTAAGTCCCGATCCCGTGGAAATATCGGGATGAAAAGTAGCCTATATGTTAATACAGGCCTCTAGCTATCTACATACCGAATTTCATTGCAATTGGTTCAGTAGTTTTAGCGTGAAGGAGTAACAAACACACACACACAAACTTTCACATTTATAATATTATAAATGTAATATTAGTAGGATTAAATTAGCAAATTTATGAGACACTCAGTTGCACGAATACGCAATTGGCAATCAACAAGGTGTAAGCCAGACTTGCGCACCGCAGGCTTAGATCTCACCATAAGCTGCTTCAGTCACAGTCAGCTGTACCTATTCGGCTCTGTCGAGTGTGAGTAACGCAGTTGACATGTTCGTATATTTTTCCAAAGACGGGGCGTCACCCACAATGTTGTGTACAAGAAAACTTTGTAGCTGTCATAATATATGGACAGGCGTATTAAGTAAGGTAGGCAATCGCAAACGTTCTAAATAAAACAAAACCACCACGCGAACGAAGTTGCGGGCAACAGCTAGTTGGTAAATAATCCCTCAGCCGCGATAAAGAAAAAGTCCCAACAGAAATTATTATTCTAGGCCGATTAATCAACACATTGCCACTAAAAACTACCTTAATAAAAATAGTTTGACTACCCTAATTTTACCTTTATGATTTGAATGCACGCACCCTAAGTAAACCTCATAACTAAAAAGCTTCATATGAGTCTACATTGTCAATAGTGATGGGAATGTTTTATTTTCGGTTTTAAATTCGGTATAAACTTGCAGAAATAGTAAATGTCTTCTATCTTCCTCTTATATTATTTCAATAAAGCTTTTTAGTTCGTTTCAGTTGTGAAGTTATAATTAATATAAGTTGTTAAGGCTAGGTGCTAATAAAGCTACCAAAATCGACCTTTGTTTTAAGCAACTCTAAGTAATCAAATATTTTTTTTTGTTATTAGGATATTGTAGTTTTATAATCATATTTTTATTTATTGTGGTTGAAAACATGATATGAACAACTTCGTTCGATAAAAAAAATGTTTGAAAACAGAGAATTATTAGATCGTTTATCGGGTTTTATTCAAAAATAGTTAACGTTTATTTCTAAAAATGAATCAAATGATAGGTTTTGACCTCTATGAACTATATATGTGGATAATAATGCTAAAATGTTTTGCATATCGATAAAATATAACAGTTAGCAATCAGCACGCTACGTCTTTGAGAGCGGGGGCTAAGGTAATGTGAATACCTACACACGGTACTGGAAGAGCGCCTTAAATATTGCTAAGTTATTATCTTTGTAATAATTTAGTCTACCACTTCACCCAATCTAACTTTTTCTTCTTACACTTCTTTCTTCTAGTGTTAAAACTCGATTTTGTTATAGGTACAAAAAAATCGATACCTTATTAATCTACTTTATTAAAAAGGTTGATACAAAAGATATGTTTTCAAGGACACGTTTTTTCAATGTAGGTATCTTATCAAAACCACGCCAGGAATTGCTAATACCTAATTACTGATTTATTGGTAGGTACCTAATTAAATCTTTCGACCCAGTAAAACAGTGTACTTTATTTATTTTATTGTGGTACTACACCTCGTTAAGCGAATTTAATGCATAAATAAGTCTCCCTTAAATAAGGCCTTTAATTAAGTCGCTCTTAAATAAATTCCGTCAAAACATCGGACCGTGGTCTTCCGGGTATAACAAGTTTCTTTAAGGTGGAGAAAAAGCTCCCTTATGCATCATACCACCTGCACCGCTTCCGGGGGAAGCAGTGACGTTATGTGGAGCTCTCTCTGGTCTGAAGGTGGAAGGTTACTAGAGGTTTACCTACTAAAAATTCTTTAAACCTAAAAACGGCATCAATGGAATCGCTAGTGGAAAGACTAGCATTTCGCTGAGTTGGGGACCGTTTTGCAACAATTGTTAGTTAATAGCTTTAAAGACTTTGTGAACTTTTTTTGTTGCAAATAAATAATATTCTATTCTATTCTATTAAAAACTCCACCGGTTTATGTCGGAACACACGCCTTAAAGTCGGAACTGAGGGACCGTAGTGCAATTACCAATTAGTCAGTACCTGATACTCGGTACTGTCAGTACCTGCCCGGTGAAACATTTTCCCTTTACTGAAAAATACTTACGTACCACTTCATACCTCAAAAGTATACTAACCTACCAATTCACGATTTTTTTTCGGTACAATTGAACAACAAAATCACCGACCGAAAAATAAAAAAAAATGAATATTGCAGGATATTCCACACATCGCCATCTACCCCCAACCTCAGTAACTAGACTTGTGTTATCGGTGCTAGACAACGGATATACTACTTATAAACTTTTGTTTTTGTAAATATATACTTATAATACATAGAAACAACCAGACCACAGACAAACATCTCAGCATAAATACTTGTTTGAGGCGAGAATCGAACCCGAATATAAAAAATATTCGGTAACTTTTTACCGAATTTACTGTCTATCCCTCGTGTGATATATCGGTGATATCGGTCGGAACTACGGTCGAGTGTAATTCCTTCCGTGGCTAATGTTGGTCCCAGTTTACACGGTAAACGCATTAACACCGCAAATTTGTAGCGACGGCAAAGATAACACGGACATTTGCGGACTTTAACTAATATTGGGTGTGTTTTCAGTCGGGAACTGACACTATGGATGCGCCGGGCATGATCTTAGAGGCAAGCGACTAAAGAATATACAATGTGTTTCGGCGAAGGAGTCTAAAACAAAAGGGGGTTGTTCTAGACGTCTAGAACAACCCCCTAGAGGTTTACTTCAGACCAGAAAAGAGAGAGGTCCACATAGCGACACTACTTCCTCCGAAAGCGGCGGTATGATACATAAGGGATCTTTTTCTCCACCTTAAAAAAACTTTTTATGCCCGGAAGACCACGGCTCGATGTGTTGACGGAACTTATTTAAGAGCGACTTAATTAAGGGACTTATTTAACGCATTAACACCGCAAATTTGTAGCGACGGCAAAGATAACACGGATATTTGTGAACTTTAACTAATATTGGGTGTGTTTTCAGTCGGGAACTGACACTATGGACGGGCCGGGCATGATCTTAGCGGTAAGCGACTAAAGAATATACGTCTATGCAAATAACTTTTATTCTATGACTTTTGAAAATTCGAACATTTCGTTCGAAGTTTTGTATGGAACAGCTGATTTTCAAGTAAAAAAGGTCGAATTTCCAAAAGTCGTAGAACAAAAGTGGTCCGCCTAGACGTCTAGAACATCGCCCTTTCGTATTTATACCCCTTCGCTGAAACACATTGTATACTTTTTCAGGAAGTTTTTTTCTGGTCTTGGTATTTCTGTTAGTATAAATTTACACAAAAATATATTTATTTATTATGAATAAAAACTTTGTAATTGTTATGTAAAAACTTTGTAATTGTTATGCAAAAACTTTGTCTTTGATTTTATTTTCTGCGCAGCGCGACGTCTCTATGCTAAGCACAAACCTCACTGAGTACAACTAGACTGATCAATTACACGTTAAATGCATTTAGCTAAATTTGTTTAACCACAATGTCATGCCAGCCAACCTTCATTGTCTATTGTTTTTAAGATAATGACAACTCGACTTTTTTATTAAATACCTATATTTCAAATTTTGCAATCCGCCTAAGACCAAGTTCATAGCCAAACCATATAGAGCTTTGTGTCCATAAACGCAAAGTTTACTAAACGACAAACGTCACTAGGAAACTTAGTCCCAAACCTACTGTATGACTATTACTCACTCTAGTTCCATAATACGTCACTTTTATTTGAGTTTTATTACTTTGGTAAAATAAATAAAATAGCTATAAAACGTTTTATAAAGGGACACCGCAGGGCAGTTGCACGCAACATTTACGTTACTGTTGGAGTCACCAACAAAACTTATGCATGTCTACGTCCAGTTTTGATTGCAGTAGTGAGTTTAGAAATTCTAGCTGCAGTGGATACTGTGGCAGTACATACCTAGGGGGATCAGATTCCGAGTTGACTGGCTTGTCGTCCCCGCGCGTAACCTGTATACACACATCGTCCGTGTACACCTTTGATAATTAATAAACTCTTGTTAAACTACCTAGTGATTTTACTTCATAGTGTAAGACCCAAACTAATAGCTATACACAACCAAGGCTAAAGTAATAACATAACACATGCCAAACACAGGGTTGCGGGTTCGATTCCCGCCTCAGACAAGTATTTATGCTTAGATATTTGTCTGTGGTCTGGTTGTTTCTATGTATTATAAGTATATATTTACAAAAGAAAAGTATAGAAGTAGTATATCCGTTGTCTAGCACCCATAACACAAGTGTAGCGATGTTTGGAATGTCCTACAATATTTATTTATTTATTTATTATTATTTATTTATACTTAGTCAAAATATAGCTAAAATACTTTCCCATGTCGGTCGACATCTTTGGTCATAAAAGCCGAATCTCAGGGTGTACGTTGGTTAGGTACTTGGTCTTCGTTCACCAACGTCTTTAAGTCCCAACATATTATTATATTTCTTCAGTCCCTCTTCTTATGCTGGGGATAATCGCAGGGAGTTAGTTCTGAAATAAGTCACTACACCGTTTCAGGCAAATAAACTATTTCTATACTAATATTATAAAGCTGAAGAGTTTGTTTGTTTGTTTGCTTGTTTGTTTGAACGCGCTAATCTCAGGAACTACTGGTTCGAATTGAAAAAATCTTTTTGTGTTGGATAGTCCATTTATCAAGGAAGGCTATAGGCTACTTTTTATCCCGAAATTCCCACGGGATCAGGAGTTACGGGGGTGAAACCGCGGAGCGCTGCTAGTTTATTTATAATTAGCTACCTATTTTGCCCTCTCTACTACTTCGTCTTTCTTCATACCACGTAGACATGCGTTTTGTTTCGTCATTTCGTATTCATGTAGAAAGGGAATGGTATCAGCTACCTGTGTCTGTCTTTCCTGACGTGTACAATTTGGGAGTCTTCAAGTTGCGAGCGAACAGGTATCTTCATCAGAAAAACATGCTTCATTCTGGTCGGGCAAGTGTGATGTGTTCAAACGCTGACCTATCATAACCTACTAATATGTAAAAATGAAAGTTTGTATGTGTGGATGTATCGATGTATGGATAGATGTTTGTTACTCTTTAACGCAAAAACTGCTGAATCGATTTTAATGCAACTTTACAATAATATAGCTTATACATCAGAATAGTACATATACTATAATTTAGAGATAAATATAACAAAAAGTCTCAAGTAAATAGGGAAAAATTGACACTTTGACGTCTGTCAAATGTCACTTTGACATCTGTCAAATGTCACTATGATTTTTTTAACATGCATTTATCAAATTGCTTAGCATTCTGTTTTTATATCTAGGCTGATTAATATTGTGAAAAAGAAAATTATGGTAAGTTATAATTATGCCAAAGAAACCATTATGCGTTTATCAGAAAATTATTATAATTAAGCAGAGTGTTGCTTATCATAATTTATGCAAAAAACTGTTATGCAAAAGGGTATAATACTTAAAAAGATTATGCGAATAGGGCTCCTCTCTGTAGATAGCTGGAGTCCTCAGATCTGGATTAACGCAAAATATACTTAATTTTCCTCATATATTTTCACAGAATTGGGACTAACGCGGGTAAAACCGTGGGGTGAAGCTAGTATAATATAAATAAAATATAATTACATAAATATCACAGTAAAAATAAAGCTTTGATTTAAAATCTATCCACGTATATTTTAAGTTGCTATAGCACAATAAAACGACAAACATTGTGATAAAATACGCAAATACAGTGCATTTTTTTCATAAAACCACAGATTATTTTGATTATAAACATTTTCACTGGAATCGATAACAATCATACCTACCTATTACAACGTTAAAGATTATCTTTTCGATTATATTTTATTAACAAGGAGAACTTTTGTATTGGCTGACGATAGCCGAAACCACTTTGAGATAATGATAATCGTTTTTCTTTTATTGTTGGGCTCTAAAAACGTGTTAAATTAGTTTTTATGTGTAATTTGAAGCTAAGCGAAGAATTTGCTAAGAAAATGTTGCTCCTATAGTGATTTTATTCATGTGAATCCCGATACCGTTTGGTTAAAAATTGCTATTATTGGCCGTAACATCTAATCTATCTAGATTGTAAATTAATTCACAGTATTCTAGCCTTAAAAATGTTTTTTAATTACTAATTTACAAAATTTCGAAATCGATATTTGTGTTATTGAACAACAAACATAATTTTCGTATTAGATGACATGACTTTGTTACGAATTCATGTTTTTACCGTTTTAAGGTACGGCCTTTAAATTTTGTCTAAACAATATTGCGCCAACAAAACCTTTGGCCACATTGGAGGAGGTGATCCATCGATTATCATATACCTAGTGATGTATATGACATGTCCATTAACAGGTTTAAGTTTTATAAAGCAGAAATTGTGCGGTGTTAATGATAAGGACCCATGGACATAACTTTAATTACTCCATTCAAATATATCTTTAATAATATTTGTTAGCTTGATCTTTGTGAGCATGATCACAAAAAAGAATAAAAGAAAACCCATGAGTTTTTTGTGTCTTCTTCTCATTGGTGGGCGCGTTCCGATGGCACACATCCTGACTTAGACGAATGCTTTTTGGACGAGTTCCCAGTTGCATTTTAGACGAGTTGCTACTTTAGACAATCTGAGAGTTAGACGAAATGCTTTTAAGATAAGTTCCCAGTTGCATTTTAGACGAGTTGCTACTTTAGACTATCTGAGAGTTAGACGAAATGCTTTTAAGATAAGTTCCCAGTTGCAATTTAAACGAGTTGCTACTTTAGACTACCTAAGTTTGGGACGATTCGATTCTAAGTAACTCATTTTTAAAACGCTTCAAAATGATCTAAGGCGTTGTTGCCATCTCCTTGTTAAGTATTATACAGGATGCTAACACCGTTGACCTCCTTTGATGATGTCAAATAAGAGAATATTCCACAAAATATTCAATGGTACGACTACTGACAAGCAAACATAGGTCAACAAGCTGCAGCGGGTCGCTCTGAATCTACCTGACGTGGGTCAGCAATTTCGTGCAATTTGTTTGGGAGTAGTAACCGCGTCGCCAACGGCACGGTCTCAGCCAACTAGTATTTTGACAGCGGTTCAATTTACAAGCTGAAGAGGACAAAATTCGACTAAATTAGTGATGACTAAGACTATTCCAGAGAAGAAAAGAAAAATGGACGAAAGACATGAAGAAGATTAGCTCGAGACAGAGAGAAGTGGAAGATTCTGGGGGAGGCCTATGTCCAAGGACAACCTGACCAAAAAACTGGTTGCTGAAGATACCTACTATTACGATTTAAAAAGATTTAAAAAGATACTAACGCCATAATCCTAAGGTAAAAATTGTCTAAATAAGGTCAGTGAATAAAGGCTATTTTTATTCTTATTTTTGTTTATTTAAGACTATTATACCATGGGTCCGGTAGATAAATTTTATTTTATTTACTGACTAACTGTGCCAAGCGGGTTCACCCGCGTAAGTTCCGATGTCGTAGGAATATCGGGTAAAAAAGTAGCCTCGTTTTATCGCAATCGGTCCTGTAGTTTTCGCGTGAAAGTTTAACAAAAATACACACACACACACAAAGACACATAGTAACATACAAACTTTCACATTTATAATATTAAATACTCTTGCTTCCTACCGGGAATGGACGCGTCATGTTTCGGTAACATGACGCGGATCGGAACATGACATTTTTGTGTGAATGCAGATGTTCCGTCAATTTATTAGACTTATTAGAGTTATCACGTCAAAAAACAGCCCGTACACAAGTACGGGCTGTTATATAACTCTAATAAGATGGGTACAGAGCGGTTTTGGCTTAGTGGTAGATACTTCGACTTTCATTCTGAAGGTCGTGGTTTCGAATCCCGGCCAGCCGTGCAATGGATTTTTCTTAAGAAAAAATTATGTGCGCTAATTGACATTGCTCTTACGGTGAAGGAAAACATTGTGATGAAACCCGCGGCTTAGTTGACTCCAGAAGTATTGACGAGTTCTCTCCTCTGGACATGGTCGGTGCTGGGCAAGCCTACTCTACTACATCTTACTTGTACTTGTATACGGGCTGTTTTCCGACAATAGACCCTTTTAAATTGGGTCCTTTTTGCGTGAGGATGGAGTAGGCTTGCCCAGCACCAACCATGTCCAGAGGAGAGAACTTGTCAATACTTGTGGAGTCAACTAAGCCGCGGGTTTCATCACGATATTTTCCTGCACCTTTACGCTTTCCCTTATAACTTAAAACACTCTATTAAGCTTCTCCAAGCCTGAAATTAAATCGGCCGTGTGATTTACATTTTAATATGTCTAGGGACTCACCTGTACTAAAATTAAATTTATGGTATTGACGGAATAACATTAGCCATTCGTTTGCTCGTAAAACTCTAGACTAGAACGTTCTTGTAGACGTTTTTATGGTGATTGAATTAACTGATCAATTCTGTTGTAGTTTGTATGTGGCCAAGTTACTTTTACAATCTAGAATCTTGATAAAAAAGTAAGGAAAGTGAATGGGATAGTGATTTTGTAACAATCCTAAATCTACTTTGCAGGGGTTAATAACAGGAAAAAAGGTAACTAACTATAGTAATTTGACTTTAGTTTTGTATTAACTTCACTTGTATAACCTCTAATTTAATTAAATTAATTAAAATGTCATTGAAACTACCCAATTTAACTCAACACACAGATGACAAGTCATATCGCGTAGCAATTTTTTGAAAATGCATTTGACTTGAAATATTATATTTCTAGAAATGTGAACCGTGTGTATACACGGTGTAACAAGGGGGGTGGATCATCGGTTGCTGGGAAGTGATGTATTAATCTGATTTTGACTAAAATGTTACAAGAGTCCATATAACTTTTGAACCACTCAATATTGCAGAACATACAGGGGGGTTAAATCGATAGGTACTGAGGTCCCCCACCCCCCAGCAACCGATGATCCACCCCCCTTGTTACACCGTGTATATATATATTCTTAATCTGACCTTCATCCTCCGCTTCTGTCAACAGATAGAAGCGGAGCGGAGAGTAACGAAGTGGTTTCCACCAATAGAATTGCATAAAAACTCCGCACGCGAAGATTTTAAGAATGTTGCTTTGCTCCGCTTCGGCGACGTAATTCTTCTTCATACATATTTGCCATAGAAGAGTATGAAGATATTTAAGTTTAAAATAAAGAATTGACCATATGTATAGATAGTAAAGACAAATCTGCTCAGTCGACGTAAATAAGCAATAGAAATAAATTGCTTCATGAATACAGCTACAGTCTTTAAGCGCTGGTCGTACTGATGGCGTATAGCATGTTTAAGCTTATGAATTTTGGTCATATAATTTCATAAGCGAGTTTAATCGAATAATCAGCAAAAACGAATTCATGATTTTAAATCTCATGTCTTTCCGTCTGAACATCTGTTTGCTTGTTTATTTCTTACAAAAGCAATATTAAAGTATTGAACCTATTGAAATCTGGTTTTCACAATTAGATAGCTTAATTTCTGGGAGTATACTCTTTCTCGGAAATAGAGCTATCCATTAAAAATAAAAAATAAGCTATTAGAAACTGCAGAGTGCAGTTAGATTTCACAAATTTATTTGAAAATCACCTATGTACTCTATTTCAATATTCTAAGCACTCGCCATCATAAGAGTGCTAATAGCAACGTCGATGCACCAAACTCGCTATCACTCCATCCCCACCCTTCCACGAAGGTGTCTAGATGTTTTGCCTTACTGATGACCCATACCGTTTCGGCACATCCCGTACCGACTTAAATTCTCGTTCCGGTAATGTCGGTAAAGTTAGATTTCACAAATATATTTCATCATCACTTACCCTATTTCAGTATGTCATGCACTCACCATTGGAGTGCTAGTAACAACGTCGATGCACCAAACTCGCTATTATTCCAACCTCACCCTTCCACGAAGGTGTCTAGATGTTTTGCCTTACTGATGACCCATACCGTTTCGGCACATCCCGTACCGACTTAAATTCTCGTTCCGGTAATGTCGGACACTTTATTTCCCACCTCCGGACTTAACGTTTGATAATATTTCTTATGAATTGTTGTCGGTTTGTTTGGGTCTTGCTTGATGTGTTTTATTATGCCTATAAAACGTAAGCATTTGTTGTGATGACGTATAGATACGGGACGGGATTGTTTATCGTTCAGTGTTTTGGGTTTAGTAATATTTCCTCGGAGGGTTCGGCAATAAAGAATGGACAATAACCCTCGGTGTACAAATGGTCTAATGAAAGATGTATCAACTGCTAATAATTCAAGGGTAATTCTTTATTTAGTTTGTATTCTTGTCGTCAACAATTCAGGGATAGATAAAAAGATATAAAAAACGCATCATTGTAGAGTCTAGACTAGTTCCAACACCGTCTTGGCGATGATTGCTTCAAGGTTGGACTGTATATACATAAGACATTGCTGTGATAGACATGCGGCGGTTTCAATGTCGGGGAGGAAATATTAATAATTTTGTTATAAATAACGCATCATTGTAGAGTCTAGACTAGTTTCAACACCGTCTTGGCGATGATTGCTTCAAGGTTGGACTGTATATACATAAGACATTGCTGTGATAGACATGCCGCGGTTCCAATGCCGGGGAGGAAATATTAATAATTTTGTTATAAAGAACGCATCATTGTAGAGTCTAGACTAGTTCCAACACCGTCTTGGCGATGATTGCTTCAAGGTTGGACTGTATATACATAAGAAATTGCTGTGATAGACATGCCGCGGTTCCAATGCCGGGGAGGAAATATTAATAATTTTGTTATAAAGAACGCATCATTGTAGAGTCTAGACTAGTTCCAACACCGTCTTGGCGATGATTGCTTCAAGGTTGGACTGTATATACATAAGACATTGCTGTGATAGACATGCCGCGGTTCCAATGCCGGGGAGGAAATATTAATAATTTTGTTATAAAGAACGCATCATTGTAGAGTCTAGACTAGTTCCAACACCGTCTTGGCGATGATTGCTTCAAGGTTGGACTGTATATACATAAGACATTGGTGTGATAGACATGCCGCGGTTCCAATGCCGGGGAGGAAACATTAATAATTTTGTTATAAAGAACGCATCATTGTAGAGTCTAGACTAGTTCCAACACCGTCTTGGCGATGATTGCTTCAAGGTTGGACTGTATATACATAAGACATTGCTGTGATAGACATGCCGCGGTTCCAATGCCGGGGAGGAAATATTAATAATTTTGTTTATTTTTATTTTTATTTGTAACTGACATTGCTTTATTTTATTTTTGCTGACTTGATTTGAATTTCTTTATTTCATTTTAATTGTAGCTTAATTTTATTGACATTTATTTTCCTATTTAAATATTTGACACAGAATTAGTAACATTGCTTGACTTTTTTTTATTCATTAATTTTTATTATTATTGTAAATTGAATTTTCTGTTTTTGAGTTCATGGTTACCTGAATAAAGATTTTTTTTTTAATATTACTCACAAATACAACACCCATTCTTGAGAAAATCGGTGGTGACAATTTTGCAAGGCCGAGGCCAGTCCCTTTAATTCCATTTTACCTAATTTTGATTTATTTAATTCAAAACATTGATACCTTTTTTGCAATCAGAATGAAATTTCCTATTTAGATTTTGTTTTTTTTTTATATTAGTACATAAAACAAATAATGTCAGTAATTGCAGTCATTTCAATCATTATTTATTTAATTATGTTAATTTCTCAAATAAAAAAACTTATTTATTTCTGAGTTTTTAATTCTTTCAGCTAAATTTTATTTTATTTCAAACCATATCTAAACTTTTTTAATGACAACAATAGACTACTTTAAAAATTAATAATAAAAAACTAAAGAATTAGACATAATCAAATAAATAATATACGAGTATGGGCATAACATATTATTACAAAATAGGTGTAAGTATTATTCTCATACCTACCACTAATAATTTCCAAGAACAATATCATAGAATTCTTAGAAGCGTACGTATCGCTACTGATTAGGAATAAACAGTTTTAGTATCTACTATCTATGCCCCGCGACTTCACCTGCGTAAGTACAGAACCAGTATGAATATCTATAGGTCAATATAACACATATCGACAAAGAGCGGTGTTGGCTTAGTGGTAGATATCTCGACTTTCATTCTGAAGGTCGTGGGTTCGAATCCCGGCCGGCCGTGCACCAATGTATTTTTCTTAAGAAAAATGTATGTGCGCTAATTGACATTGCTCTTACGGTGAAGGAAAACATCGCGATGAAACCCGCGGCTTAGTTGGCTCCAGAAGTATTGACAAGTTCTCTCCTCTGGACATGGTCGACTAAGCTGAGAGGGTAGTAGGTGCTGGGCAAGCCTACTCCATCCTCACGCAAAAAGGACCCAATTAAAAAGGCTCCAATGGCGGAAAACAGTCCGTATACGTATATACGTAACACATATGTCAACACACAGCTCGAGCCAATTTATGGATCGGGCTTAAATTTGGCTCACAGATAGATATTATGACATTTGATATTATAACATTAAGGTTTTTGAAAATTCACCCATTACACTGACGAAGTAGGGATAATCTATACTATAATATTATAAAGCTGAAGAGTTTGTTTGTTTGTTTGTTTGAACGCGCTAATCTCAGGAACTACTGGTTCGAATTGAAAAATTCGTTTTGTGTTGGATAGGCCATTTATCGAGGAAGGCTATAGGCTACTTTTTATCCCGATATTCCCACGGGATCGGGCGTTACGCGGGTAAAACCGCGGAGCGCTGCTAGTATTATTATAAAGTAGGCTTTATGAGACATTGTTGACAGTCATTTTAGCTTTCATTTTGACCTCCTGGGCATATATGGGACTTCCCTCCTTGTAGGATATGGAGGGACATATATGAAGGGACGGTTAACATATATGGGTTAAATGTCCCTTCATATATGCCCATTTAACCCATATATAATATACCCATATATGGGTTAACCGTCCCTCCTTCTAGGATATGGAGGGACGGTTAACATATATGGGTTAAACGTCCCTTCATATATGCCCATTTAACCCATATATACCCATATATGCTACTTTGACCTAAATAATTTTGAAATCCTTACTTCCAAAAATAATGTTTCATGCCGAAATTAATTCCAAACAAATAGGGAGTTCTCTAACTAATAGTAAATTATTGACAGTATTGACAAGTTCTCTCCTCTGGACATAGTCGACTGGTAGGGTAGTAGATACTGGGCAAGCCTACTCCATCCTCACGCAAAAAGAATCCAATTAAAAAGGGATTGCGGAAAACAGCCCGTATACAAGTACAAGTAGTAATTTAAGGTATTGTTATCCAAAACCGATGGTGTTATATGAAAACTAATCCGATGGATTCAGTACGTGTCACCAGAACGGAAGTAGGTGGCGACGCGGCGCGTGACCGACGACTACTTCCGGTATTTGACGTGCGCAGAGTTACCCTTCATGGTTACCCTATATTTTCGTTATTGTTCGAATTTCAAAATAATATTGCAGCTCTGTCGATTTCAAACAAAGATTTTACGTATTGTGAAAAGTATTAACAGATTTTGAAGATAAAGTAACTAAAATAATACAAAAATCTCATTGAGTTTTTAGTCATTTTACCTAGTTCTGATTTCAGCCGCACGTTATTTTCTATATTTATATTTGTCGTACCTAAAGTAAAGGTACTAATATTATAAAGAAAGAGGAAAGACTGTTTGTTTTTTTTTCCGAAACTACTGGACCGATTTTGTTGAAACTTTTGAAAATACATTGTTTCACTGCTAGTTATTGGTAGTTATTTCTGTGAAGCTTCAAAATCAACTTTTGTTTTACGACTTTTGGAATTTCGATCATTTTTTCGTAAAGAAGTTATGTTTACCCGAAAATCAACTTTTACTAACACGGAGAAAAAAAAGTATAATTATGATTATACTTTTTTTAAGTTTTATCGACTGCTCTTAGTCTGAATGTTTATTTTAAACAATCAGGTGATATTCGAAGAAAAGAAGAGATCACTTTTAGCAATAAGGCCGCTCATTGTGCCATATTTTAAGGTAATAATTATTAAATATCTTTTACCAGATATTACCATATGTTAGTTTTGTTTATGTAATCATTTTACTTTTTGTTTATAGTATGCAATAAAGTGTTTATATCTATCTATCTATCTGAACACCCTACCCTTCACCTTCCTCAACTTCTTGTCCATCCAAAGGTTGCTTGTAAGAGGTCGCCTTGAGCGATAAGGCCGCTCTTTGTAGCATTAAAATTTAAGGGCAGGTGCTAATAAAGCTACCAAAATCGACCTTTGTTTTAAGCAACTCTAAGAAATCAAATACTCTTTTTTTGTTATTTGGATATAAATGGATATTGTAGTTTAATAGCCATATTTTTGTTTATTGTGGTTGAAAACATGGTATGAACAACTTCGTTCGATAAAAAATATATTAGAAAACAGATAATTATTAGGTCGTTTATCGGGTTTTATTCAAAAATAGTTAACGTTTGTTTCTAAAAATGAATCAAATGATAGGTTTTGACTTCTAGGAACTATATTTGTGGATAATAATGCTAAAATGTTTTGCATATCGATCAAATATAACAGTTAGCACGCAGCACGCTACGTTTTTGAGAGCGAGGGCTAAGTTAATGTGAATACCTACACACGGTACTGGAAGAGCGCCTTAAGCTTTGTTTTTATTTAATGTTATTAAAAAATGGTGTTTACAATAAAGAATTTATCAACCTATCTGATATTCGAATTAACATAACCTCTATCCGAATTTCCAAAAGTCGTAGAACAAAAGTTGATTGTTACTTACAGAAGTAGCCCTGTATGCTTATACTTATATACATTTATCAAGTTGCTGACGCTATTTATAATCTTATTAAAATCGAGCTGATATTTTACAACGATATTCTAATCTTAGAAAGAAATCATAAAGATTGCTAGTCACAATAATTACTAACCTTAGGTACCAACAATTTCATTGATTATATTTTTTTCTTGCTAATAGAAGAAAAAATATTAATAGGTAATTTATTATTGTAGGTATCTATTAAGCCTAATTTGATAAATACTGCTCTACTCCCTACAACAATATTTTAAAAGATTTTTTAAAACACTTATACCGGCGCTCTCTCCATACAAACGTAGTCGACTGTTTCCTCCCTGGATGACACTAGAACAAATATTGTTGTGCCATAAAACCTATAACTGCCATGGCTATGTCCCTATGTTTAGGTTTTTTTCTTAATCTAATTATCATAGAAATTAAGCTTTAAAAAAAACAAACATAGTGGCACGGTCATGTCAGTTATAAGTTTACGCAAAAAAAAAATTGCTCTAGTGTCATTATCCAGGGACTACGTTTGTATGGAGAGAGCCCCCGGTACCCTTTCCTCTTAATACTTTATACCCATACCTAAAATCGGGTAAAATCACGAAATCACGGAGCGAATCTAGTTTTAATAAAAGAAGAAACCTAATTAAAAAAACTTACGAACCTATTTTAGTCCGGTGTTATACATTTGATAGCTCTATTTTTTGGAAATGTGGTATTATGATGTAAGTTTTTTTTTTCCTTTATTATCAATGTAAAAAGAAACTTAAATAACATTTATTATATGTAGCTTAATAAACCACAGTGGTTTGTAGTAATGCTACATTATCGATATAAAAGTCAAAAAAATATCGATGTAAAAGTATTATAATACTTACATCACAATTATACAAAATGCACCAATTTGTTTCAGCGAAGGGGTTTTAATACGAAAGGGGGTTGTTCTAGACGTCTAGGGGAACAACTTTTGTTCCAAGTGCTTTGGAAATATGAATATTTCGTTTAAACTTTTTGTATGAAACAGCTGATTTTCAAGTAAACATTCCCTCAGAATTATCGGAAAAAAAGTACGAATTTACAAAAGAAAGTAGAACAAAAATTGTTCCCCTAGACGTCTAGAACAACCCTCTTTCATATTAAAACCCCTTCGCTGAAACACATTGTATATAGTATATTTATAAATAAATACATATTGCAGGACATTCCACACATCGCCATCTAGCCCCAAGCTAAGTAACTAGACTTGTATTATGGGTGCTAGACAACGGATATACTACTTATATACTTTTCTTTTGTAAATATATACTTATAATACATAGAAACAACCAGACCACAGACAAATATCTAAGCATAAATACTTGTCTGAGGCGGCAATCGAACCTTGCGGGTTCCCTGTGTTTTGGCAGTCCGGCATGGTGACCGTTGTGCCAACTGGATCGTCCAAATATATATTATATATATATATATATATAAAATATATATTATGAACAAAAAGCTTTGTTCGCAATATGGGAATCCACGGTTACTTCCTAAATTCGGAATGTCAGAATCGGGACTAAGCATAAGTAACTAATCAATAAAAAACATTAATAAAGTTAAGGAGGGGATTATCAAAAAAGTAGGAAAAATAGCCAGGTTGCTTCCGCGAGATGGTGCTGTATGCGATGTCGTAGAATATAAAAACGACGCGTAAATTAATTAAAAAATAAAACGACAGTTTTCCGAAAATACCTTACCTATTCGTTGTACTAAACGTTTAATAGACGAAAATAGATAATGTTATTAGTAAGTAGCGCGGTCAAGATGCGATAGGTAATTCTTGAAAACGTCACTTGTTAATCTATAAGCAGATCGGCTTTAATTAAAAACAATTAAGTCGAATTCTAAACCCAAAATCTTATCTTTAATAGCCCATTTGTAATATTTGCATAGAAGCTAGAAATCGTGGAAAAAAACACGATATCTATTAAAAAGTTCTAACAAGTAAAGTGCGCCTTATTAATTAAGATAACAATCTTATTCACTACCTACTATTTATAAACAAAATACAATAAAAACTTGCGTCTGTTTGTCATATAACAGCCGACAACAGCAAACGTTCGCGAAAAATGCAGAAGGGAACATAAAAATTATATTATATCAATAAATAAATTCACATTATCTTTCCTTTATAAAAATAATTCGTTTTCGTTATCTAATCGGGCAAACAGTTGTTGAATAAAGTCAGTGTTTGAAAGAAGAAAACAGTAGTATTGTGCATATTAGTCGAAATGGCTATGTACTGGTTGATACTTTCTTTCTTTATTGCCGGTGCTTACGGTGAAGTGAAGAAATGTTCAACTTATAATTTCGAAAACAACTTCGAATATTTTGAGAACAAAGGCACTTTTTGCGAGCCTTTCCCATCATGGAGTCTAGGGTACTACTCTTCAGTGGATATTGAAAAATGGAATGACGAGGGCGTTTCTTTCGTTTACCCTGGGTCACAGTTGAGCTGCGTAGCTTCGTTCCCCTTCCCCATGTCTGGAGGTATCTTCGAGGCTAATGTCTTTGTGAACTCAAGTTCCGTGGATGACCATCTGACAGCTGTTCTTATGTTGAAAAACCCTGACGGACAAGACGCAGCGCTAAACACACAGATACTGCATAAAGATTCTGCAAATGTTGATGGATGGTACACTTTAAGGCTCAACGTTCACAATACTATTGGCGAATTCGAAGGATATGTAAGTTTTCTTATTTTTTAATTGCACCTGTCAACTGGGTAGCGTACCACTCGCTCTTATTTTTCCAAGCAACGCCATCTGCCGACCAGTTGATTAATTAATCCAATCCATCTATCGTTTATTTCTTGTCTATAGTGATAGCTGAGGGTTTTTCTACAATGATAAAATAAGTTCTTGTACTTGTATACGTGCTAATTTTCGCAGCTATTGAAATCTTTAGTTAAGTCTTTTTTGCATGCAATGGAGTAGGCTTTCTTAGCACCTACCCTCAGTGTAGACCATGTTCAGAGGAAATAACTTGTCAATACGTCTGGAGCCAACTAAACCGCACGCAAATAGCATAAATAGCACGCATAAATGTTCCTAAAGAAAACTTCTTTGGTATACGACCGGTATTGATTCGAACGTACTACCTTCGGAATGAAAGTCGAAGTATCAACCACTAGGCCAACAACGCTCTATAAAAATACTTTATTTAATAATAGTACCTACTTATCCCATACCTGGTGTGCCATACATACCATACATTGATTGCATTAGTGCCTATTAGAGTGGTTTTTTGACTGAACAAAGTCTTTCAAGTGTAATTCGTATGAATCATTTTATAATTTATCTTTAAATTGTAAAATATGAATACCAATATTGAATTAGGATTAGGTATACTGCCGTATCATAACTTAAAATTTACTTTTTCATTGTCAAAGTCCAACTTTATTTATTTGCCAACATTGACATGACAATACATTGACTTAAAAACTAAGTTGAATTAACAACTCGCCTTTTTTCTGAAGTCGGTTAATATGATAAAGTCAATCAAATAAACCGCCCCCGATCGTACCAGGTGCAAAGGAGAATGCTAGCAGCATTGTCTTCCTGCATAGCCACTATACAGCAAAACACTCTTATCACTCTCGCATAGCTTCTGGCTAGCCTTTGTAAGTGCTTTAATAAATATCATAAAATAAACAAAAATGCTCACACACATCATTTGGATTGTTGGCTTGTTCCGATACTTAGTTTCTCCATAATACAGAAGATTCACTTTCGCCTATCAACTTCATTGCACTGATAATTATTTGTCTTCAAAATATATTTGTTATTTTTTAGCAAATGATCAGCGTTTAACTACTATATTTTATCACACCTGCTTGATAGTAGGTAACGAAGCGGTCTAATGTATATAGCACGCTTTTTAGAAGAGGTACTGGTTCATATTATAAGCCATAATCTTTAAAGTTCTTAATCGCCTCTATTAATTTGATGTTATTATCAGTGACAAGTAAACATTTAACACTTCAAACATCAATATTTAGTAAACAGATAAGATCGAATCTAAATTATAAGCAGACACTTTAGTTATCAATTTTCCAAGAAAAATTGTCAGTTATGATTTTGACCCATTTTGATTAAACTGCTATAAAATAACATAATCCATAAGTACTTAAATGATTACATTTTATAGGATTATTTATAAGTTAACTTGTAGTTTTAATTTTAATCCCCCAATGCAAAAATTTGTAGGTATATGTGCTTTGTACGTCCTTAATAGACGAATCAATTAAACCTTTTTAAACTATTGCATAGCCCTTCTCGTGGGTTTTGAGCGCGGCGACCGAATCAAGAAATTTTAACGAAAATAAAACCTAACACCCCCCCCCCCACTCCGCCTACCATGTAGCTCGGCCAAGCATTCGCTTATCGTGTATGTATAAGGTACGACTGTACGAAGCTCGCACGACGCAATAGCTTTACCGCAGCATTTCCCGAGTGCCACACATTTTTTCATATTATAAGTCCTAAATTTAACCATAAATACTAATCTAATTAAAGTAATAATATTTTATTTAACATTATTGATACAAAACTTAACACGTCCTTTATCTTGATCATGTAACATCCAAACATTCAGAAACTACAATCTGTAGGTACTCATGTGCTACAACTAAGCTTTTTAAATTGCCCTACATAAGAAGTTTTGTTTACATTGATGCTGGCAAGTAGGTACGCGATGAAAAAGTCCAGTCTGACTTACGACTTTTTCATGAAATTTATTCGGATTAGGTAAAACGGATTTAAATGACGATTTTCGATAAATATCTTGGAGTTTTTTTTCCTATTACGTACCTACTTAAAATATTCCAATATCTTATCTTTACGTGACGAAATGAACAATGCACCTATGCTATGGTTCTGGGTAAACGAAACATCATAATTACTAATAGGGGTAGTTTAAGAGGGTGATTTATGACATCCGGCTAATGTCATGAGGTTTTAATTACTAATAGAGACGCCCCATTTAAATAAAGCCTTTCGCGATCAATTCGCCATGTTATTCTAATTGTGCTTTCAATATCTGTCAAACGTCTGACTGAGCGACCATCTTCTTTTCATCTCTCTTCTCATCCTTATCTAAGGCAGATCCTCGGTCGGTCAGGACATTCCTCGCCAACTCTTCAGACCGAGACTGCAAAAATCGTCTGTGGCCGCTCTTTTGGCTGATGGAATAAAAAACATGCGCAACACTTTGAAAATCGGCTATTTTAAAAGTATTGAAAAGTTTGCTCTTTCTGTAAAAAAAAACTATTTCCTTTGTTAGTGTGTCTGGTGCATCTAATCTTCATCGAATGACTTTAAGTACTGTTCCAATTCAATCATAATTATATAATATTTTGTAAGACAACTAACTCCATCTGACGTTTATTGAATAAAGTCACTACATGAAACGCTGTAAGATAAGATACAATCTCAAACTTACTCTGTATCCATAAAATCAATTTTCCCGGATTTCGATCCACAGATTACAATCGACTTGATCGAATCTGTTACATGATAGAATCTATTTGTTCGGTAGGCTTTGAAGATTATCTCACGTAGTTACACTAAAATAAATAATCCGTAACTCGGTAGCGATGAAAATCTTACAGATAATCTTTATGATTACTTACAATATGACGTCAATGTTAAATATAACAAATAAGCTCTAATTAATACGTGACTTTTCACATTACAGATTGCGTTCCTTGGTTCAGTAGCAGAAGAGTCAACAATATTGGTAGATTCATTTAGATTCATGACAGCTGAAGCTAATGCAGAGGATTGTGACATCTACGGTGATGAAGACAACTCAATAGAACCTATTATAACTACTGAACCACCCCCTTTGGAAGAACACTGCGTAACCTACAATTTCGAGGAGAATTTTGAAGTCAAATTCACCCACGACAATTATTTATGCGATGGTATGATGTCTTGGCATCTAGAGAACTATACCTCACATGATATTGAAAGTCCTAACCCTGACAGTGAATTCTTCATTGCGCCCAGAGAAGTCCTAAGTTGTATAGCGTCAGATACCTTTGTTATGTCACCGAATGGTAAAATAGAAGCAAACGTCTACATGAAATCTGTTGCTCAATTGGATCACATTATTGTTTTGGCACAAAGAAAGAGGGAGAACAACTTAGATGCAGTAGTGGGCACTAATATGTACTACCCGGATAATGAAAATTTTGTTGAAGGATGGAATGTTCTAAGCTTTGTCATACGGGATTTAACACCTTTTGAAGGATATGTAAGTATTCTTTATATGGATAACTAATAGGTCCCACTTCTTTTTTTCCTGAATTAATCTTTTTTTGAAATTGGAATTATCTGAATTGTCTCAGTTTTCAAAGTACCTATTTAAATTTTAGTTTGATTTTTATACCTGACAATTTTCACAACGAAGCTGTTTTTAGAGTATCAAAGTAAACAAGTTTTTATGGCACTAGTTTGGCTTAATAAGATATACAATATCATCTAAGGTAATATTTTTATACTTAGTCCAAACTAATATTATAAATACTATCATATTGGACCGATTTTGATGAAACCTGGAATGAGGATACATTGATTATTTGGAAGTAACATGGACTAATTTTTATCCTGATATCGGTTAAAAATTAGTCTGGATCGGGTCTTACGCGGGTGAAACTTAGCATTGCTATTATTTAACTTTATTTCTCTTTTCTTTTTCAGGTCATGCTCTTCGGCAGTGCACTAGATGGCCACGTCATCGTTGACTCCATGAGGTATATTCCACCAGATGCATCCGCCAGTGACGAAGATTGTAAACTGTATCAATAAATCTCAGTAAAAATCCTACGTACGACTAGTCTCTCGACCTAAACGACGCGAAATACGTCAATAAACAAATGTTATCTCACTAGTATTTTGTTTATTCGTTTAGTAGCATCGTAATGTTCCCATGGTTAGTTTTGCCAGTTAGTTCTGAACTTGATTCAACCTCTAAGTGGCACCTATAGATTCAATACAATTGAGCCACAGGAAAATTGCAAGATAAATATCAAGGACATCATTAAAAAAGATAATATTATATATTCAATCACCTTATTGCGGTTTTTGTCGAAGACAAGACGAAAATAGAAATCCGATTCTTTCCATTAATTTTATTGTAAGCACAGGTTGAAAAAATCTTTTATAATGTAGATTTTTAGTTACTATTACGAAATTGTATACAGCCAACAAAAGATGAATTTGAAATGAGATTTCCCGTGAATTCGTTCTCCCCGATTCAAGTGCATTTGTGATTATTAATCTTAAGTGAGTATACAATTATCAAGTTCATTTAATTTTGTTTATTATGATGTATATAGTTTTGATGCCATAATCTATTATGTTTTTATTTTAAATGTTTTACTTATTTATAATAAATCAATTGTTAAAAATCAGTAGTTTGAATTTCATTAAAATATGTTTGTTTATTCGTGGGTACGTTAACTTTTTATTTTATAGTGGTATTCATTGTCATTGGTTCAAGTTTATTTTTATCGTAGAAGACTATATTTTTTTACTTTTTTAATCCTGGGTTCTTATTTCATCTGATGATAATCATTATTTTCCAACCAGAATCATTGACTTCATTCGGACTAGATAGGCTTAAGATACCAATGACTTCGAATTGACGAATGTCACAACAACCCCATGCCCTCGATCAGTAATGAGGTCTATGGAATGTTGGTTTGATAAATACGCATACTGAGTTTTCTATAAATAAAAATCCATTGGTGGAATTCCAATTCAAAATCATAGGGTTGAAAAAAAACCCTTAAAACATGAGTAAAAAATGCCCTAAAAATAGTGTTGACCACTATTCAATTAACTGAAACTATACACACACTAAACAAATTGAATTAAAGTAACAAGTAAGTTACTTTCTGCCTACCAATAAATTCATACGAGATTTCGGTACGTATCCCGTTAACCGCTAGCAGGCAAGTCGTAGGCAACAACCTACCACTTCGCACCTGATTTACGTGGCACAAGTGACGTCACTAGGCACCCTTTGTTCTCAGTTTTCAGTGGATAAACTTTAATTTAATTTACACTGGGTAAAATTAAATAAAAGGTTTTGGCTATCAAGGGTTTACGGTGAGCATATTTCGCACTATTATTTATAATTTGTAATACGATTTAAAAAAATAAGCTCCTGTTTATCTGCAGGATTATAATGAAACTTTTGTTAAGCTCGTTTCCAAAGAGCTTTTATGAATTTGCAGTTTTTTTTAAAAAGTTTAAAACCTATCGTTTTAAACTTTTGGTAACATAATTTTGCGCCTACAAACGAGTCATGAGCAAATAGTCTTATCACCTTCGTATTTTAATTAAACATTATTTTGCCTTTAGTAATTTTCTGCCTCCAAATTCCTCCTTCCTTATTAGAGGTCGGTGCAGTAATATTTTCTTTTCCTACCTATATTTCCCGTCATCTCGTCGTTCACATCCATCTCTCTCATATCTTCTCTCACAGTCATCCATCTTTTCACACATCTCTGTTTTCTTAGGTCACTCTCTTCCTCTTCATCTCTCTACGTTTATACTCATCACTCTTCTAGTTACACGGGTATCGTCTTCCCGTCACATGTCCTTACCAACACAAACGGTTTCCTTCTACTTTCAGGCTTCCTCTAATAAACTCGTTCCTTATTTTACTCATAAACGGATAAAAGTAGAATAAGGTTTAAGCTTAGCTATTCCCTAGCATTATCCAGAAAATACTAAGTTTGTGCCGGCAACACGCTCAAAGAGCTCTTGTGAGGGGCAGGCTGAAAATCAGTAGCGATGAGATGGTCATACAGCTTACAGCATATTGCTGAGACTGCACCCTCCATGCACGCATATACTAATACTAGCTGCGCCCCGTGGTTTCACCCGCGTAAGTCCCAATCCCGCGGGAATATCGGAATAAAACGTAGCCTATGTGTTAATTCAGATCTCCATCTATCTACATACCGAGTTTCATCGCAATCATTCCAGTAGTTTTTGCGTGAAGGAGTAACAAACATACACACACACAAACTTTCACATTTATAATATTAGTAGGATACTTGTTGTTTAATGACTTATGTATTGTAATACATTTATGTGTGTTGTGTTATGGAAAATAAATGGTTTAAACCGTTGGTTCACCTACATAATTAATTTAGACGCTTAATCCAAAATCGCCACAGTTCCCCAATATTGGTAGATATTGTCAAAGATTGCAACCTCCTAACTCTAACCATCGCCGTTTGTGAACTAAGGGAGCACCTGGCTGTAAAGTTAGTAAACTGGTGCAAGGTACAGTTGAATGCATAAGTGAAATATCGTGCGAGGATAATAGAAATTTAGGAGACACCTTGGCACCCAGCTCGGTCAGTTTCATTGTTTATCATGCTTAAACAACTAAGAGATAGCTTAGGGTGATAGATCCCAGTCCAAGTTTGTATGTTAGTGCTTATTAACTTTTGACTCATAAGCTTCAAAACCGGTTGCGTTTAATCTTGGTATGTAGATAACTGGTGGTGACTGGCTAAACCTAGCTCAGGACCGAACTGCTTGAAAGAAGGCCTTCACCTATCAGTAGGACAATTAAGGTTAAAAAATAATGATGCCTGGTAGGCGAATGATAGCTGGATTCCGAATAATACATTTATAGGCTACTTTTTATCTAAAAATTAAAAATCCCACGGAATAGAAAATGATGAGGGTAAAACCTCGAGGCGTATCTTGTCCCTATTATAATATATATAAAATTCTTGTGGTGTTAGTTGCCAAACTTCACCTAAACGGCTGGACCGATTTGTATGTTTTTTTTCCATTATATGTGTTTTTTCTTTATGGTAAAACAACGTTTGCCGGGACAACTAGTATAGATATAGAATTAAACTATGGGTTCAAACGAAAAATGGTTTTTTCTGTTCGATATACATATTCTGACTTGCTGACTAATAATCAATCTAATTATGGTTATTGAAATTTCTTGTATAAATAAATTTAGTTTATAACACTTTTGTGTCTGACTGTCTTCTTTGAATCAGAATAGAGCTTGATTTTCAGTGGTGGGATAAGTTGAAGTTTCTAGTCTGTTATTTTATAGGTGAAACAGATTAGCTAATATTAAACAATTTATATTATTTCTAAGTTAATAAACTAGTAATTAATATACTTTCGTAATACTACCAACCAAATTTTAAATGATGAATTAAAGCTGCTAAGTAAGTGTCGGGCCACACGCAATGTGGGGTTCCGTAGTTGTCCGTCATAATATTTAAATTTCGAAGCGACTATTTTTAGGCAATTATTTAGTCGCCTTACAAACTATTAAAGCCTTTACCCATTTTAGGTGTTGGGGAAGGTGCCTTAATTTTTTTATAATTTTATTCTGCCATTGTATAGACGTGATTTATATGCATGTTCATGCCAAATTATATCTTCTAATCCATGCTAAGCCGCTATGACGAAACTATAAGGGTTCCTTGTTAGAAGGGACTACGGAACTAAATAAAATATAAGAAAGAAAGAAAACATTTATCTGGACAAGCACACGACACAAGACAATCAGAAAAGTAGTAACAAACATGAAAGCACTAACATAAAACAAAAATATAAAATAAAAAAATAAAAACGAAAAATAAATAGGTAAGAGAAATAGTATTTTCTGAGGTTTTCGCGTTATAATTATATTTGAAAGGGTATATTCGAGTTCGTGTAAAATAAAAAACGTGAATATATCCGTTTAAATATAATTATCACTATAGGTAAGAGAATACAAAATAAATAAAAAAAAGAAATAAGATCTAAGGAGCCGTGTGCCTCCAAAAAGGTTCTGCCTCAGCAATGATAGCTGATCAACACTTTGCTGACACAGCCGCTGGTCTTCCGGCAGGACCCTTTACGGATGACGCTTAGCAAATGTCACAAAAAAAATACCACTGTCTGTTGTCAGATATTGAATTCTAATAGTGTTAACTGCAGCTTACCTTAGACTTTATTTTAATTTTAAAAGAAAAATAAACGAATTTATAAACTTATACCTCAAGAAAGAAATGAGTAGCTTTCGCAAACACAAAGGCTGTCAACTTAAAAGCCTCCTTTGTCCAAATGAAAAAGGACGATTGGCTTCAGAAAAGAATTCTACTCATCTATTGAAGTGTCTTTGTACTACAGATTTATTATCGTAACTGTCAATGTCTAAGAATTGATTAAGGGCTGCATTACACGGCGAGAGTTTCGTATTAAAGTCTTCGCACACTAGAAACTGGGCTGCGACCAGTGAGATGTGACAGTTATATCATAGTAGATCTAGAATTTTGTTCACTACGTTCAATAGACCAACAAAGCATGAGAGAGAGAAAAACTTTTTTTACCGTCATATGGCAAGAAAGAAAAGGATAACGAATAATTTGTGATTGTAACCGATTTTGATTGACGGGTTAGAAAAAGTCAACCACTCTTGGAACTAGCTCCTTAGTATATTGAATACTTGCGACCCGCCCTGGCTTCGCACGCGACTATATTATGCATGTATTATACATATTATAAACCTTCCTCTTGAATCACTCCCTCTAAGGGCAGGTGCTAATAAAGCTACCAAAATCGACCTTTGTTTTAAGCAACTCTAAGTAATCAAATACTCTTTTTTTGTTATTTGTATATAAATGGATATTGTAATTTAATAACCATATTTTTGATTATTGTGGTTGAAAACATGATATGAACAACTTTGTTCGATAAAAAAAAAATGTTAGAAAACAGAGAATTATTAGATCATTTATCGGGTTTTATTCAAAAATAGTTAACGTTTGTTTCTAAAAATGAATCAAATGATAGGTTTTGACCTCTAGGAACTATATTTATGGATAATAATGCTAAAATGTTTTGCATATCGATCAAATATAACAGTTAGCACGCAGCACGCCACGTTTTTGAGAGCGGGGGCTAAGGTAATGTGAATACCTACACACAGTACTGGAAGAGCGCCTTAAAATAAACCCCCTCTAAATCTATGCGTTGTTTTAAAGATTTCAGCTTACATAGGGACAGACATCGGGAAGTGACTTTGTTTTATACTATGTAGTGATTTTACAAAAAATGACAACTCAAAATTGGTTTCGCAAAATCGGGCTGTCAGTTCGTCTATACGCTAGTATATACTAAGTCTATGTCTGCGACCGATTTTTTTCTTCTAAAGTTCACACAGTATTTGAATGCAAAATATTGACAGCGGACGATAAAAAATATCAATACGAGATAGCATTCAAAGTAATGCTATTTGCGCTCCACGGTTTCACCCGCATAAGTCCTGCCTGATCCCGTGGGATAATAGGGTTACGACTTGTAGTCTCTTTATATTATCTCTTTATTTTTTGACGACCCAGTTGGCACAATGGTCACCATGCCGGACTGCCAAACACAGGGTTGCGGGTTCGATTCCCGCCTCAGACATGTATTTATGCTTAAATATTTGTCTGTGGTCTGGTTGTTTCTATGTATTATAAGTATATATTTACAAAAGAAAAGTATATAAGCACCCATAACACAAGTCTAGTTACTTAACTTGGGGCTAGATGACGCTGTGTGGATTGTCCTGCAATATTTATTTATTATATTATTTATATATAAAAAACCGGTTCAGTATGTAGTTCTAAAGATAACGTTTTTCAAACATAAATATCACGTCCAAACATCCATCCAAAACTTTTTATTTAACGATTATACTAGCTTCACCTCGCGGTTTTACCCGCGTAATAATTTATTGGGCAACTTTCTTAAGGCGTTCTTCCAGTACCGTGTGTAGGTATTCACATTACCTTAGCCCCCGCTCTCAAAAACGTAGCGTGCTGCGTTGTAACTGTTATATTTGATCGATATGCAAAACATTTTAGCATTATTATCCACAAATATAGTTCCTAGAGGTCAAAACCTATCATTTGATTCATTTTTAGAAACAAACGTTAACTATTTTTGAATAAAACCCGATAAACGATCAAAAAAAGAGTATTTGATTACTTAGAGTTGCTTAAAATAAAGGTCGATTTTGGCAGCTTTATTAGCACCTGCCCTTAAGTTTTTTATTCATAAAACCTTTTCCTGACAATAACAATGACTACAAATCAATAATTAGCGAAATGTGTAGAGCCGTTCACGCGTGATACCATGACATAGGGAATTATGGATTCATTTTTATCTTCTTCTTATGGTGCCTCTCCGACTAACGAAGGTTGACAGTCAATTTAAAATATTCTTCTCTATTTCTAGCAAGGCGAAAGAGTTCGGCTGCACTCGCTATCCCCGTCCACTCCCGGATGTGACGCGGCCAAGATTTTTTCCTCCGACCGACACGTCTTTTTATATATATCTATAATATAAAAATGAATCCCAAAATGTGTTGGTATGCGCATAACTCAACAACGCCTAGACCAATTTGGCCAATTCTTTTTTTGGTCTGTTTGTTATTATCAGGAGAAGGTTCTTATGAAATAATAAATTAAGAAAGTTGCGCAGAAAATTATTACGTGGGTGAAACCGCGGGGCGCAGCTAGTAGATTATAAAATAATAAAATAAAATTTAATACACGGGCAGACAGATGGACAAGAGAGTGCTCTTATAAGGGTCAATTTTTTACCTTTTGAGGAACGGTACCCTGAAAACACATCGACTCGTCACTGCTAACAATATTCATGAAACAACTCCCAATAGTAAGTAACTTACTCAATCTGCTAGACGCTCAAATAAAGAGCAAAAAATGATAGATATTAAAACTTATAATGGAACAATCAATGCAAAACAAAAAGATAAACATACCAATAGAGAAAAGAAAACATCTGAAGCAGATTCATCCACGTTTCTAATGTCAAAATAATTATAAAAACTAGCAGTGATAAGTCAGGATAAGTCTCTATCCAGCAGTAATATCGGTGTAAAAAAGCCTATCCCATTTTTTATGTATACTCATACAAAGTTTCAACAAAATCTGTCTGTTTCAGGTCTAAGTTTTAGTAGGTATTTTAGAAAAGGATAAATTGAGAACTAGTATTTAAATGGCATAAACTTGGAAGTTAATCGTCCTTTATCTCTGTTTTTTTTAGATATACATTTTTTCTATAAAAATATACGAAGGAAAACCAAACTATAATAAAATCTTTATATATAAAAATGAATCGCAAAATGTGTTGGTAAGCGCATCACGCCTAAACGGCTGGACCGATTTCGCTAATTCTTTTTTTTGTTGTATTTGTTATTGTTAGGAGAATGTTCTTATGAAAGAAAAAATTGGAAAGTTACGCAGAAAGTTTTACGCGAGTGAAGCCGTGGGGCGTAGCTAGTTACAAATAAAAGACATCCTCAGCACGTCTCCCCGAGGCATCGTTCCCAGAAGGCTGGCAACATTTCCCCTCTGGATGGCCAGACTGACCCTTTGAGCGAAAAAGCTACCAGCCCTCCGATCACTATACATCTCGACAAGACGCGCGCCGTGCCTAAAAATGCGGAGGCTTCGGGACCCCAAGATCCCAAAGTCTCCACCCTTATCGGGACGAACATGAATCGTCTTCTTCACTTCAAATATTATAAAGGGGTAAAATTTGTTATTTTGTTTGTAACGAATAATCTTAAACTACGGGACCGATTTTGATGAAACTTGGATGAGAATACATTGACTCATAACGAGTAACATAAGGTACTTTTTATTCAGACATTCCCACGGGATCAGGAGTCATGCGGGTGAAACCGCTGAGCGCTGCTAAAATTAGCAGTGCTCAGCGGTTATAATAAACATTTATTATAATAAACATTATAATCTTAAAAAATAATAATTCTCAGACTGCTAAGGCGTTCAAGTTTTGCTAAAGAAAAAGATTCAGATGTAATCTCTATGTGTCTACTATTAAAATATCTTTGATTCAAAACCGTTCGTGTCCATTTCAATTGGTCCTTCGTCGGCCACCTCAGTGGATCGTTTCAAAGATTTACGATGAACGATAACGATTCTTTTCACGAATGCACATCGTTAAAGTTAACAGACTGCATTTGTTTGAACAAATAAGTTAAGTATAGCATTGATAGTGAGTTGGCTACAGTTTTGCTATGCTAGCCATATTTTGTATCTATGCCTATTGAAACCTAAGACTACGAAAGTAAATAAGTACTTGCAAAAATAATATCTACCAAATAACTCGCAGTTAAAGTCCTTTAGACGCATAACAACGACTACGCAAAACGCATAAGTCACAAAATACTGACTACGCATAACACCAAATCCGATTTAAGCAAAATACCAACTACGCATAACACCAACTTAGATTTAGAAACAAAAGACGATCGAAATGATGATCGAAATGAAAACAAAAGACAATCGAATAAACTATCGCAACGGAAACAAAAGATTGGATCATATTATTCAGGTCCTTAAAGTTGAATACACCATATTGGTTAATTAATGGTCTATTAAGGATAGAGTCGACAATAGGAACATTTTCATACTAAAACTTTACTCCTGATTTTTTTCTTCATCGCAAAATAAAAACGTCACACTAAAATGAGCAATTTTGCACTGGTTAGGTTTTTTTTTTGATATAAGTTTTTCAGTATGGTCTGGACTACTTCGGGCAATATAATTAGTATTATTATAAGTCTTTGATTAGTTTGTCCATTGTCTAATTTATCCATTGTGGTAATTCGCGCCCGCGTTCGCTCAGCTGTATCATAAAGTCACAAAAACTATTTTTACAACAACAAGTGCTGGGCAGTTGCGGTCTATGCTTGAATTTGTAGAACTAAAAAACCTCTAAAAAAGCGAATAATGTATATAATTGAAAGCATTTAACGATTCTTAATGGTTTAGTAAAGAAATATCAAAGTACTTACGTAAGTATGAAATAGATTAGTAGAACTTATTCCGAACCAGTTATGAATCAAAATTCAAATATCAATTTAAATGAAACAACCAAGTCTATAACTTTCGTAAAAGGACGCTAAATAATGTTAAAACTTTACCAACTTCAAAGTGAAAACCAAGTTTTACTTGACAATACATTGGCGTAACTAGGGATTATTATAGAGGGGCTTTCGGCCACTAACGATGGTTTTGACATTGGAAAACTGTACAAAGTATAGGAACTACGACCCAATCAGTAAACTTTAGAGACAATGGTGCAGCACAGAAAATACACCTACGACGATGTGCTAAAAACCTGTTAAGCTGATTTTCCAAACAGCTGTTTTACAATTTAGAGATTCATTTCACCATTTTTACTTGTGACCTTAGGTTACAACCTGATTGATGAAAATAAGAGAGAGCAAAGCAAACGTCTGCAGTTACTTCTTAAAGTACGGTCGAAGTCAGAATTGCACACCCACCGCAGAGATCTAAAATGACAATTATTGGAATATTTTTATTCTAATAATATTTATCTAATAAATTAATGAGTTGAAAGACTTTATTGAACTCGAGCAAGACCTTAGAATCTTGCTTGAGTTGAAAACATTCTAATAATAACAGTTTTGAAGCTCTACGGTGGGTCTGCAATTCTGGCTCCGACAGAACGTATGTTTTCACTAAATAGGATTTTTAGGGTGGCCACTAAATAGTGAGGGCTGGGCCCACCTTGATCCCACCCTTGCTACGCCTATGGCAATGTATTTATTATCCTGGCAGATCTGACAAATAAACTTATCTCAACTTATTCGTCGATTTCCTTGGGATCCCCTCGGATTCTCGTACTAATATTTATCAGCCTATATTTATTTTGAAAGTTGTGACGTCTCCCAGAGGTGTCGTGGCTACCAATTTGTGCTAAAAGCCTTAGACAGGACACGAACCGTTATTCCATTTGTTTGTGTTGAGAAAATTTATTCAAGAGTGTTAACTTTAGTTTGAGTAATGTTTTCTTGTTTGGATTTTGACAATTTATAGCCGTTTAAGACAGACACTAAATTATAGGTACGCAATTTATTTTAAGGCGCTCTTCCAGTACCGTGTGTAGGCCCATACATTATCTTAGCCCCCGCTCTCAAAGACGTAGCGTGCTGCGTGCTAACTGTTATATTTGATCGATATGCAAAACATTTTAGCATTATTATCCACAAATATAGTTCCTAGAGGTCAAAACCTATCATTTGATTCATTTTTAGAAACAAACGTTAACTATTTTTAAATAAAACCCGATAAACGATCTAATAATTCTCTGTTTTCAAACATTTTTTTTATCGAACGAAGTTGTTAATATCATGTTTTTAACCACAATAAACAAAAAAATGGTTATTAAACTACAATATCCATTTTTATCCAAATAACAAAAAAAGAGTATTTGATTACTTAGAGTTGCTTAAAACAAAGGTCGATTTTGGTAGCTTTATTAACACCTGCCCTTAACATTATTTACTTGTTGTATTTAGAATTCCAACTGCATTTACTCTAAATAGTAATTTTATAATGTTTATCAGCCTCCAAACTAAACATTTTTCATCTTTTAATTTGCCGTATTTCAGTAAAACATGACGGAAGCCGGTTTTAATTACTTTTATGTAATATTTTATCATAACAATCAATTAATTATCTAAAGATTTTTATCATAGTTAAGTGGGTTTACTTGACTAGTTTTTGTTGAAGGGTTTTCTTACATTAAAAACTATTTTGTCACTGATTTTTAAGCAATAAATTTATACCTTACCTACATAATAATTTAATATAAGGTGTAGTATAGAAAACTAAAAAAATAACTTTAGTTTTGGTACGGTTGTAAAGATAGATAATATAAAACAAATTAAACGTACCGCTCGACGTACAAATCTTTATTATCTTATAAATTGACGGCAAAATCAAATTTCTTTAGAATTTTAACTAGCCCATTAAACAATATTATCTCAATTGATTGATGGCCGATAACATTTAGTTGACATACATTTTTGTCGAAATTATACACTGGGTAACAGTCGGTTTATTTTAAAATACCGATAAAGTAAAATGTTACTCAGGGCCTTACTATTTGGCTTTTTGTTATTTAGTGAAAGTTCTGCTAGTGAAAAACACGATTTCAGAAAAGGATGTAAAGGAGTGAAATGGAAAGCGAAAAACAATATTTTATACATAGATAATATCAAATTAAATGGAGAGTTAGAAAACACTAAATGCGTGTACACAGAAGAGTTTATAGTTGCTAAAGGAGAATTAGTAGCTAATATAACAGCGGTAATTGGCGGTAATATTTCCATTTTAGTATTTGAAGAGAATGATAAAGAAATATATACAATTATTGCAAGGTTAGATGCAATTAACACAAAAGACAGAATTCAAAACAGAAATACACAAATTGATGTTCAAGGAACAGTAAAACATGGATATGTAAGTAGTTTTTTTTTTAGATCATTTTGAACAATATTAAGTTTGTCTGTAGCGCGTAAACCGTAGGCTTCTTGGTAAGGTACAAAAAGTGCTGTTCTTATATGTTACTTCTTTAGCATCTCGCATAGCAACCTACTTAATACGAGTAATATAATAAATGCGACTACCAAAATTAAAACATAATTCTTATTTAATTACAGATTTTAATTCAAACAACAGCTACAAATTCATCAGTCATTTTGGAATCTCTACAATATTGCACTGAAAATACTGTAAGAGATATCGATTTGCCAATTGAAGATCATCAAATAAATGCTAAAACGAACACAATAATAATCTTAGACAAAGAAAACAACTTAGATAAAGATGCAGTAATAGAATTAGATAAGAATGTAGCACTGACCTTAGATAAAGATGCGGCTGTTCGAACTGAAGAACGATCAGGATCAGCTACACTCCCACCACCAATATTTCCTATTATTCCAACTACAACACAACAAACTACAACTACAGATGTAACTACTAAAAGTGAAAGTTCAACTGAATTAACAGAATCAACAATAGATCCGTCAACTACAGAACCATCAACTACGGAGCAATCAACTACGGAGCCATCAACTATAGATCCGTCAACTACAGAACCATCAACAACAGAGCCATTTACAACAGAGCCATCAACTACAGAGCCATCAACCACAAATCCGTCAACTACGGAGCAATCGACTACAGAACCAGCAACAACAGAGTCATCAACTACAGAGCCATCTACTACAGAGCCATCAACTACAGAGCCATCAAATACAGAACCATCAATAACAGAACCATCAACTATAGAGTCATCAACAACAGATCCATCAACGACGGAGCCATCAACAACAAATCCGTCAACTACAGAGTCATCAACAACAGATCCGTTAACTACAGAGTCATCAACAACAGATCCATCAACTATGGAGCCATCAACAACAGAGCCATCAACTACAGAGCCAACAACTACAGAACCATCAACTACGGAGCCATCAACGTCGGATCCATCAACTACAGAGCCATCAACTACAGAGCAATCAACTACAGATCCGTCAACCACGGAGCCATCAACTATAGATCCGTCAACTACAGAACCATCAACTACCGAGCCATCAACAACAGAGCCATTTACAACAGAGCCATCGACAACAGAGCCATCAACAACAGAACCATCAACTACAGAGCCATCAACTACAGATCCGTCAACTACGGAGCCACCAACTACAGAGCCATCAACTACAGAATCATCAACTACAGAGCCATCAACTACGGAGCCATCAACGTCGGATCCATCAACTACAGAGCCATCAACTACAGAGCCATCAACCACAGATCCGTCATCTACGGAGCCATCAACTTCAGAGCCATCAACTTCAGAACCATCAACCACAGAACCATCAACCACAAATCCGTCACCTACAGAGTCATCAACAACAGAACCATCAACTACAGATACGTCAACTACGGAGCCATCAACTATAGATCCGTCAACTACAGAACCATCAACTACCGAGCCATCAACAACAGAGCCATTTACAACAGAGCCATCGACAACAGAGCCATCAACAACAGAACCATCAACTACAGAGCCATCAACTACAGAGCCATCAACTACAGAGCCATCAACTACAGAACCATCAACTACCGAGCCATCAACCACAGAGTCATTTACAACAGAGCCATCGACAACAGAGCCATCAACAACAGAACCATCAACTACAGAGCCATCAACTACAGAACCATCAACTACCGAGCCATCAACCACAGAGTCATTTACAACAGAGCCATCGACAACAGAGCCATCAACAACAGATCCGTCTACTATAGAGCCATCAACAACAGATCCGTCAACTACAGAACCATCAACAACAGAGCCATTTACAACAGAGCCATCGACAACAGAGCCATCTACAACAGACCCATCAACAACAGATCTGTCAAGAACAGAGCCATCGACAACAGAGCCATCATCAACAGAACCATCAACTACAGAGCCATCAACTACAGAGCCATTAACTACAGAACCATCAACTTCAGAACCATCAACCACAGAACCATCAACAACAAATCCGTTAACTACAGAGTCATCAACAACAGATCCATCAACTATGGAGCCATCAACAACAGAGCCATCAACTACAGAGCCATCAACTACAGAACCATCAACTACAGAGCCATCAACTACAGATCCGTCAACTACAGAACCATCAACTACCGAGCCATCAACCACAGAGTCATTTACAACAGAGCCATCGACAACAGAGCCATCAACAACAGAACCATCAACTACAGAGCCATCAACTACAGAACCATCAACTACGGAGCCATCAACTACAGATCCGTCAACTACGGAGCCACCAACTACAGAGCCATCAACTAATGAGCCATCGACTACAGAGCCATCAACTACAGAGCCATTAACTACAGAACCATCAACTACGGAGCCATCAACGTCGGATCCATCAACTACAGAACCATCAACTACAGAGCCGTTAACTACAGAACCATCAACTACGGAGCCATCAACGTCGGATCCATCAACTACAGAGCCATCAACTACAGATCCGTCAACTACAGAACCATCAACTACCGAGCCATTAACCACAGAGTCATTTACAACAGAGCCATCGACAACAGAGCCATCAACAACAGAGCCATCAACTACAGAGCCATCAACTACAGAACCATCAACTACGGAGCCATCAACGTCGGATCCATCAACGACAGAGCCATCAACTACAGAACCATCAACTACGGAGCCATCAACGTCGGATCCATCAACGACAGAGCCATCAACTACAGAGCCATCAACTACAGATCCGTCAACTACAGAACCATCAACTACCGAGCCATCAACCACAGAGTCATTTACAACAGAGCCATCAACTACAGATCCGTCAACTACGGAGCCACCAACTACAGAGCCATCTACTAATGAGCCATCGACTACAGAGCCATCAACTACAGAGCCATTAACTACAGAACCATCAACTACGGAACCATCAACTACAGAGCCATCAACTACAGAGCCGTCAACTACAGAGCCATTAACAACAGATCCGTCAACTACAGAACCATCAACTACGGAGCCATCAACTACACAGCCAACAACTACAGAACCATCAAGTACAGAGCCATCAACTACAGAGCCATCAACTACAGAGCCATCAACTACAGAGCCATCAACCACAGATCCGTCATCTACGGAGCCATCAACTTCAGAGCCATCAACAACAGAGCTATCAACTACAGAGCCATCAACTACAGAACCATCAACTTCAGAGCCATCAACTTCAGAGCCATCAACAACAGAGCCATCAACTACAGAGCCATCAACTACGGAGCCATCAACTACAGATCCGTCAACTACGGAGCCACCAACTACAGAGCCATCAACTAATGAGCCATCGACTACAGAGCCATCAACTACAGAGCCATTAACTACAGAACCATCAACTACGGAGCCATCAACGTCGGATCCATCAACTACAGAACCATCAACTACAGAGCCGTTAACTACAGAACCATCAACTACGGAGCCATCAACGTCGGATCCATCAACTACAGAGCCATCAACTACAGATCCGTCAACTACAGAACCATCAACTACCGAGCCATCAACCACAGAGTCATTTACAACAGAGCCATCGACAACAGAGCCATCAACAACAGAACCGTCAACTACGGAGCCACCAACTACAGAGCCATCTACTAATGAGCCATCGACTACAGAGCCATCAACTACAGAGCCATTAACTACAGAACCATCAACTACGGAACCATCAACTACAGAGCCATCAACTACAGAGCCGTCAACTACAGAGCCATTAACAACAGATCCGTCAACTACAGAACCATCAACTACGGAGCCATCAACTACACAGCCAACAACTACAGAACCATCAAGTACAGAGCCATCAACTACAGAGCCATCAACTACAGAGCCATCAACTACAGAGCCATCAACCACAGATCCGTCATCTACGGAGCCATCAACTTCAGAGCCATCAACAACAGAGCTATCAACTACAGAGCCATCAACTACAGAACCATCAACTTCAGAGCCATCAACTTCAGAGCCATCAACAACAGAGCCATCAACTACAGAGCCATCAACTACAGAACCATCAACTATGGAGCCATCAACTACGGAGCCATCAATAACAGAGCCATCCACTACGGAGCCATCAACAACAGAGCCATCAACAACAGAGCTATCAACTACAGAGCCATCAACTACAGAACCATCAACTATGGAGCCATCAACTACAGAGCCATCAACTACAGAGCCATCAACTACAGAGCCATCAACTACAGATCCGTCAACTACAGAACCATCAACTACCGAGCCATCAACCACAGAGTCATTTACAACAGAGCCATCAACTACAGAACCATCAACTACGGAGCCATCAACGTCGGATCCATCAACTACAGAGCCATCAACTACAGATCCGTCAACTACAGAACCATCAACTACCGAGCCATCAACCACAGAGTCATTTACAACAAAGCCATCAACTACAGATCCGTCAACTACGGAGCCACCAACTACAGAGCCATCAACTAATGAGCCATCGACTACAGAGCCATCAACTACAGAGCCATTAACTACAGAACCATCAACTACCGAGCCATCAACCACTGAATCATTTACAACAGAGCCATCAACTACAGATCCGTCAACTACGGAGCCACCAACTACAGAGCCATCTACTAATGAGCCATCGACTACAGAGCCATCAACTACAGAGCCATTAACTACAGAACCATCAACTACGGAACCATCAACTACGGAACCATCAACTACAGAGCCGTCAACTACAGAGCCATTAACAACAGATCCGTCAACTACAGAACCATCAACTACGGAGCCATCAACTACACAGCCAACAACTACAGAACCATCAAGTACACAGCCATCAACTACAGAGCCATCAACCACAGATCCGTCATCTACGGAGCCATCAACTTCAGAGCCATCAACAACAGAGCTATCAACTACAGAGCTATCAACTACAGAGCCATCAACTACAGAACCATCAACTATGGAGCCATCAACTACAGAGCCATCAACTACAGAGCCATCAACTACAGAGCCATCAACTACAGATCTGTCAACTTCAGAACCATCAACTACCGAGCCATCAACCACAGAGTCATTTACAACAGAGCCATCAACTACAGAACCATCAACTACGGAGCCATCAACGTCGGATCCATCAACGACAGAGCCATCAACTACCGAGCCATCAACTACAGATCCGTCAACTACAGAACCATCAACTACCGAGCCATCAACCACAGAGTCATTTACAACAAAGCCATCAACTACAGATCCGTCAACTACGGAGCCACCAACTACAGAGCCATCAACTAATGAGCCATCGACTACAGAGCCATCAACTACAGAGCCATTAACTACAGAACCATCAACTACCGAGCCATCAACCACAGAGTCATTTACAACAGAGCCATCAACTACAGATCCGTCAACTACGGAGCCACCAACTACAGAGCCATCTACTAATGAGCCATCGACTACAGAGCCATCAACTACAGAGCCATTAACTACAGAACCATCAACTACGGAACCATCAACTACAGAGCCATCAACTACAGAGCCGTCAACTACAGAGACATTAACAACAGATCCGTCAACTACAGAACCATCAACTACGGAGCCATCAACTACACAGCCAACAACTACAGAACCATCAAGTACAGAGCCATCAACTACAGAGCCATCAACCACAGATCCGTCATCTACGGAGCCATTAACTTCAGAGCCATCAACTTCAGAGCCATCAACAACAGAGCCATCAACAACAGAGCCATCCACTACGGAGCCATCAACTACAGAGCCATCAACTACAGAACCATCAACTATGGAGCCATCAACTACGGAGCCATCAACAACAGAGCCATCCACTACGGAGCCATCAACAACAGAGCCATCAACAACAGAGCTATCAACTACAGAGCCATCAACTACAGAACCATCAACTATGGAGCCATCAACTACAGAGCCATCAACTACAGAGCCATCAACTACAGAGCCATCAACTACAGATCCGTCAACTACAGAACCATCAACTACCGAGCCATCAACCACAGAGTCATTTACAACAGAGCCATCAACTACAGAACCATCAACTACGGAGCCATCAACGTCGGATCCATCAACTACAGAACCATCAACTTCAGAGCCATCAACTACAGATCCGTCAACTACAGAACCATCAACTACCGAGCCATCAACCACAGAGTCATTTACAACAAAGCCATCAACTACAGATCCGTCAACTACGGAGCCACCAACTACAGAGCCATCAACTAATGAGCCATCGACTACAGAGCCATCAACTACAGAGCCATTAACTACAGAACCATCAACTACGGAACCATCAACTACAGAGCCATCAACTACAGAGCCATCAACTACAGAGCCATCAACTACGGAGCCATCAACTACAGAGCCATCAACTACAGAGCCATCAACTACAGAACCGTCAACTACAGAGCCATCAACAACAGATCCGTCAACTTCAGAACCATCAACTACAGAGCCATCAACTACAGAACCATCAAGTACAGACCCATCAACTACAGAGCCATCAACTACAGAGCCATCAACCACAGATCCGTCATCTACGGAGCCATCAACTTCAGAGCCATCTACTACAGATCCGTCAACTACAGAGCCATCAACAACAGATCCGTTAACCACAGAGCCATCAATAATAGATCCGTCAACTACAGGGCCATCAACTACAGATCTGTCAACAACAGAACCATCAACTTCAGATCCGTCAACTATGGAGTCATCAACAACAGAGCCATCAACTACAGAGCCATCAACAACAGAGCCATCAACTACAGAGCCATCAACTACAGAGTCAGCAACAACAGATCCATCAACTACAGAGCCATCAACAACAGAGCCATTAACTACAGAGCCATCAACTACAGAGCCATTAACTACAGAGCCATCAACTACAGAGCCATCAACAACAGAGTCATCAACTATAGAGCTATCAACTACAGAGCCATCAACAGCAGATCCGTCAACTACAGAGCCATCAATAATAGATCCGTCAACTACAGAGCCATCAACAACGGATTCGTCAACTACAGAGCCATCGACAACAGATTCGTCAACAACAGATCCATCTACTACATATCCTTCAACTACGGATCAATCAACAACAGAGCCATCAACAACGGAGCAGTCAACTACTACCGCTTTCACTTCAGATTCAACCATAGAACAATCTACTACTGTCGACTTAACGACATATACAACCACGGAACCAACCACTTCTGCTGACTTCACTACATATACAACCACGGAACTATCTACTACTACCGTATTTACTATAGATACATCAACAAATTCATTAGAAATAACCACTGAATTTATTTCAGAAGAAAATGATTCATTAAGTCCGTTTTTAATAACTATTATCGCGATTTCATCAACTGCAGCAGTTGTGATTGGTTCGTTTGGTGTCTGGTACTGTTTTTCTTTGAACAGATCTTTGGATATACAAGATGTTTTGTATGACCCCAACGAGGGCACCTCTCAGGGACTTGTTATTACTAGAATGAATATGTTAGATAGTGAAGTTTAAAGCGTATAATATTTGTAATTATATTAGCAAGCGGTTGAGGGTCACTTATGTGCACCTTAATAAACAACTTTTATTCTATGACTTTTGGAAATAAAATAAAAATGGAAATTTTGAGTTATGTCAATTCGAAAATCAGCTGATTTATTAAACTAACCTTTAGTTTAATTAATTAGCTGATTTTAGAATTCGGGCTTAAAACAGTAGATAAAACTTAAAAACTAAGTATAATCTTAAGGTTGATAACCTCTCCGTGTAAGGAACAACTGATTTTCAGGTAAACATTCGGCCGTCTGCAACTTCATACCTTTAAAAAAAATGTTCGAATTTTCAAAAGACGTAGAACTTTAGAGTTTAGTTGCACAGAAGTAACCCTCAACCGCTTGCTTATTTAATTACCAATAACCCTGTTAATGTAAAAGATTGCTGTGCATATTTTCAGCAATCATATTCTAGTCAATTTTGTTTGTAATGTAATTTTATCTAATCTATTGTTATTGTGTATGCAGGGCGAGTGAAACGACCGGTAGCTAAGATCACACTGGTTTATTGTTCATGTGACGTTACACAGGAATGCGGGGGGCAGGGAAGCTACCTACGTACCTACATACATGACACTTCCTCCCCCATTAGTTTACTTAATGTAAATAATATTTAAAAATAAGGCTTATAATTATGTGTAGGAATATTTCGTAACAATCGAACCATACTCCTAGATTCTACATTAGGTGACGACTGTTGAACAGGCTCATTTACCCCGTCTTCCCCCGTAGGGGTTGTGTTTACATTGTCGTCCCATATTACTAGTTGTGAATGTCCCTTATACAACATTATCTGATTTTTATGTTTCTTTACAACTTTTGAACTTAGTATATCTTTTATTAAATATATTACCTTACCAATTTTACTGACTATTTTACCCTTAACCCATATAAACTTATTGCTATTAATAAACTTTTTGTAAATAACATCATCTCCTTGTACAAATGTTTGACGATTGGTACCCCCGTAGGTGTCGCTTTGTGCGATCTGGTGGCGCCTTACGTTAAGCGCTGGCGATGTGAGCGATGACGGCGGCTGTGAAAATTTTAACACATCTAAACGCGTTCTTAGTTTTCGCCCAAATACCAATTCTGCCGGGGAGAACCCTGTGGCTGAGTGTACTGAATTTCTGTAGTCAAACAAGTACTTCAACAGTTTTAATCTACAATCGGTCGCATTACCTACCGACAACATACACGTCTTTAGCCCTTTTTTAACGACTTTTACGTAGCTCTCGGCCTGACCGTTACTCGCTGGATTAAAGGCGGGAGATGTTAGGTGTTTTATGGCATTCAATCTGCAAAAATCATTGAATGTGCTTGATGTAAATGCACTGCCGTTATCACTAACTATACACTGTGGCAAGCCAAACCTTGACATAAATTCATACAATTTTTTTATCACGGCAATTGAGGTAGTAACGGTTCCCATATCGTATGCTTCGACCCATTTCGAGTGAGCATCTACAATGACTAAATATGACACCCCATTAAATGGACCTAAGAAGTCGATATGAATTCTTTGAAACGGTACTGTCGGATAATCCCAGCTAGCAAGTGGGGCTCGCGCTGGCGACGGTCTTACCTGTATGCACACCTCACATGAATTTATTAATTTTTCTAACGCTAAATCTACACCGGGGAACCAAAATCGCGATCGCGCCTCTTCTTTGGTTTTCACAATGCCTAAATGTGAGGTATGTAGTTCTTTCAGTATTCTATCCCGCAAACTGTCAGGTAAAACTACCTTATGACCTCGCATAACACATCCATTTTCATACGATAACTGAGTTCTACATAAATGATACGGTTTTAATTTCGGATCTAATACCTTTTTTGGCCAGCCAGCTAAAATATATTCAGTTACTTTTACTAACGTGCTATCATTGTTAGTAGCTTCACGTAATTGTTCTATTGTAACCGGTAAACTACCCTCTACAACAAAATGTATATAAGTCGAACGATCTAAGCTAGAATCACCGGCGCCGGCGCGCGCGAGGTCAATCGCACTGTTCGCCCTCGCGGAGTGGCTTGCGCCCCCTCCCTCTGTCCTGAGCGCGACTTTAGATAATTGTTGTGATTGTTCTTGTTGTGGCTCAACAAATGCGCGTGACAAATAATCGGCACAGTTGTCTTTGCTCCGTACATATTCTATGTTGTAATTGTAGGCATTTAAAAATATTGCATATCTTTGTAGCCTGTTAGCTGTTACCTCGGGTATACCTTTATTTGGACCGAAAATCGAAATTAAAGGTTTATGATCGGTTCGCAAAATAAACGGTTCCGATTTACCGTATAGATATTGATGGTATCTACGTACTCCGAACACAATTGCTGTGGCTTCTTTATGTATCTGCGAGTATCGTTTCTCGGCGTTATTTAATGTTCGTGACGCGTAAGATATCGGTCGTTCTACCCCGTTGGTGTCAATCTGTGATAACACTGCACCTAAACCATACGGGGACGCATCCACCGTTAGGACTATCCTAGCTTCAGAATTAAAATGGGCCAATACACTGTCTGATGCTAATAGTTTTTTTATAAGTAAAAATCTTTCCGTGTGTTCATCTGTCCATACCCACTTTATGTCTTTTTTTAATAATTCATACAACGGACTTAAAATACTAGATGCGCCTTGTACAAAATTACGATAATAATTCGCTAAGCCTAAAAATGACTGCAATTTATTTACATCTGTCGGTATCGGTGCATCTAAAATTGCTTTTATTTTTTGCGGTGATTTTTTAAGACCATCTTCATCTATAACGTAACCGAGGTAACTTATTTGAGTTTTAAAAAATTCACATTTCTCTCTTTGTAAAGTGAACCCAGCGTCTTGCAGCCGTTGGAGAACGGCTTTTAGTTTCGAAATATGCGTTTCTTTATCTTTAGTGGCCACTAACACGTCATCTAATAGACACAATACCCCGTCCATTCCAGACAATACACTATCCATGGCTTTTTGAAATATAGACGGCGCGCTCGTTAAACCGAATACCATGCGGGTGAAGTTGAACAATCCGCGATGTGTATTTATACAAGTAAGGTTTTGTGATTCTGAATCTAATACACATTGGTTATATGCCATTGAAAGGTCTAATTTTGAGAAATAACAGCCGTTATGTAATCTAGAAAATAGTTCGTGTACTGTCGGTAACGGATAATGTTCTATTAGTAATTGTTTGTTTATTGTTACTGAGTAGTCAGCACATAATCTCACCGATCCATCACGTTTTAGTACTGGTACCACCGGTGACGCGTAGTCCGAGTACTCGACAGGTTTTAATATACCTAAGTCGAGCAAACGGTCAATTTCGTTGTTTACCTTTTCTTTTAAGGCAAATGCTAACGGTCTCGCTTTAAAAAAAATTGGTTGGGAGTCTTCTTTAACCCTTAATTTAACTTTATACTTATTAAATGTTCCTAATTCGTTCGAAAATAACGCCGGATATTGTAATGGTAATTGTTTTATAAAGTTATCACTAGATACAAAATGACAAGACGTGAATTGAAATTTAAATAATGCCATAAAGTCCCTACCGAGCAGCGGGGTACCGCCACCGCGCACTACGTGCACTGATAACAGGTGTGTTTGTTGTCTGTAGGTAACTGACATGCTGGCTATACCTATACAATTCAAATTACTCCCATCGTAAGAATATAATGTCTTTCCTTTTGTCAATACTATTTTGTTGAAATACTTTTTGTACGTGTACTCGGAAATAATAGTAAACCCGGAACCACTATCTATTTCGAACGTTAAAGGCACCTTATTTAATAAAACAATAATCGTTAAGGGTTCTCCCCGTTGGGTACATAATATGTTTGACTTACCGTCGTCATCTTCGCTCACCTCGCCTTCGCCATTTTCCGTAGTATAATTCACCGTTTTGCCGCACATATTACGTAAATGACCTCTTTTATGACACCGTTTACATTTGTAATTAGCGAATCGACACTGAGAACTTTTATGATTTGTACGACCGCAAACTGAACACCGCGAAAAAGTGTTTGTCGAACGTTGTGGTTTGATTTTGTACACTTGATCCTGCGATGTTTGCGCTGCACCTGCACCTGCGCCCGCGCTGCCGGTAGCTGCAGCAAAATGTGCGCACCGCACACTCTCCGCCACATTCACAGCCTTCGCGAAGGTCAATGACTGAATTTCGTACGTGAAAAGCTTGTCTTTCTCAGGTCCTGGTGACATTCCCATTACGAATCTGTCTCGTAATGCCTCTTCTACGTTGGTAAATCCGCAATGTGCCGTTAGGCCACGTAGGCGTGCCGCCCACTGTCGGTGTGACTCCCCTGGTAGTTGCGCCGCGGTGTAAAATCCTTGACGTTCAGCAAAACCGCAACGTTTTGGGGTAAAATGGTCTTCCAGCAATTTAAGTACGTCTATATACTTCAAATTTTGAAGCTCATTCGGCAAAGCTAAATCTGAGGCGAGTTTGTATGTCCCGTCTGTGAGTGCGCTTAGCAAAATAGCTCGTCTTCTACTGCCACTTGCATCACTTGTATCATTTATTTCGTTCGCGATGAACCACTGGCTTAATCTTCCACGATAAGTGATCCAATTATGCTCGTTGTGGTCAAAAATAGGCAATATTCCGTAAACGGACATTTTTATTTTATTTTTTATTTTTAATGAGGGTACATCCGCCTCGTCGCCAACTATTGTGTATGCAGGGCGAGTGAAACGACCGGTAGCTAAGATCACACTGGTTTATTGTTCATGTGACGTTACACAGGAATGCGGGGGGCAGGGAAGCTACCTACGTACCTACATACATGACAATTGTAATATATTTTTTAGAGATACGTTCTGAAATATACGAATTCAATATTATGGAAGTTTTTGTGTATTTGTATATGTATATAACTAATTTCTATATGAATTATAGTAAAAAAGAGAGTAAGCGCTGGTGGTCCAACTATTAACAAGCATGCTTATCTCAAAAACTCCTAAAGTTACAATATCTCAATTTAGCTTCAAATAATTAAAGTCAATGAATTTTTAGTTTGTTAAAATTGAATAGACGCAGAAACTACTAAACCAATGTTAACGACGACCCAGTTGGCACAATGGTCACCATGCCGGACTGCCAAACACAGGGTTGCGGGTTCGATTCCCGCCTCAGACAAGTATTTATGCTTAGATATTTGTCTGTGGTATGGTTGTTTCTATGTATTATAAGTATATATTTACAAAAGAAAAGTATGTATAAGTAGTATATCCGTTGTCTAGCACCCATAACACAAGTCTAGTTACTTAGCTTGGGGCTAGATGGCGATGTGTGGAATGTCCTGCAATATTTATTTTATTATTTATTAATGTTTATGAAGTATGAAGAAAATATTAAATCCTTAGGAGTAATTTAGGCTATTATTTAACTGACTTTAAAAATAGACAAAGGTTCTCAATTCAGTTGTATTTTTTATGGATTTTCGCGCAAATCTTCTTTGTTATTCGGATATTTCCACAGGATCAATAAAATAAAATGATTCAGACTTAACTCAAACAATAATCCCGTACACAGTCATTCGTCAAGCGGCTTGATTACAGTAATTATTGTTTTGAGTATTCTCGCCTTCGCATTCGGTTTTTGAAACAAAATATTATGAGTATATGTAACTTAGAATATCCCGTTTTTATTCCTGGGTAACAAACCCAAAATATTCCGTTTTTTAATAATATTGTACCATTGTTAATAGATCATAACTCGCGTCAACTTTGCGCTTAAAATGGTCACCAAATATTGAATATAAATAATATAGTGTGACACTCAGAGGCAAAAGCAGCTTAAACAGCTTTTCCAAGGACAACGTTTAATTCATGAAATGTAGGGTCCTTCATAATAAATTACAAAAATATGTTATTTCAGCTAATATACCAATTTAAAAATGTAAATGAATTATACCAATAACCAATTAATAAATAAATAAAATAAATAAATAAATATTGCAGGACATTTCACACATCGCCATCTAGCCCCAAGCTAAGTAACTAGACTTGTGTTATGGGTGCTAGACAACAGATATACAACTTATATACTTTTCTTTTATAAATATATACTTATAATACATAGAAACAACCAGACCACAGACAAATATCTAAGCATAAATACTTGCCTGAGGCGGGAATCGAGCCCGCAACCCTGTGTTTGGCAGTCCGGCATAGTGACCATTGTGCCAACTGAGTCGTCAACAAATGACAACATCATACAGGCATTCCGCCGTTTCACTTATCAAAAGTTGATAAGTAGACAACCTGGCAGCATAGTATGAAATAGGTTCATCTTCTGGAACAATTAAGTTCATGTTGCAAGTTGCTTTTGTTGGAATTCGATTGTAAATCTTCATACCGGCTTGGTCAGGTTTAGCTACATCTTCAACTTCGTTCGATTTTAGAAATAGGTGAGTGTTACAATAAATAGGTAAAATATCTACTATTTAACTGTCCGAGTGTTAAGATCTATTGCTTTATTGTTCTACGAATGTTAGAATCTGTCATGAGTTTTTGCTTTAGAATTTCCAAAGGCATCTTATCAATTAATAAGTCAATTACTTGTTATTATTTCAAGGCGTTATTTTTTAAAGATATGGAAAAGATTTGATTTTGATTGTTACGTTAAAAGTTATCTTCAAGTTATCTTCTATGACACTCGCCCGACATAGTTAGACCTGAAGATGAATCCCACTATAATAATATCCTATTCCTGTAATGTGTTAAAGTGTGTGTGTCAGTATGTGTGTATGTTTGTTACTCCTTTATGCAAAACCTATTGAGCGATTGCAATGAAAACAATTTGCGAAATTGCTTTAGACGTTCACCCGCGATGCGATGACAAAGGAAAATAGGAATATAATATGTATTCAGTCGTGCAATCGACTAAATTTTGGTAATTTCCACTATCTGAAAAACGAAGGAACATCCAAAAACTGAAAAAATAAAAATGAACATTATGAATAACAAATAAAAACTACTGAACAACTTGAACATCGAAAAAAATCGAATAGGCTGTAAAAATAGAATGTCTTATCTTATGTCAAATCGCCACAATTCTGACGGATGTAGCTAAACCAACCTTTTGAATATTAGCAAGGAGCACCTCTTTCCTCATATCCGTTACCAATTATGACGAATGCACAATGTTACAACCGCATTTGGTTGATTTAAATGACTCCTTACTTAATTTTTAAGACGCTTCAAAGTGATGCATGATTTCTATAGACTTTGAATTTGACCTTACTTTTCTTACCAATTTTAAAGACGTTTATACAATGTCAAAATGGAAACGTAGTTAATCAATAATGAAGGATTATTTGTATTAAGATAAAAGAGTAGGTAATTTGACTACCATTTTTGCCTTGATAATTAGCTGATAAATTAATTATTGTTTTTATTATCAAGTGCCAATAGGAGAATGTCCGCCATTTTTGTTTATTTTGTAGGTATGTTTAGAATATTTTTAATTAATAAGACTTATTCATTACAACTATTCTTTCAAACAAGAAAAATGTATTGTATCCTGTAACAAAAATGTACGCCGAAAATAAAAATTCTGCATACGTTTATGTATAGCTAATTATTAACGTTTGACGTTATTTATGTCATTTTTATGTGATTATGATTTTATTCTGTTTTTTTATTTTATTTTTATGTCTGTTTGTGGATATAGTTAGTTGTTTGAATTAAGTTTTTAATAGTACCTATACAGAATTGTAGTAGAATCATGTGGTGGAACTATATAATGTCAACTGTCGATATTATGAAACAAACTCCCTTTTTGAAAAGTTGCTTGAATTAAGTTTTTTATTATAGTACTTATGCAGAATTGTAGTATCAAGAACCATTTGGTAAAACTATCTATCTGTCAACTGTCAATAATATGAAACAAACTAATTTTTTGAAAACGATAGGCTTTATGTTTTAGCGACTTTCGCTCATTGGAGCACCTGCCTGCAACGTAAACGGTGTCAGGTTTGGCCCTGAAACGAATATTTAGGAAGAGATATCCTCAGTGAATACGATACAAAGAAAAGTTGAATCAGTACTTTAGCCAGACAATGTTTTTGGATTGGTCGTTATATATATTTTAAAATATTGAGCACAAAACAGCACATTTAACTGACTTTAAAATACTTACTGTGAATTCGGGTTCTGTGGCAGCTTTAAATAAATCTATCCTACTAATATTATAAATATATAAGATTGTGTGTGTGCGTGAGTATGTACGTTTGTTACTCCTTCAGCTGGAGACCTGGATACTTACACATAAGCTACTTTTTATCTCGATATTCTCACGGGATCGGGACTTATGCGGGTAGAACCGCGGGGCGCAGCTAGCCATTAATAAAACTAATTTAATTGAGTTTATTACATTTCTTATTTTTGGGCGAAACTTATTGCATTATTGCATAACATAGTTCAATTCTTGTAACATTTTCATACAATTGTCAGAATAATTAAATTCTATTATATTTTTTCAGTTGAATCAATTTGGATTTTCCACAAATTGTTTGTTTCCATTAAGTATGTAGGTATTTACAAATAAAAATGATTACGTTTGCCAATTAATGCCAAAGGTATGAAGAAAAATTAGATATATCTTTGCTAAGTAGGTATTTGATTCGTTTATATCCTAGCAATGTATCATAGATAATTATTATTGGCAAATAGCAAAGGCATTGGCAAAATCTTATATGAAATTCCAGGGTCATGGCCTAGCTATTTGTTTTGAACGTCATTGATATGATAGTGATATATCCCAACCGAATTTCTCGGTAATTGTTATCAAAAAGGTATATTTCTGATATGAAAATTTATACGTAAAAATCTTTATGATTTTTGTTACTATGACATTTTTTTTGTTATACTTGAAGGGCTGTTTGCCACAACTAAAACTTCTTTAATTTGGTCCATTTTGCGTGGAGATGGAGTAGACTTACACAGCTTCAATACGCTCATCTTAGTCGACCATGTCCAGAGGAAATAACTTATTAATATTTTTGGAACCAACTTAGTCTCGGGTTCCATCACGATGTTTTCCTTCACGATGAATTCGACCCTTCAGAATGAAAGTCAAGGTACCCACGACTAAGCTAACACCACTTCATTTTTTTGTTACCGTAATTAAGGCCCTCTTCCTGTACCGTGTGTAGGTATTTTAACATTACCTCAGCCTCCGCGCACAAAGACGTAGCGTGAAAGTGAGCCGCGCGCAACGACTCGCGTACGCGATCAAGCTACGCCACAGTGTAGGTGTAAACAGTGGGCACGCCACAGTGTAGGTAGGTGTCAACAGTAGGTTTTCGTTATCTAATTGGGCCCGATACGTAAAATAATAAAACTAATGTGTAGCTGTAATAATGTACCTAATATTTTTATTGGAACGAAGTTCCCTATCGCGGGTTGACGCGGGGACCTAGCCGAGAAAAAAATGTTACGCATTACAAAACCGTGAAACAAAAAACCGAAAAGAAACTAATCTTCTACATATTACAAATATACACACACATAGATTAAAAGAAAAATAAAAAAATGGTTGTCTGCAAAGTCGGTTTACGGCATTCATTTAGGATAACACTACGTATAGACAAGTTACGTTCCATTTTATAACGGCGGGAGCCTGCGCGGGTGGGAGCGCGCCATGACCAAGCCATCCGCTACTTCAGAAATGACACTACCTTTTATACCTACAAAATTTCATTAGAGTTAAACACGTAGATGTAGAGGCTTTTTACAATAACAAGTTTATGAACAAGGTATTATAATATACTTATTTATTATAAATACGAAAGTTTGTGTGTGTGTGTGTGTCTAGTGTGTTTGTTTGTTACTTCTTTACGTACAAAATTAAACCGATTGTGATGTTTGGCATTGGGGCTAGCTAGTTTAAGGGGTAAAAGTAATTAAACACTGAGTTAAGACTTACCTATTATTTAAGGGTTTTTAGGGTTCTGTAATACCTATAATACCTACTACCTAATATACTGCAAAATAAAGGAACTTTTTTTTACAAATTATAAATATATGTGTACGGAACCCTCGCTCCGTGCGCGAGTTCGCAAAAAAAGCGGTCAAGTGCGAACTTGACCGGTTTTTTGCTTGCCACACGTCTATCAGTTATCTAAGGCAAATTCAGTTATATTAAATACTTATCTTTTAATTTGACTTTTATTCATATTTTCTACGGTTGTCGTATGGTGATATTTGTTTGTAATGTTAAATATAATTTAGGTAGTACATAACGTTGTGTTTTTTTAAGTTTTTTAAGTTTGCTTCCGCTGTAAGTAATTTTTTGTAACGTTTCCATATATTTTTATTCAAAATGAGAAGGCCCTTATCCTCTACGAACTAGCAACCGACTATGTCGTCTAGTCTTATTTCAGCTCAGATGGACGGAATGAGGCAATGTACGGCGCTGACCTCTCTTGTAATTTATCTCAATGGTTTACGGACGATAATTTTACGTGATAACATCATAAAAAAACGATAAAAAAATTGAGTTTTTTTCCTAATTTTTTTCTATTAAAATATTTTTTTCATTTATAGTTTGCTTAGACTGACTGGAGCACTCGCTCACTCAATCGCGTCTAGTCACCATAACACAAGCCTAGCTGCTTAGACTGGAGCAACAATACAATATACAAACTTGTTACTAACCTTACCTCTTTATAATATTAGTATCGATGATATGCGCTCACTCAATCGGGTCTAGTCACCATAACACAAGCCTAGCTGCTTAGACTGGAGCAACAATACAATATACAAACTTGTTCCTAACCTTACCTATTTATAATATTAGTATAGATTATTTGCGCTCACTCAATCACGTCTAGTCACCATAACACAAGCCTAGCTGCTTAGACTGGAGCAACAATACAATGTACAAACTTGTTACTAACCTTACCTCTTTATAATATTAGTATAGATTATTTGCGCTCCCTCAATCGGGTCTAGTCACCATAACACAAGCCTAGCTGCTTAGACTGGAGCAACAATACAATATACAAACTTGTTCCTAACCTTACCTCTTTATAATATTAGTATGATTATTTGCGCTCACTCAATCACGTCTAGTCACCATAACACAAGCCTAGCTGCTTAGACTAGAGCAACAATACAATGTACAAACTTGTTACTAACCTTACCTCTTTATAATATTAGTATAGATTATTTGCGCTCACTCAATCGCGTCTAGTCACCATAACACAAGCCTAGCTGCTTAGACTGGAGCAACAATACAATATACAAACTTGTTACTAACCTTACCTCTTTATAATATTAGTATCGATGATATGCGCTCACTCAATCGGGTCTAGTCACCATAACACAAGCCTAGCTGCTTAGACTGGAGCAACAATACAATATACAAACTTGTTCCTAACCTTACCTATTTATAATATTAGTATAGATTATTTGCGCTCACTCAATCACGTCTAGTCACCATAACACAAGCCTAGCTGCTTAGACTGGAGCAACAATACAATGTACAAACTTGTTACTAACCTTACCTCTTTATAATATTAGTATCGATGATATGCGCTCACTCAATCACGTCTAGTCACCATAACACAAGCCTAGCTGCTTAGACTGGAGCAACAATACAATGTACAAACTTGTTACTAACCTTACCTCTTTATAATATTAGTATAGATTATTTGCGCTCACTCAATCGCGTCTAGTCACCATAACACAAGCCTAGCTGCTTAGACTGGAGCAACAATACAATATACAAACTTGTTACTAACCTTACCTCTTTATAATATTAGTATCGATGATATGCGCTCACTCAATCGGGTCTAGTCACCATAACACAAGCCTAGCTGCTTAGACTGGAGCAACAATACAATATACAAACTTGTTCCTAACCTTACCTATTTATAATATTAGTATATATTATTTGCGCTCAGTCAATCGCGTCTAGTCACCATAACACAAGCCTAGCTGCTTAGACTGGAGCAACAATACAATATACAAACTTGTCACTAACCTTACCTCTTTATAATATTAGTATAGATTATTTGCGCTCACTCAATCGCGTCTAGTCACCATAACACAAGCCTAGCTGCTTAGACTGGAGCAATAATACAATATACAAACTTGTTACTAACCTTACCTCTTTATAATATTAGTATAGATTATTTGCGCTCACTCAATCGCGTCTAGTCACCATAACACAAGCCTAGCTGCTTAGACTGGAGCAACAATACAATATACAAACTTGTTACTAACCTTACCTCTTTATAATATTAGTATCGATGATATGCGCTCACTCAATCGGGTCTAGTCACCATAACACAAGCCTAGCTGCTTAGACTGGAGCAACAATACAATATACAAACTTGTTCCTAACCTTACCTATTTATAATATTAGTATAGATTATTTGCGCTCACTCAATCACGTCTAGTCACCATAACACAAGCCTAGCTGCTTAGACTGGAGCAACAATACAATGTACAAACTTGTTACTAACCTTACCTCTTTATAATATTAGTATCGATGATATGCGCTCACTCAATCGGGTCTAGTCACCATAACACAAGCCTAGCTGCTTAGACTGGAGCAACAATACAATATACAAACTTGTTCCTAACCTTACCTCTTTATAATATTAGTATGATTATTTGCGCTCACTCAATCACGTCTAGTCACCATAACACAAGCCTAGCTGCTTAGACTAGAGCAACAATACAATGTACAAACTTGTTACTAACCTTACCTCTTTATAATATTAGTATAGATTATTTGCGCTCACTCAATCGCGTCTAGTCACCATAACACAAGCCTAGCTGCTTAGACTGGAGCAACAATACAATATACAAACTTGTTCCTAACCTTACCTATTTATAATATTAGTATAGATTATTTGCGCTCACTCAATCACGTCTAGTCACCATAACACAAGCCTAGCTGCTTAGACTGGAGCAACAATACAATATACAAACTTGTTACTAACCTTACCTCTTTATAATATTAGTATCGATGATATGCGCTCACTCAATCGGGTCTAGTCACCATAACACAAGCCTAGCTGCTTAGACTGGAGCAACAATACAATATACAAACTTGTTCCTAACCTTACCTATTTATAATATTAGTATAGATTATTTGCGCTCACTCAATCACGTCTAGTCACCATAACTCAAGCCTAGCTGCTTAGACTGGAGCAACAATACAATATACAAACTTGTTACTAACCTTACCTCTTTATAATATTAGTACCCATAGATTATTTGCGCTCATTCAATCGCGTCTAGTCACCATTATACAAGCCTAGCTGCTTAGACTGGAGCAACAATACAATGTACAAACTTGTTACTAACCTTACCTCTTTATAATATTAGTATATATTATTTGCGGGCAAGTACGTTTGTAAATTATTATTTGCGGAAAAAAGTTTGTCATCCCTGCAAAAGCAAGGTTTCGCGTGGGGTTCGCTCGAACGCAGCGTGCCGGCAAAAGTGGCATAGGTCTTACCTCGACGAGGCCCTGAGGCCGACTGCGAGGAACTGACGCGTGCTAACTATTATATTTGATCGATTTGCAAAACATTTTGTACATTTTAGCATTATTATCCAAAAATATAGTTCCTAGAGGTCAAAACCTATCATTTGATTCAATTTTTAGAAACATACGTTAACTATTTTTGAATAAAAACCGATAAACGATCTAAAAATTCTCTGTTTTCTAACATTTTTTTTATCGAACAAAGTTGTTCATATCATGTTTTCAACCCAAATAAACAAAAATATGGTTTTTAAACTACAATATCTACTTATATCAAAATAACAAAAAAAGAGTATTTGATTACTTAAAGTTGCTTAACACAAAGGTCGATTTGCGAACACATGGTCTTAAAATTTATGTGACATTTAATTCAAATTATTTCTGTCTATATATTCTATCATTCGAAATTTTTAAATTTTAAGTAGTTAGGTATTTGTGCAACTTTGACTTCCTAGCCTTTTGTACTTAAATATTATAATTTTCTTTGTTTTGTGTGTTCTGCAAATAAAGCGTTTATTTATCTATTTATTTTCATCATTTTTATTTACTATTAGAGACAGACCTCGAAAACCTAGCCTAGAACCGAACCGCTAGAAAGGATAAAGGTCCTTGCTTAGCAGAAGAATGTTAATACCTAATATGAACTGACAAAAAAAACGAGCTTCTAAGAAAACTACTCGTAATTTTATAAGTTATGTTAGACGTTTGATTGAATCCTACTAATATTATAAATGTGAAAGTTTGTGTGTGTGTGTGTTTGTTACTCCTTCACGCTAAAACTACTGAACCAATTGCAGTGAAATTCGGTATGTAGATAGCTAGAGGCCTGGATTAACATATAGGCTAATTTTTATTCCGATATTTCCACGGGTTCGGGACTTACGTGGGTGAAACCACGGGGCGCAGCTAGTTGTATCATAAAACTATTGACACATTACTGCAATCATAAATAGTTTTGTCATATATTTTTATTATCTACAAAAATGTTAACTGCCTCAACTTTTACTACTTAATTACCTACTATTTTAGTACTTACTAGAGCGGTGTTGGCTTAGTGGTAAATACCTCGACTTTCACTCTGAAGGTCGTGGGTTCGAATCCCGGCCGACCGTGCACCAATGTATTTTTCTTAAGAAAAAAATATGTGCGCTAATTGACATTGCTCTTACGGTGAAGGAAAATATCGTGATGAAACCCGCGGCTTAGTTGGCTCCAGAAGTGTTGACAAGTTCTCTCCTCTGGAAGTAGTCGACTAGGCTGAGAGGGTAGTAGGTGCTGGGCAAGCCTACTCCATCCTCACGCAAAAAATACCCAATTAAAAAGGGTCTAATTACGGAAAACAAGTACAAGTAGTACTTACTACATCTCGGACATTCACAATCAATATTGTTATTACCTATTATGACAATTAAGATTAACTAAATGACAATTATTTAGGTAAATTAAATTGTTTTATACTTATTAGGTCTTTAAACAAAACATATGTTAAATAAAATGTCCCCATGCTGGTGGGATCCAAAATCTTTGACCAACTAAAAATGTAGGTGATACGTTATTATGTCCAAAATTTTCCCGTTTTTCAACGGTTCCCTCCAACTATCGAGTAAAATATTCCTTATTATTTAAATAAATAAATATACACCATTTTCCCGAGTTAAACTGAATATTTGATGAAAACTATCGTTTAAAAATGTGTTAAAAAAATGCCATCCCTCACTTTCCGCAACCGTTCCGTCGTTGAATGTATTGGTTATTTCGAAGGGTTATTCCAAAAAGGTGTGACAAAATAAATAAATAAATTTTATGTACCAAGAAACCTTACAGTAATTATTACATCAAAGATCCGCCGCACTAGGCAAAACCTGTCCCGTGGGGAAAAACAACCCTGATTTTTTAAAATGTAATAACTTTTTAAATAAAGTTCTTTCGAATCCCACACTGTGAAGGCCAAAAACCGCCAGTTTTTTTTTATTTTATGAATATTTATCTCTGCCTTAAAAGTCATCATAGATAGGCAATTGTGTAAATAGTTTGATTTTTAAGAAAATTTGCAACTTAATAAATGAAAGGAAGGATTATGGAAACGAGAGGACATTTAAAAATAATTATAAATGGAGGATAATGGAGGTAAATGAAATACGAATGAACCCGCTAAGCTCAGCTAGTCTTTTTTCTATAATATAAAAATGAATCGCTGAATGTGTTGCGAGGCTCAAATCTCGAGAACAACTGAACCGATTACGCAAATTCTTTTTTTGTTGTGTTTGTTATTATCACGAGAATTTTTTTTGGGAAATTGCGTATTAAATTATTACGCGAGTGAAACCGCGGGGCGCAGCTAGTTTGACGACCAAGTTGGCACAATGGTTACCTCGCCGGACTGCCAAACACAGGGTTGCGGGTTCGATTCCCGCCTCAGACAAGTATTTATGCTTAGATATTTGTCTGTGGTCTGGTTGTTTCTATGTATTATAAGTATATATTTACAAAAGAAAAGTATTTATGTAGTATATCCGTTGTCTAGCACCCATAACACAAGTCTAGTTACTTAGCTTGGGGCTAGATGGCGATGTGTGGAATGTCCTGTAATATTTATTTAATTATTTATTTATAGTTAAAAATATAATTTTCTTTCAACTACACTATGTTACAATAATACCTAACAGAAATATACCTAATGATAACAGATTCTAAGAAATTCGGGTTATAATTTATCGTATCAGTAATCTAATTTAATATTACTGAATACACGTGGATATCACTAATTACCCTCATCGTTGAACTATAGATACCTATTTCAAAGAGGCAATAAGGAACTACTAAATTAACTGTGTATTTTGTAACAAAACCTTATACTTAATAATAACAAATAAATATTTCAGGACATTCCACACATCGCTATCTAGCCCCAAGCTAAGTTACTATTACTTGTGTTATGGGTGCTAGAAACGGATATACTACGTATATACCTATACTTTTGTAAATATATACTTATAATAAATAGAAACAAACAGACCACAGACAAATATCTGAGCATAAATACTTGCCTGAGGCTGGAATCGAACCCGTAACCCTGTGTTCACGCCTTGAGTCATATGACCATGAGGTTGCCGTGGAGGCTCCCGTCTCATGTATGAGACACGTGTAATTCCAACACACATTATGTATACTGTATGTATGTCTTTATCATATTATGTTATATAAGTCTGTAATGTATAATTATATGTTATGTATATAATATGTATGGTCTTTGTTTGTGCTGTGTATGTGTGTATAATATGTAGGTTTAGTATAGTACAAAAGTGTTACATTTATATATATTCATTTAATTGTCTAATAATAGTGTAGGTAAGGAAGAGTGGAAACTCCTGGCACAGGCATCTCGATTGCTTACAAGGAGTATCCAATAATTGTCTTAATTCTAAGTGTTTCGTTTGTGAAATATTTTTTTTTATTTTTTTTATTTTTTGTGTTTAGCAGTCCGGCATGGTGACCATTGTTCTAACTGGGTCGTCGTCTAATCCCTCTAAGATAATACAAGTAGATACCCTTAAGAAATTCCAAAGAAAAAAACAAAATTTGCATGAACTACAATGCCACAGACAGACACACACACATCGACACGTCAAACTTATAACACCCCGTCGTTTTTGAGTCGGGGGTTAAAAATAGAACTACTATTTTTAAACCCCGACTTTTTTTAACCCCCGATTTTAAAGTTTAGGAAAATCTTAGAAATTTCCTGTATTTTTCGTAATTTCGGCACTAAAAATATAAGGAATATCCAAGATGTGGCAACACTATTTTTGACCCTTTTGACCATTGAATCTTTTTTGTAAAATCCGTGTACCTGAGAGATATTACTAGGTTTTTGTCAGAATTCAAGCTTGTTAATTGGTTATAAGAGAATCACAAAAAAATATGTCTTTTAAAAATATTTTTACGCAAATTACATGATCAAGTTATTACCTTTGAGTTTTGATGGTCGTTGCATGTTTAGGATTTACTCGTATATAAAAATAAACGAAACCTTGTTTTTTTTAAAAGGCGTATTTAATTCCCATTATGTCCTATATTTCTTACTAGTGACTCGCCCCGGCTTCGCACGGCTATATTATGCATGTACTATACATATAAACCTTTCTCTTGAATCAATCTATCTATCAAAAAAACAGCATCAATATTCGTTGCGTAGTTTTAAAGATATATGCATACATAGGGACAGACAGCGGGAAGCGACTTTGTTTTTACCCGACTACGGCGAAGCCAAAAGGGAGGGGTATGTTTTATACTATGTAATGATAGGTAATTGAGTATCACAAATGATCTGGGTCGCACACCTATGATTAAAATCTATATTAAACTAATTAGAATTAGGTACCTAAATAAAAAAACATTCTTGAAACGAAAATTCAAGATTTTCTTGCAAAGATATTCTTTAAGAAGGATGTTTTTTTCAAGCAACACCTATCGTTAAATCTAATTCGTCACGGCGGCGCGTCGTCAATAGGCAGCTTTGATTGAAGTAGGTAGATCTGATATATCAAAGGCTTGCTACCAATAGATTTTAATCAAAAGATTCCTAGATAATTAAAATATTTTTATTAAATGATTTATACCTGCTTACAACTTTTATAGGTAAGTATTACTTTTGATGACGAATTGAAGGCGCTATTTATACAGGATGAAATATTTTAATTACAATTATAATTCTGCTATACGTCCTGTATCACGGGACTACGGAGCCCCGGACCTTTGGAAGGCGTGCGTGGCGCCAAAGCCAACACGTAGAGGCCTTTTACCAAGTAGGTATAATAGCAAACAATGGAGTGGATTCTAAACCGGCGATTATTCCTGTCTACACTTTAAAGTGCAACCATGGACAACCTCCGGTTTGAATAAAACCATTGATAATCTACAGGACAAAACTACTAAAGCTATTGTGATGGGATGGTAGTGGACTAGATACTGGGGAACTATGGATACTATGGCACCTGCCGTAATAATGTTCAAACAACACGTGAAAATGGCAGGCGGAGACTCGCCAACTCTCAGACTGGGCCACACTAATTAGCTGAGTAAATTACAGCAAGGGGGCAACAGGAATTTGATTGACTGAAGATTTGAGAGGCCTCACTAGATTTTAAGTCACCGCTGGTAGTCCAAGCGAGCGGGCTAACTCATCACTGACGTTCAGTATCCATCCTTCGAGCATTTCTGCTATTGCGACTCCACTCTGGACAGCCGGTGAAAGCAAGCCAGAGGCGGGGGACCGTTTCCTCGTCAGGTTTTACTCCGACCAACCGACTAAGGCAAACCGGAGGTGAGGAACGGTGACTTCCCCCTGGAGAACTCGGGACCGCGGGGTCGTTACTCCCCGTTACCTCGCCTCAAGGTGCCCTGTGAGCTAATTACAATTATTATTAGATAGGTCAACTTCATGGAACCATTACGTTTTACATAAACTGACTCAACGACCCGAAGTGAATCTTGGCCTCTGAAACTAAGAGATGCCATTGCATCCTATTTTGTGCCACTTGCTGCCAGTCGGCTGCCTGAAGAGTTTGCATTTCTTGTTGGACTTGTTTAATCCAGCGATATCTAGGTCTTCCAACTCCCCTGAGGTCCTCTCAGATCCTCCTCCGTTCTCTAGATGTGACCAAGCCAGCGAAGTCGGGCCAATTTACTGACGCCGATGATATTAGGCATCGTAGGCCACCAAAAAAACCCGTTGGATGGCTACGCTCAGTTCTTGGTCACATATTTGCTGAAATTGATTATAATTTTTCATACAAAAGAGCATAAAATATCACCCTTGATCAGCCCCCTTACTCAATATATCATAACACCCCGTCGTTTTGCGTCGGGGATTAAAAACGAACTACTGCAACTAAGCCTTATTGAACCATACAAACTGGTAGTCATCAGTTGAAGGGTGGTATTCGGGTGGTGCGATTTTAGTTTGAGTGATTAAAAAAAATCACGTCGTCCGAAGACGTCTTCCGATTAATCGAGCCATGCGGTCGAAAGCCTCAGACGATCAAAGATTTCAAATTAGAAAATAATAGTTTATTAAAGTGATTTGTTGACTTACTAATAATTCTATAGAAAGGTAGAATCGTTGCAACTTACTATAATCCCCAAAATAACTCTTAAAAATTCATGATTATTCAGAGTTAGTGGCACCCCGTGATTTCACCTGCGTAAGTTTCGATTCCTTGGGAATAACAAAATAAAAAGTAGTCTATGTTACTCCCAATAAATCAATATCCTCATTATAAGTTTCATCAAAATCGGTATAGTGGTTTCGGAGCCTATTCGTTACAAACAAAATAATATTAATTATCTAATTTTAGAATTAAATTAAAACTAAAAATAGAGGATATTATAATTTACGGAAAGAATAATATAAAAACATAATAATTATTGAAATTAAAATATTTGATTAAATATTAAATTATTTTTAAATGGTCTACAAGTTAATTTTTCATAACTTCAGAATATGTTTTTTTGAAAAACCTTCTGTATTCATGGCGAGGTCACCAATTGATATATCTCTGTTATTTAACGCCAGTTAAACAAAATGTTATCGAAGTACCAATTTAGCGATTCTTAGAAAACTATCTTATCCACTATATCTCTATCTACATACATTAACAAAAGTTGTCCTGATTTCTGTCTGTTTATTTATCGTTTACCTATCAATAAATTTAGAACATTTTTACCCGACTACGGGGAGGGATATTTCAATCCTGTGATACTTAACTAGATCTTCCCCAAACAAGAGCCAGCGTTTTATAATTAATTATAAAACTACGCTTAATTTTATAAACTCAGTCATATACGATTTTTTTAACAAAAAAAATAATTATTTATTTTGAACGCCATTTTTAATTTTTATTTAAATTAAAAATTAATTTTTATTTAAATTAAAAATGGCGTTCAATAATTATTTATTTTGAACGCGATTTTTTATTTTTATTTTAGTTGCGCGGCCAACTTTCTAGCCTATGACAAGAAGACATTTAATCTTCAGGTTTTTCTGATAAGTGGCAAATAAAAATAATATCATCTGAAATATTATTAACGTTAAATAACAGGAAAACCTGATAACATATGAGATTTTGTTTATTCATAGTTATAATTTTCCCGGATCTTAATTTGTGTATTTTTTTCTCCTACCTCGAGGAGGTCAGAGTCTTCTCGCTACCATGCCTATTTGAACAGTCGAAACTTGTGAGAATTGAATATAGGTATCAATGAAAATAATTAGTATTTCATTCGACACATCGCTATCTAGCCCCAAGCTAAATGACTAGACTTGTGTTATGGGTGCTAGACAACGGAAATACTACTTATATACTTTTCTTTTGTAAATATATACTTATAATACATAGAGACAACCAGACAACAGACAAATATCTAAGCATAAATACTTTTCTGAGGTGGGAATCGAACCCACAACCCTGTGTTTGGCAGTCCGGCATGGTGACCATTGTGCCAACTGGTCGTCGACATAAAGTACATATGACTATGAATCAAATCGTGTAAATTTAAAAAGTTTATATAGCATTTGTTTTTTGTAATAATGTCCATTAATTGCCATGGAAAACGCTCTCGAGGCCGATCCTCAACCAGATAGACGGATTAAGGACTCATCAGCCATCAAATTCCATAACACTGTAATAGATGCGATGAATAGAAGCCGTTGGAAACAGATCATCTGGTCCAAATGCAGACTATCCAATGACCACGATCGTCAGTCATGAGGGGCCGACTACAGATATAGAGAGAAAATTGCCGTAAGTTTGGGTGGCCACGTAAAATATAAAAAGATGGAAGCCAATACTATTTCATTATTATGCCATTCTACATAATTCTGGTACTACTTCTTCTCTCGATGTTTTAGCTGAGGTACAGTCGGCTGCATAATTGCAGCCCTCGGTAGAGTTCGAAAATTACTATAATTGGAATGTTTGCATTCTAATAATTTTTGTTTGATTAATTTATGAGTCAAAAGACTTTAAATTCACCTAAAGCTGGTACCTAGAATCTTGCTTGTGTTGAAATCATTTTTATAACAGCCGTTTTGGAGCTCTATGGTGGGTCTGCAATTATGCAGCTGACCGTACATCATCAACTCGCGATGTAACTGAGAAGAAATGTGGAGATAATTATACAAAACACAATTCCGATCCGTTTTATACTAAAAAAGTACTCTGAGAATTCCAAATATAAGTAACCAACTAAAAAAATAAATAGTTCAAAATATTATATTTACCAATACACAAATAAATATTTACATTGGTAACGAAGAAAGGTACATTACTAGTTTAGGTAAACAGAACCCATAAAACATGACCTACATTAAATGTTATTGCTTTCTTTATACTTATCTGCTAGTAAAAAAATCGGCTTTATCCCAGTAGCTCGGAAACCGGACTGTTGCAACTTTTGATTTTAGATTAGTTCGGGGAAAGAACCGATTTTTTGAGATTAGGTGTAAGTTAATGATCGATGAAAATGAATTGCTAACATTTTAACTACAGATTATCAAATAAAATTTACCCTGTGAACGTGGTCCGGCTGCTCGGTCCAACCGATCGGACGACGTGAACTTTTTTTTTTTACTTTTGGTTCGATTTAGGAATCGGACTATGAGGTTTATCGTTATTTAAGAACACATTGTACGACCGATCGGACGACGTAAACTTTTTTTCTTTTGTTTCGATTTAGGAATTGGACTATGAGGTTTATCGTTATTTAGGAACACATTGTCCGACCAATCGGACGACGTGAACTTTTTTTTACTTTTTTTTACTTTTGAATGTGGACCAAGTGGAAGACCTTTACAAACCGCTGGGTGAAAAAGATTGGTGGTCGCGATCTTCAGTCATGAAGTATCGACCAGAGAGAGAGTATATATATACGGGCTTTTTTCATTGGGTCCTTTTTGCGTGAGGATGGAGTAGGCTTGCCCAGCACCTACTACCCTCTCAGCTTAGTCGACCGTGTCCAGAGGAGAGAACATGTCAATACTTCTGAAGCCTACTAAGCCGCGGGTTTCATCACGATGTTTTCCTTCACTTTAATTTATATTATTTAGGTCAAATTTTATTTTGTTGTTTTATTTAATACCAATCTATAACATAATGTATTATTATAAGTTTTATTGCAGGACATTTCACACTTCGCTATCTAGCCTCAAGCTAAGTAACTAGACTGGCGTTATGGGTGCTAGACAACGGATATACCACTTATAAGTATACTTTTCTTTTGTAAAGATATACCTAAAATACATAGAAACAACCAGACCACAGACAAATATCCAAGCACAAATACTTGTCTTGAGACGGGAATCGAACCCGCAACCCTGTGTTTGGCAATCCGGCATGCTGATCATTATGCTAACTGGGTTGTCCAATCTGTTTTTATAAGTTTCTATTTGGTTTTAAATAAAGAAAAATATCTAGGTATATTACTAATGCTTTCTTTACGCAGTTTTGTATTTATTTGTTAATTTTCAAAAACTTTTTTTTTCGTTTAAACCACTTATTAAAATAAAACTTTTAAAACATTCAGCAGGTACTTAACTTAGCTCTGCAAAACCACTAAGATTCATAATTTATGCTAAAAGGTACTAAGATTTTATAGAGCACAATATTTTTATTGTGATTAGAACGAAGCCGCGGACAATAATTAATGAGAATTACTGAGATAAGTGTCTAAGACGCTAAGTTTTTGAATACGAAAACTACTGCCTTCAAATAAACGCGTGTGTTGACGTCGATCACTCGCTGATGTACGAATCAACAGCGTATCGGACATGATTAAAAGATGTTTAGTATTTATTGTGTTAATACTTGGTGTCCACAGTGATGAGTGCGTCCGATATTACTTCATAGAAGACTTCGAGGACATATTCGTCAATAACGTCACACCGTGTAGTAATAACAATGGTGTTGTCCAATACCCTTTCTGGACTCGTCACTCCTACGATGAATCTACAGTCGAGCCGCCGTATGAGGAGAGCAAATGGTTCACTTCCCCTTCAACCACATTGAGCTGCATGGCATCGTTCAGTTTTACAATGTTACCGGACGGGTTAGTGGAAGTCCTCGCTTATATGGAGCCATTATCGGCGGGTGATCTTTTAACAGTTATAGTGCATCAAATAGTGAATAGTGGATTTCATCCTGTAATTGGATCGGCAGCTTTAATGAACGTGCAGCCGGGATGGCATACTGTGAGGATTCAAAATAATTTACTTGGAAACACTCCTTTTCAAGGATATGTAAGTGATTTTCTATTTATTTTTAACCATTCATTAATTTATTAATTCTTTACATCGATTGCCAGTACGAGCGGATTTATCTCACTCACTTAGCGACCATTTAAAAAAAATGACTTCAAGTCGTAAAATCCTAAGAAAACGCTTTCAAGACTACATTTCAAATCCTAACTTCATAACTACGATTTCAGTTTTTTTTAACACAAACAATTTGATATTCAGGACCTATATGGCGGTCATTTAGTAAATAATAATTTATGAATATTTTAATGATTAACACTATGAAATAATACATAGTATCATAGTTTTCGTTGTTATTCGTTGGTACTTCTGAGAAGTCATATCTAAACTTAGTGCATAAGACGCTGCAAAACAAGCTGATGCGAAAGTTAATAATTAACAAAAAAAATGGAAGTGAGTATTACAACTGATTTAAAAATCTGATTCGAAAAAAAATCTTAAACACATGCGTATACACACGGTCTTATTTATGATGAAGGAAAGCATTCTACACCTAACTCCTCTTTCTGAGAGAAGACCCTTGCTCTCTCGTTGGACTTATGGGCTTTCTTTATGTTTACTTTGATAAAAACAATATTCTATAAATGAAATTTGAAAAAAATTACAATTATTTAAATCAAGATTCATTGAAACCTAATTTAAATAGATACATAAGTACATATTATTATAAATAACATAAGAAAAACAAATATTAACAATCCAAATATTTTTTTCTAGGTAGGTATGTATGTTTGCCCAAAAGGCTAGTTGCATTGCAAACTCCGATCCATCTAACCACGGGCCAATTCCTTTAACCATTCTCTGGGGTTTCTATTAAAATAAAAATTGCAGATCATTCCACACATCGCCATCTAGCCCCAAGCTTTGTAACTAGAGTTGTGTTATGGGTACTAGACAACGGATATACTACTTAATATACTATTCTTTTGTAAATATATACTTAAAATACATTAAACAATCAGACCACAGACAAATATCTAAGCATAAATACTTGGGTGAGGCGGGAATCAAACGCGTAACCCTGTGTTTGACAGTCGAGCATGGTGACCATTATGCCAACTGGGTTGTCAATTCACAATTACGTTGAAAAACTTTGGACTTAAACTAACATTCTGTGCTTAAACTTTGAAATATTGACAAGGTTGAAAAGGCTTAAACAATTCATTTAGACACCGCTTTATTATCAAAATGATATTTCACGATTCCCAGAAACCAATCTTATCCTGATAATTATCTACTACTAACAACTTGTCTTTACTTTTATCTGTATGTTGATGTTCTTGGTAATTTTAAGGCTAAAGTGTCGCCTAATGAAATTCTTTTTGTAAGTTCAAAATACTAAATTAATTGAATTCAATTAGGATCTCTTACCTTTTAGATAATGTAGAAAATGCCTTAAGAGATTAAGGCAATTAAGTCCGCCATTGTTTTTTTATTTAGGGCATTAAGTATACATTAGTAAATAAATTAAATAAATAAAGTAGTATAATTATTTATTTTTTAATAAAGATTACCAAGTAGGCAATTGAAATGTATCCTAATTAACTTTATTTTGTCATTTGCTGGCTCTAACTAGACTTTAACACAAAACTTTTCAAACTCACACGATTTTAGTGTCCTTGCGACCATGACTATTGTAACATAGTTGAGAAATAAAAATAAAAAATACGCGATTAAGACAGGGGAAAATATTAACTAGACTTTTACACTGTCTTAAAATAAAAAATTGCAATTCACCGTGTACGTTTTTTTTTAATCTAGTTAACTGGGTCTGCCACCTATATATAGATGCATGGGAACTAGACTTTTTTGCCTTTGACCATCACACTTGCCTGATGGTGTGGTGACGATGCGGTCTAACATAGGTATAGCACGCTTTCCTAGAATATACCTATTCACTCGTAACTTAAAGACAGACTCAGACAAATGAACTTTATTCTCTCAAAAACACACTACTACAGGAATAGTTGCAGTCTAATTTATGTAAGTACGAATGTCGTGAAATTATGTTCTAGATTGGTAGTTTACAAAATAACGTGATATTTTACAGACCAAAAAAAAATCAAATTTAGCGAGCCGGATATTCAACATCCTATTAAACCAATGGTTAAAAATTACACTATGCGGACTCTTTTTCCGCAACTAGACTTTTTTTGGTTGGCTCCTTTTTGCGTGAGGATGGAGTACGTTTGTCCAGCGCAGCGCCTAAACTACTTAGTCGACCGTGTCAAGATTAAACAACTTGTCAATATGTCTAGGCCCAACTAAATTAAGGTCGCTGCATACTTAACGGGATAAAACCTCGGACGGAACGGGGACGTGAAATTCATATCTCATAAAGTGTTTATGGACGGGACGTGACGATTTTTGACAGCGTTTCATATTAAATAATCACGTTCGGTCCGGCACAGGAAAAATCCCCTCACTTATGCCTTTAGCTGTCAAAATCGACAGCAAGGCGTAAACTGTAACTTATCACCGAAAATATCATAAACGAAACCAAAGGCAATAGGTAGTAATAATATTAACTGAGATAAGTACAAATACCTACGTGGGATTAAAATGCAAAGTCCTGAATGGAAAAATTAGTTTATACAATTACTTTTGTCGGTTATTATCAAATATAAACTTTAAAATGTTATACAGACGTTTGATTTTTCTTCTATTTTTTATTAGTGTTTTTGGTGATGAGTGCTATAGATATTATTTCGAAGAAGATTTCGATTTATTCGATACTGAAAATACATTTCCGTGTAGCAGCAACCCTAGCTTTCATACGTTTAGCCTTGGTGAATACAGTGAATCTTCAGTGGTAGCTTTATATGAAAAGAGTAATTGGTACATGTCGCCTTCGACTTCATTAAGCTGTATTGCATCGTTCCCTTTTACAATGATGCCTGGTGGAACAGTGGAAGTGCTAGTTTACATGGACCCTTTGACAGCAGCTGATCATTTAAACATGATTTTACTTCAAGTATCTGACAATGCAATTAATCCTACGATTGGAGAGGCAAATTTAATAGGTGTTGAAACTGGATGGCATTTTGTGAAGATTCAAAATCGTTTAACTGGAAATACGCCATTTCAAGGCTATGTAAGTTTATTTTTAGCAATAGAGAAGAGATACGCTCTTTTTTGATAAACAAGTTACAAATTCCTCGCTCTATAACCACAAAATCTCTGCTCAAAAATGCAGGTCAGATAAATTAAAATGGGTGCGTGTACATACTCGTACCTATGTACGCGCGTGAGAAGTTTTACTTCTAGATGTTCTACGTCCATCTGTCTGTCTGTCTGTCTGTCCGTCCGTCCGTCTCAACCTGTTATTTTAGTGTTACAGTGATGCACGCATCTTAAAATTTCATTCTCACAGCATCAATCTGTTTTACTTTTGGGTCACGCAGCTTCAACATGTGACGGTTGTGTTACAGCTGCGCGCGCATAAATGAAAATTTCACTCTCAACATTTTTCGTAACGCCCAAAAAGAAGTATAACTTCAAAGCCATATGCTCACTTTTGAATATCATTACAAAATAGTTTTACTGGTCATATTTATCTAGTAGCTAGTGGTAGCTGACAGTCGAAATCAATAATCCATAAAATCGCAAACCCTAAGAAAACAATCAAAAGTAACTATTAACAAGCACCACTTGTTAGTTTAGGTTTTAAATTTTAATTTTCGTTGTCTTTACGAAAATTAACAGATTAGATTTTATCGCAATGAGCGTGCTATCTTTTATCGCCAGGCGCTAGTATTAATAAATCTAATGATGCCTGACTTTAAAATACTAGCAAAACAGTAGATCAGTCTTTTTTAAATAAAAAATAAATTTAGCGTTCCAAATTCCATTAAAATGGTTAAAAATGTTATTAACGTGTTAATTGCCCCGGCCCCACGTTTGTCTTTTTAAGGTCCCAAGGTTTGTATAGCCCGAGAAAAGGAAACCTAACGAACAAAATTCCGTTAGGCTTTTTCAGGAAAAAAGATGTAATAGAAACTTGACAAATTAGTAAAATAAAAAGATATATTGAAAAATAAAAGGCGGGGCTTGACTTTACATAAGGGGCGGGCGCTCCGCCTTAAAAATGATTCTCGCAAACATAAACAGAATAATGATATTATATTTTATCAGTTAGTGTTATATTTTAATTTGAAAAAAAAAAAATACGATTTGTTTTAACTGTTTACGATGTCTAGTGAGTGCGATGAGTGATGAGTGACATGAGGCCTCTTCTATGCCTGGAAATTCATATTCTAAAACATTAAAATATACACAATATATTTAATGTTTTAGAATATACATTTCTGGAGTACCTGTAAGATTTTCCATTATACTTAGTAGTATAAAATGAAATAAGTTATTAGTAGATAGGTAATTAGTTTAATAGTATTTAAGTAGGCTTATGTACTATTATTAACTATAAGATTATTTTGTACTCTTCACAATATGTGTATTGTGAAGAGTACAAAATAATCTTATACTACTAAGTATAATGGAAAATCTTACAGGTACTCCAGAAATGTATATTCTAAAACATTGAGGTGTGCCTCACAGTTCAAAATCTATTGGTAAACTGAACTGTATAATAATGTTATTCGGCTTCTGTAAAACAAAGTTTGGTTAAAAAAATTGCATGATTTAGTACCAAAACAGTAGATTTTTGTATGGGAAATGATCAATTAATTAAAACTATACTTGTAGAAAGCGTCCATCGGGTGGTCGCCTTCTGCAAATAATGAAATTTTGTTCAATGAAATTTTTATTGAAGAACGCTTATATGCTTTTGCGTAATTCAATTTATTCAATATTTCCTACAGCCAGCCGGCTAGGTTGGCCTTCTTTTGTAGTAAATATGAGTCAAAATCTCAATGGTCGTATTTGACTTTTTAATATCTCCGGGTTGAAACTAGCAAGAAGGTCCAATGTAAGCGGAGAATGTGGAGGAACAAATGCATCTTGCCCCGTAGGTAATATAAGATAATTTCGCAAAAATCGACGATGATCGCGCATATAAGAGCGAATTCTATTATTTTAGAGAAAATAAATATCTTAAACCATTATTGCTACAAAGGCAAAAAGCGTTTTAGATATCATGAAGCCATAATTATACTACTTAGTATAAATCAGAAGTGACAAACATGTGAATGAAACTCGCTAAGAAAGTTGAAGACTTAACATAAAGGCAACAATTATGCCCTATCTGACTTTTGCCATATTGGGATCGGGACTTACGCAGATTTATTTGCTCTTCTGACGAAAGCGTGTTGTCAGTTTTTATTTAATGAAATGTAAATAATAATTTAGCTTCCAAGATTTGACCTAAAAATAAAGAACTAACTTATACAAAATTAGTAGGTCCTTACTCATTTTCATATCTTTTTATTTATAGTAGCAAAATTGTATGCTTGTTTCAGATAGCTTTTATGGCTACTGCAAGCGCGAACGCAAAGGTAATGGTTGACTCATTCCGCTACCTTGACCCATCGTTGGATCCTGAAGAGACCTGTATTCTGTATCATGATGACGTAACAACGACAACAATTACCACAACTCCAACTACTACTCCGACTACCACGCCCACTACTACTCCAACAACAACACCCACAACTACTCCAACTACAACTCCAACTACCACTCCCACTACTACTCCAACAACTACACCAACCACAACTCCAACTACCACACCCACTACTACGCCTACCACTACTCCAACAACTACTCCCACCACAACCCCGACTACGACACCGACAACTACACCTACAACTACACCTACAACTACTCCAACCACAACACCAACAACCACACCAACCACAACACCAACAACCACACCAACCACAACACCAACAACCACTCCAACCACAACACCAACAACTACTCCAACCACAACACCAACAACCACACCAACCACAACACCAACAACTACTCCAACCACAACACCAACAACCACACCAACCACAACACCAACAACCACTCCAACCACAACACCAACAACTACTCCAACCACAACTCCAACAACCACTCCAACCACAACACCAACAACCACACCAACCACAACACCAACAACCACACCAACCACAACACCAACAACCACTCCAACCACAACACCAACAACTACTCCAACCACAACACCAACAACCACACCAACCACAACACCAACAACCACACCAACCACAACACCAACAACCACTCCAACCACAACACCAACAACTACTCCAACCACAACTCCAACAACGACTCCGACTACAACGCCCACTACCACGCCCACTACCACGCCGACAACAACACCTACAACTACCCCGACGACTACTCCAACTACAACTCTAACCACAACTCCAACTACAACACCAACAACCACGCCGACCACCACTCTGACTACCACGCCCACTACCACGCCTACTACTACGCCGACAACAACCCCAACGACGACCCCAACGATCACTCCGACTACAACACCGACTACAACCCCAACGACCACACCGACAACAACTCCATCAACTACGCCAACAACTACGCCCACAACAACTCCAACTACAACAGAAGCTTATTATTCATTCGAGCCAGAGACTCCTTCTACACCAACTATAACAACAGAATCTACAGACACAACATATTTAACTACAGTAACTCCTACCACAACACCAGAATCGACTTCGGAAACACCGCCCTCATTACCTATTTGTCCAACATTTTGGACTCCAGTAATAATTACATCGACACTATTGATATGTCTCATACTTTTATTCGTCGTTGCCGCTGTATCCTACTATTTAGGACGTTTATCAGCAAAGAAAGAAAAATTAGAAGACCTCGATTATGATGTACCGCGAATTTTGCCTCGAGTGACGAGAGTTTATCCTGATATTAATACTAATCCATACATGACATAGTATTAATGAATGATTTGATGGAATCAAATTTTTTATTTACACTGTGTGTAAAAAATTAGGAAAGGACCCAGATTGGGTGGTCTGTTATATAAAATTGGAGATAGATACAATCAATGTGGAAAAATGAAGTAGGTAAACAAAGTTTAAATTATATAATTATTTTATTTCTATTTTATGGTGAACTATTAGTATAATAGATAGATAGATAAACACTTTATTTGTACAACACACAAAACAATTTCGTAGTTAATAAGCTTTCTTGTCTTTTTGAAAATTACAAAAAGACAAGAAAGCTTATTAACTACGAAATTGTACAAACAGTATGTATTAATACTTAAATATTATGTACAGTATGCGTTATAAGTCAACTATCAGTGTATCACAATAATACTATAAACAAATATTAGATTACGACCTTCTTCTAATATACGTTACACACAACTTTTAAGCGTCGTTTGTACCTATATAGTTCATAATATTATAGTTAAATAGACAAAATATTACTTTCTTATATGTATTTGTAATGAATATATTATAATGAAAAAAAAAATGTGTGAACAAAGATTTTCTTTTAGTCTTTAAGTAAAATTATAAAGCAAAAACCATTGTTAAAAATTCGATTTTTTTTTGGATGGCAATGCCGATTCGTGAGCCAAAATGTGGCCAAAGTAGCAGCCAGCCATTTGGTAATAATACATATTCTAATATTAAACTATTTTTTTCTACAATATCTCTTGAACCTTTTCTTGCTAAAAGTTTACAAACTAAAGCTTTGTATAGTAAATAAATATATTCTCGAATAATAATATTTTTCTAACATTTCCTTTGTTTTATTTTCCTATTTTTAAAAAGTACTGAATATTTGATGAAAATGTTAACAAACTTTCACTTTAGTCTGTCTTTTAACTCTTTTATTGTAAAAAAGGATTCAATTAGGCACGTGCCTTTAGTCATCTTATCTTAAGTTTTATATCATCAAAGATAATTTTAGGGTTTACTATAAAAACTAATAAATCAAAGAGTTTAAGTGCATATAAATGAACAGGGATTAGTCTAAGAAACAAACATTTTCGGTTTTATTAAATAAAATAAAAAACCATTATGCAAAATAATTTTTGGTGACGTCAGTTATTACTCACGTACTGTATCAAACTGTAATGGCAGTTCTTAAAACCGTATCTTATCCTCGATAATATTAAAATAATTTAGATATCTACAGATTACGGCAACAATTTTCTAAGCATACAATTAGTTCTATAAACGCGAGTATAGCTGATATAATTACCGATTTCTAGTATTTGAAATGCATACCAAATACTTGTTTATTTTTCTATTAATTCATTGTGTTTTAAGTGAGGAATGTGTTAGATACTATTTTGAAGATTACGATGAACTGTTTACGACAGACGTAACCCAATGCATTGGCCTTGCACTATGGAGTCATGGAACTTATGATGAATCAATGGTTGAAGCTCCAAATGAAATGAGTGAATGGTTCATAACACCCTCAAATACTTTGAGTTGCACTGCATCCTTTGATATTACAATGATGCCAAGTGCATTTGTAGAAGTCAACGTTTATTTAGAGACAGTCGCCGGTGATCTTTTGTTTGTTAATCTGCTGCAACGAACTGCTAATGGAAATCATCCTCAAGTGGGTACGACATCCATAATAGGAGCATATACGGGATGGCAAGTGATAAGATTGAGAAATACGATACTAGGAAACAACCCATTTCAAGGATATGTAAGTAACATTACTTTTTGTAACCTTTTCTTTTAAACGTTTAAACAAACATGAGTTCGTTAGAATTTTGTTATTTTAAGTGTATTTTCGCTACAACACTATTATTTGTACTCTTTCAATTTTGCAGATTGTATTGATGGGAACTGCATCAGCAGATTCAGTTATAATTGTCGATTCGTTCCGGTATATCCCTCTATTAATGGATCCTGATGAAGAATGTACTTTATATGAAGACACCACTTCAACTACAACAGACGAGCCTCCAACCACAACAGATGGGCCTCCAACTACAACAGACGGGCCTCCAACTACAACAGATGGCCCTCCAACCACAACAGATAGGCCTCCAGAAACAACAGATGGGCCTCCAACCACAACAGAGGGGCCTCCAACTACAACAGATGGGCCTCCAACCACAACAGATGGTCCTCCAACCACAACAGACGGGCCTCCAACTACAACAGATGGCCCTCCAACCACAACAGATGGTCCTCCAACCACAACAGATGGGCCTCCAACTACAACAGACGGGCATCCAACTACAACAGATGGCCCTCCAACCACAACAGACGGTCCTCCAACCACAACAGACGGTCCTCCAACTACAACAGATGGGCCTCCAACTACAACAGACGGACCTCCAACCACAACAGATGGGCCTCCAACCACAACAGACGGTCCTCCAACCACAACAGACGGTCCTCCAACTACAACAGATGGGCCTCCAACTACAACAGATGGCCCTCCAACCACAACAGATGGGCCTCCAACCACAACAGACGGTCCTCCAACCACAACAGACGGTCCTCCAACTACAACAGATGGGCCTCCAACTACAACAGACGGGCCTCCAACTACAACAGATGGCCCTCCAACCACAACAGATGGGCCTCCAACCACAACAGATGGTCCTCCAACTACAACAGATGGGCCTCCAACTACAACAGACGGGCCTCCAACTACAACAGATGGCCCTCCAACCACAACAGAGGGGCCTCCAACTACAACAGATGGGCCTCCAACTACAACAGACGGGCCTCCAACTACAACAGATGGCCCTCCAACCACAACAGATGGGCCTCCAACCACAACAGACGGTCCTCCAACCACAACAGACGGTCCTCCAACTACAACAGATGGGCCTCCAACTACAACAGACGGGCCTCCAACTACAACAGATGGCCCTCCAACCACAACAGATGGGCCTCCAACCACAACAGATGGTCCTCCAACTACAACAGATGGGCCTCCAACTACAACAGACGGGCCTCCAACTACAACAGATGGCCCTCCAACCACAACAGAGGGGCCTCCAACTACAACAGATGGGCCTCCGACCACAACAGAGGGGCCTCCAACTACAACAGATGGGCCTCCAACCACAACAGAGGGGCCTCCAACTACAACAGAGGGGCCTCCAACTACAACAGATGGGCCTCCAACCACAACAGAGGGGCCTCCAACTACAACAGATGGGCCTCCAACCACAACAGAGGGCCCTCCAACCACAACAGATGGGCCTCCAACCACAACAGACGGTCCTCCAACCACAACAGACGGTCCTCCAACTACAACAGATGGGCCTCCAACTACAACAGACGGGCCTCCAACTACAACAGATGGCCCTCCAACCACAACGGAGGGGCCTCCAACTACAACAGATGGGCCTCCAACCACAACAGAGGGGCCTCCAACTACAACAGATGGGCCTCCAACCACAACAGAGGGGCCTCCAACTACAACAGAGGGGCCTCCAACTACAACAGATGGGCCTCCAACCACAACAGAGGGGCCTCCAACTACAACAGATGGGCCTCCAACCACAACAGAGGGCCCTCCAACCACAACAGATCGGCCTCCAACCACAACAGACGGGCCTCCAACTACAACAGAGGGGCCTCCAACTACAACAGATGGGCCTCCAACCACAACAGATGGGCCTCCAACTACAACAGACGGTCCTCCAACCACAACAGACGGTCCTCCAACCACAACAGATGGGCCTCCAACTACAACAGATGGGCCTCCAACTACAACAGATGGCCCTCCAACTACAACAGATGGGTCTCCAACTACAACAGATGGGCCTCCAACTACAACAGACGGTCCTCCAACTACAACAGATGGCCCTCCAACCACAACAGATGGGCCTCCAAATACAACAGAGGGTGCTTTAACAACACCAGATAGTGGGTCCTCATTTTGGACTCCACTGACTATAACAGTAACAGTGTTGATCAGCGTAATAATATTGGTAATTGTAGCTACTTTGTCATATTACTTGGGGAGTTTAGCTGCTGCCCGTAAAATTAAAGTGGATGATGATTTTGATTATCAAGTGCCTCAAATATTACCTAGAGTGACAAGAGCGTATTCTGAAGTTAACGTCAATCCATATGCTACTAGACCCTAAATATGATACTGAATTTATTAGATGGTAAGCAAGTCGCAAATTAAAAAGTTAGTGTAAATAATAATGCTATGAAAATACCTGATTGAAAAATAAAGTAGATAATAACTTGATCCCAATTAAGTAGGTCTGTAAATTACATTGTGATAATGGAATTCCATTCTAATTACGCTTTAATGTGTTATGATAAACGACTAGATTATAGTAATGTTTTAATTTAAAATAATAGAGGTGTTAGTGATATTTTAATAATAATTGTAAAATTTTCTTGGTCTTTTTTAGGTCTCAAATTGTATAGTAGATATTAAGCTATCGGACTTCAGCTATCTACCAATTTATTAATAAATATAAATTTTCTCGAATAATAACATTATAAAAACATTCTGGTTTTTTATTTAAATTAAATAAAATAAATAAATAAATATTGCAGGAACACATTGAAATCTAGCCCCAAGGTAAGTAACTAGATTTGTGTTATGGGTGCTAGACAACGGATATACTACTTATATACTTTTCTTTTGTAAATATATACATATAATACATAGAACCAACCAGACCCCAGACAAATATCTAAGCATAAATACTTGTCGGAGGCGGGAATCGCACCCGCAACCCTGTGTTTGGCAGTCCGGCATGGTGACCATTGTGCCAACTGGGTCGTCAAAATTACCTACATAATTAAGAATGCTGGCTATTACAAAATAAAAATGTAACTGGGTTGTTATTTAGTATACGATAGGTAAACTTATTATTATTAATTGAAATGTGAAACAAAATAACGATGACAAAAAAAACTAAAAGATTCTGAAAAATTATGACATCGACAGATCGTTTATATGACGTAACAGAAGGAATTTTAATAATTGTTTTGTGTATGACGTAGATATTATATTTAGTTGAACTACCATAAACTACATATTATCTTATCGACGATAATTAAGGTGTATCAGTTCGATTAGGGCTTCCAATACGGATGCTATAGATTTCTACTATCCGTTCATTTTTTGTTTAGAAAATTTTGATATCCGGACTATTCGTTTTCTAAATAATATTGTATTCGATAAAATTATTTTCTATGAATAAATAAATAAATATTGTAGGACATTCCACACATCGATATCTAGCCCCAAGGTAAGTAACTAGACTTGTGTTATGGGTGCTAGACAACGAATATACTACTTATATACTTTTCTTTTATAAATATACACATATAATACATAGAAACAACCAGACCCCAGACAAATATCTAAGCATAAATACCTGTGTTTGGCAGTCCGGCATGGTGACCATTGTGCCAACTGGGTCGTCAATCAAATGTTAAATCAAATCAAATGTTTCCATTTATAGCCATAAAAACAAAAAAAATACCAAATCAAAATCGGCTCATCCGTTCCATTCATGTCAAACAGCTGTCAAATGACACTCTGGTAGTAACACGTGTTACGAACCTCCGGTTTCGTATGCGGCCGAAGGGATCCTGCGGTGGTTGTGAATAAAGAATGGATAGTGTTTTTCGGCGACTCATTGCAAACCACAAATATTATTTCTTGCTAAACAACTGGTTGTGAATCTTGGTTGCAAATGGGGACTGCGAGAAACTTATAACACCCCTCTTTTCGGGTCGGGGATTAAAAAAAAATATAATGTTTAGCCCAGACCTAACATAGACCTTTTTATTTATGACTAGTTGCGCTTTTCGGTTTAACCGATAAGTTCGGAATCGGTATTAAATAAAAAATAGCACATAGTCTTCACAAGTAATATAATTTTTTAAGAATTGGCTATCTAATGCAAAAAAAAAACCATTTCCAAAGATTAGTGCGTTCAAACAATGTCTTCGTCTGTATTATATTAATATATATGACATCACATTTTATTAGATTCTAATTATCCGAACAGGTATTTATTTAATCCGAATGATCCGAATAAAATGGCCGGATAAGACAAGCACTATGCCAGATAACAAAAACACAATTCCAATATCTACAATCGCTGACATCAATTTAATAATCAACTTCTGGTGTTTAAAATGTCTAGGAAATACTTATTTATTCTTCTCTTAGTTCATAGTGTTTTAAGTGATGAATGTGTTAGATATGTTTTTGAAGATTACAATGAATTGTTTACGACAGAGGTTCCAACGTGCACTGGTCAAGGATTTTGGAGTTATGAAACCTACTACGAATCAATATATGAAGCTCCAAACGAAAAGAGTGAATTTTTTATTAAACCTCTAAATATTAATACAGTGAGTTGTACTGGATCTTTCACTTTTGCAATGATGCCTGGTGGTTTAGTAGAGGTCATGGTTTATATTGAACGAGGCTCTATATTAAGTTTGACTGTAATACTGTTACAAAGGCAAGATGTGATTCACCCTACCGTGGGAGAGGCGAGATTAGGTGACGATGTAGCAAACGGATGGCATGTAATAAGGTTAACGAACAGTATCAGAGATGAACCATTTCAAGGATATGTAAGTTACAAAATTGTTTGCAGTTATTTACTATTAGTTTAACTAGATGCTTTTTTAATTATCTTGCTGTTGCGCAGAGGTCTCTCTCGTCTCTTTCTATTTATCGCCGTCCTCTGTGACATAGTTTTACTCAGCGGTAGATCGATTGCCAAGCATCCGAGGTTCAATTTATAGGTGTTTTTGTCAGTTTTACTGGAGATATCTTAAATAATAAAAAAATGATTGTCTGAAAAGTCGGTTTACGGACGATAATTTTACGTGATAACGTCATAAGAAAACGATGATGACATGACGCGTATGATATCACATTTTTTTGGGAATGCAGGTGTTTATCAATTTATAAGACGTTATCACGACAAAAAGAACTATGTATATTCTGACTAACATACACAATGCTTAAAATTTAATTACATATTTAGTAATTTACCGAAAAAATAATTAAGCTGGCATTATTACAGGTTGGCTTTCTGGGCAGTGCATCAGATGATTCAGTTTTAATAGTCGATTCATTCCGCTACATCCCTCTTAACATGGACCCTGAAGAAGAGTGCATATTATATGAAGATATTATTATACCTGAACCTGATACAACTACAACAGAAGCTACTACTACCCCAACAACAGAAGATACCACCACCCCGACAACAGAAGCTACTACCACCCCAATAACTACTCCTGCAACGACCGAAACAACAACAATAGACTCATCAACTGAAGTAACAACAGAATCACCTTCAACTGATAGTGGTGTTGATTCTGATCCTTTTTGGACACCACTGGTTATTACAATAACAGTTATAGTATGTTTTATTGTATTAGTTATAGTGGCAGCTCTGTCATATTACGTAGGTAGCTTAGTAGCTAAAAAGAAGATTAAAGTAGAAGATGATATTAATTATAATTATGATGTACCACAAATATTACCGAGAGTGAATAGAGTATATCCAGAAATTAATTCAAATAAATACAACACGGGACCTTGACCTTGTATTCTGATTAAAACTAGTCTTTTAGGAATGGCTGTGTTTTTTATTAACCTAGTTAGAAAAAGGGAAAAAGTTCACAATTTGATTTTACAATTAGGCAATAAAAATGAAGGCTCACCGTAGAGTTCTAAAATTGTTACTATTTATTTATTGGTAAGGAAAGTCTACAACTAAGTTTAATACAATAAACAGAAGAAATAGAAACAGAAAGCTTATTACAGACAATCACAAATAGAAATATACTAAAAATATAAAAGACAGGGTATTGAAGAGTAGATAGATTTTAACACAAATGTTTATCCTCCGACGCAAAAACGACGGGGTATTATAAGTTTGATTTGTATGTGTGTGTGTCTGTCTCTGTGGCATCGTAGCTCCCGAACGGATGAACCGATTTTGATTTAGTTGTTTTTGTTTGAAAGGTGAATTAGTCGAGAGTGTTCTTATAAACTCTTAGGTGGACTTTTTTGCCGACTGCATAAATATATTATTTTTAATGTATGTTAGGACGTAACTTTTTAATTTATATTTTAGTAACTAGATAACTTATTTTTATTGATAGAATACAAAGTATAATAATTAAAGAATGTTAATGCTTTGGGCGGGTCGAATGCATCATGGGACCTAATCTTGCTATTTTGCATTAATGCATCTACCATTGTCATTATATCGATAATATATTGATTTTATCGAGATTTTGACTTTCTTTTGTATTCTTCTAAAGTTTTAATTATTTCGCAATAGATATTTTTATTTATTAAAACTCATTTTACATACTCGTAATAAACTAAGCACTAAATATTAAAGAGAACAAAAATCCTACTAATATTATAAATGTGAAAGTGTGTGTGTGTGTGTATGTTTGACTACTGGACCGATTGCGATGAAACTCGGTATATAGATAGCTGAATACCTGGATTAACACATGGGCTATGTTTTATACCGATTTTATTCCCACGAGATCAGGACTTACGCGGGTGAAACCGCGGGCCGCAGCTAGTAACACATTTGCCTGAACTAGGTTATCCCTCAGGCGATGGAGGACTAGCATTAACTTTTAAAAATACTTAAATAATAAATGAATAAAATAAAAAGACATACACATTTAACATTATAAATGCAAAAATGAAGTGACCAGTTAGTCAATTAACCCGCCCCTTATCGTACCCGGCGTAAAGGTTCCCATAATGCTAGAAGCATTGCCACGCTGAATGGCGATGGCTAACCTCTGCGCCAGAAATGAGGGAGTCACCCATTCCCCCTAATCCTAACACCCAACTCCTTAACTAATTTTATGGTGTCGTCTCCCCAGCAACTCAACGTCTCCACAGCAACAGGCACAAAAATATAATTGGGCATCAAGTCCACTTATTTAAATAAATTAAAACAATTTACTTGCAAAATATGAACCAGAAACAATAACTAGGTAAACATATGCATAAATATTAAATGCTAAAAACTGTGTAAAACATGAAATTGAACATACTTCTCATTTTATTCATTAATAGATATTCATTAATATAAACTAGGGCTTATTAAAATGATTAACATCCTACTATTCCTACTTCCTATCCTATCCTACTAATATTATAAATGTGAAAGTTTGTATGTGTGCGTGTGTGTGTGTATGTTTGTTACTCCTTCACGCTAAAACTACTGGACCGATTGCGATGAAACTCGGTATCTAGATAGCTGGAGACCTGGATTAACACATAAGCTTTTTTATCCCGATATTCCTACGGGATCGGGACTTATGCGGGTGAAACCGCGGGGCGCAGCTAGTATTATATAAACGAAGCTATGTCATATTGTGTATATTAACTGCGACATGCAAGTATCGCTATGGATAGAATCGCTATGGAGTAACACTAGAATGGTAATAAATACATCGTTAGTGTTGCCACATGAGTAAAGAATCTACTCATGTGGTGTTGCCTAGCAACATGATATATGTTGCTGAGCAATATACAGTTTTGACAACTATCGAGATTCCATTGAGCCACGATTGTAGAGTAAAATACCAAAGTGAGTCAGTTAGTGCTGTTTCGATGAAATAGTTAACAGTAGGAGAATACCAATACATATATTATTGACATTAAATGTCTATTATGATTCTATCGACACTCTATTGAAACACAATTGTGTTAGCAAACGCCCCTGGTGGATAAGCAAAAATCCCCTTTTCCTTGCCCCTTTCGCAATGCGCCATAAGGAACTTCGTTCCAATAACATACACACACACACCCACGTACACACAAACTTTCACATTTATAATAGTAGTACGATAACAATTATATTTGCTAATAGCGTTTGTGCATTGAATCTTTGAGAATGCATTGCCTATTTTGATTAATTTAGTCTTGTCTATAAAAAATTCTGCGTAAATCTCCATCCTCCAAACTACCACTATGTCGGTTTTCATCTAATTCAGTCCAGTCGTTGATCGTGATAAACAAATTTTAGGATTTATAATTTTAGTTAGCATTAGATATTATGGTAAAGTCTTACAATTATGTAAATTCTAATAGATGTCGCTGTGTGCAGTATCTAATAACAATATAAAACAATATTTTAACAAATTCTGTACGTCACAGTTTTATGGCGGCTTGCGTGAGATTGTAATCAAACATATTTAACTAAATACGTATTACGGGTAATCTTAAGTTAATTATAATTTGAATAACTAAAAGATTTATATTATTTAATCATTTTGACACCTTAACAGCCGGCTAATCTCCGTTTAAAGTATTAAACGTCTTTATTTTTGTTGTGCGACAAGTGAACCTTAATTTTTTATCTTCAGACTAAGGAATTTCAATTAAAACAATGAAGTAGGTACATATGTCACATTGTAATTAGCGTAGAGCCCTGCATCGATCGGATTATAGATTGGAAATGTGCTATCATATTGTTCAAAAGAACCGCATGTATTGCTTAAGATATAAATATAACCAAATAAACCATTAATATATTTATTCATCCGAATACAAAACCAGTAGAAAAATATTTATTTTTTAAATCCATTAGGTAAAAACTTGAAATTAAATCGAAATAAACTAAAATACACGCTCAAAAGTAAAAATAAATTACACACTTACTTTAATAATACATAATTATTTTATCCGGATATTTTTATGGCTATATAACGATGTCTAATTACTCGGATATTTTGTGAGAAATAATTTCTTGCCATAAAACATAAAACTGCATGGCTCAAGCCTTTTCTTCAAGGAAAGTTTTCGATGCTACGTGTCTTTATTACGAATTTTCAAATTTTCCAATAGAATTGTTGATTTTGTAGATAGGTATAAGCATTGCTAAACCTAAAGGTGAGTATAGACTAGTGCATTTCCTCGATAATTTCAATGTTATGTTACGTTCTTACTAATGGTACAATACAGGCGAATCACTTGTATATTTTTGGAAAGACGTTTCTTATCAGGGTTGGTAACGACCTTTTTACGCATAAAACCAAATGCGCAAAACACCACCTGTACGCAAAACGCCAAATTCGGAAAATACCATTTACACAAAATACCAACTACGCATATGGGACCTAGCCTAGAAAAATGTTATGCGTAACGGAAGAATTGTGTAACGAAAAACCGTAAGATAAACTGTAAAGGTTTGTACTATTAAAACCATACGACTTGAACAGAAACTTCGTTCCAAACGCGTCTCTCGCAACACGTTCATTTTTACCCGACTACGGCGAAGCCAAAAGGGAGGGTTATATTTTTGACCCGTTTGTATGTATGTTCATCTGTTCCCACGTAACTTTAAAACTACTTACTATAATTTAACAAATGAGGTATCGTTAGAAGCGTCTCAATGGTCTTCTGGTTATAGGCTATGTGACGTCACTATAAATTAAATATGGCGCCCTCTAGAAGACATAGAGTCATGAATAAAAAAAATAAAGTAATTAAAATGTACCGTGTGGGGTATCAAATGAAAGGGCTTAATTAGCACATTTCAAATATATATATATATATATTGTACTAGCTGTTGCTCACTGATTTTCTTGTTTCATTTCATCTTTTCGAAACCCCACGTTTTTTCCATCATTAAAAGTACAACAAAATGGTACTTTGCCGTGTTCTGATTTAGCGGGCAGCGAATTTCGAACTTGAATTTTCTAATATATCGCACGCAAGATTATCAAAGAGTTCGATCATCAAATAATATTATACGATAAAATTACTGGTAGGTGTGCTATTGTCCACTTTCAGATTATAAGATAGCCAAGGGTAACGTAAAGAAAAAAAACGAAAGCAATTGCATTCGAATGCTGAACCAAATACATAATAAATTATACTTAATTAAATTGGCTACTTGTACAGTTTTAAAGTTCCAAGGCCTAATGTTTTTTCCCTAATCCCAGCCCTAATCCTCGATAATGTTTTCGTATAAAAATTGATGAACAAAAGAACTTATCAGTCAGAATCTACCAAAGTTTTTTTGCGAACGATTCATAATAGAAGCTCTTACATACGACTATCTGCATTTATAACCTATACGATTATCTGCATTTAAAATGCTTAAAAAATATCTATTTGTTGTTATGTTATTCCATGGTGTTTTGAGTGAGGAATGTGTAAGATATTATTTTGAAGATTACGATGAATTGTTTACGACAGACGTAACCCAATGCATTGGCCTTGCACTATGGAGTCATGGAACCTACGATGAATCAATGATTGGAGCTCCAAATAAAATGAGTGAATGGTTCATAACACCCTCAAATACTTTAAGTTGCACGGTATCCTTTGATATCAACATGATGCCAGGTGCATTTGTAGAAGTCAACGTTTATTTAGAAACAGTCGCCGGTGATCTATTGTTTGTAAATCTGCTGCAACGAACTGCTAATGGAAATCATCCTCAAGTGGGTATGACATCCATAATAGGAGCACACACGGGATGGCAAGTGATAAGATTGAGAAATACGATAATAGGAAACAACCCATTTCAAGGATATGTAAGTAACATTACTTTTTGTAATTTTATTAAACGTTTAAACAAACATGAGCCCGTTAGAATTTTGTTATATTAAGTGTATTTTCGCTAGAACTATTATCGTGTACTCGATTTTGCAGATTGCATTTTTGGGAACTGCATCAGCAGGTTCAGTTATAATTGTCGATTCGTTCCGGTATATCCCTCTGTCAATGGATCCTGATGAAGAATGTTCTTTATATGAAGACACCACTTCAACTACAACAGACGAGCCTCCAACTACAACAGATGGACCTCCAACAACAACAGACGGTCCTCTAACTACAACAGACGATCCTTTAACCACAACAGATGGTCCTCCAACTACAACAGATGGGCCTCCAACTACAACAGACGGTCCTCCAACTACAACAGATGGACCTCCAACAACAACAGACAGTCTTCCAACCACAACAGATGGTTCTCCAACTACAACAGATGGGCCTTCAACTACAACATACATCCCTCTCACTACAACAGACATCCCTCCAACTACAACATACATCCCTCCAACTACAACAAACATCCCTCCAACTACAACAGACGGCCCTCCAACTACAACAGACGGTCCTCCAACCACAACAGATGGTCCTCCAACTACAACATACATCCCTCCAACTACAACAAACGGCCCTCCAACTACAACAAACATCCCTCTAACTACAACAGACGGCCCTCCAACTACAACAGACGGTCCTCCAACCACAACAGATGGTCCTCCAACTACAACATACATCCCTCCAACTACAACATACATCCCTCCAACTACAACAGACAGCCCTCCAACTACAACAAACATCCCTCCAACTACAACAGACGGTCCTCCAACTATAACAGACAGCCCTCCAACTACAATAAACATCCCTTCAACTACAACATACATCCCTCCAACTACAACAGACAGGCCTCCTACTACAACAAACATCCCTCTAACTACAACAGACGGCCCTCCAACTACAACAGACAGCCCTCCAACTACAATAAAAATCCCTCCAACTACAACAGACGGCCCTCCAACTACAACAAACATCCCTCCAACTACAACAGACGGCCCTCCAACTACAACAGACAGCCCTCCAACTACAATAAAAATCCCTCCAACTACAACAGACAGCCCTCCAACTACAACAAACATCCCTCCAACTACAACAGACGGCTCTCCAACAACAACATACATCCCTCCAACTACAACAGACAGCTCTCTAACTACAACAGACATCCCTACAACTACAACAGATGATCCTCTAACTACAACAAACTTCCCTCCAACTACAATAAACATTCTTACAACTACAACAAACGATCCTCCAACTACAACAAACATCCCTCCAACTACAACAGACGATCCTTCAACTACCACAAACGGCCCTCCAACTACAACAGGGAGTCCTCCAACTCCAACTGATATCCCTGCAACTACAACAGCCAGTCCTCCAGCTACAACAGACAGCCTTCTAACCACAATAGATACCTCTCCGACCCCAACAGATGGCCCTCCAACTACAACCACGACTGAAACTACTTCAAACATGACGTTTACCACAACAGATCATTATTCAACTACGACGCAATCTAAACCAACAATCATTACCGTTTATCCAACTCCCATTACAACCCCAACTACCACTCCAACAACCCCGCTAACAACAATATCAGCAATAACGTCTTCAACCACTCCAACAACCCCGCTAACAACAATAACGTCTTCAACCACTCCAACAACAAGTGCTCCACCTAAGAATATAACTAACTATTTTATTGAAAAGATAGTTGATTATAAAAAATCTATACGGATTTTGAAAAGAAAGATAACAAAAATAGGTAATTTTATTGGAATTGGACCACCTCCATTTGAATAACAATAAATATGGGATATCAATGTTTCGGGTGGCCCAAACAGTTACTTCAGAAGAAACAAATACTACTAAATACACCAGGTCCTGCTATATCAAGGTTTTCAATTATAATAATATTTAATGTTGTTCTAAACAAGTAAAGATAACATTGTTCAGGGCTTATTGCCAGACCCTCTACGCGTGCAGTATGTGGGCCAGCTTTACAAAGCGGGCGTACAAAGTACTGAATATTCAGTACAATGATGCGTTTAGGATATTGTTGGGGTTGCCACGTTTGCGTAGTGCGTCCGGTATGTTTGCCGAGGCGCGAACTGGTGATTTTCACGCTATAATGAGGAAAAGAAGCGCATCACTGTTAAGGCGTGTTCTTGGCAACCCGAACAGTATCCTGAGCGTATTGTCCGAGAGGTGGGACTCGCCGTTGTTAAGGAGGTGGATGCAGTTGCATGCCAGCGGTCCTTCCTATATTTAATTTATAATATTTCATACCTAATTTTGATAATTGTGACATTAAATTTTGATTTTATTTCTTCTATTTATTATTTTTTTATTTGACATTTAATATTGACATTTTTTCTTTTTACATTTTGACTCGTTTTTTATTATTAGTTTTGATTTAAATTTGTTGATTTTTAGTATTTTCGATTATTTATTTTAATTTATTGTATTGTATGGATTTGATTATCTGAAATAAATGAATTGAATTGAATTGAATGTACCTATGCCTTTGTAGTTTTTGAGACAACTTTATAAGTATGAAATTTTGAGGTCTGACTGGCTCTACCGTAAATTATGAAAAAATATCAACGTTTTTGAAACTTGCTTGAAGCTTTCTTAACTATCAAATTTTGGCTCACTGGTATAATCCACTGTTTTTCATAATATATACTAATATTATAAAGCTGAAGAGTTTGTATATTTGTTTGAACGAGCTAATCTCAGAAACTGCTAGTTCCAATTCAAAAATTATTTTTGTGTTGGATAGTACATTTATCGATGAAGGCCCCGCGGTTTCACCCGCATAAGTCACAATCCCGTGGGAATATCGGGATATAAAGTAGCCTATGTATTAATCCAGGTCTCCAACTATCTAGATACTGAGTTTCATCGCAATCGGTCCAGTAGTTTTGGCGTAAAAAAACACACACACAAACTTTCACATTTTTATAATTGGTAGGATACTAATATTATAACGCCGAAGTGAAGAGTTTGTTTGTTAGGTTGTTAGTTAGTTTGTTTGTTTGTCTGAACGAGCTAATCTCAGAAACTGTTGGTTCGAATTCAAAAACTCTTTTTGTGTTGGATAGTCCATATCGAGGAAAGCTATTGGCTAATTTTTATTTTTATATTTCCACGGGATCGGGACTTTGCGGGTAAAACCGCGGAGCGCTGCTAGTGATTTATATTTGTTCACGATTTCACTTTAATATTTTTAAGAATCTCCAAGGAGTGTTTCTACTTTGAATCTTAAATTGAAAACTTTTTGTGTACATTTTGATAATAAACATTTATTTTAATACTAGCTGCGCCCCGCGGTTTCACCCGCGTAAGTCCCGATCCCGTTGGAATATCGGGATAAAAAGTAGCCTATGTGTTAATCCAGGTCTCCAGCTATCTAGATACCGAGTTTCATCGCAATCGGTCCAGTAGTTTTTGCGTGAAGGAGTAACAAACACACACACAAACTTTCACATTTATAATATTAGTAGGATTAGTATTTATTTTCTTATTCAGCAGCATCTGTTAATCCATTTCACGGCATATGCCTCTCCAAGGTGTCTCCACAACTTACTATAACCCATCTTTCTAGACCTCGCTGCCCCACCATGAGCTTATAGGTCCCTCACCAAAAGAAAAATATTAAAATATGTAATATGTGTAAGTCATTGGCAGATGGCGGGGATGATAAAAAAACCGTACAAATTTTGTGGATTGTGCATTATTTCTCATCCACTAATATTAATATTTTAATACTTATCTGAATTATTTGTTACCATTATCTTTTCGACGGGATTGTAGGTGTATTACTTTTAAAATAAGTAATTTTCCTTTATGTACAAAAACCAAAATCTCATCAACAAGAATATATTTTATTACCTTTGACTTAATAATACCTAGATATAGACAAACACAGTAAATTTAATAAAACCTACAAAACAAAAAAAAACTTTGAGATACATTTTTAATAAACATATTTATTTTAACTTCAAATTTTTCAACAGAGGCTGAAGTTTGCATAAAATTAAATTTACTTATTATAAAATTTACTTATATAATAATAAAAAATAAATAAAACAGCACAAGGTTAAAAACATATAGGTGGCGCCATCTAGATATAAGGGGTATAAATAACAGTAGGTAGCATCTAGAAAAAAAATTGTCCAATTTTTTTGTTAAAGAATAGCAGTTGAAAAACTCAAGCAAATTCAGAAAGTGTGTTTTCGTTTTCGATAATTAAAACAGATATTCGATTCTAAGTATCAGTTCATATATCTTATGGCTGTATTTTATCATCGATAAGAATTAATGTATAAATAGTAGCGAATAAAGTTTTTTCCGAACTATTAGTAACATTATTTTGAATAAAAGTGGGCAAATATAAAATGTTTAACAAATATTTACTTGTTGTTCTGCTATTCCATGGTGTTTTAAGTGATAACACTGATGAATGTGTTAGATATTATTTTGAAGATTACGACGATTTGTTCACAACAGAATCACCGCATTGTGAAGGCTACATCAAAACTTGGAGTCATTTAACTTACAACAATTCAACTATTGCAGCCCCAAATAAAAATAGTAAATGGTATATAAGGGCGATAGAAGATAATTCCTTGGGTTGCACTGCTTCTTTCCCTTTCACAATGATGCCAGGTGCATTAGTAGAAGCCTACGTATATTTAGAGACAACAATATTTAATAGTATATATGTGGATGTGATGCAAATAACAGAATTTGGAAGTCATAGAATCGCAGGATGGACTTCTTTAAATGCTGCAAAAGGATGGCAAGTTGTGAAAGTGCCAAGTGCCACGTTTACGGGAAATCCACCATTTCAAGGATATGTAAGTAACAAAAAATTAAATCTTATATTAAATCGATTTTCGCAAATAGATTTCCAACAAAATGTATATTTTTGAACGAAGTAAACGTGTATACAACCCCTGTGGCAGTTTAATGTTACTTTAGTTAGTAGTAGTAGTTTGTTAGTTTAATATTATCTATATGTATGTCGTACAAAGTCTACAACTAAAAAAATACTCTTACACTCACGGTCTCACAAAATAACGTGATCTTATTATTCATCATTACAGATAAGATTCCTGGGCTTGCATTTACCAGATTCGGTCATCGTCATCGATTCATTCCGATATGTTCCATTGTTAATGGATCCTGAGGAAGAATGTATTTTGTATGAAGATACTGCAACAACGCCGACTGACACTCCAACCACAACACTAACCCCAACCCCAACACCAATAACAACCACTCCAACAACAACCACTCCAACAACTGATTCAGAAACAACTTCAGACACGACACTTACTACAACATCGTTTACACCCATAACAAAACCACCAAAGAATTTAACAAACTATTTCGTCGAAGAGCTATTTGACTTTCGAAAATCTATTAGAATTTTCAAAAAACGGATTACAAAAGTGGTCAATTTTGATGGAGTAGAACAACCTCCTTTAGGGCTAGAATAGGTTGGGCTTTCTAAGCAATAGGATTGATAAATGTTAGAACAAAACCCTTTTATAATAATATTTCTCTTGGCCGGTTACGGTTATGGCCACCATTTCGACTTTTCACTAATGACGTCGTACATGTGCATTGTTTATAAAAAAGTACGCGCACACTATGGGACATGATAGACCAACGTTATTAAAATTTTAACTGATACCCGTTGAAGATCGAGCTTTTAACTTCATCACGCTCGGTGTCAAGTTCACCCAATATTATTGGGAGTCTCACAACTGCTTGTCTAAAATTATACCTATACACGGTGTGTTAGTGAACTTGATTAAACCCTGTATTTTTTTCTTGGTGTGTGTAGGTGTCCTCAGAGCATTATCCACATATAAAAGCTTTAAAGACAAAAATCAACGTAAACGTTTGTACACTTACATAAATAAAAAAATATTCAAAACGATCATGAAATAAAATGTGGTGATACCTATGTCAGCGATGCGGACCGGTGTTATTATCTGTTTCATTAGATAATTATAATGTTGTCACGTTTAATAAAATCCTAAACCTTAAAACTATAATGGGGACACCCATATTATCAGTTACGCAAATATAAAGTTTCTTAAACACTCCGTAGATAATAATTATTATATTATTCCTAATTTTAGCTAGGTTCAATTAATGTGATAGAAATGTTAAAAATCACAGAATATCTTTCGTTCTGTTAAAAAACACAACTGTTCTTTACTTATGTACCCCAAGTATTCTCAATTGATTGAAAAAGGTTTGAGAAACGAGGTTTGTTATCTTTCACATGTCTTGTTGAAATGAATGTAAATAATTTGAAAATTATAATAACATTTTTTAAACTCTTATTTTTTAATTGGGTGAATTGGTGATATTAAAATAATAATATACTAATCAAATCAAACTGTTTCTGTTATTTTTTTTAGTTTTAATACCTTTAGGCATTTATCTCGTCTCACGTTTTCAGTAGAATGCTAATGTTTAATTTTACAAAGGTCCAAAAAGCGGGCCCCATATCGCCTCGCGAGCACAGACGGTGTAGGCTCATGTGGTGTAGGTATGTATACATATCTGTCGGTATTGTAAGTCAATTTGATGAAACTAAATATGGAGGCAAGTAACTTAATAGGCAGATTTACGCTTTGTTTTCTGATATTAATTTCCTCGAGATCAGGATTTACGTGGGTGAAACCGTTATAACTTTTTTTTTTAAAATAATTATTGTACGTATTTCATTGTGTTTTTTACGGGCGTAATGATTTTATGAACGTTTCCAGGAATATGACTAGTTGTATAAAGAAGACGTTCCAACTTTGGTACATTAAAAAATATCGTGGTTTAGGTATAATAATTAAACAATTGCAAGTTCAAATGCAATGAGTGCATAAAACCTTTAAATACACTCAATGGCACTGCTTCTTTTGCTATAACAATGATGCCAGGCTCATAATTAGGATCCAATGTATATTTAGACATAATAGCAATTTTTTGAGTATATTGCTGTTCCATAAAAGTAGATATGAATCATAAGAATGTTGAAAGAACTTCTATACCAACTGGACCTATTGCAGGCAAGCCATGCAGTTCATTATTTTTGTTGACAATTTATTATACTATCAAACGAATTCCGAATCAATCGATAGACGATCACCATCATATCAGCCCATACACATCCACAGCTGGACATAGGCCTCCCCCATATGACGCCACAAACAGCGGTCCTGAGCCGCCTCCATCCACCGACTACCCACGACCGCTAAAATGTCGTCGGCCGACACCAGGCAGCTGGTCTCCCAACACTCCGTTCCGCGTTGCATCGCGGCCGCCATTCGAGAACCTTTACTCCTCAGTGGATGTCAGTTCTGCGAGCTATATGACCTGCACATTGCCACTTGAGCTTACTAATCCTGAGAGCTATGTCGGTGACTTTGGTTCTTCTACAGATTTCCATATTTCGGATTCTATCACGTAGAGAAACTCCGAGCATAGCTCTCTCCATAGCCCGCTGAGCGACTCTGAGCTTATGAACGAGGCCTATAGTCAGATAGACGATACTGGCGTCTAATTCCAGGATAGTCTCCATTCCAGAGAAACAAAAACGAAATCTGTTAAGCCTAATTCGTCCCATTATAAATAACTAGCTTTTAGCGTAAAAGTAAAAAATGGACCAAGAAATCACGTTGTCCCATACAAACTTTGCCCCCCCCCTTTTTCACCCCCTTAGGGGTGGAATATCGGGAAATCCTTTCTTATCCGACGCCTACATCATACAAAGAACACACCCTCCAAGTTTCAGGTCTCTACGAACAGCGGTTTAGGCTGTGCGTTGATCCGTCAGTCAGTCAGTCATTCAGAACAAAGTATTTTATATGTATAGACTAGCAAACCCGGCGAACTCCGTTTCGCCATCAGATTTTCCTGAATTTTCTTTGCTATAAACCTCACGGAGCCCGAGACCTTTCTAACGAATGCAAAACCGTGGAAATCGGTTCGTACGTTCTGGAGTTATAGCGTCAGGGAGGAAAACCCGACTTATTTTTATATATTAGATATGATAATATCTTGATGAACAAAGCAAGTGTATGAATGTTATAAAAAGCATTAAAAACTGCAGAGATGTAGGGGTTTTGGTCGTTTTTAATGACATTTTTACAATCTGGATTTATAGTCTGATAATTGTTATCAATTAACTAACGTACTATGTCATCAGCAGGGACTCCCTGTATTTTATCGAAAAATTTATTATCAGTCAAAAATGCTTTATCTCATTGTTCATAAGAACCGCATTATATTATTATTTTTTATTACCATTGCTAAGGCTAGCAAAAAAGTTTTGTTTTGTATCTTATATATGGAAAAAATAATATTCTAGGCTGTCTGGAAGAAATCGCGTTCAACGATAAGGTTACTTTAAATATTAATATAGCAGGACTTTCCATACATCGCCATTAAGCCCCAAGCTAAGTAACTAGACTTGTGTTATGGGTGCTAGACAACGGATATCCTACTTATATACTTTTCTTTTGTAAATATATTCTTACATAGAAATAACCAGACTACATGTCTATTGAGCCATGATTCTGGGTTTCAATTGGGTAACGTATTATTCACGCTGATAAAGTAGTGATAAATAAAAAATTAAGCGTAAGTTCGAAATATTAAAATAAATAAATATTGCGAAATATTCAGTTTTAGATATATAACTTTTGTAAGAGTCAAGTGTCCTCCTGCCCCTCTGCTGTAGGGATAAATTATTCAAATTCAATCATTTAAAGGATAACCAAGAGATAACCTGACATTGAGACATAAGATAGATAGAAAACACTTTATTTGTACAACAAACAAGAAACACAAAAACCTTTTTTTTTTAAATTGTACAAATATTTTTTAAATGATCTTATTGCTTAAAGCAATTTCATAGATTTTATAGTCATAAACCTCTACACTAATTTAAAAGGTTAACCGAAATTCAATTTACAAGCCGTATATCTAAGTTAAATCTAGATAGTAATCCTATTCTATGTAATCCTCGATAAGCTTATGTATAAATGGTTGGGTACTATATAATATCTGTCAGAATCTGCTAAACTGCAGGTCGTAAGTTATTTGAAATCAATTTTATTTAAGATGTACTTTTGGTGTTAAAAATGTTTACCAAATATTTGTTGATTGTTTTGCTATTTAATGGTGTTTTGAGTGATGGACCTGATGAATGTGTAAGATATATTTTTGAAGATTACGATGAATTGTTCACAAGAGATGTACCGATGTGCAATAGCTTACCATCGTGGAATCTTGGAACCTACGATAATTCGACGATTACGGCACCAAATGAAAATAGTAAATGGTTCATAGAACCCTCTTCTTCTGGAACCGTAACTTGTACTGCTTCTTTCAATTTCACAATAACGCCTAATGCAATATTAGAGGCCAACGTTTATTTCGAGACAAGCACATCAGATATTGTGTATATAGATCTGATGCAAATAACTGAAACTGGAACTCATTTACTTGTTGGGTGGCAATCTGTAACTGAGGCATCAGGATGGCGAGCGATAAGAGTGACAAATACAATTACATTAACAGGAAATCCACCATTTCAAGGATACGTAAGTAACCGAATCAATGTAAAATATTAAAATGTATTTTCTGGTAAAAAAGTAAATTAATAATATAAACACACAACAGTAACGGAATCTTACTATTTATCATTACAGGTGAGATTTTTGGGACAAGCATCAAGTAATTCAGTTATGATTGTGGATTCATTCCGGTATGTTCCTTTGTCAATGGATCCTGAAGAAGAATGTATTTTGTATGAAGATTCTACAACAAAACCAACACCAACAACAACTCCGACAACAACCACTCCTACTGCAACGCCAATAACTGAAGAATGTCTTAGATATATTTTTGAAGATTATGATGATTTATTTACAAGAGATGTACGACAATGTATTGGCGCACCTTCGTGGAATCTTGGAACCTATTATAACTCAACGATTGTGGCTCCAAATGAAAACAGTAAATGGTTCATACAAGCACCCTCACCTTCTATGGGATTTGTATGCACTGCTTCTTTCAATTTCACACTGATACCAGGTGCGATAGCAGAGATCAATGTTTATTTGGAGACAGCTCCCTCTGATATATTACTTGTAGATCTATTCCAACTGACCGAAAGTGGAGTGCTTAGATCCCTGGGATGGACGCATATAGCAGGTGTAACAGGATGGCAAGTGATGAGAGTGACAAATACAAATACAATTACGGGAAATCCTCCATTTCAAGGATATGTAAGTAACCGAAATCAAATACAACTATTTATTTTACCTAATAATCCTACTAATATTATAAATGTGAAAGTTTGTGTGTGTGTGTATGTTTGTTACTCCTTCACGCTAAAACCACTGTACCGATTGGGATGAAACTCGGTATGTAAACAGCTGGAGACCTGGATTAACATATAGGCTACTTTTTATCCCGATATTCCCACGGGATCGGGACTTACGCGGGTGAAACCGTGGGCCGCAGCTAGTAATGTATAAAATCTGAATAAATATTAAGACAGTCACAGTATTTCAGTAGTAAATGAAAATTCTTAACATTACAGAGCGTTCAACCGCGATTATTATACTTATTAATATCTGAAGCCACGATACAGTTTCTAACATCAAGCCGTAATAATACCCCTAGAACAACAGCTCAATCGATGAGACACTTTTGAATGCTCAAACACAGTACTACAAAGCATAGTTTACACTTCGAGCGGTTACTAACATCGTTTTGCTCCTCATTCTGTGAACTAACCTAGAGTTGATGTTAAACATAATTATTATGCCTTTACCAAGAGCAGTAATATGCTCGAGTGAGCACTTTTATTTAAACTCTCACGATAAAAAAATCTAATTATTCCTTATTACAGATGACATTCCTAGGCGTTACATCAGCAATTAATTCAGTTATGATTATCGATTCATTCCGCTATATTCCCTCGTCAATGGATCCTGAAGAAGAATGTATTTTGTATGAAGATATTACGACAACGGTGACTGATACTCCAACTCCAGACACGACACCCACTACACCCATAATAACACCACCTGAGAATTTAACCAACTATGTTGTAAAAGAGATATTTGATTTTCAAAAATCTATTCGTATTTCCAAAAAACGGATAACAATGGTTGGTAATTTTGATGGAGTTGAACCACCTCTATTGGACGAGTTTGATGGAGTAGAACCATCTCTATTGGACGAGTTTGATGGAGTAGAACCACCCCTATTGGACGAGTTTGATGGAGTAGAACCACCTCTTTTGGACTAGGATAGTCTAGTTATTGCAAAATCAATTATGAAGCTAAAACGACTCTAGTGTATAAAATGTATATAAAGATTGATAATTCTATAAATGTTATTCCTCAATCTATGAAATATATATTCTATTCCTTTGTTTAATATTAGAACAATAAAATTATACTTGGTATAAATAAAATTATTAATATCATTATAATATAAAAGAGAAAATATTCATTAAGAAATCTATGAAATTAATTACAAATTAATTACATTGCGAGTGTGAAACCTTGTATGGAAATACTCTTTAGAACATGAAGGGAGCACTTAGAAAAGATTTTAGGAAATTTTAAAGTGGTAAAAGAGCGGATAAAGTTTGTAGTTCATAGTAATTATGTAATGTTAATAAAGTTTGTAGGAAAGTATCCTATAAAAAATAATATCTTGAAGGTAGGAACATACAAATTGGAATCCTATTCACGCATTGTAAATAAATAAACACATGTTTCAGGGTTTCTTATACTTTTCATTTTTTTTTTTTTTTTTTTTTCTTTTATTATGGCTTCGCACGTGTGCATTTAGCCAGGGTCAAGTTATCATTTTTTTGCATCAAATTATGACCCGATTTTTCATAAATCGGGCCTAAAGTGTTTCAATACAGTCAAAGTCGTCATAGTCCGTCAAGTCAGGGGTTATAGTAAAGCGGTGGCAAGTTTACCATAACCTTAATAGGAGATTTGGAGGCAACGTGGAAACTGCATGTTTGACACTGATTTTTACTTTCACTACACTTGTGCACTTTCACAGAACTAAATTGAATAACATTCCACCAGAATTATACAATTCAACTCGGGTTACATCTAAGTTTCATGAAAATAAAACTGCAGCACGACATGTTGTTAACTCGTTCCCGCCAAAACTCCTATACTTTTCATTGTTTTGTAGTTTCTCTAACCTGGATGTTTCGAGTCCTAGACTCTAACCACAGAGTATAATTAAAGTAATTATACTGGCAATATTACCAGTAAGCTTAATTATTATGGGCCAATGGTCTATACATATAGTAGAAAAATAAGAAAGAAAAGAAGGTTCACATTTTGTCTATCTATTAATACGTCGGATGGATAATAATTATTATCTTGTTGCACAAAGAAAGTGCATAAATTGAACCTAAAGCATCGAAAACTATGTAGAAATGTAGTGTTTTTATTCTTTTAATCATATTATTACAATTCGGATCTATAGTCCGATAATAATTTTTATCAATAAAATTACTCGTCGTCGCCGCCATGTCATCAACAGGGACTCCCTGAGTTGTGTATCAAATGAATTACGCTATCTCACTGTTCATAAGAATCGCATTAAATGTATTACTAGCTTTTGCCTGCGACTTCGTCCGCTTATACTTATTTCTTTTAATAATTTTAAATCAAAAGCACTAAGGAGTATTGATATCAACTTTGAAGCAAATCACCCCCAAAATAACATTCTACCCCTTTTAACCTCGTTAGGGGATGAATTCCAATAAAATACGAAACACGTGTACCATCAATTCTGTTAAAAAATGTTTCTTTTTCACCCCCTTAGGAGTAGAATTTCAGAAAATCATTTCTTATCGGATGCCTACGTCACACAAAGAACACACCCTCCCAGTTTCAGGTCTCTACGATCAGCGGTTTAGGCTTTGCGTTGATCCGTCAGTCAGTCATTCAGGACAAAGCCTTTTATATGTATAGATTGTTTACACCATTGCTAAGGCTTGCAAAAAAGTTATTTAGGTATTTTAAATTCAATAAATTCAATACGATATACTAATATCTAATTCTAAATTAGAATATCTACATTAATTATTTGTTTTCAAAAAGAATTATTTGTCGCTTAGCAAACTCGATAAAATGTTGAGGACTCACCCGCACTTCACCGATTGCGCAAAGATGCTACGCAATATTTTAAAAGGGTGACCGAAATTCAATTTTTAAACCCCTATATCAAAGTTATTTAGCCTTGATATTTAATTCCAACTACCCAATCTAATCCTCGATAAGCTTTTGTATAAATAGTTGGGTACTACATAGTATCTGTCAGAATCTGCTAAACTGCATGTCCTTAGCTATTTGTTTTTTCTTGGAGCATTTAAATATACAAATAGTATTTTTAGTGTTAAAAATGTTTACCAAATACTTGTCGATTGTTTTGTTATTTAATGGTGTTTTAAGTAATGGATCTGATGAATGTGTTAGATATATTTTTGAAGATTACAATGATTTATTTACAAAAGATGTACCACAGTGTGTTGGCGCACCGTCATGGAGTCTTGAGACCTACAATAACTCAACAATAAAAGCTCCAAATGAAAACAGTAAATGGTTCATACAAACTCCTTCTGGAGGCTTTGCATGCACTGCCTCTTTCAATTTAACAATGATACCAGGTGCAATAGCAGAGATCAATGTATATTTGGAGACAACGTCACCTGATGTTATAACTGTAGATCTAATTCAACTAACTGAAAGCGGAGCGCGAAGAGTCCTAGGATGGACGCATATAATAGCTGCATCAGGATGGCAAGTCATGAAAGTGACAAATTCAACTACATTCACCGGAAATCCGCCATTTCAAGGATACGTAAGTAACCGAAATTAAATACTTGTTTGCCAGTAATAATAAAACATAAATAAATAATAATAATAAGTATTGCAGGACATTCCACACATCACCATCTAGCCCCAAGCTAAGTAACTAGACTTGTGTTATGAGTGCTAGACAACGGATATACTACTTAAATACTTTTTCTTTTGTAAATTTAAACTTATAATACATAGAAACAACCAGACCACAGACAAATATCTTAGCATAAATACCTGTCTGAGGCGGGAATCGAACCCGCAACCCTGTGTTTGGCAGTCCGGCATGGTGACCATTGTGCCAACTGGGTCGTCACACATAAACTCTCTGGGAATATTTGCGAGTCATGTAACTATTTAGATTAGAGCATTGCAGTGGTAAGTGAAGAGATGAACATTACATTTAGCCGCGATCATTATAATGATCTGAAGCCGAGATGCAATTCGTAACATCAAGCCGTAATAATAGCCCTAGAACAACTGCTCATTCGATGATTCACTATTGAAAGCTCATACACAGTACTACAAAGCATCGTTTGAACTAAAGCCTAAGTAAAATAATATGTACTCGCAGTAAGGAACTCGCATTAATATACGCGAAAACTTTCAGTGAGTGAGAAGTTTTATCCAAACTCACAATCTAACAAAATCTTATTATTCCTAATTACAGATATTATTCCGGGGCGTTGCATCAGAAAATTCAGTTATGATTATCGATTCATTCCGTTATTATCCCTCGTCAATGGATCCTGAAGAAGAATGTATTTTGTATGAAGATATTACGACAACGGTGACTCTTAATCCAGACACGACACCCACTACACCCAAGAATTTAACCAACTATATCGTAAAGGAGATATATGATTTTCAAAAATCTATTCGTATTTCCAAAAAACGGATAACAATAGTTGGCAATTTTGATGGAGTAGAACCTCCTTTGGACTAAAATAGTCTGGTTATGCAAAACCATTTCTAAAGCTAAAATTAGTCTAGTGCATAGAATTGTATAGTGTTAAAATTATTTGTATACTTTATTTAGATAAAAATGTTTAATATACATCTTGGATTTTTAATGACACGATGAACATTGATAATTCCATTAATGTAGATCCTCAATCATAAAAAAATAATTTGCAAGATTTGAGGACAAACATCGGGACAGGTAAAGCTAAATAAAATCTTCTTATCATAAAAGATGCCCACGTTTTAGAAGGCCTGGTTTTGAAACGCATGCTCGTATGTGTACAGTCCAGAATTTTTTATTTTCTTTATTTCGTCAGATAATTCATACAGATAATTCGACCATACGACCTCTAGAATTTCCTCTATTACTTTGCGATTCTATCTATAACGCTTATAATCAATATGAAAACTCTAGAAAACAATTGGTTGACAGGCAATTGCTTTTTCCGCCGAGGCACATATAGTGCTTTTCTCAAAATAATGCAGGGAAATAAAATATTGTTTTTATTTTTGAGGAGCACGCGAGGTGTCGAGTTAGCGGACAAGGAGAATCAAATCCATTGCAGGAGCGATTTTTGAATTCGGAACATTACAGCGCTCCAGCAATGTTGTATGAAACGGCGTACGCTCCAGCAATGTTGTATGAAATGCTCTTGCAATGGATTTGACTTTCTTTGTCGTAAATTCTTTTTTCGAAAATGATGACAATATTTCCATGCATGTTTGAGAAAAGAAAATTTACAGAAGTCGTTCTAATCACCAATAGGCCTGTAACTCTTTAAGACCGTAGTATCTTTTGCTCTCTCGGATGTTAATAACACCATACTTCTTAGCGAGCGGTTCAAATAACCCTCAATTTGTTCCAGCTGTTCAAACTACTTCCTCAAACCTGTACTAGATTTTACGTTTCAGCTGGTCTGGTCATATTACAGGGGATATATTGATGCACCAATGATCAGTTTCTCTAAGTTATCGTCCTGAGGCATCTGGTAATGAGTTCGAAATGGCTGAGCATACGTCGTCGCTGGCTTATCGTGACAGACACTGTATTGCTACATCCTAAAAATATTTAATTTTAATAAAAGCGACAACAGAATTTTAAGGTTGTTTTTAAGTTTATACTTGTCTTAGACTTGTTGCGTCTATTTGATAAAGTTTATTTTTATCAAATAGATGCTCCTATGTTATGATTTTTCGCTGATACCTATAATTCAGTATCATAAACCATCCAGGATCTAATTCTATTTAAAGCTAATGACCTCTACTTAAAATAAATATATCGAATATCGTTAAAATCAAATTCGTCATGGAATGCGGCGCGGCGGCGGTAAGTAGGCAGCTTTGATCAAAGTAAGTAGATAAGATAATTATTAAAGGCATGCTACCCGTAGATTTCAATCGAACCACTTCTTGATAATTAAATATTTATATTGAAATACCTATTAAATTATTTATATTTACCCCCATACAATTTGTAGAAATGAAATATTATATTTGTTACAACTTTAGGTATAATGTTAGCTATTAATACTAATGGTATTTGTTAATCAAAATATATATATATACTAGCTGCGCCCCGCGATTTCACCCGCGTAAGTCCCGAACACAGCGCCATTTATTGGGTGTATTTGCAACCTAGATGTCAAACAATATTGAAGAGTTTTATCGATGAATCAACGTACACTGCCATCTATGAGAATTTCATAAAACTAAACAGTAAATAAACACTTGCCTAAGAAACCATTAATTGATACATTTTATTCGTTTACATTCACGACATAAGCGAATAATTGAGATGATAACTATCCTATCCAGTAAGTTAGATCAAAAAACGGGTACATGTGAAATTTGATTGAAATCGGTTCAGTAGTTTTGGAATTTATTGGCAACATACATCGTGACACAAGATTTTTATATATACATATTATATTGAGGAGCCTAATATTTCCAAAGACAATTGTTGAGATAAGTAGGTACCTATGTGTTAGACGTTAACTCCCTGATTTATGAGGGGTGAGTTAGTTAATCAATGTTTTGTTGCAGTTTCACTAATAGCGTACGAAAAAAAAAATTAATCAATGACAGAATTGCCGTTCAGTACACGTTTTTAAAAAAAACCCTTAGGTGTACCCATGGTTTTTAAATTCTTCATGGGGGAGAGTTGAGTATGACGTCATGAAGTTTTTGTATAGGATATTAAATTGTTTTCTTATTTCTACTGTACCTGCTTGTGTTTCAAATCTCATACAAAAATTTCTTGACGTTATTATGGGATGGAGGGTTTAGTCACTGCGGGTCAAAATTAAACTTTTATTTATCTATATGCGGTATTTTTTTAAATTTGTCCTTGTTCGCCGTATACTGTGACGCAAAATTTAATTCGCCGAAACAAGACAAATGACTGATTAACTAATTAACTGCTTATCAGAGTTTATAAATAAGGCCGTAAGTTTTAAAGTGCCAATGTGATTCACTCACTTATGCACCTTCGAAGTCACCTATCAGTCATGATTAGCAGAGGCTTAGTATTTATTATGCTAACACTTGGTGTCCATAGTGATGAGTGCATCCGATATTATTTCGCAGAGGACTTCGAGGACATATTCGTCAATAACATCACACCGTGTAGTAATAACAATGGTGTTGTCCAATACCCTTTCTGGACTCGTCACTCCTACGATGAATCTACAGTCGATCCGCCGTATGAGGAGAGCAAATGGTTCACTTCCCCTTCAACCACATTGAGCTGCATGGCATCGTTTAATTTTACAATGTTACCGGACGGGTTGGTGGAAGTCCTCGCTTATACGGAGCCACTATCGGCGGGTGATCTTTTGATGGTTACAGTGCATCAAATAGTGAATAGTGGAATTCATCCTGTGATCGGTTCGGCAGCTTTAACGAACGTGGAGCCGGGATGGCATATTTTGAGGATTCAGAATAATTTTCTAGGAGGCACTCCTATTCAAGGATATGTAAGTAATTTTCTATTTATTTATTTCGTTTCAACACTTTTGACAGACTTTAAAAAAATTGAGAGGTATATTTTCTTTGCTGATCGAGCATAATTGAACTGATTTTGATGATTTTTTTTGTTGAAAACTCTATGGAGCTCTCTTTAACTCGAAATTTATTAAAAGTTAAAATTTACATAATAATAATAATAATAATTCGTTTTTATTTCAGACTACAAAAATCCATACTTAAAAAATAACATTTCACACAGACCCAACACACATGACAAAATCAAATAAAGCACGTTAGGTATATAAAAGTATTGGAATTAAATTAAATTAAAGTTACATAAATTGTCAATATAAGAATAATTAATAAGAATAATACAATAATTAATAAGAATAATACAATAATTAATTAGAATAATACAATAGTTAATATAGAATAAAAAATTAAAGTCACAAAATTTGGAAGAATAATTACTTTATATTAAATAGGGCTGGCCTAGCCTCTATACTATGGAGGTAGTTCCAGTGCCGGACTATTGGACAATCCATCCTTTCCAAAATAACATTTAGGAGGCCGTTGGCGCTATCTCGCACACGCTGCTGTAAAGAGGCTACTCTGTTGCGAATAATAGTTTTAAAACCGACCGTGTTTGCATTTACCAACATCGTAGATGCACTGCAGTAGCGAGGCAGCCCCAACAACATCCTAAAGCCATTATTGTACTGCACTTGTAATGCTTTGAGAGACTTTTTTGTGTAGTTGACCCACAGGGTACACGTATAAAACGTTTGGCAGTAAGCCTTGAAAAGGGTTATTTTAACGTGACTTGTGCAGCGGTAAAACCTGCGAGCCAACATATTACATCGCACCGTCAAAGCTCTACGTTCTCTCTCTATATCCAGGTCATCAGACAGGTTCTCGTTAACCCAGTGCCCCAGATATTTGAATTTAGTGACTCTACTTAGCTCTTCTCCACACAACCTTACCGGAGGTACCGCCTTAGGTTTCTTATTACCTGCATTAAAGATAAGTAGTTCGCTCTTCTTAGAATTGTATCTGAGGCCATGGGCCGCCGCGTACCGCTCACAAATGTTCAACAGTGTCTCCAGGCCTCTTATTGACGGGCTCAGCAACACCATATCATCTGCGTAGCTAATATTATTGACAAATTTACCATCAATGGAACAGCCGATACCGGCATTGCTGAGCTCATCAATTAACCCATTCACATACAAGTTGAACAATCTAGGCGAGCTCAGTCCACCCTGTCTCACCCCACATTCCAGCGAATACTCCGTAGAAAAAGCACCCGCCCACCTTACAGTGTTTCTTTGATTAAGGTACCAATATTTTAAAAGATTAATAAGTTCTCTAGGTGTGGTGGTTTCATTATAGAGCTTACTCCACAAAACATCGTAGGAGACAAGGTCGAATGCCTTCGACAAGTCCAAGAAACACGCGTAGACCGGTGTTTCTCTGCTAGTGTAGTATTGGACGGTGTGCTTTAGTCTTAAAATCGCTGTTTCTGTAGAAAGCCCAGTCCGGAAACCGAACTGTGCATCATTCAGCTTGATATGTTCACCTAAATGTCGATCAAGCAAACCGTCCAACACCTTAGCAATCACCGTACCCAGCGATATCGGTCTATAGTTTGACCTGTCGGAGACATCTCCCGTTCTATCCTTCACAATAGGTACAACGATAGCTTTCATAAGATCCCGGGGAAGACAGGTATGACTCAGACACAGATTAAAGAGCAGTGCCAGTACTCGTGGAAGGTGACGCCCAGCATGTTGCAAGTGTTCGATGCTGAGGTCATCGTGGCCTGGACTTTTACCCCGTGTCATATCCTTGATGACCAGTTCAATCTCCTTAGCACTAAACCTTTTAAGTTCGACCCCTGACTTTATTTCCCCATGGAAAACCGATCCCACCGTTCCCCGAGTGGGCTGGACTTTAAAATGATCTCTAAATAAGTTAGCAATCTTATAAGGCTCACATACCCCCTCCACGCTCGCAGGAAAACTAGACCTCGCTTCCAGACGTTTGGTATGCTTCCAAAACTGTTTAAAATTCTTAGAGTTGTGATGTTCCGCTAAAATGTCCATTTTTATCTGGTCTTCATTATTGATACACCATTTCAGTTTTGACTTAAAACGTTGCCTGGTTTCACGCATTTTAGTGAAAACTTGCCCAGCTTTCGGTTTGCCGCTTAATACCCACTTCTGAAAACTCAATCTAGCCTCCCGATGAGCGTCTTTTACATGTTTGTTCCATCCAGTAATATTCTTCCGTTTCCCCCTATGTTTAATCGTATCGCTACTGTCCATTGCTGCTTGTTTTAAGCACTCAACTATGCTAGTATATAATTCCTCGATTATTAACATATGGCTTGGTTCATGACACATACTATCAGCACAGTTCACACACTGTACAGGAAAATCTATTAATTTTAATTTATCATTACAAATACATGTATATTTATTTATTTGGTCTTCAGTCCTATCACACCATTTTATTTTGTTAATCTGTTTCTGCTGTAGAATAAGTCGCGGTGTAATCTCACCTAGATAAAAGAAAATTTCAAGAGGAAAATGGTCTGACCAATACACATTATGACATACTCTACAATCGCGGATGCATCGCCAAGCCGCCTTTGTGACTAGACAGTGATCAAGCCATCTTTCACAGTCGTAATGACTATCACTTACGTAGGTATATGTCCCCGACGACTCCTGTAACTTAATCACGTCAGCACAGAGCCAGCTTCGCTCGTCACAAAAACTAATAAGCTCCGCGTAAAACGGTTCTTTCGGATGTGCGTTAAAATCTCCTAACATTATAACAGTTTCTATTTCATTCGCCTCTATCACCGCATTTATTTCACTTAAAACTGTGGTAAACTCAAATAAGTGTTCTTGTCTATCTGTAGGCATATACACAGAAAACACCAGGAAAAAACAGTTATCTACACTTACTTTAATAGCTACAAGCCTGTTACTATCACAAGTCACTACTGATACAGACGAGAAAACACCTTTCCTCCACATCAACGCTACTCCTCCATACGGTCGCCCTCGCAGTAAACCATCCGACGTATCCACCGCTGATTTACTGTAAAATTCGAAATCTTCGTCTATAGAGCCAATAAAGCCTATGTCATGAGGAAAGAGCCACGTTTCCTGGAGAGCAACTATATGCGCCGTCCTACATAATTCTCGTACATCGCCAACTGATCTCTTAATATTTTTACAATTAAAACTAACTAATTTTGCAAGGTTTTGATTCATGTTAGCTTCAAGGTTTATTATCAGCCTCTGACGAGGAAGTACTCAATGCATTTACATTTCTAAAGTTTATAAACTTTCTAAACGAAATCCCTTCAGGCCACAGGTTTTCGTCAAGAAACAATGAAACCCTATGCTTCGGTATAAATACTTTAAACGCTTTATAGTTCTCTGACGCTTCATTTTGATTTCTACCAATTGAACAACAGTATTTGTCTTCACAAATATATAATCAGCAATGTCTTTTGCAGTCGACTCTTTGTCTACATTGTTTATAAATAAGGGAATTTTCAAGTCCGCTGCTTTAAATCTGCCTGTCGGCTCTTTTGATTGACCCTGCTTTCCAATAAATTTATTTTTCAACCGGTTCCGCTGCACCATTTTCCATTCTTCATTCTCAGTGTACTTAAAATCACCTTCCTTTTGCGCTATCTCCGCGAAAGTCAGCACCTTTTCCTCATTTTTATTCTCTCTATCGGTTGGCGCAAGTGCAATAGGCGAGTTTGTTGTCTCCTTTGAAGAAAGCGCGATCATGGGCTCCACGCGCTCACTGCAGCAGCGACTCACATCCCCCACCCGTACGGGGGGCGGACCCAATGCGCTCCCCGCTACACGCGTCGCCGCTATTGAGGCCCTCGGCAACTGCGCGCTCCTATCGGTCTCACTCGCTGTTGCCCGCTTCGAAACCACGGTGGTGGCCTCCACGTGCCTGCATTCGCTTAGCAACGCTTCGGTCTCGACTGCCCGGTCGCCCTCTAGCTCACTAGCGGTCATTTGGACGCGCTGCGTAGGACTCGACACGGTCACAGCTGGTAAATTCATCAAGCCTACAGGACCACTATCTAAGTGGTAGCTTTCATTCAATAATTTACGTGTACCCCGCTTCATAATATTTACATAATTTGTGTCATGATATTCTACTAGTGACGCCTGTTTCCAATTGATTATTTCTATCTTTAATTGGTCTAGTTTGTCAGTTGTCACGTAATTTTCTTTTATAACTTGCAGCTCATCTTTTAAGATAATAATATCTTTCAGTAGTCGAGTGACATCCACATGATCGAAGGTGACAGGTGGTAATTTCCTCAAATCTTTTGCCACAAAAATCGGAATTAATTCAACCGATGTTGTTTTCAAGAGAGAAATTATATCACCGAGGTCTCTTTGTGTTTTTCCATCGGTTTTACCTTTTTTCCTCTTCACGAATGTTTCTGACGTTTGGGACGAGTCAAACAGTAACTTCTTGGCAAATTCAACTTCCTCAACAGTAAACGCCGTTGCACATAATCGCACGATGCTCTCTTCATTCATTACATCAATTTGGTTCTGTATGAATGCAAGAACCTCATTGATCACGATATTACAAGTATTACATTTCACAACACTCGATGACGACATTATTGCCACTCACGCGATACGTGTACGCGGTACGGCGTGCCGGAGCAGACTGATAATGTATTTCAAGTTTCAAAGTTTTTAATCAGTATATATTTTACATCTTTTTATATTAGCAAAATTGAATGCTTGTTTCAGATAGCTTTCATGGCTTCTGCGAGTACGCATGCGAGGATAATGGTCGACTCATTCCGGTACCTTGACCCATCGTTGGATCCTGAAGAGAACTGTATTCTGTATCAACAACCCCGACCACAACACTAACTACCACGCCGACAACAACTCCGACAACAACGCTGACAACAACTTCAACAACAATTGCTCCCACTACAACACCACTATACCACCAGACCTACAAAAATTTCACCCACGAATCTAACTAACTATATCAAGGAGCTATTTGATTTCAAAAAGTCTATTCGAATTTCCAAAAAACGTATAACAGTAGTTGGCAATTTCAATGGAGTAGAACCACCTCTTTCGGACTAGAATAGAATAGTCTGGTTATTGCAAAACTATTTCAAAATTAAAGTAACTCTAAGTTATGTTTAGGCCGAATAGTGTTATTTTTACCCGACTGCCAGGAAATCGTTATTTCGTTAACCATTATGCGTAATAAATGAATTGAACTGAATAGATTTGAATAAAATTGTTGTTTAATTATAAAAATATTATATTCTGTTTCTACAAAAATTAATGTATGGATTTAGTTAAGAATTTTTGAGAAGATTGATAATTTTTTTGATCTTGATCCGCAATCATATCACAAGATAGGTACCCACATTTTCCAACACCAGGTTTTTATAACACATGCATCAAAAGTCGAATAATGATAAACTGAACACATTGCCAAGTAATATAATAACCACTTACTACTTAGTCAGCGACCCAAAGTGGATCTTGGCCTCCGTAACGAGAGTCTAACATCCCTTTCCTGCGCTATTTTTTGCCAATTATTGACTTGAAATTCGCGCAGGTAATATAATAGTAAACTTAAAATAAAAAGAGATTACGAAATGAATGATTGCAAAAAAAAAATACGCTCTCTTTATTTTTGAATTAACTGTTTTACATCATAAAACTTTTGATTTAGACTTAAAGTTTTAATTATTGACAAGTTGATTTATTAATTTATTGGCACTACTTTATTATCAATGAGGTATTATTTCAAGGTTCCTAGAAACCTATCTTATCTTGAAAATTATCTACTTCATACTGTAAAAAAAATGTTTTTTTATTTATTTTGTGTGTTAATGTGCTTGATAATTTTTAAGAAGCATAGTTGATGTCGCCTGAAATGAAATTATTTGAAGCACTTTGAAATTTTGAGCATTTTTTGTGGATTTTTTGACCAAATTGTTTATTAGTATTTTTTTTAGTAAAAATAACGCAGTAGGAAATATAAATGCAACTAATTATATGTAATTTTAAGTCATAACAACTAGATAATAAAACTCTCCTCAGTTTAAATTTAATATTGCTCCTCAGTTTAAATTTAAAATTTAACTTTTCAATATATCATAATACACGGTTAATCCATTAATGACAGACTGCACTCTTTGGAACAGGTGTAAAATGTTCTAGAACCGCTGAGTAATCAACTGGGTCATTTATTTAAAAAAAATGTGTACGTATACTTATATACGCGCTCCATTTTACGTTAAAGTAACAGGTTGAAGCTGTCCGCCATTTTTGCGGGTAACGAAGCTACAACATGTGACTTTTGTGTTACAGATGCGCTCATCTTAAAATGATTAGCCACTTTTATGCGCCAAAGGTACAAAGGCACACGGTGGTATCTGAGGGCCTCATTGATGCAGGGCCAGAGCACAGTGTTGATATTATGTAGAGCTAACCTAACCTAACTTTACAAGCCCTTACTTCACAAACTCTAAACCTTAGTAAAAATATGTTTCTTAGCCGTTTCTGGCCCGATCACCGTCAATTTATTGGTGGGACGTGTAGAGTTCAAATGTGGACTATACATGAGAAATAATTAACTAAATGAATTAACTGTTGTGAAACAGAAAAGTAAAGAATAGTTAAGAAAATATTACCTTACGCGAGTGACATAGGTGACGGTAGCGAAACGGTCAAGCCACATATTTTGACTAAGGCGTAGAGTTTGTAAAGTTAGGGCTTGTTGAGTTATAAGCTTGACTCTACATGACATCTGATAACTTTTTGATAGAGCGAGCCATAATATAGTCTCGTCTTGTCAACATTTTACATGAAAATGGTTTAGTTAGGACTGTTCTTTTCTTTAACGAAAGCGACAAACAATTCTTCGTTCATAAAATTATCTAATCGGTAACCGAAACCGCAGGCAGAAGTTATTAATAGTAATAAATAACTGAGATATGTACAAATACAGGTGATTAAAAAGCAAAGTTCTGAATAAAAAAATAGTTTCGTCAATAAATGTAATCGGTGAATGATTAACAATTATTTAAACTTTAAAATGGTTGACAGACGTTTGATTTTCGTTCTATTTGTTATAAGTGTTTTTGGTGATAATGATGAGTGCCATAGATATTATTTCGAAGAAGATTTTGATTTATTCGATACTGAAAATACATTTCCGTGTAGCAGCGACCCTAACTATCATACGTTTAGTCTTGGTGGATACAATGACTCTACAGTAGTAGCTCTATATGAAAAAAGTAGATGGTATATGTCGCCTTCGACTTCATTAAGCTGTATTGCATCGTTCCCTTTTACCATGATGCCTGGTGGAACAGTAGAAGTGCTCGCCTACATGGACCCTTTGACAACAGCTGATCATTTACACATTATATTACTTCAAGTATTTGACAATGCAATTAATCCTACGATTGGACAAGGAAATTTAATAGGTGTTGAAACTGGATGGCATTTTGTGAAGATTCAAAATCATTTAACCGGAAATACCCCATTTTTAGGCTATGTAAGTTATAAGTTAAATATACATAATGTATTTCATCCACCGTAAAGATAAATTCAATTGAAGTTGGTACCTCATCATGTCAGCCCATGCACGTCCACTGCTGGACATAGGCCTCCCCCATACGACGCCACAAACAGCGGTCCTGAGCCGCCTCCATCCACCGACTACCCACGACCGCTACAATGTCGTCGGTCCACCGGGCAGCTGGTCTCCCAACACTCCGTTTCGCGTTGCATTGCGGCCGCCACTCGAGAACCTTTACTCCCTAGCGATTGTCAGTTCTGCGAGCTATATGACCTGCCCATTGCCACTTCAGCTTACTAATCCTGAGGGCTATGTCGGTGACTTTAGTTCTTCTACGGATTTCCGTATTTCGGATTCTATCACGTAGAGAAACTCCGAGCATAGCATAAGTTGGTACCTATAATATTATAATTATAATGTGACGAAAATGTGATCGAAACTCGGTATGCAGTAGATACCACATAGGCTACTTTTATTACTTCACTTACGGAACCGAGACTATCAATTTTTATTTTATTTAATGTGGATCTAATAATAAAGCTAAACTACTAACTAAGCTACTATACTAACCTACTTTATATCGTTTTTTATTGGCAAAATTATATGCTTGTTACAGATAGCTTTCATGGCTACTGCGAACGCGAACGCAAGGATAATGGTCGACTCATTCCGCTACCTTGACCCATCGTTGGATCCTGAAGAGACCTGTATTCTGTATCATGATGACGAGCCAACGACGTTTACCACAACCCCAACGACTAATCCGACTACCACGCCCACTACCACTCCTACAACAACTCCCACTACAATTCCAATAACAACCCCGCCAACAACAACTCCGACGACGACCCCAACAATTACACCCACAAATACTCCAATAACAAGTGCTCCTACTACAACACCCATCACACCTATCACAATTCCACCCAAGAATCCATCCAACTATATCGTGAAGGAGCTATTTGATTTTAATAAATCTATTCGAATTTCTAAAAAACGTATAACAAAAGTTGGCAATTTCGATGGAGTAGAACTCCCTCTTTCGGACTAGAATTAAATAGTCTGGTTATTGCAAAACTATTTCAAAATTAAAATAACTCTATGTGTATGTTTAGGCAGAATAGTGTTCAGTGTTATTTCAATTATGTATCCATTCTATCCGTAATAAATGAATTGAAGTGAGTTGAATAAAATAAAATTGTTGTTTAATGTTTAAAATATTAAACTTATTCCGTTTCTACAATAAAAATTATATGTCCTTGGATTTAGTTACGAATTTATGAGAAGATTGATAATTATTTTAATGATATCTTGATATTCTACTCGTATCCTTCGGGCGGCGCTAAAGAAGAAGACAAACAAGCGATGGTAGGCATCGTGGCAGGCACTGTAAAAGCGACAACTGTCTTTTGGGTTGTCTGTCAACTGGGTCTTTTTTTGTTTCAATTTTTAACTTTTTTTAGCTAGGATTTATTGCATCTAGATGCAATCAATTTTATCAACTAGATCTAATTATAACCTTTATTTAAAATAATTATATCGCATATCTATAAAATCAAATTCGTCATGGAATGCAGCGCGGCCTTTCGTTTTACGGCGGCTTCTAACACCAACCTCTGGACAAAGTCATGGTGCCAAGTGACTTGTCGCGTTCCATCATGTGGTCCAGGCATGTCGTTCTCTTTCTAGGCGAGCATGCTACATCCTCGACCTCATCGTCGCATACCATTAGGTGAAATGAGATCAAATGCAGGACGATTTTGTGTAAAAAATAATAATTTGACGAATTTAATAAATATAATAGCAATCAAGAAACTGGACGATACAAGGACTTGTCGAATAAGAACATCGACGGAAGTCGTTTTTAATCTTGCTATCTACATAAACCATAATAGTTTTTCCAATTTCTTTATGTTTGTGGATTCTTTAGCATACGCTATGGTAAAAAAACAGGAGTTACATTTACCAGTACATAGCTACCTTCACCTTTGTGGGTTATCTTCTTGGGATATATTAAGAATTAAAGATATATATAGATAGGTGTAGATTTAGGTAACTATTAGAATCTGATTCCATAGAAGCCAGACAGTTTTAACAGTTCTGATTCCCGTGTCAGACCACCAAAAGATAACCCACAAAGGTGAAGGTAGCTATGTACTGGTGGTCTGACACGGGAATCAGAACTGTTAAAACTGTCTGGCTTCTATGGAATCAGATTCTCATAGTTAACTAAATCTACACCTATCTATATATTATATCTTTAATTCTCAATATATCTACACTAATATTCTTAAAGAGGAAATATTTTTGAACTTATACTTTGACCGCGTTTTGAAAAAATTATGAGAGTGTAATTTTTAGATGCGCGCGCATCTCTGTAACACAAAATTTACAGGTTGAAGCTGTGTAACACAAACGTAACGGGTTGAAGCTGCCCGCAAAATAAATATCAGACAGACGGACGGATGGAAAAACAGACAGACCCATTTTTTTGTTTTTATGTTTGTAACTAAAAGGCTCTGAAACTACTGGACCGATTTTGATGAAACTTGGTATGACATTGATTCATTGGGAATAAAATAGGCTCTTTTACCACCCTTTACCACTGCTCTCATCGCGAAAATGGTAAAAATTAAATGTAGGTAAGCTATACATTGACGACAATCGCCTGTTTAACGTACTTATAGTAGGGTGTATAGTGGTGAGTGCTTTAAACAGTATCTCTGACACAGACAAACATACTGTTTAACAATTGAAAACCTAAGTGTTACTTTATAATTAGCATATAGCACCGACTTCGTAGAATCGATGCAACTATCGATAAATAATTTGCTATCACTCTGTTCAAAAGAACCGAAGTTAGTGCTAATATTTAGTTGCAGGATCATAATTTTTCATGATGCATAAAAACATCGCTATCAAAATATCTTAATCTTTCGGTTGATTTATAAAATGGAAATACCTAGGTTGAGTTGCAGCAACCAAAAGTTTATTTTATAAATTCTAGTTACTAGTATTAAATACAATATTGTATAAGTTAGAACGATCGATCGGTTTATGTTTTCACGTTTACAAAAATATTAATGTGACTGAGAACAACGCTCCGGTTGTACATATAGCCAATATTTGAAGTTACATTTATTATAGGTAACCGAATTCCAAGTTTCAAGCTCTAATTGCCAAGATAATCCTCGATAACATTTTAATATAAATAATTGATCAACGTACTCATAATCTTTCAGAATCTATCAGACTGTAGCAACAATAGTTTAGTGTCTATTTTGAAATACGATATGATTTCCGCTGATTAAAATGTTTTACAAATATTTATTTACTGTTCTGCTATTCCATGGTGTTTTAAGTGATGATTCTGATGAATGTATTACATATTATTTTGAAGATTACAATGAAGTGTTCACAAGGTTGCAGTGTATGTTTAGCCCAGGGTGGAATCACGAAAGCTATAATAACTCAACAATTAAAGCTCTAAACGAAAATAGTAAATGGTTTATAAGAGCTGGACCTCCTTCACCTTCTGGAGACAGATCTTGCACTTCGTCTTTCCCTTTCACAATGATGTCAGGTGGTGTAGTAGAGGCAAATGTTTATTTGGAGACGGTAGCTGGTGAAGAAATAAGACTTGATATGATGCAAATAACTGAGGCTGGTGTTCATAGAACTGCAGGAACTACAGCTATAAATGCGGCGACTGGATGGCGAGTGATGAGAGTTACAGATTGGAGTCCATTTACGGGAAATCCACCATTTCAAGGATATGTAAGTTACTAATGTCAGGTCCAGAAAGTTATCTGTAATACCATCACCATGCGGTCTCATCGCGTCTGAATAAAAAGTCTATAATGAACAGTTTATGTGATAGTTTCTCAGCATTCTTTGAAATGGCCGAATATACACATTCATAAAGAAACACCCTATTATGTTGTGTAAAGGTTTATTAATAAAAATAGCTAAGGAAACGCTTGAAAGGGCTATTTCTGTGCGCTTTGACACATTAATCTCCAAACACAACAGCAAGCGTCTTGAATGAATTAAAGTTGGTGGCGCTGTATTTCATCATCTATATAAGAATTAAAGGCGAATATTATTACCATCATACAACTTTTGAACACGACTTTTGGAAATTTGTATATTTTTTTGAAAACATCGAGGTTATGTTTATTCGCAAATCAGCTGATTTTTTACTTAAGAGTAAAAAATAAGCATGATCGAATAGTGACCTTTTCGTGTGTGTTTATCCCAGCTGAATTTCGGGTAAGATAATCTCAAAATTCTCGAAAAATTATAATTTCCATAATAAACTAACTTTCAAAAACTCTTATTGCCTATTAAATTAATATAATGCTATTTATCTTTACAGGTAAGATTCAGGGGCCTTGTATCAGAGGAATCAGTTATGATTGTCGATTCATTCCGTTATATTCCTCTGGGTTCTGAAGATTGTGTTTTGTATGAAGATACTACAACAACTGACATCCCAACCACAACACCAACCCCAACAACAATACCAACAACAATCTCAACTACCATCACGACAACAACATCAATCCCAACACAAACCACAACAACTTCGCCAACTACGACGCTTACTTATCCAACAACCGATCCAGAAACAACCACAGAGACGGCACCCACAACAACTCCCACCACACCCATAACAACCCCACCTAACAATTTAACCAACTATTTTGTCGAAGAGCTTGTTGATTTTAGAAAATCTGTTCGAATTTCCAAAAGAAAGATTAAGAAAGTTGTGAATTTCAATGGAGTATAAAAACTTCTTTTTGGACTAGAATAGGTTGATATAACAACAACTTAATATTTAGGAAGAAGTAGGTATAGGTCCCACACCTTATATTTGACAACCAAATAAATATTTCGTATTTTTACACATGTTTTATTACCTTGATTCATAATCATCATCATATCAGCTACAAGATGTTCACTGCTGAACACAGCCTCCCCTAAAGACTTCCAGAGCGCATGCCCTAGACTCTGCGTCTAACGGCTTCCCGCGACCTTCATTACTGATTCATTTTTTTATATTTGTGTGATGTGGGTAAAATGTGGGCAAAACCCATCACGAACTTGGTCCCGAGTAACAGAAGACCCCGCGGCAGGCCCAGAAAAAGATGGGACTGGACCCAGCTGGCACTAGACAGGGAACAGTGGAAAGAGGGAAGGGAAGCCTTAAATAAGTAAAAAGACACTCATTCATCCGATCTCTCACAATACATTCGAATTCACGGTTTTAATACAAGGAGGAGTTACATGAGTTGGATACTCGAAGAATAGGTTATTGCTAATGAGATACTGTTCGACATAAGGGCAAGGCCATTAACATCAATTTACTTAAACCAAACCAACAAAAAATTTCCTGCCAATAATTAAAAGAGTTTTTACTTTCAAATTATCTTATTCCGTTTAAGAAAGAAATACAACAAGAAGTAGCTAATAGTGTAGGTATACGTCACATAAGTATTATAGATGATAAACACAGGTAGATTGAAAGATAAGATAATAGTATAGATAGATTAGATTTTGATTTTGATTAGATAAACATACTAGCTATGTCTCTTATTTCACCTGCGCAAGTACCGACTCTGTAAGAATATTTCGCTTAGTATAACAATAATATGAATTTAAAACAAGACGTCTATTTATACACGTAAGTAAGTGGCTTTAGAGTTTCTTCTTCTCGTGTAGAGGTGTAGCTCACCTATTGTTAGAGTTTTCAGATCGCCTTAAGGCCTCTAACTTGACCTAACAACTGCTACTAGAGGTAGCAACGGGACGAACGGCTTAACGTGCCTTCCGAAACACGGAGGGGCTCACGAAAACACATTTTTGCCATACTACTAATTGGCAAAAAGGAAGAAACCCCCATGAGTTTCTTGTGCCTTTTTCTCATTGGTGGGCGCGTTCCGAAGGCACACATCCTAACTTATTTTTAAGACGTTTCAAAGTGGTGTAATGCACTGCATGACACCTATTGTATAAAAAAAATTAGTTTGAGTTTGTCACCTATCGAAGTAATAACCGCGCCAGGCGTAAACGATCAGCGAGCGCCGCTTAGCTGTGAGCAGCTCAAAAAACTTAAAAAGCTCATGCTGGAGAGGCAATGACTAGAAAGGCCGGTGGTAGGAAGTTGTGGAGATACGTTGCAGAGGCATGTACCCAGCAGTAGGCTAGGCTAACACATGCTATTGAAGAAGAAGAGCAGAAGCGACTACCACGTAATATTTAAACATTCAGTAAACCTGCACGCAGATAGCCTATATAAGCACGTCTAAGTCTGACCAGTTCCATACAAGTAAATTAAAAGCCTGGTACGGAACCAGTTCCAAAACTTCGGTTCTTTAAACGGCGGAAGCGATCTGCACAATAACAATGATTTGATACTTTGACAGGGTTTGGGTGAACACCCACCGGGGAATACAAAGGTTGCGGGTACTATTCTCGTCGTAGTAATATTTGTGGAATTTTTCAACTTAGTTGTTACGAAGGTTACGCTATCTAGTCTTGGCGGGGTATTTAGTGTGAAAAGCCCAAATTGAATCGACCAACAATGTTAACTTTAACGTGATGCAGTCATAACGAGATTTAGTCTTATAGTGATATAGTCGAACCTGTTATCTAGTTATATCGAGATGTAGCCATTTAATCGTATGGCAATAGGTATATGCTTTTATTATTTTTGAAGCTCATATAGCACTAACCAAGGGACACGTTCAGGGTTAAGTAACAACAATATCTGTAAAAAGTACTAGCTTTTGCCCGCTACTTCGTCCGCGTAAAAGTCGAAAGTAGACCAAGGAATCACGTTGTCCCATGCAACTTCCCCCCCCCCCCTTTTGACTCTCTTAGGGGTAGAATTTCAGAAAATCCTATCTTATCGGATCCCTACCTCATACAAAGAACACACCCTCCAAGTTTCAGGTCTCTACGATCAGCGGTTTAGGCTGTGCGTTGATCCGTCAGTCAGTCATACAGGACAAAGAATTTTATGTGTATAGATTAAATGCTTACTGACCGGCTGACTTGATATAATCTTCTTCTTCGTGTCAACGGCGGCCAATGCAATACACCCTGATCAAAGCACTCCCGCCCAAAACTTAGCCACGGCAATCGCAGTATCTGCTGCCCTGTTGAGGTCGTCTGCAAGGCAGCTAACAGGGCAGAGAGAGCAAGTCGTCAAGTGCGCCATCGTTCACACTCACACAGAGTGTCCGACTCGGAGATACCCCACCTAGCCATGTTCTCTTTGCAGCAGCCAACCTGGGTCCGCAGGCGATTTAGGGACTTCCAGGTTGGCCACTGCAGGTCACCGCCAGCAGGGATTCCGTGGGTGAAATGAAGTCTGGTGGAGGGGGGTAATTGGCAGCCCACAGTTGCTTTTTGGCCTCAGCAGCTTTTGGCTACAGCCCAGAGGGGTTGTGACCCGAAGAAAACTCTTACGGCTTGTTAAGGCGCCGCTGTGGCGTTTCGTGGTTATGCAGAGGGTGTCCGTGATCAGTTTCATGATTGCGTTTTTTCACTCCACATGCCACTTCACGACGGACACCAGGTGGAGCTATACCAGCAAGAGGGTAGAGCATGCTGAGTGGGGTAGGTTTGAGGCACCCTGTTACCCGGCACGTCTCGTTGAGCGCTATATATCAACACTGGTCCTTAACATAAAATTGTTAAATTTAGGTTAGGTTTGTTTTCACTACGAAAGACTTTTCAAAATTCCACCCTTAAAGTGAAAGGGTACTGACGCGGCGCTCTCTCCATACAAACGTAGTCGACTATTTCCTCGGATAATGACACTATATCAAATATTTTTGTTGCCTAAAACTTATAACTGCCATGACCATGCACCTATGTTTTATTTTGTTTGTTTTTTAAATCTTAATTTCTATGTTAATTAGAAAAAGAAAAAAAACCAAAACATCGGGGCATAGTCATGTCAGTTATAGTTTTATGGCACAAAAATATTTGTGCTAGTGTCATGATCCAAGGAGGAACCAGTCGACTACGTTTGTATGGAGAGAGCGCCAGTACCCATTCACCTTAAGTGGTCTAGTTGCAGAAAACAGCCCGTATACAAGTCAAAGTAAAAGCAGGCTATGTCGTGATCACAAACTAGTATTATTTGAAAACAATAATAATTCATTCTGTTCGTCACATTTTTATTGTCTGACTAACAATTATAATTATGTGCCTAAATACGTCACACTACAATAATTAGCGTACAGTCCCTGCAAGTACCTATCTAGATCGGATTATGGATAAGAAATTCGTTATCATGTTATTCAAAAGAACCGCAATTAGTGATTGCTAATATTTATCAACCGGATAAATAAATAAAATATAATAATTGTCCGGACTTTCAGTAAAAATGTCAATGACCGTTCTCTGAACATCACTGTATGTAATCATCATCAACAATGACATGTATATGTCAGCAAATTAGCCACTTCTGAACATAGGCCACAAAAAGACTTCCAGAGCGATCGGTCGCATGCTCTCGGCGTCCCACGACTTCCCGCAACCTTAATTTAATTAAATAAATAATAAATATTACAGGACATTCCACACGTCGCTATCTAGCCCCAAGCTAAATCACTAGACTTGTGTTATGGGTGCTAGACAACGGATATACTACTTATATACTTTTTTTTTTTGTAAATATGTACTTATAATACATAGAAACAACCAGACCCCAGACAAATATCTAAGCATAAATACTTAATAATAATTTCATACTATTCAGTAATTAATTAACTCAATAGATATATATTCAAGTGATTATTGTGGAACAAACAGTACATAATAAACGATTCAGCATAATATCTCAATTAGACCCTCACTTCGCTTCAATCACTTAATCAATCAGTGCATAAAACATGCTTCACTCAAGTTAAATATTAATATTGGCATTTTCCATCTAATCTAGATGATTTATACACCACCAGCAATTTTAATTCATGCTTTATTCAGGGCGCTTTAGTGCTCGGGACATATATTAGATGTTGTAGGCTTGCCCAGAACCTAAACAACCTTCACAGCTAAGTAGACCATGTCCAGATAAAAGAACTCGTCAATATGACTAGAGCTAATTAAGCTGCGAGTTTTATCACGAAGTTTTCCTCTACTGTAAGAGCAATTTTAATTAGCGCACATACATTTTTCATAAGAAAAATCTAAACTAATGTTTTTAAAGCGGTGTTGGCCTAGTGGTTAATACCTGGCCTTTCATTCCGAAGGCCGAGGTTCGAAGGCATCTGTACTACAATTGATTTAATAGTTTCTGACCATTTAAAAGAAAGACTTAAAAGTCTATGGTGCCGTTGCAATTCTCAGCATTTCTTCCACAGACATGAAATATTCTGAATTTTTGACAAATAGATAAAAAGATAGATAACTTTATTTGTACAACACAGAAAGAAACAGAACACGATAAACACAAAGTAAAGTAATAGCTAGAAAGTATAAGTTGCACAAATAGGCAACCTTTGGATGGAAAAGAACTGATTCAGCTTTAATGGTAGGTTGTGAATAATTTAACTAATAATATTTTTTCCGACTTTTATAATTTACATAGGTATCCGGATATCAATTTTCAAACACTAATTACCTAGGTAATCCTTGATAACAATCTTATATAAAGAATAGAGTAAGATGCATATCTCTCAAATTCTGCCAAACTGTAGCAACTATTTGTATAGTATGTATTTTGAAAATCAGTACGATTTCTAGCATTGAAAATGTCTAACAAGTACTTATTGGTTGTTCTACTATTCCATAGTGTTTTAAGCAATAAACCTGATAAATGTGTTAGATATTATTTTGAAGATTACAATGAGTCAATGAGAGAGCGGTGCTTTGACCATGAACCATTGTGGAATCTAGGAAGCTATGACAACTCAACAATTGCAGCTCCGAATGGAAGAAATAAATGGTTCATAAAACCTTCACCTTCCGATTTACACTTCGCTTGTACTTCTTCTTTTCTCTTCACAATGATGCCAAGTGGAATAGTAGAGGCCAAAGTTTATTTAGCCTTGATGGCAAGTGATAGTATATTATTGTACTTGTGGCAACTGACCGTAACTGGAAATCATATACTTGTGGGATCAGCTGGTCCGAATATACGAACAGGATGGGAAGTGATAAGAGTGACAAATCGTATTCCGTTTACGGGAAATCCACCATTTCAAGCATATGTAAGTTAGTAACTGAGGGTTAAAAAGTTATTAATATGAAAAAGTGTGTCTTAAACAGCAATTGAATACGAAATCTTGCTGATTGTTTAATTAAAATCGTAGATATAAGTAACAATAAAGTATTCTTACAACCATGACCGACTTAATTATATTTATTTATATTCTGTTAGTCACAAAATAATCTTATTAATTCATCATTACAGATACAATTCATGGGCCGTGCATCAGAGAATTCAGTTATGATTATCGACTCATTCCGGTATGTTCCTTCGTTAATGAATCTTGAAGAAGAATGTTTTTTGTATGAAGATATTATAACAATGCCGACTGCAACCCCAACCACAACGCCAGCCCCAACGAAAACTTCAACGACAATACCAACATCAATCCCAACTTCAATAACCCTAACACCAACCATCACTTCAATAACATCACGTGTAACCATACCTACCACCATGACAACAAAAACGTCCACAACACCAAGTCTAACAACAACTACAAATTCTACTACCCTCATAAAAACCACTACTACGATGCCAACTACAGCTAATCCAGCTACAACCCCAGATATGGAACCCATCACACCCATAGAACCACCAAAGAATTTAACAAACTATTTCGTCAAAGAACTAGTCGATTTTCGAAAATCAATTCGAATTTCAAAAAAAAGGATAACAAAAGTATACGTCAATAAAGTTGGTCAACACCCTCTTGATCTAGAATAAGCTGGCAATTAACCAGTTCAATTACCACCATAGAAATTCGTGCTGAGGCATGAACGTGTATTTCTATGATTACCACACACCATGTGAAAACGGTATGTCAACTTGTTACAAAAGTCAAAATTCTTTATCATTTGGAATCATACAATTTGCAAGGGATCACTTTGAATCGTCTTAAAACTAAGTTAGGCTGTGTACCTTCGGAACGCGCCAACCAATGAGAAGAACGCACAAGAAACTCATAGGGTTTTTTTTGCGAACATGCTCATATAGGTCAAGATTTCAAATACTTTTGGATGTTATACTTATTTCAAATGGAGCTACTAAAGTCACGTCCACGGGTGCATATCATCAAGATAAGACGAAGTATCATAATACGCCTTACTGTACAATTTATGCTTAAGTTAAGTTAATGGCCTAAGAAACTTTATACAATACACAGTAATAACCAAAATATATCTTTTATGTTTTTTTTTTACACTTTTTTCATAAACCTTCTTTATTCTCAATTAAATCCTTGGGAGTCTACTCTTCAAAAATTTTGTCAGTTTTAAGCATTAAAATGTATCTACTTATAAAATTCAAATATAAAATTACTGTCTGTGCCCCGCGGTTTTGCCCGCGTCAATGTCTCTTTAACAGTGATACGCATTTCCTACAACAACAAAAAATAACACAATCCTACTAATATTATAAATGTGAAAGTTTGTGTGTGTGTGTGTTTGTTACTCCTTCACGCAAAATCTACTGGACCGATTGCGATGAAACTCGGTATCTAGATAGCTGGAGACATAGATTAACACATAGGCTCCTTTTTATCCCGATATTCCCACGGAATCGGAACTTACGCGGGTGAAACCGCGGGGCGCAGCTAGTATATATATATAAATATCTTATGAATTTTTGTAAAAACCGAATAATATAAGACGTATGTAATATTCAGATTAAGAAGGGACTTTTTATGAATCCGGATTTCAAGTATCAAGCCCTAATGTCCTAAGTAATTTTAGATAACGTTTTGATATAAATAATAAAATTCAGTACCTAGGACAAATAATTGTCACAATCTACCAAACTATAGCAACACTATTTAGCATAAATTAAAAACAAGTACTTACGATTTCAAGTGTTTAAAATGTTTTACAAATTCTTATTTGTTGTTATCTTATTCCATAGTGCTTTAAGTGATGAATGTGTTAGATATTATTTTGAAGATTACGATGAGTCGTTCACAAGAGAGGGGTGCTATGACTTTCCAGACTGGAATCTAGACAGCTATGAGAAGTCAACAATTGCAGCTCTAAATGATGAAAGTAAATGGTTTATCCAAGCGCCACCTTCTGATTTACAGTTCGCTTGCACTTCCTTTTTCGGTTTCACAATAATGCCAAATGGGATAGTAGAAGCTAACGTTTATTTGAATATTAGCGAAGGCGATGGTATATTAATGTATCTGTCGCAAATAACCGAAACTGGATATCATAGAACGGTGGGAGTGAGTGTTGCAACCATAGCAACAGGATGGCGAGTGTTGAAAGTTACAGATCAATTTGGACTTACGGGAAATCCACCATTTCACGGATATGTAAGTAACCTTAATGTCATAAATTAAATTATTAAAGAGTAAGTTTTCGAAGAATTGTATTCTGAAAAGTAAACAAATATAAATGCTAGCAAAGTGTTTACTAAAAAAATAGTAGGACGAGAGATCATAATATATATTCAACTGAACGATTTAAATAGGCAAAATTTACAAAGTGTTAATCCCACAGTTTGCAAATTTAAAAATACTTTCCAAAAAAAATTAATCACACCTTATATTGGACTTGATTTAACAATTTAAATCGATGCAAGAACCCTATGAAAGCTGTAAAGTTAAAAATATCAGACGGATTGAGAACTTCTTTTTTAGTCTGTTAATAATTGAAAACTGCATATATCACTTTGACTCAGAGGAACGTGGTTCATGTTGCTCAGTTGATAAAGAGCACCGATACGGAAAAGCTGGGAACTTAGATTCAAATCTCATCAAATAACAAATCAAAGTATGTCGTACAAAATTGATTAATTTTTACTTAATCAATAATAGATTCTTATTATTCACCCTTACAGGTACAATTCACGGGCATCGCTTCAGAGAATTCAATTATAATTATCGATTCATTCCGGTATGTTCCTCCGTCAATGGATCCTGAAAAAGAATGTATATTTTATGAAGATATATCGTCACCATCTACGCCAACACCGACAACATCCGACCCAAATTCTTCTTCAACAGTAACACCGACAACATTGTTTGTAGTACTTATTTGTTTTATAGCAGTAACCATGCAGACACTTGAGTAAGAGATATAATTATTATGTTGTAGAATAAAATCTTCTTCTTTTTTTATTGATTCCGTTTTTATTTTTAATACTTATATATCGTATTTAGCCGAGTAAATGGCTGCAGCCGTGGCGTAGTTAGTTCCATCAAAAAGGTCCTGTGTGGAAACAGGACTTAAACACAATCACAATCACGGTAATCCTCGCACGCGACACATCTATGTGATAATTTTATTTGAAAAAAACCGGGAAATAAGTGTTTTTGAAGTACGGAGACTAATGTAACAGTTACATAAACTATTTATCCACACAGTGACCTAATAATTTGTGTATAATTTGATCTATAAATAGTGAAAATATCCAAAAACATTTTGTTGTGAACTAATAACAGTGACTTGTCAGTATTGTTTGATAAAACGCGTAAGCGACGCATACTGCACGGCGGTTACGCTCTTTTGAACGCGAACTATCACCAGCTGAGTGACCAACTGTTTCGTTATTTTGCTTGCTTACCCACTATAACTTGGTATTTTTCTCTTTTAAAAAACGGAATTGAATACCTATTACAATATGGAATGCAGCAAATGTAGCGAAGTTGTAAAAGCAGAGATTCTAGTTAAATGTTCGGCATGTCATGGGACATTCCATTATGCGTGTGTTGGACTGAATGAAATGGAATTTAAAAAAATATTACCCATGAATAAATCGAAATGGAAGTGTTCGTCGTGCAAAGCGGGAAAGAAAAACAGCAATAATAGCCCGGCGACTGCCCGTTCAGATTGCAGTTCTTCACATTCTATAATAAATATCGACGCGAATGCTATTATGGAACATTTAGATTTGAAGTTTAATGCGTTGCAATTAGCCATCGATTCCCTGAAAACCGATGTTAACGATCAGCTGATGAAACTCTCAACTACGGTTAGTGCGTGGGAGACGAAAATAAATGGTTTTGCATCCACCATCTCAACTGTCAACACACAAATCTCTAACCTTAAAGACGAGAATAAAAAATTAAAGCAGGAGCTCGACGACTTGCGTTCGAGTGTGAATGAGATCTCTGAAACTAATAATCGTAATGAGCAGTGGGTTCGCCGATCAAACATACAAGTCAATGGTGTACCCGAGAAGAAAGGCGAGAACCTCTTGAGCTTAGTAGAGACCCTGGCACAAAAATGCAACTTTAACATCAACGTGGACACCGACGTTGACTTTGTCACTCGAGTAGCGGTTAAGAACGACGCCGATAATAAGACACCGAAGCCGATTATTCTAAAAATGCACTCAAGATATAAGAAAGATGATTTTTTGCTATCATTACGCAAATTGGAAAATTTTACCGCACGTGATATAGGTATCTCGGACGCACTAGGCAGCAAGAAGATATTTTTCAATGACCATCTTTCTGCGAAAAATAAATACCTACTCAGAGAAGCCAAGCGGTTGGTAAAGGATAAAGGTTACGCCTACTGCTGGGTTAGAAACTGCACAATCATGGTACGCCGCAGTGAAAAATCACCGATTATTCACATCACCTCAATTGAATCGTTAAACAAGATTGTATAAGAGATATTCCCGTTGCCCATATTATATCTTCTTTTTGTTTTTTGTTATATTTTTGCGAAGTGTTACTGGGACTCATGGTTTATTATTATTTAGGGAGTCTTGTTGTTGGTGACAAATATGTATTTCATAACTTTAAGGAAAACACTTTTTATTATATCTGTACAAGCGTGTTGTTGCAAGTATTACATAGCTATACTTATGTAGTGTGCTTGAGTGAACGTTGGTTGGAGCGAACTAGAAACCTTCACTGCATATTATTTCATTTGATGAATACGACTTTACGTTTTAATTTCACAAAAAATATACTAGTTAAACTAACTATTTACAATGATTATGGGTCTTAACGTATTTTATCAAAACGTTAGAGGTCTGCAGACCAAAGATAGAATTTTTACAGGAATATGCTGAACTCTGATTATGACATTGTTTGTCTGACTGAAACTTGGTTGTATTCAGGAATATACGATGCTGAATTATTTGATTCTCGGTACAACGTGTACCGTACTGATCGTAATTACGTCAGTTTAGGGGTTGAAAGGGGCGGTGGTACTTTGATTGCAGTTCGTCGAGGGGTGAGTGTAAGTATGCAAGGATTGCGTGTGTTACCTTTTATGCACGATGCAGATGTTACATGTGTAAACATTTTATTAAATAAGGCACCAACTGCAGTCATGTTACGATTATTTTGCTGTTATTTCCCTCAAAATGACAATCAACAGGCAGCGGAGCTATCATTTTTTGAATATATATCTGACCTTAGGATTGAGTACCCTAATGACAATTTTTTACTGCTGGGTGACTTTAATATAAGAGTTGCAAGATGGGTTTCAGATCTCAATTCTGCAGGTAATAAATTACGTCTTGAAAATCCTCACGAAAACAATCTAACATCTCAATTATTTACGTTTTTATGTTTTAATGACTGGTCTCAATATAATTACGTTAATAACAAAAACAATAGAAAATTAGATCTGGTAATATCTGGCTCCAAATGTTCAGTGCAACGAGTTGAGCCTATGTCATTGCCAGAGGACGGACACCATTCCTCTCTCTGTATTGATATAGACATCGATTACACGTCGAGTTTGTCTCCGGCACCTCGAATGATACGACGCTTTCATGCAGCTGATTATGATAAAATAAATTCCGAACTGTCAAGTGTTGATTGGGAAACCCATCTGGTCCCAAGCAACATTGATTTGGCTGTGGAATCTTTTTATAATATTGTCAATGATATTATAGATAAGTTTGTCCCACATAAGTTGGTTAAAAATAACAGCAGGTATCCAGTCTGGTTTGATAAGCGACTGATTAAACTGATAAATAGAAAATTGAAACTTCATAGGAAATGGAAAATTTATGGTAGACAGACCGATTATGACAATTTCTCGATAGCGCGCCGTGAAGTCAAAGAGTTAGAGATTCTGTGTTATGATAAATACTTTGGTCACACCGAGGAAAATATTCGTTTTAACACCAAGCATTTTTGGTCATTCATTAAATCTAAGCGGAACGACAGTAGTATTCCAGATACTGTGTACCTTGGTGACACTCATGCATCCGAAGGTCAATTAATTGCTAATCTTTTCAACTCATTTTTCCAGTCTGTTTTTGAACCGCCATCAAATAGCAATGTACCCAATGATACGGTAAGTAATGACTGTGTAATTAGTTCCGTTTACATTGATAGCTCTGTTGTTGAGAAATATCTAAAGAAATTGGACGTTAACAAAGGAACCGGTCCTGATGGTATCCATCCAGTTTTTCTCAAGCATTGTCATAAACAACTAGCATGTCCTCTCGCATTACTTTTTAATATGTCTTTAGTAACAGGCGTTATGCCTAAAATTTGGAAACAATCAACCATTGTTCCCATTTTCAAAAATGGTGACAAGCATAACATAGCTAACTATCGTGGTATCTCCAAACTATCCGTAGTGCCTAAGCTCTTTGAAAAAATAGTCTATGACACATTATTTCCGGCAATTAGACCACTAATTACACTTAATCAGCACGGCTTTATAAGTGGCCGGTCTACGGAAACCAATCTTTGTGAGTTTCTGCATATGACACTAGAAGCCATGGAGAGGGGTTACCAGGTGGACGCCGTGTATACCGATTTTTCTAAAGCATTTGATAAAATTTCGCATAATCTCTTAATAAAAAAACTAGAAAACGTCGGTATTCATGGTGATCTCCTGAGATGGTTGACCTCATACTTGCGTGACAGGTCTCAAGCGGTAGCTGTAAAGGGTTACACATCTAGCTTTGTTCCTATTACATCTGGTGTACCTCAGGGTTCCCACCTTGGTCCACTTCTCTTTAATATTTTTATAAATGGCGTCATGCATTGTTTTCGCCATGCTAAAGCATTATTGTATGCCGATGATACTAAAATATTTACTTTTGTTAAATCTATGGAACACTGTCAGCTGTTTCAAGATGAATTAAATGAATTTTATGAGTATTGTCTAGCAAATGAGCTTAAGTTAAATATTAGTAAATGTCACTCAATAACTTACTCCCGCAAGAAACGACCGATTAGTTTTAATTATGAATTTAACAATACTACAATCGAAAGAGTGACCGAGGTTAGAGACCTGGGTGTATATCTCGATTGTGAACTAAACTTCGCTTCTCATATTGATAAGGCTACACCCAAAGCATATAAAATGCTAGGTTTTGTATTCCGGCAGTGTAAAGATTTCAAAAATGTGAACACCTACATCATGTTGTATAACTCCTTAGTAAGAAGTCACTTAGAATATGCATCCACGATATGGAACCCTATATTTACTTCTTATATAGAGCAAGTAGAAAGAATCCAGAATAAGTTCTTGAGAAGACTAGGCTATAAGTTTAAGAAATCCTCACCACAGCTACAAACATTGGAATTGAGGCGTGAACACAGGGATCAGATATTCTTGTTTAAAATTATGAATAACTTAATAGATTCTCCTTTCCTTTTGAGTCGTATTTCATTTAAGTGTCCTAAGACATGTATTCGCTCCAACAACGCATTATTTTCAGTTCCTATTTGTAGAACCAAATACTCGAAAAATAGATTTCTAGTCAGAGCTTGCAAAACACATAATAATCGTTACCATCACATCGATATGTTTAACTGCAAACTGAATAGTTTTACTTCTCTGGTTAAAAAAGTGTAGGAATAAAAATAAAAATAAATTTAAAATTACTTACCTACTGTATTCCATGTTATTTGGGTATACCTACTTTATAATTTAGATAATTATATAACAGTACATAAAATATTTAGCTTTTCCCATACGTTTAATTTATTTATTAATTCGCTTACCTAATATGTATTTTTCACTTCTCATGTCTAAATTTAACTCTGTCTTCATATGTATTTACTTATCTTTGAAAACTTTATTGGCTTATGTAATATATATATATTTATAATCTTATGTAATAATTTAAGCTGTATGTTTTCTTGAAATAAATAAAATAAAAATAAAATAAAAACACATCAACAGATGGAGCATTGTCTGCTCTGTTTGACTAATGTCTTTGGCAGTTTATTTATTTATTTAATCATATGATATTTCTATCGGCAACCCAGGGGATAGTGCAGGGTTCCTTAAACAATGGAGGACGATCAATGGCAGTAGACATTTCTTGGATCGGTGTTTCCCCATCAGCATAGGTTGGTTTAGAATAATCTCTGTGACGTGATAAAGTTAACACTCACCTGCAACGTAAACTGTTCTGCTTTAATTGCTGCTATAAAATAATTAGTCAAATAGTACAATTTGTTTCTGGTTATAAGTCAATGTTTCTGTATGTATTATAGGTAATTGTGTATTTATAAGATAAAATAATATAAATATTCTATCCGGTGTATCCGGGTTTTAAGTTACAACCCCTAGCTATGGTAGTATCCGTTAATTTTCTTTATTCGAGTAACTAAAACTTTTAAAGTTTAAAATGTTTAACAAATATTTGTTTGTTTTTCTGATATTCTATAGTATTTTATATGATAGACCTGATGAATGTGTTAAATATTATTTTGAAGATTACGATGACTTATTTCCAAGAGACATAAATATGTGCGATGGCTGGCCATTCTTGTGGAATCTTGAAAATTATGACAACTTAACAATTGAAACTCTAAATTAAAAGAGTAAATGGTTCATAAAAGCTTTACCGTCTAGAGATGACTACGTCTGCACTACTTCTTTCCTTTTTACAATCATACCAGGTCATTTAGAAGAAGCCATCGTTAATTTGGAGACAAATGCATATGACCGTATATTATTAGATCTGATGCAATTAACTGAGACTGGGTATCATAGACTAGTGGGACAGAAAAGTATTCAAGCAGCAACGGGATGGCTAGTAGGAGTAATAAGTACGATTTCGTTAACAGGAAATCATTTCAAGGATTATTTAAGTTCATAAAAAAATATGTTTTTTACATCAAAGAACACAAAAATTTTAAAATATTTAAATATGAATTGCTATTTGTTAGTCTCGCTAAAACTTAAGAATGGCTGGACCGATTTAGCTAATTTTACTTAAATAGTGCAAAAATTTCATTTCTTTATTACCGATGTTCTCATGAGACTAACGCGGTGCGCAGATAGTGTTTAGTAAAGTAATCATGCAGCCTGATAAATTATTAATACTTGAACTCAGATAATAATAATATCTCACTTTTCCTCTTTAGTTGAGATTCCTGGGCCGTGTATCAGAGAATTCAGTCATAATTGTCGATTCATTCCGTTATGTTCCTTCGTCAATGAATCCTGAAGAAGAATGTATGTTGTATGAAGATACTATAAAAGCGACGACTACCACCCCAACTCCAACACCAACAATAACATTAACAACAACTGAAACAACCGATACAGCAACAACCCCAGATACGACAACGACTACACCCATAACAGCACCACCGAAGAATTTATCCAACTATTTAGTCGAAGAGCTATAAGATTTTAGAAAGTCGATTCGAATTTCTAAAAAGAGATTCACGAAGGTTGTCAATTTTAATAAAGAACAATCCTTTTTTGAACTAGAATAGTTTGGCATAACATTAAATTAATATTATAGAGTCCCACGTCTTCTGTTTGATTATCTGCACTACATAGTTGAGCATAAAATCACTTCCTGCTGTATGTCCCTATGTATGCTTAGATGTTTAAAACTTCGCAACGGATTTTGATGCGGTTATTTTTCATAGATAGAGAGTGATTCAAAAGAAAGGTGTAAGTAAGTCGCGGGCAACAGCTATATGAACATGAAAATAAGTAATCACAATATTTTAACAGAAATAAATCTATATTATAAGCCAAACTTGCTGTAGGCAGTCTCGATCCCCACCACCGCCTATAAAAACAAGCGCTCAGTCGGTGGCAGGCTCATTTGCTGTTCAGACATCGGTCGGTAAGGTGGTCGGTTTCGAGGCTGCGTACTGTAAGTTTGTTCCGTTACTTATTTTAGTGGATTATTGTGTTTTTGATATTGTTGTGGTAATTTTTGTTTTTGAAGATCAACGGTTGTTTGTGTTATCGATTATTCTGTGTATATTTGTTAAAATTAAGTTTATTTTGAAGTAAATCAGTTTTCGGTTTTATAATTTGTAAATCTTTGATTATTTTTGAAGTAAACTAATTTTAGGTTATTTTGAATTGTTTTTTTTTATTTAATTATCACTTCTGATTCCTAAAATCAGAAGTGGGATAGGATTTCGCTCACAAATTAGCCTTGAAGAAAACAACCGTTGATTTAAAATAAAATAAAAATGCCACGTGCTTCACGTGAGCGGTTAGTTAGGACTCCACCTCGCTCTGGGGTCGAGCATAGTCGTCGCAGTGAATCACCGCGACCAAGCAGACACCGCTCACGGTCTCATCGTAGTCGATCACGCGTGCGGTCGGGTCGTGGAATGACGTGTTCACGTTCACGTCGCGACAGATCGCGCTCGCGTTCACGTCGTAACAGATCGCGCTCGCGTTCACGTCGTAATAGGTTGCGCTCGCGTTCACGTCGTCATAGGTCACGCTCGCGTTCACGCCGTGATAGTTCGCGCTCCGGTAGTGATTATCGTTCACGCGAAGAATCGAATTCAAGTAATCGCCAAGGCAAAGCGCGATCATACCATCACGACAATTCGGTAAAAGAAGCGATAGTCTCAATCATGTCGCGATTAACCGCTATCGAGGAGAATACGGCCAGTGATTCGCATGTTCCTTCGTCCGCTCATGGCAGCACACCCACGGCAGATAAAGATAATGCTTCTACTACTCAAGCGTTTGTTGATGCGTTGGGTGTATTAGCAAAAACAAAATCCAGCAATTATTATGTCTCAAATTTTGATCCAGCTATTAATAACTTCGAGGTGTGGTGCGATGAGGTGGAACGGGCTAGGCGTGCGAACCATTGGGATGATTTTGAGTGCTTTTCCCGGGTAGCTCACTGTTTGAGAGGTGACGCAAAGACTTGGTTAAATGAATGGGCAACAAATGACCGCTCGTGGTCTAGTTTCATTAGAGAATTTAAGTCTTTGTGTCCGCAAAAAATTAACTACGCGCAAATTTTGCAGGAGGTTATAAATTCCACATCGGATAAGTTTTTGTCATACGCAGAGTATGCGCGTCGTTCACTATTGCGCTTGCGTGTAATCAAAGGGTTAAGCGAAGAACTTATGGTCCAAATAGTGATTCACGGTATTAGTGACATACAAGTGCGTGCAGCAGCCACCAATGCTGACCTAACAACGGAGAATCTGGTTTCGTTTTTAGCCACATACGTTAAGCCTACCCGGAAATTTGATAATCGTAGCTCTGACAAATCTGTTTCATCTCATTCTAGTACAGCTAAAAAACGTAACTTCAGTCGTTCTGGTAATCCTGAAAACAAGTGTTTTATCTGCGGTCAAACGGGCCATTTTAAAGATAGATGCCCTAAGAAGCGTAATATTCCCGATAAAACTGATAATAATGGTAAAATTGTTTGCCCTTTTTGTAAGAAGGTAGGTCATAAAGAGAGTGATTGTTTCGCTAAGGCTAGATCTGAGGCTCAACATAACAATAACAACCAACGGAAAGTTAATTTGTGTTGCGAGCTGTCAAACGGAAGGGATAACAATGATATAAGTACAGCTGTGATTCAGGGTATTCCGGTCGATATTCTTATAGATAGTGGTGCACTCAATGTGTCTCTGATATCGTCGGCGGTAGTAAATCATTTTTCCGGCCCGCGAAAACAAACCAACTGTACTTTGAAGGGAATAGGCAATAAAGAGTTCGTTTCTCATGAATGTATTGCTCTAACGGTTGAGTTTCGTTACATAACGCTTGAAGTTGATTTTGTCATAGTGCCTGCGTCATATATGAATACGCCTATTATCATAGGGACAGACGTTCTCAATCGCGATGGTGTAAGATTTATTCGTACGAAATACGAGCAATATTTGACTCATACACCAGATGCTGTACTAAAAGTAAACTCGGTGAATGCTACCGAGTCTGACAAAATAAACACTCTTCTCGAGGGTGCGGAACTTGCTAAGTTGATGATTGTCATAAGAGAATTTTCTCCGTTTTTAATATCTGGCACAGCAACTACGACTGTGAAAACTGGCAAGATGCACATCAACTTGACAAGTAAAGTACCCGTAGCGTATCATCCATATCGTTTATCCTACCAAGAGAAACTTAAGGTTCGCGAGATTTGTCAGGATCTGTTGGATAAAAAGATCATTAGGGAGTCGAATTCCGAATACGCAAGTCCGATCATTTTGGTTAAGAAAAGGGACGGCTCAGACAGAATGTGCGTCGATTTTCGTGCACTAAACCGCATTATCGTCAAAGATAGGTATCCCCTACCCTTGATTGATGACCACATTGACCGGCTTGGGGGTTCGAAATTCTTTTCATCCCTAGATATGGCGTCGGGATTCCATCAAATCCCCATTGATGAGGGCTCGATTCACAAAACCGGCTTTGTAACACCAGAAGCCCACTACGAGTACCTAAAAATGCCGTATGGTCTATGTAATTCTCCCACTGTCTATCAGAGGATCATCAACAATACCTTGCGCAGATTCATAGAGGCTGGGAGCGTCCTTGTATATATTGACGACGTCCTTATAGTGAGCATGTCTGTCGATGATGGCGTATTATTATTACGAGATGTTCTAAGGACGCTGACCGAGGCCGGGTTCTCTATTAACTTGCGGAAGTGTTCCTTTCTTACCACTAAAGTAGAGTACTTAGGACGCGTCATCAGTCACGGTCAGGTTAGGCCGAGCCCTCACAAAATCGAGGCGCTAGTCAATGCACCTACCCCTACCAACGTCAAACAAGTACGTCAATTTTTAGGTCTTGCGGGATATTTCCGGCGTTATATCGAGGGTTATGCGACGAAAACCGCATGTATCTCGCGTCTCACAAAGAAAGATGTAAAATTTGAATGGGGACCTGACCAAGATCAAGTCCGTCATGATCTCATTAAACGGTTAACTAGCGAGCCTATACTTGCGATTTTTGACCCTAACCTTCCTACCGAACTACACACAGACGCCAGTAGTGTAGGGTACGGTGCAGTACTCATGCAGGTTCATACGGACGGTGGTAAACGAGTGGTAGCCTACTATAGCAAGGTTACGCAGGGTGCGGAGGCAAAATACCATTCGTACGAACTGGAAACGCTCGCGGTCGTCAAGGCACTGCAACATTTTCGGCATTATCTGATTGGTGTAAGTTTTAAAATCATAACCGATTGCAATGCCTTAAAGGCCACGGAGCGTAAGAAGGATCTCCTTCCACGAGTTGCACGCTGGTGGATTTACCTCCAAGATTTTAATTTTGAAATTGAATATCGTAAGGGTGTAATGATGGGCCACGCAGACTATCTAAGTAGGAATCCACCAACGTTGCAAGTCAATAACATTGAAAGACCGTTGAACTGGGCACAGATGGCCCAATCGGCTGATTCAGAGACTATCGATCTGATTCAAAAACTAAGAGACGGTCGTTTAGATTCTAGTCGATACGTTTGTCAAAACGATGTCCTTTATTACCGGTACTCACCCGTTGGAGAGGAGTCTCGCTTACTGTGTTATATCCCCAAAGGGCATAGGCTCAGTTTGCTGCGTGTTTTTCACGACGAGCACGAGCATATCGGTGCGGATAAAACTTATGATCTTATTGTAAAATATTTTTGGTTCCCCGGTTTAAAACCATTTGTTAGAAAGTATACTTCCCACTGTTTGATTTGCATTTCTAAAAAACGTGTCCCGAGAGCTCCTCGTCAGCCTATTACGTCATGGGAAAAATCTGATGTTCCATTTAGCACGGTTCATGTTGACGTATTAGGTCCCTTACCGGAATCCAACGGATATAAATTTATACTTGTTTTGGTCGATTCCTTTACAAAATTTTGCCTACTTTATTCTATGTACAGACAGGATACAAATGAATTGAAACGAGTCTTTAATAACGCAATATCTTTATTTGGCACGCCCAAACTAATAGTTTGCGACCGTGGTCGTATGTTCGAAGCTTCTGCTTTTACTGGTTGGATATCTGAAATTGGTTGTGATATCCATTACATAACGCCCGAAATGCATCATTCCAATGGGCAAGCCGAGCGTTATGTAAGGACCGTTCTTAATTTAATCCGTATAGAGAGTAGCAATAAAAAATCCACTTGGTCTGATGCTTTGTGTAAGATTCAGTTAGTCTTAAATATTACAAAACAGAAAACCACACAGTATTCAGCTTTGTACCTATTGATTGGTACCAATGCGACAACTCCTGTTATTCGTGCACTGATCCGCGACGTTGCCATTGAAGACTCCAGCCCTAATCGTGAAGCCATGAGGGAACTCAGCAGGAGCGCTGCTAAGGCGTCACTTGACAAAAATCAGGATAGTCAAGATGTTCGGGTAAATCGTGAAAGGCACCCCCCAAGGAAATTCCAGGTTAACGATCAAGTATTTGTAATTAAGTACTCTCAATCCGCTGGGAAACTTGATCCTGGTATGAGAGGACCGTACCGCGTTATTAAGGTGTTACCAAGTGATCGTTATGAGCTGAAGTTGTTAAGCGGAGCCAGAGGCAAGACAACTCAGGCTGCAGCTCAATATATGGTACCCTGGAAGGGCGAATGGTGCCCTGAGAGCTGTGCTGCATTTTTTGAAAGTGAGTTTCAACCGAGTGTTTTAATTCGATTTTTATGTTACAGTAGCACGTCAGATGTGTGTGCATGCGAGTGTGAGGCGAGTGTTTGCCTTGCTGGTTGGAGTAAGCGTTTGGCGCTGTCTAGATGGGTCTTGCTCCATGGGCTAGCGTCCTGAAGTTGGGCCTGGTGGACACCGGCGTGGGCGGTCCTGGCAGCCGCTGCGCGGCGCTGGGATTCGTTTGGATGTTGTGCTGGTTTGAGCCGTTGTGCTGGTTTCAGCCGTTGTGCTGGTTTCAGCCGTTGTGCTGGTTTCAGCCGTTGTGCTGGTTTCAGCCGTTGTGCTGGTTTCAGCCGCTGTGCTGGTTTCAGCCGCTGTGCTGGTTTCAGCCGCTGTGCTGGTTTCAGCCGCTGTGCTGGTTTCAGCCGCCGTGCTGGTTTACGTGTTCTCTGAATGCGTTTCAGCCGCTGTGCTGGTTCACGTTTTCAACGTGATGGGGGAACTTGTACAGGTTCAAGAATGAGTATGTGTGAGATGTTTTGTGCGAAGATGTATGCATACTTTTGAAAGTGAAGTGCCTTAATTTACATTGTGAAAGTTTCTGTATGAGGGCCTTGTATGCGCGATGTATGACAGACTAGGCAATGGCGTATGTCGTCATGGTTATTTAACAACTTGTTCTCTCATGCAGATTGCGATGACGACAACCCTGATGATGCCGGTGAAGCCTCAGGTGCTCCTACTGATCCCGCCGATGCTTCCAGTGCAGGCGAATCACATTCAGGCGACGACGGCGAGCAAAGTTCCGCCGTACCTGCTGGCTCTTCTGAGGAGAACAACTCCAGTGCAGCCGAGGACGGTGCACGATCAGGAGAGGCCGTATAAGCCAAACTTGCTGTAGGCAGTCTCGATCCCCACCACCGCCTATAAAAACAAGCGCTCAGTCGGTGGCAGGCTCATTTGCTGTTCAGACATCGGTCGGTAAGGTGGTCGGTTTCGAGGCTGCGTACTGTAAGTTTGTTCCGTTACTTATTTTAGTGGATTATTGTGTTTTTGATATTGTTGTGGTAATTTTTGTTTTTGAAGATCAACGGTTGTTTGTGTTATCGATTATTCTGTGTATATTTGTTAAAATTAAGTTTATTTTGAAGTAAATCAGTTTTCGGTTTTATAATTTGTAAATCTTTGATTATTTTTGAAGTAAACTAATTTTAGATTATTTTGAATTGTTTTTTTTTATTTAATTATCACTTCTGATTCCTAAAAATATATATAAAAGGGAAAATCACTGACTCACTCACTCACTCATTACGAAATCTCAGAAACTACAAGTGCTAGTGCTAGGAGTCTCAAATTTTGCATGGGGGTTCCTTTTATGACGTAGGTGCTCACTAAGACGGGATTTTGCGAAATTCAACCCCTAAGGGGGGCGGGGGTGAAAGTTTGTATGAAGGTTTGATTTTTTTTAAAGGTAGAAACTTGAAAATTAGAATTATATCTTCTTATCGTAAATAAATGATGACGTGTTTCAGGGATTTTCAATTTCCCTATTTTAAGGAGGGAAAATGGGGGGTCGGGACTTGCGCGGGTGAAACCGCGGGGCGCAGCTAGTCTACCATATTCTACACTTGCTCCGTTTACTTAAATCTTATAAAACGATGCGACGTGGTAACAAACTAATAATAAGGAATGTTAACTAATTTTGAATATTAGCTCTCCATATTCTTTGTCAAAAATAATAAATACAAGTGAAAGAATTACTTCGATACGTGAATTAGTTTCCGATTTATAGAAGTAACGTGGGAAGCGGACTCATACTCGATGCGTTACTAAGCGGAGCGGTGTAAATTAACGTCACATGCGGTCACGTAAGTTTAATCGCCTGTAAAATCAAAACTAATAGTTATTTTTGACTACAACAATAACTAGTGTATTTGTATACATACAAGCTTTACTGTAACAAACTTTCAATCGATTTGGCATACCTAGTAACATTCTCAATGGTCACCATGCCGGACTGCCAAACCCAGGGTTGCGGGTTCGATTCCCGCCTCAGACATGTATTTATGCTTAGATATTTGTCTGTGGTCTGGTTGTTTCTATGTATTATAAGTATATATTTACAAAAGAAAAGTATATAAGTAGTATATCCGTTGTCTAGCACCCATAACACAAGTCTAGTTACTTAGCTTGGGGCTAGATGGCGATGTGTGGAATGTCCTGCAATATTATTTATTATATTATTCTTCATTGTTACCTACAGTTACTTACCAATCGCAAATTACGTAGACAAGTTATCTTTTATTGGAAAAATAATCGACTAAGATATAATAATCTATTAAAAACTTCCAAAGCCAATATATAAGTTCCACACGAAATTGTTTTACCTATTTGTGTTTTATACGATTGAATACGTTTTGAGTGTTAAAATGTTAAACAAATACTTCTCTTTTGTTGTTCTGCTAGTGCATAGAGTTTTATGTGATGAACCTGATGAATGTGTTAGATATGATTTTGAAAATTATGATGAGTTGTTCACACATAATGTACCGTTGTGCGAAACTTCAGCATCGTGGAATTTAGGAACCTATGATGACTCAACGATTGTAGCTCCAAATGAAAACAGTAAATGGTTTATAGAACCTTCACCTTCTGTAAACTTTGCTTGCACTTCTTCTTTACTTTTCACAATAATGCCAGGTGGAGTACTAGAGGCCTATGTTTACTTGGAGACAACCACATCTGATACTTTGTTTCTTGATCTGATACAACTAACCGATACTGGGAATCATAGGCTGGTACAATATGGAATGGTAACAGCGGCAAACGGGTGGCAAGTGATAAGAGCGGAAAATGGAACATTAACAGGAAATCCACCATTTCAAGGATATGTAAGTAACTAAAATGAAGAACAAAAATATTAGTAAAAGTAAGTTTTCAATGAGAATTGTGTTTTAAGCACCCAAAGGATAAAAACGGGACCCTATTACTTAGACTTCACTGTGAGTCCGTCCCTTCGTCCGTCAGTTTGTCTGTCTGTCACCAAGCTGTATCTTATAAACCGTGAAAATATTATTTAAGAAAACAGAAAATTTATAACATTTAACTATGTGAAATTAATGTCCAACTCGAACTTGGCCTGTTTTAACAGCAATTAGATATTACCATCTTGTTTAAATGAATTGAATAAAATAAATTTGCTGAAGAACTGTCACTGATTTAATATCATTTGTTTGATTTTCTGTATTTATGTCATAATTGAGAGTTCGGTAAATGAATAGACTAATATTATAACAAATAAAGATTTTTTTTGTTCCTAAGTAATAGATTTTAAAACTACTGGACCAATTGTTAATATTGGAGTGACATTAGGAAAAGCATTAGTAACGTTTTTGTTCTAATATTATAAATGTGAAAGTTTGTGTGTTAGCATGAGTGTATGTTTGTTACTTGTTCACGCAAAAACGACTGGATCAATTGCGATTAAACTCGGTATGTAAATAACTGAGTATCCGATCAACACATGGGGTACTTTTTATCTCGATATTCAAACGGGATCGGGACTTACGGAGCGCTGCTAGTATTACCTTAACTTACCAAAATAATAAAAGAGTTTTATTCATCATTACAGATAAGCATCTTGGGCTACGCATTACCGAATTCAGTTATGATTGTCGATTCACTCCGTTATATTCCCCCGTCAATGGATCCTGAAGAGGAATGTATTTTGTATGAAGATTTTACAACAACGGCGACTGACACCCCAACCATAACGTCAACTTTAATACCAACAACAACAATTATACCAACAACTACTCCAGCAACAACCCCAGCCACAACACCCACCTCACCCATAACAAAACCACCCAACAATTCAACCAACTATATTGTTGAAAAATTTGATTATCGAAAATCAATTCGAATCACCAAAAAAAGGATAACAAAAGTTGTAAATAATGAACTAGAAGAACCTACCTTTGAAATAGATGTTAGTACATGGAAAAACGATGTAAACTGGACTAATAATTAGTAGTATTATGTATCCAACAAATACAATATAAACAGTTTTCCATCACGTAGTTTATGAGGATCACCCAGTAACATTTTTAGTAGAAGTTTTGTTCCAGGTCTTAATTATTTTCATCCTTTAAATTGTAACAAAATATTATGTCATTTATGTCAATCACTTGATTAGTTTTATTCTATAGGTAAATAAAAAAGTAATATTACAAGCCTAGTTAAACATGAGTTAATCACAAAAATCGGACAGTTATAGAAAAGGGGTAATTTCTTTTGGTATGAAGTACGCGATAGGTATGTACAGAATCCGTCAGTAGACTGGGTATCATAGACTAGTGGGACAGAAAAGCATTCAAGCAGCAACATGATGGCAAGTAATAAGTACGATTTTGTTAACAGGAAATCCACCATTTCAAGGATTATTTAAGTTCATAAAAAATATGTTTTTGACATCAAAGAACTGTGAACACAAAAATGTTAAAATACTTAAATATGTATTGCTGTTTGTTATTCTCGCTAAAACTCAAGAATGGCTGGACCGATTTAGCTAATTTTACAATAGTGAGAAAAAAAGCAAAAATTGAATTTATTTTAGACCGATGTTCTCATGAGACTAACGCGTGGCGCAGATAGTGTTTAGTAAAGAAATCATGCAGCCTGATAAATTATTAATACTTAAACTCAGATAATAACAATATCTCACTTTTCCTCTTTAGTTGAGATTCCTGGGCCGTGCATAAGAGAACTCAGTCATAATTGCCGATTCATTCTGTTATGTTCCTTCGTCAATGAATCCTGAAAAAGAATGTATATTTTATGCAGATATATCGTCACCATCTACACCAACACCGACAACATCCGACCCAAATTCTTCGTCAACAGTAACACCGACAACATTGTTTGTAGTACTTATTTGTTTTATAGCAGTAACCATGCAGAAACTTGAGTAAGAGACATAATTATTATGTAATAGAATAAAATCTTCTTCTTCTTCTTTTTGTATTGATTCCGTTTTTATTTTTTTTATTTTTAATACTTATATATCGCATTTAGCCGAGTAAATGGCCGCAGCAGCGGCGTAGTTAGTTCCATCAAAAAGGTCCTGTGTGGAAACAGGACTTGAGCGATACATCAACAGATTGAGCATTGTCTGCTCTGTTTAAAATAAATAATACTGCAGGACATTCCACACATCGCCATCTAGCCCCAAGCTAAGTAACTAGACTTGTATTATGGGTGCTAGACAACGGATATACTACTTATATACTTTTCTTTTGTAAATATATACTCATAATACATAGAAACAACCAGACCACAGACAAATATCTAAGCATAAATACTTGTCTGAGGCGGGAATCGAACCCGCAACCCTGTGTTTGGCAGTCCGGTATGGTGACCATTGTGCCAACTGGGTCGTCAACTGTTTGACCAATGTCTTTGGCAGTTTATTTATTTATTTAATCATATGATATTTCTATCGGCAACCCAGAGGATTGAGCTGGGTTCCTTAAACAATAGAGGACGATCAATGGCAGTAGACATTTCTTGGATCGGTATTTCCCCATCAGCTTAGGTCGGTTTAGAATAATCTCTGTAACGTGATAAAGTTAACACTCACCTGCAACGTAAAGTGTTCTGCTTTAAGAAGAAGAAGAATGTATGTTGTATGAAGATACTACGACAGCGATGACTACCACCCCAACTCTAACACCAACAATAACATTAACAACAACTGAAACAACCGATACAGCAACAACCCCAGATACGACAACGACTACATCCATAACAGCACCACCGAAGAATTTATCCAACTATTTAGTCGAAGAGCTATTAGATTTTAGAAATTCGATTCGAATTACTAAAAAGAGATTCACGAAGGTTGTCAATTTTAATGAAGAACAATCCTTTTTTGAACTAGAGTAGTTTGGCATAACATTAAATTAATATTATAGAGTCTTATGTCCGTTTGATTATCTTCACTACATAGTTTTACACAAAATCGTTTCATGCTCTCTGTCCCTATAATTGCTTAGTTGTTTAAAACTTCGCAACGGATTTTGATGCGGTTTTTCTTTTCATAGATAGAATGATTCAAGAGAAAGGTTTAAGTATAAAAAACGCGTACGAAGTCGCGGGCAACAGCTAGTAACCTATAATATGAACATGAAAAGTAGGAATCACAATATTGGAACAGAAAAAAATCTATCATATTTACACTTGGTCCGTTTACTTAAATCATATAAAACGACGCGACGTGATAACAAACTAATAATGAAGAATGTTAATAATTTTGAATATTAGCTCTCCATATTCTTTGTCAAAATAAAAAATACAAGTGAAAGAATTACTTCGATACGTTAATTCCGATTTATCAAAATCAAAACTAATAGTTATTTTTGACTACAACAATAACTAGTGTATTTGTATACATACAAGCTTTACTGTAACAAACTTTCAATCGATTTGGCATACCTAGTAACATTCTTCAATGTTACCTATAGTTACTTACCAATCGCAAATTGCGTAGACAAGTTATCTTTTAATGGAAAAGTAATTGACTAAGATAATATAATAATCTATTAAAAACTTCCAAAGCCAATATATAAGTTCCACAGGGAAAAATTTATACCTATTTGTGTTTTATACGATTGAATACGTTTTGAGTGTTAAAAATGTTAAACAAATACTTCTTTTTTGTTGTTCTGCTAGTGCATAGAGTTTTAAGTGATGAACCTGATGAATGTGTTAGATATGATTTTGAAAATTATGATGAGTTGTTCACAAATAATGTACCGTTGTGTGAAACTTTACCATCGTGGAATTTGGGAACCTATGATGACTCAACGATTGTAGCTCCAAATGCAAACAGTAAATTTTTCGTAGAACCTTCATCTTCTGTAAACTTTGCTTGCACTTCTTCTTTACTTTTCACAATAGTGCCAGGTGGAGTACTAGAGGCCTATGTTTACTTGGAGACAACCACATCTGATACTTTGTTTCTTGATTTGATGCAACTAACCGATACTGGGAATCAAAGGCTGGTAGAATATGGAGTGGTAACAGCGGCAAACGGGTGGCAAGTGATAAGAGCGGAAAATGGAACATTAACAGGAAATCCACCATTTCAAGGATATGTAAGTAACTAAAATAAAGAACAAAAATATTAGTAAAAGTAAGTTTTCAATGAGAAATGTGTTTTAAGCACCCAAAGGGTAAAAACGGGACCCTATTACTTAGACTTCACTGTGAGTCCGTCCCTTCGTCCGTCAGTTTGTCTGTCTGTCACCAAGCTGTATCTTATAAAACGTGAAAATAATATTTAAGAAAACAGAAAATTTATAACATTTATGTGAAACTCCCATTAAACATGGTGCGCTAGTCCAACTCGAACTTGGCCTGCTTTAACAACAATTAGATATTACCATCTTGTTTAAGAATTTAATAAAATAAATTTGTTATAAGAACTGTGACTGATTTAATATCACTTATTTGATTTTCTGTACGTATGTCATAATTGAGAGTTCTATAAATAAATCTTACACTAATATTATAAAAACGAAAGATTTTTATGTGCCTAAGTAATAGATTTGAAAACTACTGGACCAATTGTTAATATTGGAATGACATTAGGAAAAGCATTAGTTACGTTTTTGTTCTAATATTATAAATGTGAAAGCATGAGTGTTTTTAATTGACATTGCTCTTACGGTGAAGGAAAACATCGTGATGAAACCCGCGGCTTAGTTGGCTCCAGAAGTATTGACAAGTTCTCTCCTCTGGACATGGTTGACTAAGCTGAGAGGGTAGTAGGTGCTGGGCAAACCTACTTCCTCACGCAAAAAAGACCCAATTAAAAAGGGTCCAATGGCGGAAAACAGCCTGTATACAAGTACAAGTAGCATGAGTGTATGTTTGTTACTCCTTCACGCAAAAACGACTGAATCAATTGCGATTAAACTCGGTATGTAAATAACTGATTACCCGATTAACACATGGGGTATTTTTTATCTCGATATTCAAACGGGATCGGGACTTACGGAGCGCTGCTAGTATTCCTTAACTTACCAAAATAATAAAAGAGTTTTATTCATCATTACAGATAAGAATATTGGGCTTTGCATCACCGAATTCAGTTATGATTGTCGATTCACTCCGTTATATTCCCCCATCAATGGATCCTGAAGAGGAATGTATTTTGTATGAAGATTTTACAACAACGGCGACTGACACCCCAACCATAACGTCAACTCCAATACCAACAACAACAATTATTCCAACAACTACTCCAACGACAACAATTATTCCAACAACTACTCCAACAACAACCCCAGCCACAACACCCACCTCACCCATAACAAAACCACCCAACAATTCAACCAACTATATCGTAGAAAAATTTGATTTTCGAAAATCAATTCGAATCACCAAAAAAAGGATAACAAAAGTTGTAAATAATGAACTAGAAGAACCTACCTTTGAAATAGATGCTAGTACATGGAAAAACGATGTAAACTGGACTAATAATTAGTAGTATTATGTATCCAACAAATACAATATAAACAGTTTTCCATCACGTAGTTTATGAGGATCACCCAGTAACATTTTTAGTAGAAGTTTTGTTCCAGGTCTTAATTATTTTCATCCTTTAAATTGTAACAAAATATTATGTTATTAATGTCAATCACTTGATTAGTTTTTTATTCTATAGGTAAATAAAAAAGTAATATTACAAGCCTAGTTAAACATGAGTTAATAATCACACAAAAAAGGAATACCAAAAATCGGACAGTTATAGAAAAGGGGTAATTTCTTTTGGTATGAAGTACGCGATAATATGTACAGTATTCGTCATAAGTACCCTATCAGTATGCTTAAATTATGCTATAAACAAGTATTGGATTTATGACCTTCTTCTAATAGAGGTTACACATAAATATTTGAAATATTAAAATACTCAGTGTTATTATTATTTTCAACATGTTAGCCGAGTGGTATAAGCCGCCACCCGCCACACCAGCCGGTGTGAGTTCGATCCACAGGTTACATTGTTATAATGTTCAGATAGTGCTGCACAGGACAGTAAACGTTACGGTGGCGATGGACTTTTGAGCGTCGATTGTATCTCACCTTACTTAAACTGTATTTCGAGACGAATTTATGAGAAGCATGAGAGTATTAATTCTTTATTAAAATTAATTCGGGTTTCTTGAATAAAATAAGTAATAAACGGAAAACAAAATGTTTTTTAATTAACCGAATAATATTAATAATAGTAATAAGTCAAAATATTGATTATTATTCGGCATACGGGTATCCGGAATGTTCCCAGCCCTATGTAATTCTCGATGGTGTTTAAGTACTAAACTAGGAATTGCCTGGAACTTCGCCCGTTTATTATTTCAAGACACATACCTACACAAAGACTCCGAATCATACCTTACTAATAATAAAATTGATTTACCTTCCGTTAGGACATTGATTGATGCCAGTCATTGAATAATTTTAGTTATATTAGATTATTATAAAAGTGGTGGCAAACTAATGATTGTTGCCTTTTCACGCATATTATATTACTGTCTGTTGTCTGAGGTTTTATCCGCATACTTAAGTTCCGATCACTGGAATACCGGGATAAAAATTGGCTTATAATCCTTCTTAAGAATTGGGCTAAAATAAATTTTAATGATATTTTTGCGCGTTCAAACAAAAACTCTTACTTATTATTATTATATTAGTTTAGATAAATATAGGTATAGATTTTAAAACGCAGATAGATAGATAATAATTTAGGTATAGATGTAGATATAGATAAGGCTTAGATTTTGATTAGATAAACATACTAACGCTGTCTCTCGATTTCGCCCGAGTGAGTATCGATCCTGTAGAAACATCACTTAGTTACTCCAGTGGCTCAGTGACCCAAAATGAATCTTGGCCTCCGAAACGAGTGTCTTCCATCGCTCCCTGTCGTGCCAGAAGTTCGCGCTGGTGAGCTTTAACTGGACCACCCCCTGGTCTCCCCCCCGGTTCCCAGGTTTTACATTGAAGACTAGTTGCAAATTAGTCCACATGAGTTTAAAACAAGTTGGCACATAAGACTACTTGCGTTTTAGACCGTCTGTTACTAACCCAAAAATCGGTGGATAAACAAAGAAGATATGCACGAACATCCATAAAAAAATAATTAAAAAACACAACTGAAATGAGAACCTCCTCCTTTTTTGAAGTCGGTTAGTAGTGATACGGTTAGCGCGGGGAGCAGGAGAGTTCTAGTGGTGAGACGCTCAACGTGTGAAGCGAGTGAAGGCCTAGTGGTGAGACGCTCGGTCGTGTGAAGCGAGTGAAGGCCTAGTGGTGAGACGCTCAATCGTGCGAAGCTAGTAAAGGGCTAGTGGTGAGACGCTCGGTCGTGTGAAGCGAGTGTAGGCCTAGTGGTGAGACGCTCAATCGTGCGAAGCTAGTAAAGGGCTAGTGGTGAGACGCTCGGCGTGCGAAGCGAGTGGAGGCCTAGTGGTGAGACGCTCAATCGTGCGAAGCGAGTAAAGGATAGTGGTGAGACGCTCGATTGTGCAAAGCGAGTAAAGGCCTAGAAGTGAGACGTTCGATTGTGCAAAGCGAGTGTAGGCCTAGTAGTGAGACGCTTGGTCGTTCAAAGCTAATGAATTTCTAGTAGTAAGACAGTCGTTAGTAACTTTGTGTTGCCTCCGTCTTCTTTATGAATTAAAAAGAGTGGCAAACTCGCAAACTTCCATTTTTTGATTACGATCGACATCACAATCAAAAAATAGAAGTTTGTGAGGTATCACTTCATGGCAACTAAGTAATACTTAAGTAATTTAGTTCTCAAGCAGCTTTTCATTTTTGTTCAAACCGGCTTTAGTAGTAGTTTTCAAATAGCCAAGATTCAACTGAGTTGGTGTAACAGTTTCTGAGTATTTCGGTGTTGCCATGCCACCCAGAACCGAAAGACATTAATCGAAAATTCATAACAAAAATTCGAAAATTTAAAGCAAATAAACATACTTATTTGGATTTCAATAATTAAATGGGTATCAGGATTTCAAGTTTGAAGCCCTAATTACCTAGATAATCCTTGATAACGTTTTAATATAAATAATTGTGTGAGATACTACATATTTGCCACAATCTACCAAACTATAGCAATAATTAATAAATTTAAAAAACTACGATTTCCGGTGTTTGAAATGTTGAACAAATATTTATTTGTTGTTATACTATTCCATGGTGTTTTAGGTGGACCTGATGAATGTGTTAGATATTATTATGATGATTACGATGAGTCGTTAATGAGAGAGTGGTGCTTTAACCATCATCCAATGTGGAATCTAGAAAGGTATGAAAACTCAACGGTTGCAACTCTCAATGAAAAAAGTGAATGGTTCGTACAATCGTCTCCAACTGATGGATCATGGTCTTGTACTTCTACTTTCCGTTTTACAATAATGCCAGGTGGTGTTTTGGAGCTCAATGTTTACATGGAAACAATCGGAGCTGATGGTATAATAATAGATCTTTTGCAAGTGACCGAAACTGGAAATAAAATCCTGCAAATGAGTGGTTCAAATGTGTTACTAAGAGGATGGCGAGTGATAAGAATGACAGTTAATACTCCATCTACGGGAAATCCACCATATCAAGGACTTGTAAGTAACCAACTAAAAATAATCCTATTTTTTATCTAATCCTACTAATATTATACATGTGAAAGATTGTTTATGTATGTTTGCTTTACTCCTTCACGCAAAAACTCGTAAAGATATTGAGATTTGAAACTTAGTATGTAGAAAACGGGAAAATTGAAATCAAACATTAGGCAACTTTTGCTTATTTACGGGCTCTGTTCCGCAACTAGACCTTTTAGTTCGGCCTCAACGAATTTTCATGAGGTTTTATTAAAGGACGGACGCAGAGATTTTTAAGGAAGGTTTATAAATATCATCCAGTAAGGTTTTGTGTAAATTGACTAAAATAATAATATGATGATGGTTGATAAAGATGTCTCAGAAGAGAAGAAATTCAATGAATTCGCTCAAGAAGTTTGGGGTAAAAGTTACTACATAATAAGAAGAAACTTACACTGACCGATTCCTTGATGAGTAATTGATACCCTGATAGCAACTCAGAGCCTAAAAACGTGCACAGGGATTATTTACGTAAGTAAAGGAATTTCTAGGGGAGTAATTGGGGATGAAAGTTAAAAACGTTCATCGGTTTTGTAATATTTAAGGGAATAACTACGAATAACCAATTAGCATTTTCAACATCATCAACCCTTAAAAGAGTTAAGATGGAGAGTAAAAAATAGACAACGTGTACAGACGAAACCTTTGTTCCTTCTAAGACATCAAATTTCCTAAAACATAATATGCATGCATAGGTGTAGATTCGTGAGATTGAAATTTTGAAATGCTATGCTAAGATAATATTTCTATTTTCTGGCATGCAGAACATGCCGGAACAAAAGTCAGGTAAATTGATTTTATGTAAATTCCCAATCATCATCAGCACAGGCAGGACGTCCTGCTGAACAGTTACACAGTTACTCTCCCAAAGACTCCTAGAGCTATCGGTGGCATGCTCTGTGAAACCAACGACTTCCAGCGACCTTCATTTAGTCGTCCATCAAGTCGGAGGCCGTCACCATAATTCCTAATCATTTCAATTTAATTTTTCATTGTTACAGATAAGAATCCTAGGTCGTGTATCAGATGATTCAATTATGATTGTCGATTCATTCCGGTATGTTCCTCCGTCAATGGATCCTGCAAGAGAATGTATCTTTTATGAAGATATGCCACGACCAACTACTACCTCAACCACCACGTCGACCACAACAACAACAACTCCGACAACAACCTCACCGACTACCGACCCGACAACACCAGCAAACAATGTAACCAACTATTACGTCGAAGAGCTAGTTAATTTTCGAAAATCGGTTCGAATTTCCAAAAAAAGAATAACAAAAATTGTGAATTTTAATGGAATGGAACCTTCTCACGGACTAGAATAGTTCGATGCAAAGAAGACGCTACTGTTGGATTACCCGAAACTACTTCTTTTTTTTCTTCTTCTTCAGCAGCTGGTGTTCAGTCAACTGCACACAAACTGCTGGTGTGAACATGCTTAAGTAATTAATGTATTCAAACAAATACAAATCATCAGAACCTTCTCACGGGCTAGAATAGTTTGATGCAAAGAAGACGCTACTGTTGGATTACCACAAACTACTAATTCTTTTTCTTCTTCTTCCGCAGCTAGTCAAAGTCCACTACACACAAACTACTTACCTATAAAAATGCGGTGGTAGAGTACAATATATTCAATAAAACAAACACAATATTAACAGTTTTTTTTTAATTTCACTTTCCCTTTCACTTTCCCTCGTTGTGTACCGTGGAGAGCAGCCGTGTTGACTCTCGCGCTCCTTATTATTTTTTTGATTGGCTGATTCCTATTCTCGGTGCCTCTCGTTTTGTCCTGTGACATTGATACGGCAAGCCACCTCCTACTGGGCGGCGGAAGCGAGACATCCTGATAATCGGCTGGTGCTGCGCTGGAGCTGGTTGGTTGCAGAAGTCAGTGAGTCATTTAAAACATTTGCCCCCCTGCGTCGACACCGAAGTTCGAACTTGCTGTTACTCCCTGGATTCGAACCAGCCGCTCTCTGTTTCAAAGGCGGGTATAGTTGCCGTTGGTCCACATACTGCGTGACGTAAACATTTGAATTTACACTCTACTTCAATAAAGGTGCAAGATGTCTACCAGGACTAGGAAACTTACGACTAAGTGCGCCGGCTGTAATGTGGCAATCGGTACGGATAAATTTTTGTCTTGCTCTAAAATAAATTGCCACTTAGTATACCACCTAGACTGTGTGGGAAAATCGGCGCCTGCGGAAAAACACATAGCAACGTGGACTTGCCCAACTTGTGATTGTAATTCAAAAAGAACTGGTGATAACTCATCTACTCCAGTCAGGCATCGTTATCATACTGAAGATGAGTCTGCTAATGTAACTACACGTCCCCCGCTCCCCCCAGATTCGGCGCCCGTGGCCACTGCATCGAATTCTTTCGAATTGCTAGACGTCTTGAATGAAATTAAACTGCTGAGACAAGACATGTCGGAGATTCGAGGCGGGCTTCAGGCGCTCACAACGTCTGTTACCTATTGCCAGGATCAAATATTTAATTTTACCGAATCGTTTGCATCTGCGAGTGCTCGTCTTCAGCGCTTGGAAGATAACCAATTCAAGGTTTCTGAACTTGAATGCCAAATTTCGCAACTACAAGAGCAGCTGAACCTGCAATCTCAAGCTCAGATCAAAAATGAAATTGAAATCATTGGCTTGCCTGAGGCTGCAAATGAAAATCTGCAACATTCGGTGCAAGTACTGGCTCATAAAATAGGAGTTTCTCTTAAAGTAGAAGAACTTGACTGGGTGACTCGTGCGGGGCCTAAGAATAAAAAACCATCTGAAAAGACCGTGCGCTCTCTTGGTGGCCAGGATAGCGAGCCCACCTCAAGGCCTATTGTAATTAGATTTGTCAGAAAATCCAAACGCGACGAGTTCCTAAAAGCGACCCGTGTCAGGAGGAACATAACTCCCAAGGACATTGAAGTTGGTAACAGTACAAACAAATTATACGTCAACGAACGACTTACTTTTCAAAATAGGCGGTTATTTCGAGAGGCCCGCATTCGAGCTCATAGACTGGGATTCAAGTACTGCTGGATCAACGACGGCATCATCCTCTTGCGGAAAGATGAGGGCAAAGGATTTCCTGCTATACAAATCCGCTCCTGGTCTGTACTCGAAGACAAACTCAAGCTGCCTACGGAAACCGCCGCGCCCGGTACTCTTGCACAGTAGTTGTCTCAGATTTAGGGCTTTTTATTGTCAATTATATTTTGTTTTATTATTTATCACGGCTCTACTCACTCTTACACTCATTACACTCTGTTCACTCACAGTTCACTCTCACATGTATGAAAAGGCATTTAAGTCCCAGTTTGCGCAAGTCAGACAATCTCGCATCTAGTATAACTCTCTCTAAGTTTAAACTTTATCTCCACCTAAATAATATGATAAATGGCTACGGTTGATTTATACAATATTAAAGATTTTGATAACTCTTATAATATTAACTGTTACACTTGCGCTTCTCTGGAAGACTGTAAAAAGTTTCTTGATATTTCCTATAACATAAAACTTCTAACTTTCAATATCCGCAGTATAAATAAAAATACGAATACATTCCTGGTTGCATTGAAACGCCTGGACACCTCCTTTGATGTTATTATTTTAACCGAGTGTTGGTTAGAGAGCGGCGCCAAACCATTTACTATTCCCGGATACTCTTCGTATTATACGGAAAAAAACACAAATAAATGCGGTGGTGTCGTGGCTTACATTGCAAACAAATGGACTCCCACTGTCACTGAAACCAGTTTCAGTGAAGCTGAATGCCTACAAATTCAATTAGATGAGTCGCTAGTAATTTTAGGAATCTATCGCTCCCCTTCCTTTAAAAAACTGGATAATTTCTTTACCTTTTTAGGCAAAACTTTTAAATCATTATGTAAAAATAATGTTGTGTTAGCTGGTGATATTAACATCGATATACTAGATGCTGAAAATTCTGATTCCACGGATTACCTTTGCTTGCTTTCTGAAGCGGGTTTTCGGCCGGCTATTACGCTACCTACTAGATACAAGTCCTGTCTGGACCATATCTTTGTATTTGCTAAAACTAATTACAGCTCTCTACTAGGTCTTGTCGCTCCCACAGATGTTACGGATCATGACTTCTCTATCCTTGGTATCTCGGGTGGCTCTTTGAAGAAAGTTCCTCTTAACCGTTATTTCACAAAAATAGACTTTCCTAGCGTCCTTTCTGATCTAAAACAGGTTGATTGGTCGTCGGTAACTGACTCTTCTGATGTATCTCAGGCCTTAAATAATTTTTATTCTATTCTAAACAAATTCCTTGAAAATCACAGTTTACGCAAACGTGTAAGTGGATCGCGGTTCACTCTTAAACCTTGGATCACTCCTGGGTTGGTCCGATGCATGAGGCATAGAGATCGCCTCCATCAGGCTCATCGCGCTAATCCCGACGATGTCCTTAAAGAGAAAATATACAAACGATATCGTAATTTTTTTAGAGAACTACTACACCGACTCAAGACTGAACATGACACTCAAATTCTATCAAATAGTAGTAGCAATTCCAAACACTTATGGAAAGCGATAAAGCAAGTAACGAATACGGACAAACAACATAACTCTGCTGCACAACTCCTGACAATACTTCCCAATAACCCCGTTAATTCTTTAAATTTTTGTAACAAATATTTTGCTAATGTGGGTAATGACTTAGCACAAAAACTTTTGGACAAGCAAGATAAATCGATTGACGTTCTTCTCTCGGAACTACAACTTGGGCCCTCCTCTCCTGTCTCTTTCTTCATCCAACCTACAGACGAATTCGAACTTGATAAAATAATACTCGGACTAAAAAATAGTAGCGCACCTGGTATCGATGGATATTCAACCCACTTCATTAAAACTATTCGCCTATATATTTTACGCCCACTCTCACATATTATAAATCTTAGCATCAGTTCTGGTACTGTTCCACAGGAATGGAAACGAGCCGTTGTGGTTCCCATTCACAAAAGTGGAAATAAATCATCTCCTGAGAATTATAGACCGATATCCTTACTTAGTGTTTTCTCCAAAATTTTAGAGAGAGTGGTTAATAGCCGTTTGACAAAGTATCTTGAACAATACCACTTGCTTTCTGCTAACCAGTATGGATTTCGAAAAAACAAGTCTACTGAGGATGCTGTGACTGCGTTGGTGGACATAGTGTCGAAAAGCCTGGACAGCAAACTTAAATGTGTCGCCATTTTTCTAGACCTGGCAAAGGCTTTCGACACTGTTTCAACCGACGTTTTGTTGAGAAAACTAGATAATCTCGGAATTAGGGGTTTACCCCTCACTTGGTTCCGTAGCTATTTGACTAACAGAAGGCAGTGTGTACGGGTGGGTGACTGGATGAGTGGAGAAGAATTTGTTAAATTCGGGGTACCACAGGGCAGCGTTCTTGGTCCCACATTATTTCTAGCCTATTTAAATGACATTAGTGCTGTTCTGCCTACTCTTGGTAATATAATCTGCTACGCGGACGACACAGCTCTAATTTTCCAGGGTAAGTCATGGGATGAGGCTTTTCATAATGCTCAAAAGGGATTAGATTTTGTTGCCGAGTATTTGGACAGAAGTCTTCTGTCTCTTAATTCCAAAAAAACTAAGTTTGTCTGTTTTAGAAAGACTCTCGCCACTGAGCCTACCCTTACTCCATCCCTGAGAATTCACTCTTCCTGTGACCGCTCCCTTAGGTGCTCGTGTCCTGTTATAGATCGAGTTATCTCTATTAGATATTTGGGTGTTGAGATTGACCAGAGCCTGTCTTTTAAGCCTCACCTTATTCTTACAGGTAACAGGGTAAGAAAACTTATTTACGTCATGAAATTATTGCGTGACGCTGCCGATGACAAAACGCTTAAACTTGTGTACACTGCTCTATGTGAATCTATACTCTGCTACTGCATAGGGGTGTGGGGGTGTGCTGGGAGGACGGCTTGGCTTGGACTGGAGAGGGCCCAACGCTCTGTCATAAAAGTTGCCTACAAGAAACACTTCAGATATCCAACTGACTTGCTCTATAAAGAAACCAAATTATTAACTGTTAGGCAGCTCTTTATACTCAGAGTCACACTCTCGGTGCACAAGAGAGTGTTGAATTCTGTCGAGTACCCAGCTTTGTTAGCTAGACGAGTGTTTCGCATCCCACAAACCAGGGTACACTCTGCCTTTGCTCGTCGTCTCCCTAGTTTCTCTCATTCCTTTGTGTACAATCGCATCATCCGCATGTGCGACATTAAAGAGCTTAAAGTTAAAGCTGTTAAAAACAAAATAGTTGAACTGCTTATAACTATGCCTTATCATCTCACAGAGGATTTGGTTGCGAACCTATACTGGAACTTTAAAATGTATAGTAACATTCTAAAGAAATAGCTTCCCTCAGCTTTCATAAATTATCAAGTGCATTTTCTTACCTTCACACAGGCATCACACAATCGTTCAAATAAATATTCTCACACTACACTCAGTACGCAACACTTGTCACACACACACACACACACACACACACACACACACACACATACATTTACATCCATACATACATATTTATAGAGCGTGAGTTGATTAGGGTTTTGATTTTGATTATTGTTTAAATTCATTTAATAGTTTATGATTACTCCACGGTTTCACTGTAATTTCATACTTTATAGTAATCTTCTCTGGACTCTCGAGACACAGGACTTGTTCCTAGTTCGAGGTCCATTGTTTATGCCAACTATTTGTATATCTATCTTTTGTTTAATAAACTATTATTATTATAATTTTAATATTTTTTTAGACAGAGGCATTTTAACAAAAGTAAATAATTTTGATTTCAATTCAATTTTGCTTAATTTTAGCTTTAATTTCTTGTGACATTAATTATTTCAATATTTATTTTCAATAATTTACACTTTTTTGATACCTACGAAAAGGGGTAACAATATCTTGAAATGTAATCTTCCTAGGTAACTTAAACTTAGTTAAACTGGATTTCGATAATGAAAAGCATTAGAGTTTTCATTACTTATTAAAAATACTAAAATAAAAAATAATAATAATAAATTATTATTATTTATTATTTTATTCAGCATCCGTCCTTCGAGCATTTCTGCTATTGCGACTCCACTCTGGACGATGAAGGCAAGCATCAGGTTTCACACCGACCAACCAACTAAGGCAAGCCGGAGGTGAGGAACGGTGACTTCCCCCTGGAGAACTCGGGACCGCGGGGTCGTTACTCCCCGTCACCTCGCCTAAAGGTGCCCTGCGGGCGTATAACAGGCAAATAATACATTTATTCTAAACCGGTGTACAATGTAAACTATGAACTAAAAATACTAGAAAAAAACACATTTGCCTGAACTAGGATGTTCCTGTGTTTCAGGCAATACTGGGAATTTCTAGAATAAAATCTCTAAGAAATGAACAAGTCGGTTATTCAGTGCAGACTGACATTTATTGTTTTCACACAGATGTTTAGTTACCATGACAATTTTGATACAATATCAACACCCCCACTTATCAAAATAAACTTAACATAAACAATAAAGTTACAACTTTGTAATACCAAGTTTTTCCATAAATTTATAGTGTTTCTTAGTACCCAGACCTTTTGTCATCAAATCTGCTGGCATTTCACTAGTCGGCAAATAATTAACCTCCACTTTCTTAGACCTAATAGTTTCATTAACAAAATGATGTTTAACATCAATATGTTTTGACCTATTGTGACATTGATGGCTTGTGGCCATTTTTAATGCACTTTGATTGTCACAATTCAATCTAATTGTTAACAATGACCCGGTTAGTTCATACAATAGATTTCTTAAATATATCGCTTCCCTACATGCCTCAGAGAGTGCAACATACTCAGACTCAGTGCTCGACAAAGCTATAACCCTCTGCTTTCTACTTTGCCATGAAACAGCTGTGCCTGACATAACAAAGCAAAATCCTGTGTAGGATTTCCTGTCCAAGGTATCACTTGCCCAATCAGCATCAACAAAACCTTGTAAAGTTTCCCCTTTGCTACTAAATTTTAAACAATACATTTTAGTTTTCTTTAAGTATTTCAGAACCCTTTTAGCATAATTCCAATGTTCAATACTATAACAATTATTAAACTGGCTTAAGTAACTTACAGAATAGGTAATATCAGGTCTTGTCATGACCGCTAAGTACATTAGACAACCTATGAGTTTTTGATAACTTATTCCTGATGTACTTCTTTCTGCCTTTAATATATTCAACTTTTCCTCTTTGGGAGTATCAGCTGTTTTACAATCTGTTAAATTAAATTTTAGCAATAATTCTTCTATGTACTGTTGTTGATCTACAGTTATCTCATAGTTATTACAATCTTTGTGAATATTTATATTCATACCTAGATAATGCTTCACTTTACCTAAGTCTTTAATCTCAAATTCAGAATTTAAAATACATTTTATCTTCTCACTCTCAGCCTTATTATTATGAAAAATTAAAAAATCATCGACATAATATAATGCTATAATGACTTTTACATCTTTAGACATCTTTGTAAATAAACATGGCTCTTGTGTACAGTTCTTAAAATTATTTTTACACAATACATCCCTAACTCTCTCATACCAAACTAAGGCGGATTGTTTTAATCCATACACTGCCTTTTTGAGTTTGAGAACTTTTCCTGCCATTTCAGATACAAAACCTTCAGGAGCACGCATATAGATATCCTCTTTTAAATTACCATTTAGATAAGCAGTTTTAACATCTAACTGAGAAATGTCTAGTCCTAGTTTTACACTTAACGCAAACAATAATCTCAATGTTGAGTGCCTTACTACTGGGGAAAAAGTCTCATCATAGTCCAGTCCATGTTTTTGGGTAAAACCCTTAGCAACTAATCGCGCACGATATTGAACTTCACTATCACTTTTAATCTTTTTCTTAAACACCCACTTACACTGCACTATTGTAGCACCTTCTGGAGCATCGACAAGCTCATACACTTCATTCTTTCGAAATGACTCCATCTCTTCGTTCATCGCCTTCTTCCATTGCAAACTTTCAGAACTACTCAAGGCCTCTGTCACTGTCAATTCAGTATCTGCAGTAGCCAACCAGTTCACCATGTACCTTTCAGGTTTTCTTCTTTCCCGCTTTGGTCTGTCTATGACCTGATCTACTGGTTCTGGTGACACGATGCTTCTGCCTGTTGATGAAGTTTCTGGAACATAGGTCTCATCTGAATCAGCTTCATAGAATGTTGCTTGTGATGATTCACTGTCAGAACTTTCCTGATCATCTGGTTCTGATCGTTCTCCAAGGTCATATTCCCCCACTGAACGATCATTTCCTACAGGAACAGGCAACCCTTCTTCCACACACCACGTCGCTTCAGTGGTTGTGGATGTGCCACCTGGTACTGCTGTCTCCATCACCACTACATCTCGGCTGGTAGTGACCTGGTTTTTGACAGGATCATACACTCTGTAACCTTTTACGTTTTCTGAGTAACCAATGAGAATATGTTGGTGAGCTTTCTTGTCCCATTTTCTCCTCTTTTGCTTAGGAACATGCACCATTACAGGACTGCCGAAGATTCGTATATGGCTTAAAATGGGTTTCTTTTCATACCACATCTCATATGGCGTTTTATCATCGAGACCTGATGCTATAGATCTGTTCTTCAAGTAGACTGCGGTTGATACTGCCTCTGCCCAAAACTTTCTATCTAGCTTAGCATCAAACAACAAGCATCTTGCTTTCTCAACAATTGTTCTGTTGTTTCTCTCTGACAAACCATTTTGTTCGGGTGTATATGGGTTTGTTTTCTGGTGTATAATGCCAAAAGACTTCAAATAATTTTCCATCACTGTTGAACAAAATTCTCCGCCATTATCTGTTCGTAAGATTTTAATGTTAACATTTTTCTGTTTCTCCACCATGGCTTTGAATTCTTTGAAGTATTTAAACACCTCATTTTTCTCTTTCATAAAATAAACAAATGACATGCGACTATAGTCATCTACAAAAAGAAGAAAGTATCTTGACAATCCAATGGATTTGTTTTCCATCGGCCCGCATACATCAGCATGCACGATTTCTAACACTTTTGTCGCTCTTGTACCTCTGCGGAATGGCAGTCGTGATTGTTTACCTTCACAACAAACCACACAGTTAGATTTTGTCACTTCATAAGTGTCTACATAGCTAACACCTTCCACGGCACCATTCTTCATTTTATTCAAATCGTTAGCATTCATGTGTCCCAATCTTCTGTGCCAAAGCAAAGCACTTTCTTTAGCAAGAAAACATTTTGTCACTGGAGTAGTACATAAATTTAATCTATACACCCCGTCAATTAGATCAGCAACAGCCACAAGTTCTTTCTTGGCATTGTAAATTAAACACTGGTTATTTGAGAAGGAAACTCTGTTGTTGTTTTTTATCAATTGACTTATTGACAATAAGTTTGTTGTTAGACTTGGTACACATAAGACATCCTTGATTGTTATATCATAGCCTTTCTGCGTCGATATTTGAACATTTCCTTTGCATGAAACTTGTAGTTTCTCATGATTTGCTATCATGATCTCGGGACATGTCTGTGGAATCGAAATATCTTGCAACCAACTTGCGATAGCCGTCATGTGGACACTGGCTCCCGAATCCACGTACCACTCGTCTTTACTATACTTAGTACTCAGGAAAACAGCACTAAATGCATTCGAAGACTTATTTTTGTTTGTTTTAACTAACATTGGACATTGATTACGATAATGACCCGGAGTTTTGCATTTGTAACAAGTAATGTTTTTATTTTCTCCACCCGACGTTTTGACATTTGACGTAGACGGCTTTCCGTCATATCCGCTCTGATTGGTGTTGCCAGGTCTGTGTTTTGATTTCGACCATTTTGATGCAAACGCCGCTTCAGTATTCTGCGTTTCGTTCGATGTCATTTCAAATTCTGACGGTTCCGAATCTAGCAATTTTGTCTTGATGACGTCAGACGTAATTGCAATGCCGGAATGCTCAATGGCCATAATCATTGGCGAAAATTTTTCAGGTAATCCCGCCAGCATCAATGACCCAATCCACTGATCTGTTATTTCAAAACCAGTACCACTCAATCTTTGTGATGTTTCCACAATTTGAGTCACATAAGTCGTCATACTTTCACAATTTTCTCTTCGTATGGATATCAAGTGACGCAATAACGAAATCTTTCTCGAAAAACCTGAGTCGTCAAACAGAGATTTAAGCTTATCCCACAACTCTTTCGAAGTTTTCGTTGTCTTGATATGCACGTACAATGCAGGATCGATGGTTAAACATAATTTTGCCCGAGTCTTCTTGTCGTCTTCTGGTTTTATGTCTTTTTCTACCACCGGCTGCACACAATGTAACATGCCTTCCAACACGAGAACATTTTCAACTGCGAATGTCCATTCATCGTAGTTTTCCCTGCCTTTTAATTTAGGCACACTAGCTAAATAGTTTGTGGTCATCTCGCACAACGCGATCGTGTTCAAAAATATAAATTAATACTCAAAAAAATAATTTGCGTGACGGACCATAACCTCTAAGAAATGAACAAGTCGGTTATTCAGTGCAGACTGACATTTATTGTTTTCACACAGATGTTTAGTTACCATGACAATTTTGATACAATATCAACAAAATCAACTATAAAAAACGGGAAATAAAAATATTTTCATAAACCGAATATAATATTATAATAATAAATCTACATATTGATTTTTATACGGCATACGGGTATCCGGAATGTTTCAAGCACTAACTTTGTAATTCTCGATAGTGTTTTAATATAAACTAGCTGTTGCTAGCGATTTCGTCCGTGTGTTTTTTTTCCACAAAACGTATGAGAAATTAAAAAAAGCCAAGAACATACCAACAATAACATCAATTTCATTGATTGATGCAATAATTTTAGTTAGCAGGTCGATTTGCAAAACAAAATTGAAAGCGCTTCATACCTTGAGGTTTTAATTCTTTTATGTTTAAATTTTTTTAATCAACTGTAAAAGTGTTAAACTGATTAAATAATATAAACCTTGTGTTAATTAATATTTAATTTATTATTTAAATTACCCGATAAATGCATTAAGCTAGAATTTAGCTAAAATAGGTTTAAGCACAATCTTTTGCCAGATTAGATTGATAGCAAACTAATTATTGTTACCTTTCTACCTATAATATTAGTTGTACAGTGTGCACGAAGATTTTACCCGCATATCTAAGTTCATATTCTTTTTTCCTTCCCTTTTACCTATCTTATTTTTTTATTTCGTTTGTCATCATCATCATCCGAGCGATGTTCCCGGTTGCATCTCTCTCGGGAGCCCGGAGTACGCTCTTTTATTTTATTTCTTTAGTATTCGAAAATAAAATATTCTTTTTTTCGTTTTTTATGTAATTCTACTTTTATTTTATGTCAGTACTTTTATGTGTGTCCTATGTGTTTTTCCAAATAAATGTTTTCTTTCTTTATGTTTTCTATCTTTTTGATATCAGAACAAAAATTGGATTATATTATAATCCTTTTTAAGAATTGGTCTAAAATATTTTTAGCGCGTTCAAACAAAAACTCTTCAGATTTGTTATATTAGGTTAGATAAATTATATAGATAAAACACAGATTGAAAGAAAATAATATAAGTAGAGATAAAATATAGATAAGGCTTAGATTTTGATTAGATAAACATACTAGCGCCGTCTCACGATTTCGCCCGAGTAAGTACCGATCCTGTGGGAACATCACTTACTTCTTCACTATCACATACTTACTCAGCTGGCTCAGCGACCCAAAGTGAATCTTGGCCTACGAAGCGAGAGGTTTCCATCACTCCCTGTTTTGCACTGTTTCTTACCAATTGTTGACTTGAAACCCCCGTAGATCAACTTCCACTGTGTCCTGTCAGCGATACTTGGGTCATCCCGCCGGCCTTCGACCAGTTGGGCGACACACGTATGCTTTCTTCGTAGTTATCAAGATATTTTATTTTACGGTTTGCAAACGCTCAATAACATCTTTTTAATTTATTTTTGTTGCAGAATATTACACAGCGTCATCTATTCCAAGCTTAGGCTCATGTTTTGGTGACCAGACAACGGATAGAATACTAACTTTATAATTTTTGTATTGGTAATCATACTTATTAGAAAGTGGTTGAGAGCTACTTCTGTACACCTTAAGATTCAACTTCTCGAAATTCAAACTTTTTTGGGAAAATTTCGAGGTTATGTTTAATTCGACAATCAGTTGATTTTGTTAAATTATAGATCATTGACACATAATACTTAAACATGCTGCATGTCACGGAGATGAAGATGTTGCGCTGGATATGTGGAGTGACGCGAAAGGAACTCTCGTATCCGGGGCAGCCTTCATGTCCGAGACATTGCAGATAAATCGCAAGAATGTCGCCTACGCTGGTACGGTCACGTCTTGCGAAAACCGGCAAGTTACGTGGGGAACAAATGTCTTGCTATGGTGCCTCCGCCAGGTCGTGGCAGACTAGGCAGACCCAAGAAGTACTGGCTTGACGTCGTAAAGGGTGATATGCGTGCAAATGGCCTTACAAACCAGGATGCTGAAGATCGTGCGAAGTGGAGGCGTAAATGTAGGAAAGCGGACCCCGGGCTCCCGAGAGAGATGCAACCGGGAACATCGCTCGGATAGTGATGATAATTCTAAGTTTAATGACCTCTCCATGTACCTATTTTTTTTTGGCCTGGAGAAACCCGGTCGGGTACCACTGCGTTGTTGGGGCCAACAAAGTGGTTATGTCGGGCTACAACCGACTAAAACCCTAGGGTGCTCTGTCTAGATGCCTATTGTCGGGGCTACGGGGGATAGCTTTCGCATTCAACAGCAGCCCCGACGGCATATTTCCGTGAGGACCGTCCTCTTACGAGGCTTTCGCCCCTCCCCCCTTGTTGCGACTCACCAAAGCACGTGGCACGTCGCAACCTCGCAACATGGACGCCAGACAGCCCCATGTCTGGACGCCCATGGTCCCCTGCGATGGGTCAGATAAGTAGCCCCATCGCCAGCCACTCCGATCGCAGAGGACAGGGAAAGCGGCCCTGTAGTCCGGGTGAACTAGAATAAGGCTACGGTATAATAGCCCCTGCCCGTCGTAAAAGGCGACCAAAAGGGGATCTGGTCCGTTGAGCGATCAGAGCGGGGGCTTTGATCGTTCGAAGAAGCGGACCTGGGATTGGGTGTGGTGTGGCCCCGCGCCACCCTTATTGAAAGGGGGGGAATTTTCTTTGGAGATGAACGCGGTGCATGGAGGCTCCGGAGAGTTCGAATGAGACCCCGGGCCTCCAAGCTGCACCGAGGAGGGTCACCGGAGAGTTTTTAGTCGGTGTGACTCCGACATAACCCGTCGTCACCCCCCGGGATGGCGGGTATCCGTGAGGATTTTCTCTCCGAAAAAAAAAAAAAAGGGAAAGCGGCAACGACACACCGACAGTCCCTTTCTCTACGACCCCACCGCGTCCGCCATCTAACGGTGGCGGCCCCGTCAACCCTCCCGCCGTGGCTCTTAGTCCTTAGTGGCGGTGCAGCAAATACAGCACTGCGACCGGTAGGCCGCAAAGTCCGGTGTGAACGGTACGAGAGGTATCTCGTACCGTTCACACCGGACTTTGCGGGTCCCTCTCGGGCTAGCCAGCTCCTCCAGCCTGGCTTGGCCCTGGGTTCCTCTTGGCTTCACCGTGGTTGGCAAGGCCACGGTTACTAAGCCCCCCCGCCACGACAGGGTCACGCCTTGACCTACGGAGGGGTCCTCTCCGTGTACCTAAGTAACAGCTGATTATAAAAGAGCCCCTACGTGTTGGTTTCTGCCCGACGCACGGCTTCCAAAGGCGAGCATCCATAGCCGAATGATATGAAGTTGACATAAAAGAGTATACCTATTAATATTCTATCCAAGTGATTAACAACACAAGTCAGGTACAAATATGCCAAAGATGCATAGCACATTGATATCATATAAGTAGATACAAATCAATGCAGCGCGAGCGAGACAGGACGCGGTGACTGTTATTGGACCACGACTCAAGAACGAGTGTTTAATAATATTACACTACCACCCCCAGGTGCGAGCTAGAGTACATCGATGAACTTGCATCGAGGTATCGCAATTAGGCATCTTTCAACATGCGTGTGCGCTTCCATTTCCATACATTTTTTATGGTGGGGTAACATTGATGTGCGACGTGCTATGTGTGATATGCGATGCATCATCGGCATAGTCCTTAATTTAGGACTAGATCGCAATGTGTTTAATGACATACAATATATTAAAAATTTATAAAAATAACTGATCGTTGGTTTTATTGTCTGACTAACAATTTTTTATTATAACATTTAAGTACCCACGTCATTCGGTAATTAACTTTAAGTCCTTGCATGGATCGATCGAATTTAACGATAAATCGCTCACGTTTTTCAAAACAACCTCATTTAGTTAGTGCTTGCTAGTATTTTTAAGCCGGATAAATTATTATTATTTTTTAAAAATCACTATCCGAATATCCGGATTTTTTAATTGATATATTATTTAAGAAATAATTGCTCCTCATCTTGAAACTATTGGTTTCAAGATTATGTTTCCCCGATAAAAATCTTTGATTAATATCTTTGTAACGTGACACTGTAAATATTGTCAAATGTTTCAAACTTTAGAGATATCGATGTTAAATTATTCGTCCAGTGTTATTCAAGCGTTAAAATCTTGCTAGAAACCAAATAATAAAATAATATTATAGTAAAATATAATAAGCTATTTACATATAATTAATAGTAATCATGTAGTAGTCATGTACCTAGTTAATTCCTTGTATTTGTATTTATTTATTAAATTATTAAGATTTACATATATATATATATATATATGTTGGACAACAGCTCCTAGAGGTTTAGGAATATGAAATCTTTTGTTGATGCGTAGATAACCTTCTGGTAGTTTACTATAGCCATGACTAATATTCAAATATAAAATGTGCAAAAGAAACGTCCGATAAGAAATATATCCAATGATAAAAAAAAACATTAAATGACAGACAAAATTAAACAGCCAAAAAAAGTTCAAGTAGAGTGTTTTGTAGATGTTGAGCCAATTTTACATGTGTGACTGGAGAGTCTTATTTCTACCTACTGGTCTTTGTTTGGTCGGATTCAACTCCTCGCTGCAGAGTAAACTCCACTGGAAATCAGTAACTATTAAGTAATTTGAGACACTTTTATTAAAAAATCTGAAAATCTTGTCCCGTTGTGGTATACCATCAAAAGTTGGAAGTTCCCGATCGTCGTTTCCAAGTAGGTATGAATATTTATTTTATTTCAGTTTTTGACAACTTAAATTACTTTGTTTTTTGAACATTAAAAAGGTATAAGTAATTTTTTTTTTAAAACTGGTTAAGTACGTGATAACGTCATAAGAAACCGATGAATTTATTTTTCTTTTTTTTCTTTTTTTACTTCAATTTTTTAACTTTAATTTTTTTTTTTTTCAGTAATCTTCTTTTTTCAGTAGTCTTCTATTCGTCACTCGTCACACCATAACACATACCCAGATGAGAGATATTATATTATTAAATACTCTGTTCCCTAAGTTACCATGACGCGTCTGGTCATATTACCATGACGCATGACTACGATTTATTAGACGCTATCACGTCAAAAACTAGTTAAGATACCATGACCGGATTCGAACATTTATCAATATGAATAGATGCACTTGAATTGAACATGAATAGTCATTGTCATGTCGTTGTCATCTAAGAAACATTTAAAATCTAATGGTGAGACGAAAAGTCCAGTGGTGAGGCGCTCGGTCGTGCGAAGCGAGTGAATGCCTCGTGGTGAGACGCTCGATTGTGCGCAACTAGTGAAAGGCTAGGTAGTGACTCGTTGGATCGTGCGAAGTAAGTGAAGCCCTACTGGTGAGACGCTCGGTCATGCGCAGTTAGTGAAGGCCTAGTGGTAAGACAGTCGGTCATGTGAAATGAGTAAAGGCCTAGTGGTGAGACGCTCGATTGTACGAAGCGATTGAAGGTCTAGTGGTGAGATGGTTGTTTCTATCTTTGTGTTTATTCTACGTTATGTTGAGTACCGTTGGCCCGATGGTTTTTGTACAAAAGCAGTTCAATAGAATTATTAAGTTCCAAATAAGCTAGATCGGTCCTGAGTTTTGAAGATAGAGGGTACAAGAAGGGGATGTTCCTATATAGCCGACAAACAAACAAACCGCGTTTCAATTTTTATCAGGTATCAGTTTTCAATTAGTGGCAAACTAAATAATAGTTAAATATTAGTTAGTTAAATATTTGACGACCCAGTTGGCACAATGGTCACCATGCCGGACTGCCAAACACAGGGTTGCGGGTTCGATTCCCGCCTCAGACAAGTATTTATGCTTAGATATTTGTCTGTGGTCTGGTTGTTTCTATGTATTATAAGTATATATTTACAAAAGAAAAGTATATAAGTAGTATATCCGTTATCTAGCACCCATAACACAAGTCTAGTTACTTAGTTTGGGGCTAGATGGCGATGTGTGGAATGTCCTGAAATATTGATTTAATATTTCTTTCTTATAAAACTTACGTTGTTCACTTCAGGCTTTTGTACTACAGTTTTTCATACCGATCAAGATACAACTTGGTGGGTTTAACAGTTACTAAGAATTTCGGTGTTACACTCGTAAGCCGCCATGCCACCCAGAACCGAAAGACATTCATCGGAAATTCATGACAAAAATCAGAACTTTCGAAGCAAATAATGATACATATTATTATGCAGTTTTCAATAATTAAAATGGGTATCCGGATTTAAATTTTCAAGCCCTAATTACCTAAGTAATCCTTGATAACGTTTTAATATAAATAATGGAGTAAGATACATGTCTGTCACAATTTGCCAAACAGTACCTACCAACAAATTGTATAAAAACAAGATCGATTTACGTTGTTTAAGATGTTAAACATGTTCATTTTTATTGTTTTGCTATTTCATGGTGTTTTAAGTGGACCTGATGAATGTGTTAGATATTATTTCGAAGATTACGATGAGTTGTTCACGAGAGATCGGTGCTTTGACCAACCATTATGGAATCTAAGAAGCTATGAGAACTCAACCATTGCAGCTCCAAATGATAAAAGTAAATGGTTCCTCCAAGCTTCACCCTCTGATTTCCACTACGCTTGCACTAACTCATTCCGTTTTACAATAATGCCTAATGGCATAGTAGAAGTTAACGTTTATTTGGAGACAAGCGCAGGCGATGGTTTACTAATATATCTGTGGCAAATAACCGAAAACGGAAGTCATAGAATACCAGGAGTGGTTACTGCGACTATAAGAACAGGATGGCTTGTGATGAGAGTTACAGATCAATATGGACTAACGGGAAATCCACCATTTCAAGGATATGTAAGTAACCAAAATGAAGTCCAAAACTTTATATTTATAATTCGGTATTATTTTTAAGAACATTGTATTCATAACAATAGATCTATATAAATATTATTCATTTAAAAAAATTATCTCTCAACTAGTAATCTACTGATCAATTCAAATATAATATTTTAAAAGCGTTAAACCCACACTTTGCAATTTAAGATTAAAATAAAAATACCCCCAATTTAGTTGGAACCCACCCACTTTCACCGTTACGGTGTGAAGGGAAATTTAGGGGGCTCCAAATCAAAGGGTATGTATGGGAAAATGTTATACTTTATACCACCTAGACTCAGAGGAACGTGGTCTATGTAGTTCAGTTGCTAAACAGCTTCGTTACGGTGATACGAAAGTCGTAGATCCAAATTTCACCAGGGCAAAATAGTATGAAGTATCAATTTCGTTCTAATTAATAATTCCATCTGGACCCAGCTCATAATATTATGTATATGAATCTTATTATTGATCTTTACAGATAGAACTGGCGGGCCGTGCATCAGAAAATTCAATAATGATTGTCGATTCATTCCGGTATGTTCCTCCGTCTATGGATCCTGAAAAGGAATGTATTTTGTATGAAGATATGCCACCGTCAACTACAACCTCAACTACAACCTCAACTACAACACCAACACCGACAATAACCTCAACTACCACGTCAACAACAACAACTTTAACAACTCCGATAATAACCACTCCCACTACGACACCAACAACAACTTCAACCCCAGACACGATACTCACCACAACACCCACCACACCCATAACAATACCACCCAACAATTTAACCACCTACTTCGTCAAAGAGCTAGTTGATATTCGAAAATCGATTCGTATTTTCAAAAAAAGGATAACAAAAGTTTTTAATCCGAATGGAGTAGAACAACCTCAATTTGGGCTAGAATAGGTACGCACAATATTTACATTATACTAAGAAATCCCACAGCTGTTGTTTGATTAACTACAACAATCAATATGAAAAAGTGATGTAAACATGAACAACAATGTTAACTTATGTTATGTAATAAATCCTTTAAAATATACACATTTTTAATTTCCTAAAACTAACTACAAATTTCTGAGAAGTATGAGAAAATAAATGAAAATATGAATGTCATTTATCGTTTTTTTAAATTAAATGTTTTTTACGCCTATAAAGCTACATCGCTGACCTATTTATTATAAAAAAAAAAACATGAATACCACACCACTTCCCGTCATTGACTCAATTGTGGCTTCAAGGCGTGCAAAATAATAGTTAAGAAGAAAGAGAAAATAAAGCTAGAAAACAAAAAACAAATGTAATGTCGGTTTACGTACGATATTTTACGTTATAAAATCATACGAAAACGATGAAAAATTTTGTGTTTTTGTTATTCCTTTATTTTTTTACTTATTTCCTTATATTTTTTTCCTCTATATAGTCTTCTATTCGTCACTCGTCACCATAACTCAAGCCCAGATGAGCGATGTTATTATTAAATACTCTGTTTCATAACGGGAACGGATGTGTCATGGTCATGTTACCATGACGTACGACGTCACACATCGGAAACGAGATGCATGACGTCACACAATATTACCATGACACTTTTTTGGGAATGCAGGTGTTCCATCAATTTATTAGACTTTATCACATCAAAAATAAAACTATTAGCTCACTAATCGTTATTTAAAACCTTTAAACAAATATCTTATATCTTTAAATGAGCAATTCTTGTATATATATATATATATATATATATATATATATATATATATTTGGTGAGTTGTACGCGGAAAGACAGGTTAATACATCAGGGGCCCTACCGCGGTTATTGCGTCGGCTTCAAACCAACGCGTCGACTTATGCTGACCCGCGCCCCACACCGGGCGGAATTTTGAGCCCGCCTTACATAGGATTTTTGAAAAATTAAGTTGTTTTATTCGTGTGTTTTAAGGATGCAGGATTGTCGGATAGAAAGTTTTCGTAGATATATTGTGAATAGAGCGTTAATATATTTACCTTTTTAAATGTTTCTCTAAGTGATTCCCTGGGGCCCATCCTGTAGATAGCTCGGACAGCTCTCTTTTGCAAAATGAAAATAGCATCAATATCTGCAGCACACCCCTACAGTAGGATGCCGTACGACATGACACTGTGGAAGTAGCTGAAATAGACTAGGCGAGCAGTCTCAATATCCGTATATTCTCGAATTTTCTTAACGGTGTAAGCGGCAGAACTAAGTCTATTGGACAATGCTTCCACATGCGGGCCCCACTGAAGCTTAGGATCTAAAGTTATACCTAGAAATACAGCCTTACTGACTAATTCAACTTCCTCATCATTAATTTTTACAACAGTTTTGACTTGTTTTACATTTGGAAGTGTGAACCGAATTAATTTAGTTTTGGATCCATTCAGTAATAAATTATTGGAATTGAACCAATCAACTATTCTAGAGAGAGCATTGTTCACATCGTCAATGTTCGACTGACGCCTTTTAACCTTGAACACCAAGGAGGTGTCATCTGCGAACAACACTATTCCATGGTTGTCCCTTACAAGGTAAGGTAAGTCATTTATATAAACTAAGAACAGGAAAGGTCCTAATATGGATCCTTGAGGAACCCCCATTGCTATCGCAGATCCGGGGGATCGTTTTCCGTTAACATCAACACTCTGGACTCTACCGCTCAGATAAGAAGAGATAAGATCTAGGGCGCTGTCCCTAATACCGTAGTGGTGTAGCTTCATGATCAATGTATTATGTTGAACGCAATCAAATGCCTTGGATAAGTCACAGAATATGCCATACGCATCATGCGACTCCTCCCAAGCATCAAATATGTTTTTAATTAACGCTATACCCGCATCAGTGGTCGAGCGCCCCTTACTAAAGCCAAACTGTTTATTATGTAAGATATTATTATCATGAAAATGTTTAAGTAGTTGCTTTAAAATAAGTTTTTCAAAAATTTTACTAAGCGTAGGTAGTACTGATATTGGTCTAAAATTTAGTAGGTACTACCGGATTTAAACAGAGGAATTACTTTACTCAATTTCATTAAATCAGGAAACACACCACAATCTATACATCTATTAAATACTATGACAAGTTCCGGTATAAGCAGTTCGATAACTGATTTAACAATCGGAACGGAGATCCCCCATAGGTCTTTAGTTTTTTTAAGATTTATTTGCTTAAGCACTACAATAATGTCATGATTTTTAACACATTGGAATTTAAATATTTTATTACAATTCGGTACATTGGTTTTTAATAAACCTTCTGCAATGGGGGTAGAAGAGTTTAAAGCCTTTGTCAAAGTAATAGCTACATTGCTGAAAAAATTCTCAAATTCATTAGCGGTATCTTGATCATTATTAGTTATATTTCCATTAATACTTAATTTAAACTCGGTGTTTTTGTTTCAGCATTAATTACTTTCCATGTAGCTTTAATTTTATCAACACTAGTTTTTATCACAGATTTAATGGAGTGATTTTGCCAATATACATACTCTTGTAAATATCTTTGAATAGTTTTTAACGTAAGCTTCAAAGTCCTCAGGAGCCCAACCGCGGTTATTACGTCGGCTTCAAGCCGACGTCGATATCCCAATCCGCGCTTCACACTGGGCGAAATTTTGAGCCTGCCTTTCATAAAAAGTTTGAAAAATTAGGTTGTCTTTTCGTGTGTTTTAAGGATGCAGGATTGTCGGGGACATCAAAACATTCAAAAATAAGTAATTCTGGTTATGTTATTTTTTTAAAACACCACAAAGTATGACTTTGTTATTTTTTTTTAAATAACAACCGGAATCACTTATTTTTGAATGGTTTGATGTTCCCAAAAATCCTGCATACTTAAAACACACGAAAAGACAACCTAATTTTTCAAACTTTTTATGAAAGGCAGGCTCAAAATTTCGCCCAGTGTGAAGCGCGGATTGGGATATCGACGTCGGCTTGAAGCCGACGTAATAACCGCGGTTGGGCTCCTGAGGAGTTTGAAGCTTACGTTAAAAACTATTCAAAGATATTTACAAGAGTATGTATATTGGCAAAATCACTCCATTAAATCTGTGATAAAAACTAGTGTTGATAAAATTAAAGCTACATGGAAAGTAATTAATGCTGAAACAAAAACACCGAGTTTAAATTAAGTATTAATGGAAATATAACTAATAATGATCAAGATACCGCTAATGAATTTGAGAATTTTTTCAGCAATGTAGCTATTACTTTGACAAAGGCTTTAAACTCTTCTACCCCCATTGCAGAAGGTTTATTAAAAACCAATGTACCGAATTGTAATAAAATATTTAAATTCCAATGTGTTAAAAATCATGACATTATTGTAGTGCTTAAGCAAATAAATCTTAAAAAAACTAAAGACCTATGGGGGATCTCCGTTCCGATTGTTAAATCAGTTATCGAACTGCTTATACCGGAACTTGTCATAGTATTTAATAGATGTATAGATTGTGGTGTGTTTCCTGATTTAATGAAATTGAGTAAAGTAATTCCTCTGTTTAAATCCGGTAGTACCTACTAAATTTTAGACCAATATCAGTACTACCTACGCTTAGTAAAATTTTTGAAAAACTTATTTTAAAGCAACTACTTAAACATTTTCATGATAATAATATCTTACATAATAAACAGTTTGGCTTTAGTAAGGGGCGCTCGACCACTGATGCGGGTATAGCGTTAATTAAAAACATATTTGATGCTTGGGAGGAGTCGCATGATGCGTATGGCATATTCTGTGACTTATCCAAGGCATTTGATTGCGTTCAACATAATACATTGATCATGAAGCTACACCACTACGGTATTAGGGACAGCGCCCTAGATCTTATCTCTTCTTATCTGAGCGGTAGAGTCCAGAGTGTTGATGTTAACGGAAAACGATCCCCCGGATCTGCGATAGCAATGGGGGTTCCTCAAGGATCCATATTAGGACCTTTCCTGTTCTTAGTTTATATAAATGACTTACCTTACCTTGTAAGGGACAACCATGGGATAGTGTTGTTCGCAGATGACACCTCCTTGGTGTTCAAGGTTAAAAGGCGTCAGTCGAACATTGACGATGTGAACAATGCTCTCTCTAGAATAGTTGATTGGTTCAATTCCAATAATTTATTACTGAATGGATCCAAAACTAAATTAATTCGGTTCACACTTCCAAATGTAAAACAAGTCAAAACTGTTGTAAAAATTAATGATGAGGAAGTTGAATTAGTCAGTAAGGCTGTCTTTCTAGGTATAACTTTAGATCCTAAGCTTCAGTGGGGCCCGCATGTGGAAGCATTGTCCAATAGACTTAGTTCTGCCGCTTACACCGTTAAGAAAATTCGAGAATATACGGATATTGAGACTGCTCGCCTAGTCTATTTCAGCTACTTCCACAGTGTCATGTCGTACGGCATCCTACTGTAGGGGTGTGCTGCAGATATTGATGCTATTTTCATTTTGCAAAAGAGAGCTGTCCGAGCTATCTACAGGATGGGCCCCAGGGAATCACTTAGAGAAAAATTTAAAAAGATAAATATATTAACGCTCTATTCACAATATATCTACGAAAACTTTCTATACGTTCACAAAAATCCTGATATTTTTCGTAAAAATAGCGATATTCATAATTTTAACTTAAGAAATAAGGATGAACTGACCGTGCCCGGTAGTAGGCTCAGGAAAATAAACAGGTCGTTTAATAATACATGTGCGCTTTATTATAATAAATTACCTAAAGATGTATATGATATGTCCATTAGGTTCAAAACTTTTATAAAGCATAAATTGGGCAGTAAGGCGTACTATGATACTTCGTCTTACCTTAATGGTAACAACCCTTGGACGTGACTTTAATTGCTCCATTTCAAATAATACTTTCAAATATTTGTAATATTGACCTTTGTGAGCATGATCACATGAAAAAAAAAACCCATGAGTTTCTTGTACTTTCTTCTCATTGGTGGGCGCGTTCCGAAGGCACACATCCTAACTTAGTTTTTAAGACGTGTCTAAGTGATCTTATACCTAGGTATTAAGCATTGAAAGGAATAAAGATTTTTTTTACTTTGACTTTGAATCTCGGAATCGGCTCCAACGATTTTCATGAAATTTGGTATATAAGGGGTTTCGGGGGCGGTAAATCGATCTAGCTAGGAATCATTTTTAGAAAATGTCATTTTATTCGTGTTTTATCGAAACTTACTTTTTTTTTATCTGAAAAAATATGACTCTTCCTGACATCTATTGGCGAACTAATACTATTTTTTGTGAGCAATAAGTTATTCCAGCAGATGGCGTTGTTAAGTGACACGAAGTCAATGAGTGTTTGCTTTGAGGTTAGACTAAGTGAAAAAAAAATACCGAGCAAAGCTCGTAATCCAGGTACTAATATATTGAACGAGAACCACCTAAGTTATATTTCATAAATATCCATGAAAATATTTTTTTAAACTTTATCCACAAAATTGAATTTTCTCCTCGTAGAAATATAACAAAAAACAACATAATCAGTTCATAAATTTTAATATAGCTAAGATTAGGTTTATCTATAAATTTACAATGCTTTTTCTGAAAAACTGACTGATAGATCTACGCCCAGTCAAAACCGCTGATCGTAGAGACCTGAAATTTACAATATAATTATAATATATTTAAACCAACATGATTACTCCAAAAGAAGACCAAATTCGGACTCGAAATCCTATGATAATAATATAGAATTTGGTATTCTAAAGTTGTTGACATCTAAGAATTATTTAAAGCCAGATATTATAGTCGATCGAAGCTAATGTAGGTCTAGTGGTGAGACGGACAGTCGATAGTATATTTGTGTTTGTTGTACGATAACTTGAGTCTAATGTTGCTGACTTTCATGGTATTTGTTTAGGTTAAAATAAAATAATTAACCTTTCAAACAAAAAAACTAAATCAAAATCGGTTCATCCGTACATACATAGACACGTCAAACTTTTAACACCCCGTCGTTTTTGCGTCGGGGTTTAATAATTGTTAACCTCAACTAGGTACATAATTTTTTAATTTGAACATGAACAAGATCGAGGTTTATTTTAGAGATTAGAGATGAAAAATCGTGGATCGATCGCAACGCTTCGATTGTAAACATTGTTAAATGTTGTGGCGAAATTGTATCTTGAAGCTATGGGTTGGTAAAGATAAAAGTTTGCGAGGTATCACTTCGTGGCAACTAAGTAGGTACTAAAGTAATTTAGTTCTTAAGAAACATACTAAATTTGTTCACATCCGGGTTTTGAAATGACCATCAAGATTCAACTAACTCTGAGTCGGTGAAATGCTCGGAAACTGTTAATTTCTGAGCATTTCACTGTTACACTCGTCAGCCATGCCACTCAGAGCTGAGAGACATTCAGCGAAAGTTCATAAAAAATCCGTAAATTGAAAAGAAATAAACATACTTATTCGGATTTCAATAATTAAAATGGGTATACGGATTTCAAGTTTCGAGCCCTAATTACCTTAATAATCCGTGATAACGTTTTATTATAAATAATAAAGTAAGATAAGAGTAATATACATGTCTGTCGCAATTTGCCAAACTAACAGCAATTAGTACAAAAACAAGTTCGATTTATTGTGTATAAAATGTTTAACAAAATCATTTTGATGGTTTTGTTATTCCATGGTGTTTTAAGTGGACCTGATGAATGTGTTAGATATTATTATGAAGATTACAATGAGTCGTTAATGAGAGAGCGCTGCATTTTCGTTGCACCATTGTGGATTCTTGGAAGTTATGATAACTCAACAGTTGAAGCACTCAGTGAAGAAAGTAAATGGTTCTTACAATCGCCTTCAACTGATTCTACGATTTCATGGTCTTGCACTTCTTCTTTCCGTTTTACAATGATGCCAGGTGGACTAGTAGAGATCAATCTTTATTTAGAGACAATCGAAGCTGATAATATACTTATAGATCTTTTTCAAGTAACTGAATCTGGAGAATATAGAGTCCTGGCAACTAGTGTTCCAAATCTGTTAGTAAAAGGATGGCGAGGTGTAACAATGACAGATAATAATCCATTTACGGGAAATCCACCATATCAAGGATTTGTAAGTAACCGTCCAAAAATGATCCTACTTTCTATCCAATCCTATCTATACTAATATTATAAAGCTGAATAATTTGTTTGTTTGTTTGAACGCGCTAATCTCAGGAACTACTGGTTCGAATTGAAAAAATATTTTTGTGTTGAATAGTCCATTTTCACCATATGAGGATGATTATTGAAGATGTCGGAAAAAATATCATGTTAACTGAGACATCTACTGGCGAGTGTTGGGTAAATCTAAAAACTACGGCTCGGATTTGCCGGTGTGGATCTCTAGAATTATATAAAGTAATCGTGACTGACTGACTGTTCTACGAAGGCATAACTCGGATTGGGCTAACATTGGGCATACTGATAGCCATAAAAAATATTTTAGTGAACTCAATGACTTCGCTGAAGTAGTTTTGGGTAAAAGATGAAACTTACACTGACTAACTGTCTGATGACCTGATGCTTGATGGCAACGCTTAGCCTAAAACATGCACAGGGTAGGAGTTTTATTCGTTGGTTAAGGATTTTCTAGGGAACTAATGGGGGATGACAGTTAAAAGGGAATTTCGTCTTTTTTGCAGTTCAAATAAAAGCCCTAAATTTACTATGAATAGACAATTAGCATTTTTTAAATATCAACCTTTAAAAGGAGTAAGAAGGGGAGAAAAAGACATCCAACGCGTACAGTCGAAACGTATAATTCTATCTAAGACATCAAACTTTGTAAAATGCGTAGTTATGCGTAGGTGTGCAATGAAAGTAAATTTTATGCAGATTCATGAGATTAAAATTTCGAAATTATATGCCTAGATAATGTTTCTCATTACATCTTCTATTTGCTGGAAAGGGAGCGCGATAAATAAATATGATGTAAATTCTCATAATCATAATATCAGCCACAGGACGTCCACTACTGAACATAAATGCTTCTCAGAAAGACTTCCAGAGCGATCCGTCGCATGTCCTTTGCATTTAACCACTTTCCGCTACCTTAATAAAGTCATCCATCCATCTAGTCGGAGGCCGTCACTATAATTCTCAATCATTACAATTTTACTATTTATTGTTACAGATAAGAATTTCAGGTCGTGTATCAGATGATTCAATTATGATTGTCGATTCATTCCGGTATGTTCCTCCATCAATGGATCCTGAAAAAGAATGTATTTTGTACAAAGATATACTGCCGCCAACAACTACTTCAACCTCGGCAACAACTCCAACAACAACCTTGACATCAACACCAACAACTACAACAACTCCGACCACAACCTCAACTTCAACAATTGGACCTAATGAATGTGTTCGATATTCTTATAAAGATTACGATGAGTCTTTAATGAGAGAGCGGTGCTTTACCTTTGAACCATTGTGGAATCTTGTAAGTTATGATAACTCAACGGTTGCAGCACTCAGTGAAGAAAGTAAATGGTTCTTACAATCGCCTTCAACTGATTCTACGATTTCATGGTCTTGCACTTCTTCTTTCCGTTTTACAATGATGCCAGGTGGATTAGTAGAGATATATGTTTATTTAGAGACAATCGAAGCAGATAGTATAATAATAGATCTTATGCAAGAAACCGAAACTGGAGAATATAGAATCCTGGCAACCAGTGATTCAAATGTGTTAGTAAAAGGATGGCGAGTGATAAGAATGACTAATAATCATCCATTTGCGGGAAATCCACCATATCAAGGATTTGTAAGTAACCGTCCAAAAACAACCTACTCTCTATCCGATCCTATAAATATTATAAATGTGAAAGATTGTGTGTGTATGTTTGCTATACTCCTTTACGCAAAAACTCGTAAACATTTTGTGACTTGAAACTTATTAAGTATATAAAAAACGGGAGAATAAGAATAACAAATTAAGCGAGTTGTACTTATATACGAGCTGTTTTCCGCAACTAGACCTTTTAGTTGGGTGAATGCAAAAAAAGTATTGAACAGATTTTCATGCGGTTTTTATCAATTGACGCAGAGGTTCTCAAGAAAGGTATATGTATATAATTCAGTAAGGTTTTGTAAAAAAAATGACCTAAATCATAATATGACGATGATTGTTGAAGACGTCGGAAAAAAAATTATGTTAAATGGAAGCTGATTTACAAGCGAGCGCTGTGTAAACTCAAATAACTACTGTCTAGGTTTTCCTATGCTACCCATGCAAAACCGGTGAGGACCTCTACACTAATATTATAAAGAGGAAAGATGTTTTTGTTTGTTTGTAACGAATAGGCTCCGGAACTACTAGACCAATATCAAAAATTCTTTCACCAATAAAAAGCTACATGATGAGGGAATGCTATAGGCTATATGTTGTATAAAAAAAATTTGACTGAAGATTTTCAGAGCGATCAGTCGCAAGCTCTATATGCGCTCAACGACTTCCACCTTAATAAAGTCGTCCGTCCATATAGTCGGAGGCCGTCACCATAATTCCCAATAATTACAACTTTGTTATTTATATTTACAGATAAGAATCCTAGGTCGAGTATCAGATGATTCAATTATGATTGTTGATTCATTCCGGTATGTTCCTCCGTCAATGGATCCTGAAAAAGAATGTATTTTATACGAAAATATACTGCTGCCAACTACTGCTTCAACCACGACAACAACTCCGACAACACCCGTTACTACCACGTCGACCACAACAACAACAACAACTCCGACAACAACTTCAACTACAACGTCGACCACAACAACGACAACTCCGACAACAACCTCTACCATAACACCAATAACAACAACTCCAACAACAACAACCCCAACTACCGACCCGACAACAACCCCAACTACCGACCCGTCAACAACACCTGACAATAATTCAAGCTCCTATTACGTTAAAGAACTAGTTGATTTTCGAAAATCTGTTCGAATTTACAAAAAAAGAATAACAAAAATTGTGAATTTTAATGGAGTAGAACCACCTCCTCTTGGACTAGATTAGTTTGGTGAAAAGAAGACGCTTCTGTTGGATTACCCGAAACTACTTCTTTTTTTCGTCTTCTTCAGCAGCTGGTGTTCAGTCCACTACACACAAACTGCTGGTGTGAACATGCTTAAGTAATTAATGTATTCATATAGAAATTATCAGAATTAAATATTAAATTTTTCACACAATATGTTTTTTTATAGACTCAGGCACTTTTACTCACAGAGTTCATTTTGATTTCAATTCAATTTTGTTTAATTCTAATAGCTAGATGATGTTGCTAGATGTAGTTTTATTTATAATGCCTAACATAGAAACGGATTGGCATTGCTATGCAAAGAAGCAATGCAGTGAGCCTTTTGGGCATGCTACCTATGGAAACTTATTAAGCTTTGAAATATATTTTGTTTATTAAATTAATACTTTTAATAAACCTATAATATATTTAATAGCAAGCAAAGGTTGTGTTGGATTCGTGGTCGATTGCAACTCAAATAATGTTTTCTTTTATTCCCATCATCTCATAAATGAGACGAAAGGAAAAAAAAATGTGGTTCGTTGCAACAAGCCATGAATCCACGACAACATTAACGATCAAAGATTTTTATAAATATACGCTTTTAAAATTTGTGTAGGTTGCACGGGCATGTTTTGCTCTTTTGTAGAATCACCTTACGATCACTTGTTCTGCGAGGTAAGTTTAAAAAGACATAGATAAAATTTAAATAAAAATCATTAAAAGTCAAATTATTGTGGTTATTGATATTTAAGGAAGTTAAATATGACTGTACCTACTGGCACGAGATTGGCGTGAAATTACTTTAAACCATTTTTTTACCTGTTATTATATTTTATCAAAACTTGCAGATAATAGTAGGTTTTTACCAGGCTTTCAGAACTCTGTAGGAGGTATACTGATTCGTATGGGAGCAAGCCCTTACGCACCACCACCACTTTCCGTCAGTGTGTAAATTCATTAATAGTAATTGTCATTGGTCTGTTAGTACTAGGCCATCAGGACACAGTAGAAGGTCTCGTGATGAGACGGACGGTCGATAGTATCATTGTGTGTTAGTTCTATGATAACTTGAGTATCGTCGCTCCGTTATTTATGATTTTGGTACACGGGCAGTTCGGGCAATTTTTTGAGTCATGAAAAAAAATTCAGGATTCAAAAATCGTGGTTACAAAATGTATCCTTAAGTTGTAGAGGTATCACTTCGTAGCAACTAAGTGATTTAGTTCTTAGGAAACATACTAACATTGTTCACATCCGGCTTTTGAAGTGGTTTTTAAATAGCCCTCAAGATTAAACTGAGTCTGTTTAACAGTTTCTGAGCCTTCCGGTGTTACACTGGTCAGCCGCCATGCCACTTAAAACCGGAAGACATTCTTCGGAAACTCATGACAAAAATCCAAAAATGTAAAGCAAATAATTATTATTACAAATTATTCCGATTTCAATAATTAAAAACGGATTAACGGATTAATAATTAATCCGGATTTTAAGTTTCAAGCCCTAATTACCTAAGTAATCCTTGATAACATTTTTGTATAAATAATGGAGTAAGATAGGTACAAGTTTGTCACAAATTGCCTAACTATAGCAACAATTAGTATAAAAAGAAGTTCAGTTTACGGTGTTTAAAATGTTTAAGAAATTCATTTCTATTGTTTTGCTATTTTATGGTGTTTTAAGTGGACCTGATGAATGTGTTAGATATTATTATGAAGATTACAATGAGTCTTTAATGAGAGAGCGGTGCCTTGATTTTCGACCAATCTGGAATCTGGGAAGGTATGATAACTCAACGGTTGCAGCTCTTAGTGAAGAAAGTAAATGGTTCTTACAATCGCCTTCAACTGATTCTACGATTTCATGGTCTTGTACTTCTTCTTTCCGTTTTACAATGATGCCAGGTGGACTAGTAGAGGTCAACATTTATTTAGAAACAATCGAAGCTGATAATATACTAATAGAAATTTTGCAAGTAACCGACACTGGAGAATATAGATTCCTGACAACCAGTAGTTCGAATGTGTTAATAAGAGGATGGCGAGTTATAAGAATGACTAATAATAATCCATTTACGGGAAATCCACCATACCAAGGATTTGTAAGTAACCGTCCAAACATAATCCTACTTTCTATAAAATCTTACTAATATTATAAATGTGAGAGATTGTGTGTGTATGTTTGATATATTCCTTCACGTAAAAATTCGTAAATATTTTATGATTTCAAACTTAGTATGTAAAAAACGGAAAACGGATACGGGCTGTTTTTCTTAACTACACCTTTAAGTTGGGGGTGAATGAAAAAAAAACTACTTAACGGATTTTCATGCGGTTTTTATCAATGGAAGCAAAGATTCTTAAGGAAGGTATATGAATTTAATTCAGTAAGGTTTTGTGGAAAAATACTTACTGGCGAGCGCTGTGTAAACTCGAAAACTACTGATCGGATTTTCCTATGCTCATCATCATCCGAGCGATGTTCCCGGTTGCATCCCGCTCGGGAACCCGGCGTCCGCTTGATTTTCCTTTGCTATCCATGTGAAACTGCTGTGGACCTCTAGTAATTAAAAAGAAAACGTGACTGACTGAGTGATCTATTAAGGCATAACTCTAATGGACGGAACGGGCTAACATTGGGCATACATACAACTTCGTCGTTTTTGCAGTTTAAATAAAAAACCTTAAGCCAATTAGCATTTTATTGAATCAACCATTAAAAGGGATAGGATAAGGAGAGAAAGACAGCCAACGCGTACCTTTAGTTCTATCTACGACATCAAGTATACGTTCAACGACCGCGACCTTAATAAAGTCGTTCGTCCATAAAGTCGGAGGCCGTCACCATAATTCTTAATCATTACAATTTTATTATTCATTGTTACAGATAAGAATCATAGGTCGTGTATCAGATGATTCAATTATGATTGTCGATTCATTCCGGTATGTTCCTCCGTCAATGGATCCTGAAAAAGAATGTATTTTGTACAAAAATTTACTGCTACCAACTACTACGACTACCACTACAACAACTCCGACAACAACCTCAACTACCACGTCAACCACAACGACCACAACTCCGACAACAACCTCGACCATAACACCAACAACAACAACTACAACAATTTTGACAACAACCTCGACCATAACACCAACAACCACAACTGCAACAACTCCGACAACAACCTCACCGACTACCAAACCGACACCAACACCAGCGAAGAACTTAACCAACTATTACGTCGAAGAGCTAGTTAATTTTCGAAAATCTGTTCGAATTTCTAAAAAAAGAATAACAAAAGTTGTGAATTTTAATGAAGTAGAACAACCTCCTCTTGAACTATATTAGTTTGATGCAAAGAAGATGCTTCTGTTGGATTACCACAAACTACTACTTCTTCTTCTTCAGCAGTATGTATGAGTACACTGCACACAAACTACTTATCTTCACAAAAAAATGAAAGGAGTGCCTTTTATCTATGAATAAGTATTTCTCTGTTATGCAGAGATTTTTATTGCTGAAGTAATTAGTAACAAATTTCACTAGTTTTTTATTTATTTGTTTTCATATTGTTTTCATATTCGTTAACCTTGGATGTTTTATATTTTGAGAAGATACTGCATTTTATTTATTGATATTTTATTTTACTTATATGAAATTTTAATAATTTAACCGTTTTAACAACTTTTTTATTAATCTAAAGGCTATTTTGGATAAAAATGATTTATTGTACATGCCGAATACTTACCTGATGATTTTATATTTGTACCAGTTTTCGAAATACTTGAATATTTTTTAAAGGCTCACTTGTAATTTCGTTTTTATGATCTGGGTTGATTTTATTTTATTTTATTTTATTTTTGTGCATGACTATCCCAAGTAATACAAGAAACAGAGAGAAAGGGTCAGGCTGAAAACCACCGCTGTGCAGCTGCGTCCCACAGCATATCCTGAGCCTGCTCCTTTTGCCATACCTACTTATTAGTTTATTTACTGTATACAATTGTAATTTTATGGCAATAAACGATTATTTATTTTTTATTTTATTTTTTTAAATGTATATATATAAATTCGGGAGATAAGTTTCTCTTACGGTTTTTCGTTTCTAATTTTCGTAACGGGTAACATTTTTTTCTCGGCTACGTCCCCTCGATAACCCGCGATAATAAAGTTTGTTCCAAAACCTGCCGTTAACTTATTTTTAAGTTATTATGTATTTAAACGAACACAATATTAACAGAATAAAACTTCAAATTTTACACATGTTTTATTTATAGACAGAGGCAATTTTTGTGACAAAGGTAATTTTGATTTCAATTTTAGTTTAATTTAATTTTGTTTTCCTACTTTTTTCTTTTTCTACGCATGTCTATAAAAGGCTTTATGCTGGTAATAACAAAAGAATACAATATTATTCATCTATACTAATATTATAAAGCTGAAGAGTTTGTTTGTTTGTTTGAACGCGCTAATCTCAGGAACTACTGGTTCGAATTGAAAAATTATTTTTGTGTTGGATAGTCCATTTATCGAGGAAGGCTATAGGCTACTTTTTACCCTGATAATCCCACGGGATCGGGAGTTACGCGGGTGAAACTGCGGAGCGCTGCTAGTCTAGAATATAAAAATGAATCGCTGAATGTGTTGATAAGCTTAAATCTCGAGAACAGCTGAACCGATTTCGCTAACTTTTTTGTCGTGTTTGTTATTGTCAGGAGAAGGTTATTATGAAAGAAAAAAAATAAAGAGACATGCGTAGAAAATGATTAAGCTGGTGAAACCGCAGGGTGCAGCTAGTTACTAGCTGCACCCTGCGGTTTCACCAGCTTATTTATTATTTGTTACTAGCTGCTAGTAACAAATAATAATCAATTAAATAGTTACTTTCCAAATGGGGTTCATATGATTTTTTTTATTTTAAACTATTTAAATATATATATGTTTAAAAAAATCTAGTGTTAAATTAACGAATAAACTATAATTATGTTGGACGAAAATATTTTATTTTTAAATATTAGAATAATGAGACAACATTTTCAGGACTGAAATACATTTTTTTAAACAAGCATTTTTAATTTTTTTAGGTAAGATACATATCTACTAATATTACAATAAACAACTCAGTGGCGTGGTGAACGAATCTTATCTGCAGCGCATAAGGTAACGGGTTCGATTCTGACCGTGCAACAAATATTCAAATTATCTAAAGATATTTGTTCTAAACTGATGGTTATCATTTGTACTTATAAGTATTAAATAAAAGGTGCATTTATCCGAATTTTACTACGTAATTTTTGATAAGATTTTAATATAAGATTTTAATATGGAGGAACTTAGAGGAACTTAGATTGAATTTAGCTAAAGTTTTACCGTTTCTGCCTTGTGATACGGATCCAAATGTATTATATAATAACTTTTTTTCGGTTCTTAATAACCAATTTCAATCTATTTTTACGTCCAGATCTAAAGTGGTCTCCGACAAACGCGAATTTAGTGGCTGGGCATCGGTTGGCATTCATCGAAGTAGACATAAACTATATGAGTTATACGCGGAAAGACAGGTTAATACATCAGAGGAGTTTGGAGCTTACGTTAAAAACTATTCAAAGATATTTAAAAGAGTATGTATATTGGCAAAATCACTCTCCATTAAATCTGTTATAAAAACTAGTGTTGATAAAATTAAAGCTACATGGAAAGTAATTAATGCTGAAACAGGGAGAGTCGCAGCCAAAAACACCGAGTTTAAATTAAGTATTAATGGAAATATAACTAATAATGATCAAGATACCGCTAATGAATTTGAGAATTTTTTCAGCAATGTAGCTATTACTTTGACGAAGGCTTTAAACTCTTCTACCCCCATTGCAGAAGGTTTATTAAAAACCAATGTACCGAATTGTAATAAAATATTTAAATTCCAATATGTTAAAAATCATGACATTATTGTAGTGCTTAAGCAAATAAATCTTAAAAAAACTAAAGATCTATGGGGGATCTCCGTTCCGATTGTTAAATCAGTTATCGAACTGCTTATACCGGAACTTGTCATTGTATTTAATAGATGTATAGATTGTGGTGTGTTTCCTGATTTAATGAAATTGAGTAAAGTAATTCCACTGTTTAAATCCGGTAGTACCTCAGACCCCTCCAATTTTAGACCAATATCAGTACTACCTACGCTTAGTAAAATTTTTGAAAAACTTATTTTAAAGCAACTACTTAAACATTTTCATGATAATAATATCTTACATAATAAACAGTTCGGCTTTAGTAAGGGGCGCTCGACCACTGATGCGGGTATAGCGTTAATTAAAAACATATTTGATGCTTGGGAGGAGTCGCATGATGCGTATGGCATATTCTGTGACTTATCCAAGGCATTTGATTGCGTTCAACATAATACATTGATCATGAAGCTACACCACTACGGTATTAGGGACAGCGCCCTGGATCTTATCTCTTCTTATCTGAGCGGTAGAGTCCAGAGTGTTGATGTTAACGGAAAACGATCCCCCGGATCTGCGATAGCAATGGGGGTTCCTCAAGGATCCATATTAGGACCTTTCCTGTTCTTAGTTTATATAAATGACTTACCTTACCTTGTAAGGGACAACCATGGGATAGTGTTGTTCGCAGATGACACCTCCTTGGTGTTCAAGGTTAAAAGGCGTCAGTCGAACGTTGACGATGTGAACAATGCTCTCTCTAGAATAGTTGATTGGTTCAATTCCAATAATTTAGTACTGAATGGATCCAAAACTAAATTAATTCGGTTCACACTTCCAAATGTAAAACAAGTCAAAACTGTTGTAAAAATTAATGATGAGGAAGTTGAATTAGTCAGTAAGGCTGTCTTTCTAGGTATAACTTTAGATCCTAAGCTTCAGTGGGGCCCGCATGTGGAAGCATTGTCCAATAGACTTAGTTCTGCCGCTTACGCCGTTAAGAAAATTCGCGAATATACGGATATTGAGACTGCTCGCCTGGTCTATTTCAGCTACTTCCACAGTGTCATGTCGTACGGCATCCTACTGTGGGGGTGTGCTGCGGATATTGATGCTATTTTCATTTTGCAAAAGAGAGCTGTCCGAGCTATCTACAGGATGGGCCCCAGGGAATCACTTAGGGAAAAATTTAAAGAGATCAATATATTAACGCTCTATTCACAATATATCTACGAAAACTTGCTATACGTTCACAAAAATCCTGATATTTTTCGTAAAAATAGCGATATTCATAATTTCAACTTAAGAAATAAGGATGAACTGACCGTGCCCGGTAGTAGGCTCCGGAAAATAAACAGGTCGTTTAATAATACATGTGCGCTCTATTATAATAAATTACCTAAAGATGTATATGATATGTCCATTAACAGGTTCAAAACTTTTATAAAGCATAAATTGTGCAGTAAGGCGTACTATGATACTTCGTCTTACCTTAATGATAACAACCCTTGGACGTGACTTTAATTGCTCTATTTCAAATAATACTTTCAAATAATTGTAATATTGACCTTTGTGAGCGTGATCACATGAAAAAAAAAAAAACCCCCATGAGTTTCTTGTGCCTTCTTCTCATTGGTGGGCGCGTTCCGAAGGCACACATCCTAACTTAGTTTTTAAGACGTGTCTATGTGATCTTATACCTAGGTATTAAGCATTGAAAGGAATAAAGATTTTTGACTTTGACTTTGATATAAAGTATAATATTTTGCCCGGGACTTCGTTTGCGTGATGTTTCGAGATAAAATTATATCATAAAAGAAAATAAAAAGTAGAATGTACTGAGGAATCAATGTACAAGAGATGTCTGTCTGACCGAACTTTATATTAAAATTATTCTTTTAAAAATTGTACTCAATCAATTGAATATTTCTGTTTTATGCGCTACGTTTCGGAAATATATAAGAATATTTGTTTTAAGGTGAAGTAGGACCTGAAAACCCCTATCCCTTTCCCACGCGCGCGCCGCGCGATGGCTCTATCCCTTTCGCGGAGCGCGGGGGAAAGAGATAGAGTCATTGCGCGAGCGTGCGTGGGAAAGGGATAGGGTTTTCAGGTCCTACTTCACCTTAAAATAAATATTCTCATGTCACCTTAACTGTTTTATGTAATTAAAAGACTAACATCTATTTTAGTGAAAAACCATCTTTACTACCTTAAGGGATTTGATGTAAAGTTTATAAATATAAATTTTGTACTTGTTTTTTCTTTAAAATCGTCGAAAAATTGATAAATTTTAAAAATATGACGATTTTTTTAAATTTTCAAAAGAAAATAAACATTTTCTATCGAAGTAAATCACTCCAATCGTGTTTCGAAGTGTATGACAATACAAAGCATATCTTCACTTTTACGACTGTAGGAATATCATTCCATGAATTTTAGCGGTTGATACCCAAAAACTGTTTCAAAAACGCCTCTATCGCGAGGCTATTTATGCTGCCAAACATAAAGTGCTAGAAATACCCGTCGTTACAACTACCATTGTTGATTGTAACGAATGTGTTTTGTTTTTCTCAAAAGTGCTGAAATAGAATAAAAGGTGAAATTTTCACCGATATTTTGGGGTAATTAGAGACAAAAATTCCTTGTCATTTCAAAGCTAGACTAGTTTTAATTCTTAATTTTAGGATGGCTTCAAAACTAAAGGGATTTTTTGGCTCAAAGTCACACCAAAATCTCACCTATAAAACCATCTCCGCACTTTTAAGAAAAACAAAACACATTCGTATCAACAATTCACCAACGAAGGCGACCGGTGCCAGTAGTAACTATTTAGTAGGCTGTGTACCAAGGTCGTTGGCGTATGGACCTCCCTTCAGTTTGAAACCTAGTGTGTGTTTACAAAATGCAATGTGCTAAAATTAATAATAATACTAAATATATATTTAGTATTAATATTATAATATATGCGTTTGTTTGATTAGGTTTAGTTTTAATTTTTAGTTTTTTAGATTTTTTTATTTTGTTATCGTTTTATGTACCTATTTTGTGATTGTTTTAATGTGAATAAAAGTTTTTATACACGGTGTAACAAGGGGGGTGAATTATCAGTTGCTGGGGGGTGGGGGACCTCAGTACCTATCGATTTAACCCCCCTGTATATTCTGCGATAATTAGTGGTTCAAAAGTTATTTGGTCTTTAGTCAAATTTTAGTCAAAATCGGATTTCCCCCTGAACTTCGCAGTTACAGCAAATTTTTTTGTGAATTAAGTTCAATTATGGAAATTAGTACCCTAACACCAATCAGAGTCTAAGATTTATAAAACTCAAAATTATACCATTAAAGTATTTTTTTTCTAAATCTAATGTTTACATTATCTTCGTATGGTTCTAAAAACAATATTTCATAGATTTTTTTTTTCTGCAACCTATTTTAAAAACTACTTTCATGAAGAATAAACCCTGAAAGCTTTATTTGGCTAGAGCTATAGCATCAGTTTGAAAAATGAAATTGATAATTCAAAAAGTGAATTAATGTAATTGATAATCCAAAAAGTTAATTAATGTTATTGATAGTTCAAAAAGTTAATTAATGTTATTGATAGTTCAAAAAGTTAATTAATGTAATTGATAATCCAAAAAGTGAATTAATGTTATTGATAGTCCAAAAAGTTAATTAATGTAATTGATAATCCAAAAAGTGAATTAATGTTATTGATAGTCCAAAAAGTTACCTAATTAATGTAATTGATAATCAAAAAGTGAATTAATGTTATTGATAGTCCAAAAAGTTACCTAATTAATGTAATTGATAATCCAAAAAGTGAATTAATGTTATTGATAGTCCAAAAAGTTAATTAATGTAATTGATAATCCAAAAAGTGAATTAATGTTATTGATAGTCCAAAAAATTAATTAATGTAATTGATAATCCAAAAAGTGAATTAATGTTATTGATAGTCCAAAAAGTTAATTAATGTAATTAATAATCCAAAAAGTGAATTAATGTTATTGATAGTCCAAAAAGTTACCTAATTAATGTAATTGATAATCCATAAAGTGAATTAATGTTATTGATAGTCCAAAAAGTGAATTAATGTAATTGATAGTCCAAAAAGTACCGTGATTGCATAAATATTTATTTCTTACCTAGCAGGGATTACAGGTTTTCAACGTGATAACGTCTTAGAAATTGATGAACACCTACAGTTTTAAAAAAATGTGATGTCATGCGTCATGTTCCGGGAACACGCGTTATGTTATTGAAGGTAACCAACGTATTATCGTTGCTATGGTTACCATCAATGTTTTCTTATGAATATAAAGGAAAAACATAAAATATATACTAAAAGGAAATATATATATATATATATATAAAGGAACACAAAAATACTAGAATGTTGATCGATTTTCAGACCTAACGAATGTATACACAAAAAAATCATACAAATCGGTTCAGCCGTTTAGGTTGAGTTTAGCAATTAACACCGTTGCTATGGTTACCATCATTGTTTTCTTATGACGTTATGACGTGAAATTATCGTCCGTAAACCGACTTCACAGACAACTGATTTTTTTACACACTGTATCTATTATTTCATAAGGTACAGACAGATTCGTAAATTTTTAATTTAAATATATATATAGGTAATTGAGTAAGATACACATCTATTCATTTAAAAAATGGCAATCTAAACATTAGTAGTAAGTACTTTTTTGGATAAACGATTAGATAAGTAATTATAAAGATAAGACATTTATTTGGTCTCCAAACTTATACATTTATACAAATGGCCGGTATTTAAAAATGTTTAATAAAATATTGTTTTTCGCTCTGCTATTCAATGGTGTGTTCAGTGATGATCCCGATGAGTGTGTTCGATATACATTTGAAGATTACGATGACGCGTTCATTGTTGATGTACCGAATTGTAACCTCCTAGCACCATGGAGACAAGAGTCGTATGAAAACTCAATGATTGAAGCACCAAATGATATGAGTTTATCGTTTATAACACCTTCAAATACTCTCAGTTGCACCGGTTCGTTTGATATGACAATGATGCCTGGTGCTTCAATAGAAGTCAATGTTTATTTAGAGACAGTCGCAAGTGATGTTTTGGTTGTAAATATACTAGAACGAGTTGAATCTGGAGCTCAAATCATCGTCGGTAGTATAACGGTGTCAGGCTGGGCCACAGGCTGGCAAGTTTTGAGACTGAAAAATAATGTTGTTGGAAATCAACCTTTTCAAGGATTTGTAAGTAATATGAATATTTTTCGTAACTTTAAGTATATAATATACTAGCTGCGTCACACGGTTTCACTCGTGTAAGTCCCGATCCCATGGGAATATCGAGATAAAAAGTAACTTATGTGTTAATCCAGGCCTTCAGCTATCTACATACCGAATTTCATGGATTCGGATCAGAAGTTTTAGCTTGAAGGAGTAACAAACATACACACACACAAACTTTTACATTTATAATATTATTAGGATTCATTTGGCAAACAAAAAGTTATAAATATTATCCTTAAAAAAACGAAATAAAGTAGCTAAGAACCAATAAATGTTATTTCCTAAAACAAGATCTTAAAAAAGTCATATTATTGTTACTGGCGACTTGATTAATCGGGCATCATGCATAATAGTTTTTATTGAACCACAAGTGTCTCACAACTGGGCAAGGGTCTCCCCCATTCATTGATCGCAGTTCTGGGCCACCTCCGCTCTGGCCAAACTGACTCAAGGTGGTCAAAGACGTCTCGTATGTAAATATTGTAAGAATATTGCAGGATATTCCACACATCGCCATCTAGCCCCAAGCTAAGTAACAAGACTTGTGTTATGGGCGCTAGACAACGAATATACTACTTATATACGTTTATTTTGTAAATATATACTTATAATACATAGAAACAACCAGACCACAGACAAATATCCAAGCATAAATACTTGTCTGAGACGGGAATCGAACCCGCAACCCTGTGTTTGGCAGTCCGGCATGGTGACCATTGTGCCAAATGGGTCGTTATGATAGTAAGATAACGGATAGAATATTTATATAGTTTTCTTATGTGAATATAAAGGGTGATTTTTTTACACGGGCCTTCATATATCCTAATCTATAAGAGATAGCGAGAAATGCTGGAAGGAGTTGCGTGCCCGTTTTTGACAAAAACTAAAACGTCATTACCATTAAAAAGTCACTACTACCCTAGCCAGAAATCGAACCTGTTGATTTTGAAAAAAAAAAACACAAAACTACAACAATTATACCTATTTCTTTTGATTTGCCATGTTCAAAAATTGATCTCTATCAGCTTCACTACCTATTGGCATAAACTTATAGGATGATTTTTTTATCAACAGGTTCGATTCCTGGCTAGGGTAATACCTTTTAGGTAGGCTAAGATTATGTATCATATATCTTATTGTATCTTATTTGGTCACGTATATTTTGTATTTGTGGTTTTGTAAAGATTTCTTTTATCGGTTACTCATCATAATAGGATTGTACTGAAAATCAGCGTTGTGTTTTTTTTTGGCATCATAACATTATGCTGAGTATAATCCTTTTTTGGTTACACTACAGGTTTAGAAGTCTGTTTAAAAGTTTAGATTTAGTTTTCTGTAATTTATTTACTTTTGTATGTGTAGTGTAATTACAAAATAAAGTTATTTCTATTCTATTCTTTTTCAAAAATCTAATAATTTACTTTTAGTTTTTGTCAAAATGAGGCACGCAACTTCTGCCAGCATTTCTCGCTATCTCCTATAGTATAGGATGTAGCCGTGAAAGCCAATGTAAAAAAAATCACCCTGTATTGTATACCTACCTTTTCCATTATTATACATTACAGATACGGTTATTATACAAACGGACAAAAGTAAATAAGCATGTAGTTTTTAGTAAATAGGCAAATTATTATTTATTATATTAATTATTGCCCTTAATATTACACCAGGCACTTCTTAAGAAGAAAACGATACCGTTTTCTTATCGTAAACTCCAAAAAAATATTATGTAAATTAAAAGCTTATTAGGGTTATAAATATATTAATACATTTTTGCAATTTTCACAGATTGTATTCATGGGTTCGGCATCGGCAAATTCAGTTTTAATCGTTGATTCATTCCGTTATATCCCGCTCTCAATGGATCCTGATAAAGAATGTGTATTGTATGAAGATACTTCAACGACGACTACCTATCTAACGACGGAGTCGACTACTCCAACACCAACGACGACCCCAACAACAACCCCAACAACCACTCCGAAAACCACTCCAACAACGACCCCAACGACGACTCCAACAACCACTCCAACAACCACTCCAACAACGACCCCAACAACCACTCCAACAACGACCCCAACAACCACTCCAACAACGACCCCAACAACCACTCCAACAACGACCCCAACAACCACTCCAACTACGACCCCAACAACCACTCCAACAACTAGTCCAACAACGACCCCAACAACCACTCCAACTACGACCCCAACAACCACTCCAACAACTAGTCCAACAACCACCCCAACAACAACACCAACCACCATCCCAACAACTACTCCAACAACCACTCCTACAACGACCCCAACAACCACCCCAACAACCACTCCAACAATGACCCCAACCACCACTCCAACAACGACCCCAACAATGACCCCAACAACAACACCATATCCAATCTTAACAACTACAGAAACTACTCCAATCACGATCCCAACAACAACACCATACCCGATATTAACAACAACCCCAGAGACACCAAAACCACCAAAGCCACCCAATAATTTAACCAACTATTACATTGAAGAGACCATTGAATATCGAAAATATATACTAATTACAAAAAAAAGGACAATAAGATATGTAAATTATGATAAACTAGGTGCGCTCCGCAATTTCACCCGCGTAAGTTACGATCCCGTGGAAATATCGGAATAAAAAGTCTATAGCCTATATGTTCATCCAGGTCTCTAGCTATCTACATACCGAGTTTTATTGCAACCAGTTCAGTAGTTTTTGCGCATACAATAATACACAAACTTTCACATTTATAATATTAATGGGTTATAATTAGCTACTTCTGAATTAAAACAGTTTAGTATACATAATACAGGGTCATAATTAGCTACTTCTGAATTAAAACAGTTTAGATAATACAGGTCTGTATCGTATACCTACCTAGTTTTATTATGTTATTGTTTTAGGGTTCCGTACCCAAAGGGTTAAAACGGGAGCCTTTTACTAAGACTTTACTGTCCGTCTGTCTATTACGTATCTCATGAACCGTCATAGCTAGACAGTTGAAGTTTTCACAGATGATGTATTTCTGTTACCGCTATAACAACAAATACTAAGAACAGAATATAAGTACGGAATCTTTTGGGCGCAAGTCCGACTCGCACTTGGACGATTTTTAAATTTAATTAAGAAAGAAAGAAAGCAAGAAAACAGCGTTTCGGGGGCACACAGATACCTACCGGCCGGCTCTTGGAACACTCATTTAGGACAAGGCCATACTAATAATCAGCTATTGACACGAAATAAATATGAGATTGACAAGATAAACCGCGGTAATCCCCGAAAGAAGAAAATGATCACAAAAACACCAAAAATAAATGTTCGCGTTGAAGTCGCAAATGGTTCTAATAGGTTTTTTTTAGGATTGTTAAAATCGGATTAAGTCTTTATGAGTATTGATATCAACTTCTACGTAAATTAACCCCAAAATAACTTTCTACCCCTTTTTAACCCCGTTGGGGATGTGAATTTCAATAAAATATGAAGCACGTGTTCAGTCAATTATTCTGTTAAAGAATATTTAAGAGAAATTTGATTTGAAATAGATTGGACCAAGGAATCACGTTGTCCCATATAAACGTTGCACCCCTTTTCACCTTTTTTTAAGGGGTAGAATTTCGGAAAATCCTTTCTTATCGGATGCCTACGTCATACAAAGAACACAACCTCCAAGTTTCAGGTCTCTACGATCAGCGGTTTAGGCTGTGCGTTGATCCGTCAGTCAGACAATGACAGAGCATTTGAATTTTATTATGCATAGAGATATAGTATATATAAGAATAGAGAATTTTATGACTTCTGAAACTTATTCGTCACAGTTTTATCGTATGACTGATAAATTCATCGTAAAATGAAGTATATTTACCTACGTCACTCTGTAATTAGCACAGGTAGAGTCCCTGATTAAAGAATATACCGGTTTAACGATAAGACAATTATTATTTGGTATTACCTTGATCAAACGAACCGCATTTTAATTTGTCAGCCGGATAAATTAAATAAGTAGCCTAAACAATATGGAATTCTTGTCATTATTTAACATTAATCTTGAAACAGATTGATAAAAAGTGACGAATAAAAGAAATTAAATAACTGTATAAATAACCAATATAAGCTGTAATGTTGTATTTTATATCCTTTTTTGGAACTAAATTTGTATTAAAAAAAAACCTTTTTCTTTTTAATTCAAAGTCAAAGTCAAAAATCTTTATTCATTTGGAATCATACAATTTGCAAGAAATCACATTGAAACGTCTTAAAAAAGAATGTGTGCAAGTTGCAGTCGAAACGCGCCCAATGAGAAGAAGGCAAAAGAAACGCGTTGGGTTTTTTGTGATCACAAAGGTCAACATAACTAATATGTGTGAATATATATTTGAAATGGAGCAATGACAGTCATGTCCATGGGTTCTTAGAAGCATCTATTATAGTATGCCTTAACGTACAATCTCACAGGGATTGACGATTAGAAGCGAGTAGCAATAGCACAACAAGGATTCAGAAGGCCTATTAAAATATCCATTACAGATTTAGAGACCTACAAAGTCACGTATCTTCTTAATAAAAAATATACCTAATGGTCTTATTTTACTGTTGAAGTAATAAAATTTACAGCGCAATCAATTTATATAGAAATCCGCTTAGTAAAATTATGATGATGAGAAAGAAATCCGGGTTTGATTTGAGTTGTTTAGATATATACTTCGTTTAGGAGTTGGTTTTAGTGGAATTTACAGGAAGTATTGTTTTTGAGAGTCTCGGGACATGCAAATGTTTTAGGACGAACGAATATTTTTCCAGCAAAATAAAAAAAAGTCGCTTATACACTCAATTAACAAAGTCTACACGGGTAAAATAGTGTTTCTTGGCGAAAAATAGTACTACTTTTTCGGTTTTTAATCTTGATTGTCGTACGTCAATAGAAGTGAAATGTTATACTCTTTTTAATGCTGTGATTTACATAAAGGGTTGCCAGTGAAAAAAAATGGAAATTTGGTAACTATGAAAACTAAAATAGTGCCGAAACCGAGGAACAAAACAAGTTTATTTTAATGTAAAATCACGAAATTAAAACGACGTTCCTTATCGCGCGTTGCGAAAGGGGGCTAGACGGAAAAAATTAAGAGTAAAAGTTGTAACGACACTTTTTGATTTTATTACAATTCCTTCACTAATTAATCGAAAGAAACTTCGTTCCATCCGGGTGTCCCTTGACACCTCCCAAGTTTTTTTTTAGTAACTTTTAAGCCATCTGTTGTCCACCTATATCATTAGAGACGGCTCTACATCAACGTAGGCTACTTTTTATCCCGCTAGATTCATCGTGAAATAAGTCATATGCAAGCCTATTTGTGTAATAATAAAAATGATAGTCATGGTGGATCAGTCTACTGTCCATGACCATCAGACCTCATAACCCAGGACAGGATGTCCTGGCGCTGATACATTAGGAGAGCCGACCCCATCTGAAGTGTGAATTTTAAGTGACAAAGAAGATATTTAATCTTCCACGTCTCTATTTTGGTACCAGCCTCTAATGAGTCTCAATGAAATCGAAACTAAGTTTTAGGAGAACTCAAACTAAAAAAATGTTTTCAATAAGTGTCATGCTGTGCATTACATCACTTTGAAACGTCTTAAAAATAAAGTGAGGATGTGTGCCTTCGGAACGCGCCCACCAATGAGAAGAAGACACAAGAAACTCATGGTTTCTTTTTGTGATCATGCTCACTAAGGTCAATATAACAAATATTTTTGAAGATATTTTTGAAATGGAGCAATTAAACTTATGTCCATGGGTACGACGAAGTATCATAATAAGCCTTACCGCACAATTTCTGCTTCATAAAAATTTTAAACCTTTTAATGGACATGTCATATTATACACCTTTAGGTAATTTATTTAATATAGCACTACCGGGCATGGTCAGATCATCCTTACCTTAATTGGGAAGTGGCAAAGAAGAAGAGATTCCATCTTCCACGCCTCTACTCGGTGCCACTAATGATTCTCATTGAAATCTAAACTATAAAACGAAACTTAGTCATCAAAGCTTTAGGAAAAACCACTTCAAGTTGATCTTGACACATATTTTTATATCACTAAAGGTATAATAGTATAATAACCACCAAGGTCAGTAATCTATTGAATAACACTGGTGACGTCAGAGTTGTGACATCTCAAAAGAATTGCAAAGGTTCACGTCCTATGGGCAAACAATAGCACATTGGTTAATTATGGGCTAGGTTATATAGGCCCTTGGTATTATTATCAAATACTTATAGGTGCAAGTACTAACTTGTGAATCATCAAATAAATGCAGATTGGTGGCAAATAATAGTGTTTTCTAAGCATAATCAAAGTAAATAAGAATTATTAAATAGTTATTATTTATCTTGTTTCTTTATTAATTACCTACTAGCTTTTGCCCACGACTTCGTCCGCGTAGAATTAGTAGATTGGACTGAGGAATCACGTTCTCCCATACAAACTTTGCCCCCCCCCCCCTAAGGAGTCAAATTTCGGAAAATCCTTTTTTATCGGATGCCTACGTCACACAAAGAACACATCCTCCAAGTATGAGGTCTCTACAATCAGCGGTTTAGACTGTATGTTGATCCGTCAGTCAGTCATTCAGGACAAAGCATTTTATATGTATAGAAAATAGAAGATATTTATTATGTTGATTTAAAATTTTACCGAACTCTTGATAGGCTAATTTTAATTAGTACACGACAAACAAAGACAAATTAGAAAGAAGAGTTGTAGATAGGTAAGTACTAAATAAACGTAAATAAAACAAATCGAAGAATAGATTAGGTAGATAAGGTGCCTGCGGGTAATAAAGGACCTTAAATAAAAATTGCTACCTTAATTAAAAATTAAATATTTCTTAAAAATAGGAAAAACTACTTAAAAACAGGTCAGACTTAGAGACAAATATTTGCTTTTATGTCAATCTGAACAACAATTTCATTTGTTTATTTTCTTGTTATTATGTCACTAATATGGTATTAGAGGTAATTATACTAGCGAGCCGTTGAGGACTACTTCTGTGCACCTTAACAAACAACTTTTGTTCTACGACTTTTGGAAATTCGAAAAAAATTACAAAAAATTTGGGGTTATGTAAATTCGAAAAACAGCAGATTTTTAAAACAGAGGTTATTTGGACTAAGAACAGTGAGTAGATAAAACTTAAAAAATAAGTAAAATTTTATGGTTAATGAAATTTCAGTGTACGAAACAGCTGATTTTCAAGTAAACCTGACCTCAAAATTTAAAAAAAATATTCGAATTAGTATGTCCAACTGTCGACCAAAGGTCGTAAAACAAAAGCTGTTTGTTAAGGTGCACAGAAGTAGCCCACAACGGCTTGCTAGTATAATTACCAATGAGCCCGTATATTCTGTGCTAAGGGGCTGTCCAGTGTCCATTTTTCACGTGAGGGTCGAAAGGGGAGGGGAGGGGTCCATAAAAATCACGAAATTTCAACAAGGGGAAGGGGGTGTAGTAATATATCACGTGTATTTATTTTTTGCAGCAAACGCGCGATACTCAACCGAAAAGCGGCGAAAAATGTTCTATAATAAAATAAGATGAAAAGTACTTATACCTGTATCATATAAATATTTAAAACAATATTAAGATTCTTCGTAGATACTAAAAAATAGACGTGATATAGGGAGAGTTTCTTAAAAATCACCATGTATCACCAAGGGGGGTTAAAAAACGTAAAAAAAATGTCACGTGATTAATCGACGTCCCCTTATGTTTTTAACAACCTTTAGTAGTCATTATCACCCGCAGGTACTTTATTTAAAATCTACTATTAGTTTGTGACTTGCGGTAATTAAAAGCACTATTTAATATGTCATCATTAAGCTCAGTTATATAATGTATTTTGATAATATTCGTTTTCTACAATATTAAATTCAGTAACAAGATTTATATTGAAGCAAAATAAATTGTCATTAGCGTGAATAAAAAAGTTTAATTTCTTTATTCCCTTTGATAAAAAAGAGGCCATTTAATTATACTTAGGAAATAATTGGAAGCGAGTACGTTTCGGTGATTTTTCTTTATTAAATAACAGTAGATATATTTTAAACTAGCTGCGCTACGCGGTTTTACCCTTGTAAGTCCCGATCCCGTGGGAATATCAAAATAAAGCCTAAAGCCTTCCTCGATAAATGGACTGTCCAACACAATAGTACATTACGATATAAGTGTGGTAAATTGATCTTTGCATAGAGGCGGTTTATGACGCGCGAGCGGCAGCGAGTGTGTTAAAGAAGCCAAGATGCAAAGATCAATTCCACACGTATATCGTACGACGTTTTTTATCACAGTTGCGAATAAAAGAAAAAACTTGAAAAGAAAACAAAATAATAATGAACAAAATATTTGTGATAAGTCTATGTTTACATTTTTTAAGGCAATATTTTTTTGTTCATTATGCTCCGGAAAGGCCAGGCTAAAGGCTTTTAACCTGTACAGCCTCGTCTGACATACAATATTTTTTAGGGTTTTTTCTATTTGTTTTTGCATCGGGGGTTAAGAACAAAATACAATGGTACGGCAAAACAATATATTTAAGTAAAGAAAAAACAAAAATAAACATAACTCAATTTTTAATCGTTTTCTAAGTCATTATCACGTAAAATTTTCGTTCGTAAACCGACTTTAGAGACAATCATATTTGCTAGCTAAAAACTCTTTAGTACCTACCTTTTTTATACATCAAAACAGTATAACCCAGAAAAATTAAGAATGTTTCACCAACCTAACATGTAATTGGCAGTAAGATACGTATTTAACTTATCGGGATAACTTTATAGCACTAGTTAGCAAATGTAAAACGCACGCGTGCATAATATGTTGGATTATGAGCCTAAAAGCCGTTGAATAGGATCCACTTTAAGAGCAACTGTGATAAAAAAAAAAATTTCAACTCGAACCAATAGTTCCTGAGATTAGCGTGTTTAAACTAACAAACAAACTCTTCAGCTTTATAATATTAGTATAGATTAGAAAAAGCTCATGTAAATAAGCATAGTACCTACCTACCAAAGTCAATCATTTGGAATTCTCATGAAATCACATTGAAACGTCTTAAAAACTAAGTTAGGACGTGTGCCTGGAGTTATTGTCCTTACATACCTAAATTGCCTTGATGTTCATATGAGACCCATTAGTTTTTTAATAAAATTCGATGCTCATTTAACTGATTTTTTCAATATAATGGCTGCATGCTTCTGTTTTAATATTATAACATTTTAAAATGCCTTTGTTTTTTAGTATTATCACTACTAAAGTATAAACAATATTCATGGTAAATATTCCGTTTCAAATATTATTATTTTACAAACGAAAAACCCCATAAAAAGACATAAAAAATGTATTAAATAGGTAAAAACTTAAGAAAAAAGAAAAAGTGGTAAATACTTATTAAAAAATATGGGTTCCGTATCTGCCTTATTGCAATTCTACAATAATTGTAATATTTTTTGTTTACCTTATAAAATTTAACAAAATAATATTGTAGAAAATTTCACACATTGCCAGTTTTCTTTGCGATTTCAATTTCTCTCTGGATAAAGCATCTAAATATGATGTACCTAATTCTATGGGGTATAAGAGTTCGGTGAGTTGGTAGCACAGTAGATAAAGCCTCTTTGGCTCGGTGTAAACATGCCAAAAAACGTTCAAAGCCTAAAGCGTCCTTTCAGATTAAATGAAAACAAGAACAAACTGGCTCAGAGATAATTGGTCGCGAAAAACAGAAAAAACGAGATAAAATTAATGTCCCGCCATCAAAACACTTGAGCACTTCTTAATTAAGCACCCACTTAGGGAGCTTTGTTTGCTTCCTGAGTTAGGAATACGTTTTCTCTTAAATAATGTATATTTGGAAGCTGCGGTACCTATTGTTCACGGTTTTCTTTAAAGAAAATGAAATGAAACTCGACACGAAGACATGGCAGGGAGACGAAGAATTGTTAACGAACTGTACGTACAATCAACGTTCAAAAGTCCAACGACGCCATAACGTTTACAATCCTGTGCAGAACTATTTGAACATTATAACAACGTAACCTATGGATCGAAGCCACGTCGGTTGGTGTAGCGGGTGGCGGCTTATAACACTCGGCCAATTAAATAGATAGATAGATAAACACGTTATTTGTACAACACACAAAACATTGAAAATGAAACAATTAAATGAACAATTAAATAGTATAGCTAACCAAAACATTGAAAATGAAACAATTAAATGAACAATTAAATACATAGCTAACCATGTTCAAAATATTAATAACACTGAATACTTTTAATTCAAGTACTTGTGTTTGTGTGTAACGTCTATTAGAAGAAGGTCGTAAGTTCAATACTTGTTGATAGTATTATGGTAGCAAACTGATAGTGTACTTATGACGCATAATGTACCTACCTACTTTACCTAGCTACTTATCTATTTGTAAGAGTAGCTTATTCAGACTTGAAGTAAACAAGCGAAGCGTCTTTACTTCGAGTCTGGCAAAACTTGCTTTATTCTGTCAGTGGGTATACTATCTTTTCGATCGTCTTTTGTTTCTGTTTCGATCATCTTTTCGATCGTCTTTTACGCATGGACTAGGGGGACGGATGAGTATGAAAAAATCTAAAACAGTTCAGCGCTTAACCCCCTGGGGGAGCATAGGGGGCTCGTGAGACCTTCCGAATTTATTTTAAATTAACGTTTATCGGTTCCCCCAGTCGGGGGACCATTAATCGTGAACCCTTAAAGTCAAGTAAACAAAATATATTCATTTGGAATCAATAGGTATGTATGAAATCACATTGAAACGTTTTAAAAACTAAGTTAGGAAGTTTGTTAACTTTTTATTATTTCTAGTCTTATCTTTTATTCGCAACTATATGATAAAAAACATCTTACGATACACGTGTGGCTTGATGCACATCCATCTCGGCTTTGTAAACGCGCTCGCGTTCCGCTCGCGCGTCATAAAGCTATGCAGTGATCAATTTACCACACTTGTATCGCAATGTACTATTTCATAACACACTCAGTTGGTAAGTATATCAAAAACTAAGATAAATATGGGTACATAAACAAAATATTACCCTAGTAATAATGCATAAAACAGAAATCAAGCACAAATAACCTGTTGCTGGACGATACGACGTAATAAAACTCTACCTTAATTTTTCACTTCAGGCAGGCCATTTTCTGAGAGAGAAAAATTTACAAGACCTCACAAAACTCAATTTTCTTAGCCCCTAATATGGAAGAAATTGTTTTTGCGACAGCATTAGGGTTCAAGAATGATAGCAAGATTTTATCGCAAAGAACATTTTTTCAACTTTATTTTACTTGTAAACAGTTTTGTTAGAAATAATTATTACTTGGTTAATTGGGAAGTCTTTGAGGTTTAGAGAATAATGTAGCCTAAAACAAGTAATTTTTTTGCAATGATTAGACTATTTTTGTGAGTCTACAATTTGCGATTTTGTACTTATTTTACGCAATCGTTTTATAAGAATAAATATAACATTTGTAGTTAAGGAGGGTCCATACGCCAACGACCTTGGTACACAGCCTACTAAATAGTTACTACCGGCACCGGTCGCCTTCGTTGGTGAACATTGTTGATTGTTATGAATGTGTTTTGTTTTTCTCTAAAGTGCTGAGATTGAATTGTAGCTGAGATCTTTACCGACATTTTGGTGTGACTTTGAGCCAAAAATTCCCTATGTTTGTGAAGCTATCCTAAAATTAAGAATTAAAACTAGTCTAGCTTTGAAATGACAAGGAATTTTTATTTCAAATTACCCCAAAATATAGGTAAAGATTTCACCTACAATTCCATCTCAGCATTTTTGAGAAAAATAAAACACATTCGTTACAATCAACAGTGTAAGTTGTAAGCGACGGGTATTTCTGGCGCGTTGCGTTTGGCAGCATAAGCAGCCTTAACATTACAAACACAAAATCTTTACATATGACCGACGGATCGACGCATAGCCTAAACCGCTGATCGTAGAGACCTGAAACTTAGAGGGTGTGTTCTTGTATGACGTAGGCATTCGATAAGAAAGATTTTCAGAGGGCAAATATGACAACGTGATTTCTTGGTCCATTTTCACTTCTACGCGGACTAAGACGCGGGCAAAAGCTATTAGTGTTAATTAACTCTATGGGTTACTATGAATACAAATCGTGTGATTCTAAAAAGTTTATATAAATAGGTATTTTTCAGTAATTTCTCCGTCAAAATTAGCCCAGTTAAAAAAATAGGACATTCAACGTTTACAAAGGAATTATCAGGCCGTTTTTTTTTGCTTTAGCTACCTGAATGTGGCGCTCGAGTGCACCTTAATGTAGCTTTTGTCTACGAACTCCTCGGGAGTTATTATGTTTAGGGATGGGGGATGTTTAAATGAGATTTCAGCCGAGTTTGTAGAAACAAAGTTTGTCTTAAATTAGGTATTTTCATACTTAGGCCTTTTCGTTGTTTTGTAACTAGTCACTGAGGAAAAATGATCTATAGCAAAAACCGGCCAAGTGGGAGTCGGACTAGCACACGAATGATTCTGTTTCATTTTGTTTTAGTTTACCTAATGTTATAGCGGCAACAGAAATACGTTATCTGTGAAAATTTCTATGTCTAGCTATCACGATTCATGAGATTCAGCCTGGTGACAGACAGACAGACGGACAGACAGTGGAGTCATAGTAAAAAGATCTCGTTTTTACCCTTTGGGTTACCCATTTTTGCCCTTTACCTTTTTTTACATTTATTGTAGATTAATTATCGGTCTTCTTGATTTTTACTTTCTCTTACGATTTTTCGTGACATGTTACATTTTTTCTAACCCGCGATAAGGAACTTCGTTAAAAAAAAGCAAATCTGAGTAAAGGCCATTACCTGAACAGCACTATTTGACTTTCTCCAGCAAAAATCACGCGAATAAACGAACAATAGATGCGCCGCCATTCGCGGAGGAACTAATTAAGTAGATTCCATTCAGTTTACCTGCACCAGATTGCAGCAAGCTCGAGAGGATTCAGACTTAAATGGTTTAATCTGTGAACCATGTTGACCTAAATTAGATAAAGTGTTAATTAAGGGTTTAGCTTAACTAAGTTAACCAGTAACTGGGTGACTGAAGAGAACGTAAAATACCAGGGGGTTATTTTAAGTGTTTTATTTTACCTCGCCCCTGAAACCCCATACATACTAAATTTCGTAAATATCCTTTGAGCCGTTTCCGAGATTCTGATCTCACATAGATTTACAAGAATTCCTCGTTTAAATATATTAGACTAGCTTTTGCCCGTGACTTCGTCCGCGTAGAAGTCGAAAATGGACCAAGGAATCACGTTGTCCCATACAAACTTTGCCCCCCTTTTTCACCCCCTTAGGGGTAGAATTTCGGAAAATCCTTTCTTATCGGATGCCTACGTCACACAAAAAACACACCCTCCAAGTTTCAGGTTTCTACGATCAGCGGTTTAGGCTGTGCGTTGATCCGTCAGTCATTCAGGACAAAGCATTTTATATGTATAGATAGACATTTTATATGTATAGATTAGATACTTAAAGGTTTTTTAAATGTTTTATCTATTAATATTTATGTATGTCATTTATTTACACAAACCTTAGTACACATAAAACTTTTTTATTATTGTTTTTTTTTATTATGTTGTTGTTCTTTTTTTGTACTGTATAAATTTTTAACTATTTTAGGCTCCCTACGGCTCACTGGTGCACGGACAAATTCGGAAGAGTTTTTGTTGCACCTTAAATTAGGTACTAGATTAAGTTTTTTGTATTAATAATATAAATTGATTTTTATTTCAGGCAAAACCCATATACAAATTCACTTAAATTTAAAACTAATTATACAGATGTCAGAATTTCATTTTAAAAAGTATGTAAACATAATATGCAATTTAAATTCAAAAGTCAAATTTTATATATAAATGTCCAGTTATTAAATAATAAATCTAAATTAATAAAATCGAAAAGAAATGTCCAAATTAACAAATTATACACTTAATCTATCAAGTTTCAGTATTGGAATAAATAAATAAATAAAAATCCTTGATATTAGTGTCAAAATAACAAGAAAATAAACAAATGAATTGTTTTTAAGGTTGGAAATAAAGCTCATTTTTATCTAATGATCTGTTTTAAATTACTTTTTTTTTTTTTACGATATATTCAGTTTTTAATTGAGGTGGCAGGTGCCCTTTATTGCTCGCAGGTACCATAAAACTTAGATTCAGAATAATCATGTTGTACGACTAGTTAATTTTTAAATAATTACTAGCTGTTGCCCGCGACTTCGTACGCGTGGTAGTTTTGTTTTATGTACCAAAACCTTCCTCTTGAATCATTCTATCTAATAAAAATTAAAAAAAAAATTATAACCGCATCAACGAGTTTGTTGAACGAGTTAACAACATGTCGTGCTGTAGTTTTATTTTCATGAAACTTAGTTGTAACCCGAGTTGAATTCTGTGGAAGTGCACATGTGTAGTGAAAGTAAAAATCAGTGTCAAACATGAAGCTTTCTCGTTGCCTCCAAATCTCCTATTAAGGTTATGGTAAACTTGCCACCGCTTTACTATAGCTGACTTGACGGACTATGACGACTTTGACTGTTTTGAAACAACCCGATTTATGAAAAATCGGGTAATCATTTGATGCAAAATATAACTTAACACTGGCTTAATGCACAAGCTGTGCGAAGCCATAATTAATAGAAAAAAAAACCGCATCAACATCCGCTGCGTAATTTTAAAGATCTAAGCAAACATGGGAAGCGACTTTGTTTTTATACCTACTATGTAATCATACTGTACGTGTGTATGTCACTGAACTACTAAACGGCTGGACCGATTTGAATGAATTTATTTATATGCATTTGAGATTCACAAATCAACTTTGTTTAATGACGACCCAGTTGGCACAATGGTCACCATGCCGGACTGCCAAACACAGGGTTGCGGGTTCGATTCCCGCCACAGACAAATATTTATGCTTAGATATTTGTCTGTGGTCTGGTTGTTTTTATGAATTATAAGGATATATTTACAAAAGAAAAGTATATAAGTAGTATATACGTTGTCTAGCACCCGTAACACAAGTCTAGTTGCTTAGGTTGGGGCTAGATGGCGATGTGTGGAATGTCCTGCAATATTTATTATTATTATTTATAATGTTTGCCGGGGCACCTAGTATTTATATAAACTTACTCAACAAAATTAAGTATGCAAAGTTTGATTAAGTATAAGTATTTACAATTATCCTTGTCTCATACGGTTACAATAATCATAATAGAAATCTTTATTATGTATCAAATGTGCCTATACAATTTGTAAAGAAAACCCCTTCTTAGTTTTTGCTTTTACAAAATATAAACTAATATTGCATAGAGATTTTTTGTTTTTTTTTTGTTTGTAACGAATAGGCTCGGAAACTGCTGAACCGATTTTGATGTAACTTGGTATGAGGATACATTGATTCATTGAGAATAACATGGGCTAGTTTTCATCCCAATATTCCCGCGGGATCGGATGAAACCACGGTCATTAAAATCTTAATGCAATTTTTTTATAAAGCAAAACTTAAATTCTGTTTTTAAAAAACCCCCGATTTTTATCCCCTATAACTTTTGAACGGCTAAACCGATTTCGATTAACACAGCTAAGAACACTCCCGACTAATTCACCTTTCAAACCATCGGTTCAGCCGTTCGGGAGCTACGATGCCACAGACAGACACACACACAGAGAGACACGTCAAAATTATAACACCCCGTCGTTTTCGCGTCGGGGGTTAAAAATGGGAATGAGCAAGGTAGAAGAAGAATTTCGTATAAGTACCTAAAATAGATTGCAGGGTTTTCTTTACACACTGTAAACTATTGAAATGTAAGTATAACTTCCTTATGTAAATTAATGTGGTCTACATTGGCCTTTGAAATTCCCATTGCACATCTTGGCCTTCTCCTAAATAGGAAAATCGGTTAAGCAATATTCATATATTTGCATTTTATGAGTATACTATTGATATCTATACAGGGTTATTTTTATATGGGCCTTTTTTTCTATTAATTATGGCTTCGCACGGCTTGTGCATTTAGCCAGTGTCTAGTTTTATTTTGCATCGAATTAAGACCCGATTTTTCATAAATCGAGCCTAAAGTGTTTCAAAACAGTCAAAGTCGTCATAGACCGTCGAGTCAGGGGCTATAGTAAAGCGGTGGCAAGTTTACCATAACCTTAATAGGAGATTTGGAGGCAACGCGAAAACTTCATGTTTGACACTGATTTTTACTTTCACTACACTTGTGCACTTTCACAGAACTAAATTGAATTCCATTCCACCAGAATTATACAATTCGACTCGGGTTACAACTAAGTTTCATGAAAATAAAACTGCAGCACGACATGTTGTTAACTCGTTCCCGCCAAAACTCTATATGGGCCTTCACGGCCTTTTCCAGTTTACGAGATAGCGAAAATGCTGAAAGGAGGCGCGTGTTCGATTTTGACAAAAAAATAAAACTGCAATAAGTAGTTAAATACATTTTTGGAAAAGGCAAAAAATAATCATCTATATTTGTATAAATCGATAGTGTTGTTGATAGAAATCAAACCCTGGAAACAAACATAGTATGCTAAATCAAAGGAAATAGGTCATTTACAGTATTTTTCGCTATCTAATATTTAAAAAATGGCTTATATCAAAAACATTCTACAATCTGAATGAATATTTTGAATCTTAGGTTAGGACTGAATGCAGTCAAGAATTTAATATTTATCTACATACCTACTCAACTTGTAATTAACGAACATACATACTTACTTAACTTTTAGATTAGCCTTTGCTATATTTATAATTTAACGTATTATTGTACATCCGTAAAGGATAAACTGCTAGGCACTGTAATGTAAAAACCCCAACATCATATTGTACCCAGTTCTTCAATAAATATTTTCTGATTCTGATTCTAATATCACGTATAGTTTAGGCCAATTAAAACATTACATTAAAAAAATCACCATGTATACAGGATGAATTATTTACACGGCATTTCTTCCGTTTCATAAGCAATTAATTATAGACTAGCTTTTGCCCGCGACTTCGTCCGCGTAGCAGTCGAAAATTTGAAGTAGATTGGACCAAGAAATCACGTTGGCCCATACAAACTTAGCCCCCCTTTTTCACCCCTTAGGGGTAGAATTTCGGAAAATCCTTTCTTATTGGATGCCTACGTAACACAAAGAGCACACCCTCCAAGTTTCAGGTCTCTACGATCAGCGGTTTAGGCAGTGCGTTGATCCGTCAGTCAGTAGTTCAGGACAAAGCATTTTATATGTATGGATAGATTCAATATATTTAATAACCTCACTGTTCGATTTTACAAAAACAAACAACTTCCACGTGTAGAGTCAGACAATAACTGATAATGAGTTAATAACACATTTCCTAACTTTGTCTTTATTTCCTATCGCTACACACATGTTTTTGTTTTTCGATTAATTTTTTATTGGTTTGTTGTAATTATAATTATGTGAGTTAGTTAGATAATGTAATTGTTATGTGTTAATTAAATAATTGGTTTTCAAATAGAACTATGTTCTGCGAGTTTTATTTGAAAATATTACTTCCGAAAAAGTAAGTTTTAAACAGGTTTTACCCGCGTAAGTCCCGATCCCGTGGTAATATCGAGATAAAAAGTACCCTATGTGTTAATCTAGATCTCCAGCTATCTACACACCGAGTTTCATCGTAATCGGTCCAGTAGTTTTTGCGTGAAGGAGTAACAAACATACACACACACAAATACACACAAACTTTCACATTTATTATATTAGTAGGATAGTAGGAATAGGATGAAGTAGTCCTCAAAGTTCTACTGTTTAGTTCTGGTAGTCTCCTACTACCAGAACTAAACAGTAGAACTTTGAGGTAACAAACTAGAAAATTATCCTTTCATTTCAATTGGGGCAGAACCGAAATAAAAAATCGATATTATTTTATTAAATAAAATCTTTGTATTGTTAACCCCCGAGGCAAAAACGACGGGATGTTATCAGTTTGACGTGTCTGTGTGTATGTGTGTCTGTCTGTGGCATCGTAGCTCCCGAACGGATGAACCGATTTTGATTGAATTTTTCTTTTTACTATTTTTAGGCGACAGCGGGCAAACATAATGTTTTAGTTCTAAGTTCGTTCGTAGCACTTCCGTGGCATCGTAGCTCCGCAATGGTATAATCAATACGAAATTGTAGCTTTACAATCTGAAAGCTGATTTATTCTTAAGTGGATTTTGACTCTTCTTCATGAAAAAAGCTAAATTACGCTGTTTCCTAGTGACTTCTGAAACATAGGTCTGCCTGTCTGTCTGTCCGTCTGTCTGTCCGTCTGTCCGTGTGTCACCACTGATTTTCTCAAGAACAGGTGAACCTAGCAAGTTGAAATTCCTGCCAGATACTGAGGTTTATAGTCCCTCTCAACACGACAAAAAGATATGGGAAAATTTACATTTACGCGAAAATTTGTAAGTACCAAAATATAAGTAGGTAGGTACGGTTAGCTGCATAATTTTAGACCCACCGTAGAGCTCCAAAACGGCTGTGTGACATGTTTTCAACACAAGCAAGATTCTAAACACCAGCTTTAGGTGAAGTTTAAAGTCTTCTAACTTATCAATTTATCAAACAAAAATTATTAGAATGAAAACATGCCAATAATAGCAATTTTGGAACTCTACCGGGGGCTGCAATTATGCAGCCGCCTGTACCTTAATTTTTCAACTTTTTTATAATTCGGAATTTCCATTTACTTGTGCTGTAAGACCTTGCTTTTCACTAAATTGACAATTCCAGGTCAACCAGAAGTACCTACCCGAAGTTTTGGGTCGAAAACCTATACTTAAAGTAGTTCCCGAGAACTATTTAAAGAGATAAATATATTAACGATCTATTCACAATATACCTACGAAAACTTGCTATACGTTCACAAATTTTCTGATATTTTTCGTAAAAATAGCGATATTTATAATTTCAACTTAAGAAATAAGGATGAACTGACCGTGCCCGGTAGTAGGCTCCGGAAAATAAACAGGTCGTTTAATAGTACATATGCGCTCTATTATAATAAGTTACCTAAATATGTATATGACATCAAAACTTTTATAAAGCGTAAATTGTGCAGTAAGGCGTACTATGATACTTCGTCTTACCTTAATGATAACCCATGGACGTGACTTTATTTGCTCCATTTCGAATAATATTTGTAATATTGAATTTTGTGAGCGTGATCACATGAAAAAAACCCCATGAGTTTCTTGTGCCTTCTTCTCATTAATGAACGCGTTCCGAAGGCACACATCCTAACTTAGTTTTTAAGACGTTTTTTATGTAATTTTTGTAAAAATGTATTAAGCATCCAAAGGAATTTTTTTTTTTACTTTGACATAGAATCACGAAATTTGGCAAAAAGCAAGGTCTTACTTAAAAATTATAGCAAGTATATAAGTTATATATGAGAGCGGTGTTGGCTTAGTGGTAGATACCTCGACTTTCATTCTGAAGGTCATGGCTTCAAATCCCGGCCGGCCGTGCACCAGTGTATTTTTCTTATGAAAAAATTATGTGCGCTAATTGACATTGCTCTTACGGTGAAGGAAAACATCGTGATGAAACCCGCGGCTTAGTTGGCTCCAGAAGTATTGACAAGTTCTCTCCTCTGGACATGGTCGACTAGGGTAGTAGGCGCAGGGCAAGTCTACTCTATCCTCACGCAAAAAGGACCCAATTAAAAAGGGTCTAATCGCGGAAAAAAGTCCTTTCAAGTACAAATACAAGGTAAGTTATAGATTCAGACAGTAAGTGAATAGGCATACCTACTTCTACTCAGAGTTATAAGCGTATACTCACGTCCGCAGGTCCCTGACAAAAACCTTACGGTTGTATGTAACTAATATAAAAGGCGAGATGACGAGATCGCTATCAGATGTGATTTAGTTCTGCGCGGGAGTCGGTTACTTGTGTTTGTCTTTGTTACAATGTTTTTCACGGTAAGATTCTTTGGATTTATTTACATTATTAATGTAGAGCTGTGTTCGTGTTAAGGAAATGTTGGAACTTTTTAAATTAACAGGATTTTCACTCATTTTTGGAAAACAATTATTAAATAGGTTATAATTAGAAATAGACAAATTAATCAGTAATAGTTTAATAATTTGCTAATAATAAATAAATACGAAAAACATCGTATAATAGGCTACTACCTTACACAAAAAAATGAAATGTTGGAATAATATTTGGATTTTTTTTTAAATTTTAGATAAGACGTTTGGATATGATTTTTGTTCTTATTTTTTGAATAATCTTAACAAATTAAACAGATATTACATAAGCAGTGGATCCGGCACTAGGTTGTGGGTTCGATTCCCTCCTCAAACAAATATTTATGTACACATATTTGTTTCTGGTTTGGGTGTCTGTATGTATGTTAAGTATATATTTTACCAAAAGAAAAGTAATATAAAGCCTAGTTGCTTAACTTGAGGCTAGATGGAGCTGTGTAAAAATGTCCTGCAATATTTATTTATAATTATTACCACTACATAGTATAAAAAATGTCGCTTTCCGCTGTCTGTCTGTCATTATGTATTAGATCTTTAAAACTACGCAACGGATTTTGATGGACTTTTTTAAAAAAAAATTAAGGCAACAGCTAGTATCTAGTTCTATAAATTTTTTTAGATCAAACGATGCCGCATAGCGTCCCAAACAAAACACTACGATGAGTCGTACCTCATTTGAAAGGTCTTAATGAGTACTCCATTTTGTATTATGGCAGTAAAAAAATCCCACCCAGTGGAACAGAGATATTTCGTCAACAATACTATGTCTCGTGCTCTGAAAGTGATAGAACTTGCATGGTCATACCTATTTTATGAAACGTTTCACACTTTATGCACATCACTATACGAAAATAGGTTAATAATACACTGAAATAAATTAAAGTAATTGCATTGTACTTTGCAAGGTCTTATTATTATTATTTATTTATTTATTATAAAAATAGTTTTTATTTTTATTTCAAATATAGATTATTAAAATTACAAAACTAAAAATTAATTACAATAAATGAACACAAAAAAAAACAAAAAAAAAAACAAAATAAAATACATAAACAAATTTAATCAAGCAAACCGCCCCGAGTCACCCCTGGCGCAAAAGACCCCATCACACTAGCAGCATTACCACGCTGAATAGCTATGGCCAGCCTCTGCACCAGGAACGACCCGGAACGGCTATCCAAACCTCTATCCCTCAAACGCCGCCCAATCCCCCTGACAAACTCAATTATTAAAAAGGACATATACAATTTCTTACAATTAATTAGCTAAACAAGTGCCAGGAAACCTAACTAGGTTTGTCTTGGCATCTAGGTACAATCGACGGTACACCATTTTATATAAAAATCTCAAGAGAATCCATAAGCGCTCAAAATAACTTTTAATTTTATACATTAAAATATTAAGATAAGAACAGTGCATACGAATATCATAGTAGAATATATACACATCCATTCAATAAAAAAACAATAAATTTAAAAAGTAAAAAATGAGTAATACTCATTTGAAAGGTCTTAATGAGTACATTAAAACCTTTCAAAAGAGGACATATCCTAGTGTTTTGTTTGGGACAGCGTCCATACTAAATGAGACAATATCCTTTCTTGCGAGAGCTCAGTGTTTGTTATCAGTAACATTGGTCATTTAGTAACGCTTGGAAGCGCTACGCCTCAAGAGCGTCTATCTATTCTATCATTGTCAATAAATGGGTAGGTAATAGCATGTAATAGGTTACTAGGTACCTATTGAATTAAATCAATTATCGTTAACGGTTCTGACGAATAAATGTTCCAATATTGTTGGCTATTACATCTAGATTTTTTTAAAGCGACATCCACTTTTATTCATGCTATTTAGGGCGATGTTGGGCCTGGTACATGGAGTAGGCTTGCCCAGAAACCCTCTCAACTTAGTTGACCGAACATCGTGATGAAACTTGCTTAGTTGGCTCTATATTATAATCCTATAAACAACCAATCTAAATTCAATTATCAGACCACACTGCGTTTCGTGGTTTCACCCGCGTAAGTCCCGATCCCGTGGGAATATCAAAATGAAAAGTAGCTTATAGCCTTCCTCGATAAATGGACTATCCAACAAAAACATAAATTTTCAATTCGAACCAGTAGTTCCTGAGATTAGCGCGTTCAAACAAACAAATAAACAAACTCTTCAGTTTTATTATATTTTACTTATGTATAATATATTACTATAGATTTGTTTAAAGCGAGAATCGAACCCGCAGCCTTTCAGCGTCTTCGCCACAGCTGAAATAAAAATAACAAACAAATAGGACAGACAAAACAACAAAAACATTATCTGAAGTAAAAATCAATTACGAATTATTAAACCAAATTAATAGAGTTGTTAATACGTGGGTATTTTTTTGTCTAACTAAAGCCTAATTATAGTCTATTATCTTTTCAGAACATATTCTTATTATCTTGCGCATTAGCTGTGACATGCGCACAAAGGTTAAGCGATTCAACCAATGACTTGATAGACAGCCAGCGCAGGAGCGGCGGTTATGGGCTCTTGAAACAGGGATATTCCGGTTACCAAGGCGGTTATGGCGGTTACAACGGTTACAATAACTACGGCGGTGGCGGTTACAATAATGGTTACGGGGGCAGCGGCTACGGTGGTTACGGACCCGGGAATAGTGGCGGGTATTATCCTGGACAAGGTTACCAAGGAGGTTATGGCAGTAAGTTACCTAAAATTGAAAATAATAGTATTTATTCTCGATTTTATGTTATGTACCAACTCCCATTGATTCAATGTATCCTTATATACAAAATTTAAATAAATTTGGCCGTTTCTAAGCCTATTAATTATTTGTATCCCGGCCGGCCGTGCACCAATGTATTTTTCTTAAGAAAAAATTATGTGCGCTAATTGACATTGCTCTTACGGTGAAGGAAAACATCGTGATGAAACCCGCGGCTTAGTTGGCTCCAAAAGTAGTGACATGTTCTCTCCTCTGGACATGGTCGACTGAGCTGAGAGGGTAGTAGGTGCTGGGCAAGCCTACTCCATCCTCACACAAAAAGGACCCAATTAAAAAGAGTCTAGTTGCGGAAAAAAAAGCCCGTATACATATACAAACAAATAAGCATATTTCCCTATAGTATATATGTACTAGCTTTTGCCCGCGACTTCGTCCGCGTAGATGTCGAAAATTTTAAGTAGATTGTACCAAGTAATCCCATTCAAACTTTGGCCCCCTTTTCACCCCGTAAGAGGTAGAATTTCGGAAAATCCTTTCTTATCCGATGCCTACGTTATATAAAGAACACACCTTCCAAGTTTCAGTCTCTACGATCAGCGGTTTAGACTGTGCGTTGATCCGTCAGTCAGTCAGTCATTCAGGACAAAGCATTTTATATGTATAAAAGATCTATAAAATTATCATGTCATGTCATGTAAACGGCTGAACCGATTTGTATGAATTTTTTTGTGTATGCGTTAGGTCTGAGAATCGAACAATATTTAAGTACTTATTTTTTTTTTCTTTTATTTTTTTTTATATGGCAAAATAACGTTTGCCGGGACAGCTACCTACCTATAACACCTACCTATATAATAGACAAGTTATATATTTATTTTATCCCATTTATCAATTTAAAAATGTATTCGAAACTGCAAATACGGGTTACGGTACATCTCGACACATATAGCTGCAAATTTGCAGTAGCTTATTTTTAAGGAAATTGCATAATAAATTGCAAATCTTCCTCATATAAATTACTTTTTCCACCAGTAATTACCGTGTTAAAATCGGTTCAGTAACTACGATGGATAGCCCATTCAAAACACTTAATTATTGGTAAACAATAGTACAAAACCTTGTAGAAGATAGGTCTGATTGTTTTCCTCTTTTCAATTGCAGATTACGGAGGTTACCCGGGTAATTATGGAGGCTATGGTGGTATTGGTGGGGCACAAGGGTATCCGGGATATGGAGGTGTTGGAGGTTAGTGTTTATACCTATACACCAGTGTTTTTCAACCTTCTTGACAGCGCGACCCCTTTACATGTAAAAAAAATCTAGTGACCCAAGGGGCCTTAAGAAAACTACTCTTCAATGGTTTTGTATTTAATTTCTCTATTTTAGGATACCTATATTGATTGAAAAGACAAGGATAGCATCTGAAGGCATGCTTAAAATGGAGTTTCTTTCCGAAAATTTTGATGTTTTCTGGATGAATATATATTCGGAGAATCTAGAATTAGCAAGATACGCTTTAAAGTTGTTAGTGCAATTCGCCAAAAAAATAAATAGGCTCCAATTAGAAAATGACTGAATTATTAATATTTTGGAAATTACTAAGAATAATTTTATAATAAATGACTGAAAAACTGAAAGAATCTGGAAAGAGATTATTACAATGGTAGTGGGATTTGAATAGCTTACTCTATGATTTTACGAAAGAAAAATTGGTTGTCTCTTAAGTCAATTTACGGACGATAATTTTACGTGATAACGTCATACTCTCACTCTGAGGCTGATCGTGCCTCTCTATTGCTTGTTCCGCGCTCTCGCTTACACCATAACGTGACCGTAACATGACACTTTTAAGCTATTGCATAGCTTTTATCGCGAGCTTTGACCGCGGCGACCGAATCAAGAAATTCCGTAACGAAAATAAAACCTAACACCCGCCATGTAGCTCGACCGAGCGTTCGCTTAACGTGTATGTATAAGGCATTACTGTACGAAGTTCGCACGATGCAATAGCTTTACCGCGGCAGTCCTTGAGTGCCACATGTTTTTATTTTGTGAGTGCAGTACGATGTTCATCGATTTATAAGACGTTATCACATTAAAAAAATTAAAAAATATTGTAGGGAATATTTATTATGTAAATTATACCAGTTATTGACATTGAGAAGCAGCTCAATTAAAATGAATGTGTCATGTTAATTTGTTTATCATTAATCTGTTTATGGGTAAAACCTAAATGCAATACTTTTGCAATTTCAGATATGATAACCTCGATAAAGTTGTAATCAAAATAATCTTGATATTGCAACACTTTCCGTTTGAGTAAATTATGAGTGGGAATTCCAAATAAGGGATTTACGTGTGGTTTTGAGATCTAATTTGAGAGAGTTAATACCTTGAGAGTTTGACAAAACTCTTTGTGGTAGTTTCTGCTCAAACCAACACGATGGCGATGCGTTCATACAATGACTTTCAATTTATTACAAGAATTGGATAGAACAATAGTAACTTTTGTATTTACTTATACACACTCACTCAATTTAGTTAGTTATAATGTTTGTGTTCTGCGCAGTGGTGTCACGCTATGCAGAAAATAAAAACAATAATTTTTTTGTATGAAAAATGTCTCAATGTCATCTCTTTTAAAAATGAAATCTCTTGCGACAATTTCTGTTCTAAAGTCAAGTTATAAGTTGGCTTTCTATTAACACTATGTTTTATTAGTAGGTAAGTATTTATTAGCTGTTGGGTATCCAATAATCCAATAAATAAAATAAATCAATTGTCAAGCGATATAGGCCTATTGGTCGATACTTCGATTTTCATCCCGAGGGTCGTGGAGAGCTTTTTTTTATCAAAAAGCCGACTGGGGTATTTTGAACTACTTTGAGGGTATTTTTCTAATTAGATGTAAAGTCAACGGCGAGATTACATTGTCCCATAAACCAAGGAACCTACTAAGTACCGGCATCATTCGTAAAGATAGCCAAATCGATTCCAATTATAAAAATTAAAATTCTCAACACAAAAAGCCAAGCCCGCCCACGCATCCGGTTATTGTGAACCGTCCTTGCACGCCGGCCATTGCTCTCGATATGTTAATATCGATTTGCAATCGAATAATAATCGATTAATTGTTAAGGATTCCACGCGGTCAATGTGTTATTGTTACGATTGATATTAAAGAATCGAATGAGTCGGTCGTGTGAATTTTATTGTGTCTGTATTGGGATTGATAGAGACAATGGACAGTTTTTATTGGATGATTTATTTGTTTGGATCTAAATATAGTTTAGTTATGGGCGATTAAGGTAAAAGGGTACCGGTGCTCTCTCCATACAAACGTAGTCGACTGTTTCCTCCCTGGTTAATACCACTAGCACAAATATTTTTGTTGCATAAAACCTATAACTGCTATGACTATGCCTCTATGTCTTGGTTTTTTTTCATTTTCTAATTATCATAGAAATTAAGATTTAAAAACAAAAAACAAAACATAGGGGCATGGTCATGGCAGTTAGGGGCATGGTCATGGCAGTTAGGGGCATGGTCATGGCAGTTAGGGGCATGGTATAAGCAACAAAATTTTTGCTCTAGTGTCATCCAGGGAGGAAACAGTTGACTACGTTTGTATGGAGAGAGCGTTTGGTACCCTTTCCTCTTAAGGTGTTAACATACGTCCCAATTTGATCAGCCCGATTTAGGGTACCGTTTCTCAGGGGGAAATACGGGACCCTATTACTAAGATTTCACTGTCAGTCCGTCCGTCTATCCGTTCCGTCCGTCCGTTCATCCATCAGTCCGTCCGTTCATCCATCAGTCCGTCCGTCTGCCTGTCTGTCCATCTGTCATCCGGTTGTATCACATGAATCGTGATAGCCAGAGAGTTAACATTTTCACAGATTACGTATTTCTAAATAATATCGTAAATTTATACTTAAAATACATAGAAACAAAGACCACAGACAAATATCTAAGCATAAACACTTGTATGAAGCGGGAATCGAACCGGCAACCCTGTGCTTGGCAGTCCGGCATGGTGACCATTGTACCAACTAGGGTGACAAATATTTTCATTACATCGTTTACAATCATCATCGTTCGTAATTCTAATAGTAACCCTTTTTTACGGAATCTAAAGTCAATAACCGATTAGGTAACCTCTTGGTAACCAATGTACGTGCATCTTCTTTAAACTACCGTTAATGTCAGGACCAAGATGGCACGATACTTAAAGGTGTTAACACATCGCACCTCCGCTCAAATAGTGTCATAACCCAAAAAACAATATTATTTATTTCATACTAGCTGCGCCCCGCGGTTTCACCCGCGTAAGTCCCGATCCCGTAGGAGTTGACTCTAGAAAACGTTTCTATGGGAAATAGAAAAGGGCTGTTTTTAGGGTTTTCCCGGAAATTATTCGATTTTTTCTCGCCTTTTAAACCTTCCCTGGACCTCCACGAACATTTCAAGACTAAGATAAGATAAATCCGTTGAGCCGTTCTCGAGTTTTAGTGAGACTAACGAACAGCAATTCATTTTTATATATATATATAGATTTGAAGGAAACCTAATATACTATTTCATGAAGCTTAAAAAAATCATTCAATTCTTTTAAAATGTTCATATCGCTAATTCTATTAGTTTTCAAAATAAGACTAGAAAACCGGAAAAACAGTTAAACTATTACTTTAGACCCCTTTTTCTCGACAGTTTCCTTTTTTGAGTTATGACACTATTTGAGCGGAGGTGCGAATGTCCCGATTAGATCGAGTCCAACGTCCAATTTCGAACAAGTGCAAGTCGGACTCACACACGAAAGGTTCCGTACCATGTTATAAATGGGAGCTCCACTTAATTTTTTATTTAGATTTTACAGTACATAGTCCATTGAAAAGTTACATTTGGGGTTGCGTTTTTCAAAGGACGCAATTTTATTTTTTTGATGTGTAGGGGGGGTCAGTGTAAAGCTAAAACCAAGTTTGTGGGGTCGCCACTCTTGTCCCATGGTCGCCATCTTGAAAATAGGGGTTGAACCATTTCAACCCCTATTTTCCTTATTCAAATAAATAGTTTAAGAGATATATCGTAAAAACCATTTTTACGATATATCTCTTAAACTATTTATTTGATAAAAATAAATTGTTACCATTTTTTGTTGCAAATTAAATTTTCTACAACTTTGGTCCAGTAACTTTTTATCGTAGAACTATAAATAAAAAAGTTATAAGCGAAAATGTTCAGAAATTCAAGAAAATAAAATATTTTTCAATATAACTTTTTACACATATCCAAATTGCAAAATTACGATATCGTCCTAACGTAATAATTAAACGCCATAATTATTGAATCTTTTTTATTATTCATAGCCTTTTATTTTATTCATTTCCTTTCAGGTTACCGGCCTGCCTTCAGACCGAACTACGAGAACCGCCCCGGATACAACTACCCGGGTAACTTCGGCTACCCGGGCTCCCGACCCGGGTACAATCAATTCCGGCCATACGATCGCCCCTACCAAAGCCAGGGTTATGGTGGTTACACTGATGGGTATAATTATAATGACAGGTAATAATCTTCTTTTTGTAACGAAGTTCCTTATCGCGCGTAGCGAAAGGGGGCTAGACGGAAAAAATTAAGACCAAAAGTTGTAACGACATTTTTTGATTTTATTACAATTCCATTACTAATTAATCGTGTATAATAACTTGACACCTCTCAACATATTTTTTCTTTTTTTTTTCTATTAAATTAAAATGAATCGCTGAATGTGTTGCTAAGCGCAAATCTCGAGAACAGTTATTGAGCTATCGAGTTATTGTCAAGAGGTTCTTAATAAGGAAAAATTAAGAAAATTGCGTAGAAAATTAGCACGCGGGTGAAACCGCGGGGCTCAGCTAGTAATAAATTTGTTTATTTCCTTGGAATCAATGGAAGTTTCAAAAAAACCTTTAGATAAAATAGGCATTGTAACTTAAAATGCCGCGGTGCATTATGAAGCCTAGCCTATCTTTTCCAATTTCGAGACCCTATTGATAGAGGGCATTACGACGAACACAAATAGTGCCTTCACAGCGAACCTCTACAGCTTAGATTCCCGTTTCTAAGACGCTTTAGCGGTCTGGTGTTGTGGCATTTTTTGTTCGCCATAATGCCCTCTATCGATTAGCATGGGCTTCGAAATACGTCTTGTCAATACTATGCCAAGCTAACATAGGAAATGTGAATTATTCCGATCTGTCCCAGTGCTTTGTCCCATTAAAGGGACAGATCGAACAAAAAAGTTTGATTTGTCCCCTTGTAAGCAACGAGGGGACAGATCGAACTTTTGTCCGGACTTCTTTGATCGATTTTTAATAGATTACGTTCGAGCGTAATCTATTATACAACAATAAAATACTTATCTCAAACAAAAAAAAAACAACAAATTACTTACTCCTTACTTAATTACTTACTTAGATGTGTCACTCCGTAATAATTCTTCCCCGTAAAATTCCTTGAGAAAAAAATGCTTTATTTACAGGATTCTTGGCAGAAAAGTTGGAGGCACGAAGGAAGCTGAAAAAGATGCTAGTGTTTAAGTTATAAATAAGATCTGATTTGTTTTTAAGTATATACATTATGTGTATTTTTGTTATTAAAATTATTTAAATGTACATGTTTATTAATTTACCCCCACAGTAGTAATTTTCTTCTCACAGTTTTTATTTGTCCTGAATTAGGTAATGGCATAAAAACTATAGCGTATAGTCGAAGACTGTCAATACAATATATTAACAGAAGTACTAGTATTACAGTAACAAATTGTCGCAAAATAACATTGTTAATAACTGACTTTGACATAGTCTTTCGACGCCATCTTGTTTTTTATATAGATAACAAGATGGCGTTGAAATTTATGTTTAAGAAACACATAGACAAACAAAAAATAATCTGTCACATATTGTTCTAAAGTATCGCGTTTGAAGATAATATATCCAATAGTTTGGATAAGAAATCGTCCGTGGATTTAAAAGGACGCGGCGTAAATCATGTACTAATTGAGAAGAGATAGATTTTTTAAAACTAGTACCAAAATCGCTCGACATACTGCGCTGAAATCTAATTTCAGGATCAAACAACCATTTTTTTTATTATTATAAGCTTTTATTTAGCTTCACCTGTCCCGACGTCTGTCATGGAATCTTACAAATAAAATTTGATTTTTAATTTGGCAAGTCTTATTTACTTGGTTATACAATGAAAAAATAGCTGAAGAAAACAAAAAAAATCAAGATTAAAATAATTTATTTCAAATTCATTCATCGTTATACAATTAATAGTATAATTATTAAAATAATAATGCATTAATCATAACATATGAATATAAATTAATTATTGCCTTTATCTTACATATTTTATTACATATTTTCACATATTATAAACAAATCAATGTAGAGTGCGCGCCAGATAAGACTACGCGCGATTGGTGACGCTTTTGTCGCGTTTTAGGGTGCGTTTCTACTGACGCCGAGCAATTGTCGAAATGGGTAAGTCGCTTTCTGGGCCCCGGCCGAACTGAGACCAGGGACCAGATTACGATTGTAGAAAATGGTAATCGTAGATTGGGACCGTAACTCAAGGACCAGATTTCGATCGTAGAAATTGGTAATCGTAAACTGGGACTGTAACTCGGACCAGATTACGATTATAGGAAAGATTGTTAGTGGTAGACTGGGACTCTGAAAAACAGAGTAAAATAAATCACAACATTCCGCATCAGTGAGCCCAGCTCCGCGTCATTGGAAACGCACCCTTACGCGAAACGCTGTTCGCACTTTTATTGCTTTTTCTACACAGTGGCAAAGATTGAACTCGGGTTGAACTGAGAACTTTCTAGGATGAATTATTTTTTTATGAAATTCTGTTGTTCTGCCCTTTTACTAAGACTCTACTGTCCGTCTGTCTGTCACCAAACTGTATCTCATGAACCGTGATAGCAGGCAGTTGAAATTTTCACATTATGATGTATTTCTGATGCCGCTATAACAACAAATACTAAAAACAGAAAAAAGTAAATATTTTTTGGCTATGTTTTTAAGAATTTTAGGTTATTTCCATGTTTACTATTTTTATGTTACCTTTACTCCCAAAGGGACAGGCAAAATACTTTTAACCTCGTCTGATATACAATATTTAGGAGTTTTTGCGTCGGGGGTTGAAAACAGAATATAATGGTACGAAACCCTTCGTGCGCGAACCGACTCACACTTGGCCAGTTTTTTAAGATAGTGTGCTAGAGTTACCTACGATCCACTGAACCAATCCGAAGTCATCGAGTTAAAGAATGACGCAGCCCCAGACCTGGCGTTAGCGAAGTTCAACGATGACGTCATTATCTCCGATATTTCAGACCTTGGTCGGCCCGGACTCGAACCTGGAGGAGGCTTCTTCTTAGCCTGTAAACAATTCATTTCGATTACTAGCTGTTGCCCGCGACTTCGTACGCGTGATAGTTTTGTTTTATATACTAAAACCTTCCTCTTGAATCACTATATTTATTAAAAAACCGTTGCGTAGTTTTAAAGATCTAGGACAGAGACACAGCGGGAAGCTACTTTGTTTTATACTAGGTGGTGATTGCTTTAACGTTAGTTAATTATGATTTAATAATACTATTTTAATATTTATTAGGTATATCTATCACATTACCAACCGCCCACAGATCCCCTTTGACGTTGTCCCATACAAACTGTGCCCCCTTTTTCACCCCCTTAGGGGTAGAATTTCTGAAAATCCTTTCTTATCGGATGCCTACGTTACACAAAAACGTAACCTCCAAGTTTCAGGTATCTACGATCAGCGGTTTAGGCTGTGCGTTGATCCGTCAGTCAATCAGGACAAAGCATTTAATATGTATAGATTAGAATTAAGTTATAAAAAAAGCGCAGCGCAGCGCGGGACGGCCTCCGACTAGATGGACGGACGACTTAATTAAGATCGCGGGAAGTCGTTGGACGCAGAGAGCATGCGACCGATCGCTCTGGAAGTCTTTGGGGGAGGCCTACTTGTACTTGTATTTGTATACAGGCTGTTTTCCGCCATTGGACCCTTTTTAATTGGGTCCTTTTTGCGTGAGGATGGAGTAGGCTTCCCCAGCACCTATTACCCTCTCAGCTTAGTCGACCATGTCCAGAGGAGAGAACTTTTCAATACTTCTGGAGCCAACTAAGCCGCGGGTTTCATCACGATGTTTTCCTTCACCGTGAGAGCAATGTCAATTAGCGCACATAATTTTTTCCTAAGAAAAATACATTGGTGCACGGCCGGCCGGGATTCGAACCCATGACCTTCAGAATGAAAGGCGAGGTATCAACCACTAAGCCAACACTGCACTTGGGGGGAGGCCTAAGAGCAGTGTTGGGGGGAGGCCTATGTTCAGCAGTGGACGTCCTGTGGCTGATATGATGATGAAGGTACAGATTTTATCTATCTATCCCACTCATGAAGGATGAAATTTTAAGTTTGTATGACAAGGGATATTTAAAATATTTGAACGATTATGAAGGACGGGAGTTTTAACATATATTTTAATAAATAGAAACTTACCGGTTTATCTTGCTTCTTGACGATAGGTGTCGCCACTGGCAACAATGAGAACCAATGGGAATCACCCGAGGCGAGTATCGAAGCCGCCTTGTCGCCAGTACCGGTCGATTGTACCGGTTTAGTTCCTATGATGCCGGTTAGTTGGCCATGATGCAGTATCAGACTGCCTAATAGAGTCTGAAAGGGGGAAAGGGATTATTAACATAATATTGACAACCCAGTTGGCACAATGGTCACCATGCCGAACTGCCAAATACAGGGTTGCGGGTTCGATTCCTGCCTCAGACATGTATTTATGCTTGGATATTTGTCTGTGGTCTGGTTGTTTATATGTATTATAAGTATGTATTTACAAAAAAAGTATATAAGTAGTATATGAGTTGTCTAGCATCCATAAAACAAGTCTAGTTACTTAGCTTGGGGCTAGATGGCGATGTGTGGAATATCTTGCAATATTTATTTATGTATTTAAAGTCGACTAGCGACCCACCCCGGCTTCGCACGGCTATATTTTGCATGTATTATACATATAAACCTTCCGCTTGAATAAAAAAAACCGCATCGTAATCCGTTGCGTAATTTTAAAGATACGGACTGACAGAGGGTAGCGACTTTGTTTTATACTATGTAGTGAAGTGATTAATTATTTACCTGAACTCTTTGAACGCTCCTTTTCAAATTGGTCTGTATATAAGGATAGAAGACGTCATAATCGAACGGATCTATCTTCTGCCTCAGAAACTCGCAGATCTCTTGCGACATATCCATATATCTCTTGCATTCTCTAGGTACTAGTAAAAGAGTTAAATGTCTGACGTCCATTAGTAATTGTAGAGCACATTTCTGGAAATAAATAGCTGTTAGGGTTCCTTAGCCAAAGGGTGAAAACGGGACCCTTTTGCTCCACTGTCTGTCGCTCTGTCACCAGGCTGTATCTCACGAGTGGAGTCTCAAAGTGACAGTTGTCATAGTGACATTTACAGATGTAAATTTTTAATATTCGTCATATTTATTGGTTTTTTTTAACAAAATCGTGATAAAAAGTAGCCTATGTTCTTCTTCAAGGTCACATATATGTCTGTACCCAAATTCATCTTACTCCGTTCAGCGGTTTAGGCGTGAAAACGCAACAGACAGAGTTACTTTCGCATTTATAATATTAATATGGACAAGCTTAAGCCCGCGACTACATCCGCGTAAAAGTCGAAAGTCGCGATTCCTTGGTCCATACCAAGGAATCGCGTTGTCCCATACAAACTTTGCCCCCCTATTTCATCCCCATAGGGGTATAATTTCGGAAAATCCTTTCTTATCGGATGCCTACGTTATACAAAGAACACACCCTCAAAGTTTCAGGTTTCTACGATCAGCAGTTAAGGCTGTGCGTTCATCCGTCTGTCAGTCAGTCAGTCATTCAGGAAGAATAATATCTAAGGAGACGTGTGCTTCCAAAAAGGTTCTGCCTCAGCAAAAAATTGCCACACTATGCCGCAACAATATGCTGATTTAGCTTCATTACAAGTATAGGCTACTTTTTACCTGCGTGAACCTGCGAAGCGTTACTTACTTGATTAATATTCGCCTCATTTTCTCTCGTAACTCTACCGTAATGTGTGAGAGTGATATCTGTTATCTTTTCAATATAATTAGTATGTATTTGTCCAGGTAAAGTATGGGGTATAACTTCGTCTAGTATCCTAGTGATTGAATAGAGATATTCTTGTAGCTTCAGTGATGGACCGGCTGGTACTTTGATAGTTGATTCTATTGAATTGCCTTCGTCGTCCTTTTCTACTATCTTTATTACGTCCCATTGCTGGAAGTTTGAGTAAAGTTTTCGTTGAAAATAAGGGTTAGTCTTTGAGCGACTCGTCTCCGAGGTTCACGCTTTCTCATTCTCGATAAATGACGACTAAGAATAAATTTAGTTTCACATTGTGAAAAACGAAAAAAAATTAAGAGGAAAGGGTACCAGGGGCTCTCTCCATACAAACGTAGTCGACTGTTTTCTCCCTGGATAATGACACTAAAACAAATATTTTTGTTGCATAAAACTTATGACCATGAACCTATGTTTCGCTTTTTTTTGTTTTTTAAATTTTAATTTGTATGATAATTAGAAAATGAAAAGAACCAAAACATAGTCATGACAGTTATAGGTTTTATGGCACAAAAATATTTGTGCTAGTGTCATTATCCAGGTAGGAAACAGTCGACTACGTTAGTATGGAGAGAGCACCGGTACCCTGTCACCTTAACCATTGAAGTTACAATAATTTCCATTCTGATGAACTAAAACGGATCAATTACTTTTCTTTCTAAGAATTATTTCAACTAATTTAACTAATTACATTCACATACGTAGGGGGTAATCCCCGAAACCAGTGAACAGATTTAGATGAAATTTCGCATATATATGTTTGCCCGCGACTTCGTCCGCAAAAGTCGAAAATGGACCAAGGAATCACGTTGTCCCATACAAAGTTTACCCCCTGTTTTACACCATAAGGAGTAAAATCCTTTCTTATCGGATGCCTACGTCACACAAAGAACACACTCCAAGTTTCAGGTCTCTTACGATCAGCGGTTTAGGCTGTGCGTTGATCCGTCCGTCAGTCATTAGCATTTTATATGTATAGATAGTTTGGGGGTAGCTAAGTATCATAGGCTGCGTCATTTTTTATCCCGAAATTCCCATGGGATTGAGAAATACAAGGGGGAAACCGCGGGGCACAATAAATAAAAACAACTCACCATCATCAAATAATCAACATTAGCCTCAATTGTGAACGTCTGCGGTAAATTCCTCGTCAAATCTCTAACTTTAAAAAACACGATATCAATCCATTTACTCCAACAGTACAAATTATTACTTTTCAATATTTCACAAGCGTCGTTCCAAGCTTTCAAAGCATTCTCGTCCATGGTAATAACGTTTTCAGGAATATAGCACTTGCGTAGGTGCGGCATAAGGTTGGTTATTGCTTGTGTGAAACGTGCAGTGTATATCGCAGTTGTTTTTTGTTGAAGTTCAGTCGATTGGAGAGTTGGTTCTTCGAAGCAAGCTTTTATGTATTGGAGCATGCTGAAATGTTAATAAAATTAGTGGTTTTCTACACTAACATTATAAAGAGGAAAGATTTTTTTTGTTTGTTTTAATGGTTGTAACGAATAGGCTTTGAAACTACAGGACCTATTTTGATAAAACTTGGTATGATTCATTGAGAGTAACAAAGGCTACTGTTTATCCCGAAATTCCCACGGAATCAGGAGCTACGCGGGTGAAACCACGGAGCGCTGCTTGTTTTTTATATTTATTTTTCTTACCATTAATCAACTTTACCATTTCGAAATGGTAAAATTGACTAATTTAGAAACTTTTCCTTTTTTATGTTGATACAGAAATGATGATTATTAAACCAAATACTTATTATAATACTATTATTAGCTGGCCCCGAAAGAACAATACAGAATGTTATAAACATTTGTATGTTTGTTTGTCAGTCTGTCTGTCTACGTATTTATTATGTATTATCAGTTATATGTTCTTAAAAACGAATTGTTCCATAAGTGTCTTTCAGGTAGGAAAACTTATCTAGATAAATCTTAATTGAAAGTCAAGAGTGTTTTTATTTGTTTCTCTGACGAACAACTAGCTTACTATTTATTTATTTTTTTATTAATCATTTGTACCTTTTTAAACGAGCACAGACTCACCTTTGTATATTTTTATCCGAAATCTCTCTCAAATAAATTTCAATTTCAGCCCTATCGCTGTACATCTGTTCTGTATCGTCGTCGTTCTCAAAACTGAACAGTTTTTGACCTGTTTTCTTCTCGGGATAGAGGTATATCTTTAAATCTTCTAGAAGTTTCTGTAACTCTTCATCTAGACTTTGACATAGTTTTTCTAGAGTCTGTGTGTAGCCGCGGTCCTGGCGGAACATACCTGGAATTGTCACAAATGAAAGTGATGGTAAAAATGGTTAATGGTAAAACTGATAAATCGTAAAAAAACTGTTTTTATTATATTAATTATAGCACATAAACAGTCTACATTCTAATCAACTACAATGGAATCCCTATATATATAAAATTTTCGTGTTGCGGTATTATTTACCTATGTAAACCTAAACGGCTGATTTGTATGAAATTACTAGTTGCGCCCCGTGGTTTCACCCGCGTAAGACCCGATCCCGTGGGAATATCGGGATAAAAAGTAGCCTATGTGTTAATCCAGGTCTCCCAGCTATCTTCATACCGAGTTTCATTGGTCCAGTAGTTTTTGAGTGAAGGAGTAACATTAGTAGGATTTGTGTATATTCGTTAGAGAATCTAACATCTATCTTTCTTTGTAAATGACAAAATAACGTTTGCTGGAACATTTTTATTTATCATAACTATATTGGTAATTATGGGGGGGGGGGGGGATAAATTACTTGTTACAATCAATTAGGTAAATAATGGTACCAAACCCACCTTTCATCAATGAATTCATAACTTTAACAACATCACTGCGAGATTCAATCACCGTCTCTCCAATCAAATCTTTCCATACGAACCAGTTTATATCTGCTTCTTTCTCAATTTCACTCTCTGAAGACACCTTCAATTATAATATAATTAATTTTATTTCAGGCAAAAGGTCCTAGACTAACAATAGATGTAAATATAGAAAGAAAGGAGGACGGGAGTTACGCGGGTGAAACCGCGAGGTGATGTTATATTTAATATACTGCAAAATAATCGACGATAAAAATAAGATACGCAATACGAAATAAATACAATATGGTCTTATTTTGGAAATTATAAATTATTATTATGGAAAATACGAAATGAGGGTAAAATCTTTGTTAGTAAATAAACAATATTGATATTCTAGTTCCATTCCCTTGCAGTGCGGATAAGGAGTTTTTAATATTATCTATTAACTTACCTTAGTTAAATCAATAAGGATCTGTGTTTTGAAAACGTCGTACAACTTAACCCATCGGTTGTCTATGACTGCTTTAACTCGTGTAGTTAGTAACGGTTGGTAATAGTGACACCATACGTGCATTTCCGGTATGGATAGGGATGAACATATCGTGCTCCAGTTTGATGGAATTTCTGTAATAAAATAAATAAAACATAACCCTCCATTTTGGCGTCGCTGTAGTCGGGTAAAAACATATAGCTCAAGAACATAACCCTCCCTTTTGGTTAGATACAAAGATGTTCCCGCTCCCGTGGGAATATCGGGTTAAAAAGTAGCCTATGTGTTAATCCAGGTCTCTAGCTATCTAGATACCAAGTTTCATCGCAATCGGTCCAGTTTTGCGTGAAGGAGTAACAAACATACATTCACACACACACACAAACTATCACATTTATAAAATTAGTAGGATAGTAGGATAGGATAGTAGGATTGTAGATTACAAACATTACAAAAGTTCTTATAATATATAAGTATAATGTATAGTTCCAATTATAATTTACCTTCCAAAGTGTGCATCTACTTACTTGTCAAAGTTACAAATAAAATAATAAGAAAATTGCCTAAAATGGTTTCGCCGTGGTCGGGTAAATATGCGATCTTTTTAGGACACTTATGTTTTATTGTCTATGCCCTTTATGCTGCTCGGCTGATAATCACGTTAGTGTTTAATTGTTAAATTTGACATTGTTTTATACTTTTTAGTGATCTACAGCCGCTGTCAGATTTAGATTATTAAAAAAATGCTAAATACATTTAATACATCCCATTTACTGTAGTTAGGTCGAGTAAGCTGAGAAGGTAATATAGACAAACTCGGCAAGCCTAATTAATCTTCTCACAAAAACCCAACTAAATAAATAAATATTGCAAGACATTCCACACATCGCCATCTAAGCAAGCTAAGTAACTAGAGTTGTTTTATGGATGCTACGGATATACTACTTAAATAATTTTCTTTTGTAAATATATACTTATAATACAGAAGAGGTCTAGTTACGGAAAACAGTAAGTACAAGACGGGCAAAGGTAGCCGTGAAATGTCTTTATTGCGACTGAGATGCAAGATAGGTTCGTTGCGGAGATGGATAGGGACAGAGCGACTTTTTTTTCCGTTTTTGTACTCAACATTCATGTCTGTTATTTATTCACACATACTTTGGTAACATATGGACTTAATGATTTTTTGTTATGTTATTGTTCATTTGTCTATTGTATTGTATACATTTTTAACTAGTTTTTGTTTACCTACGACTCATTGGTGCACGGATAAATTCTGAAGAGTTTTTGTTGCACCTTAATTTTGTACTAGATTAAGGTTTTTGTATTGGAATAAATAAAATTAAAAAATAAAAAAAAGTTTATCAAGCCGAGGACAAACTATTTATTGTTTTATTGTTTAATCGGATTTTCATTAAAGTTAATCCTTGAATAATCGTAATCCAATCAAAACATAATAAGGCTATCGCATTTCTCGGAATGTCTATCTATATTATGTCTTTTGGACATTATCTATATGGGTTGTTGATTATGCAGTGTTGAGATAAGTTTTTTGTAGTCAGATTTTTATTTAGTTTCATTTTGGTAGCATTTAAGTCACGTCTTATGGGTGTTAGTTAGTACTCATATTAATTATGAAAACTATTTTCTTATAATATTTTTTGGATTAATTTTTTAAATTTTTAATTATTGAGATAAACTTTTTTGTGGTTAGATTTTTATTTAGTTGCATTGTGGTAGCATTTATGACTTAAATGGTAAATTATTTAAAAAAATGTTCAATTTATTTTTTAAATCATTAAATTTTAATCCTTTAAGTGCGCAACGAATATAAATTATTAAGTATAAAATAAGGAATAAACTAATTTGTAAACCTGCTTGTTGAAGCCAGTGTATTTTACTAAAATTTTAATTTGACGATTTACAATAAACTTAAAAAAATATGTAGGTAGGTATGCGAAAAATAACGAATAAAAAAATAATGCGTGATTTTTTATAAAGCGGAGAGAAAGAGACATTTTGATAATTAGGATCAATAATCAGTAATTTTTTTGCAAAAGAAGTTCCATGTTCCTTATTTTGAATTTCATTTTAATGCGATTATTTCTATACATACAATATTATTATTCTTCGATATTATTTCTTCAAATACAAGTCGCGGTCGCGTTTAACTAATATTAACTACTATTACTAGATATATATAAAATAAAAATATTAAAATTAGTAACGCTTTAAATATAAATAAAAATTACACGAGCGCGACCCGTGTTTTATAATAATATATTTAACCTTTATATTTATCTATTCTTTAATATCCACCCCAAATTATTATTGGATATTACACTAACCAATAGAAAAATAGAAATATTTCCCTCCGCCTACATATTTTTACTATTTTTATTGGTTGTTTTAAAAATCCGATTTGATAGGCGTGGCATGTAGGTAGGATTTAGGTAATGATTAAGCAAAAAGATATGTAATGATAAAAAAATACATGATAGCATTACTGTGACTTAGTTTGGGTATGTAGGTAAATATAATTGTAGGTATTTCAAATGAAACTGGATAAAGATGCATAGATCTTAACTAGATTGAAATTAATGTAAGTTTAAATTTTTCAAGTGTTTTAGAGGCGTCGAGATCTAAGCTAATTCAAATAATGTTAATCAAGATCTAATTCAAATATAATACATTATTTTCAGCTCATTTAGTCCCACTGCACTGCAGGGTAAATTATTATTTTTATGAAGTCAAAAGGGCGGTAAATTATGACTCCAGTGGCGACAGTGACCCACACTACGCCACTGACTGCAGGGTAAAGGCCCCCCTTGCCTCTGTTCCGTGCCTAGTGCCAGATAAAAGCAAAAATACCAACTCGTCGGCGTTAGCCTATCTATAGACTAGGTAGGTACCACTTTCATTTCGAAGGTCGTCAGTCGGTTCGAATAAACTGTGTTATTCGATCTAGACACCATTTTTAAGCTTACACATGAATTTACTATAAATTAATTAAACTTACTTAAACTATTAAACAAACTTACTAGACTATGTATTTATGTTTAACTGACCAAAGTTTTAATCAAACTTACTAAATTATTAAAATTAATATAAAAAAAACTTACCAAATTATTACCCACTTACCAAATTATTAATTAAACTTACCAAGGTACCACTAGGTAGATGCCTCGACTTTCATTTCGAAGGTCGTCGGTTGGTTCGAACAAACTGTGTTATTCGTTCTAGACATCATTTTTAAGCTTACACGTGAATTTACTATAAATTAATTAAACTTACTAAACTATTTATCAAACTTACTATACTATTAATTAAACTTACCAATTTTAAAAGCTTCTTCCCTTATTTCATGAAGCACTTTGACTCTAGTTATGTTTTGTAGTAGTATTTGTACGTTTGTATCTATGTAAGATTTTATCCAATCGTTCCAATTTTGTATACATTTCGTTATTTCTTCCTTTGCTAGAGGTTGGGGTTCGACGTTTGTGGAGAGCCTAAAAATTATAAAGTCAGAAATTCAGATTTAAACTATAGTTATTACATTAGTTTATTTTAGACGGTGGCTATGTCCCTTGCTAACCACCATGAGTTTTTTGTGCCTTCTCCTCATTGGTGGGCGCGTTCAGAAGGCAAAACTTCTAACTAAATTTTTAAGACGCTTAAAAGTGATTTAATGCGTTGCATAACTCCTATTGAATAAAACATTTTGAATTTGAATTTGCTCATAGTTTTTTCGGGTTCACCATTTTCATGCGACATATATGGTAGGTGCTGTCGCCTTCGGCCTTACTAGCCACGTGTGTAAGTGTCGTACCTCGAGAACGGACCTTGCTTAAAGCATCCTTCAGCTTTGAGGGCTATATTCTAAACTGTAAGGGATAGCTTTCTTTTTCAGAGATGGTAGTGCTTGTACTTGAACTTGAACGGACTGTTTTTCGCGATTAGACCCTTTTTAATTGGGTCCTTTTTGCGTGAGGATGGAGTAGGCTTGTCCAGCACCTACTACCCTCTCAGCCTAGTCGACAATGTCCAGAGGAGAGAACTTGTCAATACTTCTGGAGCCAACTAAGCCGCGGGTTTCATCACGATGTTTTCCTTCACCGTGAGCAATGTCAATTAGCGCACATAAATTTTTCTTAAGAAAAATACATTGGTGCACGGCCGGCCGGGATTCGAACCCACGACCTTCAGAATGAAAGTCGAGGTATCTACCACTAAGCCAACACCGCTCTAAGATGGTAGTATGAAAGTTACAGAAGACTACAAAAAATTTGCTATTTCCTTTGATTTGCAATTCTATGTTTGTTTCCAGGAATTGATCTCTGTCAGCAACATTATCGATTGGTACAAAAATATTGAGTTACAATTTTTTTTGAAAATTAACAGGTTCGATTCCCGACTTTTCCAAAAATCTATTGATGTAGTTTAATTTATGTCAAAATCATTTTTTGCTACCTATCTCTAATAAATTTTTTTGTATATGCTACAGCTTCCTACCTAGTTGTTTTATAATATGTAGTGATGAAAATATCCTTACCTATAATTATGTATAACTGGAGGCAACAGTTTTAACGCTGATGAATCACTGAACTTAACTAACTCCACCAAAGGTTGGGAGTCTTTCCTGAACAACTCCATTAGTTTACCTAATACAGCACCGCCATCGTTTTCTGTTTACGAATCAAAAAGATAAGTAAATTGATCTGTATGAAAGTATGTCTGTGTATCTCTACAAAATCCTTTCAGTATTGACTTTAAGTATTGTAAAACTTATCTCTATACTAATGTTATAAAGGGGAAAGATTCGATTGTATATTTGTTTCCATTTAATAGGCTCCAAAACCACTGAACCGATTTTGATGAAACTTGGTATGAGGATATAATGAGTAATTGGGAGTGTTATAGGGTGTATGTTTAAAGACTTTGTGATCTCTTATTTTGTTTCAAATAAATAATATTCTATTCTATTCAAATTACAATGCAATATCATTCCGATAACATATCTGATTTTGATTACAAAAATTTAGCTCAAAAACCCTCAATCTCAGCTTTTGGTATTAAAAGAATATTTTTTTGTAATCGAAATGCAATCGGAATGATATTGCAATATAATTTGAACAACTTTATTTACAAGAATCGACCTTCTTAGTAAAACTATAGGTAAAAATAAATTAGAGTACTTACCAACAAAACAGGCATATACCAAAACCACAGTTTTTAACACAATCTTCACTCCATTAACGATCTTCTCTCTAATCTGTGCCTTTACATCGCCTTCTAAAATCTTGGCTAGATCAAACTGTAAGGTGGTCTTTAAGCTGGTGTTGCTGTGGAGTCCTACGAGGGTGTTCAGTAGTTCCACCATTGTTTGGGAGTCTAGTAGGTATAGTGATACGAGGCAGGAGCACGCTACCTGTGGGTTTGATCAGTTTACAAGGTTAGTATGACTTTAAAAAGTTGGTATGAGTTTAAAAGGTTGGTATAAGTTTAAAAGGTGGCATAAGTTTATTAGGTTAGTATGAATTTTGGTTGACATATCAAAATTTAATAGCATTTTGGCCAGGTCGAACTTTCAGGTGGTCTTTAAACCTTTTAGGTGATGTTGCTACTGAGTCCTACGAAAGTTTCAGTAGTTCTACTATTGTTTGTGAGACAAGAAGGTATAGAGATACTATGCACGAGCTTGCTACCTTTGGGTTTGAAAGGTTGGTATGAGTTGAATAGGTCGGTATCAGTTTACAATGTTAGTATGAATTTAAAAGGTCAGTATGAGTTTTAAAGGTTTATATAGGTTTTAAAGGTTGGTATAAGTTTAAAAGGTTGGTATAAGTTTAAAAGGTTGGTACGAGTTTAAAAAAATCGGTATCAGTTTACTATGACTTTAAAAGGTTGGTATGAGTTTAAAAAGTCAGTATGAGTTTAGACGGTCTGTATGAGTTTACATAGTATGACTTAAATTAGTATGAGTTTAACCGGTCAGTTTGACATTTTAAAGATTCTAGGCAGGAGTTTGCTACCTTTGAGTTTGAAAGGTCGGTTTGAGTTCAAAACTTAGGTCAGTGTTAAGTTAATAAGGTTAGTAAAACTTTTGGTTGTTATTATGTGTTGCTAGTTTAAAGAGACCTCAAGACGTTTGATGAAATATTAAAGGAAATAGACTTACTTCAACACTAATATTAACATCTTGAAGCCTCTGCCTGCAGACACCGACTATAGTCTGGTTGAAGTTAGAAATGGATGTCCATTGTTGGTGCACTAGCCTTTGTAACGATTGGAACTCTGGTTTAGCATTCTTACCGCCTATCTGAAGTTGTAATCCTGTGAAGGAAATGTTCTAGTTAAATTATTATATTAGCTACTTACATTACAGGTAAGTATGAATATTATAATAATGTGATTTTGCCGTATATAGGTAAACATCGGATATGAAATGAATATGGCTATTTTCACAAGTAAAATTATTAGATTATTTAGTATAGGTAAGGGTAAAACTTTTACCCTTACCTATACTTAAGTGGGCGAAACAAACTGTAATCTATACTAATATTATAAAGCTGAAGAGTTTGTATGTTTGAACGCGGTAATCTTAGGAACTACTGGTTCGAATTGAAAAATTATCATGGGATCGGGAGTTACGGGGGTGAAACCGTGGATCGCTGCTAGTAAACAAATACAGGATGTACTTGAAAATGGGACACTTGCTGAAGTTAGATCTTGATATATCTTGATATAGCTATACGAAAAGTTTGGAAAATAAACAATCATTCATTAATCAGATACAAAGTTTCTATATTTTTTATGCCTGTTAAATACACAAAACTGTTCTATTATTAGTAAAATACCAACCAGTATTAATATGTCTAGCAAAGATAAACAATTGTGTTGCTTTTATGAAATCTTCTTTCTCTATACATGTCCAAATTTTTTCAGGTATTTCCATTAGAAGTTTAACTTGAACAGATAGGCTTTGAACTGGATTCATGTTATAGTTGAAACTGAAAAGGTATAGTATTATCTATATTATACAATTCAATGTCCTGACTGAGTCATATATTATCACAGCTTGAACCATTGAACGGATAGAGCCTCTATCGTAATATAATAGAGGCATCTAGTGAGAAAATCCAACTGCTATGCTGACAAAGTAGCAGTTAAATGCTCATTTATAATGTAGTAATGTATATTTATATCATAGAATACTTTAAGAACAGTGATTTTACAGTTTTTAGATTGAAAGTGGCACAGAAAAAATGATCCATACAAGAAATTTCCAATAAATAGGAACAATTTATATCTCTGCTATATAAACTGGGTATGTCCGGGTAAAAAGGCTGGGATAAATAGAAGATGAAGTGCGGAGCGGTGTTGGCTTAAGTGGTACCTCGACTTTCATTCTGAAGGTTTTGGGTTTGAATCCCAGCCCCCCATGCACTTAGGGATTTGTTTATGAAAAAGATATGTGCTCATTTTGACATTGCTCTTACAGTGAAAGAAAAAATCATGATAAAACCTGTTTCTTAGTTGGCTCTATTACAAGTCCTTTTCTCTGGGCATGGTTGTCTAAGCTGAGAGGGTAGTATAGGAGCTGGGAAAGCCTACTCCATCCTCACACAAAAAAGGACCCAACTAAAGAGGTCTTGTTGTGGAAAACAACCCGTATGCAAGTACAAGTAATACAAACCTCTGGAGAACTTTAGGCTTCTCCGTTATCTTGAATCCGACTAAATGTGTGTTATGTAGGTTCCGGCAGACAGTCATCATTTCAGATATATGATTCAATGTACTTGATGTTGTCAATTTCATTTCCTCTATCGTGTCTGCCGCATGAATTAGATCTCTATATCTTTCACTGAAAATTAAATCTATACCTTAATATGAATGAGAGATATAAGCACTGGTAAATGGTTCTTATGTTGAGAAGAAAACTTGATCTTCTTATTTTAGGTATAAATTTTACTAGCTTCTGGTCATGGCTTTACTCAGCTTGCCACCCTTTTAGAAATTTTGAAAAACCCTTTATTATTGGATACCTACACTTTACAGAGAACACACGCTCCATGTGTCTAGGACCAGCAGTTAAAACTGTGTGTTGATTTGTCAGTCAGTAAAATGGTATAGTATACGAGTAAAAATAGCTAAGAAGTTGTTGAAGCACTGTTTTGTGTAGTGTAAGGCAATATGAGATACTTTTCTTTCATGTTTCTAGACACAGTGGATTGGGATGAATAGGGATTGATCAAGAACTCCTCATAAACCGCCAAAATAGGTAGGTATGAGGTGTAACAAAAATGAATGGTACCTACCCCACCATAGCTCGTAGTTCCTCCCTTTTCCTCTCTATTTCATAGTGTATTTTCTTCTGAACTTGGTCAATATCACTGATGGTATAAGTTTGGAATAATTTGTCTGGATCTACGTCCAATAAACTTGGTTGTGACATTTTACTAGATTGGTTAGTTCATTTAGGTACTGCAATTCCGTATTATTTTCAGAGAAAAAAAAGTTTATTTCACAGCAAAATTACAATTTGTTTACTTTTAAAAATTAGCCGATGTTCTTCGAATCAAATGCCAACACAACTTTTAGTGATGTGCGTGATAATGATAGCAAAGAGTAAAATTATATTTGATGATAAGTGCGCGACTTGCGCGAGCGAATCGTGTTTCTATTGTTTCTAATTGATTACAATTGTTTTTGGCGATAGAGAGAGTTAGTCCTCGGTCTAGACTACCTAGATCCACTGCTAGACTTAGAGTCCTAACCTACCAATCGTGACACCAGGTTTGCCGCAGCTGGTCTACTTGCACCGTTCCTAAATCGAATCGATAGCACACGCACAACACTATGCCATCATTTGACACCACATTTCCATCAAAGTCAACTATCTTTTTTTTATTTGACACTGATAAGACAAACAAGCCACAGGGTAAGGACCGCGAGTATTTGGCAATGACCTGACGCTGAACTTTTCAATCTAATATTTTAGAGAATATAGCTGAAGAGTTTGTTTGTTTGTTTGTTTGAACGCGCCAATCTCAGAAACTTCTGGTTCGAATTGAAAAATTATTTTTGTGTCGGATAGTCCATTTATCGAGGAAGGCTATAAGCTATTTTATAAACTTTTCCTTCGTTTTGTTAGCTGCAGTGAAACTAGTACTAAAAACTTATTTTCGGAGTAAAGATCTGGATAGTATGGTAATTTTAGGTACCTAGTTGAAATGCATTTATCTAGTAAGAAAAAAAACTTTTTATTGAAATAATAAATATAATCAAAGTAATACAATTTATTTCAGAGAAAATAACAAATCTTCTATCAAATCCAGGAATCAATAATAATATTACTGCATTGAGAGTTATTATCACATTCTGCAGATACATAGCCTATCTATTTTAATACAAAAATAATGTCGAAATAATAAAATAACAATTCATATGTCAGAAAATTAAAAAATAAACCCGATACACTTCAAAAATGTTCATAAATTTTAAAAGGATAAACTGATTTTAATGAAACTTATCTACAAACACTAACAGACCATACTAATTACAAAAAACTAGTTTAAAATTAGTTCAAGCCGAACAGACAGGTGAAACCAACCATGTCTGATTTTTCGGGTTTTAAAAATAACATTTTATATCAAGATTCACAATTTAGATATACAAGTAAAAAATCTCTGATATGTTTTTTCCTCTTATTTTTTACTCAAAATGTATATAATTAAAATCAAATAAAGATTTCCATTCCCGTCATATTTCTATATCTTAATTTCCTTAATTTTTATAACTGGTAAAATAATTAACAAATTGTACTTAATCATAAAATATATCATTAAATGATTAATTCAGAAATACAATGGGTTCAAACCCTGTTTTATAATAACAGACTTCAATTCTGGCATATCAAAAGAAAACTTACCTATTACAACTTGATTTTCGTTTTGAGAAATGCCTGCATGTACACTTAGGTAATACATAAATAGGTAAGTACATACATATTTTGCTTTATATTCGTTTTTAAGCTACAAAAAGTCGAATAGATATTGAAATCGGTTAAAAAAGTTAGAAAATAGCTCAGTCCAGACTAAAAAGCTAATAATTAAATTAATCATGGAAAAATAGTCACTAATCATATTGAGTATAGGAATCAAATACGAATTTTTAAAATACTTTACGAAAAAGAGATCTCGATTGCAAGCACCTAGTGAATTTTTTTGTAAAGATTTCTAAAACAATTTTCTAGTTCATAAACTCATTTTGATAATAAATATTCATTCTATAAACACGGTCGATTGCGTTATAAATAAAAATAAATAAATATTTCAGGACATTCCACACATCGCCATCTAGCCCCAAGCTAAGTAACTAGACTTGTGTTATGGGTGCTAGACAATGGATATACTATCTAAGTATATACTTTTCTTTTGTAAATATATACTTAAAATACATAGAAACAACCAGACCACAGACAAATATCTAAGCATAAATACTTGTCTGAGGCGGGATTTGAACCTGTGTTTGGCAGTCCGGTATGGTGACCATTGTACCAACTGGGTCGTAAATTAAATAGTTGATGCAAATAATTTCAAAATTACTAACGGGTTTAACGCGAGTTCATAAAATGAATAATTATCAATTTGGTGTTTTTTTACGACATTTATACACAATATATCAAATTAAACATCAATTTTATCGAAAATATATTAACAACTAATAGTATAATTGGTAAAGTTTGTTTGTGTGTTCTAAACTATATTATAATTTAACGCGGGTAAATCTGCGGGGCAGAGCTAGTTACACTTATCGTAACTAATTATTATAAATTCGAAACATTGTTTGTTCCTCTTCACGGTCAAACGACTGTGCCGATTTGGATGAAAATCAGCATAGTGGTAGTTCAGCATAGGGATAGCGACATATGTGGGTGAAACAGCAAGGCGCAGCTAGTGTATGCAATATTTTAAAGAGTAAAGATTGTTTTTGTTTGTAACGAATAGGGTCCGTAACTGCACGACAGATTTTAATGAAACTTGTTATCAGGATACATTGAATTCTTGGGAGTAACATAGGCTACTTTTTAATCCCGATATTTCCACGGGATCGGGACTTACGCAAGTAAAAATGCAAGCTGTTGGTACAAAAATGCAAAACATTGCAAGTGTTTATTACTCCTTCACGCTGAAATGTTTATAGATTTATTGAAGTAAATTATTTTAGGGCTCTTTATTCCGAAATTAAAATGGGATCTCAACTTACACGGGCAAAACCGCACGGCAAAGCTAGTGCGTAAATATTATCAGTATAGTATAGTACTATAGCTATTTCAATTATTTTAAACACTGGGCAAAGCCACATAAAACAAATTTACAAAATATATCTTAAGAGGAAAGGGTACCGGGGGCTCTTTCCATACAAACGTAGTCGACTGTTTTCCCCCTGGATAATGACACTATAGCAAATGTTTTTCTTGCATAAAACTTATAACTGCCATGATTATGCCCCTTTTTTATTTTTGTTTTTTAAATCTTAATATTTGTGCTAGTGTCATTATCCAGGAAGGAAACAGTCGAATACGTTTGTGTAGAGAGAGCGCGGGTACCCTTTCACCTTAAACAAGAGAGTGATCTTATAAGGGTTCCTTTTTTACCTTTTGAGGTACGGAATCCTAAAAAGTGCAAGGTTTTGAACAGTAAATTGCCAATGTGCGTATTTCAACCTTAATTCTCAAGAAATAAAGTGTTTTTTGTATGAAAAATCTCACAACACGAAGCTACCACGCTTACTCGCTACCTCAGTCTGGTATACAAGAACCTTAAAACAAAAATAATTTAACATTACAGCGAAACAGTAGCGAGTGGTGACATTTCTTTAAAGGTAAGCCGATAAACTAGAAAAAAGCCTTACTTAAATTCTATAACATGAGAACTTAAGGGGGTCCATACGTCAACGACCTTGCTACACAGGCTTTTAAATAGTTACTAGCGGCACCGTCGCCTTCGTTGGTGAAAATTGTTGATTGTTACGAATGTGTTTTGTGTTTATCAAAAGTCCTGAGATGGAATTGTAGGTGAGATTTTTACCGACATTTTGGTGTGACTTTGAGCCAAAAATTTCGTGTAGTTTTGAAGCTATCTTAAAATTAAGAATTAAAACTAGTATAACTTTGAAATGACAAGGAATTTTGTTCTCAAATCACCCCAAAATATCGGTAAAGATCTCATCTACAATTCTATCTCAGCACTTTTGAGAAAAACAAAACACATTCGTAGCAATAAATAATTTTCACCAACGAAGGCTACCGGTGCCGGTAGTAACTATTTAGTAACCTGTGTAGCAAAGTCGTTGACGTATGGGGATCCCTTAGGGATTTTACATCTATAATCTAGATGATTAAACAGCGCTAGCCACTTTCATTCATGTTTTTCAGAGCGGGACATATTTAAGATGGAGTAGGCTTACCCAGAACCTATACCAACGTCTAAGCTTAGTTGACCGTGTTAAGAGGCAAGAACTCGTCAATACGTCTGAAGCCAACTAAGCCGCGGGTTTCATTACGATGTCAAACAATGTCTGTACCTACTTGACACTGGCTTTCTGTACAAGCATTTTTTTTTAATTATAAAGTTAAAAAAAATGTTTTTCTGACTTCTACACTGTAATGTTAAATATCTTTGACTTAAAAAATAAATACACGTAAAAAAATGGACCGAAGAACCTAAACATAGACAAATAAAAGAAAATAGTTTTCTTGTTTCATTATAAAAATATAGTAACGCTAAAATATTAATGTTTAACGGTGCAACTTCGATTTGTTACATTATAATACACTTATCAAATGCTGTGACTTTAGTTGGCTGTTCAAAAATAATCAAAGACTGGCCCGCCTCTAGCGGCCAATCTCGGAACTAAGCCATTCAAAGAAATCGTCACACGATAATTCCAAAGAACCTCTACAGTCTACTTCAATACCATAAACAATTTTATTTACTTACTTTCTTTTAAATCCAACTGTTAAATAAATATATTGATAAACGCGTTATCCCCCTTTGCTCACGCAGTCGGGTAAAAATGAAATCTTTTCGAAAGGGCCTATTCGTTACAAACAAAAATCTTTTAAATATTAGTGTAGATTATCACAATTCTTGGTAAAGATTTTTTTGACAGCCAACTAAAACACAGTAAAGCCACCACCACACTGCAACTGTAATATAAATATATAATTATCGATACAGTGTGGTAGAACCTTAATGCGTCGCCCTAATAGAACGAAAATACTCAATCATCGCGAGTTCACGCGAATTTTACTCAAACATATTGTGCATGCACCTTGTGGAATCACTTTAATTCGATTTTATTCTAATTTTTAATGGAGAGAATAAGTCTGCCATCGCGTTCAATTTATATAAAAATAAGAAAAAGACATTGACAGTTGAAAAGACGTGTTATCTTTAAATAATGGCTTCGCACGACTGTGCATATAGCTGGCGTTCGGGTGTAAACAATATGTCGAATAGATATCCTAATTAACTCGCATAGCTTACTGGCGCGGCATTCGCGTTCTATTAGGACGCCTACAACCATTCTCACTGTACAAATGGACCACAGATTATAATTATTATTGCTAGTGAGATTACGTCACTCGATCAATACATAACTTCGTAGACGGTAGCCTTCTTATCACCAGAACCGGTTACAATGAACTTGTCGTCCGCTGATATATCACAACTGAGCACCGATGACGATTCTTTTGACTGTAAACAACATAAATGACTGAAAACAAGAGTTACACTAGGTACGGTCGGCAGCATAATTGCAGACCCACCGTAGAGTTCTAAAATAACTATTATTGGAATGTTGAAGTACATTTGTTCAAAGGCTTCAAACTTTAGCAGGTGCTTAGAATCTTGCTTGTGTTGAAAACATTCAAATAACAGCTGTTTCGGAGCTCTACGGTAGGTCTGTAATTATGCTGCCGACTGTACATATGGGTTACAACTGTAGTGAACACATGAAGCTATTAAGGAAACCGAGACATGTAATTAAAGGGCACTACGTCACCGCGACGCCATTGCGACGTCGCCGCCGGTTTGGATTCGTATTGGAGTTGAGTCGAGATACCATCGAATTAGTTGGATACGTAGCTGACGACGACGTCGCCATGGCGTCCCGGTGAGGTAGCGCTCTAAAACTAAGCTATGTATCTCGTTTTAAGCGTTTGTTTCAAGGCTGCTTGTCTATATTCTAGCTGTCCTTTAGTTTCTTCTAGGCCTCTGGACGCGTTAGACTATGCTTAGTTAAAAGTATGTTACTTCTAACGATGGTTATGCAATAATAATGCATGATTCTGTTACTAATTATGTGCTACTTCCACCCTTGGAATGGTACGCATGAGGTATACAGCCATTAAAACCCATCGTTCTACAGACAGCCTGACGGAGTATGACTTCGAAAGCGACTGAATTTTAAGCCAGTTGTAGTTTGCTCCGTTTAGGTTCATTATGTCCAAATCCCACAATGTCGAATGTCGTCGCAAATCAACCTACACTGTTTTAAACGTAGCTTGATTAGAATGACAGGGTTTATTAAAGCGAACGAGTTAACTTTGTACCAGCGTCTACGAATTAATATATTTTTCAAAACTTAAAATCATTAACATTTATACAATTAAAACAGTTGCAAAGTTTATTAGTATATTTATATCCAAGAAAAATTATTATTTTCCGCATTTAATTTAAATAAAATTACTCGCAAATACCAATTTCAAAAATTGAGATCAAACGAAAATACGTACATACAAAGTTATGTCATCGTGAAAAACAGTTAGGGATGGGTCAAATCGATATTTTTAAGTCAATAATTTTCGTTAATCATTTAATCTATTTATCATGAATAAGAAAAAATATAAAAAATATATTGTTTGTTAGCGTTTAATACAAAAACGACAGAATACCATGAAGAAATGAATTTTGATACTTTCAAAAAGTGGTTTGAAAACCTATTGGACAATTTAGATGAGCCTCATTTTATCATAATGGACAATGCGCCGTATCACTCTGTCCAAAAAGATAAACCACCGACGACGGCCAATCGGAAATTTGAAATTGTGGAATGGCTAAACAATAAGGGCATAGAAGCCAATGAAAACTTACTAAAAAAAGAGCTTTTGAGATTAGTTTCATTACACAAACCTCGCACGCCAACCTATGTCCTCGACGAATTAGCGGCAGAGAGAGGTCATACTGTAATTCGTTTGCCACCATATCACTGCCATTACAATGCAATCGAATTGATATGGGCTCAAGTTAAAGGTTTGTCGAGTTTTTTTTATTAACAAAATATTTTCACATGTAACTTTCTGACATCTTTAAGTTAACCATTATTTTTTATTTTTAGGGTACGCGGCTCGAAACAACACAAAGCCCCCATTCACGGCTAACAAAATGTTAACACTTTTGAAAGAAGCATGTGAACATATAAATGCAGACATGTGGAAGAAAGTCATCGAGAGCACGCGCAAAGTAATCCAAGAAGACTGGGAGCGCGACCTCAAGTTCGACAATATTTGTAAAGAAGAATTTATTATAAATTTAGAAGATTGCTCGGATGATTCAGACTCTGGAAGCGAAGTTGATTTGGGCTGTGAACCTTTATCAGATTAAAAAATATATTTATCATATTTCTCTAATTTATTTAACATACCTACCTACTTTAAATCAATAGGTAAAAAATACTTAATCGACAAAGTTTGTACTAAAGACCTCGATTTGATAATTTGGCCCATCACTATAGGGCAAAGTTTGACATGTGTCATTCTAATCAAGCTACGTTTAAAACAGTATAACAATTTAATTTTTTTTTTCATCTGTGCTTGTCATTCTTGTCAACGTCATTTGTTTGACTTAATTTTACTCTACTATCTTCCTTCCATAGCGGGGAATAGATGTCCACGTTTTATGTCAAATAGGAAAATACTCATCCTTTCCCCTTTTGCCGTGCTTTAGCAGGTGGACAAAATAATTTTCTCCCTTGACAGAGGACATAACGGGTGGACATAATTTTTATCCTCGGTCCATGCTTGCTCTGCTGAGGGTGCAAATTGTACATATCTCCGAATGTCCATATCCCAGAACGTACAAATCCCAGAATGTCAATGTCCCAGATTGTCCATATCCCAGAATCTACATATTCATACTAGGGTTTCTATTTTACTTTATTGAAACAAGATTATACGGTGGTTTATAGAACACTTACCTGGAATATACTAGCTCCATACGGCGTCCGCCACGCATTCAGCAGGTTATCCTTCCCCGTAGAGACGAACCATTTCCCGCTGGAGGCGAACTTCAGCGACAACACGCAAGATTCGTGTAACAACAGCTGGTACCGGTCCGGTTTGCCGGCGTGGAGCACTTCCACGTGGGAATTCTCCATGCCTACTGCTAACCATGAGCCTGGGAACAATTCACAAGATATTAAATTTTCTTGATGTTTTGATAGATGGAACCAGCTTTTTACATGAAGAATGGTAAAATACATACTCAAAGATGTCTATGATGTCATTGCCCATTTGTGCAAATTATACTTTTTAGGTATTACTTTACTTTGTGTATATCGTGTTCTATTTCTTCCTGTGTTGTACAAATAAAGTTATCTTTTTACCTATGACCAAAAAAAGTCAACAAGTTGTATGGGCTGTATGGGCTCAGTCAGCAGTCTTTGCATTTACTTACAGCGTCAAATTAAAAAAAAATCTATTTCTCTTGACCAGAGACAACGTTGGCTAATAGCCCACCATCCATCGAGCAATTCGCGAGCAACTAGCTCAGAAAAAAGTATGATGTATTCTTTATTATTTAGATAATTGTGTAAGTCAAATCGTATGCTTGTCTGAACGTAACTATTTTCTTTCTTTCGAGAATGAGGCTTAGAGAGTTTAACATTATAGAGAATTTAAGAATATAATCGTTCCAGAAAAGATCATTAAGGTGAAGTAGGACCTGAAAACCCCTATCCCTTTCCCACGCGCGCGCCGCGCTATGACAGTTTTAACTGTTTTATGTGTTAAATTATGTTCTAATTTCTCTACATTACATATACATACTAGAAGTGGGAAAAGACAAAAAGGACGTCAAATCAAAAGATGGGAGGATAACCTACCAAAAGGATGGAGAAGTTTAGCTCGAGACAGAGAGAAGTGGAAGATTCTGGGGAGGCCTATATCCAAGGACACCCTGACCAAAAAACTGGTTGCTGAAGATACCTATTACGATTAGATTTAAAAAGATACTAACACTATAATCCTAAGGTAAAATTGTTTAAATAAGGTCAGCGAATAAAGGCTATTTATATTTATTTATTAATTTCTCTACATTACATAAAACTTAATAAAAACTGTGTATATTTTGGGCAGCAGTTTGGTACGTATAAATATTTTGATTTTACCTGTAGGACAATACCCCAATGAGAATATCTGACTAGAGAAGTCGTGTTGATGTAATTGCCGTCCTTCTCTAAGGTCCCAGGATCGCACCGTGTTATCTAGACCGCCTGTCCAGAGCCGTGTACCGTCCGGACTTATGTCTATACAGGACGCGCCGTCTGTGTGCCCTAGGAGATAACAGGATGATAATTAATGGAATGAACTCCTATTCAAATAATTATTGGCCTTTTGATGATATATACAGCGCCAGCAACTTAAATCCATGTCAATCCAACCTTTTTCGATTCAAGTATGGATAAGTTGACGACCCAGTTGGCACAATGGTCTCCATGCCAGACAGCCAAACACAGGGTTCTGGGTTCGATTGACGATTCATATGCTTAGTTATTTGTCTGTGGTCTGGTTGTTTCTATGTATTATAAGTATATATTTACAAAAGAAAAGTATAAGTAGTATATCCGTTGTCTAGCACCCATAACACAAGTCAGTTGTCGATACTAATTATTAATTTTATAATTTATTAGTTTAGAAATGACAAGGAATTTTCGATTTTAAATTTAAATAACACAGAATAACACTTATCAATAATTTTCCATGCATAATTAACAATGTTAGTTATTGGCGAAATGCTTTTGGTTCTCTATATGGATTATGGACCTTAAAATATTGTTTATAAAAATGCTCACCTTGAAATTGCCTAACTAAAGTCTGATTTTGTAGATCCCATACCGCAATGTTACCATCTGAACAGCAACTAAAACATACCTGTAAACATACAAATAAATAAATATTGCAGGACATTGTCCTAACAAAAGTTGTTTATTGGATAATTGGTGCGTTGGACGCAATTTTTTCGACGTTGAATTGTGGATAAAAAATATTATAATATTAAAAACTTATAGTACGCCGTTTACTGAATAATTATTGAGTAAAAGCGGAGGGTTTTTATACTTAATAAACTAAGTACATATCACATCACATGACCTTCAAATACAGTACTGCTTCCTGTGTAACCTTGGCCTTCGCTCATCTTTATATCAGTGCAAGTGCGATGCAATATCAATAAAATATTATTATGACTATGAGTAGGATTATGCATTTTTACCTTAGAATCAGGACTAATAGCAAGAGCATAACATGCCGGCGCGGACGACGTTAATTCGGCTCGCATTCTCGGCGTAGGCGACGCGAGGTCCCATATAGATAGGTTGGACGCTTCACCACCAACTATCAGCGTTCTGCCGTCGGGAAGAAGTTTCACTGAACGTATGTAGTTGTCTCTTTGCTGTACAAACAAGGATTTTAACATTATTTTAAATTATCAAATAATAGAAGTTTAAAAACTTGTACTTGTATACGAGCTGTTTTTCGCAACTAGACCTCTTCAGTTGGGGTCCCTTTTGCGTGAGGTTCCACTTGTCAGGGGGAGAACCAGCCCAGGTCTTCCATAAATTTTGCCACGCAGTTAAATTTAGCTAGTGAAATCTTAATCTACCAACACATTATTATAATGCCCAAAAGAACTAATAAGTACGCCTTTTGTAAGAACTTTTAATATATGCAATTACCTTAATAGTATGTAAACTTACTAAACAATCCAATTGTGAGAGCGGTTCGAGCGTGTTAGGCGAGCCCGGGTTAGATATGTCCCATAGTTTAACACATCCCTTGCCTCCGGTGTACGCGTGTCGTGCCGTGGCCGTGTGCGCAAGCGCCACTGCGCAGACGACGTCACCGTGCGGTAAGGCGGCCAGTTGCCTCGCGCCGCGGGGGACGCCCGGCGCGACGAGCGCGTCCGCTGGGAACGGGACGGGTTGGAGGGGACCGCCGCATGAGTGGTACGAGTATGCACTGTGAACATATATATAGGTAAATTATCTTTTGCCTGCGACCTCGTCCGCGTAAATTAGTATATTGGACCAAGTAATCATGTGGTCCCATACACACTTATCTGATGCCTACATGGCAACACACCCAAATTTCTAACTCTACGATCAGCGGTTTAGGCTGTGCGTTGATCCGTCAGTCTAGTCAGTATAGATAGATTAGTTGAATGCTATTTATTTTCGCCAGTAATCAAGTAGTAATTTTCGAAATTCTTTTACCTGACCACGAAAGGGTAATAAGTCAACTCAATAACTACCGAACCAAATTTGGTAAATACGGGGTCGAGAGATAAACCTTGTCCTCTTGAATCACTCTATCTATGAAAAAAAACCGCATCAAAATCCGTTGCGTAGTATAGACAGCGAGAAGCGACTTTGTTTTATACTATGTAATGATAAACGCTCCGTCGATGATCGGGGTAGTTTATTGCCAGGTGTGCCGGGTTTCACCTGGTTACAGTATGGTACGGAACCCTGCGTACGTGAGTCCAACTCGCCCTTGGCCGGTTTTTCTAAATGATAACTTACGGTTTACTAGGCGCAATCCCGTTGGTTCTATGATGCGTTGCGTCGTAAGGTAGCGGATGTCGGTACGGCGCCGGGTTGGGAGGGTAGCCAGGGAAGGGGTAACCTCGACACGCTCCCGTAGGGGTCGATGATCGGGGGAGTTTACTGCCAGGCGTGCCGGGTTTCTCCTGGTTATAATAAATAAATAAATAATAAATAAATATTGCAGGACAATCCACACAGCGCCATCTAGCCCCAAGTTAAGTAACTAGACTTGTGTTATGGGTGCTAGACAACGGATATACTACTTATATACTTTTATTTTGTAAATATATACTTATAATACATAGAAACAACCAAACCACAGACAAATATCTAAGCATAAATACTTGTCTGAGGCGGGAATCGAACCACTTATCGAACTAATTATTAAAGGTTTATTAGCATTATATAAAACGAACACTTCACTGAGGGCCAACATAAGTGGTGGGGTATTAAAAACCAAATTTGGTCTCACCTCTGGTTTTTTTTTGTAACGAATAGGCTCCGAAACTATTGGACCGATTTTGATGAAACATGGTATAAGGATTGATTCATTGGAAGTGTTATAGGCTACTTTTTATCCCGATATTCCCACGGTATCAGGAGTTTCTACAACACAGTTGGCACAATGGTTAACTTGCCGGACTGCCAAATACAGGGTTGTGGTTTCGATTCCCGCCTCGGACATGTATTTATGCTTAGATATTTGTTTGTGGTCTGGTTGTTTCTACGTATTATAAGTAAATATTTACAAAAGAAAAGTATAAGTAGTTTATCCGTTGTCGAGCACCCATAACACAAGTCTAGTTACTTAGCTTAGGCTGCGCTGCTTGTATGTTATACTTACATCTTTAGAACTTTTAGGTGTTGATCGGCTTGATGATGAACCGGATCTTGAAGGTGGTCGAGGTCCGTTCTCTGTCCTTTCATTGCCATCTGTTCTTACACTGGGTGACCCTCTTTCTTCCTAGTATTCAAAATAATTATTAGTTAATGTATATTTTACTACGAAGTTTATTGAAAACAGGATTTTTACCAAGGGTAAAAACGGGACCCTATTATTAAGACTTCACTGTCCGTCCGTCTGTCACCAGGCTGTATCATTATCCGTGATAGCTAAACATTTGAAATAATTTTTTGTTTTTGTTTTATAGATTTTGATATTTCGGAACTCTTGCAAGCATCATCGACTGACTGTTAAAGATGCCGATTGCAAGATTGTAGATATATCACGATATACAAAATAATAATAAAAGCATGGTGTATTATTAAGTTCAGGATTTAATATGAATAATGAAGATACAATTTTATTACACCAGCTCGAAAATGGCCCTTCTGAAAATCAATAAAAGCCATGTTTTTTTTGCAAATAAAACATAGCCTGGAAAAACGAAAGTGAGGCCTTTGCTCTGCAGTGTAATAAAAAAAAAGAATTTTCAAAACGGTCCAGGCGTTTTCGAGTAATCGGCGAACATACCTAAAAATATATATATACGCGAATTGAGAACCTCCGCCTTTTATGAAATCGGTTAAAAATTAATTAATTAAAAAATAACAAACCTCGTTGGCAACATCGACAACTAAATCTTGATCGCTTTTCTCCGCGTCACTGTCCTAAAAAGTTATCCAATACATAAATAAAACAATTCTATATAAAAACTAATTATAATGATGCAAATGGTGCTTTAATAGTGAATATAAGGCACCTGCGGGTAATAAAGGCGACCTGCCATCTTATTTAAAAACTAAATATTTTGTAAAAATAGGGGAACTACTTAAAAATCGTTAGATAAATATTTACTTTATTTGTTAATTTTCTTCTTATTTCGTCACTAATATCAAGGTTTTAATAAAAACCTTTTATTGGCCCTTATTACCCGCAGATACCTTGAATGTAATAACCATTACCTCTAAAATGTGTAGCCTGAACAAGCAAAGCCCTTGAGAGAGGGTCGATATTTTAACTTTGGGATAGTGTGAGATTTTACATTGTGATACAAGGCTGGAAAATATATTATTTGATCTAAGCGAGAGCCTTAAATGCACACAATCTAAAACAATATTAAAAAGAGAAAATATTTGATTTGATTGGTCAAAACTACTAGACATAATTTATTGAAGAGATGAATGCTTCGGAGTTTTTAACCTGATATTTCTACATTTGATATTACTGATTTGCGCAGGCAGGTGGACCCTCGGACGCGCTACTGGAGTGTCATAAATATCAATGGCCGTAAAGTAGTCTCTTCATACTAACTAGTAAAACAACTAGAGAGTGGCTGCATTTTTGATTTCGCACGGCCATTAACCAAACTTGGTAAATTAGTTGCCGGATACTAAGAAAAACAAAATAGTACATTGTTACCCTATTAGGTTATTCATTATATAACCTCTTTGGTCTCAACCTTGTAAGAGGATCAGGTAGTATGGAGTCTCTCATTCACTCTCGTTATAGGAAGAATTTTATGTATTATTCGTAATGAAAAGCACAGTGTTTACCTCAGGTGAAAGACTCATTAAGTCCCTCGAACTATTAGCGCCCTCGCTACGCTCGGGCGCCAAACTCCGTCTCGGGACTCAATGAGTGACTTTCACACCTAGGGTAACAATGTACTATTTCATTTCTCACACTCGGGGAAAGTAGTGTTTGTTTGATCCGAGTAGCGGTCGAAGACGCTGATTCTCACCCTTGGGCGGGAAAGACTCATAGTAATTACTTCCCTCCCCAGGGCGGGAAAGAATTTTTATCTTTTAATATTTGTTTTGGTGTTTGTATATTTGACCTCCATCTCTGTCTGTCTGTCTTTAAAATTTAAAAAAAAAGTATAAAAGAAAAAAGTATGAAAGTTGTTGGTTTTCACTTATTAAGTTTAGTTCGTGGCCGCGCTATTTACTTGTTTGTTTATAGAAATAGAGACAACTTTGCAGGCATTGATATTTATTATATTATGACTTAGTTTTTAAGACGTCGCTAACTGATCTTGTACCTAGTATCCAAAAGAAATAAAGAATTTTGACTTTGACTTTATGCCACTCTAGAAGCGCCCAGAATGCCATTTAATTTAGTCGTTATAAGTATGGAATTCATTGTTTGTTTTGTAATGGGTATGAACAACTGCATTACGTTGTTTATTTATAAAATACCTAGACAATTAGTCAACGTGTTCAGAGAGTAAACAAATGTTACCTAAATGTCTTTGGTTCCGTACAAACACGAAACGCTTTCTGTTGCATTTAATAGTGCAACTGAATAAATATAAAATGTATGCCTGTCTGGTACTAGTTTTAATATCAATATTAGTTATTTTTATATTTCGTCAGTTGTGAGGATAAAACATCAACAAATTCTAAAATATTTAGGTTTTTTAAAGAATCTGTCCTATAGAGGACGCCATATTAAATTTATTGTGACGTACCATAGTCAGCGGGCGATCAAGAATCTTTTAAAAGTACCTTATTTGTAAAATTATAATAAGACGACCCAGTTGGCACAATGGTCACCATGCCGGACTGCCAAACACAGGGTTGCGGGTTCGATTCCCGCCTTAGACAAGTATTTATGCTTCGATATTTGTCTGTGGTCTGGTTGTTTCTATGTATTATAAGTACATATTTACAAAAGAAAAGTATATAAGTAGTATATCCCTTGTCTAGCATCCATAACACAAGTCAAGTTAGGTACTTAGTTTGGGGATAGAAGGCGATGTGTGGAATGTCTTGCAATAATTATGTTTTGATGCTACGCGGAAACAGATGAATATTCCTACAAAACTACATACGGGCAGAACTCATAACACCCTTTTTGCTTTACCGTAGTCGAGCAAAAAGTACAATAATTGGTTTCGTCCACGTTCATAACTGAACTTACATAACGTACGATGGAAATTGTTGTTTTTTTTCGTTTACATAACCAGTTTCGAAAATAGATTTTTTTCCTTAGTAAACAGAATTAAATTAAACTCAAACGACCGAGAACGATGACGGCCGCCAGTTCCGTCTACTCGCGACCACGGCAGTTGTAACTTTGCCGACACGAAGAGGTCATTTTCAAAATAATTAATATTCAAAACGCGATCCGTTTTCTAAAAAAAACTAACTTTCGCCCACGAATTCGTCCGCGTAGGGTTGAATTTTTCAAAATAGTTTCTTATCGAATGCCCGCGTCATACAAACACACCTCTCTGTGTCTCTACGTTTAACGGTTTAGGCTGTGCGTTGATCCGTCAGTCAGTCAGTACAAAGCATTTTATATGTATAGATTAATTTATGTTATATCTGACACTATCCCAAAACCTAAAAATCTCCCCTCTCATTAAATCGCAGTACACTTACGTTTGATATGAGAATTACCTTTTCTTCTTTACGACGTTTTACGTCTAGCGGTTCTGGTTCGGGGGAACGAGGACGGTACTTCTGTTCGCGCTCGTGTGGTGATACCGAACGACGCTGGAAAAACGAGGAATAAGTTATATAAACTCTATGGGACGATTCTCATTAGACCGGGCCGAGAGCAGACCGGAGCGGAACCCGTCAGCCGCTGAAGGGACTGCACGGACGGGACACGGTTCATACACGGTATAGCATAAATTGCTTCATATAAAATGTACGTAACGTTTTAAATCCGTGCCCCGTCCGGACCACATACACGGCACGCCCACGGCACGGAATAAAAATCATAAGTTAGTGAATGTATATCTTACCGACTGCATAGGTATTCTATCTCTAGGAGGTAATCTATCGTCATCCCGCGGAGGAGGTCCCGATAACAGGGGAGGAGGTGCCGGACCTCCCGAGACTACGGGCTTTATATCTGCAGGGGGTGGCAGTTCAACCTGTAGAAAAAAAAGAATTGATTAATAAGTGTTGCTATCTCATTTTTACTTATTTTCTAGTTTTATCCGGCTCGAAGGACCATGCTAAAAGGAGCAGGGGTCTTCTTGGAGGAGTTGTGATTATTGGTGTGGGGATTGGCCTTCTACGTTTCTCCAGACGGTGAGGGTCTTCGTTGATTTATTTGTCTATTATATTATATTGGTCATAAAATATGGTAAAGAATATGATAAGACAAGATGGGGATTGAACATTTTTGAGGCCAAGATCTACTTTGGGTCGCTGAGCCAGCGGAGTATGTAAGTACCTTATGAGCAGATGGAGGTAAGTGCGGCGGCGGTGGAGGCCCGGCGCCCGGCGCGAACAGCAGCCCCCCCGCGCCGAGCAGCCCTCCAGCGCCCCCCACACCGTGAGACAGCCCCGATGCGTGGATCTGTTGCTAAAACGTTATAGTACATTGTAACTATTTGTTAAACATTAGTTTTCGCACAGGTACGATGTAAAACCGGCACAGATGATGTAGTTTTATGTTTTGAAATCTAAAAGAAGCGCTCTTAATTGGTGTATGGTAGAGTTTGTTCAGACAAAGAACCGCCGCATATTAAGAGGAAAGGGTACCAGGGGCTCTCTCCATACAAACGAAGTCGACTGTTTTCTCCCTGGATACTGACACTAGAGCAAATATATTTTTGCATAAAACTTATAAAACTGCAATGACCATGCCCCTAAAAAAAATTTTTAATTAGAAAATGAAAAAATGGCAGTCATGGCAATTATAGGTTTTATGGCACAATAATATTTGTGCTAGTGTCATTATCCAGGGAGAAAACAGTCGACTACGTTTGTATGGAGAGAGCGCCGGTACCCTTTCACCTTAAAAGGGAACTAAAATTTTGAAATAGTCACTCCTTTATTATGTGTCAAACTGATCTTCATGCTATTTTGGGTCGTTGATTAAAGAGCTTATAAACAAATGAGCTTATACAGCTAAGTCTTGTCATAGACATCTTTCAGTTTTACATCCAGTGAAAACATGGTGGTGCCATCTACCGGTATGAAGGAACTAGCCTTTTTTAGTAAGATCTATTACCACATTAACAGCATGATAGTGTTCTTATAAACCACGAACAAGCTCTACCATTTATCAGTAGAGAGCCGCTTTTGATTTATGCTTTTCCTCGCTATCGCTTACACAATGTTCACACCACTCTAAGGATATGAACATAGGCGCATAATGCGTAGATAGCTAAGCGAGCCTCGCTAACTTCTTTACTACTGCATTTCATCTACGCTGGCATTTATCGTACAACCAGCGAATGTGCCTGCGTAGTGTTTGAATTTTTCATAATTCTTTCTTAGCGGATGCCTACGTCGTGTGCTATCTGTGTTAGCAGTTAGGAGTTTGGATTTTATATTTATAGATTTTATACACTAGCTGCGCTCCGCGGTTTCACCGGCGTAAATTCCGATCCCGTGGGAATATCAAAATGAAAAGTAGCCTTCCTTGATCAATGGACTATCCAACACAAAAATAATTTTTCAATTCAAAGAAGTAGTTCCTGATATTAGTGCGTTCAAACAAACAAACTCTTCAGCTTTATAATTTTGTAAAGATTTCCTATATTTGTAAATATAAATTGTGTGACAGTTGTTTGCTACGATAATTAGTATGTCTTAAAATTCTACGAAACACATGAAAAAATGTAAAACTAACTACTAAATTACTACATACTTATAAGTATCTAGAAAATTCTATAAATAGTCAAAGAGGCAATACGGATGTTGACTGTTTTCACATAAAAAATATTATTGTGTGAAACGATAAAGTTTGTTTTGAATTCTTTTGGGAGAGGTGTATATAAGGATTTTTTTAAAAACCTTGATATGAGTGATAAAATAACAAGAAAATAAACAAATGGATGGGTTTTCAGTTTAAATAAAGCAAATATTAATCTAACTAATCAACTTTTTTTAAGTAGTTTCCTCTATTTTTAAGAAATAAATAGTTAAAAAGAAACAGGCGGCCTTTAATAGCCGCTGGTACCTTATTATTTAAGTAGATCCACTTTTGCATGGTCTTAAACACATTCCCAAAAAATAGTCAACACCCATATTTATCAACAAGCTTAAATATAAAATACGTGAACAAAAAAAAACCAAATATTTAACTATAGTGAACATACTGCCACAGATTAACCAATATCACTATATACTGGTAACATTGACCTGACGATGATCAATGGTTATTCAGACGCTTACGAATACATAGTGCTTGCATACAATGAAATGTGAAGTTAGGATCGCAACGTAAAATGTTAATCACAACATATAAAATGCACCAAGCATTATTTACCAACGGACTTACGAGCAATTGTTGTAGACCTTGTTGCTGTTGCTGCTGCGAAAGGATTTCATTAATAAATGTATACGCAATGGGCTATGCTCTATCACAAGCCATAAAGTTTGGTAACGTCGCGCGTGGATTGGTTCACATAGCTCTTAATGAGTGAAACTTAAGAAAATTTGGGAACGAAGTTATCGCGGGTTGGCAAGGGGACCTAGCAGAAAAAATGTTATGCGTTACGCTAAAAGTGAAACGAAAAACCGTAAGAGAATTATTGAAACCAAGGACTGTATATCTAAAAAGCTCTTGTATTTCGAGAATCTGCTTTACTTTATAATCTAATAAAACACAAAGCTTGCGAGATTTAATTTTTCCTGTGGCTGCATCTAGTTCCCAAAGTTTATAACTTATCCGACATTATTGCATATGACTTGAACAGGAACTAATATCTTACATATTTATATTAACCCCCCAAACATAAATGAAATAAAAAGGTAAAATGATTTCGTTTCAAAAGCGTGTCCCGTGACTCGTTAATTTTTTCGTTAGCGATGGTATTCTATTGGCCTTAATTTTTTACCCAACTATGGCAACGCTATAAGAGATTTGGTTTTATATGTGTAATCAACTAGGAGGAAGTCTAGCAATATTTTTTTCAAAGATTATTTTTTTGTCAAACACTACTTGGTGCCAAACGGTTCCATAGTCGGATATGCAACCCTGTCTGTTTTAAGTGTTCTATTTACATTTATTTTAATAATGACAATCGATCAAAGAGAGCTCCAGAAACCATATTCCATAGATTTAACATACTTTTTCTTAGGTCCAAGCAGAACCGAAATGCGACGTTGCCAAACTTAATGCATGGCTTGTTACTAGAGGCGGAATAGTCCGGTCTTGATTTTTTTTTAATCATAAGTCGCTTTAAGATATCTACTTTGATGAGAGGACTTTAGCCTATGTTCAATTCTATAATCAAATGGACTAAAATCACATCTCAATTTTATGAAATTTGAAACCTTGAAATAGAATAAAGTATTCTCCATTTAATTTTCTAAGGGTTATTAAGGTAAGGCGACAAGAGATTTATAAAAATCAAGATAAGATTACCCCAATTTCTAACCGGGCCCTTTAATTATTTACGTCACAAGCATTTTGTAAGACAAGCATTTCTGTTGACAACGTTGATATGACAAGCATTTCTTTTGATAGGACTATACATGGAGATAAAAGACAATATAATTGAGAGCACATCAGCCTGTTCGCAGACAGTGTAAGCATATATCTGTACCGGCACACCTTTTTGGGGGCATACCCTGCTTGTCAACTCCAGACTAAAAGGGAGCCCCACATGCCACAAGGTAGCGGGATAACCTATTTTCTCATCGTTAATAAAAAGGTTATAATTTGGCCTTGACTGGTCTACAACATCAATAGCCGCGACAAGTGGAAGGGGACAGTTTAGACTCAATAAACATTGAATATAAAATACTGTCAAATTTGACAGTACTTCTATTCTGGCCTAAAGTAAAAAACGGTGCAGCGACAAAAGGAAAAGGACGGGTCAGAAAAGTTTTTCTCCCACTGCCGTCTTCCTACCTTCACTCGAAAGTCCATCCAAAGGTTGCCTGGAAGAGACCGCTTAGAGCGATAAGGCCGCCCTTTGTAGCACTAAGACTTAAGCTTTGTTTTTATTTAATGTTATTTGAAAATACTGTTTAAAGTAAAGAATTTATCTATCTATCTATCACTCGCGTCCCTCAAAGGCCCCGCTTATTTGTAAGTCTTTAAGTCACGAGTGTATAGGTATCTTCTAGGTAAGCGTGTTACATTTTAAATCCTATAACCACTTACCATCAGGTGAGATAGTGGTCTAACACTGATCTATTTATTATTTAAGAAAAATCTGAGGATAATACCCCAATGTACTCTCTATTTTATCTCCATGTATGACAAGCAAACTTCATACTTTATTGTATACTCTGATCAAGTTATCTTTTTGGGCCACGGAATAATATGGAACAAAAATGACAACAAAGTAAAATAGTAGACAGTTGTGACGTTTAGTTAGAGTAAAAAATATTTACTGCAATCATCAAACGGAGTAAAATGACATTTCGATTGTATGGAAAAGGATATGTAAAATTCTGACATAGTAAACCGTCAAATAGTAAAACGTCATTTTTATTTAGTTGCGCGCCCTTCTTTCGAACCTAATTCACTTTTTTAAAATTTAGGACTTACTCATTAATTCAAAATTTAGGACTTTTTTATTTGCCACATTTCAGGAAAACGTGACTTTTTACGAGATTTTGTTTCATATAATTTAATTTTGTTATTTGTATCAATGTTTTCTCTCTTTCGAGATTGCATTCAATGTTACAACAGTTTTTATTTGCCACATTTCAGGAAAATCTGACTCTTTACGAGATTTTGTTTCATAACATTTGTTGTTTGTATTAATGTTCTCTATACATTGTCTTTAATGGTACAACAAATATTTAAGAAGATTTTTTATTTGCCACATTTCAAGAAGACACTACGAGATTTTGTTACGTAACATTTGTATTATGTACTTTGTATATTGCCATAGGTTTGAAAGGAACCGATTTCTAAAATAAAACAACAAAAGATTGGGGCGACTAGGATAGGTAGTTTAAGTTACTGAAAATTTACTGATTTACCCCTTTAAAATATTGTGAAAAGGCAGTTACTGTCACCTTTTTCCGTTTGATTAATATTAAAATTATATTCTAAATGCATTTGATAAAATCGTAAGATTATGATTAAAAACGACGCAATTTCATAAAAATAGTAATCTCGTTATCTATATCTGTGTTTGTCTGTTTATAAACTATGAGTAAATGTATAAGTAATTATGAACAATAACTTACCCCAATAATGGCATTAAGTTCGGACATAGTGACTTGTTTGGCTCGATCTACGGCAGTTGCCACTTGTTGCTGATGTTCTTGTGCGAGATATGGCAATACTTGTCCGATTATTGCACTTAATCTTTTAGCTATTTCTGTCTGTGAACATAGGATAAGATTTAACACATTATAACATGGCTCTTAGGGATGATTTATATTAGACCGGGCCGTGTACATGGCCCAGATGGGGTACGGATCCGCCCCGTCCCCTCGGCGGCTGATAACCCGGTATAATATAAACGTACGGATGGGCTCCGCCCCGGACTCTTCCCGGCCCGGTCTAATGTAAATCATATCTTATGGTGAAGGAAACTATTGTGATGAAACCCATGGCTTAGTTAGGCCACGGTCGACTAGACCGTGTCCAGAGGTCCTCTATAGCTGAGAGTATGTAGGTAGGGTGATATAGGTACAAGGGAGGTTCGACGAAAGTGTAGTGTCATGGAAGTGCCACTAACATAGTTCTTAGCTATCTCTTTAACACATTCAATTATTCTTATAAAACATGTATGTTAGTCTATAAGGTATGTATCTGTGGGCCTTTGTAGTCTGAAATAAATGATTTATTATTATATTGCATGTAGGTCAGCACCTATACAAATACTTCTTCGACGGCAGGAATCGAACCCACAACCTTTGGCATAGTAAGCGTGTTGTCTCCCAATGCGCCGTCGTCGACCGTAAATTATCTATATTTACTAAGTAATATTATAAAAAGAAAATATTAATTTTGTTTTGAATCAATAGTATGAAATTACTAGACTGAATTCGATAAAAAAACTCTCGAGAATACATTAGATCCTCAAGAGTAATAAAGGGGATTTTCTGATGGAATCAGAACTTACATGGGTAAAACCAAAGAGTGCTGCTATTTAAAAAAAATTGATAACAGTCTTACCTGTTTATGCATTTCTACGTTAAGGCCATACGACATTTCATAATACTGGAAAAAAAAAAGGAAATAGATTGTAATATTTTGTTATTAGTCGCATTTTCATTGAAATGCTACAATTTACTTCTTAAACTTATTTTTTATATATGAACATGAGCCACGATTGTGTAACCACAGGTTATTTTAATAATTTTGTAAAGTTATGATCAATATCTCAATAACAGACAAATTTTTGGGTGGTAAGTATGTAGATTAGTAGTTTTAGCTAGATCTGGAGACAAAAGTGGAAGAGCAGGGCTGGTTCACCCAAAAGCAAATAGAACCTCATGCAAAAAGGACCCAACTAAAGAGGTTTAGATGCGGATAATACATGGATAATAGCCGATTATTGTGGCCATACAGCTAAAATACAACTTTAAAACGTTAACAGTGCAGCTAACTAAATGTGAGGAAAACTCTCCTCACATTTGACGTGTATGGACATTTACAATTTTTTGTTTTAACTTCAATGTTGCCAGGTTTTTGGGTAAACTTTTTTAAATTGTTTACACGCGCTTGCAAAAAAAATTGATCACACATGTAAAATATGAAAAGGCCGCAAATTTGTATTGAGTTGTTGTGGCCAACATGTAGTGCATGCACGTGTCAGTGTGACTTCAAAATGACCCACATGTGGTGCATCTACAGGGAACGTGTCAATATGACAAAAAGTGTATGAAATGGTATAGAGAAAACACTATGAAGAAACCAACATGCCCCAGAAATCATAATGGATTTACTTGAAATAAAAAAAATTGAAAAAAATTCCCCAGATTTGCGGTTGACAATCATCTAAACATACAATACTTGCTTTATCTTGAGTACACATCAAATATTTGCTCAGTTCTAATCACATTTTTACACATTTAGTATCATTGTTTACTCACACAACAGTCACAGTTAATATTTGCATGCAAATCAAGTTTACGAGGCCAAATAATCTTTTTATTTATTTTTGTAGTCATAAAATTTAATTACCATAACATAATGCCTCTGCATTTCTGTTTTCTCACTGGCCAGTTTCTCACATTCCAATTTCAAACTGAAAACAATAAAGTTAATTAGGTTGTTTTGTTAGAACTTGAAAAGTAACGGGTTAATTTACTTTGTTTATGATAAACTTACGAATGATACTGTGCTTGTAGGAAATTGAATTCTTCTTTTATCCTTTCTAGGGTGTCAGCTATGGTGAATTTTATTGGTCCAGAAGGGGGTTGGGGTCCCTGAAATGTTATTATAAGGGTAACAAGGTCACATTCTTGAGGAAGCAATTATGAAAGATTTACGTGTTGTAGAAACACGCAAGATTCTAGTAATGAATAATACAGACCCTGACCGCCGCAGCCGGATGCCGCGTCGCAGTGGGATACATTTTCACTAACAACTACTTTCAATAACTTATTATAAAATCATATAACGTTCTCTTTCGATCCGTTAACCAGCACAATCAGCACCATTTCATTTATTTCCGTCCACCGCTGCTATAATGCACAATACACCGGGGAGCCCGACTTACGCGCTAACGACAATGATATGCACAAACTTTGCCTCGAAACTTTTGAATTTACGCTCATTATACCAACGTAAACAACTTTCAAATATTAGCTTGGATATCTATCTACCGATTTTGGTTGATAAAATGAACAATTTCTTGAAAAAACTGTAGCCATAAATCCACGCCGTAATTTTTGTTCGACTGTCGAGTGAGCCGTCGATCTGTCATGCTGTCAAAAGGCATGTCATCCATCACCAATCACCATTCGTCATTTTGCCGTCAAACTGGCATTCTCGTCAAGCTCATATTTTTCTACCGGAAACAAATCATGTTTTGTTGGTAGAAATTGACTTCTTAATGTTGGCCAAAATGATAAATGTTCCAGTGTTTGATCATTTCGGTGGATCTTCAGCATAGCAGAATATTTTTTATGGCAACACTTTTTAAATGTCACTGGCAGGTTGATGACGTTTTCCGCTTTTTCTGTATTTTTTCTCAAAGTTGGTAGCAATTGGCAGCCAGCAGAAGTGGCAGATCGTTGTTGCGGTGCAGCTGTTTTGCGAAGATTTTTCTAGCAAGCAGTGCCGAAGTGTTTTGAAATAAATTGACTGGTTGCTTTGTTATTAGGTGTTACAGTGATTTATCTTTTCGATGGTTATTCTTAGAAGAAAGTGCTGTTCATGAAGTGATATTTTTTTGTGATTTTACGATAGCAAAGAGAACCATCATGGATTTCAAAACAGTCGTTTTCAATGCTGCACGGGACGGAAATCTTTCGCGACTAAAAGTAAGTAGAAACTAGAAATAAACAAGAAAGTTCAACGTCTTCTGAATCATTACATGATTTAGAATTAAACTGCTGTATCATTTAATAGCTACAGTTTTTTGTGCCGCTGTTGCTAACTGTAGAAATTACAGTTACTTATTTCCACGTTTTTATCTGACGCGAATCAGTTCGATAACTGCGTGATAGGGGTTGGGTGTTTGAAATTAACGAAATACGATTTATTTATTGCGAAACAAACCCATACCTAGAACCTCTAAGTGACTCGAGAAATACCATTGGAATTCGTTTTGTATCCTACAGGTTACTTCTGTTTGTCCAAGACATCTGAGAGTAGACTAGTTGTATGTTAACCCGCTGCTAAACTCACGTAGATTTTGATTCTGTAGGTAAAAAACCTTTCTTAATCCTTGTCCATGCTATGTAAGTGGAACACCTTTAAAAAATGTCATAATTCCATTAGGAGTTTAGGCACGTTCTTATTTACCTACTTAGATTTTCTAATGCTAATCTTCCTCTTATTGGCGATAGAAGGTTCAAACCTTCTGCCTACACTACATGAGCCTTAGCCTAAATGAGCCTGAGGCTACATTAACCGGAGCCTTGTGTAATCTCATGCCAGTTCATGTTGGAACTGTTCATTTCCTTCTGCTGTTGCCGCATTAACTTCTATTAGGATCTCTAATGTTCACTTGGCATGGTAGAATGTGTTTCGGAACAATTTCGACTTAGTGGTTGATATGTCGACTTTCATTAACCATCTATTGACTTTGCTCTTGCAGTAAAGAAGTGTTGAAACCCACATATTAGTCGGATCCAGACATATTGATAAGTTCTTTACTATGGACAGGTTCGACGATAGGTGCTTAGCAATCGTCACATAAAAAAAGCTTATTAAAGTCTTATTGAGGAAAACAGTATCAAATTAGGTATATAGGTATTAGAGCATATGCTTATTGGATTTCCAATAGGGCTCCACTATCTCATATTCCATCGGTACAATTTATACTTATATGCTCTTGTTTTGTCTTCAACCTTATTTGAATCCCGAGCCTGTTGAGTGTAGACTAGTGTTCCTAAAGTATGTTTTAATAGATAACATATTACATAAGAACAACATAACATTGCTTTCTGTAAAACGTGATTATAAAGAAGTTAATCTGTACATCATTAAATAAATTACTTTTCTAGATATTTCCACTTAAAGAGATAAAGTTATTAAATGATTATTGGCGTAAATTGTTGATAATTATTACCTTATTCATAAGGAATAAGTAGTTAAGTTTTCTAATTTAGGTATATATAATATATATATGTATATATATGTACGGTCGGCTGCATATTTGCAGACCTACCGTGGAGCTCCAAAACGGCTAATAAGAATGTTTTCAACAAATGCAAGATTCTAGGCACCTGCTTTAGTTGAAGTTTAAGTCTTTTCACTTATGAATTTATCAAAAAAATAATATTAGAATGAAAACATTCAAATAATGGTAATTTTAGAACTCTACGGTGGGTCTGCAATTAGTAACTTATAAAAGTAGTTGCAGACCACATAGGTACAGATCCTGTGGAAATATCAGTATGAAAAGTAGCCTCTGTGCTGAGCCAGGTCTCCACCTATCTATGTACCTAGTTTCATTGCAATTGGTTGCGTAATTTTTGTGTTTTGACTGTCATATTTATTTATTACCAGTAGTTTGACCATAAAGAGGAAAACCAAACACATAAATAAACTTTCGGATTTATTAAATTAGTTAGGATAAAGTACCTATTTATTGGCATTGAATTCTTTTTGTGAAGGAGGAATAAACATACATACTAAGACACAAACTTTCGCATTTATAATTTAGTGTGACTCCTAAAATGATATCCCCTAATGTTTGAAAGCCTTAGTTTCCATTTATATTGAAAGTTGATCCACTTACCACTTTCATTTCAATCCCAAACAAATGATACTTCCTTGTCTTGTCAAGGAAGTCATTTCACTTCCTTTTCCCTTACATAATGACTTTCCACACCAGTAACTATTATTTTATGTAAATTGATTGCAATACATATTGAAATTATTATTAATAATCTGTCATTTTTGTCTCACTGCTGGGCAAAAGGCCTCCCTTCCGTCCCCACACACCCAGGTTTTAATGCGATAATTATCTGGCCAGTTTTATGAATAGGCGTCAAATTTGTTTTTCATAATGAAATAAGATTTGTTATTCTTTCATTGCTGGTCTATTTTCACATAGTCTAGCTAGAGCTAACCTCTAGTTTAGTAAGTATACCCGTTGAAAAAATTGCGTAAGTAGTTTTAACTACACGCAAATTACTTACATATTTTAGGCGAATACAGATGTAAGTACATTTAGAAATGAAATCAATAGAAACGCCAATCATGAATGAAATCTATGTTTTACTCTACTCACGCGAATCATGAATTACAATGCAATATTTCCATGCAACTTGTCCGGATATGACGTAGTGTCTAGCTAGCTTATTTTATCGCGGTCTTCAACTATTAGTTTTGTTATTTAAATTTTGAATAAAGGTCAAGATATGTCACAGTCTACTAGGTGCCTCTATTTGCCGTTTTCTTTAAAATCATTTGCCTTCGGGAGCTTCAATTCATCGTAGAGTTTCATTATAAACAGAATTTGATTGATTGATAACTTTATTTGTACAAAACAGGAAGAAACCTAGAACACGATATACACAAAGTAACGTAATTGCTAGATAGTATAAGTTGCACAAAAGGCTTTATTGTTGAAAGCGATTTCTTCCAGGCAACCTCTGATTGGATAAGAACTAATTGAACTTTTACGGAAGGTTGTGTATTGGGACGAGACTTGGGACTCAGCTATAATAATTGATTCAACTGCATATAACCTACTGTAGTTTATTTATACCCGATAAAGGCTATGAAACATTGACCGGACTGAAATCAGCAGACTATGTCTGCAACAGATAAACCACAATGCCGGTATCAATGGCGGTCTTTATTCCGAAGGCTGTCGACCTCATTCTGTTCTCATCCATACGTCATGCATTTTAATAATTGCGAAAGTATCTCAACATCGTTTCCAATTTCAAACTCTTTTCCATACTGTTTTTCAATCGAATTCCGTTCAATAAACAAGTGTGTTTTGATATGCGTCATCGCCGAATCATGTTGACCCATAAAGTCATTGCTGAATATTTCTACGTTAGAAACAAACTAGAAACACAAGTTTTGCTGTTATTCGAGTCGTGAATCTATTCCAAATGGTAACCAGTTTGTTAGAGTCGTATTCGAATGACTTTATATTAGCACAAGTGCATGATAAAATACGAGAGAGCTTTGATGCTGTATCTACATACTCTTATATCCGTGTTGCAATCGCAAATCACGAATTTCTAGCCGATGCAGACGCAGATAAATGTCGCAATAAGCATAAACGGCACGATGCCCTCTTTAAAGATTAAAATAAGCAACGCAAAGCGTTCGCTTCTGCTGCTTGGCTTGGTTACTCACACGAATGTATTATTTAGATACAAAATGAGGCGTTAAAATTACACCCATGTTTCGGTTCGCTGGTCGAAAGCCAAGACTATTGCAACAACTATCAAATATCCATAAAATTTACCGGATATTTTAACTTTACAGTTTGGGAAGATCGACTATGATTCAATTAGTTTTTGAGAAATGCTAAGAAAATTCGCTATTTGAAAGTGTTTTTTGCCTTGATCTCGAATAAAGACCTTTGTTGAACTTCGTAACTGAAAATATTGACAAAGCATGGTGGAGATTAATGTAACCAAAGTAATTAATGACATTTAAAGAAATTCCGGGAACAAACGCGTAATAATGAAAATGGGTCGCTATCCTTTGTGAAGATTTTGTCTTCCGCGAAATCCCGTTCGCTTAAACAGGGTATAAGTTAAATATAGAGGGCTGCTTTTCGTTTTGTCATGCGTCCCTTAGGATCTTTGTCTGCAGATGAGTCAGTTTGCGATTGCTATTAACAGGCCTACGGAAGATGTATTCGTAACAAGGATACTTTTCTTTGTGCCTCAATGTTTTCCTACTATTGGCCTTTGTTAGAACATAAACGGAGTTTTTGTCAGTTCACACTTGGAGTAAAGCCAAATTACGAGACGAAATGACGGTCACCGAGTGAATACCGTTTGTTTAGATTTTAGATATTCACATTTTCACGTGTTTGTTAGTTATTATTGTATCAAATGTAGGTCTTCTGGTTAAGCACCTGCGTGAACTATGTTCAAATCGATGTATGTTCTGATTTCATCAAATGCGTATTTAATGAGATTTTTCAAGTACGTTGACCCTTTCTGCGGAACAATAAACTCTATAGGTGCTGTGTTTATGATTTTCCTTACCGGTGATGCATTGATCGATCACTGGCGTAGTTCTAGGCGCTTCCTAGTCGCAAAAACCTTGACGTTTTCGTCATTTCAATGTGAAAGAATACATTATTGTTCTTTGTAAAGAGCCGCTTCCTGTTGCATCTATTTAGGAAAGTAGTATTAAATTGATGAAACTTTTTAGATCTTTTCTTTTTCACCAATGCGTGAATCAAGGGTCTGATATGTAAGTAACAAGTACATTGATTCACGATTCTTTGTCAGCCAAGCGGACTCTCTGTAGTCAGCTTCTCATGACTGACGATCGCTGTCATCATAACGTGCATTTAGATCGGAGGATCTGTCTCTAACGGTTCTTCGAATTCTATTCTTAGCCAGACGGTGGATAAGGGTACTTTTTTCTCTTTGCTTGAGCCTATATTAGTTCCACGACTCCTATTGAAGCCTCTAGGTACTGACACCAAAGCGGTTTTCGATTGCTGCCACAAGATATCGTTAAGGACTTTATTATCTACTTACATTCTTTCAATAGTAATAAAATGTCTACACAACAAACAAACAAGTTACCAAAAAAGGTATAATTTACAAACAAGCGTTGCGTCTATAACAAATTGATTAAAGAACGATAATACAATAGAGGAAACATCTTATCGTTTCATTTATCAAAATTTTTGTCCCATATCTGATAATTTAAGCTAAATATGTACCTATTTGGTATATTTCACGTGTGCTGTCCAATGTTCATATAAAACAAGCGCCTGATCGTAACAGGAAAGGTTACAAGTAAAATTCTACAAGACCTAGGCCCAGAATCTGAACAACTGAATATTACCCCACAGCATGACTCTTCAGCATGCAAATAATGGAGAAATATGATTAATAGACTACACCAGAGGAATCACCATCCTCAGCAAGAATGACAGATGACGTAATTCAGTGTTATTGATTACTAAGTCGTCCCATTTAGGCCCTAGATATAAAAGGTAGAGTCCAAATGTCACTCGTTATTACCAGAGGTGATTGTTTGAAAATTTTCTGTGGTTAGTTTATGTTTAGGTCAAGTTTCAATTTAGTTAATATCAGTCGCAAATCATCACGCTCAGTGATCTGCAGTCTATTACTTTTCTTAGACAGTAAATGAGTTATGCACTAAACTCAAGCCAAATATGATGAAGGAAATGAAAAGCTCCAGGAACCTATGCTCTAGCCTATAAACTCTATTCATTAATTTGATGTTCTCTCTATATTGTTATTTAAAATTCTCTATCGTATACCAACTACGTTACAACATGATCAATGATAGCGAGCTATAAGTTAGTGAACGCAACAACTTAGGCAATGTTTAGTTTAATGTTACGGAATTTTCGTGTCGGAGACGTAACAAGTTAATAGTGTTTTGTATGGATTCAATCGATTTGATACTTTGTTCTACAATTCAAACCGGAACATTCAATAAATCCTATAGGAATAGTTTCTTGTCTTGAATCACTGAGGACTGTATATAAAATACTAAAAGATGTCCAATGTCCATGACCAGTATTCATCACTTTTGTAATAGGTACCCAATAAATAACACTAGCCGCGCTCCGCAGTTTCACCCGCGTAACTCCCGATCCCGTGGGAATATCAGGATAAAAAGTAGCCTATAGCCTTCCTCGATAAATGGGCTATCCAACACAAAAATAATTTTTCAATTCGAACCAGTAGTTCCTGAGATTAGCGCGTTCAAACAAACAAACTCTTCAGCTTTATAATATAAGTATAGATTTTTAAAGTAAGCAATGTTCTAATTATTTAATTTATTTGGACTGCTTATAATTTTTATAGATATCGCCATCTATCGAACGATTAAACAAAAAAAATGTGTGTTGTGTTTAGAAAAAAGCGAATCTAGCATTTCTCATTAGAATTTATCTAGGTATATTCTATATGAAATGTTTTTCTAGGCCACCGTAAAGTAAATGTTTTTTTTTTAAACTAGTTCCTTATCTATATGCAGAATTGCTTCTGTCTAGGGGTCAGGCAAAGTTTCTTACGACTTGTGGCCTGGAGATGTCAACTTTAAATTTTAAAAAACTTTTAGGTCTTAAAAACAATTCACATCATTCTCTAAATAAGAAACTAGGTATTATAAATAGAACTATACTAAAACACCTTGCTTTTTTAAATTTTGTTATTTTTTTTATGAAATCTGGTAGTCTAGTAAGTCTTCCTGAAGATTTTGCTTCAAAATTTTCATAGGATAATAGGTGCAACAGTAACTTACTGTATTCGCAATCAGGGCAAATACTTTCCACCCGTATAATTTATCGCACGAATACTTTGATAAGCGAAATAAACACAGATAACCCGGCTCGGTATCAATATTGCCACTTCCAGCTGGTTTTTGATAAAGTTACAATTCTGTTATTTATAAATATTCTTTGAACTTACTAAAGTTATTATTTATTTTGACGACCCAGTTGGCACAATGGTCACCATGCCGGACTGCCAAACACAGGGTTGCGGGTTCGATTCCCGCCTCTCACAAGTATTTATGCTTAGATATTTGTCTCTGGTCTGGTTGTTTCTATGTATCATAAGTATATATTTAAAAAATAAAAGTATATAAGTAGTATATCCGTTGTGGGTGCTACCCATAACACAAGTCTAGTTTGGGATCGCAGTTCCGATGTAAACTAGCGTTATGTTAAAAAATATTGACCATCTTTTTGTTTTTATTTTGTAAAGCTCGATATTTCGATGTTGATAAAAGCACTAATTTTACGAGATTGCTCGCGAAAATGTTGCTTGTTTTCTACAACCTTTTTAAATGCCTTTTTTTTATAAAAGGAGCTTAAAGTTTATTTTTAAATTTTTGTCGTTAATTCACAGCATAAGTAAATTATATCGACTTTTAACCTTTTTGAAGTAAGTACATACTTAATTATTTTAGTTTCGTTATTAAATAGTTATTATCTGTTGACATTTTCGATAGCAATAAATGTGTACGATTAGTGTTAACTGCTAATACATATTTATGTAAAACATTTTAATTTTAATCGAATTTGAGCTCGTAATATCTAAGTCACGTATTTATGACTTAGGTGTTACCATGTTAACCTACTCTTTGGGAACCGAACAGCAATGGGGAGAAAGTATCTAGGTAATATAATCTTTTATTTTCTAAACTACCTAGTTCCGAATCGGCTAGGACGAGCCAAGCAAAGCGCAAGGGACTGCACTTCCGTTTTCTCGAAGCGCTTCGTCGTTTTTTAGGGTTTCATACCCAGAGTGTAAAAACAGGGCTCTATTACAACGACTCTACTGTCCATAAATCTGTCTGTCTGCCACCAGGCTGTATCTCAGAAACCGTGATAGCTAGACAATTGAAATTTTCACAGGTGTTTATTAGGGTGTCCCTTATATGGGGAAAAAAATTTTTTTTTAGATATCGAAATGCATACCCCTTATTTCTTTTTAAACTACCCAGACTTACATAAATACAAAATTTTATCTTCCTACGTCAACGTTAACCCGTGCCAACAGAGCTCTGAAGATTTTGAAAATTGCTGTTTTTAACCCTTTCCGTAATGTAGCTAAATCAATAGAAATATTATTTTTTCATGAAATATTTATTAAGAGAAGATAAAATTACAGATCAGGCAGGATACTTCCTTTTGGGGGTCTCTTTTTTACAGTCTGGATACAGATTTCTATGCTTCTCAACACAGCGTAGCAAAAATTGCTTTTGCTCTTCCTTTGCAGTGATCAAATCATAAAAAAACTTGCATTACTTTTACAGCTCGTTCAGTCGTATCATTAACTAAATAAATAAATATTGCAGAACATTCCACACATCGTCATCTAGCCCCAAGCTAAGTAACTAGACTTGTGTTATGGGTGCTAGACAACGCATATATTACTTACATACTTTTCTTTTGTAAATATATACTTAAAATACATAGAAACAACTAGACCACAGACAAATATCCAAGCATAAATACTTGTCTGATAACAAATATCCAAACATAAATACTTTGTCATCGAGGTTCCAGTCATACAGTGCGTTCAACACATCTTTAGCTAGATCCTGGCCGGAAGAGCTCTCCAGTTTGGGTACAGCCAGAAGTTGTTCCTTTTCTCCTAATGAAATTAGAATTGGAAGACGTTTTTCTTTAGAACTTCTCAGGTCAAGGCCAGGTAATAATTTCCCATCCCAGTGAACGGTCAGGCATTCATTTCAGGCACACATTTCAGGCAAATGATTCTGAAAATAGAGTTCGCTCTACCTTTTCGACTCTGTGTGAAAATACGCTTATCGGAAAATCATCACAGCTAAGATCTAGTGCTTCTACTACAACCTGAAGTATATAGACAGAATCCCTTATGCTTAATTCACATCTATCTAAAGCTGTAACTACCTTAAGCGTGATAAAGTCTTTCCTTAATTTTTTTTAGTAGTTTTAGAACTTAAGGGTACCTCCAGGCTTTCATCAGAATATAATCTTGCGTAGTAACAGATGACGATAAACCTCCGAAACCCATTTGCTCACATCTTTTTTTCTCTTCATTTAGTTTTTGTCTTACCTTTCTTCTTTTTCGGCTAACTTCTCTCTACACCCGCTAAACACCCAGGACGCCCTGGTTCTCTTTGTTTTTGTAAAAATATTTTATCTATAAATTTTTATCCGTTCCAAAGCATCAGCGTGTTCTATAAATAAATTAACTAAATGGTTCTTAAAGCCCTTCGCACTGGGCTTGTAAATATCTTGTATTTTTTTTGCAATATCCTCTAAGCATGGTTAAGATCCACTAGCTTTTTTACATAGTTAGTAAGAAAATACATTTTTTATTGCTTCTTAATTTCCACTGCCATCTTTTAAATGTAAAACAATACGTGTTAATCACGAGAATAATTGAAAACAAATGACAAATGCCGTGAATACGCACCGCTACTGCCGCGCAACATGTATGAAAATGATTCGATGCAAGTCGGCACGGGTTATCGTACTCCAAATAAGGTAAAAATTTATTTCTGAGTGTTTTATAGGCAAATGAACAAAACTAAAACCTATGCGTTAAAATTTTAAAACTTTGAAAAATAAGGGACACCCTAATGTTTATGTTGCCGCTTTAACAATAAAGTACTAAAAACAGAATATAATGGTACGGAACCAATCGTGCGCGATTCTGACTCGCACTTGGCTGGTTTTTTTTAAAATTAAATAAAGAAATATTGCAGGACATTCCACACATCGCCATCTAGCTCCAAGCTAAGTAACTAGACTTGTGTTATAGGTCCTAGACAATGGATATACTACTTATATACTTTTTTTTTGTAAAATATACTTATAATACGTAGCAACAACCAGACCACAGATAAATATCCAAGCATAAATACTTGTCTGAGGTGGGAATCGAACCCGTAACCCTGTGTTTGACAGTCCGGCATGGTGACCATTGTGCCAACTGGGTCGCCAAAGTAAGCCCTATTAGAAAAAAAATAATAGCCTAATACAAACATCTTAAATTACTATTAGTCCGGTCATTTTAGACAATTGAAATAAAGAAAATTCCGACAGAGCCAAATCTTCGTAGAGACCTTAGGTTTACCACAAGGAATAAAGTGTCAAAAGTCCCCATCAGTCCCATGTGAGCTTAGGGACTTATTCGGGGCCCAAGGTCAAAATTTTAGGTTTTTTGGATTTTTCTCGAAAACGGTAAGTTTTATCGAAAAAGTACCTCGGAGCAAAGTTGTAGATCTTAAAATTCTCTATAAAAATGGTACCCATGTTTTTTTTTCTAAGACCCACTATTTCCCAGATATTGCGCTTGTAAGAATCATGTTCTACATAGTATGCACACATATGCCACGTATACATATTTAGGTACTCAAGCAAGCAAAAATGCCTACTCGTGTCTCTTTTATGTATACATTATACTATTCTAAGAAAATTTACTCTACAATGACCAGAGGCGGCTCGTGATATTTTTTTATGGGTGTTCACTAAGAAAAAAAAACAGTCATGCTTACTTATATTTATTTGTAAATAAAATCCATTCGCCGGTCTTTGTGGCGAGCGAAAACATCTATTACTTTCTTGTGAAAATCAGAAATTGAGTTAATTAACCGTTTTTCTATGCTTATCATACACAAATCAATCTCTGAAACAAAATCAACCAAACCTCTATAGATTCCAGGATTCAAGGATTCGGTAGATTCATCATGCCCCCGCAATGCAACTTGAAATGCACCACAAAATACCACACAATCTATTAAACTCCGTAAAATGTATCGATTTTAGTCAACGCGTTCATTGAACTCTCCAATAGATTTTCGATAGGCAGAATCGAGCGCCTTACGAATATCTTGTCGCCTGATAGAGGCCAATTGCACTTCACATAACATATGAAATCGAGACTGCGAGTGTTTTTTCACTTTTATTGATAGATGCGCTAAATCATCAACTCCTGATTCCGTCCATGCCGAGTCACCACCACCACCGGTGCCAGCTCCGAACACCAGACACGGGAAGCAAAATAACTTATTGCTTTCTTCACATCCACACAACCAAGGTGTTTTAAAATATTGTTCAGATTTAAAAACACGCGTAAAACTCTTAATTTTCGAAGTACTTTTTTGAATTAGTGCTATTTCAGGCCGAGGTGGTCCCTTCGCTTTCAACTCGAGACGCATTTCGAGATTTTTTTCACAGTTTTTAATAAAAGATGTGTTGTGTGCATATTATGTAGAACGTGATTCTTACAAGCGCAATATCTGGGAAATAGTGGGTCTTAGAGAAAAAATCATAGGTACCATTTTTATAGAGAATTTTAAGATCTACAACTTTGCTCCGAGGTACTTTTTCGATAAAACTTACCGTTTTCGAGAAAAATCCAAAAAACCTAAAATTTTGACCTTGGGCCCCGAATAAGTCCCTAAGCTCACATGGGACTGATGGGGACTTTTGACACTTTATTCCTTGTGGTAAACCTAAGGTCTCTACGAAGATTTGGCTCTGTCGGAATTTTCTTTATTTCAATTGTCTAAAATGACCGGACTATATTATATGTCTGATGGATCATGTCTTCCTTATTGCAGCAAAAAATACTATTCAAACATTTATCGGTTTCGCATAGATACAGTATTATCATTTGTCAGACGAATAACTGCTTTATGTTCCTGTCTTTAAATATCATAATGTTGAAATGATGATAAGGATTTCATTTCAAGATGTACAGTCGGTTGCATAATTGCAGCCCCCGGTAGAGTTCTAAAATTACTATTTTGGAATGTTTTAATTCTAATAATTTTTGTTTCATAAATTGATGAGTAAGAAGACTTTAAACTCCAACTAAAGCACCTGCTTTAGTTGAAGTTTAAAGCACCTGCCTAGAAGTTTTAGGCACCTGCCTAGAAGTTTGCTTGTGTTGAAAACATTCTTATAACTGCTGTTATGGAGCTCTACGGTGGGTCTGCAATTATGCAGCAGACTGTACCTACATTATCGACCTTTAAATGCTACTTGTCCAGGAATATCTCCAATGTCCAGGAGCTAAACTCCGAACGCCTACATTTTTAACGGACATAAGATTTTTTATAGCAAGTTGTAGATATTTCATAATTAAAGTAATTTTGTAACTAAGACGTTTTGCAAACATGTTCTGCAATGAAGACATTTTGTTTATTCAGATTTTAACAATCCAGGCGTTATGAGCATGGCTCTAACGTAACACCTATATTATGGACTAGCTTTTTGCCAGCGTCTTTGTCCGCGAAGAAGTCGAAAATGGACCAAGGAATCGCGTTGTCCCATATAAACTTTGCCCCCCTTTTTTACCCCCTTAGGGGTAGAATTTCGGAAAATCCTTTCGCATCGGATGCCTACGTCATACAAAGAACACACCCTCCAAGTTTCAGGTCTCTACGATCAGCGGTTTAGTTTGTGCGTTGATCCGTCAGCCAGTCAGTCAGTCATTCAGGACAAAGCATTTTATATGTATAGGAAGAAATCAACTAAGAAAGAAAAATCTCAGTAGATCCACAATTTGGAATTTGGATCCAATGAGACAAAAATATCTAAGAAATCCTGGATCTGGCCAATGGATCTTCTGAGAATGTTTGAGAACGCAATATTCTATGACATTAAATTGAAAGCTCTCTACTACATGTGGAAAGTAATCGTAATTCAACTCATCTTGCGATTGATGTAAGACGTGGCATGATTGCTCTGTGTAACTTTGCAAAGAATAAAAAAATATCGTTCAATTTCATCACACTAACATTCGAATTTACTTTTCAGAGGATAGGGTACCGGCTCTCTCTCCATTCAAACGTAGTCGACTGTTTCCACACTAGAGCAAATATTTTTATAGCATAATACTTATAATTGCCATGACCATGCCCCTATGTCTTATTTTTTATATATATTTTGTGTTTTTACTCTTACTTTCCATGATAATAAGAATATGAAAAAAAAACAAGACATAGGTAGTCATGGCAGTTATAGGTTTTATGCAACAAAAATGTTTGTGTTATTTTCCAGGGAGGAAACAGTCGACTACGTTTGTATGTAGAGAGAACCGGGTACCTTTATTCTTAAGGCGCATATAGATAGGGGTCAATCGCCGATAACAACAATTGTTTATTATTGCATAGACAATTGTTATTTAGTGTGTTTTTCTTCTTAGGGGAGTTCTTTTCCTACATTTCGGTACAATTTAAAGTACAAAAATCCATGTGGCTTCTAATTTAAAACAGAAAACATCTATGGTTTCATTTATTCGACTTAAGTTTGGATATATTTAAAAACAAGACATTTTTATACCTGACAATATCACGTGAAAGTAAATAAACATACTAGATCTGAATTTAGAAAACGTCTGTGCAACTGCCAAGTAAAACAGCTCTAGAAAATATTCATTCTTAAAATATTTTTAGATATTTTGAGGAAAAGATGTCATGTTTTTTTTTCCTTTTATAGATAGATAGATAAACACTTTATTGCACCATTAAAACAAAAATTCAAAATGATAAGAATATAGCTTGATAGCTTTTATTAACATTTTAAAAGGAAAAATAGCTTACCTAGTATCTCACGTTTTATTAATACAATTTTGAACTCGAGCAATAATGTAGGTATTTGTATTGACCGATCCTAAAACAATTTTGTTTTAATTCTTTGTCTCATCTTCAGCCAGTGAGACCAAAAATAGAACTTAATCACATTTTTTTCTCATATTCTGTAGGGTCTTTGCTATGTTCTTTTCATCTACGGTCGTTCAAAAGTTCTTGATGGGCTATGCTTTGTGTTATCTCCAGCCATTTAGTGGGACCAAAAGTAGTTTTCCACATTTTTGTTTTTAAATTTCATTTGGTCTATTCTATGTTCTTCTGATCTATGGTCGTGCAAAAGTTCATATTTACTTTATCTCTTCTCCGGCCATTTAGTGAGAGCAAAAGTAAAAAAAATCACATTGTTTTTCCATACTGAATGTAATCTTTGTTGGTTCTATACTGTCTTCTCAACTAAGGTCGTACAAAATTCAACGAAAAGAAAATATCCAAATTTTAGTTTCATATTTCGTATTTCCTTGCTTAAAATTAAGTATATTTTCCTAATAAATTATTCGTCTCCACAGCTGGTACCAGGAAACCACGCAAATAACGTACAAAATTACCTATTTACGTCTTTGATAGAGCTTCTTGGTGACCTTGTTAAAGTTCATCATGCTATTGCCTTTTACTTTATAACATCTTTAAGTAAATAAATATTATAATCAAGGGTTTATATGGTAGGTACAATCAACGTTCAAAAGTCCACGGGCACCGTAACGTTTACAACGTGTGTCGAACCTGTGGATCGAACCCACGTCGGTGTAGGGGGTGGCGGCTTAATAATAAAATAAAAATTTAAAAAAAAAATCGTTTATTGCCATAAAATTACAATTTTATACAGTAAATAAACTAATAAGTAGGTATGGCAAAAGAAGCAGGCTCAGCATATGCTGTGAGACGCAGCTGCACAGCGCTGGTTTTCAGCCTGACCCTTTCTCTCTGTTTCTTGTATTATTGGGACCACTCGCTTGTACCACTCGGCCAACTAAATACATGCTAACCATGTTGAAAATAATAATCACACTGAGTACTTTTAATTCAAGGATGTATGTATTTGTGTAACGTCTATTAGAGAAAGGTCCTACTTCTTTATAGTATTATCGTCACAAACTGATAGTGGACTTATGACGCATACTGTACCTACTTAAATTGTTTGTATAATAAAAAATATCCTCTAATAATACATAATTAAAAACAACGTTGCCAGTTTGACCGGATTTATTTTAAGTGCAGTGATGTTTTACTTCTATCTATTCTACAGGCATTTATTCTTTGAACCAAGATTGTTATGCATTCTAATCTTAAATTGGTGATAAGTGATATTGATTTGCTACAAACTTTATCAGCCCTTTTTGTCCTTTTGCGGGTCGAATTTTCAAAATATATTTTTTATTTCTTCCAAATTATTCAGACTCGTAGCCATTGTAGTTTCAAAAGATGAGTCTTTAAGAAGTTATCCACCTCCGTTTCTTCTAAGCTAAAATAATATTTAAAAATTTTGTTACGCCATCCCGTCATCATTACTCATTAGATGATGTTAAAGAATATCATAAATTCTTGAATTCCGCATTACTTTGCCATCATTATGTTATTAAAACATACTAATCATACCTACTACGTATGATCTTTGTTTTCATATCGATGTTTACGTTACCGTTAATAAATGATTGTTTCTAATCTGAACTACTTAATAATAACGGTGCAGTGCGCATTTCTTATTATGAAGATAATCTCCGTGATGAAACTGTTCGACATGCAGTGTAAAGGCATGGGAAAATCGGCAACCGGGAGAAAATTCAAGCTTCCATCTGTGTCTATCAAATCTCATCCATGGAAGTGGGCCTTCTTATCGTGCAATGGCCGTTTTTCTTTATATAAATTTTACCAGACCAAGAACTAGCCATATTTAAGATGGCGTCTGTGGCTCCCATCAGGTCTTCTCTTGTGCAGGAAGTAGGGCACGATGGGCAGGAAAGCAGATGTACCATGTCCTGCTTTGAAGCACCGCAGTTGCACTCGCGCTACCATATCAACAGACTAAGCTACGGTAATAATCAAGTTAGCTACGATCATCTCGAATATAAAGCTTACTTTCATATCACTAGTTGATATTTCTATCTTTAATGGCGCCCATATCCGCTTTTAGAACGTTTTCTCCATGTTGCAGTGCAAATCTTCACGTTTATTTATATCGTAAAACTGTGCCAAATTATTTGTTGATCTCGAGACAGCTGGTTTTACGTCAAGATTCAAGATAAACTTTATAGATGAGGTTAGTCTCGAATTGTTTTACCGCGTTCCAAAAGAACTTAGTAATAATTTGTTTCAGCCTACTCAATTGTAGTACTTATCTTTTTACCCAAATGCGCAACGCAAAGCAGTGGTAATGTGTTCGTCAGTCTATGTATGTATGTTTGAACCTATGTAGCTCTCTAGAGCCTTCTTCTTGATGATTCTTACGTTAATCGATTTGTCTCAACCTTGCGTCATATTTTAATAATAATAATAATGATCTTATTGTGGAACTAAAAGATTCTCGTAAGCTATAAAGTACTTCACTTATACCTATACCTATTGCTAACTTATTTAAATCTTTGCTGTACAATTCCTTCTTTATTATTGTTGATATAAACGTTATCTTAATTCGCGAAAATTTCCTATTCTACTACGTGTTTTATTGAAGTATACGAAATACCTAACTTTTAGTTTTACGAATTAGGGCATTGATAGCATTTCAAACCTTTTGCATTAGGCATTCAACGAGTCCTTTTGATAAGCGTTTTTAGGCGAGTAGGTTATTAAGTAATTTAGTCAAGTCGGCGAGTAGCACCCCCCCCCCCACGCTGGTTCATGCCGCCACATCGTTGCATTGTTTTGACTGTTCATCTTACTAAAAGTGCGACCGATTTTTGGTCAATGGCGAGTATTTTAAGTAGTTACTACATTACTCGCTACTTCTAGCTTAATGCGAACTAGGCTTTAGGTAAGAATTGTTAGTTCTCTGTAAGCAATTTGCAACTCAAGCATTTCGCGTCTAACAGTTAACCTTAGTCTAATCTTCAAAAGTGCTTAGTCGACCCACTTTGTGAGAGAGAAGGGCAAGGTCTTGGTGAGAAACTGAAGGCTTAACCCTCGAGCGAAAGTCTCAATAACTAGGTTACCCACAACCGGTTCTAGTGTTTAAATATACCTACTAGAAATTCTCGATTCCATTTACCTAATTATCTTGTTTTCAACTGAACAGGATTTGCTAGTTTTATTCGTACAAACACTAATTTATGCTTTAATTTTGTTATTTAAATTATAACTGCTGTATGATCTTTATCTTCTGATGATTCTCGTAAATATGTTTTAATTAATTGTTTATACTTAGAGTGCAATGATTTCAAAATTTTCAAATGTATACATTTTAATCATGTTATTTTATTTTGTTTCAGGTAAGTTTGCCGTTTGTCTTCATAATTAATTTATGAATTATATTCGTGTATTTAGGTATGAGATTAATTTATTTAACATTGATTTTTTCATTCTTAAAATAAAACTTGGCGTTCGAAAAATAAATCGAAAACTTATGTAAGAGGTACATATACTTATTATTATTTTCTTATTTTATTTGATTACATGTACCTACTTATATAATAAGTAAACCAGTGTGGCTTTTCGATATTGTAGGTCACCTTTTCTCAAAAGTTGTCTAGACTGATGTTTTAGGCAATGTATCTAATTAAGAACTTGATTATGTGCTTTATCGAAAAGTAGAGAGTAAAAACGTAACTAAACTGGACATTATTACTATAGTAAGACGTTCATATCGTTGCAATATGAATGTATGAACCTTTATTATGCTTAAGAGGAAAGGGTACCGTGCGCTCTCTCCGTACAAACGTAGTCGACTGTTTCCTCCCTGAATAATGACACTAGAGCAAATATTTTTGTTGCATAAAGCTTATAACTGCCATGACCATGCCTCTATGTTTTGTTTTTAATATCTTATTATCTATGAAAGGTACTTAATTAGGAAATGAAAAGAACCAAGACATAGGGGCATAGTCATTGCAGTTATAGGTTTATGCAACAAAAAGATTTGCTCTAGTGTCATTATCCAGGGAGGAAACAGTCTCGATTAAGTTTGTACGGAGAGAGCGCCCGGTACCCTTACCTTCTAAGCATAATAAAAGTAGGCATAGCCATGGCAGTTATAGGTTTTATGCCACAAAAAGATTTTCTCTAGTGTCATTATCCAGGTAGGAAACAGTCTCGATTTCGTTTGTATGGAGAGAGCGCCGGTACCCTTTCACCTTAAAATTCAGATGGACAATCTGCACTAAAAATTCCTTCTAAAATAGCCAACGGAAAGTAAACATAATTAAAAACAACATAATTAATATGTAATAAGGCTTTCTTACTCGAACGACCAAGTGCGAGTCAGACTCACGTATGAAAGATTCCGTACCATTATTATCTGTTTTCAGTATTGTTGTTATAGCAACAGAATTATATCATCTGTGAATTTTTTTACTGGTCTAGCTATCACGATTCATACATACTTGTGACAGACAGATAGACGGACAGTGGAGTACTGGTAAGGGTCCCGTTTTTACCCTTTGGGTACGAAACCCTAAAAAGATCTAGTTTCGATAATGGAAGCACCGCTAGCTACCACTGAAAGATGTCAATCACTAATAAAAATTGGGATTTAAACAAAATTTTATGTAAGCAATCTAGATCATTTATCTGATCCGGAGTCCCTTGATGATCATTAGAGATTTTGGTTGTAGAGCGCGAAATCTATCGAGCGATTCGAATCTAGTCCATTGCGTTAACTTGCTCTTTATAATCATCTCAGATCACGCTTAAACCAATTTAATCAAAATTCAAGGGCTTGCGTCCAAAACAAACCTGACCGACACTCCTCGACCGGTCTTCGGAAGGTCTCCGGGTCACAACCGCGGAAGCATCGACATCGGCTTCCAAAAGTGGATGCTATTAGCATTGTACCCAAGAAAGGAAATGATTAATTTTCAACTGATGTTTATTTCATCACAAATTGATTAAGTTCATGAGCGTTAAAGAATAATGGCAAAATATCGGACCAAAAGTACTTGTTTGCAAGGAGTTTAGGTTCTTGAAGTTCCTAATATGTGTAATGGCGTCAGATGCTGATGAAAAAAATTAAAAACACGTGACTTTCAATACTTTCTTATATATTTTTAACCCCCGACGCGAAAACGAAGGGGTGTTATAAGTTTGACGAGTCTCTCTCTCTCTCTCTCTCTCTGTGTGTGTGTGTGCCTGATTGACTGTGGCATCGTAGCTCCCGAACGGATGAACCGAATTTTAATTAAGTTTTTTTTGTTTGAAAGGTGAATTAGTCGAGATGTTATAGGTAAAGAGCGGTCCCCCGACGCGAAATATTTAATAAAAAAAATCAGATGTACCTACTTACGTAGGATCATAATTTCGGGGTTATTTTTTTTCTTTTTGTAGGGTTTTTTTTTCATAGTTTTTTGTTTTGCTTGTTTTAGGCTTTTTACGTTCATACTATTTTTATTATTTTGTTTCGGGGGTTTTTAAAAATTTTAATTTCCACATCTAGTTCACGAAACTTATACTTTATTGTAATCTGGAAAAACGGAGAATTTTATCATATTTTTCCTTTGTGCAAATGTTCAAGTATTGCCTTAATATAATTATTTAAACTTGTGGAATATATTATGTGGATTATTTTCATCTATTTGAGATGACCACGGAGAGCAGCCTCTCTATAAATAAGATTGTTTAGATCTCTATATTTCAAAACAAGGTAACATTTTATTATCAGGAAGTTCGTAGCTTATATTAACATTTGACTATGCATTTTTATGACTAGATATCTCTTTTATGAAACAACTAGCTGTGCCCCGTGGGTTTATTCGCGTTAGTGTCTCTAAAAGTGATATTCTTATGAATGTCCTAGAATACTTAACAGTTACTACGGACAACATACTTTATCAGCTCATTTAACATCTTTAGACGTTGATTTTTTAAAAAATCCCTTCCTAGTACCTACTCGCTTAACATCTTAATAAAAGTAACCCACGCGAAGTTTTAGATTCGTAACTCTTGTAATTTCAGATATTTTGTGATAAGTATTTTTCTCTTTATGCGTATAGACTAGCTGTTGCCCGCGACTTTGTAGGCGTGGTAGTTTTGTTTTATTTAGAATAAAAATAGTCTACGTCCTATTTTTAGACCTAACCGAATATACACAAAAAAATTCATAAGAATCTGTCAAGCCGTTTCGGAGGAGTTTTGTTATAAACACTGTGACACAATAATTACATATTACGTCATATTTATCGTTCTAAACTTCAGATGAACAAACTTTTTAAACTCACACGATTTGTATTTATAGTAATTATTTTCTCGGGTCTTAATCGCGTATTTTTTAATTTTCATTTCTCTTACCTCGACGTTTCGACTATGTTACAATAGTAATGGTCGCTGGGGAGAGAAATAAAAATTAAAAACACGCGATTAAAACCCGGGAAAATAATTACTTCAGATGAGCAATTAAAGAATATTATAAATTCTTCGTGTAAATTGAAACGTATTTATCTCTAACTGCAAGCGATATGTAATTCAACACATTTCCTCATGCCTTCACTTCTAGTTCACCTCAACATGGACTGTAGGTATAATTAGATCCTCCTTTAAAGGTCCGTCATCTCCATCCAGTTGTTTGTGTACAATCGTGTGAACTTCACTTACAATGCCTGTTTCTCTCACACTTATATGTTAAACTAAAAGCATGAGAGAGAAAGAATCTATGCTATCACGGAAGGGTCAATTGTTTCTGGCCTTGACTTGGAGCAATGATTAATGTTTAATGTGGTCTTTGACTTTATATTTTATTCGATTAAAGAACATTGTTTTGACCTAGTATCGACTAATGCCGGAAATCTATTGTCTTTGTTGGAGACTGGTAAAGTTAATTGGGATTTACAAAGGTATTTAAAAAGAAGGACTAAGCGATCGCACTAAGCGTTTTGCTTCGTCATTCCTTATTGGTATTGCAAGGGAATGGAATTGGTTGCCTGCGTCTGTCTTTCCTGATGTTTACAATTTCTTCTTCAAGGGGGTCTTCAAGTCGCAAGTGAATATGTATTTTCTAGGAAAACGTGCTACATCTTAAGCCGCATCGGCTGCATAATATGAACCTAATCATCTTGACTGTCTTGAGTATTATTGCCGTCTCCCCTTTACCATCCGGTAAAAGGATGCCACCTACGAATTTCCAAAAGTCGTAGAACAAATGTTGATTGTTAAGGTGCACAGAAATAGCCTTCATCTGCTCTCTTATATACTAATAACTACTAATAACTCTGTATACCTACTTAAAAATAAAACAGAAAAAAAATAACACACAATCTCTGAAACTACAAGAGCTACTAGTCTGAAATTACGCATGAGGGTTCCGTTCAGGACGTAGGCGAGCACTAAGAAAAGATTTTTGGAAATACATTTGAAAATATTCTGTGTTTGCTCTTGCGAGCACGCGCTACGAGAATGCGGTCTGTGGTTACTATTTATCCACCGATTTTAAATCAAGGTACACAGCTAATTTATACTAATAATATAAAGTGGAAAGATTTCATTGTTTGTTTGCCTCCGAAACTACTCGACCGATTTTGATGAAACTTGGCAACTATGAGGATACATTGATTCATTGGGACTGTTATAGGTTTTTGTCCCGATATTCCCACGGGATCGTTAGTTACGTTGGTCAAACCTCGGAGCGTAGTAGATAGTTTATTAAAAATAGTGAGTGAAATATCATCTGGTCCAGCTACTTTTCTCACATAAAAGTAAATAAACAAGCGTCTCATTTAAAATTTACCTTGATATTACTCAGGTCATTACCATTTTAATCAAGTGTCATTCATCCAGTACATTTTAAATGGAATCTTTTACCGAACTATCGGATCGTGAAATGAGTCGTTTAACTAAATTCGTCTCGCTATCAGTTACCGTGTTGGCCATCCTGGTGAAAGCTTACCGTGGCATTATTATACGGACTCTCCATTTGATAGTCTTGAAAACGGAGAAATATTGCAGAATATCGACCATAAAACCAGTCAAGTGGGAGTCGGACTCTCGCATGAAGGGTTCCGTACCATTAAATAAATGTAGCAGGACATTCCACACATCGCCTTCTAGCCCCAAGCTAAGTAACTAGACTTGTATTATGGGTGCTAGACAACGGATATAATACTTATATACTTTTCTTTTGTAAATATATACATATAATACATAGAAACAACCAGACCACAGACAAATGTTTAAGCATAAATACTTGTCTGAGGCGGGAATCGAAACCGGTAACCCTGTTTGGCAGTCCGGTATGGTGACCATTGTGCCAACTGCGTCGTCATTATATTCTGTTTTTAACACGCTTTTATTAGCATCACCTGTATGTTTGTATGTATGTTTGTAACCGAATCCTTTGAGCTCGATTTTGTCCTACTTTGTTAGTTATTAGTTATAGCGGCAAAGAAATACCTAAGTACATCATCTGTGAAAATTACAACTGTCTAGCCACCACGGTTCATAGGATAATGCCTGGTAACGGACAGATAAACAGACCGAAAACACGACGCCACTGTCCGTCTATATTGTCTAGTATTTACTAGAATATGAGGGTTCAAAAAACCGGCCAAGTGCGAGTCAGACTCCCACACGAAGATTTCCGTACCATTATATTCTGTTTTAGTATTTGTTGTTATAGCGGCAACAGAAATACATCATCCGTGAAAATTTGAACTGTCTAGCTATCACGGTTCATGAGACAGAGCTTGGTGAGAGACAAACAGACGGATAGCGGAGTCTTAGTAAAAGGGTCCCGTTTTCACCCTTTGGGTACGGAACCCTAAAACTGACTAGCCCAGTCTGCAAAAGTGACAAGACTAACTATGATTGATGAGATGAGTCTTGAGCCATTTATTTTTCTTAAAATATTAAAGTAGGTAATATTTTGCTAATATAATGCAATTATTCTTAGTTGACATTTTTAAGAAGCCAGTTTCCGCTTATTTTAGGATAATTTACAAAGTAAATTAATTTTTTAGTAAACTTGCTAAAATTGTTGGTACTAACTTCGGACTAATTTGACAGATAACACAGTATAAACCCACTGAGTGTTGAGCGCTAAGTTGTTTTTGGGGATTTACTTACACCCCGCTTACTCTCCGCTCTCAAACAGGTATTGCCGATGTTGGTACCAAGACCGCTAATTTAAAATGGGACTGGGCGGGTCACAGGTTCAGGTTAGGGACTTCGATTTTCCGCACTCAGGCATAAGTCTGCCCATTACGCGTGATCTTCGGCTGTTACTCCAGCCAACCCAGCTCCGACCAGAAACGCAGAATTCACCTGGAATCCTCGCAAGCCTCTTGGAGTGTTGTTCGGTTGCCAAGTATGTGAGCAGCACTTGTTTCGAATGCATTCTGATCGATTGGCCAAGATTATCACGCAATGGGTGCCGATAGACGGTAAACGTAGCCTTGGTAGACCCCTTAAAAGATGGCATGATGATCTGGATGCATTCGATGAAGACTGACCCAATATAGCCCAGGACCGACAGGCTTGGAAACGGATGAGGGAGACTTTTGCCACGCAGTGGGACAATATAGGTTAATAAAAAAAAATAACAGTAACGCGTTACATTTTTTCTTAGCTTTGTCCCAATAGGTAATCAAAATAGCCTTACAAAATTACTAAAGTTTCATTAAGTTTCAAGTCAAAAGATCCTGTAATGGTGTATCGGCTTACCGTTAATGAAATTTCACTCCTTGCTACTGCCTATGCCGATTCGGGCGCATTCCAATTGTACTCATGTTTTGGTCAACACGAACCCTAATTCCACTCCTTTGGATCAATTTTGCAAAGATAAAAACATCAGCATTAAAATACTGCTCTGAATCAGACAAAAATCTTACGTTGATTAAAAACCTTGGACCAGCTAATTGGAATCAACAGATCTTCTACATTTCTTTAACTTACAAGTACTCCACTCTTAAAACTTTGTGCTTTTACGTCTAATTGAATTTTGTTTTTTGCTAAAATGCTATAACTTTATAACGAACCATAAAAGTTTTTTAATTAAAACTTATCTAGAACTTTATACCATTTAAAACAACAATATCTTGTTCAAATCGATAATATTTAAGGAGTATGAGACATTTCGTCATCTTTGCGCAATACGATATGGGCTCTTAGATATACTTATTAGAATCGCTATCACTACATTGTATAAAACAAAGTCGCTTCCCGTTGTCTGTCTCTATGTATTAGATCTTTAAAAATTGATAGATTGATTCATAAAGAAGGGTTTGGTAATTATACTAGCATACTAGCTAGGTTAAGGGCTACTTCTGTGCACCTTAACAAACAACTTTTGTTCTACAACTTATGGAAATTCGAAAAATAATATTCAATTTTTTTAAGGTTATGTATAAGTCGAAAAATAGCTGATTTTTAAATACAAAGGTCATTCAGACTAAGAACAGTAGATAAAAAATAAAAAATAATTATAAAATTTTAAGGTTCATGACCTCTTCGTGGAACAGCTGATTTTCAGGTAAACCTAACCTCGAAATTTTCAAAAAATGTTTGAATTTCCAAAAGTCGTAGAACAAAAGTTGTTTGTTTATGTGCACAGAAGTAGCCCTCAACGGCTTGCTAGTATAATTACCAATAACCGTGTATGTATAAATAATGCATGTATAATATAGCCGTGAGAAGCCAAGGCGGGTCGCTAGTTTGAACTATACCTAAGTAGTCCAAAACCCGTTAGTTAATGTATGTATCTCTTATTATTCCAGGACTCAAAGTTATTTACATTTTTTACCAAGTTTCATCGTAATCAATTCAGTAGTTATCTATTACAAATAATATTTTCCATACTACATGAGAAAATATTTTTTGTTTGTTTGTCCCGAATAGGCTGCGAAACTTCAAGACCGATTGTGATGAAACTTGGTATGACGATACATTGATTCATTGGGAGTAACATAGACTACTTTATATCCCGATATTCTCACGGGATCGGGAGTTACGTGCGTGAAACCGCGGAGCGCTGCTAGTCTTCGTATAGATTGTTGATTGCACAATAATAAAACAAATAAGATTTTAATCATGACACTCCTAGATGTTTTTCTGCTGTTTTACGAAACTAACTGTAGCCTTCTAAACACCAATTATACCAGGTGAATGACTTCAAGCCTTAAATCAAGGTAAAAACGTTCATATTTGATTAAATTATCAGTATGAGCCATGTTACTTACCTAGTTTAGTTGCCTACTGACAATTTTTTATTCCAATACCGGTCTAAAAAAATACTTGCCTAGTATTTGGTGCCACTATTTATTCAAATCGTCACCTCTGTGCTAGAAAGATCTGAAGATAATTATGTAACTGCGTAAGAAATATTTTCGAATGAGCATTGTTAATATTTTTCAACTGGAAATATGGGCATGAGGACATTTTAGCACCAGAAAATTGTACATATTGACATTGAGACTTTGATACCCATTTACATCTTGACCTGGAAACATTTAGATTTTTTTCGTAGATAGGTAAGTAAGTACTTAAACTTGATCTAATGCTTTATGTGCAAGAATCACTCTGGGAAACATTGTCTCTAGCCAACAGGGCCTTAGTCCGTTAGTGGCTTTTTTATCCTACTAATATTATAAATGTGAAAGTTTGTGTGTCTGTATGTATGTTACTCCTTCACGCAAAACCTGCTGGACCGATTGCGATGAAACTCGGTATCTAGATAGTTGGAGACCTGGATAAACACTTAGGCAATTTTTTATCCCAATATTTCCACGTGGCCCGACCACTTACGCGGGTGAAACTGCGGGGCGCAGCTAGTCTTCTATAACTTTAACAGTCCTTTAAACTCCTCCAATTTCCAAAAATCAATTCTTTGTGCTCCCCTACTACACGTCCTAATAAGGACCCCTACGAGAAGTTTCAGACTCGTAGCTCTTGTGGTTTCAGAGCTACGAGTCTGAATTTTCATGATTTTCATTTCATAATTTGCCTTTTTCTCTTTCAAAGATAAATATATTTTCTGTTGTTTTCATTAAGTAATTATTTTTAACGTTATTTAGGTAAAGTCGCATTTCACGCTCAACATCATCAATATCATCAAATAGTCATACGGAATCCTAACCCGGATCAGGAATGGCCTGTTATAATTTACATTGTAGATAAACAACAATAATTGTAACCAATCAAAGGAGCGTCGGACAAGTGCGTAAACACGTGAATTCACAATGGTACTTTGTAAAACACGTGCCTTACTCTTCGTTTCTATTAAAGATCGCAATCTGTACCCGTGTTCGCGCTGAGTTTGTTGTGTAATTTTGATTTGAAGGGAAACACGTGTTTTGTAAACATGAAACGGAGTGCGATTGAATACTGACGATTGATGTTGTTAAATTGCATATATCAGCCAAAATGCTTTTGGCCTGTGCCTAAAATTGCCAAAGCATAGACAGTTTTTGTTATGTGTATCGTTTGTCTTATCTTGTAACTCCTCATCGTTTCTAATTTATCCAAATTTAAATCGAAAAGAATTCCACGTAGAAACAAACATACATTAACACATTATCTTTCTTTACGTCGCGCAATGTTGGGTAAAATACACGGCATTGACTTAAATTTGGTTAGGCTTACAAACGACAAGAAGTTTTCGTTTCAAATTGTACTTACTAAAGGAGAGAAAACATCATCTATAAACTATAAGTAGGTAATGCGATTCTTAAATTCAACTATTACGGTACTTGACTGAGTGGCGTAATTGGTAAGCGCACTTGAACAGTATTCAAGGTATGCGAGTTCGAGTCTCGTCTCAGTTGCGATTTTTGAAGACGCATTTTTCGTTAATAAATATTTTTATAAGTAGATGCCCAATTTTCTGTACAATAATTAATAATTTTACCTATTGGCGACATTCTGCGTCGGCCCCTATATGCAACTTAGTTCCTCACAATCGCGGAAGTTCAATGTGTTATAACATCTTAAATCACCAATTTGCATGCAACAACTATTTACATATTAATCAGTGGATAAACCACAATCGTTCCGCCTTTACTGACGTATGCATTTTGGTAAGCAAAGCCCTTTGTGATCTAATTAAATATTCGATAGATAACGATACCAGAAACGAATAATAACAATGCTATTTATCATTCCAATAGGTAGTATTAGTATATTTCCTTTTCAAATGACATTGCCTGAAGTCGGTCCAAACATCTCGCCGCTTTGACTTTAATAACTAACTATCCACTAAAATCCACTGTAAAAATGCATTGATTGTCTTTCTCTAAAGACTTGACTCGAAATTCTTGAAATGTTTAATAAATTAGGGTAATATTATCGAACTTTTAATTAGAATACTTAATTCATTCAATTTTTTTGTAAGCCTTAGGGCAGGGGTCGGCAATTTTTTGAGTCAGAAGAGTAAAAAATTACAATGTACAAAATTTTAAAGTATAAAAAATACCACATTTTTTCGGTCAACAATAAATAGTACGTACTTGCGTAAATAAAGTTTTTTGAAGGTAACCACTCCAAACGCCATTGTTTCTTTAAAATTATATATTTGCATGGAAATAAAGAGCCACAGCTTCACATTCAAAGAGCCGCATGTGGCTCGCGAGCCGCTGGATGCCGATCCCTTTATTTTAGTGTTGATAAATTCGCTCTATGCATCATCCCGCCACTTCCCGGGAGGGGAGTTAGAGGGTATGTGGGGCTCCCTACTGGCCTGAAGGTGGTAGATGGCCAGAAGTTTACCCACTAAAACTCCACCGGTTCCTCTCTCGCCCTGATGTGGGGGCTGCGGGAACGGTTGCGATTCTACCGTGGCACCCGACGATTCTACCGCGGCACCCGACGGCAACTGGTTGCCGATCCCTGCCCTAGGGTTACCCGCTACCTACTCTAGTACCTACTTACCTAAGATTTATTAATCGAACTTTAATGCATTCACTCGCAATGTTTGTTTGTTGTTACATCATATTTCAAAACGAGTTAATAGAAGGAATTATTTTCATTTATTACTAGGTTAAGTGGTTAAGGGATTTGCGGTTCTCTTATCAAACGTATTCTGATTTACATTTAATTGTTTGACTACTGGGGACCATTCTATTGAAATTCTTTTAATTATTTTTTGTCTTAGCAATTAATCACTGTTATTAACATGTTATTAATACTGATTATATGAAATCTATACTATAAGAATCATGTCTGTCTATTTGTATTTTTATTTTCTATGGAATTAAACACAACAACTGGGTAAAAATCTTCCTTTCCATCTCTCTACGTTGATACTGATCACATTTTTACTTTGTTACCTCTATGCAATTTAAAATTACTGAACTGTTTGAAATCTGCCTCTTTTTCTGGGAAGGTAGTGCTATACTTTACATTGAAATCCACCAAGAATAAACTGAATTATCAAAGAAAAACTGCGGCCGCGCAAAAATTCATCTGCGGCTATTATTTATCAGCATCGGGATTAAGGATGCATTTTTACTGGAGATGCGGTAGAAAGCGATGAAAAATCCACTAATATTATCACTTCATTTTCTTATAGTAGCGCGGAGCGAGGTGTTTGTACTAACTAAAAAGCTTAGAGGCCCTCGCACACATTCCACGCATACATGCGAGGAATGTGTGCGAGGAACTTGACATAGGAATGTGTGCGAGGGACGTGAGCGAGGAATGTTTGCGAGGGATGTGACCGAGCGACGACGTGAGCGAGGGACGTGACCTAGGAATGTTTGCGAGGGACGTGTGCATGGAATGTTTGCGAGGGACGTGAGCGAGGAATGCATGCGAGGGACTCTAGCGATGATTTGTGTGCGACGTGCTACCAGTCAACAGACGCAGTGTTAGTTGTGAAAAGAGCCTCACAAGTAAAACCGCGAGGCGAGCTGGCTTCATAATAAAATCAATAGAAATGACATTAAATTATTATGTAATTATTCTGAATAGACACAGTTATAGCTCAGGTATAATACTGGTTATAGTTGCAAAACATTTCAATCAATTAAGTATTAACAATGACTTGTTTTTTTATAAGTGTTTGTAAGTTTTAACAAAAAAATTAAGGTGAGTATAGAATTTATGAATGGGGGTCAATGTTTTTTCTCACATATTATTTAATTGAAGTGTTAAGATTTTTCGTATAAATGTAGAGTATTCAAATTAGGTATAATTAGTCTATGAACTGTCAGAAGGTCGATGGTCTTTGAGTCATTTTATCATACTCATGGGCATTGGGCATGTATGGTCCACCTCCAATGTCTATCTGGGTGTATCATGGGCAGATTTTTTTCCTCTGTAAATCGAGGTGGACCACGGGCAAAAACAGCCCATAGTCCACCGTAACGATAAATATACTTCTTGTATAAAAAAATCTGCTAGCCATAGATACAATGGTACTATATGCATAAGGTAGAAAAGTGCGATCATAGTTTTAAAAATCGGTTGATAAACAAAGAAGATATGCGCGAAAACACACCACCGAATTGAAACACTCCTCCTTTTTTTGAAGTCGGTTAAAAATAATGAGAACATTTTGATTATTAAAAGCCATACTTTAATTATCCTTTACGATAAATTCACCCTGCTTATACTAATAGAGCAACATATTTTGAACCAAGATAATCAAGCCTCAAGTGCAAAATTAAAACTAGAGAATTTTGCTCAGAGGCAGAGAAGAACCTTTATTAGGTAGGTATCTGTATAAAAGGTTAATAACTTTTAACACAACACAAGATTTTCACAAATAATTTATTTCTAAGAAAATTAGGTCTCTCCGACATCCAATTACGCATGCATGAGTTTTCACCGTACATTAATTTAATTGTAGCTTGCTTTCCTAGTAATTTACCATATATTAAGGTTTGATATATTTTTAACCCTCGACGCAAAAACGACGGGGTGTTTTAAGTTTGACGTTTTTAAGTCGTTTCACTTGTAATTCTTAATACTTTCTTTAACATTTTCGTTGAAATATTAATATTATCATTTTATGAAGGTGTTTTTAAAGGTAAATAACGGTCCCCCGACGTGAAAATATTTAATCAAAAAAATTCAGATGTACCTACCTACATACGTAGGATCATAATTTCGGGGTTATTTTATTTCTTTTTGTAGGTGTTTTTTTTCATAGTTTTTGTTTTGCTTGTTTTTGGCTTATTGGCTTTTTACGTTCATACTAATTTTTTAGTAGATAAACATATCCAAATTATAAATTAGTAACATTTATGAAAAATCCTACAGATGCAGAAAATTGAATTTCTAAAATGTTGATGATACGGAATGTAAAAATGATCATCCAAGTCCAACAAGGTAGAAATATAATAACGATGTTTTGAACCTTCGAAGAGATAGTTACTTTTCCTTACAATCTCATCACTACATAGTAGAAAACAAAGTCGCTTCCCGCTGTCTGTCTCTATGTGCATCTTTATCATAATGTCTATTTGTAAAACGAACGAATTTTGATGCGGTTTTAATAGATAGAGTGATTCAAGAGGAAGGTTTTACTATACAAAACCAAACTACCACGCGTACCAAGTCGCAAACAACAGTTATTCATAAAATAAATAAAATTTTATATATTTCTAATTAATTCAAGTTTACGTAAACTATTTATTGCAACGCCCTGCAATAAATATGAACTGCAGATTTCTCACTCTGGCGCCTAACAGACCTAGAATACATTACGATTGTCTCAGCAGGAGACTTTAATTAACCATAGCAAAGTATCAACAGTAATTAATCATTCAATACAGGAGTAGGTTACAAAAAACAAGAGTTTCACACTAATGGTGTTCTTCCGCTTCATGCTTTTGTTTTCACTGTGGCTTTGTTTTATGGTTCGTTTATCGTATAATGTGGTGTGGCATTGAAAAGTGGTAACTAAAATATGTTGATAGGTACAACCTATTTACTTAGTGTTGCCAGGTTAAGTTTGTGAAAAATCAGAACACGGATTCAAATAAATAGTACTACGGGTTTCTGAGCGGGGACGTTTATGAGTGATCTTTAACCGCTGTTCGTAGGGTGACCATAACTTTTTAGAACCAATATGGACTTAGCTTATATTTCTGGTGGCGAAAACACTTCAACATATTCAACGTAACCAGTGTTCCACTGTATTGTACTTAGGTACTTGTTTTGTGGTCAAAGGTCTATGGATAGATTTTTAATTTAATTTTTCATTTTGAAAATTGAAATTTGTCGAAAATATTTGAATTTACCTTGGGGAAAGGTGCCTCGAGGATCAGCCGGGACCCTACGGTACGAACCCGTTCATTTCATTTTTATTTCCTGGCAAACAACCAAGCGACGACACCACTCAAACGACTCTATTGATTCAATTTCTCGGAAAATAAAATAGATTGACAATTAAGCGTATTTAAACACCGACGCTAATAAAAATTAGGATTTTACGATCACTTTCTACGCTTCGACGAAAGTAAAATCACGGTTAAGCTAATTGTTCATTAATCATTTTACAGACAAATAAACATTGTTGTTTTGTTATGCATATACCTACAATTTAGTACTTTCACTGGTGAATAACTCGAAGTGAAATCGTTTTACAATAGGTTGCTAAAAGTGGGTCACGTGTACCAGTCTATGTAGACCTCTAAACCTCTATGGGTTTGCATCTATTTACTCTAAAATATGAACAAATTCTGAATCATTGCAGGTCTTTTTAAATTGGACAGGTTTTTGTCATTTGTCATCAATTTTTTTTCCAGTAGAAACGCCATTTAAAACTTAAGTGACCAGATTTTAGTTTTAGTTCACCATATTTATTTATTTTTAAAGATCATTTGTAAGTAAAGTAAGGCTGACAATAGTACCTACAGAAGCAATATACTGAATAGTTCTTTACTCTTTTTCAGCAGAATTAGTCGCAATTAGTAACATTATCGATTGGTATAAAAATAAAGGCAATTTTTTTTGCTAAATTCACAGGTTCGTTGACTATCCAAGCCACTATGGTCTTAACTTCATAATTGCAGATTGCAGTAATTCTCAACTATTTTTTTATTTTTTTGAAGGTTGGCGGTCCAAACCTTCCTAATCACTAGTCTTCCTGGACAACACTGCCCCAACATAATCTCTTTATGTCGTCTGACCATCTTGGTCTGCCTATACTTCTTTTCCTGATTCTCGTAGTCTTTATTCGTATGCTATATCAAAAATCCCAATGAACAAATGTATCCTCATATCAAGTTTTTATCAAAATCTGTCTAGTAGTTTCGAAGCCAGATTCGTTACAAACAAAAAACTTTCTTCCATAAAATATTAGTATAGATATAAAATTTCTAAATGAACCAATTAGCTAGGTACCTACCTACCTATTCAATGAATGTGTAATTGTCCATTCACAATACCTAATTGACTTTAAGCCCCCTCGGGTAATTCGATTCAATAAAAATACGCTTCGTCACTCCGCTGACATTTTTGTGCAAAAAAATACTCACGTTTTTGAGCAAAAAGTGTATGAATAAAATATTTAGTTCCTATTATTTTTTTGTACCCTTTTTTTCGTAATATCTGATTGATTAGTAGGTGTTTACGTTTTTAAATAACTGTTTGAAATATACCACATAGATATACCTTCTAAGATATAGTAGTATTGACGTAGGTTGATCTGATTTAATTAGAGTTTGCATTATCTTATTAACCGATTTCAAAATATAACTGTATTGATTTGACCCGTTTACAATGTGTTGCCAGGGTGATTTAGTCCCAATTCAGCCCCAAAATTCATCCTATCCTATTTAAAAACGAATCCGTTACATGTAACGTGCAGACAATTTGTCTAACCAGGTAATTTTATGCCTAATATAATGAGAGATGAAAACTATTTAGGTAGAAAATGGAATAAATAAATAAGTAAGTACTAGCTGCGCCCCGCGATTTCACCCGCGTAAGTCCCGAACACAACGCCATCTATTGGGTGTATTTTCAACCTAGATGTCAAACAATATTGAAGAATTTTTTCTATAAATCAACGTATACCGCCATCTATGAGAACTTCATAAAACTAAACAGTAAATAAACACTTGTATTTAAAGACTGTAAAAAAGATTACATTACAAATCATTATAAACCTATTTAGGTATTTGTTTTTGACGTAATAACGTCTTATAAATCTACTAGCTGTGTCCCGCGGTTTCACCCGCGTAAATCCCGATCCCGTGGGCATATTGGGATAAAAAGTATCTTATGTCCGTCTCCTGGCTCTAAGCTACCTCCCTACCAATTTTCACCCAAATCTGTTCTACCATTCTTGAGTTATAAGTGGTGTACCTAACACGACTTTCTTTTATATATATAGATATAAGATATACATCGGCATTCACAAAAAAGTGTCACGTCATCGCTCACGTTCCGTTATTGACAAGGTAACTATAGCAACCGATTATCGTTGCTATGGTTACCATCAATGTTTTCTTAAGACTTAAGATGTTTTCAGTATTTGTTTTTTTATTAAAGAAAAAAAATTTGCTAAGATTTATAATTTTCGTCCAGTAATCACAATATTCCGTTGTTGTTATGCCGCATTATGATGGTACATAATATGTTCTCTTTAGTCATTGCAACGTAACGAAACATAAAAATCAACTCATTGTTTATAACGTAGACATTTTGTACCTATATGATCACTACAATAACATGGAAGTAGGTATTGTATTACATAACGATGACAATATTCCTGCCTTAATAATTTATAGCGAAAGCCTTACGCAATATCGCCAACTGTAATAGCAGGAACTTCGTTCTGATCCACCTTATTGCTGATTGAGTAATAAATACCCAACCTATTTAATAAATATGTAAAGAAAATAATTGTTTTCTTTAATGTTTGTATTTGCCGCGCTTTAGATTTTAAGATAATTAACCATTGTATCGTTTACCCTATAGACTACATCAATACGAGTAATAAAAGTCATCGATTAGATAAATTAATCAGCAAATTACGGAGATAATTGTAAAATCATATTAATAGAAAAAACCTGATTTAAATGCTTTAAATGTTGTTTCTTTTATTGTTTACAGAGAAACAGTTTTGCCTTTATATTCTGGATAAAAAAGCATTATAAATATACCTTCCTACCAACCTAAATTAAATATCGGGGCTATATTATTTACCCTTTTGTTTGTTTTTTAATTTTGCCTGGTATTTCCCACAGCTAGGCAAAGGCATTTCCTCAATATTTTTATACAGATACTAGCAGTTCCAAAAACGTTGCTTTGTCATTAAAAAAAAACTAAAGGAAACATACTAAAAAATAGATAGTAGCCGATTCTCAGACCTACTGAAAATGCATAAAATTACATAAAAATCGGTCAAGCCGTTTCGGAGGAGTATGGTAACTAACATTGTGACACTAGAATTTTATATATTAGATTTAAAGGAATATCTACTGCTATGTAAATTAAATGTCGAGGCTATGTTATTTATCTACCTACTTGTTGTTGTTTTTTTTTTAATTTAGACTTTTGTTTCCCACAGCTGGGCAAAAGTATTCTCCCATTTCCCCAAATTTTTATACAGATACTAGCTGTACCCTGCCACGCTTCGCTGTGGCACATGTCGCGGATATGTGACTGATTAAAAATTAGATAAAAACAATCCTTGATGCGGATTATATATCACTAGCTGCGCCCCGTGGTTTCACCCGCGTAAGTGCCGATCCCGTGGGAATATCGGGATAAAAAGTAGCCTATGTGTTAATCTAGGTATCCAGCTATCTAGATACAGAGTTTTATCGCAATCGGTCCAGTGGTTTTTGCGTGAAGGAGTAACAAACATACACACACACGCACACAAAAACTTTCACATTTATAATACAATCGGTTCAGTAGTTTTTGCGTGAAGGAGTAACAAACACACACACACACAAACTTTCACATTTATAATATTAGTAGGATTAGTAGGATTCTAAAATTTCAGCTCGATCGGTGCAGAACTTTTTGAGTTTTTGAAGCGTACACAAACCAACATAACATTTATATATATATATAGATTTGTTACTGATGTAGATGTTTCTCCATGTATTTCAAAAAGAATAGTAGGTATAATAAGTATTATATCCGTTAACACAAGCTTTGTTGCTAGATGGCGCTGTGTGGATTGTCCTGCAATATTTATTTCTCCATTTATGAAATTTTTTTCTTAAAAATAAGTGTAGTACAGTTGAAATCAAATATATGTTTCAGATCAAAGATCAGATCCTTCGTTATTGTTTGGCTATTCCTAACCCAACCCGCTACCAAGTCACGTTTCGGGTCGAGTTAGGAATAAACCCTTTACCTTACTTATTTATCAACCTTGCTGGAAAATGTCACAGGTTAAAACAAAGTATTATTAAGTAATTTAACTCTCCACGGGAAGTAGGAATATTTTAACGGTATTATTAGGATTTAAGCCCAGTGAAATACGAGTTTTAGAAATAAGGATATTTATTTAAAAAAACTAGAGTAACGCGCAGGGTGTGTAGTCCAAAGCATGGCCGTATTGTAAGAGAGAGAAAGCTGCTTGCATGAAGGAGAAAGCTGACATTTTACCTGTCAATTGACGTTGACAACAATCAAACTCCAACACTCCCACCAAATGTCAACTTTCTTTACATTTTTAAAAAAATCTAGCCAGGTACCTATGTCCCTAAATCAATATTAATAAAGTAAACTAAAAACAGACAAACAGTTCCTAGATACATATATATGGTACCTACCTACCTATCTACGAGTACACACCCAACTATAACAATAAAATTAACTAACATTATGTTTTCTACTGAAAAATTCAAAGCACACACATACCTAGTTTATCTCTAAGAAATACAAACTGAAACTTAGGTATTGGTTTAGTCAATAGATCAGCTAATTGAACTTTAGTGTTTACATAACTAACATTTATAGTTTTATCATTATACTTGTCCCTAATATAATGCAACTTGATATCAAAGTGTTTACTTCTTTTATGCAAACTTTCATTTTTAATTAATTTAATAGAACTTTGATTATCAATAAGCAATTGGACAGTTTCATCAAAGTTACACAATGATCTTAGCAAGAATTTAAGCCATACAATTTCTTTAGTTGCATTGCAAGCTGAAATATATTCTGCTTCACAGGTAGACAATGCTACATAGCTTTGTTTTTGACTTGCCCATGTAACAATACTATCATTTATCATAGTCAAATAGCCACTCGTTGACCTACGAGTATGTATGTCAGACCCGAAGTCCGAATCACTATATGACTTTACAGAAAATTGATCATTATAAGAGTACATTATGCCCATATTTTTGGTGCCTTTCAAATATTTGAGAATTCTTATTACAGCATTATAATGCATCTTATTGTGACATTCCACATACCTACTTACATAATTCACTGAGAATGCAATGTCTGGTCTACAAACAACAGCAATAAACATCAGACAACCTACTATTTCTCTATAGTTCTTAAACTGAGTACATTTTTCAGGTTTATCTAACTTTACATTAGGGTCAGATGGTACAGATACCGGATTACAACTTTCCATTACAAATCTTTTTAAAAGTGACTCTATGTATTTTGTCTGATAAATAAAAATTGAACTATCTCTTATCTCAATTTGCATGCCAACAAAACATTTTACATTCTCAGTTATAACAATTTGAAATTTCTTTTTAAATTCATGTAGGAATTTGACCAACAACTTATCATTTTTACAAAATAAAAGGCCATCGTCAATATATAACAATAAGTACATAATATCATTATACTTTTGAGAAATAAACACACATCTATCTAAATTATTTTGAATGAAACCAAAATCCTTCAAAGTATTAGTAATAGTTTCATTCCAACATCTAGGTGCTTGCTTAAGGCCATATAAAGCTTTCTTTAATTTACAAACCTTGTTTTCTGAGTTTACCAAGCCTTGAGGAGGCCACATATATATTTCTTCAGAAATTTTACCATAAAGAAATGCGGTCTTTACATCAAATTGTCTAATTTTAATTTTTAGATGCACAGACAAAGCTAACATTATTCTGACTGTATCATATCTAACAGTAGGAGAAAATGTTTCAGTAAAATCTATCCCTTTAATTTGAGAAAAACCTTTAGCACACAGTCTAGATTTAAACCTGATAGAACCATCTGTATTTTCTTTCACCCGGAACACCCATTTGCAGCCGATAGGTCTTTTACCTGCAGGTAGGTTGACCAGCTCCCATGTACAGTTCTCTGAATGAGCCGTCAGCTCCTCCTTAATTGACTCTGCCCACTGCTTTGAATCAGGTGATCTCATGGCGTCTTCATATGTAGTTGGTATGTCACAGTCTACAGTTAGAGCCTCTGCTACAAAACTCACATTGTCGTCGGCGTCCTCGAAGCTTTCCTCTGTATCCAGAAGCTTCATTTGCTGCTGTATTTCCTGTTCTCTGACACGGTGAGGGAGCGGACGCAAATTTCTCACTCCACCACTCGGTGTAGAAACCTGCGGAGCCGGAACAGCACGCGTCTCATCACGTTCACGGACGTCCTGTTGACACACTCGCATGTCGCCTGGCGGAGACTCGATCTCGACGCCGGCACATGTCGAGTTGACTGGTAGACACGATGAGGCCTGCAGATTTGACTCGTCCTCGATGTTGGATGGCAGGGGACACACCTCACTGTCATCGACATCGTCACCTGTGGGAAAAAGAATTAGTATGTCTTTTTCTTCTTTGAAACTCGAGTCAACTTCATTCTCATTGAATACGGCATCTCTAGATACTTGCACCTTCTTGGTTTGTAAGTCCATCAGTCTATAGTTGTCAGAATCATTCTCATAGCCTACTAGTGTCATCTTCATACTCTTTGCTTGCAATTTGTTACGTTTCTCTTTAGGTATGTGCACATAGGCTACACAGCCGAACCGTCGTAAGTGAGAAAGGTTGGGTTTTCGTCCTGTCCACTTCTCAAATGGAGTAACACCATCCCTTTCCTTTCTGTTAAACAGGTAGGCAGCCGTGTTCACAGCTTCTGCCCAGAGATTAGCCGGTAACTTACTATCAAAGAGCATGGAGCGAGCAGATTCCATCAATGTCCTATTCATTCTCTCACTACGTCCATTTTGTTGAGGGGTGTAGGGAGCTGTACGACACAATACTAAACCTCTGTCTGCTGCAAAGTCCTTCATTTGGCTACAAGTGTATTCACAGCCATTATCTGAATGTAAACCTCTAATTTTAATGCCATTTGTAAGCAATAGATTGTAATACTCTTTGAAATATGTGAAAACTTCATTTTTATACTTCATAAAATACACTTTACAGTACCTTGACGCTTGGTCGATAAATGTCACGAAGTATCTCTTTCCACCAGCTGAGTTTACAGGCATCGGTCCACATATATCACTGTACACTTTCATACCAAGATGCTCAGTGTTTCCTACTGACGACTTGAAGGGTAGACGGTGGTGTTTTCCAAATAAACATGGTTCACAGAGAAAAGTCGTAATTTCTTCTACTTTTACACCTGGAATTAATCCACTACGCACCATCTCACGCATCGTTCTGACATTTGCATGTCCCAATCTTTTGTGCCATAATGTCACAACATTATCACTCACAATATTTGCTTCAGATTGAATCACGGTTTGGAATTCGAGCTCGTACAAGTTGTTTGAATGGTTTTTGTTCGCAACTCCCACTAACACTGCATCACTGTTGTATATTTTGGCACTGGAGTGTTCTTTTACAACTTTGTAACCTTTTGAGGTTATAACGCCTTCAGAGAAGAGATTTCTACACAAGTCAGGAACGAAGTATACATTGTTTATTGTCGATTCAAACCACTGTCCTTCTACTAGCTTGTATATAGATACACTTCCTTTTCCATACACTTTTAGTTCAGTTCCGTTACCAACACGCACTGTAGATTGAAAAGTAGCTAGGTTCATAAAACACTCGCGATGGCAGCACATATGAGTTGACGCTCCACTGTCCAAAATCCACTTATATTTGCGATCTTTGTTTACTTCGATTATGTTTTCACTAATGAACGCAGATCTTTGTTTTGGTTTTATCAACATTTCGGTGGGAACTTGCAACTTGCTCCGACAATCTCGAGCGTAATGACCGCGCTTGCCGCACTTGAAGCATTTGAAGTTACGTGGCTTTTTGTTTTTCTTTTGCTGGGTTAACAAGGCAGTAGAACTTTCTTCGGTGATATTGAAACTGGCTTCTTCTTCTATCAGTCTGGCTGTGAGATTGTTTACTGTTTGTTTCTTTTCATCCAATGACAGCCAAGCCTGACGTAGACTGCGATATCTATCGGGTAAAGATCCTAATATTTTAGTAATTATACACACTTCTGAGATATTCTCTCCAGCATCTTTTAGTTGTTTGGCAAGACTTTCAATTTTTGAAATATGTGAAGCTATGTTTTCTCCATCAGTCAACTTCAACGCATGGAATTTTTCATGAAGTAGCATCTTTGTATTTTCGCTTCTTTGATCGTAAATGGATTCCAGCTTATCCATAATCTCTTTTGCCGTTTCGCATGTTTCTACTAAACTGATTTGAGAATACTCCATCGTACTTGTAATAATCATCATCGCTTGTGCATCTGCCTGTCGCCATTTTTCAACTTTGTCGCTCTCAGATTTTGTTTCGCCGCCGCCATCTTGTATGTGCGAAATAAGATTTATTGCTCGTAAAGCACAATTTATTGTAAATCTCCATTGACGAAAATCGCTCCCATTGAATCGGCGACACGTTGCTGCGCCGGATTCCATCATGTTGCTGGCTTCTTGCAAATTCTACACTGGGGGACACACCGCGCCACGTGCAGTTCACCACGCCGCTAACAATTTAGATTTTCGATCTTTTTCGCCAAATTTTCTTTGAATTACACGCGGACTGGGCCCATAACCTATTAGGATTTAAGCCCAGTGAAATACGAGTTTTAGAAATAAGGATATTTATTTAAAAAAACTAGAGTAACGCGCAGGGTGTGTAGTCCAAAGCATGGCCGTATTGTAAGAGAGAGAAAGCTGCTTGCATGAAGGAGAAAGCTGACATTTTACCTGTCAATTGACGTTGACAACAATCAAACTCCAACAGGTATATTTTAAGTGAGTTATAAGACTGCGACAACTTTCCTTTCGCTTTTGATTATTCCATTAACATAACGCCATCTAGCCTTAAGCTGAGCAACTAGGCTTGTATTTTGGTAGACAGAATTGTGTAGAATTTCGAAATAAAATTATTTTTAGTTACTAAGATTACCGAAATTTGGAATTTTCACGAAACTTACCCAAAAGTTACCTCGAAAACTTCGTTTCTTACCAAAATATTTAGTAATTTTCAACTCTAGTGGCCAGATTACAGATAGAATACTTACATAAATTCTTTTATAATGTAAAATAAATATTTGTTTGAGGCGAGAATCGAATCCGTAACCTTCTGCATCGCAGGCGAGTGTTCGCCCATCATAGAGATCGTCATACCAAATTGTATTTCGTACTATGTACAATCAAGCCACAACAGTGTAGTCTCACCGTAGAGTTTTGAAATTGCTATTAAATGAGTTTACTTTAGGTACCTAATTTTATAATAGACATGCTTTTTCCCGCGATTTCGTCCGCGTAGAAGTCGAAAGAATATGCAAAATTTAAAGTAGATTGGACCAAGAAATCACTTTGTCCCACACAAACTTTGCCCCCCTTTTTCACCCCCAAGAAATATAATTTCGGAAAATCTTTTTATGTATGTGATTTGTATGACGTCATACAAAAAAACACACCCTCCAAAGTTTCAGGTATCTACGATAAGTGGTTTAGGCTGTGCGTTGGTCCGTCAGTAAGTCAGTCATTCAGGACAAAGCATTTTATATGTATAGATAAAGGCCTTCAATTCGAGCAGAACTCTAAAGCTGTGCTTGAGTTGAAAACATTCCAATAATAGCAATTTTAGTTCTAAGAAGGGCCTCCACTTTTGTTGCTTACTGTAGTACCTATATTATACTTGTTTATGCCAATCACGATGACAATACAAATAATGTACGTACAATATAACTATCAAGTTGCGTAACGTTTTGTTTCGTTTGTGAACAAACGTATGCGATCAGGTTTAGCGATTGGGGAAAGTGTACCACGGAATTTGGTCACTAGGGCACAGGGGTGCAATAATCTGTGCAATTTAATATAAAACCGGATGATTTGATTATCGAATATCTTATTAAATAATATGTACCTACATTTCGAGGTCGTCTGGACGAGTCTGAGGTATCAATAAACTAGCTGCTCCCTGCGGTGTCATCCGCGTAAATCGCGATCCCAATAATCTTGTATGTCCTTCTCCCTACCACTATGTCGATTTTCATCCAAATAGGTGCAGTCGTTTGACCGTGAAGAAGAAATAAACAAATTTTTGGAATTATACTAAGAGGAAAGGGGACTCTCTCCATACAAACGTAGTCGACTGTTTTCTTCCTTATAACTGCCATGACCATGCCCCTGTGTTTTTTTTTAATGTTATTTTTTTATGATAATTAGAAAATGAAAAAACCAAAACATAGGGGCATAGGCATGGCAGTTATATTTTTTTCTGGCACAAACATATTTGTGCTAGTGTCATTATCCAGGGAGGAAACAGTCGACTACGTTTGTATGAAGAGAGCGTAGGATAATTTTATTTTTAACCCTGTACCCATTGTTTTTTGTATGGAGTTTAACCGACAACTAAAGCAGTCGTCAAAATAAGCGGTTAAGAAATTCGTTTATATTTTTATTTATTATGTTTATGCAAAAAAAAGCGCACCGCGGGACGGCCTCCGACTAGATGGACGGACGACTTAATTAAGATTGCGGGAAGCCGTTGGACGCAGATAGCATGCGACCGATTGCTCTTGAAGTCTTTGGGGCCTTTGTTCAGCAATAGACGTCCTGTGACTGATATTATGATGATGCAAATAAAGTACAACATTAAACTACCTCAGACTCGTCCTAACTCTATAAAAACAATGCCATAATCGATATAATCGACCCTAGGCGGTTTTATTTAGCACATACAATAGAAATTGAACTCTTCAATTTCGAAACGTACTATAACAATTTGTATTGCTATTAATATTATGCTTGTAAATATACATTGCTTAAACTAGAACTTCTAACTGTGCCATCCTATTTGAAGGTCTGGTTTGGTCTAATTCATGAGCGATTGTGTACAATATTATATGCTGGAACGGAAAAAGCAGAATTATCTAGACATATAAAATGCTTTGTCCTGACGGATCAACGCACAGCCTAAACCGCTAATCGTAGAGGCCTGAAACTTAGAGGGTGTGTTCTTTGTATGATGTAGGCAACCGATAACAAAGGATTTTCCGAAATTCTACCCCTTACCTTAGGGCTAGGGGCTTAAAAAGGGGGCAAAGTTTGTATGGGACAACGTGATTCCTTAGTCCAATCTACTAATTCTACGTGGACGAAGTCGCGGGCAAGTAAAGCATAAGTAGGTTCTTGCTTTTATACAAACCTCTTTTAGGTACTTACTTATTAGTATACCCAGACCAAATTATTTTGATGAAAAAAATGCAAATTTACTAGTTTTACTTGGGGAAGAATAATTACCCTTGCTGAAAATTGAGGGTTTTTAAGATTTAGCAATCGAACACCATTGATGGCAGCGAATGTTGTCACGTGTTCAAAAAAGTTTTCCATACCTCTGGGTAAACTTATTATTTTCGAGTTTGAGATGATTACCCTATAATCATCTCAAACTCGAAAATAATAAGTTCTTTATATACCATTTTTTTTAATTTATGCGTAAGTTCCGGGTATGAGGGAGGATGAATCAAATATTAAGACATTTCATTCAATAATCGCTGCTGACTAATTCCTTGCACCACACACCAATGACACCACCGAACTTCTTCTACCACAGAATAGATAATAATCCATTCTACGTTCTACATTCTATTATCGCTCGAACACAAATTATTTTTATTCAAACACTAGCTTCTGCTCGCGGTTTCGTCCACCCACTCACCCTCTTACGGGTGGTATTTCTAAAAACTGCACGTTGGACGACTTAAATGAGGCCAAATGGTGTTACTGTAGCTGAACCGCAATATTGGTCAGATAGAATTTAAAGGCGTAATGACGCAAAGAAGAAAATTTGAATGAAAAAAAGCCGCCTTTTATCCCCCATAATTTTCAGACGGCTTAACCAATTTCGATCAAACATAACAAATAACACTCCCGACTAATTCACCTTTCAAACAAAAAAAAAATTAAAATCGGTTCATCCGTTCGGTTCATCCGTTCGGGAGCTACGGTGCCACAGACGGACACGACAAACTTATCACCACGTCGTTTTTGCGTCGGGGGTTAAAAAGAGTGGATATTTGACGACCCAGTTGGCACAATGGTTACAATGCCGGACTGCCAAACACAGGGTCGCTGGGTCGATTCCCGTCAGGTTATTGAAATTCGAAAACCAGCTATTTTTTTAAAACAAAGGTCATTCAGACTAAGCACCGTAGATAAAACTTATAAATAAGTAAAATTTTAATATTAATGACCTCTCCGTGTACAGAACAGCTGATTTTCAGGTAATCCTAACCTCAAAATTTTCAAAAAGATGTTCGAATTTCCCTAAAAGTCATAGAACAAAAGTTGTTTGTTTAGGTACACAGAAGTAGCCTTCAACGGGTTGCTAGTATAATTACCAATAACCCTGTATACATATTTATAGATTAATATCTTATGTAATTAAATTAAATATACCTATGTTACGTTATATTTTATTAATAGATTCGTCTCAAAATTAAGAACAAAATTTCGAGAGATCATTATTGAAATGAGACCAGCTATCAATCATACAGCTCTGCAATTCGAAAGAAAAAGGCGTTTTATTCTTAGTTATTGCGGACTTAGCCTATTTACATTTAATTTGATCGTATAGTTTGTGAAATTATAACTGCTATTGCCCGCGAATATAAAATTTGAAGTAGATTGGACCAAAGAATCACGTTGTCCCAGACAAACTTTACCCCCCTTTGTCACCCCCTAAGGGGTAGTATTTCGGAAAATCCTTTCTTATCGGATGCCTACGTCATACAAAGAACACACCCTCAGAGTTTCAGGTCTCTACGATCAGCGGTTTCGGCTGTGCGTTGATCCGTCAGTCAGTCAGTCAGTCATTCAGGACAAAACATTTTATATGTATAGACCAGCTACGTCTTTCGTTAAATTTCAGGATCAAAAGTCCTATATCCTTTTCTCCATCTTTCAAACTATCACTATGCCGATTTTATCCAAATCAGTAAACAAATTTTCGGATTTATAGCTGCGATCGGCGTTTTCACCCGAGTCCCGATCCCGTGGGTATATAGGGATAAAAAGTAATAAATCCAGGTCTCTCGCTATCTACATACCGAGTAACATTGCATTCGATTCAGTAGCTTTTACGTGAAGGAGTAACAAACATACAGACAAACTTTTACATTTATTATATTCGTAGGAGTAGGATAGAATTTATTGATAGTTAGGATTTTAAATGTGTATTAATAATTGTAAAAACTGCGTGAAATTTCAGATAAATGACCTTTACTCAGATTAGTACCTTTTTCAGCCACATCTTAAAAAACCTTTTCTTTTTTAAGAAAAGGCCTTTTCAAACCTTTTCCTTACCCTCAACCTTTTTCCTTTACGCAGATTAGTACCTTTTTCAGCCACATCTTAAAAAACCTTTTCTTTTTTAAGAAAAGACCTTTTCAAACCATTTCCTTACCCTCAACCTTTTTCCTTTACGCAGATTAGTACCTTTTTCTGCCACATCTTAAAAACCTTTTCTTTTTTAAGAAAAGGCCTTTTCAAAACTTTTCCTTACCCTCATCCTTTTTCCTTTACTCAGATTAGTACATGTTTCTGCCGCATCGTAAAAAAACCTTTTCTTTTTTAAGGCTTTAGTTTACTTAAAACACTAACTAGGTTAGTGCTAAAAGTAAACCTTACTTTGGAAAATATCTCTCAAGGCTGGAGTATCTCCTAAAAGCTTACTAACTAGGTTAGCTACAAATAGGGATGCGACATTGATGCGACATTGAAAGCATCGTTCTTTTTGATCGATGATTCTCCAATGTTCGATTTAAAATTAAAATAAACCGGCCAAGTGCGAGTTGGACTCGCGCACAAAGGGTGTTGTATGGGAGCCCCACTTAATTATTTTCCTGTATTTGTTGTTATAGCGGCAACAGAAATCCATCATCTGTGAAAATTTCAACTGTCTAGCTATCACGGTTCATGAGATTGTGCCTTGTGACAGACAAACAGACGGACGGACAGTGGAGTCTTAGTAATAGAGACTCGTTTTTACCTTATGGGAACGGAACCTTAAAAATAATAAGTAGCATAATTAGGCTCACACAAAATTTCCAGGTCCATTACACAAAATTTTACAAAGTTTTGTAAAGACCATATTCACAGATAGCGATATTATACAATTTGTTTCAGCGAAGGGGGTTGTTCTAGACGTCTAGGCGAACAACTTTTGGAAATTCGAACATTTCGTTCGAAGTTTTTGTATGAAACAGCTGATTTTCAAGAAAAAATCCCTCAGAATTTTCGAAAAAAAAAGTTCGAATTTCCAAAAGTCGTAGAACAAAATTTGTTCGCCTAGACGCCTAGAACAACCCCCGTTCGTATTAAAACCCATTCGCTGAAACACATTGTATAAAAAAACGTTTGCAACCCTAGCTATAAGGTTTCATCGCAGCATTTATCACTACCCCGACCTTGCCCTTAGCCTTCAAGTTAACATTTGCCGGCTACGATTCTGCGATACGAGAAACTCAATATAGACGTACTTTTATCCTTTTTTGTCGGGCTATTTTTAGCTCACTGTGATGAAACTATATTTTTCTCTATGTATGTCTCTTTCAACCTATTTTGTACAATATTCTTATCTGTTTCTTTTCTACCTATTTTGTACTATATTCATTAATAAACTTGTTTGATTTGAAATTAACTAAGTACATTAATAACCAAATACACGAAGACATAAATACTCTTAAAAAGAAAAAAATATCTGAGGGCATCTCCGCGAGAGTAAGCCTTGGCTAGCAACGTTTACCCTCTGGATGACCAAACTGACTGATCGAAAAAGCTCCGTAGTTTAGTCACAAGAAGCCTCGTTGAGACGCAACCTGAATAAAAGTTGAGTTTTTTTATAAACGCCTGCTAGAATATTTAAAGCAAAGCCCACTTCAATTTGATGCAATTTTTCTCCAACTTATCGCCAACTTAAAGTGTTTTTAAAAGTGTACTTTTAATAACTTAATAATAATATGGAAGTAGAGTAGGCACTCTACTACAGTTAACTAGGACTAAAGTAAGTATATTGATTCGGTTACTTCAAATTAACATAATACTTACTAAGAAAACTCGAAACCTTATTCAGAGAACGTTCTTATTTTAGCTCCTTATAAAGTTAATCGAGCAAATACGCCCGTGGTAAATTGCTGAAAGGAAATTTTTCGTATAAAATATTTGTAATGATTTTTCCCGCCCTTGTCCTCAATTCCAAGTTAGTCTACATTTAATGAGAAACGTATTAATATGTAGGGTAGCTTAATTGTAATTTAGGACTACTTATACATATAGGTACAAGTGTGTCCCAATTCTGTGGAAATTTCCAAGTCTCCTATTAATATTACGTACGCGTCTAGAGCCTTCTACATTTTTGCGGCTGAGCTAGCTAATGGGACCAAAGCGGATGACTTGCTTGATATGTTTTACTTCTAGTACCTGGATGACCGAGCTTTGCTCGGTTTTTTTTTTTACTTAGTCTAACCTCAAAGCAAACACTCATTGACTTCGTGTTACTTAACAACGCCAACTGCTGGAATAACATTATTGCTCACAAAAAATAGTATTAGTAGTTCGCCAATAGATGTCAGGAAGAGTCATATTTTTCAGATTAAAAAAAAGTAAGTTTCGATAAAACACGAATAAAATGACATTTTCTAAAAATGATTCCTAGCTAGATCGATTTATCGCCCCTGAAACCCCCTATATACCAAATTTCATGAAAATCGTTGGAGCCGATTCCGAGATTCCAATCATATATATATACAAGAATTGCTCATTTAAAGATATAAGATATAAAACTGTTATAATATTACTTACTACTTACTCCGCTGGCTTAGCGACCCAAAGTGGCTTTTGGCATCCGTAACGAGAGTCTTCGCTTTCTTGTCCTGCGCTATTTCTTGTCAACAATAGTATAATATTAAATAAATCATAACTTCATTTCATCATCATTTTAACTTATCTTACTGAAACCGCCCAGAAATTTGCTTGGAAGAATGTTAAGGAGCTGTGGGACAATATAGGATAACAAAAGAGATCTGAACTGAGTTGTGTAAAGGTTTATCCAAACTTTTTCCAATTATGTACATATTTGTTAAAAACATTAACTGGAGCTGTAATGACGCTCTCGAATAGGAAAGAGGCTGTCATTCTAGATTGGCTGATACGGCAAGGGAATGGAATCAGTTGCCTGCGTCTGTCTATTCAGACGTGTATAACTTGGGGGTCTTCAAGTCGCGAGTGAACAGGTATCTTCTACGCGTGCTACATCTTAGACAGCATCGTCACCTACCATCAGGCGGGTGTGATAATTGTCAATCACTGATCTTTCATTAGTAAAACTTGAGAGGTATCAAGGGACACCCGGATGAAACGAAGTTCCTTTCGATTAATTAGTGAAGGAATTGTAATAAGTGTCGTTACAACTTTTGGTCTTAATATTTTCCGTCTAGCCCCCTTCCGCAACGCGCGCTAAGAAACTACATTCCAAAAATAAAAAATTGTTCTGATTTTTCTTTGAGGCGCGCGCGGCCCCGTCTTTCTTTTAGACGAGCAAACACCACGGCTGTGACATCCTTTTGTTGATATAATTTCCAAGCACATAATTAATTTTAACAGTCAATTTTCTTAGTTACTTTGGTAATACTATGTGAAAGACTATGTCGGTATTTACTAATAGTGCAATATCGCCTTATGCAACGGTGAGAGCCGCTTAACTTAATGCGTTTTGGGAGTATATTTTTCGCAACTGCATATTTGTTTTGGTCTCTCAAACATGTCATAATTAAGTGCGAAATATGTGCTGAATTCGAGAAAGATGCACGATTTAAATTCTCCGTTGGTCATATTTTCTGGGAAAATGTTTTATTACTTTTTTATGGTTTTGTTTTTATTCTGTTTAATGAAATTCTCTGAAATTGATTAAATTTTATTTAAGGAAAGCATATATTAGCTTTTCTCTTTGACGACATTGGCAGAATAGCTAGAGGTTAGAATCCCGCCCGGCAGTGCACCGGACAGGATTCGAACCTCGTAATAAAAATCGAGGTAGCACTAGGCCATCACCGCTCTCTACAGTTTAACAGAACATGCTTAACTATTCATAGATATTGCCTAAGCAAAAAAGATTAATAAAATAACATAAATATGTGATGTAACATTTATTTAGGTACTGATATTAAACTTAACACAGTTTTAGTCGATGTTATTAAACCGTGTTCGGTTTCAAGGTTGCCTACTTTTCCTTTCAGTATACTCAAAAATATTATATAATTGCTTAACACTACCTTTTACCCATAGCTCTGCTCGTATAACCGTTACAACGTGAACTGAGTTACAAACAAACAAAGAAACTTTCTTTATAATATTAGTTGGTTAAACTCTGAGCCCTTACCACGAGTTGTTTGGACTCGAGCAAACATACCGTATTGAGTTTTCCCCATGAAAAGTTTAAAGGTTGCAGTAAGATTGCAAAATTTTGTATTAAATCTAGATTTATTCTATTCATTTTTGATAGAAATAATGTATGAGCAAGAATTTAGAAAAATGTTTTTTTTTTCTATTTTGCTACATGTTGTCCTTACTAGTTTAAGGACAAATTGTAGCAAAAACTTAGCCATTGAGAATCCGAGAGAGATAGCTTAAACAGTATCAGTTCTCTTTCTCTGTCGTTAATCAGAACAAATTTGATATTGTGTAAATTGGTAAAATACACGACAAATACCAAATGTGCCTTGTCATTGATGGCTGCGTTCCGACCGCACACATCCTAACTTAGCTTTTAATGTGAAAGGGTACCGGGCGCTGTCCCCATATAAACGTAGTCGACTTTTTTCCCCCTGGATAATGACACTTCAGCAAATATAGTTGCATAAAACGTATAACTGCCATGACCGTTGACCGACTACGTTTGTATGGAGAGAGCGCCGGTACCCTTTCACCTTAAGACTTTTCAATGTGATTTCATTCGAATGATTCCTAATTATTTATTACTACTAACTACTAAGCTATTAATCTCGGTTCGCGTATTAATCGAGCGCATAAACAACTCGTGGTGGCTTCTCTGCATATGTTGTCCATACATTATAGTGTGCGTGTTTGTAATAATAAACGTTTTTAATGAATTACTTATTAGATGTAATTTACGTGATAATATTGAATCATGTGATGTTATTGTACTCGAACTACGAGTATGCATTGTGTGATTTATCATTTTATCAAGGCATAACTCTTTTTTGCATTCGAAGTATCACGAAGTAGAAATATTACTTGCTTCTTGCAGTTTAATTATAATAAGTCTAACAATTACGTTGTTAATTAAATAAATTAAATTAGCAATGGAAATTAAGTAAGTAAATATTTTTATTGCCAACTTTCGAATCTTTTAGTATTACTACAATACTATGCATATTGCATGCTTGCACTCCGTTCGCATGTCGATGACCTAGATAATAACTTTCGACAGTAATACCTATTAGTATGTAATGTTTGTTTTATGTACTCATTAGATAAAATAAAGGTACGCACCAAAAACGTGACCGATTTTCGTTACTTAGTAGGTTTTACCCCTCGGATTTTTCTCATACCGGGCGCCTTATATATGAAAATCGATTCTTAAGGAGTAAACTCCAATAAACTCCAAAAACCTCTATGCACCGCCATTTAAAATTACAAACCCGTAGTAGCAGTATGGGCAGTGAAGCATACTGCTACTATCATATTCAGCCATGCGTCGGCAACAAGAGTTGTAATGTGTCTTGTTGCAATTTTTATTACAAGAGTATTCAAATAATTATCTTTAATTGAGACGACACGAAAACAATAGCAGTAAAACTGTGTGGGTGTAAAGAATCATACTGCTACTATCATATTCAGCCATGCGTCGGTAACAAGAGTTGTAATGTGTCTTGTTGCAATTTTTATTACAAGAGTATTCAAATAATTATCTTTAATTGAGACGACACGAAAACAATAGCAGTAAAACTGTGTGGGTGTAAAGAATCATACTGCTACTATCATATTCAGCCATGCGTCGGCAACAAGAGTTGTAATGTGTCTTGTTGTAATTTTTATTACAAGAGTATTCAAATAATTATCTTTAATTGAGACGACACGAAAACAATAGCAGTAAAACTGTGTGGGTGTAAAGAATCATACTGCTACTATCATATTCAGCCATGCGTCGGCAACAAGAGTTGTAATGTGTCTTGTTGCAATTTTTATTACAAGAGTATTCAAATAATTATCTTTAATTGAGACGACACGAAAACAATAGCAGTAAAACTGTGTGGGTGTAAAGAATCATACTGCTACTATCATATTCAGCTATGCGTCGGCAACAAGAGTTGTAATGTGTCTTGTTGCAATTTTTATTACAAGAGTATTCAAATAATTATCTTTAATTGAGACGACACGAAAACAATAGCAGTAAAACTGTGTGGGTGTAAAGAATCATACTGCTACTATCATATTCAGCCATGCGTCGGCAACAAGAGTTGTAATGTGTCTTGTTGCAATTTTTATTACAAGAGTATTCAAATAATTATCTTTAATTGAGACGACACGAAAACAATAGCAGTAAAACTGTGTGGGTGTAAAGAATCATACTGCTACTATCATATTCAGCCATGCTTCTGCAATAAGAACTATACCGTGTCTTATTGAGACTTGTACTGTGTCTTAAAACACTTTTTATTACCGCAATGAGGTTCCACAACAATTATCTTTTATGAGGACAACACGAATACAATAGCAGCAAAACTGTACGGGTAGTGTAAACGTCTTAAAAATCATACTGCTACAAATACAAATATTCAGCCATGCTTCTGCAACAAGATTGTTTTGTTGCACTTTTTATTAATAAATAAATAAATAATAAATATTGCAGGACATTCCACACATCGCCATCTAACCCCAAGCTAAGTAACTAGACTTGTGTTATGGGTGCTAGACAACGGATATACTACTCATATACTTTTATTTTGTAAATATATACTTATAATACATAGAAACAACCAGACCACAGACAAATATCTAAGCATATATACTTGTCTGAGGCGGGAATCGCACCCGCAACCCTGTGTTTGGCAGTCCGGCATGGTGACCATTGTACCAATTGGGTCGTCAAATTATGACAATAAGGTTTCAAAACAATCATCTTTTATTCGGGACAACACAATTACAATAACAGCAAAACTGTACGGGCAGTGTAAACGTTTAAAAAATCATACATTATAATATTCAGCCTCGTTTCTGCAACAAGACTCGCACTGTGTCTTGTTGCAGAAGTGTGGCTGAATATTATGGTAGCAGTACGCTTTTTTAAACGTCTGCACTGACTAATTCCGTTATTGTTTTCGTGTAGTTTCAAACAAAAGATAATTGTTTTGAAACCTTATTGTTGTAATAAAAAGGAGAGTTAAACGTTTGATGTCAAAATAGTAAAATTTACTATGTTGTTTGTGGTATTATGGTGAAACGAAATGGGTTTGTTTACGTTTTAATGTTTAGATTATGGTATTTTTTTCGATCCGGTGAATACCCATTGAGGTAATTCAGCGGATCGTATTTTTTTTATTTTTTACACTATTAGACCGTTAATAGGTGTTATCTGTCAATCAGTTTCAGTCTTAAGAAATTTTAAATAAGCCATTTAAGTAAATATTTCTAATGCTTGCATTATCTCGTCCTCTAGATATCACTGCACACTTTGCTGATTTCGAATCTATTTGCATTTATTTCGTTCATTTTTTACAAACATTTCAAGAATTCTTTCGCAACTTCATTTCAAAAATTGTTGATGATTCAGTGAATATAACTTCAAGCCATTTGCATCAAGAATTTCGAGGAAAAAAATGATTTTTTCTCCGATGTAAAAAAATCTAATTGTCTCAGTACAATGCATATGTACTTTGTCGAAAAATCTTAATGAGGTGGGTGTGTGCTAAAACGTCACGTGAGAAATAGTACCTATTCATTGAGAAACGCTGACTTAAATTAAAAGAGCATTGACAAGATGAAAATCGATGCTTAACTGTTTTACTTAGTCATATTTCACGTTTCCAGACTCAGGGTAGTTTTCGATGCGTCTTCCAATCCCGAGAATTTCAAATCCTGTCTCTTCAGCCTTTTAATACCGCTTCTAAGTAATTCCAAATGATTTCATCTTTAAGAGGAAAGGGGAAACAGTCGACTACGTTTGTATGGAGAGAGCGCCGGTACATTTATTCAATTGGTAAAAAAAAAAAACTTCAGTTAAACAAACCTTTACCTTGCGTTATGTGAAATCGTGGCCTTGTTCATGTCACTGCTATAATAAATATCAGAATGTAAGCACCCAATTACCTTTCTATGGTATTTCGAATAAATATTGTAAACTCTATGGAAACGGCCTTCAAACCAAGGCCTATGCGATAAGCTGTAAATTTAAACGTACTAACTCTGCCTCCGAAGTCCCGATTCCGTCCGTATGTAATGCCGAAATGCCAGCTATCTACGTACCAAGTTTTCATCGGAATCGGTTTGTTGGTTTTTACAACTTTATAAAATTAGTGGGAATTACAGTGTACGTCATTTTCGGCGACTTTACGTTGAAACCATACGAGATTTACCAGATAATTTTAATATCCCCGTAATCCAATCACGTGCTATACGAATTTGTAACATATCCCTGGTTTCCAAGGTCAGTTTTACTTTGATTTGTTTATGTGCTCGTTCCCCTCGAAGGCCCCCGTTTATTAGGGTGTCTTCTTCTTCTAGGAAAGCGTGCTACATCTTTGACCGCATCGTCACTTACCGTCATCGTGTCAGATAATGGTCAAACGCTGACCTATAAAATGTGCTTCGACGAAGGGTTTCTAATACGAAAGGGGATTGTTCTAGATGTCTAGGCAAATAAAATAAATTCTTCTACTAATAAAAAACAACTACCATGTTCACAACAATTTCAAAAAGTTCGCATCCCTTTTCAATTTCCTCCCATCTTTCAACGTCTTATCAATTTTCTCTAAGATTTTTCATAACAAATTGTTAGATTCCTTTTTGTTTCATTTGTCTGTTTCTACTTCATTCTTACATCAGATGACATCAAAATTCTAGACGCTTGACACTAATTGATACACAACAAATAATTAACCTGATACCGATTTCTTATATTCTAAGTTTTGCTCAATATTTATGTAATCTTGTCTAGAGATTCGTAGACTTGTCGATTATTATAATTAAATTCAACTTAGTTTGAAGCCACAAACCGCATCGTCTGTCTGTTTTTGAAGCAATAACCTCCAAAATTACTAAACGAATTTTCATACAACTTTCATCAATGGATGGAGTGATTAATAAGAAAGGTCTAGGTGTAAATTCATTAGGGTTTTGTGGGAATTAGTTGAAATATGACAGCAAATGTAGAAGTAAAAGTTTTGCTACACGTGCGAATTGGAATAAATGTTATTATTAATTTAATTAAAATTAACGTATTATTGAAATAAATCTGTGAAATCATCGAAATGCGATATTGTCATTATGAGTAGGATGTTAAACAATTCTTTTCAAGATTAAATATCTCGACGCTGTCGTCATGAGACTCGTCGTTAAATTATTATTGTTAATCTCAAATTATATATCGATTCCATATATGTCTAGCGACCTTTTGATTTGATAGATTGAGACAGGTTGCGCGAGTTTAATCCCCTAATCCCTAATGAATTAGGATTTATATTACGTTTAATTGATATCGAATCATGTCTATCATCGGAACAGCAATTGCTACACGCAGTTGCAGCATTGGAAAGGCAAAAGGTTATTACGTAACAGTGAGTTCTTGTGTAAGCAGACAGTGAAAGAGTTGGTCCAACCGCAAGCTCAGTGCAACTTCGGCCATCGCTAACGGCGCACGACACGTATACGTGCGATCTAACCAACAAAAGTGTGTTATTGTGCAATACGGTCTCGTTTTCTGATGACAGTAGTAAAATGTTTACCATCAATACCTTTTTAGCTAACTAAATCTTGAAGGTTATACTCGATTCAGTGGTTTAATATACTTAACATGTTTTGGTTTATCATCGGTCACTGTACTCGTTTTTCGTAATGCATCTAACTGTTGATGTTTTTGTTGATGTTATCGGTAATCCAGTTTACTTTCACAGTTAAACTGTGTTGTCACGTTTTCTATGACATATCACCAATTTCTTATGGTATGATTTAGGGTGATTGAGTTTAAATGAAGTCTTAGTTATGAATGTGTAACCTACTTTGAGATTTCTCAACTCTTCTTGCTTTGAACTGTAGAATGAGCTGTATAACATTTAACCTCTCATACAAAACGGTTATTCGTGAAAACTCATTAGTCATTATTACAAATCTTTTGTTTAGCACTCTCTCTACGATGTCATGGTAACACCATTGTTGTCCAGCGAAGGTTGTCTTTGATGCTAAGTTGAAGTTTTATTTATGTAATACAAAAAAGTTTCATAACTTAGCGCCCACACTCAGCTACAATAGTCCGGAAAGACTGTTGCAATTGTTGTATTATTAACCCAAACAAAACCTGTGACAGATCTGTTTGAAATTCTTATACGTGAACAAGTTTAAAATGTGAATCAAATCAGAAAAATCTTGTCTGCATTAAAGATTATGGTAAATGCAAATCAAACTCTAAGAGAAATAGAAGTATAAATTTCAAAAATGTGCATATTTTAAACAGTAATGAAGCAAAACAAATGATTTTTGTTTACAAACATTTTACGTACTTCGAATTTAGGGCGCTATCTAGAGTCGTCAACATCGCTTATCCAACAATATGGCAGTTTCATTAACTTAGCTAAAGTACAAACAGTGTTCACCTCGTCGCTTCCTAAAGCAATTATCTCAAAGTTTCCAAATGTCGTCTAAATGGAGATTCTATGACATTCCCGAAGCTTGAATCCGTGTGTTCTTTACAAATATCCGTTGTTAGTACATCACGTTTATTTAACCAACATGTCCCTGATTTTATGTTTAATCACGTCGTATTTTTTATCGTGAACTTAGAACTGTTATAGCGACTTAATTAAGTTATCATTCGATTGGATTCTGTATTATTTTCAACAGAAACTTTATTAATTCTTAAATCATCAAGAGTACCTTTCAATAAGACATCTACACCAATAATTACCTCTACGAATAAGGTCACATCTTTATAATTTACAGCCATCATTATTTTTTGGTTATCTTACTTTTTCAATGGCAGGTAGTTGTTTATGATGAAAAACGTCTCTATAAAGTTGTTCTGGCTTACATTACTAGTTGCTACATCTTTCGTTGGCCTTAAGAAGGGCCACCGACCTCGTGGGATGCCTACGACTACAATTTATGCTGCATAAAGCCTTGCATATAGCTACCTTCTTGATTCCATCTCCAAAAAGATGCTAAAAGGTAGCCGGAAGTGCAATTTTAAGGTACACTTAATGGGGTTTTGAACTTTCATTTACTGGAGACTATAATAATTAGTTTGCCCTTCCACAACAAATTACAGTTTCAATGCTCTTCCTCGTGTTTTCTATTTCTGCAGTATCATACCCTATGTACGCGCTAATAGCAAATAGTTAGCTGTTATCATTCTAATAGTCATTAATTAAATACTACTTCCTTCAAATGGGTAATTTAGACTGCGTCAGTTGTGTTCCAGTAATCGCTGTGCAGTGACGCATTAAAAACTGGCATATGTCGATGACCGTGCTTCTTGTTTTTTTTTCATAATCAGATATTAAAATATCTGATGTTAACGACCGGTTCAACCAAAGTAATTCTATAAAGTTGTAAAGTGAAGGGACTTATTGTAATGTAAGTAATTTACGTCAAGATATTAAATTACTTCTGCGCTTCCTATTTCGTATTGAAGTATTTGCGCGAAATCATCATGTTACTTTCTTATGCGAAAATGTATAAGAGTAATTAACATATTTTATGCATTACAGTTACTTAATTTGGCAAAAAGATTTTACATTGACGAAAGTTAAGAACCATTCTAGTAAATTGCTTTTTTAGGAATGTGTGTTTCTTTATTCAAGGAATCTTGGTCGTATCATTTGATTACATTGTCATTTTGTCTTACAGTAACGAGTCTCGTAGGTTTATTTCGAATTTGCTTTAATTTGGCATTTAAATGCATTTTGCAAATTGAATCATTGAATTAACTACTTAACCATTTTGATTTTTAAGTAGTATATCACATGATTGTATTCTGGATCACGACATTTGTTCAAGGACATAAATTTTGGCACGGAATTTTTAAAACGCCATTCTGACGTCATATTTGAATATTTGCCGTGGCAATTATTAGTCTTTAATATTATGTAAATTCCTTTGTAAAACTTAAACAATTTGCTTATTCGTTTGCTTTACATAATAAATGAATGATTGAATAAAAAAAGGTCTTGTAATGTAATCTAAATTTATCGTAAAGCCCAATTAACACTAATTTATTCATTGAAATGGTGATTCACATAATGAATAAATGCATTTGATTTTTGTAACCAGCTTTTGAACACCTTGCTTTGTTCGTATCGCTCTTTCCGGTTAAAAAAATCAAATTTTCAAACTCTTGCTTTCGTTCAATGGACACGAATTCAGCACTTCGCGCACTGCACGCAGAATATTCAGTGACAATGCAATCAAATATTTTTTTCGATATCAATTCCATTTTCTTAGTTATCTTTACATGATAAAAACCAACCTTGATTTTAAGACTAAAATAACAATAAATATAATTCAAATCATCTTAATTATCAGCACGAGGCCTTAGTCTAGTTTTTATTACAATTCCCTTGAGTATCATTACTTCCTCTACCAACCCCCAAAGAGTTTCAGCAAGGATAATTATACTGTTATTGAAGTTTTACTATTTAATTAACACATTTGCAGTTTTCCTTCTTCATTTATTACTGTTTGTTTTATGTTGCAATTCACTTCTTCACCTCGTTTTTCTCTCACGTTTCTTGGAATTGTTCTAAGAACACCTTTAAAAAAACTGCGTCAATTATATACTATAAACTGTTATCAATAATACTATCATTGTGCGGTTTTTACCCTTAATTTAAACACGATTTAGTAGAATAATACATACGTTTTTCCTACTGTTTAATATTTATCTACTGTCATCGTCATTGAGGGTTTAGTTCAAGTGTGTTTGTTTTAGGGCCGCGTATTGTGTGTGTTGTGATGTTTTGATTTAAAATGTCGAGAGCTGTTTGGGATTTGATGCCGGTGAGGTGTCGTTGGATTGAGACTCTGAGGCATTGCGGCAAAACTTTGTTGAGACGTCAAAGGAGACTCCTACGACGATTAAAAAAGGTAAAGACAAATTTGTAATCATGTGTAAAAAAATTATGATGTTCAAAAAAATATGGAATATTTCACATACATAATACTGTATTAACCTATGAGATTTTCGTAATTGATTAAATTTCTGCATTGAAGTTAGCTCTTATTCACAGATTTTTTTTTAATTTACGAAAAAAGAAAGCTAAATTCCAGGAAACCTTGTATATGAACTAATTAGCGAAAGTAATTGTTACAAGTATAGGATGACTCAATTGTATTTTTTGCAATCGATTAGATTAATTTACATTCTATTCGTGATTCATTATTGCTTGAACTCTACGCAAAATGAGTAGAGATATCCTTGGAAAACAAATTACCTATGACAAATATTTATAAAAATATATCTTATCCGACTCACTTTTATCAGTATGAATGCAACAGAACTACAATATATCTATGAATTTTGTATGTTTAGCAAATGTTTTAGTCAAAATTTATACACGGGTGATACGCTGTTAGTAAAACTATCTTGTACTAGCTGCGCCCCGCGGTTTCACCCGCGTAATAATTTTCTACGCAATTTTCTTAATTATTTCTTTCATAAGAACCTTCTCCGGACGATAACAAACACAACAAAAAAGAATTGGCCAAATTGGTCCAGGCGTTGTTGAGTTATGCGCTTACCAACACATTTTGCGATTCATTTTTATATTATTAGACTAGCTGCGCCCCGCGGTTTCACCCGCGTAATAATTTTCTACGCATTTTTCTTAATTATTTCTTTCATAAGAACCTTCTCCGGACGATAACAAACACAACAAAAAAAGAATTGGCCAAATTGGTCCAGGCGTTGTTGAGTTATGCGCTTACCAACACATTTTGCGATTCATTTTTATATTATAGATTATTTCTACCAAGTATTTAGGTATTTATAGTATTGAATACCTACCTAGATGCTTTGAACTTTACGTACCTATGACATTGAATATATTTAGATTCTGAACAATAAGACGATGCAAGTACCAAACATTTTCGTAATTGTACTCTGCAATCGATAGTATTAAAAATTGTGAAATATTTCGTACTTTGTCCTTTGTATTTTCATTGTATTAAAATTAATGTATTTTAACTATATATATAATTGGGTCGTGTGTTGTGATTTATTCAGTATCGTTTAAAACGCTTGATGAATCAGGTTTGAGATCAGTTGTCCCTTTTGTATTGTGAAGTGGAGTTTGTTTCGCACAGTGAGTAATAAAAATTAACTACTTATCTGCTATATTCATGCTATATATAATACTTATATATAAAATATATAAAATTCTCTATATACATATGGCAAAACAACGTTTGCCGGGACAGCTAGTATTATATATTTTTACCCTCATTAAGTCTAAATTTCTTCATTCAGTTGGGATTTCATGAGATCTCATTGGATCGTCTTAAATAAGTTAGTCTTCTTTACGCGCCCATCAACGAGAAGAAAGCAAGAAACTCATTGGGCTCTTATATTTTTATGTTCGCACTAACCAATGTCATGATTTTACAAATATTTTTGGAGGTAAAGTCATATCTTATCATTAAGGTAAGACACTGTATCATATGACGCCTTACCGCACAAATTATGCTTTAAAGATCTTTAAAGCATAATTCTTTAAGCATAAGCTTTAAAGATAAAAATATTTAAAGCCTAATTCCACAAATGGAATATAAAAGTAATATATTTTCCACCTATGAACTTGTCCCATTTTATAATCAAAATGATATTCGGAACTGTTAAAAGCAAAAGTCGTTCAGAATTCGAATGAATATAATTTTGAGCCCGTTAATAGACATGTCATATACATTTTTAGGTAACTCATTACAAAAGAGCACATATGCATGATTATTAACTGATCAATACTTTGTGTAGCACTAGCTGTTGCCCGCGACTTTCTACGCGTGGTAGTTTTGTTTTATGTACCAAAACCTTCCTCATGAATCACTCTATATACAGGGTTATTGGTAATTATACCAGCAAGCCGTTGAGGGCTACTTCTGTGCACCAGAAACGAACAAATTTTGTACTACGACTTTTGGAAATTCGAACATTTTTTGAATATTTTGAAGTAGGGTTTACCTGAAAATCAGCTGTTCCTTAGACGGAGAGGTCATTTACCTTCAAATTTTACTTATTTTCTAAGTTTTATTACTATTCTTAGTTTAAATAACCTTTGTTTGAAAATCGGTTGTTTTTTTTGAGTTTAAATAACATCAAAATTTTCACTTCTTTTTTACGTATTTCCAAAAGTCGTAGAACAAAAGTTGTTTGTTAAAATGCACAGAAGTAGCCCTCAACGGTTTGTTAATATAATTACCAAAACCCTGTATTTTAAAGATCTAAGCATACATAGGGACATACTGCGGGAAGCGACTTAGATTTTTACCCGACTACGGTGAAGCCATTAGGGTTATGTTTTATACTATGTAGTAAAGATTATCGAGCGATATTATAACCTTAACAAAAACGTGATATCGCATTGATTAACAATAAATATTAATGAGTATCTTATGACTGCGACACGAACTGTTTATTAATTCAATTTATATTCTACAGCTGGATCTTTGTTAAGTATATTAAGGCTAATGAAAACTATCTACGTACAGAGAGGAAAGATTTTTTGTTTCCTTTGTAGAGGAAAGACTCAGAAACTATTTGACCGATTTTGATGGAACTTGGTATCAAGAGACATTGAATCGTTGGGAGTAACTTTATAATTCCATATTCTCACGGGAAAGGGTCTTACGCTGGTGAAACCGCAAACCCTGCTAGTCCTAACCTCAACTTATATCCGAAACTTTGTTTATTTGTTTGTTTGTTCCTTCTTCATGGTCAAACGACTACACCGATTTTAATAAAAATCGTCATAGTGATAGTTTAGGAGACGGAGAAGGACGTAGGCTACGTTTTACCCTAAAATACCGCGGGATCGGGACTTACACGGGTGATACCACGAACCGCTGCTAGTATAAAATAAATTGCTAGATATTGGATCTTTAACTACTTTTAAAACGTTACAAGTATCGATTAAATTATTTATTGATAAATTTCGAACGTGTGTCGATACTATTCTGATATATTTACAATGTCAGCACGTGCTAATATGCATTAAATTACCTACTGGGAATTTATTAAATTTTATTACCGAGTATTGATAGTCCAGTGTAGAAGTCGACGTATCTACTTTCGATTCAAGTAAGTTCGAATCTTAATTAAAATTAAAATGAATATGGACCGAATTCGGCATAATGCTGATTTTTAAATATTATTGAGCATTGTTAAGAGGATACGCGGGTTTTACTTTGTCTATTAGTATGGACATGGACTTTTATCGATCATAGTTTTTTTTAAGCTATTGCATAGCTTTTATCGCGGGCTTTGAGCGCGGCGACCGAATTAAGAAATTCCGTAACGAAAATAAAACCTAACACCCCCCTATCCTACCTACTTGTGTACTTACCTAGTACACAACTTGTGTTATTTTTTGTCAATGTTTTTCCAAAAAAAAAAAAAACGTCTCGTGTTATTCTTTATATTCTAATACTGTTTTGTATTTGTAATCGTGCCCATTTGTTCAATTTTTTCTAACAACTTAAGGAATAATGTGACCCTCTAACAAATCATAAAGTACCTAATCACTAGGGTATGTGTACCCACACAGCAAACCTTGGGTTTGCAGAAAAATAATGATTGCTCAAAAGCAGAGTAGTTCCTAACCTTTTCAATCACCCCTAGGAAAACTTATTTGACTCATATTGTTTAATTTTCAATCTACTTTTCCCGCACGGCTACCACATCAAATCTTGAAACCTTTGTTATCTAGGTATAGCAGATCTAGGAACACCCAGGTTAAGAACCGTGGCTTTAAGGCATTCAGGAAGTATATAGGGTAATACGTGATAAATATAATTATCATGTATTACCCTATTAAACACTAAAACTATTAAACAGGGTTATTGGTAATTTTATACTAGTAAGCGGTTGAGGGCTACTTCTATGCACCTAAACAAACAACTTTTGTTCTACGACTTTTGGAAAATCGAACATTGTTTTGAAACTTTTGAGATTAGGTTTACCTGAAAATTTGTTCCATACACGCAGAGGTCATTAACCCTAAAATTATTCTTATTTTTTAAGTTGTATCTACTGTAAGACCTTTGTTTTAAAAAATCAGCTATTTTTAAATTTAATAACCCGCAAAATTTTCATATTTTTTTTCGAATTTCGAAAAGTTGTAGAACAAAAGTTGTTCGTTAAGGTGCACAGAAGTAGCCCTCAACGGCTTGCTAATATAATTACCAATAACCCTATAGAAAGTGCTTCTAGGATACCGTCTTAAATAAGCGAATAAAGTATCTAGTCATCGACCCAGTAACATCTAGACTTAAAGGTAATGTTGCCAAACATTGAATACGTTTGCTTGTGTGCTTATGTAATGTCTTCGTAATATTGTTTACACACATACATGACTTTCGATTCATAAAAGTATACAATAGGACAATAATTGATGACTTAACAATATACTTAATCAACATTGTGCTTTGAAATCGAAATGTAAATGTACACGTTCCTGATCGTCGATCCCTGTCGGATTGAATAAAAATAAAGGAGATGCAAGATAGTGCGAAATTAGCCTCATTATGCTAAAATATTTTTTCAGTTATTTATTTTTAACCCCCGAGACGCAAAAACGACGGGGTGTTATAAGTTTGAGGTGTCTGTGTGTCTGTCTGTCTATCTGTGGCATTGTAGCTTCCGAAAGGCAGAACCGATTTTGATCTCGTTTCTTTTGTTTGAATGGTGAATTAGTCGTGAGTGTTCTTAGCTATGTTTGATCGAAATCGGTTCAGCCGCCTGAAAGTTATGTGGCTCAAAATTCGGGGTTCTTTTTAATTCGAAATTTAATTTTTATAATTACCTATTCTTAGTATTTCACACAAAGTAGTTCCAAGAAAGGATAGACAATATTATTGGCATTCATTACAGTTTGTATAATAGCAATATCTTTGAACAAAATTAAATGAAGTTGATTGATTCTGTCGACGATCACCTTAAAATGTTAGTTATTTTGGGAGAAAATTTGTAAGATATAATTAATTTTATCGTTTTGTAAACATAGTTTTTTGTTGATTAATTTTAGCGGTTTAAAAGGTGTGTTTTTTAATTAAGCTGAGATTGATTCGTTCGATTTAGAACTCACTACATCTTAAGCTGATTTAGGAATAAAGGAATCCCCTTTAATAATTGATGCCTAGTAAAAAACTTGATTCGTTATAAAAAGTACAATTTAACTGGTTTTTTTTTGTTTTATTTGTGTTTATAAAATAGACTCAAAACAGGTTATATATTTGCAGAAATATCTTAGTATTCTCCAGACGAGTACTGCACCTGGAAAAAATAATTTCCATAGTTATTAAATGATCGATTATGACCCAGTAAAATTTAATGTGCAATGCCAATAAAATTCTGATAGTCAACATTTCCTAAATAAGTTGGAATCATTCGCATGAAATCACATGAAATCTTCATGAAATTGATTAAATTAATGTATCAAATCATTCTATAGATTTTTTTTTCTTTCTAAAAATGTCTTTTGTTTCCGTATCGATCGTCTTTAGTTTTTATCCAATCAATCAGTTGGTTCGTTTGGAAAAAAAATCCTTTATTAGTTCCATTCGGTACAACTAGTTGGTCGGTTTTGTTGTACGGATTGGAAGTTCTGAATTAACAACATTCCAAATTAAAAGTCACAGGAACAATTTCGTTAACTTGAATGATTTTTTTTTCAAGTTATTTTGTTATGAAATCAGTTTGAAAGTATATCCTTGAGCCAATCTGTTGATATCGGTTGATATAATATGGCGGAGTTTTAAGTTAAAAAACATAAATACCGAATTGAGAATTGATAATCGAAAATCGTCTAAATCTATACAGATTTACGTAAACATTTTTTTTAATGTTTACAAATACAATAACATGATCGACAATGTAATATTGACATTTCTTATTATTCGTGTTTGACTGCTGGGTATGTTGGTTGATGATTCAGTTTTGTATCACTTTTTCTTATAATATTCAAGGTCTGTTAAACGGTTTTCCCTTTACATTTTTATAGTGTTTATTTTTAGTATGTCGTAGTTACTTGAAAAGTTTTCAGGGTTAAATTAATCATTTTGTAGGCACCTATGACACAGTATTACAGGTATTCTGTTCTCTGTGACGCCGTGGGAGAACTCCCGGCTACGACGCAGAAGGTTGCGGGTTCAAGCCCCGCCATCAAAAAAATTTAGTGTACAGATATTTATCTTATCTATACATTATATATTTTTTCGTCCTGAATGACTGAAAGACTGACTGACTGACGGATCAACGCACAGCCTAAACCGCTGATCGTAGAGACCTGTAACTTGGAAGGTGTGTTCTTTGTATGGCGTAGGCATCCGATAAGAAAGATTTTTCGAAATTCTACACCTAAGGGGGTGAACGGAGGGAGGGGGGGGGGCAAAGTTTGTATGGGACAACGTGATTCCTTGGCCCATTTTCGACTCCTACGCGGACGAAGTCGCGGTCAAAAGCTAGCTGTATATAAATGTTTGTTGTGTTCTTGGTAGGTATAAGGATAATACAAGTTTCTAAGTATTTTCAGCCGTTGCCTGGCTGCCATAATACAAGCCTAGTTGCTTAGCTTGAGGCAAGATGGCGCTTTGTGCATTGTCCTGCAATATTTTTTATTTAAATGTACTCTTCGACCGTGAAGAAAGAACAAATGGACATTTGCATTTATAATTATAAAGCAATTAAAAGAACATCATCAATAAACAATGAATACTAAAAATGCGTAAATAAAAAATGAATTTCAGTATACTTAGGTCATGTTATTAAAGTCGTCGACTTCATAAGTCGTAAGAAATAAAAACAATGTTAAAAAATTAATTATCATCTTCCTGCCCTTAACCCAATTTATTTGGGGTCGGCGCAGTATGTCTTCTTCCATTCACTCCTATTAGTCGTCATCTCATCGTTCATATTCATCTCTCTCATGTCTTGTCTCACGCAGTCCATCCATCTTTTCTTAGGTCGTCCTCTTCCTCTCCATTCCTCTACATTCATACTCATCACTTCTAGTTACATGCGTCTCTTCTCATCTTATCACATGTCCATACCAACTCAAACGGTTCCCTTTTACTTTTTCAGTAACCGGTACTGAAGTCGAAAACATAAATCACTTAAAATTATATTCTCATTGTTACAGGCATACCTGCACAGTTGGTGCTCTGCAGACGAGCTAACCATGTTGGTGGGATCTAAGGTCGGAGGTGCGACGCCTCTAGTGATCGCCTGCAGGAACGGACATTACGACGTAGCTGAATACCTCATTGAGAGGTGCAAGGCTGATATCGAACAGCCTGGCTCAGGTAAAGCTTTCCCTACACTACTCGTGAAGTTACTTCGACGAAGTTGACCAAGGTCCGAAGTACGTGCCTACACACTCGTGCAACTTCGCGAGAAACGTTCGTGTTCGAACTCCGCGTCATTTCGCGCCCTTTGACTCGTGCACAAATACCGACAACGAGCAGACCTCAACCAAAGCCAGGCAAAGTTGCCCGAAGTGAACCGAAGTGCCTCTCTATCGAATTCGGGTTACTTCGATCAACTTCACAAGTAGTGTAGTGCAGGCTGGATTGATAAACTTGGTTCACTAGTCCGAAAGGGGTGGGATCTCATCCTACCACTGTCACCATGTTATAGAAAAGACGTTCAATCATCAAGTATTTTGCTTGAATCAAAGTTGGTGTTATACTTAGTTGGTATTTTGCGTAAGTAGTATTTTCCAAGTTAGACGTTTTGCGTAAAGGTGGTGTTTTGTGTGTTTGGTTTTAAGCGTTGAAAGGATGAACTGTCTTTATTGACAACCTTAAGAGGTAACATATCACATGTTACTTATCCCCGGGCTTAGTCACCTGAAGTGGATCTTGGCCTCGAAACGAGATTCATTCAATCCCTGTCCACGATTTCTTGCCGGTTATTGGCATGAAGTTCAAGGTCAGCTTTCACCTTATGCCTCCAACGATACCTGGGTCGCACCACCAGTCTTCGACCGTTTCGGCGATACAAAGTATGCCTTTGCATTATAATCCTCCCCTTTTGCCTGTAGTGGCCAACTCAGCAAAGAGGGTACCCTTTAATTTTACCGATGATACTCGACTTCGGCACCATCTCTTTAATGGTATGAGTCTCGACGAATTAATGAGATGAATCTTTATGTTGCCAATTTATAGGACCCTGAATTCCGTCCTATTTTTTACACAGGTAGGCCTAATTTTACCCGCGTTCTATACTTTCTAGCGCGTTATCAATTGTTAATGCTTGGTCTTTACTTACTTTTGTGACGATTTACGAAAGCGAAAGCGTGGCGAAACAGTGCTTAAATAATTACCTGCTCTTAAGCGTTTGAGTTTTCCTGTCATATAACCTCGGTTTACTACAGAGTGCTGGTCGATAACCAAGAACTTGACAAGGATGACTGGTTAATAGGTTTACCTTTGATAAATAAGCGATCTAATCTATCATATTTTGACCCTAAAAGTTTGCTGACTTTTAGGGTCAAAATATGATAGATTAAAAGTAAATATTAAAAGTAAATATTGTACTTGTTTTAGTACTTAACGCTCATTAATTTTTAGCAGTAATATACATTTTCGCTAAAATTAACAATTTTACTATGAAATAACATAACATGCATTGTTTCACAAACAACAATTGTCAAGAAAATGGCTCTATGCCAAAACCCTGACGTAGTAGGATAGTCATTAGTAGAAAACAGTGTAAATAACGTCATTTTAGTATTAGGTATTGTTCCGGTAAGCTATAAAATAACTTAATAAACAGTGAAGTAACATTGATTCTGGAACTAATTATTACGTAAACAATAATAATAATTATTGTTCAGTAACCTTCGATTGAAATGCAATATAAGATCAGCAAAAGGATGTTTTATTTTATTTCAAAGCTGATGTTTAAAGTGTATTGCTCTGGAACTCTTTAGAAAGTTATTTTTTTCTTTGTTTATAGTGTTTAGACATATTATTTTAACCTAAAATGATTTGTGAATAACGTCTTCCTTCTATACAAAATTTTCTCTTCCAGTTTCAGAATGGCTCATGCACCTTATGCTTAAAGCTTTAAAGTTGTGCTCTAACATTACCTAACTACTGCCACCAGAAATAGCAGCAGATAGGACCATTCCGACGTATAGAGTAGTGCTTGTCAATTTCACTCGTGTCCCTCTTGAATGCTCCCGTTTATTTGGAAGTCACGAGTATATTGCTATCTTCTAGATAGGCGTGCTACATCTTAGACCACATCGTCACCTACCATCAGGCAGGTGTGATAGTGGTCAAACGCTAGCCTATCATCTATATAAAATCCCTCAAAGTTAAAATTGTGACTAGGTGCAAGAACATCTCGTACTGGGCGTTTAGTGCGACGTACACTGACATTTCTAGCTGCTCTGAGCAACGTTTTAGACTTTTGCCTTTTAACACCTACTTACCTTGACTTTTTTATTATTCCAGTGACATTCGACGGTGAAACGATAGAAGGTGCGCCCCCGTTGTGGTGCGCAGCCGCCGCCGGTCACCTCCCGCTGGTCAAGTTGCTGGTTCGCGCAGGCGCGAACGTCAACTCTACCACGAGAACGCACAGCACGCCGCTGAGGGCTGCGTGCTTCGACGGACATTACGATATTGTTAAGTTCCTAGTCGAGAATGGTGCAGGTTAGTTTTATACCAGGCAGCGCCATCTGTAAAAACTGACTCAATTAATATTATTGATAATTTTCATCTTATCTAAATGATTTTTACAACTCCAGCAACTTTTAATCCATGCTATTAAAAGGGCTATAGTGCCTGGGAGATGTATTAGATGGAGTAGACTTATCCAGCACCTATACAATGCTCTAAGTTTACCCGACCGTGTCCAGAGTAAACAACTCGTCAATATGTCTGGAGCAACTAAGCCGCGCTGGTATAACATCAAGTTTCAGCAAAATCTGTCCAATAGTTTCATAGCCTCTCTTCAAAAACAATTTAAAGTTCTATGTGACTGAGAGGACGCCAATAGATGAATCAGGGTAAAAGTGGTAAAGAATAATGGCTTAACATCGAAAAAAAATACTCGTTTGCAAGGAGGTTATGTTCTTGAAGTTTGTATATGTGTAAAGAAAATAAAAAAACGAGTGACTTTAAACGCTTATGTCTTTATCCACATCTAGTTCACGAAATACTATCAATTTAATTGTAATCTAGAAAAACGGAGAATATTATAATAATTTTTCTATTTGTGTAAATGGTTTAGTATTGGCATGCCATCATTCTTTGGCACACATAAGGCTATTATAACGTAGGTATCTATTAAGAAATGATTTTGGAAAATTCAACCAAAGTCGAGGTCGGAAACGAATTCCTTACTCATAGTTCAAATGTGTGTGTAAAAATATTAACTCAAACTTTCCATCTTAATTCCAGACATAGAAATAGCAAATCGTCACGGGCACACCTGCCTTATGATAGCATGTTACAAGGGCCATATTAGAATCGCTAAATACCTCCTCTCACTCAACGCTGATGTAAACAGGAAGAGTGTGAAAGGGAACACTGCGTTACACGATTGCGCTGAAAACGGATCGTTGCATATTCTCAAGATATTGTTAGGGCATGGTGCTACTATGGATGTTGATTCCTATGGTAAGTTGTTAATAATTCATCATTATTTCATTATATATTTAACTAGCTGTTTCCCGCAACTTTGTACGCTTGGTTTTGTTTTACATACCTAAATCTTCCTCTTGAATCACTCTATCTATTAAAAAAAATCTCATCAAAATTCGTTGCGTAGTTTAAGTTGCGATCTAAAGACAGACAGCGGGAAGAGATGTTTTATAATATGTAGTGATGACAAAATAGTAGTTATAATGACTGTTGTAATGATAAAAAATATATTTTGGATATGCTTGCTAATAGGTTAACAAAACATCCGTTTTGGCGACTTAGGTCTTTCAGGAAAAATGACTAGGTATAAAAAAATAGAATTTACATAATTAAATTGTTGAAGGTTATGTTATTTATGCCGAGATGTAGAAATGACAAAACATGAGGTGAGCCTTCAAATAATGGCCTGTGCTGTGAAGTCATTGGCTATTTTCATGCGACAATTCAAATTAATGGTATTATCTTCGACCGTATAACGACGATACCTCTATGGGTATTAAGATGAAAAATTGCATTTTTTTGCAAATTAAGTAGGTATATAAGTTATTCGGAAAAAAAAGATAACTATATGTAGGTTTATGGAATTGCCCCTAACAAACGAATCAATCCTATTTGAAAGCTGTTTAGTTTTCTCAAATTGTACGACATTGCACATAACACCAAATAGCCTTAAACTAATCAACGAGATAATTAAAAGTTTTGTTGTCGATACAATAAGAAAATCAAGCTTAAACCTAAAGAATTGATCCACGGCAGATATTGATATTACAACCTGCTTCTCAGGCACGTATTCGCCCACCGTGCCACATCATCATATCAGCCCATACACGTCCACTGCTGGACATAGGCCTCCCCCATATGACGTCACAAACAGCAGTCCTGCCCCCTTAGACAAAATGGCTTTCTATTAGCGATATCGCCAATCGACAGACTTTTATCTTTATTTTTTTGTATAAAATTGACACAAGCCAACGAAAAATCACGTAGTCTTGCGATAGACAAAAAAATAGTGGATAAGTTTCATCTTACGATAATATTTATACACTGGTTTATGTCAATTTCATACAATTAAATCTATCGATTGGTGACATCGCTAATAGAAAGCAATCTTGTATAAGGGGGCTGAGCCGCCTCCGTCCACCGACTACCCGCCACCGCGCCACATATGTTGTCAAATCTATCAAGTCAATCCTAATTAGTAAATAAATATCTATATCGAAGCCAATTACACTGAATCAAAACACTACGTCTAAACAAATCTTTCAACCAATATTTCTATGACAAGTTTTCAAGATACGATCAGCATATTTCAAATAAATCAAACAACAGCACGCTTTAAATATTACATGTCTTAATTTGGCAACGAACCTAGCTAAAATGTCATCAAGTGAATAGCTGTGCCAAATTTCGTAGGACAGATATTTGGAAAACTTCTAATTAGGTATATATTGAGGGTAGTACACGGGCAGTTTTTCCTCAACTAGACCTTGGAGTACCCTTGTCCAGCTCCTGTACTACCCTTTCAGCTCAGTCGACCGTGTCCAAAAGAACTCGTTAATACGTCTGGAAACAACTAAAGCCCGTATTCACAAACAGTACTTAAGTTTGCTCTTGGATAAGTGAACGCACTGCGCTAAATACGGCCCTATGATTGAATTGAATAGAATAGAATAGAAAAACATTTATGACATATTTAGAACAGTTGAGAGTTGTTGACAAAACAAAACATTAGAACACTGACATGCATAAAAATAAGAAACATAAGATAAAAACACAGGAAATCGTGCTAGAAGTGATTGGTCAATTATGTGCTGCTCTCTTCATCATTCATCTTCCTGCCCTTATCCCAATTTATTTGGGGTCGGAGCAGTATGTCTTCTTCTACCATTCACTCCTATTAGTCATCATCTCATCGCTAACATTCATCTCTCTCATGTTTTGTCTCACGCAGTCCATCCATCTTTTCTTAGGTCGTCCTCTTCCTCTCCATCCCTCTACATTCATACTCATCACTCTTCTAGTTACATGCGTCTCTTCTCTTCTCATCACATGTCCATACCAACTCAAACGGTTCACTCTCTCTCTTCTCTCTCTTCACTCTCTTCACTCTAGTATATTATTTTGGGCTCTATACGTTCGCGCGCACTATGCAATCTCATAGGGTTGATTGTGAATACGGATGTAAGTTAATAAGCGCGAATAAATTCCGTGAGGATAATCCATTGGCGGGTCGGATTCGAAACCACGACCTTCGGAACAGAAGTCATGGTATCTAACCCAACACCAACAACGATCTTTTGATTAGGGCTGTTTTTTTCTAAACCTACATGACGCTATAAAAATGTGGAATTATCCCTGGCCAATGCAATTTCCTTAAAAATAGTAGAGTTAAAGAAATACAGCCTGGTGACAGACAGACAGACAGACGAACGGACAGCGATGTCTTAGGAATAGGGTCCCGTCCCGAGTACGAAACACTAAAAATGAGGTCTTGATCATCTTTCAGTATTTTTTCCTCACTATAAGGCAGGATCTAGGATTTTTAAGCTATTGCATAGCTTTTATCGCGGGCTTTGATCGCGGCGACCGAATCAAGAAATTGCGTAACGAAAATAAAACCTAACACCCCCTACTCCGCCTACTATGTATCTCGGCCGAGCGTTCGCTTAACGTGTATGTATATGGTACGACTGTACAAAGCTCGCACGATGCAATAGCTTTACCGCGGCTGTCTCCGAGTGCCACACGTTTTTTTATCATGAAAACTTAATTTATTTCTGTTTTTTTTCCAGGAATGACACCATTACTAGCGGCTTCAGTAACAGGCCATACACACATCGTAGAGCATTTAATTAACGTAGATTACGGACTAGTTACTAGGGAGCAACGCATTGACGCTCTCGAACTTTTAGGCGCTACTTACGTCGATAAACGGAGGGACATGGTCGGCGCATTGGCTATATGGAAACGTGCTATGAACGACAGGTAAATCTATACTAGTACTAGCTTCGCCCCGCGGTTTCACCCGCGTAATAATTTTCTGCGCAACTTTCTTAATTTTTTTATTTCATAAGAACCTTCTCCTAATAATAACAAACACAACAAAAGAAGAATTAGCGAAATTGGTCCAGGCATTGTTGAGTTATGCGCTTACCAACACATTTTGCGATTAATTTTTATATTATAGATTATAAAGCTGAAGAGTTTGGTTGTTTGTTTGACCTTTGTGGGCGTGATCACATGAAAAAAAAAACCATGAGTTTCTTGTGCCTTCTTCTCATTGGTGGCCGCGTTCCGAAGGCACACATCCTGGCTTAGTTTTTAAGACGTGTCCATGTGATCTTTGTACATAGGTTTTAAGCATCCAAAGGAATAAAGAATTTTGACTTTGACTTTGTTTGTTTGAACGCGCGAATCTCAGGAACTACTGGTTCGAATTGAAAAAATATTTTTGTGTTGGATAGTCTATTTATCGAGGAAGGCAGACTTTATTTTGATATTCCCACGGGAACGGGACTTACGCGGATGAAACCGCGGGGCTATAATGGGGGCCAGAAAATGTCTGCTACCGATCGATAACAAAAAATGTTAAGAGGATCACATACTGTCGCAGTTGGCAAATTAATTACACAACAACAAAAAAAGTATGTTTAAAAAAATACGCTAAATCACTCTCTCAGTTGGTTAAGTTTTTTCTGGATTAGTTCCAGCTAGCCGACCGCTTATACAATCATATCCCAGGCATTACAAAGCCCTGAACAGCATGTATTAAAGTTGCTGACACTGTATAAATCATCTGGGTGATATAAAAAAAAATCTTAGAGCACGCCTGCATCCTAAAGGAAAGCGAACCGGTCCATGCGAGTTTTTAGCCTCGTAGTTCTTGTAGTATCAGAGATTTCTTGATGATTATTTTTCACTTTTATATATGAAGATTATGTAAACCTCTTAACTAATTCCAGATACCCAACGGACGGTAGCGAACCAATACCGAAGCCAAAAGACATACCACGTTACGATGCCTACGACTATGCCGTTGAACCGAGCAACGTTCAGGAACTGGAGGAGATATTGGCTGACCCTGATGCTATGAGGATGCAGGCCCTTGTCATTAGGGAGAGGATATTGGGTGAGTGGTATACACGGTGTAACAAGGGGGTGGATCGGTTGCTGGGGGGACCTCAGTACCTATCGATTTAACCCCCCTGTATGTTCTGCAACATTCAGTGGTTCAAAAGTTATATGGACTTTAGTGAAATTTTAGACAAAATCAGATTTAACCTGAACTTCGCAATTACAGCCAAACTATCAAGTCTACAATTCTGCATTTTTAGTGGACTTTACCCCTACACCACTAAGAGTATTAGCACTTTTTGAACTACCTACTATACTATGAAACTAGCTGCACCCCACGGTTTTACCCGTTATAGTGACAATCCCGTGGGTTTTGTTTTGAAATTGAGATAATTAGTAGAGTCAGAGAGCGTATTTTGGTAGCTACAATACATAACTACAAATCATAAACTCTATCAGCCTTTTTTACCATATGAGAGCACATGGCGTATTTTAAACGCGTTTCAGGAACGCGCGTCGTCTGCGCCGTAGATGCTTATTTTTGCGTTTTTGTAGATTCGAACGCGATAGATTGTAATTCATAAATAAATAAAAAGTGGTTGTTTTCTTACCTCAATGTCATCAGTAAACGTTCTTCTGCCGATATACATGCTCTCATTACTAACGCGCGTCAGAATTATCGAACTTCTTTTGATTCTAAAAGCCGAGTTAAGTCGTCGAAAAACAGTAATGAGATTGCGTTCAAATCTCATTAGAAGCGCGTATATACACGTCGTTTCCGCGTTTCAAATACGCAATGTGCTAGCGGTCGGTTAAATTACGACCTAAAAGAATTTCTTGTAATGTAACGTTCTTCGTTCCAGGTCCAGCCCACCCCGACACGTCATACTACGTACGTTACCGCGGCGCTGTATACGCGGACGCCGGTCGCTTCGCTCGCTGCCGCCAGCTGTGGCATCATGCGCTGGACATGCAGCGCGCTGTCCTACCACCGCTATCGCCTCTCACGCAGTCCAGTCTTGTCAGCTTTGCAGAGTTGTTCTCATATATGTTGAGTGAAAGGGAGCGTCCGCCTCATAGAGGTATGGAAAAAATTACGATGCTTTTTAAGGGCAAGTGCTAATAAAGCTACCAAAATCGACCTTTGTTTTAAGCAACTCTATCAAATACTCTTATTGTAGTTTAATAACCATATTTTTGTTTATTGAGGTTGAAAACATGATATGAACAACTTCGTTCGATAAAAAAAATGTTAAAAAACAGAGAAATATTAGATCGTTTATCGGGTTTTATTCAAAAATAGTTAACCTTTGTTTCTAAAAATGTTTTGACCTCTAGGAACTATATTTGTGGATAGAAATGCTTAAATGTTTTGCATATCGATCAAATATAACAGTTAGCACGCAGCACGCTACGTTTTTGAGAGCGGGGGCTAAGGTAATGTGAATACCTACGGTACTGGAAGAGCGCCTTAAGGTTCAGTAAAAACGGGACCCTATTACTAACGCCCGTATTCAAACAGTACTTAAGTTGCTCTTGGATAAGTGAACGCACTGCGCTAAATGCGGACCTATGATTGGTCAATTTTGTGCTGCTCTCTTCACTCTAGCGAATCAGCGTCTTATTTGTGGCCCTATGCGTTTGCGCGCACTATGCAATCTCATAGGGTTGATTGTAAATACGGATGTTAGACTTCGCTATCTGTCTGTTTGTCACCAGCCTGTATATCATGAACCGTGATAGCTAGAGAGTTGAAATTTAACAGAAAATAATAAGATTTGTGGGGCTCCCATACAACATGTTTCCGCACAACAAGGGATCCATCGTACCCTTCGTGCTTGAGTCCGACTCGCACTTGGCAGGTTTTTTTTAAACCTATAGTGTCATGCATGGCAAAGGTCCGTCATACTTTCTTCTAATCCCCACGATATTGCGCCAGATCCTGTCATTCACCTCGAAATGCTTTGAGATCGTAAATTATGCCGTTAAGACCTTTCTTGCCAAATTACATGTTCTTCTTCAGCGGAAGGTACAGTGGGAACCAGAACAGACCACAGATTGCAGACCTACTGTAGAGTTCTAAAACTGCAATTATTATATTGTTTTTGGGTATAATTATGTTTGTCTAATAAATTCATGAGAGGATTTTGAACTTTATCTTAAGCAAGACCTTAAAATCCTGCTCAAGTTGAAAACATCCTAATAAAAGCAAGTTTGGAGCTCTACGGTGGGTCTGCAGTTTTATTGCCTGATTGTACCTAAAAATCTATCTTTAACGTTTCAGGTCGCATGATACCACCAGTCACATTCGAAGACATAGAGCCTGTATTCCGCAAGTCTCTCACTGAGATCCACCGCGGAATGTCTCTCCTAGACTCGAAGCTGAGCATCGACCGTGAAGCTACCCTGACAACCTTGCAGCGGTTGTTGGTGATCGTGTTGCAGTTGGCGGCCATATTGGCACGTCTCCTCCAAGAACCGGACTGTAGTGACATAGTCTCAATGAAGATTCATAAAGCTGTGTACTCCTTGATCAAGTTGGATATTAAGGTTAGTTCATATAGAGACAGGGTCTCTTACTGAGATCCACCGCAGAATGTCCCTTCTAGAAGCTGAGTTTGCAAAAGTGGATTTGCTGTGAATACCGTACTTATTTGTTACTCCCGATCCCGTGGGAATATCGGGATAAAAAGTTACTTCCAATTAATCTATGATCCTTACATCAGTTTCATCAAAATCGGTCCAGTAGTTTCGGAGCCTATTCGTTACTAACAAACAGAAAATTTTTCCTCTTTATAAAATTAATCTGGAGTATAGATGATCCCCCGACATAGCTCTCAGGATTAGTAAGCTGAAGTGGCAATGGGCAGGTCATATAGCTCGCAGAACTGACAACAGCTGGGGAGTAAAGATTCTCGAGTGGCGGCCGCGATGCAACGCGAAACGGAGTGTTGGGAGACCAGCTGCCCGGTGGACCGATGTTTGTGGCGTCGCATGGAGGAGGCCTATGTCCAGTAGTGGACGTGTATGGGCTGATATGATGATGATGATGATGATAGATGATCCCTACATTTCAAAAATAAAACGTTGCTGCTGTTAACACTGTTGCAAATATTTACAGGTCCGTGTCGGTCGATCAGCACTGCACGTGGCGTGCTCTGGCGAGGCGGGACGGGGACGAAGCCCTCGTGCTGCAGGCGGGATCGGCGGGGTGGTGAGCGTGTCTCCCTCCTCGGACGCGTGCTGCGCACCTCTACTAGCGCTGATGCTGAGACTCGGTGCTCCGCCTGACGTGCGTGACGCTGCCGGGAACACTCCGCTACATCTACTGTGCAAGGTTAGTACTGATGATGATGAAGTTAGCAAAATGTTAGCGACCAATCTAAATAAACAAATGGTAGATAAAAAAAATGGTTTTCGATCTTTGGATTTTTGTTGGCTCGGAACCTACTTAACCGATTGCAATGACACTTGGTATGACTTGGTACATTGAATTATTTTTATTGTTTAATTTGAAAACCAACAGCTTTAAATAAATACTAGAAACTTAAATGGAAATTTTATCCTAATATTCTCTTCATATCGGAACTTACAAGAATGAAACTTAAGATGCAGCTAGTTTAATTTGAATTCCAATCTTTTATTTAACTAAGTAAATCGAAGTTAACGAATATACATACTTACTTAACTTATAGATTAGCCTTTGCTATATTTATAGTTTTACGTATTATTGTACATCCGTAAAGGATAAACTGCTAGGCACTGTATTATGTAAAAACCCCAACACCATATTGTACTCGGTTCTTCAATAAATATATTCTGATTCTAAGTTTAAATAAAAGGTTAAGTATAAGAATAAAAGTATTAAAAGACTTCACTAACATTATTTATCTAATTCAGCTAAACCCATGCCCGGCCGAAGTGATCCGCGAGTTCCTCTCCCACGGCGCTCACATAGACACCGTCAACTACGACGGCGACACACCAGAAGACATACTCAAAGAGTCACAACAGAACCTAACAGCCATCGTAAACCCTTTAAAATATACTACGCTTAAATGCCTTGCGGCTCGCACTGTCAAGAACTACAGGCTCCCATACAGGCATGTCATACCGCAATGCCTGCATTCGACTATAATCACGCATTGAAAGCGATAATTCACTTTAAAATTCTGTTACTCGTGACGTTTGTTGTCGCTTTGACAGTGACGTCTGTCAGGATGACGTTTCTGTCGATGTTGGCACTGTGTCAGTTTGGCGGTGACGTGTCGTCGGTTTGGCAGTTAGGTTTTTTTTTTCAGTTTGACAGTGACGTCTGTCAGTTTGACAGCGTTTCGACTTTTGCGAATTGAACCCTGGAAACTTGTCGCGTTTGAAAGCATTTCTCTCGTATATTTTTAATGATATGGTGCAATACTTACTGCATTGATATCGTTATGCAGAAAGGTTTGGATATACCTATTTCTTTAGATATTTTGACCTTTGTTTAGTACAGTAGTGCAGATTTATCCGGCGAGATAGACTTGTGACACTCACTGTATACTGCAATGACGTAAACTTTTTTAGAAATCTGTCAATTTAGTTCCCATATTTTACTGAAGGTGACGAGATGAAGAAAAAGTTTGCAGGAATCTTTGCTGTCTATGGAAAACTATCGCGGTGCCAGTTAAGTTTAAACTATTTCTACGTCTGGTCATCTCCATTTTAACACGGGAACAGTGGAATCTGTCACAAAAATGTAAATCATTTTGATAAAAACTATGATCAAATATAGAACTCTCTTTCAGAATTATTTTCTTGTAGAACTCGATTTTTATTTAGGTAATTTTAATTTAGTAGTTTTTTTGTTTCAAATAATTTTAGATTTTTTTCGTTTTCCACGATTCACTTTGTATAATTAAGTGTTTTTGAGGCTACTTTTCATTTTTATTAGAACCACCTTATGTGAAATGACTCAGGGCTTTTATTACTATGGGGCTAAAATAAATACATTCATCAACGCTGTTACTTATAATCTGAATTATTTATGTGGCAACACTATTTTTTGCTGTGGGCCCTTATAATGGTGTTGTCACATTATAAAAAGTCTCCGAACTCTGGATAAATTATGGTGATTTCCCCAAAAAGTTGTTTTATTTAATCTTTTTCTACTACATATTTCTTACCTAACACCTATTGCACTTTTTACTATCTCAGAATATTTAACAATTAAATAGCAAAAAATTAAATAGCAATTAATAGTGGTTCCAACAGCATTGGTGAAATAACCACAATAATTAACTTATTTTTTTTACCAATGACACAGAAAATATGACATGGAATGCCAATGTCATAGAATATTTCTTAAACCGACTGTAAACTCAAATCATTATACTAGTTATTGAATAAATTAACTTTTTTCTGCGTTCATTAATTAAATAAAAATACGTTCTATTTTATTAATTCGAATTGTCAGACGAAATAAATCGGTGACGTCACATCTCATCTTTAAAGGCTCACTCCATGAAAGTTTTGTTTATTTTCCGATAATATTTACTACACGGAGTGTGATATCATAGTTGCGTATTTATTTATTTAATAAACAAAAAAAAATAGCAAAAAAATGATTAATTTGAAATTGTTTTTTGCTTTTTATATTTAATAGCCCTATATTTCCAATAGCCCCGGGTCACCTTCCCATTGTATATTTGTACGTAATTCTGTATTTTATAATGCTCAATGTGTCTATTATAATGTATATTTATATGAAAATATTGTAAATGATCGTATTAATTTTGTAAAAATATAACCTTCCTGGAATTGATAGTTAAATATTTAGATTGCACTGTGGTATATATAAAATTAATCAAGACGTATTTATAATTAAATTTTAGAAGATTACATAGCTGAAACTATTCTTGACAAAACTTTGGTAACTGTCGTTCCCTCCGCCTTCTCTTGAGATAAATGAAAATCAATTTATTTGAAACTAGCTGCGCCCCGCGGTTTCACCCGCGTAATAATTTTCTACGTCATTTTCTTAATTTTTTTTCTTTGATAAGAACCTTCTCCTGACAATAACAAACACAACAAAAAAAGAATAAACGAAATTGGTCCAGGCGTTGTTGAGTTATGCGCTTACCAACACATTTTGCGATTCATTTTTATATTATAGATTGAATTGAAACCATTCAATTGAAACCCTCAAAGTCAGCTTGTGGTATTCTCAGGAATTTATTTTGTAATCGGAATGATATTCTTCTTCTTGTATAGTGGTGTGGCTCACCTATTGTTAGAGTTTTCAGATCGCCCTAAGGCCTGTAACTTGACCTATTGCAATGTAGGTAATGTGAAAAATGTAACTAACAAGAATTGTCCTTCTTTACGGATAAGTTGATAGTTCCAAATCAATCGCAATGAGTAGTGTTGCCCACACTTATAGCTAAAATCGTATACATAAAGGCCACCAAGTGATATTCGCTTTTAATGTCTTAGGTTACACATTCGATATGGGACTAGAATCGATATTGTATGTGTGTCCATTTCTAGTCCGCTAATTAGTACATTCTGGGTAATTTTTAGATAATTTGTTTTAGCCATTTTAATCGATTAATTAAATATATTTTACCTTGATCGTCATTGGATAACTTAAAAAAAATAAACAAAATAGTATAAGTAGATTCGTTAGTACTTATATTGAAGTATAAAAATTATATTGTATAAATTAGATGGGTAAAACATTTTAGAACTGATTTGAAATATATAGGTTTTTATTTGTGTATTCTTATAGTATACTAGTGAAACTGCGTGATTAACGCATATTTTTTTGAAATTAATAAAATGCTTTAAAAATAATTTGTTTTATTTGAGACTATTAGCGCTCCTTGGTTTCACCCGCGTAACTTCCGATCCCGTGGAAATATCTAAATATAAAATAGCCTTAGCCTTAAAATAGACTTAGCGGTTCTTTTCTCTGTTTTTTCACCTGTTCTTTTGTAATAGGTCTTTCCGTGAAACAACACAATAAAAAAAAATCAGTTCGAACCAGCAGTTCCTGAGATTAGCGCGTTCAAACAAACTCTTCAGCTTTATAATAAAAATCTTGTATCACGATGTATGTTGCCAATGAACTCTAAAACTACTGAACCGAATTCAATCAAATTTCACATGTACCCGTATTTTGGTCTAACTTACTGGATAGGATAGTTATCTCAATTATTCGCTTATGTCGTGAATGTAAACGAATAAAATGTAATGGTTTCTTAAGCAAGTGTTTATTTACTGTTTAGTTTTATGAAGTTCTCATAGATGGCGGTGTACGTTGATTCATCGATAAACATTCTTCAATATTGTTTGACATCTAGGTTGCAAATACACCCAATAGATGGCGCTGTGTTCAGGACTTACGCGGGTGAAATCGCGGGGCGCAGCTAGTATTACTATAGATTCGTCGATGGAATTTGAAAAAATAAGCTTATTTACCAAGTCGTTTGATCTCGACTTTTGTAAATTTCTCGGTCCATACTGGGTGACATTTTAAAAAAAATCCAAAATACAGTCGCAAGCTCTTTCAAATCGGGCACCCAACTTCTTTTTAGCAAATTTCGCTATCTTATATAACTACCTCTTTTAGTAAATAGCCCTTAGTTTAGTTTAGTTTTACGGGGCTGTTTTCGCACTTAGCCTCATTATTTGGGTCATTGTGTAAAAAGCCCTTAGGGTCTATTTAAAAAAATCAGGCCGATTTCTTTTAATAATCTTTACATATAAAATGCTTTGTACTGAATGACTGACTGACGGATCAACGCACAGCCTAAACCGCTGATCATAGAGACTTGAAACTTGGAGGGTGTGTTCTTTGTATGACGTAGGCATCCGCGGACGAAATCGCGGGTGTAAGCTACTACCTACATTATTCGACGCCTGCGACACGATACATTATTCGACGGTTGCGGGTTCAATTCCCGCCTCAAAACAAATATTTATGTATGTAATTTGTTTCTGGTCTTTTTGTATTTCTATATGTTTTTCAAAAAAAGTATTCTATACGTTAGCTAGCTCCCTAGCTAGCTAGTATTTATTTATACAAACAGGTTATATAGTATTATTATACATTTTATAATGTCAGAACCGATTAGCGATGATGAATTTGTTGCTCCTTTTCTGTCCTGTTCATCGGGTTGTGACAGTGGTGGTGATGACAGTTATCGTAGTCTTCCTTCTCTTTCTGATAGCATTGTGGATCAATTTTCCGATGTTCCCAAAAATTTCAACATTGTACACATTAATGCCCAGAGCATTCAGATTCAGATTCAGATTCAGATTCAGATTATTTATTTGCCAAAAATACAGTACAGCATACAGCAGATCTTAAAAAATAAATAATGTCCTTGTATTTTTGCTCAGAAAGCATGCAAAATATTAGTACGTGGTTTAAAATTAGTTACAGTTCAATTACAAATCATAGTCAATTTAATCAAAATATCAAATTAGTTTACTATTCTAAATGTAGATAATATTAAAATGTCGATTTAGGTACTATAAAATTGTGAGGCATAATCATATTACTTAAATATCGGTTTCATCCAAAAAATCTTTTAAATTATAATATGCCTTCTCATACAAAAATATAAATAATAGTTTTTTAAAAATATTTAAATTGTTAGCATTTTTTACATGGTTTGGTAGTTTATTGTAAATTCTACTTCCCAGACCAAATACAGTCTTTCTATACTTAGTAGTGCGACATTTTATTGGTTTTAATCGATTTGCGTGGCGCTTACTAACAAAGGTTTTGTAGTTTTTAATATTTCTCCTAACTAACAACGCAGTCTCATATATAAAAATTGATGGTAATGTCAAAATCTTAAGCTTTATAAAATAAGGTTTACATGATTCAGTTGATTTCAGACCACAGATGGTTCTAATGCATTTCTTCTGTGCTTTGAATGCGCTTTCTTTATCAGTTGAGTTTCCCCAAAACACAACGCCATAACGGAGAACCGAACCAACATATGCATGATATGCACATAGCAAAGCTCTCTGGTTAACAACTCTTTTCAACATGTATAAAGCATAAGAGTATTGTTTAAGTTTCTTAGATAGATTGAATATATGTGGTTTCCAGGATAAATCTGAATCCAGGTGTATTCCGAAGCATTATCCAGAGATGTTGGCATCTTTTAGCGACAAGCACCTTCACGCAATAGTATTCTCCGAAACCTGGCTACGACCATGTTTTCCATCGAAATCCTATTCTTTGCCAGGTTTCAACCTGATACGTAACGATCGCGTCGAAACTGTTGGTGGAGGTGTCGCTATTTACTTGCGAGCCCACATTCCCTATAAGGTAGTTAGTATGTCCCCACAACCTTGTCCGTCAAACGCTGGCTGCTGGCCAGCGTTTGACGGACACTGCTGGCCAGCGTTTGAGTTACGCGGGTGAAACCAAGGAGCGCTAATAGTCTCAAATAAAACAAATTATTTTTAAAGCATTTTATTAATTTCAAAAAAATATGCGTTAATCACGCAGTTTCACTAGTATACTATAAGAATACACAAATAAAAACCTATATATTTCAAATCAGTTCTAAAATGTTTTACCCATCTAATTTATACAATATAATTTTTATACTTCAATATAAGTACTAACGAATCTACTTATACTATTTTGTTTATTTTTTTTAAGTTATCCAATGACGATCAAGGTAAAATATATTTAATTAATCGATTAAAATGGCTAAAACAAATTATCTAAAAATTACCCAGAATGTACTAATTAGCGGACTAGAAATGGACACACATACAATATCGATTCTAGTCCCATATCGAATGTGTAACCTAAGACTTGAAACTTGGAGGGTGTGTTCTTTGTATGACGTAGGCATCCGCGGACGAAATCGCGGGTGTAAGCTACTACCTACATTATTCGACGCCTGCGACACGATACATTATTCGACGGTTGCGGGTTCAATTCCCGCCTCAAAACAAATATTTATGTATGTAATTTGTTTCTGGTCTTTTTGTATTTCTATATGTTTTTCAAAAAAAGTATTCTATACGTTAGCTAGCTCCCTAGCTAGCTAGTATTTATTTATACAAACAGGTTATATAGTATTATTATACATTTTTTATCACAGTTGCTCATAAAGTGGATCTTATTCAACGGCTTTTAGGCTCATAATCCAACATATTATGCACGCGTGCGTTTTAGATTTGTTAACTAGTGCTGTAAAGTTATCCCGAAAAGGTAGGTACCAAAGAGTTTTTTAGCTAGCAAAAATGGTTGTCTCTAAAGTCGGTTTACGAACGAAAATTTTACGTGATTATGACTTAGAAAACGATTAAAAATTGAGTTGTTTATTTTTTGTTTTTTCTTTCCTTAAATATATTGTTTTTCCGTACCATTGTATTTTGTTCTTAACCCCCGACGCAAAAACAAATAGAAAAACCCTAAAAAATAATGTATGTCACACGAGGATGTATAGGTTAAAAGTCTTTAGCCTGGCCTTTCCGGAGCATAATTAACAAAAAAATATTGCCTTAAAAAAATGTAAACATAGAGTTCTCACAAATATTTTGTTAGTTATTATTTTGTTTTCTTTTCAAGTCTTTTCTTTTATTCGCAACTGTGATAAAAAACGTCGTACGATATACGTGTGGAATTGATATTTGCATCTTGGCTTCTATGCCACGCTCGCTGCCGCTCGCGCGTCATAAACCGCCTCTATGCAAAGATCAATTTACCACACTTATATCGTAATGTACTATTATAATGTCAGAACCGATTAGCGATGATGAATTTGTTGCTCCTTTTCTGTCCTGTTCATCGGGTTGTGACAGTGGTGGTGATGACAGTTATCGTAGTCTTCCTTCTCTTTCTGATAGCATTGTGGATCAATTTTCCGATGTTCCCAAAAATTTCAACATTGTACACATTAATGCCCAGAGCATTCAGATTCAGATTCAGATTCAGATTATTTATTTGCCAAAAATACAGTACAGCATACAGCAGATCTTAAAAAATAAATAATGTCCTTGTATTTTTGCTCAGAAAGCATGCAAAATATTAGTACGTGGTTTAAAATTAGTTACAGTTCAATTACAAATCATAGTCAATTTAATCAAAATATCAAATTAGTTTACTATTCTAAATGTAGATAATATTAAAATGTCGATTTAGGTACTATAAAATTGTGAGGCATAATCATATTACTTAAATATCGGTTTCATCCAAAAAATCTTTTAAATTATAATATGCCTTCTCATACAAAAATATAAATAATAGTTTTTTAAAAATATTTAAATTGTTAGCATTTTTTACATGGTTTGGTAGTTTATTGTAAATTCTACTTCCCAGACCAAATACAGTCTTTCTATACTTAGTAGTGCGACATTTTATTGGTTTTAATCGATTTGCGTGGCGCTTACTAACAAAGGTTTTGTAGTTTTTAATATTTCTCCTAACTAACAACGCAGTCTCATATATAAAAATTGATGGTAATGTCAAAATCTTAAGCTTTATAAAATAAGGTTTACATGATTCAGTTGATTTCAGACCACAGATGGTTCTAATGCATTTCTTCTGTGCTTTGAATGCGCTTTCTTTATCAGTTGAGTTTCCCCAAAACACAACGCCATAACGGAGAACCGAACCAACATATGCATGATATGCACATAGCAAAGCTCTCTGGTTAACAACTCTTTTCAACATGTATAAAGCATAAGAGTATTGTTTAAGTTTCTTAGATAGATTGAATATATGTGGTTTCCAGGATAAATCTGAATCCAGGTGTATTCCGAAGCATTATCCAGAGATGTTGGCATCTTTTAGCGACAAGCACCTTCACGCAATAGTATTCTCCGAAACCTGGCTACGACCATGTTTTCCATCGAAATCCTATTCTTTGCCAGGTTTCAACCTGATACGTAACGATCGCGTCGAAACTGTTGGTGGAGGTGTCGCTATTTACTTGCGAGCCCACATTCCCTATAAGGTAGTTAGTATGTCCCCACAACCTTGTCCGTCAAACGCTGGCCAGCACTTGTTCATAGAAGTGCTTATGAACAAGAGTAAACTTCTGTTAGGAGCCTTCTACAATCCAGACTGTAACATAAATTACTTTGCTGCATTTGAGAACTTGCTGGAGGAGTTCTTACCACAATACAATCACACCATTATTATGGGCGATTTCAACACCTGCCTCCAAAAGCAGGACCCTCAATACCTGCATAGGGCACGCAAGCTTAGGTCCGTGACGGCGGCCTACAACCTCACCATTCTTCCGCTTAATGCTACCCATCATTTTCCTGATTGTGCTCCTTCTCTGTTAGATCTCATTCTTGTCTCCTCTTCTTCTCACTCTGCAAAGCACGGCCAACTTTCGGCGGACTGCTTCTCTTACCATGACCTCATTTACCTTTCGTACAAGGTTCGTCCGCCTAAAGATAAACCAAAATATATTTTTCAGCGCAACTTTAGTGGTATTAAGCTGGAGGATCTTCGCAAAGATACACAAGATGTCGACTGGGGGAGGGTTTTTGACTGCGACTCCATTGATGAGAAAGTTTTACAGTTCAATAACTTTATAACCAAACTTTTTGACACACACGCTCCTTTAAAAGCTGTAAAGCTGAAACATCATCCTGCACCCTGGCTGAATGACGATATAAAGCTACTTATAAACAAGAAATCTGCGGCTAAAAGTAGACTTCGCCATAATGCAACTGATGCAAATAGGGATAAATTCATTTTACTTCGAAATCGCTGCAATAGAATGTGTAGGGATGCACAACGCCGGCATATTCATAGCTCCATCGAAGCTGGAGATCCAGCCAAAGTATGGCAATTTCTGAAGTCGTTAGGAGTTGGCAAACAAACTCAACAATCCATTCCCACCGATTTAAACTTGGATCAACTAAACCAACACTTTTCCTCCTCTGCAAGACTTGATGGTTTTGTGAAAGCTGAAACTTTACAACGTCTCTCTTCAATTACAACTCCTGACTTGCCATCTTTCATCTTTGAACAATTCACTGCTTGTGGTGTTAAGCAGAGCATGAAACACATAACCTCCAAAGCCGTTGGCAGTGACAACATCAGTCGCAACATGCTTATGCCCATTATTGACGAAATTCTTCCTATTATCCTGCACATAATGAATTTCTCCATCTCTCACAATGTATTCCCCTCCCTCTGGAAAGAGGCCCAAATTATTCCTCTCCCGAAAAAATCCAATCCTAAAACCTTTTCCGAATATCGACCGATTTCTATCTTACCATTTCTTTCCAAAATCCTCGAACGCCTCGTCCATCAACAAATTTCCAGATTCCTTAGTGGTCATATGCTACATAATCCCTTCCAATCCGGATTCCGTCCGGGGCATAGCACAACTACTGCCCTTGTTAAAATCACTGACGACATACGCAAAGGCATGGATGATCGTATGCTGACGGTGTTAACGTTGCTTGACTTCAGTAATGCTTTTTGTAATGTCGACTATGACATCTTGCTTGGTGTTTTATGCTCTCTTAACATATCTCCAACGGTGATTGAATGGTTTCGTAGTTACCTGTGCGGTCGCCGGCAGCTTATACGTGTCGAAGACACCTACTCATCCTGGTGCGATGTGTCTGCGGGTGTACCCCAGGGCGGTGTTCTTTCTCCCCTTCTATTTTCAGTATTCATTAGTTCGATCACTTCCAATCTTACTTCCTCTTACCATCTACAGCAGACGATCTTCAAATATACTCACAAACCCCGTGGCAACAGTTAAATGAAGGCATTGCAATAACAAATAGTGACTTGGCTAAAATTTGTAGTTGGAGCGATTCCTTTGGGATTGCGGTAAATCCGTCCAAGTCCCAAGTCATTGTTTTGGGGAGTTCTAGGCTGTTGGCGAGAATTAACTGGGAGGAGGTTGACCCCGTGATGTTCGACGGAAATCATATCCCTTTTTCCAAAACCGTAAAAAATCTTGGTGTCATCATGGATGCGGAACTGGGCTGGCAGCCGCAAATAACTGAAACCAGTCGGAGGATATTTGCTGCTGCGGGCTCGCTCCGTAGACTGCGGAACTTTCTCCCCACTGCCACTAAAGTTAGCCTTGCTCAGTCTCTCATGCTCCCTATCCTCGACTATGCCGACATCTGCTACCTCGATCTGACCGAAGAGCAACTCGACAAACTTGAGCGACTTCAAAACGTCTGTATACGGTTCATATTTGGACTTCGCAAATATGACAATGTCTCTGAATTTCGCCATAAGCTCAAGTGGTTGCCAATCCGCCTTCGCCGAAATGTTCATATCCTTTGCTTCCTCTACAAAGTCCTATTCGCTCCCTCCTCCCCTCACTACCTCAGAGAACGTTTCAAATTCCTGAGTGACGCCCATTTACGACAACTCCGTTCAACAGAATCCCTTCTCCTTCAAGCTCCTCTCCTCAACTCCACTTTCTACAACAAATCCTTCTCTTTTCACTCTGTGATACTCTGGAATTCCCTGCCTCAACCCATCCGATCTGCTAAGTCCCTACCCATTTTCAAAGCAATGGTAACTGATCACTACCTCAGTACTGTCTAATATCCGTATATATTCCTGTATTATTTATGTATGTATACATGTATGTATGTAATTATTTGTATGTATCTATGAATATAATTTATTTGGTATGTATTATTAATTTAATATTTAAAATCATAATTATGTAAATAGTGTATATTATAAGTTAAATTATTCACAACCTACCATTAAAGCTGAATCAGTTCTTTTCCATCCAAAGGTTGCCTGGAAGAAATCGCTTTCAGCGATAAGGCCGCCCATTTGTGCAACTTATACTTTCTAGCTATTACTTTACTTTGTGTTTATCGTGTTCTGTATCTTTTTGTGTTGTACAAATAAAGTTATCTATCTATCTATCTCCCATAAAAAAGCCTAGTTATTTAGCTTGGGGCTCGATAGAACTATACGCTAGGTACCTAATTGCTGCCAAACGCAACGCACCAGAAAAATCCGTTGCTTACAACTAACATTGTTGATTATAACAAATGTGTTTTGTTTTTCTCAAAAGTGATGGAATTGTAGGTGAAATCTTTACCAATATTTTAGGGTAATTTGAGACGAAAATTCCTTGTCATTGCAAAGAACGCTTAATTTTAGGATAGCTTCAAAACTATAGGGAATTTTTGGCTCAAAGTCACACCAAAATGTCTGTAAAAATCTCACCTACAATTCCAGCACTTTTGAGAAAAACAAAACACATTCGTAACAATCAACAATTTTCACCAACGAAGGCGACCGGTGCCGGTAGTAACTATTCATTCCTTTTTTTAAAATATGACAACACAATTATTGACATAGGACTCTCCCCTCTATTTAAACCGTGTTGCCACATCTTGAAAATTCCTTGAATTCTCAGTTAAATGAAAATTACTGCACGTGATCATTTCTTTTTTTTCTCTCTGATATTACCCTTCTCCTGACAATAACAAACACAATAAAAAAAGATTGAGTGAAATCGGTCCAGCCGTTCACGCGTCATGCCGTGACCAAGGGAAATAGAGATAGATAGATAAATTCTTAATTGTAAACACAAATTTTAAATTACAATAAATAAAAAATAAAGCTTAAGGTGAAAGGGTACCGGCGCTCTCCGAAAACCAAAACATTTTCATGGCAGTTATAAGTTTTAAACAACAGAAACATTTGTACAGAGAGAGCGCCGGTACCTACCCTTTCCTCTTAAGCAAAGGGCGGCCTTATCGCTCAAACCGACCTTTTCCAGGCAACCTTTGGATGGACAAGAAGTTAGAGGGAATTATTTTTAAATAATAGACGATAAGAAGAAGTAGGTACAGTCGGCTGCATAATTGCAGCCCTCGGTAGAGTTCGAAAATTACTATTATTGGAATGTTTGCATTCTAATCATTTTTGTTTGATTAATTGATGATTTAAAAGACTTTAAACTTCAACGCAGCGCTTTAAACTTTAAAGCAGGTGTCTAGAATCTTGCTCGTTTTGAAAACATTCGTTTAATAGCCGTTTTGGAGCTCTACGGTGGGTCGCTAATTATGCAGCCGACCGTACCTAGTATAATTAGTAGATATTTTTACAGTAAAAATGTCCCCACAAGTAGGTACCCCAAGAGCAGTGTTGGCTTAGTGGTAGATACCTCGACTTTCATTCTGAAGGTCGTGGGTTCGAATCCCGGCCGGCCGTGCACCAATGGATTTTTCTTAAGAAAAATTTATGTGCGCTAATTGACATTGCTCTTACGGTGAAGGAAAACATCGTGATGAAACCCGCGGCTTAGTTGACTCCAGAAGTATTGACAAGTTCTCTCCTCTGGACATGGTCGACTAAGCTGGAGGGTAGTATGTGCTGGGCAAGCCTACTCCAACCACCAATGGATTTTTCTTATAAAAATTTATGTGCGCTAATTGACATTGCTCTTACGGTGAAGGAAAACAACGTTATGAAACCCGCGGCTTAGTTGACTCCAGAAGTATTGACAAGTTCTCTCCTCTGGACATGGTCGACTAAGCTGGAGGGTAGTATGTGCTGCGCAAGCCTACTCCAACCTCACGCAAAAAGGACCCAATTAAAAAGGGTCTAATGGCGGAAAACAGCCTGTAAACAAGTACAAGTAGGTACTTACCCCAAACAATAAATACCAAAAAACTACGTACCCTACCAACTTACGCTTTCAAATTGTTCACTCATAATATATCTAAACAAGGTGTTACATCATCATTTGCTCCTGTCCACATAACATGGGTGTGCGAAGATGTAACATCATAAAAATGTATGAGCCTCTCTCTGTCCGTAAGTTCTATAACAAGGGGCCACAGACGCTAGTTATTCCGCGCCAACGGTAATTCTGACAAATGAACGTGTATCGTTATATTTACAAACACAGTACGAGGAGGGAGGTATGTACTTACTTACCTATCATATTTTTCAAGTATTTTGTACTAAGGAGTTTTTGGTCAGGGCTGTAGCCAAAATCTTTATTCAAACAATTTGCATACAATCACATTGAAACAACTTAAAAAACTTAGGTAGGATGAGTGCCTTTGGAACGCGCCCACCAATGAGAGGAAGGACAAGAAACTCATGTCATCGAGAGAAAAAGAAAGAGAATGCTTAGCTTAAAGTTGATTTTCGGAGCTTTACCTACCGTTAACCATTAGCTAGGTTGTCTGACGAGATAAATTTGTGGTAGGAAGATGTAGAGAGACATTGGTAAGGCATATTCTAAGCAAACTCACGCTGCTGAAGAAGAAGGAGAAGAAGAGACGGTCGAGTACATCTTGGGGGTACCGGTTTGCTCGAGTCCGTAGGATTTAGTCCTCGTATCCTCAACGTGACCGGATGGCGCTAAAGGAGCAGAAATCAAGACATTTATTGCAAAGTTATGTACACAGGGATCTTAAAATAGGCTTAATGTACTTTTACTTGTATACAGGCTGTTTTCCGCCATTGGACCCTTTTTTTTAATTGGGTCTTTTTTGCGTGAGGATGGAGTAGGCTTGGCCAGCACCTTCTACCCTCTCAAGTTAGTCGACCATGTCCAGAGGAGAGAACTTGTCAGTACTTCTGGAGCCAATTAAGCCGCGGGTTTCATCACGATGTTTTCCTTCACCGTAAGAGCAATGTCAATTAGCGCACATAATTTTTACTTATGAAAAATACATTGGTGCCGACCGACCGGGATTCGAACCCACGACCTTCGGAATGAAAGTCGAGGTATCTACCACTAAGCCAACATCGCTCTATAAATTACCCATTACAAGCATGCAACAGACAATCAAACTTAGGTATAGGCTTTGACCGGCGGCGACTTCTAACACCACCACCTGGGCTAAGTCATGGTGCCCAGTGACTCGCCGCGACTCACCACTTTGTCTCATTGTTACGGCGCTCTTCCAGTACCGTGTGTAGGTATTCACATTACCTTAGCCCCCGCTCTCAAAAACGTAGCGTGCTAGCTGTTATATTTGATCGATATGCAAAACATTTTAGCAATATAATCCACAAATATACTCGTAGTTCCTAGAGGTCAAAACCTATCATTTGATTCATTTTTAGAATCAAACGTTAACTATTTTTGAATAAAACCCGATAAACGATCTAATAATTCTCTGTTTTTATCGAACGAAGTTGTTCATATCATGTTTTCAACCACAATAAACAAAAATATGGTTATTTATCTACAATATCCATTTATATTCAAATAACAAAAAAAAAATTTGATTACTTAGAGTTGCTTAAAACAAAGGTCGATTTTGGTAGCTTTATTAGCACCTGCCTTAAATGCAAGCCTATTTTTCGATAAAAAAAACATTTTATTTAAAGGAAACATTACTGGGGCTTTAAGTTAAGAACCCTGTTTCAATAACTTAAAATTAAACATATCCCAATAAAAAAATAAATAACAAGTCACGCGTCTCCAATTCAACAGACAAGTCGTTAAACAAACTGGCCAATGGCCATTGTAACTGAATTGGTCCCGAATGGCCGGCTCAGGACACACCCGGCTCAATTATTGCACAAAACAATTCTACCGAAGTATTTCACAGACGAGACGGTTCAAAATTGTGGGGAAAATGCTAGATTGTATCGAGGATAGGGTTGACAAGTTTTATTCGTTTTATTACGATGTTGTTACATTGACTTTTTATTTATTTGAACTATAGATGTGTTTATAGAGATTGTAATTAAGATAACGTTTAGTTATTATTTTTATTTGAAAAAAAAAATTGTTTATTTCTTCATGGTGTTAGTAAAAATGCATAACATCATATACAGGTAAAGACATTAGTGGGACAAGCATTTTTTAGTCTGAAATATCCCTAGCAGTACTTAAAAAAAATAGAGCCCAGTACATGCCATGTACCTAAGTGGGAGCAAGTATTTACCTATGTACTAACTTTTCTGAATAAGCTCTATTGTGTTTTTGACCGACTTCAAAAAAGGAGTAGGTTCTCAATTTCACTGTATAAGTAGGTAATTTTTCATGGGCATTTAAATTTTTTACTTTGCACTATTCTTTTTATCTCGTGTGTTTGTCATCTGCCTCTTTTCTGTATAAATATTTCAATTAGGTATCTATTTTCGGTTTAACACAGAATAAAAACATTTGTCTGATTTTGTTATAGATAACAACCATTATCAACAAAACATAGACCTTAAGACTTCGGGCGTTCGGTCGCAAGCCCCCTGCTGCAAACTTAATAGATTAAGGCGCTCTTCCAGTACCGTGTGTAAGTACTTACATTACCTTAGCCCCCGCTCACAAAGACGTAGCGTGCTGCGTGCTGTTGTATTTGATCGATATGCAAAACATTTTAGCATTATTATCCCCAAATATAGTTCCTAGAAGTCAAAACCTATTTGATTCATTTTTTGTTTATATCATGTTTTCAACCACAATAAACAAAATTATCGTTATTAAACTACAATATCCATTTATATCCAAATAACAAAAAAAGAGTATTTGATTACTTAGAGTTGCTTAAAACAAAGGTCGATTTTGGTAGCTTTAGCTTTAAAGCTTTAGTAGCCAACCCTACCCTGTCTCCATTGTTATTAATAATGGTAGAATATTACAACTCAATTTGAGCGAAGCCGGCGGCGTATACGTAATCCTTCATGTACCTAATCCTACAACGATAAACTGAACAATTATATTAAAAGCAAACGTGAAATTTTTGAACAAATCCGCTCGCGGACGATTCAACCCCGTTATAATTGCATTGTCAGCTAAGCTGTAATAACTGGAAACTGGATGGCAGATTTACAATAGACATACTCGTACATGATTTATGTGGTAGGTGTAAAGGTCTTAGCTATAGCACTACTCATGTGACTATAGGCTTAGAATAGATAGGTTTTTTTTAATTATGGCTTCGCACGGCTTGTGCATTTAGCCAGTGTCAAGTTATATTTTGCATCAAGTTATGACCCGATTTTTCATAAATCGGGCCTAAAGTGTTTCAAAACAGTCAAAGTCGTCATAGTCCGTCAAGTCAGGGGCTATAGTAAAGCGGTGGCAAGTTTACCATAACCTTACTAGGAGATTTGCAGGCATCGAAAAAGCTTCATGTTTGACACTCATTTTTACTTTCACTACACTTGTGCACTTTCACAGAACTAAATTGAATAACATTCCACCAGAATTATACAATTCAACTCGGGTTACAACTAAGTTTCATGAAAATAAAACTGCAGCACGACATGTTGTTAACTCGTTCCCGCCAAAACTCCAATAGATAGGTTTTAAGTTAGTATTTTTCGATTGTCATTTTTTTGACGTTGAATGATATAATTTCTTTCAATTTTGATGAACCAAATTTTCGCGGTAATTATAAGAATATTGCAAAAAAACGATGATAAGATATTTCTATACAATTAATCAATGAGTGCTTTATAGGTAGTACCTGGGTAACTGAGCTTTGCTCGGTTATATTACGTTTATTTTTTTCGTTTACCTCGCCCCCGAAACCCCCGCTGTTTCATGGAAATTGTTGGAGCCGTTTAGGTCCTGATTACACTTAAATACATACACAAGAATTGCCTGTAAAAATAAACAAATAAATATTGCAGGACATTCCATACATTCAGCTCCAAGCTAAGTTCTAAACTTGTGTTATGGGTGCTAGACAACGGATATACTTTTCTTTTATAAATATATTATACTTATAATATAAAGAAACAACCAGACCACAGTCTGATCTAAGCATAAATAATTGTCTGACGCAGGAATCGAACCCGCAACCCTGTGTTTGGCAGTCTGGCATTGTGACGATTGTGCCAACTGGGTCGTCAAATAATTATATTAGAACATAATATTTCTCAATCAAAAATTACACGATTTTAAAATAAGGTCGCCGGTTGCAAAAACACTGAGTTGCTTTAGATTTTATTTCTTAATGGATAGGTATATTATCTATACTTATATTATAAAGCTGAAGAGTTTGTTTGTTTGTTTGAACGCGCTAATCTCAGGAACTACTGGTTCGAATTGAAAAATACTTTTTGTGTTGGATAGTCCATTTATCGAGGAAGGCTATAGGCTACTTTTTATCCTGATATTCCCACGGGATCGGGAGTTACGCGGGTGAAACTGCGGAGCGCTGCTAGTTTAATATAAAAACCATTGTTATCATAAAACTAAGTAGAATAAGCAAGCAATCTCATCATATTTACAATCGGGCACGCACCGATTGTTCCGCCCGAACCATCGAATTGTGGTTCGCAAAGTAATCGGTTTATACTAACTAATGCCATTTCACGGTCCACTGGCTCTCTGCTTTTCTTTTACAGGGACTTATTAAGGTAATGTCGAAATAAAACAGCACTTTTTCCTTCCGGCCACATTGGCAAGTGAGATTTTTTGTTTGTAAAAATCTCTTTAGATCGAGTGAAATTAAATGCGGTGGCTAAAAGTAACTAATCAAAATTCGAATCGAAATCTATAATAATAATAAAGTAAGAGTCTTTATCTAAATATTAGCAGCGCTCCGCGGTTTCACCCGCGTAACTTCCCGATCCCGGGGGAATATCGGGATAAAAGTGGTCTATAGCCTTCCTCGTTAAATGGACTATCCAACACAAAAATAATTTATCAATTCGAACCAGTATTTCCTGAGATTAGCGCGTTCAAACAAACAAACTCTTCAGCACATTATATTATAATAGCTTCCGCGACTTCGTCCGCGCAGAAGTCGAAAATGGACCAAGGAATCACTTTGTCCCATACAAACTTTATCAATTTGCCCCCCTTTTTCACCCCCTTAGGGGTAGAATTTCGGAAAATCCTTTCTTATCGGATTCCTACGTCACACAAAGAATACACCCTCCAAGTTTCAGGTATCTACGATCAACGGTTTAGGCTGTGCGTTGATCTGTCAGTCAGCCAGTCATTCAGGACAAAGATTTTTATATGTATAGATTAGTATAGAGTACGAGACCCGTATAGATTGTATGCCTGTAATGGGTAAATGGTTGCAACTAAAACCATAGAATCCTCAATGTAGGTACATCACTTGAACAATAAAAAAATCTTGATTCATAAAACATTATTTTGTAATCCGCGCATCTAGAACATAGTTTTCCAATTACTAAATGACGGTCAACCAATTCGTTATTAGACTTGGACTCTATCCAAAATAAATAAAGTGTCGTTCATAAATTCACCGTCATTCATTGTTGATTACACTGTTATTTAAATTTGTGATAGGTAGTTTTAAAACTTTATACTCGGAAAATTATGTTCTAGCCAAATAATTATCCATTATACGTTTTATTTTACATTATTTTAGCTAGCTAGAACATAATCTTGTATATATATATAAAAATGAATCGCAAAATGTGTTGGTAAGCGCATAACTCAACAACGCCTGGACCAATTTGGCCAATTCTTTTTTTGTTGTGTTTGTTATTGTCCGGAGAAGGTTCTTATGAAATAAATATAATTAAGAAAATTGCTTAGAAAATTATTACGCGGGTGAAACCGCGGGGCGCAGCTAGTCTATAATATAAAAATGAATCGCAAAATGTGTTGGTAAGCGCATAACTCAACAACGCCTGGACCAATTTGGCCAATTCTTTTTTTGTTGTGTTTGATATTGTCAAGAGAAGGTTTTTATGAAAGAAAATATTAAGAAAGTTGCGCAGAAAATGATTACGCAGGTGAAACCGCGGGGCGTGGCTAGTTTACATATAAATTAATTGAATAAGTAGGTATTTTACAAAACAATTTTACATTTCGATTTTTATTGGGTATTTTTTTTTACTAAATACTGCATATTTTTCAAATTTATAGGCATTGGTACCTTTACTCTTGGTACATGCCTGGACTTGGTAAAGTCAGAAAACTGGACTATGGACTGGAGAGAAGGATCTTTACAAATATTTTTAGGTTTATTTAATTAGAAAACCAACAGCTTTAAATAAATTTTAGATCAAAATAAGAAAAAGTTATAATATATAGCTTTTAATAACAATATTATAAGCTTCTGTATTTTTGTATGGCCCTGAATACGGCCCTGCCTTCTTTACTGAACTAAGTTAAGTAACTAGATGTAATTTACGCAAGATGTAGTTCTTTTAAGAGGCCAAAAAAGTTAATATGTATTTCAGGTTAGATTTTTTTGGAAAAGGATGTGTTAGGTATTTTTATTAAGAAACCTATTACTCCACTACCTACTGTTCTTATGTAAATATGTAGGTAGATACCTACTCATTACATACATTAAATTCGTGATGACGTTGTTATTCCCATGAATCAATGTATCCTCATACCAAGTTTCATCAAAATCGGTCCAGTAGTTTCGGAGCCTTTTTGTTACAAACAAACAAAAAAAGTCTTTCCTCTTTATAAAACTTATTATTGTAGACAAGATTTTTCAATCTTGAATATTAACAAGAAACAACATAAAATAAAAAAAGGATCTTCCATTAAAATTGTATTTAAACTCGGTCGTTTTTTCAAAAGTCATAACAACGCGTTTAATTGAATTCTGTGAAAATGTTCACGGTCGAGGAAAATCGTTGGGGGTTTGAGGGTGGAAGGGAGAAGCTTCCCGTTTTAACTTTCCGCACCGGTGCGCGTGCTAACTACCCTTAATACATATTCTCGATTGAAACTCGACAATTTGTTATTTTTCCTTAGACAAAACATAGCTAAGAGCACTCCCAACTAATCCACCATACAAAAAAAAACGAAATCGAAATCGGTTAATGCTTTCGGTTGGCAAGATGTCACAGACAGACAAACAAAGTCAAATTAATAGCACTCCTCTTTTTGAGGTTAAAAAAGTAGCCTATAGCCTTCCTCGATAAATGGACTATCCAACACAGAAATAATTTTTCAATTCGAACCAGTAGTTCCTGAGATTAGCGCGTTCAAACAAACAAACAAACTCTTCAGCTTTATAATATAAGTATAGATTCTATTGTACATGTGTATGTCACTGAACTCCTCCTAAACGGCTGGAATTTTATTGTATTTGGGTAGCGCCCTGGATGGTTTAGATTCACAAATCATCCCGGTTTTTTTTTAATGGCAAAACAACGTTAGTGTTACAGCTAGTGCTATATAAATTTAGATAGAACAAACATCTAAATACTTATGGAATTAGTTTTCCTCTAGTATATGGTCAATTTTAGTGCAGACACACTGTCGGTTTTTTTTGCTATTAATTATGGCTTCGCACGACGTGTGCATTTAGCCAGTGTCAACTTATATTTTGCATCAAATAATGATCCGATTTTTCATAAATTTTTCATAAAGTGTTTCAAAACAGTCAAAGTCTGTAGGGGCTGTAGTAAAGCGGTGGCAAGTTTACCATAACCTTAATAGGACATTTGGAGGCAACGAGAAAACTTCATGTTTAACACTGATTTTTACTTTCACTACACTTGTGCACTTTCACAGAACTAAATTGAATAACATTCTACCAGAATTATACAATTCAACTCGGGTTACAACTAAGTTTCATGAAAATAAAACTGCAGCACGACATGTTGTTAACTCGTTCCCGCCAAAACTCACACTATCTGTTTGTCGCCCACGAATAACAAGAAGGTAGACAGAAAACAATGGTACGGCCCTGTATTCAATTAACCAGAGCCTCGTTGTTACAATACCTTCACACTCTTACTTATATCCGAAAATGTTACATTAAGAGGACATTATGTAAGCACAATTAAAACCATGTGAAAAAATGTTACGTGGTGGTTATGAGTTTTTCTCATTGTAGTGCTTTATCATTTTAGGATAATTTGTAGAAGAAGACAGTACTTACTTACCTAAAAATATTAATGTTGTACCTTCTTAATGCAATGAAATCTTACCAAAGTCAGTTCTCGTAAATTATATTGCAATTATGATTTCGATTGCAAAAAAAGCCCTCAAAGTAGATCAAAATACCCTCAAAGTCAGCTTATGGTATTTTCAAGAATATTGTTTATAAACGAAATGCAATCAAAATAATATTGCAATGTAATTTGAACAATTTTATTTACGAAGAATTGGCATTTCCAAATCATCAACATCACTTTCAAAAAGCACAAAAACTTTATAATACCTTCAAAACATCATACACTCAAATCAAGGACCCCTACACAACAACAACACAGGAAAATAAACTCTAAAACAAGTGTATAAAGTCGCAATTCGATCAATTTAATACCATTTTTTTAGTTCAACAAAAAATGCCTTTTAGAATTAGAAGATGTCTGATACGGGTACCAATTAATTGAGGATTTCTGTTTGTTATTTACGTTTTAATGACCGATTTGCGGATTGCATTGTGTAGACCATGTATGTGTTGTGAATATGCTAGAGTGAGTTCACTGTGTGAGCAGTTTATCTGCAATTTTGAACAAATAATCGAAGTAGTGACCCGAATTTTAGACTGAAGATAAAAGAAGGAAACTTTGTACTCTGATTGCCTGGAGGTATCTATGCTAATAAAAAAGGAAGAGAGGACAACAAGTCTGTATGGAACCACGAATGAAAAGAAGGTAGAAGAAACTCATAATTGGGTTTTTTATGATCATGCTCACAAAGTTCAGTATTACAATTTTTTTAAGGTTATCTGAGCTACCTTAATGATAAGAATCCATGGACATGACTTTACCGTGGATTCTTATCATTAAGGTACGATATTATCATAATAATCGCCGCAGAATTTATCACCACTGTTTTAACATGTTCAGTCCCCTTAGATTGCTTTCTATTAGCGATATCGCCAATCGACAGACTTTATTATTATTATTTTTTTGTTAAAAATCGACATAAATCAACTAAAGGTCACGTAGACTTGCATTAGACAGAAAATGATACTTAGATAAGTTCATGTTATGTAAATTTTATACAGTGCTTTATGTCAATTTCATACAATTAAATGTAGCGATTGGCGATATCGCTAATAGAAAGGAATCATGGCTAATAGGGCAGGTGAGGTAGTGAAAGTAGTGCGTAATTTGTTTGTGCATTTATAATGAAAGAAACCCCTATTCGTTTCGTCACACAGTATAGTTAACGAATTGGCGGTAGTACGTAGCCAGAGTCGGCACGCGTTGGTTTTTTTTATAGAATAACAACAATTAAAGGATTATTGTATTTTATTTATTGTTGGGAGATCGTGCTTGAGATCGGTTTGAAGGGGTTGGTTTAATTATTTTGATTGTAATTGGGGATGGTATTTATGTTTTTAAGCACTTACTTTATGCAGTTACAGTATATCTAAAGTATTATGAAATAGACAAAAAAAATTAATAAGAATGAATTAAATTAATGTCAATTATTTGTTGTTATTTTTAACCGACTTCAAAAAAAGGAGGAGGTTCTCAATTCGGTTGTATGTATTTTTTTAATGGATGTTCGCGCATATCTTCTTTGTTTATCAACCGATTTTGATGAAACTTTTTGTGTCATAAAATTCTATTTAATTTTTATTTCAACGGAAACTTTAGTGTCTAAGGTGGTCTAAGACGGTTTTTTTTCTATTCGCTTATTCCTTAAGGTGAATACAAACGTAGTCGACTGTTTTTTTATTTTCTAATTATCATAGATATTAAGAATTAAAAAAAAAACCTGGGAGCATGGTCATGGCAGTTATAAGTTTTATGCAATAAAAATATTTGCTCTACTGTCATTATCCAGGGAGAGGACAGTCGACTACGTTTGTATGGAGAGCCCCTAGTACTCTTTCCTCTTAACTTTCGCCTTCGTTAGTTAGGTACAAATAATTTGACATTTTCGCATATCTGTCATTTGTAAAAGTGGAAAAGTGACCAAACATTTTTAGCTAAGAGGCGTAATAAAATATAAATAGTGTGTAGGTACTTATCGAGCTATGTTCCTTTCATGTTTTACCTGCTGTTGTACCTGGATGACCGAGCTTTGCTCGGTTTTTTTATTTATTTTTTACTTAGTCTAACCTCAAAGCAAACACTCATTGACTTCGTGCTACTTAACAACGCCATCTGTTGGAATAACTTTATTGCTCACAAAAAATAGTATTAGTAGTTCGCCAATAAATGTCAGGAAGAGTCATATTTTTCAGATAAAAAAAAGTAAATTTCGATAAAACACGAATAAAATTACATTTTCTAAATGATTCCTAGCTAGATCGATTTATCAACCCCGAAACCCCCTATATACCAAATTTCATGAAAATCGTTGGAGCCGATTCCGAGATTCCAATTTTATATGTATATATATATATATACAAGAATTGCTCATTTAAAGATATAAGAATATAAAGTTATCTATAGTAGTTAGGTAGTAAAATATTGAATATTATTTTGTCAAAACACGGTCGACTAAGCTGAGAGTTTATTATAAGTGCTTGAGCTGGGCTAGCCTGCTTCATCGTTAAGTAAAAAGGACCCAAATAAAAAGGTCTAATTGCGGAAACAGCCCGTAAACGGGAGCACCGCCATCAGTACAGTATCGCAATTCGCACAATTGTCAGTTTAAGCAAACTATCTGGAGGGCGATTCTCGCTGAAATAGAGATGACGTCGAGTTCGACAAAAAGTCGCTTATACAACGAAAATGTTACTGAAATATCTATTGTTCGTATTGCAGGTCGAACGCTGGAAATACGAAAATTCTGTTTCAATCGACATCCGCCATGTTTTTTCGAGATATCTCTAATTCGACATTATCTCACGCGCCCGAGAATCGACCTCCAGTACTTACAATGAGCAATTCGTACAAAGTAAAAAGTACCCTTCATAGGTCACCAAGCCCACTTCAAAACACCCTCTATGTAAACAAACGTGTCGATTAAAACAAAATACGAATTCTCAAAGACATTAAGGTAATGCCACACAAAAACTAACAGATTAGTTAATGATGTTAGTCCCACCCGGTGTTACTTTACCTATCTATACATATAAAATGCTTTGTCCTGAACTACTGACTGACTGACTGAAGGATCAACGCACAGCCTAAACCACTGATTGTAGAGACCTGAAACTTAGAGGGTGTGTTCTTTGTATGACGTAGGCATCCGATAAGAAAGGATTTTCCGAAATTCTACCCCTAAGCGGTTGAAAAAGGGGGGCAAATTTTGTATGGGACAACGTGATTCCTTAGTCCAATTTACTTTAAATTTTGCATAAACATTCTTTAACAGAATTGATGGAAGACGTGCTCTGAAATTCATCATAACGGGGTTAAAAAAGGGTAGAAAGTTATTTTGGGGGTGGTTTGCTTAGAGTACCATTTTCGACGTCTACGCGGACGAAGTTGCCGGCAAAAGCTAGTCTCTACTGCAAACACGGTAATGTGATTAAACTGATCGCTTGTTCGGTTTTATACCGACTTCGGAAAAGGAGGTTTTTCCCGATACTTGTAACTTTTTGGAGTCTCATAATTTCGACGACTCAGTTGGCATAATGGTCACCATGCCGGACTGTCAAACACAAAAAAAATATTAGTAGTAAAATTGACAGTTAACAAAAAGCGTTATGTTTTTAAATATACCTGGGTGGAAGTAACATAGAATAATTTTTAAGGAAGGCCGGTGCAGCCACCAAAGGATGGATCGGAAAGTTCTCGTTCCACTGCCGTCTTTCTACCTTCACTCGGATCCTTCGAAGGCTACCGCTTATTTGGAGGTCTTCAAGTCACGAGTGTTTAGGTGTTCATATGCGTGCTATATCTTAGACCGCATCGTCACTTACCATCGGGTGATATAGAGGTTAGTATAAAAAAGGAGATAAAAAATGGTTATCTGTAAATTCGATTTACGGACGATAATTTTACGTGATAACGTCATAAGAAAACGATGTTTTTTTTTATTTTATTTATATTTTTTTTATTTTGTTTTTTTTCCTTTATGTCTTCTATTCATCACTCGTCACAAGCCCAGATGAGCGATATTATTATTAAATACTTTTGTTTCCTAACGGGAACGGACGCGTTATGTTACCGGAACATGACGCATGACGTCACACTTCGGGAACGGGATGAATAACGTCACACAATATTACCATGACACTTTTGTATGAGTGCAGGTGTTTTTTTTATAAAAATAGCCAATTTGTTAATTACAGGGGTCCAGCTCTCTACATAAATAGTTCCATTACAATCTATTTAGTAAAAAACATGATAGATAGAATGATAACTTTATTTGTACAACACAAAAAGAAACAGAACACGATAAACAAAAAGTAAAGTAATAGGTAGAAAGTATAAGTTGCACAAATAGGCGGCCTTATCGCTGAAAGCGATTTCTTCCAGGCAACCTTTGGATGGAAAAGAACTGATTCAGCTTTAATGGATTAGTATCAGACGGTCTAAGTCGTCTTATGCGGCAACTTGTCTTAAAATCATGTGGACTAATTTGCAACTGGTCTTCAATGTAAAGTCGTCTAAGCAACTCGTCATAATTGTATTTTGTCAACTACTCTGTTTTCAATCCTATCCTATCTTACTAATATTATAAATGTGAAAGTTTGTGTGTGCATGTGTGTATCCCCCTATGTTTGTAACTCCTTCACGCAAAAACTACTAGACCGATTGCGATGAAACTCGATACATAGCTGGAGACCTGGATTAATACATAGGCTACTTTTTATCCCAATATTCCCAAGGAATCTGGAATTACGCGGGTGAAACCGCAGGACGCACCTAGTACAATATAAATGCAATTTGCCCAAAAAGATAGGTCGCCTATAAAGCAGCTCGTCTATGTTATAATTTGCCTACATATCAAAGTGACAAAATAGTTAAGTATCTACTGAATAAGTTTATATAGCATACCTAAATAATAGCTTTAAAAAATAACAAGCCAATCAATCTCAAAACACTCGACACTTAACATTAGTTAATTTCGAAATCAATCCAAAAAGCGCACAATAAAGCATAATGTACAATGTAACGTCAAATGTAAGGGTGACCGCACACTGCGCCGGTACTCGAATAGACAATAACATCGGCCGTGTGCGGCGTGACAACGGTTCATTATGTCGGTATTGAACAACATTGGTATTAGAGAGGGGAAATTACGATCGGTTTATGTCGATAAGTTCAATCTACTCGATTAAAAAATCTGAAACATAACAAATCGATTTGAATGACAAATTCGAAATTTAAAATAATAAAGAAAATTGGTACAGAACGTAGCCTACCTACTTAAAATCTGTAGGTATAATAATGATATTAACCTATAAATCTAATCTATATAATGAAGCTCGCCCAATGCCCAGTACCTATACTACCCTCTCAGCTTAGTCGACCATGTCCTGAGGAAAATACTCGTTAATACGTCTGGAGCTCACTAAGCCGCGAGTTTCAACATGATGTTTTCCTTCACAATAAAGCAATGTTAAATCCTACTAATTTTATAAATGTGAAAGTTGGTAAATCATATTTCTTTTCATCACGTTTTTAGTGGTAATGAAAATAACCATTGTAGTTAAATATCATTATAAATAATCTAAAACAAATTAAAAATATTCAATTTACTTACACCGGGTGCGGTCACATTTGATTAAAGATTATTTATTTTTTTACTTTAAATAAATAATCGTTTATTGCCATAAAATTACAATTTTATATAGGAAATAAACTAATAAGTAGGTATGGCAAAAGGAGCAGGCTCAGCATATGCTGTGAGACGCAGCTGCACAGCGCTGGTTTTCAGCCTGACCCTTTCTCTCTGTTTCATTGTTAGCTAATAATAAAAACCGGTAACTGAAAAAGTTTAGTTTGTAATGTATAGATAACGATTAATTTAAGTAATCTAAGGATAGTCATGCACAAAAATAAAATAAAATTAGGTTTTTATTATTAGCTAACAATATGATGTTTCGTAAGTGCCAATTAATGTTATTGTTTAAAACTAATAAAAAATATTTACTTTTATATTTATCGATAAATTATAACCGCACGCAGCCCATCCCTAAATCAATGAATAGAAAGGGGGACGCAACTGGCAACCCTTTCTATCGCAGGTTAATTCTATAATTGAGTGTTAAATCCAGTCGGGATCGGCTCGTATGTTTCATTATAACACTTTTTATTTTATAGGACATCATATTTTATTTATATTTCGCACAAAGGATTGTGTTTATCTTGATTTTTTTATGGTTTGATTTAAGATAAGACTTAAAACTTTTGATTATGTTTCTATCACAATATTATAAATAAAAATGTTTTTTCAAATATTTTTGTGTATACATAATGTAAGACGTAGAATCATTGTAATAAAGTCACCATTTATTGTTTTTACGTAATATTTAAGTAAGAATAATAAAAAATTGGTATTATTGTACCTAATTTAGGTTCCATTTATTCGAATTAAAAAAGTTTTTCGGTAATGAGTCGGTCATCGTTTAATAATCTGCAAGAACTAGGGACCCCTATCGTTCACGGGGCCCTGGGCATGTGCCCAGACTGCCCAGTGGGAAAGAGGGGTCTGTAAACACAGACAAGAAGGTTTTTTCTGCTGATATGTATTTCGAATCGGAGCTAACGCGAGTGAAACCATGAGTTGCTGCTGGTTTTATTCTAGTACTAACTTCCTAGCTACTTAATTAATATTTGGTGTAAATCCGAAAGTTTGTTTATTTGTTTGATTGTGCTTCATGGTATGAAAATTGTCATATTGGTATTTTAGAGGATAAAAAAGGATATTGGATATCTGCTTTTGATCCTGAAACTTCCAAAACCGGAACTTATGCGGGTGAAACCGTGGAGCACACTTAGTTATCATTAATATCCTCGTTTCATAAAAACTTTATAAAGCTGTTAATACACAAACACAAATACACACAAACAAAACGACAAAAGGTAAATCAGTGTAAGGTACACGAAGACTTATCAGTCAATTGCTACCTCTATCAGAAATTATTAAAGCACTTAGTTAGGTACTTATGAACGACTTAAAGAGAACTGCAAAGCAAATTAAACGACCAAGTCATAAAGCTCTATCGAGTGGCGTACTGCAGACCACAGACTAGAAATCGGTCGATAGTATTAACAAACAATAAAATCTTTTTCACTTGCTTATTTTCTCTTGTATTTTTACTTGTAGGCATATTTGGGCTTTTTCTGCAACTAAGAGGTCAAGTAGCGGGGTTTTTGCGTGAAAATGGATGCTATCTCCATTACCTATAACACCTATGCTTAGCCGACCGTGTCCAGAGGAAGGAACTCATTAAAATTCCACCAATAAATGTCTAGACATAATACCTCTCGAAGTACTTCTTTAATTCTACCACCATAAACCACAAGCAAATAATAGTACATTACGATATAAGTGTGGTAAATTGATCTTTGCATAGAGGCGGTTCATAAGAAGCCAAGATGCAAAGATCAATTCCCCACGTATATCGTACGACGTTTTTTATCACAGTTGCGAATAAAAGAAAAGACTAGAAAAGAAAACAAAATAATAATTAACATAGTTAAAATATAATATTTACAGTATATTTTATTAATTATTGGATAAATAAAAAAGTACAAGAACACAAATTAAAATAAAACTAAACCTAAAAAAAACGAAATCAAAATCGGTTCATCCGTTCGGGAACTACGATGCCACAGACGGACACACAGAAATACGTCACTTATAACACCCCGTCGTTTTTGCGTCGGGGGTTAAAACGTGGATCAACTAAAACAATATTTAAAAGATACTCATGCAATGGAACATTAAATAAATAAATATCTTGTTCAATCACAAATTATTAATTATTAAATCAATACTTACTTAAATTTAAATTACAAAATAATAAAATATATTATTTAGGTATTTAACATAACTGTAACAACATATTATCTACAAAAATGTTGTACACAAACCTATGTCGAGACGCTAATACCTTTATAACAGCATTCTGTCGTATGTTTGGTGTTTGTGATCCTCTTAACAAACCTCTAAAGTTACTTATACGTAGGTACTTACGTACGGCTTATAAAACGAAATTAAACACAAAATCAAACACCCGTAAATAACAAAATACAATGGAATCGCAGAGATGTTTTAATCGAACAAACCGTCAGAATTTAATATCAAAATGATATTTGTAATTTCAATCACAAAATTAATTCACTACTGGCCGCCTTAAATAAGTTCTCTGGGCTTGTCCAATCGATAAGGCGAGGCGGAAAGCGGGCGGGAGATATCAGTAAATAAGGTTTTAGAAGTGTTTCTATTGGTTGATATGTTGATGTGGGCGGGGTTTGTATATGGGTGTGGTTTGGCTCGTGTGAGAGCGCAAGGCTCGGGGTTCGGGCGCAGTGTGCGTTTACTCCTTACGGTTGATAGTTGATTGTTGTTACGTTTTTATGTTTTGTGAGTGGTGTTTTTAAAGGTAAGTGCTACTTTGTAAGGGTTTTAATATTTAAAGGGGTTCGATTCGTTGGAGATATATTTTTAAAATTTATATTTAAAAAAAAAGTTTTTTTATGAAAATTAATGATAGGTAGTATCTGAGTCTAGGTTATTTTTAGGTACTAAATATTGCGATGATTTTTATAATATTTTTAAATTGTTTTAACGAATGGAGAAGGGGTTCAAATCCCGTCGGCGACGTACACAAATGTGTCTTTTTTAAAATACTTTTATAGGTAGAAGTTTAGGTAAGTACTGTAGGTAATGTACTTATCAAAATTATTCACATCATGTGTGGATTAAAGCTATTATATATTTTGACTGTCTAAAATAAATTTAAGTGCGGAAAAAACGTCTCTTAAACTTTATTAAACTTTTTTTTAAATCAGCAACAAATTACATCCTATTGCCTAGTATAAAATATGAATCAAATCAAAATTAAATATATCAAATTAAAAAAAGTTAAATAATAAATTAATAAAAAAAAAAAATTTATTTGTAAATGATTATACCTACAGTTTAATAATAAAGTGAGAAAATAAAATAAGCAAAGAGGCTTTATTTATAAAAAAAACTGTTTCATGACGCCGACATTGATGGCGTTATGCATTAGATGGACCAAGAGTGACGAAAACGGGCTAAATACTAATTTATCTTTAGCCTTTTACGTAACTCGTAAAATTTGATTAAAATTGACCAAATAATTTGAACTTTACTTAAGAGATTTTTGTACCGGAAGCTCGCCAAATTCGTAGATATTTAAAAATTTAATTCTGCGCATTTCATTTCTAGTGAGCTTATGCTTTACAAATGACAATTAACAAGGCGCAAGGCCAAATATTGCTCACCGAAGGCATAGATCTCACCATAAGCTGCCAAGTACCATATATATATTATTCAGCCACGGTCAGCTGTATAATATGTATATGGTACCTATTGTCGCAGCTAATATGTTCGGGTATGGTTCCGACGACGACGGCGTCACCGATAATGTTGTATACAGGAAAGCTTTGTAGCTGTCACAATTAATAGACACACAAAGACAGGCGTATTAAGTAGGGGTAGACAAACGGAAACGTTCAAAATTAAACAAAACCACCACGCGAACGAAGTTGCGGGCAACAGCTAGTTATTTAATAGGTACCTACCTAAATCGCTGAACATAATTTTCCAACTACTAAATCTATAACTAGGGATACCCACATTTAAAATTAAATCCCTATTTGCTTTTGTCACGCGGCACGCCATAACTTGAGAACTGATATGGCTAATTTTGATATTGAAATATTTGTGGGAGCCTGGGAAAAGTTTAAATGGTGAGAAAATATTGAAATTAAAAAAAAATGAAGATCGTGACTATCGTTGACTTATGAACAACAGGGCGCAGCTATTTCTTCATAGGTTGGTACCCAAGTAGAAGTAGTAGGTATACTTCAACTATCCTAGATTTAAATAACAGTGTAATTAATAATAATTGACGATTAAGTCTTAAACGACACTTTCATTTAAAATGTTATTAAACATAATTTACCTGTTTAGTTTTGAATATTTGGAAGTTATTTTATTTTAAATTCATACCTGACTTGTAAATCCATTTTACCAAAGATATATTTCGACTACTAAGTTGATCATTTTGACGATGCGTAAAATATTGAATTTCGCGGGCCGTTACTTCGACATCACCTAGGAAAGTCTTTCGGTTTTCCAGGAAAATCAAGAGTCCGAATTGGCTGCCAATATTTGACTAATTGTTTATACGATCGTAAAAAACACAGTAATTTTTGATACTGACTATGTCTAGAAATTACAGAAATTAATATTTTTTGGACTCAAGAAACTTTGATGGCACTTGGCCAGAGACAATTTCATATTTGGTTAGCGCCATCTATGGAGCTATTTATAATTTAGAAAAGTCCTAATCAATATCCCAAATTAAAAATCACAGTTCGTAGCACCGCCGATCTGAGCTACGATGTCGTAGACGTTATCTCGTAACTCTTCACTATAGGTATTTGTTTAGCTGCTACAGCCGCTACGGCCGCTACGGTTTAGCTACGGATTCGTAGATCTTATTTATTTCTTTGAATTTATTTGAACCACTTGCAGCGAAACAATGTATCTATTTAGCCCTAGATTTTATTGAATTGCACAACAAAAAATAAATTGATTTAGAACCCTTGTTTGTGGTTATTGATTTTAAATAAAATATATCTCGTAAAAATATTAAAAACTACTTAAAATAGAACATTAGATAAAGAATATTTACTTTATTTTACTTTATGAAAAACAAAATAAAAGTAATCATTTACGAAAAACAATTCATTTGTTAACTTTCTTGTCATTTTGCCATTCAAATCAAGATTTTTAAAAAACCTATAAGTATTCCTTATTACCCGTAGGTACCCAATCACTACATAGAATAAAACAAAGTCGTTTTGTCGTTGTCTGTCTGTCACTATGTATGCTTAGATCTTTAAAACTATGCAACGGATTTTGATGCGGTTTTTGTAAATAGAAAGAGTGATTCAAGAGGATGATTTAACGCGCTAATCTCAGGAACTACTGGTTCGAATTGAAAAATTATATTTGTGGTGGGTAGTTCATTTGTCGAGGAAGGTTTTAGGCTTATATATATAACAAGCTTTTGCCTGCGTCTTCGTCCGCGTTAAAGTCGAAAATAGACCAAGTATAGTCACGTAGTCCCACACAAACTTTGCCCCTTTTTTCACCCCCTAAGGGGTAGAATTTCAGAAAATCCTTTTTTATCGGATGCGTACGTCATACAAAGAACACACCCTCCAAGTTTCAGGTTTTTATAATCAGCGGTTTTGGCTGTGCGTTGATCCGTCAGTCAGTCATTCAGGACAAAGAATTTTATATGTACGAGTATAAGAAGATAGACTTTTCATTTTGATTTAGCCACGGGTTCGGGACTTATGCGGGTGAAACCGCGGAGCGCAGTTAGTCACATATAAAGGCCAATTGGATTTCATTATATTATATTATTATACTAGCTGCGCCCCGCGGTTTCAACCGCGTGAGTCCCGATCCCGTGGGAAAATCGGGATAAAAAGTAGCCTATGTGTTAATCCAGGTCTCCAGCTATCTACACACCGCATTTCATTGCAATCGGTTTAGTAGTTTTAGCGTGAAGGAGTAACAAACACACACACACACACACAAACTTTCACATGTATAATATTAGTAGGATTAGTAGGATAGGATAGTCTTCAAAGATCTTATACTTACAATAGTCAACAAATATATTTCGAAAAAGATTATTACAGGATTTTAAGTTGATAAAAAACTCTATGGCCCATAACTCATTAATAGGTACCAACTCTTAATATCTTACACACGTGATAACTTTTAAACGAAATATCCGATTGAGATGAAACAAAAAGTGTTTTACTTCTACATAAATACTCTTGATAACATAATGCTTAATTTTGATAAAGATTTAATATTACGATACATATTTAACGTAGTTTTTTTCTTCAGACGATTTAATAATTATTTTGAACACAAAATCGGTTATTGTGATTAAACCATGATAGCTAGATATATGGTTTCGTAGACTTTTTTGTAGGTCTTAATGGGATCTACAAACCCGTAGTACATTATTTTGTTCTATTGTCAATAGTTTTTGCAGCGCACGCAAAAATAGGTTTTCAATTTTACACCTTGTGTTACAAAATAGCAATTTTATTACGGATCCCTAATTTTGAAAAAAACATAGCATATACCCTTCCTCGATAAATGGACTACCCAACACTGAAAGAATCATTCAAATCGGACCAGTAGTTCCAGAGATTAGCGCGTTCAAACAAACAAACAAACTCTTCAGCTTTATAATATTAGTATGGATAGTATAGATTATATTTATTCAAAACACTCAACCAAGTACAAATTAACTAAATCAATCCGACACCATAAACTGAAATGAAGTCGGCATCAAGTTAATGTGAATATAATGAATTCGTCGAGAATCGGCGCGTCCCGTGTTTGTCTTTCAATTACAGGGTCCCATGGGGCCCCGTGGGGCATAAGGGGTACTGCGGGGCACGCGGGGCCCACCCCATAACTTAAACAATACAACGCGTGGGGACACGAATTAAATCTTTCGCTTATCTGTCTTGTAATTTTCGAGTGCAATGAGTTTTATGTCATTTTTAGGGTGCTTTAGTAAAATAGGTAGTCGAAGGATGGATGTATAGGTATGGCCATGTTTGGGCTTATTTATTTACTAACTGTGCCTCGCGGTTTCACCCGCGTAAGTCCCGATACCGTTTGAATATCGGGATAAAAAGTAGCCTATATGTTAATCCAGGTCTCCAGCTGTCTAGATACCGAGTTTCACACAAACTTTCAAACTTATAATATAAGTAGGATGATATTTGATAAATGTTTCGAGCTGCGATCTCATTGGATGTTGATGACATGATACTGTCGCCTCCAATGCAGATTGCAGATGCATAAAAAGGCTCTGATGCGGATGAAATCTAACTTCATTTCGTCAAGAAACATCCAGTTTCAAACAACATAATTTTACAAAGCTCTAATAATTTACTGATGCACAAGAAAATGTAATTTATTTCTCACGTTGTAGTACTTTTATCGTTAAAACTTTGCGATTCAACAATAAAAATCAATCGAAGATTCAAGAAAGATTGAAGATTCGAGATAAATCAACAAGAAATGAGTTTTAGAATTGTATCGAGTGTTGTGATGAATAAAGAAAACTAATTTACATAAATAGCGATGTTTCAGGTTGTCTCGTCGAAATTAAATGTATAGGTTTGTTTATAATCATTTTAAAACTGCGGTTGGGGGCTACTTTGCAAATTAGTCCATATGATTTTAAGACAAGTTGCCGTTTATGACGACATGCGTTTTAGACCGTCTGATACTAACCTCTTCTATGCACCTACAATTAACTTTTAGAACTTTGAACTGTTTTTTTTTTTGAGGTTAGGTATCTAAGTATTTTTTAACACACGTCATTGACTTGCACAACAAAAAATAATGACGTTTAGGATCTTAAATATGGTTAAACAACTGGTCTACTTCTACTTGTCTACGGGCTGTTTTCTTCGACTAGGCCTCATTAGTTAGGTCCTTTGTGAGGATGGAGTAGGCTTACCCAACACCTAAATAATAAATAAAATAAATAAAAATAAATGTTACAGGACATTCCACACGTCGCCATCTAGCCCCAAGTTAAGTAACTAGACTTGTGTTATGGGTGCTAGACAACGGATATATTACTTAAATACTTTTCTTTTGTAAATATATACTTATAATACATATGAACAACCAGACCACAGACAAATATCTAAGCATAAATACTTGCCTGAGGCGGGAATCGAATCCGCAACCCTGTGGTGACCATTGTGCCAACTGGGTCGTAATAATACTACCCCCTTCTCAGCTTAGTCGACCAAGTCCAGAGGAAAAAACTCGTCTAAAGCCAACTAAGGCGCCGGTTTCATGATGTTTTCATTCACCGTAAAAGCTATGTTAATTAGCCTTGTTGCTGCTCGCATAAGCTGGCAAGCCTTCAGCGCCGCCAAATGCTTTAGATGTTGACAAAAATGGCCGACTTCTAAAACAGCTGTTCAGCTGAGTGGGAACAGTCTTGCTCTATCACTGATTTCTTGATTTCCTTACTAATATTATAAATGTGAAAGTTTATGTGTGTATATGTATGTTACTCCTTCACGCAAAAACTGCAGAACCGATTGCAATGAAACTCGGTATGTAGATAGCTAGAGACCTGGATTAATATGTAGACTTCTTTTTACTCCGATATTCCCACGGGATCGGCACTTACGCGGGTGAAACATAAATAAAATCTACTGATATGCATACATTTACAGATAAGAAGTCGGCCATTTTTGCCAATATAGCGACATTGGCAATGAAGGCTTGCCAGCTCATGCAAGCCGCTACAAGGTTAATTAAGGCTATGTTAAATAGCTTTTTCAGTGAATGAAAACATGAGAAAACCCGCGACATATTGACGCGTTCTTTCTTCTCGTTCGACTAAGCTTCGAGGGTAGTATAGATGCTGGGCAAGCCTAATCCATCCTCACGCAAAAATGTCCTAACTAATGTACAAAGAAAATGAGATACAAACAGACCGACATTAATTTCAACATAAAATCAACTTACTTTAAAATCATGGAGTCATCAAAGAAAATACAATATAAACATGCAAATTTCTCGGAATATACTTATAAAAGTAATTGAATTGGTCGCGCCTTCGTAATGTCATCAAATCAAGTCAACAGTTCGCTTGATTTTATGAAAATTGGCCGAGCCGTGTTTTATTAACTTCCCCCAACGCGTGGGGTGTTGTTTTCGGTGGTGATTTAAGAAAATATAACTAAAATGTGTACAATTTGGGGGTTTTTAAGTCACGAGTGCAGGTATCTTCTAGGAAAGCGTGTATTAGACCGCATCGTCACCTACCATTTGTATAAAAAATCAATGATAAATTATCGACGGGGTCTGGATGTAAATTTTTATATCACTTGACATGTGTAAACCCTATGAGTTACTTCTCTCATTGGAAACCATACATCCTAACTTGGCTTTTAAGACATATTATCTCATGCAAAAATATTTTATTCATAAGGGATTTTTAAACAAAATATTTTTAATCTTTTTGAAACTGGAAACTAAAAACTGTATTTTTAGATGCCTACGTCTAACGCAAGATCATGCTGAAAAATGACGGACCGGCATTTTGCAGATTTTTTTTCCCGTGTAATTACTGAACCGGTTAGTGAGACGAAAATATTTTTCTGCCACTGTCAGTTTCTACTGGTATGTTAACTAACGGTAATCATAGAAATCGTATTTTTCCACTGTATTTTGTCTATTGGCCTTTGACTATTTAACAGTTGACATTTTTACGAATGCACGAACAACGGTGCCGTAGGTAACTGTCATTTCGCAGATTTTGTAATAGAAAACTTATTAACTATTAGCAGCACTCCGCGGTTACACCCGCGTAACTCCCGATCCCGTGGGAATATCTGGATAAAAAGTAGCCTATGTTACTCTCAATTAATCAGTGTATCCTCATTTAACGTTTCATCAAAATAGGTCCAGTAGTTTCGGAGCGTATTCGTTCACAAACAAACAAATAAAAAAATCTTTCCTCTTTGTAATATAAGTGTAGATGTGTAGATTATTATCAACTATTACGCGATTTTACCCGCGTAAGATTTATTTAATAGATTAATATTTGAAATTTCAACAATCCATCAAGCAACCTAAACCTCCAAAATTACATAACCAGCCACATATACAAGTAAAAAGATAAATAAATCCCACAGAGCAGGCAGCATATAAAATCATTTTCTAGCTTCGTTCATTCATCATTCATTCATTTCCATTCGTTCGTACAATGGCGAGTGTTGACAGTACGCTCGCTATCTCTCCGGATTTTTAGCACAATTGAATATCTAACTAAGTCATCCATTGTTCTTATAACTAAATTAATTTTCGTAAATTGTAAATTTTTACGTTAAATATTAAAGATGGAATTTATAAAAAGTTGAGTCAAAAAGTTGGTATTTAATTTGCTTTATTAAAATTGTAAAGAATGTGTATATTTTGAATTTAGATTGTAGCTGTGATACCGCTGTACCGATTTTGATGAAACTTGGTATAGGGATACTTGGAACCTGGACAGTAAAGAAGATTAATTTTACTCTGGTGTTCCCACGAGACTGATATTTACAGGCAGGTGAAACCGCAGGTACTGTAAGGTTTTTCATGAAAGTTGAAGAATTACTGCTACTTTGTATTTTTTTTACCGAAAATCTTTTATAGAATATAAGATTATTCTAAAGATAATCAAGAAACTACAGCCACTTCAGTTAAACTGCTAAAAACCTTGCTTACTTACGACTTAAAAAAACTCTCGACTCTTTGACTACACTCCCGGGACCCGCCCCAAACTCCGATTAAATATTAATTGAGGAATTAACTCGGTGTCTTCGCCCCGGCTCCAATTAAGCGAACAGTAGCAAAGTAAATAACGTCATTCGCAACGAATTAATTTTGTACCAGAGAGTACTAAGCTTTAGAATTTGAAATGTAGTTTGTTTAAAGGTAGCTCTTTGAGTATTGTTCACCTCATCCATTCAAATGATGAACATTAAATTTTAATTTTGTATCGCGACTTCAAGTGAGAGAGAGACGAAAGATGACTTCACTCTCTCAACTTACACGATTTTATGTTCAACTCTACTTATCTGCACACTTCTTCTTCTTCTCGTATAGTGGTGTGGCTCACCTATTGTTAGAGTTTTCAGATCGCCCTAAGGCCTCTAACTTGACCTAACGACTGCTACTAGAGGTAGCAACCGGGATCAACGGCTTAAAGTGCCTAACGAAGCACGGAGGGGCTCACGAAAATACATTTTTGCCACACTATTAATTGGCCACCCATCGAAATAATGACCGCGCTAGGCGTCGCTTAACCCGCACGACCGTAAACGATCAGCCCCTCGCTGATCGCTTAACTGTGAGCCTCCTCTGTACACTAAAGTTTCATAGCAATCGGCCTAGCCGTTCTTGAGTTATAAATGGTGCATATATTTTTAGTTTGTATCAGGTTATTTATAACGATATTAAATAACTAGTGCTATTTTCACTTCTAAAGTTATTTAAAACGTTATGTTTACCATGTTTTTTTTTTTATTATTTTATGCTGTTTCAAGCACCATTTTCAAGTAGAAATAGTGCTTAAACAGCATTGAAATATCGAGTTCCATAAAACATAGTAAATAACGCTTTTTAAATAACTTAAGTTGTAACATTGTTTGATTTATAGTTTTAGCAATGGAATATTTTGTCTGAAGAAAAGTTGGGATGGAATTCAAGAAAACTCTGACCATGCCAACCCTGAGTCATCAAATGTTTCACAACACCGTTTAAATCTATTGAATGCATTGACAATCCATGGTCAATTCACTAAGCTTATAAATATTTTGTACAATTCTATATAACATTTGTTAATTTAATACCCCGTTTACCCTTTCTATTGACTGCAGATATACCCTTTGTTGATGTAGATTGTTACGACTTGAGTTTTGTTAACAATGCAGTTGGACTGTGATAATTCTGGAATAAACATAAAACTCTATCAAAATAATATCTGAAGTGTTACAAGACGACCTTTTTGAGTATCAGTTTGTTCACCTGTTTCTTAAGAAAGAAAAGAGAAAATATCTTATCTAAGAATATGCATAGATATATCTAAAAATAAGCAAATTATGAGTTCAAATCTTTAAGTAACGAGTTCAAGGCGGAATTTTTGGTTAGATAGGTACCTATGTTTTTTTCTTTAAACATATTTTCTACATAATAAATATCAAGTGCTTTCGCACTTTAAATCAAAATAGTCTTTACAAATTCTTGTTTTTTTCTCAAGATCCCTAGGTTATTTTTTTATTATTCTTCCATGTTTTTACAAACCTTTTGTACTCTCTTTTCTATACATATAAAATTCTTTATCCTGAATTACTGACTGACTGACTGACGGCTCAATGCACAGCCTAAACCGCTGATCGTAGAGACCTGAAACTTGGAGGGTGTGTTCTTTGTATGACGTAGACATCCGATAAGAAAGGATTTTCCGAAATTCTACCCCTTAGGGGGTGAAAAAGGGGGGCAAAGTTTGTATGGGACAACGTGATTATTTGGTCTATTTTCGACTTCTACGCGGACGAAGTCGCGGGCAAAACCTAGTCTATAATAAAGAAAATTTCTTTCAGCTGCATGCTTAGTAAAATCGTGTTATAACAACTATAGAACGAGTGAACGAGTGAACGATTGAACGATTACAATTGAATGGTATCTATAAAGATTAAACTGTATTTCGACATACGAATACTGAATCTCTGAGGAGTGCTTTACTAGGGATCGGATTTTGGTAGGATGGCTATGAGTTGATCACATTTAGAAAATATATTAGAATTATTTAGAATCTGGTTATTATTTGTAATTGAGCTACATCTTGAAAGGATAATGGCAAAATAAATATTAAAAAATATTACTTATTTGCTAGGAGGTTGGTTCTTGAAGTTCCTGTATGTAAGAAAATTCTTCATCAGCATCTGACGCCATCACGTGACATTTGATAAACACGTGACTTTAAATGATATCTTTTTCCTTATCTGGTACAAGAAATATTATCAATTTAATTGTATACCTAATCTACTACTGTGATATTCGTGCACTATTCTTCTCTAAATATTTTTAAATGTATATAATTGAAAGTTATTTTGAGCGCCTATTAGATTTTTTTATATAAAATGATGTAGCGTCGATTGTACCTAGATGCCAAGATAAACCTAGTTAGGTTTCCTGGCATTTGTTGAACTAACGAATTGTAAGAAATTGTATATTTCCTTTTTAATAAATAAAAAACTTTAGAGGTATCAAGGGACACCCGGATGGAACTTCTTTTCGATTAATTAGTGAAGGAATTGTAATAAAATCAAAAAGTATCGTTACAACTTTTGGTCTTAATGTCTAGCCTCCTTTCGCAACGCGCGATAAAGAACTTCGATCTCGTTCCAATAAATCTAAAATACGGAACCCTAAAAGAAAATTGAGAATTGTATCATATTTTTTCAATATGTGTATATGCTCAAGTATTGCCATGCCATTATTCTTTACTTCATTAATTGCAATTATGGCACGAAATTAGTGACATTAAAATTTTGTATTTTTTTCCTGTAAAATTAACTCCAGACGTATTGAAGAGTTTTTTCCTCTGGACACGGATTATAAGCTGAGAGTAAGTTTAGTACCTGGCAACCTTACTCCTTCTAATACATTTCCCAGTCATTACAGCGCCCTGAATACTGAAAATTGCTGGAACGCTGTATATCCTACTAATATTATAAATGTGAAAGTTTGTGTGTGCGTGTATGTGTGTGTGTAGGTGTATGTGTGTATGTTTGTTACTCCTTCACGTTAAAACTATAAAACCGATTTCGTTCTAACTTGGTATTTAGATAGCTGGAGATCAGGATTAACACATAGGCTACTTTTTATCCCGATATTCCCACAGAATCGGGACTCACGCGGGTGAAACCGCGGAGCGCAGCTAGTTATATAAAGGCTAATATTATTATTATTAGGTACAAAGGAAGTCAAAAATTTAGAAAAGGAACACTAATTATTTGGATAAAACCGCTAAGCGTATTTCGTTTATTAAAAAAGGGCTTTATTTTTATAATAACTATTTCTAATTTAATGGTCACCCTACAATACTTGTACCCTGGACATAAGCGAAGCGAACGTTATTCGAGACCCTACACTTGGATTATCCGACAAAATGCACAACATGTTGTCAACGAATTGCGGTTAGATTTCTTTGTCAACAATGTTTAAAAACAATCTATGCATTTGTTAAATAAATAAATAAATATTGAGTAGTATTTAGTACTTAAACAACGCAACTGCCAAGGGCTTATTTACATGTACACAGAATCCGAATTTTAGAAGGAATGAAAATGATCATTTAAAAATATAATTTTTTGGTGCAAACTAAAAAACTCCGACTGATAAGGAAAGTTGCATATAGGTAACTTTTGAACGGCTGAACCTGCTTTTGATCAAACAAAGCTAAGACCACTCCTAAATAATTCACCTTTCAAATAAAAAACAAACAAAATCAAAATCGGTTCATCCGTTCGGGAGCTACAATGCCACAGACAGACATACACACGTCAAACTTATAACATCTCTTTTTGCGTCGGAGGTTAAAAATAACATTTGACAGATATCTCAATTTGTATAGGTACATATTTCTTTGTAAGTAATCATAATTTGATAAAATACAGATTTACAAAGATTTCAAATGTTAAAATTTCATTTCAAAAATATCAAGTACCTACCTACTTCGTTTGTCAAATTAGTTAGCTACTTTTTTATTAACAAATGCAAAACTCTTTCTTTAAATACTCTATCTCTCTATGATATCTTTAAGATTAATTTATATATCTACCAATATTTCGAATGCTTCTAAGCGTTTGCGCATATTCTGAGTCAAGGTCCAGAATAACCGAGAACACGTTACGGACTGCCAAACACAGGGTTGGGTTGTTGATTTATGCGTAGATATAAGTATATTTTTACAAAAGAAAAGTATATAAGTAGTATATCCGTTGTCCAGCACCCATAACACAAGTCTAGTTCCTTAACTTGGGGATAGATGGTGATGTGTGGAATGTCCTATAATATTAATTTATTTATATCTACCAACATTTCAAATGCTTCTAAGCGTTTGCGCATATTCTAAGTCAAGGTCAGAATAACCGAGAACACGTTATAAATGCGCATATTCTGAGTCAAGTTCTAAAAGAACCGGGACATGTTAAACTAAAGTACCGAAAAAACCGATTAGTTTCGTTCAATACAGAAACTACACATGGTATCATCCCCTGAGACACAATGTATCATGGTGTATAGAATATACCATATGGCGAGAAGGGTCTTGTAATTATAACAAGTGAATCTTTATCAATTGTGTGCCAGTTTATTAATTATGGCTTACTGGACCGTTAAATATTTCGTATGCTCAGTTTTTAACTTGAAAAATAAACAAGTTCTCACTTACTTTTTTAATTTTAAGTAAGAATAATTTAATTATAGTTAAAATGTAATAGGGAAAAATTAAATGTATATTTATTTATCAATCAATTTTACAAATAAACATGTACTAATAATATAAAAAAGGACAAAACAAAAATTTAAAATAAATTAATGTAAAAAACTTATTATATTAAAATTAAACTATGTTAAACATAATAAAATTCAAGCTTAAGTAAGCAAAAACTGTAAGTTATTCTGAAGATATTGTGAATAATTTCATCATAGAGGAGTTAAGTTATCAATTTAAATAACTGACCTAGATGGCGCTGTCTGAAATGTTCTGTTTTATTTGTTCAGTAAAAAATTAAGGACTCATCTGCAGTAGGTATGTAACATATTTTCTGCGTCTATTAATATTTAAAAATTATAGCGGACCGTATACTTAGTTATTAAAACAATTGAATACACAAAAACTATAGTTTAAAAAACACTGACAGACTTGTCCACCTTTTAGACTATGTCTAAGTACTTACAATTTCAAAACAAAACTTCACAGAAATTTGCCGTCGCTTCTTTCGCCGACGGACAGTGGTTGAATCTGTTTAAGTCGTACAAAATTCCATTACAAAAAGAATATTATGTTTAAATCTGAATACTACTTTAACAATCTTGATTCTTTAAATAAATGTCCAACGGCTCATACGCTATAATTACAACCAATATTCTTTATTGCCCGCTATAGCATAACCAGTACAATAATGGAAAAATATCAGAATTAATAACCTAATTTCGAGAAATCGCCGCAAAATACCTCCCCCAAAAAAAAGCAACATATGCAGTCATTATCATAATGTCGTTTAACTTAATCAATTATTTCGACGGGAAGTTAGGGGTGACAAAGTTGACTAATACACCCCTATCACACCCTTAATGATGAGTTTGGACTGACATGGCAACCCTATGTTGGTTTAAGTGTCGCGTATCGTTTTAAAGTGTTGATATACTTTTGTGTTATGGTTGTAAAGAATGATTAATGTTGAGTAGGTATTTATTATGATTTTGTTTGTATCTTTCACGGTGACCGGTTTGGATGAAAATTTGAACAGAGGTAGCTTAGATGATTTGCACGACTAATGTCGTAATTTGAAGATCCAGTCTCCGTGCTGGACTGCCAAACACGGGTTGCGGGTTCGATTCCCGCTCAGACATGTATTTATGCTTAGATATTTGTCTGTGGTCTGGTTGTTTCTATGTATTATAAGTATAAATTGACAAAAGAAAAGTATATAAGTAGTATATCCGTTGTCTAGCACCCATAACACAAGTCTAGTTACTTAGCTTGGGGCTAAATGGCGATGTGTGGAATGTTCTGCAATATTTTTTTATTTATTTGTCAAAAACAAAAATGTTCAAAGCCAATGTCCAAAAGTTATACAGTCCCATTATAAAAATGTCTAATTATTAAAATGTCCAGGACTAAAAATGCCGGTTTTCGTTTTAACGCAATGATCTCAGAAACTGCTAGATCGAATTGAAAAATATGGGCTACTTTTTAACCCGATATTCCCACGGGATCGGGACTTACGCGGGTGAAAATGCGGGGCGCAGCTACTTTATTTTAAAAAATCTTTTACGGCTACAATCATCTCAATTAGATAAAAAATCTAATTTTACTGAAAAAAAAAATTGCAAATAAAGTCGCCATTTTTAAGGATACAAATCCAGCTACCTACAACCTTTTGAAGTAGGTAGCTTAAACACATGTAAATCTTTATTTTGTAAGTTACCTGTTTTGCATGAGCCCTCGAGGGGCGTGCGTGCAACGCACACTCTCCCCTATACAAATTGATATTCGATACACCAAATTCACACACAAAATGGCAATTTGTTAACAAAAAGAACGGTTTCGGGCAAATTTATTACAACTCTCATTATTGTGGTTTATTGAGTGAGATGTTATTTGTAATGTGGTCCTTTTATTTGGTTTAATGATGGTGTAATAATTATGAGAAATAATATATCTACCTAATAGTATGGGTCCCTTTAAGAAAGACCTTCACAAAGCTGTTAAATGAATGAAAAGTATTTTATATCTAACTAGCTGTGCCCCGCGGTGCCGATCCCGTGGGAATATCGGTTATTCGACTTTGTACCGGTTTTTTCTCGCCTTTTAAACCTTCCCTAGACCTCCACGAACATTTCAAGACTAAGATAAGATAAATCCGTTCAGCCGTTCTCGAGTTTTAATCAGACTAACGAACAACAATTCATTTTTATTTATATAGAAGATAGATAGAAGATTAAATCAACCGACACGTCTCAAACGATTGAATGACAACGGGTCTAGACCGTCAGAAGTGGAAGAGGATGGTGGAGTCCGTCCTGGTCAAACAAAGGCTGTGATAGATAGATAGATCAAATTAAATTGGTCAAAAAATATACTGCAAATCTGTTGTCTAAGAAATTTAGGTCGTGCGTTCAAATTACGACCGGCCATGCACCAATAGATTAAGAAAAAAAATATGTGCGCTAATTGACATTGCTCTTACGGTGAAGGAAAACATCGTGATGAAACCCGCAGCTTCATCACGATGTTTTCTTCAAGATACACTGCGCTCCACGGATTCATTCGCAAGAAGTACCCTAAAGTACATTAAAGAAATTCTCCACAATGAGACAAACCGAAAAACATGACTTTATACATACGCTGGTTCAACGACCCGAAGTAGATCTTGACCTTCGATACCAAGAACCTCCTTTGCACCCTATTCTGTGCCACATGTGCTAGAGCTTGCGCAGGAATTGCAGGTCTTGTTGGACTTGGTCAATAGTGCCAGTGTATCTTAATAAGATATTAGTGTAGCTTAATAAGATATTTTGGTTTCAGAATGGAGGCGACAAATCTGTCCATGTCTCCGAGAGAAAATATTAAATCTAGGACAGATAAAAGTCTGCAATTGAACAGCAAACCTAATCAGGTAGGTGACTGTGCAATGTGCATGCACCTAGTCTAGAAAAAATGTTACGCGTTACAAACACGCGAAATGAAAAACCGTAAGAGAAACTAATCTCCTACATATATCTCTCCTGCACATATATATGAAAAAAAAACAACTTAGTAGAATTTATTTTGTCGCTAGGATTCGTTTAAAGCAATTTTCAATAAGCAAATACTTTTACTCTTGACGATTGTCAATAATCAGTTATGGTATCCCCAGGTCGGCACAGTTCTCCTTTACGGAGTACCAATCGTATCACTAGTCATAGAAGGAAATGAACGGCTCTGCCTCGCCCAGATTTCCAACACACTCCTAAAGCAGTTCTCGTATAATGAGATACATAATCGGCGAGTGGCGTTGGGTATCACATGTGTGCAATGTACGCCAGTCCAGCTGGAGATCTTAAGACGGGCTGGGGCTATGCCTGTGTCTTCTAGACGATGTGGTAAGGAGAAATCCGGATTTTATTTACATAAGAGTCCTAAATTATGAACATTTTTCTGCCAATAGTTATCATTATGAAGTGGCCAAAAAAGTGCATGATTTTATGTCCAGGCGCAGAAAATTAAGTCTGTAGTGTTAATAAAGATAATATTACTTGATACGCACTAAAACTCGTTTTGCCTACTTCGCCCAAGAACTAATACGTAATGGGTCTAAATATCAATATACCAATCTCTCGTTAGGTCTAGTAGTGCTCAGCGATTGAAGGGTCATAGTGAGGATCAAATTTTCTCATAAAACAGGTATGATAACAAGACGCGAAGCTGAGAGGTTATGCAAGTCATTTCTAGGGGACAATGCTCCTCCAAGATTACCAGACGACTTTGCTTTCGCCGTCCACCATGAGTGCGCCTGGGGTTGCAGAGGAGCCTTCTTACCAGCGAGGTAAACCCAATACTTCAAAGTTGCAGCTTGAGATGTTGATTGTTGCGATCAAGAATTTAAATTGATGTCTTCGTTGCTTTAACCAGGTACAACTCTTCTCGAGCGAAATGCATCAAATGCGCCTACTGTGGCCTATTTTTCTCACCAAACAAGTTCATATTCCACTCCCACCGAGTGGGTCCTGGCGATAAGTACGTGCAGCCAGATGCAGCAAACTTTAACTCTTGGAGGCGGCATATGAAGCTGAGCGGTACACCTCCGGATGAAGTGGTCCATGCATGGGAAGATGTGAAAGCTATGTTTAATGGGGGGACTAGAAAGAGGATGCTGTCGGCTGCTAGGTATGTGAATGGTTTCCATTTATCTTAAACAGGATAGATAACTACTCAGCCATTCCTCATTAGGATCGTAACTCTGGTCAACGACGTCTATTTGTAATAGATGTTGTTGAGATCCGGTGCTTTATTTGCAGCAGTCCTAGGCTTGCCACTATGCGACGTTCATAGTTATCTCCAGCTGGTCTGACACCTGGTCTGAGACGTTTAGGCTTCTCTCGGTATCTTTAATACAAAGAGGTATTTGGCTTACAATGGGATTTTTATTTAATCAACTAACCAACTAAGTACTTGCTGGTTCATCAATAAAATGTAAAAGTTCAGCTTTAATTGTGCCACAGACGAGTCCCATTCCGCAGGCCCGAGCCGGAGGTGACTGAAACCAAACGATCAGCACCGAGCCCGCCAAGTGCGCATGCGCCGGTACCGAGATTGGCCGACTACGTGTGGGGTGCGAGACTCCCGTTACCTTACGCTATACCCTGGTTAAAGCCCACATTGTGGTCACCAGGTGAGTCTTACTGTTTTAGAAAGCGTGTAGTTAATTCCTTTAAAAACTCTTAATATTTCATTCAGGATTGTAGCAAGCAACTGTGTCAGGCCACTCTTGAATTAATACAAGCATTTCATCTCAGGACGAACACTTCGGTTTATTGAAGTTTCCACAGCAGCTTTCGCATTTAAACTGATTTTGTTATTTTCCTTTTGACTGTATTTCTGTTCTACTCAGAATATGGTCTAAATATAGTCTAGTCAAATAAGAATCTGGTGTACTCAACATTATGGCTGCTGAGATTCTGGCAATCTAATTATATGAGCTACTCAGAAACCGAACAAATAAGAAACGCACTTCTTCAGAATTTGACTTAAAATCAAAATTGACTTTCTTTCGTTTCTGACATCTACCACCTAAATCGTTTTATGGTAAAAGCTTGATGTAGTTGGGTATTTTTAGTAAATTAAAGAAAGTTACCGTACACAGGTGCTCTGACGGCGTTAAGCAGCGTGGGTACCATAGAAGAGCCACGTGCCTTCCGACCGGTACGGAGGGTGGAGTCTCCGCAACTGTCACCTCGGATATCGCCTACACGATCTTCTGATAGGTAAATCAAAGACTATAACTTTTACATGCAGTTCCGACCTCGTAGTTAGCACAATATCGGAATGAAAAATATCCTAGGTATGTTTTTTGATTCCATATCCCTGAAAATCAATCTTATTGATAGAGCCATCTGACCGCGAAGAGGGTGCAAAAAATAAAAAAAAGTTTCGCATCTCTATTATCTCTAAGAAGTCCATATTATTGTAATTTATTCATCTTGTCAAAGGTCACCAGTGACTGCTTCATCGCCACACCACAGCCGTTCGCCCGCTCGCTCGCCACTTCGCTCGCCTCTTCGCTCGCCACTTCGCTCACCTCTCCGCTCGCCACTTCGTTCACCACTTCGCTCGCCAGCTCGCTCGCCTCCGCAGTCGCCGAAGAGTGACCGAGATAGTGACGAGAGCGTTGATATTGAGACTACAGAGGAAGATCAACCGAGAGATGTGGTAAGTAGAACTTCTCACTTACATATTGCAGGAGTAAAATATATGAACGACTTGATACTTCTAGGTTTAGAAAAATCGAGATTTTGCATTTTGCTAAACGTTCTCTTGTAGTCAAAGCGCAAATCTTGCAAAGTAACAAGGGTCAAATAAAAACGTTCGTTTTTTCTGTTACATCTAAATTACTATTTAAATAACGTTTATTTAAAAAAAAAACTCGTATTTTGACAAGATTCCGATTCGCCATATAATTCAATCAAAAGCCGCCATGTTACTTATTGACCCAAATATTGGAACGACTCGCAGTATACAATGTATTTCAGCGAAGGGGTTTTAATACGAAAGGGGGTTGTCCTAGACGTCTAGTCCAACAACTTTTATACTGATTGAGGAGGTATGAAACAGTTGTTTTAAAGTAAAAAAATCCTCAGAATTATTGAAAAAAAGTTCGAATTTCCAAAAGTCGTAAAACAAAAGTTGTTTGCCTAGACGTCTAGAACAGCCCCCTTTCGTATTAAACCCCCTTCGCTGAAACACATTGTATAACTTTAAATATAACTTTTCCTTAAGGAGTTTCTAAGGTCTTTGAGAAATGCAAGGTGGCCAAAGCACGATACAATCCTGTATATTGTCGATCGTTTTGCAAAATAATATTATATACCAACGTATTAAAACGTCAACTGCAAAGACAGAAGATATTATGATTCTAACCACATGGAAATTCATGCGGTTAGAATCATAATATCTTCTGTCTTTGCAGTTGACGTTTTAATACGTTGGTATATAATATTATTTTGCAAAACGATCGACAATATACAGGATTATATTGCAATACTCTGGTATGGCGGGCGAAGTTCTTAACCCGTACACCGATTACAACAATCCTAACTTTGGAGCTCTCAATCTAACTTACGTAAACGTTTTTCAAAGATGCAATTTAATACTCAAGTATTGAGTGAATCGTATTATCCACTTCAGTTGGAATTTTCTGAGCTCGAAGCAAACGGAGCTAGAGTTTAGATCCAATTTAAAAAGTTGAAAGAGGAAAATTTTTCCAATCACTTCGACGTGGTCTCGGTAATCGGTGTGATTAGTTTTTTCTTTCTTATTAAGTTTCTTATTTTACGAATGAAAATAATGTTAGAACAATTGTTTTATATTGAAAGCTTATTTTTAAAAGCTCTAAATAGCATTATCAATATCCTATCCGCTACCAAGGGTTTAACATCAAAATTTTCAAAACATGTTATAACATGTTTTGAAACTTTTCTATGAACTACCAAGAGTTAAACTATAGTTTAACTCTTAGTAGTTCATAGAAAAGTTATTGATTTCGACAATTAGAGCTTTTATAATTGTATAAATACAAATGTTTTATCCTACTAATATTATAAATGTAAAAGTTTGTGTGTTTGTATGTATGTTTGTTACTCCTTCACGCAAAAACTACTGGACCGATTGCAATGAAACTCGGTTTCTAGCTTAGATAGATAGTTTGAGACCTGGATTAACACATAGTATACTTGTTATCCCGATATTCCCACGGGATCGGGACTTACTCGGGTGAAACCGCGGGGCGCAGCTAGTAATTATATAAATATAAATTTTATAATAATCCCGCAGATTCAATGCAGTTGTGTTTTTTCTATGAATAGGTAGTAAGATTCGATAGAAACATATTTTCTACAGACGCCATAATAGTTCAATAATAACCAAAAACAAAAAAATATATGAAAATATTATTATATAAAAAAGGTTAATGAAAACTAAAGTAATTAACTAATTTTATACAGTTTCAAACATCGTCTATTTAAGTTTGTCTGCGTTTTTCCCTCTAGAGACCGACGCAAAGAGATTTACAATTAAAGTTAAATAGAGAGAACATTCGAACCATTTTCAACAAATTCATTAAAGTAGGATTTAAAACATCTTTATTTTCATAAAAACAACATATTTAGTTATAGCACTACTGAAACTTATACTTACTCCATAGGTAAGTATAAGTAAGTATAACTTAACTTTTATCTTTACTTTTATGTAAAAATTATTGTTAAAATTGTATTTCGGTAATGGAAAAAAATACAGATGATATAAGGTAATTAAGGCCACTAAAGGGTTATTTGGCCCAATGGTCACCATGCCGGACTGCCAAACACAGGGTTGCGGGTTCGATTCCCGCCACAGACCAGTATTTATGCTTAGATATTTGTCTGTGGTCTGATTGTTTCTATGTATTATAATTATATATTTACAAAAGACAAGTATATAAGTAATTGAAAACATTTATTAATACATCATAAATACAAACTTAAAATAAAATTAGATAGGTACAAAGAAAAAAAAAATCAAATAATTATCTTAATCATATAAAATCTAAAAATTAAAACTAAACCTATTCGAACAAACCCCTCCCCAGCGTTACCGGTGCAAAGCTAGACAATATGCAAGCGGCGTTACTCCGCTGAACCGCTATCTATATATAGTATATAAGTAGTATATCCGTTGTCTATCACCCTAACACAAGTCTAGTTACTTAGCTTGGGGCTAGGTGACGATGTGTGGAATGTCCTGCAATATTTATTTAAAATCCTTGATATTATAACAAGAAAATAAAAACAACAATGAATTATTTTGTAATTTACAATAAAAACTATTTATCTAATGACCTGTTTTTCAGTAGTTTTCCCTATTTTCACGAAATATTTTTTATACTTTATTTGTTAAAAATCATTTTTACATACTGTTTAGTTAGTATGTAAAAATGTTTACAGTAAATAAACAAGATAATTTTTTACTGAACTGAACTAACTTCTGGGATACTGCATTGTGTAGGGCCCAAAATAGGTTCAGTCGGCTGCATAATTGCAGCCCCCGGTAGAGTGCTAAAATTACTATTATTGGCATGTTTTCATTCTAATAATTTTTGTTTGATAAATTGATGAGTTAGAAGACTTTAAACATCACCTAAAGCAGGTGTCTAGAATCTTGCTTGTGTTGAAAACATTTTTATAACAGCCGTTTTGGAGCTCTTCGGTGGGTCTGCAATAATGCAGCCGACCGTGCCTACGTCTTAGACCACTCAATTAAGATGGTCTTTAACTAAATTCTCTAATACATAATGATTGAAACCTCTTTGGATCAACGACGTCGGCCATTTTATCAAAATGGCGTCGAGGCTTTCGCACATCGTAAACTGTGTAATTACTGGCGTGTCGAATTCAAATGGACTTCATTTCTGTTTTAAATAAGGGAAAATGTTTAATTTAGTACCGATCGGGCTCACGGAGACCAATTAATTGGGGATTTACGTTTTACTAAGCTGTTTTGGTTACCTACTGTGGGCTTTACATTTTATTTATATTTTTATTGATGCTGTTACCTTGGTGAATCTGATAATAATGTGTGATTATTGATTACTTCTCACGAGGGCTTCTTTATAGACCTCAAATTGATAGTTCGATAGTTGAAAGTTAGGTAGTGTGAAATTATGAAATAGATCCATGTTCATAGAAATGGCTTTACCTATACTTTTGTAGCCACTAATTAATACTATGTCCACAATTGCTCGAGTAAAAAGGGGCGCTTTTACTTAGACTCCACTGTCCGTCCGTCCCTCTATCTATTTACAGGCTGTATCTCAATGCTTTTTTTCACTGATGATGTATTTCTGTTGCCGCTATAACAACTAACAAACAACAAACAGTACCCTTTTTTTACCCTTTTTTTGTCATCAAATGAGATACCTAATTACTCGAAGCTTGGTTTGTTTAGTTAGGTAATCTTCCAATATTGAAGAAAAAAAAATTATTTTTTTCCAAAAAATCTAATTGATTTACCTACCTGTCTACTTATCTTGATTTACTTAGACAAAATACTTACGTTTACATCAGGTTTTCATCTAGGTATAACCTTTAGTAATTAGGTATTTTCAATACCATAGTAATTTTGTTTTCCTTGAGTAAAGACTTTCTAAAACCTATATTCCATAGTTTATTTTAACGCTGACCTGTCATCATCATCTTCTTGCCCTTATCCAGATTTCTTCTTTCATTCACTCTTATTAGTCGTAGACATTCATCTCTCTCATGTCTTGTCTTACGCAGTCCATCTCCTCCTCTCCATACCTCTACATTCATACTCATCACTCTTCTAGTCACATACGTCTCCTCTCTTCTCATCACTTCATGTCCATACCAACTTAAACGGCTCCTTTTTACTTTTTCAGTAACCAGTGCTATGTTTTGGCTTCCTGTAATATACTCATTCCTTATTTTATCCATCCTCGTTACTCCACACATCCATCTCAACATTCTCATCTCCGCTGCATGCAATCTTCTCTCATCCTTCTTCTTCACGGCCCAGCAATCCGATCCATACATGACGACAGGTCTTATCACGGTTTTATAGATTTTACCCTTTTATCATATTATGTAAAAAAACATGATTGTACTCTGTCCAGTCACGAATCTGTCCAGTCACGAATCTGTCCAGTCACGAATCTGTCCAGTCACGAATCTGTCCAGTTACTGAGCTAAGAAAAGATAGGTTACAAAATCTAAGTAGATAGATAGGTAAGTAGTGAAAATAATCAACGTAACGCATAGTTACTTACGTGAAAGTGCTTATTGAATGGGATTGCCGATACCGTTGTAAATAAAGACGCGTCGAAGCCTGTCTAACGATCATAAGCGGTAGTAATTAACGCTTTTCGACAACCCTTAGCGTTAATCCCTTCAAAGGGACCTCTAGTGATGGGATCGGTATCGTTAACCAATCGATATTTTGATAGGTTTGTAGGTAATGGTATATTGATTTATTTGAAATGTAATAGGTATTTTTATTTTTACAGAAAGGTCATTATACCTGTTATGAAGGAAGATATGATAGAAAATCGTACTCGCGGAACCAACTTTAAAAAAAAAGTGTCTAGTAGACTTAAACAAAGTAGTAGAACAAAAATGTATAGTTTTTAAAATGTCTATTTATATCATTTGTCTATTTATATCTCTGTTACTTCTATTAAAAACTCCTAAACCAATTGAAATCTAGTCTAATAAATAAAAATACATAAAAATAAATAAGATTCGCAGGTGGTGAAACGAACTGGGCTCATGTACGAGCGGCTGGCCTACCCTGGCCCTAGGCAGAAGGGAATGGAAAGAAGGGGAGTAGACCTTTGCCGTGCAGTAGGACAAAACAGGCTAATAAATGAAATCACTACATAATATAAAACAAAGTCGCTTCCACTGTCTGTCTGCCTTATGTATTCTTAAATCTTTAAAACTACGCAACGGATTTTCATACGGTATGAAAATCCGCGAGGAAGGTTTATAGTAATGAAAAATAAATAAGACGTTTTCTTACCAATTCTAACGTAGACATTATAAACTAAGACTCGTTTATTATAACCCAATTTATATAATTAATATGGATATATACTCGTAAATGCTATCTGCCCAAGCAGTGTAGTGGTAAAGAACTTAGCTAAACTGTTTTTCAGTCTCTTATAACAAAAAAAATAGTAGCAGCTATGTTTTGAATAGTAGTACATTTGAAGGGTTCTATAGTCATTTATTGTTTATAATTATTAATTTTAAGGCAACACCATCGAAATAAAATATGCGTAATAAGTTTATTTTTGAAGCGGTATATAAAAGTATGATAATTAGATTTCCAACAATAGTTAAGAGGTAAGTGTACCGGGCGCTCTCTTCATATACACGTAGTCGACTGTTTTCTTCCTGGATAATGACACTAGCGCATACGTTTGTATGGAGAGAGCGCCGGTACCCTTTCACCTTAAGTAATATACTTAAACATATTGAACAAATCAATTCACCCATTGTTTCAATCGGATCAAAAACAATTAATATAGCCGTTGGGTTGAATCAGAATTTAGATTAAATTGTAATCTCTGTAGTGAGTAGACAGAAGCATAGTACATATAGAGGATGGTTCAATCCGCTTACAGCGCGCGCTCGGGGCGTTTCAACTTATTGAATTGATTGTTTGAAACGGAGAGATACTTAGGGCTTTCGTAGATTAAAGACTTTCTATCGACGGATGATGTCAACTTTTTAAACTCACATTTTGTGTAGACCAGGACATAGGCATGGTCATGGCAGTTATAGGTTTTATGGCACTAACATATTTGTGCTAGTGTCGTTATCCGGGTTAGGGTACGCCAGGGAGGAAACAGTCGACTACGTTTGTATGGAGAGCGCCGGGATTGCGGCAGACGACACTAGCACAGATATGTTTGTGCCATAAAACCTAGAACTGTCATGACTATGCTGTCATGACAGTTATAGGTTTTATGGCACAAAAATATCTGTGCTAGTGTCGTCTGCTAATTATCATGTATGTTTTGAAACCTATGTTGATACCTATGTTTTGAAACTACGCAACTGATTTTCTATAAAACAGCTAGTTATTTTATAATCTGCGCTTCTAACTTGAATGCCGATATGTTAGTTGTCACTTACCTACTAGATGCCCATATCTGTATTGATTTTTACCGTAACAAAGAAATAAAAAGCTATTTTTAACAACGTCGCGCGAGTTTCAACAAATAAGTATAAACAAAGTTGATTTAAAAGCTCTCACATTAAAATTTCAAAAACAAGCTTCAAACAATTTTATAAATTGAATCGACGTCAAGGTAACAATCAAATGATTAAATGATTAAAGGATATTTTGTCTGAAGTTCAAACTCAAATTCAAGGGTTTTTTTTAAATATTTTAATGTAATTTAATATTATTAAATCTTTTAATCAAGTCATCAAGTAATAAGGAGTAATCGTATCTTTAAACTAAAATACTTTACTATTAAACTTATTAAAAACGGATTCAGTCTCATGAAAATGTTGCTTGTAACAGCATCAAAATATTACCGTATCAATCCGTATCACCAATCAGTCAAATAATATAGAATGAGTCTAAACTTGCAATCCAAGTCAGATCGTGCGTTAAAAATGATCCCCATTCATTCTAAACTTTTAAATCTAACTAAAAATCTTTAAAAAGTACTTACGTTACATCCTAAAGGGAATTGCGCGAGTTTTTCGCGAAAAAAAAGCGGCAATTCACAACCTCAGTACCCTGGTCACGTATCAAATAGATACTTTACAGGGATTGCGCCAGACGATTCAATTGGTATAGTTGATGTATAAATAAATCACACGGATTTTTCTACCCTGTTCTTCTGGCACTAAGTTTGTTGTAGTCACGTAAAGTGATTATATTTTCGGGATTACACGAGGGATAACAGTGCCTCTTTATTTTTATTGTTACATGTTAGATTTAAAGGTATTTTTTCTATATAATAGAACTAGCTTGTATCCGTCGTCTAAGTTGTAGGAGTTTTTTTAATCCTTTCTTATCGGATGCCTACGTCATACAAAGAACTCATCCTACAAGTTTTAGGTCTCTACGATCAGCGGTTTAGGCTGTGCGTTGATCTATAAGTCAGTCAGGACATAGCATTTTATATAGATAGACTGGCTTTTGCCCGCGACTTCGTCCGCGCAGAAGTCGAAAGAATATTTATTTATTTCTTTATGCAAAATCTGAAGTACCTAGATTAGACCAAGGAATCACGTTGTCCCATACAATCTTTGCCCTCCTTTTTTACCCGCTTAGGGGTAGAATTTCAGAAATTCCTTTCTTATCGGATGCCTACGTCATACAAAGAACACACCCTCCAAGTTTCAGGTCTCTTAGATCAGCGGTTTAGGATGTGCGTTGATCCGTCAGTCAAGTCAGGACATAGCAGTTTATATATATAGATTATCTGTGATTTTACAACGCGTTTGAACGTAGGCAAAATCTAGTTTTTATCCGCTACTTCGTCGGTGTTGGATTTGAATTTTCCATACGTCATAAGACTATCTGTGCGTATACCAAGTAGCCCGATTTATCAATTGGTTTGACCTTATAAGAATAAGTTAACGGACACACGTGTGAACATGAAAAAAAAAAAGAAAGTTGTGTAGAAAATTATCACGCGGGGCGCAGACTGTCTTTTAAAATATTAACGAATTAAACAAAAAACAATTTGCAATACAAATGTTAACTTAATAGGAATCACAGTCCCCTGGCAAGTACGTCAGTCCCCTGGGAGAGAGCAGTGCGCAGTGGAACGCTAGTTAATTACATAGTACACAGACAGACAATGCTGTTGTCTCTCTGTTTTGTTATTAATTATTATGTTTGATTGCTGATGGACGATGGTACATTTCATTTATCAATAACTAGCTGCACCCTTTGATTTTACCTGCATAAGTCCCGATCATGGAGAGATATCGGGATAAAAAGTAGCCTATTTTATTCTAGAACTTAGAATAGAATAGAATAGAATATAATTTATTCGAACAAACACACGACATAGTATAGAATAGATACAAATAAGAAACAGCAAGAGATAGTTACAAATAAAAGAAATTACAAAAAAACAGACAGTAAAAAAAAAAAGTATCTGAGAAGTCGTGTGTTGCCCGAATGGGTGAAAGCCTCAGCATATGCTGCAAATACGCGGGCGCATCTGCAGCGCTGGTCTTCCGGCCGCACCCTGTGGGTGACTTTTCCGCTCCCAGGAAACGGCTTGGTCACCAAGATAATATAAATAAATAAATATACTAAGTATTATATAATAAATATAATATAATAAAATAACATAATCTATTCATATATACATACACATTATATACTACGCTGTACTTATATAAATATACCCTTAAAAAATTACAAGAATCAAATACTTACCTACATAAGAAAAAAAAAAAGAAAAATTGATATAATTTACAATATACTTATTTCTGCGGCATTCCGTCGTCACAGACCTAGTTTTGTGAGAAAAAAAACTTCAGCTATGTTATACTAAGTTTCATCGCAATCGGTCTAGCCGTTCTCGACTTTGTTATTATATCGATAATTCCTTTTATAAAAACAGGTTGTGATGGTTTTAAAACGACTAGTTATTATTATATTTACCCGACGCTTCGATCGGATTACAGTGACCATGGTCGCGGGAAGACTGAATAACTTGACTGACAAAAAATAAAAAGTGATAATTAATTTCGAATCTGTTACTTTATGTAGTAGAGAAGGTACATTTCAATTTAAAAAATAGGTAGATTGATAAACACATTACTCTCCTCTGTGACGCGTAGTCGGGTAAAAATATTACGCTGTAAAACCGAAAGCTCAGATTGACCTATAAAAACTAGGCCCCATGTTCCACATGTCTCGCAAGGTCATATTGTAGTCATTGGTAAAGCATTCTAATTTTTTTCAATTTAGGTTTCATTTTAGGGTTCCATATTCAAAGGTTAAAAACGGGACCCTATTACTAAGACTCCACTGTCCGTCTGTCTGTCACCAGGCTGTACCATAAACCGTGATAGCTCATATTGTAGTCATTGGTACAGCATTTTAAATTTTTCCACTTTAGGTATAATTTCTAGGGTTCCATAGTGTTAGTAATAGCGTTTTTAACCTTTGGGTTAAAAACGGGACCCTATTACTAAGACTTCACTTTCCGTCTGTTTATCTGTCTGTCACCAGGCTGTATCATAAACCGTGATAGCTAGATAGATGATGTTTTTCTGTTGCCGCTATATCAACAACTAGCTGCGCTCCGCGGTTTCACCTGCGGGAATATGGGGATAAAAAGTAGCGTATGTGTTAATCCAGGTCTCCAGCAATCGAGGTACCGATTTTCATCGCAATCGATCTAGTAGTTTTTGCGTGAAGGAGTAATAAACATACATAATCACACACACACAAACTTTCACTTTTATAATATTAGTAGGATTATTAAAAACAGAATATAATGGTACGGAATTCTTTGTGCGCTAGTCCGACTCGCACTTAGCCGGTTTTTTCCTACGTTTTTACTAGTTTACATACCAATCCTAACTAATATTACTTGTACTTGTATACAGGCTGTTTTCCGCCATTGGACCCTAATTGGGTCCTTTTTGCGTCAGGATGGAGTAGACCTACCCAGCACCTACTACCCTGCAGCTTAGTCGACCATGTCCAGGGGAGAGAACTTGTCAATACTTCTGGAGCTAACAAAGACGCGTTTTCATCACGATGTTTTCCTTAACCGTGAGCAATGTCAATTAGCGCACATAATTTTTTCTTAAGAAAAATCCATTGGTGCACGGCCGGCCGGGATTCGTACCCACGACCTTCAGAATGAAAGTCGAGGTATCTACCACTAAGCCAACACCGCTCTAACTAATATTATTAATTCAAAAGTTTGTTTATTTTTGTTTTATTTGTTCCCTTTTCAACGGGATTTTGAACACTTTTGAACAGCTATTTTGGAATTAGAACGTTTTGAGGAAAAGAAATAATGAGCTTCAGTTGATACAAAATGCATGCGTATTCAATTTCCGGCAGTATGAGATTCAGTCCTATTGGATTAGCTAGACATTTTGGGATTAAGTTCTTATGGACCGGAAGCTCACGGTCAAACGACTGGACCGATTTGAATGAAAACTGCTACAGTAATAGTTTGGGGGATGAAGACGGACATAGAATACTTTTGATCCCGAAATTCCCGCGGTATCGGGACTTATGTCTTTGTATATACAATATAATGTATAGGTACAAATTTAATTTATTATTTTTTTAATTAAACTTATCATATTTATTTTTTATAATTTAATACATTTTAAGTAAATCTTGTGTTGCACAGTGGTGTATTTTTGTGGCATTTGCCTAAGCGTCATCCGTAAAGGGTCCTACCGGAAGACCAGCGGCTGTGTCAGCAAAGTGTTAATCAGCTATCATTGCTGAGGCAGAACCTTTTTGGAGGCACACGGCTCCTTAGATCTTATTTTTTAATTTTCTTTACAAAGATACAAAGATAATTTATTGCATAATTGTAGGTTACAAAAGTTAAAGATCCACTTACAATTTACCTTTTAAGGTGTGCAATCTAATTACTTTCAAATCAAAGTTACAAATAAAACTATCAAAAATTATAATAATTGCCTAAAATAACATCATTAATTTCACTACATTGTCTCACCCGTTATGTATTATTAAATTTATAAATTTTCTTCATTCAATGTTGATATTCTTTTGTTTTCTCTTACCTATTTATTTTTTCGTTTTTATTTTATACTTTTGTTTCATGTTAGTGATACTCGTATTATGTTTGTTTGTTACTTTTCTGATTGCCATGTGTTAAATGTTTTCTTTCTTTCTACTTACGCGGGTAAAACCGCGGGCTACAGCTTGTGTATATTTTATCGAATAATCTAAAACAAATAAAAACCCATTGTTCGTTATTATAATCAATACCTCAAATAAAGGTAGTATTACTTATTCATCGGATTTATCCATTCAAACATCGGCCATAATCAAATTTCTATAACATTAGTAAGGATAAGATTGTTATCGAATGTTATTAAATGTTATTACTATTGTTGAATAACTTCAATGTGTTTCACCCTTATCTTTAGGGTGAGAACAGACTGCCCACAGACTTTTAAATAAATCTGGTATTTTATTCTTTATAGTTTACAAGAAAACCATTTTCAATGTTTTTCTTTTGGATATTTTTTTTAAATTTTTTTTTTATAAAGGACATTTGAATGCCCGGCGTATCGCTCGTTGTCTCACCAGGATAATACAAAAATACAAATACAAATACAAAAAAGTTTATTTCAGTAACATATTTAAAATTACATAAGTTTACACAGTATACAGAGTCTCCTTTTAAGTATTAAACTACCTGTGGTAGGAGACTCTGGTCTTCCAGTTTAGTGTTACGTAAGCAATACATTTAAATATGTCAAATTTTACAATCATACCAAATATTACATTCAAATTAATCTCGGAATTAAAGATGTATATATAAATCAAATTACAAAAATAAAAATAAAAAATAATAAGTAATTAAAATCTCGAATCAAAATTTAAATATTAGCACAATGGCAATCAATAAAATAAAAACAGAATCAAAATTAAAAATTAAAATTAAAAAATTCTCGAAATTCAGCATAAATAACAAAATAAAAGGGTAAACAAAATCCATCACACAATAATAATGAAAAGCATGTCATTAAAGCAAATTAAATTTATAATAAAACAATAAAACAATAATTAAATTGTTCGTAGAGGCAAAATTATCAAGAAATAAACTAAGTCATGGTAAAACAAAAAAGATAAATACTTCACAATCTCCAATCTCAACATAAAGGCAAATAAATTAATATTAAATTAAAAAATTACTAATTATAAAAAGCAAATGTGGCGGTGTTATATAATTGTAAAAACAGATGTTTCTGAGCACAGCGCTTACCAAGTCACCCCAGGATCTTAAGACCCTGGGTACGTGGATTTACCCTGTCCCCAAAAATCAACGAGTGAGTGTGAACAATATTCAACAATTAAAAAGAGGCTAGCTGTTATACAATGTGTGTCAAAAGAGATTCAATTTCATCATACGTTTTAGACTTCAACCATATTGTGATTTTTGATTTGCAGTCGTGGTATGTCATGCTATATATGTGTAATTCATTGTTCACCTGATTATAGATGTATGATGATTGTCTATTGTATTGTCGTGATGAGTATTTCGTATTTCCAAATACTACAGGCGCAACAGTTGTGTTTCTTCTATTTTCTAATTTTGAGCAGTCAAAAGGCAAATTCTTGTGCAGTTTGAGTATGACAAGTAAAATATATAGCTTGCGAATCGAGAGTAGATCACTTAGACTGTATAACTCTGCTGTTGAGAATTTGTATGGTTTCATGTATATCACTTTTAATAGTGACCTTTGAGACCTTTCTAATTCTAAAAACTTAGTTTTTGTAGCTCCACCCCAGATTGGAATACAGTAAGTAATAATTGATTGTACTAGTGAAATGTATATATGATTGAGTAGATCTGGGGTGGCTATGTGTCTAAGTTTCTTGAAGATCCACATGAGACCTCTGATTCTCTTCATTACCTGCTCCAGATGTAGATGCCATGATAGCCTTTGATCAATTACAACGCCCAGATATTTTGTGCAATTGATTTTGGCTATAAACGGGCATTGACAATTTAGATCATTACTGTTACAGACGTGGGTTCTTATATTAATATGAGGTTGAGTATTGTTATTAATAGTAAAACACATAAAGTTCGTTTTAGCAACATTTAAGGTAAGCAAGCTTGAGTTTAGCCATTTGACTACTCTACGTAATCCAGACTCTGTTGATTCCTTGACATCCCTCCAAGTATGTCCCGTAAAAACAATCGCCGTATCATCAGCATACGTAAATATGTGCCCATTGTTTAACTGCATGTCGCAGAGTGAGTTAATGTATAGAAGAAAAAGTGTAGGTCCTAGGACGCTGCCCTGTGGGACTCCGTAATTAGTACTTGTCTCTTGGCTCACAAGGTCTCCTATTTTGACTAATTGCTTCCTGTTTGAAAGGTATTCTTCAAACATTTTGAGAGGGATTCCTCTAATTCCAATGGATTCGAGCCTACGAATAAGAATGGGTATAGAAACTGTATCGAAAGCCTTTTTTAAATCCAGAAAAACCGCCAAGCATTTCTCCTTTTCGTCTACTTTTTTTACTATAAGAGAAGTCAGAGCAGAAACAGAGTCTTCTGTGGACAGACCGGCTCTAAAACCATATTGTGATGGTGAAAGTAAATTGAATTTGTTAAGATATTTTATTAAACGTGTGTTAATCAGCTTCTCCAGTATTTTGGAAATGGCAGTCAGAACTGAAATTGGTCTATAATTTGATGTGTCGTCTCTATTCCCATTCTTATAGACCGGAGTTATTATTGCCCTTTTTAGGTTAGCAGGGAAAGTTCCATTTTGAAAGCATAAATTTGCTAGGTGGACAATTACTGGGATGACATGAGTGCATGCGAGTTTTATAAACTTAGTGGGAATATTATCTACACCAGGTGCGCTATCCGATTTTAATGTCATTAGCACCTGTTTAACTTCCTCAGAGTCAGTGTCTAACAGGACAAAAGACGAAACTTGAGATGAATTTGCGCTAAGAAATTCATTTCCAAGACAATCACGAGTATGACATGTTATTTTCTCGGCCAACGTTTTGCCGACATTTGCGAAGAAAGTGTTGACAGAGTCAATTGACTCTATCGGCGATGGTTTAATGTTCAGTAGCTCTGTATTGTTACTTTTGCGCGCTCTACGGTTTGTAATTCTATTTATAGTTTTCCATAGTGTTTTAGGATTGCTACTGGCCTTCTCCAATTGATCTCGTTCATACTGTCTTTTCAGTTTCTTTATTAAGGCATTGCAGTAATTTCTATACCTTTTATATGTAATACGTAATGTAATGTTTTCTGCATCGAGGCGCAATTTTCTTTGCATGTTATTTCGGTTGCGAATGCAACGCAAAACGCCTTTAGTCATCCACGGTTTAATTAAACGAGCTTTTCCTGATGTTTGGGTTGTAAGGGTGTTATCTATTATGCATTTACTAAGTATCTCCTCAAGCAGATAGGCCACTGCCTCGGGGTCTCTACACAATATCAAATTTCCTATCTCACTATTAGTAATACTATCTAATGCTTTGCTATAGTTAATTGTTCTTTTAGTTTTGGATATTTCACGGTACTGGTTTTGTACTCTAGATAATTTCATGAATATCATGAGATGGTCAGTTACAGTGGTGTCTATGACGACAATCTCAGCTAAGGTACTAGCTTCTAGTCTTAATATAAAATGATCTAGGCAGTTTTTACCTCTCGTAGGGAGACAGTGCCCAGGCAGCAAACCGTGTTTAGAAAGGATTTCAAGATAGAGCAACCTATTTGTACGTTCGTAACTTTTTTCATCAGGATTATATAAGATATTTATGTTTAAATCGCCTGTAATTATGAGCTTTTTAGAGTTGACTAGGGATTCCAAATGGTTACTTAAAGAGACAAGAAATTCCTCCGCATTTTTGTTAGAGGGCGATCTGTAGATTCCCAGTATTACCAAATCAGATATATGGACCTGCAAGCAGGATGCGTGTGCCAACATTATCTCCTTTACAATTGGCTTACAACTGTTTTTAATATACGCTGCTACACCATCACAGTGATTAAGATGATGAGTTGTAGTGAACGATGCGTAACAAGGCAAATAAGGAGTTGGTTTATCTGTAGTAAGCCTACTTTCACTGAGAATAATAACGTCAACTTCTACATTTAGTTGAGAAATGTTCAGTGATAAATCGTCAAAATTCTTGTAAATACTTCTGATATTCTGCGATACGATAGACAAATCTGAGCTGTTACATTGAATTTGCTTATGGAAGTCTTGTAGCTGGCACACACATGCCTTAGCTATATCCAAATTGTCCAATTCTTCCAGAGCTGATATTGTGCTATCCATGAAAGCAGACAAGTAAAGTCGATTTCGTCAACTGTGCTCGCGGTGCAGATGAAAATCTATACCAAGAGGAAATTGTATGCAGAGCGTATTTTAAGTCACTCAAAACAAATTGACATAAAGAGAACTGTCGCTTCTTCAGCTTGGGCTTAGCCACTGATTTGAAGAAGTGGTTGATATTTAGGTAAATATTATAATGTACATTATGCGCATCGTCTTGTTTGAGTGTGTGTGAGAAATTGTCTTGGAATTTAGTGATGATATGAGTATCAGTTAGGTAGAGTAATTTATCTGTCAACTTCATCGCATTTGAACAGGTTATTTGTATTCCTATGAAAAACATAAACATTGCACATATAAGCAAAATCACAAAAATTAAAACACAAAAGCAAAAAACTGAAGACCTCACCAAGTAATAAGAATCATATAGTCATTTGTTAATTAAGTTCTGTACCTGTGCCTCACTTCTAATTACAATTATGGGAGATGTTTCATTCTTCCTCACGTATACTCTGCCATAAGCGGTCCAACAGAATTTAAAGGATTTTGTCTTGGTGAACTCTCTCGCAAGGAAGTGTAAGCGAGCTCCTTTGGAAGTAAGCTGCTCAGCAACGAATATAGGAGTATCTGGATTTTGGTTATGTCCGAGGTGCTTAGTACATAGTTTTTCTTTGTTTTTAATGTTGTACGCCTTACAATTTTTCAGTAGTTCGGCTTTCAATATGGTCGATGAGGTCTCAATGATAATGGGAGTGTTCTTCTTTTCTTCCTTCTTACTTTTAACACGGTATATGTCCTTAATATCCTTCCTTGTTATTTCGCAGTTTACACTTTTAGCCATCGTTGTTACCATGTTTATGAGATCATCCTTGGTTTCATTGGGAAGTTTCGGTACATTTTTAATTTCTACGTTCGCCTTTCGGTTTTCTCGCTGCAAATCTTCTATTTTATCCTCCAAAATTGCTATGTGTTCTTTGTCGCTTTTAGATTGACTTTCTAGTTTTTCAAGTTTATTCTTCAATTCCTCATTTTGCGTCGTAAGAAAAGCGATGGAGTTTTCTATATTCGAGTTCGTCTTTTTTATCTCTAGTAGCACAGGCGCGATCTTCTTTAGTTCAATAGCTTGGGTTTTTATCATGGATTCTATCCGCTGTAGATCATCTTGATAGTCAGACTCTGACCCAATACTGTCGTTTTCTCTTTGCCTTTTAGCTCTTGTATTGTGTTTATTTTGTTTTTTATTATTCGGTTTTGAATCTTTCCCCTTTTGTGTGCTGTCACTATCCATTCTACCAGGCGAGTATACCACTAAGGAGGTCGATACTCGTACGTAGTGGTCAGTGCGTACCTATTGCCAATAGCGTCACCTGTCAATCAAGCGGGTGGGTCGCGGTCAGCGAATGATGCGTCTTGAGGGCGTGGTCGAGTTGCTATGCTCAAGATGTCGGCAGTTGCGCATGCGCTGATTAGCTTAGTGCAAACAGAGGGATTCACAATACCTCGCTAGTGGTTCGGGTTCGCAGTCGTACCAGGGCAGCAGCAACACGGTGGAGTAATTTAATTATCGTTTAGAAGCTCCTTGTTATTTATGCACTCCTATTTTATTCACTTGATTTATCTCAGTTAAATTTCATTTATTTTCACTTAAATAAAAATGAAAAAGGTCTCTTTTAACGTCTACACCTAGTGGCGGTCCGGGGGGAAGAGGAAGGATAATATCGTTAAAATAAACGAAATGGTAACTTTTCTATTTCTTTTTTATGTTCATATGCTTGCTTTAGGCCTATGTACTTCAACTTTATAAATTGAATACACGCTAAATACATGACAATATTTTGAATTTTTAACTATCAATAATGTAGTTTGATCTTTGAATTTAGAAGGACATTTTTACTGAAAAACCCAAGTAACACGAAACTAATTTTTTTTAAATTTTTAACTTCAGATGATCAAAGATCTGACTTAGGGAAACTTATTAAGATTTTTATTAAAATTATTTTTTGCATTAATGCCTGAATCACGCATAAATAAACCATCCATTTAAATTAGGTTTTAAATAAGGATATGGGCAACTTAATCAGAAGCTTATTTCTTGAAATGGTTTTGAGATCACTTCAGAAAAAAATGTCCTGGCCCATTGTTTGCTTACTTATTCATCAACCGCTTTACACTGAGACCAAACCAATCGGTCGACAAAGAACCTCCTTTTTTTTAAGTCGGTTAAAAGTCTATAGTCTGCGATGGATCTTAGTTAAATGCCGACGTGGCATTTTGCTTTTTTTATTTACCTCATTTGGGAGATGACATTTTGGTAGCCATTTTTATCGGTGCCAGAATGTGCGGGACATTAATTTTGTTGTTAGAGAAAATGTGTGACCCCATTTCTTTTGTTCGCATTTTAGGGATGTGTATAATAGGTCAGAATATCGATTTATTTATGTTTGTAATTTTTATATTGACTTGCACAACAAAGAATAAATCGTTTTTTTTCTATTAATTATGGCTTCGCACGCGCATTTAGCCATTGTGCATTTAGCCAGTGTCATCAAATTATGACCCGATTTTTCATAAATCGGGCCTAAAGTGTTTCAAAACAGTCATAGTCCGTCAAGTCAGGAGCTATAGTAAAGCGGTGGCAAGTTTACCATAACCTTAATAGGAGATTTGGAGTCAACGAGAAAACTTCATGTTTGACACTGATTTTTACTTTCACTACACTTGTGCACTTTCACAGAACTAAATTGAATAACATTCCACCAGAATTATACAATTCAACTCGGGTTACAACTAAGTTTCATGAAAATCAAACTGCAACACGACATGTTGTTAACTCGTTCCCGCCAAAACTCCATAAATCGATTTAATACCTTAAACAATGCTTAAATATGATTTACCAACTGTCAAAGAGTCAAAATTAAATAATATTAACAATGTGGCCATAAAAGGTCGCTGCATAAGTAACGGGATAAAACCACGGACGGGACGGGGACGGGACGTGCATTGTTCATAAAGTGTTCGTGGACTTTAAACATACGTAACATGATCTTTCCCGTGCTGGACGGATCGTGACAATTTCTTGACAGCGTTCCATTTAAAATATCACGTTCCGTCCGACACGGGAAAAGTCACATCACGTATGCCTTATCATAGAACTAGCTTTTGCCCGCGACTTTGTCCGCGTAGGAGTTGAATTTTTCAAAATCCTTTCTTATCGGATGCCTACGTGATACACAGAACACACCCTCCAAGTTTCAGGTCTCTACGATCAGTGGTTTAGGCTGTGCGTTGATCCGTCAGTCAGTCAATCAGTCATTCAGGACACAGCATTTTATACGAGGGCGGCACTGAAAATTTCGGGAATCAAGGAAGTGACACAACATTACTATTTAAAAATGTATTTATTGCTTTTCGAAGTATTCTCCGCGAAATTTGACACATTTTTCCATACGATGGAACCAATCATTAAAGCAACCATTCCATTCGGAAGTTGGGGTCTCCAAAATGGCCGTTTTGTAGGCGTCCACAGCTTCTTCAGGTGATGAAAATCTCTGACCACGCAATTTATTCTTTATTTTAGGGAAAGTATAGAAATCATTAGGGCTTAGGTCGGGGCTGTACGGCGGATGGTCTAATAATTCTATGTTTTCTTGCTCTAAAAACTCTTTTGTTCTGTTCGCGGTGTGAGAACTCGCATTGTCGTGATGGAGGATGATGCGGCGGCTGCAGTTCTCTTTACGGAGTTCAGAAACGACCTGTGGCAAACAAATGCTAGCATACCATTCTGCATTAACCGTTTTTTGTCCCTCAAGAGGAATAGTCACAACATGGCCGGTTTTGGAGACAAACGTGGCCACCATTTTTTTTTGCAACACTCCGTGAACGAACAATTTTTGTTGGCTTTAACTCATTTTCGAACACCCAAACTCGTGACTGGTTTTTTGTTTCGGGTTCGTACGCGTATATCCAGGATTCGTCACCTGATACGATGTTGTATACAGCATTTGAGGATCCTGCGTGGAATCTTTCGAGAGTTCTGACGCACCAAGTAACGCGAGCCACTTTTTGCTCTTCACAGAGCGAATGCGGTATCCATCGGGAAAACAACTTTTTTACACCTAATTGTTCATGCAAGATTATTTGTATTTGACTCATGCCAATGTCTAAAGTTGCCTGAATTTCGCGGTATGTTACATGTCGATCTTCCTCAATCAGCTTACGCACAGCATCAACGTTTTCTTGGGTAAGTGCAGTTTTTGGACGACCTTGACGGGGATCATCACTGAGCTTGACACGTCCACGTTGAAATTCAGCAAACCAGCGATAAATTGTGGTTTTGGATGGGGCTTCATCACCAAATGCAGAAATCATCCGGTCAACACACTGTTTTTGTGATAAACCACTTCGAAAGTCATAATAAATCATCGCTCTTGAATTTTCTCGCGTCAATTCCATTTTCTCAACGACCAAACAAGTTTGACAAAACCTTGGGACAAGAGCGAGATTATCTTTTTAAATAAATAAATGGTATTCGATTCTTAAAACCAAGGAGTTTTCAATTAAAAAGATTTAAATATGACAGGAACAGTGGAAATATTCCATTCCCGATACTTTTAGTGCAGTCTATGTATAGATTAAATTTTAGATTACTTTTTAATATGCATTTAGTTAGAATTTAGCCAAAGTTTAAGCACAATGTCATGCAATCCTAAATCATTAAAAAAGTGGCTCAAACAATATTCAAAATCCTACCTAACTAACAATCGAAAACTTTAATTTTCATAAGTGTCACGCGATCGTCCGGAAAGTGTGTTAATCGTATAAAAAACTGTTTATTTATTAAACAACAAAGGTATTACCGCAACAATGCTCGTGGTTGGTAGTTATAATTGTATGGAACCGGAAAATGTATGAATTGTTAATGAATATTATACACTAGCAGGGCTCCGCGGTTTCACCCGCGTAACTTCCGATCCCGTGGGAATATCGAAATATAAAATAACATATAGCCTTCGAAAAAGAAAAAAAAAATGTGTTGGATACTCCATTTGTCGAGACAAATGGAGTATCCAAGACAATTTTTTTTTTAATTTGAAACAGTAGTGCTTTCCTGAGATTAGCGCGTTCAAATAAATATTAAATGGTTTCACCCGCGTAATTCCCGATCCCGTGGGAATATCAAAATAAAAAATCGATAAATCTCGAGAAATGGACTATCCAACACAAAACTATTTTTTCAATTCGAACCAGTAGTACCTGAGATTAGCGCATTCAAACAAACAAACTCTTCGGCTTAATAATATTAGTATATATTGAGTGTGTTGCATTGAATCCAACTAATATTATAAATGTAAAAGTTTGTGTGTATGTATGTTTGTAAAGGTCGCTGCATACGTTATTTTTTCTCGTGGCGGACGGGACGTGATATTTGTATATGAAACGATCTTAAAAAATCGTCACGTCCCGTCCGGGACCGCTAATCTTAGGAACTACTGGTTCGAATTGAAAAAATATTTTTGTGTTGGATAGTCCATTTATCGAGGAAGGCTACAGGCTACTTTTTATCCTGATATTCCCACGGGATCGGGAGTTACGCGGGTGAAACTGCGGAGCGCTGCTAGTTTATAATATTAGTAGGATTGCAGTTGGTTAAACTAAGTGTTACGGTAATAATTTAGTGCTTCAGTGATAGTGATATAATTGAGGTTATTATTTAAGCAAGGGTGAGCGTGCACCATCTGATAAAACATACAGATAAAGCTCTCGTGATTTAATCGGAAGTTGAAATAAACACGGCAATATCAAATGGTATTACATATATCTATTTTTATTGTGCAATTTATCGATTGAGCGAGCGAATAATAAAATCTATACTTATATTATAAATCTGAAGAATTTGTTTGTTTGTTTGAACGCGCTAATCTCAGGAACTACTGGTTCAAATTTAGAAATTCTTTTTGTGTTGGATAGTCCATTTATCGAGGAAGGCTATAGGCCTACTTTTTATTTGATATTCCCACGGGATCGGGACTAACGCGGGTGAAACCGCGGAGCGCAGCTAGTATTATATAAGACTAGCAGCGCTCCGCGGTTTCACCCATTTAACTCACTGTGGTAATCTACAGGGTTATTGATAATTATACTAGCCAGTCGTTGAGGATTACTTCTGAGCACCTAAACAAAGAACTTTTGTTCTACGACTTTTGGAAATTTGAATTTTTTTTTAATTTTGAGGTTAGGTGTACCTACCTGAAAATCAGCGATACACGGAGAGAACCTTCAAATTTTATTTTTTAAGTTTTATCTACTGTTCTAAGTCTGAATGACCTTAGTTTTTCGAATTTCCAAAAGTCGTAGTACAAAAGTTGTTTGTTAAGGTGCACAGAAGTACCCTCTACGGCTTGCTAGTATAATCACCAATAACCCTGTATACTACTATTATAAAGCTGAAGAGTTTGTTTGTTTGAACGCGCTAATCTCAGGAACTACTGGTTCGAATTGAAAAATAATTTTGTGTTGGATAGTCCATTTATCGAAGAAGGCTATAGGCTACTTTTCATTTTGATATTATCACGGGTTCGGGACTTACGCGGGTGAAACGGCGGAGCGCAGCTTGTGTATATATATATCTATTTATTGATTGTGCAATTTATTGAGCGAGCGAGCAAAGTAAGCGAATATCATATTTGAGACTAGCTGTTGCCCGCGACTCCGTACGCGTGGTAGATTTGTTTAATATACTAAAACCTTCCTCGAGAACCACTCTATCCACTGGTGAAAACAGCAAGAAAATCGGTGCAGTAGTTTTTGAGTTTATAGCGAACAGACAGACAGACGCGGCAGAGGACTTTGTTTTATAATATGTTTATATAATGATAGTGATGAAACACACGACCAAATAGATTACAGAAAAATATAGAAAAAGATACAATTGACTAGGACATATAAGAAAAAACATTAAAAAAGTAAAAGAAGAATTATCATAGAAATTAAGATTGAATAAAAACAAAAAAAAATAAAAAAAAATTGATGCATCGTCATGGCAGTTATAAGTTTTATGCAACAAAAATATTTGCTATAGTGTCATTATCCAGGGAGGAAACAGTCGACTTCGTTTGTATGGAGAAAGCCCCCGGTACCATTTCCCCTTAAGTCTTTTGCAAAATTTGCTTTCGTCTGTCAATAAGCAAAAACTCTTCTACACCGTCGTATTTAATAACAGATCTTGATTTGGACGAAAATTGATTAATGTTTTTATCCTACTAATATTATAAATGTAAAAGTTTGTGTGTTTGTTACTCCTCCGCGCAAAAACTACTAATTGCGTTGAATGAAACTCTGTATTCATAGACTAATTTTTATCCCGATATTTTCCCGGGATCGGGATTTACGCGGGTAAAACCGCGGGGCGATTTTTTTTATACTTTGCCCAAAAAATGGGCGAACAGTAACCACTGAAGATGGCTAACACCGACTTTCAGCGCATACTAGTGAGATCCGATTTCGTTAGGCAGTAAATTAAAATAAAAATTAAATTAAATTTATTCAAAGCTGTTTCATTAATAAATACTGCTAGTTTTTTTTTACCAATAATTGAATAGATTATAATGCAGTATTTTTACTACAGTCGTGCCCTTGGCCATGCCGCAGCGCGCCCACCCCCCGCCCTGAAGAATGTTGGGGCGCTCTCGTACCCAAGGTGGAACGTGATGAGGACCGCGTCGAGCCCTGGCGGCTGCCCGACCTGCGTCCCTCCCTGCACTATATGCACAACCGTGGTTAGTATATCACAACAATTTCACTCTATCACAGTGCAAAATTTCATACAAATTCAACAACAATCAACATGTTAGTTGTAAGCGACGAGTAGGTATTTCTGGCGCGTTGAGTTTGGCAGCATATAAATAAATAGCCGAATTATTACCCAACTACGGCAAAGCCAAAAGGCGGCGACCGAATCAAGAAATTCCGTAACGAAAATAAAACCTAACACCCCCCACTCCGCCTACCATGTAGCTCGGCCGAACGTTCGCTTATCGTGTATGTATATGGTACGAGTGTACGAAGCTCGTTTAATTTAAATCCACATTTAAAATAATAAAGTTATAATAATCATTATTAATTCGTTTTCGTTTGTTTACAGAAAGGGATGGCTGTGTTGCTTGCGTCGGGGTGGCACCTTTACCACTGATTCAACCGCCAACACCAGCTCCACATTAGTTTCATTATATTTAATTAATTTAATTTGTAGTCTGTGCCTAACTTGCCTTTTGTAAATATAATTTTAACAGTATAAAAAGTTACCAATTTAAATAAGGTATTTATAATTCGCGCCATAATATCGTGGAAACATGCATTATAGTCCCAAACAATATTGCCAGAGAATGCTGTTAAAAATAGTTAAAAATAGACCACTAGATGTCGCTGTATCAAATAGTTCTAAAAGATGAAAATAGATGGCACTGTATAAATAAATAAATACCAAATAATGGTGGCGCTGTTCGAAAAGGTATTATTGAAATAAGATAGATGACCTGTTCAAGATAGTTCTACACCAACTTAACAGATGGCGTTGTTATAAATAGTACTGAAACACAATGATAGATGGCGCCAATTTAATATTTTTGCTTCGGCATAATGTTACCAGCTAATAAAAAACGTAACTATTAAGGTATTTTTAGGAAACTATGCACAGCATTCTAATTTAAAAAAATAAGTTTCGCACTTCATCAACAGATTACTAGGAACGATAAGCAATTTCAGTGAATTAAATTCATAGGACATTAATTATTTTTAACATTATTAATATACCAGTAATTTCTTTGATTATTAAAAATAATGTACTAGTATCTATCTACCAAGGAAGTTAAAATGCTACCTACTATGTCTAGTCATTATAATGCAATTTTATTGTAATATTATTGGATTTGTAAATAATAAATCTTTATTAAATAGTAGTAAATAAATTGTAAAACTTTAGTACGTAGAATTATTTGATTAAGATATCTATAATCCTTCTGAGATCAATTTTTTTTATTATTATATTTATATGCTTGTTTGTAGAAATTTAATTTATTTTATTCTTTTATGAAAGTCCATACATTCAAATTCTGTTGTACCTACAAATTTAATTGTGCATGTTAATTTAAAAGTAAATTATCTTTATCATATCGTAGTTGTAAATTGCACCATTATACCTAGATATAAATATTATTAAAATATTTATGAACATCTATGAGATTTTTATTACTTTTAGCCACCTTTTGGCTAGCAAACCTATTGCCTTCGTTAAATTAGATGTTATCTAATATAACGAATGCAAAAAGTCTTGACTTGGACTCGAAACTTGGACTTGAAAGTAAGTACCTACCTAACTGAAAAAAACACTGACTGTTTATTTCAAGCAGTTGAAAGAGACAAAAGAAAAGTTACAAACTTACTTTTTATCTGACTTCAAAAAGACGGCTTTGGTGGCAATAAATTCAATTTAGTCTAAGAATTTTTATCGCGAGCTTTGAGCGCGGCGACCGAATCAAGAAATTCCGTAGCGAAAATAAAACCTAACACCCCCACTCCGCCTACCATGTAGCTCGGCCGAGCGTTCGCTTAACGTGTATGTTTATGGAACAAAGCTCGCACGATGCAATAGCTTTACCGCGGCAGTCCCCGAGAGTTTATTTTTCGTTCTGTTAGGTAGGTATTTTGAATTTTTCTTTGTAAGTAATAAAGTTAAAACTAAGGAACCATTTTTTTTCTTATTCTAGTTTTGATGAAACTTGCGTAGAAAAAACCATAAACTACACAGTATATAATTAGATAGAATTTGAAATTTCTATGAAATGGCAACATTGTTGCCTAAACGTCAAAAGATTGATTAAACGTCAAAAATAGTTTGTCTATTCCTTTTCCTGTCAAATTTCTCCTGGGAGGTTGGTTTCGTGTTTGAATTAATCTGTTTTAATCCCGAAAAGTATCCAATTCTGTATTAAATCTAGCCATGAATTCCCAGCTAAATGTGATTCGAATCGATTTGCGTGTTTATTTCAGTGTTCTAGTGAAATATCGTCACTTCCCAAAATGATAACCTATGTTGTTGTAAGGTGATTGTGACAAGCCGCTCTGTGTTTCAGAAATAAAAATGGGTCGTTACTCTCGGGAACCGGATAACCCAGCGAAGTCATGCAAAGCGCGTGGCTCGAACCTTCGTGTTCACTTCAAGGTAAGCCGATAAAACCGACGTTTTGTGTTCAAACAAACTTCCACATGGGTTCGAAGGCAGGTAATATTGGAATATTGCCGGCGACTAAAGCCTCTATTACTTCAACCCTTATGCCCATAATCCTGCTTAGATAAATAGGCGAAACAACAGCAACAATAGGTGAAGTTTTAATGATAACTGATACTAACTTGATAGATTATATTTACTTACACTGTTCTGTTTGCAGATTACAGAGTAACTAGTGTGATATCAAAACTAGACTCTAAACTTTACGCAGCTAGGTTAGGCTTAGTAAAGTAATAACTATGACATGCACTTCAATTTCCACAAAATAAGTTATGTTGATTCTTTCAAGACAGAAAAGGTTGTGTACCCTGACACTAAAAGAAGAGCTCCTAACTAAACTGTAAATCTTAATTTTCAGAACACATATGAAACAGCAATGGCCATTAGGAAGTTACCCCTCCGCCGTGCCGTTCGTTACCTCAAAAACGTGACAGAGAAGAAGGAATGCATTCCGTTCAGACGTTTCAATGGTGGAGTAGGTCGATGTGCACAGGCCAAGCAGTTTGGAACGACACAGGGACGTTGGCCGAAGAAATCTGCGGAATTCCTGCTCCAACTGTTGAGGAATGCCGAATCAAACGCTGACTTCAAAGGTCTTGATGTCGACAGGCTTGTCATTGACCACATTCAGGTTTGTTACTGCTTATACTAGTTTCTTTAGGGTTTTATACCCAAAGGTTAAATATGGGACCCTTTTACTAAGACTCCGCTGTCCTTCTCTCTGTCACCAGGCTGTATCTAATGAACTGTATATGCTAGACAGTTGAAATATTCACAGATGTATTATTGTTGCCGCTATAACAAATACTAAAAGCAATATAATCATACTGAACCCCTCATGCATAAGTCCTATTGGTACTTGGCTGGTTTTTTTACGGTCCCAGTACTGCTTCAGTGTCCTTAACGAAGTTCCAATCTTGTGAAATAAGACTTATACATAGTTATCAATTAGTTTCGGTCAAATCAGTTATGGGTTTGAAATACTAAACTATATAATAGAGACAAATTATTTTTTTCTATGTAATCTATGTGTATAGGCTCCAAAAATATTGAACCGATTTTGATTAAGTTTTTTCTGAATCAATGTATCCCACACGTCATATTAGTATTTACTATTGTTAACATTGCCTTTAGCTTGTCAATGCAAATCTACAGGTTTGTGTTGTTTTCAAAAGGCATAAAGAAACCAGAATAAGAAAACAAAGAAGGATTTTATTGAATCTTTCTTACACCTTATTTCTAACATTTTTAACAACATAAAACAAAAAATAATTATTGTATTGACTCCCTGACTTTTAACATGTCTGTTTGTCTGTAAATGGCATTGTAGATTTGTAGCTAAAAAATGATCCAATTTTAATGCTTATTTTCAACTAAAAGCCGGTTTTTTTATGTTTGAACATAGTTTTGATTTAGTAGAGAAAATGTAAGCCGCTCGAAATATAGATTTTCATACAGAAATCCTGAAAAAATTAATAAATAGTTCAGCTGTGACTACCAAAATTTGTTCTTCCACTAACCTATAACTTTCCTTAATTCCAGGTGAACCGCGCCCCGTGCCTGCGCAGGCGCACATACCGCGCCCACGGTCGCATCAACCCCTACATGTCATCCCCCTGCCACATCGAGGTCTGCCTCAGCGAGCGGGAAGACGCCGTAGCCCGCGCAGCGCCCGCCGACGACGCGCCCGCGAAGAAGAAGCTATCCAAAAAGAAGTTGGCACGCCAGAAGGAGAAGATGATGAGAGAATAGATTTGTAAGGGTTAAATAAATGATGAATGACCATCATGTATTAGTTTTATTGACATGGGATTAAGGGAGGGCAGTACGATCACCTCTGACGTGGTAGTGGCGGGCTCGATTCCCACCGAGGAACGAATTAGCCGGGTCGTGACTAAACGAGCATCCTCGTGAGGTAGCTTCGCATGTTTGCAGCCTCTGTAGGAGGCACGTCCTGATCGTCTGAGGATTTGCCTCGCGAAGATAAACAAATAATAAAGATATTTCTTTCTATATTCTAAAGGTGGGTATAGACTAGAGCATTTATTAGTAACAGAACATAGAGCATTCAAAGTATTTATAAATTGGTTCGAAATTTGCTTTGCATTTGTTTTTGGTTCGAAATTTGCTGTGCATTTGTTTGTATTGTACCATTTGTAAGAACTTTGCATTACAATAAAATTCTCTGTCTATACTCATCTTAATAGGAGTCTGTTTTCATAGAAATGGGGCAGACTAGAGCTTTCTTTTTAAACTAGGTCCGAACTTATCTGCTTCTATCAGTGAAATTAATAAATAAATATAATAATAATAAATATTACAGGACATTCCACACATCGCCATCTAGCCCCAAGTTAAGTAACTAGACTTGTGTTATGGGTGCTAGGCAACGGATATACTACTTAAATACTTTTCTTTTGTAAATATATACTTATAATATATATAAACAACCAGACCACAGACAAATATCTAAACATAAATACTTGTCTGAGGCGGGAATCGAACCCGCAACCCTGTGTTTGGCAGTCCGGCATGGTGACCATTGTGCCAACTGGGTCGTCGAAATACCGTAGAACATTACACATAGCGCCACCTAGTCCCAAACTAAGCAATTAGGCTTTTATCATGGTTGTCTGACAACGAACATAATAACGTTCGTTATTTTATTTTGTAAATATAGACATTATACATATTAAAACAACCACACCAGAATAAAATATCTGTGCGGACCGGCAACATTCGTCACAGGCAGGTGGTCGCCGAGTTTGTTAAATTAAAGATTAAATTATAATTATTTGCTTCAAAACATCTTGCAAGGGTAGATTTTATTGACAGACATTTTAAAGGCCCAATATTTCTACATAAATACGAACAGTAAATAGCAATAGGGTACTTGTAGCTACTTATTTTTCACTTTATGTTGTACATAACGTAACAGACGCTTATTTATTAACAATTAACAGACATTTTAAAGGCCCAATATTCTTATATAAACCAACAGTAAGTAGTAAAAGAATTACATGTGGGACCTACTTATTATTCACTTTAGGTTGTACACGATGCAACAGACGCTTATTTATTGACAGACATTTTAAAGGCCCAATATTCTTACTTAAACCAACAGTAAGTAGTAAAAGAATTACATGTGGGACCAACTTATTATTCACTTTAGGTTGTACACAATGCAACGGACGCTTATTTATTGACAGACATTTTAAAGGCCCAAAATTCTTACATAAACCAACAGTAAGTAGTAAAAGAATTACATGTGGGACCTATTTATTGTTCACTTTAGGTTGTACACAACGCAACAGACGCTTATTCAACCGCCTCAATATATCTATCTCTGTTTGAACTTCATAAAAACAATTTTTCAAACAATAATTCGATTCAGCCAACTTAGCAGCATAACTCCCAGCCTCCAAGCGTTTACTCTGAGCTAATAATATTTGCTCTTTTATTAATTCATTTTCCTTTTCCAAATTTTTAATTTTTTCAGTGTACAATCCTTGCATTTTCGAGTCTCTTGTTTTCTTGTAGTAGATCGCAAGCTTCTAATTTCGCGTAGTGGAGTCTGTTCCTTAGGATAATATTAGTTTCCTTTAGATGTATAGCTCTGGACATTTCTTGGTGTTGTTTGTCGACAGCTTCCCTCAGCTGTTCACGGAGCTTTCTATTATTCTCTTCAATTTTCTTCACTATACCGTTGAAGAACGGCGAAGAATTTATCTCGTTTGATTTCTGGCTTTTCATCGCCTATTTCATTGTAACTGGTGATTTAGTTTCGGAAATTTAACGTTTATTAACTTTGAATTTACTTCGCCTAGATTTGTTTACATTGCACTCAGTCAAATTGAGGTACGAACGTCAAATTTTATGGTCAAATGACAATGTTTGACGCCTTGACGCAAAGACCCAAAGAGGTGTTAAAAAAAATCTCAATGCAAAGTATAGACATCTCATGCATTTTGCTGACTGTTTATCTTCAGCTTGATCAAATTAAAAATTACACCTCTGGTGTTAACCTTCTGTCTGTAGATTTTTAACACTCCACGGCCGTATAAACGACTTGGAGTACGATGAGACATTTTACGAACCCATGGCTGTCTGGAGGCAGAATTTTAACTAAACACATTAAAATTGAGTTGCGGCAAACGGCAACACTAGCGGCAGCATTTTTTTATTTATTTCAAACACGTTCATCTATCCCTTTCATTTACATAAATGTAACCTAACGTTTATCTCTCTCTAACCGCAACGCGACCGCGCGCCTCCGCGCTGTCGCGTCGCTACTGTCAGCGAGCGTGACCTCGGACTCAATGCGTCACGAAACTCTCTCTCACTCTAATAAAACGTGTGTGAAGAGTACAGATGCAATCATTCGGGAGAATTCGGTTAGCATTGTTTTGTTTCGTGTGCAGCGGGACGTCAGAACACCGTCGCATTTGTAGCGGTTGTATAGCGGTCACCGCTTTTTAAATTGATTCTATTTTACAACGAAAATGGATCCTTCGGAAACTATTTCAGCAATAATAGATCACGTGAAACAATATCCTTGTTTATACGATAAAACGAACGAGAGCTACAGGGACACGTATAAGAAGAAGAGGATTTTTGAGAAGATTGCTATGGCTATTGGTGGCCATATTGATGGTGAGTGAGATGCATATAACTTACCTTAACCCACTCATGTCCCCTAAAGCGTTTTTATGCGGAATCGTGAAACAACAATTTTATTTTTAACCGACTTCAAAAAAGGAGGAGGTTTTAAATTCGGTTGTATGTATTTTTAACCCCCGACGCAAAAACGACGGGGTGTTATAAGTTTGCCGTGTCTGTGTGTCTGTCTGTAGCATCGTAGCTCCCGAACGGATAAACCGATTTTAATTTAGTTTTTTTGCTTGAAAGGTGAATTAGTCGTGAGTGTTCTTAGCTATGTTTGATCAAAATCGGTTCAGCCGTCTGAAAGTTATGAGAGATAAAAGTCAGGTTAAAAACCGAATGTTAGTATGTTAGTAGATATTCCCGAGTGGAGTATCAAATGAAAGAGCATGATTTGCACATTACATATTATTATAGCTAATTAAAAAGTCCCTCGGAGCGGTTCCCCGACGAGACAATATTTAATCAAAAAAAATCAGATGTAGGTACTTACGTAGGGTCATAATTTCGGGGTTATTTTTTTGTAGGGTTTTTTTTTTTCATAGCATTGCTCGTTTTAGGCTTTTTACGTTCATACTATTTTATTATTTTGTGTCGGGGGTTTTTTTAATTTTTAATTTTTTCGCTATGTCATAATATTATGGCAACTTAGGAATAATTCTCATACAACATACAACGGGCCGTGTACGTCACAGACACAGAACACTATTACTCCTAACAAGTGTACGTGGTCCGGACGAAGCACGGATTGAAAACGTTAGGTACATATAGTACCTACATATGACCCAGTTGGCACAATGGTTACCATGCCAGACTGCCAAACACAGGGTTGCGGGTTCGATTGCCGCCAGACAAGTATTTATGCTTAGATATTTGTCTGTGGTCTGGTTGTTTCTATGTATTATAAGTATATATTTACAAAAGAAAAGTATATAAGTGTCTAGCACCCATAACACAAGTCTAGTTACTTAGCTTGGGGCTAGATGGCGATGTGTGGAATGTCCTACAATATTTATATTTTATTTATATCTCTTAGGTTAAATCATACATGCAATTTCACGTTAAGCGAACGCTCGGCCGAGCTACATGGTAGGTGTTAGGTTTTATTTTCGTTACGGAATTTCTTGATTCGGTCGCCGCGCTCAAAGCCCGCTTGAAAAGCTATGCAATAGCTTAAAACTAAAGTAATGTCTACTAGTACCTTATCTATACAAACAAAATGCTTTGTCCTGAATTACTGATGTATCAACACACAGCCTAAACCGCTAATCGTAGAGACCTGAAACTTGGAGGGCGTGTTCTTTGTATGACGTCGGCATCCGATAAGAAAGGATTTAAAAAAAACTCAACTCCTACGCGGACTAGCTAAAAGCTAGTTTAGTAATAATGTTTTAAGAATTCTACTTAGTTCTGGAATCATTTATCTTAACCGCAATTTTTTTACCAGGGAATGACGGTAATAGAGTCCTATCTTTTGTCTCTAAATTAAACACTAGCTGCGCCCCGGGTTTCACCCGCGTAAGTCCCGATCCCGCGGGAATATCAAAATAAAAAGTAGCCTTTAGCCTTCCTCGATAAATGGACTATTCAACACAAAAAGAATTTTTCAATTCGAACCAGTAGTTCCTGAGATTAGCGCGTTCAAACAAACAAACAAATAAACAAACTCTTCAGCTTTATAATATAAGTATAGATATTGGATAACCATTAACCAAAAGCGAACTAACTCCTTATTTTTCCCCAGGTGAGACTTGCAAATCAAAATGGAAAAATCTGAAAGACAGCTACTTAAAACACGAAAGGGGTTCGAACACTTACAAAGTATGGGCATGGTCAAAAAAGATGGAATTCGTCAGACCATTTCTACCTAAAGCCAGAAGACGGCCCGGAAGACATGAGAAACCAAACCTAAATAATAAAAACACAAATGACAAAATTTCAGAAGCATCAATGATTGAGTTAGATATTTCTTGTAAAGCCGAACCAGTTGATAACTCTGATCATGAGATGGAATCTGAAGCGGAAAAAAACCCTGATACTTTAAAAGATGGTCTTATAAACTTTGATTTCTCTCAGAACACTCCAAACGTTTACACTCATGATGATATGGATCTTATTTTCTTAGGGTATGCGAAAACAGTGAAGAACTTTAAAAGAAAAAGACAAATTACAACAAAGTTTAAAATAGCTCAGATTATAATGGAAGCGGAAATGGAAGACATGTCTGATATATTATCAATTGACTAGATTTTGGTGTTTAATAAAGCTTAAGGATACCTATTAAAAATAAATACCTACACACCTAACTTTTATTCATTACTAGCTGCGCCCCGCGGTTTCACCTGCGTAAGTCCCGATCCCGTGGGAATATCAAAAAAAATCCTATGTCCGTCTTATGATTGTAAGCTACCTCCCCACCAATTTTCAGCCAAATCGGTTTAGCCGTTCCCGAGTTATAAATGGTGTAACTAACACGACTTTCTTTTATATATATAGATTTTTTTATTACAGAATCAACTGCTCTTGTAACTAAATTCAACTTAAAATACGTACTAAAAGCTCACTGCTAATTTATTATAGACTGTTGCCCGCGAATTCGTACGCGTGGTAGTTTTGTTTTATATACCAAAACCTTCTTCTTGAATCACTCTACCTATTAAAAAAAACCGCATCAAAATCTGTTGCGTAGTTTTGGAGATCTAAGCATACATAGGGACAGACAGCGGGAAGCAACTTTATTTTATACTATGTAGTGATTGACATCTACACGATCATAATCTACACTCATATTATAAAGGGGAAAACATTTATTGTGTTTTGTTAGCATTGAATAGGCTCCTAAACTACTGCACCGATTTTGATTAAACTTGGTATGAGGATACATTGATTCATTGGAGTAACATAGACTACTATTGATCCCGATATTCCCACGGGATCGGGAGTTAGGCGGGTGAAACCGCGGAGTGCTGTTAGTTAATAATAAATTAGGGTCGAGTAGATACAGTCGGAGTCAGAATTATAGACCCACCGTAGAGTTCTAAAATTACTATAATTGTAATGTTTTTATTCCAATAATATTTATAATAATAAATTTATTAGTTGAAAGACTTTAAACTTAAACTCGAGCAAGACAATCTTGCTTGAGTTTGGAGTTCTACGGTGGGTCTGCAGTTCTGACTCTGACCGTACCTACCATCCATATTATTGTAAACCTACCTCTACTGATTCAATAGCAAACCAGAAGACCAAACACAATTATTATGTCAATCATTCTTCTAATTCAGCGAGCGCTTAGTTCCTGAATATCTCGACTAGCTGCGCTCAGCGGTTTCACCCGCGTAACTCCCGATCCCGTGGGAATATCGAAATATAAAATAGCCTTCCTCGACAAATAGACTATCCAACACAAAATGTTTTTTTAATTCGAACCAGTGGTTCCTAAGATTAGTGCGTTCAAACAAACTCTTCAGCTTGGTAATATTAGTATAGAGTAGCAGCGCTCCGCGGTTTCACCCGCACGAAAAAAAGTAGCCCACGTTACTGTCATTGAATAAATGTACCTTCATACCAAGTTTCATCGAAATCGGTCCAGTAGTTTCGGAGCCTATTCAATGCAAACAATCAAATCTTTCTTTACGCAGCGCACGCAACGGAAACCTTAAAATATGCATAATTTTCCCCTATTTTGCAACATTTTTCACTGATGCTTCGCTCCTATTGGTCGCAGCGTAATGTTATTAGCATAAAGGCTTCCTCGACAAATGGACTATCCGACACAAAAGTAATTTTTCAATTCGATCTATTAGTTCCTGAGATCAGCGCGTTTAAACAAACGACGGAAGCCAAAGATGAATAATTTTCGCCGTTTTTCCACATCCCTCTGATTCTTCGCTCCTATTGGTCGCAGCGTGATATTATATAGCCTACAGCCTTCCTCGATAAATAGACTATCCAACACAAAAATATTTTTTCAATTCGAACCATTCGTTCATGAGATTAGCGCGTTCAAACAAACAAACTCTTCAGTTTTATAATATTAGTATAGATTATTTCTCCGACATCCCATCAAGTTCCGTGTTTCGATTCAGTATAATAAGGAGCTGTTCCTGAGAGTCTTGTTTATGTGTAGTGAGTCGGCTTGAGCCGCGGTGGTCGCACGTATGTCTGTCCGTCTCGCTTTGTGTGTGTGCGCGTTGCTCGCGTGTGCTGCGCCTGCGCCGCCTAGGAGGTCCGAAATTAAAGGTACACATTTTAATTAATCAAGCTTTTATGTCTAACGCTGAAAAGGCTTCTTATCTTAAGTGGCGATTAAATTGACTTTTAAGTGTAATGTCAACATAAGATAGGAGTGTCTTAAATATTTAAGGGACCCCTAAATTTTAAGATTCGTTTGAGTATTCGCGCATAAGACGGTTAATTTTTTTTATCGAAATATTGTACCAAAATATATTTATTTTTTCCATAAGTATTTTAATAATTTTTAGCAATTAATTTCTCAACATAATCTATAGGTACTAATATTATAAATCTGAAGAGTTTGTTTGTTTGTTTGAACGCGCTAATCTCAGGAACTACTGGTTCGAATTGAAAAATTCGTTTTGTGTTGGATAGGCCATTTATCGAGGAAGGCTATAGGCTACTTTTTATCCCGATATTCCCACGGGATCGAGAGTTACGCGGGTAAAACCGCGGAGCGCTGCTAGTAACAAATAATTTTAAACGTATCAATATTTTTTTGGGTAAGGTAAATTAAAGTAAAACGTACCAAAATTGAGACAATTATTTGTTTACTTTTTTAACGATTTTGATGTAAAATTCGAAATTTTATTCAAAGTCCCTGTCGCGACGTTTTGTGAAAGAAACTTTATAAAATATATACATTTTACGTCTACTAGACGTTTTGCGAAAGAAGTATTCAGCGAATAAGCCTTTTGTTGTTTTTTCTATTAAAATCCTATGCAGCGATGTGATTAATGTATTTCCTTTACTCACAAAACATATTAGGAGGATATGCCTATTATATGTAATGAATATTTAAATTGTAAAGGAGGTTGGGCAATTTGGTTCATATACTCAATACCGACAAGCTATATATCAATGAGAAGGGCATTTCTCAGGCTTTATTTCATTGTATGACGGCAAATCTGTAACTTTGGGGGTTCTTTGTGTAAATGTCAAAAATAAAAGATAAGAACGGAATGGAAAAAATGTAAAAATGAGCGCACTACAAAAATTAGTTATTTCCTTTGATTTGCCATACTATGTTTGTTTCCACGAATTGATCTCTATCAGCAAGACTATGCATTGGTATAAATATATATATATATATATAATATATTATTTTTTTGCAAATGTAATGACTTTTTCAAAAATCGAATGATTCAGTTTGAGTTTTTGTCAAAATTGGGCACGCAACTCCTTTTAGTATATTTTGCTATCTCTTATAGTTTAGGATATAGCTCTGAAGGCACACGTAAAAAAATCACCCTGTATATAGATACTAGCTGCGGCCTGCGGTTTCACCCGCGTTAGTCCCGATCCCGTGGGAATATTGAGATAAAAGTAGCCTATGTATTCATTCAGGTTTCCAGCTATCTACATCGCAATCGGTCCAGTGATTTTAGCTTGAAGGAGTAACAAACATACACACACACACACACACACAATATAATATTAGTAGGATTCGCCTAGTCCCTGGCACTTTCAAACTATTTGTTATTAGTTCAAGTATATATAATGATTTAGGCGGGAGATGTTAGAAACGAAGAAAGTCAATTTAAATTTTAGGTCAAAATCTGAAGATGTGTGTTTCTTTCTATTCATTGGCATAAATGGCGTTAGTATTAAGTAGTTGGACCAAGGTCTATAGGCTTTTAGGCATGGTTGCCCATCCTCCTTTAAAAAAAACTGCCAAAAAATTGAGACATAGGTAGGTTATCAAATAACCGTCTGCCTGTTTCTGGACAAATATTTTTTTAGAAAATTTGAGTTTATATTCACAGAAAAACAGCTATTTATATCTGACTTCAAAAAAAGGAGGAGGTTCTCAATTCGGTTGTATGTTTTTTTTATGGATGTTCGCTCATTTCTTCTTCGTTATATGACTGACTGATCTTAATCAACGAACAGCTTAAACAGCTGCTGGTCCCAGTGACATGAAATTTGAAGAGTGTATTCTTTGTGAAGTGTAGATCTAAGAAAGGGTTTTTCAAAATTCCACGTTGAGAGAATGGGAAAAAATGTACAGAGCTTGGGCCTGGAGGCCTCATGAAACGAGTCATATATCAAATGAAAGGTGGTTTCAAGAGGAACATTTTATTGTATGACCACTTTTTCAAATTAGTTGTGAGATCGGAGTTATAGGTCATTAATGATAGGTGGTCGATTCACTCTCCGTACACCAGTAGGGAGTATTAACGCCTTAATATAATCAAATGTAGCCATCGTATAGCAATGACTCATATATCAAATGATAGGTTATTTCAAAAGAAATAATTTAATGTATGATGATTTTTTAAATTATTTTTATTTTTAGAGTTATAGGCCATTTATGCTAAGTAGTAGGTATAGGTGTCTGAGGTCTTCTCTTGTGCAATGCAAAAGCTTGATTAGAATCAGATGTTGGTCTCCTCATGAAACGAGGCATATATCAATTGAAAGGTGGTTTCAAGAAAAACATTTTATTTTAAGACCACTTATTCAAAATAGTTGTGGATTCAGAGTTATAGGTCAATAATGGTAGGTGATCGGTACACTTGCGAATTTTCTCTGTACACCACTAGGGAGTTTTAAGACCAGAATAGAATCAGATGTAGCCATCGTACAGTAATGAGTCATACACCAAATAATAGTTTATTTCAAGAGGAATAATTCAGTGTATCATAACTTTCAAAAAAATATTTTTATTTTTAGAGTTATAGGCCGTTATAGGCTAAGTAGCAGTAGGTATAGGTGATTGAGGTTTTCCCTTGTGCAATACAAACGCTTGGTTAGAACCAGATGTTGCACTCCTCATAAAACGAGGCATATATCAAATGAAAGGTGGTTTCAAGAAAAACATTTTATTATATGACCACATTTTCAAAATAGTTGTGGATTCGAAGTTTTAGGTTAATAATGGTAGGTGGTCGGTACACTTGCGAACTTTCTCCGTACACCACTAGTGAGTATTAATACCAGAATAGAATCAGATGTAGCCATCGTATAGTAATGAGTCATATTATATCAAATAATAGTTTATTTCAAAAGAAATAATTTAGTGTATCATAACTTATTTTATGGGTTATAGGTCATTTTAGGGGACTATTTTAGGGGTTAGGTCATTTCTGTTAATTAGTAGATATCGGTGACTAAGGTCTTTCCTTATGCAATGCAGATGCTTGGCTATAAACAGAATATGTTGCCCTCCTCATGAAACAAGTCATATATCAAATGAAAGGTGGTTTTAAGGGAAACATTTTATTGTACGACTACTTTTTCGAAATACTAGTGGTTTCGAAGTATGAGATCGTTTAATGTACTTAAGTAAGTATTCGGTAGTATCAGAAATTGTTGACAATGTCTGTCGTGATATAGACATCACTATTTAGCATTATTTAGTGACACAACAGGCTGATAAAAAGCATGATGTTTATCGTAACCGAGGTATAGGTACCATCACGAGTCATGAGCTCAGATGTAGAGTCATACGCAAGCCATTTTGATGTTAATGATTTTGCTTTGTCGGAACCAATTGCAATCAATAAGTTCCGACAAAGCAAAACCATATTTTTTGGACTAGGTATCTTCAAAAAACAAAAGGTACTCTTAATTATTCATACTCCGAAGGTGCCTAACGAGCGTGTTGAAAGTAAAACTTTCAGCCATAGGTAAAATCGCTTTCACTGACAACTTTCACGTCAAATCATAGCTTCGCACGGCTTGTGTATATTGCCAGAGTTTAGTACTTAGTAGGTTTTTTCTCAGTAATCGAATACAAGTAGATAAATAAATGTGAAGACGAAAATGGCCAAAGCGTCGTATGACCATGCTGCGCCACCGCCAGCGCCCTGTCGTGATGTTGCTGATGTGGCTTTATACGACCGTACGGTCAGTGTTGTTCCTTTATTTAAAAAAAATGTGTGGCACCCGGGGACTGCCGCGGTAAAGCTATTGCATCGTGCGAGCTTCGTACCATATACATACACTTAAGCGAACGCTCGGCCGAGCTACATGGTGGGTGGAGTCGGGGGTGTTAGGTTTTATTCTTGATTCGGGCGCTGCGCTCAAAGCCCGCGATAAAAGCTATGCAATATGCATTTTTAATTATTTTAAACGTTTTAGTTAGTAATATCTTTTGTTATTTTATTATGTTTTTGTGTTAAGTCTAATGTGGTTTTTCATTTATTATTGCGTATTTTGTGTAAATAATATTTTCTCGACAAACCGTGTTCTGTTATTTAACGAAATAATTTAAATCTTCAGACTTCGTGTCATGAATGTCCAACGGGACTCTGAACAGTCCCGTGGTCCAACTATTTAAAAAGTTGAACCACGACCTATAGTTGGAGGCCCAAGTGTGCGATGGTTCAACGCGGATTGTGAATACAGAATTAATGAAATAGAGGATTATTCCTTTCGACTCCCGGTTAATGGGCCCCATGGTTGGACCACCACCCCACACTCTTATTATTGAGTGGAGGTCGTAAAATTTTTCCTTACGGCCCCTATAAGCGGGAGTCGAAAGGAATAACCCTTGAAAATTATTCCTCTCAATGAAATTGATAACGAAGATTCATAGTTGCATCAGCGTTAGTCTCTATTCAGTGGGAATATCGAGTTAAAAATAATATTTTGTGTTAATCTAGGTCTCCAACAATTTCCATACCGAGTTACATCACAATCGATTTAGTCGATTAGAAAAATACCTAGTCCCCAAACAGGAAAATCTGAATAGATATTATTGCAGTAACAAAAGAAACGCACGATAGGTACTCGTAGAAAGGTATGTGGTATCATTATTATACCTATTGTACAAGACCCGTCACGAGACGTGAGCATTCTTTTCTTGTGTGGTTTGCAGGACATTGAACCTATTTATAATCCTACTTAGGTATCATAACCTATATCTCGGTTACGATAAGCATCATGCTTTTTATCAGCCTGCTTTGCCACTAAATAGTATTAGGTAGTGATGACTAAATCACGACAACTATTTCTGATATAACTGAATACTTACTTATGTACATTTATCGATCTCTAACTACGAAACCACTACTATTTCGAAAATATAGTCTTACAATAAAATGGTTCCCCTTAAAACCACCTTTCATTTTATAAATGACTCGTTTCATGAGGAGGGCAACATCTGCTTCTAACCAAGCATCTGTATTGCACAAATGAAGGCCTCAGTCACCTATACCTACTACTTAGCATACAAAGTGTTTGTTTTAACGCTCTGATCTCAGAAACTACTGGTTCGGATAGAAAAAAAATATTTTTATGTTGCATAGTCCATTGTTGAATAAGGGTTTAGACTATTTTATATTCCGATATTACGCACGTAGTTACGCGGGTGAAACCGCGGAGCGCTGCTAGTTTGATATATGACTCGTTGCTATATGATGGGTACATCTGGTTCTATTCAAGCGTTAATACCCTAGCGGTGTACGGAGAAAACTTCGAATCCACAACTATTTTGAAAATGTGGTCATATAATAAAATGTTTTTCTTGAAACCACCTTTCATTTGATATATGCCTCGTTTTATGAGGAGTGCAACATCTGGTTCTAACCAAGCGTTTGTATTGCACAAGGGAAAACCTCAATCACCTATACCTACTGCTACTTAGCCTATAACGGCCTATAACTCTAAAAATAAAAATATTTTTTTGAAAGTTATGATACACTGAATTATTCCTCTTGAAATAAACTATTATTTGGTGTATGACTCATTACTGTACGATGGCTACATCTGATTCTATTCTGGTCTTAACACTCCCTAGTGGTGTACAGAGAAAATTCGCAAGTGAAACGACCACCTACCATTAATGACCTATATCTCCGAACACACAACTATTTTGAATAAGTGGTCTTAAAATAAAATGTTTTTCTTGAAACCACCTTTCAATTGATATATGCCTCGTTTCATGAGAAGACCAACATCTGATTCTAATCAAGCTTTTGCATTGCACAAGAGAAGACCTCAGACACCTATACCTACTACTTAGCATAAATGGCCTATAACTCTAAAAATAAAAATAATTTAAAAAATCATCATACATTAAATTATTTCTTTTGAAATAACCTATCATTTGATATATGAGTCATTGCTATACGATGGCTACATTTGATTATATTAAGGCGTTAATACTCCCTACTGGTGTACGGAGAGTGAATCGACCACCTATCATTAATGACCTATAACTCCGATCTCACAACTAATTTGAAAAAGTGGTCATAAAATAAAATGTTCCTCTTGAAACCACCTTTCATTTGATATATGACTCGTTTCATGAGGCCTCCAGGCCCAGAAAGACCATTCTCCTTTCGGGCGAAACCGCGGGTAAAAGCTAATTCAAAGTCAAAGACAAAATAGAAAGAAAGAAATAAAATTTTATTTTAAAACAATAATGGGCACTTTAATCTACCACCACCACCACCTACCATTAAAGCTGAATGAGTTCTTTTCCATCTAAAGGTTGCCTGGAAGAAATCGTTTTCAACGATAAGGCCACCCATTTGTGCAACTTACTTTCTAGCTATTACTTTACTTTGTGCTTATCGTGTTCTGTTTCTTCCTGTGTTGTACAAATAAAGTTATCTATCTATCTATTGTACGAAACACATTGAAATGTCTTAAAAACTAAGTTAGTTGTATATGTATAGGTATCTAGTGGTCCTAGAAAATGAATGGGGTCATTCAGTACGCTCACGTAATGGCTATTACGGGTGGTATGCGCCCGAACATTTTTATGACCCCATTTATTTTTAGAACACGCACGTGAGTGTCCTAAAGACCTATGGACCATAGGCTAATATAGTGGTCCTAAGTCTTGGAAATATTAAAAAAAATAATTTGCCCGCGACTTCGTCCGGAAATGGACCGAGGAATCACGTTGTCCCATACAAACTTTGCCCCCCTTAGGAGTAAAATTACGGAAAATCCTTTCTTATCGGATGTCTACGTCAGAATACACCCTCCAAGTTTTAGGTCTCTACGATCAGCGGTTTAGGCCATGTTTAGGCTGTGCGTTGATCCGTCAGTCAGTCATTCAGGACAAAGAATTTTATAAAAAATAAAAAAAAATAAGGGGGAAGCGACTTTGTTTTATACTATGTACCTAGTGACTTAGATGGTATTTGATCTGTGACGCCGAAAGTTGCGGGTTCGATTCCTGCCGTAAATAAATATATATGTAACTAAGTACATGTAGGTATTTGATAATTATTTTTTATATTTATATGTGTAGGTACTTAGTAATTTTAGGAAGCTTACGCTTATGCCCATGCGCTTATTCCTTTCATCCATTATATTTGTTTCATCCATAATATTTATCCACAATCCGGATAAGGATATCAATTATTTCACTTCTTTTGAGGGTTTGCTGGAGAACTGGGTTTCAGAATACAATCACACTATCATCATGGGAGATTTTAACACTTGCCTTCAAAAGACTGAAACCCAGTATCTGAGCAGGGCGTGCAAGCTTAAGTCTGTGGTGGCAGCTTGTAACCTCACTATACTTCCTCTCAGCGTCACTCATCACTTTCCAAATTGTACCCCTTCTCTGCTGGATTTAATTCTAGTTTCTTCTCCATCCCACGCTGTTAAACATGGTCAACTTTCGGCGGATTCATTTTCCTACCATGATTTAATTTATCTCTCCTACAAGGTTCGGCCGCCAAAAGCGAAGCCTAAATTCATCTTTCAGCGCAACTTTAGTGGCATTAATCCAGAGGAACTCCGTAGAGACACTCAGGATATTGACTGGAGTGAGGTCTGCGATCTAAACTTGATGGATGAGAAGGTTCATCGGTTTAATAGGATCATACTTAACTTGTTCGACAAACACGCTCCTCTAAAACCTATTAAACTGAAACATCACCCAGCACCATGGCTGAATGATGATATCAAGGAACTTCTTCATAAAAAGGCGGTTGCTAAGTCGAAGCTCCGTCAAAATGCAACTGACCTCAACAAACAACGTTTCACCCAAATCAGGAATCGCTGCAATAGAGTGTGTAGGGATGCTCAACGCCGGCATATTCATAACTCAATTGAAGACGGTGACCCTGCAAAGGTTTGGAGATTTCTAAAGTCATTGGGAGTTGGTAAACAAACTCAGCACAACACTCCGGCAGATTTGAATTTAGATCAATTAAATCAACATTTTTCTTCATGTTCAAGTCCTGTAAGCTCTGCTAAAACCGAAACTCTGAGTCGTCTTTCTTCTGTACCAGCTCCTGACTTTTCATCCTTCAATTTCCAACAATTTTCTGCTCGTGGTGAGCATAAAATACATAACGTCGAAGGCTGTTGGTAGTGACAGCATAAGTCGCAACATGCTTATGCCCATAATTGATGAAATAATTCCTGTTATCCTGCACATTTTGAATTTCTCCATTACTCAAAGTGCTTTCCCTGCTGTCTGGAAAGAGGCACAAATTATACCCCTTCCTAAGAAACCTAATCCCAAAACTTTTTCTGAGTATCGTCCTATTTCCATTTTGCCATTTTTATCCAAAATCCTTGAACGCCTTGTCCACCAACAGTTATCTACATTCCTGGCTAGCAATATGCTGTACAATCCCTACCAATCCGGTTTTCGTCCGGGGCATAGCACAACTTCTGCACTTGTCAAAATTACCGATGACATTCGGAAAGGCATGGACGAACGTAAATTGACTGTATTGTCCTTGCTTGACTTCAGCAATGCATTCAACAATGTCGACTACGACATACTGCTTGGTGTTCTATGCTCTCTTAACATATATCCGACGGTGATTGAGTGGTTTCGTAGTTACCTGTGTGGTCGCCGGCAGCGTATACGTGTCGAAGACACCTACTCATCCTGGTGTGATGTGTCTGCGGGTGTACCCCAGGGCGGCGTCCTTTCTCCCCTTCTTTTTTCAGTTTTCATCAATTCCATATCTGCTAATCTCACTTCTTCCTACCATCTCTATGCAGACGATCTCCAAATTTACACGCAAGTCTCTCTTGATAGTCTTAATGACGGAATTGCTACAATTAACAACGACCTGTCCAAAATCTGTGAATGGAGTAGATTATTTGGCTTGACAGTAAACCCATTGAAAACACAGGTCATTGTTCTGGGCAGCTCCAGATTGCTACCTAAAATAGATTGGGCACGCGTAAATCCGATCTTGTTTGATGGAAGCCGTATACCGTTTTCCAAAACTGTCAAAAATCTTGGTGTCACGATGGATACGGAACTGAGCTGGCAACCTCAACTAACAGAACTCAGTCGAAAAATATTTGCGTCTGCGGGCTCACTTCGTAGACTTCGGAACTTTCTGCCTACTGCCACTAAGGTTAGTCTTGCTCAATCCCTTATGCTCCCAATACTTGATTACGCCGACATCTGTTACCTCGATTTGACCGAAGAGCAGCTCAACAAACTTGAGCGACTTCAAAATGTATGTATAAGGTTCATATTTGGGTTACGCAAATATGACCATGTTTCAGAATTTCGATATAAACTCAAGTGGCTGCCAATCCGCCTTCGCCGGGATGTCCATACTCTGTGCTTCCTCTACAAAACTCTATTTTATCCTTCATCTCCCCCTTACCTAAGAGAACGTTTTAAGTTCCTTAGTGACGGTCATGCTAGACAACTCCGATCCATTGATACCCTTCTCCTTCAAGCTCCCCTTCACAATTCAACTTTCTACAGCAAATCCTTTTCTTTTCGTTCTGTCATTCTTTGGAATTCTCTACCCCAACCTATCCGCTCTGCTAAAACCCTACCAATTTTCAAGAGTATGGTAACTGAACATTACTTTCACTCTATTGTTACATAACTCTTGCCTCCTATTTCTTTTTATATTTGTATTCTTGTTTGTTCTCTTAGAATTGCTTGTATAGTTTTATTATATTTTATTTTTATTTTTTGTATTATATACATATTGGTTAATTTATTCTCATTATGAATAGTTTTGCTAAATATTATTATGTGTATGTTATGATATCTATGTTTAAGTATTTAGTTTATATCTTTTTTTTTTTTTACGTATGTATTTATTATTATATGTGTTTCTTACACCACACGACCTACCAGTTAAGCTAAACAGACCTTCTCCATCCTAAGGTTGCCTGGAAGAAATCGCTTTAAGCGATAAGGTCGCCTGTTTGTACAATTTCGTAGTTATAAGCTTTCTCATCCTTTTTGTTATTTTCAATGTTTTGTGTGTTGTACAAATAAAGTGTTTATCTATCTATCTATCTATCTATCTATCTATCTAATATTTGTTTGTTTCATCAACTTTTATCCACAATATTTGTTAAGGCTTTGAATTGGTAGGGTTTATTCTCTTTGGTTCGCTCCCATAACCATCCCTTCACTCCCATTTCCCTAAAAAATAAAGATTTAAGTTATGGCTTTATTCCAAACTAATTTCGAATAAATTTCGCAATAGCAGGATAACTAGATGATAAAATTGTACGTGGTCAAGGGCACGACTAAACTTTCTTGAGGACAAGAGTTGTTGATTATCAAATTAGAAAAATGACAATGTTTCAAAATCCGAATAATACCACCCTGTACTATTATGGATAAATCGATAGAGGCAATCATAAAGATCAAATCTCTTTAACAAACATTATAAAATAAATGAAAGGAAAACAATAAAATCTACACTTGTTGTTTATTGTTACCTACTTTATTGTAATATGGTTTTGTATCTTTTTAAAAATTAGTACTTAAATATTTCTCTTGAGTAAAATTTGCTATGCTAAGTATTAAGACACAATTGTAATGAGTTAAAAAGCCTCATTGCATTAGTGTCAGAGTATTATTGTTACCTACTTTACTGTAATGTAGATTTGTGTCTTTTTAAAAATTATAAAATGTTTCCCCTGAGTAAAATTTGTTATGTTATGTATTAAGACACAATTGTAATGAGTTAAAAAGCCTCATTGCATTAGTGTCCTTCAGAGTAACTTAGCAACATCAGTAGTTAGGTACTTACTAAAAATACCTCCACACTTATTGCCAATCACCACGAGTCAACGTACCTTCGGCTCCTTTGAAGCCGGCTCAGTTGACCCACATTATCGGGATTACAACACAGGACGCGCATAAGTGCCACTAATGCACCCTACATTCGGCCGGGTATGATTTGCACCGAGTCCTTTTACATATGATGACGACCCACTTGGCACAATGGTCACCATGCCGGACTGCCAAACACAGGGTTACGGTTTCGATTCCCGCCTCAGTCATGTATTTATGATTAGATATTTGTCTGTGGTCTGGTTGTTTCTATGTATTATTTACAAAAGAAAAGTATAAAAGTAGTATAACACAAGTCTAATTACTTAGCTTGGGGCTAGATGGCGATGTGTGGAATGTCCTGCAATATTTATTTATATACGTTTTTAAATAGGTACTTGGATAGATATCGCGTTTATTTGCTCTTTAAAACACACATATTGCTATACAAAAAGGGCTTAAAGTGAAATCGTACCGGGTGCTCTCTCCATACAAACGTAGTCGACTGTTTTTTCCCCGTCTAATCTCTCACCCATAAATCTTATAACTGCCATGATCATGCCCCCAAGTGCCACTAATGCACCCTACATTCGACCGGGTACGATTTGCCCCGAGTCCTTTTACATATATGTTTTTAAATACTTGTATAGATATCGCGTTTATTTGCTCTTTAAAACACATATTGCTATACAAAAAGGGCTTAAGAGGTGTCCATACGCCTATGACCTCGGTATACAGCCTACTAAATAGTTACTACCGGCACCGGTCGCCTTCGTTGGTGAAAACTGTCGATTGTAATTAATGTGTATTATTTTTCTCAAAAGTGCTGAGATGGAATTGTTGGTACGATTTTTGCCAATATTTTGGGGTAATTTGAGAGGATAATTCCTTGTCGTTTCAAAGCTAGACTAGTTTTAATTCTTAATTTTAGGTAAGCTACAAAACTATAAGGAATTTTTGGCTCAAAGTAACACCAAAATGTCGGTGAAAATCTCACCTACAATTCTATCTCACTTTTGAGAAAAACAAAACACATTCGCAACAATCGACAATGTTAGTTGTAAGCGAAAGATATCGGGCGCTCTCTCCATACAAACGTAGTCGACTGTTTTCTCCCTGTATAATCTCTCCCCCATAAAACTTATAACTGCCATGATCATGCTCCCAAGTGCCACTAATGCACCCTACATTCGACCGGGTACGATTTGCCCCGAGTCCTTTTACACATACGATTTTAAATACTTGGATAGATATCGAGTTTATTAAGCTATTGCATAGCTTTTATCGCGTGCTTTGAGCGCGGCGACCGAAACACGAAATTCCGTAACGAAAATAAAACCTAACACCCCCACTCCGCCTACCATGTAGCTCGGCCGAGCGTTCGCTTAACGTGTATGTATAAGGTACGACTGTACGAAGCTCGCACGATGCAATAGCTTTACCGCGGCAGACCCCGAGCGCCATACGTTTTTGCTCTTTAAAACACATATTGCTATATATAATACAAAAAGGGTTTAATCTATTTATTGATTCTATACCTAAAGTATTAACAAAATATTGACATAGTTAACAGCTGCTAACATGTTGAAAATAATAATCACACTGAGTACTTTTAATTCAAGTATTTATGTTTGTGTGTAATGTCTATTGGAAGAAGGTTGTAAGTCCAATGGCAAACTGATAGTGTACTTATGACGCATACTGTATGGACATGACCCAGGCACTACATAATAGCATGGCTCAAAGTTGCTGGCGCTTTGTATTTATATAAAATAATCTAGATTTGGTTCCGGACGTTTCATGCCGTGGATTAATGTTGGGTTAAAATTATTATTATGTAGGCACTACCGGTGTACCGGTCTATTATACCCACCTTCCCAGATTAACCGTAGGCGGATATTTGTTTTGACAAAATCTTGCGTAGGTTGGAGTCTCTTATTGCAAACTTTATGGTTTCTGAGACCCAGAATACTTGGCCAAATAATTTATGAAAACGCACGAATTGATATCTGGGTCAGATGTAATTTTTGTATTAACTTTCTGGGTGGCTTGTTGACGTAATTTTGTCCTCAATTCGATGTCTGTAGGGGACAGAGTTTTACTTTCTTTTGGTGATTGATTCGTTAAATTTACGTTTAGATGAATTGGTGATACGTTTTACTTCAACTTGCGATGTAGGTAGTGTAGGTTGACCTATTATGAAGTACTAGTTTTTGCCCGCGACTTCGTCCGCGTAGAAGTCGAAAATGGACCAAGGAATCACGTTGTCCCATACAAACTTTGCTCCCCTTTTTCACCCCCTTAGGGGTAGAATTTCGGAAAATCCTTTCTTATCCGGTGCTTACGTCACACAAAGAACACACCCTCCAAGTTTCAGGTCTTTACGATCAGCGGTTTAGGCTGTGCGTTGATCCGTCAGTCAGTCAGTCAGTCAGTAGTTCAGGACAAAGCATTTTATATGTATAGATTAGAGTATAGCAATACTACTACATAATCTGTGAAAATTCAACTGTCTAGTTAAGTAGGTATTACGGTTCATGAGATGCAGCCTGGTGACAGATAGACGTTAGTAATAGGGTCCCGTTTTTACTCTTTGGGTACGGAAACTTAAAAACAAAAAGTTGAAGCGACTAGGTACTATACCAGTCTTCATAAAAATACGTAAGTAACGCTCCTCTAAGTAGTAGATAAAATTAAAGGTATAAAATTAAATAACAAGAGGCTTCTAAGAATAATAAATTAAAAACTGTCCTACTGACGTACCTAATTTTATCAAAATCATTTCAAAATTGATTATAATTCGTATTTTGTTTTAAATTTATTATTTATTTTGAATAAAAATTAAATTACACAAATAAAAATGAAAACATACATACACATCACAAATAAAAAACACCGTCCAGAGCGTCTCCGCGCGGCATCGTCCCCAAGAGACTGGCGGCATTCCCTCTATGGATAGCCAAGCTTACCCTTTGAGTGAAGAAGCCGCCAGCCCCTCAAGACACCCCTCCAGGTCCTTAAAAAATAAATGAGCACTTTTCCCCCTAGGGTAGAAACTCTGGGAACTGGGCCCGACGCTCCCAGAGTTTCTACCCCCATTCGTCCTTTGTCAAGAAATTAGTAATTGGGAGCCTCTGGGACGGGTTTTTCGGGGATCTGGTTGTTCCGGTACCAAGTAGCTGAGTTAATTACCAACTTGAGTTTTTCTTGGTTGTTATTGTGGGCCTGCCTTTTATAATAGTTAGTTGCCTGGTAGAGTCAATTGTCACGTTTCAGTAGACCGTTTGTCTTCTTTGCACTTGGCACGTGTCTGTGCATGCATTATTTATTTAGTAGGTACTCAAGTAGGTATTTTTTATTATCCGTGGTTCGATATCACGCTTCGACCAGATGATACTCCTAGTGGTAGGCTTCGGCTGAGGCTGGACTAAGTCGTATCGCCAAGTTGACTTGTCCTTATTCTGATACGTGGGCCGGCACAAAGAAAATTTTGTGTCACTGCCTTCTTACCTTTTTTCATTTGGATTGTATTTGGAGCTCTTCAAGTCACGAGTGAACAGCTTTTAGGTATCTTCTAGGTAAGTGTGTTTTAGACTACATCGTCATTTATCGTGTGAGTTAAAAGCTGACTTAATTATCTATACTAATATTATAAAGCTAAAGAGTTTGTTTGAACGCGCTAATATCAGGAACTACTGGTTCAAATTGAAAAAATATTTTTGTGTTGGATAGTAAATTTATCAAGGAAGGCTATGGTCTACTTTTTATCCGAATATTCCCACGGGATCGGGAGTTATTTATAAAAATTGGCATGACTCCGCCCCTAGTTCTAGCCCAGTAGGGATAAAAAAATCTTTAAGCATTACTACGCTTTGATAATTTGTACTAAAAATTTTTATTTTTTGAAATCTGACCAAAGTTTTAGATTTATTCGACAGGGCACATTTTTACCTATCACTCGCACGCGGTATGGGTGAGATAAAAAATGTAGTTCTTTCGATATTAAGACCAGGTGCTAATAAAGCTACCAAAATCGACCTTTGTTTTAAGCAACTCTAAGTAATCAAATACTCTTTTTTTGTTATTTGGATATAAATGGATATTGTAGTTTAATAACCATATTTTTGTTTATTGTGGTTGAAAACATGATATGAAAAACTTCGTTCGATAAAAAAATTTTAGAAAACAGAGAATTTTTTGATCGTTTATCGAGTTTTAGTCAAAAATAGTTAACGTTTGTTTCTAAAAATGAATCAAATGATAGGTTTTGACCTCTAGGAACTATATTTGTGGATAATAATGCTAAAATGTTTTGCATATCGATCAAATATAAAAGTTAGCACGCAGCACGCTACGTCTTTGAGAGCGGGGGCTAAGGTAATGTGAATACCTACATACGGTACTGGAAGAGCGCCTTAAACGGGAAAACACTACCTAATAAGTAATAATACTTGAAGTGTATATAAGTAGATACATAGGATCAAGGGTCTAGGTTAGGTAGGTGATGTGTCTCACATTTACGTCACAAACCTATTCTAGAGTCGCGACGTTTCCTGGTTCCCTCCATTTTTCACTTAAGACAATATGCATAATACCTGGTTGAATGCGCAACAGATTTATGTGTATCGGTTCCTTAATTGGTAGCGGTTATTGTGGGAAATTGTCCCTCGTTGCAATCTATTGTTAGAAAGGTGTCATGTTTCTAAGATTACTCAGGCAATAGGGGCCATAATGCAATAGAGATGAAAGTTCTTTTGCCTGACAACGTTTTTGAATTGGTCAAATGGAATCAATATGGGATGTGTACGAAAGAAAAGTATATAAGTATTCTATGAGTTGTCTGATCATCATAATATAGCGTCATCTAGCCCCAAACTTAGCTTGGGGTGCTGCGTAAAGTATTTTTTTTCTTTCTTTTATTATGGCTTCGCACGTGTGCATTTAGCCAGTGTCAAGTTATATTTTGCATCAAATTATGACCCGATTTTTCATAAATCGGGCCTAAAGTGCTTCAATACAGTCAAAGTCGTCATAGTCCGTCAAGTCAAGTCAGGGGCTATAGTAAAGCGGTGGCAAGTTTACCATAACCTTAATAGGAGATTTGGAGGCAACGAGAAAACTGCATGTTTGACACTGATTTTTACTTTCACTACGCTTGTGCACTTTCACAGAACTAAATTGAATAACATTCCACCAGAATTATACAATTCAACTCGGGTTACATCTAAGTTTCATGAAAATAAAACTGCAGCACGACATGTTGTTAACTCGTTCCCGCCAAAAACTCCAAGTATTTATTTATTAGTTATGTGTTTGTAGTGGTACAGTTGTTAGAAAATCAGCTTGAACATCGCCGCAAGGTAGCAAGCTTGTCAGTTTTTTATCAGATACATTTCGGGGTGTGCAATGGCCTAACTTTGCCATCTCCATTCTTTCGTCACACGATCAGGCAAACTGATATGTGCAACACCGATTCATGGTTAAAATATCAGGCGTCCGCATTTTGTTTTTTCATTCCCTATTCGTACAGCAAGGGTATGGAATCAGTTGCCTGTGTCAGTCATTCCTGACGTGTACAATTTGGGGTTTTTAAGCCGCGAGTGAAAATGTATCTTCTAGGAAAGCGTGCTATATCTTAGGTAGCATCGTCACCTACCATTAGGTAGGTATTCACGGTTGTATTCACATTCATTATATTATTTAAAGTAAGTATATTTTGTGTTTCGTGACATTTGATACTCGCCAGCTCTACTCGCAGTGCGAAGCGTCATCCGCAAAGAGTCGGAAAAAAAGCTGCTGAAGCAACTTAATCTCGACACAGGGTTGCGGGTTCGATTCCCACCTCAGACAAGTATTTATGCTTAGATATTTGTCTGTGGTCTGGTTGTCCTATTTATTATAACTATATATTTACAAAAGAAGAAGTATATAAGTAGTATATCCGTTGTCTAGCACCCATAACACAAGTCTAGTTACTTAGCTTGGGGCTAGATGGCGATGTGTGGAATGTTCTGCAATATTTATTTATTTATTCATTCTGAAAACATGGTTTTTCTGAACTTAATGTTGTTGCAGCCTGCAACAACATTAAGTTGCTACAAAAAAGAGCTGCAACTTATATGAACTAATACGCAGAGCCTTTTTGGAGGCAAACGGCTCCTTAGATCTTATTTTTATACATATTTTTTCTACTATATTCTCTGAATTTTCTATCTTGTTATTCTATTGTTTTCTTTTAATTTTCTGTCTTTTTTATGTTCCTTTGTTTGTTTGTCAACATCTCTTAAATGCTCAAAATGTTTATTTTTATCGTGGGTTTGTTCAAATAAATGTTTTATATTCTATTATATATTCAAACACTAACCTATTATTTAAAAAATGTCCTATAGACCCTACAGGACCACGACTGGACCTATAGAAAGATAGATATTAGATGATAGATAACAATTTGTGCCCTATACTTCCGTATGGATAATATCGTCGCCTCGCTTGCAATACCGACTGGACTTGATTGATTGTCTTGAATAATTTCCTTGTTGTGTTGATATTATTGAATTATGTAAGTGGATGAATTGAGAAACGTTTATTTCACTAGGTACGGAAACGTATGAGTACCAATTACCTATTTAGACGCTTCTGGATTATTATAGGTAGGAAGCTTATGAGTAATATATCTAGGTAAGTAGATAGCAGTAGATAGCTGATGGACTAATAGAAAATATTGCTAAGACTATTATTTATTTTTTTACTAACTAACATTTTACTTGTTACATTTTACTTCTTACATTTTGATTCGTTTATTATTATTAATTTTGATTTCAAATTTTACTTTCACTATAATTTGTATTTGATTTTTAATTGGGATTTAAAATTTGTTCATTTTTAGATTATTTATTTTAATTTTATTGTAATGATTTTATTATATGAAATAAATGAATTGAATTTATTCTGTCATTTTACGATTATTCATCGAGTAGTGAAACACATGAAAGGCCTTTTACATTGACAAGTTTAACGGCAAATAGTATGATGTGGAAACCAAACCGGCGATTATCCCTGTCTGCACTATAAAATGCAGCCGATGAGAACTTCAGGTCCCAATGGTAATATTAAAAAAATAAAAATAAATAAATATTGCAGGACAATCCACACAGCGCCATCTAGCCCCAAGTTAACTAACTAGACTTGTGTTATGGGTGCTAGACAACGGATATACTACTTATATACTTTTCTTTTGTAAATATGTATATACTTATAATACATAGAAACAACCAGACCACAGACAAATATCTGAGCATAAATACTTGTCTGAGGCGGGAATCGAACCCGCAACCCTGTGTTTGGCAGTCCGGCATGGTGACCATTGTGCCAACTGGGTCGTCATCCCGACGAATTGAAAACCTCCTCCTTTTTTTGAAGTCGGTTCATAAACTTCAGGAGAAAATTATTCTTTCTTATACTTCTTATTAGGTTGTTCAATGCGATAATTCCTGTGACACGTTTTAGATCCAGATATTTTTCTATTTTCCATTTTTCTTTCCATCTTATTTGCGAAACTCTAATTTTATAATAAAGAAAAAATATTATTATGCGCGTATTTTTTGTGCAATGAATAGACTCTGAAACTACTAAAGCGATTTTGATGAACTTGGAATTTTTAGGAGTAACATAAGTTACTCTTTACCTAGGGCCCTACCGCGATAAGTGCGTCGGCTTTAAGCCAACGCGTCGGCTTATGCCGACCCGCGTCCCACACTGGGCGGTATTTTGAGCCAGCCTTTCATAGAATTTTTGAAAAATTAAGTTGTTTTATTCGTGTGTCGGGGACATCAAAACAATCAAAAATAAGTGATTCAATGATGATTAAATGGTTTGATTTCCCCGCAAAATCCTGCATACTTACAATACACGAAAAAACAACGTAATTTTCAATTTTTCTAGGAAAGGCAGGCTTAAAATTCCGCCCATTGTGAAGCGCGGCTTGGGATACCGACATCGGCTTAAAGCCGACGCAATTAGCGCTGTTGGGCCCCTGATATTGACGTACAGTCGGGAATAGAATTGTAGACCCAACAGAAGAAAGAATAATTCCAAAATTAAAATTACTCTTTTCTAATGTTTTCATCTAAAGTTTGCCTAATAATATGAGTTGAAAGACTTTAAACTTCATCTCAAGCAGGATCTTAGTATCTTGCTTGCTATTAAAAACATTCTATTGATAGCAGTTTTGGAGCGAAGCACTGCTGGTTCTTCTATAATAATAATAATAAAGTCTAGATTACTGAATTCGTTACATATTTTTTTAGTAGTAGGTATAAGTTCAAATAAAATCTCTCAGTTCAGTGTGCCTATTGGCAAAGGCCTCCTCCAGGTCCCTCCATTGCTGCCTGTCCCAGACAACTCTCCTCCATAATGGATCTGCTGTGAGTAACAGCTCTTCCTCCCATCTCACATTAGGTCTTCCTTTTCTCCTTTTCCCGTCCATAGGATACCAATTTGTCACTGTTTTGCTCCATTTTTCATTATTATTGCGTAACATGTGTCCCGTCCATCTACACTTCTGCTGGTTCTTCTAATAAACACATAATTTAAAAGTTTTTATTTATTTTATTTACAGATCTAAACATGGTTAAAGACAAAACGATTGTCGTCAGAAGATTGCCGAACTCAGCCTACTTCTACCCGTTCAGCTTATGGCCTTTACCAAAATTTCAAAAAAGTAAGTTATACCTATTATTGTAAGGTTTATTTTACTTTATTAATTTTTATTCAGCTCAAATTATTAGTATTCTCCAGGAGAGCAAAGGGCTGACTGATACTTTGTCCTAACGACCGGCATTACCACCTAAAGAGGCAATGCAGCTAGCCTTTTGGGCACCATACCTAGGGAAATTTTACGTGGGGAACAATTGTCTTGCCATGGCGCCTCCGCCGGGTCGTGACAGACTGGGTAGACCCAAGTAGTGCTGGTTTGACGTCGTAAAGGGTGATATGCGTGCAAATGGCCTTACCGACCTACCGAAGATCGTGCGAAGGGGAGGCGTAAAAGCAGGAAAGCGGACCCCGGGCTCCCGAGAGGGATGCAACCGGGAACATCGCTCGGATGATGATGATGATGACCTAGGGAAACTTATTTAAATTAACCGACTTCAAGAAGGAGAAGTTTCTCAATTCGATTGTACCTATCTGATATACCTACTAATATTTTATGGCTGTTTATGAACCGATATAATGAACAGAATTTCGATTCGAGAAGTACGCTCGGAGTCAGAATTGCAGACCCACCGTTGAGTTCTAAAATGACAATTATGGAATGATTTTATTCTTATAATATTTATTCAATAAATTCACGACTTGAAAGATTTTAAAACTCGAGCAAGACCTTAGAATCTTACATAAGTTGAAAAAATTCTAATAATAGCAGTTTTGAAGCTCTACGGTGGGTGTGCAATTCTGACTCCGACTGTACAACAAATTGGTCTGTTTAATTGAATAGATTCTTAAAAACGAATAGGTACAAATGATTGATGGTGCAATAAAAATATCAAAATGAAAAGTCGGTTTTAAAAAAATAATAATTTTCTACTTTATCTAATATATAATATATTTAAACGAGCAACTCTTGTATTATTTATAATCAGGATCTCGGAAACGGCTCTAACGATTTTCATGAAATTCATTAAATGTATGTGAATTGAGCAAAGCTCGGTAACCCAGCCAGGTATTATTTTTTAAAGCAAGTAAATTGTCTTGGTTCTGAAGACGCAGCAAATCAGGAACTAATTCAGAGTATTTCAATCCTACTAATATTATAAATGTGAAAGTTTGTGTGTGCGTGTGTATGTTTGTTACTCCTTCACGTAAAAACGCCTGGACCAATTACGATTAAACTCGGTATCTAGATAGTTGGAGACCTGGATTAACACATGGGTTACTTTTTATCCCGATATTCCTACGGGATCGGGACTTACGCGGGTGAAACCGAGGAGCGCAGCTAGTCCTACTAATATTATAAATGTGAAAGTTTGTATGTGTATGTTTGTTACTCCTTCACGCTAAAACTACTGAATCGATTGCAATGGAATTCAATATGTAGATAGCTGGAGGCCTGGATTAACACATAGGCTACTTCTTATCCCGATATTCTCACGGGATCAGGACTTACGCGGGTGAAACCGCGGGGCGCAGCTAGTTAATTATAATTGTATATAAAACATCTCTAATTTAATCATATTTTGTTCTAGATCCCGATGATCCTCAAGAGAAAATATATCCTTACCGAAGTTTACAAAGTTCACAAAAGAGATGGAACGAGAGATGATTTTAGTTTATGTATAAATAGCTTGTGTAAAGTGATATTTTATTTATTTATTTAGTAATTTAATTAGATTTATTAAGTACTTTCGTATTAGTTTTAAAAAGAATTTATTGTACGATAATTAGTAAATAAATAATACTTTTAAAATACATAGGATTTGTTTCATTTAGAATTCGTGGTAAAGACCCGTGGTCCAACCAGTTGAGCATAGCAGGTGGACCACTGCTCCGATAGTTAATACCAATAATTTGGTTACATTTATTTCAACGCCATCTACGACTTCACATAACAAACAATTGTAATTCGAATTAAACACCGTAGCCTTTGTAGCTGGCTACGGACGATGAAAATTTACTACAGCGCCATCTATTATGTACATAGGAAACAATATTAAACCGTAGCAAACAAGGAGTCTCTGTGAGTGACTACTCTACGGACAAATATTCAAAAATGTATTGCAACGCCATCTATTTTGTTCAAAAGAAACAATTATAATCCGTAGCAAACAGTAGCCTCTGTAGCAAGGGCTACGAAGGGCGTATTTTCGTAGCTATCGATTACGCATGCGCTACAGCTCATACCTTAATTTCAGATTGTATTGTATTGAACTGAAAATACTTCTGAAAATATGGTTTTTCTGAAATTTCAATGAAAATTACGCAAATATCTTCAATATGAAGTGGAAAATTTTCGTTCTGTTCGTTACTTATGTTGGAAATTGTATGGGTAAGTGATTTTTATATAAATAAATTATTGAGTTTGACTAATGTAGCCTAGATTTTGGACTAATATTTATAACTAGATACTTTTCGTTTTTTAAAATTAAAGATATAAGTGAATGTAAATAAAATGGCACAGATAATAAATAATAAAAATATTAATGGATAAGTATTTTTTTTAGAATCTTTAGATTTGACAGAGAAAAACATAAAACCAATTATATAAAAGTAAGCATGAGTGTATTACAATATTTTAGTTAGCAATTACACAATAATAAAAATATTTCATTACATCTTACCGAGATGATTTAAAAGTTCAGCGCTTAGTCTCCCCTGGCATAGGGGGTCCGCAAGACCTACCGATCTCATTTTAAATTAGCGCTTATTGTCTCCCGTAAGATAGTTCCTAATTGGGGGTCTGATGAGAGTAGGGGATCAGGGCGCTACAGTACATGGAACACGTACGGTTTTAACTTACCTTCGCTTACGATTCTTAGGCCTTAACCCATCACGAATTTTCTTTTTTCCAGGAGTAAAACTCCTCGAAGCGAATCCAGATGTAAAACGTCTTTACGATGACCTGCTAAGCAACTATAATCGTCTCATTAGACCTGTAACCAACGTGACTGACATCCTGACTGTCAGACTCGGCCTGAAGCTGTCGCAGCTGATGGAGGTCAACTTGAAGAACCAGGTCATGACCACTAACCTCTGGGTCGAACAGGTGAGGTCATCTTAAAAACAATAATAAATCTAGCAGTGGCCGGTGCCACAAAAGGAGGAAGAATCGAAAAAGTTTTCCATCTTCCTACCTTCACTAGCGTCTCTCGAAAGCCTCCGTTTATTTTGACGACCCAGTTGGCACAATAGTCACCATGCCGGACTGCCAAACACATATTATCAGTTTCGGTTCCCGCCTCAGACGCTTTATGCTTAGATATTTGTCTTTGGTCTGGTTGTTTCTATGTCTTATAAGTATATTTTTACAAAAGAAAAGTATATAAGTAGTATATCCGTTATCTAGCACCCATAACACAAGTCTAGTTACTTAGCTTGGGGCTAGATGGGGATGTGTGGAATGTCCTGCAATATTTAATTATTTTTATTTTATTTGGTGGTCTTTGAATCACGAGCGTATAGGTCTTTTAGAAAAGCGTGCTATATCTTTGACAGCATCGTCACTTACCATCGTGTGGTCAAACGCGGACCAATTTATCATTTAAAAACTATCTACGTAATAAAAGTTGATTCTAACAAACTATTCCTAACCAATTGGTTGGTCCTAACCAGTTGACACAATGGTCACCATGCCGGACTGCCAAACATAGGGTTGCGGGTTCGATTCCCGCCTCAGACAAGTATTTATGCTTAGATATTTGTCTGTGGTCTCGTTGTTTCTATGTGTTATAAGTATATATTTACAAAAGAAAAGTATATACGTTGTCTAGCACCCATAACACAAGTCTAGTTACTTACCTTGGGGTTAGATGGCGATGTGTGGAATGTCCTGCAATATTTATTTATTTATAATTACTTGCCTGCGACAAAGTTGCGGGTTCGATTCCCGCCTCGAATAAGTATTTATGCTAAGATGTTTGTTTTTGGTTTGGGTGTCCGTATGTATATTAAGTAGGTATATAATTACAAAAAAAATACTATATATGTATTCTATTCGTTATCTAGCACCCATAACACAAACCTACTTGCTTAGCTAGATGTCGCTGTATAAAATGTTCTAAAATATTTATTTTATTTGTTTTTAGTTATTTGTAATTAATTTCAGAAATGGTTCGATTACAAACTCCAGTGGAACCCTGATGATTATGGAGGAGTTGAAATGTTGTATGTACCCTCGGAACATATCTGGCTACCAGACATCGTTCTGTACAACAATTGGGATGGAAATTATGAGGTAAAAACAAACTTGAATTTAGAATTAATAAACCCCTGACTTTTAATTTTTATCCCCCATATTCTCGCCTACCAAACCGGTACTCCGTACCTCCCTACTGCGGTGACTAGCGCGCGGCCTCCGCCCGCATCCCGCTTCCTCACCCTGCGCCCGCGCACTTCATGATTCTTACACACTACGAGCGACATACCGTGCGTCTCGCTCACACACCTTTTTATACTTATTCATAACCATCCTGTTTATATATTTTGTCGGCTGAACTATTAAACCTTGTAAACTACAGTTCACTCTCTTCTTTAACACCTTCTCCACGCCGAGGCTACAATAACGGCAAACCTTTTTTAGTTAATATCATAGCTATGAACACTCCCGACTAATTCACCTTTCAAATAATAGAAACAAAATCAAAATCAGTTCATCCGATCGGGAGCTACGATGCTTATATTACTCCGGATTGTCATCATATAAGAAGATATCTCGTTTGATTTGTTTTGATTATTTCTTAGTCATGTCAGTTTCCTTATTATATTTTCATTCACCCTTAGAGCATTTATTTTATGCGGATAATTTTTTTCGTAATAAAATAAAATGTTCATATCCTATTTTCAGGTGACACTAATGACGAAAGCAACATTGAAATATACTGGTGAAGTGAACTGGAAACCTCCTGCTATCTACAAGTCCTCCTGCGAGATCAACGTCGAGTACTTCCCGTTCGATGAGCAGACTTGCTTTATGAAGTTCGGCTCTTGGACTTATAATGGCGCCCAGGTTAGTTAATAAAATTGCTTCTTTTACAGCAGTACGTGTCAGCCTACTGCCATCGTCATCTTCCTGCCCTTACCCAGGCACATGAAAGGCATATGCCTCTCCAAATCTTCCCATCACCGGTCTTCTTGAACTACGCTACCCTGGCATAAGCTTTTACAAATAAATAAAATAAATATTTTAGGACATTCTACACATCGCCATCTAACCCCAAGTTAAGTAACTAGACTTGTGTTATAGGTGCTAGACAACGGATATACTACTTATATACTTTTCGTTTTGTAAATATATACATATAATACATAGAAACAACCAGACCACAGACAAATATCTAAGCATAAATACTTGTCTGAGGCGGGAATCGAACCAACCGACCCTGTGTATAGCAGTCCGGCGTGGTGACCATCGTGCCAACTGGGTCGTCAAACTGGGTTTTATTGGCCCTTGGATTCGTTCCAAATAGCTACCGGTTGACTGTTCGAAAACCAGTAAAGGAACCCCCGCCTCCCCCAAAAGTTCGTTAGCTGTCAGCATAAATTACGTCATCTGTGAGCGGCGCGCGCTTGATCCTAATAACGATATTTACGACCACTTCAAAAGAGCTAACAAATATAAGGCCAAAATACGATGAATTTGAAGGATCAAATACTTATTACTAGTTTCATTGGAATTTTGGAATGGAATAAATATTGTTTCTTATTGGTTCCTTTGGAGATTTTTGTAATATTTCGATCCTTGAACACTTTCCAATTGACCAGCCATCGAATTAATGACCGGGTCAGGCATCGCTTAACCAACACGGCCATAAACGATCAGCGTGTGCAGCAAAGGCGGCGCTTGTAGATCTTTTACCAGCTTCGAAACGTATGTGCTCATACCAAGTTTCATCGTATCAGTTCCGTAGTTTTTGCACAAGAAGTAACCAACATACCAACACACAGGGTAGTAGAAGGCGACCAAAAGGGGATCTGGTCCGTTGAGCGATCAGAGCGGGGGCTTTGATCGTTCAAAGAAGCGGACCTGGGATTGGCTGTGGTGTGGCCCCGCGCCACCCTTATTGAAAGGGGGGGAATTTTTTCTCGAGATGAACGCGGTGCATTGAGGCTCCAGAGAGTTAAAATGAGACCCCGGGCCTTCAAGCTGCACCGAGGAGGGTCACCGGAGAGTTTTTAGTCGGTTTGACTCCGACATAACCCGTCGTCACCCCCCGGGAAGACGGGTATCCGTGAGGATTTTCTCGTAAAAAAAGGGTAGTAGGATGTGTGCGTCTGTGTATTATTATTAATTATCGCGTTATTCTCACCAGGTGGATCTAAAACACATGGATCAGTCTCCAGGAAGTAGTCTCGTTCACGTCGGTATTGATTTGAGCGAGTTCTATCTATCAGTTGAATGGGATATCCTTGAAGTACCAGCTACGAGGAATGAGGAGTACTATCCATGCTGTACCGAACCCTTTTCAGGTAATATTAGTCTCACTTTAAAAGTCTCAGCCTAAATTCTAATAAAATATAGGGATATATATAGGAAATTGATTCAGGATTGGGATAAAAGTAGCCCATTTTCTTAGACTTTAGGATGTGTTTTGCCACTTTCACTTTTCCTGATAATCCCTCAGGTGAGGAATGCTCAGACATAATTTTTTTTAAATTGTTCGTAAGGTCCATAATTGTCCTAAACACGAGTAAAATAATGTGTTAAATATATGATACCTAAACAATAAACATAATTAAAATACATATTATTTTCTACGATATATTGGTTTATATCGTAGAAAATAATATGTATTTTAATTATGTTTATTATGGTTAATGATGTGATCAAAATGTGGTAAAACTACGACTACTTTGATTCAATGCACAAAAAATTCAAAATTCGAATTAAAAAAAAACTTAATATAGATGTTTAGCTTTAAGTTTATAGTGAACGCTTTCAGCTACGTTTTGTACCAGCACTCTATTAAGCCAAACGATAAATAAAAAAAATTGAGAGGTGTCAAGGGACACCCGGATGGAACGAAGTTTCTTTCGATTAATTAGTGAAGGAATTGTAATAAAATCAAAAAGTGTCCTTACAACTTTTGCTCTTAATTTTTTCCGTCTAGCCCCCTTTTGCAACGCGCCATAAGGAACTTCGTTCCAATAACCCAAGTACTGTTCTATTATTGGAGAAAATATGCAATGGAAAAATATACTTCTTTTAAATGCAAAATATTTTTCTGCGTATCAGTTATTGGCAATACTTTGACATGAATTTTTACACTGACTATTACTTTTATTTTTAATTTATGCTGACTTTTAATTTATTGAGTATTCCATTTTTAGTATTTATTTATTTTATTCTAATTCATTTAATTCTTTTTATATATATAAATATAATTAATTATAATTAATTATCAAGCTAATAATCTATACTAATATTATAAAGCTGAAGAGTTTGTTTGTTTGTTTGAACGCGCTAATCTCAGGAACTACTGGTTCGAATTGAAAAATTCTTTTTGTGTTGGATAGTCCATTTATCAAGGAAGGCTATAGGCTACTTTTTATCCTGATAGTCCCACGGGATCAAGAGTTACGCGGGTGAAACTGCGGAGCGCTGCTAGTCTGAAATAAATGAATTTTAATTTTTGAATACCCAAACAATACGCCCATTGGCCTCATATTCGTATTGCGTATTGTCTTCAACACTAACACAACGTGCTTTTGTTTCAGATATTACTTTCAAACTGACGATGCGTAGAAAAACTCTATTCTACACCGTGAATCTGATCATCCCTTGCGTCGGTCTTACATTTTTGACTGTACTGGTTTTCTATTTACCATCCGACTCAGGCGAAAAGGTATAATATGCTTAAATATTTAAGATTGTTTTTTAAACACTAATTTATTAGATTAAAAACATATACTTACAATAATTATTAACTAAAAGTAATACATAACAAAAATATTAAAAAATGAAAAAAAAAATAACTAAATTAATAATAAAATAATTTACAATAATTCAAAGACAATGCGATTAACGCATGTAAATGTCAAAAGGGTACCTCAAAAGGTAGTAAAAAAAGACCCATACATTTTTAAAATGTTGCGTATAATATGTTGCAGTCAAAAACTCTTAATCGGTCAAAACTACTCTTGACTGATAAAAACGGTCAAAACTAGTTTTTACCCGACTACGGCAAAGCCAAAGGGAGGGTTATGTTTTTGACCTGTATGTATGTATGTTCCCACCTTACTTCAAACCTACTTACTATTATTCAATAGATGAGGTATCGTTGGATTGGTAATAACATTTAGACCGGGTTAAATCGTCACAATAAAGGGTCCTTACTTTTCAAGTCGCTATTTTCTATGCTTTTGAATTTATTATTTGTTAAAAGACTTAAAAAAGGAGGAGGTTCTCAATTCATCGCGTATTTGTTCGCCGATTACTCGAAAACGCTTGGACCGATTTGAAATTTTTATTTTTTGTTTGAAAGGGGATAATTTTAATTATGTATCGATTACGAAATTATTATAGTTATTCAATAGTATGTAGGTACTCAACACAATATAGATAGACTTCTGCACTTGTTTTTTTAATTTCAGTTGTTATTGGATTTTTATTTTTATGAATTTTTTTATCATTTTTATTTTTAATTTCTATGACCTCTAGAGAGTTTGACCGATTAAGATTTTTGGTAACATGGTTGAAGGATGCAACGCGAAACGGAGTGTTGGGAGATCAGCTGCCCAGTGGACCGACGACAGGCGGCTCAGGACCGCTGTGGCGTCGTATAGGGGAGGCCTATGTCCAGCAGTGGACGCGTATGGGCTGATATGATGATGATGATGAATATGTTACATAACTGAAAGAGCGGTGTTGGCTTAGTGGTAGATACCTCGACTTTAATTCTGAAGGTCGTGGGTTCGAATCCCGGCCGGCCGTGCACCAATGTATTTTTCTTAAGAAAAAATTATGTGCGCTAATTGACATTGCTCTTACGGTGAAGGAAAACATCGTGATGAAACCCGCGGCTTAGTTGGCTTCAGTAGTATTGACAAGTTCTCTCCTCTGGACATGGTCGACTAAGCTGAGAGGGTAGTAGGTGCTGGGCAAGCCTACTCCATCGTCACGCAAAAAGGACCCAATTAAAAAAGGGTCCAATGGCGGAAAACAGCCTGTATACATGTACATGTACATAACTGAAAAGGGACTTTTTTTCCTTAGATATCGTTGTGCATCTCCATCCTGGTTTCACTCACTGTGTTCTTCCTTGGTCTGGCCGAGATCATCCCACCAACCTCCCTGGCGATACCATTGCTTGGGAAATATCTACTATTCACCATGATCCTGGTCTCGCTCAGTGTTTTGGTCACTGTTTGCATAGTCAACGTGCATTTCAGGTAAATGATATTTAATATTCTCGTAAATATAATTAAGAGGATTACAGGAGTGATAATAAATAATCGATTGAGTCAAGCGTAACATTTCTGAATTTCATAACGTAGAGTTCGAAAATTACTATTACTGGAATGTTTGCATACTAATAATTTTTGTTTGATTAATTGATGAGTTGGCCGTGGGGTCGCGGCGTAAGAATATCGTCCCCTCCAACTCAGCCCGTGGATGTCGTAAAAGCCGACTAAGGGATTCTACCGGAGGAAGGGCAGCAGCTTCCTTCTGAGTATTTAATACCTAACTGCGATCACCAATCCGCCTGCCAAGCGTGGTGATTATGGCAAAACCCCCCCCCTACATGACGGATGCAAACAGAGAACGGCCCCCAGTCCCCGGCAGCTCCGCTATTCCTGGTCACGGTAGCGGCCATGGTAACGGCGGGGCAGGGGGTGCTAAGAATCTCCGGAAGAGATCGAGCTACCAAACTAAATACCGACGACCCTTGCACCTGGTAACATACAACGCGCGAACTTTGAGGACCGACGAGATGGTAATAGAGCTGGAAGAAGCGGTGGACAAGTTGCAGTGGGATATCATAGGGTTATCAGAAGTCCGAAGAGAGGGAGAGGACACGATCACCCTTAATTCCGGCAACTTGTTCTACCACCGGGAGGGCGACCAGCTGTCCCAACATGGTATCGGGTTTCTCGTCCACAAGTCTCTCGTCAACAACATTGTTAAGATCGAGAGCGTTTCGAGCAGGGTGGCGTACCTTATACTCAGAATCACCAACCGGTATTCGCTGAAGGTCATACAGGTATACGCGCCACACTCGAAACGCCCCGACGATGAAGTGGAGGTCATGTACGACGATATTGCACGTGTCATGCATGCCTCGAAAACACACTACACGGTTGTGATGGGGGACTTCAATGCGCGGCTTGGCAAGAAGAGCGGTGACGAACTGAGAGTGGGCCAGTTTGGATTTGGACAGCGAGACCAAAGGGGCCAGCGATTAGCCGACTTCATGGAAAAAGAGGGACTCTTCGCGATGAACTCTTTTTTCGAGAAGCGGTCGTCCAGAAAATGGACGTGGCTGAGCCCACGCGGTTTTAAGCATGAGATAGACTTTATCATGACGAACCACAAGCACATATTCAATGACGTCTCTGTGATCAACAGGGTGAAAACCGGCAGCGATCATCGCTTAGTAAGAGCGTCATTGAATATCAATGTTAAGCTAGAACGGTCTCGTCTGGTAAAGTCTACGGTACGCCCAAATCCTGTCCAAATACAAAATCCCGAAAGCTTTCAGTTGGAGCTACAAAACCGCTTTGAATGCCTCGCGGAATGCGCAACAGTGGACGAGTTGAACAATGGGCTGGTGGAAACTGTCCAAGCGGTCGGATCGGAGTTCTTTAAGATCCGCCGCAGAAATAAAACACAGAGACTCTCGGATCACACTCTGCAGTTAATGGCAGAGAGAAGTGAAATGAGGCTGCAGTCTTCGGCAGATATGTCAAGATACGGTGTGCTCAACAGACAGATCTCGAAGTCCATCCGACGCGATTTGCGCTCCTACAGTACTAACTATATTGTGAGCGCAATAGAGCGGAACAAGGGCTCGAAAGTGTTCGCGAGAGATCTGTCTTTTGGACAAAACCAGTTGACAAGGCTGAAGACCGATAGCGGCAGCATCATATCCTCCAAGCCTGAGATCCTGAGAGAGCTTGAAAAGTTTTATGGACAGCTGTACACCTCGTTGCAATGCCCTGCAAACAACACGGCGGGCGATGCAAGAGCCCGTTTAACCCGATACTATACCGAAGACATCCCGGACGTCAGCCTGTACGAGATAAGGACGGCTCTCAAACAGCTCAAAAACAATAAGGCACCGGGGGATGACGGAATAACGACAGAACTTCTGAAGGCGGGTGGAGCACCGGTACTTAAAGTCCTTCAGAGGCTGTTCAACTCCGTCATTCTCGAGGGACAAACGCCAGAGGCGTGGAACAGGAGCGTGGTGGTACTGTTCCATAAGAAGGGTGACAAAGCCCTTCTAAAGAACTATAGGCCCATCTCACTGTTGAGCCACGTCTATAAGCTGTTTTCGAGAGTTATCACCAACCGTCTTTCTCGAAGGTTTGACGACTTCCAGCCTCCCGAACAAGCCGGGTTCCGAAAAGGCTTTAGTACCGTAGACCACATTCATACACTCCGGCAGATTATACAGAAGACAGAGGAGTATAATCGGCCGTTATGTCTTGCGTTTGTGGACTACGAGAAAGCCTTTGATTCAGTCGAAACCTGGGCAGTGCTACAGTCCCTCCAGCGGTGCCAAATCGACTACCGGTATATCCAAGTGCTGAAGTGTTTGTATAGCAACGCCACTATGTCTATCCGGCTTCAGAACCAGAGCACAAATCCGATCCCATTGCAAAAAGGGGTGAGACAGGGAGACGTTATCTCTCCGAAACTGTTCACCTCTGCATTGGAGGATATATTTAAGCTCTTGGACTGGGACGGATATGGCATCAATATCAATGGCGATTACATCACTCACCTTCGGTTTGCCGACGATATAGTCATCATGGCAGAATCGCTGGAGGACCTCAGCAGGATGCTGAGAGACCTCAACACCGTCTCCGGACAGGTGGGTCTTAAAATGAACATGGGTAAGACAAAGATCATGTCGAACGCCCATGTCGTACCCATACCTGTTCACATCGGAGACGATGTTATCGAAGTTGTTGATCACTATATCTACCTAGGCCAAATGGTCCAACTAGGTAAATCCAACTTCGATAAAGAGGTCAGCCGACGAATCCAACTCGGTTGGGCAGCGTTCGGGAAGCTTCGCAATATCTTCTCGTCACAAATACCACAGAGCCTCAAGACGAAGGTTTTCAACCAATGTGTGTTACCAGTGATGACATACGGATCCGAGACGTGGTCGCTGACTATAGGCCTCGTTCAAAAGCTCAGAGTCGCTCAGCGGGCTATGGAGAGAGCTATGCTCGGAGTTTCTCTACGTGATAGAATCCGAAATACGGAAATCCGTAGAAGAACCAAAGTCACCGACATAGCCCTTAGGATTAGTAAGCTGAAGTGGCAATGGGCAGGTCATATAGCTCGCAGAACTGACAACCGCTGGGGAGTAAAGGTTCTCGAGTGGCGGCCGCGATGCAACGCGAAACGGAGTGTTGGGAGACCAGCTGCCCGGTGGACCGACGACATTGTAGCGGTCGTGGGTAGTCGGTGGATGGAGGCGGCTCAGGACCGCTGTTTGTGGCGTCGTATGGGGGAGGCCTATGTCCAGCAGTGGACTTGCATGGGCTGACATGATGTATTGACGAGTGCTTTCCTCTAAACATGGTCAACTAAACAGATAAGAGAGTACCTATAGATAGGTGCTGGGCAAGCCTTCCCCATTCCTATTCAAAAAGGACCCAACTATGAGAGGTCTGGTGGCAAAAAACAGCCCGTATGCAAATACAAAAAAAAATACAAAATTTGCCTTTGCACGACAAATAAATAAATATTGTAGGACATTCCACACATCGCCATCTAGCTAAGTAAATACACTTGTGTTATGGGTGCTAGACAATACTTTTCTTTAGAAAAAATATCTATAATACATAGAAAAAATCAGACCCCCGACTAATATCTAAGCATAAATACATGTATGGGGCGGGAATCGAACCCGCAACCCTGTGATTAGCAGTCCGGCATGGCGATCATTGTGCCAACTGGGTCGTCAAAAAAGAAAAGTGTCCAACTGTTCAAAAATGTCCAATCCAACCTTTTGTCCAATAAAAATTCTTGCGATTCACGAGTGCGCTCGGTCTTTGTTTGTAGTTGTAATTATTGTAAATACACAGCAATTACACATGTTCGTTAGTGTGTATGTACGTGTCGGTAGCAAGCGACACATATACAGATTGGTCACTTACACAAACAAAGGCCGAGCGCCATCGTAAATTGCAATAACTGTACTAAATAGGAATAACAAAATGAAGTCCAACTAAGTACCTATCTCATACAACAAATACGACAAACCCATGAAGCTCCATGATAACTAATCACTTATTTTTTTTTTTTTTTTTTTTCTTTTATTATGGCTTCGCACGTATGCATTTAGCCAGTGTCAAGTTATATTTTGCATCAAATTGACCCGATTTTTCATAAATCGGGCCTAAAGTGTTTCAATACAGTCAAAGTCGTCATAGTCCGTCAAGTCAGGGGCTATAGTAAAGCGGTGGCAAGTTTACCATAACCTTAATAGGAGATTTGGAGGCAACGAGAAAACTGCATGTTTGACACTGATTTTTACTTTCACTACACTTGTGCACTTTCACAGAACTAAATTGAATAACATTCCACCAGAATTATACAATTCAACTCGGGTTACATCTAAGTTTCATGAAAATAAAACTGCAGCACGACATGTTGTTAGCTCGTTCCCGCCAAAACTCAATCACTTATTTCTCTTCGTAATGAATATCAAATTACATAAATCAACTAGCTTTTGCCCGCGACTTCGTCCGCGTAGAAGTCGAAAGAATGTTTATGCAAACTTTGAAGTAGACCAAGGAATCACCTTGTCCCATACAAACTTTGCCCCTCTTTTTCACCCCCTAAGGGGTAGAATTTCGGAAAATCCTTATCTTATCGGATGCCTACGTCATACAAAGAACTCACCCTCCAAGTTTCAGGTCTCTACGATCAGCGGTTTAGGCTGTGCGTTGATCCCAGTTGATCCCGTTGACGACCCAGTTGGTACAATGGTCACCATGCCGGACTGCCAAACACAGGGTTGCGGGTTCGATTCTCGCCACAGACAAGTATTTATGCTTAGATATTTGTCTGTGGTCTGGTTGTTTCTATGTATTATAAGTATATATTTACAAAAGAAAAGTATATAAGTAGTTTATCCGTTGTCTAGCACCCATAACACAAGTCTAGTTACTTAGCTTGGGGCTAGATGGCGATGTGTGGAATGTCCTGCAATATTTATTTATTTTTATTTTATCCGTCAGTCAGTAAGTCAGTAATTCAGGACAAAGCATTTTATATGTATAGATAACAAAACGAATGCCGATCATCTAATTACGTTCAGATGTGAAATTATTGTGGTTTTAGTGATAATCTGGTGGATATTGTTAATTCCCATGACTGAATTCCATTGGATACGCTGCTGTTTCAACTCGATTTTTTGCCGAAATTAACTTCGCCGACGGACGGTCTACTGAAAGAAATATTATAAATGGATTCTATGGGAATATTATGCCCAGATTTTTTTAACGACTAGCGTTTCACCGATACAACTATTTTTCGACAGAATCTTTAGACGACGAAAGTTTTGACTTAAATGCTTTTTATTAAAAAAAAAAAAAGTTTTTTATTTTTTAATAACAAATACTGACCTATTTGTTATTAAAAAATAAAAAACTTGTTTGTTTGACCACTATCTTTTTTTTTATTTTTTTTATTTATTTATTTAACTAAAAAACACACTCGATGGTAAGTGACGATGCGGTCCAAGATGTAGCACGTTTTCTTAGAAGATACCTATATAATTCTGACTCAAACACCCCCGAATAAACGGAGGCTTTCGAGGGACGCGATTAAGGGTGGCAGTGAAACAAAAACTATACCATTTATGGCTGCACCGGCCTACGTATCGGTGGTATATGTTTTTAAGTTTACACATGAAGTACACCATAAACCTGATGTGATACTATAAAATTGTGCTAGATGCATCTATTAGCTCATATAAAACTGGAGTCAACTGAACTTACTTTCGATGAAACTCACATAGACAAATACTACTGTCGATGAACAGTTCGTCGGCAAAGTTAATGTCGGCAAACAGTGTAAAACCCGATTTCCTATAAAATTTCCAGGTGTTTTTAACTCCCAACGCAAAAACGACGAGGTGTTATAAGTTTGACGTGTCTGTGTGTGTCTGTCTGTGGCATCGTAGTTCCCGAACGGATGAATTAAGTTTTTTTGCTTGATAGGCGATATTTTTATTATTTTAGTAGAGAACAACCCTAAACGAAACGCAGTGTAATAAATAAAGTAACTGTTGAATTGGCGTAACGGTACCTATCTCTTTGATTTGTTTGACTATTGGTAGGAAGATAAATCAATTGTACCGATATGTTATATCTATGTGAATGATTTCGATTTATTGACATGGAAAATTATTATAGTCTTCAAGATTCAATAACGTTACAGTTTTATCATGTTTTATTGTTTATTACGAGCCCTTCGACTGAGTATTTTGTTTTAATCTAATGGGTACATATTTGCACAAATGACAAATCTTTATACCCGACTGTGTGACGTAAAGGAGGGTAATGTGTTTATGAGTTTTTTATATGTATATACAGTTAGCAAAGGACTAAGGGTAATAGATGCATAATCTTAAGTTTTAATTTTTCTAATGACGATTATATATTTTTTGTTTATTCTTCGTGAAATAACTAACACTTTAGTGCAATCAAACACAACCGTTATTTAAAAAATTAAGACATTAAATTATGCTCCTGTTACCCCCAGTCTTTTGCTGACTTTACCTATGTTTAAAAGAGTATTATTTTTTCCGGGTCGCGTACTTACTTGTATTTTTAATTTCCTCATAATATTGACTTTCTCCCACATCAAAAAAATCTCAATTTATCTTAAAAAGTGTTCTTAATTTTAGCCCGAATGTTGTGTGAATTTAAAAAAATGGGTCCAAAAAACTTCTGATAACTAAAAACACTTGAAGGCCCCCGTTTCTTTGGAAGTTTTTGAGTCACGAGCGTACAGGTATCTTCTAGAAAAGCGTCCTACATCTTAGACCGCATCGTCAGTTATCATCCTGTGATATATCGGTCAAAAAGACAAGGATGGCACTTGTCTTTTCAGTTTTATTCGTTAGGCTTCCGATGGTTTGCGAATCAGCCTGCTGGACTTTTAATGTTATATTCATAGATGATATATTATTCCTATGTACGTATATTTATTCAGTTACCTATATTGCGTATAAAAGCATAGTTTTGTTAAATAAAAGGCTTGCCGAATAAATCTCCTCCGTACATTGTTGCGTTGTCAGTCGATAACGGGACAATGGCGTGTGAAATATTGCCGTCAAGAGATTGCTCTTTATTGAATGCATATTGTAGGTATAGGGTTATGATATGTTAGCTCTCAACAAACTGAAATGAACCAGAAGTTAAATAAATAAATAAATATTGTAGGACATTCCACACATCGCCATCTAGCCCCAAGCTAAGTAACTAGACTTTTGTTATGGGTGCTAGACAACGGATATACTACTTACATACTTTTTTTTGTAAATATATACTTATAACACATAGAAACAACCAGAGTACAAAAAAAATATCTAAGCATAAATACTTGTTTGTGGCGGGAATCGAACCCGCAACCCTGTGTTTAACCCTGTGTTAAGCTTCTTACAAACAGGTACAAGTCTCGATTTGCACAACTATGACTAGCTATTTATTAATTACTAGCTGCGCCCTGCGGGTTTAACCGCATAAGTCCCGATCCCGTGGGAATATCGGGATAAAAAGCCTGTGTTAATCCAGGTCTCCAACTATCTAGATACCAAGTTTCATCGAAATCGGTCCAGTAGTTTTTGCGTGAAGGAGTAACAAACATACGATAACAACTTTGACTTGGCTATTCCACTTTAAGGACCTGGGTGTTTCCAGGCGACACTTTAGTGTCCTTTGAGCTCCTGAGAAAACCCAGGTCTTTAAAGGTGACTTCAATAAAATTATTGTGTTAAAAATGAATAAATTAAGAGTCTCTAACCTGGGTGATATCACCCTGGTCCTCAAAGTGGAATAGACCTGTTTAACCAGCTTAGCTTCTTTCTTTATTTGACCTGTTCTTATCTTCCTACTGCAATTGCAACAACGTTGACATTCGTTATGTTTTCCAATGTGCAGGTGGTAAAGCACAATGGGCATTGAAGCTTTGTGCTCTATCACCTGCGATTGGATTTCATTTGCTCATATTCTGCAACTTGTTCAACCTGTAACAACCCCCAAAGTAGGGGGTTGTTCTACACGTCTGTCTACGCTTTTGGAAATTCAAACTGTAGTGCAGTACAAAAATTAAGGATCAAGACGCAAAAGCTGCACATGCGGAACCCCATCATCATCTTATCAGCCACAGTATATCCACTGCTGAACATAGGCTCCTATGACTTCCAAATCGATCAGTCACACGCTCTCTGCGTTCAAAGGTTTCCCGATTACTTAATTAAGTTGTCTGTCCTAGTCGAAGGCTATCCCGCACTTGGTTTTCTAGTATTAGAGGTCTCTAATTTATAGGAGTTTTCTGATCGGCCATCAGTTCAACGCGCCGCATATGCCCCGCCTATTGGCACTTTAGCTTGAACGCTTTTTAACTCACAAAGAAGAAAAATACACTCGCTTTTCACGCTTGGGGCTTGATTGCGTTAGGCGCCCATAATACTGTTGTATCTAAATTTTCAGTAGGTACATTTTGTTTACGATTTCATGAACTCCTATAACAATTGTAATAACGTGTGAGATAGCACATTAAAGAACATTACCGCCTTTATAATTTACATTGCCTGTTTAATTCAGTTGTAATTGTTGAAGTGTCATTAACTCGCGGTAATGTATAAAGTACATTGTCATTATTCGAGTTTTTATGAGAACGAATTCATATTGTAAAGGTTGATGTTGGTCGTTAGATAAATATATTGTGGTAAGTCCAATACAGACGTTAGTCGTAGGTACATTTTGTTTTATAATTTGGTGATTTTAACAAATAATTGAGAAATATTAGTTTTAACTGGAACTTGGGTATCTTTAGCTTTTTTTACTGAATGTTTTTTTGCTTTTGAAATCGATTATCTATACAAATAAAATGCTTTGTCCTGAACTACTGACTGACTGACTGACGGATCAACGCACAGCCTAAACCACTGATCGTAGAGACCTGAAACTTGTCTATCTATACATATAAAATGCTTTGTCCTGATGACTGACTGACGGATCAACGCACAACCTAAACCACTGATCGTAGAGATTTGAAACTGAAGGAGGGTCTGTTCTTTGTATGACGTAGGCATCCGATAAGAAAGGATTTTCCGAAATTCTACCCTTTAGGGGGTGAAAAAGGGGGGCAAAGTTTGTATGAAACAAAGTGATTCCTTGGTCCAGTTTTAACTTCTACGAGGACGAAGTCGCGGGCAAAAGTCATTCTATAAATATAAGTCCAGTCCTCACTGACTGATTGATATAATAATATCAACGCACAGTTTAAACCGAGGGTCCTATTTGTAAAGAAGTAAACTAGATATATAAATAAATATTGCAGGACATTTCACACATCGCCACCTAGCCCTAAGCTAAGTAACTAGACTTGTGTCATGGGTGTGAGACAACGGAAGTACTACGTATTTACTTTTCTTTTGTAAATATATACATAGAAATAGAAACAACCAGACCACAAACAAATATTTAAGCATAAATACATGTCTGAGGAATCACCCGCAACCTTGTGTTTGGCAGTCCGGCATGGTGACCATCGTGCCAACTGGGTCGTCAAAGATACTGGGGAACTATGGCTATCCTTAGCCACACTTTATAGTGCAGACAAGGATAATCACCATGATAATCCACATCATACTATGCCATTAAAATTGTTATTGTAAAGGACCTTTCACGTATTGGCTTCGACTCCACGCATGTCTTTAACCTTTTATGCATTTTTGAGCTGATGGGGATTTCTGAATTTTCTGTCGACAAATTCCCATTTTGAAGTTAAAGTTTTAAACAGATGGGGATTTGTGAATTTTTAGTTCACAAATCCTCATCTTAAAACAAATTAATAAACCGATGGGCATTTGTGAACTTTTTGTTCACAAATCCCCATTTTCCTGGGAATCTGGAAGTAATGGGGATAAGTGAACAAAACGTTCACAAATCCCCATCAGTTTATTAATTTGTAATTTGAAAAGTTAACTAACCCGTCTTCTAAAGGTCCGGGACACCATAGCCCAATGATATGGGACATACTTTATAAAAATAATCTAAAACAAGTCTCTAATCAACAGGTCGCCGTCAACTCATAAAATGTCGCCCTGGATGCGCAAGATGTTCCTCCAGCTAATGCCGAAGATCCTCATGATGAGACGCACCAAGTATTCCCTACCAGAATACGATGACACCTTTGTATCAAACGGTTATACTAATGAATTGGAACTAAGGTAAGTGGTAACATCATTCATTTAAGTTTTTTTTTGCCGATAGAACTGTGTTTAATAAATGTGAATCAATGTTAGAATGTGTTAAACCACTTCATTTTTTAGTCACTCATTTATGTCATTTATTTAAACACTTATGTATATCTATTTAGTCGCCAACAATTTTTCATTGATTTCTATATTAAGGCTTTTATAGATAGGTTTTTTTTGCCGATAGTTTCTGTTCAGAAATGTAAATCAATGTTAGAATGTGTTAAACCACTTCAGTTTTTAGTTACTTATGTCATTTATTTCAAACTAATCTATATCTATTTAGTCGCCAACAATTTTCCATTGATTTCTATATTAAGGCTTTTATATATAGGTTTTTTTGCCGATAGTTTCTGTTCAGAAATGTAAATCAATGTTAGAATGTGTTAAACCACTTCAGTTTTTAGTTACTCATTTATTTCAAACTAATCTATATCTATTTAGTCGCCAACAATTTTCCATTGATTTCTATATTAAGGCTTTTATATATAGGTTTTTTTGCCGATAGTTTCTGTTCAGAAATGTAAATCAATGTTAGAATGTGTTAAACCACTTCAGTTTTTAGTTACTCATTTATTTCAAACTAATCAATATCTATTTAGTCGCCAACAATTTTCCATTGATTTCTATATTAAGGCTTTTATATATGGGTTTTTTGCCGATAGATTTGTGTTTAGAAATGTAAATCAATGTTAGAATGTGTTAAATCACTTCAGTTTTTAGTTACTCATTTATTTCAAACTAATCTACATCCATTTAGTCGCCAACAATTTTCCATTGATTTCTATATTAAGGCTTTTATAGATAGGTTTTTTTTTGCCGATAGATTTGTGTTCAGAAATGTAAATCAATGTTAGAATGTATTAAACCATTTCACTTTTTAGTTACATTTATGTCATTTACTTCAAATTAATATTTATCTATTTAGTCGCCAACAATTTTCCATTTAAGTATATATTGATTTCTATATTGAAGCTTTAATAGATGCTATAGGTATGGTCGTATTTGTGGTTATGATTTTTTATAGTTACTTTTTGACAGTAAATAAACAGTGAATTCGAGTCATTATCAAAATATCTATTTTGCAAAATGTCGTTATATTACTTAATAGAAAAGTGATTTCTAAATGCCCTCAGTAACGTCTGAATTTTAAAATGTTGTACTTAACAATACTCTTGTAGCAAATTATCTAGATTTAAAATTACTATAGTCACTAAATAGACGTGTGCATTAAATGACATAGTAGCAAAACGTATGAATCTAAAGATGCTATAGTATCTAACTTTAATTCAATTCTTTAAAGGCACAGTTTTTACGATATTTATGTTATTATGTGAGTTTTATTGCTTAACATAACATACACTTACTATATAACATAACATACGTCTTACCTTAATGATAACAACCCATGGACGTGACTTTAGTTGCTCCATTTCAAATAATACTTTCAAATATTTGTAATATTGACCTTTGTGAGCGTGATCACTTAAAAAAACCCCATGAGTTTCTTGTGCCTTCTTCTCATTGGTGGGCGCGTTCCGAAGGCACACATCCTAACTTAGTTTTTAAGACGATTTCAAGTGGTCTATGTACAATTGTATTAAGCATCCCAAGAAATAAAAAAAATTGATTTGATTTCATTTGAAACATAGAATTAGAATAAAATTAAATCATACAAATAAAAAAATACAAAATAAGATAAAATTAAACCAAACAATACAGAACAATTGATTAAATAAATGTTTAATATTGAAGTGTATTTATAATTATATTCAAAAAATAATCCTATTTATAATTAAAAATGGCTCCGTTTCAAAACATGTCATTGTTTGTTCATAGAAAGATCACATGTTAAAACGTCTATTACGTGATAATGTCCAAAGTGGCAAAACGATTAACTAGTAAAAGGTCCAAAATGTGAAATCGTTACAGATTAAAAAAATCAGGGTCTGTAAAGCTAAATTTTTAACATCATACTATCCAGCTAATGTCCAAAGTGGCAAAACGATAAAAGGTCCAAAATGTGAAATCGTTACAGATTAAAAAAATCAGGGGCTGTAAAGAAAACATTAAAACATTAAAATTACTAAATTTTTAACATCATACTATCCAGCTAATGTCCAAAGTGGCAAAACGATAAAAGGTCCAAAATGTGAAATCGTTACAGATTAAAAAAATCAGGGGCTGTAGAGAAAACATTAAAACATTAAAATTACTAAATTTTTAACATCATACTATCCAGCTAATGTCCAAAGTGGCAAAACGATAAAAGGTCCAAAATGTGAAATAGTTACAGTTAAAAAAAACAGGGGCTGTAAAGAAAATATTAAAACATTATAACATTAAAATTACTAAATTTTTAACATCATACTATCCAGCTCAATCCAGCTAATGTCCAAAGTGGCGAAACGATATAAGGTCCAAAATCTGAAATCGTTATTGATTAAAATAATCAAGGGCTGTAAAGAAAACATTAAAATAATATAAAAAGGTTAGAAAAAATACTATCCAGCTAATGTCCAAAGTGGCAAAACGATAAAAGGTCCAAAATGTGAAATAGTTACAGTTAAAAAAAACAGGGGCTGTAAAGAAAATATTAAAACATTATAACATTAAAATTACTAAATTTTTAACATCATACTATCCAGCTCAATCCAGCTAATGTCCAAAGTGGCGAAACGATATAAGGTCCAAAATCTGAAATCGTTATTGATTAAAATAATCAAGGGCTGTAAAGAAAACATTAAAATAATATAAAAAGGTTAGAAAAAATACTAAATATTTAACATCATACTATCTGGATAATGTCCAAAGTGGCAAAATGATTAACTAGTAAAACCTCAAAAATTTGAAACCATCAAAGATTTAAAAAATCGGGGGCTGCAAAGAAAACATTAAAACAATTTAAAAAGGTTAGAAAAAATACTAAATTTTTAACATCATTTTTTCTAAATTCCGTTATAGTAATTTCCCAACAACGTAACAAAGATCACACTCGAACAATTACTTATTCATACACAAATTCGCGCAGCAAATTGTTCAAACTCAATGACACGTAATCCATAATACTAACAAAGCTAAACAAAATTATTACCGCGGAAATTATTTCCATTCATTGAAGGACATTGTATCGGCTGTTTACGGTCTCTGTCCACTTAATATTTGTAACTATCTGTATATTTTATCGCCATTTTATGGAATAAACGCTTTTTTGACGTGATCTTATAAATCGATGAACACCGGCATTTACAAAAAGTGTGACGTCATCGCTCACGTTCCGTTATTGACAAGGTAACCATAGCAACGATAATACGTTGTGCTAATACATTTCATGTGATTACATACTAGTTTAAAGGTCTCTGTCCACTTAATAATTGTAACTGTTTGTTTTATCGTCATTTTAAGGGATAAACGCTTTTTTGACGTGAACTTTTAAATCGATGAACACCGGCATACACAAAAAAGTGTGACGTCATAGCTCACGTTCCGTTATTGACAAGGTAACCATAACGTATTATTGTTGCTATGGTTACCATCAATGTTTTCTTATGTCGTTGTCACGTAAAAGTTCCAATTTCGAGCACAAAGCGTCACGCATCCACCTTTTTCGTACGCACTGCTAAGAAATGAAACTCTCGCTGTTCTCACAAAACTACAACACTGGAGTCTTCAAGTCTAGAGTGAATAGGTACCTTCTAGGCGAGCATGCTACATCTGCGACCTCATCTTCGCTTCTCATCAGGTGAGATGAGGTCAAATGCAAGCCTATTTTGTTTAAAAAAAAAGTGTCGTCCTTAAACCGACTTTACAGACAACCAGTAGTTTTATAAGTATTTTTTTGTTTCCTTCTTTTTCTTTCTTTATTTAATTGCTAGCTTTTTGCCGAGTTAGGTCTTTTTAAAACTGATTTTGAAAAGAAACTCATAATAATATGCGAAGTTTCAGAATCGTAATGTATCGGTTCACTTAATCCACTTAATATTTGGTAATAAAATGTAAAAATAAATAAATTTTGCAGGACATTCCACACATCGCCATCTAGCCCCAAGCTAAGTAACTAGACTTGTGTTATGGGTGCTAGACAACGGATATACTTATATACTTTTTCTTTAGTAAATATATACTTATGATACATAGAGACAACCAGACCACAGACAAATATCTAAGCATAAATACATGTCTGAGGCGGGAATTGAACCCGCAACCCTGTGTTTGGCAGTCCGGCATGGTGACCATTGTGCCAACTGGGTCGTCATATCTGTATTATATTTAGAGCCGTTTTATGAGATATATACGCTTTTTCTTGCTTCCTTCTTTTTCTTTCTTTAATTACTAGCTGCACCACGCTGTTTTACCCGTTTAGGTGTTTTTAAAGATGATATTGAAATAAATAAACCCACACACTTGTAAGTCGTAACTCTTGTAATTTCCGAAATTTCGTTACAAGTCTTTTTTCTCTTATAAATTACTTTATTATTATAGATTTTTTAAGGGGGAAAGCAAACTTTTTGATATAGGTAAGCTCTCGTTCACTTTTAAGCTCGGAGGACTGTAATTTAGTAAAAAATGTAAAATCAGAGCTATAAAAAACTCCTATCAAAAACTGAGCATACGTCAGTAAAAGCTTCCTATCAATTCGGTAAAGCCTATACCAACTTGTACTTGCATACAGGCTGTTTTCCGCCATTAGACCCTTTTAATTGGGTCCATTTTGCGTGAGGATGGAGTAGGCTTGGCCAGCACCTACTACCCTCTCAGCTTAGTGGACCATGTCCAGAGGAGAGAACTTGTCAATACTTCTGGAGCCAACTAAGCCGCGGGTTTCATCACGATCTTTTTCTTCACCGTAAGAGCAATGTCAATTAACGCACATAATTTTTTCTTTAGAAAAATACATTGGTGCACGGCCGGCCGGGATTTTATGGAAAACCTGAAGGTCGCGGGACGAACCCGCGACCTTCAGAATGAAAGTCGAGGTATCTACCACTAAGCCAACACTGCTCGCCAATTCGGTAACTCAAATAACTTGTCAGCTTCCGGGTATTTACGGAGCGGTTCCCGCGTTATCTGACCGCTATCATCGGCATGTTGTCTCTACATAACGGCAGGCGTTTAGAGTACCTAGCACATAACGGCCGTTAGAGCTATGCCGTTATAAAGGCATTGTACGGTCGGAGTCAGAATTGCAGAAACACCGTAGAGCTCCAATACTGCTATTATTAGAATGTTTTCAACTCAACCAAGGTTCTAAGGTCTTGCTCGAATTCAAGTTTAAAGTCAACTCATTAATTTATTAGAATAAAAACATTCCAATAATAGTTATTTGAGATCTCTAAGGTGGGTCTGCAATTCTGATTTTGACCGTGCATCTGAGAAGTTTTATCACTTTTTATAGTAAAAAGTTGGACTTATTTGAAACGCTTTGTGACCGAATTCATAATAAATAGTTACTCTAAAAAGATATTTCTTTGTTTTACTACACCGATTTTGATGAAACTTGGTTTGAGGATAATAATATTGAAAGTAATAAAGGATAGTTTTTATCTTGATGTTCTCAGGGGGAACTTCGGATAACATCTTAAGTTATCATTAATAATACTTGATTAAATAAAAATACAAATGATTTTAATAAAAAAAAAAACATATACATACATATACCTATGCAACAAACGCACCTATCCTTACCTCAAAAGGTAAAAAAAGGAACCCTTACAAAATCACTCTCTTGTTTTAAAGAATGCTTTCTATGTTACTCTTCATAAATAGTGTTTTTTTTGGTAAAAAAGTATAGTATTTTCTTAGGTTTTCGCGACTTGAACTCATAATTATAACAAGACGAATGTCATCTCAGTCTGCCTTTGACCATAGGATCTGCAAAGTTCCCGAAACATCAGGTTTATAACATAACTAGCAGCGCTCCGCGGTTTCACCCGCATAACTCCCGATCCCGTGGGAATATCGGGATAAAAAGTAGCCTATAGCCTTCCTCGATAAGTGGACTATCCAACACAAAAATATTTTTTCAATTCGAACCAGTAGTTCCTGAGATTAGCGCGTTCAAACAAACAAACAGCTTTATAATATTATAATATATGAATTTAAAAAATGCGAATATATCCGTTCAAATATAATTATAAAAAAGTACTTGTACTTGTATACGGGCTGTTTTCCGCAATTAGACTCTTTTTAATTAGGTCCATTTTGCGTGAGGATGGAGTAGGCTTACCCAGCACCTACTACCCTCTTAGCTTAGTAAACCGCGGGTTTCATTACGATGTTTTAAAAAAAGTATAGTTTGTATAAAAAAAGATTTTTACTACGCTCTGTAGTTAATCTAATCATAGGTGCCTTTTATCTCGAGAGGTGCACAACGCAAACGGTCTCACTATACGCATCATATCGTTGCACAGAGGAATTAATGGCCTTTCCAGCATTATCGGGATTCGACAGCTTTCAGCCCGACTCGGGTTGGATTTAAGAGGAAAGGGTACCGGGGCCTTTCTCCATACAAACGTAGTCGACTATTTTCTCCCTGGATAATGACACTAGAGCAAATATTTTAGTTGCATAAAACTTATAACTGTCATGACCATGCCCCTATGTTTTGTTTCTAAATTTCTATGATAATTAGATAGTGAAAAAACCAAAACATAGTCGTGGCAGTTATAGGTACAATAATACACAAAAATATTTGTGCTAGTCTCATTATTCAGGGAGGAAACAGTCGATTACGTTTGTATAGAGAAAGCGCCGGTACCCTTTCACCTTAAGCCATGGTAGTCAGAAGTATGTAGTTATGCTGATTACGAGTGTACGAAAATGATGTTACCGTAAATTTTATCATGGCAATGCAAATATATATATATTTATACTAGTTGCACTAACGTAAATCGTAGCGTAAGCCGTAGGAATCTTACTACAGTATTTTAAATGTGAAACTTTGTGTGTGTATGTTTGTTCCTTCACTCAAAAAATCCTAAATCGATTGCAATGATACTCGGTATGTAGATAGCTACCTGGAATAACATTTTTGAAATAAAAATTGCCTATGTTACTATGGCCTGCCGTGCACAAATGTATTTTTCTTAAGAAAAAATTATGTGCGCTAATTGATATTGCTCTTACGGTAAAGGAAAACATCGTGATGAAACCCGCGGCTTAGTTGGCTCCAGAAGTATTGACAAGTTCTCTCCTCTGGACATGGTCAACTAAGGTGAGAAGGTAGTAGGTGCTGGGTAAGCCTACTCCATCCTCACGCAAAAAGGACCCAATTAAAAAGGATCCAATGGCGGAAAACAGCCTGTATACATGTACAAGTACAAGCCTATGTTACGAAATAAAAAGTAGCCAATGTTGACATTAAGGTGAAAGGGTACCGGCGCTCTTTCCATACAAACGTAGTCGACTGTTTCCTCCCTGGATAATGATACTAGCACAAATATTTTTGTGCCATAAAACCTATAACTGTCATGACTATGCTCTTATGTTTTGGTTTTTTTCATTTTCTAATTATCATACAAATTAATATTTACAAAAAAAACATAGGGTGATGGTCATGACAGTTATAGGTTTTATGCAACAATCATATTTGCTCTAGTGTCATTATCCAGGGAGAAAACAGTCGACTACGTTTGTATGGAGAGAACCCCTTCCTTTCCTCTTAAATGTATTTCCAAGTTTCATCAAAATCGGTCTAGTTGTTTCGGAGCTTATGACAAATACATAAAAAAATCTTAATTTATTTATACACAGGCTACTTTTTATTTCGATATTCCCACGGGATCGGGACTTACACGGGTGATACCACAAAATGCTGCTATTCCAATTAAAATATACTATTTACTACTGCGAAAGTTTTCAAAACACAAACACACACACAGTTAGCGTATTCCAAAATCCGAAAAAGTACTTAGTCTATTTGGCTACTTTTTTACTTTACTTATTCATCATCGTCCAATCAATAACGACCCAGTTGGCACAATGGGTACCACGCCGGACTGCCAAACACAGGGTTGCGGGTTCGATTCCCGCGCTAGACAAGTATTTGTGCTTAGATATTTGTCTGTGGTCTGGTTGTTTCTATGTATAATAAGTATATATTTGGAGTTTTGGCGGGAACGAGTTAACAACATGTCGTGCTGCAGTTTTATTTTCATGAAACTTAGATGTAACCCGAGTTGAATTGTATAATTCTGGTGGAATGTTATTCAATTTAGTTCTGTGAAAGTGCACAAGTGTAGTGAAAGTAAAAATCAGTGTCAAACATGCAGTTTTCACGTTGCCTCCAAATCTCCTATTCAGGTTATGGTAAACTTGCCACCGCTTTACTATAACCCCTGACTTGACGGACTATGACGACTTTGACTGTATTGAAACACTTTAGGCCCGATTTATGAAAAATCGGGTCATAATTTGATGCAAAATATAACTTGACACTGGCTAAATGCACACGTGCGAAGCCATAATAAAAGAAAAAAAAAAAAGTATATATTTACAAAAAGAAAAGTATTTATGTAGTATATCCGTTGTCTAGCACCCATAACACAAGTCTAGTTACTTAACTTGGGGCTAGATGGCGATGTGTGGAATGTCCTGTAATATTTATTATTTATTTATTATTTAATAAACAGAAAATTTTACTCCTTATTTACATCACACCGAAAAACCGATTTTTTTATCAGAAAACAAAACATAATTGGCTTTTTAATGAAATATTCGACGTGAAATGTTTGCTCTCCGTACGATTGTTAACAAATTAAATTGATCACTCAAAATTAAGGCTTAAAAATAATCGCCGTGGCTGCCAATGTGAAATTGCCGGCTTTATTGATCAGGGACTGTTGGTTGACAATATTTTTGGAGCAAAAAGACTGGTTTTCGTAAAACATAGACACCATGGATTGGCTCGTAGAGTGGTCCACCTCAAGACAACTGGGTAGACCAAAGGTTTTTGTTTATTTCCATGGTTTACCTTAGCTCATAGATGATTTATTTGCACGTAGTATTTGCTAGCAAAACCCCATTTAAGGCGACACTTAATATTATTCATCTAGATAGTTTGAATAATTAAAAATAAATAATAATATTTATTGAACAAAAACATGTTCACAATTTACAAAATGAATCTGCTGGCATTCGACTAGTCGAGACTGTGTTCCGAATGCCAGTTTCTTCTCCCATAGTTATGAAACTAGGTTAAGTAATAACCTGTTTTCGTCTGAAACATTATAAACAAATATTGTAGAATAAAATAAAAATATAATATAAATATATAATTAATTAAAGAGTTAATTTCTATTCATGTTTTTTATTTTAAAATCTATGTCACGTTTTTTGATGTAAAAATATATTTCGAAGAGCTTGGTTGAAGCATTACTTGTATGTCTATGTTTTTAGGATTCCGTACCCAAAGGTTAAAAACTTGTCCATCCGATTGTCGGTCTGTCTGTCTGTTACCAGGCTGTAACCTCATGAACTATTGAAAAAAAAAAATTATGTGGGGTTCCTATACAACATGCTACGGAACCCATCGTGTGCCGACTCCCACTTGTCCGGACTTATCGGCCTAGTAAGTCCACAAAATACCACTAAATACAGACAGAAAGGAATGAAAGAAATAAAATTTTATTTCAAGAACACATAAAAAAATAGACATGAAAAAGCACAAGAAAAAAGTAGTACAGCAACTAACAACACACAATACAATACATTGACTGAATAAAATACATATAATGTACAAAATCAATAGAATATAATATATACGTAACAACATTTTCAGTACTTACCTTATCATCTCTTATAAAAATTATGTTAAAAGCTTTTCACATAAAATTACTCTGTCATTATGGGCGCTACGTTCCGTTAGATGCAGAAATAATATTCCATTATTTGTTGTCATTATATTAGACTCTTGAGGATTTGCCGCGTAATTTTAGATATTATCATTTTGTACGTGAATGGAACGTATCTAGCGTGAAACATTAGTTTGGTTAGTTATTTAGGTTATTACATGGCGAGCTTTGTCTAATATGTGTTTAATTTAGCCGAATGGCCTATGAAGTAAAAGCCATCAGCTTAAGAGGCCATATTGTAATTAAAAACTTAAAGTGTTTTTTTTTTAGAAATCGATCATTTTATAAAATACTCTTATTTGCCTTTAAAACTATTCCAAATTAAAATTCAATCAACGAATACCACTGTTATATCAAACTTTTAACAGTTTTAAATCAAAGCCTTAAATCAAAAGTTAAAAATAATTTCTAACTTGCTATATTTTACAGAAATCTACAAATTTTCGAATTTGGTGGGCAAGTGGATTTATTATATAAAATAACTTTAGTAGTAATAATAACCTTAATAATATAAATCCAATATATTTTCTGTTGTTTGTTATAGCTTAATAATTGTTGAAAGAAAAGCCTTGATTCAAAAGTTGAGAATAATTGATTTCTAACTTTGCTATATTTTTACAAAAAAGTACACATTTTCGAATTTGGTTGGCAAGTAGATTTATTATATAGAATTACTTTAGTAGTAATAATAACCATAAGAATATAAAATCCAATTTCTTTTCTGTTGTTTGTTATAGCTTAATAATTGTTGAAAGAAAAGCCTTGATTCAAAAGTTGAGAATAATTGATTTCTAACTTTGCTATATTTTTACAAAAACTACATATTTTGGAATTTGGTGGGCAAGTGGATTTATTAGTATTAATTAAATTATTATTACTAGTAATTAACTTTACTAGTAATAATAATTTAAAATCCGATATCTTTTTTGTTGTTTGTTATAGCTTAATAATTGTTGAAAGAAATATTAATATAAGAGCAACGTTCAACAAAGTACAAATTAACATATCGGCGAAGTTTGTTAATTAAAAATTCATCATTAATTAAAACATAATTCCGGATGCAATTTCAAAGTACGGTACTTCCGTATTTTAATCATAACAGATTTAATTTTTAATCATCAGTAGATTACATTTTTAACTGAATATCTGTGAATTATAGCTTCGAAACGTACCATAAAATATAATTAAAAGTGATTAATTTTTTAATTACCTTATTAAAATCTCTTAAGAGGAAGGTAATTTTTCAAAATTAGTTCGTAACATCTTACTTGTCAATTTTGATAGCTTTAAGATTTTTCAAAGTGGATTGTAATTTTGTTCATATTTTATTTTTAATATTTTGGTTCGAATCCCGGACGGCAGTTAACCAATGGGTTTTTCTTAAAAATGTAGGTGAGCTATTAATATTGCTCTTACGGTAAAGAAAACATCGTGATGAAACCTGTGGCTTAGTTGTCTCCAGACGTATTGACGAGGTCTTTCCCCTGGTCGACTAAGCTTAGAGGGTGGTACAGATTCTGGGCAAGCCTACTCCAATATGTCGTAGTACAGCGCTCGAAATAGCATGGATTTAAGTTGACAACGCTGTATAAATTATCTAGATTAGATTTTATTGTTATACAGTCAGACCAACAGATCTGTTCCGCCGTCAATACAACAATATTGTTTTATTATTTTCCTAAAAACCACTCAGAGAATTCGAATTATTTTTAACCCAGTAATGTTAGTCAGACTGTACATTCTTGCTTTTAGCAATTCATCGTTTTAGTTGAATATTTAAAAAGTATATTAGTAAATTAGCAGTAATCATTAGTAGTTTGCATTAGTGTTTAGAACAATCTTCAATAGTTCTACTTCTCACCATACTTCGTATGAATTTTTTAGTGCAAAAAAACTCTGTCTTTTCTATCTCTCTCATGCACTACAGTAAGTACCTAACTTTATCTATCCCTTTCTCCCTTTGTTTAAAAAAACCGTAACATTATTCTTTACAATTCGAAAGCTGGGAGTCAACATTAGCCTCTTGCAGCAGGGACAGCTTGACCGACGCGTTTGGTGACAGCAAGAATGGTGAAAACGGCGACTACAGGAAGAGTCCGGTGCCAGAAGATGACATGCATGGTGCTGGAGCTTATCAGAGGCCTTCGGGTAAGTTGAAAGTCAACATTAGCTTTCTGCAGCATGGACAGCTTGACCGACGCGTTTGGTGACACCAAAAACGGTGAAAACGGCGACTAAAGAAGAGCCAGGGCCGGAAGATGACATGCATGGTGTTGGAGTTTACCAGAAGCCTTTTGGGTGAGTTGCAAGGCAAATTTAGTTTCTTGCAGCAGGCAGAGCTTGACGAAATCGTTTGGTGACAACAAGAACGGTGACAAAAGAAAGAGTCCAAAATTATTTAAAAATATTTTGAGGTCAACATGGTATCAACTTGTGCAGTAGGCAAAATAAGTACATTATTAGTGCGCTACAATGTAACTATAAACCAGTATTAAACTTACGACTTTCTTCTAATAGATTTTACACAAACACACACATAAATACTTGAATTATTATTACTCAGTGTGATTATTATTTTCAACATGTTAGCTATGACTTTGGTAGTAACACTTTATAGAGTGCTTCTCTGTGTTTTAAATAGTGGTGCACATGATTGTAAACGTTATGGTGGCGGTGTACTTTAAGGCTTCTTATACCCGTCGCTTATAACTAACATTGTTGATTGTAACGTATGTGTTTTGTTTTTCTCAAAAGTGCTGAGATGGAATTGTAGGTGAAATCTTTACAGATATTTTGAAGTAAATTAAGACGAAAATTCCTTGTCATTTCAAAGCTAGACTAGTTTTAGTTCTTAATTTTAGGATAGCTTCAAAATCATAGATAATTTTTGGCTGAAAGTCACACCAAAATATCTGTAAAGATTTCACCTACAATTCCATCTCAGCAATTTTGAGAAAAACAAAATACATTCGTAACAATCAACAATTTTCACCAACAAAGGCGACCGATGCCGGTAGTAACTATTTAATAGGCTGTATTACCAAGGTCGTTGACGTATGGATCCCCCTTAAAATGTACATTTTACCTACAATAAACATGTTTTTCTCAAACAGTGACTGAATCAGAGAACATGATTCCACGACACATGTCACCTGAAGTGGCAGCTGCCTTACAGAGTGTTCGGTTCATCGCACAACATATCAAGGATGCCGATAAAGATAACGAAGTAAGTTCTTAACATTTATTTATTTTATCCTACCTATAGAGGAAATCTTTTTTGTTTGTAACGAGTAGGCTCCGAAACTGCTGGGCCGATTTTGATGAAACTTGGTATGAGGATACATTGATTCATTGGAAATAACATAGGCTACTTTTTTTTTCATAAAATTCTTACGGGATCGGGAGTTACGCGGGTAAAACCGTGGAGCGCTGCTAGTTTCTTATATACAGAGAATACATAGTAGCTACTTAAAACACGAATTTACTTTAAGAATTTAAAGAAAAATGATGTTTTTAATTTCAATTTATTCAAACCTGTTGAAGTCTCAATTTTCTTCAATTTTTTTTTCAGCGTAGAAAGTTATTTAGTGAAAGCCTACAAGGATCTCGCGTAAGAAGGTTTCAGACTTGTAGTTCCTATAGTTTCAGAGCTTTCTTGATGAGTATTTTTCTGTGTTAATGTAGATTGTTTTGGTATTAAATAAAAAAATAATAGTTGTGCGAAAAGAAATTTATAAAAACTAGCAGCTCTCTGAAATTTCACCCGCGTAACTCCCGATCCCGTTAAAAATCGGAATAAATAAATATTGCAGAACATTCCACACATCGCCATCTAGCCCCAAGCCAAGTAACTAGACTTGTGTTATGGGTGCTAGATAACGGATATACTACTTATATACTTTTCTTTTGTAAATATATACTTATAATACATAGAAACAAACAGACCTCAGACAAATATCTAAGCATAAATACTTGTCTGAGGTAGGAATCGAACCCGCAACCCTGTGCTTGGCAGTCCGACGTGGTAATCATTGTGCCAACTGGGTCGTCAATTTTAATAAAAGTAGCCTGAATTCCCAATTAATAAATATATCCTCAAATTAAGTTTTATCTAAATCTGTCCAGTAGGTTTGGAGTCTATTCGTTGCAAACATAAAAACAAACACAAATCAAAAAAAATCTGTCCAAATTATAATATTAGTATAAATAGATAGTATAAATAGATTTAAGCTCTTATATAAATAAGTTAAGTAATAGTTCCAAGAAAGCAGTAAAATTAAATTAACGGTCTGTTTGTAAAGCAAATTGGAGCGAAATTTCCATTGAAAGGAAGATTAACAAACCACTTCGGCAACATTACGACGAGAAAATTATTTTAACCTCAATTTTGAACACGAAAAACTAGATTTTTATGAGATTTCCTCATTTTTCCTATCAAAATATTATCATTGTTTTTATTTCGTAGGGAGAAAATATATATAAAAAAAATGTAAACGGAAGTCGAGTCGGTCTCTTAATTATCATCGGAAAATAATAAAGGAGAGGAAAAACTTATATATTCACGAGTTTGCTTTTAATATTCATGTGCCAGTGTCCAAACAATACTAATGGTTGTGTGGAGAAAAATAATGGAGCGTTTGACCTATCTTCTCTATACATATAAAATGCTTTGACCTGAATGACTGACTAACGGATCAACGCACAGTCTAAACCGCTGATTGTAGAGCCCTGAAACTTCGAGGGTGTGTTCTTTGTATGACGTAGGCATTCGATAAGAAAAGATTTTCCGAAATTCTACCCCTTAGGGGGTGTAAGGTATGGGACAACGTGATTCCTCGGTCCAATCATCTTCAAATTTTGCATAAACATTCTTTTGACTTATACGCGAACGAAGTCGCGGGCAAAAGCTAGTCTAGAGATAAAAATGATAGGTAGGTACAACCTACATATTTGATGCTAAAATATCATAGTAAATACACTTAACTTTCGATAGACTTGTCCGTTGCTTGTTGAACTAATCTTTATGTTCGTTATGTCATATTATATTTTTTAAGTTATTTTTACGTTATTTAATGTCATGTTTATCTTTATTTATCTATGTATTTAGATTTTTTTGTCTATCGCCGGTGTTTCTTTTTCTTTTGTATGATACCTATTCTTGTTATTTTAAATATTATACGTATTTATATAATAATTTTATAGCGTTTTTCCACATCAAAATTTCTGTTTTTGAAGTTTATGTTTTATAGTGAAACTCTGTAATTGGCTTTCTGTTGTTGTTCTGTTTATATAATTACGTATTAGCTGGTGAGTTTATTAATAAATAAATAAACTTGCCATTTTATATTCATCGTAAGTGTCAAGCGCTTTAAAATACTTGCTTAAGGATATAGCTTGACGGTTATAGTTCAAAAGTTCTTTAGAACAGACAAACTTCGCTCTTGAAATGTAAGAAAGATCCTTTGGATAATATTATACTTCAGTTACATGACTATTATGTACGGTCGGCTGCATAATTGCAGACCCACCGTAGAGCTCCAAAACGGCTGTTATAGGAATATTTTCGACACGAGCAAGATTCTAGGCACCTGCTTTACTTGAAGTTTAAAGTCTTCTAGCTCATCAATTAATCAAACAAAAAATATTAGAATGCAAACATTCCAATAATAGTAATTTTCGAACTCTACCGAGGACTGCAATTATGCAGCCGACTGTACTTAACTAGAGCCCTGTAGTATGTAACAAAGTTATCCCTTGAGACAAATCTATCTCAGAAGGCTGGGCTGTGGCAATTCCCATCGCACTCAAGCACTAATGATTCCTAAGATTAACGATAGAATTTATCACTTAAATTAAGGAAAACGCGACCGAATTCGCATGTCCTTCGAAAATTCCAAAGACGTGTAGCATTCATCAAATCTGATAGAGATTTCGTGATGAGAATGAAAAGGGTCCGGTTATAATCCATCGGAGACGTAACTTTAGTATTTGTACCACGTTTTATTTGGTATTTTTGGTAGTATTTTCCTCGATTGTAAAGCTATTCCCGGTTTGAATTATGTCGAGCTATTAATTTTTTGGGGTAAATAACCGACACGAGACAATGAATGATTGAATGGATAGATAAAGACATATTGTTTTACAATCTTTATACTTACAGAGAAATACTATAAAAACTTTGTTTCGTCCTAAATGTATGATTAATGCATATTAACAAAGTGGGTACGCCATGATGCCATGGTAAATGAACGCCAATCAGACATGGTAGGCGTTTCACTATCGCGTGCAAAGCATAAGCGAACTGCTAAGGAGTGGAACTCTCTTCCCACATTACTGTTCCCACAAACTACAACCTTGAAGTCTTCAAGTCTAGACTGAATAGTTACCTTCTAGGCAAGCGTGCCTCATTCTCGCACCACCATCAAGTGAGATAATGTGAAATGCAAGCTTATTTTACGTAAAAATCTGCATTTGACCGTCTTCGTTTATTCAGAACTTTTCTCAATATACCTTTCGATTGAAGTAACATTTTATCTAGATAATAGCCATTCAAAAACGTTCATCCATACAAGTTGAATTCCTTAAATTCCTTTTAGATTTATTTAAAGTATTTGAAAGTAAACCAGCTCGTTCCTTTTGCAACACAAATAAAGATCGGTAAAGAATGTTTGAAAGCAATATGTGCGATTCTTTGTAGGTTTCTCGGGTTAGAAATTGAATTTACCTCTAGTGCTTTGGTTCATTGCGATCTCGCGTGTGCAATGGCTTCAATCGTAGATTCCTAGCGAAATAGGTAGTGTTTAGGTGAAGATATTGCTTGTAGGTGCAGCTACTAGGGAGCTAATGGGAGAGTCTAAATTTCATTGTTACTATTGTAAAATAAAGCATAAATTGGGAATGTTTAGGTAAAGATATTGCTTGTAGGTGCAGCTACTAGGGAGCTAATGGGAGAGTCTAACTTTCATTGTTACTATTGTAAAATAAAGCATAAATTGTGCAGTAAGGCGTACTATGATACTTCGTCTTACCTTAATGAAAACAACCCATGGACGTGACTTTAGTTGCTCCATTTCAAATAATACTTTCAAATATTTGTAATATTGACCTTTGTGAGCGTGATCACATGAAAAAAAAACCCCATGAGTTTTTTGTGCCTTCTTCTCATGGGTGGGCGCCTTCCTTGTGGTTTTTGTGCAAATGTATTAAGCATCCAAAGGAATAAACTTCTTTTTTTTACTTTTGTCTTTTGTATTGAAAACTAAATAACTTTGTTGCTCTTATGTTTCCCTGAACATTTTCACAACATACTTCTAAACCTATTTTTTTAATGCCAAGTATTAGTTATTGATTTAGTTGAAGTAGAATTTGGATAAGAATAATTAAAAGTCTGAAATATAATATTATATTATAAGTATCTGAAATTAATTTACATTTGAATTGACATTGTTACGTATTAATTTTATTCTGTGTTTTACATTTTGTCGAAATTGGTTGTAATATTAGGAACATTTTAAAGAAAAGTGACCAATGTTGAGGTTCTCCGACGAGTAAAGCAGAAACGTGAACTTTTGCAGACCATGAAACAAAGAAAAGTTGCATAATTAGGACATGTATTGAGTCATGATAGGTACGTGTTAATGCAACTAATGATGATGGGAAAAGACGCCAGCAATCGACGTGTCGGTCGGAGGAAAAAATCTTGGCTGCGTAACATCCGGGAGTAGACGGGGACTCTTTCGCCTCGCTAGAAATAGAGAAGAATATTCTAAATTGACTGCCAACCTTTGTTAGTCGGAGAGGCATTATAAGAAGAAGAAGAAAGAAAAAAATATATTATTGTATGGGAACATCATAGAGTCTACTATAAAAGAAAATTGACAAATTATGGCATAATAAATAGTTAATAATATAAAATGAATCGCAAAATGTGTTGGTAAGCGCATAACTCAACAACGCCTAGACCAATTTGGCCAATTCTTTTTTTGTTGTCTTTGATATTGTCAAGAGAAGGTTTTTATGAAAGAAAATATTAAGAAAGTTGCGCAGAAAATGATTACGCAGGTAAAACCGCGGGGCGCAGCTAGTAGTTAATATAATTCTCGACTCAGAATAATAGCTATATGAGAATAATTGACTAAAGTTTCAAACAGATGTAAAAACGAGTCAAACAGAACTGAATTTACTTTGAAAAGCAGAATCTGTAAAATCGAATAGCTAGACATTCCTTTTTCAAGACAAATTAACTCCTGATAATTTACAACCTTACCACATGGGACAACGACTTAAATCCTCTTTGAAGTCATTATTCCTGAAGACTAAATCTAATTAGGAGTCTCATTACTCGTTACGAGTGAAGAAATCAGCACAATTTAAATTGCCATCGATCGTAATTCCCATAGGAAATATCTTGGCTAGCAGAGTAGCTGGGGTACAAGTCTCTTGGGCGACGGTGTCACCGCAAATGTTCCTGCAATGAATTTCAAATGTTTGAGATAGGTACGGATCTTCTAACCTAAAACTGCGCGGCACTCTAATATATTTATGTTCTAATACATTCTAAAAGATTCTATAAATAAAATAAAATAAAAAAACTTGAGAGGTGTCAAGGGACACCCGGATGGAACGAAGTTCCTTTCGATTAATTAGTAAAGGAATTGTAATAAATTTTTATTTTTTTAAGTTATAAAACTTAATATTTTTTATCTACTATATAAAAATAAGTCGGGTTTTCCTCCCTGACGCTATAACTCCAGAACGCACGAACCGATTTCCACGGTTTTGCATTCGTTGGAAAGGTCTCGGGCTCCGTGAGGTTTATAGCAAAGAAAATTCAGGAAAATCTGGTGGCGAAACGGAGTTCGCCGGGTTTGCTAGTCTTATATATATAAAAGAAAGTCGTGTTAGTTACACCATTTATAACTCGGGAACGGCTAAACCGATTTGGCTGAAAATTGGTGGGGAGGTAGCTTACAATCAGAAGACGGACATAGGATATTTTTTTCGATATTCCCACGGGATCGGGACTTACGCAGGTGAAACCGCGGGGCGCTGCTAGTTATTAATAAATATAATATAAACTTAATCAGTAGGCTCAATTTTAGTAACCTGGCTTGCTTTCTATGAGAGAGAGAGAGAGAGAGAGAGAGAGAGAGAGAGAGAGAGAGAGAGAGACAGACAGACAGATAGAGAAACACGCGCACGCCGCAAGGCTTACAACTATAGCAAAAAGTGTCGTTACAACCTTTGGTCTCAATTTTTTCCGTCTAGCCCCCGCGCGATAAGGAACTTCGTTCCAAAAATAAATAGGAAAGGACATTCCACACATCGCCATCTAGCCCCAAGCTAAGTAACTAGACTTGTGTTATGGGTGCTAGACAACAGATATACTACTTATATCTTTTGTAAATATATACATATAATACATATAAACAACCAGACCACAGACAAATATCTAAGCATAAATACTTGTTTGAGGTGGGAATCGAACCCTTAACCCTGTGTTTGGCAGGCATGGTTGGGCCAACTCGGTCGTCTATGAACATACTTCGTCTTTACGTGCATTGATGTGACGTGTTAAAGTTTTTGTTTCTTCTTGGCCTAACATCCGCTACCTGTTTTACCGCTTGCTATTCAATTCCTGTCTGAATCAATGAGTTATCAGAGTTAAGCGCTGACCTGTTTTGTATGACCCATAAAAGCTTTAAACAATAGGTTAAGTTGAAATAGATAGAGACGACTGCATCAACAATTTATAAGTAACTAGCAGCGGTCCGCGGTTTAACTCGCGTAAGTCCTGATCCCGTAAGAATATCTGGATAAAAATTAACCTATGTTATTCCCAATAAATCAGTGTATCCTTATACCAAGTTTCATTAAAATCGGTCCAGTAGTTTCGGAGTCTATTCGTTACAAACAATTAAATATTTTCTCTTTATAATATTAGTATAGAATAACATATATGTATGTAGAGCGGTGTTGGCTTAGTGGTAGATACCCCCACTTTCATTCTGAAGGTCGTGGGTTCGAATCTCAGCCGGCCGTGCACCAATGGATTTTTCATAAGAAAAAATTATGTGCGCTAATTGACATTGCTCTTACGGTGAAGGAAAACATCGTGATGAAACCCGCGGCTTAGTAGGCTCCAGAAGTATTGATAAGTTCTCTTCTCTGGACACGGTCGACTAAGCTGAGAGGGTAGTAGGTGCTGGGCAAGCCTACTCCATCCTCACGCAAAAAGGACCCGATTAAAAGAGTCTAGTTGCGGGAAAAAAGCCCGTATACATACATACATACATACATGTATGTATGTCAATACTTCTGGAGCCAAATAAGCCGCGGGTTTCATCACGATGTTTTCCTTCACAAGAGCAATGTCAATTAGCGCACATAATTTTTTCTTATGAAAAATACATTGGTGCACGGCCGGCCGGGATTCGAACCCACGACCTTAACAACATATAATATAGATATACTAGCTGTCCCGGCAAACGTTGTTTTGTCATACACAAAAAAAGGTGTTTGATTCTCAGACGTAACGAATATACACAAATATTTAATTCAAATCGGGTTCAGCCGTTTCGGATAAGTTTGGTAACTAACACCGCGATAAGAGAATTTTGTATAATACTAGCAGCGCTCCGCAGTTTCACCCACGTAACTCTCGATCCCGTGAGAATATCAGGATAAAAAGTAGCCTATAGCCTTCCTCGATAAATGGACTATCCAACACAAAGATAATTTTTCAATTCGAACCAGTAGTTCCTGAGATTAGGGCGTTCAAACAAACAAACAAACAAACTCTTCAGCTTTATAATATATGTATAGACTAGGCGCGCCCCGGTTTTACCCGGGTAAGTTCCCGTGAGAATATCGGCATAAAAAGTAGCTTATGTATTAATCCAAGTATTCAGCTATCTACATACCGAGTTTCATCGTAATCGGTTTAGTAGTTTTTGCGTGAAGGAGTAACAAACATACATACACACACAAACTTTCACATTTATAATATTAGTAGGACAAGCCATGCAAACGTTGTTTGGAAATAAAATAAAAAATATAATGTAGCCGATTCTCAGACCTACTGAATATGCATATAAAATTTCATAAAAATCGGTCAAGCCGTTTCGGAGGAGTACTAACATTGTGACACGAGAATTTTATATATTAGATAGATATATGATTATCTTATGTAACATTCGGTCGTAGAGAATCAAGTCTTAGCAATACCACGTAGTTACTCGGCTTTCAGGGTTTCACTGAAAATTGTTATTCAGAACACGTTCCAGCGTCTACGCGATAACCTCTCTTCATTTTTGAAACGAAAGATATAAATAGCACCCTGAGGACGAATAAATTTTAAAACCATCCACTGCATTACTCTAGCTACATTTTGTATGTTTAACAAGTTTTTTGGTCGCGACTGACGACTGCCAAAATAAACTAGCAATGTCTAGATATATAATTTTTATTTGCTTAGTTGTACAGCCGCATCAAGTGAAACTCTGACAACCCTGAAAAATTCAACTCACTTATGTGTGAGATTATAAGTAGGTGTGTAGCCTTTTAAGCCATATATACTACCCGCGTAACTCCCGATCCCGTTGGAATATCGGGATAAAAAGTAGCCTATAGCCTTCCTCGATAAATGGACTATCCAACACAAAAATAATTTAACAATTCGAACCAGTAGTTCCTGAGATTAGCGCGTTCAAACAAACAAACAAACAACCAAACTCTTCAGCTTTATAATATTAGTATAGATGTGGTTTTTCTTTCTAATGACTAACTGGACGGGCAGTTGGCCCACTTCGCGATTATTTATATTATAAATGTGTACGTTTGTGTATGTGTCAGTATGTGTATGTGTCAGTATGTGTATGTGTCAGTATGTTTGTTACTCCTTCACGCAAAAACTATGGAACCGATTGCGTTGAAACTCGGTATGTAGATAGCGGAAGATCTGGATTAACACATAGGCTACTTTTTATACCGATATTCTTACGGGATCGGGACTTGCGCTGGTTAAATCGCGGGGCGCAGATAGTACCAATATAAATAGCAAGTTACTTGTGTCATATTGTATAGTTTGATGAAAAGACTAAAGTACCAGTCACGAAATATTCTATTTAATCACCCTCTCAAATGGGGATCCACTAGTGGATCTCCTTGGGGAGCCATTAAGGCTTTTTCAGATTTATCGGATAATTCGTTGGAGCCGATAAGAGCTAATTTATTAGACCATAGGGTCACGGATCCCCTATGCTCCGCTTAGCCTAGCTGTTAATTTGTTCAATTGTGGTATAGGTCCAATTAAATTACAACAAACATAAGAAATATTCGAATAAGGTTTTCACTTCGTTTCAATTAAGAACATTTAAACGTCGACATTTTTGTTAAATAAAACAATTTTGATCAAGCTTGAATTTTGAATTATGCAAACGAGATCGTCACTGAAAATAATCGAGATAAATTCATGATAAATTCCTATTGATTGTCCCGCTTCGTCAAACCGTTTTGTGATCAATGTGATCACGAGACGGTGCGATTATTTCAGGTATTTTTTTTTCTCTAAATCGGAGAGGTTTCAATAATTTCCTCAACGGAGTAGGCGTAGTCCCTTGTCCATTACAATCCTTCTCAGAATTGTGGGAGATACTGCACAAAAAAGTGCAAACATCTCTCACAAATCCCACTGAATTTAATCCGTCGTGTTTTTTGCCTAGTTTTCTTTTTAATATGTGAAATGCCTAACTGTGGCTCAGTAACATAAGGTATTTTAGGGAACAAGTCATTTTTTTGTTTTAGTCATATAGAGACCTAGTCTTATAGCGATCTTGTCGTATCCACTATTTAGTCGTATCGAGATGTAGTCATAAAGTTTCTAGCCCCGTCAATTAGGTGTCAATGTCCAGACTGGCAATTAAAACGTCCAATCTTTGGTTGAAAGCCAAACCGTGAAAGCTTGTGCTTTGTTTATTCCTAATGTCTTGCTGAATTCAAGTTATCTTATACTTTAGAACATTTGCACATTTGGTTGGTCAAAATTGATTAAGAGTTTTGACTGTGACTTACACTTTACTAAATGAGGCATCCTTCCCTCACTTAGGGAGGTTGGTCAAATCGATTTAGAGTTTTGAATGTGACTTGCACTTTAGTTTAAATGAGGCATTCTTCCCTCATTTAAGGAGGTTGGTCAAAACCGATTAAGAGTTTTGACTGTGACTTGCACTTTAGTTTAAATGAGGCATCCTTCCCTCATTTAGGATGGTTAGTCAAAACCGATTAAGAGTTTTGACTGTGACTTAATGAGGCATCCTTCCTTCACTTAGGGAGGTTGGTCAAAACCGATTAAGAGTTTTGAATGTGACTTACACTTTAGTCTAAATGAGGCAATCTTCCCTCATTTAAGGAGGTTGGTCAAAACCGATTAAGAGTTTTGACGGTGACTTACACTTTAGTCTAAATCAGGCATCCTTCCCTCATTTAGGGAGGTTGGTCAAAACCGATTAAGAGTTTTGACGGTGACTTACACTTTAGTCTAAATCAGGTATCCTTCCCTCATTTAGGGAGGTTGGTCAAAACCGATTAGGAGTTTTGACTGTGACTTGCACTTTAGTTTAAATGAGGCATCCTTCCCTTATTTAGGGAGGTTAGGCAAAACCGATTAAGAATTTAGACTGTGATCTACACTTTAGTCTAAATGAGACATCCTTCCCTCATTTAGGGAGGTTGGTCAGATTTAGAGTTTTGACTGTGACTTACACTTTAGTCTAAATGAGGCATCCTTTCTTCATTTAGGAAGGTTGGTCAAAACCGATTAAGAGTTTTGACTGTGACTTACACTTTACTAAATGAGGCATCTTTCCCTCATTTAGGCTAAAGTGCGGTGTGGATAACAGACCAAGAAAATGTTCTTTTCACTTTGTTTGCCATCTGGACTCGGTATTAATGGCGGTGCGCCTATCTCAATGCTGCCAACGGCTCTTGAATGCCAAGTAACCTCGGATAATACTCTGGTTTCGTTTTTAGATAATTATTAGCTTTTTCCCCAAGTCTCGAGACATTTTCGTTATGTAACGTTAAACTAATTTTGTTTGGCGGTTAGTATTATTGTTATTTCAAATTATAAAAATGCCTACTATTCAGACGGAGAAGTTTTATTCACTGGTGTAACCTTTTACCTTTTTTATATTTTACCTTTTAGTTGAGTATCTTAAATGTATCTCTTCTTTCATATTATTATAAGCATTTGAATACGTAGAACTGATAAGTGCCGGATCGTAAAATAAGGTCGACTTTTTATTGTATTTCAACCATTTTCTATTTTGCGGTTCAATTTTTTTTTTGAAATATCATTTATATAACATTCCTATTAATACTACTTGCGAATATCTAAGCATACCTACTTGCCTGAGGCGGAAATCGAACCCGCAACCCTGTGTTATGCTGTCCGACATGGTGACTGGGTCGACTAGTCTAAGTCCCGATTCCATGGGAATTTAAAAATAAAAAAGGAGCCTACAGCATTTCTCGATAAATGGAATTTCTCTTTAAACATTTTTTGAATTCGAACCAGTAGTTTCTGAGATTAGGTCGTTTAAATAAACAAACTCTTCGGCTTTATAATAATATAGATTATATCTATATCCATAAAAATCAATGCCACTTTTCGTTGTAATTTTATAACTCAAGAACGGGCTCACCTATCCAAACCAAATATTCAAGCTTTGTTCGGACTATTTAGTAGATGGTTTATGTGAAGTTTTCGGTTCTTTATTTATCACATTTTTTGTAACAAATGAATTCAATAAATGGCGGATAATTTTGTTAACTGGGATTTTGCTGTCAAATTGAAACTTTTTTCAGTTGGCGTGCAAGTGCACAGTCATAACTTCGGTATGCGACCGAAAAAAGAAAAAAAAACTTTTTTCAGATACGGAAAACAAAAAGTTTCAATTTGACAGCAGTACAAGCATGTTGTTATGTCATTCATGCGGTCATTTTTTTTTGGACGTGCTTCGATTAAAGCAAAATGTCCCGTTGCAAATAAAGACATTCTGTAGTATATTTAGTATCAGCATTGCACCCGTGCGAAGCCGGGGCGGTTCGCTTGTATTATATAAGTATAGACACCCAATTGGCACAATGGTCACCATGCCGGCAGTCCGGCATGGTGACTATTGTGCCAATTGGGTTTGCCAAAACACAGGGTTGCTGGTTCGATTCCCACCTCAGACATGTATTTATGCTTACATATTTGTCTGTGGTTTGGTTGTTTCTATGTATAATAAGTGTATATTTATAAAAGAAAGTATATAAGTATTATATCTGTTGTCTAGCACCCATAACAAAAGTCTAGTTACTTAACTTGGAGCTTGATGGCGATGAGTGGAATGTCCTGTAATATTTATTTATTTATTTTTATTTATAAAGACATTCTGTAGTATAAATATTTAGCATCAGCATTGCACCCGTGCGAAGCCGGGGCGGGTTGCTAGTATTATATAAATATAGATATATAAATAAAATAAATAAAAAAATAATTTATTGCAGTAACCAATAGAACTTAGAAACAAACATAGCCACCTTTTAAGGAAAAAATACTTGTGTTAGATGGCCCCGCTCTTCTATATCTTCTATATGATATTATAATATGACACAGTAATATCCATATATACACCTACTGTGTGCTACTATCTCTATACGATATGAAATGCGATATCATATTTCCTCATTAAATATTCACCTGACTGTCTGGGTCTCATGCGATTCCTAATAAACAAACTACTTACATTATTTCAGTGTTTAGAAGTTAGATTTACTGTACTTTTAGTCAACTTACTGCATCATCATCATCTTCCTGCCCTTATTTAGGGTTATTTGGGGTCACCGCAGTATGTCTTCTTCTTCCATTCACTCCTATTCGTCGTCATCTCATCGTTAACATTCATCTGTCTCATGTCTTGTCTCACGCAGTCCATCCATATTTTCTTAGGTCGTCCTCTTTCTCTCCATCCCTCTACATTCATACTCATCACTCTTCTAGTTACATGCGTCTCTTCTCTTCTCATCACATGTTCATACCAACTCAAACGGTTCCCTTTTACTTTTTCAGTAACTGGTGCTATTTTCAGGCTTCCACTGCATGTGATAAAAGTACCTATCTTTAAACGTATTTCTACATTGGTGTTCGCCATCCTTCTTCCAGCGTGAGTTAGGGCAACTTGTGTAAACATATTTATCTAAATACATTTAACAGGTAATTTAAGAGTAAAGGGTACCGGGGTCTCTCTCCATACAAACGTGGTCGACTGTTTTCTCCTTGGATAATAACACTAGATCAAATATTTTGTTGCATAAAACCTATAACTGCCATGACCATGCCTCTTAATTTCTAATATAATATGTGTTGAGAATTTCTCAGCTTTTATAAAATCACGAAAGTTCGGTGGTAGGCAGGGGTCTTACTTATTATAGATACTTATTTTTTTGTTTTATTATTGGTATCGTAAAGTTTCATAAACATATTGACTAAGCTTTTGAAGTATAAACTTTTAAAACTTAAAATCTTCGCCGTTAATCCTAATATTAAAGGAATATCCTAACAAAGTAACAAAGGCAAACTTTTAAAAACGTTGTCTATCCCCATGAGCTCAGAACGGTAATCCTATTTCGAGATCTTTCGATACACTCGTACCACTTCTTCCGAGGATCTTAACTCGTGTTCCATACACATTGCGAGTTTACGTTGTCATGTGAGCCTCGGATACGGGGATAAGCAAGCAATGTATGTTGCATCACAACAATATATAGGTAGGATCGGGTGCGGTGGGAATTTGAAATTTTCGTGTGCAGCGCTGTAAGCACACGAGTACTCATTTGGTTGTAAGTGCAGTCAGTTTATTTTATGTTACGCTTGTGTGGACTAACTCTATTTATCCGATGTTCATATAGTAACATGTTTTCTGAGTTTTGGCGGGAACGAATTAACAACATGTTGTGCTGCAGTTTTATTTTCATGAAACTTAGTTGTAAACCGAGTTGAATTGTATAATTCTGGTGGAATGTTATTCAATTTAGTTCTGTGAAAGTGCACAAGTGTAGTGAACCTAAAAATTAGTGTCAAACATGAAGTTTTTCCTCGTTGCCTCCAAATCTCTTATTAAAGTTATGGTAAACTTGCCACCGCTTTACTACAGCCCCTGACTTGACGGACTATGACGACTTTGACTGTTTTGAAACACTTTAGGCCCGATTTATGAAAAATCGGGTCATAATTTGATGCAAAATGTAACTTGACACTGGCTAAATGCACAAGCCGTGCGAAGCCATATTTAATAGAAAAAAAATCATGTTTTCTTTTTAAAAGATCGAATAAAATATTATCCAAGAAGGTTACAGTGACACAAAATTTTAATCGAAATGCACCGCGCTCATTTGAAAAATTATCAATCACGTTTGGTTAAATATCCCGTTTCCGAGATGCTTTAGCGGTTTAGTGTGGAGGCATTATTTGTTCGCAATAACACCCTCTATCAATTGGTATAAGTCTCAAAATGCACCGCGGTATTTTAAGTTACAATGCCTGTTGTGTCTTAAGTCTTAAGGGGTCTTAAGTCCTCATACATATTTAGCCGCAGTAGAGACGTGAAAAGGTCTTATTTAGACCAAGGAGTTCTTATTATTTTAATGCAAAAACTTAATAAACCAAAGAGGTTGAATTAGCATCATAGGTTCCAAAGTTATTATGAATTTATGACGTAATATCTGCATTTTGTATTTGCAAATGACTGATTCTCAAAGAGTTCTACGTTCGTGGCGTTGTGAGGCACGAACTTGTGATTTCTATGCCGATTCTAGAGACGTTGACATGTCAAAAAGTTTAGCCTTTTAGAAACTACGAGGCAATCTCTAAGAGGCCATGTTCACCCATTAAATATCTCAAAACTATACTGCTAATGTTCGTACCTTAAATTTATCTTACTAGCTGTGCCCAGCGTTTTTACCCACATTAATATTCTTTTAAAAGTGATATTGATTTAGAATCTAATAACATAATAGTTAATATAACCTATAAACTTTCATCATCATCATCATCATATCAGCCACAGGACGTCCACTGCTGAACATAAAGACTTTTCCCCCAAAGACTTTCAGAGCGATCGGTCGCGTGCTCTCTGCGTCCAACGACTTCCCGCGACCTTAATTAAGTCGTCCGCCCATCTAGTCGGAGGCCGTCCCGCGCTGCGCTTTCCGGTACGTGGTCTCCAATCTAAAAGTTTTCGGCCCCAACGGCCATCAGTTCTACGAGCCACATGTCCCGCCCATTGCCACTTCAGCCTACTAATTCTTATAAACTTTACCAACCCCTTTTACCCCATTAGAGGGAGAAATTCCAAAAATCCTATCTTAATTCTCGCCTACGTCCTAATAACACCCATCTGAAGTTACACACTCCTTAACTCATAAAGTATTACTCTTTTTGACAAGACTCTTCTTGTCTTTTATATATTAAGATGATTATAATATTAATGAAATCATAATCTTTACGTTTATAGTGTTGGTTCATAGTTACGCTCATGCCTAAATGTTTTACATCATTTTCTACCCGTAAGATCCTGTAACTCACTTTCTGTTGTCTTCTTCTTCGTTTATAGTGGTGTAGTTCACCTATTGTTAGAGTTTTCAGATCGCCATAAGGCCTCTAATTTGACCAAACGACTGCTACTAAAGGTAGCAACCGTGACCAACGGCAAAACGTGCCTTCCAAGGCACGAAGGGCTCTTTTGCTTTGCTGTTCTTACACTATGTTTTATAAATAAATATTAGATACTACAGGTATCTCTCTCAACGAAGTAATGACCGCGCCAGGCGTCGCTTAACCCGCACGACCGTAAACGATCAGCGAGCGTCGCTTAGCTGTTCTTACACTATGTTTTATAAATAAATATTAGATACCTGTAGGATCTCGGAATATTTAAACAAACAAATAAATATAAATTAAACGATTATAGGTGTCGAAACACAACGACAGTTTCTCGTTAGTGCAAAGTACAGTTGCGCCTTAGTTTAATGAGTTTCATATTTGGCTGTTGAGTTTGAATTGCAACGCGCGGTTTCAAATAGTGTATATGTTATGGACAAAGTCATGAATGCGGGCATTATACATTATGCCCGAGCATTATGAATAATGACAAGCTACCTTGGGCAATGTGATTAATTATCATGTAAACTTTAATATTTATCACACTGTCTGGGTATTATGAATATTGCTACCTGATCGTTCAGCAATGTGATAATAGAGATAGATTCTATAAGGTAAAGAGCTCCTTTAAACTCTATTTTTAACCCCCGCCCGACGCGAAAACGACGTTATAAGTTTCCCCGTCGTTTTTGCGTCGGGAATTAAAAAAAAGTTTTGCATTTAAAGCGAATACAAGCGGACACGGAGGTCAGAGCATCTATAAAACGAACAATTTTTATGTCATAATTATTAATTAAATAATTATAAATAATTGATTATAATAAATAGTTATAATCACATTGCACTCTCATATTGGTTATAATTCATAATGCCCGGGCATTATGTATAATGACCAATTGATCATTTGGTCCATAACATATAAATGTGTTTGAATGCATGTAAAGTGAATATCCCGTATAAATATTAGGCTTAGTATCGAAGTTTACCGTGGATGAATTCCATTCGAAAAGACATCTAAAACTTCTAAAAAATTTTGGAAAACACTATTTTTGTCAAGCAGTCAAGTTTACCTATACGTTGTAAAAAGTCAATTGTGACCGATATTTTTCTCTTTTTGAAACATAATTTTACCTTTTACTGCTTGTTTCTCAGTGAAAGTTTGTCAGTAACAGTTTTTTTTGATAATATTATAATTGTGAATGTTTGTGTGTATGTTTGTTAGTTCTTCACGCAAAAAACTACTGTACCGATTGCGATAAGACTCGGTCTGTAGATAGCTGGAGACCTGGTTTAACACTTAAGCTACTTTTTATCACGATAATTCCAAGTGATCGGGATAAGCGGGAGTTCGTGAGTTCAAGTCTCGCCGCGGTCATTTAGAGATGCATTATTCCTAGAATTTCAATTAAAAAATGTCAGTTGTAAACCGTGAATTTAAGGTGAAAGGGTACCCACCGGCGCTCTCTCATACAAACGTAGTCGACTGTTTCCTCCCTGGATAAAGACACTAGTACAAATATTTTTGTGCCATAAAACCTATAACTGTCATGATTATGCCCCTATGTTTTGGTTTTTTCATTTTCTAATTATCATAGAAATTAAGTTTTTAAAAACAAAAAAAAAAAACACAACATAGGGGCATGGTCATGGCAGTTACAAGTTTTATGCAACAAAAATATTTGCTCTAGTTTCATAATCCAGGGAGAAAACAGTCGACTACGTTTGTATGGAGAGAGCCCCCGGTACCCTTTCCTCTTAAAATTATTTCGGAAACGAACCAAGTGTTTTTCTTCTTTAATTATACCACGTCAATTCTCGTTTGTACGAATGTAGGTTAATGAAATGAATAATACAAATGAAGTGTCACAAGTCAGTTAGAAAAAGTATTTCCAATTTCAGAACACGATAGTGGTGATTTAAAATTCTCGATTGAAGTACGATTTTTCACCGATTTAATTTAGCCTTATAGTTTTTAATAATTTAGAAATTGAGGTAAAGTTTATTTTTCATTTTGCTACCATTGTAGAAATAAATAAATGTACAATTTGGGAATCTTCTTTAAAAAGTTTGTGTTATGATGGCTATATAGTTTTCTTTCGTAAATACATATATAATATTTTACTTATAAATTAATTATGTCTCTAGATAAATATTTGCTTGAGGCGGGAATCGAACCCGCAACTGTCTGTTCTGTAGACGGGTGTTCGCCCGTCGCACCACAGACGTCATTTCGTTTGTAGGGTTTCGTCGCACATGAACAAACGCGAAAAGCCAACACATACATTTTTTAAATTCGTCAATTCCTGAATGACCATGATAGTGAATTACCAAAAACGCGAAAAGCCAACACATACATTATTGGCGTATCGCGTATTTAAATTCGTCAATCCTGAATGACCATGATAGTGAATTACCAAAAATGCGAAAAGCCAACACATAAATTTTTGTTCGTATTTAAATTCGTCAATTCCTGAATGACCATGATAGTGAATTACCAAAAACACAAAAGGCCAAGACGTACATTTTTGTGTAGTTGGTAATAACTGTATATTCTGTGTTTGTAGGAAATCAATTAACTTTAAAAGACGTATCAATCTCATCAAATAAATACATAAATGAAGAATTAAGAACCTCTTCCTTTTGTAAATCGGTTAAAAACAGAAATATTTTGACGACCCAGTTAGCACAATGGTTACCACGCCAGACTGCCAAACACAGGGTTGCGGGTTCGATTCCCGCCTCATACAAATATTTATGCTTAGATATTTGTCTGTGGTCTGGTTGTTTATATGTATTATAAGTATATATTTACAAAAGAAAAGTATTTATGTAGTATATCCGTTGTCTAGCACCCATAACACAAGTATAGTTACTTAACTTGGGGCTAGATGGCGATGTGTGGAATGTCCTGTAATATTTATTTATTGTATTTTATTTACCAAGTCCCGTACCGCAGTTCAAAGTGGCTAAACGAACCAAGCTTTACAGATTTGCTGGAGTGCACAGACTCCTCAGGGAGCACCGCATGTGATTGAAAAGGAACTACTGAGACCGATTAATGTTAAAATAATAAAGCATTTTGAACTTAGGCAAAGTTAGGTTTGTACCTGTACTTATAAAAAAAAACCCATGAGTTTAATATATATATTGCAGCACATTCCACACATCGCCATCTGGCCCCAAGCTAAGTAACTAGACTTGTGTTATGGGTGCTAGACAACGGATGTATACTTTTCTTTTGTAAATATATACTTTTAATACATAGGAACAACCAGACCACAGACAAATATCTAAGCATAACTACATGTCATAGGCGGGAATCGAACCCGCAACCCTATGTTTGGCAGTCCGGCATGGTGACCATTGTGCTAATTGGGCCGTCAACTGGGTAGTTTCTCTTTCTTGTTCCTTCTTTTCGTTGGATGACATTCTAACTTGGTTTTTAAGACGTTTTAATGTGATTTCATGCAAATTGTATGTTTCCAAATGACTATAGAATTTTGACTATACTTTGTTTACTTTGGTTCTTTTTACGTGAGAATGGAGTAGGCTTGTCCAACACCTATACCTTCTACCCTCTTAGCTCAGTCGACCAAGTCCAGAGTAAAGAAGTCGTCTGAAGTCAAGTAAACCTCGGATTTTATCATGATGTTTTCCGTCACCTTTATGAGCGATGTCAATTAGCGCATATACCTTTTTATAAGGACAACGAATTGGTGCACGGCCGGTCGGGATTCGTACCCACGAGCTTTGGAATAAAGTCTAGGTACAACTAAAGCAGGTGTCTAGAATCTTGCTTGTGTTGAAAACATTCTTATAACAGCCGTTTTGGAGGTGTACGGTGGGTCTGCAATTATGCAGCCAACCGTATCTACCACTAGGCCAAAAGTTAGTTTAAGAACAGAGCCCATATGTGATCACACGGATGCCTGTCTGTCTGTCTAGTCTAGCTAGAACCTTTTTCTACTAAGTCGGTTTTACGGCATTCTTAAGAGATATGTATTTTCTGTAAAAAGAAATGACATAAAACCGTTTTTAACGAGAACATTAAATTGAACTTACTCCAACAAGAGTACGTACAACCACTTGTTGTCACTTTCATAAAACCTTATAACAAGTTAAAGGATTTTGTAAACAATTTCACAACATGACATATTGCCATAAAATCTAACTTAAACCTCTAATCCCACGACGGAAATTGTCCTTTGAAACACTTCCGGAGCCTTACGTATCCAGTGTTTAAAGAAAATAATGAAAAAATGCCACTCGACAAAGTTTTTTGCGAGAACCCTGAGAAGGGTTCAATTAAAGTAAAGTTCTTTGGAAAGAAGTAAACACGAGTCGCCCCGCTACTAAATTGGCTGCTTAGCATAATTGGACTTTATTCTCTTTGGGGAAAGTTTTAAATTACGACATGGAAGAAAATCGATGTTATAGAATAAAAATTTTGTTTTGTTGGTTTTATTGTTTTGTTCCACTTAGTGAACTATTTGATTTCAAAACTGTTTGTGTTGTTTTTTAAATAGCCTAAGTCTCCCTTTGTAGCGTACTTTGATGTCATTTAATTTGTTTTTTTTTTACCTTTCCTTCTACGTTGCTTGAGTGTATTTATCATGAATTGAAAAGTATGTTTCTCTTTTCAAAGGAGACATGGGATTGGTTCCGATATTTTTAAGGTCAAGTTAGTGAAATAAAGAACATTGTTATTAGGGATCTTAGGCCCTGCAAAGATCAAGCTAACAACTTTTAAACATAAATCCAAACAATCGTAAAGAAGGTTGTCACTTTATATTGAGTGGGCTTATAAAAGAGGTCAATCTTCTAGCTGGTGTTTTAGGTTAGCACATCTTCATGCTTGATTCGGTGTTTGATTGTGACTTTAGCATTTTGACATCTTTATAAAAAAGTCTTCTTTTCGTGACATTTAATTTTGATTTTATTTCTTCTATTTATTAATATTTTATTGGACATTTAATATTGACATTTTTCTTTTTACATTTTGATTCGTTTATTATTATTAATTTTGATTTAAATTTGTTGATTTTTAGTATTTTCGATTATTTATTGTAATTTATTGTAATGTATTTGATTATCTGAAATAAATGAATTGAAAGTCGGTCAGAGCCTCAAGGCACTTGCAAAAATATATCTTTATTGGAACACTAAAAATCATCAAAAAATATACCAGCTGCTGTAGCGTAAGCAGTGTCACAGCCGGAAGTTCATTCCTTATACTTTTTTCCAAATGACAGATGTGACGTCATTAATACGAGACGCGACGTCATATCAAACATCTGTGGGTTATTAAGTTTATTGGATTATAATTAGAACTTTTCGGTTTAAAAATTAATTTATCTACTATACGTTTTTGTTCACTTTATGATCAGACTAGCTGCGCCCCGCGGTTTCACCCGCGTATGTCCCGATCACGTGGGAATATCGGGATAAAAAGTAGCCTATGTGTTTATCCAGGTTTTGAGCTTTCTACATACCGAGTTTCATCGCAATCGGTCCAGTAGTTTTTGCGTGAAGGAGTAACAAACATACACACACATACACAAACTTTTACATTTATAATATTAGTAGGATTGTCTTCCTTTCAATACGTCTACGAAGCAAAATTCCTAAAATAAATGTCTACAAAGCTTTATTTACCTAATATTTAACAACCAGGCAAACTGATATACGGCACCGATGCATAGTGGAATCAGGTCCTTCCTCTATAGTGGAACCAGACGTCTGCATTAAGCCTTTTGTTCATTCCTTATTCGTACCGCAAGGGAATGGAATCAGTTGCCTCTGTGCGTCTGGCTTTCCTGACGTTTACTATTTGGGGAGTCTTCAGGTCGCGAGTGAATAGGTATCTTCTAGAAAAGCGTGCTACATCTCAGCCCGCATTGTTACATGCCATCAGGGGCCTAAGTCTGCTAATACAATTGTGTTTCAATAGAGTGTCGATGGAATCGTTATAGATATTTAATGTCAAAAATATGACATTACATGTCAAATTGGTATTCTTCCGATGTTAACTATTCTATCGAAACACCACTGATACACCATTGACTCACTTTGGTATTCTGCTCTAGAATCATGGCTCAATGGAAGCTCAATAGTTGTCAAAACGGTATATCACTTAGCAACATATACCATGTTCCTAAGTAACACCAGCGAAGTATCTATTACCATTCCATTGGGACTCCATAGTGATTCTATTGCGATGTTATTAAAACTTTAGCAGAATACCAAATAAAGTAACAATTTCGATATAATATCAACAGAGTCTCTAAATAATGACAATGGTAAATCCATCAATGCAAAATAGCGGAATAGGGCCGGTGTGATAGTGGTCAAACAAACGCTTACCTCTCATATGTATAAAAAAAACCCAAAATACCTAATGTTCCTGACATAACCGGGTTAGTCTCCGAGTGACATATCCTACCTGATTATTTTGTGTTTATTTGTTTATTTATTTTGCCCCCAGGTAGTGGAGGACTGGAAGTTCATGTCCATGGTGCTGGATCGGTTCTTCCTCTGGTTGTTCACCATCGCCTGCTTCGTGGGCACCTTCGGTATCATCTTCCAATCACCATCATTATATGACACCAGGGTGCCGGTAGACCAGCAGATTTCTTCGATACCGATGAGAAAGAATAACTTCTTCTATCCTAAAGATATTGAAACTATTGGTATTATTAGTTAAGTTTTTTGATGGAATTTTTGGAAGGTGACGATTTTATGGATTTTCTGGGTGTTTGGGAAAGAATGGTAAGAAATTTGAAGTTTTTTTTATAAAACAACTGCTCATCGTTTGACTAGTACCATAATCACAACTGCCTGATGGTAGGTGGTGATGCGGAAGCCCCACAAATTAAAAAATCAGGAAAAACAGATGCATGCAAATGATTCTATTCCCTTACTGAACGAATAAGGAATGGCGAAGCAAAATGTTTAGTGTTTGGGAAGTTATAAGTTTAAGCATATACCTACCCCAATTAAGGAAGGATAATCTATTAATAAAGTACCTATTAAAAAGAAAGTAAATGTAAATTTTTAACACGTAGAGATTAAAGGCGAAATCAGATCACAGACTTTAAAATAATAAGTCGTGTTTAAAAAAATCGGCTCACAGCTAAACGTTAGAGTTTTTTTAATTATTTGTCTTTGAATTGTGACGATCGTTTTGTCTGTGATCTGCATTTGACCTTAATTTTACGAAATTTTACCAATATAATATCTACTTATGAAATTAATAACTTTTAGCTGTACTATAGGTTAATTTTAAAAATATAGTTTAAGATAACATAAGTTATTTCGTGTCAAATATATTTAACGGCTGTGAATTAAACAAGTTTTTAAATATTTCAAACTAAAATATATCTTAAATTTAATAAAATACAATATAGACGGTTTTTTTGTATTTTTATTGCTGACACAATCGGCCCCCCCCCCCCCCCAACCGAACTACTGAAATTAAGCAACTATTTTACCTAGACCAGACGATCTTCAAGTTAACAATTGACACGGGACAGGTGATATAAAGCTTCAGATTTCTTATTCCAACACAGTAAGTAAGTAAACTACTCGGTTAACTTCACTCTTCAAGAAGCAAGATATATATACATATACGTAAACGTTAAAAGTATTAGTAGGAGTAGAAAATGGAATAGGAAGGCTTAAGAGGATGTTGGAAAAATGGAAAAAGAAGAATTCTTACCCCAAAAGAGTTTGCACACCGCGTGCTCATCGAAACAAAAATCAACTTGTCAGGTCCACCCGTTCCTGACAAAATTAGTGGTGACACACGGACAAGAGAGTGAGATAAGGGTTCCTTTTCATACCTTTTAAGGTACGGTACCTTAAAAACTCTAAAATTGCCTAAAAATCTCTTTTGTCCTCTGAATATTGTCAGATTTCAGTGTTCCTTTAAGGTTATTTATAGCATATCGGAATTTTTCGATAATGACGAAAAATAAAAGATTACCTATACCTATAATAGATTACCATAATTGCAGCACTCGGTAGAGTTCGAAAATTACTAGTAGTAGAATGTTTGCATTCTAATCATTTTTGTTTGTTTAATTCATGAGTTAAAAGACTTTAAACTTCAACTAAAGCAGGTGCATAGAATCTTGCTTGTGTTGTAAACATTCTTATAACTGTCGTTTTGGAGCTCTACGGTGGGTCTGCAATTATGCAGCCGACCGTACCTGTACCGATTTAGTATAATTTGTGATTTAAGTTTTAAGTATATGAGTAATCTGTTGGAACCATATTATTTGTAAGATTTTTATGTACACAGATAACACAATAAATGATATTCTTATCTATACAAATTAAATAAAGTTAACACAACGTTTGTCGGAATGAGAATAATTTATTCAGGAATGAAACTCGACAAGTCTTGTGATAACATCGAAAAGACTCCATGGGCAGTCATCAAGATACCGGTCACAGTTACCACGTAGACCTTCAGCTTCCGCTTCGTAGTACTCATCGTCTAAACCTTCTTCTTTCGATGATGATGGCCTGGTACAATAAAAATAAATACTTATTGCAGGATGAAATCACCTTTACAAACTGACCGTCACCGTCTTAAAATATTTATAGAATGCCCTATTTCATATTTGTAAGCTATCCTTTCACAAATTTTCAACCAAATCGATTGAGCCGTTGGGATAAATAAGGAGGACAACTTAAAAAACCGGCCAAGTGCGAGTCGGGCTCGTGCATAAAGGGTTCCGTATCATGTGGGTATATAATTTTTTTCTGTTTTTAGAATTTGTTGTTATGACAGCAGAAGTACATAATTTGTGAAAATTTCAACTCTCTAGCTATCACAGTTCATGAGATACAGCCTGATGACAGACGGACGGACGGATAGACGGACAGTGAATTCTTAGTAATAGGGTCCCGTTTTTACCCTTTGGGTACGGAATCCTAAAAATACCTCATTAAAAGTCTTCATATATTCATGAATGTTCTGGTCTTATCTTCTTCTTATCTTATATATCGGGGGTTGACAAATAGTCAGCAACACTTCGACCCAATGGGATCTTTTGTGTTTACCCCTACCTTAATGTTTTTTACTCTTTCAAGAAGTGGTCGATTATCGCGGTGATCCCACTAAGAGGAAGAAATCTATATTCCTCCGGTTTAGGATACCCATTCCCAAGGAGGCTCATACGCTTCGCTGCTAAGACGTTGCATTCACACAGGATGTATTCCATAGTTTCCCTGACATCACCGCAGGCTCTGCAGTCATTATTTGAAGTTATCTTCATTTTAAAAGGATGTCATTCGTTCCGTAATGTTCTAGTCAACAACAGCACCTACTCTTCCAAGGGCCCAAGCTAAGAAGAAGGTGTAATAACAACTCACGTGAATATGATGTGCATAATATGTCCCAGGAGGCCGTTATGATGCAATGGAGTTTCAGCAGCTTCGCAAATGTTTCTCAGGAGACATTCTCTACCATTCATACCATGTCTGTCAAAATGAGTAAAATATTAATACAGTCCTTGAATATTTGACTTGGTGGAATGTCGCTTCCCATCAGGTGAGATGAGGTCAAATGAGGGTACCGAGAGCTCTCTCCATACAAACGTAGTCGACTGTTTCCTCCCTGGATAATGACACTAGAGAAAATATTTTTGTTGCATAAAACTTATAACTGCCATGACCAAGCCCCTATGTTTTTATTTTTTTGTTTTTTAAATCTTAATTTATATGATAATTAGAAAATGAAAAAAATCAACACATAGGGGCATAGTCATAGTAGTTACAGGTTTTATGCAACAAAAATATTTGTTCTAGTGTCATTATCCAGGGCGGAAACAGTCGACTACGTTTGTACAGAGAGAGCACCGGTAACTTTCACCTTAAATCGAAAGAAAAAAGGCACTAACATGCTTGACAAGATAAATAGAATTAAAAAGCTAGTCAAAATTATTCACCGATTTTTATCAAGCTACAGAGGATTCACGGAATATGCAACTTACAGATAAAGAATATAATCGCATTTGAAAAACGGTTTATTCATTTCAAAGCTACGATGTCATCTAAAAGACAGACAGGCTTATTGTCCATCCAAGGTTGCTTGGAAGAGATCGCTTTAATAAGCGATAAGGCCGCCCTTTGTTACAGCTTTGTTATATTTAATAGTTGTTGCCTCCGACTTCGTACGCTTGGCATTTTTGTTTTATAAACTAAAACTTCCTCGAGAACCACTCTATTCATTGGTAAACACAGCATGAAAATCGTTGCAGTAGTTTTTGAGTTTATAGCGAACAGACAGAATTTATCTATTCGTATACAGGGTTATTGGTAATTATACTGGCAAGCCGTTGAGCACTTCTGGGCACCTTAACAAACAACTTTTGTTCTACGACTTTTGAAAATTCCGAGGTTATGTAAGTTCTAAAAACAGCAGATTTTTTAAAACAAAGGTCATTCAGACTAAGTACAGTAGATAAAACTTTAATTTTTTTTAGGTAAATGACCTCTCCGTGTATGGAACAGCTGATTTTCAGGTAAACCTAAATTCAAAATTTTCAAAAAAAATGTTCGAATATCCAAAAACGAATATCCAGAAGTAGAACAAAAGTTGTTTGTTTAGATGCACAGAAGTAGCCCTCAACGGCTTGCTAGTAATTACCAATAACCCTGTATATCTATCTGGAGATAAACTCATACCTAGTACCTCTCCTCTTTAATTGGGGAATAAGAAAATAAAACTTACTCCCTGAATCTCGTTTCCAATGCTATGTAGGCAAGTTCTCTGGTTATACTTCTACTTTGACGAGAGGAGACGACCTGAAAATTAAGAATTTTAATTTTAATAGTAAGTAGAACGATGTAAATATTTTTTAAAGGAAAAATGCGTCTTTAAACATTGCAACTGAGACGAGACTCGAACTTGCATCCCTTGAATACCGTTTTAGTGCGCTTACCAATTACGCCACTCAGTCAAATACCTTCATAGTTGAATTTAAGAATCGCACTAACCTATTAAGGGATGCGAGTTCGAGTCTCGTCTCAGTTTCAATTTTTGAAGACGCAATTTTACTTTAAAAATATTTTCAAAAAGCCCAGTGCAGGCCATGCACTTTGCACACAAACACACACAAACATAAAAAATCATTTAGAACCTATTAAGCTCACACGATTTGTATTCAAAGTAAATATTTTCCGGGTCTTTAATCCCGTACCTTTAGAAATAAAAATATAAATACGCGATTAAATAATAAATATTACTAATGTTACAATAATCATGTTCACGATCTTGATTGTTGGAACATATTCAAAACGTCGAGGTAAGAGAAATAGAAATAAAAATACGCGAATAAGATCCGGGAAAATAATTACTACCTTGAGTTTTCTCGAAAATACAACGGTACTTTTCGTCTGCGGGCAGATGGAGGACTATTCAAATTTAAATTTATTAAGGCTCTGCTAGTTATTAGTAGATAGTTATAAGTATGCTTTAGAACTGCTAAAAAGAACTTGTACTTATACTTGTATACGGGCTGTTTTCCGCAATTAGACTATTTTTAATTAGGTCCTTTTTGCGTGAGGATGGAGTAGGCTTGCCCAGCACCTACTGCCCTTAGTCGACCATGTCCAGAGGAGAGAACTTGTCAATACTTTTCGAGCCAACTAAGCCGCGAGTTTCATCACGATGTTTTCCTTCACCGTAAGAGTAATGTCAATTAGCGCACATAAATATTTCTTAAGAAAAATTCATCGGTGCACGGCCGCCCGGGATTTGAACCCACGACCTTCTGAATGAAAGTCGAGGTATCTACCATTAAGCCAACACAGCTCTGCGCTAAAAATAATTAACAAGCTTGTTTTGGTAGTCTACATCATTTACACTAATTATATTATAGAAGTAAAGAAAAATGGTTCGTTAGTTTATTATTTATCTGCCGGCAAAATAGATTCAAAGCAATATTGGCCTTTTTACATCTAATCTAAGATGATTTAAACAGAACCAGCAACTTAAGGTGAAAGGGTACTGGCGCTCTCTCCATACAAACGTAGTCGACTGTTTCCTCCCTGGATTGAATGACACTAGCACAAATATTTTTGTGCCATAAAACCTATAATTGCCATGACTATGCCCCTATGTTTTAGTTTTTTTTTTTCATTTTCTAACTGTCATAAATTTAGGATTCAAATAACAAAAAAAAACATATGGCATGGTCATGGCAGTTATAAGTTTTATACAACAAAAATATTTCCTCTAGAGTCATTATCCAGGGAGAAAACATTCGAATACGTTTGTATAGAGAGAGCCCCGGTACCCAGTCCTCTTAAATCAGTGCTATTTATGGCGCTGTAGTGTCTGGGCCATATAAACTTGCTCAGCAACCTATACTACCCTCTCAGCTTAGTGGACCGTGTCCAGAGGAAGGAACCAGTCAATACTAAGCAATACTTACAGGTAAATTAGGAAACAGAACTTCGTCAATTTCAGTGATATTAGTAACGGGACTGTAGTTTGACTCGAAGTTGTATGACACGAACACATTCTTATCTGGTAAATCGATAGGTACAGCTATTGCGACGAATGTCTGAAAAATAGAAAATCCTACTTTAATATTATAAATGTGAAAGTTTGTGTGTGCGTGTGCATAGGCTACTTTTTATCTAGATATTTCCACGGGATCGGGAATTACGCGGGTGAAACCGCGGAGCGCAGCTAGTCCTACTAATATTATAAATGTGAAAGTTTGTGTCTGCGTGTGTGTGTGTGTATGTATGTTTGTTACTCCTTCAAGCTAAAACTACTGGACCTATTACGATAAAACTCGGTATGTAGATAGCTGGAAACGTGGATTAACACATAGGCTACTTTTTATCCCTATATTCTTACGGGATCGGGAATTACGCGGGTGAAACCGCGGGGCGCAGCTAGTAATATTATAAATGTGAAAGTTTGTGTGTGCGTGTGTGTGTGTGCATGTATGTTTGTTACTCCTTCACGCAAAAACTACTGGACCTATTGCGATGAATCTTGGTATCTAGATAGCTGGAGACCTGGATTAACATATAGGCTACTTTTTATCCCTATATTCTCACGGGATCGGGAATTACACGGGTGAAACCGCGGGGCGCAGCTAGTATTAAAATAAATGAGGAGATTCATAGGCGAACTAAAGTTACCGACATAGCCCAAAGAATTAGTAAGCTGAAGTGGCAATGGGCGGGGCATGTGGCTCGTAGAACTGATGGCCGTTGGGGCTGAAAAGTCTTAGATTGGAGACCACGTACTGGAAAGCGCAGCGCGGGACGTCCTCCGACTAGATGGACGGACGACTTAATTAAGGTCGCGGGAAGTCGTTGGACGCAGAGAGTATGCGACTGGTCGCTCCGGAAGGCTTTGGGGGAGGCCTATGTTCAGCAGTGGATGTCCAGTGGCTGATATTATGATGATGATGATGATGATAAATAAAAGAAGTTAATTTGACCAATTTTGTATTTTTTTTGTGTGCTATGAGAAGTATGAACCAATTACTGTACTTATTATTGATTTTTTAGACAGTAAAAATCTTATATACCGTTACGAACGACCTGAATCGAGCTGTCTAAAGGATGAAAAATATATTATATGAAATTAAATAGATCAATTAATAAATTGCAAATGGTTTGAAAAAAAAGTCCAGAATCTGCCAAGTTCCCGAAACGTCAGGTTTAAAAGCAAATTAAAACGCGAATATATCCGTCAAAATAAATATATATATGACAAAAAAAAATTAAAATTTCGCCAATTACGTCCTACTTTAGATAGGTATAAGCGAGTGAAGTCGCGAGGCATCTAGCTAGTTTACTAATAACTCAACAGGGTGTAACTCATCTTGTACTTACGCCATACAAACTGGTCGGAGGAAATATGAGCGCTCTCTTCTGCTCCGATTTCCCAGAAGTAAACGTAAAAATAAGGTGCCTGTAACATAAATTAATAAGATACTTGATACGATGTCTTAAAAGGCTTTGGGTGAAAAAAAATGATAACATTTTAGAGGTGATATAATATATTTACTAGGTAAAATAAATAAATATTGCAGGACAGTCCACACATCGCCATCTAGCCCCAACCTAAGTAACTAGACTTGTGTTATGGGTGCTAGACAACGGATATACTTACTTTTCTTTTGTAAATATATACTTAGAATACATAGAAACAACCAGACCACAGACAAATATCCAAGCATAAATACTTGTCTGAGGCGGAAATCGAACCCGCAACCCTGTGTTTGACAGTCCGGCATGGTGACCTTTGTGTCAACTGGTGGGTAGGTGGTTAATTTCAGGTGATATTCAGAAACAAATTAAAGTTTTGTAACAATCCATAGTGAAATACCTATGCAGGTATATATGGTTAACGCTTAACTGGACTGGACTGAGAGAGACGTATTTAACGCTAATTTGAAATATTATATAGTGTAATCGGAAGGTATTGCGGCCTTAGTTATGTCTTTGGACTAAATACAAAAACTTACTGCCATGACACTGGCTGAAATGTATCTATAAATCGTGCGAAGCCAAAAATTTAAGAAAGCAATGAAAATACTTATTTTTTCCAATTGGCCATTTTAGCAAAATAATTCTTAAAAAAAAAAAAACAAAAAAAGGAAGACTTCAAAAAAAGAGGAGGCTCTCAATTTGAGTACAAAATATATTTATTACATGTATTACTTAACTAAATGAAATAAAATATTTGTAGTAGGTACTTACAACACAAATACCACTGAAATTCCTTTCATGTTTCTGGAAAAAAAACTGTAATATATCAAACAAATATCACTTGTCCGTAAGTAAAGATCCAAACTAACGTCGTATGCGCAAGAGTTGGCGTTCGACTGTTCTAAATTTTCATAAATAATAGAGAAAAATTATCAAGAACACGTTAAGTAGGGTGACGTGCATCTGCTAACGAAAGTCGGGTCACTTTCGTGTTAATTCTAAAAGACTTGACTACAAACTATTATAGATTATAATATTATTATCTAATATAAGAGAAATAAAGATTAATAGGGGCAATGAAGTACATGTTCTTGAAAATAATAAACAGGATGCTTAACTAGAATAGAATAGAATAGCAACGATAAGTAAAGCACACGGACAAGAAAACAAATGCAAAATAGGTAGACATAATTACAAAACAAAAAAAAAAAAGATAAATGAAAATGAAAATGAAAATAGAACAGACAGAATTAGAAAACAATCTATAGACTTAGATAATAGGTAGGTATATAATTATGAAAAATCAGGAATAACGCCAGACTACAGCGCTTATTGCTTTTAAATTAGGAATACTGCTTATCATTTCAAGATTTTTTACTAAAACTAAGAAATTATTTAGAAAGAGACTAGCTGTCCCGGCAAACGCTGTTAAAAAATAGATGGTGGCCGATTCTCAGACCTACTCAATATGCTCACAAAATTTCATGAGAATCGGTCAAGCCGTTTCGGAGGAGTATGGCAACGAAAACTGTGACACGAGAATTTTATATATTAGGATTATTATTATATGTTTGCCTAGCCAGACTTTTAGTTATTCCGACGAACCCTAACTGTTGACGTAACATACCATTGGGTTTTCGTCGGGTTTTTGGCTGGTTAAAGGAAGCCTCCATATTAAAAGGTGAATTTTCCGTAACGTGTCAAATCATAAATCAAAACTTTGTTTTTCAATTTTTCCAAAGAATTTTTAACAGTTAACAACCATCAGTTTTCGTATTGATCTATTTAAGTGATAATTGTTCCACTTGGTGACGTCTTACTTGGTGTTACTACACTGTCTGTACACCCGTTATCTGTACGAACTACTTGAGCAAACAGTCTTGTTAGGTATCCAGTACCTACCTATATATTATATGTATATCACTCATTAGACGACACGATCGAGAGTATTTGTTATGTCGAATATTTCATTACTTTTAATAGTCATTGTATTATACCTAGTTGTTAAGTATCTAAAATTACGACCCAGTTGGCACAATGGTCACCATGCCGGACTGCCGAACACAGGGTTGCGGGTTCGATTCCCGCCTCAGACAAGTATTTATGCTTAGATATTTGTCTGTGGTCTGGTTATTTCTATGTATTATAAGTATATATTTACAAAAGAAAAGTATTATAAGTAGTATATCCGTTGTCTAGCACCCATAACACAAGTCTAGTTACTTAGCTTGGGGCTAGATAGCGATGTGTGGAATGTCCTGCAATATTTATATATTACTAGCTGCGCCCCGCGGTTTCACCCGCGTAAGTCCCGATCCCGTGGGAATATCGGGATAAAAAGTAGCTTCTATGTTAATCCAGGCCTCTAGCTATCTACATACCGAATTTCATTGCAATTGGTTCAGTAGTTTTAGTGTGAAGGAGTAACAAACACACACATACACACACACAAACTTTCACATTTATAATATTAGTAGGATAGGATACTCTTCAAAGATAGAAGACACTTACAATCATCAACAACAACATATATTTCGAAAAAGATTATTACAGGATTTTATGTTGATAAAAAACTCTATGGCCCATAACTCATTAATAGGTACCAACTCTTAACATCTTACACACGTGATAACTTTTAAACGAAATATCCGATTGAGATGAAACAAAAAGTATTTTACTTCTACATAAATACTCTTGATAACAAAATTCTTAATTTTGATAAAGATTTAATATTACGATACATATTTAACGTAGTTTCTTTTCTTCAGACGATTTAATAATTATTTTGAACACAAAATCGGTTATTGTGATTAAACCATGATAGCTAGATATATGTTCTCGCGGACTTTTTTGTAGGTCTTAATGGGATCTACAAACCCGTAGTACATCATTTTGTTCTATTGTCAATAGTTTTTGCAGCGCACGCAAAAATAGGTTTTCGATTTTACACCTTGTATTACAAAATAGCAATTTTATTACGGATCCCTAATTTTGAAAAAAAAAACAGCCTATAGCCTTCCTCGATAAATGGACTACCCAACACTGAAAGAATCATTCAGATTGGACCAGTAGTTCCAGAGATAAGCGCGTTCAAACAAACAAACAAACTCTTCAGCTTTATAATATTAGTATAGATTAAAATATTGTAAACTTTTGCATGCAGTCACTTACTCGTACTTACTCGCACACCAGACAAATCTTACTGATTTTTTGTGTTTTTAATGTTTTTTAAGTTTTCTAATAGTTTAAATAAACAATGAAAAAAAATATACTTGCTGTTGACATTAAACTTTTGTATACCAGCTTTTGAATTAGCCATTGTTAACTTAAGGGAATTTTAAAATAGTACATGTTTTATATACCTACATGTATGAAATAACCAAATTAAAAAAAATATTAACGTTTGGCCACTATTTTACCCGATAGCAGTGACGATGCGGTCTAAGATGTAGCACGTTTATCTAGACGATGCATTAACAAACACTTTTGACTCCAATATATATAATAGCAAGAAGATGGCAGTGGAACAAGAACTTTTCCTACCCGTCCTTCTTTTTGTGGCCGGACTGGCCTACGTATTAGAACACGGACAACTCCTTAAATTTTTTACATAAAATCATATCAAAAGCTAAACAACGTATAAAAAAGTTTCAGCGTGCATCTAAGGATGCATCATTGACTATCAGATGAGTCTCAGATGACTATCAGATGATAGGTCAAACGCTAACATATTATGCTTACTAAATTACCTGCCCGTGGCTTCAACTTCACATCGCCACCAACAGATGGCGCCACTAAGCCGATCGTTGATCCTAGATCGCGCAAGCGAAGTTTGTCTAAAGATAAGCTCATATACAAGTTCCAACGAAACATCGTTGGGCCGCGGCCTACCGGGCATAACACCTGCCCGGTGGAAGATCTTCCCTTTGGAGGTACATACCACCAACTATCTTCAAAAACTCTAATACACCTTTCACAAAGAACTCACCATGTAAAATTGCTCATATCTCTAGGACCAGTGATTTAAGCTGTGCGATTGATATATCAGTCAATCAAACATTTACAGTTAGGGCTTTGAATTTTATACCATCAATAAAAAAGGGTTCCACAAGTCAATAAAAAAGAACAAAATACTTCAACCCAAACCTAATTCAAATAATTTATTTACAATCATTTGTGTACAAACGCAAAATGGAATAGGCTTTTAATCTAGATTTAATACTCAATTATGAATAACCCTTTACATAAACAGCGGAGCAAAGTTACTAAACCCCCGTTTAAAATTCATAAATTTTAATAATCTCCGAAACTGCTATCAAAAACCAATATAAATTCTGAGCCATCAAAATCAAATCGTTCTTCAAAGGCGACGATAACTTCACTTTACAAATAGGGATAATAATGAATACGAACAAATCAAGCTTTGACTCTTCATTAAATGTACAAAAAGAACACACACTTTTTTCTAAACTTTTAATAAAAGTACTTATATCAAATCAAAATTCTTTATTCCTTTAGATACTTAATACCTAGGTACAAGATCACGTGGACACGTCTTTAAATAATTTTTTCGTTAATTTAGGATGTGTGCCTTCGGAACGCGCCCAACAATGAGAAGAAGGCACAAGAAACTCATGGGTTTTTTTTTCAAGTGATCACGCTCACAAAGGTCCATATTACAAATATTTGAAAGTATTATTTGAAATGGAGCAATTAAAGTCACGTCCATGGGTTTTTATCATTAAGGTAAGACGAAGTATCATAGTACGCCTTACTGCCCAATTTATGCTTTATAAAAGTTTTGAACCTGTTAATGGACATATCATATACAGCTTTAGGTAATTTATTATAATAGAGCGCACATGTACTATTAAACGACCTGTTTATTTTCCGGAGCCTACTACCGGGCACTATACTTACATAGTGCATAGTGGGTACATAGTGGATACCCACTATGTATGTGTATACACATACATCTATATTTAGCCTTTACATAATAAACTAGCAGAGAGCAGTTTTCGGTCTAGTGCCAGATACTTCGACTTACAATCTGAAGGTCGCTAGTTCGAATCTCGGCCGGTCGTACACCAATGGATTTGATGACCAATCAAACATTCTTTTTTGACATAGATGATATACTTATCAACAAAAAAGCACCATCTCAATCAGTATAAACATTATTAAAATAATATTCTTTTTTTGAAGTCTGTTAAAAATAGATACATGCGAAAATATTACGTTTAATTGTAACCAAACACACATGCATATGACGTAAGAATATAATGACTGCACATTATGTAGTGTGGGAACAAAAAGGGAATCGTCTTAGAATTAAGCACTTCACAAATGTGCAGCACTCAGCACATGAAACAAGATAATCATTATGTTTTTTTGTAATTTAGTAGAGTCCATGACTGTTGCAAGTGAACAGGTAGCTTCTAGGAAAGCGGGTTTTATATTAATCGTCACCGTCCAATTCGCAGACCTATAATTTGGAAAACTTACAAAAAAAACTGACTTTCGTAATTTTTTATGAAGTTTTTGAAAAATACCTTAGTTTACTAAGAGTTCAGGGATTACGGTCATACTCACATTAGAAGGTTCAGTTTGGCGGTTTTTAAAATGTGACGTCACCATAATTTACCCAAGGGCAATAATGGTGTTGCCATAATAATATCTTGATATATCCTTAATTTCGATCGTCTTTGTTTATGTTTTCGAGAGTATTAAATGTCATTATCTTATTAAGAAGTATAGTTAAATTACGTTCTGGTTTTTAATAAAATTTAAAAAAAAAATCCTTTCACGCCTTTGACCAAACAGTAATTTGTCTAAATGTGTAGTTAGACTTAAAGCGGTGTTGGCTGAATGGTGAATATTTCGACTTTCATTCTGAAGGTCGTGGGTTCGAATCCTGGCCGGTCGTGCACCAATGTATTTTTCTTAAGAAAAAATTATGTGCGCTAATTGACATTGCTCTTACGGTGAAGGAAAACATCGTGATGAAACCCGCGGCTTAGTTGGCTCCAGAAGTATTGACAAGTTCTCTCCTATAGGCATGGTCGACTAAGCTGACAGGGTAGAAGGTGCTGGGCAAGCCTACTCCATCCTCACGCAAAAAGGACCCAATTAAAAAGGGTACAAGTAGTTAGACTTAATCTATGGACTTAATACACCCATGATGGAACGAGGTTTTAACAAAAAGAATATTTGACGAAATCCTCCTTTGGCCAAACGTGCACTTTGACCAAACACACCCTTGACCAACCGCCCCAAACAATTTTTTTTCAGTAAAATTTTTGTAACACACTGTACAGTATTTTATGCATTACCACGGGATCTTTGGACTCCCTCCGTGAGTCTCCAAATTGGCTTTACGTCGTCGCCTCGTTTTGTTGACAGATGTAATCGTTGAATTTACGTGGCAAAAGCCTTCAGGACGAGTTATTGAGGCGTGCTTAAATACATGTTCATAATATGTAAGTACGATGTTGAACATACTGTAATTTATGTAAATGTTATAATGGGATATCTAGGGCTATGCAAACATGTAGGTTTTTGTCTTAAATTTCTTCTACAGGGTTATTATTTGTAATCTATACATATAAAATTCTTTGTCCTGAATGACTGACTGACTGACTGATCAACGCACAGCCTAAACCGCTGATCGTAGAAACCTGAAACTTGGAGGGTGTATTCTTTGTGTGACTTAGGCATCCGGTAAGAAAGGATTTTCCGAAATTCAGCCCCTAAGGGGGTGAAAAAGGGGGCCAAAGTTTGTACGTGACAACGTGATTCCTTGGTCCAATCTTCTTCAAATTTTGCATAACCGTTCTTTAACAGAATTAATGGAACACGTCATATTTTATTGAAATTCATCCCCTAGCGGGATTAAAAAGGGGTAGAAAGACTTCGAGCAAAAGCTAGTTATAATATAAGAAAGCGGTTGAGGTCTACTTTTGTGCACCATAACAATCAACTTTTGTTCTACGACTTTTGGAAATTCGAAAATTTTTTTTGAATATATCGTGGTTAATTTGTTAATTAGCTTTTTTTTAAATAAATTCTTTCAGACTTAGATCAGCCGATAATACTTCATAATTAAGTATTTATAAAATTAATAAAACACTACCTCAAAAATTTCATGAAACTAATTTTACTAGGAATTCGGATGAATTTTTGTAAGTACGGGTATACCATCAAATATTCCAAACTAATATTTATTAGCTCAATAAAGAAGATCAATAATACTGGAGCATAATTTACAGAATTTACCAGTTTCAAACGAAAACCATCATTTTTCGATAATTCTGCATTTCCTAGTAAACAAACTTGTACAGATAAATACGAAATGCTTGTCTGGCATTCTATTGGGGTCCATTCCACAAAACCATTACCTATTACAAGAAAAACATACATAAAACATAACCCTCCCTTTGCCATAGTCGGGTAAAAAACGAGTAAATGTCGCATACCATTTTTTTTCAGGGTGATAAAAGATTGCACTTGCCACAGTGACGCATTCGAGCTCATTTTCTCATCTTCGTCTCAGTCATTCAGTGTCATTTTCCAAATATAATATAAACAAAGAATAGGTTGATAGGAGATCGATAGTCTTTAATCTATATTTTTTTACCTATTCGGAAATGTAGCAATCTAAGTTATTAAGTTACTCCGAACCAGAACTAGGGCTTTAAACAGGTTTAAAAAGAGACTTGAGGCGTTATGTGAATGAAGTCACACCATATTTAACTGGCCTTAAGTTCAAAATTAGTTCATTCTTCGTCCTTCTCTCTAGAGATCATATTTTTAGTTTTTGGCATTAAAAGTAAACTATAGATCGACCCTATCTAAATAAGACTGTTTATAGTCAACTGGCACGAAGTTTCGAATTTGTTTCCTTAATCTCGAGGCCATATTTTTCAGTTTTTGGGTTAAAGTTGACTATGGCTTAACGCACAGCCTAAACCGCTGATCGTAGAGACCTGAAACTTGGAGGGTGTTGTCTTTGACGTTGGTATTCAATAAGAAAGGATTTTTTCGAAATTCTACCCCTTAGGGGGTGACAATTTTGTAATGAAGGAATAGGCCCCCAGTCTTGTCTTGTTTACTGATAGCGCTGCATTGCCGACTCAGCCTACTGCCGACGGGGATCCGAGCGTAATCAGGTCAATCTTGAACGGTATTTATTTTACCATTTGAGCTGTTATTTTATCCCAGGTGAAAGTTTGTTAATTTGGCTGCTTGTTATACATTTATTTATATTTAATGTTGTACATTTAATTTTTGCAAACAGCCAGCCTGGGCACACTTTCTAGGGATACCTATTTCGACTTTTAATTTTTTACTGGCGACCCGCCCGGTTTCACACTGTTATATTATGCATGAATTATAGGTAAACCTTCCTCTTGAATCGATCTATCTATTGAAAAAAAATACTGCATCAAAATCCGTTGTAAAGAATTAAGCATAAGTAGGGACAGACATCGGAAAGCTCTTTCTTTTATACTTTGTAGTGATGATTAAATGTAAGTAGGTAGGTTATTTAATTAATTTATGTTTTTATTATTTAACTAGCTGCGCCCCGCGGTTTCACCTGCGTAATCTCTTTCTGCGCAACTTTCTTAATATTTTCATTCATAAAAACCTTCTCTTGACAATATCAAAGACAACAAAAAAAGAATTGGCCAAATTGGTCCAGGCGTTGTTGAGTTATGCGCTTACCAACACATTTTGCGATTCATTTTTATATTATAGATTGTTATGAAGAGTATTTTATTAAAGTTAAGAAATTATTTTTAATTAAGACATTTTCTCGCTAAAAATCGGAAAACGTAGCTATGCTTTCATGTCAGTCTGGAATGTACGATTTTATAAAGCATTCTTTGATTAGTCAAAAATTGCTTTATAAAATCTTACATTCCCACTTTGATTAAGAGGACTGAGCGAACACAAGCAAATGAACAATTAAACTGGTTTGCTGTTATGAACGTCTAAAAATCAAATAAGGTACTAATCTACACTAATATTATAAGGAGGAAAGATTTATTTTGTTTGTTTGTAACGAATAGGCTCCGAAACTACTGGACCGATTTTGACAAAACTTGGTATGAGGATACATTGATTCATTGCAAGTAACATAGGCTACTTTTTATCCCGATATTCCTACGGGATCGGGAGTTATGTGGGTAAAACCGCAGTGTTGTTGTATAATATTTATTTTCTGATAAAATATTCTTACCAGTCATTCATCAAAGAAGTCAATTTATTTACATTGGATAAGCTGATATTTTTTGGTGTATAAAATTAGTATTTTTTTTTTCAAATTGAGTTGATGGATCACCTTTTTTTAATTGACTTCAAAAAAGGGAAGGTTCTCATTTTGGTGCGTATTTATTTTTAAAGCTATCTTGACCTAAATTTTCATACAGCAAATTATCCTTTTTTTTTGTAAGCCTATATTGTTCCACTGCTGGGCAAAGGCATCTTTTCAGGCATCATTACATAATTAATTAATTCTTTTTAGGGTTCCGTATTTTAAGGTTCCGTACCTCGAAAGGATATAACGGAACCCTTATAGGATCACTTTGTAATAGATACACAGTCTTTAAAACACAACAATTTAAATTAAATGATCAATATCCATAGACAGTTCATGTAAAGGACTTTTGGGACAGTTCTTGAAATAAAAATCACATATTCCGTCCATTCCGTAGTACTCTGCCTCGTAGTAGATGTCCATTAATTTGTCTTCATGTAGAGAAGATGATGGTCTGAAACGGAAAAAATACATAGTCAAAATTGAATATGTACTGAAACGTATGGGGCGGTGCAGAGGCAGACCGCCCCGGGCGCCACCATTAGGAGGCGGCAAAATTGGGAAAAAAACATTTGTACGGTCACTGGCGGTCAGTCAGAAAATTAATTGTTAAAGAAGGTAGTGTAAATAAATATTTTTAGCTCAATTGCTTCTTATCGTTACGTTTATTCTCACCAAAACTAACATTATTATTTAAATGAAGTCAAAAGGGCGGTAAATAACCAGCATTAGTTTTATGACGTTAAAAGTTCGGCAAATTATGTCTCCGCCCGGGCGACAGTGACCCACGTTACGGAACTCTTACATACTTCTCTTAGAAGAAATTGATGGAACCAGCTGATGATAGAGCTGATTGATTTCTATGGCTATCAATACATGGCAAAATCCACCATGACTTAAAGATTGTTTAATGAAAATGAAGATCGAGATCACTGGTGGATAGAGTTGTATTCTGATTGAATTATTTGTTATTAGTTTCACAAAATAAACACGATTCTTACGTTAAAATCAAATGTAGCATATCGCCCAGTAAACCATTGTGTGAGAAATAAGATGAAGCCGCTTCACAAATTGTCCTTAGAAGGCACTCTCGGCCATCATAATCTTGGCTGAAAAATAAATAAAAACAACTATATTCATTAGCAAACTCGTCCATCTACATACAAACGGGCTTTGCAATGTACTAGGCGCTCATAAACGCATAGTAGCCTGCATTACCATGTCCAGCGAGTTAGTGCGTACTAAAAGAGTTGTTACGCGTCTTAACACTAGTTTTTCTGTTATCTTAGTATTCTCTACATACCTATAAGTAACTATAGGTGTCTTTGTCTAATACCGTGATTATCTATGATATAGATAAATAGAACCAAGTATCGTTTTCGTTCAGGCAATTAGTAATTTACAAATGTCTTAATGATCAAGCTAAGGTATTGTAACTATAGGTGTCTTTGTCTAATACCGTGATTATCTATGATATAGATAAATAGAACCAAGTATCGTTTTCGTTCAGGCAATTAGTAATTTACAAATGTCTTAATGATCAAGCTAAGGTATTGGCTGAATAACTAATTAGCTCTCTATTTGTATAAATTAATCAATGAAGTCCTCTAATATGTGTCTGTTGGAGTAAAGCATGGGTGGGCGATGGGAACGGAGATTCTGAAGCTTATAAAGCTAGCTTAATCATAAAGTGAGATATTTGGTAAAAGTTGATTAAAATAGACTTCTAGTAACTAATAAATTACATATAGTATGTACTTAATAATTTTTTAAGAAAATGTAATTTATTCAATTCAAATGTTTCAAAAATTATAATTTTTTTAACTCAATATTTTAATGGTCACAAATCGCAAAATAAATACAAAAATGAGGAATTAACTACGAACTAAATACGAGGAATGAACTACGAACTAAATACGAGGAATGAACTACGAACTAAATACGAGATATAAACTCAATTTAAGATTAAGAAAATTGTACCTATTTATAAAGACAATTAGCGATAAAAACCTAATTAAACATAGGTACATTGACTTTAAGTTATTAAAAAAATGGTTAATTTGATTCTGATTTAACGCTTCTTAAAAGAAAGCCTATTACGTACTTGTCTAACATTGTTTCAATAACTGCGTAGAGGTGACTTCGAGTTAGATCAAATTTTGGGTTTTCAACATCACGCTGGTCTCGACTTCTTGATATTGTCTGAAATATATAAAATATGAGTCTTTTAGCCTTCTCCTTTTTTTAAATTAGTTAAAAAATATTCTTAGTTCACCTGAATATCGCCCAGCAGCGGTTCAAAGTATGAAGCATTGGCCACGTTATAGTAGTTAGCCTCAAAGAACCAAGCTAAACTGACAAGGTTATCAGGTTCTGGCAGAGGTAGAGATACAGTCAAAAATACCTGGAAAAAGGACAAGATAATTGCTTAATGCCATAAAGACCTCGATATTTAAATCACAGCTAAACGACGCTCGCTGATCGTTTACGGTCGTGTGGGCTAAGACACGCTTGGTGCGGTCATTACTTCGATGGGTGGCCAATTAGTAGTGTGGCAAAAATGTGTTTTCGTGAGCCCCTCCGTGCTTCGGAAGGCACGTGAAGCCGTTGGCCCCGGTTGCTACCTCTAGTAGCAGTCGTTAGGTCAAGTTAGAGGCCTAAAGGCGAAAACTCTAACAATCGGTGAGCCACACCACTATACGAGAAGAAGAATATTAAAATTAAATACAACATAATTATTCGTTTTCAAACTGTACCTACATGAGCTAATGATAATGCTTTAAATTGTTACAAAGTTACTACATATTATAAAGAAAATCGCTTGAAAAAAGTTTGTTTTATGTCCTACACCTAAATATATTGGTAAAATTGTGTGATAATAGTTACGTAATTGAAATCGAATGACAATTTTCTGTACATATAAAATTCTTTGTCCTGAATGACTGACTGACGGATCAACGCACAGCCTAAACCGCTAATGGTAGAGACCTGAAACTTAGAGGGTGTGGTCTTTGTATGACGTAGGCTTCCGATAAGAAAGGATTTTCCGAAATTCTACTTCTAAGGGGGTGAAAAGGGGCGGCAAAGTTTGTATAGGACAACGTGATTTTTTGGTCCAATCATATTAGAAGCATTTTCGACTATTACACGGATAAATTCACGGGCAAAAGCTAGTTTCTAATAAGACTCTTCAACTCTTTAAACGCCATTACAGTTAATACATATAAATAACTGCAACACTTAAAAGCACACTTACCCCAAACTGTGTATCGGGTGTAAAAAGTAAATATCTCCGTTGCCTCTTCTTGGCACAGGTGGTAACCGAGTGAGTTATTACCAGAAATCTAAAAACAAAACATTTTGTAAAGTTACTTCTAAACTAGCTACTTATATAATACTTAATGTTAAAACGTTTTAAAGTAATTTAATGCAAATTATTGAATGACTAGCTGCGCCCGAATCCGTGGAATTATCGGGATAAAAAGTAGCCTTTATGTTAATCTAGACATCTAGACCGGTCCAGTAGTTTTATTGTGAAGGAATAAGAAACATACACACACACACAAACTTTCACATTTATAATATTAGTAGGATAGGATTCCAAATGAATATAGAATTTTGACTTTGATTTTGAATGAAAAATGATTCAACACTATTTGGCACATCATTCAATTACGCTAACCAAGCCTATAAAATGTATACAAAGTAGACCCAGCAGCTTCACTTTTACAAGCTTCTATTTGCCTTTTAAACGCTTCCAAGGATAAAAACTAAAGCGAAACATAAAACAGGAATATTACAAACAGTAAAACGTAGTAACTGCACACCATATTCTTCAACCTGGCGGTATTAACTAAACCTTTGAAAGAAATTAAGGCAAGCCAAATACCGACACGGGAGCTAACGAACGCCATGTTTGTACAAAGAATTTGTGAAATCATCTCAGCATTGGAGAAACGGTTAGTAGTGTGACTGGAGATTAAGTGTAATAGATTTGTGACTGTATCTTTTGAGGATTTCGGTTGATTTTTCCTTGGAGATTTTTTTTCTTTAGTTGAAGTTTTGAATTTGTGTCACAGCTAGTGAATCGAAAATATTTGTATGAAAGATTTAACGTAAACGCGTTGACGTCTTACCTAACAGGAAAAATCTGTAACTTCAGCTTCAGATTTGAAGATTTTCGGATCAAATGATTGTATTTTTGTACCAACTAAAAAGATGGAGGCTCTTGATTTGGTCGAATCCTTTTTATATGTACACCGATTACTCCGACGCGTGGAATTGACGAGGATCTGTTTTCATTCGAAGTGAAATAGGTTTATTCCCATTGCTCCCTTAAGTTTTAAATCAATGTATAAAACGGATTTAACCGGCATCTTATTATGAACAGGTACCAAGACAACGCCTTAGTGTTAAACTCGTATAGTGCTTAAAAAAAATAAAAAAAAATACGCGGCACATTGAGAAAGTCCTCTTTTTAGGGTTCCGTACTTAAAAAGTAAAAAAGGAACCCTTAAAAGATCACTTTCTTGTCCGTTCTGTCCGTCTGGTTTTTGAAGTCTCTTTAAATTCTATAATTTAAAGAATTCTATAACCCGCAACCCTGTGTTTGGCAGTCCGGCATGGTGACCATTGTGCCTACTGGGTCGTCAATGGGTGCTATTAGCACCCATTGACGATTGCCAAACACAGGGTTGCGGGTTCGATTCCCGCCTCAGACATGCATTTATGCTTAGATATTTGTCTGTGGTCTAGTTGTTTCTATGTATTATAAGTATATATTTACAAAAAAAAGTATATAAGTAGTATTTCCGTTGTCTAGCACCCATAACACAAGTGTAGTTACTCAGTTTGGGGCTTAATGGCGATGTGTGGAATGTCCTGCAATATTTATTTATTATTTATTTAAAGAATTCGCATGATTTTAAAACACAAGTTTTCCTAGTGAGTCAGAGTTCCATCTACTGAGATTATAAGGCAATAAAGATATTAATTATTTTCTGTTATGTGTCTACGGGACTACGAAGCCCCGGAAACCTTTGGAAAGCATACCTAAAGCCGAAGCCACATCACGTAGAGATCCTAATAACAAGTTTAAATGCAAAATGTGGACACCAAACCGGCAATTATCCCTGGCTGCACTAGAATAGCAGCCAAGGACAAGCTCCGGTTTGAATAGAACTATTGATAAACTACAGGAGAAAATTACAACATATTGTGATGGGATGGCAGTGGACTGGATACTAGGGAACTATGGATACTACACACCTGCCATAACAATGTCCAAAATAATTACATAGAAAGTTATAGGAAGCAAGAACTCCAAGCATTTGCGAGTAATTTACCTACAACCATCTTCAGGTATTGTATGAAACTGTAAGTTTGAAACTTCACTAGAATATAACACGGTTCCCTTACACTGTTGCTAATCATTAATTTACGTATAAACTTTCTGAAGGTATGAAAATACAAATCAATTACCACGAACAAGTTTTACACTAAGTTTGTGTATGTTATATTATAACTATCTGTCCCGGCAAACGTTTTGCCATATACAATACATAAATAGATGTTGGCCGATTCTCATACCTACCGAATATACACAATTTCATAAGAATCGGTTTAGCCGTTTCGGAGGAGTTTGGTAACTACCATTGCGGTTCGACAGTTTTATATATTTTACACATAGAGATAGAATTGTGAGGGAAATAGGCCGCCGTCTGAGGGACCGAGGTTTTGACTACCGGTCCGGAACGTTCTTGGTGCAAAGGTTACCCGTCGCCATACAAAGAGGTAACGCGGCCAGTATTCTCGGCTCCTTTGCACCGGGTGCGATCAGGGGCAGTTTATTTGAATGACGCTTAATTTTTATTTTAAACTAGCAGCGCTCCGCGGTTTTACGCGCGTAACTCCCGATCCCGTGGGAATATCGAGATAAAAAGTGGCCTATAGCCTTCGTCGATAAATGGCCTATCCAACACAAAACGATTTTTTCAATTCGAACCAGTAGTTTCTGAGATTAGCGCGTTCAAACAAACCAACAAACAAACTCTTCAGCTTCATAATATTAGTATAGATTATAATATTAATATTTGTGAATTGTAAGAAATTGTATATGTTTTAGAGATAGAATGGTAACCTACAAATCAGTCTTTAAAAAAGTAGAAAGAAAATTAGAACATGAGCAATATAAACAATCTCAGAACTTTGATTACACGCCACTTTTTGCAATAAAATGTCTGTTACCAGTGTTTTTGCAAATACCTACATAATAAGTAATTAAATTTTTATATAAGTTTTTAAGTAAAACTATTTAAAAATTAGTCGGCATTGCTATCCAAAGCAATGCGGCCATTTTTGGGCACAGTACCTACGGAAACATCTTGGATTTTTAATAAGTTGAAATAATGTTTATTTATGCCAAATTTGAAGTATCTAGATTGGATCAAGGAATCACGCTGTCCCATACAAACTTTGCCCCCTTTTTCGGGTGAAACCCCTAAGGGGGTCCTAAGGGGTAGAATTTTAGAATTTTCTTATCGGATACCTACGTCACACAAAGAACACACCCTCCAAGTTCCAGGTCTCTACGATTAGGTTGTGCGTTGATGTGTCAGTCAGTCAGTCAGGACAAAGGATTTTATATGTATAGAACATTAAAATTTATCAATTTTGATTATTATTTAATTCTAAATAATTAAAAAATCATATAAATAATAATCAACTTCATAAGTAAAGTAATCTATTATTTTATTTAAAAAACGTATTACAACTAAAACTCTATAAAAATAAAAAACCTCTCTGAAATGAACATCAAGAAACACAAAGAACTCATTCGCATTAAAACCTGTACAGCCTTGCTCGGTCTGTGACCACTGAATTCTATTTAACCCTCCATTTCAATAAATTGCCTTCAAGAGTGGCTTTGATGCGGCCGTGAGGGGGTTAACGTGCATTCGTTTAGTAAAAAACATGCAGTTTATGTAAATGATGAAATTGTTAAGAATGAAATAGGTTTAGTTGTTTGTTGATGTTGAAGTATATTTTGCGTTATTGGGAACGGGATTGATTTACCACTTGACTTAATTTGGAGTATAAAGAGAAGAATCAGTTCTAAGGTATATTTTGTTCGCACCAAACTGTCGGCTTAGGAGAGTTTTATACATACCTATAAATTTAATAAAGGTAAACATGAAATAGCTACAGACTAAAATGGTCGACAGACAATTTCGCGTTCAAAGCGTCACGCATCCACCTTTCTAGAAGTGGAACTCTATCGGCGTCAAAACTACAACCTTGGAGTCTTTAAGTCTTCAGCTATATCCTCGAAATCATTGTTTCCCATCAGTTGTGAAATACAAGCGTAAAAGAAAAGATACCGCTCTGACCAAAATAATATGTAAACTTTAGCTTGTATTTGCCTTTAATCAACGTTTCAATAAGAAAACCACGTAACCCAACGTACCTATATATTCGAGAACATTGTCAATGTGTAGAACTAATAGTTAGGGAGCTCCTCTTCTAATTTGACTGTGTTGGTACCGTCTAGTTGGCATGAAATATCGTTGTTGGTAGTGCCTAAAGTCACCTGGTTATCGCTTTCTAATTTCTCCAAGTCAAAGTTTGGGTGAGAGTGTTTGAAACATTATTCAGTTTTTTTTTTGGAAGTCTTTATTAGTCTTTTCTGACTGTCTGAAATTCGTTCTACGACTTTAATATATCGGTACCTAGACATGCCTTATGCAAAGTTTTACCAACGCAAGTTGTTCAGCAGATATTACTACAAAACCAATTTTTTTAAATCTGGATCTTGACTACTTACGTGGTTCATATTTTGCACGGGGTATGTCCAAGATCTTATCTACTGATATATTAAAATGGCAGAACGAATTTTATATAGTCAAAAAAATAGTGAAAAATAAACGGGGACGTTTATATTTCAGTCAAAAAAAAAGAAGTCAAAGTAAATTTGAATTCATTTGGAAACAATCGCATTAAATCACATTCAAACTTCTTAATAACTAAGGATGTGTGCCGTCGGAATGCGCCAATCAATAAGAAGAAGACATAATTTCTTCATGTCATTGTCTTTGTTGATTTCCCGATTATTTTTCGATAATCAAAACCAGCAATGTACTATTACCAACACAGTCAATCATATGTTGAGCTCCCTAGCTATAAACTAATTGGAACTAATGCCCGGGGCCAAGTTACGTATATTACTCGCGGGAGAGATGCCAAACTGTATACAAATTGATGCGAAAGGCCTCCAATTGACAATCGTAACCTATCGAGGTTGTTTGGAGATTTGTACGGTATTTTATTGATGTCTTTAGAATTGCTCAGTAGAATCAATAAATAAGTCTTGTACGACATATCACACAGCGGCATCTAGGCAAAGGCTAAGCAACTAGGCTTGTGTTATTGTGGCCAAACAACGAATAGAATACCGACTTCAAAAAAGGTAGAGGTTCTTAATTATTTCCGTATATTTTTATAACATTTATTTTTCTTTACTCCAATATTTGGTAATCTATCTACGAGTATTACATGTTCCAGGCTAGTGGCTGCAGCGCCAGAGTTTGGATTGAAGTTGCTGGCACTGTTTAATCATCTAGATTGGATTTAAAGACCAACACCAAAACCCTGCAGGAGTTATCAACTACTACCCTGCACTACTCCCACTAAATCAGCTCACCTAGATAGAAATATAATTTTTATCTAACCCACAGCTGGGCAAAGGTCTCCCCCATCTCCGTCCATCAGTCGCGGTCCTGGGCCACCTTTGGCTAAGCTGGCTCGAGGCGGTCGAGGTCGTCTCGCCAATCAGGTGCTCGGTGCCATCGAGGTCGGCCACGTCGATAGTAAAGTAATAAGTCACAATTTAAAAGGTACTTGTACTTGAACGGGCTGTTTTCCGCAATCATACCCTTTTTTAATTGGGTCCTTTTTGCGTGAGGATGGAGTAGGCTTGCCCAGCACCCCCTACTATTCTCTCAGCTTAGTTGACCATTTCCAGAGAAGAGAACTTGTCAATACTTCTGGAGCCAACTAAGCCGTGGGTTTTATCACGATGTTTTCCTTCACCGTAAGAGCAACGTAGAATAGAATAGAATAGAATAGAATATAATTTATTCGAACAAACGAACGAAGAATAGATACAAATAAGAAACAGCAAGAGATAGTTACAAATAAAAGAAATTACAAAAAAACAGACAGTAAAAAAAAAAGTACCTGAGAAGTCGTGTGTTGCCCGAATGGGTGAAAGCCTCAGCATATGCTGCAAATACGCGGGCGCATCTGCAGCGCTGGTCTTCCGGCCGCACCCTGTGGGTGACTTTTCCACTCCCAGGAAACGGCTTGGTCACCAAGATAATATAAATAAATAAATATACTAAGTATTATATAATAAATATAATATAATAAAATAACATAATCTATTCATATATACATACACATTATATACTACGCTGTACTTATATAAATATACCCTTAAAAAATTACAAGAATCAAATACCTACATAAGAAAAAAAAAGATATAATTTACAATATACTTATTTCTTTAGTCTGGCATTCCGTCGTCACAGACCTAGTTTTGTGAGAAAAAAAAAAAAACAAAAAAAAACGTAATAAAATGTCAATTAGCGCACATAAATTTTGTTGAAAAATACATTGGTGCACGGCCGGCCAGGATTCGGACCCACGACCTTTAGAATGAAAGTCGAGGTATCTAACACTAAGCCAATACCGCTCTATAAAGGTAAACAATATTAAAGACCCTTACATAAATCATTTTTATTGACGAAAATACTGTAATATTAATATTCTCTACATGTTACTCATCGTATTATTATAGAAGAAACGTATCATTCCATCCAATTAGGTTCTTGAAAGGCTAGTTGATTTGTTACGTATAAAAAACAACATATGTAAGAAAAATATTCGATAACGTTAGGTTTAGTATAAATTTGGTAACTGTTTTTCTATATTTTAGTTTCTTGTTTTAGTAAACAGTTTTTATACCTAATTAGCTTTTGCTCGCGACTTCGTCCGCGTAGAAGTGATTGAAGAGAAGTTGAGAAATTGAAGTATATCTGACCAAGGAATTGCGTTGGTCCATACAATCTTTGCCCCCCTTTTTTACCCCCTAAGGGTTAGAATTTCGGAGAATCATTTCGTATTGGACGCCTACGTCATACAAAGAACACACCCTCCAAGTTTCAGGTCTCTACGATAAGCGGTTTAGGCTGTGCGTTGATCCGTCAGTCAGTTATTATGGTCAAAGAATTTATGTGTATAGATTATGTTTTTACCCTCGACCGAATGGCGGGAGGGTTTATACATAGGGTTTTTGTTTGTTTGTGCACTAAAATGTTCCCAATTACTTAAAATATCAAACCTATTTTAAGTTCTTCATATAATACCATATTTTTTCCCAAAAAATCATAAGAAAAGATTCGTGAATACAGGTAACATTTTGTTAGGCAAATCTCGGAGTTTGGCGTCTCGGAGTAGCAGTGAAAACATAACGGTTCATTAGTTAGCAGCTACTGTAGGCTTTCGCAAACAGTCTACTTTTTCTTACAATGTATTTACAGTTGAACGGGGACGGTGCGACGAGAAAATAGAAGAAAAATACACGATGTTAACGTATTTAATTTTGTTAAATTTACTTTTGTTAGGCGTCAGTTCGAATCGGGAGAAGAGATATTTGGTTTATCCTGATGGTGGTCCCGCTAGAGCGCAGGTTAGTTATTATCTAGTAATTTAAGTACCTAATAAATATTAACAGCAGATACCTACTTCCATTTTTAACCCCCAACGCAAAAACGACGGGGTGTTATAAGTTTGTGTGTGTGTGTCTGCCTGTCTGTGGCATCGTAGCTCCGGAACGGATGAACCGATTTCAATTTAGTTTTTTTTGCTTAAAAGGTGATTATCCCAAAAGTCGTGGGTTCGAAACCATCGATTTTTGTTATGGTAAATTTATGTGATAATTAACATTTCTCTTACGGTAAAGGAAAACTTCGTGATGAAACTCACAGCTTAGTTGACTTCAGACGTATTGACGAGTTCTTTTCTCTGGACACTGTCGACTATGCTAAGATGCGGTATGGGTTCTGAGCAAACCTACTTCATCTATTAGGAGTAAAGTATAAAACAAAGTTGCTGACGCTGTATAAATTATTTGGTTTAGATGTAAACGCCAATATTATTATTAAATATTAGTAAAATGATCTTCAAGATTTAAAAAGTATTGATTAGACTTAACTTTTTGGATGTTGAGTGCTATATGGTAGCACATTCCTATCATAATCAAGAATTAACGATGACACTACTACCCACATCTAAAACTCGTTTGATTCTTCTAACAGCCAATAACAACCGGAAACCGCAGTTTTCCGTAATATTATAATTTGTTATGAATATATAAAATATTTATTTTCCTGATATAAATTCCGAATACCAAATAGCGTTCTTATAAGAACCCATTCCATGTAAATTTACATAACTCTGATTTAAAGCAAATGTTTTCTTTGCTCAACGGATACGGCTTAACGAAGCAGCGGATTTTTTGTTCGTGAATTTGAATGCAATTAGATGAGTTTCCTACCTTTTGAAGTTATCTAGAGTTAGGTGATTTGTTTTACGTTTATTTCTCCTTTTTATTATTTGTTTTTCTCGTTTCTTTCTTTGTTTGTGATAAGGAATATTAGTGCCTAGCTGTTGTAAGCAGTGTTATGGGTTAAGATGAACGGGTACCGGCGCTCTCTAAATACAAACGTAGTCAACTGTTTTCTCCCTGGATAATGACACTAACACAAATATTACGTAAATACGTTTGTATGGAGAGAGCGCTATTTTCCCTTTCCTCTTAAGGTGTACGCCCACTAATTCAATATATCGGAATGATTCCAACTGAATAAATAAATTGTGACTTTGACTTTGAAAGATTAATTATTCCAGACTTTATTTTTATTAATCTGCCTCTAAGTTCATTAATGTATCCACTCATTTGCAGCACTTTCTTTAATTGATTTAATACCATCAAAAAATTTCTTTAAGATATACCATACGTTCATTGCATTCGTGCTTCATGCAGTTGCATATAAATATATTGTTTTATTGTATTTGCAATTATTGTTTACAGTTTATCATAGGTCTCGGTGTGCCAGTAGATTTAAAAGAAGCCTCAGTCACAGTCGGCGTTGTTATCAAATTCCAATACCTTCTACCGACAAACAGTTCAGAATACACAAGTAGAATATATGGATTTGCGAACACTGTATCCAGAGACATGGATGGTGATACACCTAGTAATGACAAAAGTGATATAAATACAGATTCTAAAAAGATATCTGAGACTGGCAAAGATATAGATGCATATAAAACTGCTAGTGTAGAAAATGACATAGATCGTGACAATGATACGTTAGTAGACATCACTTTTGATGATAGAAAGAAACGATCTCTAGTATATTCCGAAGCAGGCGTAGTAGTGTCTGAACCTGATGTAAATACAGAAATACCTCTACAAGAAGCTATAAGAAGACAGGAGTTGATCGATAAGAAGAATCTCAATAAGGTAGAAGAAGATGAAGAATTTGAGGAACCACAAAGAATGAATCGATGGGACTTTTACAAAATACTTGAGCGAATGGCCGAAAGGTAAGTCAAATAAAAGTAAAGCTGTTTTATCTGTTTTATCATCCTTATATTTTAAATGAGAATGTATATTTGTTTTTTCTTATTTTATGTGCAAAAACAGGGAATGCACATTTAGAATAACTCAGTTTGATGTTTATTCAGGGTCAATATTACACAGATGAAAATAATTGAGCAAAAGTAATTTACATAGGTAGCTTAGAAGTATATGTAATGGGTAGGTTTAGTTTAGTTTTACGCGGCTGTTTTCGCACAATGGGTAGGTATAAATATTTAGTTTCACATTTTAATATGTTGCTGTGGAAACTTTGAAGAAAAGAATGGTTAAGATTTATACCTTTCTGTTAGAGGTCTATCTCGATGTTAGTAGCCTTTTAATGAAACTGCGGACTGTATTTTTACTTATAAATATAATAAAGAAAAAAACAATGTTCTGCGAGAACAAAATATAAAAATCGCCGTATATACGTCGATAGATAGGTGACAAGTGCTGTCGCCGGCGCCCCCGCGCGCCCGCGCCACCCCCGTAGCCTCCGTTCCGTTTGACGGTGAATATAATGTGCTCGAACATCCTCCCCGGGTTGAAGTATTTCAATTCAGAGGAAGCGGGCAAATGTTGTTGAAGGCTCGTAGCAAGGTTCCCTTTTTTGTCTTCAACTCAGCGACCCGTGTGGTCCCATCCGTGCCTGGATAGATCTGAGTCACTCGTCCTAGCGGCCATACCAATGGTGGTTGTCCTTTCTCTTTGATAAGAACTAAGGTACCAACGGTAAGAGGAAGTCCTGCAGCTGTTGTCCACTTTGTCTTCTGTTGGAGTAGAGTTATATATTCCAAATGAAAGCGGTTCCAAAAATGTTTTTTTATGTGTTCCACTCTTTGGTAGCGCTCTAGGTGGGCGATGTTGCGTTCAGGTATCGGTGCATGCGGAACTGACATAAGTGGTCGTCCAATTAAAAAATGAGAAGGAGTGAGGACGCTGAAATCTAACGGATCAGAGGACATAGGAATAAGTGGACGAGAGTTTAACACTGCCTCTATTTGTATCAAACATGTAGCCATTTCTTCGTAAGTAAAATGTGTTAGTTGAAGCAGCTTTCTTAAATGGGTTTTTGTAGACCTAACCGCGGCCTCGGCGATACCGTTAAAATGGGGAGAGTAGACGGGAGCAAACTTAAATTCGATGCCTTGTTGAGCCATCTCACCCGAAATATCGTGTTCAAGAATATGTTGGAATTCATTGTACGTGCCAACAAAATTAGTACCGTTATCCGACAAAATACTGTGTGGTTTCCCGCGACGAGCGACAAACCGATTCAAGGCGGCCATGTACCCTTCCTTGGTTAGATCCGTGACGAGCTCAATGTGTACTGCCTTTACTGCAAGGCATACAAATATGCATAAATATGATTTTACAAGCTTACAACCTCGTCCCTTTCGATCAGCTATGAGTACTGGGCCGGCATAATCAACACTGCAATCAAGAAATGGAAATTGTAATTGTGTTCTTGACCTTGGTAATTGTCCCATAATGGGTTGTGGACTTTGACATTTATATTTGAAACATTTGAGACATTGCTTAAATGTACTCTTCGATAAATTCCTACCACCTAAAGGCCAATACATTTGCCGAATATTTGCTAGTAATAACTGCGGGCCGGCGTGTAAGAAATCGAGATGATATTTGTCAAAAATGAGTTTTGTTACATGATGCTTTGCACAAATGAGTATAGGATGTTTGACGTTAAATTCATAGGGTGAATTGTCAAGTCTCCCACCTACGCGAATTATTTCATCAGAATCTAAAAAGGGGCTTAGTGAAATGAGTCGATTCTTACGTGGTAATGACTTTGATGACTGGAGCAAACTGTACTCTACAGGAAACATGGCCATTTGGGCATGTTTAATTATAAAAATAAATGAAGTTTGTAGTTCATTGTTGGAAAGAGTACGTTGTAGATATTTAGGGTTGTTATGTAAATTGTAAATAAATCTTAATATATAAGCAACTACTCTTTGTAAACGTGTGAAATTTGAGTATTTGTGTAGTAACGACGTGATAAATGTATTATTTTGATTACTGTCAGAGTTGAATAGTGAAATCTCCTTTACTAAAACTAATTCGGGAAAATCTTGTTTAGAATGTTGGTTTGGTTTCTGTGGCCAGCCATGTTCATCTTTCAATAAAAAATCTGGTCCGGTCCACCACAGATTGCACGAACTAATTAGATCGGCCCTCACCCCCCGGGAAACAAGGTCTGCCGGGTTACATTTTGAAGGCACGTAGTTCCACGTGCAATTTTGGGTGCTTTCTTGTATTTCACCAACGCGGTTGCGGACAAAGGGCTTTAATTGGTTAGGTGTCATGGACAACCAACCAAGCACTATAGTGGAATCACACCAGTATTGACATTTAGTGATTGGAATAGTAATTGACTCTAAAATTTTGGTACACAGTCTTGTCCCCAATAGAGCGCCGCATAGCTCTAGCCGCGGAATTGTGGTTGGTTTTATCGGAGCAACACGGTTTTTTGATGTTAAAAGTTGTACAGTGACTTGTCCCGTGTTATTAGTAGATTTTACGTAGACACAAGCTCCGTATGCAACCTCTGATGCATCAGTGAAAACATGAATCTCATTTTTTATTGAGTTTTCACATAATACCCATCTGTTTATCTTTAGCGAGTTTAATGAGTGTAGTGTGTTTACAAACGCAAGCCACAGATTGTTAATGTGATTTGAAACCTGCTCATCCCAGTCTGACTTCTCTATCCACAGTTTTTGCATAATTATCTTTGCTTCAATTATGCAAGGTCCTACTAGTCCGAGAGGATCAAAGATTTGGCTTATTACTGATAAGATGTGGCGTTTAGTTATTATGTTTTTTGTCTCTACTCCGATAGAGTAGAAGAGAATGTCGGTGTTACAGACCCAGTGAAGTCCTAAAGTTTTTGACGAAACGTTTGTGTGTTCTGAAAAGTTTATGCCCTTTGAATTGTCATCAGGGTTCTCAGTAATTAACGATAGTATACGTGGGTTATTTGCTTGCCATTTTCGAAGATGAAAATTGGCTGAAGCTAAAACTGATTTTACATCTCTACCTAACTCTACTGTTTCACTTATAGTGTCTCTACCACTTAAAAAATCATCGACGTAGAAGTCTCGTTTGATGGCGAGTTTGGTGGAGTCGCTACTTGCGTTATCTGCGAGACTTGTTAGACACTTAGTTGCTAAGTATGGTGCTGAAGCTGTACCATAAGTGACAGTGTTTAAGCTATATGTCTTTAGTGGTACTTTTGTGTTTGCTCTATATATGATTTGTTGCAGTGAGCGTTGAGACGGGTGTATTAATATGGCTCTATACATTTTCTCTACATCTGCAGATATCACATATTTGTATTGTCGAAACCTTAATAAGATTGAAAATAGGTCGTCCTGCACTGTGGGTCCAACCATTTGGATATCATTGAAAGACAGCCCAGATGTAGAGGTCGCAGATGCATCGAAAACCGTTCGTAATTTCGTTGTGGTACTAGTCTCGCGAATAACGCCATGGTGTGGCATAAAGTATTGTATTCTACTCTTACCTTTTGTTATTTTAGATGAAGAAAATTTATTTTCATTCATGTGTCCTAATTTTTCATACTCTTGCATGAACTCTACATACCTTTCTTTAAATATTGGATCTCGTTGAAATCTGCGTTCTAAAGATAAAAAGCGACACTTCGCCATTTGATAGGACTCACCTAATAAGCTAGGATCCTTTTTTAAAGGTATTGTGACTACAAATGTGCCTTTGTTGTCGCGGTAAGTATTTTCATGAAAATTCATTTCACATGCTCGTTCTTCAGCAGTGAGTGAATATTTTGTAGAGACGGAATCTATTTGCCAAAATTTTAAAATATTTGAATTTAGCTCTGTGATAGACATGTTACATGTGTGTGTCTGTTTTCCAGAAGTTAGATTAGCTGGCAAGGTTATTAGCCCTGAAACTATCCACCCAAACTTAGTGTTGCGTAATTTAGGTTGATTATTTCCTAAGGTTCTAGACTCGGGACCAATGACGTTCCAAAATACTTCAGCACCGACTAGTATGTCAATAACTGAAGGGACGTGAAATGATGGGTCTGCCAAGCGAACGTCTGTTGGAAATCTTATGTGGTTTATGTTTATGTATGTAGATGGGAGTTGTTTTGTTATTTCGGGTAGAATAAAGCAGTCTATACTTGCAGAGTAGCTACTATCGAAGGATTCAATATTCAGACGACAAGACTGTGTACTAAGTGAAATCTGATTGTTAATACCTGTCACCGTGGAGCTTGTTCCATAACGATGTAAGTTTAATTTTTCGCATAGTGAGTTTGTTATAAAGTTGGTCGTACTACCATTATCTAGTAGGATCCTGGCGTCGATCCTTTCTCCTGCACTGTTTGTCACTTTTACCAGGGCTGTGGAAAGTAAAACATAGGATGATGTAGTGTTTTGTACGTAAGTATTGCTTGATAAGGTAACATTATCTATGACGTTTGTGGGCGAGGAACTATTTTCCGACGATTCTATAGACATAGCCATGTTGTTAGATGTTGATGGCATTGGGTCTATGAATTCGGTGTTAGTAGCCTCCTCAATGTGCAATAGTGTGTTGTGTCGGTTGTAACAGTACCTGCATCGTGATAGCCTACATTTGTTTGTGGTATGTCCATGTCGCAAACAGTTAAGACATACTCCAAACTCCTTTGCCTTATTAACTCGTGCTATTACTGGTAGCTTACGGAATGTTTCACAAGTATATAGAGGATGTTCCTTGAAACATAAAGGACATTTATTTTTGTCAATCTGTTGTGGTCGTAGCGTTTGGTTTATGTTGACTTTGTTTGCAACCACACCACTACTAAACTTGTTAGAATCCGACTTTGTAAAGTTGCTATGGTGTTTTTTGTTTTCTACCTTATGTAGGATGGATATTTGACTGTTAATAAATTTGGTAAATTGCACTAAGGTGGGTTGGTTATCTAATGAATTACGGTACTCTTCCCATTTTAAATTAGTGATTGAGTCCAGTTTACTCGTCATCAAATAAACAATGATTGTATCCCAGTGATTAGTGGGTTCTTTTAATTTTTGTAATGCTCTTAAATTTTTATTAACGATATTTATAAGATGCTTCAAAGCGATGCTGGATGCTTGTGTTATCTTTTCAACGTTGAACAATGACTCCAAGTGATTGTCTATTAGAAGTTTGGTGTCATTGAACTGATCACTTAGCAACTCCCATGCCAATTTATAGTGTTCACCTTTAAAATCAATATTTTCTATGATTTCAAGAGCATCGCCTGTTAATGACGCGCGTAGGTAATGGAACTTGCTTATGTCATCGATTTGATTGCAATTATGTATTAATGATTGAAAGGTATCTCTGTATTCGAGCCAGCACTGATAACTTCCATTAAAACGAGGCAAATCTATTTTGGGTAAGCTTATAAAATTATGCTGAGCTGATACACCTGAGTGTCTTCGCACTGTTAACGACGAGCCCGTCACGGATCCATCGCTGTTGCCGGCGACGGCAGCCGCTGCTGTATCAGCCAGCAGCTGCCGGGCCTCTGCCGCCAGGGCGTAGTACCGCTCCTCAAACCTGGTTCGCTCCTCGTACGCGTCGTCCGCCTTGTCTGATGACACCTCGATATCAGTCTGTAATTGGTCGAATTCATCGTATAAGGTTTCGAATTTACTGTAACGGGCTTCTAATTCTAAATTTTGCAAGTTAGAAATCGATTCACAGTTTTTAAGTACACTTAAATAATTATAGAAATTAGTAAGCTTTGCTTTCATGGCACTGCGTTTTCTAACTAATATTGTTTCTTCATTGGCCATGTTTAATTTGTTTTGTTTAGTTTATTACTTTAAGTTTTAAATGAAATAATTTTAATGTAAGCTGTGAATTTAGCAATTGTTTGTGAAATAGGTATTTAATGAATGGACAGCTGATAAGTACCGTTAGCGGTAAACCTTAAACGTAGCTGTCAAGCAGGGGCGCAGATGTTTATCGTAGATTAGTACTTACCTATCTACTAGGTAGATACAATGTTTGTTTACTATGCTGCTAGTGCTTAGCTGATTTGTTGTTTGTGAAACTACAAAGAAATAACACAATAGTGGCAATGGAAAGATTATAAAGCTAGATATGTTTTTGACTAAGTTTTTGTGAAATGTGTAGGATGGACTTTGAAGGAATAATTGGAACAAACTCACAAAATGTCGATATCCTTGTTGAATCCTAAGTTGTAATGAAATCCTCAATTGAAGCAATAAGTAGGTAGGTATGAATGACGCGGCGATTTCGACCTTTTCCAAGTGATCGTTGTGGCACTGACGCGACGTCGTAAATATTGTGTTGTTTTGATAAATATGACTTCAATGTCGGTTTTTTGCATTAGTTTATCCGTATATGGGTGACTTCTCACTGCCCCAGATGCGATGACACGCCGATATTCATGTGAAATTCCTCGAGAACACGCCTTTTAGTTTTTTCTTGCTGGTTATTTTTCTCCATAAAGGACCATTTGTTAGAGGTCTATCTCGATGTTAGTAGCCTTTTAATGAAACTGCGGACTGTATTTTTACTTATAAATATAATAAAGAAAAAAACAATGTTCTGCGAGAACAAAATATAAAAATCGCCGTATATACGTCGATAGATAGGTGACAAGTGCTGTCGCCGGCGCCCCCGCGCGCCCGCGCCACCCCCGTAGCCTCCGTTCCGTTTGACGGTGAATATAATGTGCTCGAACATTTCTAACATCTATTTTTTGAATTCTATAATAAAATGGTATGTACTTATATTGAAAATAACTCAGTTATGCGCGTCGTCTGAACGCTTTACACGAGTGAAGTTTGCAAACTTCCTATAAAGGGCTTCTTACAAAATCGTTTTAGAATATTTTATTAAGGCTTGCATTGAAAATTCTTTAGATACGGGTATTCAGGACGGCCGTGCTTACTTCGAACAATCTGCGAGGCTGCAGAGGTACCTTTTACACATGAGAACGGCTTGCTCGGTGAAATTGGACATATACTATTTACGTAAGTATATAAGAATTAATAAAATAATCTATATTTATCTATCCCTATAAAATTCAAGGTCCTGATTGTCATTTCTAATACTTTGTTTTTTTATGGATTAGTGGTTTCAGGATGCGATTGACAATTAAATAATTATTGTACGACAATCTTCACACTGTGCCATCAAGTTCCTACCGCATTAACGCTATGTGTGTGTGACTATATAACAAAATATGATGACTCCTTTTATTTTGTACATACTTAGCCTACATACAAAAACACCCAGACCAGAAAAATATATCTGCAAGTCAAAGAAATATTTGTATCACTGCGTCAAATAAGTTGTCATAAACTTTACTAGTATTTCAAGTAAAAAATGGTTACATTTGCTGATAATTTCTGAGAGTGACGTGGAAGGGCCATATATTATCAAAATGCGTGTACAGATGGAACAATTAAAAAAATCGGACTTTTTGTAATAATATCAAATATTACATTTTTACTAAATCGCTGTCCTATTATAAATGGAATTTGCATTTGTGGGGCTTTTTGTCAAAGCATTTTTTTTGTACCTTCCAGACCATCATCAACAAAAGACGAGCTATCCCACCACACGGACAACGAATACCATGCAGCAGAACGTCTAGGTAGAGAAACAGGTGTCGACTGCGAAACCCTTTTCCCTGATTGTGAAGACTCAATACTGAATACTTTTAGTGAAATAGGACAAGATACACTGCATACGTTTGGATTGATTTAAAATATACAGATAAAAAAACAAGGAAAATAAATGCTCACATTTTTTTGTTTCAATTAACTTACTAGCAGTTTCAGTAAGAATATCAAGATAAAAAGTAACCAGTAGGTTAATCTAGGTTTCCAACTCCAAGTTTCGACGAAATCAGCTGTTCCGTAGTTTTTGCGTGAAGGACTAACAAACACACACAGACACAAACCTTCGCATTTGTTAGAGCATAGGATAATTCTTTATTTTAGAGCAAATTAAAATCTTGTTATTTACTAGGTATCTGAGTTTCAAATAATTAAATAATTGGGGCCTAAACTAAAAAAGTAAAACTGAAAACATTTAAACACAGCAATTTTAAAACTCTGCGGTATAAAAATATTATAACATATAGACCTACTAGCTGCGCCCCGCGATTTCACCCGCGTAAGTCTCGAACATAGCGCCATCTATTGGGTGTATTTGCAACCTAGATGTCAAACAATGTTGAAGAATTTAATCGATGAATCAACGTACACCGCCATCTATGAGAACTTCATAAAACTAAACAGTAAATAAACACTTGCTTAAGAAACCATTAATTGAGTATTATTCGTTTACATTCACGACATAATTGATAATTGAGATTATAACTATCCTACCCAGTAAGTTAGACCAAAATACGCCACATGTGAAATTTGCTTGAAATCGGTTCAGTAGTTTTGGAGTTTATTGTCAACATACATCGAGACACAAGATTTTTATATATACAGATAATACAAGTTAGTTCCAATCCTTATCAATATAAAAAATATATGAAAAAGTTTGATTGCTTGTTCACTGGCAAAATAATTTTATCACACCAATCGATACAATTTTTTACCAGGGTTAGCCCATAGTGTAGACAATTTAGCGGGTAAAACCGGGAGTAAAATCTAATTGTTTCTAGTTAAATTTTATTTAAGACACATCATGATGTAACTTTGTGAATACATCAACAAGTGACATTTTACACTTATGGTAAATCTGAGCACAATTCTTGGAATTCTGTCCATTTATGTAAGCTTCAATGTATGTGAATTGCTCGTCTTTCTCATTTAAATTTTCGTCAGCATCGTGCGTAGGACTGAAAGCAGGAAATAAAATTTGTACATTAAAATATATAAGTGAGAATTTAAGTGACTGCATACAGTCTGCTTGGCATGGCAATTATCAATAAATATTGCTGGACATTCCACACATCGTCATCTAGCCCAAAGCTAAGTAACTAGACTTGTGTCATGGGTGTTAGAAAACCAATATACTACTTATATACTTTTCTTTTATAAATATACACTTCTAATACATAGAAACAACCAGACCACAGACAAATATCTAAGCATAAATACTTGTCTGAGGCGGGAATCGAACCCGCAACCTTGTGTTTTTAGTTGTATCTTTTAAGGGAATCTAAAATTCCTAAAAAGATGAAACTAGTATAGGCTTATTGTAGGAATTCGACAAAAATTAATATTGTAAGTTTTTAATGACTTACTTAAGAACAAACGCCGCTATTTCATGAAGTAGATCCTCTTCATCATCAGAATATATCGGTTCAGCTGCAACTTGACATAACGCTTGAAGAACGCAGCTTTTCCCGTCGTGATTGAAACTACGGGCGAAAATTTTAGAAAATATACTAGTTGATAATATTAAAGGTATAACTATGCAAATGTATTTCTTTTGAACCGAAGTTCCTTATGGCGCGTTGCGAAAGGGGGCTTGACGGAAAAAATTAAGACCAAAAGTTGTAACGACACTTTTTTATTTTATTACAATTCCTTCACTAATTAATCTAAAGAAACTTCCATCCGGGTGTCCCTGACACCTCTCTAGTTTTTTTTAGGGTTCCGTAGCCTAAGGGTAAAAACGGGACCATAATCCTAAGATTTCACTGTCTGTCTGTCCGTCTGTCTGTCACCAGGCAGTATCTCATGAACCGTTATAGCTAGACAGTTGAAATTTTCACAGATGATGTATTTCTATTGCCGCTATACTAACAAATAGCAAAAACAGAAAAATAAATTGGTTTCCCATACAACATTGGATGGAACTCGCGAGTCCGACTCGCATTTGCCCGGTTTTTCATAAAACCTATGTTTGATGTATGTCTTAAGGTCAAAGGGTACCGGTGCCCTCTCCATACAAACGGAGTCGACTGTTTCTTCCCTGGATAATGACACTAGAGCAAGTTTTTGTGTCATAAAACATATAACTGCTATATAACTGCTGCTAGCTATGACTATGCGTTTTGGTTTTTTCATTTTCTAATTATCATAGAAATTAAGATTTAAAAAACAAAAAAAACATAGGGGTAAAAACAACTTATAACTGCCATGATCAATTGACCATGTCAATTGGTCATGGCAGTCATAAGTATTATGCAACAAAAATATTTGATCTATTGTCATTATCCAGGGAGAAAACAGTCGACTACGTTTGTATGGAGAGAGCCCCCGGTACCCTTTCCTCTTAAATCCATGCATACGGAGGTAGACTCTCTGGCCCATGGGTGAGAGTTGTGATAGTGTGTGGTGACAGAAACAGTGCCCCACCATCGCGACCGGTCCCATTCAAGAGTTTTTATAATTAGGAGAGCGGTGTTGGCTTAGTGGTAGATACCTCGACTTTCGTTCTAAAGGTCGTGGGTTCAAATCCCGGCCAATGTATTTTTCTTAAGAAAAAATTATGTGCGCTAATTTCCATTGCTCTTGCGGTGAAGGAAAACATCGTGATGAAACCCGCGGCTTAGTTGGCTCCAGAAGTATTGACAAGTTCTCTCTTCTGGACATGGTCGATTAAGCTGAGAGGGTAGTAGGTGCTGGGCAAGCCTACTCCATCCTCACGCAATAGGAGCCAATTAAAAAGGGTCTAATCGCGGAAAACAGCCCGTATACAAGTACAAGTAATTAGGCTAGGACCGCAGTGTATTCACAGCTTTACCGAATTTGGTCTCTAGTATCATTACATAGAATAAAATAAAGTTACTTTCCGCTGTCTGTCACTATGTTTACTTAAATCTTTAAAACTTTTTTTTCCGATTTGGATGCGGTTTTTTTTAATAGATAGAGTGAGGAAGATTCAAGAGGAAGGTTTATTTGTATAATACATGCATAATATAGCCGTGCGAAGCAGGGACGAGGAGCTAGTCAATGATGAATGGTAGTATTATTTCGATACGCTAATGGTACGCACCTGATAAGGAAGGAGAAAAAAAAACAAATCACAAATTATTATTCTTAAAATAGAAAAAAGGAATATTGACACAAAATAAAATATTATAACGGACGAGTAAACAATAATAAATAATACGTTTTGACGTTCGAAAAACCAGAATTGACGAAAGCAATTTGCCTGAAAATTGCTTTTGAAAGTATCGAAGTGTTAGAGTGATAAATCACGATTGTTTACATTTACCCGCGAAATTATTGCGTATAAATAAACTGATTGTCAAACTGTTTGATGTTTCGGTAAGGTTATTTTTGCTTGAAAATCGAACGATATTGAAATTCAACATTTTGCGAATTCAACGTGATAAGAATTCAACATTTTGCAAATTCAAAAAGCTTTTGAATCTGTCATAGGTAAAAGTAAATATACATAGCGTAAAATAATTATTATTGAAATAATGACTATGGTACGATTTATATATATTTTATTAATATAGACTTTTATCCCAAAGCGTGGACTTGCGTGGGCATTTCCCACATTTATAAACAAACAAATAAATCATCACAACTTGGACGTCTATTATGTTAAGGGTAGGTACAAGTTGAAGGAATAGAAAAAAAATAACACCAAAAATGTAATGTTTATCGAAATCGAGTTGCTCGAAAATTCGAACCTGTTTTTGCCATCTACAATTTTACTTATTTATAACTGAATGACGAAAAAACTACATCAAAAGCGTCGAAAGAGGCCATAGCAACGGGTCAGATATTGAAAGATCTACATACATTTCAAACAGTTATACAGTGTGATTTTTTTACGTGGGCCTTCCGGCTATAATCTAAACTATAAGTTGCTTACCCCATTTTTTGCTAAATCATTAAAAATTAATGATTTAGCAAAAAAAAATCACTTATATTTTTATACCAATCGTTAGTGTAGCTATTTCCTTTAATTTGCCATACTATCTTTGTTTCCAAGAATTGATCTCTATCAAGTTATCAACATTGAGATAAAAATATTCAGTTATACAAAAAAATAAAAAGGTTCGATTGCTGGCTAAGGTAATGACTTTTTCGAAAACTGTATCATACAGTTTTAGTTTTTGTCAAAATCGGGCAAGCAATTCCTTTCATCTTTGTTTGCTATCTCTTATAGTTAAGGATATAGCCTGAAGGTCCACGTAAAAAAATCACCCTGTATAACTGTTTGAAATGTTTGTAGATCTTTCAATATCTGACCTGTTACTATGCCCTCTTTCGACGCTTTTGATGTAGTTTTTTCGTCATCCAGTTATAAATAAGTAAAATTGTAGATGGCAAAAACAGGTACGAATTCTCGAGCAACTCGATTTCGATAAACATTACATTTTTGGTGTTATTTTTTTCTGTTACCTTAACTTGTACCCTTAACATCTTAACACCATACATCTTCTTTTTGCTATCTCTTATAGTTAAGGATATAGTCCATACTACAATGTTCAAAGGTGAACGCACCACAAAACGAACAAACAAGTCAACAAAGAAAACCTCATAAGTAGCTCCAAATCTCAGTAATATGCCGGACAAATACGAGTATCTCGTGAGCTCGCTAGAGACAATTCATTAGAAAGATTAGGTGTGTCGTGAACACCAGTACCTACAATGTACACTACCAGTTGTGGTGCTAACCAACGTTTCTTAGTAAATATTTGATGACCACGGGACCGTGGATTTAGATCATGGCATGCATGAGTTTGTGGTCGGTATGGGTTCCAGATTTAAGATTTAATAGATTAACTGAGTTTATTTACCTCGTTATTGTAGTTTGTCTCAATTTAAAGCGCGGTCTAAAACAGCACGTCCTAACTTAGTTTGTAGGACACAAAGACATCTAATGTAAATTAATCCTATTAAATAAAATATATATGAATTTATACTAATATTAAAAATTGAAGGATGTTTGTTTGTTTGAACGCGCTAATCTCAGGAACTACTGGTTCGAATTGTAAATTTATTTTTGTGTTGGATAGTCCATTTATCGAGGAAGGTTATAGGCTACTTTTTATCCCGATATTCCCACAGGATCGGGAGTTACGCGGGTGAAACCGCGGAGCGCTGCTAGTTTTATATAATTTATAAAACGGAAAACGTTTTCGTGCAAAGCAAAGTTAGAATGCTTATCTGGAACTGCTAAACCAATTTTAAAAAACTTAGTAGTACATGTGTTCTATTATAATAAGTAAACATGAAAATGTATATCCTTTATCAGGTTCAAGATTTTTATAAAGTATAAATTGTGCGGTAAGGTGTACTATGATACTTCGTCGTACCTTAATGACAAGAATAATCACAAAAAAAATCCCATGAGTTTCTTGTGCCTTCTTCTTATTGGTGGGCGAGTTCGGAAGCCACTCATCCTAACTTAGTTTTTAAGACGTTTCAAAATGATCTTATGTAAAATTCTATACAATACTAACCCATTCAAAACATCTTCCATATATTTATAAAAGTGCATCAATTTAGCATCACTTTCATAAACGTTCCTTTTCTTTCTAGTAGGGCCCATCAACCCACTGTTGGCTACGAGGACGTCAGTTGGAATCTGGGTCCTATTCCAGGGGAGCTGGAAGTTAGCTTGGAAAGCGTAGTTCATGTTTATGTTCTTTGCTAAAGTTGGTGTGCCGACGCCGACGTTAAACTGGAAATTAAAGGTCAAAAAATAAAAATAAATATAGGGAAATTACACAGGCGAGAGCTTAATAAAACATATGTTGTTGCCGGCATAATGGTTGAAAAGTTATTGACTTGTGCTTTTGACGAAGTTGCTTTTAAAAAGCCTTAATAAAAAAAGAATTTTCCAAATCGGTGCAGAAGTTTTCAAGTAATCGGCGAACATACATTTAAAAAATATACCCTCGAATTGAGAACCTCCTCCTTTTTTGAAGGTCAGTTAAAAATATATCTTATTCTTCTTCCTGCTTGCGAATTAAACATGGTTATTTGCTTTCTCGTGCCTTGGTTAATGATATGAAACAGCCGTCCACTTAATATGAAACAGTCGTTTACTCAATATGAAACAGTTGTCCACTTAATATGAAACAGTCGTTTACTTAATATGAAACAGTCGTCCACATAATATGAAACAGTTGTCCACCTAATATGAAACAGTCGTCCACATAATATGAAACAGTCGTTTACTTAATATGAAACAGTCGTCCACATAATATGAAACAGTCGTCCACATAATATGAAACAGTCGTTTACTTAATATGAAACAGTCGTCCACATAATATGAAACAGTCGTCCACATAATATGAAACAGTCGTCCACCTAATATGAAACAGTCGTCCACCTAATATGAAACAGTCGTCCACATAATATGAAACAGTCGTCCACTTAATATGAAACAGTCGTTTACTTAATATGAAACAGTCGTCCACATAATATGAAACAGTCGACCACATAATATGAAACAGTCGTTCACATAATATGAAACAGTCGTTTACTTAATATAAAACAGTCGTCCACATAATATGAAATAGTCGTCCACTTAATATGAAACAGTCGTTCACATAATATGAAACAACCGTCCACTTAACATGAATCAGTCATCCACTTACCTGTAAAAGTGTACTGTTTGGCCATAGCAGTTGTCTTCGACTCCTATGCAACCCTTCACTCACACTTGGATATTCTGATCCTTCTACATACGCGAAAGTAATCAAATAAATAAACAGCTTTTTGCACAACATGTTATTATATAAATAATTTCATTGAATTAAGTTCAGTTGGTTAGGAGAATGTTGTTTAATTTGATAGAAAAAGCATTGAAGGCAGGACATTCGTAACATTCATGCTATGTATTCTAGTGACTAAGTAAACTTCATGATTGCGAGCGATTGCTATTACAACACGAGACCTTCTATTCCGACCAACTAAACCGACCAACTGGTTGTGCAGAATGGAACTAATGGTTTTTTTTATCTAAACGAAGCAACTGGTTCCGTCAGTTTATTCTAATTGGATGTGTCGAATCAAACAAATGAAATAATGATGTGGGGCTTTTTTGTTGTTTTTGCGATCATCTTTTGTTTTTGTTCCAACATTGAAAATTGCAGTAGGTTGGTAACCGGCCTGTGAACCGAACTACTGAAACTTAGCCGACGTGAAAGAAAAATAGTTGATCATTTTCAATTGATCGAAATGGAAGGACAGAATTTCGAACTTATAAATTTTATCAAATGTAGGAAGGTTTTTAAATTAATTTAGATTTTATTATTGAGAAATTTTTTGTTTTAAAGTTCTTCAATCAATAATTACTATCGGACTAACCTAAAACCTAATGTTATTAAGGGGAAGGGGTACTGGGGGTCTCTCCATACAAACGTAGTCGACTGTTTTCTCCCTGGATAATGACACTAGAGCAAATATTTTTTTTGCATAAAACTTATAACTGCCATGACCATGACCCTATGAAAATGAAAAAAACAAAACCTAGGGGCATAGTCATGACAGTTATAGATTTAATGGCACAAAAATATTTGTGCTAGTGTCATTATTCAGAGAGGAAACAGTCGACTACGTTTGTATGAAGAGAGCGCCGGTACCTTTTCACCTTAAGAAAGAAAAATAGTTGGTTCGTTTTAGCTGGTCGGTTTACCTGGTCAGAATGGAAAACCTGCTCGAGACCTCTATACGGTACTATATTCTTATTGAATATATAAATTAGTGCGGCAGAGTTAAGTGGTTGAAGATTTACTGTGATAAACCGGCATGTACATTAGAGTCGAATGGAATTTTACTCTAAATCGCCTGTGAATTCGGTACTAGTGCAGATCAAAGAGAATTCGATCAAGATTTAATGAATATTAGCTGTTCCCAGCGGTTTTGTTCGCGTTATTTCCTTTGAAGATAAAACGTTATAGACATCCGGAAATGTTATTCTCTTAAATATTGTGATGAAACACGCGGCTTATTTGCATGGCTCTAGACGTATTGACAGAATTCAAAACTCAAAATTCTTTATTAATTGGACAAGGTCTTTCCTCTGGGCACGGTCGACTAATCTGAGAAGGTAGGTATAGGTCAAGTCTACTCATGTTAGTTCATGTCCCAGGCACTATATTGCCTTGAATAGCAAGGCATATTTTATTAATTCATGTTTTAGTAGTTATGTCGACGACTAAAATTAACATTTTTAATGCATTTTTTTAAATATATATAAGTATTAGAGTAAGTAAGTACATATAGATTTTATGCAGTGTGATCATTGCCTTTATCCTGTTATATCTATTGAAAATCGTAGATAACTTTAAACATCCATTCCAAATCTATGTAAGAGGACCTGAGGTTTTGAAATGCAAGCGAAATGCGAAGAAAATTCAAGTGGATAGATGAAAATAGTAAATAGTACTAGTAGATATTTAGATAAATAACTGTGACAATTTTTTCCTGTTGTTCATGTAAACAAGAAGTAAGTTAATTTTGTATTACTTTAACATTAGCAGTGCTGTGCACTTTTTTAAACCACGTAAGCTATTCTAAGAATATCGGGATATATAGAAGCCTATTGTGTCAATCTCCAGCTATCAACACGCTGAGTTTCATTGCAATCGGTTCAGTAATTTTTGCCTGTAGAGGTGAGGACTGACACACAGACTTTGACATTTATTGTATCTCACAACATGCCTGATTGATTGACTGACTGGTAAGTTAACGTATAGCTTAAACCAATAGACGGATTGGGCTAAAATTTGGCTTACTATATGCTAATAAATGGTAGACATGGATAAAAAAGAATTTTGGAAATTTCAGCTCCTAGATAGGTAGATCTTCTTCTTCTTCTCGTATAGTGGTGTGGCTCACCTATTGTTAGAGTTTTCAGATCGCCTTAAGGCCTCTAACTTGACCTAACGACTGCTACTAGAGGTAACAACCGGGACCAACGGCTTAACGTGCCTTCCGAAGCACGGAGGGGCTCAGGAAAACACATTTTTTGCCACACTACTAATTGGTCACCCATCGAAGTAATGACCACGCCAGGCGTCGCTTTGCAAACGATCAGCGAGCGTCGCTTAGCTATGAGCCTCCTAGATAGATAGATATAACGTTTATTTGTTCTCCAAATCACACATATTGCTATACAAAAAGGACTTAATCTAATTATTACAACTATTTTTCTTCAACCAAAGTATAAAGAACATGTTTATGTTGCAGCAGTACAAAAGGGTCAAAGTATAAAGAACATGTTTATGTTGCAGCAGTACAAAAGGGTCAAAGTATAAAGAACATGTTTATGTTGCAGCAGTACAAAAGGGTCAAAAGGCTCCGGGTGTGTCTCCTACGCGGACGATGTCGCAGTGGGTTAAAGCTTGTTGTCTGCATATAAAAATATATGTAGAAATATCCAAACATCATTGTTCGTTCATTCTAATGAATTTTGTATCCGAATGTTAACCTTGAATGACTGGGTGGTTCGACCAATAGGGAAGTCGGAAGTAGCAAGTGACAGGTGTTAGAGAGGGGCTATAGAATTAATTAGAAAATAGAGAAAAATGGCGAACAATGTGTCGGTCAAGTTTATTTTGTCAAAATTAGGAAGTGTTGCTAATAAACGTATTTAAATGCACATAATCCGTGTTTTCACTGGGTCCCCTACATATATGTAAAAGTTATTTTATTTGAATTTTCAGATCATGTTTTCGGTTTTGATTTTGGTCATTTCCCTAAGTATGGTGACGTCAGATATTACACAAGACGACATGTATTTGAGGTCTAAGCGACAAATTAATGGTTTACCGTTGGTTTATCCTTATGGAGCTACTTATAAGGTATGTAATCCTTAATAAGTTTAATGAAAAAAAGTCATATCTATATAGAAGCGGAAGAGGGTAACAACTGCAGTTTAAGGGAGAGGCTAAAGGAGTTCAACACATACAGCCACGACTGTAAACATTCTCCTTTTCTACCTTCCCAGCTACTAGAGTAGGTTACTAGAGTAGAGTAGGTAATAGACTGGGTTTGACAACGTAACTATTTGGCCAAGAAGTGGCTATCCCTGACTGTTTTCAAACACTTTGAGCCCGATCCTTGAAAATTCGGCCATAATTTGATGCAAAATATAGCATGACACTGGCTATATGCACAAGCTGTGCGAAGCTATAATTAATGAAAAAAAAACGCCACTTAGCTGTCATTTACAACCTGAATAGATAGGGTTTGGGGCGGTTGGTCAAGGTTGTGTTAGGTCAAAGTGTACGTTAAGCCAAAGGAGTATTTCGTCAAAATATACGTTTCGTCAAAACCTCGTACTGGCATGGGCGTCTTTAGTCCAAATACACGTTTAGCCAAAGAAGTGTTTTGTTAAACCAGATATCAATCAAATTAGTTCAAGGTATTGACTAATGTTAACGAATTTTGAATAATAGCTCTCCATATTCTTTGTCAAAAATAAAAAAAACACCAGTGAAAGAATTACTTCAATACGTCAATTAGTTTCCGATTTATAGAAGTAAAGGTGCGACGCGGACTCGTACTCGATGCGTGTGACGATGTGACGTCATCTTACAACCCTCGCTCAGTCCGCAGCACAAATTTCAGATTTGGCATACCTATTAACATTCTTCAATATAGCAGTTTTTTTTAAAGCCCAAGCTTTTTTTCAGCTAATTATTGGTCTATCAGCTCCCGTCGAGAACACAGGAGAAGTAGCCCTTCTATTTGCAGCCAACATGCAATACCAATACGTACAATTCCAGAACATATCTGAACTCTCACAGTATTATTTCATCAAGACTGTATCGAGGCAGGAAAGGGAGAGCGAGTTGAAATGGAGGAGAGATGAGAGACTGGTGTTTTATAAGTCAATGGCTGAGATGTTGAATTCGTAAGTTATTGTAATTAGAAAGAGCTTCGGACAAAGACAAAGTCAAAGTAATTTTTTTTTATTCCTTTGTATGCTTAATACATGTGAACAGTGATTTGCACAAAGACCACATGGATACGTCTTAAAAACTAAGTTAGGATGTGTGCCTTCGGAACGCACCCACCAATGAGAAGAAGGCACAAGAAACTCATGGGGTTTTTTTTCATGTGATCACGCTCACAAAGGTCAATATTACAAATATTTATACAAAGGTTTCTTCTAGGAAAGCGTGCTACATCTTAGGTCGTAACGTCAACTACCATCAGGCAGGTGTGATAGTGGTCAAACGCTGACCTATGCAAAAAAAAAAGTTTAAAGCTATTTCACTGAATGTTACAGGAAAGGTTTCAACGGTCCAGAATGTGTATTGAGAGCTATCTGCGAAGCTGCCCAATATCCGGTCGAGGAAGAAGGATTTGTTGGTGAAATACTTCACGTTTTACTGACGTTAGTTACGATTCTTTCAATAATTATTGAAACATACCAACGAATGGTGTTCTGAAAATGACACTATTTTACTAGACACTAAGTTAAAGTGTTTATATTTTGTTCAATTAATTTTATTCATTACTGCGCACCACGGTTTCACCCGCGTAAGTTTCGATCCCATGGGAATATCGGGATTAAAGTAACCTATGTGTTAATCCTGGTCTCCAGCTATCTGAATACCAAGTTTCATCGCAGTCGGTCCAATAGATTTTACGTGAAGGAGTAACAAACATACACACAAACTTTCACATTTAAAATATTAGTAGGATACTAGCTGTGCCCCGCAGTTTCACCTGCGTAAGTCCCGATCCCGTTGGAATATCAGGATAATCCAGGTCTCTAGCTATTTACATACCGAATTTCATCGCAATCGGTCCAGTAGTTTTTGCGTGAAGGAATAACAAACATACATACACAATTACACACACACAAACATTCACATTAAAAATATTAGTAGGCAGTATCCTACTAATATTTTTAATGTGAATGTCTGATGGTAAGTGATGATGCGGTCTAAGTTGTAGCATGCTAACCTAAATGATTCCTGTTCACCCCAATTTGTACAAGTCAGGAAAAACAGATGTAACAGATTTTTATACCAAACTGTCAGCTTAGCTGACCATGTCCAGAAAATGAATTTGTCAATACTGCTGTCAACTAAGGCTATGGGTTTCATCATGATGATTTCTTTCACCATAAGAGCAAACATAAAGGAAACAATCATTAGTCGGCACGCCCGGCCGGGATTCGAACCCACGACCATCGGAATTAAAGCCGATGTATAACTAGACCAAAACCGTAAAAAAAGATCTATACGAAGCCAAAAGGCGCAAATTAACTTAATCCCCACTTGGGCATATCTACTAACATTCGGTTGTTAATCTTGAATTTTATCCCCCATAACTTTTAGACGGCTTAACCGATTTCGATTAAACATAGCTAAGAACACTCCCGGATAATATACCTTTCCAACAAAAAAAACTAAATCAAAATCGTGTCATCCGTACGGGAGCTACGATGCCACAGACAGACACACACACACGTACACGTCAAACTTCTAACACCCCGTCGTTTTTGCATCGGGGTTTTAAAATAAATGTAAATAGATATTACTAACCTGACCTTGGTTTTAGCTCGAAGGATAATATAAAACTAAATAATTCAAACTTCTAGCCCAGACTACGGTAAGACTCCATTCGACGATCTAGATCCAGACTGGGAAGACTCGATGTCTTTGTACGTGGACGCAGCAGTGGCAGGACGGCAGATGTTCAGCTGTTCTGCTATATACGACGGATGTCCTGAGGGTCAGGGCATTATGGAACTCATGACTACTTTGAGAGACGAATAATAATTATAAAGCAAGCAAACTTATACAAGCGAACACACAATAAAGTTCATAGTATTTCAATTTCTATAAACTAATACTTACCTACGAGTTTTGAATATTTTTGGGAAAGTTGAATACGTTGGGCTATCTAAGATAATCCGAAATTATTATACAACAATCTATGATAATCCGAAATTAATTTTTTTTCTTAGGTAAATTTTATCTTTTATTTTACATAAATAGGAAATTAATTTTTATATTATAATATTTTTTTAAAAATTGAGGTTTATTGTGTTTAAACTGTGTAACTAGATTTGTTTTTTATAATTCAGTGAATTAAATAAAACATAAAAACATGTATTATTAATTTTAAAATTATTAAACAATAAATTTTCATATAAATAATTCACAATTTTCAGTTATTCGCTACAGGTATATTGAGTTTCGCCCATATGATAATCCTTATTTGTCAAATTGTACGTTTAGTTTAGTTTAGTTTTACGGGGCTGTTTCCGTACTTAGCCTCATTATTTGGGCCATTATGCGTCAAATTGTACGTAATCAAATAAATATAGGTGGTTTATCTATTTAAATGTTAAGTATAGGTAATTATTCTAAAGGTAGGTAATAATTTAGAGAAGGGGAGTAGTTTTGTTAGAATCTAAATTCTCCATAATCCAGACCGACAAGGTTCCTAAGCAATTAGCTTGTCTGGAAATCCTGAAGATTTATGTACCTACTGGTTCTATCTTATATTGCTTCATAAATTACTTAATTCTTTGAATAATACGTCCGATTAGGAATTATAATAAAGTAAATAGAAGTATTATTATTATATTGATGTCTTTCACTAATACACTTTATTTCGTTATTAATAATATAAAAAGACATACACATTTAACATTATAAATACAAAAATTAATTACCAGTTAGTCAAATAACCCGCCCCTTATCGTACCCGGCGTAAAGGTTCCCATAATGCTAGAAGCATTGCCACGCTGAATGGCGATGGCTAACCTCTGCGCCAGAAACGAGCCGGAGCGGGAGTCTGCCCCATTCCCCCTAATCCTAACACCCAACTCTTTAACTAATTTTTTGGTGTCGTCTCCCCGGCACCCCAACGTCTCTACAGCAACAGGCACAAAAATATAATTGGGCATCAAGTCCACATATTTGGCCCGTTTTTAATGGCAGCGTCTTCTGCCGTCATTAAAAAACTTGATGTCTTAGTTTATTGACGTTAGTTATACAATTACAACCCTGTTGGCACAATGGTCACCATGCCGGACTGCCAAATACAGGGTTGCGGGTTCGATTCCACCTCAGACATGTATTTATGCTTAGATATTTGTCTGTGGTCTGGTTGTTTCTATGTATTATAAGTATATATTTACAAAAGAAAAGTATATAAGTAGTATATCCGTTGTTTAGTACCCATAACACACGTCTAGTTACTTAGCTTAGGGCTAGATGGCGATGTGTGGAATGTTCTGCAATATTTTTTATTTATTACAACAAAAAAAAAACAAAAATGTATATCAGTATCCGCTATCTGGCCACCATTCCATAAGCCTAGTTACTTAGCTTAGGGCTCTAGGTGGCGCTCTGTAAAATATCTTACAATATTTGTTATTTATTTATCACCCGCGTTTGTCCCGATCCCGTGGGAATATCGGTTATTCGATTTTTTCTCGCCTTTTAAACCTTCCCTAGACCTCCACGAACATTTCAAGACTAAGATAAGATAAATCCGTTCAGCCGTTCTCGAGTTTTAATCAGACTAACGAACAACAATTCATTTTTATTTATATAGATCTATCTTCTGTATTTATATAGATCTATCTTCTGTATTTATATAGATCTATCTTCTGTATTTATATAGATCTATCTTCTGTATTTATATAGATCTATCTTCTGTATTTATATAGATCTATCTTCTGTATTGTATAAAAAACATAAAATATATATTAAGGAATCTAATTACTAAGTAGTTTCAGAACTACGAGTCTCAAACTTCGCATGGTGGTCCCTTTATGACGTTGGGGACCACTAAGAGAGGATTTTTGGAAATTCAACCTGCAAAGGGGTTAAAAAGGATGCCTGGAAGAAATCGCTTTAAGCGATAAGGTCGCCTGTTTGTACAATTTCGTAGTTATAAGCTTTCTCATCCTTTTTGTTATTTTCAATGTTTTGTGTGTTGTACAAATAAAGTGTTTATCTATCTATCTATCTATCTAAAGTTTGTAGTTTATAGTAACTATTTATGTTTTCTGTTTGCTGGAAATCAAAACTTCACTTTTAAGGAGACACTAACGTAGGTAAATCAAATCAAATCAATAAATGTGAAAGTTTAGGTGTTTGTATGTATTTGTATAGGTGTGTGTTTGTTTGTTATTCCTCCAAACAAAAACTACTGAACCGATTGCAATGAAACTCATTATGTAGATTGTTAGAGACCTGGATTGACATATAGGTTACTGTTTATCCCGATATTCCCACGGGATCCCGATGCTGTGCGCAGCTAGTATATTATAAACTAATGTGTATTACAATAATTTCATTTCGTCATTCTTTTAAGCCAGTGCTTTTCAACCTGTGGGTCGCGACCCCCAAAGCCTCTCACTCGGGGGGTCGCGGCTGAATAAAGAAGTAAGGTGTTTGTCGGTCCAACACTGCAATAAAATATTCAAATACACAAACTTTTTGATCAAAAAAAATCTCAATACTATTTTTTTAATCCTCCGCTTAATTTTAAGAGTCAAATATGGTCACAAAAATAATTTTAAAAAGTTTTATTTTGGCTCTGCGCGGTCGCTAAATTTGTTTTACTTGTATAGGGGTCTCTCTTTTAAGAAGGTTGAAAAACACTGCTCTAAGCAACTCTAAAAACAAAAAAAAAATACCCAGACTTGTATAATGTAGGTAGGTAAATTAGGGCAACTTCGTTTAGAACAGTATCCCTGCCAATAGGCAATCATTCGAACCGTTTTCGTCGCTCGGGGATTTATTGACAGCCAGTAACTAACCAGATTTATTTTCTGCTTACATCGTATTGCAGACTTGGGTGCTTACCAACCTACCTATACAGAGATAGATAATGTGATGGAGTGAAAGAGACAAAAATAAAGAGCTAATGCTACTGAGTTCCGATGTACTAATGGAGGTGACATATATATACATATAAAATTATTTGTCCTGACTGACTGACGGATCAACGCTCAGCCTAAACCGCTGATCGTAGAGACCTGAAACTTGGAGGGTGTGTTCGTTGTACGACGTAGGCATCCGAGAAGGATTTACCAAAATTTTACTCCTGAGGGGGTGAAAAAGGGGGGCAAAGTCGGGTAGCCCGAATGTAAAACTGCGGGACCTCAGATTATGTGGGTAGGTTATATTTGAAGTCGGTTTTAAAAATAATAATTTATTTTTATTTACACATTTTTAGTGCATATTTCTAATTTCTATAAAAAATCCACTTGATATCAGGCAAAAGGTACTAAATTCTTTAAATTTTTACACGTAATCCATGTATTTAATGGGCCGATTGCCTAATATTAGTGAAGATAAAGACCGATATTTTTCACAATTGCTCTTTTTCAGTGGGTATAGTGTTCGTATTATAGTAATTGTTAATACCATTAAGTTTCCGAAAATGTTATTACTGTTTTATTTTAAATAGTTAGTCATTTTTTATTGAAAGTACTTGCGTCTATTATTTCTGTTATAGTATAGTATGGTTTTATTTATATATACTTTTTTTTTAATTTTTTTTTATTTGATTTTATATTTATATTTCAATTAATTCTTGTTAGTATTGAATTTTCCAAAATTAAACTTATCTTCGTCCGTGTGTCACTTGAGGCTCCTGCTGAAAATCAGCGCTACAGTCATCTGTAGCATATAAACTGAGCTCGAGCCTTTTCGTGGCAGAATTGTATACATATGCACAAGTTTTTGATTTAATTGTATGTATAGTTAAGTATTTTAAGATATTTTGTGTGTATGTGTCTTTTTTTCTGGCATGAATTAACTTATTTCTATTCTATTCTAAAATATACCTACTCATTAAATCTCAAGTAAAATGGTTTCCGTTCAACAAGCTTTAGTATCCCGGATTAATTAAGCTATCAATACGAAATGAGTAGGAAGTAAATCAAGGGTCGTAAAACAAGGGCTCTTCAACACGTATGCTTATCTCATGTTACCGCTAAACTTTTCGTGGGGTATAGCCACAAGTATTAGCGCTCTCGCACTCGTGATGGGGTTATTCTCATTTGCCGCCGCTGTTCAAGTCCCTAGTGGTGATAACTGAGATTTTTAATGGGTTCGTATAGCCGCAACTACCTATAGAATAGGGATCTCGTACTGGTAATGGGGTTATTCTCATTTGCCGCCGCTGTTCAAGTACTTAGTGGATAACTGAGATTTTTAATGGGTTCGTATAGCCACAAGTATAAAATATCGATCTCGCTCTTATGATGGTCATTCTCATTTGTCGCCGTTGTTTACGTTCCCAGCTTTTTATGCATGTATTTAATTAGGGAATCATCCTAGTTGTCACAAAACTGTGGCATTGCTGTAACGCAAATATAATGAAGAGATTTTTAAATAAAAATCACAGTTGTCACCGCTGGGGACGTAGACAGCGGCGACAAATGGGAATGAACCATTCGAAAGTAAGTTTTCAAACAATCAATCATAATTTTAATGAGTAGAATTAATATTAGGCAGCTAATGCAATTCATGTAACATAATCTCGGTTTGAGGTTTAATTTGTAATTTGTTTTAATGTGTTTTTAGTTACTTTTATAAGTTTATTTGTAATTTGTAGTTTCATGCGACTTCGGTACTCGTTTTCTAATTGACCAACATAGACAATTTTTTTCTGGCCAGATTTTATCCTAAATGCTAGAGAATGAATGTCTTGGGTTTAGTAAAAAAAACGAATAAAGAAATAAAAAATGATGAACAGTATTCTTAATTTAAAAGCGATTTTCTTTAATTCCTTTTATTATTTTCAAGAACTTCTAGCGTCTTTATGGAGAGGATTATGTCTTGCTATACGAAACCATTTTCCAGATATTTGCATGCTTCTGTCAGTATGTATGTTAGTTTGTTGGTACATACTCCTTTACAGGTCATATTAGCATAACTTAGTATAATCCCTTTAGATATAAAATTCTCGTGTCGCGGTGTTGGTTTTCAAACTCCACCTGAACCGATTTGTATGATGTTTTTTGTGTATATTCTTTAGGTCTGAGAATCGAACATCTATTTTTTTTCCTTAAGTGTACATATTTTATATGGCAAAACAACGTTTACCGGGTCAGCTAGTTTTTAACCCCCGACGCAAAAACGATGGGGTGTTAAACATAAAAAAATTGTTTGAGGTCTGGTGATGTATTTATCTCTTAATTTGATAAACCGAATTGTTTGACCTACATTACTAATTACTGATGATTTAATGTTAAATGTAATGTTTTTTAAAAACTTTAGTAAAATTTAGAAATATCATGGCCATTGTCTATTTATCCGTGTTTTTAAAATTCGGTTCATCAAATCATCCTATAGCACATACTTACCTACATCGAAATCGATTTCTATGATTTTTTTGTGTATATTCGTTAGGTCTGAGAAACGAACATTTTTTTTGTGTATGACAAAACAACTTTTGCGGGGACGGCCAGTGTTCTCATATAAGTTCTTTTTGTCTTGAAAATGATAAATGTGCACGTTCGCTGTGGACAGGAGTCCTAGGTCGAACACTAGGTAATCCGCTTATCTTCCAGGTAAACAGGTGAGCCTTTAGTCAAATTGATTAATTGGCATCGTTAGATTGAAAAAATATTAGGGACTGTTAACCTTGTTATTTTGTACGGAAATTGGGCTACTGTCGCATTATTTATCTATTTATATAAAAGAGAAAAGGTCTCATCAATAAATCTCTGAAACTATAAGCTACGTGTCTTAAACTTCGAAAAGTTTCTTTTAGGTTTTTGTCTATTTTGGGTCTCAAAACAGGACCTTGTTCCACGCTGTTCTGGGTCTTGTTTTCGGACCCAGAAGTTTATAAGTCATCTAGATTGGATGTAAAAAGGCAAATATTGTCAGATTTAAGGCAACTATGGCCACTGTCATACAGTATTTTTCTTGGACTAGGGGATCCGATGAGAGTGAAAAAAGCATTAGATGTTCAACTCCCGACGAGCCCCTGGGAAAGTATAGGGGATTCACAAAGCGCTGGAATCTAATTTTAAATTAACGGCCGTTTTCCTCCCAGTTCAAGGGACCCGAAGGGCGTAAAAACTTCTCGACAAGACGGTCAGGAGTGGGGGATTGGTTAGGGGAGCCAATGAGCGTGTACCAAAAAACTATTGTTTTTAAATTATATCTGTATATCTTGAAACATCTAAAACTGATAAAGGACATAATGATGAAGAGAAACTGCAGTCTTCGAGCGTTGAACTGTGCCATTTTTTCGTCGCTGACGTGTGTTTTCTGAAAATTAAGTAAATTATTATAACTGATAGGTGGGTTTATCTATCATTGTATGATTACTAGCAGCGCTCCGCGATTTTACCCGTGTGACTCCCGATCCCGTGGAAATATCGGGATAAAAACTTCCATCAAAATCAGACCAGTAGTTTCAGAGCCTATGTTACAAACAAAAAATAAAAAAATCCTAATATTAGAAAGCTCTGAAACTTCAAGAGCCCGAGAGTTCGTTATTTTCTAAAATCCTTTCTTAGCATCCGCCTACATCCTAAAATGAACCCCTACGCCAAGTTTGTTCGGCGTAGGGGTTCATTTTAGGAAGTAGGCAGATGCTAAGAAAGGATTTTAGAAAATAACGAACTCTAAAGGGGTAAAAATGCCTGATTTAATTTGTAGTAACTATTATGTATTCTGTTGTAGGAAATCAATGTAAAAATTTTAAAGTACCATATTGGTAGATGATCACGTGATTACAAAATTGACCAATCAATGAGAAGGTGCTACACGCTGATTGGTTCATTTTGTAGCTATGATATAACATTTTGTAGCTATGATACAACGTTTTGTAGCTATGATACAACATTTTATAGCTATGATACAAGTAGGAATCGATGCTTCAGATTCATACCCATAACTATTATAAAACAAAATATTTTGGTTCACGATTAACGGTCCCCCTAACAACCCCCTCTTCGGTAAATGATACCCCTGTCAAGAACTATCTCACAATTAACGGTCCCCCTAGGGGGACCAATAAGCGCTTATTTTGAAATATGTTCGGAAGATCTCAAGGCCTCTAGGGGATCCGTTAAGCGCTGAACTGTTTTAGAATTTTTATATATTTAATTATTATTATATCCATTTTTTTATAAAAAAAACCCCCAAAGACTTCAAAAAAAGCATCATCATCATCATATCAGCCACAGGACGTCCACTGCTGAACATAGGCCTCCCCCAAAGACTTCCAGAGCGATCGGTCGCATGCTCTCTGCGTTCAAAAAACTTACCTGAATATAATTTTTAATATTTTGTGGTAGATCTCTCTTGGTTCAGCTATCATTTCCATTTCACAAATGGCCCGACGTACGCAGTGGTAACCATTCAAACCGTTCCTAAAAGCATTTTTGTGAATTTTTACTCTATGCCAATTTACCGCTTGTGCGACTTCGATGTTAATATTTGAATGTAGGTAGTGAAACTAGTACAGTGACTCAGTTGGTATGTAACTAAAGTTTTTTTTTAGTATTAAATAATTATAACTCATTATATCAATAATTATAGCTGCGTTCCACAGTATCGACCGCGTAATTCCCCATCTCGCAGGAATTTCAGTGAACTAGTACAGTGGCATAGTTGGTATGTAACTTAGGTTTTTTAAGTTGACAATATATTAATTAATTATAACTAATTATAGCAATAATTATAGCTGCGCTCCACAGTATTGCCCGCGTAATTAATTCCGCATCTCGCAGGAATTTCAAAATAAAATAAATAATAAAATAATAAATAAATATTGCAGGACATTCCGTATATCGCCATCTAGCTCCAAGCTTAGTAACTAGACTTGTCTTATGGGCGCTAGACAACGGATATACTACTTATATTTTTTTTTGTGTAAATATATACTTATAATACATAGAACCAACCAGACCACACCCAAATATCTAAGCATAAATACTTATCTGTGGCGGGAATTGAACCCGCAAACCTGTTTTTGGCAGTCCGGCATGGTGACCATTGTGCCAACTGGGTTGTCTATAAATGTAGCGTAAATTCTTCTTCTTCCACTAAACTTCCCCTATGCCGATTTTTATTCAAATCGGTCCAGTCGTTTGACCATGACAAACAAACAAATAAATGAACAAACTTTCTTATTCATAATATTAGTTAGGATTAGGATAGTGCGTTAGCCAGGATAACGCATTTCGGTAAATATTTTCTTTAATACATATTACCCTAATTTAGTTCGAGGCGGTACTCAGTCATGGTACTAAAATTTAAAAATGCATTTTCCTTGAAAATATTTACAAAATACAATTAACTAAAAATTCTCCATATCTCCATATTTTCGAGGCAACGGGACTTAAACGTGTGAAACCGGACCGCTTCTAGTATACAATAAAAAACCAAGCCTAGAGTGGTTCAAAGAGATATCATTATTTAACTACCACAAAGAGATTAAGCGTAGAGATTTAAACAATCGTCTACGAAAACGCTACGTTGCTACGGAGCTACGAGCAGGACCCCTACTACGAGTTGGTTACGCACTCGATCAAACGTACGGTACTAAGTATTTACTATGAAACTTCAAGACTAGAATCGGAACAGAATCTCTGTCTCTATCGCGTTGTCTATTTCAGATATCTACACAAAATAATGTTTGGTGACCCTTAAGTGAGATACTGTTTGAAACTTTATGGGGAACACTAAATACTTAATTTATACATTTTATTTTCATTTGTTAATTAAATACGGTACCTATGTTTGATCAAGTGCAAGGGGTTTATCCAAATTTCTTAATTATTAAAAAATTGAACCACGACTCCTAGTAATTGGAGGTCCGAGTAGTGGTTCATCTATTTTCGAAACTGAAACATAGGACGATCCAAAGTGAAACAGAAGACGATTGAAACTGAAATAATAACGATTAAAACAAAAACAAAAGGCGATCGAAACGGAAACAAAAGACGATTAGAACGGAAACAAAAGACAATCTGAAATAAAACAATAACCAAAACACCAAAACATAATTTATTAAAAAGATGTACATTGCGTAAAACGGCATGGTATCAAAACGTCCTCAATTCAAAAGTTACTGCATTAAAATAGCAAAATGTCCGTTTTATTTATTTTCACCAAAACATAATTTATTAAATAGAAATAGACAAAACATAAACTTTTTATTTAACGACTGCTTTTTAAATGGTCATCGGAGAAAATGTCGTCAGTTTAAAAGATACTATTCGTAAAATCGAATGGTCACCATGCCGGACTGCCAAACACAGGGTTTCGGGTTCGATTTTCGCCTCAGACATGTATTTATGCTTAGATATTTGTCTGTGGTCTGGTTGTTTCTATGTATTATAAGTAAATATTTACAAAAGTATATAAGTAGTATATCCGTTGCCTAGCACCCATAACAAAAGTCTAGTACTTAGCTTGGGGCTAGATGGCGATGTGTGGAATGTCCTGCAATATTTATTAACCAACTTACCTATCTAATAAGGTTTCTAAATGATTATAAATAGTTCTCCTATGTATACGATGGTAAGGATGAAAGGAATCAGGCGGATCATCCCAATTCACCCTGAAGCCTACTGCTTGGGCGAATATCTGGTTCCAAGGTACCATGTTGGCTTTCCAGTTTACTCGAACCTGAAAAAATAAACAAAGACAAAGTCAAATTTCTTTATTCATTTGGATGCTTATGTATATTTTATACAAAGATCACATTGAAACGTCTTTAAAACTAAGTTAGGATGTGTGCCTTCGGAACGCGCCCACCAATGAGAAGAAGGCACAAGAAACAAGGGTTTTTTTCATGTGATGACGCTCACAAAGCTCAATATTACAAATATTTGAAATTATTGATTGTATAACCATAAAAGTATACTGTGTACACTTTTATGGTTATATAATCAAAAATTTACGTATCAGTGAAACAAAGGTTAAATTGACATAACAGGGAATGCTTAGTTTCAGGACACAGGATTTTTCGTAGTGTAGAACTCAGAGATACTTGTACTAAACCTATTGTGACCTCTTTTGTTATATATTTTTCTTTACAAAGACATTTCAATTTTTGCATCTTTTTGACTATATTGTTGTGCATTTCATCTTAAATAAGCGAATTATATTCTGTTCTTAACCTGTGGTGTAGCTCTCTCCATACAAACATAGTCGACTGTTTCCTCCCTGGATAATGACACTAGAGCAAATATTTTTGTTGCATAAAACCTATAACTGCCATGACTATGCCCCTATATCTTGGTTTTTTCATTGTATAATTATCATAGAAACTAAAATTTAAAAAACAAAAAAAAATACATAGAGGCATGGTCATGGCAGTTATAGGTTTTATGCAACAAAAATATTTGTTCCAGTGTCATTATCTAGGTAGGAAACAGTCGACTATGTTTGTATGGAGAGACGTTTGTACCCTTTCACCTTAAAGAGGTCTAGCTGCGGAAAACAGCCCGTATACAAGTACAATAAATGAAAGTTAAAATTCCATTTTTAAAACTTGATAATAAACATTTTTGGTATAAAATTGATTCGTTGTACGAGACTTTATCGGATGAGACCCTCTTTGCCTAATACGATAAAGATAATTGAGTAAAATAAAAAAAAGTAGCATGAAAGACTGAACGGTTCTCCCGGTGGATTTCCAAGAAACGGCGGTCGTGGCGCGAATTTCAAAATTAGAGTTGATTTTATAAGAGTCTCCGTAGACGACATATTTTCTATCTAGCGATATCACCTTCTGATTGACAAGGTACTTCTTAAATGATAGAACAATTAAATAACCTCGACAATGCCTATTCTTACACAATATAATTATACTCATTTGACATTATATTATACTTAATATTGTGACACTTATATTGAAACAAATTGACATTCTAATATCTATAATAATTTTAATATAACTAAAATCAAATTGGTATTTTTATATTAACTTATATTAACTTGATGATAATTTTATAAAAATAAATTGTAAGATTTGCACGCCTCTTGGGCAGAGTAAAGAGAACTATAAATTAATTTTTAATAACATCAAACTATGTACCTTTATTTGCTCAATCAAGGTCAATCAATAAATGATTGATTGGTTGATTGACCTTTCTATATATATTTTGGAAAATTAATATTTTTTCAGCTGTGTATGGAAATTAATACCATTAACTATTAAAATAGTATTTTCAATATTTTAGATCAAATAAAACTCAACAGTCATTGACCTCTTACTCCAAGAAACAGCTGATTTGTTAGTAAATATCACTAGATTCGAAAACAGTTCAAATTTTCGAAAGTCGTAGAACAAAAGATGTTCGTCTAGACGTCTAGTACACCCTTAATCTTATGTCTAATCCTCTCCATCCTAAAGTTGCCTGGAAGAGACCTCTTTCAGCGGTAAGGCATTGTGCCACTATTTAATTTTATATAATTTAAATTAATTGTACTTTTTCTGTAACTTGTGTGTGCAATAAAGCGTTCTATCTATCTATCTATCTAGTCGAAATTAACTTTTTAAAGTATTTGTTACAATCTTAAGTCTGCAGTCTGCAGTGGATATATATTCTTACATTATACTCGCATCTAACAATTTTTGGAAGATCTTGTCCCTTGAGGAGGGTTTTTGTGGTATTTTAATGGAGGAAAACAAAATACTACATGAAAATGAAATATCTCATTTTCATGTCATTGTATAATACCTATCATCATATCAGCAAATACACGAAATAAGTCTCTCCTTATCGACGAAGGAAAACATTTCTTGTTTTTAGAAAAAAATCTTAAAAATATGCAATATTCTTTATTTAAAAGCAATATTATTTATACTGCTTATTGTTATCAAGGACATTTACTAAAAAAGAAAATTATTCTCTAAGAGTCTAAAGGGAGAGTATTATTTCTTGCTTCAAGAAACCTTTATTTTCTCTGTAGGTATGATATATTTTTATGGAACTATGTTTCTTATCTTATCATCATCATCAGCCCATAAACGTCCACTGCTGGACATAGGCCTCCCCTAAACGACGCCACAAACAGCGATCCTGAGCCACCTCCATCCACCGACTACCCACGACCGCTACAATGTCGTCGGTCCACCGGGCAGCTGGTCTCCCAACACTCCGTTTCGCGTTGCATCGCGGTCTCCACTCGAGAATCTTTACTCTCCAGCGGTTGTCAGTTCCGCGAGCTATATGACCTGCCCATTGCCACTTCAGCTTACTAATCCGGAGAGCTATGTCGGTGACTTTCGTTCTTCTACGGATTTCCGTATTATACCTATAAGCTAATTATATTGCTATCCACGTAAGTCCCGATCCCATGAGTTTCTTGTGCTTTTTTCTCATTGGTGGGCGCGTTCCGAAGGCACACATCCTAACTTAGTTTTTAAGACGTTCCGATCCTTTACGGATTCAGGCATAGGTATCGCCCATTATTTAAAAAAAGCCAAGAAATAAAATAATGTCAAATAAATCAGTAGAACTCAATCCTTTGCGCGTTATCTATCAAATTGGTGTTTTTTCGCCTTACCTTTTATAAAATTTAAACCCTCGCTACTGGTACATGGTAGTGTCACAATTATATTGCATCTAAACAGTTTTAATACTTGAAACACCAACACATCCATGATTAGGCAGTTATGATATAAATAAAATATTCTATCGCTGAAACCAACCAGCGGCCGCTCATCTGTTTGCAAATTGTCCACAAATTTACGTAATGACCGGCACTTGTTGCATTCAAATATGAAATCTATTCTGTTCGTCACTTCCATGTCAATTTTGCGACTTTAAAAAAACTTAAATTAATGTACCTATGGTGTCCCACTGCAGACCAAGGGCCTCTATACTTCCCTTCCGATCTTTTGCGACGGGTTACCTGGAAGAAATCGCTTTGAACTAAAAGGCCACCCTTTATACTTACCCTTTAAAATTCGATTTTTAAATTTTTTGTAATCTAAAAATGGTGTTTAACATAAAAACGTTGAGAAAAGAAGAAGAGCTTGCGTGAGTTTCTGCTTAAACGTATTTATCTAAATGAATTTAACCGGTAATCTAAAATTAAATACTATTTCATTATCAGTATAATTATTAGTATTTTATATTAGTAGGATAGGAAGTAGAAAGTAGGATCGGATATAAGTTTAGTACATCTCCTTATTTTGTGTTTTTGTTTTAGATAAATAATAATTCTATTCTATAATAATTCTAAATAATAATAATAATTCCTGATAAATAAAAAAAAATAAAAAAACAGTTTTACATTGTGACAGTTGGTTTATCATATTAAAGGACTTTTACATTAATTTATTGTTGTTATGCAAGTCAACCTATGAAGTTTTTCGTTGTTCCAAGTTGATATTAAGGTGAAAGGGTACCGGCGCTGTCTCCATACAAACGTAGTCAACTGTTTCCTCCCTGGATAATGACACTAGCACAAATATTTTTGTGCCATAAAACCTATAACTGTCTATGCCCCTATGTTTTGTTTTCATTTTCTAATTATAATAGAAATTAAGATTTCAAAACTAAAAAAAAAACATAGGGGCATGGTCATGGCAGTTATAAGTTTTATGCAAGAAAAATATTTGCTCTAGTGTCATTATCCAGGAAGAAAACAGTCGACTACGTTTGTATGGAGAGAGCCTTCGGTAAAATCACGAACTAGACAAAATATACCAATAATAAATACATTTCATATCAAGCTTCAATAAATAGTAAACAGATTAGTTGTAGACCAAACACGTAACTACGTTATCAATATAAAAATGAACACACAATTACGATTGAGTCTATTTTCATTTCATCCGAAATATAACAGAATAAAGACCCCCACATTAAAGAGATAAAATATATTTATTACAATAGAGATAACATCAAATGATTTTGACAAACTTTTTAAAGCACTCGCGTCGAGCAAACACCCATCTGCGCCGCCTCAAATAAATATTTGTTTCTGTTTCTTTATGCATATGTATACAAAAGAAAAGTTTATAAATATTTTGTCGGTTGTCTGTCAACCATCACACAAGACTAGCTGCTTAGCACGGGGCTAGATGGCGCTGTGTGCTGCAATATTTATTAAATTTTGAATATATGACATGTTTTGCGTCTGAGATATGTTAGATTTAGGACAAAAGTTTTTGCCAAGTAAAATATGTAGACAAATGGAGCTTCGGATACAAGCCTTTATTATAATATTCTCAAATAATTGTTACAAGGCCGCTACAATGCCAACGCTACAGGGATAGTCTTCTCAACAAATAAATAAATATTGCAGAACATTCCACACATCGCCATCTAGCCTCAAGCAAAGTAACTAGACTCATGTTATGGGTGCTAGGTAACGGATATACTACTTATATACTTTTCTTTTGTAAATATATACTTATAATACATAGAAACAACCAGACCAAAGACAAATATCTAAGCATAAATACTTATCTGAGGCGGGAAACGAACCCGAAACTGTGTTTGGCAATCCGGCATGACGACCATTGTGCCAACTGAGTCGTCAAAATGTTCAGACATTTCCTCTATTCTCGTACATATATTTTATCTCTTTCCCCTGAATACTTACAAAGAAGTGCGAAATGTTTCTGAAACTCAAATATCTCTTAGGCCTGTGTAATTGCCGCCCATTATTGGCTTCACCCACATCAATTAGCAGAAACGCCACCAAACACATGTAGCTAACAAGGAAAACTTGATATAATTTGTACATTCTTTCTTGTTGCCACGCGATCTTATTTCATTTCGGTCGAACCTGGAATATAATTGGTTTTGCTGAAAAATAATACGGGATTCTCGTTGGTTTTGGGGCTTTTATGAGTAAGCTGGCAGCGTCCTGCGGTTTCGTACTTCCTATGGGAATATAAGGGATAAAAAGTAGCCTAATTACTTTTAAGGATTCAATGTACCTATCCCCATACATAGTTTCATCAAAATGGGTCCTGTAATTTTATCTATTTTATCAATCAAAATATAATTATTCGACAGATATAAATCAAAAATTAATTTCTTCTCTGTTTAATTAACATTTAACTATTTTCCGGATTATCTATCCTACTAATATCATAAATGTGAAAGTTTATGTGTGTGTGTCTATGTTTGTTACTCCTTCACGCAAAAACTACTGGGCCGATTGCGATGAAACTCGGTATGTAGATAGCTGGAGACCTAGATTAATACAAAAGATACTTTTTATCCCAATATTCCCACGGGATCAAGACTTACGCGGGTGAAACCGCGGGGCTCAGCTAGTGATATATCAAAGAGACAAAGCCTCATAAAAAATCTCTGAAACTGCAAGAGCTATGAATGTTAAACTTCGCAAGGGGGTTCTTATTAGGACTAAGAAAGGATTTTTGGAAATCAAAGTTTGTAGTTCGTAATAAGTATGATATATTCTAAAATGAATAATACGTATTCTATACGTTTTAAAAAGCGAACTTGCTTTTAAATAAATTTCTTTTTAAATAAAATTAAATTAAATTAAATAGTTTTTAAATTAAGGGATTTGTTACATTTAGGAATTTTCTAACGTACACTGAAATTATAACTTATTACATAAGCATATAAGTTACAATGTTGTATGAAAAGTATAAAACAAAGTCACTTTCCGCTGTCTGTCCCTATGTATGCTTAGATCTTTAAAACTTCGCAACGGATTTTGATGCGGTTTTTTAAATAGATAGAACGATTCAAGAGGAAGGTTTATATGTATAATACATGCATAATATAGCCGTGGGAAGCCGGAGCGGTTTGCTAGTATTTAATAAAGACTTTTTGAAATTGATGTAAGTAGTATTCTGTGTTTCTAAGAAATCAATATAACTTAAACAAGAGACACAAACGCGGGTAAAACCACGAGACGCAGCTAGTTAATTATGAAACTATATCATTCAAATAAGTTACACCATTAATTGGTTTCTTGACAGTTTTGTAAAAGAAAAAAATAATAATTCACTACTTTGAATCTATGCACGGAAGCAGTTGATGACGTAATTGGCTCATCTTTAAAGGCTTACTAATGAAGGTTTTTTTTTCTATTAAATATATTGCAGGAGCTGCCTGTGACCTCACTGTCGTGGTCATTGTTACACAAAAATCCTTTCATTTTGCATAAAAAAACAACTGCGACATATTTTAATGCACAAAAGATTGGTAACCATTTTATATTTTGTCGTTACCACAGGAAACATCGGAATTCATGATAATCAATGCAAACTTGTGCTTTTCATAATGAAATAATTTAAAATAAATTGAAATATAAATTCTCTACATTCAAATTAACAAACAAAATTTTACTATAAAATATTTCGATTTCTCACCGTTCAATGAAAACTTATCATGTTTAATTATTCCACTATTCGCGACAAAACGATCGGAACACAACGATTGCAATATAAAATATAAATATTTGACTACAAAATCAATTACACATTTATTTAATTTCCACAAAATTTCACAACAAGTTGTTAGGATTAAAATCGTCAGTTAAATGAGTTTAAAAACGGTTTTTTTTGCAAAAGTAGGTGATATTTGCTAAGTCGTTATCTTGTTTTTAGAGTAACACGTTTGTCCTAGAAAAGTGGACTGGATTAGTTTGAAAATTATCCTACTTTGTTATGTAACTAAAAGTCTTCGCTCATAACATCGTTTTGGCACTAGTCTGTACCGGCATAGCACATACGGTCGCCAGCATATTTGCAGACCCACCGTAGAGTTCTAAAATTACTACGATTGGAATGTTGTCATTCTAATGATTTTTGTTTGATAAATTCATTAGTGAAAAGAATTAGGGCCCTCGCCCACGGCGACTTATTGTAGCGATGCAGTCGCGCGTTTCGTATACGCGCGACAGCATCACTACTAACGCCTGTTAGTCGCATTTGTAGCGCGATACAGAAGCGATGCAAACGCGCTACTAACGCGCTATTTGGCACAATGGTCATCATGCCGAATTGCCAAACACAGGGTTGCGGGTTCGATTCCCGCCTCAGACAAGTATTTATGCTTAGATAGATAATTGTCTGTCGTCTGGTTGTGTCTATGTATTATAAGTATAAATTTTCAAAAGAAAAAGTATGTAAGTTGTATATCCGTTGTCTAGCACCCATAACACAAGTCTAGTTACTTAGCTTGGGGCTGGTTGGCAATGTGTGGAATGTCCTGCAATATTTATTTATTATTTCCGCTGTGCCGTTACTGAAGAAGCGCGACAGTATCGCGTTCGTGTGGGCGAGGGCAAACAGCCAGCAACCGCATTGCGATTGTATCGATGCAAAAGCGCGACAGCATCGCTGCTGCATCGCTGCAAAAAGTCGCCGTGGGCGAGGGCCCTTAAGAGGAAAGGGTAGGTACCGGGGGCTCTCTCCATACAAACGTAGAAATAGAAATAGAAATATTATTTATTTGCATGAAGTAGGTAGGAAATATTATTTATTTGCACAAAAGATCTTGTAAAATATTACAGCTCCTTACTTCGTCGAAAATTCGACATACAACATTTTAGAATATAATTAATTAATGAATATAAGTACAGTCACTGTTTTATTAATATTATGTTAAATAGCCATAGACCAAAACGTGTCAAATAAAGATCAATTAAATTTAAAGTCAAATCTTCGAATCCACTACATTATATAAACAATAAAATAAAGTAAATATATAAATATACCTACATAATTCAATTTAAAGTCGATACAATTAATACTAAAGAAAAGTCGACTGTTTTCTCCATGCCAATAATAGTAATTTTTGAACTCTACCGGGGGCTGCAATTATGCAGTGTGGCAACGATTTTCATTGGTCCCAGACTACACCAGAGCAAATATTTTTGTTGCATTGAACTTATATATTCCCTATGTTTATTATTTTTTTTACTTTAATTTCTATGATAATTAGTCATGACAGTTATAGGTTTTATGGCACAAAAATATTTAAGCTATTGTCATTATCCAGGGAGGAAACAGTCGACTACGTTTCTATGGAGAGAGCGCTGGTACCCTTTCACCTTAAACTTCAACTAAAGCAGGTGCTTAGAATCTTGCATGTATTGAAAACATTCTTATTATAAAGCCGTTTTGGAGCTCTACGATGGGTCTGCAATTATGCAGCCGATTGTACATTTGCAATGGAAGATAGACTTGAAGCAGAGAGTTTGAAATTACACGTAATAGCGATTACGATAGGACATTTTTCATACAAAACTTTGTACTTGATTCCGTTTTTACACCTATAAGCAGGACACAAACGTCACGCTAGACTGAGGGATTTTTTACAAGTATCAAAATTTTTGCAACAAATGTTTTATTAGTTTCTATTTTTTAGCAAGCCCCGTGGTTTCATCTGATGTTTGGAAAACTCCAGTAATTTATACTGTAAATTAATTGTAATACTAAACCCTGCGGTTTCACCTAATTCGCCTAATTTATGATTAAAACCGGTAGTTCGGTTGGCAGTATGATTACTGAACTACTGCAATTTTTCAGGGTTAAATAATTCGGTTGAAACAAAACCGACTATATAAAAAAAACAAAAGATTTCGATCACGAAAAAAACCATCGACGATCGAAAAAAAATACAATCGAAAAATAAAAATTATCAAAATCCACAGGTTTCGCCTATAGGACGCCATATAGAAACAAACGTACATCCATAAATAGACCCTTCCTTTGCGTCGCGCGGTCAGGTAAAAAACCAAAGACAATCGAAAAAAAAAGACGTCTGAAATAAGAACAATAGAATATACAAAACACACAAGACGACCGAAACGGAAACAAAAGACGACCGAAAGGCAGAGGGGCAGGGGGTTGAATTTCTTGATTCGGTTGCCGCGCGGTAAAAGCTGTGCAATAGCTTAAAAAGAAAAAAAATACCATATACATACACGTTAAGCGAAATCTTGCCCGAGCTACATGGTAGGCGAAGTGGGGTGTGTTAGGTTTTATTTTCGTTACGGAATTTCTTGATTCGGTCGCCGCGCTCAAAGCCCGTGATAAAAGCTATGCAATAGCTTAAAACAAAAGACATTGGCACTTAGCCATAACCACATGAGTAAGGAATACTCATGTGCCATAACGTCGGACATTCAACATTCTGCGGGAGTTCGCCTATCGATAGACAAATTAACAAAACCTGTAATAAAAGTCTACTATCTTACCCATTAGCAAAAAGATATATTATCAAGAACCATTCCGTATATGTATAACAACTACGAGGAAAATGAACACCGATATGGATACCACCTGTTAATCCATAACGGGTATTTTTTCGTCTGTTTACTTTTCGTACTTAACGGTTTTTTTTCTATGGAGTCTTCGTAGTACTGTTTGTCCCATTACTTCGATAAGTATATACTTATTTACCGGAATATATCATCAAAAAAATAAATTACCGTGAAAAATTCCGGCCATAATCTAAAAAGTTTTGTGTAATGAAAATGTTATATTTTTCTTTAGTTAATATTTTATTGTTAATATATTTTGTGAGAGGAGAAAATGATACGGAAATAGTGGAGACGGAACCGGATGTTACGAGAATATTGTCAAGGAAGAAGAGATTTTTGGTGTTTCCGGAAGGAAGTTCTTTGCAATTAGGTATGTACGCGCCAGATAAGAGGGTACGTAGTCGGAATCGAACTATCGATGATATAATTTTTAACGGATCAACTGATTTTCTTTTTGGTACCTAGGAAACCTTATTAGGATTCTCAAAATTTTTAAAATTGTTATTTGCTTATACTTTATTTTTTAGAGCTTTTAATGAATTTTTAATAAAATTTAAAAAGCGACAAGTTAAAGCGCCACTATCGCGTTAAGACTTATGTGGCCATGTGGCAAATACTCTTTTATGATTTTTTTTTCTCTATGTAGGCTAAAAATTGTGAGTAGTTTGTGGGTGTGTATTTGTTGCTCAGTTATTCAAAACTACTGAACCGATTCCCAATAATTTTGTTGTGAATACATCTATGTTTTTGTACCGATATTCCCATGAGATCTAGACTTTTGTGTGTAAAGCCGAAGAGCGCGGGTTGACTTTGACTTTGGGGCTACATGGCGCTGTGTACCTACTGCGAAAAAATAATTACCAGCAGCATACTTTTGTTTCAGTTTTTTGCAATTCGTACGCAACAATTTTCAACATAGGCGGTATATTTTTATGGGGTGTGACTGCAGCCTTAGCCTGGGAGTTGCCACAAGATCCATATTCTCCGTTTGATCACCACGCAGATCCCCTGCATAGAAGAATCGACTCTAAAGTAGTGTATTATACGGATGAATATGGCAAAGTGGTTCATAGCAGACCCTACAAGAAGTAAGTGCTTAAGTACCTATAGGACTTTTTTTGTCAATACACAAATTGGGTTATGTTTTTAGTACAGTCGGAATACCAATTAGCTGAACCTCACGTGACACAGAGCTCACTCGCACATTTGTAAGGTTGTAAAGTAATGTTATCTGATTCTGTTTTTTTAACAATATACTATACAAAACAATATAAAAAATTACAAAATAGGTAATATTACTAAATTTTTTAACCGATTTCAAAAAAAGGTTCATCAATGCGGTTGTATTTTTTACAGATATGCGAGAGATCTCTGGGTTACCTGGGGTTTAGCTAATTGATATTCCGCCTGTACAATTAATTACCAATTTGCTGAATCCCACGTGACCCAGAGCTCATTCGCATATCTGTGAAATTTTTTGTTATTTTTTTATATTGTATTGTATAGTATATTGTTCAAAAAAACAGAATCAGGTTAAAAGAATGAGCTCAGGGTCACGTGGGGTTCAACTATAATTGGTAATGTGACTGTACATAAAATTACAAAAATATGTATTTTTTTTATATTTGAGCGGAGTTAAAATCTCTCAGAGCTCCCCGTTATATGTTTTAAAAATATTTCTTAAGCTATCAATAAATTTAAAATTCAAAGTCCTTATGTCTAACTGATATATCAACGTATAGTCCAAAACAATGATGGATCGGGCTATAATTTGGCATATAATAAGCTGTTATCACTTAGGACTTAGGCATTTTCTAAGAAAGGACTTTGAAAAATTCTTACTCTAAGGTCGCAGGCAAAAGTTACATTTTTATAAAAACCTTATGTTTATAAACGAAAAAATCAACCAGCGTGTCTATACCAAACGAAACATTAAAAAAAACGCAAACAAACACAGTCTACACACACAGTACTCAACCAAAATTAACAGCTCAACGTTTAAAAACTTTTCAGAAAGCTGATAGTAAACCCAGCGTTCGCGAAGCGGAGCGTAGACTCACAGAACATCAAAAAGAGGAAACTAGACGAATTTAAAATAAACAGAAAACAGATGCACGGTTCGGAGAACAAACGAGAGGTTTTGCACGGGCCGAGCGTTGAGTTTCACAGGAGCACGCGTTTTTCACTATATCAGAAAATTGAAGCGTTAATACAAGGGTAAGTTGTGTTATGATCAAAGATATTAGTAGTAATCTTTATTGGAACGAAGTTCTTTATTGTGTGTTTGCGACGGGACCTATTCCATAAAAAATCCAGTTCAATCCAGTTTGAGGGTTACGAAAAATGTGAAATGAAAAACCGTAAGATAAACTAATCTTTCACACATAAATACACGTTGTAACAAGGGGGATGGATCATCGGTTGCTGGGGGGTGGGGACCTCAGTACCTATCGAACCCCCCCTGTTACAGCCAAACTATCAAGTCTGCGATACCTGACCTGATAGTTTGGCTGTAGTTGCGAAGCTCAGTGTGAAATTTGATTTTGACTAAAATTTCACTAAAACCCAAATAACTTTTGAACCAAAAAATATTGTAGAACATATAGGGGGGTTAAATCGAAAGGTACTGAGGTCCCCCACCCCCCAGCAACCGATGATCCACTCCCCTTGTTACACCGTGTATAAGTAGGTCGTCTGTCGAAAGGAACTTTTTTTTTATAAACAACATGTTTTTTTAAAGTGTGTGAGAATGCATTGAGCTTTCTGGAAATGCATTGCGAACGAGGGAAATGCGATCCATAAATTTTATCTACGACGTACAGTTCGGCTGCATAATTGCAGCCCCCGATGGAGTTCTAAAATTACTATTATTGGAATGTTTTCATTCAAATACTTTTTGTTTGACAAATTGATGAGTTAGAAGACTTTAAACTTCAACTAAAGGAGGTGTCTAGAATCTTGCTAGTGTTGATAACATTTTTATAACAGCCGTTTTGGAGCTCTACGGTGGGTCTGCAATTCATTGGCCGACCGTACTTGGCCGTGTAGCGCATTGTTAGCGCATCTGTACGAGAAAGCCTAGTTTTAATTTATATATTTTAGTTTTTCTCACTTATTTTTTTATCCTTCTAGTTCTATTAATAAAGTTTGTGTGTGTGTGTATGTTTGTTACTCCTTCACGCTAAAACTACTGGACCGATTGCGATGAAACTCGGTATCTGGATAGCTGGAGACCTAGATAAACACATAGGCTACTTTTTAACCCGATATTCAAATGAGATCGGGACTAACGCCGGTGAAACCGCAGGGTGCAGCTAGTAGTCTATTAAAATTAAAAACTTTTTTTCGTCAAGTACAAGTAATACTCTCGTCAAAAGCTCTAATAAACTGAAAATAAGTGTCCGACTTTTAAGTAATGTCCGGTGTTAGGATTAAAATAATAAATAAATTCTTTTTTATTTCAGGCAAAACCCAAATTCACTTAAAATTATACAGATGTCAGAATTTCATTTAAAAAAATAGGTAGACATTATAAATATGCAATTTAAATTCAAAAATCGAATTTTAATAAATGTAGTCAAAATTAATAAAATTAAACCGGGTTTTTGAGTTTTGGCGGGAACGAGTTAAAAACATGTCGGTGCTGCAGTTTTATTTTCATGAAACTTAGTTGTAACCCTAGTTAAATTGTATAATTCTGGTGGAATGTTATTCAATTGAGTTCTGTAAAAGTGCACAAGTGTAGTGAAAGTAAAAATCAGTGTCAAACATGAAGTTTTCTCGTTGCCTCCAAATCTGTTATTAAGGTTATGGTAAACTTGCCACCGCTTTACTATAGCCCCTGACTTGACGGACTATGACGACTTTGACTTTTTTGAAACACTTTAGGCCCGATATATGAAAAATCGGGTCATAATTTGATGCAAAATATAACTTGATACTGGCTAAATGCACAAGCCGTGCGAAGCCATAATTTATAGAAAAAAAACCGGGTTAAAATACTATATACGTATTTTGTGCCAAATTCTATTAACTTGAAAATAAATAAAATTTGGTCTATAAAAAAACATTGACAGAAAACAATTCTCTTTATAAAACGTCAAAAAGAAAGTTTTATTTCCGTTCCGAACAATAGCCAGAACAATAACTCAACAAAAAGGCGGCAATATATTCCACAGTTCCCACCTTTGTACATTGAAGACTCCTGTAAAACTAGTCGAGTAATATAACCGGTCATGGGACCCTAGCCATCGGAGACTTTCAAAGTTATTTTAGACTATCAGTGTCCCGAAGTTTTACTCGCGTAAGTTCCGATTCAGGGACAATATCAGGGTAAAAAACCCCAGGTTTCAATGAATCTTCAGACTAAGTGTCTTCACAATCGATTCAGCAGTTTTACAATTATGAACAAAAAAACTATTATTTATTATCAAAATTATTATCTATACTAATATTATAAAGCTGAAGAGTTTGTTTGTTTGAACGCGCTAATCTCAAGAACTACTGGTTCGAATTTAGAAATTCTTTTTGTGTAGGATAGTCCATTTATCGAGGAAGGCTATAGGCTAATTTTCCCCATTTTTTCCACATTTCCCACTGATTTTTCGCTCCTATTGGTCGCAGCGTGATGTTATATAGCCTAAAGCCTTCCTCGATAAATGGACTATCCAATACAAAAAAAATGTTTTCAATTCGATATGTTCCTGAGATTAGCGCGTTCAAACAAACTAACAAACTCTTCAGCTTTATAATATTACTAGCAGCTCCCTGCGGTTTTACCCGCGTAACTCCCGCGAATATCGAGATAAAAGGTAGCCCATGTTATTCACAATGAATCAATGTATCCGTACACCAAGTTTAATAAAAATCAGTCCAGTAGTTTCGGAGCCTAACCTTTTTAAAAGCTTTTATTTAGCTTCACCTGTCCCGATATCGGTCATCAAATCTTGCAAATTTAATTTGATCTACTTCCTGGTTCCTAATTGAGCTAAAATTTTGCAACGTAATTATAATATTATTTGACGACTCAATTGACCCAATGGTCACCATGTCGGACTGCCAAACACAAGGTTCGATTTCCGCCTCAGATATGTATTTATGCTTAGATATTTGTCTGTGGTCTGGTTGTTTCTATGTATTATAAGTATATATTTACAAAAGAAAAGGATATAAGTAGTATATCCATTGTCTAGCATCCATAACACAAGTCTAGTTACTTAACTTGGGGCTAGATAGCGATGTGTGGAATGTCCTGTAATATTTATTTATTTATTTAAGTAGTATATACGTTGTCTATCATCCATAACACAAGTCTAGTAACTTAGCTTGGGGCTAGATGGCGATGTGTGGAATGTCCTGCAATATATAAATATATATTTCATATTTTATTAGTAAAGATACCTAATTGAAACTCACCTATTACTACGGCCTATACTAACGTGTTTCAGGGGCGGCAGCAATGGAAGGGAGTGTGTTCTAAAAACTCTATGTACAGTAGGTAAAATTCCGGACGAGTCCCAAGGCAGCTTCCTACAAGAAATACTGAGAGCCACTTTCAAGTAAGTTTCGAGTTTTTGCTTTAAATATTTTACATATTTTTATGATAATGGTTGTTTGTTGGTACGTTTAGAAGTTGTTATTATAATAAGCAATTCCCTTTCTAATTTGCTACGTAATAAGCGAGGCACGAATAACGATATAACTAACGATAGTTGACGATACAGCCCGACCCTGTTATGGACACCATAGCTATTTTTTTTAATTGTGTGTAATATTGCGGGAAAGGGTGTGTAACATTTTGGCATAGTATCATCAACCATTTTAGTTGCGCGGCCACTTTTAATTCCTGTAGTAATGTGTAGAGGTTATTAATAAATGTCATATTACAAAATCACGTAAAGTGTCAAGTCTTGCCGTTATGTGCTTTGTTTTAACAAAAACAAAAAAAACGCGATTATATCCGATAAAATCGTTTTATTACATTGCAACAATAGGTATATTATATTTTTTATAGGTTTTTTTATTGCGTTTTATTTATTGTTCTATATTCAAAATGTGGTAGCACAACTATAAAAAACGGCGGAACGTCTCCTGTCCCAGAATATTACAAGCCCTTTAAATTTCAGTTTCAGTATAATTAATTGAAGTTTAGATAGTTAGAACATATCTAAAGCTGCAATATAAATAAGAAGATATGTACCTTCTTTGTACCTTCTTTTGACGTGATAAATTGATGGAACACCTGCATTTACAAAAAAGTGTCACGGTAATATTGTGTGACGTCATGCGTCATGGTAATATGACCAGACGCGTCATGGTAACTTAGGAAACAGAGTATTTAATAATGATTTTGCTCACCTGGGCTATTGTGACGAGTGACAAATAGAAGAATTATATAAAAAAAAAGAAAACAAAACGATAAAAAGACTAAAGAGAAAAAATAGAAAAAATGTATAAAAAAAATATATTCAATTTTCATCGTTATCTTATGACTTTATCACGTAAAATTATCGTCAAATATTTTCACAACAAAAATAAAGTAGAGTAACCACAAACAAAATTAATCTTAAGTCAGTTTTTAACTTGTTAGTAATACATTCTAACTAAAAGGACAATATCTTAGAGAGAGGAAACATTTTAATTTTATATTACAACATCCATAAATCATTTTGCTATGTAATTATTTGAGTCTTCTACCGTAAAATGACGTTGATTCATTATACAAAGTTTTATTAGTTCATGCAAAATTGTGGTTACTGAGTACGGGAGATGTTATTATACTTATTAATAAGTAATAATCTATTATCTGTGTAGATAGGTGGACCTCTAAAACAACGCGTAATTTTTTTTTAATAATTATTATTGGCTTTGTAAAGTGCCTTTGGCTCCACACATGCCTTTTAAAGGTCTGGACTCCAAAACCCCGTGATTGTCCTATATCACGGGGTTATGGAGTCCAGACCTTTAAAAGGCATGTGTGGAGCCAAAGGCACTTCACAAAGCCAATAACAATTATTAATATTTTAAAGCGTTGTTTTAGAGGTCCACCTATCTACACAGATAATAGATTATAACTTATTAATAAGTATAATATTTACAAGGAAACAACTTTTAATCCATACTATTCTGGACACTATATTGCCTGGGACAAGTATTAGGTTAAGAAGGCTTTCCCAGAACCTACACCTATTCCACCAACTTACTTGACTGTGTCCAGAGAAAAGAACTCGCCAATACACAATCATGGAGAGGTTGAAATCGCGGGGCGTAAAGTTGCCTAATATTTGTAGAAAAATGGCCAAACCTGTAAACAAAGCATAACCTAATCTGCTGGTGATTAGAAAAGTTTGAATTTCTATTGAAGAGTTTTTTTGTTCCAATAAATATTTCAGGGTTTGATCACTATCTCACACGATGGTAAGTGACGATGTGGTCTAAGATGTATCAAGCTTTCCTAGACCTTATTTTTAGACCCCTAAATAAACGGGGGCTATCAACCAGGGTGCGGCCAGAAGACCAGCGCTGCAGATGCGCCTGCGTATTTGCAGCATATGCTGAGGCTTTCACCCATTCGGGCAACACACGACTTCTCAGATGCTTTTTATTTTTATTGTCTGTTTTTTTGTAATTTCTTTTATTTGTAACTATCTCTTGCTGTTTCTTATTTGTATCTATTCTATACTATGTCGTGTGTTTGTTCGAATAAATTATATTCTATTCTATTCTATGTCCTTGAGGGCGGGTGATGATAAGATGGTTTCTGACAAAAAGTAACGTATAAACTCGTTTCAGATTACCAAGAGGCACTCCCAAAGAAGATTTCGAAGACTACGACGCTGCATACACAGCGACGGAACCTTGTGAAGATTTGTATCCAGATTGTCCAGATCCATCTTCTGAAAGTGATGGAATTTAAAGAGGAACTAGTAATCTATCAAAACCAGTGCGACGAACTGTGGTTTAGTTTAGCTTTACGGGGCTGTTTCCGCACTTAACCCCATCATTTGGACCATTGTGTGACGAACTGAGGGTATTATGAAATACTCGCAGTACTCTGCGGTTTTACTCGTATAAGTCCCGATCCTGTGGGCAAATTAGGATAAAAGGTGTCCTATATAGTTACTCTCAAGTATTTAATGTATCCACATAAAAAAATTACCTACACAACTTTTCATGAAAAGGATTTTTTTGATTGTTTGTAACGAATAGGTTCCGAAAATAGGTACCGATTTTGATGAATCTTGGTATGAGGTTTATATTGATTCATTATAAATAATATGGGCTACTTTTAATTTTAATATTCCCACGGGATCGAGACTTACGCGAGTGAAACCGTAGGCGCTGCTAGGAATAAAATATAAAAAATAACATAAAAATGGCAAGATTGCTGTCTCTGGGAGCAGTAGTAAGTTATAAAGGGAATCGATTTGAAGGCCAATTCTTGTAAATAACATTGCTCAAATTACATTGCAATGTCATTCCGATTGCATTTCGATTACAAAAAATAATAAAGTAGCAAATTTTTTTTGTCTTCAGTCATTTCATATCAAAGTCAAAGTCAAAATTCTTTATTTCTTTGGATGCTTAATACCTAGCTACAAAGATCACATAGACACGTCTTAAAAACTAAGTTAGGATGTGTGCCTTCGGAACGCGCCCACCAATAAGGAGAAGGCACAAGAATCTCATGGGGATATTGCAATGTAATTAGAACAATGTTATTTGCGAGAATTGGCCTTCTGAAAGCTCTACCAATTGATTGAATTGGAAGGTGAGCCACAACACTATACCAGAAGAAGTTCAATTAAAAACATTTACTTATGAATATATAAAAAAACACCATGAGTTTCTTGTGCCTTCTTCTCATTGGTGGGCGCGTTCCGAAGGCACACATCCTAACTTAGTTTTTAAGACGAATTCAAGTGGTCTATATACAATTGTATTAAGCATCCCAAGAAATAAAAAAAAATGTTTTTTTTTATGAACTTTTAGAATGTATTTTTAAGACTTTACTTAATAATACTGATAGTTGAATTTTTGTGTATTCAAGGGGTTCTAATGATAATTCAATTCTATGACAGTTATAATACACAATACATAAATTTCTCTTATGTGGCTAGTTACCTCATTAAACATTAATTTACATCTTGAGTTTTATTTTCAAATATTTCCTAAATTAAAGAAACCCGTTGTCACCTACATAATCACTACACCCATGGCCCAAATCGTGATAGTTCGTCACGGAAACCATTACAATTTCCCAAATTCCTTTTTTGTTTTTAACACAACGTCCAATATTTGTCACACCACATAACAGTACTTCGATTGACGTCCACCGTGTTAATTGGTGTTTCATTTAATACAATTTACATCTCCTAAGTACAGAACTTCAACAAGTGAACAGTGTATTTGCCAGCCTACGTGTGACAACTTTAACTCACACAAAATCGAGAACAAATCTAACCTGTAAAAAGATTGAAACAATTAAAAAACTGTGCTTATTCAAGATTTATTAGTGGCCAGTTACAACCCTAAATGTTTGAATCAATTAAAAAAGTGGTTATTGGAGATTAAAATTATAAGTGGCCAGCAACAGTTAGTGCTTTATAAAAAGTATTTAATGAAAGTAAAATGTTTAAAGTAAGCAGTTCATTGTTGGTAACAATGGTCTTATTATTCGAAACAATAATTAGTGAGAATGTTAATGACAATGGGAACAGTACTGAAGAGTTTTCTGTCGGTGGCGAAGGATCAAAACTCTTGTCAAGACGAAAGAGGTTCTTAATATTCCCAGTTGGAAGCTCGCTACAGTTAGGTAAATACGTTTACTGAATAGTTACGTGTAGTTTACATAGATAGGTATTTGGAATGTCAGAATACCGTTCGAGTCCTTTGAACGTAAATTTTCCTTGTACCAAACATCTCGGAACAATGCCTTTGTAGGTATTTACTAAGAAACAGCTTACTAGCAATTATTATGAAAATGTCATTTGTGTGTCAAAAGTGGTACGAGTGTGTTAAATGTTAAGTGTGAACTAACAACTCGGTTACTGCTTCAGTTATTTAGCGGTACGTTTGATTTGGCGTTAAAATATTCAGTACCTGGATGACCGAGCTTTGCTCGGTATTTTTTTTTTTACTTAATCTAATCTCAAAGCAGACACTCATTGACTTCGTGTTACTTAACAACGCCATCTGATGGAATAACTTTATTGCTCACAAAAAATAGTATTAGTAGTTCGCCAATAGATGTCAGGAAGAGTCATATTTTGAGATAAAAAAAGTACGTTTCGATAAAACACGAATAAAATGACATTTTCTAAAAATGATTCCTAGCTAGATCGATTTACCGCCCCCGAAACCCCCTATATATCAAATTTCATGAAAATCGTTGGAGCCGATTCCGAGATTCGAGAATTATATATATACAAGAATTGCTCATTTAAAGATATAAGATTAAGAACTCAATGACACAAAATATGCTCTAAATTCTAAGTTTAATTGTTTTAAGAAGTAACTTTAGTTCGAATTTTTTTTTTACGTTATAACGTCTATTAAATCGATCAACATCGGCAGCACTCACAAAAAAGGTGACGTCATTCTCACATGACCGCTCACGTTCCGATATAGACAAGGATTACCTTGTCGCTTGGCTTTCAAATTTTTTTTGGCAACACTATAATATTGTCAATAAATACATGAATTATCTCATATTTACAGTCTTCTGCCTGCAAACATTAGCTTTAATCCCAATCGGTGAGATCTTCCTATACGGGAACACAGCAGCGCTCGCATGGAATCTACCATCAGATCCAATGTTCTTTGAAATGCTAAAGGGTAAAGAAATTGCTCATAGAAGAGTAGATTCTGCTCAGAATGTAGCATATGTTGATGTTAAGGGAAGAGTCATCGCTAGAGTACCTTATACTAAGTAAGTACTTAACTATACTCTACAAAAAATTAAAACAAAAAAAGAGATGGCATATAGGTATATCCCGTTTTAAATGATTTTTAGTAGTGAAAATAACCATATTAGTTTAAAAATACGATACAATATTCTAATCATTTAAAACAACTGGCTATGCCCCGCCATTTCACCTTCTTTATTTTCTATTTTGTGGCATAAATAATGATTAATAAGTAGTCGCATACCGCATTCTCGTATCATGCGCTGGCCAAAATGCGCTGATAGATACTGTTGATTTTAATTGCAAAGGTAACGAAAAGAAAGACAAAGAGACAATAATTTTACAAGTATTCTATTTTTCTATCATTATTGTGTGTCTCAGTTCTCAATAAATCTTCATTTTTCTAGTTCCTGGAACAAGTATTGCACATAAAGTAAATAGATAGATAGTTAAAAAAAAATCGGACAAAAAAGACATAAGACAAACAGACACAATGTCGTGAGAAAAGTTATAAGTTGCTTATGAAAATTGACTAATATAAGTGTATATTTTAATTTTCAGGAAATCAATAGTGAATCCAGCGTTCGCTAAAAGGAGCATAGATAACAGCAAAATGTCTTTCAAAGAGAAATTGAAAATAAAACTTGATAGACAAAAAATGCATGAGCAATCATACCGAGATTATCTGAAGAAAGATGGATTAGACGATTACAGTATAGAGTTCCATAGAAATAGTAGGCTTGAACTTTATGGGAAATTGGAAAAATTATTTAAAGCGTAAGTTCTTTTACAAGAACAGACTAAAGTAAATTTCTTACTAATCATCCGAAAGCGATTCTTCTTCTTATAGTGGTGTGGCATACCTATTGTTAGAGTTTCCAGATAGCCTTATGGCCTCTAACTTCACCTAACGATTGCTACTATAGGTAGCAGTCGGGACCGACGGCTTAACGTGCCTTCCGAAGCACGGAGGGTCTCACGAATATGCATTTTGCCACACTACTTATAGGTCACCCATCGACGTAATGACCGCGCCAGGCGTCGCTTAACTAGCACGACCGTAAAAGATCAGCGAGCTTCGCCTAGCTGTGAGACTCCTCAGCTGTGAGAGAGCGATTAGCATAATATGATACACTATCTGCGCTTCGCGGTTTCGCTCCCGTAACTCCCGATCTCGTGGGAATATCGGGATAAAAAGAGGACTTTGTTAGTGTTAGAGAATCAAACTATTCTCATAGGAAGTTTCATCTAAATCGGCTGTTTCGGAGCCTATTCAATGCAAACAAGTTGGCACAATGGTCACCATGCCGGACTGCTAAACACAGGGTTGCGGGTTCGATTCCCGCCTCAGACAAGAATTTATGCTTAGATATTTGTCTGTGGTCTGGTTGTTTCTTTGTATTATAAGTACATATTTACAAAAGAAAAGTATATAAGTAGTATATCAAAATCTTGTCGTTGTCAATTTCTGTGTCTTTTTCTTCTGTAGCTATGTTGTCGTGTGTTTCTTCTGGAATAAACTACTTTATTTTGTTCTAGAAATCTATTTCTTCTATTTTAACATTATAAAGAGAACAGATTTTTTGTTTTTTGTTTATTTGTAACGAATAGGCTCCGAAACTTCTGGACCGATTTTGATGAATCTTGGTATGACAATGCATTGATTAATTGGAAGTAATATAACATAACCTAAGCAATTATTCATCCCGAAATTCTCATGCGATTGGGAGTTGCTTGTAGCGCTGCTAGAATGGATATAAATTATTGTAGAAAACATATTTGCACTAAATAATGCCCACAATGTTTGCTATTCAGGCTAGGCAAAGAGGGGCGACAGTGCGTTCTTTACAAACTATGCGAGAGTGCGAAGCGGAGCGAGCAGGGGACGTTCCTACAGGAATTCCTGAGAGCTGTGTTCACGTGAGTACTGAATACCAACTCGATTTGTAAAGAGATTTTTTCAAACCGGACTGGAGCTGTTCGATCCTCTAGTAAAGAGTCTTTGTCTGGTGTAAGAGTTCTCAAATCGTCTTAAGGAGGAGAACTTAACTATCAATTTCTAGTCAGAGACATAAACCGAGATCATAAGGTTTAACCCTGTAAGTAGCTCAAAATACCCTCAATATCACTTTTTTGGATTCTAAAGCATATTTTTTGCAATCAAAATGCAATGGCAATGACCTTCCAATGTAATTTGAACAATTTTATTTACGAGAATTGGCCTTCTCTCCCTCTGGTGCAAGTTTTTTCGTATAGCAAACGCTACTGTAGAAGTAGCGTTTGAACTCCGCGCTCTAAAAGTTTTAAATTTTGAATCCTTCCTCCTTTTTTACTAGGTGAACTTATTATTATAAACTTTTTCAGAGATCTTAGGGAGACCTTTGCCCAGCAAACAAAAATAAAGCTTTTCCCACGTCATAGTCGACCCTACCGTGAAAAACTAAACTTAAAATAATTGAACCAAATAAAAATGGAATACCCACCAACTAGTTAATATATATACACACCAAATAGTTTTATGATGAGGAAAAACCCCAAAAACCTATAAAAACACTTAAATAATTGAAATTCGCTAACAAGAATGCCTCTTTTATTTCATCTAAAGAAGATATACCTACTATTTCAGGTTACCAAAAGGCAAAGAATTCTATGAGGATTACCATCGAGAATACGACCGCGCCCACAATCCTCATGACGACTGTAACACCAAATACCCTGGCTGTGATATCTAAACCTCAACATTTTCGAAAAATTGTTTGAATTTCCAAAAATCTGTAAAACAAATGTTTACTATAAGGATTAAATACCACGTACTTATAAAAAGAAACAGGTCTTTAGTCCCTATGAAATTGTCTGATTACGGTGTTCCTTTTTTGTGTTTATTATATAATAAACCAGGCTTTTATTTCTTCTTTTTAATTATTTAAAAGTTAAACTGATACTTTTTTTAATAATAAAATGTGAGCTTAGAATTTCAAGTTATCAAACGATTGACATCAATAACATTTTGTGGACAAAAATAGATATCTATGCCTAACGAAAACTCCATCAAAACCTATCATTGGCAATACGTGTTTGATGATTTAATTTCACTTATTACATATTTTATTTAAAGATTAAATGGATATCGCAATTAGAATAGACTGTTTCCGAATTATTTTTAAAACCTAGCAGTCCCTCAATGTCTACCCTGGGCAGGTGCAGGTCGTAACCTGAAGTAGCCCTGGTACTATAGATAAGGACTCATACGCAAACCATAATGCAGTTTTGTCTAAGTATGATAAAAAAATAAGGATTAAGTGGCAATTTGCTTCGTGTCAGGCGCGTTGAACTGGTAACCATTAGGGTCGTAAGTTCTAGATTGAAGACGCGTACCAAAAAACGCAGCGCGGGCTACATTTAGGTGGACATTCGGCCTAATTAAGGTCGAAGGAAGCCGTTGAACGCAGAGGATACGCGGCCGATTACTCCAAAAGTCTTCTGGGGAGGCCTTCTTGTGCTTGTACAATATACTGGCTGTTTTCCGCAGCTAGATCTCTTAAGTTAGGTCCTTTTTGCGTGACGATAAAATAGGCTTCCCCAGCACCTATCATACCCTCTCAGCTTAGTCAACCTTGTCCAGAAGAAATAATTGGGTTAGGCCTATGGTCAGCCAATCTTGTAGCTGATATAATAACGCTAAATCGACCTATCGATCGACCAGTTTTGTAGCGTGCGAGGTCAAACTTGTGGCAATAAATAACGGAATAAAATATTGAATTTTATATTTGAATTGTCATTCAAACCAATGATTCATTCATGACGATGATTTGTTGACGTAATCCTCGGATGCCTTGTCGTATTGATGCATGTGTTTGATTTATAAAAAAGGATTTTTTGTTATAAAATAGATTACAATACTATGCGCTAGATTAAATTACTGAGCAAAGCAATGGAAAATAATTCGATTTTTTAAATCTTAACTACCCAGAACCTAAACCACTACTATATGATATTTTTTTTTAAATAAAAAGTAATATTTAATCACACAAAGGCACAAAACATAAATAAAAATATAACTACTTATCGATAAATAAATAAATACAAATACAAGGAATTAACTACGAACTAAATACGAGATATAAACAAACAAAATCTAAAAAATACATTATTTATGATATTTATTTTAGTGTTTTTTATCCAGACTAGTTGTTTAATATGTAGTCAATTTATATGTGAAAACATTTAATTGGTTCTTAGCCACTATTTTAGTTTTGTAAGCAGAATATTTATAACTGTTTGATTTCCAAATAAAAATAAAATAAACTACCATCACAGCTGAGTGAATAGTGTCCAGAGAAAAGAACTCTTCCATACGTTTGGAGCCAACTAAGCCGCGGGTATCATCACGATGTTTTCCTTTTCCGTAAGAGCAATGTGCACATAAATTTTAATAAATTTCCCAGTTTTCGTAAGAGTGTCCAAAAATTCCACTTACCAAATTGAAATGTAGGTTCTTAGACCTCAGTTTAAGGTGAAAGGTTACCGACCCTCTCTCCATACAAACGTAGTCGACAGTTTCCACCCTGGATAATGACACTAGTACAAATATTTTTGTTGCATAAAACCTGTAACTACTATGACTATGCCCTGTGTCTGAGTTTTTTCATTTTAAATTATCATAGAAATTAAGATTAAAAAAAACAATACATAGTGGCATGGTCATGGCAGTTTTAAGTTTTGTGCTACAAAAATATTTGCTTTAGTGTCATTATCCAGGGAGGAAATAGTCAACTACGTTTGTATGGAGAGAGTATCATTAGGAATTGGATGGATTCGAACCCACGATCTTCGGGATAAAAGTCGAAGTACTAGGCCAACATCACTCTCAGAAAGAAAAGAAGGTCAGGAAAAGTAATAAATTAACTGGAGCCCGTCCTTGCGGTGCTTTCTATTAACACAATCAGATGGAAACAATGACAGACACGTTAATTGTAAGTAAATAAAGCTCCAATAGTCTTGTCTTTGCTAAATATTTGTCTGGTGGGAGACTAGCAGTTGTTTACAGTGCCTCTTGTCTTAAGGTTTGGTTAGTGGTCATTTACTTAGAAATTTCAATTGTTTGTGCGTAATATTAGCTATTCCAAACAATAGAATATATCTAATAAATTAATTTCCAATATATTTTAAACAAGGGAATTCAACCTATTTGCCAGTGAAATTCAAAAATTGTAGTTTTTTTTGGAAAAATAGCCCGTTTAGAAATCGAAATGTAACATTATTTTTGTTAAAGAATATTAATTTTTAAGCTACCACAGTTAATTTTAAAATTTATGTTATATATATTTAAATTGTGATATTTACCATGTTTATTGTTTCTAATAACTTAAATATTAATTTTGAGTTTCTAAAAATGTTGTAGTTAAAAAACTATGTTCTATATGCGTGTGTGTTACAAAATAATGTTGGATTTCGATTCCTAACATGGTCATTTTTACTAAAAACTAAAGCTTTAAAATTTATTTGGTCACCTCGGTTCTGGTTGAGTACCGGCGGTCACAGGGATAAAAATAATATAAAATTGGTAATTAGTAGGTAAAGTAGATGTTCCATGAGATCAGAAGTTATGCAGGTAAAAATCGTTGCGGTAAAAAACAATAAAGAATTGATAGACAATATTTCAAAGAAACAAAGGGTAGAATAAAGAAATTGTGAAACTGGCTATCAAGACTTTGCTCTTTTAAGTTACTTAAAAGTAACCTTTTGACTTTTTGTTAAACGTAGCTAATATAATAATACCTACCCAATAATTTCTAACGAGAGTACCACAGTAAACATTGAAGTTTCGCTGTTTTGCGAACTTAAGAAAACAATTTCTAAGCAGCAACAGGTCCAAAATTGATATTTGTTCAACCGAATCTTGAATTTCCTATCATTCAGAAAAAAACTTTTCAAAATGAACATTCTGATTTATTCGTGTTTGGTTGCCATATTTACGTGTTTCCATGGAAACAATGAAGATTATAACATTACTCGCCAAGGAAATGAGTATACAAAAGTTCTATCGAGAAGGAAAAGGTTCCTGATATTTCCGGACGGAAGCTCTTTTCAATTAGGTATGTTTTGATTTCATTTTCAACCTTTGAATTACGAGTAAGTAAGTAGGTACCTTCGGTTTGTTATCTTTAAAAACACTGGTTGTAATTAACAACGTTTGTGTTTGTTATTCTTAGATATTAAGGTAATATTTGTTATTTTGGAATGGCGAAATGGTGAGCTGTATGTAAAATCTATAGACTTTTTGAAACATTGTTTACTTTGTGATGAAGATATGACTTTGTGTCAAATACTGTTGGAAATAATCAAGGGTATCTTGCAGTCTCTTCTGAGGGTTATACATAAAACGCAAAGTCGCTCTGGATTAAAATTTGTGAAAGTCCTATGCTGAATAATTATAGTCAGTTCCAGTGTATGTCAATTACAATTTTTTGGTATCATTGCCGCTCCTTCAGAAATAAAAATCACGATCTTGTTGAAAGTTGAAGTATTTTAATGGTAAAATTAAACATCCAAATTTTTCAATTGTGACTCCCGCTCCAGCTCGTTTCTGGCGCAGAGGCCATCGCCATTCAGCGTGGCAATGCTTCTAGCATTATGGGAACCTTTACGCCGGGTACGATAAGGGGCGCATTATTTGACTAACTGGTCACTTCATTTTTTGTACTTATAATGTTAAATATCTATGTATTTTCTAGTTGTATATTAGGATAGATATTTGTTATCTCTTAAAATAAAAACTTTTATTATTTCGTTAACTTTTTTTCAGTATTCTGTACAGAAAATCAGGGATACCTTCAAATAGGGAACGTCGTTTGGTTTGGCAACACAGCTGGCTTAGCCTGGGAGCTACCAACGGACCCAAGCTTATTAAACATGTTCAAGGACAAGCTAAAAGACCCCTATATCAGAAGAAAAGACGAGAAACACATAGTATATGCTAATGAAATGGGAAGAGTTATAGCTAGAGTGCCTTATAAGAAGTAAGTTTTAAGTTTGTTTTATGAATATCATTTACCCTAAAACTGTAGTGAATACTTAAAAACAAGCCACTTAATGCAGGCAATACGAACATATCGTGATAAAACCCGCGGCTTAGTTTCCTTCAGATGCATTGACGAGTTTTCTCTTCTGGAGACTAATGGAAATGCTGAAAATAATGGAAGTATTGGAAATGCTGGCGCTGCATAATTATAGTACATTGCGATGCAAGTGTGGTAAATTGATCATTGCAAAAAGGCGGTCGGGGGTTAAAAACAGAATATTTTTGTTCGTACCATTGTACGAAAAAAAATATATTTATAAGAAAAAACAAAACTAATTTTTAATGCTTTCATTATCACGTACAATTATCGTTCGTAAACCGACTTTACAGACAACCATTTTTGCCGGCCTAAATACTCTTTGTTGGTAGTTAATAACCTTTTTATACATCTAAACAGTATAACCCAGTGAAATTAAGAATATTTTATCTACTTAACATGTAATTAGCTGTAAGATACGAATTTAACTTATTAGGATAACTTATTACAGCACTAGTGCTTCATGGTAATGTAAAACACACGCGTGCGTAATACGTTGGATTATGAGCTGTATAATAAGATCCATTTTATTAACTGTGATAAAAATAATATTTTAGATTAGATGAAAACTTTTTATACGTTAGTTTATCAACAGCGGTGCGGTTTAGTGACTCCACATACTTGCTTGTAAAAATCCTGATTGTAGTGTCTTAATCCTTACTTTTTTTAATTTCATACGTTTTTTGCAGGCGACTAATAGTAAACCCAGCGTTTGCAAAACGCAGCGTCGACTTCAAAAATTCTAGATCAATAACAGTGAAAGAAATGCATGCGTCTAACAAGGAGGCTAATTTGAGCGAACTAAATGAAAATAGCATTGAATTTCACAGGAAAGGAAGAAAAAGTCTCTATAAAAAGATTGAGAAAGTGTTTGAAGCGTAAGTTATAATAATTCATTAAAATAACTTTTTTATTTGCATGGATCAAATAATAGTCAATCCTAGAAAAAATTCAGGGATTAAAGGGAGTCTTGATAAATTTCTCTATTACTAGTTATAGGATTTAACCTAATTAAAATTATTTTAAATAATCTAAATTTAATTCCTAAATTTATCCAGTATATTGAAGTTTATCTACTTTATTTTCTACTGAGCAGAGTTTTTACTGCTGTGCCTCAAATTTTCCAAGAAACTTTTTTTTCAAATTTCAGTTTAGGATGGAACGGTAGACAATGTGTATTAAGGTTGCTATGTGAATCGAGAAAGAAAAAATCTAAGCAAGGAACTTTCTTAGAAGAAATTATGAGAGCTACGTTTACGTAAGTGCTTTACTTCTAAAATAAACATACACGAGCCATGCTTCGCTTCTACGAATTCATTTAATTCCTATTCAGAGAAAAAAACCGGCCAAGCGCGAGTTCGAAGGGTTCCGTACCATTATAATTTGTTTTCAATATTTGTTGTCATAGCGGCAACAGAAATACATCATCTGTGAAAGTTGTCTAGCTATCACGGTTCATGAGATACAGCTTGGTGACAGACGGACAGTGAAGTCTTAGTAAAAAAGTTCCGTTTATACCCTTTGGGTACGAAACCCTAAAAAGGAGGAAAAATAAACTCCACAATAACCTCTGGTACTACAAAAGGAAACCAATATTACCAGAGATATTCACAAATACAGATTAGGCACTGGTGAACAATTAACTACCTACGCATTGTAGATATAAAGCCAACCGTCGGACGAAGGGCCAAGAATTTATTACTGTTCTAGTATACACATGCTTTCGATTTCAATTACAATTTATCATTCAAACTGAAACCTACAACGTACAGTGAAAACTGCGACAGTGATAAAGACATGTGATATACTAATCAAAACACTTTCAAATATTTTATTTCAATTTCAAATATTTTTTGACTGACACGTACAGGTACTATGAAATTATTGCTCATTTTTAAACAACTTCAAAAAAAGCAGGAGGTTCTCAATTCGGTTGTGTGTAGGTATATTTTTTATTTTTATGGATGTTCACGCATATCTTCTTCGTTTATCAACTGATTTTGATAAATCTTTTTTCATGTTCTAAGTGAAAATTCTTTTTTCATTTGAATTCATTTAGTACATTCAAATGACTTAACTTAGGACGTGTGCCTTTGGAATTGGGTTCTGGGTTTGGGTTTTAACTTGTGTGGGTGGGCTTACTATTGTCAAAAAAATGTTATTCTAAACAAAAAGCAGCGATAACGATGAAGTTAGCTTCATTATTTTTCAAAGAAATACAATTAGAACGCAAATCTTGATTTCGACCGTTACATGGGCGAGAGTTCGAATTTCGCCAAAGCGCGGCGAGGTCGCTTAGATTTGAAGATGAATTTTTCTGTAAAAAATCCAGAAATGCTTACTTCCAGAAACTAACAATACATTGTAAACTGTACGTTGTCAGTTAATAAGTACCAAGAATTTATATTTTAACTCAGGCGTATTCTGGAGTTGCAAAGAATTTTAATAATAAAAGCAAAGCAATAGAAAAAAAAATGAAATTCTCCGTTTTTCTTGATTACAATGAAATTGATAGTATTTCGTGAACTAAATGTGTAAAAAGACATAAGTATTTAAATAAAAAAAAGTATTAAAACGTGTTTTTCATTTTCTTTATCAGCATCTGACGCTATAACAAATGTGTACTTCACGAACCAATCCTCTTGCATCCATCTCACATGTCCAACGAACATGTAATTTTTGTTCGAAGTTTGGCTAAAATTTTTACTGTCTTTGTAGTCAATATGCGCTGTCACAAAAGGTCGTAACAACTCATCCGTTGACCCTAAAACTATACGAAAATAATTTCAGATTACCGAGAGGTCGTGAATTCGAGGGTTATCACAAGGAGTATGATGTCGCCCATGGGAGTGATGGCGAGTGTGGGCAACTTTATCCCGAATGTGAGGATACGAGTGGACAACAACTGTTTGACAATGTGTGAATTGAATGGGCCTTTAGATTTGCAAATAAAGATGTTGAAGTTTTATGTTGTTTTTGTTTTGTTACCAGTCAACTTGTCTCACTAGTTGGCTTTATCTATACTAATATTATAAAGCTGAAGAGTTTGTTTGTTTGTTTGAACGAGCTAATCTCAGGAACTATTGGTTCGAATTGAAAAAGACTTTTAGTGTTGGATAGTCCATTTATCGTGGAAGGCTCTAGGCTACTTTTTATCCCGAAATTCCTAGGGATCAGGAGTCACAGGGGTGAAACCGCGGAGCGCTGCTAGTTTATACATAAAATGCTTTGTCCTGACTGGCTGATGGATTAACGCACAGCCTAAGCCGCTGATCGTAGAGGCCTGAAACTTGGAGGGTTTGTTTTTGTATGACGTAGACATCTGATAAGAATGGATTTTGAAAAATTAAAATCCTACGCGGACAAAGTCGCCGGCGAAAGCTAGTCAATATACATACGTACAAGAAAAGATTTTGTAGAGCGCAATAATTGCGATAAGTTTTTTTTTCATTTAAAATTGCTGTTGTTTTTGAGCTTACTCAAAAACTCTCTGACTCACGGTAATGTCTTATATTATTTAGGGACTAGAGGTTAATTATTGTTTAAGCATTGGTCTTTAGCTAAAATACAAGAACTGTCACAACCTACTTGAATTGGCATCCGAAACTAGACCTCTTCAGTGGTTCCTTTTGCATAAGGTTTTAACTGTCAGGAGAAAAATCAGCCCAGGTCTGCCACAAATTTTGCCACGAGTGCTTCCATCTTGTAGCTTCTGTTGTTATGTAACAAGCTGCTGCTGAGCTACTAAACAAAACTAAATAGATAAATAGTTTACGTTATTTGTACAACATAGTAAGGAACATTATCACGATATACACAAAGCAAGAAAGTATACCTAAATTGCACAAACGGGCAGTCATATCGCTGAAAGCGACTAGACCCAATTTTGACGATTTGCTTAACCAATTTTTAAAAATATTGGTACTTGCCAATTTACTAATTTCATAACTCCTCCGTCGTTCCTTTAATGCTGAAGATACGGTTTACGGTTTAAAATTCTTTATTTCTCATAAAATTTACAAAATTACTTACTGAGAAATCAAAATATCTTAAAAACAATAATTTATCATAGGTGAGCGTAGGTATTAAACCGAACATTCCAATGTTTTTGCGTAACTTGAATGTGAACACAACAATATTTTTTTTAATTAAATTATCAATCATTATCAACATTTTCATATTAGACTGTACTTTCACACTAAAAGTAAGTTTAGATTAAGAAAATTGCAATTACATTTATAAGTATTTATCAATTAATGGTAAATAAAAAGTAAGGTAGTTTTAAAAATAATGCATGCAAAGGCAAACCGAAACAACTTGTGGACCGGTCTGGGCGTCATCAGCTGTGAGCAGTGAACGAGACCATTTGCACCAATATAACACTTGAACTTAAGCGTTTGAGTGATTTAAGTTTAGTTTTAAATATTATAGGCATTGTTAGGTTGTGTATTTATGTTTTTATCGTAGTATTTTTATTGTGATATTTATTCATTCATTATAATTATTAATATGTTATATTTATTCATCTATTTAGGTATCTATATTTAAATTTATTGTATGGGAGTAGGTAAGTTTTTTGTAAAAAATTTTTTCGTGTAATTACACACAAGTAGTCTAGTAAGTTTTTTTTTTTTGCATTCATGTAGTTTTTTTCGTAATACTTGAGTAGTAAGCATCCCAAAATCCCGTATTTTGCGTAATATGTTGTTTGAGAAGATCGTGACTCTTCTGATGCAGTCGATCCACTGTCTTCGTCCAATGGATCCTGTTCGAAGCCTAATGTAGAGCCGTATTGAGAGGTATGTCCAGTTTGGTTAAGTCCATCTTTTCTAGTGAAAACAGGTTTATTTGTAACCAAAGGGAACTTTAACGTAAGAAAATAAAACAAAAATTCAGTGTGGTCACAAAAAGGTGAAAAAAACAACTCAGCATATAGCGCTAAAAATAGTACAGTGAGCTGATTTATAGTCGCATTCCTGAAAATAATAATTTTACCCTCTATTACTCAACTACGTACTGGGTTTCAGTCATGTTTTTAATATTGTCAACTTTGATTAAACTTTCCACGCTGTTAATCAAAGATTTCTTTGAATTTCTGAGAAAATAGGAACTTAAGTAAAACAATAGTTGTTCGTTTTGTTTATGTGTTTTGTTCGCGAGCGGCGAGAGAAAGATTAAACAGTCTAGACTTTTTTACGTCTATATTATTCTTATTTGGCATAAAGTTTAAATTACATTTTGTTCAATTTTCAATTGTTGTTTTTATCTTTTGAGCTTTTGAAGTATTTTAATCGAATGTTAGCCATAAAATTAAACTAACAAATTATTTCTTAAATTAAAGTTTGTTTATTTGGATAAATTAAAGTTGGTTTGTTTGTTTGTCTATTTGGATGAAAATCGGCATAATGAAAGTGTAGGGGATGGACAAGGATATTTAAGAAATTTGATATAGTTAGAGTAAAGAATTTCCGAATTTTTTTACCATTTTGCGAAATAAATAAATTATAATAGCAGTGTGGGTAGGTAGCTAGAGTGCTAATTAAAATACTGAAGTAACACACCGGCTTAAATTTTTAAACAAACATCACCTAGAGAATGCATTAGTTCAGATAATTTTCACTGTTGGAATACTATGGATACAACCATGCTGGGAAAATTTCTACAATTTTCGACGACGAAAATGACATCTGTACAAATAACAATTAGAATCCTTACTTGTACTTGAACGGACTGTTTTGTCGCAATTAGACCCTTTTTAATTGGGTCCTTTTTTGCGTGAGCATGAAGTACGCTGGCCCAGCACCTACTACTCTCTCAGCTTAGTCGACCATTTCCAGAAGAGAGAACTTGTCATTACTTTTGGAGCCTACTAAGCCGCGAGTTTCATCACGATGTTTTCCTTCACCGTAAGAGCAATGTCAATTAGCGCACAAAAATTTTTCTTAAGAAAAATCCATTGGTGCACGGCCGGCCGGGATTCGAACCTCGACCTTCAGAATGAAAGTCGAGGTATCTACCACTAAGCCAACACGCTCTTAGAATTCTTAAATTTTTTATATGCGTCGTTTCGTTCCTACGGTATTCGCACAGCTTCAACCACGCAGTTCGAATGAACCCATTCAAAAAGAGCTCTTGGATGATTTACACCACGGTCCGAACGGCTCGCGGTGCGAAACGACTAAAGACCCGTTAAAAGATAAAGTTTAACAATAATGTTAATAAAATAAAAACAATATAGGTACGATTGCTAAAAGCATGAAGGATTCAAGTCCATAAAAGCAATTGCGACTTTGACTATAGTGACTGCCATTTTCAACCTCCTAACTTACCACTCTAGCCACTCTCCCCTAGTAAAAGTCTCAATGGCTTTTGCTTATTTAAATCCTGCATGCTTATTTTATATATATACCAATGCTTATTTTATATATGTACCTAATGCAGCCACAAAAAGATGGATAGGAAAAGTTTTTGTTCCACTACCATCCCCCTACCTTCATTCGCGTCTCTCAAAGGCCCCTTTTATTTGGGGGGTTTTGGGTCAGGAGCGTATAGGTATCTTCTAGGAAAGCGTGCTACATCTTAAATTGCATCATCACTTACCATCGTCCTGTGAGATAGTGGTCAAACGCTGATCTATTTTTATAAATCTAAACATAATAAAATTCTTTGTCCTGACTGACTGACGGATCAACACACAGCTTAAACCGCTGATCGTAGAGATCTGAAACTTGGAGGGTGTGTTCTTTGTGTGACGTAGATATCCGATAAGAAAGGATTTACCAAAATTTTACTCTTAAGGGGGTGATAACTCTTCCTTTTGGCTTCGACGCAGTCGGGTAAAAAAATTAAAGCATATCCATACTAACCTAACACTTAACTGGAATGGTTTTAAATCCACTGTAAACAATCACGTGCTGAACCTTCGTATTTTACTCACAAAGCTATAGAGATGCGTTGGATCATTGTTATTATCGTGATTTTGGTACAATGCGAGTGTTTCAAAGAAACTTGTTCGAATCTGAAGTCGCCTTTAAATTCAATTAGAAAGAGGAGACATCTGACGTTTCCGAAGAAAAGTGCTGTCGTTGTAAGTCATATTTTCAAAAACAATCTGATATTTAGTTCCTAGGAGCTCCGAAAGAATTTGTGTACGGATAGTAGAATAAGAGAAAGCAATTTGTATGTATATATGTGAATAATTATACATTAGTACTAGCTGTACCGGCAAAAGTTGTTTTCCCATTTACAAAAAAAATAGATGTTGTTCGATTCTTAGACCTAATGAATATACACAAAAAAATCATACAAATCGGTACAGCCGTTGTGGTGGAGGTTGGTGTATTATATATTGCCGAGGCGACAGTAAGGACATTAACATTTTAAATGTCTCAGTTCCCCCAAAAAGAATGAGCAAGGAAACAGGAAATTCATTTGCTTCTAGCTATGGCTAAAGGAGACCGGAAAGTGTTTTAAGAGGAGTATAGGTGCTGTGCAAGCCTTCTCCATCTTCTTGCAAAAAGGACTACTATAAAGGTCTAGAAAACAGCAACATAATTACTATCTAAATTACATTTAAGGAGGTCCAGGGGGCCTCAATGCAGTTCTTTGGAAGGTTGACTCAAAGACTTAAAGCCGCATAATCTTCGGCTGAACAGCACAGATTGCTTTATGTAAATCAGAGTTATGTAGTTAGATTGTGTTAATGCCTCCAGCCAATCAGATTCTGTGCCGAAATTGGCTTCAGTGATAGATTCCAGCCCTTTGATCAATAACCAAACAATTTAAATTGTTTTTGCTATGTAATATGTATAAAACCTTGAATGTTATTTAGATAGAATTACTAGTACTTGTATACGGACTTTTTTCAACTTTTTGCAACTCGCCCAAGAGGTCTGAAGACTGTTGGGTCCTTTTTGCGTGTAGTTGGAGTAGCCACGACCTGCATATCACATTCTCAGCTTAGTCGACTGTGTCTAGAGAAAATAACGTATAAATATGGAGTCAACTAAACCGCGGGTTTCATCACGATGTTTTACTTCACAGTAGAGACTAATGTTAATTAGTGCTTATACATTTTTCGTAAGTAAAATCTATTGGTGCACTGCCGTCATTCGAATCCACGACCTTCAGAATGAAAATATAATATTGGCCTTTACATCTATACTAATAATGTTATAAAGCTCAAGAGTTTGTTTGTTTGTTTGTTTGAACTCGCTAATCTCAGGAACTACTGGTTCGAATTGTAAAATTATTTTTGTGTTGGATAGTCCATTTATCGAGAAAGGCTATAGGCTACTTTTTATCCCGATATTCCCACGGGATCGGGAGTTACGCGGGTGAAACCGCGGAGGGCAGGGACAAAAAATGTGTGAGTACATTGCGAGGTTCCACCACTAGGCATACACCGCTCTAAGATAGAACTGTTCAAAATTGAGTTAATTAATCACAATTAATCTTAAATATTTTCTCAAACAATTGTTAAGTCAAACGAAGCCCATAATTATTTGGTAACGAAGCACACACACAATCAATAATTAGGGCCATACATCCTTTCAATTCACACATACAAATAAAAAGGAAAATGTTGATAAGGGTTGCTTTCGCAAATTAATTATCAACGACGCCAAAATAAAGTAGGTACAGTCACGTACAAAAATATTTATTAATTTTCTAATATTATCTCTACAGAATCGCAATGTATTAAGTTGTTGCTTCATATGTTTTATACTTCATATATCTACCTAAGCTCATTGTCTGCGTGTTTTTCAAATTTTTATTTTTTTTTCTAAATTTCTTATTCTTTTTAAGCGGACCTAATGGAGAACAAAGTTACTGTAATTACAATGATAAAGCATTGGACACTTTGTGCTGGTCAAAGAAAAATACGGACAAAATAAAAATTAGAATATTAAATTAAATTTTTCACTCCAATGTACTTAAAAAGAATATGTTTTGGCGGCAAGAGTAATCGAAGCTGTCGACAAACAGAGAGGGTCTTAGTGAGTTATATTGCTTAAATTGGCCGGCTAATAATTACTGTTTAAATTCAATTCTGTTTACAAAAGGGTTAATGTGTATTTGATTTGATTTTGCCTGTTGATAGTTTGAACTGTAATGTTGTCTACTTATCTAATCATGAACATTTGTTTATCATTCATCATTGTTCATCATGAAAATTTGAACAATTGTTCATGGAAGGTTGTAAATAAGTTCAACTTAAAGCCACGTGTGTCAGGGAGGGGCTACCAATCTTAATCGGATTATTTTCACCGAAGAAAGGACTGTCTTTTAAATCTCAAATAATGTGGAAATATCGGGCGTGCAGCCCCAATACCATATTGTACCCAGCTCTTTCATAAATATTTTCTGATTCCGACTCTGCTTCCATCTATAGCTTAAAGAACAACTGAAGAAATGGCTAAGGGTTTACAAATTTCCATTGCAGTTATGTTTATTTTTAATTGAATAAGTAATTTAATATTAATTTATTTATGTCTTATTTTATGATGAGTGTTTGGACTAACTAAATTAACGCGAAATCGGCAGACTGCGTTTTAGGTACTCAGCGACTAAATAGATTTTGAGTTTTACATATTTGTGGGAGTCCAGGAAAGGTTTAATAATGGTAAGAAGATCCGGACTTGGTAAAAAACGGGATGCGGGGCGCAGCTTGTTCTTAATATAGTTAACAAGTGGTGTTTTTTGTCGCTGATTTTCAGCAATTTTTACCTGAATTTGTCTCGTTTCAGCTGACCATATCACTGGTAAAAGCCTTCATGACACATGCTCCTTCAGGATGGAACATAGCCCTCGAGATCGACGTGCCCTACGACCTTCCCGATGCTAAATTTACAAACAAACACTTCAGAAGAAAACTACATCATCGACAGAAGAGAGAGTTTTGGCAAACACTAGAGAATGCTTTAGAATTGTAAGTTAAAATGAATGTAAACTATATAAAAAGTGTTAGCTCATTAATAAAATCTATACTGCAGGGTAAGAGCCTACTAAAATATTATTGTCTCTGCCAATTCTATAATTGGCCTATACAACTAATACAGAAGCTAATTGAATCCGGCGTTACTTTTCGGAACTCTATAATATCTGTAATGGAAGTATCTATCTTCTATCTTCTTATATATTATATATATAAAAATGAATTGCTGTTCGTTAGTCTCACTAAAACTCGAGAACGGCTGAACGGATTTATCTTATCATAGTCTTGAAATGTTCGTGGAGGTCTAGGGAAGGTTTAAAAGGCGAGAAAAAATCGAATAATTTCCGGAAAAACCCTAAAAACAGCCCTTTTCTATTTCCCATACAAACGTTTTCTAGAGTCAATTCCTACGGGATCGAGACTTACGCGGGTGAAACCGCGGGGCGCAGCTAGTTATTTTATAATTTTTGTTCTGAGCCTAGTGCTAAAACACAAAATGCAATGTGCACCGCCCTCCAGCCCACTTGAAGAGGCATGCAATGAGGACAATCTAACGTATAAATCTTTGGTAAAACTTAAAATGAAGTCTTTCAAGGCGTATCCACCAACGGCGAAGCTTGGCTAGATTTAATTTAAGGGTGGGAGTGGTAAGATCGGAGATGGCTCACTTATCCAAACTTTGTTTTAAAGGCTCTATAAAAAAGCAAAGGCTCTGTTAGACTCTGTAAGGCTGTTTAATACTCACAGCTCATCAGAATAAGAACTCGGGAGTGTTCTTATTCTGATTAGCTAATTCACCTTACAAACAAAAAAAAATGAAATCAAAATCGGTTCATCCGTTCGTGTGCTACGATGCCACAGACAGACACACACACAGACACGTCAAACTTATAACACCCCGTCGTTTTTGCGTCGGGGGTTAAAAACATAAACAAAATATAAATTCCATCACTATGCGAATATATGCATTTTTTATTAAAATATAAAGAGATGTTTCAACTACTCTATTCAAACTAAGCAACTATTTTTATGCAATTTAAAATACCGTCCTAATGAGCACCCATGCGCGCAATGCTTAGTAATTACTTTACTTCAAATTTATTTTAACTACCGTGTAATTCTGTACTAGAAAAGCCTCGCTAATGATCACACAAGGAAAGCAATGTTTCTAAATCTCATTTCCAGCCTCCTACGGTGTCTTTATCATAATCTTTATGTTAAATTTGGTGGATGGAGGTATGTAGGATCCAGAACTAATTAGGACCGATTTTGTTCCTAATATTTTAAAGATTAAAGCTTCTTTTGTTTGTTTAGGCTCTGAATAGGCTCCAAAACTACTACTAAAGGATTGTATCTAAAATCATTTATTTATTTAAAGAAAACATAAATTTATAAAATCACACTTAAAATTAGATTAAATTAAATGAACACAAAAAATGAATTGCACAAACAAAGAACAAAAAAAAAATAAAAAAAAATAATAAAAATAATAATAATAACACATACACATCACAAATAAAAAATTCCGCTCAGAGCGTCTCCACGCGGCATCGTCCCCAAGAGACTGGCGGCATTCCCCCTCTGGATAGCCAGGCTCACCCTTTGAGTGAAGAAGCCGCCAGCCCTTCGGTCACCTGATGCCGCACAAAGACGCCCCGCCAGGTCCTTAAAAAATAAATGGGCACTAGGGCCCCAAGCTCCCATAGATTCTACCCCCACGGGCACGAACATGTAACTGCCCGCCAGGTCCACATATTTGCGGGACTTAAGGCACTCCGCCTGCGCGGCCGCTGCCCCAGCCTGTCCGGACGTGGACAGCACGTGTGAAGGTGCCAACGTATCCACACACGTCGCATCCCACACCAAAGACAAGCCCTGCCTCCAGGGAATGAGCGATAATCCGTCGGGCCTCCTGCCATCCGATCGAACAATACGTTTGGCTCTAATATTGCCGGAATGTTCGCCGAGGCAAGTGCCCGACGGATTACGTCGTTCAAAGCGGCATGGCGAGGGATGCGACCCGCACTTCGCTGACACGAGAGACCATGATGCCCCAACTCGTCGACCGGCTGCCCACACTGACACTGATGGGGCTGGACCGTCCTGACCCCCACACGTAGACCAATAGCTAATGACAGAGTAATGTCGTCTAGAAACGTCCCAGTATGAGGTGAAGGTACCGCGTTGAGCCATAGACCAGACTCCCGCTGGGACACCGCAAGCAAACGAGCCCGCTCCGACAGGTCCACACACGAACCAACAAGCTCCCGCTGCAACCGTTCACACAACAATTCATCCCAAGACTTTTGAGAAGACAAACAGGTGGGAGATATGTAGCAAAGCACATCCCACTCACTCCGTGCCTCCAAAAGACGGGCAACCTCGACCAAACCCAACGAAGGACCCACAATTTGGTTAAAGAGTTCGAGGCACCCGTAAGCAGAAGCCAAGAAAGCCGGCAAAGCCACAGAAGACACCCTACGCACACCTATGCCACCGAACCGCACCGGAAGAGAGGCTTGAGCCCACGCTTTGTCCCTCAATGGCAAATTCAGGACTGAAGATAAAATGTCCCTAATGCACTCGTCAACCTCCGCCAACAACCCTTGGAACTTCCACAGGTGAGCGCACCTAAGCACATACGTAAACTTCGGGACGAAAAGGCAGAACCTGATAATGGTAAGCGCATAATGTGCACCTATCTCCTTCAGACGAACAGAGCACTCCCTAAACTTGCGGATTTGTTCCGAGATGAAATTTGGTACAGAACCATCAAGAAGTGGTGCACCCAGCAACCGCAGGGACTCCTCGGCGACCAATTGTATGTCCGGTGCCACATCCCTAAAGCTGGAGACCACATCACGCCTATCATCATCCGAAAATTGGGAGGGAATATAAAGTTCACACTTAGAAAAGTTGAGATTCAGGCCAACGGTCGAGAAACTTTCCATGAGAGCCTTCAAATCATCCAGTACGACATCAGGCCTCCCACCCAAAGTACCATCATCCAAGTACCAAAGGTTGAAGTTGGATTTTAAAGAAGAAATAAAGGGATGGATACCCAAACTAAAAATTGCGGGGCCGAGGGGATCCCCCTGCTGACAGCCCACCGCAGACTGCAGGGCGTGCTTACCGTATGTCAACCTAGAGGTTTGCCCGTAGCTCTGCCAAAGGTATGGATATATTTCCGGAATATGTTCCTTCGCTTCCTTAAGCATGGCTCCCCGGTCCAAGGAATTGAAGGCATTCCGGACATCTACCTTTAACAAGATATTACTACCCCCAGCCTCCAAAAATGAGCGGGCCGCGTGCACAGCTGCCTCACAACCACCTCGGGAGCCAAAACCCACTTGAAGAGGTTGAAACCTGACGCTCAAGGACGATGAGACACGCCCACACGCGATTTTGGAAGTCAGTCTTCTATAAGTCATGCCCACCGCGATAGGCCTGATTCCCCCATCCTTTTTCCTTAGAGCACATAAGTTAGCACCGTACAGAACCTCAAGGACTGAACCATTGACCCTGCCGCTCAACATGAGATCCACCAGGCCAACAATGCTGAGGAGCAACTCCCTCCCAATATCGCCAGCCGACAGACAAACTAAATCTTTAATGTGCTGAGGGGAAAGACCATCCAAACCCGCACTAGTGCCTGCCTTAAACGACATAATGGCCGACAACACCGTATCCGGAGATATAGTGGGTTTCACACAATCGAAATCAGGAACTACACAAGACTGGGCAGTGGAAGCCAAAGAAGGATGCTTGCAACGAAGAGCCTGAAGAGTCTCCTCGCTGTCCGGGGCGATTGCATCGTCAGAAAACAACAATTGACCAGCCCCCCTCAAGTCCCCTTCGCCCACCTTAGACTCCACCCTCCTGAAAATGTTATATGGTCTGTGCCGCCGGACCGAGGACGTGGACGGGTTATCTTGTGACGGTGGTAACTGTATGCAGTTGTTTTTAATTTTTTGGGTCAAAGACATCTTCACCTTTTCATCTTTATTAACGTGCAGAATTCTATAGGGAAAGGTAAATAAGTCCCTCCAGCTTTGTTCACAATTAGATGACACAACCCGATCGATGCAACGCTTAAGAGCCGCCGCCACACTAGCACGAGCTAGGATTGTATTAGATGAAACTTGGTATGTAGATAACTGGAGACCTGGATTAACACCTAGGCTACTTTTTATCCCGATAACCCCATGGGATCAGGAGTTACGCGGGTAAAACCACGGAGCGCTGCTAGTAATATATATTGCAGGACACTGCACATCACGCCACCTAACCCCAAGCTAAGCAAGCTTATGTTATGGTGACCAGTCGACGGATAAAATGATTTCATACTGCTGCGCTCCGCGGTTTCACACGCGTAAGATCCGATCCCGTGGGAATATCGGGATAAAAAAGTTGCCTATATGTTAATCCAGGTTTCCAGCTTTTTACATACCGAGTTTCATCGTCATCGGTGCAGTAGTTTTTGCGTGAAGACGTAACAATCATACATACACACACCAACTTTCACATTTATAACATTAGTAGGATAGTAGAATATCTACTTGACTACTTGACCCTTACTTGGCCCTGACGAATATAATATTCGTTTAAGTTAGGAATCGAACCCGCAACGGAAAGCTGATCAAGTATAAAGATATAGAAACATTGAATTTAAGGAATTAACATAGGTGTAGGCGTATAGCGGTAAAAAAAGAAGTTTAAAAAAAAACACCTTAAACAATAAAATCTAGTCTAATTATGTCAGCTATATAAGAACAACTAGCTGTATAACCAAAAGTAGGTAATACAGCAACAGACTCTTAACAAACTCATTTTTTACAAACATTTCCCCTCCTTAAAATAGGAAAATAGAAAATCCCTGAAATACGTCATCATTTATTTACGATAAGAAGATATAATTCTAATTCAAGTTTCTACCTTTACAAAAAATCAAACCTTCATACAAACTTCCACCCCCCATTTGCCCCCTTTAGGGGTTGAATTTCGCAAAATCCCGTCTTAGTGAGCACCTACGTCATAACAGGAACCCCCATGCAAAATTTGAGACTCCTAGCACTTGTAGTTTCTGAGATTTCGTGATGAGTGAGTGAGTGAGTCAGTGATTTTCCCTTTTATATATATAGATTAGACTAATAAGACGAATCTAACGATACCTTAATTAAAGAAATCATCGAATGGTTTGGAAGATGTGCGGGAATAAAGAATATATTACAAACAAACATACAAAGATGTTTTGTGTCTGCTATATTCATATTTTATACTTATTTGTAAAAATAAGGGTGTGAAAGTGACATAAAAACACCCATAATTCCAGGCAGAGAATCAACGGTAGATCTTGCATCGTTCGCAGCGTGTGTGAAGCCAAAACCCACATAGCGGCCCGAGGGAAATCTCTCGTACATGACATATTGAGGGTTGTATTCACGTAAGTAGCCATTATTGTTCATCAAGTTAATACTTTGAACTCCCACGGTGAAGGCGCGGTGGAAAAAAGGACATGGTTAAGTGATTTTACTTTAGGTATGGGTACGTAAATAGTGTAGTTTTATGTAGGTGATTTCTAAAATGAAATATGTTTTATAGTTTCTGTAATCGATCGAGTTCTACTAAAAAATAGTTAAACCAGGACCCGTAGGTGAAGGCCAGTGGTCCAATTTAGATAACTTGAAGTCTTTATTTAAGGTGAAAGGGTACTAGCGCTCTCTCCATACAAACGTAGTCGACTATTTCCTCCCCGGATAATGACAATAGCACAAATATTTTTGGGCCATAAAACCTATTACTACCATGACTATGCCCCTATGTTTTGGCATTATTCATTTTCTAATTATCATAGAAATTAAGATTTAAAAAACAAAACTAAACATAAGGGCATGGTCATGGCAGTTATAAGTTTTATGCAACAAAACTATTTGCTCTAGCGTCATTAACAAGGGAGAAAACAGTCGACTACGTTTGTATGGAGAGAGCCCCTGGTACCCTTTCCTCTTAAGTCTGGTGTGACAAGGTTTTTTCTAGGCGACCATGCTGCATTCTCGACCTCATCTTTGCTTCCGACATCATGCGAGATGAGGTCAAAAGCAAGGATATAAAAATTTTGTGTTAAAAAATTGCGATCAAACAAAATACGAGGTGTCTGCCTGAGTGACACTCCTAGTGCTATGCAATACATACTGCCTGGGAATTGCATAGCACTTGGTATAAGAAATTCTGGTTATTGCATAGTACTACAAGGAATCTCTGTCTGTATCAAGTGCTATGCAATATCTGTATATTGCATAGCACTATAAGAAATCTTACGTATTGTGATCTAGTATATTAAGGCATTTAAGACGTTTGTGTAAGCTTGTGTTAAATAAACAAATAAAACTCACTAGAACACAATTCTACTCAAACAAGTTTTCAACAAAGTTTATCAAACTGTAAAACTAAAGAAACAAACCGAAAAATTGTTTTCCTTTTCCAATAGCACGATGAAATAATATGATTGGTTTCAGTACATTAGACGCTGTAAAGAGATTCAAAATATTGTAGAATAGAGAGATCACCTAATCCTATTCTACTTTTCTTAAATATTTTGTGTCTAGTGCTTGTCCAAATAAATGTTTTTCTATTCTATTATATTTCTTGTCAAAGGTACTTATTAAAGCATGATAGTTGGCAAACTCCGATCATGTCGCACGATGAGACGTATGCTCCGACGAAAAGGTATCGCTTGCTAAGAAGTTCTCACTGGACTGGGCAATAGAAAGACCAGGGGTCGGCAACCTGCGTTTACTGAGCCACATGCGGTTCTTTGTATGTGAAGCTGCGGCTCTTTAGATCCATACGAAAATATTATTTATTGGATTAATTAGAGTGCTGCTGCTGATTATCTTCGGATGTGAGCAAGCGTTCTCTTGCGTGAATAGTAAAGTAAGAAGGCAACTAACAAATGAAAATTTAGAGTCGTGTTTGAAACTTAAAACAAAGGTGAATGGACGGTGTTCGTCCACACAAAAAGTTCCACATGTTGTATAGAGTCAAACTGAATGCAGTTTGAGAGGTCATGACAGTAGCTTTATTTTATTGTATGACACCAACCCTGTTACACGAGTGAGGACAAAACTTTATTTATGCAAGTATTTGTATTTATTGTTGGCAAGAAAAAAAATTGTGGTTCTTCAAAAACTTTCATATTTTGTCATTTGTAATTTTTGACTCTTCCGACTCAAAAGGTTGCTGACACCTGGACTAGACGATAAGATTGAAAACATTGTTAGACGTTATACCGTAATCGGATTTAAGATATTTACAATAACAAACTAATATTTAGACTCTGGTTTCGGAGGCCAAGTTTCACTTTGGGTCGCTGAGCCAGCGGAGTAAGTAATTTGCAGATTAACAAAATATTTTATATCACAATATGGTGCTTGGTGATTAATTTCAGTTGATTAATTAAGAGTCAGTAAGTGTGGTACTAGAACTAAAATACTATAAATAATAAAATACAAAAAAATATATAAATATTATGTTTGTAAATAATTGATGATCTCTCTATTCTACTATGATGTTACATCTTTTTGAAGTAGCTGCAAATGGTTGACTCGATGCACAATCTCAAATTAAATTGATTTTGTTATAGTTTCCTTCCTCATCGATGTTTCAGTTTTATTTTGATACTCGAAAGTGAATTTATGATCTTTTTATTTTAGCTTTTAAGATGAGAGACTTTTTACGATGTGGCGTGAGCTTTTCATTTAAATATTAGAGAAGATATAAAATGGGAGCTTATTAACACAAAAATATCCTAAAAATATTCGCCTCTAACATCTTATCTAGATGTTATCCATACTATTCAGGGGTGGGGCCTAGGATTAGTGATAGGATGGAGATAGTTTAGTAGGCTTGCTCATACATCAGCCTCTCAGCTTAGTCGACTATGTCCACAGAAAATAACTCGTCAATACGTCCAACTAATGTTTATTAATCCTATATGCAAAAACTACCGACTGTTGTGAAACTCGGTATTTAGATAGCGAGAGATCTGTTTTTAACATACTATAGTTTAATTTTGATCCCGATGTTCCCACAGGATTGGGCCTTACGCGGGTGAAACCGCAGGATGCAGCTAGTTAACAATAAAACCCTAATGTTATAAAGAGGAAAGATTGTTTTGATTGTTTGTAACGAATAAGCTCCGAAACTACCGAACCGATTTTAATGAAACTTGGTATGAGGATACAATAATTCATTGGGAATAAAATAAAATAAAATAAATAAAAAATAGGCTACTTTCTATCCCGATATTCCCATGGGATCGGGAGTTACGGGGGTGAAACGCTGCTAGTTAGTGATATTGCAACGGAATTACGATTTTCTGATTTTAAATATTTACTAAAAACATATTTCTGAAAACATACAACTTTTTTTCATTTTATGCCACCGGCAACATTGTTATTTTTAGTGCCCATGTTAAGCTTATGTGTTATTTTTTCAGTGCTCCAACTGATGATGTAAAGTTCGAAGAAGACATGGAAGACTACAACGAGCTGAAAGATCCAGACATTTGTGAACAACAAAACGACTGTCCTTTCTCTTTGTTAGATTATATTTTATCATTGAATAAAAACCGATAAAACTGTGTAGGTAAATAAATTGTATGTACTTATTTTCGGTTACGGCTATGTCGAAGATTCATTGCAAATCAATATCGCACAATTAGATACGAAGCAGAACCGGACACGATGAACGATGTATTTTTTTTAAAAGACTTTTCTATGTGATCTTTATCAAATGTATTCAGCATCTAAGGGTTTTTTTTATTTTGACTTGGGCTTTGATGTATGCGATGTGAGCGAGACGGGACACGATGACATCGACTTGACCAATCACAAGCCAGAGCACATAAATCTTCTTCTTTGCGAGGCGATTCCAAATATTAGATTTTTTTATGGCTTTTTATTTGGTTTTTTATACATTTTTTTTTCTTGATTACTTTACATATTTACATGCCAAATCCAGTGCAATAAGTTGCCACATAGATGAACTTAATCGATGACCCTATGACGTACTATGTGCGATGAGCGATGTGCAATGTATCTTCGGCATAGCCATACCATTAGTTCAATCTATGACAAAACGAAGTCAACTAATCTATATATCTATAGGTAGATATAAAAAAATATTCATCAAGAACTCTCTGCTAGAAGAGCTAAGTCTAAAATTTGGCATGGGGGTTCCTTTTCGACCGTAGACGCGTACTAAGAAAGTATTTTTGAAATTTAACCTCATAGGAGGCCAAAAGGGTTATTAACGTTTGTAGTTGGTATAACTATTTTGTGATTGTAGGGAATCAATATTACTTTTAAAAAGATTACCACGAGCCGCAGCTAATCAAGAATAATACAAAACAAAAACCAAATAGAATAAACAGAAACCATCATGATATCCATAATTAATTAACCGCGCATATCCCTACTCCAAAAACTACAGCACAAATGCAAATCAAAACGGACTCTATTCACTCGTAATAAATAATGTTATAGTATGTCATTTTTAAAGGTTCCCGTAAGGCGTAAGTCGTGACTAAGCTAATGAGAAGATTCAGCAGTCTTGTACTAATTCTTTGACACAACATCCCGGGTCAGCGAACACGACAAGAGTACGTCAAGTCAGGGCTAGTTAATGTGGATAAGTCACAAAATAATCTACAGATCTCACACTACTCACTACGCGCAACTATCGAAGGGAATTTAAATTGAAAACGACGTAAGGGCACTACAGCCTACAGTTTTTATCCGACTGTGGTACTTATTTGCTCAAACTGAAGCTCAATTTAACCCCAAAATCGATTTTCTATGAAGCGTCTGAGAAAAAAGTTATTTCACATTTTGTGAGCCAAGACGGCGATTTTTTTTTTATAAATTTTACAATTTTAAAGATTCCTCAAAAAGTTACTTGCCGATTTTCAAAATTCTTTGCGATCATTTTGACAGAAAATATAGCAATGTTGCACTTTTCTCTAATTTTGCTACAATTATTTGAACAAAATTTTCACTGTTAAAACTTTGGTTGAATGACGCGAATTAGCTTTTAATTTATTTTTTAGTTGACATTCGATTGGTGGGGCTCCAGGTGTAAGCAATCGTTTCACACACTCCGGTCAATAGCGATATGTTTTTTCTATTATCAATAATGGCTTCGCACGACTAGTGCTTAAAGTCAGTTTACTTTGTAGGTGATTTTGGAAGCAACAAGAAAAGCCAATATCTATATCTGGCAGGGCTAAAAGACTTGACAGATATAAATAGGAGTCAGGTTCGTAATTACATCTTCGTCAATTACTGAATACATTTTCAAAAATAGAACTTAATGATTCTGTAGGTTTGGCAAAATATAGGTTTGGAAATCTGTAAAGTTTAGAGTCTGTAGAGCTAGAAATCTGTAAAGGAAATTTTGTAGAATTGGGAATAAAGCTTTAATATGATACAGTAGTATTCCCAAAAGATTAAGACCAACGCGGGTGACAATATGAATAGTATCTAAAAGTAAAAGTAGTGAAATATTCTATTCCACACAATCTCATCCATAAATGAAACAACATGTATACGAAACGTAAAGGAATGTTACATATTACATTTACATATTTCTTGTAATGGTGTATTTTTTTACATGTCTTGTAAATATTATTTTGTTTATTTTCCGGTTTGATTCGAACAGAGCTTGCGCTGAATAACTTCTATTAAAAAACGTTTTCTTACGAATTAATATTAGAAGTAAAAAAATACAAAGTTGTTATTTTTTCAATTACAATTTGATAGTTATCGCTGAAAATATGTACTTGATTTCATGAAGAGAATATTGCGTCCCGCGGTTTCCCTTGCGTAAGTCCCGATCCGGTGGAAATAACAAATAAAAAGTAGCCTACAGCCTACCCCGATAAATGGATTATCCAACAACAATAATATTTTAATTTTATCGAGTAGTTCCTGAGATTAGCGCGTTCAACCAAACAAACTTTTAGCTTTATAATATTAGTATGGATAACGTGTTAAATATGTATAAATATATTTATTTTATCATAAAATATAAAAATTGTTCCATATATCAGTCAGAACACGGCCTTATTTCACTTACCATGTGAATGATTACGGTGACTCGTCTATTTTCACCAAATCACTGCTAAGCTCAACTTACGTCAACGAAGATGATCCAAGTAAAGTATATTTTGTTATATTTTATATTTTTCGTGGTCAACGTAGAAAGAGTGAAGGCGTTAAATACAGAAAATTGTCCAAATGTAAAGAAATCTTTGGAGTCGGTGAGGAAACGAAGACATCTTACGTTTCCGGCAGGAAGCGCTGTTGGAGTGAGTAATTGAGTATTCTTTAAATATTTGCTTTTCATATCTAATCTAGATGTTGTTTCATGCAGCGCTAGGAACTTCAATCTATGTTATTCAGGCGCTGTAGTGCCTGGGACATATTTAAGATGGAGTAGGCTTGCCCCGTACCACTCTCTCAGCTTAGTTGACCGTACCCAGATCAAAAAACTCATATTGGTGACAGACGTATTGACGTCTGTCATGTGCCTATACCACTCCTTAAGATTAGTTGGCTCCAGACGTGTTGATAAGTTTTTTGCTCTGGACACAGTCGACTAAGCCGAGAGACTGGCATAGGTCTATAAAGGTATGCGGTGTAATTTGCTTTGGACTCAGTCGACTAAGCTGAAAGAATCTAAAAATCAATATTATATTCCTCTAACGACAAATACGTCTTTAAAGTTGTAAAACCTTTAAACGAAGTTTCGTCCAGATTGGTTGTAAAATACGATCTGTAGAGGTATACATACTGACAGACGAAACCTTGTTAGACTTTGAGCAGAGACGCTTTGCTCGCTCGGTCAATAAGTGTTACCTACTGACAATTAAATGACTGGGGTCTAGAATGAAAATGGGCTCTATAACTGATATTTTTCAAAATAAATGCGATGCCGTCTGGATGGTAAAATCAGGTGTGTGAAAATGGCACAGAGTTCACCTTTTTTTAGCGTAGTTTTAACTCCAACTATTTCACGTCATATACGAAAATAGAGGTATAGATAAGACAGTACTTTGACAACAAACGTAATTTATATGAAATGTAGTCGGAATAATTTATTCGCTGTTGAGTTAAAGTATCTTCTATACTAACAATTTAAAAAGATTAAGTTTGAATGGATGTTTGAAAGAGGTAATCTTCGGAACTATTGAACCGATTTTGATAGTGATTTATGTTTCAAATATAAGTTTACAATGTAGAAACAGAACATTTTGCCTCATATTGGTGAAATCGCGTGAAAAACCTAGTAATCAAGTACGACGAGTAACGAGTAAAAATCAGAATCTTCGCCAATATTAGGGAGGAAAGGTTTAATTTTTTACTTTGTTTATAACGAAAAGGCTCCGAAACTACTGGACCGATTTAGATATAACTTCATTCATTCGACGTTATATAGGCTAGTTCTTATCAAAATATTCCCACGGGAACAGAACTTACGCGGGTAAAACCACAGAGAGCTGTTGTTATCTATACTAATACTAATCTATACTCGTATATATAATAATAACAATCTTATAAAGAGGTAACGTTGGTAACAAGTTTGTATGTATTTTGGGGGTAATCTCCAAAACCAATGAACCAATTTCAAAAAATCTTTCATCAATAGAAAGGTAAATTATTGGGGAAACTAAATAGGCTATAACTTATTTAAAAAAAATTGGGATCCGTAAGATAATTGCAATATTGTTACCCACTACAGTTTTTAGCGTGCGCTGTGAAAACTATTGATGATAAAACAACTTAATGTATTACAAGTTTGTAGCCCTTATTATTGTCTACAAAAAAGTCTGCTACGCAATATGCCCATCTATTATAGAGCTGTATCAATATTTATTTATTTAGATAACAACGTCATGTGTTAAGACCTTCATGACACACGCACCTTCCGGTTGGTACACCGTTCTTGAAGCTGACGTGGTATACCACCTCCCTGATCCGAAGGTCATCAGAGCACATTTCAGGAGGAAACTGCATCATCGGCAGAAGAGAGAGTTTTGGGACACAGTGCATAGCGCTTTTGAATTGTAAGCGGGTATTTTATAAAAATCGCTTTTGTTTGAGTCTTCGTGATATTTCTTACCGAATTCCTAGGTACAATAACTGTCTGTACCTTTGGCAAATTTTTCTTTGGTCGATTTTCATAACTGTTTTTCATAAGTAGCTACATTTTAGCCCAATCTGGCCTAATATAATCAGTCAATCACTGCTATGACGTTGACATGTCAGTCAGTCAGGATTTTGAATTGTATAATATTTAAAAATGCTTGAAAATAATTAGAACTAACAACTAATACTCTTATTATAAAGGGTTGTGTGTTAGTATGTTTGTTAAAAGAGCTGATATAGACGGAATAGACCAACGAATATGTTTACCTACCTCTTCAAGTAAAAAACATCTCAACCGATTGCGATGAAACTGGGTTTGTTAATATCTGGAATCCAGGAATAACAAGTTAACTTTTTACAGTCCCACAGCATTGGAACTTACGTTGGCAAAACCGCGTGATACATCCTGTTAGTCTTGTCCATTTGATATTTCTTAGGTTTCAGTGTTTTTAGAACTTAGGTACTTAAGAAAGACTCAAAGTCTGACTTTTGACTGACAAGTACAAATTACTTACAATTTATTTATTGTTTGTTTTTTAAATTATTTTTGTGTTATAACATAACTTATTTAAGTAAACTTAACATAACTTACAACAATAATATTATAATAAATAACTAATTAATAACAAACAACAATAACATTTTAATAACATAACTTATTTAAATAAACTTAACATAACTTATTAATACCATATTATTAATAAATAAGTTATGTTATTTACTTATTTAACACAAAATTATTAAAACAAACAATAAATATGTTTCAGACAAAATCTAAACGGGCAAGCCTGTGTAATCAGGTGCATTTGTGAAGCCAAGTCTCATTTGGCAGCGCCAGGGAGGTCTCTAGTTCATGATATACTCAGAGTTATATTCACGTAAGTATTAAACATTATTATATTTCCATTAGTATATTTTATGCAGCTACTAGCTCTATAAAGATAGATAAACTCTTTATTGTATCACATTTAACCTTATTCCAACATAAACTCAACAATATTAAACCAAACAATATGGCACAATGGGCGGCCTCTTCTAGGCAACCTTTGGATGGACAATAATTAAAGAAGGGGATGGGTGGGTTGTACATAACGTGATAGGAATATAAGGAGGAGAAAACAATCCGATATTATAAAGTTATAATGCGCGAATAACCGACTTAAAAAAAGGCGGAGGTTCTAAATGTGTCGCAATTTTTTATTTTGTTATTCTATGAAACAAATATTGGTGACCCAGTTAGCACAATGGTCACCATGCCGGACTGCCGAACACAGGATTGCGGGTTCGATTCCCGCCTCAAACAAGTATTCATGCTTTGATATTTGTCTGTGGTCTGGTTGTTTTCGTGTAATATTAAGTATATATTTACAAAAGAAAATATAATATAAGTAGTGTTTCCGTTGTCTAGCACCCATAACACGAGTCTAGTTACTTAGCTTGGGGCTAGATGGCGATGTGTGGAATGTCCTGCAAAATTCTATGTAAAATAATTTCAAAATTATCTATCTATTTTTTTAACCAAAATACGTATTTTAAAATTTAAAAGTTTGGAATTTACGTTTTAGATTAGGTACAAATAATAGTCAGATGTTAACTGAAACATTGATACGAAAATCTTATAAATTGATGTGAATATGGCATTTGCTTAATATTCAGAGATATTCGTATTCCAAGTTCACACTTTTATCCCAAAACATTAGTCAAAATCTATATCACAAAAAGAGCGTTATGAGCTCCATAAGAGCGCTATTTGCACTGTTTATGCAACCAGTACGCTTTAAACGAACCACACCGCCATGATAATAGCTCTTTGTAGTCTGTGGATTTGTGCTATCTCGCTAATTGCCTTATAATCCACGCGCGTGACGTCGATACGGGATTAATTTGTTATTCCTACTGTACTCGGAAAGGTAGAGTTTTTGGTAGATGTGTTTCGGCTTTTAACTGGTAGGTTTATGTAGAATTTTAAACAAAGATATAATATGATATTTAATGCTATTTGATCAATCGTATAGTGTTGTGGCTCACCTATTGTTAGAGTTTTCAAATCGCCTTACAGCCTCTAACTTGATCTAACGACTGCTATCAATCGCAAATTGCTATGGTAGCAATCGGGACCAACGGCTTAACGTACCTTCCGAAGCACGGAGGGGCTCACGAAAATATATTTTTGCCATACTACTAAGGTAGCAATCGGGACCAACGGCTTAACGTGCCTTCCGAAGCGGCTCGAAAAGGGTGGCGGAGGGGCTCACGAAAATATATTTTTGCCACACTACTAATTTACTACTATTTACTACTATTTACTACTATTTTGCCTACCATCGAAGTAATGACCGTGCCAGGCGCCGCTCAACCCGCACGACCGTAAACGATCAGCGAGCTTCGCTTAGCTGTGAGCCTCCCATTTGATCAATTATTGTATAACACGTGTCAGTTTCGACGTGAGACTATAGAGTTTACCAAAAAAAATCCTGCTATAAACCTCTTAGATAGCGCTAATATAACGCTATTTAAATAGTTAATACCTCTTTTATTGTTTACTTTATATTTTAGTATGTTCACTTTATTTTTTTGAGCATAAATAATTTAACCTCCTCTTAAAAATGAGAACATCTAAATACCAAATAAAATGCTTATAATTTTAATTAAATGAAAAATATCTTAAATCTCTCCAATCCTTGAATACAAAGCCATTCTTGAGAGTCACGTTCAAAATTTCGTAGGTTCCATAAGATTTGTAACAGATGCCGTTACTAAAATGCACGTACGCTATTTTTATGGTCAGTGTTTGTCTAGATCTATTGTTTGTCTAAATTACTAAAAGGACTATGTTTATGTCGGTAAAAGCAGAGAATTTTTATCTTTATAAAAATAAAAATCACAAACATGAGATATTAAACGAGACCAAGGTAACTAAATTGTAATCTGCTACCTACTTGTTGCATAGAGGTTACAAGTCACTCTATTTAGCGTTAGACATGTCAGAGTTTTAAGAACCAGAATTTTGTTAATAATTAATACTTATGTGGTCTACAAATAAAATATTCTTGTTAATTATTTAAAATACCAATACGTTTAAAAAATAAATGATAACTTTACCTACATACTTTATGAATATAAATATTTTACAATTATTCTGGTACAGTATTATTTAAATTAGCTTAGTGGTAGATACCTCAACTTTCATTCTGAAGCTCGTGGATTAGAATCCCGGCCGGCCGTGTACCAATGTATTTTTCTTAGGAAAAATGTAAGTGATATTGCTCTGACGGTGAAGGAAAACATCGTGATGTAACCCGCGGCTTAGTTGGACCCAGAAGTATTGACAAGTTCTCTTCTCTGGACATGGTCGAATGGCGGAAAACAGCCTGTATACAAGTACAAGTAGTGTCAAATGTGATATAAAACTTAGTTGTAAACCGAGTTTAAATGTATATTTCTGGTAGAATATAATTTAATTTAGATTCGTAAAAATGCATATTATTTGATCAGAGATAATATAACATGACACTGGCTATATGCACAAGCCCTGCCAAGCCATAATTAATAAAAAGAAAGTTTTATAAAATAAAGGCATTGTCCACATCTCTCTGCTCGCTATCACAACCCAACCCGAATCGACCTAAACATGATGGCATCAATAAACCCTCTATATTTATACTTTCAGAGCTCCGCTACACGAGGAAGACTTCAACGAAGAAATAGGAGTGACATACAATGAATTATTAGATGACAACTTTTGTGACAGGGCCCACGAGTGCCCATTCTCTTTACTTAGTTTTGTTTTAGATCTTAATAAGCCTAAATGAGGGTGTTTTTTAGGATTATACAGCTATTATTTTTTTGATTGTTGTTGTTTTTTTTTTGTTTTAATTATAATACAGGGTTTCACTTCTTCTTCATACATTTATACTAATCGACACTAATATAATAAAGAAAAAAGATTTTTAGGTTTTTTTATTTTGTAACGAATACTACTGGAACGATTTTGATGAAACTTGGTATGAGGATATATTGGTTCATAGGAAATAACAAAAGCTTTTTATATTTATAAATAATCTACACTAATATAATAAGGAAATAAGATTTTTAGGTTTTTTTGTTTGTAACGAATACTACTGGACTGATTTTGATGGAACTTGGTATGAAGATACATTCATTGGAAATAACTAAAACCCTGTAATCTCTCTTAGATACTGTTAGGTATAGTCAGGAAACAAAAGTGCAGACCCACTGCAGAATTCTAAAATTATTATTGAATGTTTTGAACTCAAGTAGGATTTTAGGGTCATGCTTTATTTTAAGTTTAAAGTCCTTATTGATTTAAAACATTTTAGTAAAATCAATTTTATGACATAGACCTATATTACAAAAAGGTCCTTAATCACATAGAGGTCGTTTATCACATAATGGTGTTACTAAGACTAGCGTGTAAGTATGTCTATAGTAGATTCCTAAGTAGTATTAGCTCAGAATATATATTAGTCTTGCGTATTAGCCCAGGGTCTAACGAATTCGCAATCCGCCCTTGAGTAAGATGAGAGTTCTACATTACTCATGAACGCCTGGTACATTAGCTCTATATTTCAACTCCTTGAAGCCTAGTCGTCTAAGAGTAACAATTAGGATTTCGCGCGCCTTTTGTACAACTTAGAAATTGGAAAGAAGCGTGTTAGGGTTCGGTACCCAAAGGGTAGAAACGGTTACTCCACTGTCTGTCTATCTATCTGTCACCAGGATATATCTCAAGAACCGTGATAGCTAGACAGTTGAAATTGTCACAGATGAGTATTTCTGTCGCCACTATAACAACAAATGCTAATAACTTAAAAATTGGGAAAAAGCGTTTTGAGGGTTCCGTACCCAAAGGGTACAGGAGCCTATAACTCCACTGTCTATCTGTCTGTCTGACTGTCACCAGGATATATCTCAAGAACCGTGATAGCTAGACAGTTGAAATTTTCACAGACGATGTATTTCTGTCACCACTATAACAACAAATGCTAATAACTTAGAAATTGGAAAAAAAGCATTTTTAGGGTTCCGTACCCAAAGGGTAAAAACGAGAGCCTATTACCTCACCGTCTATCTTTCATGTGTCACCAGGCTGTATCTCAAGAATCGTGATAGCTAGACAGTTAAAATTTTCACAGATGATGTATTTCTGTCGCCACTATAACAACAAATACTAATATATACATATAAAATGCTTTGTCCTGAATCACTGACTGACTGACTGACGGATCAACGCACAGCCTAAACCGCTGATCGTAGAGACCTGAAACTTGGAGGGTGTATTCTTTGTAACTGAATATAATGGTACGGAACCCTTCGTGAGCGAGTTCGACTCGCACTTGCGCACACTTTATATCCTCATTTTTAAATAGAGGCTTTTAAGCTCTACTAAAAGCCATTCTAAGCGATCTTCGAAAGCTACGCGGTCTTTCCGTTAGAATACCTAAAATAGTTATCGCCTTACACACAGAATGGGCTTCCTCATACCCGTACTATTGGTTTCTTTATAACAATCGAGAAACACTAGATTTTTTTGCTTCGTGTTCGTGAAATGTCTCAAAACTTATAAATATAAATAAATATTGCAGGACGTTAAATAGACACGGTTTTAGGGATGTAACTAATCTTTTTGTTAGACGGTGGAGGCTAGGAATTCCGCTTCGTTACAAAGTGAAATAAGTTTAGTATAAACTACTTCTTCTTACATGCGTTACACATGATGACGCAATTACTACCTACTCTTCTCACCTACTCGTCAAAATGACCGCAAATTAAAAACCATTGCCGCCGTGAAAAAAATCTCGAGTCGTAAAAATGACGATAGTGAATAAACTCGAATCGTCCTCATGTGAGAACTCTTAGTAGGGGAAACAAGTCGAACCGAATGATAAATGTTTTTCATAAATCTTTGGTTTGCTAAAACTGTGAGAATAAAAGGATATTTTTAGGGGTCGAAAACCTGATGATGTAGAGGATTTACGTAACCATATATCCTTTCTCCATGTCTCTGGTAATGTACAGTCAGATTGTTTGCGAGGTTTTTAGGCAGGTTTAAAAACTTTTTCTGAACAAAGTCAACAATTTTTATTCCTTTGTATGCATAATACGTTTGTACATATATCACATAGAAACGTCTTTAAAACTAAGTTAGGATGTCTGCCTTCGGAACGCGCCCACTAATGAGAGGAAAGCATAATAAACTCATGGGGTTTTTTTTTCATGTGATTACAAAGGTCAATATTACCAATATTTTAAAGTATTATTTGAAATGGAGCAACTAAACTCACGTCCATGGGTTGTACCCATTAAGGTAAGACAAAGTATCATAGTACGCCTTACTGCACAATTTATACTTTATAAAAGTTTTGTTAATGGACATGTCATATACATCTTTAGGTACTTTATTATAATGAAGCACACACGTACTATTAAACGACCAGTTTATTTTCCTTCACTAAAGCATCACTACACAGATACCTGTATGCTTAGATCTTTTAAACTGCGCAACCGATTTCGATGCAAAAAATTTTAATAGATAGAGTGATTCAAGAGGAATGTTTTAGTATATAAAACAAAACTATCATGCGTACGAAGTTGCGGGCAACGGCTAGTATTCTATAAACATGGGTCGCAATCGCGTCATAATCTGTGACCACGGTCGGTGCAACTCGATCGACACGAAAGGTAATGGTAAAAATAAAAATGTAGGACCATTCACACAGCGCTTTCTAGTTCCAAGTGGCTTATATAATTAATATTTACTATCGCGTCAAAAATAAATTTTGAGAAGTATAAAAAAGGAAAGACGCTGGCTTTTAAGAGTCAGAGTTCCACCTGCTGAGACTGTAAGTTTAACTTATTATTATACAATTTCACTCCAGGCATCCATTATCAAAATTTTGTTGGTTAAAATTAAAATGATTATTATACAGATATCTTACCTCAATATATTTTCTAAATTTATGATTATGAGTGACATGAGCTCTCTTTATTAATACTCCTTGTAGCGCAGGACGGCCTCCGACTAGATGGACAGACGACTTAATTAATGTCGCAGGAAGTCGTTGGACGCAGAGAGCATGCGACCGATCGCTCTGGAAGTCTTTGGGGCCTATGTTCAGCAGTGGACGTCCTGGGGCTGATATCAGTAATGATTCCTAGAATAAATTAATATTCTATGTGTACAAAATAAATAAATATTGTTGGACATTTCACAAAGCGACATCTAGCCCAAGCTGAATAAAAAGGCTTGTATTAGGGTGGCCAGACAATTGATCGATTACTTTTGTATTTTGTATATTCTTAATAATATACATACAGACACGCATACCAGAAACAAACATTTGAACATAAACACTTGTTCGAGACGGGAATCGAACCCGCAACCATCTGCGTCGCAGGCCCACAGAGGTCATCACATCAATCTAGGTCATTTTAAACAGAACAGCAGGTAAAAACTATAACAAATTTGACACTGTGTGTCAAATTCAAACCAATTAGCGACTCCGACAAACAGTTATGAATGTAAAACAATGGAATGGTGTTCTATTTTTAAAATCATTTGACTGATCGACTATCAACTGTTACTGTCCACTAATAAAAAAATACATTTTCTTTTTCATTATTGTTTCTGCCAGTAATAAAATCGTTAAGGAACAAGTTATTCTAAAACCTTATTTAAAATTCATTTAATTTGACTGTCAAGCTTTTGTTAGTGTCCTCCATTATTTTTTATTAAAAACTATATACCTTTTAGAAATATATAGAAATAAAAAAATATTTTTACAAGTTTTATTTTGAAAATGTTAAAGTTAGCGTTAGTAGGTATATTTTTTTGGATGTGTTTAGAAGTAGAGACGACAAAAGTGTTGTCAAGAAGAAAACGTTATGTGTCTTTTCCGGATGGATCAAGTTTTTCCGTGAGTATTCTGAACATTTTTATCATTTTTCTGACTTATTTTTTACTTGATCTCAGTTGCTTATCCTTGTATGACAAGTACAATAAGACAACAAAAGTGATAGTTAACCGTAGAGTTTAAGAATGGCTAATATTTTAGCCATTACTTAAGATCTACTTAAATTCTTTCACCCCAGCAGAACTATAAAACCCTGGTTGAAAACATTTAAAAATATAGCAATTTTAAAACTCGGTGCGCCTCCACTTTTGCTTGCGACTTTACATAAGAGCTATTTTGACGACTTGTGTGGCACAGCGGATGCAGAAGTTTGCGGGTTCGATTCCCGCGTCAAACAAACTGCCAGTTTCTATGAATTATGTCGAAATAAAAGCAAAAAACAGACTGACCCAATTATGTGCTATATATATTCAGATAGACCTAAAAAACTGTAAGAATAGTTTTAACTTTTTGGGTATACAGGGTTATTGGTAATTATACCAGCAAGCCGTTGAGGGCTACTTCTGTGCACCAGAAACGAATAAACTTTGTACTACGACTTTTGGAAATTCGAAAAAATTTTTTTTTAAAAATAAATGAAAAAAAATGAAAATTTTGAGGTTATGTAAATTCAAAAAACTGCTGATTTTTTAAAACAAAGGTCATTCAGACTAAGAACAGTAGACAAAACTTAAAAAATAAGTAAAAATTGAAGGTAAATGACCTTTCCGTGTAGCTGCAGCTGATTTTCAGGTAAACCTAACCTCAACATTTCCAAAAAAATGTCCGAATTTCTAAAAATCGTAGAACGAAATTGGTTTGTTAAGGTGCACAGAAGTAGCCCTCAACGGCTTGCTAATATAATTACCAATATTCCTGTATTTATTTATTTTTTGTTGTTAAACTATTATTTCAGTGTGCCGGCTGCATGACAGTAGGTCTAATTGGCCAGCCTGCACCCACATCAGCTCCAGGCACGTTCACATTTGGCCTTAACTGGGCTATTGCCTATGAATTACCAAACACAACAGAAACTGTGGCCTTGTACGTCAAGAAATTTAAGAAAGCTCACATACATAGGAGAAGCAGAAGAGATTTGTATCAGAAATTGGAGACTATTCTGGATAAGTAAGTAAATAAATAATAATAGCCTTAAGTTAAGCAACTAGGCTTGTGTTATGGTGGTCAGACAACGAATATGTATTAACATTTGTATAAATATTATAGGTCTTTTAATACCTAGATACAAAATCCATTATTAAAGTCTATTATTAAACTTGTCTCACAAAAAAGGCAGAAACCTGATAGTTTGGCTGTAATTGCGAAGTTCATGGTGAAATCTGAGTTTGACGAAAATTTCACTGAAGTCCAAATATCTTTTGAACCACTAAATATTGCAGAACATGTCTGCGTTCACTCTTAGCTAGTATTTTGTGGCCAAACTGAGTAATCCAAAAAGGATTGTAAAAAAAAAAACAAAAAAAAAATCCAGTAATAAAATGTAGTTATTTAATATTTCGAGGAAGAAAATGGAATAAATAAATATTGCAGGACATTCCACACATCGCTATCTAGCCCCGAGCTAAGTAACTAGACTTGTGTTATGGGAGCTAGACAACGGATGTACTACTTATATACATTTCTTTTGTAAATATATACTTATAATACATAGAAACAACCAGACCACAGACAAATATCTAAGCATAAATACATGTCTGAGGCGGGAATCGAACCCGCAGCCCTGTGTTTGGCAGGTCGGCATGGTGACCATTGTGCCAACTGGGTCGTCAAAATCAATAATAAATAAATGAATAATTATAATCATTTAAATTTTCCTCGCTTTATTTTACAAGTGAAATGTGCGAAATCGGAAAAATTTGAGTCGCTTACATATTTAATTTGAGTTCAAAATAAACAATGACGTCCCCGCAGCACAAATAGGCCGGGTATAATTTCCATATTTTACCTATTTTACAAATGGGAACGCAAAAAGACGTACCTAGGGATGCAACATCGTTCATAAAAAAACATCGATGTTGGAAAATCGATGTTTTCAAAAGTGAATCATCGATGTCGAAAACTTTGTTCTTTTTGACCGACGTTTCAATGGAGTTAAAAATCCACTAAGAAGTCATAATATAGGTGTATTTCTTTTAAATAAATCAAAGGTCCATCCGTTCTTGAGAAAATCGGTGTTGACACACGGACAAGAAAGTAAAGTGATTCTATAAGAGGATCACTTTCTTGTCCGTCTGTCTATCTGTAAAAAAGGGAACCCATATGGGTCCTTTTTTACCTTTTGAAGCACGGAACCCTAAAAAGGAATAGGAGAGTAGCAGAATTATTAGCCTCACATAAAAAAGTACCAGTTAAATTATGCCTCGATAGATATGACAACACTATTTTTTTATGATAAAACTAAAAATAGCAAACAAACGAGACGTTAAATAGAAAAAAATACTGTTGTCTGTCTGTTTATGTGTGTAACTGTAGATCACGGATGGGACTGAAGATGGCGATAGATGATGAAGAACATCGTTCATAAAACATCGCTCATTAAGACCGATGTGTTATCGATGTTTTTTTATGGCGTTTATGAACGTAACTCGTGTAACTCCCGATCCAGTGGGAATATCGGAATAAAAAGTGAATCAATGTATCCTCACATTTTCATCTAAATTGGTTCAGCAGAATCAAAACAACGAAAATACTTTCCTCTTTATAATATTACTATATTTATAGATTAGGGTAGACATGTTGGCTTAGTGGTAGATACCTCGACTTTCATTCTGAAGGTTGTAGGTTCGAATCATTCTGAAGGTTGTAGGTTTGGTCGGCCGTACACCAATGTATTTTTCTTAAGAAAAATGTATGTGCGCTAACTGACATTGCTCTTACGGTGAAGAAAAACATCGTGATGAAACCCGTGGCTTAGTTGGCTCCAAAAGTATTGACATGACAAAAAGCTCTATACTCTGGACATGGTCGACTAAGCTGAGGGGGTAGTAGGTGCTGGGCAAGCCTACTCCATCCTCACGCAAAATGGACCCAATTAAAAAGAGTCTAATTGCGGAAAACCAGCCCGCATACAAGTACAAGTAATGTAGACATATCGATATTTAAAAAATCGATGTATCGTTTGCATCCCTATTATTCCTTACATACCTAATGGTTAAAAACGGAAACTTTTTCGATAGCTCCTAAATTGTTTTGAGTCCCTTACATATTTAATTTAACTTAAGAAATAAACAATGACCTTCCCACAGTATGGGGTACGACGGAAGGCAGTGCATATTGAAGACCCTCTGCGAGACTGTACAGCGTATCACGCCACATGGGACCAACATGATAGAAGAAATATTCCGCACTTTGTTTACGTATGTTACACGTTTTATTTTACTCTGGTTTTTAGGGTTACGTAAAAACGGAAAAAGACTAAAGACTTCCAGAGCGATCGGTCGCACTCTGCGTCTAACGGCTTCCCGCGACCTTAATTAAGTCCTCTCTCTAGAAATCGTTTTAAGCATTTGTAGCAAAATTAGCCCTGGATCGAACAAATTCACGATCCGCATTTGAGTAAGATAAGAATTCTTTAACACTTATGATCTCCTGGTACATCAGCTCTATTTTCATCTCCTTAATTGCTAGGCTTCACCTAGTCGACCTAATAATATCGATTGGGAAATTTGCGCGCGTTTTGTACAACCTAGAAATTGGGAAGAACCATTTTTAGGGTTTCGTACCCAAAGGGTAAAAATGGTACCCTTTTACCAAGGCTCCACTGTCTGTCTGTCTGTCACCAGGCTGAATTTCATTAACCGTGATAGCTAGACAATTGAAATTTTCACAGATGATGTATTTATGTTGCCGCTATACCTAACAAAAATACCTTTTTATTTTCAATGTTTTGTGTGTTGTACAAATAAACTGTTTAACTATCTATCTAACAAAAAATACTTACCAAAAACAGAATATAATGGTACGGAACCCTAGTTCGCGAATCCGATTTGCACTTTTTACTTTGTTCAGATTTTCATACAAAAAAACTGTATTTAAGTAGGTATTAGTTTTTAGCTGTTCATAGCCAATCTATGTACCGAGAACGACCTAGAGCGGTGATCCAACCAAGGGTTTCTAAGCTTTAAATTATATTTTTAACACATCTTATTGAACCGCTTTTAGGCTCATATCCAACGTATTACGCACGCGTGCGTTTTACATTACCTTGACGCCACTAGTGTGTAAAAAGTTATCCAGATAAGTTAAATTGGTATTTTACTGCTAATTACATGTAAGGTAGATGAAACATTCGTAATTTATTTGGGTTATACTGTTTTGATGTATAAAAAGGTAGGTACCAACAAAACAAAGAGTTAAAGAAGAAACAAGAAAAGAATAATTTGAAGGGAGAAGCAAAATACTCGACGCTGGCAAGATGCGCAGCATAGAATATGCACAATCGCATTCGCCATCAGAAGAATACAAAAAAAAAACAAAAAAAAAAAGAGTTGATCAAAGCTAGCAAAATGGATGTCTCTAAAGTTGGTTTACGAACGATAATTTTACGTGATAATGTCGTAGAAAACGTTTAAAAATTGAGTTTGTTTTTTCTTTAATAAATTTTTTTTTCCGTACCATTGTATTTTTTTTATCCCCGATGCAAAAACAAATGAAAAAACATAGAATTAAAACAAATATTTTGTTATTAATTATTTTCTTTTCTTTTATTCGCAACTGTGATGAAAAACGTCGTACGATACACGTGTGGTTTGATCATTCCATCTCGGCGCTCTATAAACGTGCGGTTTCTGACGCGCGAGCGGAACGCGAGTGCTCGCGTTCCGCTCGCGCGTCAGAAACCGCCTCTATGCAATGATCAATTTACCACACTTGTATCGCAATGTACTATTGTTTTACAGAATGCCAGCATCGAAACTCCTGACATCAGAACCAATGGAACATGCCATCTACGACTCGGCTCATCGTTTGGGCTCAATAGTTGAGAACTGTGACAGTATGTTCACATGCCCTATATCGCTGGTGGATTGGGCTAAAGGGTACTATAATGCGCCGGCGCCGAGCGGTGATACTGAACTGCCTTGGAATATGTTTAGTAATAGTTTTGGGTATAATATGTAAATTAAAAACTTATAGAAATCTGAAAAAAAAAATAGTCCGATAATATATTGTTAAAAAACTAATGTAGCTGCTAAAAAGGGCCAACTGCCACATAATCAAAAACTAAATATACGACTTAAAAACAGTTCATTAGATTATGACTACCCAATTGGCCAATGGTCACCATGCCAGACTGCCAAACACAGGGTTGCGGGTTCGATTCCCGCCTCAGCAAGTATATATGCTTAGATATTTTGTCTGTAGTCTGGCTTTTTCTATGTATTATTTTTATATATTTACAAAAGAAAAGTATCTAAGAAGTATATCCGTTGTCTAGCACCCATAACATAAGTCTAGTTACTTAGCTTTGGGCGATGTGTGGAATGTCCAGCAATATTTATTTATAAGATAAATATTTGCTTTATTGTCAATCTGAAAAACAATTCATTTCTTTATGTTTTTGTTATTTTGTCACCAAAATCAAAGTTTTTAAAATACTGCTTAGTGGCCCTTATCACCCATACCTTAGTATTTTAAATAGAGAGGTCACCAATAGTGATTTTGCCAAATTATTCAGCTATAGGCTCTCGGTCGAAGCGCCGAGTATTTGGTAACACAGTACATTCCGCAGCCGATCCTTATAAGTGGTGGTCATTAGTTAAGATTTATTAATCATCTTTTGGTAGCTACAGTGTATTTATTGAGCGGCATTCGGAAGCAGGCACAATTTATGAGGAATATCTCTATGACGAATATCTCTCAACAAATGCTGAAAAACTTCTTTTTACTGGTCATAACTGAAGTATAACAGATTAAGTAACAAATATGCTAATTTAATAAATATACAGGATTGAGAGAGAGAGGAGAGGTAATTTACCTTAAAATTTTACTTATTTTTTAAGTTTTATCTACTGTTCTTAGTCTGAATGACCTTTGTTTTAATAAAATCAGCTGTTTTTAGAATTTACATAACTTCAAATTTTTCTATTTTTTTTCGAAACAGAAGGAGCTTTTAACGGCTTGCTAATATAATTACCAATAACCCTGTATAATAAAAAAGCTAAATCAATTCATTTCTATCCAAAGGTTGTCTGGAAGAAATTGCTTTCTACTTTGTGTATATTGTATTCTATGTTCCTTACTGTGATGTATAAATAAAGTTATCTATGTAATTATTTTTATGGTTTTTTTATGATTCTGTACTCGGTCAAATATTTGGCTGAATACCGACTATTTGTAGCATCTCTAATTTTATAAAAATTGTGAGTAGAAAATAATATTTTTCTTTCTTTGTGTTCATATTATAAAACAAAAGTTTTAACGAAAAATCCTTACTAAGTAACGTTGAATTTACTAAATCGTGTTTAAAACTTATTAACACCACACTGTCACCGTTAAAATTATTCCCGTTACTCGGTACCCTACTTTCCTAATCCATTTCTTACCACAAATCTTTATCTCGAACCAACTTTCAACAATAAAACACGCTGGCTTTATAAAAAAAGTAAAAAATGAGGTTTTATCCAAATCCTCTGACACTAATGTTACTGGCCGGCAGTATTACAATTTTGTGCGCATCTGACGTTCTAAATTCGAACGAATCGACGAGAATTTTGTCTAGAAGAAAACGTTATATTGCATTTCCGGAAGGATCAAGTTTTTCTGTGAGTATTTTGTTCACTTTCTACTTATATTCATATTATAATGCGAAATGTAAGTGTGACTACATAACTTTGAAAATAAACTATGAATAAGTGATTTAAACATAAATATCAAAAAAAACTAAACCAATTATTTTATTGGGCATTATGACAATTGCCATACTAAGAAAGGACCTGCTAAGTAGTCACTTTGAGAATAGGCTGAATGAAAAATAGAACGTTTGCTAAGTAGTCCAGTTGCGAAATAGTCACTTTGAGAAGTAGTCAGGGTGTGAAGTTGGCTGTTTGCTAAGTAGGCCATTTGCGAAATACTCTAACAGAGAAGTAGGTATGATGAAAAGTTGGCTATTTGCTAAGTAGACCCTTGGCGCCTGAAGGACCAGTTGCAGCAAAATTATTTATACTTTTTTGATACAATTTGAAAGATTTTAGTAGAAATCTTGGTTTAATCAAATCGAGATTTCGTATTTTTGCTGCAAGTCGCTTTCGAAAATCAGTAAGAGAAATTAATCTCCAACGGACCTATGTATTTTCCACATACGGACATAATAATATCTTTAATAATAAAAATGAATCGCTGATTGTGTTGCTAAGCGCAAATCTCGAGAACAGCAGAACCGATTCGCGAATTATTTTTGTATTGTATTTGTTATTTTCCGGAGAAGGTTCTTATGAAAGTAAAAATAAGATAATTGCGTAGAAAATTATGACGCGAGTGAAACCGCGGGGAGCACCTAGTATTAATAAACAATCACAGTGGCACTAGAGTGGCACCTCTGCCCTAGCGATTTAGTACCAGAATTTAAAACATCTGTTACTATTTTCAAGTCTACTTCTGGTAACATTAAGGCGCTCTTCCAGTACCAGTGTGTAGGTATTCACATTACCTTAGCCCCCGCTCTCAAAAACGTAGCGTGCTGCGTGCTAACTGTTATATTTGATCGATATGCAAAACATTTTAGCATTATTATCCACAAATATAATTCCTAGAGGTCAAAACCTATCATTTGATTCATTTTTAGAAACAAACGTTAACTATTTTTGAATAAAACCCGATAAACGATCTAATAATTCTCTGTTTTCTAACATTTTTTTTATCGAACGAAGTTGTTCATGTCATGTTTTCAACCACAATAAACAAAAATATGGTTATTAAACTACAATATCCATTTATATCCAAATAACAAAAAAAGAGTATTTGATGACTTAGAGTTGCTAAAACAAAGGTCGATTTTGGTAGCTTTATTAGCACCTGCCCTTAAAAACCTTTGCTTAAAAACACCGGGCGTACCTCGAGATCCCTATAACATTAAGTAACATCGATTCAAGATGGTGAGCTTAGCTCCTTTACTTAATAATTAAACGTACCAACCTACTACCGATGTAGGTGAAGGGTGTCTGGTTCAATGACTCGTTAAAATGTGTAATCCTCAACAGCAAGGAGGTATTAATGTTCTAATTAGGTTAATTACGTTACCAAACTAACTAAGTATCCTGCATTCTACTGATAATATTGTTTGAGCCTGTTATGTTGTAAGCAACTAGCTTTAGAGAAAGCTTAAAACAAAGATTAGTTTTGTTTTAAATAAATAATTATTGCAGGACATTCCACACATCGCTATTTAGCCCCAAGCTAAGTTACTAGACTTAAGTTATAGGTGCTAGACAACGGATATACTACTTATATACTTTTCTTTTGTAAATATATACTTATAATACACAGAAACAACCAGACCACAGACAAATATCTAAACATAAATACTTGTCTGAGGCGGGAATCGAACCCGCAACCCTGTATTTGGCAGTCCGGCATGGTGACCATTGTGCCAACTGGGTCGTTATACCGATACCGATGAAGCCGTTTGTCCACTAAATTAGTTTAGCTTAACTCGCGTTGAGACATTTTTTTGCATACATGTTCATCACCCATGCTTCACAAACTCAAAACACCAATATACTACAACATTAACTCTTTTATTATCACAATTTTTAGTCTAAATAACTATTGCTTAGTTCAATTTCAACCTAAAGACTAACGTAATAAATTATAATTAAAATTAAATCACAAATAAACTCACAACTCGCCCACTCCGTCCACAAGTTCCAGCAAAAGTGAAGTCCTCCACCACTGACCGCACTACGCCTCATGGGCGGTGACGTTTTAAAATCGAAAAACACTTTTTAAACGTTAGCATTTCTCTCTATAATTTAAAAGTAATGCTTTAATGTTTATTAATTCTAAATTGATTAAAAAAATAAACAGGAATTTTTAAAAATAAATTATTTTGATTAGAATTAAGGATCATGAGTTATTTGATTACGTCTTTGCACTCAACAAATATCCAACCAGAAATATATAGTCATATTAAAATTTAAAAACAAATTATCAAACAGTATATTCTTGAAAATTACTAGAATAATTTTAAGCTAATTTGATGAATTCATTGAAGAACTAAATTGATGAAAATATTAAACGTTGCTTTTTGAATACTCGTCCATTGCATGACGTATGCAGCAACAAATTAAGTAACTAATATGAATCCCTTCTTAAATTAATTGAAAATGATTGAAAGATAAAATTTAACTTAACAAAACAAAATAACTAAAAATAAATCATTTTAAAATATACTTATTAAACGCTCTTAATTTTTCAAGTATTTAATTTTATCTATTACAAGTTCCTACAGACTATATGTCCTCTCTTTCTAATATTATTAAGATTTTTTTTTAATTTGTTTGTAATCTATATATATAAAATAAAGTCGTGTTAGTTACACCACTTATAACTCAAGAACGGCAGAACAGATTTGGGTGAAAATTGGTAGGGAGGTAGCTTAGAGCCAGGAGACGGACATAGGATACTTTTTATCCCAATATGCCCACGGGATCGGGACTTACGCAGGTGAAACCGCGGGGCACAGCTAGTTAATAGATAAAACTGTTAGGTACGGTAAGTATTAAATAAATGCTTGCGACCGTTTTCGAGCAACCATGACAAGCACTTTGTATTTTTAGGGTTCCGTACCTCAAAAGGTAAAAACGGAAACCCTTATAGGATCACTTTGTTGTCCGTCTGTCTGTCTGTCTGTCTGTCTGTCTGTCTGTCAAGACCTTTTTTCTCAGGAACGCGTGGAGGTATCAAGCTGAAATTCATATCAAATACTCAAGTCTATGGTCTCTTGGAGCTGTGAAAATCAAACTTCTAAGTCAACGCGATCAAAAGATACTCCCGTTTATGCCGCAAATTTTCGACACTCGCAAGGGAATCAAAACCTACAGGGTACTTCCCGTGAACTCAGAATCTTGAAATTTGGTATGAAGCAACGTCTTATAGCAGAGATATAGGAAAAACTGCGAAAAGTATACATTTTTAGTTATATCATATAATAAAAATATTTTTAATAATTTTAAACTTACTACCCCTTTCCTCATGAACGCGTAGTGGTATTATATTGAAATTCATATCAAATACTCAAATCTATAATACCTTTAAGCTGTAACAAAATCAAACTTCTATGTCAACGCAATCAAAAGAAACAGGAATTAAAACCGCATATTTTGAAACTCGCCACTACTCGCAAGGGAATCAAAACCTACAGGGTACTTCCCGTGAACTCAGAATCTTGAAATTTGGTACGAAGCAACGTCTTATAACACAGATAAAGGAAAAATTGCGAAAAGCATAAAATTTTAGTTACATCTAATATATAAAAATAAGTCGGGTTTTCCTCCCTGACGCTATAACTCCAGAACGCACGAACCGATTTCCACGGTTTTGCTTTCGTTGGAAAGGTCTCGGGCTCCGTGAGGTTTATAGCAAAGAAAATTCAAGAAAATCTGGTGGCGAAATGGAGTTCGCCGGGTTTGCTAGTCATATAATAAAAATATTTTTAATAATTTTAAACTTATTACCCCTTTACTCATGAACGCGTAGTGGTATTATATTGAAATTCTTAACAAATACTCAAGTCTATAATATCTTTAAGCTGTAACAAAATCAAACTTCTACGTCAACGCAATCAAAAGATACAGCAATTAAAACCGCATATTTTGAAACTCGCAACTACTCGCAAGGGAATCAAAACCTAAAGGATACTTCCAGACGACCTGGAATCTTAAAATTTGGCATGAAGCAACGTTATAAAGTACACATATAGGAAAAATTCCGAAAATCTTAAATTTTTAGTTACATCACATAGTATATTTTTTTTAACATGCAAATCGGTTCAGCCGTTTCGGAGGAGTTTGGAAACAAACACCGCAACACGAGAATTTTATATATTAGACTTGCTGACCCAGCAAACGTTGTTATGCGATTAACAAAAAAAAATAAAAAAATAGATTTTGGCCGATTCTCAGACCTACCCGATATGCACACAAAATTTCATGCAAATTGGTTCAGCCATTTCGGAGGAGTTTGGAAACAAACACCGCGACACGAGAATTTTGCTTCCCATTCCCTCTCGCTCCACACCATGGTCTGAACCAGGGGCCCGGCCCTACGAGAGGTCGCTGCCGCCGATCGCCTCCACGAGGACACGGCGATGCTCCGCCCAAGCGGGGCAGACCTCCACCGTATGCTCCACCGTGTCCTCTGGGCGATCCGCACAGTGGTGACACCCTGGCGTGTCCTCCCGCCTGATCCTGAACGGGAACCTCCCGAAACACCCGTGTCCGGTGAGGACCTGCGTCAGGCGGAACTCACAGTCACTCCTCAAAGAGGGGCACTACCGCCGCAATGGTGAAAACGGGTAGACCTACTTTTTTGTTGAAACCTGGGGATGTCGTAGAGACACTTTTGAACTTGATGGTTTTTATGAGGTCTGCAGAGTAGATGGTCCAGCTATATCTAATGCAAATCCAGGTTGGGGATCTATCGCGTATGTACGTCGCAATCTTAAGGATGCCGTGACAGATGGATCATGTAAAAGATATTATTTAAATAACCCAGGCGATGCCAACGGCCATTGTGAATGCTTGCATTTTGAAATGTTTAATGTCAGAGTGATAACTGTATATAGGTCACCACAATGTCAAATTAATGTTGCAATAGAATGCATAAATACAACAATATACGGCAGCAACCTCAATAGGTATACTTCATGTTCTCGTTTGATAGTTGTGGGAGACTTCAATATCAATTTTAGAATGAATCCCCAAAATGGAATTTCCACATATTTTTCATCCATAAACATGTTTCCGTTAATAAACACTAGCACTACACGAAGTAGTACAACTATAGATAACGTTTTTTCGAACGTCAATGTTCAATTCATACCTTTTTCAGTCACCATTTACAGATCTGGTTCAAATTTAATACTTAATTATTAGTATTTTTGAACTAGATTTCTAAATAGTGACTAAAAAACTTTATAAATAAATAACTTTGATAAAATAATTTTTACAAGGCTAGTGTTAGGTATTTCATTTATATTAAAAAAAAAAGAAAAAATAATAAAAAAAAATATTAATAAATACCTATATGTTAATACAAAATAAAGGATTACTGAGAGACCTTTGTCTTACATTTTATGCTCCTCCAGCTCAAACTCAAAGCATTTATTTCAAATAAACCATTTACAGGCACTTTTGAATTGTCAATAAGTCGGTCAGTCAGAAAAAGGAAGCTAGTTGCACATTCCAAGGAGTAGATCTCGATGGAGAAGAACGTGCAAGAAACTCCATGGACACTCTTTTAAACCATGATTATGTATTACAGAAATTCTGGTTACATGTCTTATTACTTCTAATATATGAGAACAATGCTAATTAAAAATTACATTAACAATAAAATTAAAATAAGCTAGTGGCAGTTGAGAGATGACCAGTCTCAACTGATGGCGCCCGTTCACGAACATGACGCGTGGATCAGCACTACTCAGCTCAACCATATTGAAGGGAACCGAATGACCCAACACACGTGCCACCATCAGCGAGACATTTGAGTGAGCATGACAAACTAAACAAAAACAGTTACATTATATTACACGTGGTACTCATATTTACAAAATAAATAAAAAATGCTTCGAAGTTATACAATACTATAACTTTTCAAAAGTTAAAAATAAAAAGATTAAACATTTACTCCAAAAAAAAAAAAATACGATTAAAAAAAAAAAAAACATGTTTATAAAAATAAAAGGGAGAGCATCTCTTCCAAATATAAAATAAAAGAAAACTAATTAGTGGACCCAAGTGGCTGTGACTGTGGAGCAGGACCAGCATTAAGTCAAGCTTTTTTATCAAGGATATAATCCTCTAATTTATAATATGCTTGTCTACATAGTGTGCGTTTTATGCATGTTTTAAATTTTGTCTCGTTCAGTTGTAGAATCCGCAGTGGTATTTTATTATAAAATTTTACACAATTCCCCATAAAAGAATTTCGTACCTTAGCCAATCTAAACCGAGATTGATCCAAATTGTGCCTATTTCTAGTATTAAAATTATGTCTATCACTTCTCTTCTTAAAGAGATGAAGATTTTTCCGAACATACATAATGTTTTCATATATGTATTGACAAGGTACCGTCAGCTTTCCACATTGTTATGTTATGGATTTCATTTAGCAATAAAAATACCATAACTTTTACTTATATACCTACAGGTTTGTACGGAACCCTCGGTGCGCGAGTCTGACTCGCACTTGGCCGGTTTTTTTATTGTGACCTCAGATTGAGACACAATAATTTGACGTGTCTTCGTGCAATATGCGAAAACACCCGAAGCATTATGAGCCAATTGCCCAATTGCCTTACTTTCGTGTGTAAGTTAAATGTGTCAACACACGTCCCAATTTGATCGGGTTTGACGTCCAATTTCGAACAAGTGCGAGTCGGACTCCCACGCGAAGGGTCCCGTACTGTGATATATTTGAGCCCCATTCAATTTTTTTTGTCTGTTTTTAGGTTTTGTTGTTATAACGGCAATAGAAATACATAATTTGTGAAAATGTTAACTCTCTAGCTAATACGATTCATGAGATACAACTGGATGACAGACAAACAGTTGGACGAATGGACGGAGCAGATAGACGGACGGACTGACGAACTGACAGTGAAGTCTTACTAAAAGCGTCCCGTTTTTCCCCCTGAGGAAAGGTACCCTAGATCGGGCCGATCATATTGGGACGATTGTTAACACCTTTATTTTGCAAAGACGTATCCACCTCTGGTTGTTATGTTGACATATCACTGACAAAAATGCATTTAGATAGATTCAGACAATATCTTATCCCTCAGTGTGCCGGCTGCGTAACAGTAGGTGTGATCGGCCAACCAGCTCCCACCAGCGCTGCAGGTACCTTCACCTTTGGTCTTAACTGGGGTATAGCATACGAGCTGCCTAACGCGACTGAAACAGCCAGGTTTTTCTATAAAAAGAAGCACAGGAAACCCGTGGAGCAGCGAAGGAGTAGGCGGGAACTGTATAGGAAAATTGAGACTATTATGAATAAGTAAGTTATTTATCAATTTTAACAGTACTCAGATAAAGTAAGCCACTTGAAAAAGAAGCCATGGCTTAATTTGTCTAATTTATTCAAAGATTTAAATATTATATATTTATTAAAGTAGTATTTATTAATATGTAATAATAAATTCAAAAGAAACCACTCAAAATGCATTGTTTCAAATATAGTTTGCAGAAAAAGAGTTGAAATATTCCCGAGTTGAGTTATAAAGATTCCTTTTGAAAACTGACTTTTCATTTTATTTAAGTATTGATTTTTTAATACATCCAAAACCTGGATTTAAAAATATTTAGTTGCATTTTTTAATACTGATAAATAAAGAGAAGTCTGAAAGTTAATAAATAGTCTTTGAGAAATAGTTTTACTCGAACAAGGAGATCACCGAGCTGAAAATGTGTCAAGGTGGTCTATTGTCCATTTTTCACTTCCCAGCGTTTTGACTAGATTAAATAATAATGCTACTTTCATTTCAGAATGGGCTACAACGGGAGACAATGTGTTTTAAAAACTCTATGTGAAACGTCACAAAGAATTGTACCTCGCGGTGGAAATATGATTGAAGAAATGTTTAGAGTTTTGTTTTCGTAAGTTCCACATAATTTTTCTAATATATTAGAAGGACCTTAAAGCAAAATTTCTTCCATATCAAACCGACTTATGATCCAAATGGCCAAGTGGCAAAACGTCCTATTCTGAGGTCCTATTATCGAAATAACCTACCTCAACTATATTAAGAAAAAAATATATGTTATTTCTATTTGTTGTCCATAGTTTTGTAGAATCTAGACAACTATTTTATTTAATTCAACATAATATGGAGAAAATATGATGATAAGTTAATATTAATAGTTTCTTTTCTCTTCAAAAAACTTGCTCTACGGAGTCTTATTTAGTGTTTTTTTTAATGAAGCACTTTTTACATTACCTTATGTAAACAGTAATTGTTCCCATTATACCAGATTTTCAAAATACCAGATGACCAAAATACCAGAAAATCTGTTGCCAATTTTTCAATCGTTCTAAACTCTTATCCCTAAATTACAGGTTTCCAATACCAAAAGTTTTACCAACGGAGCCTCTCGAACACCATATATACGATGCCGCTCATCGTCTTGGCACACTCCTAGAAGACTGCGAAGTATACAGCTGTCCTGTATCTTTGGTAGACTTGGCTAAAGGCTATTATGATGCACCAGCTCCAACAGTCGATATAGGATTAAAACCTTGGACGTTGTTTAGTAATAGTTTTTAAATGATTATAAAAGGTAATTTATGAATATATTACTAAATTTTAATTAAAAAAAAGGGACATACATATTTAACATTATAAATGGGGATTGGTGGTGACTCCCGCTCCGGCTCGTTTCTGGCGCAGAGGTTAGCCATCGCATCGGGTGGGTTATTTGACTAACTGGTCACTTCATTTATTTGTATTTATGAATTTTATTTACTAGGCACTTAAGGTCTAAAGTGTCTCAAGGGTATTGTAGACTGTCTCCTAAGGGTATATACTCTTAAGGGTCGACATCACATAATTAAGGACGAAGCAGTGAGGTACTGTGACCTTGTTTTAACCAACTACAAAAAAGGGTTCTCAATTCGGTTGTACGTTTTTTTTACTAATCATGAGTCAAAGTGCATCGTCGAACTTTATCGATGTATCACAGTGATGCATCTTACGACATGTGCGTTGTGCGTGCGTCTCTATTTCAATACGTTTCTTTGATGTGCGACGTATGATGAACAATGCATCTTCGGCATAGCCGTAAGACTTAAATCGTCACCTAACTAAATATTATATGTGACTAGCAGTGCTCCGCGTTTTTACCCGCGTAAATCCAGATATCGGGATAAAAAGTAGCCTATAGCCTTCCTCGATTAATGAACTATCGAACACAAAAACAATTTTTAAATTCGAACCAGTAGTTCCTGAGATTAGCGCGTTCAAACAAACAAACAAACTCTTCAGCTTTATAACATAAGTATAGATGATAGCAAAATAAAGAAAAAAACACAATAGTACCCAAAAGCTTCAAATAGTTCTCTATAAAGTCATGGAAGGAGGATTTATGTAGACATAAAGTTGAAATAAAACACATTATTTATTATTAACGCATAACATTTAATATTTATAGTTCATATTTATAATACATTTCATATTAATTAGCGTAAGAAGTCATGAGTGTAATCATATAAGTAATGGTAGTGCTGATTTTTATTTTTAAATTAATTTTTAACATTACAAAATGGGACTTACCACATAAACTTAGCCAATTTTAAATCCATTACATTGTGACTTACTTCAAAACTTTGCATTACTTATGACTAAATGTTAAATAATTTATAATTGCTTAATACCTATTTATTACACTTCATAGATTTCATAATTTATTGAGCTATGACCTTATATACGAAACGTATTTATTAGTTACATAATATATATGTATATAATATAGCATAGTGCATATACATATTGTTAAGTATCCGTGGCGATAATTCATATCGTGTGATACAATTTTTATCTATATTCCTAAAACTAGAAAGTGACTATTTGATGCTATTATTGTTTAAGACGTTATTATTATACCTTAATATTTATTTAAAATAAATTTAGGATTTCATTATTTAATCTATATATGTTTTTTTATATAATTAGAATGGTGTTCATTGGCATAATGTCATTTTCACTGGTTTATTTTTATATGAAAATTGGTACTGATTATTTGGAAGTTCGTCATTGACAACTTTGAAAATTAATTTTAAGTCAGTAATATATTTTATTTCTACATAATTTAATGCGCTTAAAGGCTTTGATCAAACAACGCTACGCTATGCAGCACGGCGATTTTTACCAACAATAATTCGAATGCTTCCATGTGGTAACGATAATATATGAAATATTTTGGAAAAGGTTAACAATAACCATACAATATTCATTTTTGTATTCGATTTATTTTGCATATTTATTTGTGAAAAACTGCGATTATGTATTTGAATAAATGACACAAAACACGATAACCATGACTGTGATGTTAAACCATTTATCTGCATTATATTTTATTGGAGAAATACAAATGCTTTATGAAGCGCGCCTTCAAGATGAGCTAAAACGTATCATAGACTGATTTCAAATGACTATTCAAATTAATGACTTTTTTACTAATTACCACGTCTTTTAGTAAGAGGTTTAATAAACACTCTTAAAATACTTACTCGACAAGTATCGTTTCATTATTTTAAAAGTGCAACTAAAGTATAGTTGCGAGACTAGTCATTCTGTAAAAATCAAAGCTCAAAAAAATATTTCAAACAATTTTTGTGGCATATACCAATTTTCACAAAAAAACTACCGTTACTCGTGACTAGAAAGGTGAAAATCAATTCAATAACAAACACAAAAACTACATGACTAGAAGAACATTTCAACAATTCGACACATTGTAACATTGAAACTTACCCTATACACATCAGTTTGACAGCAATAAAATACAAAAACCTAACTAACAGCACTTTAAAAAACTTACACAAGAATTTAATACTAAAAGATTGCTTTTAACCGGCGAAAATTAATACTCAATCTGCTACCACAGAATAATCCTCTTGAATACAATCTGCCTATCTTAAGTATCTTTGACGATTTAAAAATGAATGTAAAATAATTGGTTATAATTATCAGATAATAATTTGAAGACAAACACCGCTCGTATAAAAAAGCGTACTGCATTTTTGTATCGCCATAATTTTGTTACAAATCTAATGAAATTTACAAACTTTAAAAACTAGCTTCTTCTTAGTTTAAAATTATCCGTCACAAAACTTATACAAAATACCTTTATTTCTAGATGGCGCTACAGCTATTTAAACAGTTTTTACCTCTTACATCTAGAAATCCCCACCGCTATTTTTAAGAATTTTGATCGAAATTCTTTATTTATTTGGAATGATACAATTTGCATGCTATTTTTTTAGCCAAAATTCTTCATACAAATGTATGAAGAATTTTGGCTAAACAAATAGCAGTGCCGCTCTCTAGATATAAGAGGTAAAAACTATTTAAATAACTGTCGAAATGAACCACCATCTAGAAATAACGTTTTTTTTTTTTGTATGACATTTTTGTTCATGAGTAGCAGTCTATATTTGATCATAATTAGAAATTAGATGAAATTACAGTTTAATTATATTGGTAGTAGACAGATTGAGTTATCGATTTTGACCATAAATTAAATTAATAAATATGCCATTTTGGTAAAAAGTAGATACTTAAGTATAATTACAACAAGTATTAAAAATTCTTTTAAATTAACTGACGTTACCTAATATTTGCAAACATCGAGGACACGCTGGTAAAACACTTACCAATTCATAAATCGTGAACCGATTTTTATAAACCTATCACTGAATCAAAGAATGCAGTTAAGAATAGTTAAATGAAAAATTTAATTTTAATTTCAACGCCTTTTCTGCAAACTGTTCTATAAACAATGTTTTTTTTGTTAAAATTCTGAGTGACTGCTTTTGCCTGAAAAATAATAAAAAAATTTCATCAGGCAACTGAAGCCGAGAATTCTTTTTAAAGTGCTTTTAAAATAGCGTGGCCATTTTCTGAAGTCTGGTAAAAAGGCATAACGTTACTTAATTTAAAGTTACTGTTACCGAAGTTCCTTTAACTTAAGTTATTGAAATATAATCTTAATCTTAAAACTAGTGGTTCACATCTACTATTAAGCGTTCAGTTTACGTTCAAAAAACGTGGCTTACAAAAATGCTTGCAAAAAAGGTTACAACGAATGGTGTATCAAACAGCTTGAGTTGAAGCAAAAATGGTGTAGTGGTGGCAAATTAGATTGAAATAAAAAAAAATGTTGATCCTAAAACATTAAAACGGGTATCACTCAAACCTCTCTATGACTGTCCTTCAAAATAATTAAACCAATTCAAGACCACATGAGCTAACATAGGCCCATTCATTATCCGTAGTCCCGATAGGTCGACCCATTACTGGGTCAACGGGTAATTTTAACTACCCGTGGTTCCATGGTACTAGGTATTGCAATTGGTTGAAAACTTCGACTTCTGATAACCACTTAAGGTAAAATTACAAAAATCTCAATTTTATTAAATCAAGACTTCTCCATACATTTTAGATACAATAACTCAATTTTAGCTTTCTGTCAAAAATGTATGGACTGCGAGTGAATGTAAGGAACATATGGAAATAGAGGGACAGACTAAGGGAAATATGGAATACAACACAAACAGTGATAAAAAGATGTTTAGATAGGTACTTGTTTTTGTCCCAGAGTTGCTTATTGCATTTAGTTTTTTTATGAAAGGCCGACAGGCATTTAGAGCATTTGAAGTATTCCCGTTTGAATGTTCTTTAATGTATTTCTAAAATCTTTTGATTCAATTATTCTCGGTAAATTTGGTTGACATTTCACGTGTGCTAAGATTCAAATGGCTTCATCGCATTTAGCAACGCTTGTTAAATACCTAAACAAAAGTAGCTTTGGAATTGAAAAAGCAAAGTGACACGTAGAGCAAGAAAAGAAAACAACGGTGCACATCATAACCTAAAACAGTCAAATCCAAAATTCAGGGTAAATTATCCAAAACAACAACATACCCAAGAGTTGGTGACAGGCTGCATATTATATACATAAAATAATTATGATAAAGGCAGAAGAGAAGGAGACAATTAAGTCAATAGTGCACCATGCAAAATATTAGCTCTCAAACGCACAAATTTTGAAAAATTATCTATTTACAATCTAGCATTTTTGGAAGCTCAACGAAAAATGTTCTTTCTACTTATCAATTAGCTGTTTATATTACACTAGTCATTTTATTAGAATTAATAGACGTAGAAATAAATACAAGCAAAGTGAAATATCATTTGAAAATTACAGTCGTTGGTTGCATTTGATCATTTTCAATCTACTGAGGATTTTTTTTACAAAATCTGGGAAGCTGCTTGTTGCAGAGATGCGAATGCTAAGATGGATGTGACAAGAAGTTAGGATGTTTATAAGAGGAAGTATGAAAGGAGAGGTCATAGACAAGGTGAAGAGTAGACTGGCGTAGTGCGGTCACGTTATGCGGAGGGAGTATACTCATGTCACCAAAAGAGTACAGGACTTGAAAGAGAAGGGTCATAGAGCGAGAGGACGGCCAAAGAAGAGGTGGAGGGATTTCATTAGGGAGGATATGGAGGAAAGGGAAGTGAACGCGTACTTGACGAGGAATAGAGTGGAGTGAAGAAGGACGACATATTGTGTTGACTCCACATAGTGGGAAAAGGGAAGGTAGGAGTGGGGCTGTTTCATGAAAGTGTTGTGATTCTACATCATCTTAAAGAACACGTAGCTGCTTGTGAATATATACTAAAGGAAAAGCCTTTTAAAAACAATATTTTACTCTATTGAAGTTCTTTAAAATGTTAATTTTGCAAAAAAATTGTTAATTTCGTATAAAATATTTACGCTCGTAATTATTTTCAGTTCAAATAACCTTGAATTAATAAAACTTTCTACAAAGGTGTTTCTGTAAATTGTTGTTTTTATTTTAAAATACAACAATGCCAGTTAATTAATATTCTTTATTTTCTTTGTTCTGATGAAAATAAAACTTTTCCATAGCATTACCTGAACTTTGTAAAGTTGTGATAGACTATATTTTGCTTTGTTTTATTTATTGCGAATGTTTTTTTGCCTGAAATAAGAAGCTTACGACCAATCCGCACGAATGACTAATAAATCTTTAAATGATATTTACACTAAAATACTAAGCTATTTATTAAACGAACGAGAAACGTAAAACATATTCTAAAAAACTCTAGTTTATTAAAAAAAATCTCCTTACGTCACCTTGGAAGACGTTTGATTAGACACGCAAGTACGTCTAGCTTATCTAAATAAGTATAGGTAGGTATATTATATATAGGTTATTAATTGTATGTAGACATAAATATCGTAATTTTAAACGTGTAATTATAAAAATGCAAAGAAAACAAAGTGCAAAAAAGCAATAGTCAAAAGTGATCGAGAGAAAATTACAATACGAAATTCTATATTTCGATAAACCTAATTATAAAGCGTCACGGATCTTTTTTTTACTGACTTTCATCGTAAAATTAAATGCGACAACTTATACATAACAAAAACAGCTTTGAACTCTTATCGTTCACATTAATAATGGACAAAGCAATCCCTTATACGAATAGCTAAATCTTCTACATTCCTACTTTTAGCTCTTAAATTAACAAGAAAGGAACGTAGAAAAATAACTTGTCGATTACAATTAGGTACATTAATCTTTATCTATGTTGATCAACTATATTTACATGTCAACATTTCGGTTTCTTAAAATTACTGACAGCCATCTGATAGCTGACTATGAGTTTTCAGCTCCATAACACGATGTAGACAAAAATGCTTTTAACAACGAAACAACGAATTTATAAAGGTTTTTAAATAACGGATTTTAAACAACAGTTAACTTTACTATGACAGGTTCACTTCAACTCTGAAAACTGTCAGTGAAATTCGAAATTCAAAATGTATTTTTTTCAACAATGTAGTAACAACACATTTGGCACCTTTTAAAAAGTTTTTGTTTGGTTAACACAACAGTTGGGATCGTAACAAAACTTCAACACTCAGGTTACGATCAATCGTCAAGCCTCAAGCTCGACTCTGGCCAAATCACGATTGACAACGGTGGCTTTATTAAGCTGTATCATGGGTCAGAAATAGTGATGTCATATATTACTTTTGACAATTTACCAATTTATCTGAAAAATCGTCTTCAATACGTAACGACCAATTTTTAACACTTTCCCAGCGTCTAACTTGAAGCTTGTTCGTTTGATCAGGAACCCTTTCAAATAGGTAACAAATAAATTAAACCAACAAATTTATCTATCATCGGGCTTTCGAGTTGACCCATTCGTCGACTAACCCTAAAAACACTGAAAAGCTAATTCATTATACGACTTATTTATAATACATAAGTAATCCTATATTCACTTGAAATCTAGCATTGATTAAATACCTATCTACAGATAGAGAAACTACTTTATACCCGTTTATCACCCAAACTGTTAATGCAAGACTCAAACGCAACGAATATTTATAATCAAATCACAACAATTAATCAACAATATCGACTTGGCTACACTCGGTAGAGCACCAAAAAAATGTTTACATAATATTTTTCAATTTCCATGAAATTTTAATAACGTAGAAACCTATTTTAAAGATTTTACTGCAGCGCTAAACTCGGTTACAGTCAGTTGGTAGAGTCACCAAAAAAAAGTTAAGACAGTTTTAAATTTCTCTAAAATCACTAATAAGAAAGAACTTACAGTTTGTCTTAGTTTTTTTGACATTTTACTAAAGCGCTAAACTCGGCTACACTCAATTTGTAGAGCACCAAACAAAATGCACAGTTTTGAATTTCTATAAAATAACTAGTAATCAAAAACTTCCACAAATTCGCCTCCATTAACATTTTAATGATTTTGCAGCAGCGCTTAACTCGGTGTTATACTCAGTTGATACAGAACAAAAAAAATAATTGCACATTTCTATAAAATAACTAGTAAGAAAATCTTCCAGAAACTCATCTTTATTTTTAAACATTTTACAGCAGCGTTAAACTATAACGCTGCTGCCACTTTTGCCATTTTGACATTTTTATTCCTACGTAAACATTTTTTTTGCCACGGTCACATTTCTTAATTGTGGAATATGCCTCTAGTCGAGGATGTGAAATGAAATAAAATGAGTAATTTGAATTAATATTCGTTACTGTACGTCTCACATTAACTTGACACAAATGAATTAGCTAAAAAGCGTGAGCGATCAATCTAAAATACATAACTCTAGTCACGGATTGTAATAATTTTAAATATTTCGGAATGTTTGACAACTTTTTTCGGAAATATCATTACAATTTTAGAAACAAATAAATATATTTTGATATTAATAACATACGTTTTCTATAAAAAAATCTCCATTCATTGCAAAATTAAGAAATGACTTAATTAAATTATTTCAATGCAAATGATTAATATTACACACTACGTAGATTAAAATCATCGTTGTATTGCATATTATCAAAGTCGAACAATTTTTCACTGCTAAGAATAATATGTACTAATCTCAAAGAAAAAAGGTACCGAAAATCATTCTGATACACCTCCGAGTGACGTCCGAATCTAAGCTTTAAGATGAAAGACTACCGCTGCTCTCTATACAAACGTAGTCGACTGTTTCCTCTCTGAATAATGACACTAGAGCAAATATTTTTGTTGCATAATACTGCCATGTTCTCCTACAAACAAAAATTAAGATTTAAAAAATAAAAATATTTGCTCTAGTGTCATTATCCAGGGAGGAAACAGTCGACTACGTTTGTATGGAGAGAGCGCTCGGTACCCTTTCCTCTTAAGTCTTCCCTCTTGATGTATCTTACGTGTGACATAGTATTAATAAACACATCGTAAATTACTAAAAAAATGACACGTTCTATCGACTAACATAGTCCGCTAGTATCTTTTTATAAATCTACTCTGTGTGAATTCCATATTTTTTAGCCTGAATTTCATATTTTGAAGTTGTATTTCGTGATCAACATCCTCAAATAGTTTTACGGAATCCTAGTTCTGAATAGTTATTAAATTAATACGATAGTTTTGTTAACTACTATCGAGTTTGATTTGTTTACCACGAATAAAAAGTAATGCACAAACATATTCCGAAAGATCTGATGGAAAGATCTGATTCGGCAACAGAATATAACTTCCTTTCCACACGTCGTTCGTTATAATATGATTCTCGTGACGGCGAAAAATTGTCCCACTTCTATCATTTATTAACATTTTATTTACATAAACAAATTTTATGCGACCATCCAACTTCACCCCCAAACATAAACTACGGTGTTTATAGAAAATCTATTTTTATTTGCAGTCATATAAAAATAACAACATATAGTTCTACAGGGTGAATTGAATACAGACTATAATCTTTTCTAGTAATTATTTTCCCGTGTTTTAATTACGTATTTTTTAGATATCTACCTCGTGACCATGACAATTGTTACATAGTTAAAATGTCAAAGTAAGAGAAAAAAAACGCAAGACCCTTGATGATAATTATTATGATTATAATAGTTTATAATCTTTTCTATTGGCCGATCACACCGACACAGTTCAATTTGAAAGCAAGAAAAAGAAAGTAGACGCATACTTTCAAATTAAACCGTTTGGGAGCTATAAGTAATTAGAATAGTTTATAGTCTGCTTCAACTCAAATATCTAAGAGTTCAGATGATCACGGTTCTGTGAAAAGCATCGTGATCGTGACTTACTTATATTTTATTGATTTATTAAAGTTCTAAATTGGTGTATTTTGTGAGTGCAATAGCACGTTTCTACTATTAATCGTATATTTATTCAAAGTGTCTTAGAAAATTAAGATTAGAATCAGTTACAATTCCGTACCGAGAAATTCCATCGACTCAGTTTCAGAAACCTTAGATATTCAACCATTAGCGAGCATAACATTTTCGTTACAAGATAGTTATGTATGTACCTTAGACCGCATGCCTTGTATAACTATTCAGTATAGTCTACACTAGCATAGTGTATTTATTAAACACACAACAGCTATACACATTGAACGCTTAATCTACACGACAGACCACATAACACTTTTAATTTACAATATCCTTTAACCATCCCTGTTTTCTTAACATCTCGCTGTGTAATATTAAATTGAGTTATCTATATTTATCTTACAAATTTATTATGTTATACTTTGACATATCAATAACGCGGCTCGAAATATTTTTTTTTATTAAGTTATTCTGCTACAATACCCTAAAGAATGGGTAATAGTGAATTGAAATTAATATTCAAAGGTGTTTAAATGAATGAAGACACTACTAAAGGTATGAAACAAGAAGAATCAATGGATAGTGAGGATAAAACGAATACACTAATTTAGTTCCTAATCTAATGAAAATAATGTTTAAAATTATCTAAATAGTTTAAGACTAAGTCACAAACCTCAACAATGATTATTCTAAGTACAGGTAAAGTGCCGATAAGTGAGAAAGATTTTACTTTCGGTGAAAAATGTGAGAGTTTTAAATAAATAGAAGATACTCATGTTCTAAGTTTACCCTGTATTCTAGGATTTATTAGTGAAGATATTGTTAATATTAAATCACCAAACGACGCCAGTATTGCTAAAGACGAATTCGAAAAACTTAAAGAGATCATCAGTCGTTAAATTTTTGGGCAAGCATTCGTTAATCACTTAACATTTATTTAATACAAGCATTGAAATTAAATAATATAGCGCGTAGAAAACAACCTAGTTATAAAAATCACCATTACGTTGGCGATACACCGATCTATTATTCACTTTAGATGAAGATTTGGCACACCATTTAAAAAATCTAATAAAAAAATTCATCGAACTATCTATACTTACTTTTTTTTTTTATAAAAATGTACAATTGGCAGTCAATTGTCTATTTCACGAATATTATTCTATAATGAAATAATATCACCTCTCGACGTAACTATACACTATTACGACTTTATGATAATTGTTATCTTAATTATTTTTTGATAAAACTAAATGTATCTACAAATTTTTATTATAGTAATACGACTACATTGAAATAATAATCCATTCGTCAATATAATCGATATTGTCCATAATGATTATTACGCGAGTACGTAATATATCAATTGCTAAATATATATAATTCAAATTACATAATCATAATTTTAACTAATTACATATACTACAAGTCCAGCTCTCGTCAAGGACGTTTGCGAGAATCTATTTTATACTTGATACTAATCGACTTTTGATTAATTACTTCATATTACTTATGTTTTACCAATTTGAGCTCGATTTATTCGAAGACCTTACAATAATTAACCGTTAGGTACTAACATTTTACCAACATTCCGAAACATAATACTATCGCGAGAAACAATTCAAAATGTCTAAATTTAACTGTACAATGTTTGTGCGTGCTCTCATATCAAATAATCCCTGGAAAAGAATAAGTATGTACTTAAAATGTAAACATACAAAAGAACCTAACACTCGCTTAGTTATTATACGGCGATTCTAATATAAAAATAGTAGTGGCAGATCCAGAGAGCGTCGAGGTGCCTCCGAACACGACGGAAACATTCTCGGCTTCGAGATTATGTTAATAATATAAAAAGACGGTTTTGGCAACGCTTTAGGCGTGAATACGTCCGTTAGCGCACCGGGCGCTTGGCACCTCACTGAGCACAGTTCTCGCCAGCAAGTTCCCCACTGGGAGTATTAGATCGATCATCCGTGCCACCACATCATGATCAGCTCCCAGAACGTCTTCGGCGGCGAGTGGCCGAAGACGTGAGACGAATTTCAGAGACCCGGGTCTCCTTCCGAGCCCATCTTTAGGAGCTCGAGCTTCTTCTTTGCTATCTTCGAGTACAGGATATCGATAGGTTTCGTGTTATCATAGAAGGTAGGCGCTCTAAATATAATGAGCGCCGTACCCACCACGCACGCTAACGTGAACAGGAACAGGAAGATCCTGTCTAACACCATCGCCACGTACTTCCAGTCGTCCTCCACCTGACACAGAATACGCAATTATAACATCAACAAAAAAATATAACTTTAGTTGACAATATAATATTACTTATAGAATTCATACGTACACTTTCAAACTTATCCTTATTTTTGACATGTTGCGCTATAAACCTGGAACCTTCTATAGTCTTTTCCATCTCTCTCACAAACGGTTTTTCTAGAGATGGGGTGCCGTCGTCTAAGTCTAAGCGGCAAGGGGAGCCAGGGGGAGGGGAGAACAGTTCATCATCGCCTCCCGGGGGAGGCGGTGGGGAGGGGGGCATTCCCGGCAGCTCATATTCTTCGCAACCCCATTCCTTGAATTTTCCATCCATGTCGTCCGGACCGAAAACGTCTGTCAAAACCTGAAAAGTTTCGAGTTGTGATGAATTTTGAATGTTTCGAGTTGAAAGTTACGTTGTATAGAGGTACCTATCGGTGGATTAAAACGTCAATATGTGGTGTAGCGGTACTGTCATGGGGACAGGCCAGCGCGGCGCGGCGGGCGGTGTGGCGCGACTTAAGCCGGAACACAATTAGGCCGGAGTGGAGGTTTCGAGTCGTGTCTGCCGGGCGGCGTCGTATATATCTCGCGATCCGTCCGCAGCCACCAGGGGAACATAAATAACGGAGGCCGCGCGCGCTCGTTAAGCCCGCTACCGTTGAGTAATAAAGGAAAATCGAAATGGAATGAAATTGGGCTGGAAGCGATATTTTCGCGATACACTCCGAGTACAATGGATTTAGAATATCGTGGAAAGGAGCGTTTCCCAGAAGAGTCCCGCGGCTGAGGACAATTAAAATGGTTATTGTTGGGGGCGGCTTCGAGTCGACGTAATAGCGAACTGTTTGTATTGAATCCGTGCCGATGGAAAATGTTTTGAATGAAGGAAACTCGATGAGAAAAGGTCGTGTTGTTTTTCACTGTGAAAGAGAACCCTCTCAAGAACTTCATTCGAGCGCGCTTTTATTTTACAAATTTAATTAAAACGTTGCTAGCTATGCCGGGATCTTTATTTCGAGTGTATAACGAACGTCTATGCCTTTACAGATGATTAATGTTCCCGTCGTGTTTCGTTTCCTTATTTAGTGTTTATGATTTATTAGAATTTCAATATGATCTCACCTCGGAGGGTTTATCGTTGTCGTCGTCGTCATCGTCCGGCGGTTTCTCCGGCCTTTTTATACACAGTAATGGCGGCAAAAAGTCTATGAAGACCTTTCTCACCCAAGGGGCCATGTGATGTGTAACGGGTGACCTAAAATTTATGTTTAGCACCACAATAGTGACAACTACTGATAATGTGACTAGCATCATAGTGAACAATAAATATTTTCCTAGTAATGGTACAGTTAGCGAAGTGGGCGGGATAATTTCCGCTAATAATAAGAAGAACACGGTAAGTGAGAGAAGGATCGAGATACAGAGCGATATCTTCTCGCCTGAATCCGATGGAAGATAAAATACAAGGACTGAGAGGAAAGAGATTCCGACACATGGAATTATAAGATTGACAGTGTAGAAGAGGGTTTTTCTTCTGAGAGTTATATTGAATATAATATCGGGGTAAGGTTCTTCACAACACGAGTAGAACTTTTCGTTTCTCGTCGCTGGGACTTTCATGATGTCCCACTCTACTGAGATGTAGTACTCGGAGAGATCTATCCCCATCCCTATCCGATCTGAATCCGGCGTTTGCTTCAAATGCCTTAGGTCCACCTGTAACAAGAAAAATAAACTCAATTACAATGATATAACAGTTATCTTCCGATGAGCGGTGTGCAACAGGTGACGTTGATGTTTGGTTCGAACATTTATTATACTGCTTCCCATTTAAGGACGAAGATTTCTTGGAAAGAAAAACAAATGTTTCAAACAAATTTCGAATCATAATGAGGGATTCAATTACGCTCCATCAAATCTGTTTTATATTTTGATCTTGTTGATGATGATTTATAAAAACTAAAAATGAAGTAACAAATCCGATAGATACATTAATCTTCGAAAATAGAGATATCAAAATCAACTTAATCACAAAAGAGGTTCTAAAAGGCCTTTACAAAACATTTCGAGTACGACTATCCGTTACGAGGATATAGAACCATTCACATAGGATCCTTACAAATAGGTGTCTTCGCTATCTCGAACAACTATCTAAGGTGTAAAAGGGACAGGTAATACGAAATTCCCAATTGAACCTTAACACGAAAAGGATAAAGGCGATAGTCAAGCCGCAAGTTTATTAATGTGGATTTGGAAATAGTAGATTTATTGGCTCCCTTGCTACGGTTGGATGGCTTTATGGATCCTAGGAAGTGAGCTGTTATTGAGAATTAGGAAGCAGTTTTTTTACATTACAAATATGAAAGAATTGGCAAATATGACCAACATGGTGTGGTGCATAGCTTTCCTGATACTTGCATCAGTAGCATGGGTAAACAGTGGTGCAACTACTTTATCATTTCAATTACTCTATTATTGTAACTTGTGAAGTCTACTCTAGTCTTTCTTTCCCTGTGTATCCAAAACAGAATTTAACTAACTTCCGATTGCAGTTAATACAAAAGCCGGCCCCAATATAAATATTTTTCTAACATTAAGTATTGGAAAAGACTTTTATGCCAAGAAATTCGATTACGTCCTCTTTCCTCTCTCGCAACAATTTTCTTTTTAAGACAGATTCGCTTTTCATACAATGTTATTAAGGTTCGAGGTCTGTGAAAAAAAATTGATACTCTCCTACTTTTTGAAGGCAAATTCTTGATGACAAGCGTCGCATCAAATTCATGAGATTTCGGATCAATTTTTAAAATGCTTAGTTAAGACTCCTAAGACACCGTTTTCAGCATATTTCGTAAGATATTTTGAGTTTTAGAAATATTTTTGAAACAACTAGCTCGGTTTGCGTCGTGGATTATGAAATTAATGTAATCCGAGGGATTTGCATAACTTTTTGGGATAAGGAAGGGAAGGTTAGGTTATGAAATACATTATGGTTCTTTCGTCTTTAAGCCTCGAGGTTAAATTAAAAAGGTAGATTAGCAAGCCTTAACACTTAATGGTGTTTACATTTATTTAACGTTTGGCTTAATTTTGAGACGATGTTTTTGATTATTCTTTTTTGACAACACTTAAAATTATATTTTTAATACACCTAATTCTGCTATTTTGCATTAATGGATTTACCATTGTCATTATATTGAGACTCTGTTGATATTATATCGAGATTGTTACTTTATTTGGTATTCTGCTAAAGTTTTAATAACATCGCAATAGAATCGCTATGGAGTCTCAATGGAATGGTAATAGATACGTCGCTGGTGTTGCCTAGCAACATGGTATATGTTGCTAAGCGATATACCGTTTTGACAACTATCGAGATTCCATTGAGCCACGATTCTAGAGCAGAATACCAAAGTGACTCAGTGGTGTATCAGTGGTGTATCGATAGAATAGTTAACATTAGGAGAATACCAATTTGACATGTAAAGTCTTATTTTTGACATTAAATGTCTATTACGATTCCATCGACACTCTATTGAAACACAATTGTATTAGCAGACTTAGGCCCCAGTTTATCTGCATTTTTCCTTTTACAAGTCTTCTATCTTAGATAAAATATAGTACATTGCTTTCCATCAGACAGTACGCGCACTAGGTAGTTTATCAATGTCTTTTAAAACTTTCTAGTTGGTACCTATAATAATATTGATGACGTTAGAATAACTTGTCGGTTAATTATGTTTGTGGTTGCGTTAGTAGATTAAAGCTGGTATATTAATGCTCTGTAGTTATTTAACACTACCTTTTCTAACAGCTCGAGAACCTTTTTTAACAAAATTGATAAATCATTCATAAAAACCTTCAATGACTGACAAAATATCATATCAGAAACAAGATAATATCTACTCAATAAGAAAGTTTTTTTTTAAATTTAATTTAAAGAGTTTTGTCGCTGGGCGACCACATCACTCTATTCGTGATGCTAGTCATTATAGTTACGTTTTACAGTTTTAGAAAACACAGTTTTAAAAAAGGAAAAAAAATATGCTCTGATTTCACCAGATGTGATCAAAGATCTGAAAAAACATCTCCACTAACATTATAAAGAAAAAAGTTTTCTTTTTGTATTCTTGTTTGTAGCGAACAGGTTCTGAAACTACTAGAACGATTTTGACGAAACTTGGTATGAAGATACATTGATTTATTGGGAATAACATAGGCTAGGCTTTTTATGCCGATATTTTCCCGGAATCGGGAGTTACGCGGATGAAACCGCGGAGTGCTGCTAGTTCTAAATAAAGCATTGCTTCTATGATGGAAGACTTGGATATTTTGGCCAAATTCCACAAGAACACACTAAGCCTAAAGTGTAGTGTCATGAAAGTGCTACTAACATAGTTCTAAGCTTAAATGTTAATTTAAGCTTAGAACTATGTTAGTAGCCAATTCCAATTATTCCATCAAAAATCCAATTATTATTATAAAATATGTAGGTATAAGGATAGCCATATATTACCTATATATTATATAATAATTCATATCTACATATTTTTTAACATATTTTAAAATATTTTTATTTTATTTTAAAATTAATTTATTTCAGGCTACAAAGGCCTTCCTTTGTAGCCTGAAATAAATTAATTTTATTATTATTAATGTAAGTAAGACTAACCATGTAACCATCATAACTCCAAGATCCAAACTTCATGAAGCACGTCTGTTCGTCAAATGGGAAGTATTCCACGTCGATTTCGCAGAAGGACTTGTAGATGGCAGGTGGTTTCCACACCACCTTCCCATCATGGTGGAGGATCGCCTTCGTCATTATCGTCACTTCATAGTTGCCGTCCGCACTGTGGACAAATGACTCTACTTAAAATAATTATATTAAAACAAATATAATAATAAATTAAACTTTAAACTCACACGATTAGTATTCATAGTAAATATTTTCCCGGGTCTTAATCGCGTACTCTTACCTCGACGTTTCGACTATTTTACAATAGTCATGGTCGCGAGGAGACACGCGAAATACGCGATTAGGACACGGGAAAACAATTACTATGAATAATAAATTAATTTGTGACTTTATAAATTTAAGAAAACCTGAATCGCGCTATCTTAAGGAGCTATATTAAGGTAGCGAGTTAAGATCATTATGGACGTAGAACGCTCACTTCCAAAACTTCAAATTTATTACATGTATAGATAAGGTTTAAAGACCACCTACCACCTTAATTAAAAACTAAATATTTTCTATAAATAGGGTAAACTTTTTAAAAACGGGTTATTGAATAAATATTCGATTTACTGACAATCTGAAAAACAATTGTTTATTTTCTTGTAATTTTTCATTATTTTTATTTTTAGGTTCTTATTACCCGCAGGTACGAGATGGTCTGGAATGTTTAGAATAGTCTTACTTTAGAATGGGGAACACTAAATACGCTTATGGCGTTGAGTAATAATTCTAGGGTCAAAAAACCATAATATTTTTTAAAGCTTTACCTATAGATGGGTATCCTATTAAGATTTTTCATACAGGTACATATTTTCGTTCACTAAGGCATTTAGACACAGCAGGCATTTTAGTTTAAAATGCTGCGGTGCATTTCGAGACTCATATCTTTCGATAGAGGGCATTACGTGGACCAAGTATCGCTTTTACACCGGACCGCTAAAGGGTCTCAGAAACGGGATATTTAACCAATCGTGTTGTCCTATGATTTTCCAGAAGTGCGCGGTGCATTTCGAGACCCAAACATATTTATAAAGTGCATTACAGATATCCTGTTCCCAAGACGCTTTAGCAGACCGATGTTAAAGCATTAATTGTTCGTCGTAATGCCCTCTATCGATAGGTAAGGGTTTCCAAATGAACCGAACAACAAAAAACCATATGCAAAGCTCCCATACTAAATGTCCGGACCCCTTTGAGCATGATTTAAGGTCATAATCATAACTATAACTAAGGCCTAACTATATATTTAGTAAACATCAAGTTTTAAACGACTCTTAAGTCTCAACGATAATATTTTTAAATTTAAACAGATATGGTAGCGACACTCAAATGCACCTGCGACTTCCTAAAAGCTCTCTGAGTATTCAGTGTTAAGTTTATTTTTAATGGCGCCGTGTTAGCTTAATGGATGACAGTATAACCTATTTTTTATGAATGGAACAGTTTTTATGGATTAACAAAAGTTTTTTTTTAAGTGACTTGCTTAGCAGAAACAGTCAATTATTATCTAAGGTACCTGTAAGTAAAAAGAGCTACCTACCACTTTAATTATTAAAAATTAAACATTTCGTTAAAACAGGAAAACTACTAATTAGGTCATCTATATACATATAAAATGCTTTGTCCTGAACTACTGACTGACTGACTGACGGATCAATGCACAGCCTAAACCGCTGATCCTAGAGACCTGAAACTTGGAGGGTGTTTTTTGTGTGACGTAGGCATCGGATAAGAAAGGATTTTCCGAAATTCTACCCCTTGGGGGTGAAAAAGGGGGGCAAAGTTTGTATGGGACAACGTCATTCCTTGGTTCAATCCTATTAGAACCATTTTCGACTTCTACGCGGACGAAGTCGCGGGCTAGTCATAAATATTTGCTATATTGTCAATCTGAATAACAATTTTTATTTTTATGTTCTTGGTAATTTGTCAGTAATATCAAGGTTTAAAAAAAACTTTAGCGGCCCTTATTTCCCGCAAGTACGGTAGTAGTTTTGCGATCACGCAAGCACAGACTTCGAGGAGTTTTGTGTGAGAAGGTGGATCCAATTAATCAATACCTTGTAGTTAAAGGGGCAATCCTAAAGATGGAAATCTAAAAGTAAGCAATTGATTGCATTTTGAGAAGTTATTTAGCCCACACCCCGAATATCCTCATCAGATCTTGACCAAATTATATAAGACCAACTTGAACTCAATCCACCTTTAAAAAAACATCGAAATTCTATGTCTTAAGGTAAAGCTATCCAGTAGCTTCCTTATCACCTCTTTTTGCCCCTTTTTGTCGTAAGTAGCCCTCCAATACCTGACCCAAAAGCAAATTATCAAACCTGTAAAATCTATACTAATATTATAAAGCTGAAGAGTTTGTTTGACCTCAAGAACTACTGGTTCGAATTGAATAATTATTTTTGTGTTGGATAGTCCATTTATCGAGGAACACTATAGGCTACTTTTTATTTTGATATTCGTAAAGGATCGGGACTTACGCGGGTGAAACCGCGGAGCATAGAGTTAATTCTATAAAATCATTAAACCTGTAAATCAAGATCCGTTTAGATCCGTTGTAAATTACAAGGCAATACATGAGTATTACCTTGTAATTCACAACGGACAACATAAACCGTGGAAATCGTATTTGTATAAGCTCATGCTTATTATACAAATAGAAAAAATGATAAATTTCTCCGTTTTTCGAGATTACAATGACATTGATGATTATTCGTAAACTAGATGTGTAAAAAAGACATAAGCATTTAAAGTTACGTGTTCTTCATTTTCTTAATCAGCATCTGACGCAATATATATTCTTCAAGAACCTAACCTCCTTACCAACAAGGAATTTTTGTTTGAATATTGTTATTACTTTTTACCAGATTTAAAGCAGAGACGCTTTACTCGCTCGGTCTATAACTTATGATTGTATTATGATTATGTAAACCCATACCAAAATCTAATAAAAAGTATATACATTAATTCGTTGTAAAACCCTTTTTTCAAATTACGTATTCGCATCAAAGGTTAAGAGTTCAAACAAACTCAAAGTCAACAGTACATTAAGTCAAAGAAATCCAATAAAATCTTGCATAAGCCATAAAAACGGGCTATCATTCATCATGTTCTGACTAACACCACCTAACACTACTTAAATTGAGTATCAAATGGGTCATGAATATCCGCATTATTCATAAAGATCGTCTGAAACTTGAGTTCAGTGCTGAACTTCGTAATACGACCTTAGCTACTTTGCTTTCGTAAATATTTAGGCTTGTAACAAATGTTTTAGCATAATATACCTAACGGTTGAAATAAACTTTTTTCTTTTAGTAATCAGTTGGCGGACAATGTACGACGAGATACCAGAAAATAAAATGTAGAATCCAGCTTCGTGCATGATATTCTTTTTTATTAAGTGTCATCTCCTACGGGAGGTCGGCTATCGATAGGGCTATTTTAACTTTGATACTGCTACACGGAAAAGGGATTAATTGCTTTGCTAAAACCAAAACTGGAGGTTTTAACCATTTGGGGGACGATCTAAAGCTCGCGTCCGCAGGAGTTACCAGCCATAGCCCTGCACGTGTCCCCTGGGTGATGCTAAACGAGCTTCGAAGTTTAAAAGGCATTAAATGCCATACGATTAAATAAATAAACCATGAGGTCCGCCTCCTTTAGAGTGGTCCCTTCCTTTGGATTTTTCCTTGCATCAGTAGTTGGAGCAGGTCGTACTTATCATTGCGCATAACCAAAATACTGTAACTTTCGCTTCATGACAATATTTAAAACATCTACTTTTTCATTCAGTAATTGCAAAATGCATGATGCCTAAGCAAGTAATCACTTGATACTCTTCCTTCATTTGTACTGTCGTAATACTGTCGTAATACATACTGTAATTTTAGAAAAATAAGCTTAAGGTGAAAGGTTAGTAGTTGACTATTTCCTCCCTGGATAATGACACTAGCACAAATATTATTATGCCATAAAACCTATAATTGCCATGACAATGGTTTTCTTTCATTTTCTAACTATCATAGAAATTAAGATAAAAAAAAGATAGGGGCATGGTCAAGGTGATGGCAGTTATAAGTTTTATGCAACAAAAACATTTGCTCTAGTGTTATTATCCAGAGAGAAAACAGTCGACTACATTTGTATGAAGAGAGCCCCCAGTACCGTTTCCTCTTAAGTCTCACAATAATAACAACCTATTTGGCGCGGAGGGCGACGACGCAGAACTTTGCTGGTTCAGTTTCCGCCTCAAACATATAGTTATGTAAAAGTATATAATAATCCTATAGTTCTATAGTAATCCTGGGCCACCATAACACAAGTATATTTGCTTAACTTCAAATAGCACTAAGTGTATATTTATTTAATAAAGATATTTTTCTCATTATAGGATTTACTCCCCGAATTACGGTAGGTAGATCTAATTCCCCAACATTAATTAGACATCACCCGTTATTAATCATTCTGTTAATACTTATACCTCGGCTTAATACCGCCATAATCTCAGATGAGATAATGATAACACGAACCTAAATAATGTAGTCTTTAAATTATTAAAGAAAGGTTTTATAGGTTTCTGGCTGTAAGGCTTTTGCTCTTTGCTTCTACGTGTCTTTATGATTTATAAGGGTTATTAATTTATAACTGGAAGTTAAGATTTTTATCATTTAATTAAATTTTAATTAATTTTAGCTTATACGGCAAAAACTTTCCTTTCTTTTCACCTTTCTTTGTAAAATGCTACCTATGCAACAAACAGTTTACGGTGCCTTTCGAAGTAAGCAGAGGGTTGAGATGTTCGGTTATTCGTCGAATTAACGACCGTGCCAGGCGTTATAGAACACGATCGGCGTGAACAGCTCGACAGTGAGCCATCTTTCTTATATTCCTCATTTTACGGTTCTTAAATATTTGCTGACATGGTAATAATATTATATTGTAGAGTCAAAAGTTCAGTCAATGTTGTTTCTTTTACCACTAAGTATCACAACAAAACCGATGAAACACCTGTGAACACGTGGTCCGACTGCAACGTCCGACGATCGGACGACGCGAACTTTTTTTTACTTTTGGTTCGATTAATCGGACAAAGAGTAAACACAGATGAAACAATCATATAGCTGTTGGGTCTGAAAATGTCTTGACCACAAATTTCTAGATCTTGACCACGTACCAGACGCAGCGACTTTCAACTAGGTGGACGACTTAATTTAGGTCGCGGGAAGCCATTGGATGCAAAGGATATGCGACCGATCACCCTAAAAGTTTTAGTGGTTACCAATTTTAACGACTTCAAATTTGCTAATTTATCCTCGCGTTGGCGATCACTCGCTATAACGAAGCAAAACGTTGCAGGTTTAATTCTCACCTCAAATAAATATTTATGTTTAGATATTTGTTTCTGGGCTAGGTGTTTCATTAATATTATAAGCATATTATGTATTTACAAAAGGAAAGTATTTTTTTTGCCTAGTCACCATAACACAATCCTATCTTGGCAAAAGCTTAGCTTAGAACTAGATGGTACTGTGTGAATGTCAAGGCAATACTTGAGCATATACAGGGCTAATAGTAATTATACTAGCAAGCCGTTGAGGGCTACTTCTGTGCACCTAAAAAAACAACTTTTGTTCTACGACTTTTGGAAATTCGAAAAAAAAAATATAAATTTTGAGGTTAAGTAATTCGAAAAACAGCTGATTTTTTAAAACAAAGGTCATTCAGACTAAGAACAGTAGATAAAACTTAAAAAATAAGTAAAATTTGAAGGTTAATGACCTCTTCGTGTATAGAGCAGCTGATTTTCAGGTAAACCTAAACTCAAAATTTTCCAAAAAAAATACGAAATTGTAAAAGTCGTAGTACAAAAGTTGTTTGTTTAGGTGCACAAAAGTAGTCCTCAACGGCTTGCTAGTATAATTACCAATAAACCTGTATACACAAATAAAAAAGTATGGTAAAAGTCTCCGTCTTTCTTGATTACAATGAAATTGATAGTATTGCGTGAACTAGATGTGAAAAAAAGATATAAGTTTCTTCATCAACATGACACCATTAAGCGCCATTACACATAATAGAAACTTCAAAAACCTAACCTATTTGTAAACGAGTGTATTTTTTTTTCTATGGTCTTCTTATAATGGCTTCGCACGACTTGTGCATTTAGCCAGTGTCAAGTGATATTTTGAATCAAATTATGACCCGATTTTTCATAAATCGGGCCTAAAGTATTTCAAAACAGTCAAAGTCGTCATAGTCCGTCAAGCAAGTGGCAAGTTTACCATAACCTTAATAAGAGATTTGGAGGCAAGGAGAAAACTTCATGTTTGACACTGATTTTACTTTCACTACACTTGTGCACTTTCACAGAACTAAATTGAATAACATTCCACCAGAATTATACAATTCAACTCGGGTTACAACTAAGTTTCATGAAAATAAAACTGCAGCACGACATGTTGTTAACTCGTTCCCGCTAAAGACCAATACTTATACGGGTGAATCCGTGGAGTTATTAAAAAAACGAGTGTATTTTGTTCAAAGTTTTGCCTATATTTTTTATTAGTTGAGAATTGAATATACCTCCTTCTACGATTAACAATTATGTTAGACAAATAGTTGTCAACAACTCCACACAATGGATACAAACGGAAACTAATAAAGTTATTTCTGTAATAGCTAACTTATATAATTCAGTATTAATGAAACACAAACTTGTGCCGACCGGGAATCGAATCTACACAATTTAATGCTACATTATTTAAGTTTGATTAACTGCTTACTACAGAGCAATTGTGTGCTGTTTATTTATTTATGGAAATAACGATAGACAAAGAGTAATGAAACTTTGTTATAGAATTTACAACTAACCTACTTATATTAATTACGTTCGATAATATGATATTTCGACGAAGTGACGACCCAGTTGGCACAATGCCGGACTGCGAAACACAGGGTTGCGAGTTCGATTCCAGCCTCAGGCAAGTATTCATGCTTAGATATTTGTCTGTGGTCTAATTGTTTCTATGTATTATAAGTATATATTTACAAAAGAAAAGTATATAAAGTAGTATATTCGTTGTCTAGCACAAGTTTAGTTACTTACCTTGGGGATAGGTGGCGATGTGTGGAATGTCCTTTTTTTTTAATTAATTTATTTACTACGAAATCTCAAAAAAACACAATTGCTAGAAGTCTAAAAAATTTCATGGTGGTTCCTGAGGGTTCCTTTTAGAACGTAAGTGCTAGGACGGGATATCGCGAAGTTCAAGTTTTTAGTTTATAGTAATTATTATGTTGTCTGTGTTTGTAGGAAAAAAGATTTTTTTTATAGTAAATAATATCTAATAAATAAATATAACATGAGCTAAATTATTTTGTTTTAAAAAAATATCACTCATAGAGTGATATACGAAAAATTTGTGTTTATAACGAAAGTCTCACTTTAACTTCAGGGGGCTTAATTTTAAACATCAGGTCCGTTCAATTATAAAGAACAATGCTCAAAAGACACGGGTAACTGGCCCTTAAGGTAATCACAAACATACAAGTACCCTTAAACCTCCATCAAATACAGGCCTGGAATAGTTCCGCAAAATGAATGAACCATTTTGTTAACGGATTGGCAATTTAACTCTTCCTCAAACTGAAAAGGCAGCGATTTCATGTTAAAACAAAATAGACGGGATTTAGAACGATTTAGGAATTAGGTTCAATAGTTTTTTTAGTTGCAATAGTGGTTAAAGAGATTTGCTAAAAAACACGATAGCTTTCAAAATGAGGAAATGCTTTTAACGCATCTGATTGGGATACATTTACACAAGGAAAATAAAAATAAAGCACCACAATGATTAATCTTTTTAAAAATACACTCTCAACGAAGTGTATTAGACTTAAAAACCAATTTTAATTAACCGTTATGCGCAAATATACATGAAAAAACTAAAAAGTACGAAAATTTATGATACAACCAAACCAGACTCAGCACTCGTTATATATTCGTTTTCAATATAAAACCAATGGCCCAGCAACGCTACCGAATTTATAATGCCGCTTACTGCAGCCGTATTTAGTAACCTTGCTCGTATTTAGATTAAAATGTCTACTATCGCATCTTCCACTTCGCCAATTTTCAACGGCAAACAATTTTCGATCTTATCTACATTATGTTAGGGTTGGAAATTTGAAAGCGCTCGTTGCATAAAAATGCGGTGAACTGCAACTGATAATGGCTACGTCGGAAGAGTGTGAGTTTTAAATCGGTCGCGTCATAAGATTTGGAGACGCCAGCGGGGTTTTGAGGACGTGCCAAGAGGTTATTGATCAAGCTTACGATTACAGCTGCAGTGTGAGACGATCTCTATATTGCTCATACACATATTCTAAAATATTTAAGTAAAGTATATTAATGACTAGCTGCATCCCGCGGTTTCACCCGTGTAAGTCCCGATCCCGTTGGAATTTCGGGATAAAAAGTAGCCTATATGTTAATCCCATGACGACCCAGTTGGCACAATGGTCACCATGCCGGACTGCCAAACACAGGGTTGCGGGTTCGATTCCCGCCTCAGACAAGTATTTATGCTTAGATATTTGTCTGTGGTCTGGTTGTCTTTATGTATTATAAGTATATATTTACTAAAGAAAAAGTATATAACTAGTATATCCGTTGTCTAGCACCCATAACACAAGTCTAGTTACTTAGCTTGGGGCTAGATGGCGATGTGTGGAATGTCCTGCAATATTTATTTATTTATCCAGGCCTCTAGCTATCTACATACCGAATTTCATTGCATTCGTAGTAGTTTTAGCGTAAAGGAGTAACAAACATACACATACACACACACACAAACTTTCACATTTATAATATTAAGTAGGATGATGTAAACATTACATTTTATACTAAGCAAAATGACCATCGTAAATCTGTCACTGTTTTGGTACCAAATCGGATACTATCCTTTTAATTTACTGGACTCCTATCACCACATGCCTCGTAAGCTTAAAATGGGAGCCTCATGGGAGCACATTAATCTAAAAACAAAGTGACCAGCTGTAACTAAATAGACCTTACGAACTCCAGATAACCTCGTCAAGATGTCGCGATAATATAGAATAATGGGTTTTTAGTCCACCAACCGGAAATAAAGAGATAACGCCCTTATAAAAGGAGAATTTATTGTGAAAAAGAGATCTTTCATTGAAAGAAATGGTGAAAAGTTTTCAACTCTGAGTAAATTGATTTGGTAAACAGTTTAGGATTAATTTTGGTTTTGAATTAGTTTCGTAGGCGGAATGTTTAGAAGCTTATTTTTCTTTGAGTTTTTTTAAATTTCAAGCCGCTTAAAAATAAATTGAGAACTTTTCAGTTTTTTCAATTATTTTGGTAATATGCGTCAGCAACTTTTAATCCATGCTTTTTCTACTGTTTTAGCGTTCGGAATATGTATTTGAATTTTATTTGTGCAATGCCTCAGCTTAGTTAGCCATTTCCAATTCTAATTGAATTTAATATTTGTTACCACAATAAGGCAGATTTCAACTTGGGTAGACTTCCGCTGCAATAAACATGGATTATGTTCTTTTCTAATGTCTGTTTTCCACAACTAGACCTCTTTGGTTGCGTCCTTTTTTGCATGAGAATGGAGTAGGCTTTTCCAGCACCTATATCTTCTCAGCTCAGTCGACTGTGTCCAGAGGAAAGAATTTGTCAATAAGTGAAGCTAACAAAGCCGTGGGTTTCATCTAGATGTTTTCCTTCATCTTAAGATCAATCTTAATTAATAAGTAGATTTTTCGTAAGAAAAATATATTCATACACAGTCGGGATTCTAACCCACGACCTTCGGAATAAAAGTCAAGATATCTGGGTATCTGAGTATCTGAGGTATCTGAGAATGTATTGAAGAACATCAAATAGCATCTTTTACAGCTTCATACATAGGCACACACACACACATTGCGACAGAATATGGGTCTTCCGATGGCCAACTCTTAAGAGGCTGGTCGCGAAGATAGGTCACTGGTTCTGAAACCACACACTATCACTACTCTCACTTATGGACCAGTGTCTGCCTCCGTGCGTATCTCTGGACCGTTAGGGAGCTCCATCACAAACACATACAAATAGGTACACTTATACACAAACACACATCCAACCGATTTACCGCACAACAATGTTTTTCGATTATTTCATCTACTGTTTGTTTTGTTTAATTCATATATACCTATGTACCTAAATATATCTATCTGCATACCTAATTCTGGAGGAGGGCGCTCTCACTGCAACGCAGTTTACAACTTTCGCAGCTGAGAACGATTCTTATTTGTTTGTTATTATCACAGTTCTTTGTTAAAATATATATATTTTTTTTTTAAATTTTAATCTACCTTATACTTACTTATTATAAAGGACAATATCTGGCAGCCATATGTGTTCTGAAGGCACGTGCAGTGTGTCTACTCCACCATAGTCATCTGGGTTCCACTTCAATTTGTAATCGTTCCATTCCTGAGGACAAAATCCAATATTAACAAAAAGTTAACGTTTTAACAGAGCTTCCTTGACTGAAACTTAATACTAGGTTTCACTGCCTACTTTCTACAGTTTCTGGATTTTGAAGATATTTACATGTCAACAGGTTGTTTCACAATAGAGCTTCCATAAACCACGACTATCCCAGGTCTACAAAGTATTGGTAAACCTAAGTTGAAGGGAACGAATGTGATAAAAAAAAAACTTGAAAGGTGTCAAGGGACACCCGGATGGAACGAAGGTCCTTTCGATTAATTAGCGAAGGAATTGTAATAAAATTAAAAAGTGTCGTTACAACTTTGGTCTTATTTTTAAATTTTCTTAGTTTTTAGTCCCCTTTCGCAGAGCGCGATAAGGAACTTCGTTGCAGAAGACTTATAACAGCGAATACTGCAAAATCTCCCCTAGTCGTTGCATAAGATAGAGCAAAATGGAGAGAGAAGACCAGAAAGGCAGACCCTACCATCAGATGGAATTAATTACTGCACAGATCAATAGCTTATACTTTATCATACACATATAGATAGATAGATAAGCGCTTTATTTGTACAACGCACTAGTGTGTCGTGCAAGTAAAGCGCTAGAAAATTAAAAAAAAATTGTGAGGAATCAACTATCTCTTAAATTATAGGTGATCGATTAATTAGCGAAGGAATTGTAATAAAATTAAAAAGTGTCGTTACAACTTTGGTCTTATTTTTTTTAATTTTCTTAGTTTTTAGTCCCCTTTCGCAGAGCGCGAAAAGGAACTTCGTTGCAAAAGACTTATAACAGCGAATACTGCAAAATTTCCCCTAGTCGTTGCATAAGATAGAGCAAAATGGAGAGAGAAGACCAGAAAGGCAGACCCTACCATCAGATGGAATTAATTACTGCACAGATCAATAGCTTATACTTTATCATACACATATAGATAGATAGATAAGCGCTTTATTTGTACAACGCACTAGTGTGTCGTGCAAGTAAAGCGCTAGAAAATTAAAAAAAAAATTGTGAGGAATCAACTATCTCTTAAATTATAGGTGATCCCAGTTTAGGAGACAGGGACTTCGTGTTTTATTTAAGATATAGATTATTTACTTGAAAACCATTTCCTTAATTTTCCTTATCATAGCATTATAAGAACCACTTTTTAATATAAACTATTTTTGTAAAAGATAAAATCCCAGAAAAATATTTTTTTATGACAATTATTGTACCACTAGCTGCGCCCCGCGGTTTCACCCTCGTAAGTCCCGATCCCGTGGGAATATGGGGATAAAAAGTCTATGTGTTAATCCAGGGCTTCAGCCATCTACATACCGAGTTTCATCGCAATCAGTCCAGTAGTTTTTGCGCGAAGGAGTAACAAACACACACACACACATACACACACACAAACTCTCACATTTATAATATTAGTAGGATCATTATTTGTAAATAAAGTTATTATTATATGTTATACCTATACATCATGCGTTTGTACATTTTGACAATGAGACTATGTTACCCATTGACATCGAGACCTTAAAACATTTTAGTACCCGCCTCTTTTATAAATCATGTCTATCAAACGCTTTTTTTTCACATATAAAAGTATAGAAAATTCACAAAAAAAACTCTTAGATAACAGTAAAACCTCTAAAAGTTCAATTTAAGACGTTCACAAAGTATTTTTGCAGAAGGTCAGGTCAGTTGTTGACTCGGACCACTGTTCGTTCGGAAATTGCGCTGCTTTATTAAGTTCCGGTGGAAAAGACGATTGAAAATCTGAACCGAAATGGACTGCGCGTCTCACTTAACCTTCACAGATAGAAACTGGAGACTAACGAGAAATTCGCTAACACGACTTTTTATTGAGTGAATTTTGGAAGATAGGTTTAAGGGAATTTTGGAAGATAACTTTTAGATTCGAATTACCAATCTCAAGTTTCTATGAGAGTCAAAAAAACTCGGCTAAGTGCGATAGTAGGCATCCCGGTATGAAATCAGTCTAAGACATTATAGGTGCCAAATAAAAGATGATGGTAAAAGGCACAATATAATTTTTTGCAAAATATTTTTTACTCGATGGTAAGTAAGCGTATGGGATAGAAAACTCAAAGACCAAAAACTTTTCCGACCTGCCCTCTCTAAAAGTATCTAAGAATTAAAAGTGGGTAAAATCCTACTTCCTACTAATAATCCTACTAATCCTACTAATATTATAAATGTGAAAGTTTGTGTGTGTGTATGTATGTTTGTTACTCCTTCGCGCAAAAACTACTGGACCGATTGCGATGAAACTCTGTATCTAGATAGACCTGGATTAACACATAGGATACTTTTTATCCTGATATTCCCACGGGATCAGGACTTACGCGGGTGAAACCGCAAGGCACAGCTAGTTACTAATAAATATTTCAAAAATTGTGTCTTTCTCTTCACGCAATCTATTCATCTGTTCTCAATTAGTTTCGATGTACTTGATGTATAGTGCACATTAAACCGCAGGGCGCAGCTTGTGTTCACATAATCTTAACAATAGGTAGGTAATTGACGTTTTAGGTTGTCAATATCCTTCATTGAATGAACAAAATATCCAAAAACCTTTTATCATAATACTACAGCATTTTTCTATTAAAAACTGCGAGAGAGAAAAAAAAGAAAAGGTTATTACCTACATTGTTAGGCTAAATAAAATGTTGGCAGCCTCCCGATCTACAACCAGAGCGTATGAACACAAAAGTCGACTTTGAACCGTCAACATACAGTTCATTTTCCACGGACGATCCTTAAGATTTTTCATACGCGAACAAAAATTTATTTTGGCAAAAGGCTCTATTCGTTAAAGAAAATTAAGCGTTATAACTATGTCATAAAGTTTATATTTAAACTTATATTTTTTAAAAGTAATCCATATTTCAGTAGAATTAAAAGAAACTAGCTGCGCCCTGCGATTTCACACGCATAAGTTCCTATCTAATTTTTTTTAATAGTAGGTAGGTCACTGTTTGTTACGGTAGGTGACGATGCGGCTTAAGATGTAGAATGCTTTCTTAGAAGGATTGAAAACACCGAAATTTTCCACGTCAGAAAAGATATATGCAAGTTGTGCTCAACGGTTTCACTCGCGTAAGTCACGATGCGTGGGAATATAGGGATAAAAAGAAGCCTATATGTTAATACAGGTATTCAGCTTTTAATATACTGAGTTTCAACGCAATCGGTTCAGTAATGCTTGAAGGAGAAACATACACACAAACACACATGGTCAGGACATAGGACATTTTCTTCTGATTTAGATAGATAGATAGATAAATACTTTATTGCACCATAAAAACAGAACGCAAAATGATTACATACAACAAAAACGAAAATACATTCTAACTTATAACTACATAATTATATATTATTTTAATACGTATTTATTATTATCCTCCTTATATTTCTATCGCGTTATAAACAACCCACCCATCCCCTTCCTTAATTCTTGTCCATCCAAAGGTTGCATGGAAGAGATCGCTTTTAGCGATAAGGCCGCTCATTGTGGCATATTGTAAGGTACTAAATATCAATTTTCTTTTAGCATATAATATAAAATAATAAATATTAAAATACATAAATAATTAAACATAAATACAATAAAAATAAATACATATCAACACATAAATATATACGTACAATGAAACAATAGGACATTTATATGTTTGATTGACAAGCTTCAGCGAGGGCAAGGTAATGCTTGTATACATTGGCTTTAAAAACAGCCATTCAGCTGCTTTCTGCAGTTTCCTGGCCCGCCGGCATTGTATACCGACGCTATATTAGGAAGGCGAGATCGAATATAGTAAACCCTAAAACTTAACTTTATACCATACCCACTCTAAAAAGCTTATTTTATTCACTGAAAACAGAGAATAAAAAGGCCTTTTAATCACTGTTTTGGTGTTTGTATATTGGACCTCCATCTCAATGGTTATACAACCTCCTTGCGCAATAAATACTGTCTGTCTGTGTCTGTCTGTCTGTTTGTCTCTCTGTCTGTCCGTCTGTCTGTATGTGTCTGTCTGTCTGTCGGTGTGTCTGTCTGTCTGCCTGTCTGTCTGTCTGTTTGTCTGTCTGTCTGTCTATTTGTTTGTCTGTTTGTCAGCCCTTTAGGTGGAGTTTGGCAACTTACACCGCGACACGAGAATCTTATTTATCTGAAGAGTTTGTTTGTTTGTTTGATCGCGATAATCTCAGGAACTACTGGTTCGAATGGATTTTTTTTTATTGGGTAGTCCATTTATATCGAGAAAGGCTATAGGCTACTTTTTATTTTGATGGTCATACGGGATCGGGAGTTACGCGGGTTAAACCGCGGAGCGCTGTTAGTTTTATGTAACAAGGGATATATTTCTTTCATAACTGTCTGTCTTTGAAGGCTGTTACCTGAAATAAACGATTAATAATAATACTAAAACACAAACTAGGTAGGATAGGATTGTTAGTTCACTAAAACAAAATTTAGGTGCAAGCGTTTATGTACCGTAACTAATTAGAAATAAAGACACAATTCCAGGTACAATAACTGCTCAAGAACAGTTTCGGCTGACGATTATTATTTTGGCTAGTAGAAAATTGCTCGGTAAAACTCAATTTAAATTTGCTTACGTTGAAATTCGCGACTGCTGTTACTCTGTTCAGATGTTTAATTGAATCTGGAGAGGAATTTCAGATGTAGACGTTAACGTAAAAGTCACATGTAATTGTTTCCTTAATAAAATGGAATCGTAATTTTATACTTAACTTTAATGTTACGATGATGGTGTAATTTCTGGTTGCAAGAACTGTGGAAATTGTTTACAATAATATATTAGACTAGCAGCGCTTCGCGGTTTCACGCGCATAACTCCGACCCCGTGGGAATATCAAAATAAAAAGTAGCCATTGCCTTCATCGATAAATGGCCTATCCAACACAAAATGAATTTTTCAATTCGAATCAGTAGTTCCTGAGATTAGCGCGTTCAAACAAACTCTTCAGCTTTATAATATAGACTAGCAGCGCTCCACGGTTTCCTCCCGATCCCGTGAGAATATCGGGATAAAAAGTAGCCTATGTCACTCTTAACGAATTAATATATCATACCAAGTTTTATAGAAAATAGTCCAGTAGTTTCGGAATCTATTAAATTCAAACAAATATTTAAATATATTTTTTTATAATATTAGTAGTTAAAGATAATAATACTTATTAAGCTTAAAGAAAACTTTGAATATTATCTATGTAAAGACGCAGGCCATGCGCAATCTAAAGGAGGTTATAGACTAGAGAACATAGAGCATTCTGAACCACACTTCGAACATTTTCCTGTATTGTAAAGTCGTTACATTACATTGGAATGCTCGAGGAGATGCCCTAGTCTATAATCACCTCTATGGTACGGCTATGCCGAAGATGCATTGCACATCAACATCGCACAAATAGATACGAAGAAGTGCGGGCGGCGCGTGCGAGACGAGGCTTGACGACCTTGATTTGACCAATCACGAGCTAGATCAACTTCATCGAAGTATTGCAGTAATGCATCTTTCGACAAGCGCGTCTTTATTACATGGAGCTGCCATCAATGAGTGCTAAGTGGGTGCTAAGTATGATGTGCGATGTATCTTCGGTGCACAGCGGCAGTGCGCCCAGCCAAGTACCCTTAACTGCACGGCGGCGGCAGTCCGCCCAGCCAAGTCTCGTAGAAGCGGACGGACAAGTGTGATTGACGCAGGCGTCGATTGACTCTCGCTCCATTTAGTTCCAATTTTCTTCAAACTTAAAGCCGATCGCCAAAGTATTAAGTATGAGGAAGTTCCTTGGCGAATGGAGACTGAAGATTTTTCGATCGGGTGATAACTCTTGGCACTATTGGAATGCAGACGGTCACATGGCACGGTGGTACGCAGCAGATTGCAGGTTGAATTCCCGCCGTGGAAAAAGTATTTGTGTATACAAATATTTATTTCAATATACAAAATATATAGCTGCATTCCGCGGTTTCACCCGCGTAAGTCCCGATCCCGTGGGAATATCAAAATGAAATGTAGCCTATAGCCTTCCTCGATAAATGTACTATCCAACACAAAAAAATATTCAATTCGAACTAGTAGTTCTTGAGATTAGCGCGTTCAAACAAACAAAGTATAGAAGTATAGATTTGTTGATGTTTGTGTGTTTCTGTAATGTATTTACAAAATAAAATCTAAGTATTCTTTCAGTCGTCTAGCTACCGCTAGATGGCGCTTTATGCAATGGTCTGCAATATTTATTACAAGTTATCACCAGTGACTTCGTCCGCGTAAGAGTTGAATTTACGTAAATCCTTTACTAATGGATGCCTTCATCATAAATAGCCATCAGTACGCTAAATTTAATCCCGATCCGCCCATTGGTTTAAGCTATGCGTTGATGTAGTCAGTCAATCAGACAGTCAGAACTTTGAATTATATATTTTCGATTTAATTTTTACTTTTTTAAATAAATTTAGGTGTTAGTCCGCATTCGCCTTTTAACCTTCACAAAATAATCGTCTCATTTTTGTAGCAAATTGGAGTTGACAACAAACTTTACCATTAATTCTAAGGCTATAACATAATTTCGCAAAATAAATTCTTGCAAAATTACAAAGTTCTGAAACCATTTCGAGACGTGACTCTAATACAGTTGAAAGTGTTTCTCTATTTCTTATACCTAATAGGTATCTTAAATAATAGGTACGGTAGGCTGCATAATTGCAGACCCACCGTAGAGCTCCAAAGCGGCTGTTATAAGAATGTTTTCAACACTAGCAAGATTCTAGGCGCCTGTTTAATTGAAGTTTAAAGTTTTCTAACTCATCAATTTATCAAACAAAAATTATTAGCATGAAAACATTCCAATAATAGTAATTTTAGAACTCTACCGGGGTCTGCAATTATACAGCCGACTGTACCTACTTTTCAAACTAAAAGGGCGTTATAAATAAATATAAAATATTTTTCTTTCATATTAATAAAAAGTATTTTTCTCCTGTAATTTATTTTTAGTGTGTTTTGTCTGTAATTAACCATTATATTCTGAAGTCCTAATTGACTGCATAACTCATATAATAACGCAGAGCTCAAAGTCAAACCAAGGTATTTTTGAAGGCATGAGATCAAGCCAATTTAGTATACAGAAAGCTGTTCTGAAGAAGGCATCCGCTAAAAAAGGCATTCTTGCTACTTTTCTGCTTCTTCTAAGCGGAAAAGTAGCAAATGAATCCATACTTAAACACATGTCTTAACTGTGAGTTGCTACAGGTCAGAGTTTTGTATCAGCTCCCATCATTATGTCCAACTTCTTGTAAGAGTATAACTTTAACTTATTGTGTTGTTAAAAAATTAAATTATTAAGAAATACAACCCAATTTATTATGAATGGATTGATTAAACTGAATATACACAAATTAACAAATACCTTTAAAAATATACCTACCTAGGCAATAGAATATCGAACCTCCTTTTTGTACTCGATTAAAAAGGTAACACCCAAATCGGACAATACTAAGGGGGGAAAAGAGCTATTTATTTTTGTATTGATGAGTATACAATGTGTAACTCTTTCAACAAATACTTAAACATAAAACAGAGATACAAAAACCAACAAAATATACCACCAAAACGAAAATATCTGTTCAATTCTGAAAATTTCCAAATAACAATTGAAATAACAATGGAAAATACTAAAACTTGCAACAACACAAAAGGACTAAACAGTTCCAACTTGTTACGCTGTTTACAAAAACAATTCAGTAACGAAGTAACATCAAATCCGAACGAATATCATGAACAAAGCGAAAATACAAACAGAACGAAGGATTGTTATAAACAAAAATGTCGGAGGCATCCGCGGGAGAGACTGCCAAGAATCTACGAATGGTATTCAGAGATGTTTTAAAACGTTACATTATAAACGAGAATGAATTCCTTACATTAGGAATCTGTAAGAAATGTTGAACAGTGACTCCGCTCCTCACTCCGCCGACGATATTACAAAAGGAAAGGAAATTTTTTAAGGAACTTTTAATTATAGAAATCTTCGGAGTCGATTCACCTTCCAAATGCAGACAATAGACTTCGATCGGCCAACTCACTGACTTAATTTTTTAATTAAATATGTCTTCGCACGGGTTGTGCATATACCCAATATCGAGTTATACCTTGCATGAAATTACGGGATCGGAGATCGGGTACAAAGTGTTTCAAAATAGTCAAAGTCCGCACCAAGCGTTTTGCTTCGTCATTCCTTATTCGTGCTGCTAGAAAATGCAATCGGTTGCCTGCGTCTATCTTTCCCGATGTGTACAATTTGGGGTTATTCAAGTCGCGAGTGAATAGGTATCTTCTAGGAAGGCATGTTACATCTTAGGCCGCATTGTCAACTACCATCAGGCAGGTGTGATAGTAGTCAAACACTGACCTATTATATGTAAAAAAGTCATAGTTCATCAAGTCAGTGGTAAACTACAACCTTCTAGGAGATTTTGTAGGAAACGCGAAAAGTTTATGTTTTACACTGATTTTTAATTTCACTAAACTTGTAAATGTAAATAATATACCACCAGAACACCAATTTAACTTGGTTTAAAACTGAGTTTCATGCTTTAATATGTTTTAAATAAATAAAACTGCAGCCTACCATGTAGTTAGCTTATTCCTCCCAAAACCCAATGCTTGCTTCAGCTCATAAATTGAACGAAGTTCGAGCTATCTGCCGATCAAAAAGTCTATAGTTTATGCTATCACAAAGTATTCCGAAGTTGCCAGAATGAAAATTCCATTTAAACTTCTAACTGGAGAAGTAATCCAACAATGATTTATTATGGTTTAATTTTAAAACCGGAGTTGCAATGTGGGTTAAGCAGATAATCCTTGAGGATGAGCTTCATGTTTCGGGAACAAGTTATACATACGAGTTTTCAGTGCGTAAAATGAACGTTGCAAAAAATATTTGATATTGAACGTGATAACGTAAAAACATAACAAAATCGATTGTTTTTTTAGGGTTCTGTACCCAAAGGGTAAAACCGGGACCCTATACTAAGACTGCACTCTGTCTCTCCGTCCGTCTGTCTATCGCCAGAATGTATCTCATGAACCGTGATAGCTTGAGAGTTAAAATTTTCACAGATTATGTTGGCGCTATAACAACAAAATAATACTGAAAATAGGTAAAATAATATGAAGAGCTCCCCTCAATATATATAACACGGTACGGAACACTACGTGCGCGAGTATGACTCGCACTTGGCTGCTTTTTTTAACTTCTCTGTTTCTATCACTTATTACAGTTATCTACAACAACGAACGGGTTAAAAACTACCGCAAGTATCTTTAAAAAATCAAGTTAGGACATTTTTGCGGTACTTCTATTTGAGAATCCTCTATAAAAAAACTCTATCTCTATTGCTAAGTTTTTATCTTGCTTTAACTGCTTAGACATTATTAGGACAAGAAAAAGAAAGCTTGTTTTTAGACTCTGATTCAAGTTAAGCTAGCACCACTGCCGTGGTTTCACTCGCTTAAGTTCCGATTCCGTGTAACATCGTAAAAACGCTATGAATGACCAAGTTTCATCAAAATCGTTCCGGAAAATCAGTCAGTAGTCTCAGAGCTAAGAAAAAAACCATTTTTTTAATTTTTAAGATAGATTTAGCTTTCTTACTATATAGTCTTACACAACTCCTCAATATCTCGAAAACCATAATAAAACGTGGAAAAAACTGTATACCGGATCATTCCATAATTCCTGAGTGTTTTTCCTCAAACTGTCCCTTTCAGGACTCTATAAATCATCGTTTGATAGTCCCTTGCTCTTCCGTTAACACGCCTAGAGCACACTATCCCATTTATGTACCATTTGTATATAACTATATACGATCTACATTTATATAATAATTTATGTGAACCATAAAAACGTGCTCTTACGGCGAAGGAAAACATCGTGATGAAACCCGCGGCTTAGTTGGCTCTAGACTGCTTTTTTGTTTTTATCTACGAATTTGGATGAGAATATGCAGACTACTGAAGACGTGTATATTGTGAAATATAATATTTTATGTATAAGAATCGACTGTGATTCAGGTAGTTTTCACGAAGTGGCATTTAATGTAAAGAAAAAAAACATTTTATTAAATATTTTATTTTTTGAATTTTATTAAAAACTAGCAGCGCTCCGCGGTTTCACCCCCGTAACTCCTGATCCCGTGGGAATTTCGGGATAAAAAGTAGCTTATAGCCTTCCTCGATAAATGGAGTATCCAACACAAAAATATTTATTCAATTCGAACCAGTAGTTCCTGAGATTAGCGCGTTCAAACAAACAAACAAACTCTTCAGCTTTATAATATTATATAGTATAGATTATTGACTAGCAGAGCTCCGCGGTTTCACCCACGTAACTCCCGATCCCGTGGGAATATTGAAATATAAAATAGCCTATAGCCTTCCTCGACAAATAGATTAGGGCGTGCAAACAAACAAACAAACTCTTCAGATAAATAAGATTCTCCTGTTGCGCTGTTAGTTGCCAAACTCCGCCTAAACGGCTGAAACGATTTGTATGATTTTTTTGGACCAAGAATTTAGAGTCAATTGTCCCCTACGAGCTAAATGGTTGCTTATGGCTACATTGTTGTTTTTGAATATAGTAATGTATAACGAATTCAATAGGAAAACGATCACGGCTAAGTAGCCTTTAATATTTTTTTTAAATAATTGGTGAGTAATAGACGAATAATTAATAATCTAAAAAGGGTCCCTTCAAAATTTTAATATTATAACGGACAGCTACGGAACCCTTACACGTGGCCCGACACAGACTTGGCCTGTTTTTATTACATACACTAACGCGATTTTTATGACGTTGATTGGACTATATTTATTGACATACACATCTACTTTATCATTTTTCTCTCTTTGTAAGAGCAATATCTCTATATTTTCCCCGAAGTAGTTAGAAAACTTGTGAGTTGTAATAATAAAAATGTTAGCGAAGGGAAGTTAACGATTTATTTGTCGGAACGTATAGTTTGCAAAGAAAATGTGGAACAAATTGTATGTAATTTGATGAATATGATTGTTATAAATAAATATTATTTGCCTTGTTTTGTCAAGTATTTTTTATAAGTCGGCTGCATAATTACAGACCCACCGTAGAGCTCCAAAACGGCTGTTATAAGAATGTTTTCAACATTCTTATAACACCCGCTTTAGTTGAAGTTTAAAGCCTTCTAACTCATCAATTAATCAAACAAAAATTATTAGAATGAAAACATTCCAATAATAGTAATTTTTGAACACTACCGAGGACTGCAATTATGCAGCTGACTGTACCTGCGGGTAATAAGGACAAGCTGCTACCTTAATTAAAAACTAAATATTTCGTTAAAATAGAGAAAACTACTTAAAAACAGATAAATATTTGCTTTATAGTTTTTTTTACGTTGACCATTATCTAACCTGCCTGATGGCGATGCGGCCTAAGATATAGCACGCTTTCCTAGAAGATACCTATTCACTCGCGACTTGAAGACCCTCAAATTGTACAAGTCAGGAAAGACAGACGCAGGCAACTGATTCCATTCCCTTGCGGTACGAATAAGGAATGACTAAAGCAAAACGCTTCACAAAGACAAACAATTCATTTGCTAATTTTGTCACTAATGTTAAGGTGAAAGGGTACCGGCGCTCGCCATACAAACGTAGTCGACTATTTCCTCCCTGGATAATAACTGCCATGACTATACCCCTTTGTTTTGGTTTTATTCATTTTCTAATTATCATAGAAATTAAAATTAAAAAAATAACTAAAATAAAATAAAAAAACATAGGGGCATGGTCATGGCAGTTATAAGTTTTATGCAACAAAAATATTTGCTCGTCATTATCCAGGGAGAAAACAGTCGACTACGTTTGTATGGAGAGAGCCCCCGGTACTCTTTCCTCTTAAAGTTTTGAAAAACCTTTTAGTCGCTCTTATTACCCGCAGTTAGGTACCTTATTATCTAGTCTAAACCTTTGACTAGATTAGTTCTAAATCGGATATCCATACTTCTGTAATATTATACAGCGGAAAGATTTGATCGATTGTTTGTTTGAATTGAATAGGCTTCGAAATTACTGGACTGATTTTTATTATATAACTTATTTTCAATCTTCCATTCGAGACAAACCAAACCAAATAATCAAATACAGTGATATTATGTTACAAATATGTTATATATATTATACGCTATATTAGACGCTGAGAATCAGTAAGCCAATGTATTAAATGACAACGTTTACTAAACCACCGAGCTAGACTATTAATTGAATAGTTAATTAAGCGTGTACTTACTTGAGACATTAGAGTCGTTAATGAATACCTTAAGGTAGGTATAGACTAGAGCATTAATTAGTAATATCCCCCTTATATTACTTTCTTTTATCGATATAGCCAATCGTCAGATTTTTGTGATTTTTAGGGTTCTTACATACATACTTATATGCATACTTACATACATACTTACATACATACTTACATACACACTTACATACATACTTACATACACATTTACGTACATACTTACGTACATACATACTTACGTACATACTTTCATAAACACTTACATACACACTTACATACACATTTACGTACATACTTACGTACATACTTACATACACATTTACATACATACATAAACACTTACATACACACTTACATACATACTTACATACATACTTACATACACGCTTACATACATACTTACAAACATACTTTCATACATACTTACATTGCAAGTTAAATAAAAGCTTTTTTAAAATAAAAAAGGAACCCTAACAAGATCAGTCTCTTGTCCGTCTGTCCAGCTTATTCCGAAAAAAGCCCAAAATACCTACAAACCCATAGTTCTCTAAGCTGTTGAAGTTCATATAAGTATGTCTAACCTCAGGAAAAAAATTGCTATAAAAATTAAATGTAGAAATATTTTTATACATCGTTTCTAAGTTATCCCTCGGTAGTTCTAGTACGGTTAGCAAGTTCGTCTGTCTGTCTGTCACTACCAATTTTTTGTATGTACTTTGTTGTAATAAGCCATAAAAAAGATACGTGGTCTTGTGTTAGAGAAAATAACACGAACCGCACTTCGAATGTTTGCCTTGCATTTGTCTGTTTTTTTTTTGTAATAAATAAGTCAACTTGTACGTACCATTCATTATTTCTTTCATTTATTTATTACATTACTCTAGTCTATACTAACCTTAAGGTTTAAATATTAAGTTTATGGTTAGGTATAGACATTGTGGGATTAGTAGTAGACTAGGATCCATACCCACAATCTTCGGATTGAATGTTGAGAACAGTAGAGCACACACAGCCTTTGCAGCTCTAACCCCGTAATAGCAAATACTATTGCGGGTATTTGTCTATAACTATTACCATAGACAACAGATACAGTTATAGACAAACACCGCCCAAACAACATAGCGTACATCCATTTTAGTAACGCCATCTGTTACAAATTTAATGATACCTACAGTCACACATTGTGACATTAAAAATAATAATTAGAGAAATATAAAATATTCTTTACAAATAGGATTTTTCTTAGTTTAAAATTAAACTTTTCACCTTTAAATGTTTTTAACAAGAGCTGTATGTAAAAAAAAATAATAAAATTACGTAGTGCTAGGCTAAAAAAGTAGTGGCGCCATCCAGTCATAACTGATGTTTAAGCTTATCGATGATTAGCATGCGTCTATGTCTAGTTTATATCGTCTACAATATAACGTATACGATATTTATTCGAAACTAGCAGCGCTCCGCGGTTTCAACCCCCGTAACTCCTGATCCCGTGGGAATTTCGGGACAAAAAGTAGCCTATAGCCTTCCTCGATAAATGGACTATCCAACACAAAAAGATTTTTTCAATTCGAACCAGTAGTTCCTGAGATTAGCGCGTTCAAACAAACAAACTCTTCAGCTTTATAATATTAGTATAGATTTACTAAAGATTTGGAAAGCGCTGGTGAAACCCGCGAGGCGCCGCTAATTTTTAGATTTTTTTAGTACAAGAGTAGAGTTAGAGTACAAGGTAGATAACAATTAATCGAAGCAACGGAATATGATGATAATATTTAAAAAAGTTAAAACAAAAATATCACCCTATTTTGTTCAAAATACTGCTTATAAAAAGAGTCAACCAGATATTACAGCCTCATAACTCCACTAAACATTGCCTCCCTACATCCTCACAACAAAATGTCCAAGAATTTCATTATAACGTTTGAAAAGATCAGTTGGGACAAACAGGAAACGTCTCATAGCAGTTAGGACCTTGACAAATGGTCAGTCCATCCCTTCCGGACGAGGGCTTGACAAGTCAAGGTCCTCAAGCCTTTGTCGATGTGTCAATACAGACGTGACTTATAGAATTGGGTGCCCATCTGTTTTGTTTGGGATTTGATAGGAGTCCACTAACGTTGTTTTGGGATTTTTTTAATTGAATTTCTGATTTAGTTTGTGTGCTATTTTGTTTGGATGCGTTTTCTCCCAAGCTTCTTAGTTTTGAAGAAGTAAGCTTATTGCATGCCGGAATTGCACTGTCAAATCAATAGAAAACAAAATACGATCGATTCGTACGAACGAATTCGTATCCAAAGTGCGACCAGAGCGGGCTAAGTACGCACTATTCGGATGCGGTTGCGATTACGGCTAACCGCACGACAGCTAGCCGTAAAAACACAGAACAATGTATTGTTAATATGGAGAATCTATACTAATATTATAAAGCTGAAGAGTTTGTTTGTTTGAACGCGCTAATCTCAGGAACTACTGGTTCGAATAAAAAAAATCTTTTTGTGTTGGATAGTCCATTTATCGAGGAAGGCTATAGGCTACTTTTTATCCTGAAATTCCCACGGGGTCAGGAGTTACGGGAGTGAAACCGCGGAGCGCTGCTAGTTCTATTATAATCTGCCGGCAATCGCAAAACTCTTGAGTTCAGTCGTCGGTCGGGCCGCCGCTGCGTTCCGAGCAATCGAAGGGGTCGGAAGGCAGACGCATCGCAAAGCGTATAGAAACCATTTTATTATACCTACATATTTTCCAAATCACATAGTGCGTACGTAGCCTAAGAGTGAACTCAGACTCCACATTTTCTGTTATTTAGCCTAATTAGTTTGTCTAAGTTTGCCCTCAGTTTTAAGTGGAAATAAAATAACACTGAATAAAATTGTCTTACCTGTTCTACCCACACGTTCGTTGTCATGATTTGATTCTTAAGATTCTGAAACAAATAGAAATACAAGTCAAACAACAGTATAAAATACAGTTATTGGCTTATATAGGTACTAGCAGCTGGTTTCACCCACGTAAGTCTAAGTCCCGTAAGAATATCGGGATATTAAGTAGCCTATATGTTAATACAAGTTTCCAGCTATCTTCATGCCGAGAATCATTACAATCAGTCCATTAGTTTTTGCGTGAAGGAGTAACAAACAGACACACAAACATTCACATGTAAAATAGGTACGTAAGTCCCAATTCCGTGGGAATATCGGAATCTTCCTTTTCTTCTTGTATAGTGGTGTGGCTCATCTATTGTTAGAGTTTTCAGATCGCCCTAAGGTCTCTAACTGGACCTAACGACTGCTACTAGAGGTAGCAACGGGGACCAACGTTTTAACGTGCCTTCCGAAGCACGGAGGGGCTCACGAAATCACATTTTTGCCACACTACTAATTGGCCACCCATCGAAGTAATGACCGCGCCATCAGTCGTCGCTTATCCAGCACGACCTTACACGATCAGCGAGCGTCGTTAAGCTATGACCCTCCTTCCGCACAACCGTAAACGATCAATATCGAGATAAAAAGTAACCTATATGTTAATCCAGGTGTTCAACTATCTACGTACCGAGTTTCATCTCAATCGGTCTAGTTGTTTTTGCGTGAATGAGTTACAAACATACACATAAACTTTCACATTTATAATATTAGATAGGAGAATATAAACTTTTTAACAAGAGGTGATACTATCTTGGGATAGGTTCAAATCCGTCAATTCGAAATAGGCATCCGTGTCATCTAAAAATGTCATTACGAAGCTGGATCGACATTTTTCACCGCACTTTATGGATCTTATTTCATCGGTTAACATGTTTTTTTTTCATATGAAAGTGCTTGGCCCAAATAGAAATGCTTATTTAATACGTCCCAACGTGCCACAATGGGCCTGCCGGAATTGATATGCATCTACTGACAACCTCTGGCGAGGTGAGTGAATACCCGCCCGCAACGCAATGCCCCATGCAATCCTGTCTCGGGTTTCCGTGACCAAGCACGGTGCAACTCGATTAAAACAAGTTTAAGAGGCCTTACTCTATATAATACATGTCCCAGACACTACAAGCGCCTTGAATAGCATGAATTAAATTTGATTTTATAAATAACTAGATTAGATTTTAGACAAATACATAAAATGTTTTTTTCAAAATTAGAGTAATAGTCAAAGTTTCTTTTTCAGTTGAAATCATTCTAATGAAATCACATTGAATCGTTTTAACCAAGTTAGGATGAGTATCCTCGAAACGCGCTCACCAATGAGAAAAAGACACAAAAACCTCACAATGTTCATTAATAGTATAAGATCCCTTTAAGAACGGTCTTCATCGAGCTAGTTAATAGATGAAAAGTATTACAAATCAAATCAAATGTGTATGTCTTTTTATATTATATATTGATAGTTTCTGATATATATTTACATATTATATATTAATCAAATTAAATAGATCAATAAATAATAAATTGCAAATTAGTTGACAAAAAATTGCAGTACAGAATGTGATTACTTAACTATTTCATTTTTTATCCTTATTTAATTGATGTCAATGGTATGGAATTTGTCTATTTACCAAACCAGTGAAATGTCTAAAAACATAATTTTAAAATGAATTAATAATTTTGGGCTAAATTTTTTTTGTCAATTTATTTGCAATATATTTATTGATCTATTTGTTTTGATGTAAAATACTTTTCATTCATTAACCAGCTCGATGAAGGTCGTTTTGAACGGGATTCTATACTATAATACTGTGTGATTGATTCACATCCTCTCAATGGTAGACAAATAACATTTTAACAGGTCAATAATCACGTTTCATATAATTTAACAACCGATATAGAATAATGAGACATCCTTAAACAGTTACTCAGGAATTGTTAACGATTCTAACACGGACGTAAATGGGACATAGGTTGTTGATGACGCATCATTTATTTTGATATGTAAGAACTTATTATGATTTATCTAGTGTGTAAGACACATTTATTTGGGTTAGGGCATATCTAGACCACGCAAAAAGTATGGAGTTACTTTTAGTTCGTAAGGAAGCTATAAGATAGGATTATTGGAAATTCGAACTTTAAAGGGATAAAAGGATAGATAGATAAATAAACACTTTATTGCACCATAAAAACAGACCGCAAAATGATTACATACAACAAAAACAAAAATAAATTCTAACTTAAGTAACTACCTATATGCTAGAAGAAAATTGATATTTAGTACCTTACAATATGGCACAATGGGCAGTCTTATCGCTAAAAGCGATCTCTTTCAGGCAACCTTTGGATGGAAGGGGACAAGAATTAAGGAAGGGGATGAGCGGGTTGTACATAACGTGATAGAAATTTAAGGACTGATTTTGTAGTTTATAATTACTATTATTCATTGACGACCTATTTGGCACAATGGTCACCATGGTAACGTTATACTCGTAACTAAAATTGTTTAAATTACATTTCCATACCATTCCGATTGCATTTCGATCACATTAATAAATAATACCCATTAAAGTAGCTCAAAATACCCTTAAAGTAAGCTTTTGTAAAAAAAACTGACTATTAGTGTGGATATCTTTTGTAATCAAAATGCAATCGGAATTGCAATGTAATTTAATCAATGTCATTTACGAGAATTGGCCTTCCGGGATTATTTTTATTTGTCTGAAAATATTTAGCGAAAGACAGTTCTAAGCAACGTGGCACAGAAATAATAATAAACCATGAGACCATTAAACGATTAAATATTCAATACGCTAGCTTACTTTTCGCGTAAAAAACTTAAAGAACATAACCAAATTCTTGGAGAAGCTTTTTCTTTGCAGAATATTCTGGAATGCAATTTTATCTGTACTCAACTGAGAAGAACGGGTAATTAAAGTTAAGGAATCTAAAAGTTTTGGAACTACGTTAGAGGTTCTCAGACTGCAGACTTTTGCTCAATTCGAAGGCAAGCAAAAATCTTTAGATAATAAAAATGATTTTCCACACTATGTCAGCTTTCAGGAATTCATCTCTTTTAGCAACACTATCGATTGGTGTAAATTAATAGATGCCGCTATCATGTTCTGGAAAAGCAAATGGGAATAGGCGGGCCACGTAGCAAGGACCACTGACAGCAGGTGGAGAGAGCGTATCCTCCACTGGTACCCGAGGAATGGGTCATGCACGAGAGGCCGTCCGCGGAAAAAGTGGAGCGAAGATATAGAAGAGGCTGGCAAGACGAGGACGAGAGATGCTCGTGTTAGACGCAAATGGCAACTAATGGAGGAGGCCTTCACCCGAATCTGGGTATCCAATCCCATCAAATAGTTAATGATATATATTTCTACAGTTTCAAACCTACATTTTAATATTACTTACTACCTACTTATTATTATTTTTTTTGTTTTATAAGATTGGAAATAAAGTGTTATTTATTGATTTATCGATTGGTGCAAAAATTTGTGACTTAGTTTTTGTCAAAATATTTTTCGCTATCTCATAATAGTTCAGGAAACAGCCCTGAAAGCCCATTTAAAAAAATCAGCTTGTATTACATACATACGGGATGAATTACGAATATTCTCCTTTTTGACGTTAGATAGATAATTAGCCTCTGCCTTAGAAAGTCGATGTGATACTATCGGCAGATAGAAGTCTAAAGTCTGCTTTTACACTGAAATCTTTTGAAATAACGTTAGTTCGAGAGAGTTTGTTTCACGGTTACAGAGTAGTTTTGCGTTTAGCAGTTTAACGCTGAGAAATAACTTTAATTTAAAAAAATAATTGTATACATTTAGGTAGAGAAAATGACTTGTCAAGTAATTTCTGAAAGTATAAGAACTACGAGTCTGAAATGTCTGAAACCAAAACACAAGCTTAGTTGTTTAGTTTGAGTCTAGATGGCGCTGTCTCAATGATCTTGGATATCTTTTTTTTATTCACAGATTTTGTTTTTTTTACATTTAACTAGCTTTTGCCCGCGACTTGTCCGCGTAGAAGTCGAAAATGGACCATGGAATCGCGTTGTCCCATACAAACTTTGCCCCCCTTTTTCACCCCCTTCAGGGTAGAATTTCGGAAAATTCTTTCTTATCTTATGCTTACGTCATACATAGAACACACCCTCCAAGTTTCAGGTCTCTACGATCAGCGGTTTAGGCTGTGCGTTGATCCGTAAGTCAGTCATTCAGGACGAAGAATTTTATATGTATAGATGTAATTTAATGGTGTTCAAGATAGATAATTTATATATCTATCTATCTTAAATGTCACAAAAGTTCAGTGGGCTTAAGAACACCATCATCACAAGCACATTAACCCAACTATAGCTTCCTCCGTAATCGAAACTGTCACCTAATACCAGAGCAGAGGGATCAAGTCGGATTGAGCCATGGTTATATATGAGACCTTTTCAAGGGAGCTAACATGAATTTATGAAGGCATTCCTTCATTTGACAGCATCGGAAAGTGTTGCAATATCTGGGACCGGTCATGACCTGTTTACAAGTTATTTTTCAATGTTGATCGACTTAAAAAAAAAGAGGAGCTTCTCAATTGCCTCGCAGTTTAAACTTCCTACAAATATAACATTATACTTACACTAGCTGTCCCGGCAAACGTTGAAAAAAATATATAAAGGAAAAAAAAAGAAAAAATAGATGTTGTTCGATTTTCAGACCTAACGAATAATAATATATTCAAAAAAAAACATACAAATCGGTTCAGCCGTTTAGGTGGAGACAGGTAACTAACACCGCGACAAGAGAATTATATATATAGGGATATAGATAATAATATTTTATATAATAGTGCAACGAACTATTTGTAGTTCGTTGCACTATTATATAAAATATTTTACTAATAAATAAATATTAAATATTTCACTATTATATATAGTTTGCTTCATCCAGACCTTTTTACCCTATGCAGGTTTCCGAAAATCTAAAGTCGTGTTAGTTACACCACTTATAACTCAAGAACGGCAGAACAGATTTGGGTGAAAATTGGTAGGGAGGTAGCTTAGAGCCAGGAGACGGACCAAGGATACTTTTTATCCCAATATGCCCACGGGATCGGGACTTACGCGGGTGAAACCGCGGGGCACAGCTAGTACAAAATAAAACAGCAAAATGTATTTTTGCAAAAAGGTGTTAGCTAGGTATAAACAGTTAATTTTGTAGATTTTTTTTTTGTATTTTTGTATCATATTGTATACTAGCTGCACCCCGCGATTTCACTCGCGTAAGTCCCGATTCCGTGGGAAAATCGGGTCAAAAAGTAGCGTATGTGTTAATCCAGACCTCCAGCTATCTACATACCGAATTTCATTGCAATCGGTTCAGTAGTTTTAGCGTGAAGGAGTAACAAACAAACAAACACACACACACACACACACACGCACACACAAACTTTCACATTTATAATATTAGTAGGATTCGATAGTTTTCTGATAGAGATCATACCTAGCAACAAACATTGTAGGTATAGAAAATCAAAGGAAACTCATTTTTTAAATCTGTAGGAAAATTCACCTTGGGTAGGTAGGTTTACCTACTATTAGAGTAAGCAGATACCATAATATCTAAAACGTAATTAAATTAGACGAAAAGTTAACGATGTATATAAATGTTACATAACAGAAGTATGTACCTACCTACTCGAAGCATATTTAAAATTTATTTCATGAGCTTTAATGCTCAGAAATTAAGGTTCAGAATTGATGAGGCAACCTCCCTAAGGGTACGGAGGGACAGTAGACCTGCCTCATTAAACTTTATAATTGGCTACGAAGCAAAGCAACCAACTAGAAAACATTTCAGCGTTACCCAGAACACCATTTTGATGTGTGCCTTGAACATTTTGCAATGTTGCGTTGAATTTTACTTACTGTTTAATGTAGGAAAGAAATAATATAATTCTTTGTTTACGTAGCAAATAAACGACCACTTCCTTAGTAGTTGCTAAGGTTTCCGCAACTTGAACTCATAATGAAAAATTATAATGTTTCACTTTTAAACCAAAAGATCTATCTATCCATTCGAATATTGTAAAGAGGTAACGTTGGTAAAAAGTTTGTATGTATGTTGGGGATAATCTCCGAAAACCACTGAACCGATTTCAAAAATTATTTCACCAATAGAAAGGTAAATTATTAGGAAATAACATAGACTATATATTATATTAAAAAAATTAGGGTTTCGTAAGATAATTGAAATATCGTAACCCTAAGTAGAAAACTTCCTACACTTTTTAGCGTGCGCTGTGAAAACTATCGATGATAAAACAAAATACTGTATTGCAAGTTTGTAGGCCTTATTATTGTCTACAAGAAAGTCCGCTCGGGAATATACCCATCTATTATAGTTAAGTCACCACACCAGGTTTTTTGTTTTAAAATTCAATAACAATGTAAGTAAGAACTAAGATTTGTTGCATTAGCATCATGGTATTAACCCTTATGCGAAAAAAATATTTCATCATCAAGACTATTTATTTCTCAGTAAATTCCTTTTTAATTTATTCGAATCGGATATTTCGTTTAAAAGTTAAGACAAGTATAATAATGTTCGAGCTTTCTCAGCAATACAGCGTCTTGCGAAGTCTAGAATGGTCACAGAATAGATAATAGTTAGTATGCCTCTACCTAGGTGTTCTCTCCTACGTGAACAGAGTTGTAAGTAAACACATAAAAACTAGATAAATACTAAAACTGACACCCTATATCTGCTATACCTGACACTCAGGTTGACTAGCACAACAAAAAATAAATTCGTTTAAGACTTAAACTTGACTAACCAACTGTCAAAGTGTCAAAGTTGATTATATCAATGTTTATTAAAATATATATTTTTTATCACAGTTGCTCATAAAGTGGATCTTATTCAACTGCTTTTAGGCTCATAATCCAATGCATTACACACGCGTGCGTTATGCATTACCTCGACGCCACTAGTGTGTTATATGTTATCCTGATAAGTTAAATTGGTATCTTACTGCTAATTACATGTTAGGTAGATGAAACATTCTTAATTTATCTAGGTTATACTGTTTTGAAGGATAAAATAAAGTAGGTACCAAAAAAGAGGTTTTACTCCAGCAATAAAGGTTGTCTATAACATCTGTTTACGAACGATAATTTTACGTGATAACGTCTTAAAAAATGATTAAAAATTTAGTATTGTTTTTTCTTTACTTAAATATAGTTTTTTCCGTACTGTATTAGTACATTACGATATAAGTGTGGTAAATTGATCTTTGCATAGAGCCGGTTTATGACGCGCGAGCGGTAGCGAGCGTGTTAAAGAAGCCAAGATGCAAATATCAATTCCATACGTATATCGTACGACGTTTTTTATCACAGTTGCGAATAAAAGAAAAGACTTGAAAAGAAAATAATAAAAAACAAAATTTTTGGTAATAAGTCTATGTTTACAATTTTATTAAGCAAAATTTTTTTGTTAATTATACTCCCGAAAGGCCAGGCAAAAGATTTTTAACCTATACAGCCTCGTCTGACATACAATATTTTTTAAGGTATTTTCCATTTGTCGCCAACACGCTCGCTGCCGCTCGCGCGTCATAAACCCCCTCTATGCAGAGATCAATTTACCACACTTATATCGTAATGTACCATTAATTTTAGATTACCCGTTAAAAGCTAGAATTTAGCTAAATTTGTTTTAGCAAAATGTCATGCGAACCGCCCTTACTCGTAAAGTGACACGTTAAAACGAAGTTTCATCTCAAATATTAACTTTAAACTAACATTAACTATGTGTCAACTCTCACTAAAAGAGCCATATATCACGAAATAATTAAGATCGTACCTTGTCTGACTATAATTACATTTTCGAAGATAATTTTTCACGGTGTCAACCCGCGCCTGGGAGATGACTTGCCACTTACCACAGCTGGATGCCCGTCTTTGTTAAGGGAAGTTGTCTACCCTGTGTTTTAATTGTAATGTCAGCTTTTTAAAATATATCACCTGGTTATACCTAATTGGGGGCTATTGGTCTTACGCAATCCAAAGTTAGGTTTATCATAAGTTGACCGAGCTTGGCTCGGTATTTTGTTTTTGGTAAAACGTGTCTTTTAAAAATTATATTTAGTTTAAAATACTGATGAAATATGAATAATTTTTTTCGATCTTTAAGACATAATATTATTTTAAGAACACGGTCAATGTAAGCTACAATACTTTCAGTAGGTGCATATTTCAATTAACAGCTACTAATTTAATACACTTAACATTTAATAATATAAATAACTTTACAAACTAATAAGATAACCTATTTACCGATTATTTTCTATAGACAAATCCAATATTTCACAATAAAACTCAGATAAAGTTCGACCTACAACTTTTAGAGCGGCAATTTTGACTTTGACTCAAGAACAAGAAACATACCTACTTAGTTAAGTCATATTTTAATGTGGACAAGAACCTCAACTAGCCGATTTTAACGGAACTGCCCTTGCCTCTTGTATAATTAAAGTTTGTAATTGGATCGCGAGGTCACCACAAAGTTACAACGAAGTAATTCAGTAGACATTTATAACGAAATTAACGGAACGACTAGCGACTGCTGTAACAGAATTTACTCAGTTACATAGTGACAGAACGATTTGCGTTTTCCACCTTTTAAGAGTTTCGTACTGAAATTCTGTAATTCATTGATTATGTTTTTTTTATTTTTATAATAAAAGCGTCATCGTTCCACGACTATCTCACACAATATTTTAGCAACAAAATGATTAGAGTCAGCTGATTAATTTGAGCTAAAGATTTGGTCTACCAAATTTTGTAAGTACCCACTTATTATAATTTTATTCAAGAATACACCCTCCAAGTTTCAGGTCTCTACGATCAGCGGTTTAGGCTGTGCGTTGATCCGTCAGTCAGTCATTCAGGACAAAGCATTTTATATGTATAGAAGGTAACCATAGACTTTTTTTCGGTCGACCGTTTTACCCCAAACAAAAAAAGAAATGCACTTTTACATATTGAATAGATCAGTGTTTGACCACTATCTCACACGATGGTAAATGACGATGAGGTCTAAGATGTGGCATGCTTTCCTAGAAGATACCTATACGCTCGTTACTCAAAGACCCCTAAGTAAACGGGGGCCTTCGAGGGACGGAATTGATGGAGCAAATACTTTCCCTACCCGTCCTCCTCTAGTGGCTGCACCAGCTTACGTATCGGATCACGGACAAGTCCGCTTAGCGATACGACTCTTTTTTCGGTAATAAATTTGGTAATAAACTAGTCTCCATAGCCCTTTCACATTCATTAAAAATCAAAAGTAAAATATTAAACATCTAATAAAAGTCGGTGCCTTTCACAAGGTCTGATCAAGGCAATGTTTATATCACATTTGTAACCTTTTTATTCTATTATAAAGAGTACACATTCGTCTTCCTAAAGTTTTCCTATTTCACGTCAGGAAGTACCCTATTGATTTTCATTGTGACCGATCGCTCTCCTGCATTTCAACCCAAAACTTTCACCATTCTATCTTCATTGTACTATGGACATTTTTCTTATCAAAGTCAAAGTCAAAATTCTTAATTTCCTTTTTATGGTCTTTCGACTGCACAACTAAAAAATTATTAACCGTTTATTATGCCAAAATGTTACAAGCCCTAAAGAGAATGTTTGTTTTTTTTAAGACGTTTCTATGTGATTTTTGTAATAATATACATTACCATCCAAATGAATAAAGAAATTTGACTTTGACTTTGTAACAAAGTTTACTAAACCGCTTTTACTAAATACTTCACACAAAAATTACTAAACCGATTGCGATGGAATTTCGTATGTAAATAGCTGAAATCTTTTAATAACACATAGGCTGTTTTACTTTTTAATTACTTTAAAATTTAAACAAGAAATATTTTTGACGTGAATAAGTCTTTAAAATTGCGTCCCTATGGAAGCAATTATCAAAAAATGATTGAAAATAAAATCGAGATACAGTTTTTTTGTTTATAACAAAAAGGCTCCAAAACCACTAAACCGATGTTGATGAAACTTGGTAAAAGGAGATATTATTTCATCATGAAAGACATAACTTATTTTTTTTCTCGATATCTCGGGATCGGGACTTACGCGGATAAACCCTAGTAGCGCCAGAGATTAACGTGCTCAAACAAAAAAAAAACAGCTTCATTATCCTACTAATATTATAAATGTGAAAGTTTGTGTGTGTGTTTGTATCTGTGTGTATGTTTGTTTCTTCTTCAAGCTAAAACTACTGGACCGATTGCGATGAAACTCGGTATAGACAGATAGATAAACTCTTTATTGTACCACATTAAACCTTAATTCTAGCATAAACTCCTGTTATAGAAACAAAATTAAACCTAACAATATGGCACAATTTATAGGTAGCTGGAGACCTAGATTACACATAGGCTACTTCCGATCCCGATATTCCCACGGGATCGGGAATCACGCGGGTGAAACCGCGGGGCGGGGATATTAATATATAGAGTACTAGGTATAGATGAAACAATCCATTATGGGTACAATAGTAGGTAGATCATAAATCAAGCAACGCAATGTGTGTTGACGTCTTTTTGTAATAACAAAGGACTGTATCGGTAACATGTTTTCGGATTACAATATTTTGGTTTTTATTTTTTTACCCGTCTACGGTGAAGTCAAAAAGGGAGAGTGTGTTTACGGGCTGTATGTCAAAATAAAAGTTGAATCGAAGTCCTATAAATAATGCAAATCCATTTATAAGTAGTCTTTTGATTATTAATTTATTCAAGAAATGCTTAATAATATCTATGTATATCCGAATCTTAGAATCCCAAGGATTAAAGGACTAAAATATATATTTGTGATAGCGATTATTCAAAATAATAGAAAACTCACACAATTATTTATCTTAAATTAATTATTAAGTTTAAACACCCTACCCTTCACCTTCCTCAACTTATTGTCCATCCAAAGGTTGCCTGGAAGAGATCGCTTTGAGCGATAAGGCCGCCCTTTGTAACACTTAGACTTAAGCTTTGTTTTTTTTTTATTAATGTTGTTTGAAATTGGTGATTACAATAAAGAATTTATCTATCTATCTATGATGATTTGTTTTTCTTTACTAAATTACACTTTACCACTGATTTATTTATTATAATGTTCGATACAGTGTATTCTTGAAGTTAACAGTTGTTGCTAATATTCGAAATAGTTGTTGATTTAGTAATAAGGGTGAAATGTGGTTCACTTCACCATCCTTGTCAGTGGTTCATGTTGGAACCTTTTTATCATGTTATTTACTCGTTATTTGTGTTCCAAACCTATTACCATCAAACTAAACTACATATCTAGAGATCTAGCTTCTATTTGCAAGAAGCCTTTTTTCTCCAACATTTATACTTATAGTCGAATTGAGAACTTCGTCATTTTTTAGCCTGGGCGCAAACGCTCGTTTTTCCGCATGTGGTTATCGCGTGCGTTTCCAATTCGGAATTCCGCTCGCCTGGCGCATACGTACGGTTTTTATCCTGCGGAATATTACCTGGCCAGTACGACTAGCGACAGCGTTGCGAATGCACGACAATGGAGGATGACGATTTATTGACAATTGCACTTCTGTTATCATCGAAAAATGAAATATCAGTTATTGGGTACATCCGTAAAATACTAGAGAATCTGCGAGGGTCAATTTTACTAACAATTTATCAATTCATTAATTTAAAATCAATTTTTATCAGGAACAGCGCCACGGAGGGCGTGGCGCGATTCCGATTCGTAATTTCCGTACGTGTGCGGCGGCTGGTACAAAATATATGGAAACGTTGCGTTGCGTACGTTCCGCATAAAGTCATTAGGTTTTTTTAAGTACGGTTCGCTCCGAATGCAAGGGCTTGCAATCGAAACGTACGTGCGGAATGGATTCCGCGCGGAAAGGATTCCGCGCAAAAAAACGCACGTGTGCGTTGACAGAGCATTTTGTATGATTTTACGTAGAAGGGAACACGAATGCGTTCCGTATGCGTTACGTATGTGATAACTGCACGCGATAACCACATACGGAAAACGCACGTTTGCGCCCAGGCTTAATAGGTTCTCAATTCGGTTTTATAATATAAATTATATTTTAATGGTTGTTTGAGTATTCCTTCTTTCTTTTCTTGAAGTCGGTTAAAACAAAAGCAAATACACATCAAAAACACTTGAACATCGATCTAAAAAAAGCAATCGATCACATAAAATAACATTTTTACTACCTCAGTAGTACCTATGTATTTAAGTACCTGGTCTCTGGACGACTTTTCTGTAGCGCTTTAATTTATTTATTTAATAACCAAAACAATATTAATCTCCGTCGTTAATGAAATACGTAGAAGCATATAGGCTGCAGTAATTCCCCTCACGCCACCACAATGACGCTTAGTTTAACCTATTCAGTTATCTATAGGGATACGAACAGCTGTGCTAGGCAGATTATTGTATTGGTTACATCCGGGTAAATTGTTCTAGTGAATTTGATTTTAGACCTTTCATGTATGCAAAATATCTAAAATTAATCTATTTTGATAAAACGTTTTTCTTTAAGCTTGGGATAAATAGACGGGTTTGGTGTGGTTGGGCAAGGGTGTGTTTGTTCCAAGTGCACGACTGCACGAAAGTATTGATTGGTCGAACTATAAAAATCGTTCCTTATTATTATTCGACATTGCTCTTACGGTGAAGGAAAACATCGTGATGAAACCCGCGGCTTAGTTGGCTCCAGAAGTATTGACAAGTTCTCTCCTCTGGACATGGTCGACTAAGCTGAGAGGGTAGTAGGTGCTGGGCAAGCCTACTTCATCCTCACGCAAAAAGGACCCAATTAAAAAGGTTCCAATGGCGGAAAACAGCCTGTATACAAGTACAAGTACAAGTTTGTTTAATTACATTAGGTATCTGGGATTTGACGTTTTAATAATTAGTTGGAAGGACTTAAAAATTACGGTATAATTTTTAATTTATCTTCTTAAATTTTATGTAAGTACTTTGTTAGAATTAATTTTGTGTTTTGTTTTATTGTGCAATAAAGTGTTTATCTATCTATCTTCAGGTTTTTGGTAGGTAAATACCTACGTTTTCTTTACAGAAAAATATTTAGTTATATTTGACTCTACCGAAGAGCCGAGAACAAATCCGACGTGAATACGATCTATGAAAATTGCATCTTTAAGTGTATCTATAAATAAACAATAAAAAAAATCCCAAAATGAGGTCAGTAGTAACAAATTTTATAGAATATTATCGAATATGAGATCGGGCTATAAAAGAATTTCCCATTGTAGATAGAATTGGTCTGGCTTAAAGCCAAGTCCGTTCGTCATGGGGTAAGCGAAACGAAAATTGGCTTCGGACCTCGGACGACGCATTCCGGACTATTGACTATGTGTTAAACAATTTTAACTTATGCGTTTTTATTGAAACTTTCATGATTTGTTTGTTCTGTGTTCCAACGATGAAAAAATGTAGAATGAGATTTTTTTACATGTGATGTGGTCAGCGTTTGACCACTATCACACCTGCTTGGAAGGCACACATCCTAACTTAGTTTTTAAGACGTTTCTATGTGATCTATGTACAAATTTATTAAGCATCCAATTGAATAAAAAAATTGACTTTGACTTTGCTTCTTGGTAGGGACGATGCAGTCTAAAATGTGGCACTTTCCTAGAATTAACATATTCTTTCGCGATTTGAAGAGCCCCAAATGTACAAGTCAGGAAAGACAGACGCAGGCAACAGATTCCATTCCCTCCGGTACCAATAAGGAATGACGATTCAAAATGCTTAGTGTGGACGTCTGGTTTATCCACCATAAATCGGTGGCTTATATTAGTTGTATGACGAATCATATATCAGTTCTATTTCATACTCCCCAAAATGTATCCGATAAAAACCGACAAGCTGACCACCTTGCAACCTCATCGTCACCGATCATCACCGATGAGTCTTCTGGCTCTAGTATGTATACCTGCGCTCTCTCCATACAAACGTAGTCGACTATTTCCTCCCTGGATAATGACACTAGCACAAATATTTTTGTGCCATAAAACCTATAACTGCCATGACTATGGTTTTTTCATTTTAACTGTCATAGAAATTAAAAATTAAAAAACATAGGGGCATGGTCATGGCAGTTATAAGTTTTATGTAAGAAAAATATTTGCTCTAGTGTAATTATCCAGGGAGAAAACAGTCGACTACGTTTGTATGGAGGGAGCTCCCGGTACCCTTTCCTCTTAAGTTTTTTTAAGCACAAATACTCCACATATCGGTACAAGTAGACGTACTCACAAACTTGAAACTCTTCTTTATATTTTAATAAAGTGGACATTTGGTGCATTTTGATATGATACAGGACATTTTAAAGTTACCATTTTGATACTGTTGACATTTTAAATAGTGAACTTTATGCGACCCAAGGCAATAGATTGAACGCTACCTTTACAATAGATTGCATCGAGGTGAAAAATTTTGAAAATTTCTGGATGTGTTTTTCTGAAAAAACATTTTCAGAAATGCCTACCTTTCGCGCACTTAATAAAGGTAATGAAATCATATTTGAGTAGATATATCGAATTAAATTCCTAAAACTTTATGTAATAATAAATAAATAATAATAAATATTGCAGGACATTCCACACATCGCCATCTAGCCTCAAGCTAAGTAACTAGACTTGTGTTATGGGTGCTAGACAACGGATATACTACTTATTTACTTTTCTTTTGTAAATATATACTTATAATACATATAAACAACCAGACCACAGATAAATCTATCTAAGCATAAATCAGACAAGTGTCTGAGGCGGGAATCGAACCCGCAACCCTGTGTTTGGCAGTCCGGCATGGTGACCATCGTGCCAACTGGTTCGTCAATGTAATGTAAGTAAATACATATAATATACAAAAACTATGTTATCGATACACAAGTTTACCATCAAAGCAACCAAAAGTCTCGCTTCTAACATCCCTTGAGACACAACTTCTACCCCAAACCAGATTACGAGGATCCGACCAAATACTGTCATCAGAATCGTGTAATCAAGAATTCAAAGAAGTAGAAATATATATCCTTTGGGTAAAATGGTGGTGAGTGATGAGACAAGGATAAACTATAGTGCAGTTAAGCTTAGCTCACATATATATTTTGTCAGAGTTTTCTTTATCCACTAGCTAGGGTATAAAAGCTGTGTTGGCTTAGTGGTAGATACCTCGACTTTCATTCTGAAGGTCGTGGGTTCGAATCCCGGCAGGCCGTGCACCACTGTATATTTCTTAAAAAAAATTATGTGCGCTAATTAACATTGCTCTTACGGTGAACGAAAACATCGTGATGAAACCCGCGGCTTAGTTGGCTCCAGAAGTATTGACAAGTTCTCTCCTCTGGACATGGTCGACTAAGCTGAGAGGATAGTGGGCGCTGGGAAAGCCTACTCCATCCTCACGCAAAATGGACCCAATTAAAAAAGAGTCTAATTGCGGAAAACAGCCCGTATACAAGTACAAGTAGGGTATAAAAACCGGATATGCCGAAAAACCGGATGTACCGAAAATATCGGTAAAAATTAGCATTTTAAGTATTAATTTAGGCCTTATTATATTAATAGAAAGATGTTCTAAACATTGTTTGTAGAAGTGCGGCTTGCAAGGCTAATGCGGGAGTGACAGCGCCGACCACAAATGCCACAAACAAATTGTGTGTCCAGAGATGTTATGGTCAGAGCTGCACATTATCTGCTGAAGCGGACAGTCTTCAGTCTGTTTCTTAATCAACTAGCTAGTAGTGGACTGTATATATAAAACCGGGATCGAAAATCCCGGTAAAAATCAGCGCTTTTTTTTCAAATGTTTACTTGTAAACCAGTCAAACTTTCATGAAATGACAGTATTACTATTTTAGGACTAAGAATGCGACTAAATCCTTTTTAAGAACTTCATTTGATAAGATTATGTGCAGAAATGCCCACTTGCTAAACAAACACTTAGGTTTCCACAATAAAATATAAATTGATTTAAGACCTTAAACATGATTAACCACTGCCAGACTGATTTAATGATAATCAGTTTCAACTTTGATTATTGAAATAAAATTATATGTCAATACATCAATCAAACCAAAATACACAAAAATAAAAACTAAAAATAATAATAAAAAACACAAAATAATTAAAAAGACGCCAAAAAAAAAAACCCCACCCAGAAATTAAGTAAATTGAAATAGAATTTAATAAGATCAACCGCTAAATGCACTTAGCTATGACTTAGGTAAAGTTCTAGAACAATATCATGCGAGCCGCTCTTAGTAAAAAAATATCTAACAAAAAATATTCTGAAAAAATATAAGCACAGTATGTACACATCTTTACGAGGTAAGGGCGGAAATCAATGGAACGACAGCCACGCCACGTGTTCTATCTCCGCTCGCGTCACGCGACCCTAATTAAATTCAATGTATGCGTGTTACATACAGGAACATACTGGGTTACAGGTTCATATATGTAAACCTCGCGGCTGCGGGTTCCACTTATGACACTGAAAGCCTTTTTTATTTTTTACCATTAAATTGTCCTGTAAAATTTTACAAAATATAGAAAACTAGCTGCGCCCCGCTGTTTCACCCGCGTAAGTTACGATCCCGTGGGAATATCGGGATAAAAACTACCGAGTTTCATCGCAATCGGTCTAGTAGATTTTGCGTGAAGGAGTAACTAGCACACACACACACAAACTTTCACATTTATAATATTAGTAGGATAAATAATGTCAAGATAATATTATTGAATGTTGTTTAAGTTTTATTTTACCTAATACAAGTTTAAACAAACAGTTACAATATTCCCAATTTTTCCCTCTTAATTAAACCTACATTTTTTGTTGCATATTTTAATGTTTCTGCAAGATTTTATTGAGTCCAAAACACGTTTCACGAAAAAAATGTAAAGTAGATTTCAGTGATCATTTGAACGCATAGCAGTGCGATGGCTGATGTAACAAGAATCAATGAAGTAGGTACTTCATTATTAGGTAATTTTGACATCTTATATTTTTGAAATTATATTAAATATAAAAATTTTACTGGCAATTGACAGTTAAGCAAAATAAAAAATATTTCCCCAAAAACGAATGTAAGTACTTTTTGAGTGTCAAGACTCGCCTCTCTTACTAGTTAAAAGGTATGCATACATGAGTCAGTTACCCTGTTTCTAGATACCATGTACGTCGAGACTTGAAAATCAGATACAAACACACACACACATGCGTGGAGGGGTCGCATCGTATTGAAAGGCAGAACATAACTTTACATGTGTATATTCTATGTATTATGTGTGTTCTTCTACATTATATGAGAAATATATTGAAAGTACGTGCGTGCTCGCCTTTTCATTTTAAAATTGTAAATATAATTATGAACTGAAAATTATGAAAGCGTTTTTTCGAAAGAAATAAACATTGACTGGTTTGGAGTAAGTATAGGGTATTAATAAAAAATACTGGAAGAATTTCAGGAAATATCGACGAAGAAGTATTTTATTACAGTTATTTTTTTGCTTATTTGACGTGATAATGTCTCAAAAATTGGTGGACCTAACGAATATACACAAAAAATTTCATATAAATTGGTTCAGCTCTTTAGGTGGACATAGTTATGATGAAAAATTACAAATAATTTTCTTTCAGACCGTCCTGAAAAATTATTCAACCAACTAACTAAAACCAATTCCCAGTTAAAAATATCCCGAGAAACCTCGTATCTCGAATGCAAATGTCACTATTAATAACATCTCATGAACGAAGACGTCTTTATTAAAACCAAGAGTCCTAATTTCCATTGTGTCAACAGAGCAAATGGAGTTCAACTCTCATATTTAATGTTTGTTGTATAGAATATTGCCGGAGGGGTTTCATTCACAGAGACGTTGCAATATGGGATGCTATATTATAATTTACACTAGATTTGGATGACACCAAGATGCACTTCGAGATATGTAATAATTACTGCCAGCTTGCTTGGGAGTTTATGTCGAGGGAAGACCTTTGAGGATGGGGTTTTTTGTTTTTTATTTTTGCGTGTTTTAAATTTTTCTTCACGGGCACAACCTGTGATGTTTAAGAGGAAAGGGTACCGGGGGCTCTCCATACAAACGTAGTCATTCTTTAAGTTCATTATTTCCATTAAAACTAATTTCCATTGTGTCAACAGAGCAAATGGAGTTCAACTCTCATATTTAATGTTTGTTGTATAGAATATTGCCGGAGGGGTTTCATTCACAGAGACGTTGCAATATGGGATGCTATATTATAATTTATACTAGATTTGAATGACACCAAGATGCACTTCGAGATTTATAATAATTACTGCCAGCTTACTTGGGAGTTTAGGTCGAGGGAAAACCTTGGGAGGACGGGGTATTTTTTTTTAAATTATTGCAAGTTTTAAATTTTTCATCACAGGCACAACCTGTATGTTTAAATTTTTAAGTGTGGCATTTTTATGAATTTTAGTATTTTTGTTAATTATTTTGTGTTTTGTAATTTAAATTGTTGACAAATAAATAAATAATTAAGGCAAGACATTTCACACATCACCATCTAGCCCTTAAGCTAAGTAACTAGACTTGTGTTATGAGTGCTAGACAACAGATATACTACTTATATACTTTTCTTTTGTAAATATATACTTATAAAACATAGAAACACAGACAAATATCTAAGCATAAATACTTGTCTGAGGCGGGAATCGAACCCGCAACCCTGTGTTTAGCAGTCCGGCATGGTGACCATTGTGCCAACTAGGTCGTCGTATTGAGTCGGTATTGAAACTATCACAATGGACGGAAACCCTAACCCGTATAGCAGCAAAATTATAGAACAGCTAAGAACAAACAAAAACATACGTCTCGGTTTAACGTTGGTTCCCGCGCACGTCCTAAGGTATTTGTTGCACAATAACTTTCAGTTATTATACGGTAGTGTTGTTCTAATGTGCTGGTTTTGTGTTGCAATTATGATGAAAATAGGTACGAAGGTTTTAGTAATTATGTTCAAAATTCTGAGTTTGTGTTTCGCACTGGTACAGTCAGCAAAGGACTGAGGGTAGCAGGTTAAGATTTGAATGTTTCAATTTTTTTTAAACAGTTCAATAATTGTTAATTATTCTGCTTGATATTGTTAATTATGTGACGACCCAGTTGTCACAATGGTCACCTTGCCGGACTGCCAAACACAGGGTTGCGGATTTGATTCCCGTCTCAGACATGAATTTATGCTTAGATATTTGACTGTGGTCTGGTTGTTTCTATGTATTATAAGTATATATTTAATAATGAAAAGTATATAAGTAGTATATACGTTATCTAGCACCCATAACACAAGTCTGGTTATTTAGCATGGGGCTAGATGGCGATGTTTGGAATGTCCTGCAATATTTATTTATTTATTTATATCACTAAAGCTTTCGAAGTGTTAGTTATGTCACATAGAATAAACAAAAAATATTGAACCGCCATTAAAAATATTAAAACTTGAGAATATGCACCTGTTACCCTCAGTCTTTTGCTGACTGTACCAGAGCATAACAATACACGCTTACATTAATTTTTAACCCCCGACGCTAAAACGACGTGGTGTTATAAGTTTGACGTGTCTGTGTCTCTCTGTGTGTGTATGTGTGTGGCATCGTAGCTCCCGAACGGATGAACCGATTTCGATTCAGTAATTTTTTTTCATATTTTAGTCAATTTACACAAAAGCTGTTGTAAATGTGGACGCTTGACGCTAGCAACACTATAAACGTCACTCTTTCTCTTTTCTCGCTTCATGTGTAAAACATTACTGTTTGTAACATTTTCATATTTTAAATAAACTCTATTGATACAAACCAAGCTTATTAACTTTCCTACAAAAGCTTACGTTAAATCGACAGAATTGTGGATGTATCTAATACAACCTTTTTTCTTGAAGGCACGTAAAGACCGAAGTGAAGAGGCATAACTTAATAATGAGGTTGGATTAGCTACATACTTTTTCCTTATATCCCTTACAAATAATGACGTTATATCGGCATTTGGTTTTTGTAAATGACTTTATTCTTTTTGACCGATATAAAGATGTTTCGTCATCATAAAATAACTAGAATTTTTGTATGTAAACGGCCCAAATATGACTTTTGTTAAGATCGACAAAGTACAGTCAAAACATTGAAAGTAGACAGTATAAATGCTTTAGGTCGACTTGTGACATAAAAACTAGAATTTAAATTGGCTAGGCATAATTAAGTTAAGACTAAGTTATGTAATGTAATTGAATATTTGTAAATTAATGCACCAATGTATTTTTCTTAAGAAAAAAATATGTGCGCTACTTGACATTGCTCTTACGGTGAAGGAAAACATCGTGATGAAACCCGCGGCTTAAGTAGCTCCAGAAGTATTGACATGTTCTCTCCACTGGACACGGTCGACTAAGCTGAGAGGGTAGTAGGTGCTGGGCAAGCCTACTCCATCCTCACGCAAAAAGAACCTATTTAAAAAGAGTCTAGTTTCGAAAAAAAAAACCCGTATACATACATATATACAAACTAATTTTGTGATTTTTGTGCTTCACTATCGCATTGGGTATGACCTGTTAGGATAGTTATAAGTTGGAAATAAATAAATAAAAATTACGAATTGTTCGGATTTGGTAAGTCTGAACTTCTTCGCTCAAGTAGGCCGTTGCAGAAGAAACTTGAGGAAATGGGGGTATATTGCACGGACTGAGGAGCAATGCGAGTGTGGAGCCCCATCGCAGTCCATGGTGCACCAACTCCAATGCCCATTGTGTCCTAACACCTGCACATTGGAGGACCTGGTAGAGGCCAACGCTCCTGCAGTTGCAGTGGCTAGCTACTGGGCTGTAAAAATTTGACTGGTCGAACGTCACTGACTCGAAAAGAAGAAGAAGAAGAACTTCTTCGTTACATTTCTCCGGTCCTTACAAAGTATATACATACGTCTATGGTTTTACAGCAATTTTATTTAATTATAAATTACGCTACTTTAAAAAGGACCGAAACAAACATAAGCTTTCATTAAAATTCCACTCAGAGAGCAAATATTAAATCATTTACACACTCGATTTAATTAACTCCGCGGTTCACTCCCCTGCCAATTTACAGAGATGTAATCAAACAAACAGGCATTATTTTTGTCAAAATAGCTGGAAGGTATAGGCTAATTTCACTTAGTAAAAGAAAGTTTGACAGTCGTCCCATACAATTTGTACTGTAATATTTTAATAAATTTCGACTTTGCTATTTTAGTTTCAAAACTCTCTTGATGAGTCTTTCTTTTTTATATGATACTAGATGCGCCCCGCGGTTTCACCCGCGTAAGTCCCGATCCCGTGGGCATATTGGGATAAAAAGTATCCTATGTCCGTCTCCTGGCTCTAAGCTACCTCCCTACCAATTTTCACCCAAATCTGTTCTGCCGTTCTTGAGTTATAAGTGGTGTAACTAACACGACTTTCTTTTATATATATAAGACTAGCTGCGCCCCGCGGTTTCACCCGCGTAAGTCCCGATTCCGTGGGCATATTGGGATAAAAAGTATCCTATGTCCGTCTCCTGGCTCTAAGCTACCTCCCTACCAATTTTGACCCAAATTTGTTCTGCCGTTCTTGAGTTATAAGTGGTGTAACTAACACGACTTTCTTTTATATATACTTTCACCCGCGTAAGTCCCGATTCCGTGGGCATATTGGGATAAAAAGTATCCTATGTCCGTCTCCTGGCTCTAAGCTACCTCCCTACCAATTTTGACCCAAATTTGTTCTGCCGTTCTTGAGTTATAAGTGGTGTAACTAACACGACTTTCTTTTATATATACAAGATTATAGCATAAAATAAACGTCATTTCATAGTAGAGTTAGTTGAAATAGAATAAATAACATAAAATAAAACGTTTTTACGTCACCTATCTAAGTGTTCTTAGAACTAATGAAACGAATCTATCGATACTTATATTAAAGAATCCAGTATTTTAGAAGATCTGAGGGAAACAAACAAACAAACATACGCGTGAAAAACATAGCCCTTTTCTTGCAGTCGGGTAAAAAAGAATAATACGTAGAGTATGTACAGTCGGCTGCAAAATTGCAGCCCTCAGTAGAGTTCGAAAATTACTATTCTTGGAATGTTTTCATTCTAATAATAATCTAATTCATAAATTGATGAGTTAGAAGACTTTAAACTTCAACTAAAGTAGGTGTCTAGAATCTTGCTTGTGTTGAAAACATTCTTATAACAGCCGTTTTGGAGCTCTACGGTGGGTCTGCAATTATTCAGCCGACTGTACCTTTACTCTATTCATTCGCGACTCTTAACCATTTGTACGGAGATTGTATAAGTTATTCAATCCACAGTTGAATAAACTGAATATAGTAGTCTGTCTGGCTCATTGAATTTGTTTACTTTTTAATCATGTTAGTACATATATTATTTAGTTTTTGTTAATTCATTTATTTGAAGGTCAATTCTCGTTAATAAAATTGTTCAAATTATATTGCAATATCATTCCGATTACAATTTTTGATTACAAAACATATTCTAGAGAATACCAAAAGCTGACTTTTTTGTAATCTGAACAATGTATTATATGTTTAAGAAGGTGATTCAAAAAGATTAATTGCTAATTTATGATCATGATTTAATTTGTTTATTGACCGATTGAGCGAAGCAAGCGAAACGTCTCTGCTTTAAGTTTGGCAAAATTACTTTCTTCTGTTAGTATGTTTGTGGGTACTCCTTCACAGGACGTATTTAAGGTGAAAGGGTACCGGCGCTCTCTCCATACAAACGTAGTCGACTGTTTCCTCCCTGGATGACACTAGCACAAATATTTTTGTGCCATAAAACCTATAACTGCCGTGACTATGCCCCTATGTTTTGGTTTTATTAATTTTATTATTATCACAGAAATTGAGATTTAAAAATAAAAAACATAAATAAACATGGCGGCATGGTCATGGCAGTTATAAGTTTTATGCAACTAAAATATTTGCTTTAGTGACATTAACCAGGGAGAAAACAGTCGACCACGTTTGTATGGAGAGAGCCTTAGTAAACAGGTTTTACGATTTTATAGATTTTGTATGTCATCCGGGCTTTTTTTATTAGAGGGCTACTTCTTCAAAAACAGACGGACAAACGGACAATCGAGTGATCTTAAAGGTTTAATTTTTTGAACCTTTTGAGGCACGAAGCCCTAAAAAGGGCGAAAAGGCGGCTACCAAATATTTCAGCCATAAGATAACCGATCAAAAGATTGTAATTTCGGGTTGGTCGAACTTCTACAGTAATAATAAGCAACTGGGCTTGTGTTATGGTGGCAAGACAGCCGATAAAATATGAATACAATATGGATCGCACACATTTTTGTCTAAATCTGTCAAATTGCAAAAGAAATAAGTCCCGCAATATCGCATAGAAGCTTAGGGATTGTCAATTGATATGATTTCTTTTAGGGGAAGAAACCGTTGAATTATTAAACCAATACCAAGTGACACATGTGACGACCAAAACAAGGATAAGGAAAACCGAATAAAAATAAGAAGGTATAAAAATGTCTTTTAAATAATTTCGAGTAGGAATAAAAATGTCATCTTCTGTTAGGTAGTATAAAAATATACTTTTTGATCTTTTTTTTAACTGTTTTCCATTTATTTTACCGTTACAATTTTTTTAGAGTGTGAATTATAAATAAATAAATATTGCAAGACATTTCACACATCGCCATCTAGCCCCAAGCTAAGTAACTAGACCTGTGTTATGAGTGCTAGACAACGGATATACTACTTAAATACTTTTCTTTTGTAAATATATACTTATAATACATAGAAACAACAAGACCACAGACAAATATCTAAGCATAAATACTTGTCTGAGGCGGGAATCGAACCCAACCCTGTGATTGGCAGTCCAGCATGGTGACCATTGTACCAACTGGGTAAAATCAAGGACTTTGATTATTATAATTTAACTGACATCATTTTTAATTGTTTTTATAGTGTTTGACCGGCACAGGAAAAAAAACAAGAAAAAATTACATCTATCTATAGACGGCGCTCGCAGAGCAGTTTTATCGTGCCCCATGATCGCTGCAATTCGATCGTAACGTCGGGTTAATATTAAAAAAACTTGTAGTTATAACCGCTTGACTTTTAGAATAAAAATGAAGAATAATTTAGTACTCAAACATCCTCTTACCAAAGTGTAATCTTAGAATTATCTCAGCGCAAAACATTCAACAGTTTTTCAACGTTAATAAACATTACCGTGGCATAAAGAAAAACTTAAAAAGCTATTTAAGTTACCCATTAATCATGATTACAAAGGCCAGGGGAAGGAGATAGGTCGTTTAAAACTATTAAGTAGCAGTAGCTGACGTTAGGGTGCTTACATACAGATGAGGATTTCCGTACTAAGTGAGTCTATAGCAGAGTGAGACTTTTTTAATAAGTTTTATAGTGATGTATATATTTTGTATTCAGTTTGTTTTTATAAAAATCTAAATTTAAGAAAAATAAACGAATGAGTGAAAATAATAATAAAAAAATCTTTATTTTTCTCCACAAACATAAATCTTTTACTTATGATGTCACAAATCAAATACCTACCTACTAGTAATTACACCTATTTATATTTAAAAAATATAATGTAAAAATTTATATGGCAGAGGTATACGGTCGATCACGAGAGGATTAAGGTTGATAGCTAAAATAATCAAATTGACCTTAAAACTGTACCTTTTTCTCAAGTCATATATGTCGTTTTATTTACGTACGCGTATTAAAGTCGGCATATTCTCATATGAAAGTAATACAATCAAAATATAGTACTAGTCTCACAAATTACCACCGTCTAGCTTTGATTTATAAAAATATTCCTAACTACGAACCTTTTGCACCCAATTTAGTTTTACTGACGCATTTTTGTAAATATTTGATGGGTTAAACGGTTTAAATGTCGATTTCTTAGCCATTTTTTTTCTAGGTCGATCTCCTTAAGCATGGACACCGCTGGTCTACAGGTACAGTACGTAAAAACACTGGAATTTCTGTTAGGTACAGTCGGCAACATAATTGCAGAACCGCCGTAGAGTTCTAAAATGTATATTCATTGAATGTTTAAATTCTAAGAAATTCATGAGTTAACTTTTATGAGTTACTTTAAACTTAAACTCAAGAAGAACCTTAAAGTCGGGCTTGATTTGAAAATATTTTATAATAGCAGCTTTGAACGGTGAATCTGCACGTTTGTTACAAGATTGTTTATTAAAAAATAAATTTAATCTATGGAAAAAATTTGGTTTCACGAAAAATAATGATTGCTCTAGAAGCTATTCTATTATTCAAGAAGTAAATAAGGAAATACATATGTTTGGGCGAATAGTCAAAGACGGTTTAGGGAACTGTTTTATATTATTTAATTATTACGTTTTACATTGCGTATTAGCTGATGTATATACAAGATGGTTGACAAAAATGTGTCACTCTCTATGACGTTACGTATGACATAGAAATATTAAGTATGAAATGAAGGAGAAACGGAACGGCGCGAACATACTCCCGGCGTTGGAAAGCTCGAAGCTTTTCAAGAATTTTCACAGTTGGGAAGCAGGCAGAGGCGATTGAAGGCTCTTCGCACGAGTCCATGAGCGGTAGCGACATCAGCGACGCGAGGAAGTCCGTCGGATCCCGGGAAGAGTTTCGCTACTCTACCAAGACGCCAGCATAGGGGAGGTGCCGCGTCCTCTTTTAAGAGGACCAAGTCGTTCAGTTGGAGTGATGCAGATTGTGTGCGCCACTTGGTGCGTTGTTGCAGCTCGGAGATATACTCTGAAGTCCATCGCTTCCAGAACTGTTGCCTGGCCTGCTCAATACGACGGTAGCGGTCAAGGCGATCCGTGTTGGCAGCTAGTAGACATGGAGATGGAAGCGAGGTGAGGGATCTACCGATTAAAAAGTGGCCCGGGGTAAGAGGAGACAGGTCGTCAGGAGAAGAACTGAGAGGATATAAGGGTCGGCTGTTCAGGATCGCTTCTATTTGCGAGAATAAGGAAGATAGTTCCTCAAACGTAAGATGCCTGTTTCTAAGAATCTTATACAAATGGTTCTTCGCGCAACGAATATTGCTCTCGTAGAGTCCTCCAAAGTTAGGAGCGTATGCGGGCAAAAAGCGAAATTCGATTCCTTGAACAGATGCAAAGTCGACTATGGAATCCTTGTTAGTTTTTAGAAATTTCTTAATATCGTTAGCAGCGCCAACAAAATTTCGACCATTGTCACAATAAATAAATTTAGGTACACCGCGTCGGGCTATAAAACGCTTTAGAGTTAGTAGAAAAGCCTCTTTAGTGAGGTCGCTTACCGCTTCTAAATGTATGCACTTATAGCGGAAGCATATAAAAATACAAAGATAACATTTCGTTATTTTACAGCCGCGTCCCTTGCGATCTGTAATCAAAAATGGTCCGGCAAAATCGGTACCCACTGTACTGAATGGAAAGTCCGGCTCAACTCTATCCGGCGGTAAATTGCCCATTATTTGATTTAATGTTTTACCTTTAAAACGACGACATATCAGACACTGACGGAACACGCGCCTGGCGAGGTTACGACCACCTATAGGCCAGTACCGTTCCCGCACAGATGCCAGGATATGCTGAGGACCGGCATGAAATAGGCGGTTATGCTCAAACTGAAATATAAGTTTAGTAAAATGATTGTCCGACTTTAAAAGAACAGGATGCTTTTTATCAAAAGAATAGTTTGAGTTACCTATACGGCCTCCTACACGGATTATACCGTTAGAATCTATAAAAGGATTGAGTGAAGTTATAGATACGTTAGATTTTAAAACTTTGTTATTATTTAAAAGATTTAATTCATTAGGAAACGATTGCTTTTGTGAAATTTTAATAAGATAATCAGTGGCTTTGTTTCTTTCGTCAATAGATAAAGGACCAACTAATTTGTTTGATGGAAATCTAGAATTATGTATAAATCGATGGATAAAACTGATTACATTTTGAATAAATAGTAAATTCGAATAGTTAGTTAGGTTAATAATAGAATCGCACGATAGTGCAGCCTCCCCAACGAAAGCGGAATGTGCTTTCATCTCGGGCAAGTCAGCTACAGGTGCTCCTGATTCTATAGGCCAAAAGGATTCAGATTTCATGAGAAATTCAGGCCCATGCCACCAGAGGGATGAGTGTACGTATTGAGGATCGACGCCGCGCGATACCAAGTCCGCTGGATTTTCAGCGGTGGGGACATGACGCCAGCACGAAGTGTCTACTAACTCATTGATAGCGGCAACTCTATTTGCAACAAACGTTTTTGTTTTATTCGGAGATCTCAACCAACCTAAAACGACACTAGAGTCAGTCCAATATACTAAACGTGTAATAGCACAACGTAGCGATTGAATGACAGTGTTAGTAAGCTGAGCACCTAGCAGAGCAGCACAGAGTTCAAGACGGGGTATAGTCGTGGGCTTTATGGGCGCTACCCGCGATTTCGCGCAAAGTAAAGATACATTTACATTACCTGCGTTGTCTAGGGATCTCAAATAGACGCAACTCCCGTAAGCTAGCAAACTAGCATCACAAAAACAATGAATTTCTATAATAGAAAAGTTATCTATTAAGACATATCTAGGAATACGAATTGAAGAGAGCTCATCGATATGCTCTGTAAATTTAAGCCATGATTTCCTAATATTAAGAGGAACCGGCTCGTCCCAGTCTATTTTTAAAGACCACAACGATTGTAATACGATTTTAGGCTTAATTATACATAAACTAAGCAATCCCAGAGGGTCAAAGATTTTGAAAGTAGATGAAAGTATAGAACGTTTAGTTACAACGTCGGTAGGCGTATATTTAATACTAAAATGTAGATTGTCGGACGACGGTGTCCAACCTACACCTAGAGTACTAGTAGCATTGCTAATCATAAGCTGACTTTTCTCTAAATTTATGGAGTCTCCAAATAAGGGAGTAGGTAAATTAGAGCGGTACTTACGAAGATGAAAACCGTATTTTGCTAACTCACTGGAAACGGATTGTTGAATGTAACGTAGCTCAGATTCTGTATTGGATCCTGTAAGGAGATCATCACAGTGAAAATCATTTTGAATTATTGTTTTCACAAAAGTGTCGTTACATTCTTCACCGACTTGCCATAGACAGCGGCTAGTGAGAAAGCTTGCACTAGAGAAACCGTACGTTACAGTATTAAGCTGTAGAGTTTGAATAGGTTCATTGTCATTATCTCGCCACAGAATATTCTGAAGATGACGATCGGTTTCACGTATATAAACGGCTCTAAACATTTTCTCTATGTCCCCGCATAGTACGTACTTATACTGTCGGAAGCGGACAAGAATATTAAAAAGAGGATCCTGAATAGTAGGTCCTATCATCTGGATGTCATTTAGGGATAAACCAGAAGAAGTGGGGGTCGACGGATCAAAAACCACCCGAAGACGAGTAGATTCACTGGATTCCTTAATAACTGGGTGATGACTAAGATAATGTAAAGAATTATCGGGAGCTTCATTATAAGGAAGCTTAGTAAGATGACCTAGGGTTTCATATTCATGAATAAAGTCCACATAGGGTCTCTTAATGTCCGGGTTTTTCCGGAAACGAGCCTCTAGGCTCAGTAAGCGTTTCTTAGCTAAGCTATAAGAGTCTCCTAACACATTAGGGTCCTCGCGTAGAGGCAGAGCTACACAGAAGTGACCGCTAGGAAGACGTGTGCTGTTAGCCAGAAATAGTCGCTCACATTCTTTTTCCTCACTAGTGAGGGCTTTCCTCGAAGGAAAATTTTCAAGTTCCCAGAACCTTGACAATTCGTCATTTAAGTGTTCATTACTAATAAGAAAATTACATGTAACCTTATTTGAGTTACAAGTAGAGCTAGGATTAAAGATAGGGCCAGATATGAGCCATCCAAGCTTAGAGCTTCTTAAAGAAGGGTTTCCATCCCCTAAGGAATGTATATTGGAACCAATTAAGTCCCAGAACAAATCTGCTCCTATGAGCATATCTATAGAGGAAGGTTCATTAAAGGTAGGATCAGCTAATTTAAAATTATTTAGATTAAAATGACTGATATTAAAGGCAAACTTAGGTAACGTACCTGATATAGTAGGTAAGACTAAACAGGACATCTTAACTGAAAATGTTTTATCAGTAGACTGAAGTAGAATGAAACAACGTTTTGTGTCAAGCTTAAGAGGAGTATTTCCTATGCCTAAAACTTCAGTATTAGAAGGCTGAACATTTAAATTCAATTTTTGCTTCACGACTTCAGTTATGAACGAGGATTGACTACCACAGTCGAGGAGAGCGCGGACTAAAATAGAGTCCTTAGTTGCAGGGTTAGTTATCTGAACTATAGCAGTGCACAGAAGAATCTCAGGGGAAGAAATAGCAGACATAGATACCGACTCACTAGTGCCACCTCTCTTGGTCGAGTAGTCTTTGTGTAGGAAGGTATTGTGACGCTCATGACAAACACGACAGCAGCCACGAAGCTTACACTGCTGAGCTGAGTGTCCACCCTGAAGACAGTTCGAACATAAATTTAAAGAAGCAACGAGAGAATGTCTTTCTTCAAGAGATTTGTTTTTAAAGATAGTACACTGATGTAGACGATGATCACCCTTACAAGCTACGCAAACCAATAGGGACTTGGAAGGTCTACTTGCAGAAGTAGTCACCTGCATAACTTTAGTATGTGATTTTTGATAATTATTAGATATGTTAGGTTTATTATTTTTAGAATAAGTAGGATAAGTTGTAGAATTACTTAGTATTTCTGCGCGATTTTTGAGGAAGCTATAGAAATGATTAAGAGTAGGTATTTCAGGCAAACTAGTTTTGTGTTCTTGCCATTTGAAAGAAGTCGCATTATCCAATTTACCCGCCAAGATATAGATAACCAGGACATCCCACTTGTCAGTAGGCAACCCTAGGCCGCGGAGGGCACGCAAGTGTTTCTTAATATGATCGATCACTTTAAGTAATGATTTTTCAGTTTTCTGCACTGTTTCAATATCGAATAGCGTTTTCAAATGATTAGAAATGAGCTGACGTTTGTTATCATAGCGCTCACACAAAAGTTGCCAAGCTTCATCATAATTATCGGCACAAATATCAAAATTAGAAATAACTTCGGCAGCTTCACCGTTTAAATATGAAGTTAAATAATGAAATTTATGAACCTTTTTAATTTTTTCATTAGTATGAATTAAAGAAAGAAACATATCCTTAAACTCTAACCATTTAGAGAAGTTACCTGAAAAACTAGGTATTTTAAGTTCCGGTAGTCGATATGACTCGGAAGTAACATCATTATTATCATTATTGTGACTAATATTATGGCTACTATGGTTACAACAAGACGAATTTAAGTTTTCAAGCGCTGACGGAATCGGCGTATTTTTTCTGATTAAAACCTTTCCGAACGCAATGCACTGATCGAAATCTTGTTCAATTAACTCTCGAATCTCTAATTCGGTGTCTTGTTTATCAATGTTAAGAATTTCAATTCGACTCTGCATCTCATCAAATTCCTCAAATAATGTTTCAAATCTCGATAACTTCATCGTAAGTTTGTTAGTTTCGACTTCGGAAATCATATCTAAAGTGGATAAAACATCTAAACTATTTTTAAATTTAGTCAAGCGTCCTTTTATATTACTGCGCTTATAAATTAAACCTTTAAGTTCTTCCGCGTCCATAGTTTTAGATTGTTCCGTTCTCGACATCGTAAACAAACACGATAAAGTTATAAGTCAGATAAAGTAGTATATAACTAGGTATGCATACAATACACTCCTTGCTTTGAGGCTCCAGCTGATCGGGCGATGTCGATGACCGACGACGCTCAGTAGGTATTGCGCGAAGAGTAGGTAAACCGATAGGTAAATTCACTCCTGCGCGACGAGAGGATCAGTACTCGATAAGACGCTGGAATGCGAGAATGTGCAATAGCTAAGTAAACTGTAGGTACAAATTATCGGAATATATAGAATGACGATGTTTTTGAGTGATGAGATCGAATGATAAGTAGCAAATAGAATAGAAGTTATAGTGATGATGTGATAAGTTTTAACTCAATATGAAATGGATTTTTAGCAATATTAAGTTCAAAAGGTAGGTACAAAGTGCGTATTTACTTAGGAACGCTGGGCTTTGTTTACTTTGTGTTTGTATAGACTTGAATAAGCGTAGAACGACTATAATGAACAGGCTATAGGCTGCAATAGTGCTACGTTCAGGTCTTATATGTGTAGGAATAGGCTGATGTTGGCACAGGACTGTGGAATTCGTCAGAATAATAGCCACAGTGGCACAGATAGGCAACAGCACATACAACATACAAATGAGGAACTAAAATCCCGATAAACACAAATAAAAGGGGGAATTAGAGCTAGGAATACAGATAGGAACGGGCTCACTTTGTAAATAGGCAGCGGCAAGTAGATCGTGGACGTCTCCTGGGCGATCTTGTAGGCCTGGACTGCTAGGTTATGTAGACACGTCGCAAGTCCGTCGTATTCCAACTGTTTATATATATTTTTCTCCCGGCGATTGACGGCGGCTCACGTAGCACGATATATTGAAGGCAAAGACTTCCATAGGCCTCCTCCAACAGGAAAGCGGGAACGATCTTCACAAATAGGTAACGTGCACGTGTAAGGGCCTTGGCCCGTCGTCGCTTGCGGTCGAATCGGATCTTCTTTATCCAAAATTGTAAATCCGTAAACTCACGGTCGCCAGTATGTTTGGGCGAATAGTCAAAGACGGTTTAGGGAACTGTTTTATATTATTTAATTATTACGTTTTACATTGCGTATTAGCTGATGTATATACAAGATGGTTGACAAAAATGTGTCACTCTCTATGACGTTACGTATGACATAGAAATATTGAGTATGAAATGAAGGAGAAACGGAACGGCGCGAACAACATATGTAAGCAGAAAGCGATACTCTGAGTACTTAAGACGAAAGGGTACCGAGAACTCCATACAAACGTAGTCGATTGTTTCCTCCCTGAATAATGCCACTAGAGCAAATATTTTAAATGCTTAAAACTTATATCTGCCATAACCATGCCGCAATATTTTTATTGTTTTCTGTAATGGTTAGAAAATGAAAAAAACCAAGACGTAGAAGCACAATCATGGCAGTTATAGGTTTTATGCAACAAAAATATTTTTGCTAGTGTCATTATCCAGGGAGGAACCAGTCGACTACGTTTGTATCCCTTCACCTTAACCTGCCTCTTTATACCAGCACCCTATGGATAGAAGAAGAACACTTTCTCATTACACTTTGTAACAACATAAAATGCGAACTAAACAGCGACGTTGTTTTAGAAACTTTGGCTAAATGTAGTTACTTCTAATTCTAAAGGACTTGCCTTGAAGTGTTCGAGGTTGGTTCTCAAGACTTTAGGGATGAAGATCAGAGTGAAATTGGAGTGCGGTATCGCATTACCTGCCTAATAAAAAAAAACTTAAGAGGTGTCAAGGGATACCCGAATGGAATGAATTTCTTTCGATTAATTAGTTAAGGAATTGTAATAAAATCAAAAAGTGTCGTTACAACTTTTGGTTTTAATTTTTTCCGTCTAGCCCCTTTTCGCAACGCGCTATAAGGAACTTCGTTCCAATAAATAATTGCATCTATACTATTATATAGCTTTTGCCCGCGACTTCGTCCGCGAAGTCGAAAATGGTTCTAGAATTTTTTGTAAAATTTGAAGTGGATTAAGGAATCACGATGTCTCATACAAAACTTTGTCCTCCTTTTTTACCCCACAAGGGGTAGCATTTAGGAAAATCCTTTCTTATCGGATGCCTACGTCATATAAAGAAAACACCCTCCAAGTTTCAGGTCTCTACGATCAGCGGTTTAGGCTGTGCGTTGATCCGTCAGTCAGTCAGTCGTTCAAGACAAAGCATTTTACATATATGTATAGATAATAAAGCCGAAGAGGCCGTTGTATGTTTGAACGGGCTAATCTTTGGAGCTACCAGATTGAAAAAATGAACTAACAAAGATGAAGCAGCGGGGCGCACCTAGTAATTTATAAAGAAAAATTGGCTGCGTTTTACTGTTTCAACCGCTTATTCCTGATCCTGTGAGAAAATCAGGAAAAAACGGATTAAATGTTAATCTAGGTCTCCAACTATCCAACTAACATATCGAGTTTCAACGCAATCAGTTTAGAAGATTTTACGTGAAATAATAACAAACATACAGACAAACATATCTACATATTACACACATACAATCACACAAACTACACCAGACTACTATTAGTATATTCGAGCCAGGTCTCAAGTTAATTTCTCCAGGTAGATATCCAGTGATAATAAAACCAAATAAACTGCTAACGACTCAGTTCTGCGGACATTGTAAGAATCTACGTCTTCTCAATTCAACTAATTATGCCATTACTGTGAAAATAGAGTCTTTTTCTCCCCTATTATTTGTTGAAAGTATCTTTAACGACGATTTTACGGGCTTTTAATAGTTGATTTTGTGGTTCGTAGTTGGTTAATTATGAATCGATTTGCAACTTTAACACCCTTTGGGCCACTTGTAAAATTGAAAAATCATGATTTTATTAAATAAAAGGCTTTTAGACATGGTTACTATGTCTGAGGCCTTCGATACCTACCTATCGATAGAGGGCATTATGGCGAACATGTAATGACTACATTCCAAACCTCTAAAGCCTGAAGCGTCCCGAAAACGGGATATTTTACCAAACGTGGTGTCCTATGATTTTCCAATAGTGCGCGGTGCATTTTCATTCCCATACCTATCGATTGAGAGCATTACGGCAAACAAATAATGCCTTCACACCAAACCGTCCACACACCAAACCAAACCGAGCGTCTCGGAAACGGAATATTTAACTAAAGGGTATGTCCTATGTTTTTTCAACAGAGCGCGGTGCATTTTCAAACCATACCAATAGATAGAAAGCATTACAACGAACTAATAAAAAAATATGTCAAGCTCTGATAGATGTCTAGAAAGCTAATATTACCTAATATTATCTACTGATATGTGAATAATAAATTAGGGTCACTATCGGAATAACATATTTGCTGAAAGGTAGTTTCTGTAGGATGACATGAAAGCAGGGTACCCAGATAGCCGTAAGACCTAAATCAGCTTGGTGACGGAAAAGCAGAAAATCTAGTGAACTGAGAGTCAACTCAGCTGAACGAATAAATTGTAATTTATTGATGGATTCTGTCTGAAATAAAAGTCAATTTAATTTAATTATTAAATCGAGTTTTAAATGAAAAAAAAAATATATATATTTTGTTAGTGAACCGCGCACTTTTGGAAATACTCGACCACAATGCGTTTCTTTGAATACCCCGTTTCCGAGACTAAAGCTTCTCGGAAACGGGGTATTCAAAGAAACTGGGTCTGGTGTAAATTCATTATTTGAATTTTGCCGTAATGCTCTCTAACGATAGGTGTCATTCTTAAAATGCACATCGCCATCAAAAACCACTAGGTGTTTAAAAAAAACACCATACTAGTGTATAGGAGCTTTTCAGATTCCCTATAAACATTAATAAAGCTTTGATTTAGTCCCCACATTTTGCCACATCTGTCTCAAAATGGCGACAATAATGTATTGCCTAAAAAACGCCGCATATTTCACTACATCGAATCATGAAGCCTCAATAGAAACGTACCTATAGAAAATACCATTACCTCACCTTCGCAACTCAGCACAAGCTCCCACAAGACACAAATCTTGAGTCATAAAACAAATCACATTTGCCTACTTAAGCAGGGGCGTGTGCTCTCTCACACGAGTCTTCGACTAATCATACTGACGACACGAGTTTTCCTTGTTTTTATGAATGTGTGTGTCTAACCTACATTCGTTGTTCTGAGATACTGTGGCCTTACATAATTAATTGCTAAGTAAATAGCAGCTAGATAGGTAACAAAAACCTTGTTGCTCTTACCATGGGATGGAGATCCTGATGATCTGACTCACGGCCATAATAGACTCCAGCTTCCCTTACTCACCTTACTTTGTATTTAAAAAACTATGTACTCTAATAACATTGTAGGGTGACATTTTTTTACCCTCTTAACCTGCCTCTTTATACCATCTCCCTATGGATAGAAGATGAACACTTCCTCTATTTGTAACAGGCTACAATAAAACCTATGCATTACCTATGCATTTCCACCTGAAAGAAAAAAACGATTGAGGCTCTGACACACTTCAGCGATGTCTTGCGACAAATCGCTCGCGCAATACTGAATTCTGACAACACCCTCAATCGCTATAGTGCTGTAGATGCAGCCTTTACTTACAAATTACCACGGTGAAGGTGTTTTAAATATTTAAGCTTTCAATGGAAACCAATACAGTAACATCAATAAACTACGTCGTTTGAGAGGCGAAGAAAATTACAAAAAAATACAGAAGATGGAGTTAATCTGTTCTCGAATGAAAACTGTGGGCAAACCCCCAGCCAAATAGTCCAACGACAAAATAATTCATGCTGGATTAACATGATCCAGGAGGTAGAACTATTACCAATACAAGTTGAAATTATTTTAAGGATAGTCCAATTAAAAGAAAGCCTATACAATTTGAAATTATGTAACGAAACGGAAGGTTCCGTTACCAGTTTAAGAAATTTAGAAGAGTCTAGAGCAGAAGTTGAAAAGGATCAGTCAGTCCGTCAGTCAGAGTTATAAGTCAATCCTACCTGGTAAACCCAATAGATAAAAACCCTTAACAATAAAAGTCTAGAAAAGGATAAATTACAAAGAAATGTGTAAAAGAATGAGTTGATGAGATGACGGAATTAGAGGTGACAGTGGTATCTATCCACAATTATTATAACGAAGGTTCGATTGATAGAACTGCGGACAGTTTGATTTGCCCGTGGTTCGATTGATAAAACTCCGGCAATCGGACCACGACCAATAACCGGATAGGAAGACGTTGGAGTAACATATGCAGTGACCACATGCTGCTTAAGAAGAAGAAGATTAAGAATTTAACCGTACCTAAGTCCTAAGCGCTCACTTAAGACACTCCAGTCTCTCTACTATTTAACTCCCCTTACAAAATCCTTGATTTTCCTCTACAAACCTCTTAAACAAGCAATTTATTACTTACCCAGAACTCTACAAATACCGATATACATTCTGGAACGTTCCCGAAAATTCTACACTTCGATATCAGTACGCTCTGGCCAATATACGTACTTGAACCACCATCTATTCTGAATTTACTATGTATGAGATCCTAGTGTGTACTCACTTTAAACTAGAAACTTTAAGGTTCTTCTAGAGACGCCGCAGACTACACTTCATATTAAACTATATATTTTTGAGTGCGTACACTACACTGCAGACAAAATTCTGGCTATGCACTTGACTTTGATTTTAGGGTTCCGTACCCCATAAGATCACTCTATTGTCCGTCTGTCTGTTCGTATGTCACCACCGATTTCAAAGTTAAGGTTTTTGGATGTTATGCATTTTCATCAACCATCAAACTCCAGGAAATACTTTCTAAGAAAACTGCATAATATCCAAAGTTTGTAAAAAAACAAAGGCGTAGTTGACCGCATAGTAGAATTCGTATTGCGTCTGTGTGGTAAGTAGAGCGAAGGTCGTGATTTCACATCTCATTTAGGTGCAATTTTTGTTTTTAGAAATATGTTTGGGTACGCTTTTTATTGGCTGATAGTTCCGTTAATCTATATGACGTGCCCTTCAAAAGATTTATTTAAAAATTAAAATGATTCTTAAAACTATATCGTAAAATAAAATTTAAAAAAAACTGGTGTTATTAGAGACATATCTAAAAACATAACCCTTTCCTTGCAGTCGGGTAAAAATGTTCAATGTTATTGAACCACAGCAAAGAGAGGACTCCATGGATTGGATTCCTCTATCTATAAACTTAACAGAGGCTCCTAGAGGTAAAAAACTGAAACCTTTTGGGATCACTCGCTTGTCCGTCCGTATGTTCGTCGTTTGTCAAAACCTTTTTTGCAGTGTCTGCAGAGAAGTCCGTAGTCTGCAGGAACTTTGAGGTTTTCTCGGCATTGAAACACTCAACAGAATGGTTCTTTATTGCCTTATTTATCAGGCACTGTTTATCGGATGGCTTTTATGAGGTACGGTGAAGTTTATTTTTATGAAGGTAGACTTTAAAATCTATTGGCTTTAATGTTCGTCTCATTTGTGTGAGAGTTTTTGAGTACCTGCCGTACAAGACGTATAGACAAGCGTATTTTAACCAATGCACAAACTTCACTTGACTGAACATCAGAAAAAAATAAAACAGACCGACCGACGGACAAGAAAGTGATCTCATAAGGGTTCTATTATAACCTTTTGAGGTACGAAACCAAATCATCGGAAAAGGAGAACAAAGTATAAACCTGAAAAAAAAACCAGGAGTTTCGTTGGCGCGTTCCGAAGACACACATCTTAACTAAGTTTTTAAGACTTTATTCGTTTGGAATCATCCGAATAATTCCAAATGAATAAAGAATTTGACTCAAGGTTGTAAAAGTGTTCATCGAAATGCCTTCGATAGATAAATGGGTCTCAATGTGCAATAATGTGCATTGCGGCATTTTACGTTACTGGGTATATCTGTTTTGATCAAAGTTCTTTGTTTTCTGAGCGAGATATCAGTTCCAAACATAAATTGTCAAACATCTAATCAAGATGATATAATAAAATTGAATAGAATTTCGAACAAATACACGAGACAGTATAGACACAAATAAGAGATAGTTACAAATAAAAGTAAATACAAAAAACAGAGAATAAAAATAAAAAGTATCTAAGAAGACGTGTGTTGCCCGAATAGGTAAAGCCTCAGCATGTACTGCAGATACGCAGGCGCATCTGCAGCGCTGGTCTTCCGGCCTCACCCTGTGGGTGACTTTTCCGCTCCCAGGAAATGGCTTGGTCACCAAGAGAAAAAATAAATAAACAGCTGCTAATATACAGCTGTTAAATCCATACTGTTCTGTTGTTGGGCTCTATAGTGCCCAGAACCTATACAACTTTCTCATCTTAGTCAACCGTGTCCAGAGGAAAGAACTAGTCAATACATCTAAAGCCAACTAAGCCGCGGTGACGGAAAGCATCCTAATCAACGAGGACTGCGGTACCAATACTAATAATTAATCCGACAATGTCTCCAATGATTGCATAAGGTGGTGACATGAAAGGCGTTATGTCACCCGATCGTCAGTTATGTCATATGTCGGCCATGTCTCAGGGGGCACGCATTGTAAACTTTACATGAACGAACACGTTCACTGAAATTGAGAACATTCGAGATAGATATCGCGCGTACGTGTCGTATTTTGTTTTGTTAAACTTTGGCTGGAAGAAAACGGGTGGTGGTGTCAAATTAGAAAATGCAAAGAATGCTGCTGAATATATTTTTAAAGTTGCAAATTTTAAAATCTATTAAAAAAGGTCAATAGCAAAAAACATTTGTGTCACAAATATGAGGTCATAAATACTTCAGAATTTGTAACTGATATTGTCAGTCAAACGTTTAGACTGATAATTCAAACAGGTTGGAGTTTAATAAAGTTTATTGGTTTAAACAAGACGTATTTACGTTCTCACTTCGTCTATTTTGGAAGAATAAAAATGGTGTTAATGAATTCATAATTTAATTAAGGTTTTGGACAAACTTATCTTGTGATAAACCGATTCCACTGGTCGACATAATAAATACGGATATAAGCGAGATTGACTACTTAATTGTAGGATGGATAGATACAGAGAGCATGCAACTGATCGCTCTGGAAGGGGAGGATTGGTCACCTATAGCTGACATAATCATGATGATTCGGGATAATCATTACAGTTTTTATTCTTAGGTTTAGTGTATGTTTCTTTCTTCGTTGTATAATGTTACCTATTTCTCTGTGTGTTTAATTTTAAAGTTGTCGTGTAAATGTTTTTCTTTCTTTTCTTTCTTTCTTTTTTCCAAAATCTAACTATGCCACACAATTATATAAAATTTATTTTCACTGGCCTTCTTTAATTATTTTTAGGGATCAAGCAAAGCCTTTGATAATTTAAACGTAAAATATAAATGAAGTTAAATTAATCCGAATATGTACTTTGTTTGTTAACTATTGTGTTGTTTTATTATTAGAACAAAACCACGAAGGTTTGGTTGGACCTACATCAAGCGGTTACCATTTTGTTTTGATAAAAAGTTTTCTATGAATTAGTGCGTAATAATATAGAGCAATCCTTTATGATAATTTTGTTTTTAGGTTTTGTGAGCAACTCGCTAACCCATGTCTTCAACAGACGTGGTTTTCGTAAAAAACAAGAATTGTAGGCGTAACAGTACCTAGTAAAAGTTTTTGCAGAAAAAAATCGTATTATTTTGTTGTGTTAACGATTCTAATTGCAAACAAGCAGCGGTCCGCGGTTTCACCCGCGCTACTCCCGATCCCGTCGGAATATCGGGATAAAAAGTAGCCTATAACACAAAAATATTTTTTCAAAAAAAAATTTTCACTTTGGTTCCACTTCCTTCTTACTACCTTCACTCGCGTCCATCGAAGCCCCTGTTTTTTATGGGGTTTTTGTGTCACGAACGTATAGGTTTCTTTTAGGAAAGTATATTATATCTTACACCAAATCGTCACTCACCATCGTGTGAGATAGTGGTCAAAATAATAATCGCTGATATAATTCTCTGAGAGTAAACCTGGACCGTTAGTATTGGGCAAGTTAATTGGGCTGATTTCATTTTATGTTACAACGTAGGCATCTTCCAATCAAAACAAAAAAAGAGCCGATCACAAAAAAGTTGCATGATAAATCGTTGAGCAAGCAGCACGGTGACCGGTCATCACGGCTCATCGAACGCACGAGCCCAGCCAAGGTCGGCAGACCATCGATCCTTATTCCATTTCCCGCCTAAACCCTTCCCCGGTTAAATTGACTGTGACAAATGTTACCCTGTTTAATGACGGGAGTTAATTTTGGTCAGGGCATTGTCAGGATCTGTACAAACTGATATCACAAGTCTCGTGACCCAGAAGATGTCGTGATAGACGCAGCGTGCTTTAATTGGTTAACAAATTGGCAGTGTTTTGCTAATTCACTTTCGCCATTTGACTATTGTCCTTATTTCACTATTGATTTGTTGGGCCCTCTTTATGCCCATTGTTCTCTAAAATAAACTTTCATAGACGTTAGTTCTCCTGACTTCCACGACAGTAAAAATTAAAATAAAATAAAAAACATGTTTTCTCATTAGACATAATCTCCATGCAAGACTTCGATCGTCTTTTGTTTCTGTTCTCTAACAAGACAGCGGTGGGACCACGGTTAAAAGGCGGTATTGTAATTTTTATCTGTAGTCCCAATCTTGTGCAGTGGGGCTGTACGGTAGTAAAAATTTAACTGCGGATCCACCAGTGGGACAAAGCGATGGGCACCTCGATATTTTAAGCATAGTTATTTAGAAAAAGTTCTGAATGAAATATAGGTATGGAAATTGGACTTTTGATGTATGTATATTGAATTAAATAGGTACCTAATTTACTAAGGCATTTCAAACGGGACATTTAAGTTGTTCTGGTTTTTTTTTGTGGAGCTCCTTCGTTTTAAGTAACTTTAGTAGTGAAAATTACGAATGGTAGTTCAAAATCCTACATGAAATCATAATAAGGTGTGACAGCAATTTCAATCTGCGTAAAAATTACTAAATGCTAAAGATCATGTCACGTTACTGTCGCGCGACAAGCTGTGTCTGTTTGTTCGGAGCTTTACTTTAATGTCAAAATGTGCTGCCTAAAAGTATAAAGTTAAAAAGGTTCATTACGTTATGATTTATTTTAGGTCATGATGAAATATGGGGGTGACAATTTTTTTGCGTTTTTGACACGACGAAACGAGTTCTCAGTAGAGCGGGTATTTAATAAAGAGCTTTACGGTAAAACTTATCTGAGTAAAAAAAGGAAAATCGAAAATATACAGAAAAACCTCTTCAAGTCTCAGTCCGGAACTACTATAAGTAATCTTCTTGAAAAGACTAGAAAGTAAAATATATTTATTTTCTAAATTTCTAATAACAAAACAAAGCAAAATAATTGAACAAAACAATAATATTATAAAAAAGAAACATGATATCGTTAATTTTTGTTTCCAACGAATAGGCTCCGAATCTACTTTACCGATTTTGATAAAACTTGGTATGAGGATACATTGATTTATTATAATGTGGTCGTTGACTATAGGCTTCGTTCATAAGCTCAGAGTCGCTCAGCGGGCTATGAAGAGAGCTATGCTCGGAGTTTCTCCGAAATACGGAAATCCGTAGAAGAACCAAAGTCACCGACATAGCTCTGAGGATTAGTAAGCTGAAGCTGCCCGGCCCGGTGGACTGACGACATTGTCGCTTTCGTGGGTAGTCGGTGAATGGAGGTGGCTCAGGATCGCTGTTTGTGGCGTCGTATGGGGGAGACCTATGTCCAGCAGTGGACGTGTATAGGCTGATATGTTGATGATGATTAATCTATGTCAATAGATTAATCATCATCAACATATCATTCTATGTCATTCAAAGTCATGACTGTCTGATTGGTATCAGTTGAAGCCAGTGGACGAAGCAACGGGCAAAAATTGGGCACACAAATTAGTAGGCATCTGCTAAAGGATTAAAGGAAATTCAACCCGTTCGTGGATAAAAGCTAGTAAAACAATAAAATCTCTAACGAGATCACGTAGGTATAGAAAACTTTAAACCAAGAAATCCTTTAGGACCAATAATTCCATTAAAATAAGGTAATATGCATCAGACAAGAAGTTTGGCTGCATTGCACCCGGGGGTGTTGGCCTCGCAAATGTAGTCTGTACAATTCCCCACCTGGTGGAAGATCGATCTAAGTACAGTCAGGTAGAAAACTAGTTGGCCAGTCGGTGAGGAAATTCGCTTACACAACTTACACATGTTCTGAGATTGAATATGGAATTTGTTGATGTTGATTTTAAAGTCTATTGCAGATAAAGTTATTGATTTTGTTAGAAATGGTTTTCACTTATTTCTTAATAAAAAATAATGAAATCATTTTGTTTTATATTGTTATCTTATCGTACTTTTCAATGTGAAAGTTTGTGTATGTGTTGGTCTGTATGTTTGTTACTCCTTCAGTAAAAACGACTAGACTGATTGCGATGAAACTATGTATGTATATAGCTGGAAACGTCCATTAACACATGGTTTTTTGCAAGCACTTTTTATCCCTATATTCCCACGGGATCGGGACTTATGCGGGTGAAACCGCAGGTTGCAGCATGCTAATAACTTAACGCCACATTCTTCGATACAATAAAGGGTTTGTAATAATACATTTTTTGTTAGAGACTTCTAGGCGAATAAATTTTAGTTCTACGATTTTTTTGAATTCGAACACTTGCTAATAAAGGTATTCGAAAGACAAACCCGAATTCATGACTTTTCGAGTCGTTGTCGCACTATCAGATCGCACTATCACTGTAGTCATTCTTAATCGAACCAAAGGTAAAAAAAAGTTCACGTCGTTCGATCGGTCGGACAATGTGTTCTTAAATAACGATAAACCTCATAATCCGATTCCTAAATCGAACCAAAAGTAAAAAAAAGTTCACGTCGTCCGATCGGTCGGACCGAGCAGTCGGACCACGTGTTCACGGGGTGAATAACAGCTACTTTATTTTAAAATCCATAGCATATAGTGTAAAAACATAAAGTAGTGTTAACAGCTGCATTTACCAAGTTGCGGTAAAAATGTGCGGCACCAAGTGTACTTGGGAATTTTTCATTATGGTACTCCGTTCCGCAACAGCTGAGAGGGACGCGTGTAAATAATGGCGTATGTCGGGTCTTAGGGTTTTAAAAGTTTTAATTTTAATGTAAGCTTTAGATACATGTACGTAATTTATAAGGGAAGGTTTAACGGAAGTGGTGCGGTGGGAGAATACTTGCGGTTGCGAATTCAATTCCTGCCGTTTTACGTATTAGTATTTGTTTCTGGTGTGTGTGTTTTTGTGTACAGGTTTATTGGTAATTATACTAGTAAGCCGTTAAGGGCTACTTCTGTGCGCCTAAACAAACAACTGTTCTACGGATTTTGGAAATTCTATAGTCTATATCTATACCTACTTATAAAGTAAAAGATGTTTTTATTTTTTTATTTGTAACGAATAAGCTCCGAAACTACTGCACCGATTTAGATTTAACTTGGTACGAGGATACTTTGAATTATTGATAATAACATAGGCTTCTTTTGTCCCGATATTTCTAAGGGATCAGGAGTTACTCGGGTGAAACCGTGGAGCACTGCTAGTTGTATATACGTTTTTTAAATAATGTATTATATGTGTAGTATTGTTTATAGTTTGTATTCTAATATTTTTGTTTGATAAATTCATGAGTTAGAAGACTTTAACTTTAACTAAAGCAGGTGCAATCTTGCTTGTGTTGAAAACATTCTTATGACAGCCGTTTTGGAGCTCTACGGTGGGTCTGTAATTATGCAGCCGACCGTACGTACAAAAATAAATTGAAATGAAATTCAATGTCCTGACTTAATGACTGTATTGCCAATTAACAAAATTAATTATGACAAAGACATCTCCTAAGAATTTTGTAAAATTCCTTTATGATCGAGTTGCATAAAAAGCGGGATGCCAATAAAGGCATCATGCCTAAATTGAAGATTTGCCTAGAAATCTTTTCGCCCTAAGCGAGTGATGCCACTAAAGCAGAATGTCTGAAATGCGAAAGAGACTAACAAGCATTTGCCTATTGGCGTTTATTGGGCTGAGGTGTGCGTTGATTGAGTCGGGACTTTATAAATATTGTAGGACACTTTTCTTAGCACCATCTAGCCCCAAGCTAAACATATAGACTTGTGTTATGGTGGCCGGACAACAGATCAAATACTAATACTTTTCTTTTGTAAATTATATAAATTACACATAAGAAATACCCAGACTAGAAACAAATATTTGTAAGTTCATAATTATTTATTTTAGGTGGGTATTGAACCTACAACCTTCTTTGAATTATCCCCATTCTCGTGTTAGTTACCAAAGTTATAAACAATACTTCACCTAAACGGCCGAAACGATTTTTATGTTTTTTTTTGTGTATCTTTAGGTCTGATGATCGAACAACATCTATGTTTAAGTTTTTTTTCGTTTTATTTTTATTTTATAAATAGCAAAACAACGTTTGCCGGGACGACTAGAATATCAATATATTTTGAACGTACCTACGCTAGTGGTAGAGAAAGACCAATATTCTTAAAATTTTTACAGCTGCAAATACTAAAATCAGTCTCACTGAAAGAATTTTAATGAGATTAAACTTTTATGTTCCAGCGTAGAACAATTCAGAAAACTTTAACATTTGTTTTAAGCGGATATCGTAAACTCGAACTATTAAACTTTTTAATATCAAAAGAGAATCAAACTTTAACTTTCTCTGAAAAATATCCAAGGAAACTTAAGAGGATCACCCACAAATAACATTGTTGATGAAATTATTTTTTCGGGTCATACTAGATTTTATCTGGATTGGTAACTATAATTAACATTATATTCAATTAAATTTAAAATTTTATCAAATTTTATATTATCACCACCAAAAGCTTAACAGGTCAACATTTTATTGTATCAATTATTAATAATATCAGTGATTCATTGTATTATTTAATTATTATTTTGTCAACAATTAAATAAATTCATCGTTTTAATTGCAACAAAATATTATTTTGCTTGAAACGCTTGAATAGTATGTATTCAAGACTTACCAGGAGATTTTTATTAGGTATTTAAAAAAGTAGGTACAAGTAATTTAAAAGAAAAAATACAAGCCTAGTTTATGATGTATTAATAACATAGTAAACACTGAAAACGGATAATATTAAGAGAAAACATGAATTATTTCTTTTTTTTTTATGGATATTTACAGACCCACCATAGAGTTTTAAAATGGCTATTATTAAAATGCTTTCAACTCAGGCAGAGCTTTGAAATCTTGCTTGAATTTAAAAGAGTTTAAACTTAAACTAAAGCAGGACCTTAAAATTCTACATGAAAGCATTCTAATAATAAAAATTTCAGAACTCTACAGTGTTGCAGGAAGGTAACCTCTGAAAAATATAATTTTATACAGTGCAGTTTCTTGTTGAAATTCAATAGTTACGTTCTCGTAGCTGTATTCTTGGGTGACCGTTGAATTTTGCATAAAGTCCTGATATCACCATACTGGGACATTGTCCAGGGCGTTTGGCCTTGTCCAACTGTCACCACTGCAATGTGTTACAATGAGAATGTTCTTAGGAAATTCAACTGGATATTGTTTCCGGAATTACGTATGGAATACGAAATTTTCACATTTTTAGAAGTGTTTTCTTGTGTACGTGAAAGTTAAATGTATTTCCTGAAATAAATTCAATGTTTTTATGAGGTGTTTTAGTAGAGTTTTGTGAAAATGACTGGGAGTTTTCAAAATGTTTGATGGTGTGGTAGGTTATGGTTGTGGTACCTGTGTTGGTGTTTATTTCTACTGAAGTTTTATTATTAAAAATTGTAATAACTTGTTATTCAAGTACCTAATATTAAATAAATTTTCTTCGGAATTTATTTTATTTTTTGACATATTTTACTTTTGTGACATGACATTTACGTATAATAACATTGAATTTTATTTTATTTGGTAATGATCGTATTCTAATATTTGAAATCAAATCTTAATGTATAGATTTTTATTTTTTGAAATATGAAATTGAATTTAATAACAGCATGTAGCTAACATTGAAATTATATTATTTTGTCTAAGTTTTGCGATAATATTAGCCACATTTCTGTATATAAAAAAAAACATAGAAAAAAATTGAAATAAAAGGGGAAACTTTAATTTATTGATAGATCTCCATTTATCCTACTTTGAGCTAAAAAGATACACAAATTAAGAAACTAGAGTACGTTTAACCAAAAACCTAAATTAAGATTTTCCAAAAATAAAAAAGTTTTCATGCTAACATATTTTCGTATTCAAAGCAAGCCAAGTAATTTGTAACACAACGACAAGAAGCCGGGTGTGCTGTCAAAGTCTTTAATGCTAAAAGCAAGTAACATAATGGGTAGCTTCTCCACACTAGAGGTTTTCTAATCTAAATACGTTTTAGAGATAAAAACCGTGTGAACTTTAATGCACACCAATTTTTTTTGCATTAGCTTTTTATATGATTAGATGATTATTCGTCATAGTTTGTTATCTCTGGTAGCAATTGCTAGGTCAAGTTAAAAGCCTTGAAAATGCTAAGAATAGCAGAGTGAGAATTACTTATACTACTTTACTTTGGATATGCTTGACTGTCCAAAACATTTCTTTCCAAAATGCCTGAACATTACTTCGATGGAATACTAAAGCTTAAAAAAATAAATATTTTATAAAATGATTTATTTTTATTTTTTAAGATATCGTTACCTAATGAAATAGTTTTTCCAAATTTATTGTGATCAATTTCTTCTATTAACGGTATATGGTATGGTATTTATGTATTCTATTATTTATCTTTCGATTTATTCTATTATTCATCTTTATGGCGATGTGTGGAATGTCCTGCAATGTTTATTTAATTATTTATCTATTCATCTTTTACTATAAGTATTTTCTAATATGAGAAAAAATCATGTCAGAATCACTATAGAAACTATAACTCAAACAAATAGGAACTTACTAATAAAGGAACAAAATATAAAAAGATAATTTAAAAACGAATTAAACCTAAATTTAAAATTAAATTATAATATCGTACATACATTACTAATACAATATAAACGAATACAAAAAAAAATAAAAAAAAATATTAATCTTTTAAATTAAATAGATCTTATTCCCTACTTGTCTAGGTCTTATTTTTTTTTCTATTTGAAGACATTGCAAAGTACGATGTAGAAATGCACTTACATTATAAGATGTCTTATTCAGTAGTCTTGAAGGTTGTTTATGACCCAATCTGCGATATTGGTGCATGGTTTCTACGTGTGGAATTTATGTGAAAAGCGTCGTACTGAGACACTGACCAGGGAAGATTTAGTAATATTTTCATGCTTGCTTTTAGCGGAGTTCATTTTGAAAGTTGGTTCGTGAGATACGTTAGAAGCTCATATTTGAACGGATAAATTCGCGTTTTTTTATTCTTGTTTTAAACCTGACGTTTCGGGAACTTTGCAGATCTCATGGTCAGAGGCAGACTGGGATGACATTCGTCTTACAAAAAATATTATATGAAATACTGTCAAACTACCGTCTACTTAAAATTAATAAAAAAGGTTTCATCTAACGCAGAATTGACTAACGGCGTCCTGAGGTATTGCAGCTGTTGCTTGCGGGGGTACTCTCGTTACTGACGTTCGTGACACTATCAATTGTATGACCAGTGAATAACAGGGCTCAGTAGCAACTGGACAGATTCGCAATTAGTATTTGAAATGTACCTATATATAAAGATAATTTCCGAAAATCCTTTTTTAGTTCTCTCCTATGACCAAAAAGGAGATTTTTTGATGAGTTTTTTCAATTGAAAAAACAACCATTTTAACCTTTTTATAACATTAGTATTGGTAATGCTACTAATATTATAAATGTAAAAGTGTGTGTGCCTGTGTGTGTGTATGTTTGTTACTCCTTCACACAAAAACCACTGAACCGATTGCGATGAAACTCGGTATGTAGATAGATGTAATAACACATAGGCTACTTTTTACCCCGATTTTCACGCGGGATCGGGATTTACGCGGGTGAAACCGCGGGGTACAGCTAGTTATAAATATAGATAAAGAAAGAAATAACAAAAAGTTTACATTTGAAAGCGAAGGGTCCAAGAATGAGCAGTAGATACCAAATTTACATTTTAAAAATAAATTCATAGTTTCAAAATTCGTATCTGTCTACTGAATAGCGCTATTTTCAGGGAAGGTTGTGGTTTACTTCACATCAAAGTCCATTATAGTAGAGTTTGTATGTCCAACGAAAAACAGATGCGTGTAAACCCGTAGGGTGTAGCCAGTAATATAAATAAGAGGTCTGTGAACAAAAATGCTAACAAATTTTATTTTAAATCGCTCCATAATTCATAAAAACGATTTCATATACGACCCATTATGGATAGACATCGCTGATTCGTCAATTTGAATATCGGATCGAACAACGTTCCCATATTCGAAATTTAAAATTCATCGCGTTCCCCTTTCTTGGCTGCGCTTCGAGCGTTAAATCCATTGTTTTCATCTTTCGTGTAAATCACGAAAGATGAAAACATTTGATTATGTTGACAAATTTATCGGATAAAAAAAATGATGATAAAATGATCACCATATTTTACTTATTACGAGCTATCCGCAAATACACTGGAAAAAAAGGGATTTTGAAGCAAGAAATAATTTGCTACTAAAGACACTAGAGAATAATTTCTAGGTTTTAGTAAAAAAATCTCTAAATGATAAGCAGTATTCTTAATTTAAAAGCAATAATATTCTTAAGTTCAGGAAACTGCTTATTATTTTCAAGAACATTTACTAGAAACAAGAAACTATTTGTCACTTCAAGAAACTTTATTTTGTATGTAGATTTATTAAGTTGTGTTGTTTTTGCATAAGGTTCTACTTTTCCTTTAGAACCATCCTAGCTCTTACACAAACTATAACTTTATCTAGCAGGATGAAAATTTTCGAGAAAAATATGCAACAAGAAAACAGCATTCACAGTTGTGTCAGCTTTTTATTTAAAACTAGTTGCGCCCCGCGGTTTCCCGATCCCGTGGGAATATCGAAAAAAATATCCTATGTCCGTCTCCTGGCTCTAAGCTACCTCCCTACCAATTTTCACCCAAATCTGTTCTGCCGTTCCCGAGTTATAAGTGGTGTAACTAACACGACTTTCTTTTATATATATAGATGGTTGTCTGTAAAGTCAGTTTACGTGCGATAATTTTACGTGATAACGTCATAAGAACTCTTTTGTATCGTTGACATCACCATTTTGCATACTTCAATACGTTGCTATGGTTACCTTGTCTTACCTAGTCAATAACGTAACGTATGACGTCACACTTTTTTGTGAATGCCGGTATACAAGACGTTATCACGTTACAAATGTGACGAATCGTATTTAACCCATCAAAAATATTCTAATTTTCTTCCTTAAAATTTTTGTGACAGTCCACTAAAATTTTTAGGAAGAATTTTCAAATTATGAAAACAAATACAAGACATAACTGCGATATTCCAATTGGAGACAGTGCTGTAATTCTCCCCCTTCAACCAACCATTTAGTAACTAATGGTTTTGTCTTTATATTCCACATTTTACCCGTTAATTTAAGTCGCTCAATCTTCATAAAATCTTTTAGTACATTACTGTGAAGGGTTAAAAGTCTTTGAAATAATTGCTTTAGAAGCCGTCAGAGATGAGAACATCTATTTCTTTATAGATGTTGATTTAATATTGTCCAAGAATAGAACTACTGGGCACTTTAGCCTATTTACTAGATATTTTAGAATACTAGACATTGTCGATTCAGAACTAATTATATTAGGGACTTGCTAAGATTTAATTTTTAATATTTTGAATATAAGTATAGATGAGTGTAGACTTTAACTAATCTTATTAGATAAATGCAGTCGGCTTCAAAATTAAACTAGACTCAGGGTTAAATAAAAAGATTTAAAGATATATGCCGGGGCCTTAAAATATATATGCCTTTCTATTAGGGGTTTTGAATTAAAACGGTTTTTTTGGAAAATTTTACCCCTATGCGGATGAAAGCGCTGCAACAGAATTTCTTTGCTGCAGTTTTTTTGCTGAGGTGTGGCCACAACTCCTTGAACAATAATAGTGTTTCCAAAAATTATACTGTATTATTCAGTTTGTTTTATTTTCGCGTTTATCTATGTAACATTTGTTTCTTATGTATTAAATTAAATGTACATTTTAACTGTTATTTGGAATTTGTGTTTGTTTGTCGTGTGCTTTAGTCTTGAATAAATCTTCTATCAAAGTAAAAAAAATATATATTCCATTGTAATCATACAGTTTGTACAATGCTCACATAGAAACGTTTTAAAAACTACGTTAGGATGTATCTATATAGATAAAGACATAGACTTATAGTAAGTATTAGGATTTTATAAACAAAACTTTTCAATCGCATTTCCTAATACCTTCTGCAATTCAACAAACAGTATCGTCTAGCATAAAATGAAATTTCCTCTCGTAAGCTCTTTCCCGATACAATACCAGCCGGCTCACTTGTACAGGTAGAGAAACTGATTTAATTTAATTCCCTATGCAAAATAACGCCGCGCAAAATGGCGAACTGGCCAAAACTATTGTAATCCCAAATGATAACTGCAGAGAAAATTTAAGCTAAACGAACCGCGTCGTACTCACCGTACGAATAGCATTAGTGAAAACTTTCTAATTACCACTCTGTTTCGGAGGTATGCCGTTTGCTTTATTTGACATGTCGCAAACTCAAGGTTATACAATATACATACAGTGTGGTAAAAACACTGTACCTCTTAAGTATGTTGTAAAAATTTTCTGAATTCCGAATTTATATCAGCTGTTCCTTACGCGGAGAGGTCATTAACCTTAAGATTATACTTATTTTAAGTTTAATCTACTTTTCTAAGTCCGAATGACATTTGTTTTAAAACATCAGCTAATTGTCGAATTGACATAACCTCAACATTTTCAAAAAAGTTTTCGAATTACCTAAATAAAATTCGTAGAACAAAAGTGAATTGTTTGGGTGAATGGAAATATAGTCTTTAACTGCTTTCTTATACCTATAATTACTAATTAATTTATAGGTATTTGCGTAAAAATAAAATAATTGTTTTAATTTTAAATTAAGGAGAGATGGTGGCACCTCCATTATTGGCACAGTACGTAAGTTAATTAAAATTGTGTTGTAATTTTGAAAATTATCCAATTTCTGGGTGAAGCTGCCTGTCCACCTGAAGTGAAGCGAGATATCGAAGCAATTCTATTGATGGAAACGCCTCTCCGCTACGCTTCTGTGGACAGGCAGCCTATAGATCCCGAATATGAGTTTATTAAGTATTGAATTCTTTTTCAATAGTTTTAGAAAAAAAATGTTAACTTCAAGAACAACACATACACAAAAAAAGCCAACAAAAATTACATAAAATACAATGAAATATTTCTGATTTAAGTATAGATGAGTGAAGACTTTAACTAATCTATTTAGAGAAATGCAGTCGGTTTCAAAATTAAACTAGACTCAGGGTTAAATGAAAGGATTTAAAGATATATGCCGGGGTTAAGCCTTTCTATTCGGGGTTATGAATTAAAGCGGTTCACGTTCCGTAGGTAACTTTAATTTAAATGTAATTATAAAATGGTTAAGTTGAAATGGAATGGTATTAAAGTAGAGTGTAACTGATCGTCAAACGCGGTTCGGTTTAAAACGTAATGAAAATTTGCAAATACCTGCGCCTTCGAATCGTCGATTTTATTTAAGGCCAAACTCTATTTCCAAGGCAACAAAAAAACATAACTCCGCGTAGATAAACTATCTAAGAAAAAACTATACAGAATAATCGGTCGAAACAGAAACTAAAAGCAAATCAGAACAAAAACAAAAGACAATCGAAACAGAAACTAAAAACGATCGAAACAGAAAACAGACACTGTTTGAAGCCGATAATGACGTAGCTGTCACATCTCGCGTCTCGGTAACGAGTTCAAAGAATTTATCTCATCTAAAAATATGCGTCCGCGCTAAAAGAAGTTTACACTTCAGAAATAAAATAAAAATTCAAAATAAGTTTCCTAGGTACCAAAAAGCTCACTGCATTGCCTCTTTGGATGGCAATGCCGATCCGTTGGCAAAAAAATAGCAGCCAGCCCTTAGAGTTAATTAAAATGAATAAGATATAAAGTACTTACAACATCGATGAGCTGACTCAGCCTAAGTCCCATCTTAACAGTGAGCCGATCCGAATTGTTGCCCACAGGTCGGATAAGTCGATTGTAATTGGACAGTAGATCGTCATATAGTCGCTTTGCCTCAGGGTTTGCGACGCTCAAGCGACCCCACACGCACAGCAATCCGACCACCAGCGCCAACACCATCTTAGGCTAACACCACCCCTGGGGACAAACATAATTAACCATATTAGATATCAGTATTAGTATTGTAGCGTGGGTAGTCGGTGGATGGAGGCGGCTCAGGAACGCTGTTTGTGGCGTCGTTTGGGGGAGGCCTATGTCCTGCAGTGAACGTGTATGGGTGGATATGATGATGATGATGATGAGATATCAGTATAATATTTCTAATAGCATTAATATAATAATAAATAGAATTTTTATGCAACATTGACTTTGACCCTTATTTTGATTACGCGGATACTTGCATATCGCAGCTAAAATACACTTACACTCGAGCAAGACCTAAGAATTTTGCTTCAGTTGAAAACATTATAATAATAGCATATTTGGAGCTCTACGGTGGGTCTACAAATTTGACTTCGACTGTACCTACGCCTCAATCCGTAAAGGTAGGCCGACAGGAATCGGGTTGTATGGACCCTTCGCTACTATTATTTTACTGAAGTACAAGATGCGATATTTCTGAGAGTTGGAAGAGCATCGCAGAAGGTACTACGACGTAGCACCGTAGCATATCCCGTAGCACCACGTAGCTCGCTATAAAATACAACCGTCGCTACTGTTCTTCCCTACTCATGTGCTGTCAGGTACCGAAATACAAGACGCAAGATTTGGAAGAGCATCGTAGAAGGTACTACGACGTAGCACCGTAGCATATCCCATAGCACCACGTAGCTCGCTATAAAATACATCCTTCGCTACTGTTATTCCCTACTCATGTGCTGTCAGGTACCGAAGTACAAAACTCATCACTACATAGTATAAAACAAAGTCGCTTTCTCTGTCCCTATGTCCCTTTGTATGCTTAAATCTTTGAAACTACGCAACGGATTTTGATGCGGTTTTTTTTAATAGATAGAGTGATTCAAGAGGAAGGTTTATATCTATAATAACATCCATTAAATAGTGGAGAAGTATTATTATTGTTGAGGTTTCTAATGTGATGTCGTAAATAATTACATTTTTTCCGCTTACATTGCAAACGCAGGCTGAACCCTACGAGTTTTATCAAAATAATGTACTAAGTATTGTACACATTGAAAATGTCTACAGAAAAGTCCGTGATGATATATGTCTATCTCTTATGGATAACCCACAATAACTTTTTTTTGTCATTTACTTTTTACGACAAATAATGGCTAATTTTCGAAGCGATTTTAACCAATACAGCAATAATCTTTAACCAATTAAATACCTTGAATACATTGTTCATTTAATATAGATCTATATGGCCCTTTACACCGTGTGATTTAAGTGAATATTTTCGAAGATATTACAGATTTAAAAATTGCGGGACGTAGCGTTTGCGGCGGTATCGGCCGGCCGCCCGGTGCGGCAAAAAAATGTAAGAAGTAAATAAGTAAAAATGTAGTGTATGAATTTAAATATTCCAAAGATAGCAGGAAATCTTCATGGTATAGGGAAAGGGGGATTGTTTTACTCCAAATTTAACGCGTGCGGGCCACGGGCAGTAATGAATAAATCAAAACTACTGAATCGATTTTAATCACATAGTCTATATATTTTATACCCGTGCGAAGCCGGAGCGGGCCGCTATGTTTTGATATACAACGTTCACAGTTTTTCTGTAGTGTATTTAGTATTAGCATTGCACCCGTGCGAAGCCGGGGCGGGTCGCTAGTTTATTTATATTTTAGAGACTTCGAAAGTAACGCAGGTAAAATTGCGGGTCGCAGCTAGATGTTTATAATATTTCAATACAATAAATACTGTATTTCAAAGTTTTTCAATACGAAAGTCACCTATGAAGGTCGTAAGAGTTCGACACAACGCTAACAGGTTGACCTGCTCCTAATCCCGGCTTAGGGCCGGAGTCCCGCTTAATTACTGGATAAAACCGGATAAGCCACAATAAAACGCACCCTTATAAATCAATCCCTTACCAAGATAACACTAAAGTACGCTACTCTTTATGCCTAGGACAAACAAGAACTAACAATAAAACTTGAAGTACAAAAGAATGTATAAATCAGGGTTTCCTTGCTATTAATATTTATTTATACTTTTGGGGTTTCGTAACCGAAGGGTAAAAACGGAACCCTTTCACTAACACTCGTAATCACAATCAACCCTATGAGATTGCATAGTGCGCACGAACGCATAGACCCGCAAATGACACGTTGATTCGCTAGACTGAAAAAAACAGCACAAAATTGACCAATCATAGTGCCGAATTTAACGCAGTGCGTTCACTTATCCAAGAGCATATTAAGTATTGTTTGTGAATTTTGGTGTAAGACTCCACTGTCTGTCTGTCAAAAGTAAAAATTATTTTTTCATTTGGAATCATACAATTTGCATGGGATCACTTTGAATAGTCTTAAAAAGTAAGTTAGGATGTGTGCCTTCGGAATGCGGACACCAACGAGAAGAATGCACAAGCAACTCATGTGGGTTTATCAGGCTGTATTTCATGAACCGTGATATCTTTGTATTTTTATTCACAGATGTACATCATCTGTGAATAAAAATACAAAGAATACAAATACTAAAACAAGAATAAAATGGTACGAAACCCTTTGTGCGTAAGTCCGACTCGGACTTGGCTGGATTTTACTTGTATACGGGCAGTTTCCTGCAACTAGATAAATGCCAAATTTCAATCATGGGAACAGACAAGACAACTATCCTACCTACTTAATATTATAAACGTCAAAGTTTGTATAAAAGCATGTATGACATTCATCATAGATTGTATATGTTACTCTTTCGCGCAAAAACTTCTAAAACTTTACAATAATATAGCTTATTTATTAGAATAACACATAGGCTATATTTTTTTATTTTAAGCCTGTTGTGTCCCACTGCTGGGCAAAGCTAATTTTGGCCACTCTGCGTCGAATGCATCTAAGTCGTCGTGCCATCGTTTTTTGAGTCTTCCTCGAAGTCCTTTTGCCTCAAAACCTCAAAGCCTAGTCTTCGAGGCTATAATTTATAAATGAAAATAAATTTCCATATTCGAAATATCAAAAGCTCTTCACAAAACTTAGATACCCTTTCAAATATTCAAGTGCTTCAAACATATTATTACTGTAATAAATACCTATATAATATATACGTATAGCTCATGAAATTTAATATTTACCATACAAATGGTTATTACACACCGACATTATCAAAGCAGACATTTATTTCTACCTTCGAATATATCGTAAGGAAACATCTTAAATACTACGTTTTGACGAAGATATTAAAATTTTAGTGAAATAGAGAGAAAATTAGCTTTAATGCATGAAGAAGGCCCGCACAATTATTTCAATACCAATAGACAATATTCAATATTTAATTATAAAACGCTATGTTCGTTCTGTTAGGTGTCAATCGTTTTAGTAATTCTCAAGTTATGGCATGACTAAGGGAAATAGAGATCCATTTTATTTAGTATTAAAGAATGTTTATGTAACATTGTAAGTAGATTGGATCAAGGAACCACGTTGTCCCATACAAACGTTGTCCCCTTTTTTCCTTAAGGGGTAGAATTTCGAAAAATCCTTTCATATCGGACGCCTATGTTATACAAAGAACACACACTCCAAGTTTCAGGTCTCTACGATCAGCGGTTTAGGCTGTGCGTTAATCCGTCAGTCAGTCAGTCATTTAGGACAAAGCATTTTATATGTATAGAAGATTTAATGTTCTCTATAAAACTATAATATTAAATATCATTGTAGGAAACACCTTAAATACAACGTTTTGCCATTATAACGCGTGACGTATCTCCGAGTAGGTATATCATTCTTACATTTTCCTCATATCTTTGTACTCATTTGTAGATTTCATTCAAAGGAAATGTATTTTTCTACCACAATACGACAATATTTTTGCTTGACTTATTTTCGTATTTTGACGTACGAGTAGGTATATAAAATTTACGAATAATTGACACTAACTGCGCTCCATGGTTTTACCCCCGTAAGTCCCCTTCCCGCAGGATTTTCAGGATCAAATGAATCTAGCAGATTCATTCTTCTCCATTCCCTAAACTACCACTATGAGAATTTTCATGCAAATCAGTCCAGTCGTTTGACTGTGAAGATCAACCAAACAAATAGCGGCGAATTTCAGGAAACATTATGCTGCTATTTAAAAAATAGTTTGTATGAGGAATATTTGTATTGCCACAGTTTTTTACTTACAGACAAGACTTCCTTTAGTTTCCTCTAAGTTACTTAATAAATCACAATAACCGTCGCATAATAAGCCATAACAACTTCATTGTCATTAAAACTTTCCTTACCATTTCAAATTACTAACAAAAACAATTCTAAAAACAATGTTTTAAGAATAAACTTTCTAACTTTCAGTTAAATATGCCCGTAGTTTTAGAGCTTCCTTTTATCAATATCTCTATCTAAAACGTTTGAAAGCGCCAATATTTCACTGTAAAAGCTTTCGGTACAGTATGACATTAATTTATAGGAAGTAAATTGAATTTTGTTCGTGCAATCGACCGTGTTACACTGTAATTCATTTTCGTTTTTTCCTTATACTACTAGCTAATCCCGCGGTTACTCGAACCTCAAATCTGAAAAAAAACGCAAGAATTGGGCTATCAAATGCAAACAAAATTTTGAGGTGCAAACATTGAAAAATACTAAGATAGATGAATTAATTGTTAATAGATAAATCATAAAAAATCGTAAACGCAAGTAAAATTTTAAATTTCGGTAAAATTACATTAATTGACTGAAATTTAAGGAATTTCTAACATATGTCAACACTACTATTTCCAATGGTGCTTTAGGTAAATAATAGTGTTGACATATAAAATTTCCCAAAGCTTTGAGTTAATTTGCCCAAAAACTTTTGTTTTAATTTTTTTTTTTTTTGGTGGACTCCGTGTGTACCTGCATATAACTAAAAGGGATTGTTTTGTTTTAGTTACTAGATATTTTGACCGACTTGACTTACTTGACATTAATTTTTTATTTTAAGAAATTTTGTCAATTTTTTTATTTATTTTTTCTATAATAAAAAAAATATATTTAACATGACCTAAAAAAAATTACAAAATTACACTGTAGGTATAAAATGTGTAACAAAACTCTTCACTATTTTCTTGAGACAGTGTAAAACTGTCCAAATATACCCTTATACTAGAAACAGGTAAGCTTCTTATAAAATTCGTGCTCGAGATAATCCGTTTATCGCATTCGAACAACACCAAACTTGCTTCCAACAGGAAGTTGATCCTTACTTATGTAGAAATATGATTATGCCACCACAGAAACACAATTAAAAAAAACTTAATAGACTCACATACAACGTCATTTTAAACCGAATTTTAAAAAGCATGAGGTTCTCAATTCAATTTAATTTATAAAAGAAAAGACTCAAAATTGACAACAACTCAAAATAAAAATAAATAAATTAAAAGAGCGGCTTGCTTGTGCTTAAACATAATTAGATCAATCCTAGCTAAATACAATTCACCGGTAATTTAAAGTTAAATTCTATTTCAATAACCACAATTTAGTCGCAGGTAGTGTTTGACAGTTTGACAGTTAGGTAATCACGTTTAAAAGCTTTAAACAAAATTAGTTATTCTTATGCAAGCGACCCATGACGTTGAAGTGATAGAAAAAAAGAGAATCCGAAATCACCCGGCACAACTAGTGCTTGATATAGACGAGAGACATGCCATGAAATAAAAAATATTTTACTCAAGGAAAAAGAAAAATTAACACTCCATTTTCAAATTAGTTTTTTCGGGAACAAATTATTTGGTACTCTATAAAGAGCAAATTTATCGTATTTTTGCGTAAAACATGTCGCTGGAGAAAGAGCAATGGACGATTTATATTGGATCTCATGCTCCGAAAAATACACAAAGGAATCGTAAATTCGGAACACATTTTGTAAATCTTTTCCGCAGACAGTCCTCGTGTTTAAATGGTTTTTTAATCAAGTGATGTCAATTTGTTATTTTTGAAGCCTTATTTTTTATTTTACGCATCAAATATTATTTAGATTTATCAAATATCCGTACGAGAGCGGTGTTGGCCGAGTGGTGAATACCTCGTCTTTTCATGGGTTTGAATCCACGTCAGCCGTGAATCAATGTGCTGTAATTAACATTGATCTAACGGTGAAGGAAAATATTGTGATGAAACCCGCAGCTTAGTTAGCTCCAGACTAAGTTTAAAGGGTTGGCATAGGTCCTGGGCATTAAAGTAAGTGGCGATGTTTATCATCTACATTTGATGGAAAGGCCAAAATAATGTACAAAATCCGTACAGCGTGTAAATGACATGTAGTTAAACAAATTTCACGAAATCCTAACTAAATGCATTTAATAGTTAATTAAGAATAATGTTCTAATTTAATAACCACATGGTTGATACTATTTAATCAGTTTGATTCTTGCACAATAAAAATAAATACGTTTAGGACCTTAAACATGATTGACTAACTGTCATCAACTGTCATCAAATATCAAACTGATGAAATAATATTAACATTGTGGTTATTGTATATAATTTATTTTTAGATTACCCCTTAAATGCGTTTATATTATTTAGCGAAATATGTTTAAGTCTCACGGAAGCCACCCTAAGTAAGAATGTTTAAATATAAATCAATAAACAACACCCATACAATTTCCTTTAATCCCGAACATTCGAGCTCACATTCCGAGATATTTGTTAGAGACAGCAATAAATCTGCGAAACTATTCTCCGAGTATAAAATATCTTCATTTTACGTATTCACGACGGCAAGACAGCCAGGAAGTGTGCCAACGACATCATCTGCAGCCTTCCGGTGTGGACGAAGCCTTAGTCATTTGATTTCCGGTTGATCGTTCCTTGTACTTCCACCAAGATCTTACAAGGTTTGGATCGGTTCATTTATATATTTTACCACTTGGAGTTTGATTTACAGATTTTGTTAATGTCAGGCAATGCAAGCGTTGATATTTTGCGAATATTTTACTGTTTATTACTTAGATAAGCATGAGGGAAAACATAATAAGCACCGAGAAAAAAGAAATGAGCATCAGGTGAAAAAGTTAAACGTTGGCAGAAAAAAAAAATTGAAAGATGAACAAGAAGGCTGAAGATATCGGGATTCGGAGTTTTTGTTAGGTAATTTTAAATCTATGTGTATATTTTTCTGTTTTGTGGTTATGTTTGATAATGAGCATCGGAAAAAACATAATGCGCATCTGAAATAAATGTCAAAACAAACAATCGTCCGAAGCGATGAATTTATTTTGATATTAAGCTGAAGAGTTTGTTTGATCAGGAACTACTGGTTCGAATTGAATTTTTTTTTTATGTTGGATAGTCCATTTATCGAGGAAGGCTTTCGGATTAGGCTAATTTTTATTTTGATATTTTCACGGGGCTTACGCTGGTGAAATCGCAGGGCGCAGCTAGTTAGTAATAATATTAGACTTTACATCTAATCTAGATAATTTAGATAGCGCCAGAAACTGTAATCTACTCAGGACGTTGCGTTGTAATGCCTGGGACATGTATAAATTTGAGTATTCTTGCCCAGGTACGGTCAGGAGAGAGGGCCTCAGCTCAGTTGACCGTGTCCAGAAGAATTAACTCATCAATACGAATGGAGCTAACTAAGCCGTGGGTTTCATAACAATGTTTTTCTTCACCGTAAGAACAATGCTAAATCGACAACAATAAAAAGTGGTTGTCTGTAAAGTCGGTTAACGGACGATAATTTTATATGATAACGTCATCGATGGTAACCATAGCAACGATAATACATTACCTTGTCAGTAACGCTCACGTTCTCGTAACGTGAGCGGATCATGACACTTTTTGTGAATACAGTACGGTATTGAACGGTTTATAGAATAAAATTATCAAAAAAAAAAGGTAAATTTGGAATCGACTCGCAAAGAAAATAGCACATACATTATTCGTTAAAAAATCCAATGAAGTAACGAATTTACCATGTCCAAATGTAAGTTAAACAGACTCCTCTCGACAGCAAACGTCACGTATTAATTAGCTGATCAATAACGGGATTAGGTCCGAAATAATCCAATTCCAACGACAACCCGCCTTACAGATGTCATGTCAAATGTCAGAGCTGCCTTTGGGCAAGGGCTGTTTATATCTGTCTCGGGAGGATTACGCAATAAATTATTGTAAATTAATAATTACTGTTTTGTTGCTGGTTTCTAGGAGCGTTGTCGGGCTTTGTGTGAGTAATTGGCACTTTAGTTTGTGGGTTTTCTATTGCCTATTTATAACACTATAGTTCCTTACGTACATATCTTCTACTATTCTATATCTATAAACTTTAAAGTAATGACTGACTGGTATATCAAAGCACAGCTTAAACAACTAGACTTATCTAAGTAAAAACACCCTCCAAATTTAATGCTAAAGATACATTAAATTTTAATGGGGGGTTTCTTTGTAAAATATTATCTACTATGAAAGGGTATTCCAACATTCCACACATTCAGAAGTTGAAGTTAGAACTTGTAATAAAACAAAGTCCTCCATCTGTCCGCTGTTTTAGCTGAACTAGTGAATGAATTAGTGAGTGGATTATCACACGGTTTTCATCAATGGAAGGAGTTATTAAAGAGGAAGAAACTAAAAAAACCATAACAGTTAAGGTAGCTTGGGGAACTTCCAATAATAGTAGTTCATGCCAAGCAGACAATATCCACACATCAGATCATACAGGAAGCGCACGTATGATTGCCTATCGTGCTCTACCACTTGCACAAGGAAAGACCTATAGGAGGCCACAGACGCCGCCGTTTACGTGGCTAGTTACTCCACAAAAATTTAACTATTTGCTCCACACCCGGTAATTATCTCTAAATCGAAAACTTAACATAAGCCATTGACACATAAGAAGAAGAAGGGGAACGTCCTAACAATAATACTGCTAGTAGGTCAGTGGGTCATTGGGAGTAATGACAGAGGGCAGAAAAGGTCACAATGACGCCAGACTGATGACAAGCCTGAATGTCTCGGTACAAAACTGCGATGTACGGTCGGCTGCATAATTGCAGACCCGCCGTAGAGCTCCTAAATGGCTGTTATAAGAATGTTTTCGACACAAGCAAGATTCTAGGCACCTGTTTTAGTTGAAGTTTAAAGTCTTCTAACTCATGAATTTATCAAACAAAAATTATTAGAATGGAAACATGCCAATAATAGTCATTTTTGAACTCTACCGGGGGCTGCAATTATGCAGCCGACATACTTCAATATATAGAGTTACATATGTTTGATCACCAGTAATGAGCAACTTAAAATATAATATTGAGCCACATCTAATCTGGAAGATTTATAAAGCAGCTTAGCACACGCGGCTTTGTTGGCTTCAGACGTATTGACGAATTGTATCCTCTGTACACGGTCGACTAAGCTGAGAGGGTGGTATAGGTTTTGGGCAAGCCTACTCTATCTTATTATTTGTTTACCAAGTTTCTTTAAGTTTCTAGTGCTAGTTCGTAATTACGTTCAAATTTGAAAGTCACATTTTTAAAAGCGTTTATTTAACTTGCAATGTGTGTATGTTTGTTCGGTTGGAATCTTGTTTAGCCTAAGATCCTGTAATTGGATTTCTGTTGTTACACTATGTTCTATAAGTATCTAAAAGCTGATGGATCTCCAATAAATAAAGCATGTCCCAGGCACAACAGCAAGAGAAAAGATGCTGGCGCTATATATGAAAAAGGCCAATTTACAGCGCCTCCAAATTTAATCCATGGTATTAGTTTTTAAGACGATTTCAAGTGGTCTAAATACAATTGTATTAAGCATCCCAAGAAATAAAAATTTTTGAATTTTGAATTTTATTCAGAGAGCTGTATCAAATCAACTGTGTAAATAATCTCTTAGTATGAAAACGGTAATTAATTCCCACCAGCGATCTCACATCACGGTTCGAACGAAATCAAATACCATTGAATCGTGCAATCTCGCTCGGTGTTACAGGCTCTCCAATCAAGCTGTTTGTTATGGCCATTGATTTGATTGTATTCTACATGATAACCGCTACTTATGCTCTGATGAATACAGAGTTCAGTTTTTTATTTTTAATTAAAAATTAAACGATTGTGTCGAAATATCCCTTCAAGTTTTGAATAGGAGACATCTAGCCTGTTACTATAAACTGGTTCGGACGAATTTACCCATACACATTATTTTTTTAAATTTGACCCGCAGCCAACTCTTGCAATGGGCAAGATGTACCTAAACCCGTTTATTGTGTCTTCTGATTAGTGATTTTTATTTATTTATTTTATTTTTTTTGCTGTCTCGTTTTAGTAACAAAGAAATAAAATATTTTAAGTAACAATTAAATAATAAAAACCTAAATTAATTAAATAACCTACCTACTATCATTTCATAAAATTTTATTGTCCAAATTTGTTTTTTTTTTAATAATATATAGGTCAACGTTTAACCATTATCTCACACGATGGTAAATGACGATGTGTTCTAAGATGTAATACGCTTTCCTAGAAGATATAACTATAATGCTCGTGACTCAAAGGGACACAAGTAAAGGTAGAAATCCCGATTCAAATAACTTCAGTATAAAGACTCTTTTCTATATAAAATGTAGATCAAACAAATCACAAAGATCTCAACTACGATTCGAACGAGATTCTTGACCAATGCGCCGCGTAATTTATGTACATTTTCTGAATAAACTGATTCGAATGCGAATCGAGAACGTTCCTGATTCGAAGATAATAGCTAGATTATCCACACATTTACTACTAGCTGCGCCCCGTGGTTTTACGCGAGTAACTCCCGATCCCGTAAGAATTTCGACATAAAAAGTAGGCTATGTGTTAGTCCTGTTGTCTAGCTATCTACATACCGAGTTTCATTGCAATCGTGAACGAGTAACATACACACAAACTTTCTAAAGTACCTAAGTATATCTATACTTAGGTGAAGTTTAGTATCTACTAAACTTCACCGAATCATATAGACAGTATCATATAGACAGTATCTGTATTAAACCCTCCCCATGTACCCTCCCGTATTAATCAACAAACAAGTAACAAACACTGAACCAGAATCCGCTGACATTGCATCTCCAGCTCAACAGATCACCTCGATATTGCAAGCACTGCAAACTGTCTGATAGCTTGAAAACATGAAATGCATTACCATCTGAACTTTGTGATACTGAAATTGGTTCTATCTGTCGATTCTCGAAGGGGCGAATATGTAAGCAGTAGACTTCTTGTCGACAATTACAAACTAAAATCAAACAAACCAGTATCTATTATAAAAATCAATTAATTATATTTTGCCATTAGGGTTAGGTGTTTTGTTTGTTTATTGCGATACATCGTTGGGAGTTACATAGGCTACTTTTAATCTCGATATCACCACGGATTGTGACTGATGCTGGTGAAGCCGTTAGGCGCTGCTTATGCTAGTTGTAAAAATTCAAAACTCAAAATTCTTTATTAATTTGGAATCAAACTTTTTGTACGAGATCACTTAAAAGCATCTTAAAAACTTAGTTAGGCTGTGTGCCTTCGTTAGTATAGAGACTACAATTACGATTTATAGCATGACCAAAATATTTTTGAATGAAGTAATTGGTAAAACACATGGTAAAAGTTCCAATATCCCATACAAAGCGCCATGCATCCAAGCAATCCGAAGTAGGCTTAGTGACATTAAAAGTGACCTTTTAGACGCGTGTTTCGATAAATATTCGTGTATTTCACAGAGTTTTGTCAGTGAGATGAAGAGTTTAATCGATTCGATAAGAAGTCTACTGCTTACGTGTTTGCACCGTAGAGCAAATATAAAATAATTTACTCGAAAATCCCAGTTTACTGTGCGAAATTGGTATGCCAGTGAACGCTTACGTATTTTTACATGATATTTTCGACATTTGAACATTTTGATCGAGTTTCCTTCTTTTAGATTTTTAAACGACTTCAAAAAAGGAGGAAATTATTAATTCTTATACGTCAAACGGAATTGAGTTTGACGAAACCATGGAATTAATAATTATAAAGTACTAGCGTCTCGCTCCGGCTTCGTACGGCTATATTATGCATGTATTATACATATAAACCTTTCTCTCGAATCAGTCTATCTATTAAAAAAAAACCGCATCAAAATCCTTTGCGTAGTTCTAAATATTTAAACATACACTGGACCAGACAGCGGAAAGTGACTTTGTTTTATACTATGTAATGATGAGACTGATGCCTAATGTTCTAAAAGTAGAATCAATACCTTGACGACCCAGTTGGCACAATGGTCAACATGCCGGACTGCCAAACATTGGGTTGCGGGTTTGATTCCCGCCTCAAACAAGAATTTATGCTTAGATATTTGTCTGTGGTCTGGTTATTTCTATGTATTATAAGTATATATTTACAAAAAAAATTATATAAGTAGTATATACACAAGTCTAGTTACTTAGCTTGGAGCTAGATGGCGATGTGTAGAATGTCCTGAAATATTTATTTATTATTTAATTATTTAATAATCCTTTTTACAAGCTTTTATTAAAAAGTCGGTTAAAAATAAAAAATAAATAAACTCTAAAATCCAGTTGCATCTGACATCGAGTGTAATTTGTCAAGCACTCGTGCTGTTGTGATTTTAATTAAATGTCATTTGATTGTACGCAATTGAAATTAACATTTACTGAAATTATCCGTCTAGTTTGAAACTTTATTGTTTGAAATGAACGCGTTATAATTAATTAGTATAAGCAAATAACAATTTGAATCACCTATTTACTAGGAAGTAGCTACACTTCTGGAATTGTAAAGAGGATTAAATACTAATTACATTTTTTGGTAAATTGTGTACTTGAGTGTTTTTGTTTTTTACTAGCTGTCCAGGCAAACGTCCAGGCAAATGTTTTACCAAATAAATAATATATATATATACACAAAAAAAATATACAAATCGATTCAGCCGTTTAGGTGTAGTTTGGCAAGTCTAACACCGCGACACGACTGACATCAATATTTATACGATACTAACGTCACTCAATTATTTTGCATTCCCGGAACCTCTCCACCAAATTTTGAACTTTATGGTATGGTAATTAAGTTTAAATTATCTTTTAAGTATTATAAGGAATTGTTTACATGGGAATTGGGAGTTTAGAAAAGTGTTGTTTTTAGAGTTTAAAAAAAAACATATTTTTCTTTCCGGTAGAACCATCCTATATAATCATAATATTTGAAACAAAGAATTAGCGAAATTGGTTAAGCCGTTCTTGAGACTTTCGCTTAGCAACACATTTAGCTATTCGTTTTTATATTAAATGCATATTCTCTTTTATTATTATAAAGAAGTATAGAAACTAATGACTTTTTAATCATTTTTTTTTAATTAAACCAATGTGGAAGCGTTATTTTGACATTGAATGTATGAAATTACATATTATTAAGAATTATGTGAAGTGAATCGCCATCACTTTTGAGATCCGAAATTTATAAATTCATGCGCGAAACTTCTTGAAAGTACTTACAGAAATTACTTAAATCCCTACCACATCTTTTGACAAAGATTTTCTACAGCTACTCCTATTAAATTCTTCTCGAATATTTCTTGAATATTCGGAACTTCTTCCAACTTAGTTGACGTTTCATATCAAAGAAAACAGTAGAGCATTTCAAGTTCCACAAACTTTTCCAATTAACGTAATAAAACACTTCGATATGAAATGTAAACGTGAAAAATTCGAACGGTATTCAATATGAATCGACGTCGAGTTACGTCGCATTTTACGTAGAACATAGATATTGAACATCCACTATATATTAAACTGAACATTACACGGTAAAAAATAGGACCATCCTTTAAAAAAAAGAGATAAAAATAAGTAGATAGATTAAATCACATTTAAATTTTTTTTTAATTACTTGTCGCGGGATACGCATTTGGAACGAAGTCCTTTTTACCTTTTTTTCGTTTCACGTTTTCGTCACGCGTAGCATTTTTTCTCGGCTAGGCCAACCTACGATAAGGAACTTCGTTCCAATATCTAAACAAAATTTGTTTAACTTCAATTTGCGAATTCAACTAATTATGGCTTTGCGGAACAACTTTCAGAGTTACTTTGTTTTGCTTTGAATTTTTTACGAAAAAAAAAATCACACCTTTCGTCTATACCTAGATGTCGTTGTGTATTGTGTAGGTTAAAATGTTGTTACTGAGGCGTTACCGACATTAAATGATAAAAGTTTTGCTTAGGTAAATGATTCTTACTGTGCTCTCTCTATGACACTAATATTTTATTTCTTTGCACGTTCTACGTCGAACAAAATTGTATGAATACTTTTAAATTTTAATCTGATGTAGGTGCGTTACGTCAGACGCGAGCGCTTTCAGGACTTATTCTGACAAAAATGAAAGGTGAAACGCTGTCCAATACCCTATGTCAAAATTTCAATTTCGAATTTGATTGTTATATTTTGCCTTCGCTATAATTTTAAGTAATAAAATTACATAATTAAAATTGCTTTTTATCCAATTTTATTCACTTTTATCCAATTTTAAAGTATCCAAGGTTTCAAGAAAGAGTAGGTACATTAATGGATGTCTATCTTATTAACTTAACTTGGACAGGTATTATGATGGAAAGACAAAATACTTGAAATATTTTTGACCTAATTTGGACTGTAATCTGTTAAAATAATTTTATTTAACATAATTATAATATTCACAATAATAATATAAAAAAAAATTATAATGAAAACTAATAATTATATTATTATTTATTTGGCATGGGCCTTTTCTCATATAGACGATTTATACATCAAAGATTTTCTAGAGTCTTAAATAAAAGAGAAATGATCTAAAACACGTTCTCTATTTTTTTGGTAGGTACAAAACTTTCATAAGTTAAACGAAAAAGGTTGTATCAAATATACCTATCATTTCCGACAACCGTATGTTTTAATAATCATAACGTTCCATCTCATCAAACGTAAAGAAACAATACAAAATGTAATCCAATAACAGAACTCACAGGTACCAAACAAACGAGTATCTATCAAAGAAAATATGGAACGAACAATATTGATATTGATATTCGCCTCTTGGCTTTTTACTCCTGTTTTTTTAGCTTCAACTCAAAGGCAGAACAACTTCGTTACACGCAGACAACATACTTTTTGGTCGGGTGCAAACTCACCAACTCTCATATTTAAAAGGAATAATAATGAATGGTCTTTTATATCAAATCTAAATAATTTGTATGTGTCTTTTATCCATGCTTTTTTGGGACATGGGACATGTATTTGATGGAGTAGGCTTGCCCAGCATCTATACCGACCTCTCAACTTAGGCAACTGTGTCCAGAGGAAAGAACTTGTCAATACGTCTGAAGCTAAGTAAGCCGCGGGTAAGGAATAATAAGCGAGTAATCAATCAGAGGTCTTCAAGTCAGGAGTGAACAGGTATCTTCTAGTTAAGCATGCTACATCTTAGACCGTATCGCCACTTAACATCAAGCAAGTGTCAAAACTAAACCTACCATTTGTGAAAAAAATCGCTAAGCTCTTGTTGGCGACTTGCTCATTGCTGTTTCTCGCAGGCAAGGCTACAACTAATTCAAAAGACATTCATAGTATTTTTTAAGGTTTCCGCGACTTGAACTCATAATTATAATTATATTTGAACCGACTTATTCGCGTTTTTATTTTTGTTTAAAACGTTTCAGGAACTTTGCAGTCTGCCTTTGACCATGGGATCTGCAAAGTTCCCGAAACGTCAGGTTTAAATAAAAATAAAAAACGCGAATATATCCGTTAAAATATAATTATAATTATCAAAAGACATTCAGTTTGCAGACGCTTTGGTCCAAATGCTTTCTTGTTACCAACTATCTGTAGATTTAAATTTGTAGTCTACGTTCTCCGTAAGCCGTCACGAATGAATTTCCACCATTGACAAGCAGATAAATGTATGCACAAACTCGAACTACAGATACCTAATGTAGACATATCAACTCTATTCCAATAGGAATTGGGTTGTTTATCAAACGGAGTCCATACTGCGCTTTGGTCAACCGCTGCCAAGCAATTGAAAAGCAACCTGACTGGTTACGGACTGTTCCATCAATTTTTGAAATTGAAACTCGGTTTTTGACAGCGAATTTGTTCTTTTAACCGAAGTAATTTAAATATTGAATTGCTGTAAATAAATATAGATTTCGACGTTTACGGTTGGAAAAAGTCATTAGAAAAAAAGTCAGTTGTTTTGGTTGATAAATGTGTTAGGGACCTCAAAACTTGCCTCAATACAGTAGTCGTAAAACTAACTTTGAACCGCGACTTTGTCCTCGTAGGTGTTGAATTTCCTTACATCTTCTCTTAGCAGATGCAAAGTCAAACTCATAATTTATTTATTTATTTGGAAACGTGCATAAAATTAAATTAAATTACATTAAAACGTCTTAAAAACTTATTTAGGATATATGTCTTTGAAACGCGCCTATCTACGTCATAATAACCATATTTGTGCCAAATTTTAATTCGATCCGTCTATTGGCTTGAGATAAGCTTTGATATAACAGTCAGTAAAGGTTTTGAATTTTATATATTTTATAGATGAATAAAACTATCTAAAACCCAATAATAAAGTATTTCGAGAAAAAGCTATCAAGAATAACATAATTATACTCAACATGCAAGCCCTTTGCAGTTCTCAGTTAACTGAGTAAAAAGTTTGATACGAAATATGCACATTTTGTTAACGAATTGTAACAATTTGCGAGAGAAAATTATGAAAATTTCACTACGGTTTCGTGAATGACGGAACTCGTACTGATTGTGAATGCCAACATTTTATGTGGGACTACTCTTGCTTAATTTGCAAAGAGATACGTTGTGGAGTGTATTGCATTTGTGTACCTACCTAAGTGTTATAGTACTTATATAAAGATCTATAGAATGTACGTAGTTGGTATGCGACACGGTGCTGCTGCACCGACGTACGGCTGTGTCGATAGGGCAGTTGGAAATAAACCGTCGAATGTACTTAACCTACCGTGTGTGTTTTATTTCTAAATATTACAAGTGGCGCAGTTTTACGGAATAAAAGACAATTTGTGATGTCGTCTAAAGGAAATCTCAGTGAATTTAACCAAAATACAGGACAATGGTCAACATACATCGAAAGAATGGAACAATATTTCACCGCAAACGCGATCACACCAGAATTGCAAGTACCGACTTTGATTGCACATGTCGGCGATGCAACCTACGAATTGATGGTCGATTTGTGTAACCCTAAGAAACCAAAAGATGTCAAGTATGAAGAGTTAGTAGAAATCATCAGGAACCACCTACAACCAACACCATCAATACTAGCAGAAAGGTTCAAGTTTCGGAAGCGATTCCAGGCACCGAACGAATCAGTCGCACAGTTCGCGGTAGCTTTAAAACATTTAGCTCGAACGTGTCAATTCAAAACGACCCTAGACGAAAACCTCAGAGACCAATTTGTGTGTGGGTTACTGAGTGAGGCAACGAGACAGAGATTGTTTTGTGATGACGACCAGACTTACGCAAAAGCATACAAAAGGGCGGTATCATTGGAGGCAGCAGCACGCAGCGCGGCGACGGTAGAATTCCAACCAGCAGAGAATAGAGAGTATTCAGTGCATGCGGTACAAACTAGGTACGGTGCACAATCGAGACGAGGTGGTTGGCGCGGCTCGACCGCTGCAGGCACGAACTTAGGCAGGGGCGGAGCGGGCGCGGGCGCAACATCGTCGGCCGCACGCAGCAACTACACTACTAACTCATCTATAGTATGTACTTGTTGTGGAGAACGCGGGCATTACAAAAATAACTGCAGGTTCAACGGATATGTATGTAAGATGTGTTTGAAACCGGGCCATCTGAAGCGAGTTTGCCCAAATGCACGTCAGCAGAGAGGCGAGGGCCGGGTGATGCGTTTGGACACGACCCAGGAGGAGGTCGCTGAGGAGGAATGGCCGGTAGAAAGTGATGGAGAAGGGGACGGTCCGAGCGGGCTGTACATGGTGGAGCTGAGCGGCAGCGAGCCGGTCGTGGCTGACGTCGAGGTGGCGGGCTACATGGTACGCATGCACGTCGACACCGGCTCACCTATATCATGTGTTAGTGAAGTGTTCTATAATCAGAAACTTAAAAATTACCCGATTAACCAAGATAGTTTAAAGTTGAAGGGCTATGACGGACAACCGATTAAATCGTTGGGCTATGTGTTAGTGGAAGTACGTTTCGGTAAACTAAGCGGGAACTATAAATTGTACATAATTCAGAACGGCGGAGTTCCCCTACTGGGACGCGAGTGGCTAAAACAATTAAATATGGACATTAAGGTGATCAATTTCGCAGAGACAGGTACGAGCGAAAATGTATTATATAATAAACAGGATTTTATTAACAGATTTCCTCGTGTGTTTAGCAATAAGTTGGGCAAACTGAGGAGCCAGCAGGCGCGGTTGGTGGTGCGCCGCGACGCTGTCCCCGTGTACCGGCGCGCGCGGCCGCTACCACTCGCGCTGCGACCCGCCGTCGACGCCGAGTTGCGGCGCATGGAAGACATAGGTATCATTTCACCTATTACATCATCAGAATGGGCCTCATGTATTGTAGTTGTAGTTAAGTCTAATGGCAGTTTAAGAATATGTGGGGACTACAAAAGTACGGTTAACCCGGTACTGGAAGTCGACAGGTACCCACTGCCGCGTGCGGAGTACTTGTTTGATAAATTAAGTGGTGGTAAGAAATTTAGCAAAATCGATTTATCCGAAGCCTACGCACAGATTTGTTTAGATGAATCTAAAAAGTACACCGTAGTGAATACACATCGAGGCCTGTACGTATATAATAGGCTTGTCTATGGACTGTCATCAGCGCCCGCGATATTCCAACGGATAATCGAACAAATAATGGTAGGTATTCCGGGGGTGACGAGTTTCCTTGACGATATTTTGGTGACCGGACGTACGGAAACCGAGCATATTAGCAACCTTAGTTTAGTATTAGAACGGTTAGATAAGGAAGGGTTGACTGTCCGAAAAGAAAAATGTACTTTCTTTGCACCGGAAGTAAGTTATTTAGGTTTCATTGTATCCGAGCATGGGATACGTACTGATCCAAAAAAGGTAGAAGCGGTAACTCACGCTCCTCCCCCCACTACCGTCACTGAGTTAAAGTCGTTTATAGGTATGATTAACTTTTGCTCAAAATTCATTAAAGACTATTCAAAAATATTGCAACCCTTATTCGACTTATTAAAAAAAGATACTGAATGGTATTGGGGTGAGGCGCAGAAACAATCATTTGAGCAAATTAAAAGTGCGTTAGTTAGTTCACCGGTACTAGCACATTACAGTGACAGTCAGGAGTTGATATTAACGTGCGATGCGAGCGCGCGCGGGGTCGGCGCAGTGCTGACTCATCGCACTGAGCAAGGCGAGCGGCCCGTCTCGTACGCATCGCGCACGTTAACAGCGGCCGAAACCAACTATAGTCAAATACAGCGAGAAGCGCTCGCTATTGTTTTCGGAGTAAAGAAATTTCATACCTACTTGTATGGCAGGAAATTTATTTTACGCACCGATCATCAACCACTAGTGACTATATTTGGTTCAAAAAAAGATTTACCACATACAGCAGCAGGCAGATTAATAAGATGGGCAATATTATTATCAGGGTATCGTTACGAAATCGAAGGGGTACGGTCCGCGTCAAATGTAGCGGATGCATTGTCTCGGTTACCAATAGATAACAAAGAGCAAATAAAAGCTGGCGATGAAGTGTTTATTAAGTTCGTCGAGAATAATTTTCCATTACAGGCCAGTGAAGTAAAAAAAGCATCGTCTAGAGATATATGTATTTCAAAGGCGATTAGCTACGTAAAGTCAGGTTGGCCAGAATCGAGTAGTATAGCATCGGCCGACACCGAGCTATCGTCTTATTATAAGCGACGCGACGAGTTGTCTGTAGAGGGGGGTTGCCTCATGTGGGGGTGTCGAGTAGTAATACCAACGATGATAAGAGCACAGATGTTAGACGAAATACATGGCTCTCATCTAGGTATAGTCAAGTGCAAAGGTCTCGCGCGAAGCTATTTGTGGTGGCCAGGTATAGACCATGATATTGAACAGCTGTGCGCGTCATGTCGGGTCTGTGCCGAAACAGCTGATATGCCACCACGTAGTCAGGTAGTACCGTGGCCGTGGCCCACTCGGCCCTTTGATAGGGTTCACATAGATTTTTTCACGTACAAAACAAATACATATATGGTTGTTGTAGACAGTCACTCGAAGTGGTTGGAAGTAGTATTGATGTCTACCACGACAGCTTCAAATACAATTCATAAATTAAAAGAAATTTTTGCGCGTTTCGGTTTGCCACGCAAACTAATTAGCGACAACGGACCACCGTTCACAAGTGAGGAGTTTGTATCATTTTTGAAAAAAAATGGTATCAAGCAAGTCACTTCGGCGCCGTACCACCCCGCCTCGAACGGGGAAGCGGAAAATAACGTGCGATTGATCAAGCGAGCATTTAGGAAGGCAGATGCTGACCGAGTACCACTTAATATATACCTACAGAGGTTTCTGTTAGATTATAGGAACAGCGTTCACGGAACGACTGGTGAGTCACCTGCTATGCTTATGTTCGGCAGACAATTACGATCTAGGTTAGATTTAATTAAAAATGATATTTCAGAAACAGTAACAGAACGATTAAATAACAACGCAGCTAGGAAATCAAACATAAGTAGGCAATTTAAGCAGGGAGATCAGGTGTGGGCAAGGGATTTCCGACTAAATAATAAGTGGATTAAAACGAAAATAATATGTATAAAGGGTTACAATATATATGAGGTCCAAACTGATGAGGGATTGAAGTGGTGCCGCCATGTCGACCAACTGCGTTGTTGCTCGGAACCGGCGACGCCGAGCGCGCCGCCAGCGCAAGTCTCACCACCACCGGCTGCGCGGCCATTACCACAGCGAACAGCTGATACTATGGTAACTGGCATCAGCGACAATAAGCCAAACATAAGGCCTGTTGTTTCACAGGCAGCGGCATTTAAAGTAGGTGAACAACCACAAACGCCGAAAAAACTTGTATTAGAGAGGGGACAAAGGGTACGTAGACCCGTACTGCGTTACGGAAGGGATTATTAGGATCTATTATATAATATTAATATAGGTTAATTAGTGTATTTAGTGGATAAGTAGTTAGGTTAAGTGTCGGAGGCACGATTAACAATTTACCTAATACATAATAAAATATTTCGTACTCATATAATGGCTGTAAGTGATTAGATTAATTAAATACCTATTGTTAGATACTTAAGTATTATAGTTGCTGCTTTATTTAAGAGGGGAATGATGGAGTGTATTGCATTTGTGTACCTACCTAAGTGTTATAGTACTTATATAAAGATCTATAGAATGTACGTAGTTGGTATGCGACACGGTGCTGCTGCACCGACGTACGGCTGTGTCGATAGGGCAGTTGGAAATAAACCGTCGAATGTACTTAACCTACCGTGTGTGTTTTATTTCTAAATATTACACGTTGAATGTATTTGAATTTACTTTAATAATGTTTACGTTTAAAGTTATAGACATATAATAGAAATAACGCTCAAAGTACTTATAAAGTTCTAGACATATAGAACTAACACTCAAAGTACCCTTAAAGTTCTAGACATATAATAGAACTAACAGTCAAAGTACCTTTAAAGTTCTAGACATATAATAATAGAACTAACACTTTGCTTTCGAGGGTATCTTTGAATGCAGCTAAGGAATTTGGAGACCTTGTGCTGTCTACCGTAGCTCTTTGATGTGATAACGTTTAATAAAATGATGAAACACCTGCATTCACAAAAAAGATGACGTCATGCGTCCCGGAACGGGTGACGTCATCTTTTGTTGATAATTGAAATTGAGATTTATCATTGTTTTCTTATTACGTTGTCACGTAAAATTATCGTCTGTAAACCGACTTTACAGGTAACCATATTTTTCAAATGATAGGTCAGCGTTTGACCTCTATCACACCTGCCTGATGGTAGGTGTGATAGTGGTGGAATGGGTATCTTCTAGGAAATCATGCTCGCGACTTGAAGACCCCCAAAGGATTGTAAACTTTACGGTAGCGGTGTACTTTTGAGCGTCGATTGTACACCGCAACTACAGCAATCAAGGAGGTTAAGTATTAAGCAGGGCAAAATCTTTATTATCGAATCACTTTTCAGTACGAGCTTGAATACTGGTGTTCCCATAGTATTTATACGCGGGCGGTATGATTTTGACTCCTGCAGATCGCGATCAATGAAAGAAAGGTAGAGAGGTATTTGCCCTGCAGTGCGAAAGTGTAGGCTGTGAATAGTAAATAAGTAATCGCGTTTGAAAAAACAAAATACTCATCAGATATACTAAATCAAAAATAAAAAAAAACCATAGCAAAGATAATACGTTGCCATGGTTACCTTGTCTATAACACTCACGTTCCCGTAACGTGAAAAATAATTAGGTACTATGAATACCAATCGTGTGAGTTTAAAATGTTTATAGGTGTTCTGTGCAGACCTCGAATAAATTTAAATAAAGGCGAAGAAATAAAAAATAGAAGAAGGAATAAAAGTTTTACACATTAAATGCCAAAATAATTACAGGTTGGCACTTAATTTTAAGTGCTGATGATATTATACACACATAAGGCATTCCATATTCAAGTGACCTGAAGTGACTAGAAAATTCCATAACCAGAATCATGTAACTATTGTTAAGTAATACAATAACATGGATGTAAGAACAATGAATAGTAGGTACATATACGAGTAAGTTGCGTCATAAAAAAAAATAAGAAAAAGTTGACGCAAAAAATATTTCGTCGAAGAAACAAAACCACTTCAATCTAAGATTGTTTGTTCATTAATCTATTTTTTGCTCCGACCAAATTTCTTCTTACAAAATAACTTGCCGAACTTAATCGAACCCGATGGAATTCCAGTCATCCTTACCTTTAGGAAAATTATGTAGGAATGTTAATGCCATCGACCCTTCGTTGTTACACCTTCGTAGACAATCTACTCCCTGTCGGCCGATTTTTAACACCGAGATCTCTACTTTAACACCTTGCAAATAACCGCTTGACCCTAAGTGGCCTGACTGTCACCGTAAAAAAACTGTAAAAACCAAGGGTATGTAGAAACTAACCAAATTTCCGCCGATAATTGTGTCGGTAATAGTTGGTTTTATAGCGGTTGATAAGTGGGGTTGGAAACGGAGTTATTATTATTAAAGTATAGGGGTTAAAACTTGGGGTTGAAAATGGATGCCAAAAAAGTGAATTAAACTGAATTAAGATCCAAGTCAAAAGTTACACAATACAAAACCTAGATATTTTCAGGAATAGATTAATGAACGCTAAATTAAAAAGGTTACAATAACATCCCAAAGATGCAATCAAAATTTTGGTTAGTATTTTTATCACTATTAAATTCTGTATTTGATTCTGTATTTTATATTTTACTCTGTTCATTTTTATAATATCTCGCTGTGTGCATAATGTACTTAAGTGAAAACACTAGTTTGAAATACTTTGTTAAACTTGTAGTATTTATTTTGGTCATATTCTGGTATGTGATCGCTTTTAGTGATAAGGCCGCCCATTGTGCCATATTGTAAGGTATTAAATATGAATTTTCTTTTAGCATATAGGTAGTTACTTAAGTTAGAATTAATTTTAATTTTGTTATATGTAATCATTTTGCGTTGTGTTTTTATGGTGCAATAAAGTGTTTATCTATCTATGTATCTATGTGTGCCTTAAACACGTTCACGAACACAGCTTATGTGCTTTAATTTGGGGAAATGACATCTCTGGTTTCTTTCAGTCGTCACTGATGTCACCAAAACGACCAGACGACTAGTGCTTGTCAAACATTTGTATTTTGCTTAATTGGGGCCCGTTTTGCGACAATTATTAATATTGTTTATTTTATACATACACGTCCTTAGTAATCTCTTTTTGTTGCTATTCTATTCTATTATTAATCAATGTTATTACAATCAATTTTGAAGTCATCTTCCATTGCTTGGTTCGAGCTGTATATTCATATATCAGTTAATCATTTAGGACTTAGAATTTTATAAACTCATGCAGAACCTTTGCTTAAATTGAAGGATTTTTAAATATTAAAATCCTTAAAAATTAATGGTAGCAATTTCGGAACCCTACAGTGTCATTTCCATTAATTTTGAAGTTATCTTCCTGTAGCTCAATCGAACTATCGACAGACAATTAGTTGGTAGACATCAGCGCGGAGGTTCTTAATTGAAAAACTTTCGGTCTAACCGCATAAAACGTGTTAAGGCGATGTATTGAATTAATAAGGAGCCCTGTCAGGAATTTCTAAATTAATATGTGCCGCGAATGTTGAATGAGTTTGTGTAATTAGTTTTTAGTCGTGTGTCACTGATTGAAGTTGCTTTTGTTTGATTAACATTTTGTTTTACACACCCTTCACCTACTTGTAGTAGGTATACGTACCTCTGATAATAGAAAACAAAACTTTTAATTACTTTGGTAGACTTTTCAATTCGATTCAACTCTATTTCAGACTTGTATTGTTAGTATGACTAGACTTGTTTTCAGATAGCCCAGTGTAGGCCATGCACTATAAAAAGATCATAGGAACTAGTAATTAGTAAAATATTAAAAATATTAAGGACCTCTGCTTGATTTAAGGACGTTTTGACGTGATATCGTCTAATAAATTGATGAACACCTGCATTCACAAAAAAGTGTCACGTTCCGTGGGACGTCATGATTACGACCCGTTCCTGTTGTGTGACGTTATGCGTCATGGTAACATGAACAAGACGCGTCCGTTCCCGTTAGAAAACAGAGTATTTAATAATAATATCTGAGCTTGTGTTATGGTGACTAATAGAATACCTATTAAAAGAAACAAGAACATCAAAAATAGAATAAAAAACTAAAAAGGAAAATAAAAAAAATATATACAATTTTTCATTGTTTTCTTATAACGTTATCACGTAAAATTATGGTCCGTAAACGGACTTTACAGATTTTTTTGTTTTTTTTTTATATATATATATTCTAATGATAGCAATTTCATAACTCTACGGTACGTCTCCAATTTTGATACCAACCAGTATTGTACTATAAGATCTGTAGTAACCACGAATATTGGTACATCTTTTCATCGAACAATATGAACTTATGTGCCAGAAACATTTCCATTTTGTTGGGTAGAAATGAATTTTGAAAGCTACCTCATTTTTTCTATTGATAAAGGTATGAAGGCAAAATATGTTTTTCGATGTGAAAACGTCTTTTATTCAGTCAGTAAAGTAGCTAGGCAGTCAATTGCAAAGACCATAACGGATGTGACGTCACAAGGCGTATCATATACTTCACTGCGGATGCGTTATGGTTCAGATTAACAATTTTTTAGGTTAGGATCCGATTTTAAAATCTAATTTAATACTATCTTGTCATAGACGTTTTACTATTCGTTTTTTTTTCTTTTTCATAGATCATCTAGGGACATGAAAACTAGTTTTTTATTCTACCAAGAAAGCCTTATTATAATTAATAAATATTGCAAGACAATGCACACAGCACTATCTAGCTCCAAGCTTAGCAATTAGGTTTGTGTTATGGTAGCTAGGATAGGATAGGCAACTTCCCAGGACCATGGTTGGTGCAACCCGATCGAAGCGGCGCGTGTAATTATACCTAATAAAATAACTTTAACGCCATCGCGATCCGTTTTTATAAAATAAATAATTATGATCGCGTAAAATCGCGATTTAAAAAATCAACTTGCTAGGTCCACCAGTTCCTAAGGAAATCGGTAGTGACACACGGACAAGAAAATGATCTTATAAGGGTTCTTTTTTCACCTCAAAAGGTAAAAAAGGAACTAGGTATTTATTGTTAGGGTATCCTGACGGATAAATAAAGTGGACGTCCAGTGGCTGATATGATGATGATGATCTAAAAGTCGTACGACTCGAGTCACGTGTTTATTGGACTACTGTAGCTTAAAGAAAACATCTAAAAGACGACAAAACCAACCAATCCTGGTAACTATTTAATAACTAACTACTCTTAGAAAGTAGTCTCGTAATCCAATTCAGTATGTAGGTACAGTCGGACACAAAAGTGAATTAAAGATTTTTTTTAACATATGTTTTTTAGGAGTATGTTCTATAAATGTTTGAAATAGTAATCCAAATTCAATAAACAAAGAAGATTTTTAGGTCAATGACATTTAATACAAAAAAACTGCTGATTTTCGGATAATACTAATCTCAAAAATTTCCAAAAAGTTTTAATTTTTAATAGTTATGGAGCAAAACTTGTTTACTTATACGTCTAGGACAAGCCTCTTTCGTATTAGAGACCCTTCGTAGGAACACAATGTATAAATCTATTTTTTATCTAGGTTCACCAATTATTGGAAGACGGCTCAACTGATCAAGATGATTATTATTTTTTAAATATTACTTTTTACAAAAACGTCATAAAATAGTTAAAAAGAAATTGCCTTTAGAATAGTAAAAAGAAAATACACTTTGATTATTGATTAATTCGGGATAACCAGTTGGTCCGTTTTGAAAAAAGACTTCATTACTTCAATTTGCCACAGCAAGTTGATCGGTTTTCAGTTAATGTGTGAATTAGAAATCCTGTATTTATTTTAACACTTCTATTGCTAACTGTACCTAGAAGCAATCTGGTAGAAGTAGGTGGTCGTTTTAAAGATTTAAGCCTCGTTCCTACTTCGCGTAATAGAGTAAAGTTGTACCCAATGAATGGGTTCCCTTTCTCTGTAATAATTTTCGTGAAAGTTCTTGATATAAGGGAGATTTCATAGTATGTGAACCAATTGTATTGATATTTATATAAGTTCTATTAACTTTTTATCCATATTTTGTTGAAATTAACTCAGTGTGTAATCAAATACATATTTAGGTTCCTAAACAATAGGTTATATTATTATGTTCCGGGACCTAAACGTAATATTTTTTTTTTGAGATATCATTTAAACGCGAAACGGAGTGTTGGGAGACCAGCTGCCCGGTGGACCGACGACATTGTAGCGGTCGTGGGTAGTCGGTGGATGGAGGCGGCTCAGGACCGCTGTTTGTGGCGTCGTATGGGGGAGGCCTATGTCCAGCAGTGGACGTGCATGGGCTGACATGATGATGATGATGATGATTTAAATTTTGGAGAATGTTCAAAATGTCACAAGATCATAAGTCCCGCTCGTGTGGTGCCACATTTTGAAAATTTCTTTTTTATCAAAATTAGTGTAATTTTTCCGAACAAAATAATTATTGTATTTACATACAGATAATTCACATCACCACGTTTAAAGGGATAGTTACAAATGCTAAGTTATGTTTTATATGTTTAAAAATGGTGGGCCCAAATCCTCAAATTACAAAACGTGAAATTTCGTTTTATCCTACTATCCTACTAATATTATAAACGTGACAGTTTTTGTGTGTGTTAGTGTGTGTGTGTATGTATGTTTGTTACTCCTTCACGCAAAAACTACTGGATCGATTGCGATGAAACTCGGTATCTATATAGATGGAGACCTGTATTAACACATAAGCTACTTGTTATCCCGATATGCCCACGGGATCTAGACTTACGCGAGTAAAACCACCGGGCGCAACTAATACCTTAATATTTTTTTCGAAAATGTCAAAATACATCTAATTTGGCGATCCGTTCTTATATAAACGACAACGACCCAGTTGACACAATGGTTACCATGCCGGACTGCCAAACACAGAGTTGCGATTTCGATTCCCGCCTCAGACAAGTATTTATGCTTAGATATTTGTCAGTGGTCTGGTTGTTTCTATGTATTATAAGTATATATTTACAAAAGAAAAGTATATAAGTAGTATATCCGTTGTCTAGCACTCATAACACGAGTCTAGTTACTTAGCTTGGGGCTAGATGACGATGTTTGAAATTTCCTGCAATATTTATTTATTTTTTATCACAGTTGCTCATAAAGTGGATCTTATTCAACGGCTTTTAGGCTCATAATCCATCATATTATGCACGCGTGCGTTTTATATTTGTTAACTAGTGCTGTAAAGTTATCCCGAAAAGGTAGGTACCAAAGAGTTTATAACTAGCAAAAATGGTTGTCTCTAAAGTCGGTTTACGAACGAAAATTTTACGTGATAATCACTTAGAAAACGATTAAAAATTGAGTTGTTTATTTTTTGTTTTTTCTTTTATTAAATATATTGTTTTTCCGTACCATTGTATTTTGTTCTTAACCCCCGACGCAAAAACAAATAGAAAAATCCCTAAAAAATAATGTATGTCACACGAGGATGTATAGGTTGAAAGTCTTTAGCCTGGCCTTTCCGGAGCATAATTAACAAAAAAATATTGCCTTAAAAAAATGTAAACATAGAGTTAACACAAATATTTTGTTAATTATTATTTTGTTTTCTTTTCAAGTCTTTTCTTTTATTCGCAACTGTGATAAAAAACGTCGTACGATATACGTGTGGAATTGATATTTGCATCTTGGCTTCATTAACACGCTCGCTGCCGCTCGCGCGTCATAAACCGCCTCTATGCAAAGATCAATTTACCACACTTATATCGTAATGTACTATACCTTCACTCGCGTATTTTTATTTATTTTTATAAACGTGAAAACACACTTGTCGACAACAAGACGACTTGTCGTTTATACCTAAACGACAAGTGTTGAACATAAATTAAATTCATCCTACATGAATACCATCTTGCTTACAAGTGTTTAATGTACGAACAATTGTATTCAATACAATGATAAATCTAAAATCAATACCTCAAGACAATATGGGTTATGATAGGGGTGTATAACACTCAAATTATGTTACGTAGTACAAACAAGGAGCTATTCGTTGTAGTTCTACAAAGAATAGCTCCTTGTTTGTATAACACTCAAATTATGTTACGTTTTACAAACAAGGAGCTATTCTTTGTAGTTATATTCTACTTTGTAGTTCTTTGTAGAATATAACTACAAAGAATAGCTCCTTGTTTGTAATACGTAACATAATTTGAGTGTTATACACCCCTATCTAACAATCCCCTATCCCCTATTAAATTACGTACAAACTAAGGAGGTTAGGTTATACTTTAGTTTAATTACTTTAATCTAAAGTACCTGGGTTTTTACGGTTTTTTTTTATTTTACCTCGCCCTCGAAAACCCCCGCATATCTACTAAATGTCATGGAAATCGTCGTGTGCGTGTGTGTATGTTTGTTACTCCTTCACGCTAAAACCACTGGACCGATTGCGATGAAACTCGGTGTGTAGATAGCTGGAGCCTGGATTAACACATAGGATACTTTTTATCCCGATATTTCCCCGGGATCGGGACTTACGCGGGTGAAACCGCGGGGCACAGCTAGTATCTTATATACAAAAATTGCTCATTTAAATATATTAATTAAATATACGCGATACGCCAAAATTTTACTTCGTATTGGCCCTTTTGCGTTTTTGAAAATTTACTATCATGTTCGAATTGATGAGTCTAAATACGTGATACGCCAAAAATGTATGTATTTTTCGTTTTGGCTCTATGCCTCGGAAGGTCTATAAATTGTAAGTTTAAAAAGTTCCCATAGAAGTTTTTTCACTTCTAGGAAAGCGTGCTACATCGTAGACCGCATCGCCACCTTCCACCAGGCGGATGTGATAGTGGCCAAACGCTGATATCTAATTTTTTTTTAAACCGGTTAAGTGCGAGTCGGACTAACGCACGAAGGGTTCCGACTATGTTGTATGAGAGCCTCACCATTTTTTTTTCTGTTTTTATTATTTATTGTTAAAGCTGCTGCAGAAATACATCATGTGTGAAAATGTCAACTGTCTAGCTATCACGGTTCATGAGATACAGCCTGTTGACAGATATACAGACAGAAATCTTAGTAATAAGAGGGACCCTATTACTAAGATTTTGTTCTTTTAGGGTTACGTACCCAAAAGGTAAAAACTCCCGTTTATATAAATGTTCGATTGTCATAAGTGCCGAAATGAAAACTAGTCGAAATACGCCTTCATTGGCCGGTGCTCTACCGCGACTAAGCCGTTTCGGCATGGCTTTGATGATATTGTATTATTGGTCTAATTCTTTGCACTCTAGTTGGGTTTCGGGGTTTTCGGCTCAATTTTAGGTGAGGTTACACAATTGTGTGAGCTGAATTGTAATTGAACCGCTTTAATAAAATAACTTAATTTATTTATTCTTGTTACGATAATAGGGACTATTTCCGTCGTTTTATCGATGGGAGTTATTGGTATAAAGGTCTGGACAAACCGAAACGACTGGTCTTACAATTCAAATGAAGCAAAGTATTTAAATATAGGATTCTAAACAAGGTTATTGAAGTGAAAACTTCTTTAGCGGCGTTGAGCACTTTTTCTGTAATGGGTATAAAATCTTAAACTCGCGTCAGGACACGTGACCTGATCGAAAAAGCGTAAGACGGATGGAGAGTAGACAGCTATCCCCTCTCTACGGCGCCGTGCGCGGGGTTGTAACACGGCCGCTCGCATTCATTTATGCGTTGAACTCGAATGACTCGAGGTCACGCGCACAGCGAGCACAGCTGATACCGCGCGCGTGTGTGCGTGGAACGAGCTCGCGGCTATGTCAGTGTGGGTGAGCGCTTGGGCATGCATTGCATTTCTGTAGCTTCAAATGCGTAATTTGTTAAGAAAATTTAAAAATTTTGGTAATGTTTGTTTGGAAGAAAATTTTGTGTTAACGCATAGAATTCGATTTTGCAAAAAAGTTGAAAAAAAAATGGACACTTTGACCTTCAATATCTCCAGAACCTGTGGTTTCCCAGGTATTGTCTAGAAGAAAAAAATGATCCCAATGATGGGCAGAATATGTGGTTTTCGTTTTCGTTAAGGGTCTTTTTACACCCTTTAGATACATATGAACTTACATAGTATAAATGTAATATCTATAATATAAAAATGAATCGCAAAATGTGTTGGTAAGCGCATAACTCAACAACGCCTGGACCAATTTGGCCAATTCTTTTTTTGGTCTGTTTGTTATTATCAGGAGAAGGTTTTTATGAAATAAAAAATTAAGAAAGTTGCGCAGAAAATTAGTACGCGGGTGAAACCGCGGGGCGTAGCTAGTTTGTAATATGTTTATACTTTATAGCATTAACCTATATTTTCATAACATCACAATAAGCACATGTGCGGTGTAGGTTTACCAAACAAATAATTTCGAATGAAAATAAATGAAATAAAATGATAATAAATAATCTCCGTTTTTCAGAGAAAGAAAAGAAAAAAAAAATATGGATGAAAGTTGATTTTTCGGAGAGATAAACTTTTTAATGTAAAATAATTGTAATAGTTTTAAAGTGTTAAATTTTTAATGTAATATAAATTGTCATGTTTGTGTACGATAGCGCAATAAATGAATATTGTATTCTACCACATAAATGATAGTACTTTTATACTGATAAAGCAATTGGTACAAAATTATTCCCTAACCATTCCAAAATATCAAACATGCTCAACGTTAATAATCAAGTTTTCACTTCTGCCGGCACTCCCGGAGTGCAACCCGTTTTTTTTTATGAATCAAGGTCCGAATCAACTAATGAATGAGTTATTCAAGAAAATAACTAGTTACAAAATAAAATGTCTTAAAAAATAGTTACCGTGTTTTTGTTTTGTTGACCGATGGTAATGAAATATAATTGAATATTAGATTTATTTAATCGCAATCTTAGAAATCATATTACCTGTCTGGGAATACCTAACTCATTTATTTAAACCAGCATTTTTTATGATCTCGATATTTCGGCACTGTTGCAAATGCCATGTTCCGAAGACTGGATTTACAGAAAAAAAAATAGTTGTCTGTAAAGTCGGTTTACGGATGATAATTTTACGTGACAACGCCATAAGTAAACGATGAACAATTTAGATTTTTCTTGTTTTTCTTTTATTACTTTTTTTTTTGTTTTTGCCTTTTTTAACTTTTTTATTTTTTTTCCTTTATATAAGTCTTCTATTCGTCACTCGTCACTATACCACAAGCCCAGATGAGCGATATTATTATTAAACAATATAAAACAAACATGAGACGCGTGACGTCACACTTTTTAACCATGACGCATGACGTCTCACTTTTTTGTGAATGCCTGTGTTTAGTAATTCGATTTTAAGACGTTATTACATCAAAAACATTGTCAATATCCCATTTTACAGAAACATCTGAGTCACTCGGTGCCTTTACAATGAGTTAAACTTCCCTGAAGTTTCAAACTACCTATCTTGACTCGCGTATTGGCCGATTTGAATATTAAAGTTTCGTGAAAAATAGTCAATAGGTCTCTTTGAAGCAAGAAATAATCCTCTCCTTAAACATGCTAGAGAATAATTTCTTGGTTTTGGTAAAAAACCTGAAAATGAATTAACGTAAAAGGGAAAAGGATGGGAAAGGGAAAAAGAAAAGAAGCTGTTTCAGTTAATGATGAGAAGAGTAGAGACGCATTTGACTATAATAGTGATGAGTATGAATATAGAGCGATGGAGAGGAAGAGGATGACATAAGAAAAGATGGATGTACTGCGTGAGACAAGACATGAGAGAGATGAATGTAAACGATGAGATGACGGCTAATAGGAGTGAATGGCAGAAGAAGGCATACTGCGCCGACCCCAAATAAATTGGGATAAGGGCAGGAAGATGATGATGATGATAAATATTTTTAAATTTAGAATACTACATATAATAATATTTTAAAGAAAATTTACTAAAAACAAGAAATTAAGTTCCACCTCGTTTAGGGAAAGGATTATTTACTTCAAGAAACCTATAATTCTTATAGATTTTGGAAAAAAATAACTTATACAGGGTTAATATTAGGTAAACATTTGTTCTACGACTTTTGGAAATTTGATTTTTTTTAAACAATTGTGGTTATGTAAATTCGAAAAACAGTATTTTTTTTAAAAGCAAATGTCATTCAGTTTTAGGACATAGATAGAACTTTAAAAATAATTGTAACCTTAAGGTCAATGACCTCTCCGTGTGAGGAACAGCTGATATTCAGGTAAACATAACCCCAAAAAAAAATTACGAAGTTCCAAAAGTCGTAGAACAAAAGTTGTTTGTTTAGGTGCACAGAAGTAACTCTCAACGGCTTACTAGTATAATTACTGTATACGCGAATGAAGTTACAGGCAAAAGCTAGTTACTTAGACCACACGTTATTTCGTGTTTTCCAAACCCCGAACTAAAGTACCTGCCTATAGTTCGATTGGGGGTATTGACGATAAAGTTTCTTATTGGTAGTTATCAGTTTCTAGTTATTAGATTATTAAATCAGGTTGTAAACTTAGTTATCTTTACTGTTTATATTATAGGGTACCAGTATTTAGTTTGAATTTGTAATTTATTACTGATAGATAAACAACGTTTTGATTAATTTGATAATTTAACGGGTAAACATCTGCTTGCGACACAGAAAGTTGTGGGTTCGATATTCGCCTTAGAAAAATAGTTTTGTAGACTTTTTTGTTTTTGGTTTGTGTGTTTCTGTAGGTATGTCTCTCTAACTAATCCTACTAATATTATAAATGTGAAAGTTTGTGTGTATGTTTGTTACTCCTTCACGCTAAAACTACTGAACCGATTGCAATTAAATTCGGTATGTAGATTGCTGGAGGTCTAGATTAAAATATAGGCTACTTTTTATCCCGATATTTTCACGGGATCAGGACTTACGCGGGTGAAACCGCAGGGCGCAGCTAGTATTATTATAAATCCGAAAGATTGTTTATTTTTCTATTTGTTTTTTTATCACAGTTGCGAATAAAATAAAAAACTTGTTAAAATAATAAAAAGAATATGACATAAAAAAAAAGAATTCTACGATAGATCGTATAGAAGACAATAATAATAACAAAAAAAAATCATGTCACAAAATCTCGGAAAGTAATTTTCATGAAAATTCAAAAATACATTCAATACACTTGTAAATTATCATTAAATCAAATTGAATTAAATGTATTAGCGATATAGTCATCATGGCAGAATCACTGGAGGACCTCAGCAGGATGCTGAGAGACCTCAACACCGTCTCCGGACAGGTGGGTCTTAAAATGAACATGGGTAAGACAAAGATCATGTCGAACGCCCATGTCGTACCCATACCTGTTCACATCGGAGACGATGTTATCGAAGTTGTTGATCACTATATCTACCTAGGCCAAATGGTCCAACTAGGTAAATCCAACTTCGATAAAGAGGTCAGCCGACGAATCCAACTCGGTTGGGCAGCGTTCGGGAAGCTTCGCAATATCTTCTCGTCACAAATACCACAGAGCCTCAAGACGAAGGTTTTCAACCAATGTGTGTTACCAGTGATGACATACGGATCCGAGACGTGGTCGCTGACTATAGGCCTCGTTCAAAAGCTCAGAGTCGCTCAGCGGGCTATGGAGAGAGCTATGCTCGGAGTTTCTCTACGTGATAGAATCCGAAATACGGAAATCCGTAGAAGAACCAAACTCACCGACATAGCCCTCAGGATTAGTAAGCTGAAGTGGCAATGGGCAGGTCATATAGCTCGCAGAACTGACAACCGATGGGGAGTAAAGGTTCTCGAGTGGCGGCCGCGATGCAACGCGAAACGGAGTATTGGGAGACCAGCTGCCCGGTGGACCGACGACATTGTAGCGGTCGTGGGTAGTCGGTGGATGGAGGCGGCTCAGGACCGCTGTTTGTGGCGTCGTATGGGGGAGGCCTATGTCCAGCAGTGGACGTGCATGGGCTGACATGATGATGATGATGAATTAAATGTTGGCGGTTTTTAATTTGAGAAATTTCAAAGGTTTTATTCGTTGGAATATCACGGTTTAAAAAATGTTAGATTTAGATTTCATTTTACGAAAAACTAAAGAAATTAAATTTCGCTACTTCGACATTACGTCAAGGAATTATAAACAACTAGCAAACCCGGCGAACGAAACTTATACAATTTCACTCATAATACTAATTGAATAGAGATGAAACACAGAATGGCATATTTGTTTCGTATTTCCAACGAAATTTCACAAAGTATTTAGTTTTTTTGTAATTCGAACAAGAGCTGGAAACAAAACACGATCTCCGGAATTCTAATTCTAAATAGCTAAATTCTTAACTCGAGAATACGTGGCAAAAGTCGATCGAACTCGAAACACACCGAATTGAAATTCCGAACGGACGTGCCGAACGTTGGAACGTGTGTTCGAATTTCAAAATGTACCAATGGCAATGTACAGTATGCGTCATAAGTACACTATCAGTTTGCTACCATCCTACTAATAATATAAAAGTCATTGTAGTTTGTATGTGTGTATGTTTGTTACTGCTTCACGCAAAAACTACCAAACCGATTGCGATGAAACTCGGTATGTAGATAGCTAGAGACCTGGATTAACACATAGTAAAAGTAAAAAAAAGTAAACGTAGAGTAAGTAAAAGCTACTTTTTATCCCGGTTTTCTCACGGGATCGGGACTTACGCGGATGAAATCGCGGGGCGTAGCTAGTAATACTATTTGTAAGGTATTGTACTTACGACCTTCTTCTAACAGACGTTACACACAAACATAAATACTTGAATTAAAATTACTCAGTGTGATTATTATTTTCAACATATTAGCTATGTTTTTAGTTGGCCGAGTGGTTTAAGCCTCCACCCGCTACACCAATCTAAGTGGGTGTGATCGACAGGTTACGTTGTTATAATGTTCAAATAGTGCTGCACATTGTAAACGTTACGGTGCCAGTGTACTTTTGAACGTTGATTTTACTTATCTTACAGCTATTGTTTGCAAACGATATTTGGAAAACGTATTTCTGGTCGAACGGGTGTCATTTGGTTTTATGGCAACACCTAGGAAACTGCGTCATCTAACGTATTATCTCACTCTTGTCTTGCATAAGTACCGTTAAGATTTCTATGGGTCTTTTCCCATAATGTCCATTAGCTTCAATTAGTCCCTTTCATAAAATACCCTATTTAGATCTTCGTTAAAGTAGCTTAACTTTATGGTCGAAATAAATAATCCTGTCCTATCTATACATATAAAATGTTTTGTCCTGAATGACTGACTGACGGATCAACGCACAGCCTAAATCGCTGATCGTAGAGACCTGAGACTTGGAGGGTGTGTTCTTTGTATTATGTAGGCATCCGATAAGAGAGGATTTTCCGAAGAAATTTTACTCCCAAGGGAGTTCAAAAGGGGGGCAAAGTTTGTATGGGACAACGTGATTCCTTGGTCAATTTTCAACATCTACGCGGACGAAGTCTCGGGCAAAAGCTAGTCTTACTATATTTATAATATCTATCTATGACTAAGGAAAAAAAATCGTCTTTGACGTCTTTTCTGTGGCAAAATTGTCAAAATATATAATTTAATAGATAGATAGATTTTGACTACTAGAAAGGTAGACCTCGGAAAAGATGGTGTGACGATGCGTTCGATGGAGACGAGCTTAGTTTGACCCAGGACCGAGGCGCTTGGAAGGGTTTCATTGAGACCTTTGCCCAGAAGTGTGAGATGAAATAGGTAAACGAAAAAAAAAACGTCAAAATTTGAAATATTTTCCAGAAATAATTTGTTCTCAATGACTCTCTAGTGCTCTTTACCAAAACAGCTACGGGGTACGTTCCGACGTGTCGAAATTACGGCAATTGATGGTTTTTTTTACCCTAAAGACAGTTAGCTGAAGTCTTACTGAAATCCAAGATTATGCTTACCTGAAACAAACAAAATAAACACAGGTTATATTAAAATTCAAAGACAATTTTTATTTTTAACAAAAACATTTTTGCTTGTTTGATTATATTGTGGCACATACGACGATAAGAAAATTCAATTAATTTAAAAAAATTAACCGACTTCAAAAATGAGTAAATTGACACATAGAACTACTTAGGTGTCAACTATTTAATACTGTACTATAAAATAATATACTTCATATAATATTATATATATATTTATCAATAAATAACTAGAAAAAGACATACATATTTAACATTATAAATACAAAAAATGAAGTGACCAGTTAGTCAAATAACCCGCCCCTTATCGTACCCGGCGTAAAGATTCACATAATGCTAGAAGCATTGCCACGCTGAATGGCGATGGCTAACCTCTGCGCCAGAAACGAGCCATAATATATACTTGCTACACTATTGTATATTATATAAGATGATGGTATGATCTGATATTAAACGGACGTGTCGCCAAATCTATCTATTATATATACCACCCAAAAGGCACAATACCATGAGACAAAACGACGCTTAAGGCGCTCTTCCAGTACTGTGTGTAGGTATTCACATTACCTTAGCCCCCGCTCTCAAAAACGTAGCGTGCTGCGTGCTAACTGTTATATTTGATCGATATGCAAAACATTTTAGCATTATTATCCACAAATATAGTTCCTAGAGGTCAAAACCTATCATTTGATTCATTTTTAGTAACAAACGTTAACTATTTTTGAATAAAACCCGATAAACGATCTAATAATTATCTGTTTTCTGACATTTTTTTTTATCGAACGAAGTTGTTCATTTCATATTTTCAACCACAATAAACAAAAATATGGTTATTAAACTACAATATCCATTTATATCCAAATAACAAAAAAAGAGTATCTGATTACTTAGAGTCGCTTAAAACAAAGGTCGATTTTGGTAGCTTTATTAGCACCTGCCCTTAACGACACAAAAGCGATACTTATCGTACAGTGTACTTTAGTTATTAGGTCACTGACCTAATTTCTCTGTTTTTAATCCAATAAATGATTTATACACAAGCGAAGCCACGGATTAAATAAGACCCAAAACACAAACAATAAAAAAATGAAACGTTCCAAAATGGAACGTTGTATTAATAATATAACCTGACAGATAACTCACTTGGAACTTAATCTGGCACCTGACAAAGGTCTTGAAAAATATTTTTAATGGTAACCATAACAGCAGTACACTACGACTAGAACCTTAATGAACGTCAGTTAGAACACTAGCATCTTGTTTATTCAGTTCTTGATCGAATGGCACGTAGGTGAAACATCATTTGAATGAATAAATTATAGGCAAAATAAACCAGTAATAAAATTTCATTATGTGAAATGAAGCATCGGTGTAATATAATTTATCATTGAAACTTAGTTCAATTTAGCATATGGTGAGTCGTCATAGTTAAAATGTTACAAGTGGAAACGTGTTTCGATCTAGCGTAGTGAACATGTTTCTTCCAATGATTGCACCTAATTTGAACCTTAATAATATTAACCAAAAAACCTATTCTTGAATAACATAGTATCATTCCGATTGCATTTTGATTACAAAAAATATTCTTAAGCATACCAAAAGGTCTTGAGAGTATTTTGAGCTACTTTGAGGGTTTTTTTTTGCAATCAAAATACAATCGACGAGAATTGACCCTCTGGAAGTTGTTCTTGGCTGCATTTTATTGTGCAGACAGGGATAATCCCCATTTTGGTGTCCACATCGTATTTTGTTATTAAACTCGGTATTTTAAGGGCCTCTACGAATTGGCTTTGGGCTCCACGCACGCCTTCTAAAATTCCGGGGCTCCATAGCCCCGTAGTATGGAAAACCTATTCACATCTTATCTAGATGATTTATATATCAAAAGCATAATTCATGCTATTCTGAGCGTTTAAGTGCTTAGGATATTACATGGAGTAGGCTTTCCCCAATATCACCCTCTCAGCTTCATCGACCATGTCCAGAGGAAATAACTCGTCAATACGTCTGTAGCCAACCAAGCCGCGGGTTTTATCACGATGTTTTCCTTCATTGTAAAAGCAATGTTAATTTGAACCTTATTAAACCAGTATATAAAGCTCATGCAGTGTACCTCTGGCATAGAATAGGGCTAACTTATCTCCTCCGGTGGGTGTAGTAAAAAACGATTAAGGGATTTATAGCTTTGTGCTGCCTACCGCCTTTGGTTTCTCCAGTTGGTGGCTGCGGTAAAACATTCAAAAGAACAGCCTTCCCAAGGACAGTTGGTGTCAGGCAGGCGGCCGGTTGTAAAATATTTAAAAGTTGGTAGTATTCAGGAAGAGTCGTAATAATAATTGGCCAATGAAAGAAAAAGTAAAAATAAATATATTGGTTTTTGTTGACTTTTATTGACCATTTATCCCTTCTTTTGGTATGAGTATACGTTCGACTTATCTTTATTTTCCCTGCTTAATGGTTGGCCACTGCAATTTCAGCAGCGTTGGCTAAGGCTAAGGCTAATGGGTAACCTGACTAAGGTCAGGTCCTCGAAAGTGCTGGTGATAGGGCACAATGTAGTACCAACATTGGAGTACGTGCGCCATGAATTGCGATGAGGCTTCACAATCGCAATGGTCCTTCCGTTGGTGCAATATAACCCAAGTTATGTCTGCAACGGCCTGTTTATCTCTTACGTCGACTGTGGCCCAATAATATGGCCCATTTAAAAAATGAATGTCTTGTTCCAGTTTCCAGCCATGTTCGTTAAGATTCTTGTCGTACTGTAGCAGGTGCGTCCGACCCGTTCTAAATGATTTCAGCCTTGTACAAGCTTTTAAGCCTATGTGAATTTGGATTGAGGCGTTTATCTTTGGCCTGCACTGATTTAAAGGGATTTTAAACGGACATTAGAAAAATGGGTAACATAGGTCAATGACCTAATTACTCTCTAGTTTTGGAAACGAGTATGTATAAATCCAATCTTAGATGATTTGGTACCAATTCAAAACACTTAGAAGCAGTAAATGTTATTACTTTTAACCGATTTTTAAAAAAAGAGGATGTTCTCAATTCTTCGTCTAATACGAAAGACAGAACGGAAACAAACAGTATTTGGCTTAAAAGGCTTATGGTGCGTAAATGATAAATCGTATCATTTGAAACCAAACGACAGAAACGAAAAAATAATGTTTTTTTTTTATAAAATAATAAAGGAAGAAAGATCAAAAAGTCTATACTTGGATACAAATTAATAAAGAGTAAGGGACTTAGAAGACGTAGTTTTAAATAAAATACTAAACTCTACTTTATTAAAACTCAAATTTAAAACTTCTTACGTGATAAAGATTTGAAACCTTATTGTCATTAATCCAAGCAAGTTACTGATTTTTAACTCAAATATCAAATTTTCCTATTACAAAATAGAGAGTTGAAAGTGTACCACGTAATCTTATTGTCATTAATCCAGGCAAGTTACTGATTTTTAACTCAAAAATCAAATTTTCCTATTACAAAATAGAGAGTTGAAAGTGTACCACGTAATCTTATTGTCATTAATCCAGGCAAGTTACTGATTTTTAACTCAAAAATCAAATTTTCCTATTACAAAATAGAGAGTTGAAAGTGTACCACGTAATCTTATTGTCATTAATCCAGGCAAGTTGCTTATTTTTAACTCAAAAATCAAATTTTCCTATTACAAAATAGAGAGTTGAAAGTGTACCACGTATTTTTATTGTCATTAATCCAATGCTTATTTTTAACTCAAAACTCAAATTTTGCTATTACAAAATAGAGAGTTGAACGTGTACCACGTATTTTTATTGTCATTAATCCAAGCAAGTTATTGACTTTTAACTCAAAACTCAAATTTTCCTATTACAAAATAGAGAGTTGAACGTGTACCACGTAATCTTATTGTCATTGATCCAAGCAAGTTGCTGATTTTTAACTGAAAAATCAAATTTTCCTATTACAAAATAGAGAGTTGAAAGTGTACCACGTAATCTAATTGTCATTGATCCAAACAAGTTGCTGATTTTTAACTTAAAAATCAAATTTTCCTATTACAAAATAGAGAGTTGAACGTGTACCACGTAATCTTATTGTCATTAATCCAAGCAAGTTGCTGATTTTTAACTGAAAAATTAAATTTTCCTATTACGAAATAGAGAGTTGAAAGTGTACCACGTAATCTTATTGTCATTAATCCAGGCAAGTTGCTTATTTTTAACTCAAAAATCAAATTTTCCTATTACAAAATATAGAGTTTAAAGGTGTACCACGTAATCCAGGCAAGTTAAATAAATAATAAATATTGCAGAACATTCCACACATCGCCATCTAGCCCCAAACTAAGTAACTAGACTTGTGTTATGGGTGTTAGACAACGAATATACTAATTATGTACTTTTCTTCTGTAAATATATACTTATAATACATAGAAACAACCAGACAAATATCTAAGCCTAGATACTTGCCTGAGGCGGGAATCAAACCCCCAGCCCTGTGTTTGGCAGTCCCGCATGGTGACCATTGTGCCAATTGGGTCGTCAGTTGCTTAGTTTTAAGCTCAAAAATCAAATTTTCCTATTACAAAATAGAGAGTTGAAAGTGTACCATGTAATCTTACGTCGGCTGATTGAAACCGTAGTACCCGGACCGTCGTGCACTCGAGGGAAATAACTGAATAGTTCCATGTTTAATTTACGGTCCGACTCTCGCACTACCCACTCGCTCTTTTGGATATCAATGTAATGTTTATACAATTGATAACTTTCTTAGTATTTAGATTGGAGAAGATAGATAGATATACGCTTTCTTCTTTTGGAACGAAGTTCCTTATCGCGCGTTGCGAAAGAGGGCTAGACGGAAAAAATTAAGACCAAAAGTTGTAACGACACTTTTTGATTTTATTACAATTCCTTCACTAATTAATCGAAAAAAATTTCGTTCAATCCGGGTGTCGCTTGACACCTCTCAAGTTTTTTTCTTCTTGTATATTGGTGTGGCTCACCTATTGTTAGAGTTTTCAGATCGCCCTAAAGCCTCTAACTTGACCTTACGACTGCTACTAGAGGTAGCAACCGGGACCAATGCCTTAACGTGCCTTCCGAAGCACGGAAGGGCTCATGAAAATACATTTTTGCCACACTACTAATTGGTCACCCATCGAAGTAATGACCGCGCCAGGCGTCGCTTAACCCGCACGACCGTAAACTATCAGTGAGCATCGCTTAGTTGTGAGCCTCTCAACTCTCAAATATACCTACGCTGCTTTATTTGCATAAAACATAGAAAAAACAACAAATGGTTGTCTGTAAGGTCGGTTTACTTATACATTAGTCGCTTACGTGCTTAGTGCAGCAAGAATATTATATATCGCTATCTAATATCGCTAAAAACGGACAGAAAAACATGAACAAATAAAGTACAAGTTAGTAGTAACAAGTTAAAACATCCATTCCACATCCAAAGGTTGCTTGGATGAACTCGCTTTCAACGATAAGGCCGTCTATTTGTGCGACTTATCCTTTATAGCTGTTTGCTTTGTGGATATCGTGTTGTACTATTAATCTATCTATCTATCTATCTACTGTTATTTTTAAAGTTTCAATTGAATTTCTGTACGATCTTTCTAGCGTATAATTTACGAAACTATATGCCAATAACACAAGAATTCCTACAGAATATTCGAGACGTAACGCACTGAAGTGTACCGAAATTAGATGCACAAATTAACATTCACTGTGTTCAAAGTATGAAGAGATACCTACATAGATAATCTATACATATAAAATGCTTTGTCCTGAATGGCTGACTGACTGACTGACGGATCAACGCACAGCCTAAACTGCTGATCGTAGAGACCTGAAACTTGGAGGGTACTTTGTTTGTATGACGTAGGCATCCGATAAGAAAGGATTTTTCTAAACTATATTACTTTGAGGCGTGAAAAAGGGTGGCAAAGTTTGTATGAGACAATGTGATTCCCTGGTCCAATACTATTACAAACATTTTCGAATTCTACGCGGACGAAGTCGCGGGCAGAAGCTAGTATTATTATAATAAACTGTCGGCCACTTAAGTTTATAGATATCCATGTAAAGATCTAAAATATTTAAGGTACTTGCGGGTAAATAAGGTCAACTGAAAGGTTTCTTTAAAAACCTTGATATTAGTATCAAAATAAAAACAAAACATTTTTTTTGCAGGTTATTTTTGCCGAATACCGGTGACAATCAGCCGCTGATTGGTATGAAAAGTGTTTATAGTAAGTATAGCGCCCGTTGGCGCTGATCCGCTTAAATACACGAATGTGTAAGTTTAAATTTAAGTCTTTGAAAATTTATGAAGCAAGAAATTAAAATAAAAACCTACAAAACAAAGTTTCATACAAAGTTCAATTAATTCCGTCACATTTTATCAAATAGGTACTGAGAGTGCGGCCAAGTAAAGATACATATTTTTAATAAAATAGTGATATATTTTCGGTGAATGTATCATGCGCTGTAATATTTGACCGTAAAGAATATATTTCCATATATTTTGTGGTAAAAGGACGAAACGTGGACAAAAATACGGGATTTTATATGTGCACTAATATTTCAAATGTGGAGATATTTTAACGCTATTTTAGCACGTAGACAGATTATTTATATACTTTTTGAAATTGTCTATATTTTACGTTGAAGACCATTGAATTTGACCAGTCTCACATAATGGGAAGCGACGGTGACCTGGTCGAGGATGTAGTAAACTCGCGGAGAAGTACCCAGGTACTATATGAGCATTAATACCTGGGTAACCGAGCTTTGTTCGGTTATTTTACGTTACTTTTACCTCGGCCTGGTATACTAAATTTCATGAAAATCGTTGGACCTGTTTCCGAAATCCTGATTATTAATTTATATACTTACCGACTTTTTTCTAAACTAAATCTAATATTTCACAAACTTGGATATACTTCGAAACCTACAACTTTTAGAGCGGCAGTTCTGACGTTGACAGTCAATGACAGCAATTATTATTTTCACAACATCGACCAGTATTTATGAAAGGATTAATTTCTAGCATCAGAAAGCTTCATCTAGTATAGAGTAGAAAGAGTTACTTTTTTATCCAGCGTAGCCCTCATATACCATATGTCGGTCAAGGCGCTGAAAGTTTCTTAAAACACGGTTTTTCAAATGCCTATATCTTGGGAACCGAGCTTTTCTCGGACCAGGATTCCTTGAGCCGAAAACCCCACATACAAAATTTCATGAAAATCGTTGGAACCGTTTCCGACATTTTTTTTTAAATTGGAGCACGTTTCCTATAGCCATGAACTCTTTTGCCCATATCCGTTAGCGTAAGTCGTTAAACTTTCACAGCATTTATTTCCAATTAACCCAATTCAAAATCTGAACAATTAATACTATCCATTTCCCAAAAACCGCTGAGCCTAAAATGGATATAAAAAAAAGATGAAAAAAAACCAGATGGAAACCTGTCCTCAGCCAATTTAAGGTGGGCACGTGCGGACGGATGGGTAGAGATAAAATATCTATAGTCCAATAGAGAATACATCGATACATAACTGAGTAACTGACTGGTATATAAATCAACGCACAGCTCGCGTCTAAAATTTGGCATAAAATTTGTTATGCCTATTAAATGATTTTGGAAAATTCGACTCTTACGGATACGAATTCGCGGCAAAAAGAAATTTCATGGATCTAGGGTTAAATGAAAATATTTGCATCATGATGAAGCCAAGATTAGACCTAAAATGTTTCAAGAATAGATCTTTGTTCTTCCATTAGCTCTGTCCCGTTAAGTTAGTGAGACATTATTTGATTATTTTAATTTTATCGTCTCTTTGTGCTTTGAAATACAACATTTTAATACAACATTTCGTAGTTAATAAGCTTTCTCGTCTTTTTTGTCATTTTCTATGTTTCGTGTGTTGTACAAATAAAGTGTTTATCTATCTATCTATCTATCTATTCACTATATAAAGTGAAATCACAATTAATTAAATGCTAATAACAGCTCAACGCAATATGCTATATTTTTTCGCGATCCCGTCGAAATCTTTCAGTACATAAAACTTCTATTAGCAAATAGATTCCACAATTTCAATTAAATGAAATATGGTCACATTAAACGTAAACACAAAGCAAAGCTTTTTTCCCGAAACAATTAAAAGCTCATTAAAACCATCTGATGTACTCTCTCTTGTAGTATAGATATTTTATGTCTGCGATATTAAAACCACTGTGAAAATTGAGAGAGGATTGGTTGTGACCGGCGATAGTTTTTCGTTTCGATTTTACGTACATTCCGATTATCTGGAAAATCTGAACCGGTATTGTTGATCTGGATTTATTGAATTCGGAATTTCGAGTACCTACCTAGCTATACGTTTGTTGAAGCTAAAGGTAGTAGTTGTTGAATCATTTAACTTTACATACGGGAATGAGAAAAGCTTTATTTCACTACTAGCTGCGCCCCGCGGTTTCACCCGCGTAAGTCCCGATCCCGTGGGAATATCGGGATAAAAAGTAGCCTATGTGTTAATCCAGATCTCCAGCTATCTACATACCGAGTTACATGGCAATCGGTCAAGAAGTTTTTGCGTGAAGGAGTAAAAAACATACACACACACACAAACTTTCACATTTATAATATTAGTAGGATAGTAGGATAATATTATAGGCATTTACTCTAGAATATAGTATTGAAAATTAATGACTTATTTACGGCAGAGCGTTATCTTAGGACGATATCACGTAAAATTATCGTCCGTAAACCGACTTTACAGACAACCATATGTTTTTTTTTTCTATTTATACCCGCGATGGAACTTAGGAAGGTATAGTCGATGAGGTTTGGCGTAGTGAACGCATAAGTATGCACTTAGGGTGATATGGTATTTGTATGTGTACTCAAATGTTCCCATTTATCTCCAAAAATGGCTGGCCCGATTTTGATTTCATTTTATTATTTTCCGTTATTCTTTCTTTGTGTATTTTTTCCGTTATAACTCGTGTGCTTGTCTAATAATTGTAATGATTTCTTCACTATTTAACCTACCTTTAGCTATGTGAATTTAAGAGCGACGTTGTATTTCATAGAAATTTTCGTAGCGCACCACTCGAATACCTTAACCTTTTATTCCGATTTCGATTCAAAAAGGCACAATTGAAAAGATCGTTTTCAATACAAGTACTCTCTAATGGCAACCGACAGAAATAAATTACCAACAAGTAAATATATCTTTAATATGTGGTGGATCCCAATTAATTAAGCGCAATCTTTTTTATACCAGACGAGATTAAAAAGGTCAATTTAGAAAATATCCAGAGGCAGTTCTATGGGCAGTCAGTAGAGTATGCTAAAATGCTGCTTCGAAAATTGTTTTGATAGGATATTGGATTTTAGTTATAAACGGTTGCTGGGTAAATTAAATTTTACTTAGTTACCTGCCTGATTTTGATATATTTAACAAAATATTAAAAAAGTTAATGATTTGGAAGTACCTACTTCGCTTTTTTGCCCTTAATTATTTGAAATTCGAAAGATTTACAAATACCTACTAATAATGTTACGAGGATAAAATATACATTTCATAAAATAATTAAATTATTTCTCAATCTTCATTACCTTATACTCGTTGGATATCAAAAAAAAGTGATGCGTTCCATGTTTCAATAAATACTCCGTTTCCGAGACTCTTTAGAGGTTTGGTATTTAGGTATTTTTGGTTGTTGTAATGCCGAATATCAATGTAGGAGTTTCAAATTGAACCGCGGTTTTTTGTAAACATCTCAAGACGCGTTTTGTTCAAATATTCCGTTTCCGAGACGCTTTAGGGTTTAGTGAAGGCATGTTTTGTTTATCGTAATGCCCTCTATCGACATATATATGGATGGACAAAGTGCATCGCGTAAAAAAAAGACTAAATCGCTCTCATTCTAAATTTCAATATCTTACTTAAATTATTTTTAATATTATCGAGGTAAAGAGTTTGTTTAGTTGACACACTAAACCCAGAAACCTCGGGTTCGTATTGAAAAAATATATTTGTGTTGGGTAGTCCATTTATCGAGGAAGGCTTCATCACCTTACGACTAATAGTCACTTCTATAGATTCTCTATAATAACGGGCCTAAAACCACAGTGCGCAGCTATAGTAGGTTACAAATGATAATAGTACCCAACATTGTTTTTTTTTTGACAATAAAAATTTAAAAACAGAAAAAGCGTCATGTTATTTGTCTGTTGACTACACCCAGTTAATTCGAGCTTACATCAGCGGAAAGTACGAGCATAATGGGTGACCCGAAAACATTTTTTCCCGCAACGCGTGGTATGTGGCATTGATAATTTACTTACTCCATATTTTATTCAGTTAATACTTCTGTATATAATATATAATTTTAGCATTTTAATAAAATTTTCTTTAATACAGGGTTATTCGCCATTATAGTACTTATTTTTTAAGTTTTATCGACTGTGCTAAGTCTGAATTAGTTAACGTTTAACAAACTATACTTACAATAATTTTTTTTCATTAAAATGCCACGAATGTGACGTCTCAGCATCTGCCTTACCTGCAGTTGTTCATTTTATAGGAAAAAATACACAACCTTCATGGAGTGAGCCTTCAAAGATAAGCTAGTCGACTATTTCTTCGTGTGACAACTTCAAATTGATGAACAAATCAAATTTAAGTTATTAACCTTCATGGAGTGAGCCTTCGAATATGAGCTAGGCGACTATTATTTCGTGTGACAAATTCAAATTAATGAACAAATCAAATTTAAGTCAAAACATATTAATTATTTCAATAAGGGCTCTGTTAAATGATTTCAAGTCAAAAAAAACTATGTTTTATTACATGTTAGATATTCCCAGTCGTTTTATTTTATAATTTTAATTCGAATAGGTACAGTATACGTCAATAGTACACTATCAGTTTGCTACCATAATACTATTAACAAGTTTTGGACTTACGACCTTCTTCCAATATAGACGTTACACACAAACGTAAATTCTTGAATGAAAAGTACCTAATCAGTGTGATTATTATTTTAAACATTTTAGCTATGCAGTTGGTCGAGTGGTATAAAGCCGACACCCGCTATCTCTACTATATAAAAATAAGTCGGGTTTTCCTTCCTGACGCTATAACTCCAGAACGCACGAACCGATTTCCACGGTTTTGCATTCGTTGGAAAGGTCTCAGGCTCCGTGAGGTTTATAGCAAAGAAAATTCGGGAAAAATTTCAACAGAAAAGCGGGAAATTTGGATATGGCATAACAACGTTTGCCGGGACAGCTAGTAATTATTAAAAATCGACTTATCGTCGAATTGTAAATCAAACATATTAGCGTTTTCGGTAATAGAATTTGTATATCTCGTTAAATACTGAAATATCACAATGAAAGTTAGATTTAATTAACTATAGGCATTATTACTGTGAGATTGTCATCGATAATAAATATTGTTTTGTTGATTTCGAGACCAGAAAATATTATAGATAATAGATAGATAGATAAACTCTTTATTGTACCACATTAAACCTTAATTCTAACAAAAACTCCTTTTAGTAAAACAATATTAAACCTAACAATATGGCACAATGGGCGGCCTTATCGCGATCTCGTCCAGGAAACCTTTGGATGGACAAGAATTAAAGAAGGGGATGGGTGGGTTGTACATAACGTGATTTTTGACAATGTGTTTTTTAAAATCATAATAAAATATAAAATCAAACACACAAAAACTTTCAAATTTATAATATAAGTAGGAACTATGACGGCACCATCTCGCGAATTCACCAGCGTTAGTCCCGATCCCCTGGGAATATTGGTATAAAAAGTAGCCTATAACACTTTCAATGAATCAATGTATCCTCATACAAAGTTTCATCGAAATTGGTCCAGTAGTTTCGAAGCCTATTCAATTCATACAATCAATCATATTTTTCCTCTTTATGATACTCCACTCGAGCATTTCTACTTACATTCGGTTGTTAATCTTGACTTTTATCCCCCATAACTTTTAGGCGGATATACCGATTTTGATCCAACATAGCTAAAAACACTCCCGACCAATTTACCTTAAAACAAAAAAAACTAAATGAAAAGCGGTTGATCCGTTCGGTAGCTACGGTGCCACAGACAAACACACAGAAACACGTCAAACTTATAACACCCCGTCGTTTTTGCGTGGGGGTTAAAAATATTATTAAGATAAGAAGTAATGGATGAAGTTCAAATTATAAATTTGGATTCCGCACCAAATCTTTATTGTACAAACGTATGTTTTACAATAGAATCTCTAATTCCATTCAAATAAAAACAAAACGAAATAACAAAACTCATGAACAAAATACTCTTGCAACAAGATCTGTTTATCTTGTACACACAAACATTATTAAATCCTTCTACAAGAGGAGCATGTCAAATCAATTATCTTTTCTCATGAAAGCGGATCTGGTGAAATCCTATTCTGAGTATTCTTACAACGCAATTACAGATTTTTCATTGACGTGTTCTTGAAATAAAGTGCTTTCTTCACGGAATTAAATTTATAAATAACTGCTCTGTGATCCTGCTTAGATCCGGGATCTAGATAAAGTTTTCCTCAAAGTGAAGGATATTTTACATATATTATAAACTAACAGTGCTCCGAAAAAAAAAGAAAAAAGAAAAAGATCATTATGTTGAAATTTTATTCTGTATTTAGATTTTACTTTTAATTTTTTAATTTTAGATTCATGTATAGTTAGTTATAAGATTATTTTAAAATAGGCTTAAGTGCTACATCACCGACAGTAGCGGTATTTATTACTGTATCATATATTTAAAATAAAAAACCAGAGCTCCGCTGTTTCACCCGCGTAACTCGCGATCCTGTAGAAATATCGAGATAAAAATTAACCTTTGTTATTCCCAATGAATCAATGTATCCTAATACCAAGGTCATCAAAATCGGTTCAGTAGTTTCGGAGCCTATTTGTTACAAATAAAAAAACTAAAAATATTTTCTATAATATTTATATAGAAGATATAATATGCAGGGTTATTGGTAATTATACAAGCAAGCCGTTGAGGATTACTTCGTTTCACCTAAACAAACAACTTTTGTTCTAAGACTTTTGGAAATATAATAAAAAATATTTATAATAATTATATATATTTTTAATTTAGAGTTTAGGTTTACCTGTAAATCAGCTGTTCCATACACGGAGAGGTCATTAACCTTAAAAAAAATATCTAAAAAAAAAAAATTATCTACTGCTCTTAGTCTGAATGACCTTTACTATAAAAAATCTGCTGTTTTTTGAATTTACATAACCTCAAAATTTTCATGTTTTTTTAATTTCCAATAGTTGTAGAACAAAAGTTGTTAGATAAGGTGCACAGAAGTAGCCCTCAACGGCTTACAAGTAAAATTACCAATAACCCTGTAGAAGAAGACGATTAATAATATAGCGTTACAAACTTTAGAACACTATATTGTTAAGAATTTTAAATTGTTAAAAAAGATATATCTGCAAAATTCTACGTAAAGATTACCACAGACTCAAAATTCTCAATATTATATTCTTATTTCTTTTCAAATCGGTTTATCAACTTTCAGATTTACAATAAAAAAGAGACATAATTTTAGAAACGAAAGGACTTTAAATTTCGAATGCAGCACCAACTCTTGAATAAAACATTACGTTTCATTTTACAGCTATATTTCATCAAAGTTATAAAGAGTACCAAATTCGAAATATTCATAAACGCAGAACGTGTCAAAAGAAACGTAGACGGGAGACTTACATATTTATCATGGCGCGCTGGTGGCTGCTAGAAGTATCTCGAAGTTTCTCGAAGAATTCAATTTAATCTGTCTTCGGAGGAACATGATGGCACGGGCTGGGGTTGTTCCAACATATTTAAATTTCAGTGATCCGTCGCTAGTTTTCAAACTTCGAATAACTTAAAGGACCTGACGTGTGAATTTACAACATAAAATAAAAGCTTTTTACTTACAATGTCTATTTATCTTATACTGCCCCGCGGTTTCGCCCGCGTAAGTCCCGATCCCGTGGGAATATCAAAATAAAAAGGAGCCTATAGCCTTCCTCGATAAATGGACTATCCAAAACACAAAAATATTTTTTCAATTTGAACTAGTAGTTCCTGAGATTAGCGCGTTCAAACAAACAAACTCTTCAGGTTTATAATATTACTATAAATTATCGAAGCCTCTAACACTCGCTGATCGTTTACGGTCGTGCTGGTTAAGCGACGCCTGGCGCGGTCATTACTTCGATGGGTGGCCAATTTGTAGTGTGGGAAAAATGTGTTTTCGTAAGCCGTTGGTCCCGGTTGCTACCTCTAGTAGCAGTCGTTACATCAAGTAAGATACCTTAAGGTGATCTGAAAACTCTAACAATAGGTGAGCCACACCACTATACGAGAAGAAGAAATTTTCCGGAAAATGCTGTGGTCAATGAATGAATTAAGTCATTTCAGGACCTGTCATAGGCTAAGATAGTCAAACAATGGTTGCCGGAAGACGAACGTCGAAATCTTGGCGGAACACGGAAAAGATGCCGTAACTCTCGCATCCGGGGCAGCCTTCATGTCCGAGACATTGCAGATAAATTGCAAGAATGCCGCCTACGCTGGTACGGTCACGTCTTGCGAAAACCGGCTAGTTACGTGGGGAACAAATGTCTTGCCATGGCGCCTCCGCCGGGACGTGGCAGACTGGGTAGACCCAAGAAGTGCTGGCTTGACGTCGTAAAGGGTGATATGCGTACAAATGGCCTTACATACCAGGATGCTAAAGATCGTGCGAAGTGGAGGCGTAAAAGCAGGAAAGCGGACCCCGGGCTCCCGAGAAAGATGCAACCGGGAACAACGCTCGGATGATGATGAACGATAGACGTTCGCCAATTGACCAAGTTTAGCCCAGGACCGACATGCAAAGAGTGTGATACCTTTGCCCAGCAGGCAGTAGTTTATTTTGTTGATATTTATATTATTAAGATAACCTTCCACTTAATCGTACGTAAAATTCATAAATAAATGTAAAAAAATTAATATTTTTATTTTATTTAAAATATAACATATTATACTGTAAAAAATGAATAGATCTATATTTATGGCTACTAGTATTGTTCTGTTCTTGTTAGAATTTTGTTCTAGATTGTTTTTGTTTGCAATAAATAAGTGAAAAAATAAAAGTGAATAAAAGTAAGAATGAGGTATTTATTTTGAATTTGTTGTTAGTTTGAAAATTCTTTTCATCCTAAGACCGTCTGTAAGAGACCGCTCTTAGTGGTAATGCCACCTCAAGTACGATGTTATCTTTTTTGTTTGTGTGTGTACAATAAAGCGTTCCAACTACTTATCTAGCTTTTATCTATTGACAAGGAATAACGTTGTCCCATACAAACTTTGCCCCCCTTTTTTAACCCCTTAGGGGCAGAATTTCGGAAAATCCTTATCTTATCGGATGCCAACGTCATACAAAGAACACACCCTCCAAGTTTCAGGTCTCCACGATCAGCGGTTTAAGCTGTACGTTGATCCGTCAATCAGTCATTCAGGACAAAGTATTTTATACGTATAGAGCTGGAATATCAATGTTATGAAACGTATTTAGATTCGATCACGTTTCGTTTCACATATCATACCAGGTCAAACTCACCGTTAGACAAGTGAAATAATATCTAAATCCAATCCGAATTCCGGATCACTAAACCAATAGCGTTTTCAAGGCGAGCTGCAGGGTAGAGATGGCTGTCATACAATTTTATCCGGCGTTTTTGAGCGGTGTGATTTGGTATTTATAGGGGCTTTATAAGCACATTTTTTAGCGTCAGCTTTATGGATCATGTACTATGTAGATTATTATAAAGGTACGTATGGACTGAGTAATAACCACGATACAGGCATAGCCTTGAGAGTAATCTACCGAATTATATTTTGTTTAGTAACAACCAAGTACCTGAATTTAATAAAAACATGTTTTAAAGCTTAAAATAATAAAATAAGTTAATTTTCTCAGTACCAGATTCTATAATTGTTCTGTAGTTTTCAAACTTACCAGCGAACTAATTTATTTTGAGTTGGTAGTTTTAAATAAAAAAACATAATTTTAAATACTAATAATCCAAGACAGATCTATACCTAAAAAAGTAAAGCAAAAGCCAACGTTAGTAGATATTTTTTAATTATCAATTATTAGAGATTCATAATACACATTTCCTTCCAAAATTAATGTAATTGAGTACTTGAAAGGAAACATAACGGTTGTGTTCTGATTTTTGTTATTGCAGTTGTTGTAACTTCTGCATACAGATTACCGCATAAGAGGAAAACTCTCAGGAATTGATCCCCATGCCCGCCCCAATGCCGCCGTCGTCCCATAAAATTTCAAGCTCCCTTAGCTTTGATGTATTACGTCTGTATACTTACGTATATTATTATCTTGGATACGGAAGTAGAGGTAGTAGGATACTTTTTTTTTGGGAGGAAATAATTTTTGCAACAAATTGTGTAAGTATGATTGCTTGGATTTTTTATAACTTCTTTTTGTATCGTGGTGTGGCTCGCTTATTAGTAGAGCTTTCAGGTCGCCCCCCTAATAAAAGACACCAACAATGTACCTTCGTCCTAGGGCACGATTGTGGTCAAAAATAAAAAAAATTGTGACGCTGCTTATTGTTCATCGAATTAATGACCGTGTCACGTTGTACTTGATTAGACCATTCAATTATGGGGCAATGATTGACGTTGTTAAATGACGATGCTAGAAGACCCTGTGGTCAAATATGTAGCTCTGTTCTAGTCTAATTTAGTGAACAAATGAATTTAAAGATCTATTTCCACCTTCTGTTTCATTCTAATATATTACCATGGATTAGATTCCACTGCTTCCGCAACCATGGGTTACATTCCAAAAATTAAAACGCAAGACTTTAAAAATGGTAACAAAAGGAAATCGAAAACATATTTTTTCTATGTTGTTGTTTTTTTTTTCAAGTTTTGTTTTTTCATTCGGCTTTATACGGTCAATGTATATGGACATCACTATGCCATATCACGGCACGTTCAAACGACTCGAATATATTATGTTTGAACAGTGGACTGGGCGTGTCGGAATTGTTCATGCGTTCGAAAATGTTGCTCTCATATTTTAATCTGCAATGTCGGGATTTTTCCTCGATTCTTTGTTTGCTAAGTGGGTGCGTATTGCGTGTTCGTATTTTATACCCGACGAAAAAATAGATGTGTTATGTTTTGATCACAAACTAGCTGTTTGTAGGTATAAAAAAGAATTAATAAATTATAGACATTAAAGTGGGCTACATACTGCGAACCTATTAACACAAAATTAGCCCATTTTCCGACTTCGGTGTCTCTTTTTTTCCTAGTTTAATTTACAATGAACTAGGCATGTATTTCTCGTTTTTCAATTTTCTTAAATGACTCTATAAAATAGTAAAAACATGTAAGTTTAAAATGCAAAATATTCAAGCGATTGACATCAATAACTTAACTCATTTCGTTGCAATTTAAGGAATGAAAACAAGTTTGCCCCATTTCGAAAATTACATCAAATCTATAAGCACTCAGCAAAAAAACATTTATCTTTACAAAAGTACAAAGCTATTAGCACTGGACAAACACTCACACATACACAACCTTAAATAAAAACATGTTCAAAAGCTTGTAAAAATACCATTAACATAGCGTTAGTAAATACGAAGCCCTCCCTCATTCGGATCCAACTCTGTACCGATTAAGGTGATTCTCTAACATTTGTATCAGAACATTTTGCTTATTCCCAGATATCCACGACTCTTTCATATTTTGCGTCCCAAAACATCTACGACATTTTAAAATAAATAATATTACCTTTTTCAACAGGTCCATGATTTGATTTGGTACAGTTAGCAATAAAGGCTTCGATAAGATAAATACTACATTTAAAGCCAAATTCATTTCTTTTGGCCTTTGTACCTAATGGCTTGTGTGTGGCTTCTTTGTACCTTAATCGAATCCATCTGTAAAGATGCGAAAGTTTCAAAACACATTTAAAGAAGGCTTGTTAAATGTTTATGAATAAGGAACTTGATAAAGACAAAGCGGCCCCAGGCGTGCGATTTGGGCATTGGCGCCTAAAGAACGAAAAATACTAGGCATCGCAGGCCCGCGGTAGAGCGTATGCATTAATCTTCACAGCGCCCTGGCTGCTCGTCTGAGGCGCTTAGGGGGTTAATATTCTGTCGCATTTTTAGTGTGAAGAAAGAACAAATAAACAGAATCACATGTATAATATTAGTACAGATCATAATCTCTATCTTATTCGTAGTAGAGAATCAGCAAGAAGAGGCTGTTAAAATGTTATTTACGGAGCGACCGTGTTTGTATGATTTTACCAAGGAAATAGTTTTTCGTTCGAGATTTTTTTCGTTTGGAAATAAGCTCTCGTATTTTCAGGAAGAAACCCAGATTTCATATTAACATGCAGATGAGATACCAATTTTGTGGCTTGGTTGTTTTAATTTTAGTTACAACTCTGGTGTTAAAAAGTTTTTAGATAAAGTCTGTGAAATGTGGTTGGAATAACTTGGTAAATTATGTTATGTTATGGAATAAGTTTCAGCAAACAATAGGTAACTTATACAATATGTATAAGTTATGTACTTGTACAATGCATTTTACCGAGAATATTTTAAGTAAAAAAGGAGTTGTTTTAGACATCTACGTGAAAAATGTTTGCTTTATGATTTTTGTAAATTCGAACTTTTTTTCGAAAATTTAGAGTGCATTAATGGGTTTGTAATTCACTGATATTTAGATCAGATAGAATAAGCTACTGATCATGCCAAGTGGTATTCACATATTTTAATATCAGCTGTTATTTTTCGAGTTAGAAATCTTTCATTGACCTTGGGGTTTTTTTTTCAACATAATTGGACTTTACTTTCAAAATAGCTTTTGTTCCTGAAAACATAATCTGAAAACTATTAACAAAAAACTTTCGAACCTTCTAAAGTTTAAAATAGACATTTATAAAAACCCCTTTTCATCTTTTAAAATATGTAAAATATGTAAAATTTTAATTGGATTTATCAATACCCAAGTTTATTATCGTTTACACTGAAGGTACAGTGATTATGTACCGCAAAACCAATTCCCAAGAATTTGAGGCTGACACCGATACAATTCAGGTTAAACACCGCAACGGTCAAGAGCTTTGAGCAGTTCGGTAACGCTGTATCTGGTCTTCACCACAAAATGGCTTTATATCGGACATTCAGTTCGAAATGTTTGGTTATTCAATTCAATTAATTTGTTTCTGCCTTGTCTGCTACTTCGTTCGCGTGGTAGATTTTTGTATTTCTGTTTCGTGACTTCGTCTTTCCTGGAAAGCGTTAGGTTCTCGATCAGCTGCAGTTTTTCGTTGATTACTCAAGCTTTACTAATTGGATATTGATGTAAAGTATACCACGATCTTCCCCGAAAAAAAAGAGCTATCCAATGGTTGTTTTTATTAAATTAGTTTGGCAGATTTTAATTGTTTAAGTAACAGATAAACAAACAAACATTTTTACATTTTCTAAGTCACCTAGACTCTTTTTTTTTATTTACGTCCGACAAGAAACTTCTATACTCTCTATCTTTAGACGTGGGAAAAAAGCTCTTCATCTACACTGAAATAATATTATAAAGAGGAAAAGATACATTTTTTTTGGATGTTTGTAATTTGTTATAAGTTTAGTTAATGAAAATGGGGTAATTGGAAAAAGTATAGGTACTACCTACCTATAGATAAATCGGTTACTAAGTTGTAGCATAATGTTTTCGATAGGATCACTACTCCATTTCGAAAAACGTCAAATTATTATTTATCGATGACCCCTCGTCCAAAGTATAATAAGTCGAACGTTAAATCGATTGTATCTATAATAATAATAATAAATATTGCACGACAATCCACACAGCGCCATCTAGCCCCAAGTTAAGTAACTAGACTTGTGTTATGGGTGCTAGACAACGGATATACTACTTATATACTTTTCTTTTGTAAATATATACTTATAATACATAGAAACAACCAGACCACAGACAAATATCTAAGCATAAATACTTGTCTGAGGCGGGAATCGAACCCGCAACCCTGTATTTGGCAGTCCGGCATGGTGACCATTGTGCCAACTGGGTCGTCTATCTTTTCTACCGGCAGCTACTAAAATAAACTACTAATTCATTTGCATTAGAATCTACCATGCCTTTTAAACACTTACTTCAATTTCACATCATCCATTCTATTCCATACATACTAAGATCCTAAGCAATCATCGTTATCCATATAATTTGTCACAGAAATGTAGCTACTAACACCCACAATCTTACTAGCCAATTATCGAACTCAAACCAATCAACCGAAATAGCTTTCAATTCAGGAACTCAATTAAAACTATAGTAATTTGTAGGTCTGGAACGAACAAGGGCTTGTAACAGTGAACTGGCCAATAACTGGCAATAACTCAGCGGCAGGATGGTATTATAAGACTGAAGTCCTTTAAACGCTGCTTATGGTGTTGGAAGGTGACATAAAGTTGTTTTTATAGAGCTTCTACAGTATTATGCGTCCCGTTTATAACTATTAGGTCTATAAGGAACTTTGAATGTTCCAATTTCGTCTTTTATGAATGTCATAGGTAAGAACAATGTTAGAAGAAACAGCAAGTATAGAGGCATGACGTGATTCGCGTTGTGACTTTATATGTTTGATAGGAATTGTCAATTGACATAAATTCACAATATAAATGTCAATCATTGCTTACAACACCTTGTTTTCACGTACAAAACTGAATGACATTAAAATACTGATAAACTTTTCGATTATAACACATTTTAGTCAAATGACATAGTAAATCTAAGCGAACATTGGTTCGGCGTAAAACATATTGTGTGTCCATTAACCAAAACGATTCGATTTGGTGCCGTAAATGCAATTCGCTCTCGACTGAAATGTATATTACAAATATCGAAATGGACCGCAAATCTGTTAGGATGAATTTGTTGGTTTGGTATGCCGTTGTCGCTCGGCCACTTTAATAACTGAAACGTTGTTGAAATTCGAATAACGTGTAACTATGATACTTGTAATTGTTGCGTATAATACAAGAATGCGATATTTGGGTACAGAATTAAACTGTCAAAACTTGACTAGTTGAGGCTACTGGACGATCCTAAGCTGACAGCTTGTTATCAGAGAGTTAGTCTCTCAATTCAGAGAATGCTGCCAGCATCTTGGGGACAATGCTTCGTGAGGGTGTCGCTTACGGCCTTTTTTTTACTTATGTTTCCTAACCTAAACAAAATAACTTAAATTTTTGTCTAACATCTTCAGATACTTTATTAAATAAATCATTATGTTTATTATTCATCTAAATTCAGATATTTATAATTTAATACAATACAAACGAACACAAAATAAAAAAAATAAAAAAATACATGAACTAATTTAATCAAGCAAACCGTCCCGAGTCACCCCTGGCGCAAAAGACCCCATCACACTAGCAGCATTATATAAATTATAAATAAAATTAAATTATTATCTATTTTAAATATAATAAAATTATATTCTTATAAATTAGGCAATATTATTCTTAAAATAATTTAGTGATACTGACCAAATGATAAAAATAGGTAAGCAATACTTGAAAGTGGTTGAGGAACTAAATCACAGAAGCACGTGTTCAGCAAACCTTGGTTTTATGAAAAAATAATGATTGTTCTAGAGGTATAATTCAGGAAGTAAATAGGGTAATACATATTTGTATAGTCAGTGTGTGGCCAGAGTACACCAACTACGCGTAAAAGAGTGTTTATATAACTATGTGTACCTTGGCAACATTGATGTTTTGCCAAGACAGTCATTTGGTTTCTTAGTTGCAAAAAGTCTTTGTTCTAAAACAAAGTTTGATTCTGTAATTCAGACTGTTTGGAACTCCGGCGTTTCGCACACGTAGTCATTCTGCATTAGAGCTATTTTCTTCATCCAGACTTTTTACAATCCAAACTTTATAACCCTAACACTTGTGTTTATGTTCATACAAATTCCGACGGTAAAATAGAATAGGAAATAGTACCCTTTCTGGCATATTTTTATTTCAAAAACACAAGTACTATCAATCACAATAAAATATAGCGAGCAAATCCTATCGTTCGGTGTCAGTGTAAGCCAACGACATCGCTTCAGTCGGTCAACGTGCCCATATTTCAAGTACAGACGAACACAAAACGAGAAGATCCAATACAAATTGTTCCCATACTATAAATCGTCGAAACAAAAGAGTATTGAGGATTTAAATCGTAGCCATGGACTGTCGCATCACGAATCAAAATGTCCGTATATCAAATAAATTGAGTTTTTTTTACTGATTTCCGAAAACGAGGTTCTAAATTCGTGTGTATTTTTTGTTGTAATGATTTGTGACAGAAATTATACGTATGATCAAAAAAAATAGAATTGAAGAGTATAATAGAATAACATTTATTCGAAGAGCACACGAAACGAAAAATGAAGAAGGCAGGTAAAATAGGTCAGTTCATAATAATAGCAAAAATAGACTCGTGGTTCCAATTTTGTTAAACTATTTCTCGTGATCCCACAACAGGACTTTGGTTACACCACTTAGTGGAACCACGAGGTAGAAAGTCGGGCCATGTTCCACTTTTAAACAATATAATATTTCGACAATGATAACATAAGAGGCTTGTTTTAGACGTTTTGACGAACAACTTTTGTTCTACAACTTTTGAAAAATTAGAACTTTTTAAATAAATTATTTAGAATAAATTACATTGCGTCCATTTTATCTCTCTGAGATTTCTGTCTCATATTTAGATTGCTATTTGGCGGCAGATATAGACACGATTGCAGTATTTCCCTGAACAAACACTGCGCATGAACCATTCATTAGTATTGGAACTATGAATTGTTTGGTACTTCATGTGGTACTATAAATTATCAGACTCTCGCAATATGTGTGCAAACACCCAGTCAAATTACAAGTGGAAAAATAATTGTATGTACAGTCGGACAGAGAGTAATTGCTGACGTCGCGTTGACGTGCCACTAATTCCGCTTATTTGTATTGTGAACGCGATGTTACTAGGTTTCCTTCGATGGAGCAACTCAAACGCAAATTGAAAAGTTTCAGTTACCTAACGGAATACGCAATGGTTACGTACAATTTTTGTTCAATGTTTAAACTTTCGAGGCAAACTTTTGGGTCGTGGGTTTGTTTGGTTATCGTTCTTTGTTTCAAATTATCTTTTCGTTTCCTTCTTTCGCTGACGAATGTTTGAAAACGTTTTAAATTTTATATTAGAGTCTAAAATTTTAAGCCGTTCCACTTTTTATTTAGGTTTGAAATGTACGGTTCAGGATTCATTGGAAAGTTATATATAACTGATATAACTTTTAATGGTTTTATTTTATCACTTACCTTAATGGAAACCTTTCCTTCAGGTACGTATATTTTATAATAAAATATATTTATTTAAGGGTTTATTTAAGTCTTGTTAGATCAGTTAGTCACTACTTCCAATTTTATATTTATACCTAGATAAAATATAAAATTCGAAGTCGTGACTAACTGATCTAACAAGACTTAATACATACATCCAAATAGCTGTTATAACGAAGAAAACGGTTAAGACGAGGTGGTAAGACCAGAAGCGCGATAGAGGTGTCTTAGAAACAGTTTTTAGGTATCAACCACTAAAATCCATAGACGGATATTTATTATATTACTATATTATTATATTCCACTTAAAATTTAAAACCTAAAAAAATGACGTTTTAGGATTTTCACCATTTTTTTCTATCGAGGCAAATCACTCTATCGTGTTTCGAAGTGTTTAACAATACAAAGCATTTCTTCACTTTTACGACTGTAGGAATTTCCTTCTATAGATTTTAGTCGTTGATACTCAAAATCTGTTTCTAAAACACCTCTATCGCGCTTCTGGTCATACCACTTCGTCTTAAGAAACGATTTTGGAAAATTCAAAGAAGTAATACTAGTCTTAAATAATGAACAGTTTGTATTAAAACATCACAGAATAGACGTCCGGATATGTAGTACGATACGCTACAGTGGTTAATAGTATACTTGATTATCGGAATCCTATAGCTTAATAAAAGTAGCATCCACAAAGGAAAAAAGATTTATTTCCAAGAACGCCCCCTGAAGATATTTGTTTGCGAAACTTAATCAAAGTAAGCTTAGTCAAAAGAATATTCAAGCTTTTCCTTTTGGAAGCTTTGCCAAAGTTATTGGGCTTGCCGGTTAATATAATCAATTTTATGCAAAAATGTTCAGTTAATTTATTTGGTTTTTCCGTTGCATTGCACTCTCTAGGGTGCAACGATTTATTATATTTTATTAAAACTGAATAATTTTAGAAAACAATATTAGCACTTCAGGGATTTTATTATGAAATTATTTTACGTTATTTTTAAAACATACTGTTTTTTTGACAATGTACCTACAATTAAGCTTAGTACATTTCTTTTGTAAATACATACACACTATTTATATAGAAACACCAGAAACAAATACCATACAAAAATATTTGTTTCATACGTGAATCTAACGTTTTGTAGTTAGGTTTTGTATTATCGTTTACTCCATTTTTTATGTGTCGATAGATTACACAATCAATGTTTGAAAATAAAATCACTACATAGTATAAAACGAAGTCGCTTCCCGCTGTCTCTCTCTATGTATGCTTAGATCTTTAAAACTACGTAACGGATTTTGATGAGGTTTTGTTTTATAGATAGAGTGATTCAAGAGAAAGGTTTATACAAAACAACCACGCATACGAAGACGTGGGCAAAAGCCAGTAAATACTTAAAACAAATCACTAAAAACTAAACACCCAACTGACTTCAACAAGTCCAACAAAAGTAAGATAGAATTGACACGACAACTCAAAACCAGACGAAGGTCGAAAAACAGGATACTGTCAACAAACCGAAGTACCTACTCACCTATATAAACAAAAGGAATTCAACTCATCTCAGAGGAGAAAGATTATTTCTGATCAAAATGGAAAGGGAGCCCATAAAAACTAGGTACACTTACGATTATTATAGATTAGATTAAAAATTTAATACCCGAATGTATCTATCTACCAAGCTCAATTCAATTGAAAGTATTTGACTTCCAACAAATGAGTTTCTTTTTTTTTTGCTATTAATTATGGCTTCGCACGGCTTGTGCATTTAGCCAGTGTCAAGTTATATTGTGCATCAAATTATGACCCGATTTTTCATAAATCGCGCCTAAAGTGTTTCAAAACAGTCAAAGTCGTCATAGTCCGTCAAGTCAGGGGCTATAGTAAAGCGGTGGCAAGTTTACCATAACCTTAATAGGAGATTTGGAGGCAACGAGAAAACTTCATGTTTGACACTGATTTTTACTTGCACTACACTTGTGCACTTTCACAGAACTAAATTGAATAACATTCCACCAGAATTATACAATTCAACTCGGGTTACAACTAAGTTTCATGAAAATAAAACTGCAGCACGACATGTTGTTAACCCGCCAAAACTCCACAAATGAGTTTTGAATTAAATTATATTTTTTAAACGCATATAAAATCAATAAATCTATTAGCTTACAGTCGGATTGTTTCAACAAAATTCTAATAACATCCATTTTTTATGAAAATGACACGTATGAAATTACACTGATTCTGGTAAATTATTAAAATCATAAAACTAGTGGACTTGTCCGATTTCCAATACATAAAGCCGGTGCACTCACAAAAAGAGAACAGGTCGTCTTTTGATGGCCTTTGCTTATTGGTGGTCTTCAAGTCACGAGTGTGCATCTTCTCAGTAAGCGTGCTGTACAGGGTTATTGGTAATTATACTAACAAGCTGTTGAGGGCTACTTCAGTGCACCAAAACAAACAACTTTTGTTCTACGACTTTTGGAAATTCGAACATTTTTTTGAAAATTTTGAAGTTAGGTTTACCTGAAAATCAGCTGTTCCATACACGGAGAGATCATTAACATTAAAATTTAATTGAATTTTTAAGTTTTATAGTTCTATCTACTTTTCTTAGTCTGAATGACCTTTGTTTTAAAACATCTGCTGTTTTTTGAATTTATATAACCTCAAAATTTTCATTTTTTTTTCGAATTTCCAAAAGTCGTAAAACAAAAGTTGTTTGTTACGGTGCACAGAAGTAGCCCTCAACGGCTTGCTAATATAATTACCAATAACCTTGTATCGACGTCATCTTTATTTATCATCGGGTGGGATGGTAGTCAAACGCTGACCTAACATATTAATGTACTTATGTTACTGCTAATTACTATAAGTCTAGCCTAAGCGATTTATCATTACGTTTTGTTCACAATAATAAGTCCTGTTATTCCGTTCGCTAAAATGTTACCACTCCGCTTCGCTTGCCAAATGTCCTAAATTTAAAAAAGATATAAAAATTCCGAGTAAAATTTCCACATTTAACTAAAACAAGAGACGTTACACTACAAAGTAAACTGTTTGCCCAAAAGTCGTTAATCTTTCAGAAATAGCTGCACAGGGAATAGATAAAGGAAGCTTCTTAAATTTATTGGCTACAATCTTATTTTGGTTATGCTCTTTTTCTTCGGACCGACCATTTATGCTGGAAATATCTAGGCTATTTAACTGTCTATACAGCAGCGATCTAGCACCGCCTAGCAGGCGCTTACATCCTAAAAAGAACCCATGCGAAGTTTCAGACTTTTTAATTATTTATCAGAAGCACTTGTAGCTCAAAAGCTACACGTTCTTCTGAAAAAAAAAACTCATCACAAAAGAGTTTTTTTATAAAGATGAATTCGAATGGAGGAACAAAGTGTCTAGGAAAAAAAATATATACCTATTTCTATTAAGAAAAAACGACTCATTATGAAATCTCTTAAACTACAAGAGCTATAAGTCTGAAACTTAGGTTTTAGAACTAAGGCTCTTTTTTTTTCTCGGAGAGAAATTCCTAACGGATACCCGCCATCCCGGGGGGTGACGACGGGTTATGTCGGAGTCAAACCGACTAAAAACTCTCCGATGACCCTCCTCGGTGCAGCTTGGAAGCCTGGGGTCTCATTCGAACTCTCCGGAGCCTCCATGTACCGAGAGAACTAAGGCTCCTGCTAGGATTTTTTTTTAGAAATTCAAACCCTCAAAAAGTGTGATAAAGTTTGTAGGAAATCTTTATCAATTATCATCATTGAGTAGTAAAGATAGTACAGATTATCATTAATGGGAACTGAGGCTCCTGCTAGGATTTTAAGAAATTTAAATCTCCAAAAAGGGTAATAAAGTTTGTAGGAAATCTTTATCAATTATCATCAATGAGATTCATGTTGTGTCTGTTTATTTTTCCTTCTGTCGTTTCGTCACCTTTGCATTCAAAAAGCATAGGTAAACCTATTCTTTACTCTATACTCCGGGGGAGGGCGATTCTTATTTACTTTAAAAAAGAATAGTACATTACGATATAAGTGTGATAAATTGATCTTTGCATTAGAGCCTCTATATAAGACTTTTATATGACTTTTAACCTATACAAAGACTAAAGACTTTTAATCTATACAGCCTCGTCTGACATACAATATTTTTTAGGGTTTTTTCTATTTGTTTTTGCGTCGGGGGTTAAGAACAAAATACAATGGTACGGAAAAACAATATATTTAAGTAAAGAAAAAACAAAAAATAAACATAACTCAATTTTTAATCGTTTTCTAAGTCATTATCACGTAAAATTTTCATTAGTAAATCGACTTTAGAGACAACCATTTTTGCTAGCTAAAAACTCTTTGGTACCTACCTTTTTATACATCAAAACAGTATAACCCAGATAAATTAAGAATGTTTCACCTACCTAACATGTAATTAGCAGTAAGATACGTATTTAACATATCGGGATAACTTTATAGCACTAGGTTGGCAATGTAAAACGCACGCGTGCATAATATGTTGGATTATGAGCCTAAAAGCCGTTGAATAAGATCCACTTTATGAGAAACTGCGATAAAAATAATATTATTAAATCATCACCGCTTTACTATAAATACCAACTATACAATATAACTACATCCTAAGAGGCTATAATAACAATTTATTTGACAGCCGTGTTCTAGGTGGCTGGTTGAAAATAATAAATAGCAACCCTTCGGATTAGCTAGTACCATAAAACACAATTCCAGCACATGTGCGTTTAAAATTATAGGTGGTATTTTTCATAAATTGTATCGTATATATATGTTTAAAAAGTAAGTATTTTTATTTTATATTGAGGCTTAGATAATTATCGGAACTCTTTTTCAAATTCTTATCAATTAACACCTATTATAGATAATTTTTGTTGTAAATAAATAAAAAAGTTGGTACCTATGTCCTTTTATCGGGCATTAGGATATAAATATTTAGGATGTAGTACTAAGAAATTATTTTGGGAAATTCGACCGTAAAAACGTCCATTAAAGTTTGTATTACCTAATAACTACATATAATGTATTATGTGATTAAAGGAAATTAATATCACAAATAAATTGCTTTTAAAAGACACTACCGTGGGTAAAAGCGCTGTGCAAAGCTAGTCCTTATACAGGGTTATTGGTAACTATACTAGCAAGCCGCTGAGGGCTACTTCTGTGCACCTAAACAAACAACTTTTATTCTACGACTTTTGGATTTTCAAACTTTTTATTGAAAATATTAATAATAAAGTTAGGTTTACTTGAAAATCAGCTATTCCTTACACGGAGAGATTATTACCTTATAATTTTCCTTTTTTTAATTTTTATCTACTGTTCATATTCTGAATGAGCTTTGTTTTAAAAAATCAACTGTTTTTCAAATTTATATAGCCTCAAAATGTTCAATTTTTTTTCGAATTTACGAGAACAAAAATTGTTTGTTATGGTGCACAGAAGTAGCCCTCAATGGCTTGCTAGTATAATTACCAATCATCATCATCATCATATCAGCCACAGGACGTCCACTGCTGAACATAGCCCCCCCCAAAGACTTCCAGAGCGATCGGTCGCATGCTCTCTGCGTCCAACGACTTCCCGCGACCTTAATTAAGTCGTCCGTCCATCTAGTCGGTGCCGTCCCGCGCTGTGCTTTCCGGTACGTGGTCTGCAATCTAAAACTTTTCGGCCATAACGGCCATCAGTTCTACGAGCCACATGTCCCGTCCATTGCCACTTCAGCCTACTGATTATTTGGGCTATGTCGGTAACTTTAGTTCGCCTACCAATAATTAGCAATAACCCTGTATAAAATTATCATCTTGAATTCAAGTCTAATCTCAGCAGAGAACCAATAAACCAACATTAAACCATTCAAGATCATCTATTACATCACAGTAGACACATCCCTGCAAATTGAATGCAAGACATGTACCAAGGAATCTAATATTCTATTATTAGTATAGCAGTTGACACGAGCTACTGTGGCAGATTGCTGTTTACAAAGACGTGTGTGTCAACACTGGATTGTAATATACACTTTTATGTTATGTACGTTTTGGTCCAAAATTCGAGTTATGAAATACGACTTTCCGGACTTAGTTTCTTTGGCAAAAATACCACTATTTATAGATAAACTAGCTTTTGCCCGCGACTTCTAGGCGAAATCGAAAATGGACCAAGGAATCACGTTAGCCGAAACAAATTTTGTTTACAAAAATTACAAAAAAATTAAAAAAAAATCCTTTCTTATCGGATGCCTACGTTAAATACCCTCCAAGTTTCAGGTCTCTACGATTAGCGGTATAGGCTGTGCGTTGATCCATCAGTCAGTCAGTCAGGACAAAGCATTTTATTTATAGAAAAGCATTTTATATGTATAGATAAATCTATATTTAAGAGACAACAAAACTTACTTTAAAGCAAATTAAAAGAAAATAGTTTAAGGGACTTAGAAATAGCAGTAGAACAAAAATGTATAGTTTTAAAAATAAAATAAATGTCTTTTTGTTTATCTATTAATTATACAATTTAAAACTGCAAATACCTACTTGAAAAAAATTTAAAACCAAATTTTTAAAAGTTTCTATTTAAATAGTTGTCAATTTAACAAAATTAATTTGGAATAAAATGTTAGATTTGGAAAACAATGAGTCATTTTATAGCCGATGGTAGATGGGTTAGCATTCAGCATATAGTAAATGATTTGAAATATTTTTTGGGACAAGGGAACCATCTGTACCTTTTATTTGACATAGGAAATCCCTTGCCCTTTGAACCTTCATTTTACCAACATCCAAAGAAAAACTTGGCTAAATGAAATCTGATTCAGATTGAATTTTCCAATTACAAACGCCTTCGGCCTCGTGGCATCTTTCTCATACATTTGTGTTTAGAACACATTGCTTGCATCACTACCAGGTTAACAAGACCTCTCGCTCCTCCCTTCTAAGTTTCATTACGCTACACCCGAGGGGAGTTATAGAGGTCAAAATTTAATGGTCTCGTTGTCATGGCCGGGTTTATGACGGAATATAATATTCCATTATAAACGGAAAGGGGGCTACAAGGACTGTAATGGAGGGTACTTGTATCTTAAACTACGAGCTAACCTCGACGATGTTTCGATTACACATTTTTCAAGCAAATTTGGGTCAAACGAGAGACCCTATAATTTAACGTTTAAAAGTTCGTTAACTAGATGGTGCTGGACGTAAAATTGACTGTTTTTCCAATAAAAGTCGGACCGGCCACTAATACTAGTAGGTACTTGTAATTTTGTAGAGCCTTTTAAGGGTCGTAAAAATCTAATAAAAAGTAACTTTTAGGTATTACATCGCAAAGGGAATAAAACAGAGGAATCTCGCTGGATGGCAGCGACTTTTATCTCAATAAATTAAAGTAAGATGGAGTAAAATCAGTCGTAGCCGCGGGAGTAATTTCACGCATCCAAAATAGATAAAAAATGCGCGAAACGTGAGACATGGTTTTTATTGTGTTTGATATTTGCATGTGTTGAATAAAATATGAGGAATGAGTCAAATACCTCTAGTACTATAATAAATAGGTAGGCAGGTACCTATATATTCATTACACTTCATTACATAAGAGATCAAAATATATGAAAAATTAAAAATCTAGTAGTATTTAAAATAAAAGTTTTTAAACCCGACAATTATTTTTGTTTAAGTAGCACAGAAAAAACTATACCTACTCAAATACTTTTTCGACGGCGGAAATCGAACCTGCAAACGTCTGCGTCGCCCACAGCGCCACAGACACCGTTATAAATAAATCACCAGGGTAAGTTTAGAGGTTTCATTCTGAAGGTCGTGGGTTCGAATCCCAGCCGGTTGCGCACTAACGGATTACTTTTTTTTTACGGTGAAGGAAAACATCCTGTGAAATCTTCAGCTTAGTTGGGTTCGTATTATAAGCTCTTTCCCCTGGATATGGTCGACTAAGCAGAGTGGATGGTATAGGTGCTAAGCAAACCTACTTCATCTAATACAATATACAAAGCACCAAAGCGTTTTATATAGCATAGATTGAAGTTGCTAGCGCTGTATAAATGATCTAGATTCGATGTACAGTCGAAAACAGAATTGCAGACCTACCATAGAGTTCTGAAATCACTACTATAGTTTTAATTATAATAATATTTTTCAGATAAATTCATGATTGAAAGAATTTAAACTTCAACTCGAGCAATTTTGCTTGGGTCAATAAAGTTCTAATAATAGGACATTTGGAGCTCTACGATGGGTCTGCAATTGCAAAACACCCCATAAGTTTATTGTGCCTTCTTCTCATCGGTAGGCAAACATTCTAACTTAATTTTTAAGGCGCTTCAAAGTCATGTCTCTAATTGTATGATTCGAAATGAATAAAGAAACTTTGATTAAATTTTTTGCCTGAATGTAAAGGCCAAGTTAGGTAACGCTGGGTAGGGACTGTGCGTACATTTTCTTAAACAAAAATGAACTTGCGGTTTCGGAATTCCAAAATTAAAGAAGTCATCCCAGTTATTAGGTGATTAGATGTCCAGTCTCGAAAATCAGTTCCGGAACTGGCACCCTCCCGAGACTGGATGTCCTAATCGGTACGCAGCTTAAGGGCAGGTGCTAATAAAGCTACCAAAATCGACCTTTGTTTTAAGCAGCTCTAAGTAATCAAATACTCTTTTTTTTATTTGGATATTAATGGATATTGTAGCTTAATAATCATATTTTTGTTTATTGTGGTTAAAAACATGATATGAACAACTTCGTTCGATAAAAAAAATGTTAGAAAACAGAGAATTATTAGGTCGTTTATCGGGTTTTATTAAAAAATAGTTAACGTTTGTTTCTAAAAATGAATCAAATGATAGGTTTTGACCTCTAGGAACTATATTTGTGGATAATAATGCTAAAATGTTTTGCATATCGATCAAATATAACAGTTAGCACGCAGCACGCTACGTTTTTGAGAGCGGGGGTTAAGGTAATGGAAATACCTACACACGGTACTAGAAGAGCGCCTTAAGACCTTTATCTGATACGGCACGATGAATGTAGACTTTACATACGCCCGTACTGCGACGATTAACCTCCTCTGTCTTTGTACCATCTTTAATATCTCTAAGTGGACGTAGGCAATTTTACAAAAAGCCAAAAAAAGGGAGAATCCACAGTAATTTGCGGAATCCTCCCGGCTATAAATGAAATGAAAATTTTTGAAGAGAACAAAAAAATTGTGTGGTATTGCTGCGTATTTTTGGGCTGCGTGATGAGGTTTGTTGAATTATAGCACTAATTCTTGACAGTTACTGTTGCGAATAGGTGAGATCTGCACGTGGATGTTGGAAGGTAAAGAAAAATAAAGAAATCAGTTGTTTGAGTGGCTTATTCTCACCAGCTCTTGTATTTTGTTCGTTTGAGCTGCGTAGGTATTAAAAATCTATCATCCATAAATTAGTTCCTAAAAGGTAAAGAAAATAAAGAAATCAGTTGCTTGAGTGCATGGCTTATTCCCTGCTATTTTGTTCGTTTAAGCTGCGTAGGTATTAAAAAATCTAACATCCACACATTAAAACCCTCAAGAGCACAAAAAAATATATTTTAAAAACTAATAATATACGACTGTATGATTTTTTAAATTATATTATTATGTGGGAGATATAATATATAATTATGTGGAACATTCGTTTCTCTTACAGTTTTTCGTTTCACGTTTTCGTAACGCGTAACATTTTTTCTCGCCAACCCGTAATAAGGACCTTCGTTCAAAAATACATCGGCTAATAAAAGTAATGTGAAAATAAATTCGATTCAGTTTTGTATAGGTCCTTTGAATAAACATAAAGTAAGTTAACCCGATTTAATTTATCACTTTCAAATACAAACTTAATTAGAAACCTAAGGCTGTTCGAAACAAAACGATTTAACACAAGGTCCCCGTCCCCAGGAGTCATATAAACAGCTATAAATATTTATATATTTACTCTCACACACCCTACTTTCATTGATGTGAAAATATGCAAATTAACTGTAAACTCAAAGAGAAAAAGTTGTCCAACTACTGCGGGCCTTAGTTTAAAAATAAATTGCGTTTGTGATGCAAAACTGGCCTGTATGTCCACCCCTTCCGTTTCTATACAGGGTTATTGGTAATTATACTAGAAAACCGTTGAGGGCTACTTCTGTGCACCTTAACAAACAACTTTTGTTCTACGACTTTTAGAAATTCGAAAAAATTAAATGTATGAAGGTATTTTTGTCTGCCAGTTGAGAGGATATGAAATTTTTAAGGTTATGTGAATTCGAAACCCAGCTGATTTTTTAAAACAAAGGTCATTCAGACTAAGAACGGTAGATAAAACATAAAAAATAAGTAAATTTTTAAGGTTAGTCACCTCTCCGTGTATGGAACAGCTGATTTACAGATAAACTTAACCTCAAAATTAAAAAAAAAATGATAGAATTTCCAAAAGTCGTAGAACAAAAGTTGTTTGTTTAGGTGCACAGAAGTAGGCTTTCTAGGCTTGCTAGTATAATTACCAATAACCCTGTATACCTAGTAGATAAACAACACGGCCTTTTTGCCTAAAGATTTATTTTTCGCAATTAAACTGACGTAGAGCAGTTCAAAAGGTAGATTTGCATTTTTATACGAACAGTGGAGGGACGTGATACTTTTTTTTTGTTACACTGCGCTCTGGCCGATAATAAAACTGATGAAGGTTTTACTCGGGCAATTAAAAAAAGAATCGCGTCATAAAATGCTAATTCCAACTCAGCAAATCCAACCATTGAAACTTGTTTAGACAAAAAAAAATAGAGTTCTTTTTTTTAAATGAATAAAGGCGTTCTGCGGATGAATTTAATATCCACTTAGGGCGAGCGCAAAAGTGTGGAATCGGTTTAAGCAAAGCGCTTATTACGACATTCCGTACATGTTTCAGTTGAAAAAACGTTCACTATTTTTCTACAGAGCGATAAAACCCTCAAGGAAGGCATTTAAACCACTGAAATATGATATTATTATTACATTGAAGCAATTCACAGATTTTCCGTATCAAAAGAAGTGCGAAAAACTTATTTTTCAACATCACTAACAAATAGGAATAATGCACCATTGGATTTTTCAGAACAAAAAAACGTGTGGCACTCGGGAACTGCCGCGGTAAATTGCATCGTGCGAGCATCGTACAGTCGTACCATATAGGTACATACACGTTAAGCGAACGCTCGGCCGAGCTACAATGGTGGTGGCGGAGTGGGGATGTTAGGTTATATTTTAGTTACGGAATTTCTTGATTCGGTCGCCGCGCTCAAAGCCCTTAAAAAATTTGCGCTAATTGACATTGCTCTTACGATGAAGGAAAACATCGTGATGATACCTGTAACTTAATTGACTCCAGAAGTAATGACACATTCTTTCCTCCGAACACGGCCGACTGAGCTGAGACTGTAGTAGGTACAAACTGCCAGAACACAAGTACAAGTAGACAAATAATAATCGACAGTATAACAAAGAGTTATTGGAACTTTTTTAATATAATAAAACCTTCGTCGACAAGCTCCAAATATCTACTTATACATGATTATGTAAAACCAAACCCAGAGTCGTCCTTAACAAATATAATAAAATCATTAAGTAACGTTAATTCTGTAGAGACCGGCAAATATGATGAAAATATGTAAATTACGAAACTTGCTGGGTTGCTAGTCGAGCTATGAAGCCCGGGGCTCATCCCTTAAAGTTTTTTTAGTTAACTTTGAATAATCTACCCGTCTAAAGCAGATTAAGATAAACATAGACCCTTTCAAACCATACTTTACATTTAGGAAATCATTTTACTCCAGACTGAACGGTCTGCCAGTAGCTAAGCAATCGATCGTTCAATAAAGCAAACTATAACTCTACCGAGGGCTGCAATTATGCAGCCGACCGTACCTATGTAGGGTAAAACCAGGATATATGCCGCACTTTTGAGATAATTTCTAAGTAAAGCATTTACTTTCACATCAATTTATCAAACATAAATTATTAGTATGCAAACATTTCAATAATAGTAATTTTGAACTCTACCAAGGGCTGCAATTATGCAGCCGACTGTATGTAGGGTAGAACCAAGATCATCAAAATGATGAATTTTGATGATACATAATAACATAGACTACATTTTTATACCGCTAGGTATTTCCATGGGGTCGGGTAATGACGTAACACCGCGGTACGTTGCTATAATAAAATAAGTAGATATATTTATATACCTGTCGTTATTCGGTTTCCATCGAAGTCATTTCATTTTAGCTACTTCATACACTTTCCTGCATTCGTATATCGTTTTACGACATCAAAACACCTTGGATATTTACTTAGGTGAGTGAGAACGTTAAAAGATAATGGCCCATGACTTTATATTTACGACTTTCAATGTAAAACGTTATTCGATAAGTAAACTGTTTCATATACTTACGATAAGTAGGACTTACCAAGTAAGGTAGATTCTACTTATAAAGTTTCTGAGGAAAAAGCTACTAAAGTTTTTTGAAAACCTTTAAATTAGTGACAAAATATACAAGAAAATAAACAACACAGTCTATAAATGTTCGTTGTACTATGCTTCACCGACAAACTTGTTACTTGTATTCATCTACGGAGCCATTTGCTGGTTGGCAATTGGCGGTAGGTGGATATTTGCTGCGATATCGGAAGAGGAATCATACCTGACCGTAATAGAGTGCAAACTAGTACAGAGGGTAGATGCTACATCTGATGCTGCGATTTTTTTTTTTTCTTTTATTATGGCTTCGCACGTGTGCATTTAGCCAGTGTCAAGTTATATTTTGCATCAAATTATGACCCGATTTTTCATAAATCGGGCCTAAAGTGTTTCAATACAGTCAAAGTCGTCATAGTCCGTCAAGTCAGGGGCTATACTAAAGCGGTGGCAAGTTTACCATAACCTTAATAGGAGATTTGGAGGCAACGAGAAAACTGCATGTTTGACACTGATTTTTACTTTCACTACACTTGTGCACTTTCACAGAACTAAATTGAATAACATTCCACCAGAATTATACAATTCAACTCGGGTTACATCTAAGTTTCATAAAAATAAAACTGCAGCACGACATGTTAACTCGTTCCCGCCAAAAACTCCAATACTGCGAATTATGATTTAAAACTTTTAAAAGTTTTAATTTTATTATTATTAGCTCATTACTGTACTTACAGTAATGAGCTAATAATAATTATTTTACTAATGAGCTAATAATTAATTATTGTATTGAACAAGACACTGTAGATGTCACATCATACTATGCCATTAAACTTGTTATTGCAAAAGCCATCTTCATCCTCACGCAAACAAGACCCAAATAAAAAGTATCTAATTGCGGAAAAAAGTTTATTCAAGTACAAGGCTTTTGCCTACGACTTCGTCCGTGTATGAGTTGAATTTTCGAAAACCCTTTGTTAACAGATACCTACGCTACCTTATGCCATTGGCTTCAGTCGTTAGTTAAGACTTTGAATTGTGTATTAATCGATTTGAAGTTTATTATAATAAACAGCTCCAATACGCGCGTTAGATCCAGAAATCCGTAACGCTCGCACTGAACGTTTTGCTTCGTCATTCTGACGTGTACAGTTTAGGGGTCTTCAATTCGCAAGTAAATAGTTTTCTTCTGGGAAAGCGTGCTAGTATCGTCTTCTACCATCAGGCAGGTGTGATCGTTGCAAAACGCTGACCGATTATTTCTTAAAAAAAATGTACCAAATGACTTGTAAAATTCAAACCATAAATAAATATTTATTAAAATTAACGTCTTACACTAAAAGCAAACAGAATAGCGATAAAAAGCCAAGCCCTCGACATAATTAACCCATTTATTATAAGTGTTTAAATAGATTTTACTTTTGACTCGGCCTTCACCACTGAAATTCATTTAAACGTTGAAGGGTAAATTCCCCTAAAGTCTGTTATTTATTATTGTAATATTCTAATTAGTGTGAAACGGAACGCTTATAATATAATTTTTCCAATAACGGGAAATTTTCTTGAAAAAAAAAATTCTGGCATGTACTAAGAGGTCAATAGATAGCGTGCTCATGAATAACATTGTTGATAGAAATTCGGGCATATTTGTTTTTATCCTTTAAATTGCAACATAATATTATGTTTTTGATGTCAATCGCTTGAGAATAGTTTGCATTCCAGGCTTACATGTAAGTGTAACTAATAACCTTTGAATATTTAAAAAAAATATAAAAGGAAAATATTAGTCTTTTATAATAAACTAGCTGCGCCCCGCGGTTTCACCCGCGTAATAATTTTCTGCGCAACTTTCATATTTTTTCTTTCATATAACTCCTGGCAATAACGAACACAACTAAAAAATAATCAGCGAATTCGGTTCAGCTATTCTCGAGACTTGCGCTTAGCAACACATTCAGCGATTCATTTTTATAATATAGATAATTTACACAAAAAAAAATTCTGATAATATTAAGGGTTGATAGAGTCATTTCTTTATGTAGATAAAGTTAAAAAGTTGAAAATTAGGTTTTTTTATAATTTTCTGAGTTGATGTATAAATTTAGTATTTTTGAAGACAATAAAGAACTAAACTGATAAAATAAGAATTTAAATGGTGTAAGTTAAAAGAGTGCAATATTTAATTAGTATCATTGTTAGATGCTTTGTAGTCCGGAGTCTCCCCGTTCGCTTTCTTTTAAAACGTACCACTTACAAAAGCTTTCAAAACCAATGGTGAAAATTTCCCATTAAATGAAAAAGGCGTAATTTTTTGATCATTACGCTGATTTGTTTAATAGTCTGTTATTAGTAGCATTTTTAAGGGTGAATTAAGTTGTTAATTAGGTCGCTAATGATACAGTTTATTTTGATGACATTTTAGACATAAAGTAATGCTATTTATTGCGGTTCTCCTTTTAAAATTTTGAGGTATACTTGAATATGAAGAGCTCTATTTAATTTTTACGGCTTTTTTATTTAAACTGACATCGATAAATATAAATAGGATCAACCTACAAAATAAGCCTGTAGAGGCATCGCAATTACCTTAATAATTATGCTATAATAATAAAGTATACCTGGATGACCGAGCTTTGCTCGGTATTTATTATTATTTTTTTACTTAGTCTAACCTCAAAGCAAACACTCATTGACTTCGTGTTACTTAACAACGCCATCAGCTGGAATAACTTTATTGCTCACAAAAAATAGTATTAATAGTTCGCCAATAGATGTCAGGAAGAGTCATATTTTTCAGATAAAAAAAAGTAAGTTTCGATAAAACACGAATAAAATGACATTTTCTAAAAATGATTCCTAGCTAGATCGATTTATCGCCCCCGAAACCCCCTATATATCAAATTTCATGAAAATCGTTTGAGCCGATTCCGAGATTCCAATTATATATATATATATATATATATATAAATATATATATACAAGAATTGCTCATTTAAAGATATAAGATATCTAAGGGTGAGTATAGACTATTCTGTTACCGATGAACCCAGTTAGCTGAAAGGCTGGCGAGCTAGCAGATGCGAAAACGGACCTGCCAAAACTGACAACTCGCGTCGCCGCACAAAACAAGGATTGAAAGGAATTTAAAAAATCTATACTACGAGTATTTATAAAGCGTCGCCTACAATTTCCTTTAGCATTTCTATGTAAAGTAACGTTCTTACGAATGGTATGTAACAAGAAAAGGTTTGAAGTGTGGTTCAAGTAAATTTAAAAACAGCTAATGCTCTAGTGATTAGTCTACATAAAGTAATCGATTCAACGATAAACTTCGCTAATGAAACCATAATAAATATTCTAGGAACTAGGCTAAAACCTTGCAAAATCGCTCTATTTTCTATCTGGTTAATAGTTACATAGAAAAAATGGTTTCTTGAAGGAAGGAATAATATTCTGCCTATAGACGCTAGTGAATATTTTTTTTTGTTTTAATATTTTTAAAATATTGTTAAAAATAAAATTATGCTCTAGCGTGTTTACGGAGAGGATTATTTATTGCTTCAAGAAAACTTGGACGTGATAACGTCTAATACTTTGATGAACACCTGCATTTATAAAAAAAGTGTGAAGTCATCGCGTTCCGCTCAGGTTCCCAAAAGGCTCACGTTCCATAGCAACCAATCTTTAGTAAAATTGTGGTCCGTATTTAATAATAATATCACTCACCTGGGCTTGTGTTTTGGTGACAAGTGACGAATAGAAGACTTATATAAAGGAAAAAAGAACAAAAAAGGAAAAACAAAAAAATCACAATTTTTTATCGTTTTCTTAGGACGTTATCACGTAAAATTATTGTCCGTAAACCGACTTCACAGACAACCATTTTTTTCTGTAAAGGTATATGAATAACGCAAAACCGCAGTAATGTAGTACAACCACAGTACTGTTGTATAAGTCAATGTCAACTGTCAGAGAAGGTTGACAGCCCGCCTTTATGGAGTGTGGGTTGTTGCCGGTGGTGAGGAAATGGAGGAGTGAGGTTTTGGAGGATTAAAAGTATTATCTAACTAGAAGAGAGTTTAATTCAAGCAGGACTACCAATTACCTACCTGTACATGGTGTCAGAAGTGTTTGGAAACGATAATTTACGATAATGGCACTGGAAAAGGGCGAAATAAATACAAGCGTGAGGGCGCCGGGCGAGTTCAGTTTTGATGGAGCTGACTGGGAGAAGTGGCTGCAGAGATTTAAGCGGTATATGAAACTGAGTGGTCAGGACGCCTGCGATGACAAGACCAGAATCGACATCTTGATATATACTTTGGGCGAGAGAGCGGAGCAGCTCGTAAAACAATTAAAAGTTGACGAATGCAAGTCGTATGATATCGTCATAGGAGCCTTTCAAAACTATTTCGTGCCTAAAAAGAATGTAATATTTGAACGGTACAAATTCAATACGAGGGTGCAGAAAGAGGGAGAAGGAATCAAAGAATTTATGAAAGCCTTGCATATCATAGCAGATGGATGCGACTATGGAGCATTGAGGGATGAATTATTACGAGACAGGTTGATAGTGGGGATGAAGGACAGTGGCACAAGTGAAAAGCTGCAATTAATGCCAAAATTGACTATGGATGAGGCATTTAAACTAGCCATGCAAGCCGAGGAACAAAGAGAGATGTGGAAAAAAGAGAGTGAGGAAGCGGTTCTGATCAATAAAATGAAGACAGATATAAGAAAGTGTTGGTGGTGTGGTCGCTGGGAGAAGCACGGGAAGGACAAGTGTCCCGCTGCAAAAGAAGTCTGCCACAAGTGTAAGAGAAGGGGCCACTTTGCAAGATGCTGCAGGGAGAAAAAAGTTAACAATCTATCCAGCAATGATGACTTTCAGATTAAGTTACATGTCGATGCAGAAAATAATAAGTCGGAGGTAAAGTTTTTAATTGATACAGGCGCTGATATTGTTGCTATACCGGAAAGAATGTTAGGAGAAAAATTTAGTTTGTATTCCTGCAAAGAGATTATTAGAGGACCAGATGGGGTTCCTTTAGATGTTTTAGGATATATTTGGATTGGGTTAAGTTATAAAGGAAATACATTTAAAGGTAAAGCCTTCGTGATAAGAAATTTACAATCACCTATATTAGGTAGACCAGCTATTGTCAAAATGAATATATTAAGATTGTGTAACATAAGTAATTCCAATAACAGTCAGCATGTAGATGTAGAAAGAGAGTTTCCAGGTATATTTAATAGTTTAGGTGAATTTCGGGATACATACAGTATTAAATTGATCTCAAATCCAGTTCCTTACGTACAATCTACACCGAGAGTAGTCGCATTGCCACTTTTGGATAAAGTTAAGACTGAGTTAAATAAATTGGTTAACTTAGGTGTTATTGTACCGATAGAGGAGCCAACTATGTTTGTGTCTCCGATTGTGGTAGTTCCAAAGGGTGATGGAGTCAGAATTTGTGGTGATTATACACAGGTTAATAAAAATATTGTTAGACCAATTTTCCCTATTCATAAGGTTGAAAATACTTTAGGTAGGTTAAGGGGAGCAAAAATATTCTCTAAAATTGATGCCACATCTGGATTTTTTCAAATAAAGCTTTGTGAAGAGTCTCGCAAGCTAACAACTATACTTACACCATTTGGGAGGTTCATGTACAATAGATTACCAATGGGTTTGAATTGTGCACCAGAATACTTTTCTATGAAGTTTTCAAATTTATTTAGTGACCTAGAAGGGGTTGTGATCCATGTCGATGATATATTAATTTATAGTAAGGATAGAATCAGTCACATTCAGTTATTGAGAGAGGTTTTAGCTAGGTTGACTAAAGAGGGTTTAACTATAAATAAAGAAAAATGTGAGTTTATGGTAGAAGAAATTAAATATTTAGGGCATATCATTAGTAGTAAAGGAATAGCATTAGATCCTAGCAGAATAGAAAGCATACAAAAATTTAAGGTACCGGTAAACAAAAAAGAATTGATGCAATTTTTGGGGTTGGTTAATTATGTGGGCCGTTTCATTCCTGATAAGTCTATTATCTTAGAGCCACTGTTTGGGTTATTGAAACAAGGAGTTTCTTTTAATTGGGACATTAACCAACAGCAAGCATTTCGTAAAGTGAAGGAATTGATATCTAGGGCTCCAACTTTGTGTCATTATGATCCGAGTAAAAAAATTATAATATCAGCAGATAGCAGTTCGTATGGGTTAGGAGCAGTATTATTACAAGAGTATGAGACAGGACACAGAAGGGCAGTATCATATGCCAGCAGGACATTAAATTCAACTGAGAAAAATTATGCTCAAATAGAAAAAGAATGTTTAGCATTGGCCTGGGCAGTAAATAGATTTAGAGATTTTATTATTGGAATAGAAATTTTGTTAGAAACTGATCATAAACCTCTTTTACAAATATTACAAACAAAACCTATTGATGATTTGACTCCTAGATTGTTAAGATTCAGATTGCAATTAATGAGGTACAACTATAAAGTAATTTACGTTCCAGGAAAGCAACTAGTTGTGGCCGATGCGCTCTCCAGGGCGCCGCTTACTTGTACAAATGTAGAAGAGGACCATATCATTCATTCTATTTCAAGTATTTGTATGATAGATAACAAATTAATAGCTATAAAAGAAGAGCAAAGTAAGTGCAAAATATGCAAATTAATTAAAGAATATACTTTGTCAGGATGGCCAGAGGCAAGTAAGTTGCCTTTAGAGTTAAAACAATACTTTCCATTTAGATTTAATTTCTCAATACAAGAAAATTTTTTGCTATTTAATAATAGATTAGTAATACCAGGTCCTCTCCAGAAAAGGATTTTAGAGGATATTCATGCAGGTCATTTAGGGATAACCAAATGTAGAGAAAGGGCTAAGCAATCAGTATGGTGGTTAGGATTATCATCACAGATTAAAGTTGTAGTGGAAAATTGTCCACAGTGCACTGAGGAGAGATTAAATTCTAAAGAACCTCTCATTGTAGAAAAAGTACCAGATAGAGTATGGCAAAAGTTAGGTATTGATTTGTTTAAACATAAAACTTCATGGTACATGGTAATTATTGATTATTTTTCTAGATATTTAGAGGTATTTGAACTCAGGGATTTAACGGAAAATTCAATTATTAAGTATTGTAAAGAGACATTTGCTAGATACGGAATACCAGAAGTAGTAAGAACTGATAATGGTACTCAATTTAAAGGCAAATTCACTGAATTTGCACATTCTTATAATTTCAGACATATTACTAGTAGCCCTTATTATGCACAGAGTAATGGTTTAGCTGAGGCAGGGGTAAAAATTTCCAAGAATCTGCTTAGTAAGAATACAGATATAAATTTAGCTTTGTTGATATATAGAAACACTCCAGGAGAGACAGGTTATAGTCCTAGCGAGTTAATGTTTAATAGGAGAATGAGAGAGGTATTACCTACCTATCCTGGAAACTTAAATGTAAATGTTAATTACGATTATTTTAAGGAAAAAAGAAATGAAGAAAGGGAGAAAATGGCAAACAACTATAATAAGAAACATAAGGTTGTTAATTTAAGTGAATTGAATGTAGGGGATAATGTTTGGGTTATAGATTTAAGAAAATACGGGACTATTGTAAGAAAGGCGAAGGAGCCTAGGAGCTATTTTGTTTCAGTTAATGGTAATACCTATAGGAGAAATCGGTGGCACTTGGCTCCTGCACCTTTCAAAGAAGGAGAATGTAAAAACTTTGAGATCCCCTTTGAGAGTGTTTCTGAGGGTCAAACTGAGATTGTAAGTTCTACGGAGAGTCTTGCGGATTGTCAACCTCAGGAGGTAGGAAGCTCGGAGGATTGTCTGGAGACTGTATCTGTGCCTCCGGAGATTACTTCCGAGGGTAGGGTTAGGCCAACTAGAATAAAATCCAAACCTATCAAGCTAAATGATTATGTTTTAGATTATGTGAGCATGTGAAACAACTAGGCTTGTGCTTATAGTTTTTGTCATAGTCATAACTAGGTACTAGTTTTTAATTACTTATCCGACTTCATTGTATGTATATTTTAAAAGCTTAATAGGGGGGATGTTGTATAAGTCAATGTCAACTGTCAGAGAAGGTTGACAGCCCGCCTTTATGGAGTGTGGGTTGTTGCCGGTGGTGAGGAAATGGAGGAGTGAGGTTTTGGAGGATTAAAAGTATTATCTAACTAGAAGAGAGTTTAATTCAAGCAGGACTACCAATTACCTACCTGTACAAGTACCAAGCTTAAAAATATTCTAGCTATGTTTATCGGCTTAGTGCCAAGCTGTGGTTTGGTTATATTTTATAGCGACGACAGATGGCGCCGGCGTGTGGTATTGCAACCAGCTTTAAACACTTCCATTAATTGCAGCATTCTTTTTATTACTTCCGTTCCGTTATCGAGTATAAATCATTTGTTAGGGAGAATGCAGACTATAAACACATGATTAGCCGATAGATAGAAGGCAAAAATATAATAGAATGAACGTGACACGGGATTCGCACCGCGAGCGGTTCGGACCGCGGTGTAAATCGCCTTAGAGCTCGTTTTGAATGTGTTCATTCGAACCGCGATATGAATCGCCCAAGAACTTTTGTAATGGGGTCGATATACGCGTTTAGAACGAAGTCCTTTAACTTTTTGACGTTATAGCGTCTAGTAAATTGATGGAACACCTGCATTCACAAAAAAGTGTCATGGGAATATTGTGTGACGTCATTGTCACGTTCCGGTGACGTCGTGTCAACACTGACGTCACATAGCACGCAGTAATATAAAACAAACACGAGACGCGCGGCGCGGCCCGAGTCTCGTGTTTTTTTTTATATTGTTTAATATTAATATCGCTCATCTGGGCTTGTGACAAATAGAAGAGTTTTAGGAAAAAAAAAATACATAAATAGTAATAGTAATACTTTGAGTCAGTTTGGCATTTATCATATTCATTAGAACTGTATGATACCGTGGCACTATTCTTGATCACCTGATAAAAGCCAACGCGTGCTAGTAGCTTATAATATTAGCTTAGAATAGGCAAGTAGGCAAATCAAATAAAAAAAAACTTTTTTAAATTTGGAATCACACAATTTGCATGACAACACCTTGAAGCGTCTTAAAAATTAAGTTAGGATGTGTGCCTTCGGAACGCGCCCACCAATGAGAAGAAGGCACAAGAAACTCAAGGGTTTTTTTTGTTTTCATGCTTACAAAGGTCAGGATAACAAATACCTTTTTAAAGATGGTTTAGGTAGCTAGGCACTTATGAGCATATGGTTTGTCAAGCTATAAACGAAAATTTATAAGGTTCCTTTAAACTCTCATAACGGTCCACGTTTTCACCATAACTTTAAAATAACAAATGATCGTACAACAGCTGCACAAAATTGACCTCTTATTGCCGTTGATGTTATGAAACTGTTCGCAAGCGCATTTAATACTTCTTACATACCTGGTATTGTACTTTAATTTTGTTGACATAAGTTACTGCTCGAATTTCCAGGCTTTCATTTTAAACGCAAGAAACATTTTCTATGAAAAATGTTCATTTTAATGTCACGATCTCACGATCAAGCACAAAGTGTTAAGCATAACTCATTGTCCGAATGCACTTGGCACTTGTTATGCCACTATTTTTGTGGGCTTTACATTTGGTTTCCTCACTAGAGTCTTTTAAACTCTAGACCCAAAAAGATACCTCGATGCAGTAAAAAGTAAGTAAGGCAATTGACTCATAATTCGTCGGGTGTTTAGCATATTGCATGAAGCCACGTCAAATTATTGTGTCTCAACAATAATTTGACGTGACGAAGTTTGGAGATAAACACTCTCTTAATGTTACATCTTACTAACTCGATGGATAGTGCTGCTTTGAAGAGTAACGAAGAAATAAACTTAAAGATGATCATAACTAGGATATTTTTAACTTTACTATTTTCTAATGCAAAGAAAACTCAAACGTTTGCCTGCATAATAAGTAAAAAAACCAAGTGAAATGTTCGTTTGAGACTTTGACATTATCCGTTTTTCGAATTTGCCAATTGACAACTCTTGGCTGTATGAATTTGGCCAGCTTTTGACTTGGACACTATGGACAGTTCCATATTTAAAAAGCGCTATTTTTTGTGCAATTTTAAACTAGTTCAGAACAAAACCCGTATCAAAATCCTAATCACTGTTAACCGACAGGTATTCAACGTTACATTATTTCAAACAAGTCCACAATTTCCAAAGCTACCCGCATATCAACACACTCGTAACTGTAAGGGTTCAATCACACACAGGATCCATATTTGCAGAAACGGATTCGTCTTTACTGGAAGGTAATGTTCACACACCCACCTCACCCTGTTCCCAGTTCAAACCATTTGCAGAACCGTTTATAAACACACAGCCTTGTGTATTTACCGGGTTCAGAATACTGTTCATTACCGGACCCAAAATACTGTCGCGAGTGTAAACATACTCATACTGCAACATACGCCATCACCGAATAAAAAAGTATTCAATAAATCGGACAAGTAAATACAACCATATTTTTATGTGACCCAGAATACTGTTGCGAGTGTGAAGATGCTCATACTGCTACATACACCTTCATCGAATAAAAACGTATTCGATAAATCGGACATGTAAATATAACCGTATTTTTACGTGACCCAGAATACTGTTGCGAGTGTGAACATGCTCATACTGCTACATACACCTTCATCGAATAAAAACGTATTCGATAAATCGGACATGTAAATATAACCGTATTTTTACTTGACCCAGAATACTGTTGCGAGTGTGAACACGCTCATTCTGCTACATACACCTTCATCGAATAAAAACGTATTCGATAAATCGGACATGTAAATATAACCGTATTTTTACTTGACCCAGAATACTGTTGCGAGTGTGAACACGCTCATTCTGCTACATACACCTTCATCGAATAAAAACGTATTCGATAAATCGGACACGTAAATACAACCGCATTTTTACCGGGTCCATAATACTGTCACGTGTGTAACCACGCCACGATCCTACTGCTTCATACGTCACAGAATAAAAACATAAACGATAAAACGTACTGATGTATGTCCTACGATCCTACGATGTAAATTTTAATTTACAGCTTTATTAAAGGCCTTTAGACACAAAATGCATTGTAACTTAAAATCATAGGACCACACGTTTGGTTTAATATCCCGATTCCAAAATGCTTTAGAGGTCCAGTGTATTGGCATTTTTTGTTTGCAATAATGCCCTCTATCGATTGGCATGAGTCTGAAAACGCTCCGTGCGAGAAAACACTATACCAAGCTCCCATATTAAATGCCTGGACCCCTTTAGACAACTTATAAGAGATGTTCCTCTTTAGATCACGTTGTATAAAATGTACCTACGTCTACGTTACGTCACACCGTGTCGCTTTCTACGAAATTGTATTTCGAACGTCAGGACAATTTGAAACCGTGTTTAGGTTTGAATTGTTTGAAATTCGAATAGAATAATAATTTAAGGTTAGTAATGAATGACGTTTATGCGGGCATGAAGGATTGGAAGGTAGCGTTTAATTAATTTTAGTTTAGTGATTCCTTCATAGTTAATACCGACCAAATAAATGTGGATAAATGCAACTTTTAGATCTTAAGTTACTTTAAAAATACTAAAAATATATTTTTAAACGAAAACAATTAACGACCAAATACACTACTAGCAGTGCTCCGCGGTTTCACGCGCGTAACTCCAAACCCCGCGGAAATTTTAGGACAAAAAGTAGCCTATGTTATTTCCAATTAAATAATGTATTGTCATACCAAGTTTCATCAAAATCGGTCCATTCGTTTCGGAGCCTATTTGTTACAAACAAAAACAATTTTCCTGTATAATATTACCAGAGGTAGCTGGTCAGAATGGCCACCTTAAGTAAAAATATGTATTAAAATCTTAAAACGTTACTTATTTCAATCTTGTTGCTGACGTAATCTTAACCAATTTTTTCTCGTTAACCTTTGAACTTAAAAGGTAAATAAAAAAGAAATTGTTTGCAAAAAATAAAAAGGTTCCGTGGAAAAATTCACCTAACATCCATTAAGAATAGTGGAACTGTATTTGTGTTTGATAAATTGCAAGGATCCCTAAAGAATATAACAAATTGTTGTTGGTCACTTGATATAAATTAAGTGTCGACGACAAACGCAGTGAAGTGGAGACTGGGGATAGTGCATGTCATGTTTTTGTACGTCTCGATTTTTGTTAGAAGTTTATTAATGTTAGTAGTTAAGCTTAGTACACGTCGGGGCAACTATAGTGAAACAAAACCTTAAAACGTTTTTAAAACGCTATATTCGTTTAGTGTCCGTGGTGCGATCGCGAATTTCTGTCAATCGAACCACGGGCATATCAACCTATGTGCAGCTCTATTAATCGGACCACGGGCAAATTAAACTATACGTAGCCCTATTAATCGGACGATAGGCAAATCAATCTATCCGGAGTTCTATCAATACGTTCAAAATCTTTATTTGAAGGTTGTCTATCTACATCTAGAGAACGAGTTGCCAAAATTGTAAATTACCCCCCCGCGGTTTCATCCGCATAAGTCCCGATCCTGTAAGAATATCTGGATAAAAATTAGCTTATGTGTTATTCCAGGTCTCCAGCTATCTACATACCGATTTTCATCTCAATCGGTCCAGTAGTTTTTGCGTGAAGGAGTAACAAATATACACACACACACACACAGACTTTCACATTTAAAATATTAGTAGGATAACTGGATAGTGATTGCTGTGTTTGGAATAATAACTGTTTGTAATATAATATTTCTTGTTTTATTTGATCGATTCTAAAGTAGCTCGAAATGAGTATCGTTGCGTTGCGAATTGGCTAATTATAGGCAAATGGTATATTACAGGCAAATGGTATATTATAGGCAAATGGCATATTATAGGCAACTGGTATAATTTAGGCAAATGGCATATTATAGGCAAATAGTAATGGTAATGGTAGAATGGCTATCTTCGGAGTTTCTTTTACGGAAATTCGTAGAATAACCAAAGTCACCGAAATATCTCTCAGGATTGGTGAGCTGAAGTAGCAATGGGCCAGGTCATATAGCTCGCGGAACTGACAACCGCTGGAGAGTAAAGGTTCTCGAGTGACGGCCGCAATGCGACGCGAAGCGGAGTGTTGGGAGACCAGCTGCCCGGTGGACCGACGACATTGTGGATGGGGGCGGCTCAGCTCTCTTAAACAAGACTGCTTTCTATTAGCGATGTCGCCAATCGATAGATTTAATTGTATGAAATTGACATAAAACATTGCACAAAATTAGCATAAGATGGAACTTATCCACCATTTTTTTTTCTCTACGAGACTTTTTTTGGGTTGTGTCAATTTCGTCCAAAAATATAAAAATCAATGTATGTCGATTGGCAATATCGCTAATAGAAAGCAATTTTATCTAAGGGGGCAGGACTGCTGTTTGTGGCGTTCTATGTCCAGCAGTGGACATGTATGGGCTGATATGATGATGATGATGAGTAATTACCCGACCAAGTCTCGTGAAGATCTATGAATGTTTTTATTCACCGTAAGAGCAATGTCAATAAGTGTCAGTTAATATTCGAACCCACGACATTCAGAATGAAAGTCGTGGTATCAACCACTAGACAAAACCGATTAATATATTTTAACATTTTTTTTTTCTTAATTTACTGCAAACTGTATTACTAACAATAGCTTTTGTAAGTTATTTGTTACTAACACATATGAGCCAATGATGCTCGAAACAAAATAATTTTAATTTTTTAATTTTAATTACCAACTTTAAAAAAGATTGAAACCTTGCATAAGCATCAAAACATAATTCTTTTTACCCTTCCCTAAAATATCCCCATTACAGAGTAGCATCAACGTCTTATCTTTACATATGAAAATGGCCGAAAATAAAAACCGTATGTGGGTGTTACCTGACTATAACTCACTGTCAACATACGTTGCAGTTTTGCGGGCGTTACCGCATTTCCCTTGAATAATTGGACGCTTGGGATCGAACTTTGCTATTACGGTTGTTTTATTACCGGATATCTATTTAATTTCGGTACGTAGGTACTCATTATCGTGTTAAATTTGTGTCATTTACAGTAATTTGGTATATCGTACATATAGGATGTTTTATCGCGCGTTATCGCTCTAGAGGCAGTCATTAATACCTCGTTTATCATAAAGTTTCGTCCTATATTCAAAAAAATATACGATTGTAAGTCTATCTGTCCGTCTGATATTTATTTTGCGGGCAGCTTCTACCTGTTACTTTAGTGTTACAACGATGCGCGCGCATCTTATAATTTCACCCTCGCAGCTTTTACCTGTTTTACTTTTGGGTTACGCAGCTGCAACATGTGATTTTTGTGTTACAGATGAGCGCGCATCTTAAAATTTCACTTTCATCATTTATTTTATAACGCGCCTAAACAAGTTTAACTTTAAAGATCTTTGTTTGTCCTATATCACTATTGAAGTTTTGTTTTGTCCTAAATTACAAGTACATTTTTTTATGTAGTTAAACAAGAACGGTGGTTCCCAGTCGTTTTTACTAGCAACGCTTCTACTTCATTGAAATATGTAGTAATATGAAGCTAATGTACCAGACTGAGAGGCTAAGGTTGCTTAGATTGAGGGTATATGACGCTATGTAGTACCCTGAAATATTTATTTAGTCATGTAAGTAGTAACTGTGCCCCGTGATTATACCTGCTTAAATCATGATAAAAACTGCCTATGTGTTATTTGAGGACTCTAGCTATATAAGTACACCGCGGTTTCGGCCGCGTAACTCCTGATATCGTGGGAATATCGAAATAAAAATAGTCTATAGCCTTCCTCGACAAATGGACTATCCAACACAAAAATAATTATTTAAGTCGAACAAGTAGTTTCTGAAATTAGTGCGTTCAAACAAACAAACTCTTCAGCTTTATAATTATTAGTATAGATAGCAAACGTTTCATTGGTAACAAGCACACAAACTCACACATTTATAACATTAGTAGCATACCAGAGCAAAGCTTTGAAGTAAAGCTTTGAAGAAAATGAAGCTCCGCGTCGTCGCTCGTCAAATATAGAACATCCTTCCGTATTTTACGTAATATTACCGAATTTTTCACGTTCACGCATCACAAATTGTGAAAAATCGTACAATCCAAGACGTGGTATGTCTATAATGTGAACAAACAAACATTCTAAGTCGGACCATAAATTTTATTATGTGTGAACAGGCAAAAGGAAACTAAAAGAATGGTTTAAGGATGAATTATTACTTAGAAAAATGTTTGCTAACAACCAACTGTTGTTTCTTATTATTTCTTACCAACTGAAATATATTAATTTTTACACGGGAAAATGTAATGGCAATGAATTTTGTATTTTTTGAACGTAAATTTATTATTTTATTATTTACAGGGGTTTCTTTTACATGAGGAAATATCTACAATAGGTATCAATTTCCACATAACATGAGTTTTCATTTAGAAAATTGAAATATTTTGTAAGAAATTCTCTTTGTTAGAGCTTCTGTACGTTGGGAATTTTACTAGGGAAAGTGGTTGCCGTTTTTTGTTGTTATTAGTTGCAGGATTAAATAAAAAAAAACTGATCGGGATGGTCATATTATCTTAAATCAGTCATTCCCACCAGTTTGACGACCCAGTTGGCACAATGGTCACCATGCCGGGCTGCCAAACACAGGGCTGCGGGTTCGATTCTCGCCTCAGACAAGTATTTATGCTTAAATATTTGTCTGGGGTCTGGTTGTTCCTATGTATTATAAGTATATATTTACAAAAGAAAAGTATATAAGTAGTATATCCATTGTCTAGCACCCATAACACAAGTCTAGTTACTTAACTTGGGGCTAGATGGCGATATGTGGAATCTCCTGCAATATTTATTATTATATTATTTATTCATATGTACAAATTTTTTTGGGTTCTGTATCCATAAGGTAAAAACGGGACCCTTTTACTAAGACTCTTCGTCTGTTTGCCTGTCACCAAGGTGTATCTCATTAACCGTGATAATTAGACAGTTGAAATTAGCACAGATGATGTTATTCTATTGCCGCTATAACAACAAGTACTAAACATATAATATATGGAGTTTTGGCGGGAACGAGTTAACAACATGTCGTGCTGCAGTTTTATTTTCATGAAACTTAGTTGTAACCCGAGTTGAATTGTATAATTCTGATGGAATGTTATTCAATTTAGTTCTGTGAAAGTGCACAAGTGTAGTGAAAGTAAAAATCAGTGTCAAACATGAAGTTTTCTCTTTGCCTCCAAATCTCCTATTAAGGTTATGGTAAACTTGCCACCGCTTTACTATAGCCCCTGACTTGACGGACTATGACGACTTTGACTGTTTTGAAACACTTTAGGCCCGATTAAATCGGGTCATAATTTGATGCAAAATATAATTTGACACTGGCTAAATGCAGAAGCCGTGCGAGCCATAATTAATAGAAAAAAAAACATGGAATATAATAGTACGGAACCCTTGGTGCACAAGTCCGACTCGCACTTGGACGGTTTTTTAATAGTTATTGTAACTCCACTTCGACTGAGTTCAGATTATGTCACCCTCGAACAGTTTTTTGTTTGTCTTAGTATCCCTACATTTTATGTGCCTACTAGCTGTGCCTCGCACTTTCACCCACGTAAGTCCTGATCCCGTGGGAATATCGGGATAAAAAGTAGCTTATGTGTTAATCCAGGTCTTCAGCTATCTAGATACCGAGTTTTATCGCAATCGGTCCAGTGGTTTTAGCTTGAAGGAGAAACAAACATATATATACACACACCCACACAAACAAACTTTCACATTTATAATAGTAGCAGGAGTAAGATTAGGAGTAGTAAGACTAATGCCATTTAAATGGGATGAATTGAGATAATAATGGGATGAGTTTAAGAGCTGAATTAAATCACTTTAATTCATGCACCTACGACCCCTTTTTAGAATAATTTGCATGTAGGCAGAGTTTTTAAAAATGCAAGCCCCACCCATGTGTTAGTGTTTTTAGAGTTCTATACCTCAAAAGGTAAAATAAAGGAACCCTTATAAGATTACTTTCTTGTCCGTCTGTCTCTATATCTGTCACTACTGATTTTGTTTAGTGGTGATGTCTGTGTTTTTAGTCTGATAAAAGAGCTCTACGAATACTAGAGGTAAACGTTTTCGAACTAATGTACCTACCTATTCTTATAACTTTGTAGCAAACGCGACAATGGTGTGTATGGTACAAGTTATGAATAAAGAGCGAATATAATACAGCGCCTTGTGACATTTTCTTCTTGAGACTTTTTTATTCAAAAGTGCTTTTTATTCAAAAAAAGCTATATTAAAAATATATGTGTCACTAATTTATTCACGTGACATGCATTGAGCCGGCTGGGGCCGTCCGATAAGTGATAGATATTATGTGGACCAACCTAAAACCTTGATAGACCTCGCTAAATTTTGAGGTCTTGTGAACAGGTACGGTCGGCAGACCCACCGTAAAGCTCCAAAACGGCTGTTATAAGAATGTTTGCAAAACAAGCAATATTCTAGACATCCTGCTTTAGGTTAAGTTTAAGTCTTCTATCTATCTAACTCATCAATTTATCAAACAAAAATTATGAGAATGGAAACATTCCAATAATAGTAATTTTCGAACTCTACCGGGGGCTGCCATTATGCAGCACATGAAGCACATGAAAAAAACCCATGATTTTCTTGTGCCTTCTTCTCATTGGTGGGCGCGTTCCGAAGGCACACATCCTAACTTGGTTTTTAAGACGTTTCTATGTGATCTTTGTACAAAAGATACATAAGAATCCAAATGAGTAAAGAAATTTGACTTTGACGTTGAACAAATCAAGTAATATAAAATAAAGTTATTCGTTTAACACTTAAACCACACAATGAGTTACAATTGTTACAAAACTCCTCATGGTACAGCCAACATTGTTTGTTGAAATTGAAATTTTCACGGCATTGCACAATATATAAGGAAATATCACTCAGCCGTATGTACGACGTCTAACGTGAGGCCATGACTAACAGCCGCGCCCATAAACGTTACACTTATTTTTTTATCGAATACAATTAAAAATAATAAAATAAGTCAAAGTGTACAAAAATCATCTCCTAAGTCATAGAAGCCTTAGAGAGCCTCCATTCCTACTTAAAAATTTACTCCATCTACTCGCGTTCCGCTCGCGCGTCATAAACTGCCTCGATGATATGATCAATTTACCACACTAGTATCGCAATGTACTATTATGTACTCATAATTAAACCTTGGCGTCATGGTGAGTAAAATTAACGAATAAATCTTTATTTGCACAACACAGGAAGAAACAAAGTAAAAAAGGAAGGAGGTTTGGTTTTAGGCAGGCGAACGGCCATAAACGTTATTGTCGAATGGCTTTCCAAAATGAAAGAAAGAAACAAGTTTATTTGTCTTCTTCTCATATAGTGGTATGGCTCACCTATTGTTTGAGTTTTCAGATCGCCCTAAGGCCTTCAACTTGACCTAACAACTGCCACTAGAGGTAGCAACCGGGACCAACAACTTACTGTGCCTTCCGAAGCACGGAGGGGCTCAAGAAAACACATTTTTGCCACATTACTAATTGGTCACCCATCAAAGTTATGACTGCGCCAGGAGTCGCTTAACCCGAACGACCTTAAACGATCAGCGAGCGTCGCTTAGCTGTGAGTCTTCTTAAAGTTTATTCGTAACTTTAACATAAAATAAAAAAAACACATTCAAATTATTGTTGTTACAAAAAGGACTACAAGTCAGCCTATAGGACCGAATACTTGATTTTTCTTCAAGATGACGGCAGGAATATGAAGAAGAAATGACAATCTTCTATGACGTAAGTATACAAGTCAAAAGGCAACAATATCGAAGCGGAAGTTGACAAAATTAATATTGTACACACGTACTTTCGTACTTACTCTTGCAAAATGTTTTTATTGTTGTTCGGTAATGAAGTTAGGTATAAAGTGGGAAGTCATTTATAGCAGGTTCGTGTGTGTGGGACTTTAATTAGGAAATATTCCTTTGAAAGATGGCTCTTCACATCTCATAGAGATGCTTTGTCACTCATCGTGTAAATAGGCACTTAAAATTAAATAGATATTTTATTTCGACAATCAACGTTTAAAAGTCAACTGGCACCATAACGTTTACAATCCTGTGCAGCATAGCCATGGGTACGTAGTCGGCTGCGTTGCCATGGCGTTTTGGTTAAGTTAGGTCCTTAGGGCGATTTTTTCCAAGCAACCAAACCCTATTCTTGATGCAAACAAAAATCAAAAAAATCCAAATATTTTTCGTTACAATATAAGAAAATGTTCACACGAACATTTTAACATTTCACAAAGACTTACCATAACTTTGGGGTTAATTACGACCCAATACCGGATCAAGGAAGCGAAAGTCCGGAATACTCCGGAACGTGAGTCCGATAAGGAAAGTTAAGAAAAAACCAAGGAGAGAGATTGTTCGGAAATTTTACCCCTCTGTTTACGACGTATTGATAAGACCGTTTTATGAAATAACTTTATGGGGGTAGGTACTAGGGTACTTGGTAAAATATGTACGGTCGGAGTCAGAATTGCAGACCCACCATAGAGCTCCAAAACTGCTTTTATAAGAATGTTTTCAACTCAATCAAGATTCTAAGGTATTTATTTTAGGTATATTTTATGATAGGTCAGCGTTTGACCACTATCACTCCTGCTTGAAGGTAGGTGACAATGCGGCCTTAAATGTAGCACGCATTTCAAAAAGATACCTATCCTATCTACCTACCTAGGTCTTTCTCCCTAGGTCTTGCTCAAGTTCAAGTTTAAAGTCTTTCATCTCATGAATTTAAGATAAATATTATTTTGGACTGAAAACATTCCAATAATAGTAATTATCGAGGAGCGGTGTTGGCTTAGTGGTAAATACCTCTGGCATTGGCCGACATTGGTGCACCAATGTATTTTTCTTAAGAAAAAAATATGTGCGCTAATTGACATTGCTCTTACGGTGAAGGAAAACATCGTGATGAAACCCGTGGCTTAGTTGGTTCCAGAAGTATTGACAAGTTCTCTCCTCTGGAAATGGTCGACTAGGCTGAGAGGGTAATAGGTGCTGGGTCAGCCTACTCCATTCTCACGCAAAAAAAAACCAATTAAAAAGGGTCTAATTACGGAAAACAGCCCATTCAAGTACAAGTAGTAATTATCGAACTCTATGGTGGGTCTGCAATTCTGGCTTCAACCGTACACTAGGCAAAAGGGACGGAACTAGGAGTTTTAAAATTGGTTTTAGTAGGATGTTTTTAAATCAAGCAAGGTTTTAAAGTTTTGCTTGAGTTGAAGGACTTTAATCTTAAATATGAAAACTAAAATAAAAGCATTTTAAAAACTTTTTTGCCTGATTGTACATAAAATAAAATTCCGCTGTGGCCCTGCCAAGGTATTTAATTTATTAACTTTAGTCAGTAGACTCATTTAATTCAAAACTTCTAATAGATCCAATAAATATCTACTACAAAAAAGATAAGCCTTCATTGTGTCTAAAAGTATCGCAGTTTAAGCCTATCATGTCCCAAAAATGGCTCATAACATAACTTTCAATTGGAATTTGGCCCGTATACGGTACACAAGTATAATAAAAAGAAAACTATGATAACAGCAAAACATATAAGTGCAATAAATATATGTTATATCGCTTTGATGCTAGTGGACATGGATTTTAGGTCCTTTTTGTCTGATACCCTTTAAATATAGATCGCATGGGGACGTACCATGTATAAAACTAATATATTGTTTTATTTTTGTACCCTAATAACTATGGTTGGGGTTTATTTTGGAGGAGAATTTCTGCCCAAAAGACTGTGTTTCGCCGCTTCTGTTTAATAATCTAACAGAGCGCACAAAATTTATGTTAACATAATAATTATTAACACATTTTATTAATTATGTGTATGTTTGTTTATAAGGTTTAAACATGGGCCTTGTTGCCTGAATAAAAAAATATTATATTTTCTCCCCAAAATCTGCCAGATAAAGAAAGAGCTGGAACGCAGTAGTTTTTGGTTTCATTTGAGTATGATCGATACGCTTGTATTTCATTCTTGTTTCATTGGTTTAATTGAATAAATATCTCTTATATCAAACTTATACCTATCTAATATATAAAAATAAGTCGGGTTTTCCTTCCTGACGCTATAACTCCGGAACGCATAAACCGATTTCCACGGTTGTGCATTCGCTGGAAAGGTCTCGGGCTCCGTGAGGTTTATAGTAAAGAAAATTCAGGAAAATCTGGTGGCGAAACGGAGTTCGCCGGGTTTGCTAGTCTATCCATAGATATAAAATTCTTTGTCCTGACTGACGGATCAACGCACAGCCTAAACCGCTAATCGTAGAGACCTGAAACTTGGAGGGTGTGTTCTTTGTGTGACGTAGGCATCCGATAATAAAGGATTTTCCGAAATTTTACTCCTAAGGGGGTGAAATAGGGGGCAAAGTTTGTGTAGGACAACGTGATTCCTTGGTCCATTTTCGACTTTTACGCGAACGAAGTCGCGGGCAAAAGCTAGTATAATTATAAAATTCAAACTGGATCGAGCTAAAGTTTCGTATACAAATAACTGTAATAACGCATATTATAGACATTCGCTAATAATGAACGGAGTCGCGGATCAAAGAAGTTCTCCCGCGACTTACGTTCGTTTTTGTGCAAAAATATACCTCTAAGTATTTCTCTATGATTTTGGAAAATCCTACTTATATTATAAATGTGAAAAATTGTGTGTGTATATGTATGTTTGTCACTCCTTTACGTAAAAACTACTGAACCGATTGTAATAAATATAACTAATAAAAACTATTTCATTTCTTTTCTTTATTTGCGCGAAATATGGGCTATAATGATCTTATAATTAAAATTCAGAACTGTAACGAATAACTCATCATCATCCGAGCGATGTTCCCGGTTGCATCTCTCTCGGGAGCCCGGGGTTCGCTTTCCTGCTTTTACGCCTCCACTTCGCACGATCTTTGGCATCCTGGTTTGTAAGGCCATTTGCACGCATATCACCCTTTACGACATCAAGCCAGCACTTCTTGGGTCTACCCAGTCTGCCACGACCCGGCAGAGGCGCCATGGCAAGACATTTGTTCCCCGCGTAACTGTAACGAATAACTAATCAAATGTATTTAAAGTTATTTCTTCAAACTGAGATTTAAACCACAGAATGTAATGCATATAAAGTAAGTTAGATATGCTCACTTTGCAAAGTACAGTAATATATCAAAGTAAATTAAAATTATCCACTGTAGGCTATCCATACAACTGCATGACTTAACTCACCACAGCAGCAACTAAGCCAATATTATACTAAGAGATGAATCTCCATTCGAAACTGAAACCTATGAATATGTGAATAGGTCATGTTTTGCTTTGTAAGTGACTGAGCTAAAAGCTGATATAAGGTGTAGCGGTTTAAGTGTTAGGAAATAAGACATTTCTTGTGATATATTATTATTGTTATTATGCTAGGCTTTGTCACATGGCGACAATATATTGCACTCGCTGACAGGTGCCGTAAATAAGCATATTTTTGGAACTGTCACATTTTGAAATAATGTCAGTTACTACGAAATCACCCGGGTTATAATACAGTGGTTTGGTTAGGCTATATTAGATTGGTTAATTTGAATGCGTAACTAAGGGCAGGTAGCTACAAGAAAACGTTATTTTTGAAATAATTAACACGCACTTTTTTCGACGTACCTTATTATTAAGAGCCTGTAGTGTCCCACTGCAGGGCAAAGGCCTCTCTACTCCCCTTCCACTGATCGCGATCTTGTGCGACGGATTGCCAATCTGTCATAAATTTGTCCATATCGTCTTGCCACCTACGACGGGGTCTGCCGGGTAATCTTTTTCCGTTGGTGGGTGTCCAAAAAGTTGTTGATTTGCATTGAACTACAATTACTAGCGTATAGAAACGACAACACAAGGGGCTCGTTTGCGCAACGCACTGCGGTCCATGGACCACAGTGGATCACAGTTGCAGTCCACACTCAGTTCGCGCGAACGTGTTTTGCTACCGACAAAAAATGCCGTATTGTGTTTTAAAAACGTGCCAAAATCATTCAAGATCGAAAAATAAAAGTAGTGGTGTGACTTTTCATCGGTAAGTAAACAAATTATTACTAAATAACAACTAAAAACTTAATAAATTACAATTTTTATATATTTTTGGGAGCGACGCCATTTCCATGCAAATAATATAGATTAAGCTTACACAGAACGGACACTCGGTTTGTATAATACGAATGTTGACAATACTTAAGCACACACGACTACCAATCGCCCGTGGTTTCTCTTGTGTTTGACAGTTAATTACGTACTACATCAGTCGCAAAATCTAACTATCCACTTTTTACCTATATTTTTTTAAAGGTAGATAGGTTGGTACTTATTTTGTATTTAAGTTTCAAAGCTCAGCTATATTATAGTTAAGGCCAGTATAAATATTCCGAAATCAATAGTCACTATCGGAAAACATAGAAATGAATGAGATGCGAGATGGTGCGAAATTAGCGATTAAACAAAATAAATATATTACGAACTAGGTATGACAAATTCCTCTGATCTGGAACTATATTAATGTAATTTGGTACTATTTGAATAAGAAAGTTTCGTGATATTAGTCACTATAGTTTATTTAATGTAAGATATTTTGTTTTATTTTGGTTTATTGTAAGCCTAAATAGTAGTCTTTAGGGTGCCTTTATTTTATACCATAACTTTTCTTTTTTAGGTTTCTTCGACCTGGTCACCAACACAGAGAAACATGGATCACATTTGTCCAAAAAAAGGAAAATAAAAAAGTATTTATTTAAATTCGTTTGTTTTATTTTTATAAATATGAGATCGGCAGAAATAAATATTACGACCTAATCAATAATAATAATAATCTATACCTATCTATATCTATACTAATATTATAAAGAGGTAACATTGGTAACATGTATGTATGGGGTAATCTCCTAAATCACTGAACCGATATTGATAAAACTTAGTATAAGGTTACATTGAATCATTGGGAGTAACATAGGCTATGTTTTATCCCGATATTCCCACGGGATCGGGACTTATGCGGGTGAAACCGCGGGGCGCTGCTAGTAAACTATATCTCACGCAAAACTTACATCCGGAATAACGCCGGCCACATACATGCGGAATTCCAAATCGCAATTCCGCATGTATGTGGCCGGCCGTATTCCGGATTTCTAGCTACATACAAAATTTCATCGCAATAGGATAGAAATCATTTGCGTGCAGTCCGCGCAGTGAATCATGACCCCTGGCGGTAAGCGGAAGGGGTATGCGCAGAACGCAGTCTATGTATAAAAATGAATCGCTGAATGTGTTGCTAAGCTCAAATCTCGAGAACAGCTGAACCGGTTTTGCTAATTCTTTTTTGTTATGTTTGTTATTGTCAGGAGAAGGTGCTTATGAAAGAAAAAATTAAGAAAATTGCGCGGAAAAATTGGCCCGCGGGTTAAACCGCGGGGCGCAGCTAGTATTCATATAAATGTTACGTTCTGCGCATACCCCTTCCACTTACCCCATGGGTCATCTTTAGTTGTGCGGACTCACACACAAATTTAATTCATATATATTTTATAGTAAGTACCTACCTACCTATACTATTACCTAAGTGTTATAATAATTTGAGATAGCCAGAAATAAATAAACTATTTGGATCTAATCAATAAACTATATCTCACGCAAAGCTCACGTCTAATGTAAAATTCTAATGAAGTTTTGGTAAGTAGGTACAAATATAGTGTCCATTCTGCGGTGTAAAAATCTATAAAAATGTTTTCGGCCGACATGTTGTTACACTTCGTTGAACAGAACGCGTAACCGCCGCGAATCCCACGGCGCTTAAGGCCTTTTGGTCGCGAGAAATGCGTTGCACGTTTCAATTACTATTAGAACATGCAGCGCTTTTTTTTTTGTATAGTTAGACGACACCTATTGGTTTTAAGCGCTGCAGTAGCTTGCAGGCTACCGTTGCCCTGAATCGCGACACATTCGAAGTTCTAACAGAGCTCGTCTATATTTTCACATGTCTCTGTTGATTTGGCCCAAAGTTCTTCCGGCATACGGCAGATATGGCCGGCCCAATTCCACTTCAGTGTGGCAGCTTTTTGGGTGACATCGACTACTTGGGTTTTGGAACGTATTTCGGTATTCCGAATTCGGTCAGTAAGTCTGACCCCGAGAATACTTCGTTCCATCGCCCTTTGGCATACCCCAAGTCCAGACCTTTGACGACCAGTCAAAGACCAAGTTTGGGCGCCGTACGTAAGGATGGGCAGAATGCACACGTCCACGAGCTTTCGTTTAAGGGATAGTGGTAATTTGCCCTTCATGAGTTCTTTCATGGACCAGTAGCTCTTCCAGGCGTTCTCGGTGCGTCTAGCAACTTCTTTTTCTTGTCTCGCCTGGAAGGAAACTAACTGGCCCAAATATATGTACTCATGAACGTATTCAATCCGCCCACTTCCCACGGTAATCGCGCGTTTGACGCTGTTGGTCATCACTTTAGTCTTTGACATGTTCATCGTCAGTCCGACCTCGAGGCTTGCCCTGCTCAGATCTTCAAGCATTTGAGACAGTTCTTGTGCTGTGTTAGAGAAGAGAACTATATCGTCGGCAAAACGCAAATTTGTTAATTTGCGCTCGCCGACCGCGATACCCTTCTCTGTCTAATCGGCTGCCACACTCCTGAAAATTTCCTCTAATAATGAGGTAAACAGTTTTGAGGATAATGGGTCTCCCTGTTTTACCCCTTTCTGTATGTCAAAGGTGGGACCCCTGGCATGGGTTTTGATGGCTGCGGTGCTATTTCTGTAAATGTTTTCAAGAAGTTGGATATAGGTGTTGTCTACTTCTTGGTTGCGGAGGGCATCAAATATTGCTGAGTGTTTTACACTGTCGAATGCTTTGGTGAAATCTATGAAAGCCAGGTATAAAGGTATGTTGAATTCGTTGTGTTTTTCAACGATTTGGTTGATAGATTGGAGATGGTCTGTAGTGGAGAGTCCTCTGCGGAAACCAGCCTGCTCAGGAGGTTGATGTTCGTCAAGTTTACTGCTAATTCTGTGTTCTATAATTTTAATAAAAGTTTTATAAACGTGAGATATTAGGCTAATGGGTCGATAGTTGCCAATCTCGGCTTTGTCGCCTTTTTTATGTAAAAGTATTATGGTGGAGTGACAGAAATGACGTACCTATCAATTTTCGAAAATGCTCATATATATTTTTTAATAAATCTTGGTTGTGGTTGTGGTTTTGAGGAAAAATCACTTTTAGAATTCAACAGAAGTTTTCAAATAGCGACAAACTGTCCCTTTAGATTTTGCACTCGAAGCAAATAGAATCAGCGGTTTAGGCTATGCGTTGACATATCAATCAATCAGGACTTTGAATTTTCTCCAACTCCAACTTCTTTTGCCGTCTCAGAGTTGGACTCTCGGAAATAAAACAGTGGAAATAGGAGAGGGAGCCCTTTCCTCTGTAGGGGGAAGGAAAGGGCTATCCCCCAACAAAAATAATGGGTCAAAAAAGTTGCAACAGTTAGGTTCGCCTTTGTCTCAAGAAAAAGCCCTATATAATAAATAATAAAATACAACTTTAACGCTCCGTCTTTCAACTTGGACCATCAGTTAAAGCAGGCTGCGGTGGTTTAAAATATTAACGCTATTTTAGTAGTCGGCATGAAATTAGGTAGATTGTCCACTGTGAAAATCGTTTCGCTTGTCAAGTGCGGTCTGCAAACGTTTGCAGACTTCAACCGAATTGATGAATTATGTTGGAACGATAGTTTTGGGTGATATTACAAAATTTGTAATGTTTTGAGCAAAAATGTTTAGAATTTAGTACTGACTCAGCATATATATTTGAATGATAACACAACAAACTTTGACGACTTCATCTTTATTATCGTTATCAGCCCTAGGACGTCCATTGCTAAACATCCCCTAAAGATTTCCAGAGCGATCGGCTTTCTGCGTCGAACGACTTCAACAAAAGGATAAATAAGATTATTGAAATAAATTATTCAAAGTTAACAGGTAGGTAACAATGGTTTGACATGATTTCAAAATGTATGAAAATAGTTAATCACGATTTGCTAAGTATTCAAATTTTACGCTATGTCAGTCCCTAAGAGTGATTAAAATTTCTTCCTTATTCAAAACCAAAATCATCATTATCATATAAGCCCATACACGTCCACTGTTGGACATAGGCCTCCCCCATATGACGCCACAAACAGCGGTCCTGAGCCGCCTCCATCCACCGACTACCCACGACCGCTACAACGTCGTCGGTCCACCGGGCAGCTGGTCTCCCAACACTCCCAACCTCGTCAAAACCACATTAATTTATGAAAAAATATTGTTTGAAAAAATCCCATATTTCTGTACTAACATAGAGCGGTGTTGGCTTAGTGGTAGATACCCCGACTTTCATTCTGAAGGTCGTGGGTTCGAATCCCAGCCGGCCGTGCACCAATGTAATTTATGTGCGCTAATTGACATTGCTCTTACGGTGAAGGAAAACATCGTGATGAAACCCGCGGCTTAGTTGGCTCCAGAAGTATTGACAAGTTCTCTCCTCTGGACATGGTCGACTAAGCTGAGAGGGTAGTAGGTGCTGGGCAAGCCTACTCCATCCTCACGCAAAAAGGACCCAATTAAAAAGAGTCTAGTTGCGGAAAAAAGCCCGTATGCATACATACATACATTTCTATACTAACATAGTTAGAACTTTATTTCCAAAAAAGGAAATATCTCTTTAAAACTTGTTCTCTACCTACATCGGTTCAATGACCTGCTTGTACTGACTCACATAAATTAACCACTCCCGATAATAGATATATATAAGCATACTTACTAACTTATTATTCTCAACATAAAAAAACACAGACCCAAAGTAACTAAACTTATTTCTAATACATAAATCTTAGCACAAAGAGTTTGTTCGTGCTTAACTATAGTTTCCAAAGTTCGCGCCGTGAATGACAAAGCAATGGCGAAGCTCCGCGAAGCTTGCCGAAGTGCGGCGAAAAGCGGCATAGCTCCAAAGAAGTGTTTCACAAAATCTTACACTGTTATGTTATGAGCTCGTCTTAGCAACTTCAAAGAGTGACCTGTTTTTTCCAAGTTGTTTATATTTTATGTATTAGAAAAGTTGTTTTTTTTGTTACCGTTTACTTGTTATGATTGTTTTTTTTTGTTAAGAGTATAAAAGGAATGGAATTTAGAAAAAACACTCGCTAAAGATAGTATACAATGTTTCCTTGCAGTTGTAAATTAGGTAAGTACGATCTTACTGTAACATCAATGGCACCTCAGGCAGGAAGACTTTTGAACAAAATAATTCAGAAAATCCGTAACTCATAATATTTCACGAAAGGTAATATTAAATTTAAATTATTTCAGGATAAAAGAGGCAAAGGCAAACTCCCTAAGGGCGAAAAAAAATCAACATTACAAGCGACCGAACCTTTTTGCAATGAATAACTTTCATGTATTATTCCCAATGCTTTAGCTTCAAAGCAAGTATTTAAAATAAATCTATGGTGAAAAAAGATGTTACGGAAAGGTTTTTTTAACAATAATTGGTTTTTGAATTTTTGACATTTTGCTGTCTTAAATGTAGAGGGGTAGAAAGAAAGATAGATAGACACATTTTTGTACCAAACACAAGAAACCTACATTTTACTTAACTTGTTCTTCACGTGGTGAACAGTTTTAGAATTTAAAAAAATCTTCCTAAACAATGGAACCTTCAGCCGCCATTTTTTTCCGACATCTATCTAATAACACTTGGACTAATAAGACGAATATAAGGACACCTTATATAAAGAAATCCATTTAGTTGTTCGGAAGATATGAGGACAAAAAAATATAACAAACAATACAAAAACAGGCATTCTCTTGCAATTGATTAAAAAATAATCAACTAAATCGGTAATCGGTGAAAATACATAAAAAATATTCGCAATGAATCGAGAACTTCCTCCTTTTATAAAATCGGTTTAAAATCAAACTTTTCTTCAGTTACGAAAATATTATCCTCACTCAAAAATCAGCTCTCAAAACAGTAAAAAATCCATGATTTAAGATCTATAAAACCTGTTAATTTACAACTTTTTTATTTCGATTCGTAAAAACTAACACTTAAACTGACTGCTTTTCAAATGTCCACCTACAAGTTGAAAATCCAATTTTGGCTCGTAAAAATATTGCAACGTAAGTACCATGATCAAATCCTTTGTCTGGCCACCGACCGGTCAGTTAAGTTTATGGCCTGCAACATATGTTTAGATCGTAACTAGGATTTACTGTTTGTCCTGGCCGAGCTAACTTCAAATAAATATACCCAGACTAGACGCATTATGACATTGTATTGAAAGATGTATGAGTACTACAAATTACTTTAACTTATTTTACTTTAACTTTTGAAGTCCTATGTAGTACTGGCCCGGTGGGAGTACATCCGCCTACGATACAAAAGGTTGCGGGTTCTTTTTTTAACCCCCGACGCAAAAACGACGGGGTGTTATAAGTTTGACGTGTCTGTGTGTGTGTCTGTCTGTGGCATCGTAGCTCCCGAACGGATGAACCGATATTAATTTAGTTTTTTTTACTTATTTTTGTTTGATAAGTTATCAAAAGCTTCGTATGCAGACGGACAAGAGAGTTATCTTATAAGGGTTCCTTTTTTGACTTTTTGATGTACGAAACCTTAAAAATAATGATCTTCTATGTTTACAACTAAACGCTTAGTAAGCAGAGTTAATCATTCTCGCGAAATGTGACATAGCCTTAGAAAAGTTGAATCTATTTCAGGTACCTACTCATAATTCATAGGTATCGATGAATTACGGGTTCTGCCTTACGACTGCTTCGATTGTTTTCATGAAAAATGAAAAGACTGAAACGCCATTTCAGGTGTTTTTTGTGAATAATAACTATTGGACTATTGGAACTTGTTTCAGGTTCGAAATTCTGATGTGTGGCCAAATATACAACATTATGTACTTACAAACAGGCCGGTGCAGCTACAAGACATGTCGGATTTTTTTTGTTCCACTACCAACCTTCACTCGCATCCCTCGATATGTTTATTTGAGGGTTTTTTAATCTGGAGCGTATCTTTTAGAAAAGCGTGTTACATCTTTGAGTGAGAGAGTTGCCAAACGCTGACCTACGAGTATATAATATTTTAAAATTTAACCCCCGACGCAAAAACGACGGGGCGTTATAAGTTTGATGTGTATGTGTGTGTGTGTCAGTTTGTGGCATCGTAGCTCCCGAACGGATGAACCGATTTAGATTTAGATTTATATAGCTAAATCACATGTTACTTACAATATTCGGTCATCAAACCTTACCGCTAAATCTTATTTGAAATTGGTTAAAAATTCACTTGCGTTTCGTAAAACTAAACGAGTTTACATCTATCTTTTTAAGAAGCAATCGTGACACCCTCCCAACTACATCTCGAGAAAATCTTAATGAAAATCGTCGAATTTCAATCTCGAGCTCCGATATTGCCTTTAAAGGCGTAAAGAGACGCAATATCAAGTAAATTACATTGAGTTAATACAAGAAGAGGTACAAACGGTAGGGGTCGTACTTAACAGCGCTAACGGTCAATAAAGGTAATAAATAACTGACTTGGCGTGGATTGGCGCTGCTTGGCATTGCTTGGCGACGCTTGGCTTGAACGAGCTTAGTACGAACCCACTGCGAATGACTAGTACGGATGAGTAAATTGATAGTGTTTTGTTTTTTGAATCCTATTAATTCATCGGTGTTCCGCGTTCGAATGTTTTAACAAACAAAAAACGGGTTACTAATACTTTTTATCTTCTCTACATATATAAAATTCTCCTTTCGCGGTGTTAGTTAAAAAACTCGTCGGAAACGGCTGAAACGATTTGTATGAAATTTTTTGTGTACATTTGTTAGGTTAACATATAGAATAGAAAAACATTTTTTTTTGTATATGGCAAAACAATTTTTGCCGGGACAGCTAGTAATTATTAAAATCAAAAACACCAATTAAATGCAAGTCTTTCTTTTATTTAATTTTCCTTCCAATTACTTCGCCACAAAATGGAAAATTATGCAGCAAAATAAAAGAACATTTCTATAATCACCCTACAGCGGAATGGTAACAATTGAATGAAATAATGCTAACAGAAATACTGCCCGGTTTACGACTGGCAACTTCTATTGATACAAATCATTGATGTGGAGCAAATGTGGAGCCTCGAAGTTTTGTCCATTTAGGACGAAGTTTGTTAGTCGATGTGGTAGATTTTCGAGTTGAATATTCGAAATAAAAATAGCTGAAAACTTTTTTCCTAATTAAATACTAAACAAAAAATATAATTAAATAAAACATATATAGCAGAGGTTAGCCATCGCCATTCAGCGTGGCAATGCTTCTAGCATTATGGGAACCTTTACGCCGGGTACGATAAGGGGCGGGTGATTTGACTAACTGGTCACTTCATTTTTTGTATTTATAATGTTAAATGTGTATGTCTTTTTATTTTATTCATTTATTATTTAAGTATTTTTTAATTTTGATCGTCGGATTGTCTACCTCATATTTTTTCTAGTAGGTACCTACCTATATCTTTAAGGTTTATTAATACATCATAAATACAAACTTAAAATAAAATCAAATAGGTACAAAAAAAAAAATCAAATAATTATCTTAATCAAATAAAATCTAAATATTAAAACTAAACCTATTCGATCAAACCCCTCCCCAGCGTTGCCGGTGCAAAGCTGGACAATATGCAAGCGGCGTAACCCCGTTTTTTTTAATTTGATGTATTTAATTTGTATGTTATTAATTCTGAATTAAACATATATACCATCATTGAAATCAAATTAAATCAACTCTGTACTTGACTACCAGATCATCTGCTGGTGGATTGCGTCTAAGGGCAGCTGGCATGATATTGTACTAAATTCTAGTTAAAGGCTTTTAAAGGGTATTCAAAAATTAAAACCTATTTTAAAAACCACGTGATGTTTTGTTCAATCAGTTTGACACTTTGACAGTTGGGTCAAACAAGGACTTATTTTTTTGTCTTAAATTAAATTAGGTCATATTCGCCCATTTAGGCTAAGCTTAAAACGCAATGATAATAATATTATAATTTGACACTGGCTATAGTAAAAAATCGTAGAGTCGTCACTTAAAAAAATGTTATTGGTCAAAAGTACACCCTTCGAACGTGAGATAAATTGCGCCATTTATCGTGCAGTATCACTTCATGTTTTCTATTCAAAAAATGCCTTTCTGCCGACACAAGTTATTCGGCGATCTGTATTTATAACCCCAGCATGATATTTACTTGTGATTTTATATGTTTCTTTTGTGTAATGTTGATGTATTTTATTACGTTTCGGTAGTAAAAGATGTTTGTTTGTCAAGAAATTGTCCAACTTGTGACTCTTACATTGGTAAGATTTTGTAATCTCTTTGATCTGTTTATGTTAAAGTATATCTATTATTTGATTTGTAAAAAGAATATCTGGTAGAACAAGACTATCGTATTTAAAAAAATGGCTAATGCTTATAACACTTACTTTCCCAAAACGTGCTCTTTTTATAAACTACACTTTGTTAGAAGGATAACTCTCTCGAAAGATGCACTATCTCAAAAAGTGAACTTCATAAACATAAAAAAATTAATAATAAACTTAAGAAAACTCATTGGACATGAAATAGAGAAGAAAAACAGTCTGACACCGAAAAACAAAATAATGAATGAAATCTTTATTGCCTATAAACTTTACAATTTTTGTATCGTCTATCCCTCGACGTAACAGAAATTCTGCCCTGTGGAGGGATTATCTTGTTTACGATAGCACTTGGCAATTAATTAATCTAAATCTAATAAATTATTCGGGATGAAAACAGTCTAAAAACAAAAAAAAAGTTTAGCTGTAATATATAAATATAAAACTCAAAGTCTTAACTGATTGATGTATCAACACACAAATTAAACCGCTGGTCTTTAAGACATGTTTGGAAGATGTGTTTTTTTGTTAAGGCTTCTTCAAAAAGATGGTGATATGGCAGGCGGAGCTAGTATAAAATAAAGATGTTTTAGAACATAAAAATGTTAGATAAAGATGTTAACACTTGCACAACAAAAAATATATTGATTTAGGACATGATTAACCAACTGTTAAAGTGTCAAACTGATTAATACAATATCAACTTTATGGTTATTAAAATAGAATTTAATTTTATATTACTCAGCTATTTGGAATTTAGCTAAATTTGTTGAAGCACAATGTCATGCAAGCCGCTCTTAGTCTGTAAATGTAATGGTATGATTATGAAACTATTTAGGTGGCAATCTAATTATTTGTAACAAAGCTTATCTTCATTGCGAGCGTTACAAACAGAATCTGAACTCCACAAAACGTAACACAAAGAAAACTAAACAGCGACCATTACAAAGCACTTTTGAAGCTCTACTAAAAGGTCTCCCGATCCTTGATGAGAAAACTCAATTATTTTACCCACTTCGTAAATTGCTAGCTCTTATTCCATTACAATAAAGTCCATTTTATAACCATAAAACTTCATTACTACGCTTCGCTGACTCGAGGCATAAGTCATGTTCCGTGACACAAATTGTAAGGTCAACTTTTGAAGTAATTTCTAAGAAGTGAATTATGGGGTTATGAGGTCTTCGTTTCGTCTAATATTCTGTTAGAATTTGGAATTGGATGACATACCCAGAGACATTTGAAATTTAAGTTCAAAACATCAAGAAAGTTAAAAATAGTTTGTCAGATTTAACTTGTTACTAAGACCACTGAACATTTTTAAAATATAGACAGACTACTTTTGAAATATTTTTAAAATATCAAGTGCACTTCAACGGAATTAAAGTTTCAACGTCAATACATCTGCAGCTTAACGTCATGTTGTACGTCTATTTTAGAAATATTAAAGCATCGAATGCTGTGACATTTCTTCGAGTTATATTTTCAAATTGACAAAAATTCGTGTAACATATGGAATGAAAGTAAAATATCAATGTCAGAAAGAACATGCAGGAATGGGGTTTTAGCGGAAGTCAGCCGTCATGCTGCAGTTTTATTTTAGTTGTAAATTATAGACCAAGATCCCACCTACCGTCAGACTTTAAAGGCTGAGAATTACTCAACACATGCCTCTAACACAAATAAGAAAGTATTAGGTAAAAAAGCCAAGGATGAACCTGCTAATTTTGCAAAAACATCGTTTATATTGTTGTACCAATCGATAATGTTTGATAGAGTTATATTGCTATGACAATTATTTTAATTACAATTACGATATTGCCATAGCTTTCTTAGTAGGTTTGCTGCTAAAGATAGAGTCTAAGTCAATTTAAAACACAAAAGTTGCAAACCGTTAAAAATTCAATATCCTGAATTCCTTCAACCACTAGATTTATCAAATCGCAAGACCGAAATGTATATTTTACGATGCAAATAAAACTGCACATTTTCATACAATGTTTCATTTATATTCAATTTCCTGAGATACTCTGAATAAAGTTGTTGCAAAGTTGTCTTCATTAGGAAGCAATCAGAGAAAGCAAAGTACTTGACACGAGAAGTTACGTTGGAAGTACTCTGATTTCTTAATGAATAAGATAGGTGGAAGGGGCAAATACATTGAATTGATGTTCAAATTATTTTTATGAGATAGATAAGAAACATAGGATTCGTTCATAAGATTAGAGTCGCTCAGCGGGCTATGGAGAGAGCTATGCTCGGAGTTTCTCGACGTGATAGAATCCGAAATGCGGAAATCTGTAGAAGAACCGAAGTCACCGAAATCAGGATTAGTAAGCTGAAGTGTCAATGGGCAAGTCATATAGAACAGAACTGACAACCGCTGGGGAATGCAATGCAACGCGAAACAGAGTGTTGGGAGACCAACTGCCCGGTGGACCGACGATATTGTAGTGGTTGCGGGTAGTTGGTGGATGGAGGCGGCTCAAGACCGTTGTTTGTGGTGTCTCGTATGGGGGAGGCCTATCTCCAGCAGTTGACGTTTATGGGCTGATATGATGATAAGACAAGAAACATAGTTCCATAAAAATATGTCATACCTACAGAGAAAAAAAAAGGTTTCTTGTAGCAAGAAATAATACTCTCCCTTTAGACTCTTGGAGAATAATTTCCTATTTTTAGTAAATGTCCTTGATAACAATAAGCAGTATTATTAAGCTATTGCATAGCTTTTATCGCGGGCTCTGGGCGCGGCGACCGAATTAAGAAATTCCGTAACGATAATAAAACCTAACACCCACCACTCCGCCTGCCGAGCGTTTAATAATATTGCTTATTGCCTAACTTTTAAGATTTTTTCTAACAACAAGAAATTATTCCGTTCGTCGATTGGGAGAGGCTTATTTCTCGTTTATAGAAACCTTTTTTACAGTAAAAAAAATGTGGAAAAATTTACATTTCAGTAGCCTAAAGCCAAGAATAATTTTTGAATGTTCCTTTAATAAAACCGGAAAACAGAAAAACAAGAAAGAGGTCAGAATCGTGTCGACGCGCAATACCCATATTTCACTTTAATTTCACTAAAGGTATTCAATGTTTGTCAAGCCCGTAACACCAGTTCTTAAACCCTTCGGAAGGGCTGACCTGAAATTGAAATCATCCCATTCTAAGTGGCCGTGCTTCAGAAATATTAAAGTTTAAATAATGAAGGAACCCCTGAAATTTTCGCACTCATTTCAGATTGTATAGGTACCTGTGTTAGCAAGTTTATTGCGGTCAATCTTGTATGGTAACGGATAAAACCCTAGAGATTTTGTGTGATCGGGAAATATGAGGGAACCGTGTGTGGGATTGATTTTTTTGTTATGTAAAGAGAGGTTTTTTAGCTTTGTGGGTGAGCGTAGTAGGTATTTTTAGGGTTCCGTACCCAAAGAGTAAAAACGAGACCCTTTACTACAGCTCCACTGTTTGTTTGTCTGTTACCAGGCTGTATCTCATGAACCGTGATAACTAGACAGTTGAAATTTAGACACATGATGTATTTCTGTTGCCGCTTTACATATTAAAAACAGAAAAACTTGAGAGGTGTCAAAGGACACCCGGATGGAACGAAGTTTCTTTCGATTAATTAGTGAAGGAATTGAAATAAAATCAAAAAGTGTCGTTACAACTTTTGGTCTTAATTTTTTCCGTCTAGCCGCCTTTCGCAACGCGCGATAAGGAACTTCGTTCCAATATAATCGTGTGCGACTCTGACTCGCACTTGGCCGGTCTTTTTAATTTCAAAGCTACTATTTCGTAGCCATAGAGGTTTAAAATAAAAAATACAAAAAAAGGAAATCTCAATAATTTTACACACTCTCAAATCACTAACAATTTACGATCAGACCGAGCAAGTTAGCAACTCATAAAGAGCATATTTAATTGAATGTTACTTATAAACTCTATTCTTTGGGCTGCCTTGTTTGTTTTAGTACTCATAAAATTTACACAGCACTTTTATAGACTAGGCGGGTTGCTACAAAGTTATTTGCTGATATTTTAGGGTACTGTGGTGACAGAAATGGTTATTATAGAATATTTACCGCGGTTTTTGTCTCCAATGTACTAAAAAGGATGATAAAATGGAGGTTATAGTGACACAAATAAGCAGTTCCAACCCATATTATACCTACGCGGCAAGAAATAATAAAAAAGAAAAAAACGATGGTGTTTTCTTATGGTTCTTAGATTTAAATAACATAATAAAACATTTTTTTACCAATTTGTTACCTACGAGGTTGTTTTTGTTTTTATTTATAAAAAAAATAGTCTTCGAAACTGGTCAGGTATTGTAATAAAATTGAAAACGAAATAATAAAAGGAGCAATGCCGGCAATTCTTGGTTCCTTTTCGCCAGGAGCGATTAGGGGTGAATATTTTTATTAGGTTTAGTTTTATTTTTCTATTTTATTAAATTTAATAAGAATGTTTTAGTTGTAATTTCAACGAGTTTTATAATCGATAAAGCATTTTATATGAATAGAAAAAGATTTCAGACAAATTATTTAAAAACCTACTTTTAGGGAAGAACAACGCTAAAATTTGGTAAAAGCACAAGACGAACAGAAACTGCTGCAATCGAACTACTGGGATAAAAAAGTTGCAACAGTCAGGTAACCGAACTATTTGGACAAAGCTAAAGCTCTGGTGAGGTGATTTATGCTGTAAATCCTCCGGCTCGAAGGACCAAAATATTGCCGATCCTACATTCCCTGCTAGTAATGTAGCTAGTAATCTTAGAAATTGTAAAGATATTATTCTTTGTGGAATATTTTATTTAATGACAATAGTTACAAACAGGACATACATACACAAATCATTTTAACTAACTTTACCAAATTATATTACACAAATGAAGATGATCATGAGACTGAAGCACATGAGTAAAGAATTCATGTGACTGAAGAATGTAATGCTTCAAGCCAAAAAAACAAGTGGAAATTTGCCGGTTGGCGGGCTGTCAGCGAATGGAAAATAAGAAAATACTTTCGTTTACCCTTGGTTCATACAACACCGATATTTCCCTTCGCTGTAACAAACTCCCTCGTCAAGAAGAAAACTTTGTATATTTCCAAAGTTAAGAACAATCCAACAGAGGAACCTAATTAATAAGAGCAAACAGAAAAGGTAGCTATTTAATTAGTAGGAACGTTTATTACAGAACTCTTAGTTTTCACAACTTAATGATAAACTTTATTAATTAGTTATTCTATCCTTAAGCTGATGGTTACAGATTGTATCTTGGAAAGATGGGCTCACTTGTAACACTTTAGTCTACACTAATAATTATGAAGAGGAAAATATTTTCGCACGAAGTTCGTTATCTCGGGTTGGCGAGGGGCACCCAGCCGAGAAAAAATGTTACGGGTTACGAAAACGTGAAACGAAAAACTGTGATAGAAACTAATCTCCCACAAATATAGGTATGTATATAAAACAAAGTCATGGTAGTTACACCATTTATAACTCGAGAACGGCTAGAACGATTACGATGAAACTTAGTATGTAGATAGCATGAGACTTGGATTAGCAAATAGGCTGTTTTTATATCAATATTTTCGTGGATTTTCATCAAGACTGATGGGGGTGAAACCGTGTTGCACAGCTAGTTAATAATAAACAGTTTATTCTTTCAATATGGAAGTTGTATAATGCTTTTAATAAATTAACATCTAATTAAAACAGATAATATCATTAAAATATTAATAAATTAATGCTAATTATAATTACAGCGAAATTAAAGACTATGTTAATTAATATTTATTTTATTCTACGTAAATTTATTCGAAAACTTTTTATGTATACAGGTTGTTTGCTTTATAAACAACGGCCACAACGCATCTTATTGAAGTTGAATTGAACTGATATAATTTGATATGCTGGATCCTCGACATATTTAAATGAATAAATAACACTAAATTAGAAGACCAGAGTCTCCTATCATAAGAATTTTAAACTTATAAGAGACTCTGCATGTTGATAGTAATTATTTTTGGTGGTCTTAATCGCGATATTTTTATTTTTTGTCCTAACAACGAGCCCGTATAGTATCGTCATGTCCGTTCGTCCGTCGGTTCGATCCCAGCTTACTATTAGTACTAGAAAGCTGAAATTTGGCTTGAATATACATATGAATCACGCTGACAAAATGATTAAATCAAATCATTTCATGTACCTCTCCAACACTTAAAATGGGAATGATTTTATTTTTCTTGCCGAACTAAAAAGATAATGATACTCACCAAGAAATCTCTGAAACTACAAGTCTGGAACTACTTATGGAGGATCATATTAATATGTAGGCGAGAGCTAAAATAGGATTTTTAGAAAACCTCTAAAAGCCTGATAAATATGTAGTACGAAGTCACTGTTATGTATTCTGTTTGTGATTGCTAGTACATGCTACGAGAATGCGCTCTGTAGGTTTTTTCATTACCGATTTTTTTCACGGGATCGAGGTAAAACTGCAGGGCACAGCTAGTACATTTATATCTTCGAGCGCAATCTACAATAAACATCTAGTGCGGCACCTCATAACGATAAAAACAAACAATTAAGGACCCAAGAGTCAAACACAAAAATACGGTTCAAACTTGTAAGGAGCACGATAAATACGAGTTAACTTTATATTGACGTTTTTATATGAACGTAGAAAGGGCTAATGAAACCTAACTCTGATAAAGTTCGCCATTGAGCCATACTTCATGATTAGCCTGTCTTAGATAAGGATCTTGGATGTCACAATGACGATAAGATTTCATCAATTGCTTGCCCAAGTTTCGGGTCACGGGATTTGTTTTAAAGACGTTGCTTTGGATGTGTCTTGGTAAAGAATTAACAAGTTTAAGGTTGCTTTCGAAATGGGGGTTTTTCTCCTTCGACTACGGTTTTTTTTTGATATTTTATAATAGGAACAGATTTTTAACTCTTGTTTTAATAAGTTAATTAAGTACTTTGAAAAGTCTGAATTTTAGATACCTTCAATGAATTAGAAGTACAAACAAAAGTAACAAAAATGGAGGCTTGCCGTAGAATTTTCAAGTTTTAGTTTTTAGTAAGTTTATTTTAGTAATTTTTAAAGCTAATATTTAAATCTAAAGTCAAGTTTTAACAAAAGGAGTACATACCTTTACTTTCTCTAATTTTGTTGCTCACTGTATATTGTACTACTATATCAAAATATACATGACGTCTTTTTGTATGCATAACGAGTATAACATAGCATAGAGTCAAGGCTGAGATGGTACGGTCACGATGAGAAGACCCGATGACTATATCGTGAAAAAGTGCCTAGAAAAAGGGGTAGGGGTAGACCCCAAACCACATGGGTGACAAATGTCCAACGGGCCATGAAAAGCCTCGGGCTCAGAAATGAAGACGCGAGTGAGCGAGCTACATGGCGCCGTATGATAAGGAAAGCCGACACCGTCTAACGAGATAAGGCGAGGACAAAGAAGAAGAAGAACCTTTTCGTCTTGATTAGTACCTAATCTAGTATGTAAATAGCATAATTAGTCACTTAAACAGTCAACTCAAAATACAGCACTATCCTGCTTTAGGTATTTGATAATTCAAAGTGTAAACAAAGCTCAATGAGAGAATAACATCGGAATACAACAAAGTGAGTATTTACATTCGGAACTTGTCATCCACAAACGACTTAAGACTTCAAGTAAACAAGTATTTCAAGTGGAAATACTACAGCGAAACGGTGCGCTTCTTAAACTTACGAAGTTACTTTGAAAGATAAAAACTTAGTCTATTCCAAAATCAGAGAGAAATTAAGTCATATGACTTATGTATTATTTATTTATTTTAAGCCTATTCCGTCCTAATCCAGATATGCCCAATAATTTTGGAATTCTGGATCTTGGAACGTCATGAAAAATGAAAGTACAGGATGCTTCAACTCGTCTTCCAGGGAAAGATTGCTGGAAAGAGAAGTGTTGGCCGAAGGCGCCACTCTTGGTTGAAGAACCTGAAGGATTTGTTCGGCTGCAGCACTACCTCGCTCTTCAGAGCGGCAGCCTCGAAAGAAGATCTTGATTACATGCGTGGGTCAAATTTAGCAGGACTCGTATGTTCTCATAAACTTTAGCATTTACTAGGTATAATTATTTTAGTAGTAAGTAGTATAAGATACTATGAATATAGAGAAGAAAAATATGTATTAAAACTGCTGAAAATTACTTCAAAGTTCTCACTGACGTAATAAATAAAAATTAATGGACACTCTACACAGTGCCTAGCCCCAAGCTAAGCAATTAGGCTTGTGTTATGGGTACTAGATAACGGATATAAAACCTTAATAGTTTTCTTTTGTAAATATATACTCCTGGTGCATGTTCAAATTCGAAAGAGTTTTTGTTGCACCTTAAATTTTGTATTAGATTAAGTTTTTTTGGAATAAATAATAATAAGTATACATACATATACCCACACCAGAAACTAATATATGTAGGTACATAAATACTTGTTTGAGGCGAGAATCGAACCCCTAACCTTCTGCGTCGCAAGCAGGTGTTCGCCTACCGCGTCACAGATGTCGTATCTTCTTAATAGTATCAGTATCTTACCTATATAATTTAACACTGCGTGTTATATTGTACTAGCTTTTGTCCGCGACTTCATCCGCGTTGACGTCGAAAATAATACTTTTAACCAACTACCCCCAAAATAACTTTTAACCCCTTTTTAATCCCGTTAGGGGATGAATTTCAGTAAAATACGAAACACGTCTTCCATCAATTTTGTTAAAAAATGTTTATGCAAAATTTGAAGTAAATTGGACCAAAGAATCACGTTGTCCCATACAAACTTTGCCTCCCCCCCCCCTTTTTTCACCCCTTAGGGGTAGAATTTCGGAAAGTCCTTTCTTATCGGATGCCTACGTCATACAAAGAACACATCCTCCAAGTTTCAGGTCCCTATGATCAGTGGTTTAGGCTGTGCGTTGATCAGTCAGTCAGTCAGTCATTCAGGACAAAGCATTTTATTATGTATAGATTATTATTAGCGAGCTGACGTACCTAATTACGTGATCGGATAGCCATACCAAAGAGTCGGCGACGCGTGTTAGCCAATTCCATATAACGGAACAATGCCCTCACTTTTATTCTGACGACGGGCACAGAATAAATTCCTATCGTATTTCTCGTATAAAAATGGCGGTTTTTCTCATTGAAAATATTTTCTTTGAAGATCTCGCTCTTGATCGAATATGAATTTGTTGTCAATGAAATGTTCGTGATCTACGATTTTGTGTTATTTTGATAGATGAAAAAAGCATTGATAATATTCTTCTGTTTGGCGTTTAATCGGTGTTTGTCATTTTAATAATCCGTCTTTATACAACTCTAGTTTGTAATATATTATTTACTGTGGTCCTTGTCGGTATTAAAGGTGTCCATGTTTATTGTTTTTATTTTGTGGCCTCTTGTAATCATTCTGGTAAATGAAAAAAAATAATTGCTGCTAATTTGGCCTACAGATCGGCATTGATATCTGAAAATCTAATGCAGCCAGCCTTTTGGGCACCATACCTAGGGAAACTTATTTTTAAAATATACAACTAGAAAAAGACATAGATATTTAACATTATAAATACAAAAAATGAAATGACCAGTTAGTCAAATAACGCGCCTCTTATCGTACCTGGCTTAAAGGTTCCCATAATGCTAGAAGCATTGCCACGCTGAATGGCGATGGCTAACCTCTGCGCCAGAAACGAGCCGGAGCGGGAGTCACCCCCATTCCCCCTAATCCTATCACCGTAGTTTTAATATTAATTTTTAATGTAGATTTGTTTATATGCGAGTGAGTACAATAAAGCGTTATATCTAAAATTATTCTAAAACATTCGCCAACACATTACAAGGTTGATTTCACACTGAAACACCATTTAACAAAAACTTTTTCCATCAAAACATCCATTAGCATTTCAACCCAAACTCATAAGTAGTGCGCACAAAATTATTGGGCGATAAATTCAAAACATCCCGTATAAAATACGACATCAAATTACCAAGTATTGGGCGCATAAAGATATTTGTTACCAATAAAATTTTATATGACAAACTGTAACCATAATGTTTGATTGTATTGAACTAAGATGTGCTGTGCAGTTTCTGTTAAGGCGCTCTTCCAGTACCGTGTGTAGGAATTCACATTACCTTAGCCCCCGCTCTCAAAAAGATAGCGTGCTGCGTGCTAACTGTTATATTTAATCGATATGCAAAACACTTTAGCATTATTATCCACAAATATAGTTCCTAGAGGTCAAAACCTATCATTTGATTCATTTTTAGAAACAAACGTTAACTATTTTTGAATAAAACCCGATAAACGATCTAATAATTCTCTGTTTTCTAACATTTTTTTTATCGAATGAAGTTGTTCATATCATGTTTTCAACCACAATAAACAAAAATATGGTTATTAAACTACAATATCCATTTATATCCAAATAACAAAAAAAGAGTATTTGATTACTTAGAGTTGCTTAAAACAAAGTTCGATTTTGGTAGCTTTATTAGCACCTGCCCTTAATGTTACATCATACGTTACATATTTCAAAATATTAGACAGTTGTGCTTGTACTTGTATACGGGCTGTTTTCCGCCATTAGACCCTTTTTAATTGGGTCCTTTTTGCGTGAGGATGGAGTAGGCTTGCCCAGCATCTACTACCCTAGTTTAGTCGACCGTGTCCAGAGTAGAAAACTTGTCAATACTTCTGGAGTCAACTAAGCCGCGGGTTTCATCACGATGTTTTCCTTCACCGTAAGAGCAATGTCAATTAGCGCATATAAAGTTTTCTTAAGAAAAATCCATTGGTGCACGGCCGGCCGGGATTAGAAACCACGACCTTTAGAATGAAAGTCGAGGTATCTGCCACCAAGCCAACACCGCTTTATATATTAGACAGTTACATAGAAAATGAACGTAATAAATCAATCGTCTTTGACAACTGGTTAAGTACTTACCAAGAATAGTTCTTCTTAAGCAACTGGTTGTAAATCTCAGTTGCCAAAGTTTCCGGAGAGTTCAAAACAGCTATTCTCTGGAGAAAAGGTATTTTTAATAACGTATCTGTCATTGAATGTAATAGCGCGCGATTGACTGCTATCAAAGTTACTGTTATGGGTCGGAGCTTTTTGGTATTCTCAGTTTATATGCCAACAAAGTCTTATGATAATTTACCAATTTTCACCGAAGTACTAAGTGAAATCAGTGCCATCGTAGAAAGCAGTCATGTCGAATCTGTTTACTTAATGGGAGATTTTAATGCGCATCCCTATGAACTTTTTTATAGCGAGCTTAATAATTTTTGTTTAGATCAGTCATGGGTCTGTGTTGATGTTGAGCTACTAGAAAGTGATACCTATACTTTTACCGACCAATATCATGGGAGTAGGAGCTGGTTAGACCATTGTGTGGTCTCCCTTTCTGCACGGAATACTATTGTAAATGTAGGTATAATTGAGGAATTGTTTGTATCAGATCATCTGCCAATATACATCGAATGTAATTTAAATATTGTTAAGCCTAGGCTGATGACGCAGGATGTGCCTCGTAGCGCCGTGACCTGGGGGGAGAGAGATGAATCTCAAATACATAGATACCGTCACCTTTGTCATATTGGTTTGAGGGACGTTGATTTTCCTCCGGAGTTTATCGAGTGCAGTCGTGGGTCATGTAACTTAGATAGTCATAAAATAATATTAGATAAGTTGTATGATCAGATTATTTTTATTTTGAAAGATGCGGCTATCCAGACCAAATAACTGAATAAAGACAAACCTAGGCGTAGAAATAAGAGCTTAATTGGTTGGAACAGACACGTTAGAGCCTCTCTAACGTGTCTGTTTCAACCAATTAAGCTCGCATCGCGAGGCTAGGCTGAGATTTCAGAATTGGGTTCTAGGTAATAGACCGACATCTGGCCCTGTATATCAGCTTATGTGTGAATCTCGTAAAATTTTCAAGGGCCGCCTGAAATGGTGTCAAAACAGTCAGGAGCAAATTAAAATGGACTCCATAGCGACACTGAGAGCTGATAAAAAATTCGGGGATTTTTGGAAGGCTACTGGAAGACTAGATATAAAGTCTGGTCTCCCGGTGAGTGTAGACGGCAGGAGTAGTCCAGTAGAGATAGCAAATATGTTTAAGGAACATTTTAAAGTCAAATCAACTCTCGGTCCATCTGCCAGTGTGATACGTGCAGGGCCCGACGTGTTGAGAGAGGAGCCAATACTGAGATTTACAGCGAGCCTTGTTAGAAATGTTATTACAAATATGAGTAGAGGCAAATCTCCCGAGCATGACGGGCTCAGCATAGAGCATTTAAAAAATGCTGGGGTACATATCTCGAGGGTCCTGTCTATGTTCTTTACTATGTGCCTTGGTCATTCATATTTGCCACATGACTTGATGAAAACTGCCGTGGTGCCCATAGTGAAGAACAGGACAGGAGATATCTCGGATAAGTTAAACTACCGCCCAATCTCTCTCGCTACTGTAATAGCCAAAGTGTTGGATGGCCTGCTTGATTCCTGCTTACAAAAATACCTAAATCTACATGACGCACAGTTCGGTTTTCAGCCCGGACTATCCACTGAAAGCGCAATCCTGGGTCTCAAGCATGCTGTCCAATACTATACTGGTCGTAAGACGCCGGTCTACGCCTGTTTTCTGGACCTCTCTAATGCCTTCGATCTCGTAGCGTATGATGTGCTTTGGGGAAAGATGGAGGACAGGGGTGTGCCGGCGGAGATGATCAATATCTTCCGTTTTGGTATGCTAACCAAACAAACCATGTCAGGTGGGCTAACAGTCTCTCGGAATCTTACAGGTTGGAGTGCGGAGTGAGACAGGGGGGGTTGACGTCTCCTAAGCTCTTCAACCTGTATGTTGACGGACTTATAGTTGGGCTTAGCAGTATGCGTGTCGGATGCCACGTTGGTGGTGTTAGTGTCAACAACATCAGCTATGCAGATGACATGGTGCTGCTGGGTCCGACTGTAAGGGCCATTGGGGAGATGTTGAGAGTCTGTGAGGCATACGCCGCATCGCATGGCCTTATTTATAATATTAATAAAAGTGTATACATGGTCTTTAAGGCCGCCGGTAGGTGTCCTGAATCTGTGCCCCCTATACATTTGAATAACAATAGTCTTAAACGGGTGTATGAATTTAAATATCTAGGACACTTTGTTACCGACGACCTTAGAGATGATGTTGATATAGAGAGGGAGCGTAGGGCTCTGGCGGTTCGTGGAAACATGCTGGCTCGTAGATTTGCTCGTTGTACAGACGAAGTTAAAATAACACTCTTTAAGGCATATTGCCAGGGTATGTACACGGGCGGTCTGTGGTTCGGCTGTGCCAAGAGATCGCTAGAGACCCTACGTATTCAGTATAATAACATTTTTAGGATGCTGTTGAGACTCCCTCCATATTGTAGTGCGTCCGAAATGTTTGCACGGACACGAACGGATGGCTTTAATGCTGTCCTTCGTAAAAAAGTAGCATCATTGGTCAGGAGAGTAAGGCAGAGTAGCAACAGCATCCTAAGAGTGGTGGCAGGTGATCCGCACGGACGTGTGTTTAGGCATTTTGATCGAGCGATGGCCGCCGTGGAAAACCACTCGGGCAGTCCTCGCTTGATTAATTTGTCTACACGGTACGTGAAATTTTAATTCATATTTTTCTGGTTTTTAATATTTATAATTCTATTGCCTACTAACATAGTTTTCGTAAGTTTTTGTACTAACAACATATGGACTGTAATAATTGTCTGAAATAAATGATTTTGAATTGAAAAACAGATCTCAGATCAGAAACGAACTCATAAGAAACTCATCAAGTATTCCTGAAAAGTATTTGATCTTGCATCTATAGTTTCTGGAAACACGAGTCATTCTATGTTCAAGACACCAAGTAAAATTACAATGTAAAATGCTAAAAACAACGCTAAGTAACAAAATTTCTGCAAGGTTTTCGTATTTCCTCGAAAAAAATTGGTCCGGATTCAGCTCAGCTTGAAAAGCTTTTGACAAAACAAACAAAAAACACCTCAATTCTTTGAAGACTGAACTGGGGTATTCATGAGAAATGTTAAATCTTCAAACGAACTATCTGTCACAATAAATTGCAACGACAAGAAGGAACGGACAACATTGAAAATGGCACTTTAGTACAGAGAACACGCAGGAAATAGACTTTATGTCTGCCGTTTGTTTGGCACCAGTTGACATTTGAAGGCAATAAATAAATAGTTTATTGCCAAAAAGAATGACATGATCTTCTTCTTCTGCCTGTCCTTATTCCTAGCCCCAAGCTAAGTAACTAGACTTGTGTTATGGATGCTAAACAATGAATATACTTCTTTTGTAAATATATACTTATAATACATATAAATAACGAGACCACAAACAAATATCTAAGCCTAAATACTTGTCTGAAGCGGGAATTGAACCCGCAACCTTGTGTTTGGCAGTCTGGCATGGTGATCATTGTGTAAATGTCTTCTTTCTCCATTCACCTCTATTAGGAAAACGACGGATAGGTCGAAGATGTAGCATGCTCGCTTTTGCGGAGAATAGCATACCTAGACAAGGTGATGGAACGCAAAGAGGCTTTGTGTTCCGCTTGATTGTTTGATCCTTTATCGTCTCACTCGGGGGTCACGGCACGGTGATAACATAGCTATCTTCACTTTTTAAATTATTATAAACAGTTAGTAATTAACCTTATTCAAATCTTATATTTTGTTTATTTTGTGCTATTTGACTTTTAAAATGTAATGAATCTAGACCGATGTATTAAGATTGTTACGCAATGAGTTTTTGAGAACTGGCGTCCGAATTCACATATACCTACGTCAAAAACTGTCTTAGTTTAAAAGCTAAATTTTAGGCTAAGTTTTTTTTGTACTAATGTAACTTTGAAAAAATCCTTTACGACAAATCTTATAATGTATATTGATCCATGATACTTAATGATTTGAAGAAGAAAATATCGAGATGAAACTTATGGTTTAATTTGTTCCAGATATATTGACGAGTTCTTTGGGGATGTTCAAATAAACTGAATGGCCAGTAAGTACAGGTTCAGGGCCTATTTTTTCCATTAAAAACGTGTGCCTGTAATGTAACCATGGACTAAAAATTATTCATCATCATCATCTCATCATCTTCCTGCCCTTATCCCAATTTATTTGGGGTCGGCGCAATATGTCTTCTTCTGCCATTTACTCCTATTAGTTGTTAATTAATTATAGATAATTAATTATTAGTCGTTAGTTAATGGACTAAAAATTATTGATGCTATGAAATTCATCTAGTTATTTTTGTACCATAGAAATCGCATGTGAGTGCCTCAGTTTTGTACTGATATCAAATTGTCGGATGACAAAATTGTCTGTATGTTGTCTATAGTCCACAGAGGGTCGTTGTCAAGGAAAATGGGAAAGACAGATGGCAACCCCTTATAACGTCTACGGCCGTGCTATGAATTTTCAATTTTTTCTATCATACATTTCTGTTATTTTTTTCTCAAATAGTACGTGGTATTTTTTCCAATAATGTGGGTTATTTGAGGTGACAGTTTTTATGGTTGTTTGTAGGCAGTTACCTATTTTATTTGACGGACAACTTTTTAACTGGATTTAGCTACTTGTGTTTATTTTGAGGGCCTGACGTGGTAACATGACAGCGAATTTGATTTACTTTTAGAAAAAAGGAAGTATCTAAAAGGAGCAAAGCAAGATCGATTTGGGAGTCTTCAAGTACCATTAGCTAATGGGTGTATAAATCACAATAAAATCATTATTAATATTTAACTCTTTCACATTCACTCACATTCACATACACACACACTCATTCACACACATTACCTTCCTCTTCTCTTGTCCTAAACCTTTAATCCTCCATTCTACTCTCGAGCTTGTTCACTTTATTCTTCTAGTCTTGCACATAATAGCGCATATTATTTGAATTAAATTTAAAAAATTATGAATATGTTATTGGCAGTAAGTTTATTAAATAGTTTTTTAGTCTATAATAATTTTAAGTGCTGTTGATTCTATGTTCATCAGTAAAAAAATAAAGTCGCGAGTAAACAGGTATCTTCTAGGAAATCATGCTACATCATAGGCCGCATCGTCACCTACCATCAGGCAGTGTGATAGTTTTTCTAAGCTTGATACATAGATACAATACATAGACATTACTATGCACCAATGTATTTTTCTTAAGAAACATTTATCTGCGCTAATTGACATTGCTCTTACTGTGAAGGAAAACATCGAGATGAAACCTGCGGCTTAGTTGGCTCCAAAAGTATTGACAAGTTCTCTCTTCTGGACATGGTCGACTAAGCTGAGAGGGTAGTAGGTGCTGGGCAAGCCTACTCCATCCTCACGCAAACAAAGACCCAATTAAACAGGGTCTAACTGCGGAAAACAGTACGTTCAAGTACAAGTACATAAATAGACATTAATTTAATTTCGATGAGGACTAATCCTACTTTTCAATGTCAAGCTTCAAACCCCAGGTCAAAGGCCGTCTGACTTTAAAAAAATACGCACAGACATCGCAGTGACGCAGTACACCGTAGTATTGACGTTTCGTTGTGACGTAACAAGGCTTCCTACGCACTGCCAAGTTCATTCCGAGGCCTCGTCGAGTGGTTAGTACTGAATTATCTATTGAGCCGTGTTTGATAGTACTATTGAGGGTTTTAGTTATTGAGTAGTTTGTTTTGTAGCAGTTAGATGGTTTATTTAAAGCTTCTCCAAATTTAGTTTATAACTCTGTAATTCTATTGTGTTTTTAACCCTCGACGCAAAAACGACGGGGTGTTATAAGTTTGACGTGTCTGTGTGCGTGTGTGTGTATCTGTCTGTAGCATCATAGCTCCCGAACGGATGAACAGATTCTGATTTAGTTTTATTGGAACGAAGTTCCTTATGGCGCGTTGCGAAAGGAGGCTAGACGGAAAAAATTAAGACCAAAAGTTGTAACAACATTTTTTGATTTTATTACAATTCCTTCACTAATTAATCGAAAGATCCTTCGTTCCATCCGGATGTCCATTGACACCTCTCAAGTTTTTTGTTTTTTGTTCTGGTATTCTGGTAAGTTCTGTGTTCTGTACTATTCTGTATAGTTGAAATATGATGGAAATGGTGCGAAAATCATACCTACAATATTTATTTGCGCTACGGCCATATTCGAAACCAAGGTGCGAAACCGATTTCTAAATAAGAATAATATTTCTTCTTTCGAAACTAGTTTCGATAATAAAATGATATTTCTTATCACGAAACTCGTTTCGAAACTCTCAAATCAAAATCAAATTAAATTTATTTATATGAGATGGGATGATGTTTAAATTAATTATCTGGTATTGAAATAAGTTTCAAGCGGTTTATTTTTGCTAAATAAATATACGATTATTTGTCTGTTGATTACAAGAAACAAAACGCGACGGTTACGACTGTGATTTTAAAATGTTTACTTTGGTTACATTTTACTGGAAAATATATATATATATAAAAGCTCTATAATTTTTTGCTAACATATTCTAATATAGAAAAATCATTGATCAGTCTTGCCATGGTTCAAATCTCCACAACCTTCAAGATGAAAGCCGATGTATCAACCGCTAAGCCAACAAGTTTATATAAAATATCTATATTCCAGTATCATTTATACGACTACTTCAATACCTACAACTTTGTAAGAAAGTTTTACAAGTTATTTTGTATGGGTCGTGCGATCGTTACTAGCGATCGTGACTCGCTGATTAATTTCCTTTTAAAGGGACTTATTCTGTATTTGTAGCTATTTTTGTATTTTTTGACAAAAATTCCATGTGTTTAATGTTATTTAAGAAAAAAATGTAATAAAGCAATAGCAACTACGTAGATACCAACCTACCTAAGTATCGTTCAAGAATTTACATAGAGTGCAAATTTTAAGTAAAAAAGTCGAATGGGCTAAGGCCAATTTTTTATAAGAAGTTACTTATCGCGAATTGGATTAAAAAAATTTATACGAAAACGTGATCAAAGTTACTGATATTGCATAAACCATCTACATTAGATGCAAAGGTCATCTATATATATAAAAGAAAGTCGTGTTAGTTACACCATTTATAACTCGGGAACGGCTAAACTGATTTGGCTGAAAATTGGTGGGGAGGTAGCTTACAATCATAAGACGGACATAGGATATTTTTTTCGATATTCCCACGGGATCGGGACTTACGCAGGTGAAACCGCGGGGCACAGCTAGTTATTATTAAAAAAAAGAATTAATAATTAACTAGCGACTCGTCCCAACTTCGCACGGCTATATTATGAATGTATTATACATATAAACCATCCTCTTGAATCACTATATCAATTAAACAAAACGGCATCAAAATCCGTTGCGTAGTTTAAAAGATCTAAGCATACATAGGGACAGACAGCTGAAACTGACTTTATTTTAAACTATGTAATGATTACTAGTTTTAGCTTCGGGTGACCAAAAGGGCTGGCTCCTACCTCGGACGGTGGATAAGTATTGCTATCCGACGAGTAACGCAGTTAGCTTTGTGGGCACACTTCATAGGGACCATTTGGAGTTTAAATTAAAACTCCTTAACTTAACTTATTAAACGTAAGTATAGGTAGTTTTTTTTAAATTGTTATTATTTCAATCAACTCCAATTACATTGGTACATTCTTGTAAATATTAAAAAAAGCATATTTTTAATATCATTTTGTATAATATCATATTTATAAAACTTTTCAAACTCACACGATTTGTATTCATAGTAATTATTTTTCCGGGTCTTAATCGCGTATTTTGTATTTCTATTTCCCTTATCTCAACGTTTCGACTATGTTGCAATAGTCATGGTCGCGAGGATACTCCTCCCGACCACGATTAAGACCCGGGAAAATAATTATAATGAATATCATATTTTCCGATTACCCCATAAACGACTTATAATTATCACTCACAAATCACATTGTTAGAGAATACAACCCCCGTCAATAGCTAGCCTATTGTTTCCCTCCTTTTTTAGGTTATTTATGTGCCTCTGATGAATGAGAAACAATTTATCTATTGTTCGTAGTCGATTTCTGTAAGGCACTGAGGGATAATTAATACTTTTATCTTTTAGGATTGACTGATGGCTTAATTTAGGTAAAGCTAGGTAGATATTTGTTAAATAACTTCATTAGTATAATGAATAGAGATGTTTTGGCTACATGATTCAGATCAGATAATCTTTATATATATAAAAGATATAATAGATTTTATATATAAAAGAAAGTCGTGTTAGTTACACCATTTATAACTCGGGAACGGCTAAACCGATTTGGCTGAAAATTGGTGGGGAGGTAGCTTACAATCATAAGACGGACATAGGATATTTTTTTCGATATTCCCACAGGATCGGGACTTACGCAGGTGAAACCGCGGGGTACAGCTAGTTTATGATAAGTTTGGTTTATCCTAATTAATTTCTTGTATCAAAAGCCTCACAAAAATATGGAATGCAATGGAATTTGTAGTTATAGCAATTTAGTTATAGTTAGAGCAAATTATTAAAGAACTAGTATTAAAATTTATTATATGAAGACAAGATCAGATAATCAGTCATATTTTTCCCAATCCTGGGCTAAACTGTCCCTTCCTCCGTCCGTCTGTTCCCTTTATTCACCCCGGTCAATATAGATATCTGGCCAGTTTTTTTGAATAGGCAACAAGTTCGTCTTTTCATTTTCGTCTGCCACGGGATCGTTTGTAAGATTCACATAGTTGTAATTTTAGCCCAAATTTGGTCCGAAATGTGGCAAACGTGATCTGCTCAATCCTATTAAAAAAAAATTGCTTCTTGACAGTTTTACAGTAACTTTTTTAAAAGTTACAAAATTAAATGATTAATATAATCCTCTTACGTTGATTTTCAGAAATACATGAATAATTTGAAAAAAAAATCTATTTTAGGTAGGTAATTAAAAATGCCACAAAAAAAGTATACCACTATCTCAGCTTAGTCTTGAACAAGCCTACTACATCTAATACATTTAAATCAACGCCTATTAGACGATTAACTGTCCCCCTATCCAGGGGGACAGTTAATCGTGAAAAAGTTTTTGACAGGGGGACCGTTTTCCGTAGGGGGACGATTAACCGTGAACCTTCCCAGGAACTACAACGCCCTGAATAGCATAGTTCAAAGCTGGGGCAGAATAAATCATATATATTTCTAAAGGCCAATATTACAAACGAACTGATGAATAAAGATCTATATCTACATTCTGTGCATATTCTCTGTTTGACAAACATCGCGTCCCACCGAAGTATTGGATCCGAAACAGACATTGTACAATCCGTTTCACCTGACCTATTTCAACGTAAACAGTTCAAGGCAATTCAACAAGTTTCATTTCACAAGTTTAATGTGGAAAAGGAGAGTTATGGTACGTGGTTTTTATTCTTCGAATGATAAAAGAAAGATTTTATACCTTTCTTCTTTTCGTGTCAGGGGTTTAGATGAAATAAATTTTGTCTGACCGCATGATAATTTTAACAGTTAAGGCATCATTACCCGTGTAAAGGTTAATTTGATTGACACCTATATCTGAGTGTGACCCGACTTCAACGAGGAAAGGGTTATGTTTTATCGGTATGTCAACCGGCAACGATGATCACAAAATCCATGATACAGATCCATGATGGATCTCGAAAGAAATCAACTAAGAAAGAAAAATCCCAGTATCCATGATGGATCTGGTGAAAAATCGGCTAAGAAAGAAAAATCCCAGTAGATTCATGATGGATCTGGTGAGAAATCGACTAAGAAAGAAAAATAACAGTAAAATCATGATGGATTTGGGAAGAAATCAACTAAGAAAGAAAAATAACAGTAGATCCATGATGTATCTGGAAAGAAATGAACTAAGAAAGAAAAACCCCAGTAGAACCATGATCGATCTGGGAAGAAATCAACTAAGAAAGAAAAATCTCAGTAGATCTATATCCATCCTAGATCTGGCCCATGGGTCTTCTCAGTATTCAGTTTTCTTTATTTGCTTAAAATGTAGGTAAATAGTAAGTTGGTGTTTTGAGAATGTATAAAAAGACTAATCCCGTAATTGGCTTTTCCAAGAAAAAGTTGTTTTTAAAGATATTATATGTTTATCATAAATTTGGTTTATTTTTTTTAATTCCCCTGTCGTTATGTTTTAATAAAAATTTCACTATTATTAGCGTTCACAGATAACATGAATCCATTTTTTTATAGTTGCATGCTGTAACTTCCATAACATCGATTCCAAATAAGTAATACGAATCGATTAAAATGCAATTAGAATGAAATCAATTCATAGTAAATTCGAGAAGGACCTTACCAATAAGGATCTTAGAGTAAAGTCTATGACGACTTTTCTCTTTGAAACAAGAACTGTTTGTACACTTTTAATTACCTTCCGCTATATTCAGTTTTCACAGGTTTCGACTTTAGTAATAACTTAATAATGTAATTTTTGTCTGTTTCATAGGTACTGAATATATTGAAAAAAAAAACACTCGGGGACTGCCGCGGTTAAGCTATTGCATCGTGTGAGCTTCGTACAGTCGTACCATATACATATACGTTAAGCGAACGCTCGGCCGAGCTACATGGTAGGGGGTGTTAGGTTTTATTTTCGTTACGAAATTTCTTGATTCGGTCGCCGCGTCAAAGCCGGCGATAAAAGCTATTCAATAGCTTAAAAAATCATAAAAGTATCCTGGCACACAAATATTTTTGTGTGTACTAGTTATTGATTCAATGATAAAATAATTACTTTCACTCTCTACTAGATATTTGTTTGATGACTTGCTAATTGACTTCACTGTTAAATTTGTTATGTTAACGGTACAAGTTGAAAACAATACAAAATATAATAAAACAAAATATGATCAAAATGGGAACCTCAGAGACGGGTCGCTCAGAGATCAGGTCGCTCTGCCACTAACCCTTAATATTCACTTCAGCCAAATAAAGGATATGAGAAGCCTACCAGTAAAACATGGGTCCTCCTTGGATGCTTCATCGAGAGAACGACACTTACCTGAAAAAGACAGAAAATCAACATTAATAAGGAAAAATAGTAATACAAGCACATAAAGATGAACACAGTACTTATCACATGTTCTCTACTGTCTGGTGAAAAATATTTTGGAAAAGCAAAAATTTGATAGACCGATTTATTGCACACACAAGTTATAAAATACATTAAAAATAAATTAATAACAAAAAACAGTGGCATTAAAGGCGGTCTTACCGCTGAAGCAGTTTTTCCAAGATTTACCAGTTCTTTGTTTTAGTCTGGGTGGGTGTATTTTTTTAATATACCTAGATCAAAGTATTCTATCCCTTATCTGGTCACCATATTATAAGCCTACTTACTTTCTGTGGCGCCAGATGCCGAGAAATAGTAATATTTTTTACTAACAACTCTTCAAGGCTTAGTTTCAGTAGTTTACCTGCAAGATATGGTTTTGCTACGAAAGTGCTACGGTTTGCTACGAGTCGTAACCCGTAGCCATCCCGTAGCGATTGAATCGTTTACGTTTATTGTTTGCTTTTGATTAATTAATTTTTGTTGAATTTTAGGATGAAGATGAAGACAGACTAAAACGTCATAATTTGCAATGGATGTTGCTAATACAACCTCTTAGATTTTTTGAGATTATTGCATTAAAATCATAACTCCTTGGTTTAAATAAGACTAACCGATTTACTTTTTATTGTATTCTAAAATGAGGTTCAACGAGTTGTAGGTAAATCATTCGTATGCTTTTTACACATATTAGACTCAATATAACGAATTGTAACCTTAAAAAAGCATAACTTTCCAGTTTCCTTGTATTGGCACACAGATTCTCAACTTTGTAACATCCAAATATAACATTTAAAAGAACCAACCACAATTGACTGACAGTCCATCCATTATCGTACGGAACAGTTGACGGGACAAACTTTACAAACTCACAACTTCACCGAAAGTTGACATTTTCAACAAAAAGTTATTCACGCAACAATTTTATAGAAAACAGACCACAGACTAGAATTAGCATAAATACCATTCTTTAGCTTGGCCTAGTGGTAGATGCCTCGACTCTCATTGTCATGGTTGGGGGTTCGACTCCAGCTGTTAACCAATAGATTTTTTTTTACAAAAAATATTGATGCGCTAATTGCTTATAGTGAAGAAAAACACCCGTGGCTTAGTTGGCTCCAGACTTATTGACGAATTTGTACTTCTGGATACGGTCAACTGTGATGTGAGGGCGGTACTAGGCTTGCCTGATCTATTTTATACATATCCTGGGCCCTATAGCAACAAGTAGCATGGATTAAAGTTGCTTGCACATAATCTAGATTAGACGTATTAAGGCTTGATGGGAAATGACGATGAGGTCTAGGATGTGGCATGCTCGCCTAAAAGGTATCTATTCACTCTAGACTTGAAGACTCCAAGGTTGTAGTGTTGGGGAAAAGTCGACGCGGACAGTTTGTTCCATTTCTTAGCAGTGCGCATGAGAACGGTTGATGCGTGATACTTTAAAACCGATATTGGAATATCTATCACGTGTAGTTGATGATCATTTATACCCTTCATTGTCTTGTGGAAGAAAAAAGTAAGAGTGAACGAGTTCATGGAGATTCTGCGAGTACTAACTGAAGCAAATACATATGGAGCCATTGATCTGGACAACGGATCTTTGAAATGATCGGCTGATATTATAATCTGCGGTCTGTTTCGTCATAAAACAAAGTTGTCAACTTTAAACAAAACTCAGTGATTTTCGCAACAATTCTTTCGCTATTCAAAAAGTTGTGGACTTCAAAAATTATAAGCGGATTTGTATTGTTCTCGGAGATTACATTGATAAGTATTTGTTCAGTATGGTTTATGGAATGGTTTACTTCTTTTCTCTTTTTAGTAATGGACACAGCACCTTAGAACTTTGCACATAGCTGGTGTCAATTCCCGATACTTAGGATCACTACTTATCACAAATATTTTTAGCACAAAATCACTTGGCATAAGGTCATATCGCAACCGGCATACACTAGTAAGCGACGCAGAAGGTTTAATTTCTGCCTCAAATAAGTATTTACGTAGGTACATAATATATATGTTTCTGTTCTGGGGTCTATATGCTACATACAATACAGAAATTATCATAATAAGAATGCCTTGCCCGCATAGCCTCCACAATACAAGCCTAGTTGGTTAGCTTAAGACTAGATGGCACTATGTAAAATGTCCCATAATATTTATTTATTCATATTTAAAAATTATTTTCGCATAAACTGATGCAAGAAAAACAAATGTATTTTTTTTTCAAAACATTTCCTTTACAATTTCAACATGAACACAAATTACAAAAATTAAATAAAAGTACGTAAAAACTATTTTTGTAAAGTAAATAAATGGTGACCAATGAATATTCCGACAAAATGTTTCCAAATCAGACAATTTGCAACCGCATCGTTTGTGTTACGTGAATTGATTGATATAGTTCGGTTTTAATGGTATTCAATTTTAAACCTTTAAAGTGTTTTTCCATGTTATGTTTCGTGGCAAATACTAGACTGATACTAATACATGTAGTACTAACCATAGTTTAATAAAATCGTGGTTGTTATGATATTTTTTTTAGCCCGTGGAGTAGGTAACTTCACTGGCTCAGCGACTCAAAGTGGAGGCTATCCTTGGCTGCATTTTATAGCGCAGATAGGGATAATAAGATCCAATTTGAGTCGAGTCGCTGAGCCAGTGGAGGGTAACTCCACTGGCTCAGCAGGGATAATCAGCGATGGAAGAGTCTCGTTTCAGAGGCCAAGATCCACTTTGAGCCGCTGAGCCAGTGGAGTTACCTACTCCACTGGCTCAGCAGGGATAATCAGCGATGGAAGAGTTTCGTTTCAGAGGCCAAGATCCACTTTGAGTCGCTGAGCCAGTGGAGGGTAACTCCACTGGCTCAGCAGGGATAATCAGCGATGGAAGAGTCTCGTTTCAGAGGCCAAGATCTACTATGAGTCGCTTAGTCAGTGGAGTACGTAACTCAAAGTGGATCTTGGCCTCTGAGAGTCTTCCATTGCTGACTATCCCTATCTGCGATATAAAATGCAGCCAAGGATAACCTCCGGTTTAGATTAAACTACAGGAGAAAGCTACTCGGGTTTTTTGCGATGGGATGTTAGAGTGGACTGGATACTGGAGCACTATGGGCACTATGGGCACTATGGTGCCTGCCGTAACAATGTCCATTTTGTTTTTTATAATTATTGCATTTCAGAAAACATTTGAACGACCCAGTTGGCACAATGGTCACCATGATGGACTGCCAAACACAGGGTTGCGGGTTCGATTCCCGCCTCAAACAAGTATTTATGCTTAGATATTTGTCTGTGGTCTGGTTGTCTCTATGTATTATAAGCATATATTTACCAAATAAAAGTATATAAGTAGTATAGCACCTATAACACAAGTTTAGTTATTATCTTGGGGCTAGATAGCGATGTGTGGAATGTCCTGTAATATTTATTTATTTTTATTTATATTTCATAGGTATACAATTATTAAAGTTCTTTACACAGCCATTGTCCCATGATTTTGCACTTATCAAAATTGAACTGCAGTCATAATCGGCTTTAAAATTGAATTGGTTCAGTTGAATTTCGGATATTGAATTGAATATGTTCCGATTTTTACAATCGAACCACTATTATTAAAACAATTTAATAAACTATGTATCTACACTAATATAATAAAGTATTTTTGTTTGTAACTAATAGGTTTCGAAACTACTTGACCGATTTTGATGAAACTTGGTATGAGCATACAATGATTTATCGATAGTGACGTAGGCTACTTTTTATCTCAATATTCCCACGAAATCGGGAGTTACGGGGGTGAAACCGCAAAGCACTACTTGTACCAACCAAGAAATTACAAACAAAAACATTCAAAATTAGTCTAGCCATTGTTATTTGTAATAATAATTTACTTTTTAATTAGGTATATTTATTTATTATTAATTTTATTTTAATATATGTATATTTCGTATGAATTTGACTTGTAATTGATTGGTTTTAATGTACTAATGTGTAATGAATAACATGATAAAAAACTTAATATTAGACTAAGGTACAAAGAATGGCCATATCGCTTAAAGCGATCTCTTCCAGGCAACCTCTTTCGTTATTTCAAAAATATAGATATTGCAGGACATTCCACACATCGCCATCTAGCCCCAAGCTAAGTAACTAAACTTGTGTTATGGGTGCTAGAAGACAACAGATATATTACTTATATACTTTTCTTTTGTAAATATATACTTATTATACATAGAAACAACCAGACCACAGACAAATATCTAAGCATAAATACTTGTTTGAGGCGAAAATCGAACCCGCAACCCTGTGTTTGGCGGTCCAGCATGGTGACCATTGACAAAAAAAAACACAGACAAAAAACAAAGACAGTGTCAGTGTAGTAGTGAATTTTAGTGAAATTTGCAACGCAATATAAAAATTATCTCTGGTTTTGGAATATACTTATATATTTTGTTTTTACTAAGTTAATAAGTCGGAAAACCATGTACAGCATCAACTTTGACCATAACTCACGGAGATAATATCAAAGAATAGGGAAATTGGATTATATGAAATCCGTCTCGGAATAAATAGTGTTTTTTTCCGCAAGCTAAGTAGATAGAAGGCACTTACTGAACGTCGCGACAGTATGCCTGTCACATTTTCGCTAGCGTTGAATGTCACTCACGAGAGAGAGACAAAACATTAACTAACGTTACATCATGGAACGGTAAGATAAGCACTCATAATAATACAATCCGCAATATTTTCTAAGGTTTTCGCGACTTGAACTCATTATAATATTTATTTTAACAGATATAATTACACCACCACACGACCTACCAGTTAAGCTAAACAGACCTTCTCCATCCTAAGGTTGCCTGGAAAAAATCGCTTTAAGCGATAAGGTCGCCTGTTTGTACAATATCGCAGTTAATAAGGTTTCTCGTCTTTTTTGTCATTTTCTATATTTCGTGTGTTGTACAAATAAAGTGTTTATCTATCTATATATTCGCATTTGTTATAAAGCTGACGTTTCGGGAACTTTGCAGTTCCCATGGTCACGGGCAGACTGAAATGACAAATTAATCTTACAAAAATATTATGTAAAATGCTGTCAAACTAGACGGTAGTTTCACATAATATTTTTACTTTACTTAAAATTGATAAAAAACTTGAGAGGTGTCAAGGACACCCGGATGGAACGAAGTTCCTTTCGATTAATAAGTGAAGGAATTGTAATAATTTTTTTTAGGTTATATTTTTTTTATTATTAACAAATATGATGTAATATAAACTTAATCAGTAAGCTCAATTTTAATAATTGCTTTCTATGAGAGAGAGATAGACAGAGATAGACAGAGAAACACGCGCACGCCGCACGGCTTACAACTATAGCAAAAAGTATCGTTACAACTTTTTGTCTTATTTTTTTCCGTCTAGCCTCCTTTCGTAAGGAACTTCGTCCCAAAAGGTTTCATCTAACGCAGAATTAACTAACGGTGTCCCGAGGTATTGCAGCTGTTGCTTGCGGGGCTTGAGACTAACACCACTATACAAAGAAGATCGTGTGAGATAGTGGTCAAACGCTGACCTATTTATTATCTTCTATATATAAATAAAAATGAATTGTTGTTCGTTAGTCTGATTAAAACTCGAGAACGGCTGAACGGATTTATCTTATCTTAGTCTTGAAATGTTCGTGGAGGTCTAGGGAAGGTTTAAAAGGCGAGAAAAAATCGAATAACCGATATTCCCACGGGATCGGGACAAACGCGGGTGAAACCGCGGGGCGCAGCTAATAGTAATTAAAGCTATGTAGATATAATCAAGGATGTAAACCGTTTAATTGTATTACTGATTTTTTATCAGTTTACTTAGATCATGCAAAATAGGGCGAGGCACATGAGCCAGATATCGGTTAATTTAGGTTTGAATTTCGAGCGAGCAGTATTTAGAGCCCCGAGCTGTTTGAACCGGTAAAAATTGGTAAAAAAACCGATACACATCCTTGGGTGAAACTCAAATAAAAATATCTATAACATACAATATACCACCCGTATCCAGAATTTCATCCAAATTGACCGTTTGACCGAGTATAAACAAACAAAAGAACTTTCGTATTAAGTTTTCGATGTATATATGTTTACTACTTTCTTTGATTTGCCGTACCATGTTTATTTCCTTTTTAGCCGACTTCAAAAAAGAAGGAGGTTCTCAAATAGATTGTACATAATATATAATGTTGAAACTGTTCGGGTATAGATAACTTCGTTGTTTTTGTACCGAATTTGTGTAAGCATATATTTTGGTACAAAATATAAAATCAATAGGTTCGATTCCTGGCTAAAGTACCCAATTTCTGGCAGAACTGACAACCGCTGGGGAGTAAAGGTTCTCGAGTGGCGGTCGCGATGCAACGCGAAACGGAGTGTTGGGAGACCAGGTGCCCGGTGGACCGACGACAGTGTAGCGGTGGCGGGTAGTCGGTGGATGGATGCGGCTCAGGACCGCTGTTTGTGGATGACGCCACAAACACAGCGGTCCTGACCCGCCTCCATCACTCATATGACGATGAGGGAGGCCTATGTCCAGCAGTGGACGTGTATGGGCTGATATAATGATGATTATTGATTATGACTTAAAATTTTATTTTTCATCAAAATCGGCCTCGTGTCTGTCGCTTTAAGCTCATTCAAAATTCATCTAGTATGAAAATGAAACATTTTTTTAACAAAATCGAAAATATGTAGAACTAGTTGATTCATTGCCTTTATATTCACCCCAAGCAAGGTTTCAATAAAAATGTGACGTAAAAATTCCAAACGCGAACTGAAGTTAAAACATAATAAACAAGGGCGGGTCGTATCGTACCACAGTATAGATATTAGTTACTACAGAAATATATCTAGGGGGCTTGCATAACAGCATGTGTATGTGTAAACGGTACCCGGTAACCGGTACAAAATACCGTACCGACTATCTTTTCAAAAGGTAAAGATAGTAGGTATTGAAAAATGTATGAAAGGAAGAAAGAAAAATAAAATGCATAATACGCAGTGTAGCTGTTACAAAATCGAAATCGTTTCAGCGTAAAGCGCCGTACAAAAAATGTGCAGCACGCTGATTTTGAGCCGATTTCCTGAAAATTATAGTAGAAGACCACAAAGACGAAGTTCGTCTGTTCCTAACTAACACCATCTAACTTAGTTCAATGCTCCATTGTGATTTGATGCAAATTGTATGATTCCTGATAAATAAGGAATGTTGACTTTGACTGTGTTCGTATTATGTCTGTATTGATAAACTAACTACTCTCTTCGATTCAGCGTAAGTCCCGATCTCGTGCGAATACCGAGATAAAAAGTAGCCCAAGTGTTATTCTAGGAGTCCAGTTATTTAAATAAAAAGTGTCATCGCAATCGGTTTAGTACTTTTTTGTAAACACATATACCGGTTTACACCGGTTTTGTTATGCAAGCACCCCTAGACCGTTTTGTCTGTATCACATAAACAAAGAAAAGTAAAATATAAGGTCACGTTCATACCGTGGCACTAAACTAGTCGGAAAAGTGATTACTTTTTCAAGGAAGGTCTATTGCACATTGGAAAACACAAAATAACGTCATTGTTTGTTGTCTGTTGCGTTTTCATACAAACTATCAGTTTTTGAAGACAATAAGATAAATATGTTTTTAGTTTTTCTTGAATTATTTATCTTTCGGCGGCATTTTTTAGGATTAAGGTAAATTATGAACATACGAATGAAGTGATGGAAAATTCAAGTGACAACTGACGTTTTTCGTAGACTTTAGAATTGTCTTAAAAAGTAAAAAAGAAAAGTTAAAAGATAGAAGCAGAATGTATCCGAACTTTTTATAGGATGCCCGCAAAATAAAAAAAATGTAAAATAAGCTTGGTAATTTTAATGACTATGCATTTTACAATTATTTGAGATAATTGCAAAGCTTCTTAAGGGTTACATAACGTTAACTTTCTATTTTGTGACTAGGTTATTTTTAAGAAGAAAAAAACGAAAAAGCCCTTATACGATCTATGATATTTTAACATTATAATACACAGAATACAAAAGCACCATTATCAATAAATCGATTCATATAAAATTCTTTGTCCTGACTGACTGACGGATCAACGCACAGCCTAAACCGCTGATCGTAAAGAATTGAAACTTGAAGGATGTGTTCTTTGTATGACGTAGGCATCTGTAAAGAAAGGATTTTCTGAAATTCTGCTCCTAAGGGGGTGAAAAAGGGGGGGAAATTAGAATAGAATATAATTTATTCGAACAAACACACGACATAGTATAGAAATTACATAAAACAGACAATAAAAATAAAAAGTATCTGAGAAGTCGTGTCTTGCCCGAATGGGTAAAGCCTCAGCATGTGCTGCAGATACGCAGGCGCATCTGCAGCGCTGGTCTTCCGGCCGCACCCTGTGGGTGACTTTTCCGCTCCCAGGAAACGGCTTGGTCACCAAGAGAAAATAAATAAATAAATATACTAAGTATAATATAATAAAAAAACATAATCTTTTCATATATACATACACATTATATACTACGCTGTACTTATATAAATATACTCTTAAATAATAACAAGAATCAAATACCTACATAAAAAAAAAAAAAAAATTGATATAAATAATTTAAAAAATACTAATTTCTTTAGTCTACGATTAATAACATAGTTAACTCTAGCATAACATCGTCCTTGCCCTAGTTGTTTTGTTTATTTCAATATAGAACCGTGGTCGACCGTTGGAAGCATGCTTATCGCAGTCAAGTACCGGTTTCTTACTCATTTCAGTTAACTTTAACACTTTTAGGTCAGGTTACATTGAAATGTAAAACACTATTCGATATGTGGGTTAAGTAGGTTTAACACACAGAAAAGGTAAATGTGTGTTTTTAAGGGCCCCTTTTTGTCCCCACACTGTACGGGTTAGCGAAGATTAAAGACTTGAATCAATAGTTAAGGTGACTCGTCTAGTCGACTGTTTCTTCCCTGGATAATGACACTAGCACTAATATTTTTGGACCATAAAGCCTGCCATGACTATGACCCTATGTTTTGCTTTTTTTTTTCATTTTATAATTATCATAGAAATTAACAATTATCAACTTTTAATACCATGACCACAAACTTCTTTAATAAAAGATACATTTCACCCGCGACTAACATTTTACCAACATAATGAATGCTACAATATCCATCTTCAATAAAATAATCTATTTCCCTTCAATCTACCTATCTATCTGTCGGTAGGTCTATCTATATTGATTGAAAGCGGTCACAAACCTAAGTCTCAATCAATCGAAGCCTTTGTTTTGATGGGCAATCGGTCATAGTGCGGTTTTCCTGGTTGCGGTTTCATGTAGTTTACAGGTTATGGGCAGACTAGATTTTATGTTCGGTTTTCAGTCTTAAATCTTGGAAATTTTAACTAAAGAATTCGTGTTTAATTTTGACTTATTTTAATTAAATTATATTGAATTATGGATCTAGCCCCAAGCTGACATTATGTTCTAATAAAGTTATTTTCATTTCTGATTCGATCTCGTAGTGAAACACCGAGCATAGCCCTCTCCATAGATTCGTAGGCGAACTAAAGTTACCAACACAGCTCAAATAATTAGTAGGCTGAAGTGGCGATGGGCGGGACATGTGGCTCGTAGAACTGATGGCCGTTGGGGCCGAAAAGTCTTAGATTGGAGACCACGTACCGGAAAGCGGAGCGCGGGACGGCCTCCGACTAGATGGACGGACGACTTAATTAAGGTCGCGGGAAGTCGTTGGACGCAGAGAGCATGCGACCGATCACTTTGGAAGTCCTTGGGGGAGGCCTATGTTCATCTGTGGACGTCCTGTGGCTGATATGATGATGATGAAAGTTATTTTGTTTTTTATGTTTGCTAGTTTTCATTACTATTATTTGTGAATGCGGCGACCAAATCAAGAAATGCCGTAACGAAAATAAAACCTAACCCACTCCGCTTACCATGTAGCTCGGGCGAGCGTTCGCTTAACGTGTATGTATATGGTACGACTGTACGAAGCTCGCACGATGCAATAGCTTTACCTCGTCAGTCCCCGAGTGTCAACTTTTTTTGAATCGATTAGGACGTGATAATGAAGTAAGTACCTACCTTAATATAAAACATTAAATTAAATTGTGTTTATTTTAATAGTAGGGACCTCAATTGACATTTTAAATAAGTTTTTTTTCGTCAAGAACTTAATGGCTTAGCACCATTTGTACATTAAGTACAGTGTTTGATATTAAAATTTTGTTAATTAAAATGATCTGTATTTAGGTGGGTACTCTAGGGACTCTTCAAATAATTAAAAAATATCTATAGAACTTATAAAGTATAGTTTTTGATCTAACTTTAACTCTTTTTCTTTGAGCATTGTACGAAATTAATTAAATTTGCTCAAAAGCTTGACTTACATTCACTTCTTTATTAATACCCTACTAAAAAAGAACCGCTAAAAAACCCAATACATTTTTTTTCTAAAATAAGAACAGTAATCCATCAACGGACCCCGATCCGGATTAGGGAATGATTCAGCTGGGATTATTCATAATTATATCTGTACTAGCTGCGCCCCGCGGTTTCACCCGCGTAAGTCCCGATGCCGTTCGATTTTTTCTCACCTTTTAAACCTTCCCTAGACCTCCACGAACATTTCAAGACTAAGATAAGATAAATCCGTTCAGCCGTTCTCGAGTTTTAGCGAGACTAACGAACAGCAATTGATTTTTATATATAAGATATATTTACCAAAAAATGAAATTCTTTATAGATTTATTTACGGGACATGATTTTCTGCAGCTGAGACTGACTGTCCAAATGTTTATAGAAATTTAGTTAAATCTCACCAATTGTCTTCGGAGTGATGAACGGAATTACAGCTCAAGTGTGCAAGTGCAGCAAATTGCTCATTATTTAATCCATCAGTAGAATAATGCCTTAAACTAACAGCTAGGCACCCATTGAGAGAACATCTGGAACACCAGACCAGATCTGGATCACAAGACTCTTTAATGATTTACGATTAGGGGTTGCAAAATTTTAAATTTGACTTTAAAATTTAAAAAAAAAATGCACCAAACATCATCAATTGAAGTCGGCCAGCCAGGTCTTGATTTATGTCACAAAATGAATGAATCAATTAATGTTTATAGAAATTTTGTTAAACTTTACCAACTTTCTTCGAAGTAATGAACAGAATTACACCTCGAGTATGCAGCAAATTGCTCAGTTCAAGATCTACCAGTAGAATCAACCCTTAATTACTAATAGGTACAGATTGAAGTAGCATCAGGAACCACCTTTTCATCACAACACTCTTCAATGAGTTACGATTAACTAATTGTGACACTTCAGTGACTTCTTCACTGAGTTACGGTTGCAATTTGAAGAATTAGGTTTCTTTCTTTTCTCCTGATATTGAGTGAAATTTTCTGAGACAGTAGAAATATGCAAAAAATATTTAAAAAAATTAAAAACCCAACTTCAAAAAATAAAAATAAAGTAACTGCTCCAAACATCACCTGATCTTTTTATTGGTGGGTGCGTTCCGAAGACACAAATCCTAACTTAGTTTTTAAGACGAGTCAATGCTAATGATTCCAACTGGATAAAAATATTTGACTTTGACTATTACAAGTCATGGTAGAGGAACAGATTTCGGTTACTGTTTGTTTACTCAAAAAAACATAAAAAACAAAATTACCTCATATTATTCATCAACCGCTTTCAAACATCAATAATAAAGCTCCAAAGCCTTAAGTATTCCAAAAAAACATAAACATTTTACGATCCTGCGAAACATTAAAAAAGTCAAAGGACTTTTTTGACAAACATCTTCTTTTCTAAACCAGACTTCGGATTTTTACATCGGCAGATCGCCGAATCAGTTTAATTTTTAGGCAAACGAAAAAGGCTCAAATCAAAATTCTTTATTCCTTTGGATACTTAATACCTAGGTATAAGATCACTTGAAAACGTCTTAAAAACTAAGTTATGATGTCTTCGGAACGCGCCCACCAATGAGATGGAGGCTCAAGAAACTCATGGGGCTAAGGGCTCATCAAGACATGGGGCTCGTAAGAACAGTAGTCAAATTAAACTCACAACTAGATCACCATTGTTTCGTCATACAACCAGGCAAACTGAAATGCGACACGGATTCATGATGGAAATCCTGGACACCCACACTAAGCGTTTTGCTTCATCATACCTTATTCGAACAACAAGGAAATGAATTCAGTTGCCTACGTCTGATCTTTCTGACGTGTAAAATTCTGAGGTATACTAGTCCTAAATGAATAGGTATCATCTAGGAAAGCGTGCTACATCTTAAATATAAAGAGTTGTAATAGTGCTTGGATGAAATAAACTTAGCGGAACAGTGTAATGTAGCACTGAGTAAATAAACAAAGGCATAACAAACATTGTATGAATTGAATGTTAGGTTTATTAAATAGTCGGTAAGTCGTCATAGTTAAAATGTAACAAGTGGAAACGTGTTTCGAACTAGCGGATTGGACCCTCTTAGATCGCATCGTCACTTACCATTACGCAGTTGTGACAGTGGTCAAACGCTAACCCATCAATAGTAAAAAAAGATATCTGCCGATTAAAAAGTAAACGATCTGCGTATGCCTAAAGTTGTCCATTTTATGCGTCGATTCTAACAAATTCATTTGACGACTTAAAAAAGCTCTTATTAATCGTATTTAACATTTAATCTCCTTTTAAAATGGTACCGAGAAATAGGTATTCTATTCATCACGATTTTACAAAGAGTAGAGCCCTCAGTGGAAAGCTCTAAGCCCACAGTTTAAGTGAAAATGAATATTCAATACTAGTCTTAGCTCACGGCTTTTCTTGTCTGTTGTAAACAGCCTAGAAGGTTTTAGCTTCTATATTTCGTGATTTATAAGAACTTAAGCTTACCGCCTATAGTAATATCTTTCTAACACGCAAAATTGCGTGTCTGAACTTAATTTCCTGTGTTAAACTAATGATATGTTTTTTATTTTTAAGATATTTTAAAAACTCCCAGAATATAGTCATCCAAAGCGCCCAAAAATATGAAAAATAAATAACGATGAGAAATTACGAGTTGGATATAATTCTAGTGGTACTCTTCATCATCATCATCATCATATCAGTCACAGGACAACCTCTGCTGAACAATGGCCTCCCGCAAAGACTTCCAAAGCGATCAGCCGCATGCCCTCTGCATCCAACGGCTTCCCACATCGTTAGTACTATACAGTCGAAGTGAAGCTTTGCAATCGCGTCGCGTGTCAATGCGACACAGTGGGTCTGGCCGGAAGATCAGCGGCGTAGTCAATCATGCTTGGCCGTAGCTTATAGCTGAGGTCGACACATTTGAAACAGCACTTTCTTATAAAGTGTGAAGTGTAGTGTGTATTACAATATTTTGTAAATTAATTATCCCCCGACGCAAAAACGACGGAGTGTTATAAATTGGTTTTAAGTTGTGCTTTTAACTATTTAATTTTTGGTTAATATGTAATTTGTTTTAAAATGATATTCGACTATATTTTAATTTTTGCAATTTTAATTCGTGAATAAAAGCCTTTATTAAAAGTAAAAAAAAGTGTAAACTTATTTCCTATAATATGTTATTGTAAATTTATATATCTTTTTCTTCTGCGACTATGTTGTCATAATATGTTTCGTCTCAAATAAACTATTCTATTCTTTCTTAGATGAAAAATGATACGTACCTATTTTAAGTAAATATTAGCAAAACCCACTCTATGTATTATTTACTTCAAACAAAAGCCTTGGTTCAAAACGTCGGCATTTCTCTTTCCATCTAGGAAACAAGAAACAACACCCAATATTGCTTAACTTGTGTAAATCTCAAACGAAGTCACTTGAACACGTAAAGCCTTCACAGCGAATCGATCGTCCATTCAAACTCGGCGACGGACGATGATATTTTGAATTTTAACGAATCGAGTTTTACTTACTTTTTGCTACTTATTTTTAGCCGTTAAAAGTTTTAAAGGATCATAAATGTGGTAGGTTTGTAGTGTAGGATTTTAGTATTTCAAATTTTACAATTTGTTTTATAAATAGGTATTTCAAGTTTGATTATTGTAACTACATAATCTTATCTATACTATAAAGCTGAAGAGATTTTTGTTTGTTTGTTTGAACGCTGTAATCTCAGGAACTACTGGTTCGAATTGAATAATTGTTTTTGTGTCGGATAGTCCATTTATCGAGGAAGGCTATAGGTTATTTTCATTTTGATATTCCCTCGAGATCGGGGCTTACGCGGGTGAAACCGCGGGGCGCAGAGTTATAAATATTCTGTCTTAAATCACCCCTGCTTAGTTGTAATTTATTTATCAGTTGGAAATTCTTCAAAACCAATATATTGGAATCACCTAATTACACATTTCATTCGAACGCAGCTAGTTAGATACTAAAAAAATATACCCAGAGAGAGGGCATGCGACCAAACGCCCTGGAAGTCTTTAGAAGGTCTCAACATTTGAGGAATTCCACGTTTTGAATCTGAAGACACGACTTGACAAACAATTTTAAACTCTTTGCCTTTATTACAATGATACAGATTTGGGGCTAGAAACATATGACCTACTTACTTTGCATGTTTCAAATTGAATTTAATATGTCCTATATCACGGGACTATGGAGTCCCGGACCTTTGGAAGGCATGCGTGGGGCCGAAGCCAACACGTAGAGGCCCTTTACAATAACAAGTTTAATGGCAAAGTATAATGTGGACATCCAACCGGCGATTATCCCTGTCTGCACTATAAAATGCAATATAAAAATTTTATAAGAATTTAGTATTATTATTATTATAGTGTATGGTGGCTAGGAGTTTGTTGGCCTACGGGTTGTAGGATAAGTGAGTAAAACACTTTCTAAGTTCACAGTTGTATTGTAAAGTTTCAGGGTTAGAATAATTAGGTACACAAAACAGTGAAAACTAGAAATAATAAGCGCGCGCGTCGTGAGAAGAAACCAGACTAATAGCGGCGCTCGCGTTCAGTGTTACCAACCTATCAACATTTACACTGACAGGAGGTGACGTAACGAGTGTTGCCCGTAGGAAAAAGACCGGTTTGCTACAAGTAGTGTTATTTAGTAAGTTTCAATAAAAATAATTTCTAAAATTTTCTATTCTAAAGTAGTTAAAATTAATGCATGGTAAAACTTTGCATAATATAACCAAAAACCATTATCTTTTTGATAAAGCATCAGCTAAATTCTCATTTTATCTTTAGTAAATTTAATTATGCATGTTTTAATTATTTTCAGTTATTTAGTACAATATTAGTTCAATGTGATATCTTATCTGGTTATTTCCATCAGTTTCATTATTAATTTAAAGATCCATATGAAAAATGTATCTGATATTTGTCATTTTTTTATGTACATTTTAGTAATTGGTTATATAAAGACTTCTAAATATTATGTTTAAAAGGAAGACCGGAATTCAAAACCCACGACATATAGGATACGAAAGAGTAACAAACACACATACACAGGGTTGCGGGTTCGATTCCTGCCTCATACAAGTATTTATGCTTAGATATTTGTCTGTGGTCTGGTTGTTACTTAGTTAGGTTAACACAAGTGTAGTTACTTAGCTTGGGGCTAGATGGCGATGTGTGGTATGTCCTGCAATATTTATTTATTTATATACACACACATAAACTTTCACATTTATAATATTAGAAGGATAGGATTTACCTCTTTTCTAAAGGTTGTTGGCTTGGATATTCGATTCTAACTTAGCAAATACTAATAAAAATATAGATTTAAGCATTTTGTCACTAAAAGTAACTCAATTAAATAAACCCACGACCTTTAGATTGGAAGTCGAGATACCAGCAGCCAGTAACAACACTGCTCTTCCTAAAATACCAGATCAACATAAAAGATACCGCCCAAATTCAGGGTCTCCTCCATTTTGGAAAGTCAGCTGAAAACAAGGAAATTTAGGTATAACACCACATTTGTATTCCATAGATCAAAATGGGCTCTACAAAAACTTCGCTAACACTTTGAGTGTTTTTCTCTTACATTTAGGTAGGTATAGGCAGTTTCTATGTAAAGTTTCCAATAACGTTACGCATGTGAAATTGTTGATAGACTATTGCAAAAGTTTTTTGAATATTTTTTGTTTGTTTTTGATGTCTTCGTCTATACTATTTTTTACCTAATACTGGTACATAATACGCTATTTTTTCGACTTATAATTTTTTTGTTTATTTATATAAGTACAAAATATATTGCAAGACATTGGACGCAGCGCCATCTAACTCAAAACTGTGTTATATTGACCTTACCCATATGCCTAGACCAAAAACAAATAATTACATGTACCTACACCAATGTATTTTTCTTAAGAAAAATTTATGTGCGCTAATTGACATTGCTCTTACTGTGAAGGAAAACATCGTGATGAAACCCGCGGCTTAGTTGGCTCCAGAAGTATTGACAAGTTCTCTCCTCTGGACATGGTCGACTAAGCTGAGAGGGTAGTAGGTGCTGGGCAAGCCTACTCCATCCTCACGCAAAAAGGACCCAATTAAAAAGAGTCTAGTTGCGGAAAAAAGCCCGTATGCATACATACATACCTTACAAACCTACACAAATATTTGTTTGAGGTGGAAATAGAACCAGCAACCTTCTAACGTAACGAGTAACAGGTAGGTGTTTGCCCACTACGCTACAGAAGTCAAAAGCTTATTTAATTCCGCCTACTTGTATTGCTAAAGCATGTGCTCACACTACTAAACCAGCTGATCGCTGACCGGTTTGATGATGTCGACGTTTTTTACACAAATCAGCGGTAATTTGTAACCATTTGTTGTAATTGGTTGAGTTACAGTAATAATATTATTTAACTTAGATTAATTTATATAAATAAAAATTAAATTAAACCTACTTGTATGGCTCCTCAGGCGTTTTGGCGTAGGCTGTAAGCCTGAGAGCAACTGTTTTTAAATAAATAAATGTGACGAAACCTCGCTGTAGAATTTTTTCGCTATATTGTGAAAATAAAAATAAACTGATAAATAACATATTGTAGGACATTTCACACAGCGCCATCCAGCCCCAAGGTAAGCAACTACGGTTGTTTGATTAAAGTTATTTTTAATGTTTTATTCGTTTGTGATGAATAAATCATGATTTAATTTTAGTAGATAACATTTTTCAGGGATACAATACCTATATTCAGAAGCACAAAATTAATTAACGCGTGATTAAACGCAAATATTTTAACAGTTTATACAATTCATCATTGTACCAATTAAAAGAAATGTTTATTTTTGGTTTGATGGTTTGACAGATCGAAACGTGGAGAGAGATAATTAATTAAATTCATGACAAAAACGATTAACGTCCGAGACGGTCTCGCCTCAATTGGAAAGGTAGCAAAATAGTTAATTTTTTATTTTCCCAAGTAGTTTACTACATTTTAAGAAAATAAATAAATAATAAATATTACGATATAACCCACACAGCGCCATCTAGCCCCAAGATAAGCGACTAAGCTTGTGTTATGGTAGCTAGACAACGAATAGAATACTTATTAATGATTATTTCGAAACGCCAAAATCGTCTTCATACCAAGACAATAATTATAAAACACAATAATTACTTTTTGGGTGTAGGTATTCTATCTTTAGATACTAAAACTTTATAACTTAAATACACGTAAAATACATGATAATATTTCGTATATCGATAATGAAGTCTAACGAACGAACGAAGTCCCTTTGGACACTTTGGCATAGTAACTTAAAATGCTGCGTTGCATTTTGGAGACTTTTGATAGATGCCAATTGATAGAGGGCATTACAGTGAACAAATAATGCCTTCACACCAAACCGCTAAAGCGTCTTGAAAACGGAATATTTAACCAAACGTGTTGCTGTAGTCCTATGATTTTCCAAAAATGCGCGGTGCTGAACGAATCACGTCTCTTTATATCCTATTTCCGAGACAATTTAGAGGTCGGTATAAAGGGAATATTTGTTTGCCGTAATGCCCTTTATCGATCGTATGCGACTCGAAATGCAGACTAAAGGTTTTGTTAAATATCCCGTTTCCAAAACTCTTTTGAGGTTCGATGGAAAGACAATATTTACTCGCTGTAATGCTCTCTACCGATTGGCATGGGTCTCGAAATGTACCGCGCTAAAAAACACACTATGTCAAGCTCCCATAAATGTCCGGACCCCTTTCATCCTTCTCCCCTTTGGGTTTTGAAGGTCACTGCATGTTTAAGATTAAGATAAAAATACCTTCTTTTTACCACCTTAGAAAATAATGTCCTGCCTGGGCTATTGATAGCCGAAAACTTCATCATTCTCTCTAATACCTAGCCTCGGTCTCGACTTTAGCATTTCCATTTAAATAACTTTAACAAAAGCTCCCTAAAAATAACACCAAAAAGCAAGACACTCCATAAACTACAAATTGCTCGCCAGTTAGTTGATCTCAAGATCCATTAACGTTAGGGGTGCTCAACGCGACAAAGAACTTCTTTGTACGGCCTTGTTCTGCCTTTGTACAACCCTGACGTGTATTAATTGACAAATCTGAGCTCTTTAATTGATGGGCAGTCAGTCACACACGGGGCTAGAGAATGCGGAGTATTGAGGACCATGATTGGCATTGATTAAGAATTCATGTGATCAATGATCAATGACTGTGGGTATGTTGATGCGTGTGATGCGGTTTATGGTTTTACAGACATTTTAAAGAATAGATGTTATAGGTAGATAACTTATTAAGGAACATAGAACACGATATACAGATACAATCAGTAAATAAATAGTTATAGTGTGTTAATTGCATAAATGAGCAACCCAACCTTAGCGTTGAACTGTGTTTTTGAAGGCAATTTACTCTTTATTAAATGGACTTAGACTGACACGTAGGAGGATCGGATAAGTTTTTGTTCCACTGCCGTCTTCCTACCTTCACTCGCATCCCTTGAAGGCCACAGTTTATTAGGGGGTATTTAAGTCACAAGTGTATAGGTATCTTATAGAAAAGCGTGCTTTATCTTACATCATCCTTACCATCGTCGGATAGTGATCATATGAATAAAAATATAAAAAAACCTGTGGCACTCGGGGACTGCCGCGGTAAAGCTATTGCATCGTGCGAGCTTTGTTCAGTAGTACAATATACACGTTAAGCAAAGCTCGGTCGAGCTCCATGGTAGGCGAAGTGGGGGGTGTTAGGTTTTTTTCGTTACGGAATTTCTTGATTCGGTCGCCGCGATAAAAGCTATGCAATAGCTTAAAAATTGTCCATCCTAAACTCATATGTATCCGGAATTACACAATAAGTACTTAGTAAATATATAATACTAAAATAAGTTAGTATCTAAAAAAATACCTACAAAAATTTGTAGGTATGTATTTAAATCTCTGCGCAAATATGTCCTGAACCCAATTTGAGCTGAAATAAAGTATTTTATTTGTATTAAAGTATAATAAATAAATATTTTTCTATGCTAAGTAACATTTCACCACTTGAAATATTATCTGGTAATTCTAAACCATTACAATTACCAACTCGCACCGGAAGTTGACAGAATACCAACAGAAAAAAAATGTCAGTCACATTAAAGCCCTAACCGTGGCGTCGCATAAAAATGAGCGCCTAAACCGCCATCATAAAAGAAGATATAAAATTATATGGCGACGACAGAACTTTGAATCACAAATTCACTCTTCAAACATTCGTTACTGCATTATTCAAGTTTTTCCTAAGGTACTGAACAATGTAAGTAACTAATAGAATACGTTGAGTGCTCGCGAAGTTTTGCGGCCGTAACTACGCATACCTACTTATTTTATTTTTTCTTTATATTTTAATATTAGTAGGACTAACTGCGCCCTGCGGTTTCACCCGAACAAGTCCCGATCCCGTGGGAATATCGGGATAAAAAGTATGTGTTAATCCAGGTCTCCAGCTATCTACATACCGAGTTACATCGCAATCGGTCACACACAAACTTTCACATTTATAATATTAGTAGAATTTTGCACGGTAACAACTTACTAATCCAATATAACATAGAAGTTCATAAGAATTATTTTATGCATCAATTAAAACTAATGCACATCTTTACATTTAATTACATAGACTTTTTACATTAGAATTATTTTGATCCATAAATATTAGCTACGTCCTTCCAAGAATTCGCCTGAAACACAGGATTTGTTCCTAGTTTAGGTAAATGTATCACTTTAAAATGTGATTTAGCTTTATAGTATAATAAGCTGCGCCCCGCGGTTTCGACTGCGTAAGTCCCGATCCCGTGGGAATATCGAAAAATATCCTATGTCCGTCTTCTGATTGTAAGCTACCTCCCCACCAATTTTCAGCCAAATCGGTTTAGCCGTTCCCGAGTTATAAATGGTGTAACTAACACAACTTTCTTTTATATATATAGATATTTTGTAAAAGTTTTATTCATTAAATTGTTCTTATTCTTAAGACAATAGGGCTAACCAATGGTGAAAACCAGATTTCGATCGGTTATTAGCGTTTTATACATGGTAGTCTAATAACATTTTGGTAAAGATCTGATCTTCAGAGAATAGCTTCTCAACATTGCTCACCTTTAGATTTCTAAAACGCAATAAAATTGTTCTGTTAACTACTAGGTTGATGAAGCACTTGAAACCACCTTCTGACACAAAATCCCTTAAGCTTGTACTGTTCGCAAAACAATTGATTTGCGTCCAAGTAAAGACGTTTTGTTATTTCGTCCTATATTATAATATAGTATAGTATATTTTAATTTATAATATAGTTATTATATTTATAATCTATAATATTAAAATGAATCGCAAAATGTGTTGGTAAGCGCATAACTCAATAACGCCTGGACCAATTTGGCCAATTCTTTTTTGTTGTGTTTGTTTTTGTCCGGAGAAGGTTCTTATGAAAAAATAATTAAGAAAATTGCGTAGAAAATTATTACGCGGGTGAAACCGCTGGGCGCAGCTATATAGTATATAAATATAGTTTAAGTATATAATTATAATACAGTATAGATGCATTTTTTTTTGTTTTTTCTACTTATGATGTTTTGTAGTTCACCTAGATTTAAAGTTTACAACACCCCAACTGAATCCAACAACTGCTATCAAGAATACCAGTCAAAAGCTAAACGTGTCCACCGAAGTTAGAATAAGCAATATGAAGTATACCATTTATAAGTTCCCAGTACTGTAAACTATAAAGAACGCGCAAGCGATTTAACTTTCTACTTTCTGAAAATCTATAAAGAATGAATTAAAGTTATACGAACAATTTGAAGTGGATCGAGCCGAGACGTTGTAATGAACGTGGTTGAAACTATCGAATAGTTTTTAACTAAGTTTGCTTCTAAGAATGTAAGTACCTAAACTTGTGGCCGGTTGTGCTCTCTTCGCCAAGTATTTAAACGATTCATTTTATGTATAGGTAGTTAGCGGTGTTGGCCTTATGGTAGATACCTCGACTTCCATTCCGAAGGTCGTGGGTTCATATCCCAGCCGGCTGCGCGCCAAGGGAATTTTCTTACGAAAAATTTATGTGAGCTTATGAAGGAAAACATAATAGAAACCCACGGCTTAGTTGGCTACAGACGTATTGACGAGTTATTTCATCTGGGCATGGTCGACTAAGCTGAGAAGGTGGTTTAGGTTCTGGGCAACCTTACTCCATCTATGACATGTCTCAGGCGGTACAGAGCGCCTTGAATAGAGCCTTTATCAAAATTGCTGGCGCTGTATATATCATCCAAATTAGATGGAAAATGCCAATATTATAGTAACTTAGTAGATATAGTTCGACTAACATAGCATGAATTGAACTGAATCATATAACAATATTCATTTAAATCTAAATCAAACATAAAAAAAAAACATCACCCACGATTTCACCCACGGAACTTCCGATCCCATGAGAATATCGAGATAAAATGTAGCCTATGACACTTCAAATGAATCACTGTATCCACATACCAAGTTTCATCGAAATCGGTCTAGTAGTTTCGAAGCCTATTCAATGCAAATAAACAATCAAATATTTTCACTATATAATTAAAAGTGTTTGTTTAACTTGTAATAAATAAATAAATATTGCAGGACAATCCACACAGCGCCATCTAGCCCAAAGTCAATTAACTAGACTTGTGTTATGGGTGCTACACAACGGATATACTACTTATGTATTTTTCTTTTGTAAATATATACTTATATTACATAGAAACAACCAGACCACAGACAAATATCTAAGTATAAATACATGTCTGAGGCGGGAATCGAACCCGCAACCCTGTGTTTGGCAGTCCGACAAGGTGACCTTTGTGCCAACTGGGTCGTCAAAATGTTAATGTGTGTATGTATGTTTGTTCGGTTGGAATCTTGCAACTTAATTTTGAAGCGATATCTTCAACTGATCGAGCTGAAATTCTATTTTATAAAATACAAAAAACCCAATTAATATACTCGATTTACAGAAAGTCACGAAAAACCGATACGATTCGACAAATTTTAACATGCCATGCCCAAACTAACAATAATAGTGGGACAAAACAAAAAAAGCTTTACAAATATAACAAAACAGTACATCAGACTGGATCATTTATCAGAATATAACAAGTGGGGTGGAATGGAATACATTGGCTTGGACATTTTCCCTCTACTCTGCTTTTTATATACTTTTTTTTCCGGCCTGGATGTGATCTGGTTTTTGTTTCGAAAACCGAATGGAAAAGGTTTTTCATTAATTATATGGGAGGTCATGATATAAACGGGATTATTGGTTATTATATAAGGAAGTGAGAAGGAAGGAGAGGGTACCTTAACATTCAAATTTTATTTTTAGGAAATCGAAATTTTTCGAAGTTTGAAAAATTCTGAGTAGGTAAAATCGATGCAACTTAAAAAAATATATAAATCTTTAGGTAAATGATCTCTCTGTGTAAATAACAGTCAATTTTCAGGTAAACATTTTAAAATTAAATTAAATATTACAGGACATTCCACACATCGCCATCTAGCCCCAAGTTAAGTAACTAGACTTGTGGTATGGGTGCTAGACAACGGATATACTACTTATACTTTTCTTTTTGTAAATATATACTTATAATACATAGAAACAACCAGACCAGAGACAAATATCTAAGCACAAATACTTGTCTGAGGTGGGAATCGAACCCGCAACCCTGTCTTTGGCAGTCCGGCGTGGTAGCCATTGTGCCAAAAAAACATATATTTGAAGTTCGGATTTCCAAAAATCTCTGTGAAAACCTTAGCACAGAGATTGACATGCAATGTTTTTCTTATATAATTACCACTTACTCTGTATAAAGTTTTGTCGCAGAATTGAGGTTTTATAAAAACATCACCAAGCAAAGAAAATCTACAAGTAAAAAAAACTCGAGTTTACGATACAGGAAAAACATTATTTCCATGAGATTTTCATCGAAGCAAAATAGGTTAGTTCCCGTCTTCTCAATATATTTGACGTCAGTGATATTTGGCGTGTAATATATTTGGAGGTGACATTAATATTACGTAGAAGGAAAACTTGTACGATAAGTATCTCTCTATAAGAAATTAAAATCTATACTTTTTACTGTTTCTTTGTTTGAACGCGCTAATCTCAGGAACTACTGGTTCGAATTGAAAAATTATTTTTGTGTTGGATAGTCCATTTATCGAGGAAGGCTATAGCCTACTTTTTATCCTGATATTCCCACGGGATCGGGACTTACGCGGGTGAAACCGCGGGGCGCAGCTAGTTACTACATATGCGGAAATAGCTTTTTTGTGCAAACTGACGGAATGATATCGTCTGATCAGATTTTGTTAAGTTTTATACAAAACTAACTGCGCCTCGCGGTTTCACCCGCGTATGTCCCGATCCCGTGGGAGTATCGGGATTAAAAGTAGCCTATGTGTTAATCCTGGTCTCTAGCTATCTAGACACCAAGTTTCATCGCAATCGGTCCAGTAGTTTTTGCGTGAAGGAGTAACAAACATACACACACACAAACTTTCACATTTATAATATTAAGTAGGATAGTAGGATAAGCATTGTTCCCATTAAATTTATTATTATTATTAATTATTTAACCGAATTTTTAATTATTTTTTATGAAATGATCCATTGGGATAAACAAAAGCTAGTTTTCATCTCGATATTTCTACAAACTCGATACTAAAGCGGGTGAAACTACGAGGCGTAGCTAGTCGGCTTATAAAAGTCTATTGTATGTGTTTGCCCTTATTTACATCAGGATGTCTGCATAAAGGGGTTAAACGCAAGAGGGCATGAATGAATTCATTGATTTAGAAAGAAGACCATTCCGTACTGACGGCTTGGACCCTTCACAGGGCCTTGTTTTACAAAAATTTACGCGGAAATGAACGTTTCAATCATCTGTATTTTTTTAAATAAAAGAGTTATAGTGATACCTAATTTTGATAATTACATTTATAATACATATATATATTTATTTTATAGTTAAATCAGTGCTACACCCGTTCACACCCTATATGCACATATTAAATTCTAGTATAATTACAATGTACTTAGTTAAAGCACCCCCTTTTGAAGCCTAGAATACGAGATAATACTCAGTCTAGGATTCAAAATATGCTACTACTAGCTGCGCCCCTCGGTTTCACCCGCGTAAGTCCCGATCGGGATAAAAAGTAGCCTATCTGTTAATCTAGGTCTCCAGCTATTTAGATACCAAGTTTCATCGTAATCGGTCTAGTATTTTTTGCATGAAAGAGTAACAAACATACACACACACAAACTTTCACATTTATAATATTAGTAGGATATAAATTAATTTTAATGTTTTAAACATTAAGCAAGAAATGTATGATATGGCAATTCATGTAACTATTCTATGGAAATAAACTATTTATTTATTATTATTTGTTATATTATTATGTGTATGTTTATCGGTTTTACCCACTCACGTTAACGTCTCTTCGGCCGGAGTCATAATTGCAGACCGTAGAGTTTTAAAATAATTTGTTATTCTTTTAAAACTCTACGGTCATAAATTATTCTTTATTTATCTAATACATCTAAAATTTCGTGATCGTTGAGTGAGTCAGTATTTTTTCCATTTTATAATTATTTCGATAAAATTATAGTAGTACTAGCAAACGTTGTTTCGCTATTTACAAAAAAAAAACAACAAAATAAAAAATAGTACCGATTCTCAGACCTACTGAATCTATACATATAAAAATGCGTTGTCCTGAATGACTGACTGACTGACGGATCAACACACCGCATTAACCACTGATCGTAGAGACCTGGAGGATGTGTTCTTTGTATAACGTAGGCATCCGAATAGAATACGGCAACGATTATCTGAAATTCTACCCCTTAGCGGGTGAAAAAGGGGGGCAAAGTTTGTATGGGACAACGTGATTCCTTGGTCCAATCTACTAATTCTACACGGACGAAGTCGCAGGCAAAAGCTAGTATGCCTATAAAATTTACTAAAAATCGGTCAAGCCGTTTCGGAGGAGTATGGTAACTAACATTGTGACACGAGAATTTTATATATTAGATACTAGCTGCGTCCCGATCCCGTGGGAATTTCGAGATAAAAAGTAGCCTATGTATTAATCCAGGTCTCCAGCTATCTACATACCGAGTTTCATTGCAATCGGTTTAGCTGTTCCCGAGTTATAAGTGTTGTAACAAACACGACTTTCTTTTATATATATAAAAAAGATAAAGATTATTATGTATTGGTCTACTTCGTAAGAGAATGCTAAGGAGTAGTTCCTCTATAACGATGATAGATAACTGAATTTAGTTTCATAATGTTTGTATTTATCAACACGCTTTCTCCCACAAAGAGCCAACTAAGTTAACTGCTACCTCTATAATTTGAATATACTTGGTGATTCATGATTCGACTTGTAATAAAGTTGCGAAACACACTTCCAATCGCTATGTACGTCACGTCTAAACAGAATTTCATTGTGAGTTTAATAGGCTAAAGCAGCTAATTTGGTTTGTTCCGAGCCCTTACTGGTCTACAATTCAGGTCATGTAGTACTCATGCTCCTGAATTTTATTTACGCATTGTTTACTATTTCTGACTTATATCCACTTAGTTTACAGTGACACTTTGTTTGAGAACTTTAGTTCACATTTAATATCCTATTTCTTGAAATCTAACTTTTTACAATGGTTTTTTTTTCTACTTAATTGTGAGTTTATAGGCTAAAGCAGCAAAAATGGTTTGTTCAGAGCTTTTTCATGTATATTCAGGTCATGTAGTACTCATTCTCCTAAATTTTATTTACGCATTGTTTACTATTTTTGACTTATATCCACTTATTTTACAGTGACACTTTGTTTGAGAACTTTAGTTCCCATTTAATATCCTATTTCTTGAAATCTAACTTTTTACAATGGTTTTTTTTTCTACTTAATTGTGAGTTTATAGGCTAAAGCAGCAAAAATGGTTTGTTCAGAGCTTTTTCATGTATATTCAGGTCATGTAGTACTCATTCTCCTAAATTTTATTTACGCATTGTTTACTATTTTTGACTTATATCCACTTATTTTACAGTGACACTTTGTTTGAGAACTTTAGTTCACATTGAATATCCTATTTCTTGAAATCTAGCTACTTTTTTACGGGGGATTTTTTTTTTCTACTTCATTTTGAGTTTTTAGGCTAAAATAGGTAATTTGGTTTGTTCCGAGCCCTTTCTCGTCTACTATTCAGGTCATGTAGTACTCATGCTCCTGAATTTTATTTACGCATTGTTTACTATTTCTGACTTATATCGACTTAGTTTACAGTGACACTTTGTTTGAGAACTTTAGTTCACATTTAATATCCTATTTCTTGAAATCTAACTTTTTACAATGGTTTTTTTTTCTACTTAATTGTGAGTTTATAGGCTAAAGCAGCAAAAATGGTTTGTTCAGAGCTTTTTCATGTATATTCAGGTCATGTAGTACTCATTCTCCTAAATTTTATTTACGCATTGTTTACTATTTTTGACTTATATCCACTTATTTTACAGTGACACTTTGTTTGAGAACTTTAGTTCACATTTAATATCCTATTTCTTCAAATCTAGCTACTTTTTTACGGGGGATTTATTTTTTTCTACTTCATTTTGAGTTTTTAGGCTAAAATAGGTAATTTGGTTTGTTCCGAGCCCTTTCTCGTCTACTATTCAGGTCATGTAGTACTCATGCTCCTGAATTTTATTTACGCATTGTTTACTATTTTTGACTTATATCTACTTAGTTTACAGTGACACTTTGTTTGAGAACTTTAGCTCGCAATTCAGTTCCAATTTCTTTAAGACTTTTTATAAGGAGGGGTTTTTTCCATAACAGTTATTATTGTGAGTTTATAGGCAGATAATTTGGTTTCTTGTCTACTATGCAGGTCATATAGTACCTACTCATCCTCCTGAATTTGATGTACGCATTGTTTATTATTTTTTGACTTATATCCGCATATTTTACAGTGACACTTTGTTTGAGAACTTTAGTTCACATTAAATATCCTATTTCTTGAAATCTAGCGACTTTTTTACAAGGGATTTATTTATTCCGACTTAATTGTGAGTTTATATAGGCTAAATTAGATAATTTGGTTTCTTGTCTACTATTCAGGTCATATAGTACTCATCCTCCTGAATTTTATGTACGCATTGTTTACTATTTTTTACTTATATCCACTTAGTTTACAGTGACACTTTTTTTGAGAACTTAAGTTCGCATATAATATCATATTTCTTAAAATCTAGCTACTTTTTTACGAGGGATTTATTTTTTTCTACTTAATTTTGAGTTTATAGGCTATAGCAGCTAATTTTGTTTATTCCGAGCCCTTTCTTGTCTATTCAGATCATGTAATACTCATCCGCCTGATTTTATTTACGCATTGTTTACTATTTTTGACTTATATATACTTAGTTTACAGTGACACTTTGTTTGAGAACTTTAGCTCGCATTTCAGTTCCTATTTCTTTAAGATTTTTATAAGGAATCGAATGTTTCTTTTTCTTATCAATTGTAAGTTTTTAGGCTAAAGCAACTTATTTGCTTTTCAAGTATACTATTCAGGTCATGATTCTCATCCTTCTGAATTTTATGCACGCATTGCTTACTATTTTTGAGTTATATCTACTAAGTTTGTAGTGACACTTTGTTTGAGAACTTTAGTTCGTATTTAAGATTTTAAGTTCCATATCCCACGAACTCACCTGACCGGAAGTTTATAATAAGCCTTGTTAATCTTAGCCTTTCTACTTTATCTTGGGTCGGCAAGTAATGAACCCACGATCTACAAAGGTCAAAGAACTTAAATTCTACTATTTACATTAGGAACTAGCTGCGCCTGTCGGTTTTGCATGCATAAGTCTTGATTCCATGAGAATATCGGGAAATTTAATAGTTATAGAGCTATCTACTAAAGGTACCTATTTATCAAATTTTAATTATTTTGTACGAAAAAATAACAACCGAATACTTTCGTGTTTTTAATGTCTATAAGTGTGATTCAAATTCATAATATATTTTTGGGGAATTTTATAGCTACCTATCAATTTTACTTCTTTTTACTAAATTTTAAAAAATGCGACGGCTCTCATAACAAGGTTTGCGTCAAATACGAGTATAGTTAACCTAAAAATGTTAAACGAACTCTGATAAATTTCATTTTATCCAAGCAAGAATCACTCAAATATCTAGCTATATCGACTTAGCACGTTTTTACTGCATGTAGAATGGTGATCAAGGTGATTGATTCATGTAAGATCAGTTGCCTGTGTCTGTCTTTCCTGACGTGTACAATGTGAGGGTCTTCAAGTCGCGAGTGAATGGGTATCATCTAGGAAAGCGTGCTACATCTTAGGCCGCATCGTCAGCTGCCATCAGGCGGGTCTAACAGTGGTCAAATTGGACTATCTTATGTAAAAAAAGTTACCTTAAGGGGAGAAAGTCTAGCATTATTTATACTGGGCATGAACTTGCACTTGTATGCGGACTTTTTTCCATAATTATTTATTTGGGTCTTTTTTGCATGAGGATGGAGTAGGCTTTCCCAGCACGTATACTACTCTTTTAGCATTGTCAATAGTGTACATAGGAAAGAATTTGTCAATGCGTCTGGAGCTAACTAAACCGGAGATTTCATCATGAGCCATGTCAATTAGGCATATAAACTATCCTAAGAAAATGCTTTGGTGTATGGCCGGTCGGGATTCGAACCCATAATTTTCGCAATGAAAGCCTAAGCAAAGGAATATATCTCAGGATCAATAATACGTTTATAATATGTCCTCTCTTATTATAGGCTGTTCTGCTGCTGATTGCTTATCGACACATCACATTTGAAGACAATCACTGATTTAAGGGATCCTCTGTGCAGATTCAAACTACCAGTTGATACAAAGTCTAAGATCTTGTTCCTATCATGGGATAATCCCATCGACACTTCAACTCTTTGGACGTGACTTTAGTTGCTTCATTTCAAATATTTGTAATACTGACCATTGTGAACGTAATCACATGAAAAAAAAATACCATGAGTTTCTTGTGCCTTCTTCTCATTGGTGGGCGCGTTCCGAAGGCACACATCCTAACATAGTTTTTAAGATGTTTCTATGTGGTATTTGTACAAATGTATTAAGCATCCAAAGGAATAAAAAAATTTGACGTTGACTTTCTCTTTTTCACAAAAGTCGTTGACCACCATGAATAATATTACAAAATTATTATACTGAAACCCTTTATGCTTAGTACTAAGCATTTGTGACCGTAGCGGTAAAAAAATAGGTACCTACCTACGAGAGAATCCAGAAGTTTTTATAATCATAAACTGTAAAAACTTCTCAAATAAAATCGAAATATACCTACTTCAGACGGCTAAGTTTGGGAAAATCTTACAAGAGGGTAGTGACCGATTTGTTTCCGAACTTGTTTTTCCTGTCAAGTATTCTTCAGAAGTATTGTTGGGTGATGTGTTTGTTGATTAAATTATAAGTGAGATTGTTAGCAGACTGAGGGTGGTATAAAGCGTTCGGTAGATAAAACTGAAGGCGAAGTTCTTTGCTGAAAGCGGAATTGGAACCTATACGGAAATACAAACTTGTCTACTTTCTACCTGTACCAGCAATTCCTGTCTTCGCTTCCCATCAGGTGAAATGAGGTCAAATGCAAGCCTAATTTGTTAAAAAAAACCAGCAAAATCCTTAAGAAAAGTTGAATCATGTTCGCAAATGAATTTCCTGAATTGAATTGAAAGTTTGTTGTAATTTACCTCATGAGTTTCTTGTGCCTTCTTCTCTTTGGTGGACGCGTTCAGAAGGCATACATCTCAAATTAGTTCATAAGACGTGACTACATGTGAAATATTCAAATGAATAAAGATTTCTTTACTTTCACTTTGTTTTTATATGTTTAACTTATTCCGATGCTCAACATTTTCTGTTCAATTGTTTGTCCAAACAGAAAAAGGTCACAAAATAATAAAAGATCAAAAGAAAAAAATAGTTCCCAATCAAATATGCCTAATAATGAATTATGTCTAAATTTCTATTTACCAGAGACGGTGCCTAACGACGGAGTCTGCCTCGCCCGAAGGCTATGTCGGTATTATTTTTTAATTAAATTTTTCATCTTTTCATTTATGAAAATTGAGGTAGTAGGTACCTACCTACTGATATTTTTTGATACCATATTAATGTAGCGGAGTTTATGAGGTTGATGTTTTGAGAACGACCTAATTATTCAGGATAGACAAACAAGTTTTACGATCGAAATTTGATGTTTTATCGACTTTGTTTAGATTGTATGGTTTATTATGTTGTTGGGGATCGGTTCTTACGATTGTGGTGATTCTGATAGGAGCTAAACATATTGATTAATAGAGTTTAGCTATTGTTTTGGTCAAGTAATTATTTCTGACCAAGAAAAAACTTGATGTTATGGAACTTTGAATACAATGGAATTGTGTAGGCTAGTTCAGCAGAGGTTTAAAAACCAGCCAAGTGGCAGTCGCTTCGGTGCACAAGGGTTCCGTACCATGTTTTATGTAACCCCCTCAATTATTTTTCTGTCTTTACTCGTATTTGTTGTTATAGCGGCCAAGGAATACGTACCTAATCTGTGAAAATTTCAACTATGTAGCTACCACCGTGAGATACAGTCTGGTAACAGACAGACGAACAGATGGTCGGATGGACCGACATTGAAGTCTTAGCAATAGGGTCCCGGGTATACCCTTTGGGTACGGAACCCTAAAATGACACAAAGTTTAAACTCAACACTTTTCATGGACAGAAGCTGGTCTGTGTACCCAGATTCTTAAGACACGGGGTAACGTGGGCACTAGTGGGCTACTCCTGACCCATGACAATAATCTTAATTGATGAAATAAATAAATATTGCGGGACATTACACACATCGCCACCTAGCCCCAAGCTAAGTAACTAGATTTGTGTTGTGGGTGCTAGAAAACGGATATACTACTTATTATATGTAAATATATACTTATAATACATAGAAACAACCAGACCACAGATAAATATCTCAGCATAAATACTTGTCTGAAGCGGGAACCGAACCCACAACCCTGTGTGAATCGTCTTATGAGGCGGGTGTTTGCTCACCGATCTACAGAGGTCGTCAAAAACAAGGACGCTAGCGCCCTCTTAAATGAGGTTCCCGATCCCATGTCACAATATATGTAGGTAGATTAACATAAGGTTTTATTTGACTACCTACTGCGGCAATGCTATGCACTAATTTGGCAAGGTCACCGCTTACGAACGGCGCTGTTATCCTAACGTTCGTAGACCTCTAAATAAGAGGACTCTCTTAGGGTTGTCACGAAATTAAACCAAGTAAATGAACTAAAAAATTCGATGACTCAAATATACTTAACATTTAAGCCCATTTTACCCGTTGCCCATTTGTGCAACTTGTACTTTTTAGCTATTACTTTATTTTATGTAAACCATGTTCTGTTTCTTCCTGTGTTGTACAAATAAAGTTATCTATCTATACTTAGCCCAATGATAAACGAACTGTGAAAAATGTCATTAAATTAAATAATATCACTTGACTATCCAGTAAGATCCAGTCAGCGTTTTTGCTGCTTGTGAAATGGTGATTGGGAGTAACTTGATTGATTTATGAAGGACTAGGAAGTTTAGAATTTTGTATTCGGGTAAATAAATATAAAACTTAAATAAATAAATAAAAAATCATTCTATTATTTATTCGCTCTACAATTTACTCATTTTTAAAGATAAAATTAGTAAAAAAAGTTTTTTTGTAATATTTTTTCTCTTTGTTTCGAACTTATACGTACCATGTCTTAAATCCCCTAAAAACGAAATCACTATACAATGACTTATGCCCAACTAAGCCCGTAGAGTTCTCACATAGCGACCGTTTATCACTTGTATGGGCACTAATGGGCAGTGATGCGTATTTTCGTCAAAACTGACATGGTTTTGTTACAGTATATTTTACCGTGATTTCATCGTGATCACGAGATATACTACCGCTGTGTAAGATAGCCATTTTTCCTGTTAAAGTTTCGTTGCTAAAATTATTTAAAACAGAATTTTACAGATTTTTTTAGACGAAATGATTTTGTGAAATGAAAGCTCTTTAGGGTTTCCGTACCAAAATAGGCAAAAAGGAACCCCAATAAGATTACTTTCTTGCCTGTCTCTCTGTCTGTCCGTGTGTCACCACCGAATTAATCAAAAACGGGTGGACCTAGTTTAATTGTATTTGTATGCCTTTTTTTGTAATTGATCATGTTTGCTTGCAATAAATCTATTTTATTTACCTATTTGTTTATTTACTTTTACCTACGTACTTTTCAAGAGGTGGTAACCCTAGCTTTACAGGGTCGGAATATGCGGTACTTACCTGAATCGAATCACATTAGCTGGGACTCGCATTATAGATAAATGTACTGACGCAGTTAGCATCCACTATGAAATGTGGTGGTCAAATGTTTATTAATGCTGTGTTGTTCTACTAATTATTATATTATATATTTGTGATTGTTCTGTACGTAATCCAAATTATTTGTAAGCATAAATTGTGCAGTAAGGAGTACTATGATACTTCGTCTTAACTTAATGATAACAACCAATGGACGTGACTTTAGTTGCTCCATTTCAAATAATACTTTCAAATATTTGTAATAATGACCTTTGTAAGCGTGATCACTTAAAAAAAACCCCATGAGTTTCTTGTGCCTTCTTCTCATTGGTGGGCGCGTTCCGAAGGCAATTGTATTACAATTGTATTAAGCATCCAATGAGATAAAAAAAATTGACTTTGACTTTGTAATAAATAAAATAAATAAATAAATAAATATTGCAGGACATTCCACACATCGCCATCTAGCCCAAGCTAAGTACTAGACTTGTGTTATGGGTGATAGACAACGGATATATTACTTATATACTTTTCTTTTGTAAATATATACTTATAATACATAGAAACAACCAGACCACAGACAAATATATAAGCATAAATACTTGTCTGAGGCGGGAATCGAACCCGCAACCCTGTGTTTGACAGTCCGACATGGTGACCATTGTGCCAACTGGGTCGTCATATAAGTGATATAATAGTATAGTCATATAATAGTAAGTGAAACCCGTTTGATAAAACTTTGATAAAAGGGACATGACCCTTAAGGTACAGGAAATTATTTATCTTGCCATGGCGCCTCCACCGGGTCGAGGCAGACTGGGTAGACCCAAGAAGTGGCTTGACGTCGTAAAGGATGATATGCGTGCAAAATTAAATGGCCTTACAAACCAGGATGCCGAAGGTCGTGCGAGGTGGAGGCGTAAAAGCAGGAAAGCGGACCCCGGGCTCCCGAGAGGGATACAACCGGGAACATCGCTCGGATGATGATGATCTATTTATCTATATAAATAAAAATGTATCGCCGAAATGTATAAACTACTACTACAAATTTTTTTATTTTGTAACTAGCTGCGCCCCGCGTAAGTCCCGATCCCGTAGGAATATCGGGATAAAAAGTAGCCTATGTGTTAATCCAGGTCTCAAGCTATCTAGATACTGACTTTCATCGCAAATGGTCCAGCAGTTTTTGCGTGAAGAAGTAACAAACACACACACACACACAGACTTTCACATTTATAATATTAGTAGGAATAGTAGGATTAATTACCAAATTGAAGCTCTTTTTTGTTTTAAATTATGATTTTATTATTTTGAATATGTAGGTACTTATTGCATCCCCGCAATGGATAAACTAGCGTAACTTAATTTTAAAACTACATAATTATTTAGGTGTACTTTAGTGTACGAAATCACGAAATTCGTCATAATTATTTTGGTGTACTTTAGTGTACGAAATCACTAAAGTCGTCATAATTATTTTGGTGTACTTTAGTGTACGAAATCACTAAAGTCGTCATAATTATTTAGGTGTACTTTAGTGTACGAAATCACGAAAGTCGTCATATTTATTTTGGTGTACTTTAGTGTACGAAATCACGAAATTCGTCATTATTATTTCGGTGTACTTTAGTGTACGAAATCACGAAAGTCGTCATTATTATTTTGGTGTACGTTAGTGTACGAATAGAGGGTTTAGTGTACCAATCAGCTACTAAAGACTTACCCTAAAAGTAGTAAGTAACACGATTTTCACAAAAGAAAGTGTGTTATACGAAACTTTTTGTATTTATTATGAGTATATAATAAATATACCTTATGCCTACAAGTTAAGTTTAAACTCTCACATCTTAATGTAGAAGTAGCGTAGTTTCAACTCGAAACTTTACAAAACTCTAACAGCTAGCTAGGTAGGTAAGTACTAATTTGATATTCCACAGGTATAAAGTAGCAACATACACGCTCTCCTTAACGCACCCAATTTGTCCGTAGCCACAGGCGAGATCATTTATTTTAGTACCTTAGTACGGAGGAAAGCAAGGCAAGGAATGCCATAAACCTGTGTTCACACGAGGGCGTTAAGTTGTCTTATATGTTTACTGAATGCTTGGAACTTTACACGAGTTTGCATCTACATTTTTAAATTCTTACAACTTCTCTTCTTAAATTGACAGTTTTCCGAATATCTGTACATATAAAATTCTTTGTCTTGACTGACTGACGGATCAACGCATAGCCTAAACCGCTGATTGTAGAGACCTGAAACTTGGAGGGTGTGTTCTTTGTATGACGCAGGCATCCGAAAACATTATCAAAATTTTACTCCTAAGGGGGTGAAAAGGGGGGGCAAAGTTTGTATGGGACAACGTGATTCCTTGGTCCATTTTCGACTTTGACGCGGATGAAATCGCGGGCAAAAGCTAGTATTAAAATAATAATTATAGAAATATGAACGTGTGAATGATGAAATGACGCTAATAGGAGCGTATGGAAGATGAAAACATACAGCGCCGACCCCAAATAATTGTATTAAGAGCACGAAGAAGAATAATAACTATGGAAATAGTTATGTTGGATCATTTCGTCTTTAAAATATTTTTTTAGGAAATCGGCTGGATTCAGCGCGTTCCACATTTGTTGTCTAACGCTTCATGCTAAGAAGTTGTCACTTTTGTATAGTCGCTGTGTATATTTATATTAAAGTAGTTTGTTGTTGGTTGCTAAACTTCTATAAATGTTTTTTTGCATGAAGAATATGTAGAAAAATCCTGAAATCATGAGGCCAAATTTAATTCTGTATTTCGTGTATATATACAATGCACCGAAAATGATCATAAATATGGGATAATATTGACGATCTCTGTGGCGTTATGGCCACCATATCACAAGCCTAGTTGCTTAACTTGGCGCTAGACGAAGTTGTGTATAACAAAATATTTTAAGAAAATTTAAAAGACAAAACCTTGGCTTCAAATATCAATGTAAATATGAGAGAATAGCTTTTATATATCATAACGCTCAGCGGTATTTATTCAAAGGAATTCTGACGACGCAGGGTTTAGTGACGTCAGTCCCTATGACGTCCGACTGACGTCCGAACATTACGCCTATTCACGTGACGCTCACATCCCAAGGAAGCTACCCCTATAAATCGTTATACAAAACGTCCCCAAAAAGCCCGCAGGCTATAACCAACAGGCACGCACAGTGTAAACCCTGCCTAACCGAGTCGACGTCACGTTTCTATAATGACGTCACGTGGTACGGGGTACCGAATTCTACGCACATGTGGTTGAGAGGTAGCGTTAGGTAATTTAATAATAGGTATATTTCAGAGGTTCTACCGTTTTAGGGTAACGTTGCGAATGTAGTTCGTACAGTCGCCGATAAAAGTGTGAGCACTAAAATGAGATCTCAAAAACTAGTTTAAGCTTTATAGTTTATTTATTTAACATAAAGTTATTTACATTACTTATTTTTAGGAGTACCAAAAACCATTCATTTTTCATTTCATTTCATTCGTGACATAAATAGGTACTCGATAACTTGGTATTTAATTATAAAACTACCATCAAAAACGCCCTAATCTTTCCATCTCCATTATTTCATCATACAACCAGGCAAATTGATATTCGACATCGATTTATAGTAGAAAACTCAGATAGCTTTTCGTTTTACTTCATATTCCTTATTCGTACAGCAAGGGAATGGAATCAGTTGCCTGCGCCTGTCTTTCCAGAAGCTTTCCCGACTTGTACAACTTGGGAGTCGCGAGTAAACACGTGTCTTCTAGAAAAGCGTGCTACATTTTATACCGCATCATCACCTACCACCAGAGAAGTGTGATAGTGGTCAAACGCTGACCTATCATTTGTAAAGAAAAAATTTGAAAATATACATTGAACTGAACCAGTTCTCGCTTGCGATCGTTACGAGTAGTCGTGTCTGTGTAGCGTCGTTTCTTTAGTGCGTAAACAATCAGTGCGTAAACCTGTGATTAAAAAGTATGGCACACGTACAGCGAACACCAACTAAAAAAACAATGGACAGTGAATGGCAACCGGGTAGACTAATAAGGACGAGACAGGAAAAAAAGAAAGACGAGGAACCAGAGGACACCGAAAGCGATACTTCGGACCTACGTCGACACAAAGTCCCCTGCTGCTCGTCAGAGAAGCTAAATAAAACGATGAAGGCTTTTCGGGAAGAGATGAAGGCCATGAACCACCTACTGAATTCCATAAAAGAAGAACAAGATGCGAGATTCATGACAATGCAGAAAGATATGGCAGAAATAAAAAAAGAAATGAAGAGTATGAAGAAAAGTAGCGAGGAAGTGGAAAAATCTATCGATTACCTAAGTGCCCAATATGATGAAGTAGTTAAATTCAACGAAGATGCGGTAGAATATAGAAAGAAAGAGGAAAACAGATACAATGATCTTCTGCAAAAAAATACCTACCTAGTTAAATGTAGTAAAGCGTTAGAAGAAAGGATAGTTTATATTGAACAACGGGACTTGGAGAAAAACATTGAAATAGTGAATGTCAAGAAGCAAGAAGGAGAAAATATAGTTGAAGTGGTCAAAAAGTTAGCGAAACAGCTGAACATTAAAACTGATCAATTCGAAAAGGCATGGAGGGTACCCACAGTAAAAAAAGAACCAGCTCCTATCATAGTATCATTGCCCTCAAAAGACGTGAGGTCCGAATGGCTAAAAGCTCGCAGTGCTAAATTAACAAATAACTGTATATATAAAAATAAGGACAATACACGTATCTATATAAACGAGCACCTTTCGCGACCGTTACGTCAACTTTTTTGGGAAGCGAAAACTAAACTAAAGGAACACTTCAAATACATATGGATCCAAGACGCAAAAATCTTAATTAGAAAAGATGATAATGAGAGAAAAATCCATCAAATAAGATCGGAAGCTGAGATTGACACATATCTAACTAGTCGAACTTAATGCCTATTTTTCTTCTCCACTTATTATATACCTACCAATAAATAAAAATGGCGTCTTTTACAGAAACTAGCGATATAATTTATACAAAATACAATGACTGTCAAGAATGGAACAATTTTTTGATTTCCAATACATCAGCATTACAAGTTATTCATATGAATGTACGTTCGATTAGAAAACATTTTAACAAATTACTTGTCATAATTAAAAACTCCTTGCAAAGCATTGACGCGATTTGCCTAACTGAGATTAATATTACAGAACAGGAGGTATGTTTGTTTGGGATAGATGGCTTCGATACCTACTCCATAACACGAACAAAGAGAAAAGGTGGTGGTATCTTGTTATATATTAAACATGGATTGGAATTTTCACCAAGTACTCTGTTGGGCAAAACATACCATTGCGAAATATTGCTCGGTCAGCTGACAAAGAACGGTTTTAAAACAAATATGATATGTGTTTATAAACCGCCTCGCACCAATAAGAGCCTATACATAACTGAGCTAAAACATGTAATGTCCCAAATTCCACCACAGACTAACATACTACTTATTGGTGATAGTAATATCAATATCCTGCCTGACGATTTGCAAACAATATCTAAAGAGTACTTAGATACTTTGAGTGAATCTGGTTTACAGTGTGGCATCCAAGATGTGACGCGGGAGGAGGTAGCGAAGGGGAAGCTGTCGACAACATGCATCGATCATGTTTTCGTGAGGTGTGGCGCAAGCGCAACTAGTACCGGAGCGAACGAAGGGAGCCGAGGACCGACGACGAAGCGAGGCGCGTGCGACGGCAACGGGACGAGCACGCCGACTGAGCTGTATGCCTACACGCTAACGTCGAAAGTAGCTGACCACTACTTAACGGGATTTACAGCTGTGTTTGAGAGTGATAAGACTTTGCAAGGGCCTAGTATTAAGTACGGATACAACAATAAGAAGATTAAAGATTCATTAAATAACATAAATTGGTTGCAATTATTGAAATTAACTAATCCAATCGAATTGTATTGTAATATTCATAATTTGTTTAAGGAATTATATGAAATTAATAGATATAAAATGTTGAATACTTCATCAAAAAGAGAAACACAGCAGTGGGTGTCAAATAAATTACAAAATATGATTAAAATTAAGGATAGTTTATTTAGGCAATGGAAAAACAACCCAGGCAATAATAACATGAGACTAGAATATACGAAATTTAGGAATAAGACACATAAAGCTATTTATAAGGCAAAAAATAAATACAGATTGGAGATAATAAATAATTGTCAAGGAGATATGCGAAAAATTTGGCAAAATTTAAATTGTTGGTTAGGGAGAAATAAAAGCAATGTAGATAAAGTGATAGAAAGGTACTTATGTAAAAAATATCCGCCACAAATTATAACTAACACCTTCTGCGACACATTTACTAACGAAATAGATATAATTAAGCACAAATGTAATGAAAAATTTATGTTGAGGAGTTCATATGTAAAAGAGGCGGGTTTAAGTTTTAGATTTAAAAAGGTAACAGCTAAGGATGTTAGCATAGTTATAAATAAGCTATCAAGCAGCAAGTCGTCCGGGTCTGATGGTATTAGAATGCGAGACTTAAAAGATATAAGCGAAAAAATTGGCCCAGTTATTGCCCATTTTATTAACTTAAGTGTCAAATGTGGCTACTATCCTAATGAATTAAAAATGGCCATAATTAGACCAATATTTAAACAAGGGTGCCACCTTGAATTTTCTAATTATAGACCTATCGCAATATTAAACACAATTAATAAAATTGTCGAAAAACTCATAGTTGGCCAAATAACAAAATTTTTAGAGGAAAATAGTATCTTAAGTGACGTTCAACACGGATTTAGACCAGGCAGAAGTACAGCTACAGTGTTAGGTAAATTTACAGACGATATTAATAACTCACTAAATGAACAAAAACTAGTCCTGGCTATATTTATCGACTTTAAAAAGGCATTCGATACCTTAGACCATGATGGTTTGTTGCAGGCTATGGATGAGTGTGGAATCAGAGGCCCGATGAATGGCTGGTTCAAAGCGTACTTAGAAAGTAGATGTATCAAAGTTAAAGCATGTAGCACAGAAAGTAACATTGGTTTTGTTAAATATGGAGTACCTACTGGATCTGTTTATGGTCCAGTAGGCTATATAATGCATGTAAATAGTATGCCCAATGTACTCAAAAACTGTAAATCGTATATGTACGCGGATGATACATGTTTGCTGATTAGTGGTAAGGACCATATGAGCATGCAGTGTATAATGCAAAATGAATTTGACAATGTTGTTAAATGGGCACACGACAATGGAATAATTATTAATCTAAGTAAAACCAAGGGCATGTTAATATATTCCCCATATAATATAAAATATAAACACATAAATATTACTATTAAGGGCCATACATACGAATGTCTACATAGCGCAAATCAAAATGTTCAATGTAAATGTCAGGATTTAGAGTTTGTAAAATCTTATAAATATTTAGGCCTAACGATAGATTATAACTTTACATGGGATTTGCATATAACAGCGGTGTGTAATAGGTTGCGTACAGTTATAGGTAAACTGTACAGCCTGAAAAATATTGCTAATAAAAAGATCATGTATGTACTGTATTATGCGCTGGCTGATGCAATTATAGACTACGGATTGGGAGCCTATGGACTGACTTTCAAAACTCATTTAAATAAAGTAAAAGATCAACAAAAGAAACTTCTTAAACTACTAATAAGTCCTTCCAAAAAACTGAAATTAAATCGAGAATATGAAAAGGTGTTTAAAATATGTAATATATTGCCAATCGAACTTAAAGTAAAGAAAACAATAATAACTGAACAATATTATAGTAATGAACACAAAATTGAAAAGAAGTTTGGATTCCCAACCCGTATGTCTAAAAAGAAAGTATTCACTGTGCCACGAGTGACGAACTATTATGGAAAACGCACTAGAAGATACCTAACACCACTGTTAATTAATGATCTGCCTCCCGATCTCACTGCTACCTTAAAATGTAAAACACATTTGAATAAAGTCCTCAAAGAGCACTATATGTCACTATGTCCATAATAATGTCAGTTGTCACTTAGAATTGGTCGTTATAACTAATATTAATATTTTACTATAATTATATATAATTAGGATAAGATTTTAATATAAGAAGCGCTTTTATCTGAAGGGAAAAGCGGGAACTACTGCCGACAAATTGCTTTGCAGTTTGGCAGAGAGTTTTGTAGTAATAGATTAAGTGCTTTTTAAATAAATAAAAAAAAAAAAAAAAAAAAAAAAAAAAAAAAAAAAAAAAAAAAACTGAGGGTACCAACTTCGTTCGTGTAAAGGTCGAAATTGGAACAAGGAATCACGTCATCCCATACAAACTCTCCCCACCCCTTTTTACCCCCTAAGGGGTAGCATTTCGCAAAATCCTTATTGAATGCCTACGTCATACAAAAAACACATCCTCCAATTTTCAGGTCTCTACCATCAGCGGTTTAGGCTATTCGTTGATCCGTCAGTCAGTCATTCAGGACAAAGCATTTTATATTTATAGAAGAAGATAACGGTTAAATAATTTTTGGTTATTCTTTATTAAATAACTTACTTTTCTAGATAACTGTACTACCTGCCAGAGTACAGTCACAGAGAAAGCAATCGGTCGCGAGCTGGTATTAAAGTAGCTACACCAATCGCGCCAAATACATACCAAGGTATATTTGGTACAATTGGTGTAACTAAAGGTACCTTGACTCGATTGTTAATGTAATCAAAGTCAACGCGAATTAAAGTTGAAGGAGAGGTTTATGCCCTCTGATTTAGGTACAGTCGGCTGCATAATAGCAGACCCACCGTAGAGCACCGAAACGGCTGTTATAAGAATGTTTTCAACAAAAGCAAGATTCTAGACACCTGCTTTGGTTGAAGTTTAAAGTCTTCTAACTCATCAATTTATCAAACAAAAAATATTAGAATGAAAACATGCCAATAATAGTAATTTTAGTACTCTACCGGGGGCTGCAATTATGCAGCCGACTGTAGGTCGCAGTCAGAATTGCAGACCCATCGTAGAGCTCCAAAACTGCTATTATCAAAGCAATTAAGGTCTTATTCGAGTTCAAGTTTAAAGTCTTTCACCTCATGAATTTATTAGATTAATATTATTAGAATTATTCTTGCCAATCATAGTAATTTTAAAATTCTACGCTGGTTCTGCAATTCTGATTCCGACCATACTTGGTATTTTTGTATATTTATACGAATACAGGGTGAATTTTTTACGAGGGCCTTCATCCTAAACTATATGAGATACAAACTACCATATCGTGTTCAGCTAATGATTTTAAGACGACCTGTGTGTTTTTTTCTGGATATTTTACAAATATGATTTTGTTTATGTCTACATATCTATACTAATATAATAAAGCTGAAGAGTTTGTTTGTTTGTTTGTTTGAACGCGCTAATCTCAGGAACTACTGGTTCGAATTGAAAAAAGTTTTGTGTTGTATAGGCCATTTATCGAGGAAGGCTATAAGGCTACTTTTTATCCCGATATCCCCACGGGATCGGGAGTTACGCGGGTGAAACCGCGGAGCTCTGCTAGTTTATTATATGTATAGATAGCCAAAAATTCTGAAAGGAGTTGCGTGCTCGATTTTGACAAATACTAAAACTGTATCATTACATTACATGATTTGCCATATTACTTGTACTTGTACTTCAACGGGCTGTTTTCCGCAATTAGACTCTTTTTAATTGGGTCCTTTTTGCGTGAGGATGGAGTAGGCTTGCCCAGCACCTACTACCCTCTCAGCTTAGTCGACCATTTCCAGAGGAGAGAACTTATCAATACTTCTGGAGCCAACTAAGCCGCGGGTTTCATCACGATGTTTTCCTTCACCGTAAGAGCAATGTCAATTAGCGCACACAGAAAATACATTGGTGCACGGCCGGCCGGGATTCGAACCCACGACCTTCAGAATGAAAGTCGAGGTATCTACCACTTAGGCCAACACCGGTCTTTTGCCATATTATGTTTGTTTCCAAGAATTGATCTCTATCAGCAAGACTATCCATTGGTATAAAAATATAGGATGAATATTTTTTTGCAAAATCAACTGGTTCTCTTGCTGGCGAAGAAAATAAATTTAAAAAAAATCTAATAATGCAGTTTAAGTTTTTGTAAAACACGGGCACGCAACTTTTTTGAGCATTTTTTGCCTGAAGGCAATTCCCTGTACATTCGTTGGATTAGATTTTTTTTTTTAATTTTTAGGTGTTTCGTAACACAGTTGAATTAAATATCGCAAATTTAGACTTCATGGTGGCGCAAAAATATTGTCAAAGACATTTATTTATTTTTATTATAATAGATATTTTCCGCCCACTACTTTTTTATTCATAAGGATTATAAAATGGTATCTTCATTTATCCTTACCTACTTTAATTCTTTATCTATCTAAAATATTATTAAAAAGAGGAAAGGATTTTTTGCTTATTTTTTTTGTTTGTAACAAATAGGCTCCAAAACTACTAGACCGATTTCGATGAAACTTGGTATAGGGATACGTAGATTCATTGGAAGTAACATAAGCTATTTTTATCCCGATATTCCCACGGGATCGGGAGTATAAATAAATAAATAGTCATTTATTGCAGGCATACAATGTCCTATATTGGAGAAATATTACAATTTAAATATGTCAATTTAAATTCAAAATTAAAATTAAAAATCAGCTTCAAAATGAAAATACAATATAAGTAAAAATAAACTAAAATACATAATTGATAAAATATATTTAAAACCATGGAAGCAATAATAATCATTTATAGTTATTTCGTCGCTTTAGTACTGTTTTCTTTTAAAGCTAAGTAAAGCATGGGTAACCGCGAAGTGCAGCTAGTACATAATAAGTTTCATCAAAATTGGTCCAGAAATTTCAGAGTCAATTCAATTCAAGTCAAAGTCATCGACACTACGGCGATTATCCCTGACTATCCCTGCCACTATAAAATGCTGTCAAGGACAATAATTATAGATTTTCTTCACAATACACCCCACTTCAAACCGAACCCATACTAATTATAATTCAAAATAGAAACAATTCAACCTAGAGACAAACTATTTAAATAGGTACAGTCGACTGCATAATTGCAGCCCTCGGTAGAGTTCGAAAATTACTTTTATTGGAATGTTTGCATTCTAATAATTTTTATTTGATTATTTGATGAGTTATAAGACTTTAAACTTTACCTAAAGCAGTTATCTAGAATCTTGCTTGTGTTGAAAACATTCTTATAACAGCCGTTTTGGAGCTCTACGGTGGGTCTGAAATTATGCAGCCGACCGTACCTTCCCAATTTGACTATGTTGACCTGAAAATTGTGAATATTCTTGGTCCGGGTAGAACAAACATCCCCCCGGAATGTTTCTAAACTATGACCATACAGTTTTCGCTAAGAACAACAACTTTAGAAATAATTTGAACTGTCAAGTTTGGTCGGATAAGAATGGAAATGTAAGTTTACCTTTTAAAAGGGTTTACTTGTTACTTTTCAGGGACCGATATTAGGTATTGTTATCAGTTTATCCCGTGGGAATGTATAGATAGATCCTACTATCCTACTAATATTATAAATGTGAAAGTTTGTGTGTGTGTATATGTATGTTTGTTACTCTTTCACGCAAAAACCACTAAACCGATTGCGATGAAATGGTATGTTGATAGATAGAGACCTGGAATAACACATAGGCTACTTTTTATCCCAATATTCTCATGGGATTGGGACTTATGCGGATGAAACCGCGTAAAAACAAAACGCAAAATGATTACATAAATTATAACAAAAACAATATAAATTCTAACTTAAGTAACTACCTATATGCTAAAAGAAAATTCATATTTAATACCTTACAATATGGCACAATTGGCGGCCTTATCGCTAAAAGCGATCTCTTCCAGGCAACCTACTGAATCGATTTAAATGGACTAGAATTAAGGAATGGGTGGGTGAATATATACTTCTATACTAATATTATAAAGGTGAAGAGTTTGTTTGTTTGAACGCGCTACTACTGGTTCGAATTGAAAAATTATTTTTGTTTTTGATAGTCCATTTATCGAGGAAGGCTTTAGGCTACTTTCGTTTTAATATTCCGACGGAATTGGGATTTACGTGTGTGAAACCGCAGGGCGCAGCTAGTATCGAAATAAAATAGCCTATGGATTGGCCGGGTCATAAGTCCAATGATGCTTGGAAACATGTTTTGGATGCCTTTGCCCAGGAGTGGGACAAAATAAGCTAATATAAAAAATGATTATTCCAAGTATCCAAGCTAAAACATGTCAAGTCTCATCGCAATCGGTTGAGTAGGGTTCACTTTATCAAAAATTCAGCTCGTTTGTTAATTCCGTTGTCTAGCACCCATAACACAAGTCTAGTTACTTAGCTTGGGGCTTAGTGGCGATATGTGGTCTGTCCTGCAATATTTATTTATTATTTGTCGATTCTACCTACTCGTAATACTGAAACGATTTTTTCCCGCTTTAAAATCAAAGATTTATGAATCAGTTTTTTTTTTAACTATCTATTTATTAAACCTTTTAAAATGAAAATATTATTCACTGTAAGCTGTTGGATTGTTCGATATTCAAGGAAGGTTTTGGTATACATTGTCGGAATACAATGATTAATTAGATTTACAATGAAAGCCCTTTTCTAATACAGATTTGCTTGCAAAGCGACACTTTCAGGAATTTGAACATAGGTACGAATAAATGCAATGTGACATTCGATGAATAAAGAGTAGGTACGCTCTCCAAATAAAATAATTTTATTGAATTAATTAATAAAATTTCTTTATTATTTAAATTAAATATATTAAATAAAAAAACCACCCACCTACCTATCGCCCTTAATTGTACCATTTAAAAGGTTGCCTCGAAGAGATCGCTTTTAGCAATAAGGCCGGCCACTGTAATCATAGTTTCTACTCTTTTTATGCCTATTAAGGTGAAAGGGTTTCTGCGGTCTCTCCCTGGATAATAACACTATAGCAAATATTTTTATTGCATAAAACCTATAACTGCCATGACTATGCCTCTATGTCTTGATTTTTTTCATTTTCTAATTATCATAGAAAGTAATAAAAAATAAAAAACAAAACATAGGGGCATGGTCATGGCAGTTTTAAGTTTTTGGCAACTAAAATATTTGCTCTAGTGTCATTATCCAGGGAGGAAACAGTCGACTCCGTTTGTATGAAGAGAGCGTCAGTACCCTTTCCTCTTAAGTGTCTATGGTACAATAAAGCTTATCTATCCAACTTTTTAAGCAAATAAATAAATGAATGAACAGTACTAAAAGCAAAAGTAAGATAAAATTCAGTTATTTTGTTACACAACGCACTAAATTGGCGATCTTTTATCCACTAACTACTTTGTAAAACCACTCTAACTAACTAATTTGATCAAGTTGTAACCAAAGGTTTCCTGTTGTCTACTTACAAAGTGTCTTATTACTTACTTACGAATTGACTCTTCTTTTCATTGGGTATCGTTTGTTTTATTAAACAGAATTTCCCACTTGGATAGAAGTATATAAATTATTAATTAAGGTAATATTCTGAACGGTGATTACAAAATATCGATCTCATCGAGTTAATGGAAAACACCAGCTTCCACGAAAAGTGGATCTAAGTTGGGAAAAAACTGGGTATGCCTAGTTTTCTGTTTAATAAAACAAACGATACCCAATGAAAAGAAGAGTCAATTCGTAAGTACGGCTTCTTCACAATAACCTAAATGCCAATTAATTTAAATAAAATTGTTCAAATTACATTGCATTATTATATAAATTGCATTTCGATTACAAAAAATATTCTTGAGAATACCACAAGCTGACTTCAAGCGCATATTGAGCTACTTTAAGGGTATTTTTGTAATCGATAATGCAATCGAAACGCAATTGGAATAATATTGCAATGTAATTTAACAATGTCATTTACGAGAAATGGCCTTCAGATATACGGTCCATTTCAGACTATAATTTTATCTCATGTTTTCGTTGATCTTAGAATCAATAGTAAGTATGATTTTCAGTAATATTTTTACAGTAAGTCAGTACAGTAAGTCTCTGTCTTTTCAACTTATATAATATTTATTTACAAAATTATTTCAGAAACGAGAACCTATTTTGAAAACAAGTTGTTACCATTCCGATAACTTACTAAAATCGTCGTCGAATCAATAATTCAGAGGCAACATCGAACGCGACTAAAGTATCGCTCTCGTGTCCGCAAAGTCAACAGTTCAGCATAATTGAATCGAGGTAATGGCTCCCGATGAAGGTAGCTCGCCACCTGTCAAAGGAAACCACGTGGCAGTCGAGCGCGTCGAGCGAGAAGACCATTCAACCTTCCTTTTCACACAAACGGGTCCACACTATACCTATAGACAGTATTGCCAGGCACGAAGTATACCTGAAATACCCTGCTTTGCCTTATCGAGCCATACAACACTGTAAATGAGTTCAAATATGGTTCAAATTCAATTTTCGTTACCGTACGCGTAGGCGTAATGATAAAGTATTCAATCACATGGAAGTTTGTTCGTATGCTTACGATCGTAAACCGAAAGAGTATAAACGAAACATGTTCTATCTATCTATCTATACAATGCATTAGTCGACACTGGCTGTATATACAAGTCGTGCGAAGCCATAATACGTAAAGAATCACGTCTGACGTGACTGTGTCAGTGTCAATCATATTCGATCAAAATTTTTCGTTGAAAATGCGTGTTTTATAAAAATGATTTTAGACTTTACATTAATTGGTTTACTGTCGACGAATATTATTCAAATGGTTACAATTACTTGCTTATTAATACCTACAGACACGATCACGCTAGTAAAAACTGTAAAGGAATTTATCGATAATTTACACAAGAGTGGATGGTTTCCTATATTGCTTGTAGTGTATATTCTTTTGATAGCTGGTTCTGGTATAATAGCATCAACAATAACTCTTAATAACGATAAAATACCAACCATATTAAGATCTACCGAAACTCCTTTGGAGAAAGTTAAAAGGATAACAAATTCTACAAACGCTGTAAGAAATTATTTACTAGCTGCATTTTCTTTATTCTACTGTCTTGTTCTTTGGAGATTAATCGAGTATCTAGAGTTCTCAGCTAAATTACATGATTTTTCTAATTTAATGGGAAACTACGATTTAGTTGACATCGCTGAAGCTGAAAAGTCAGAAGACGAAGAAGAAAGACAAGAAGAAGATCCTACTTATATTATTAGTAGTACTGATTTTGTAGATGACGAATATCGCTGGCCATCTGTTGCTAACTTGAGCATAAAAGAAGAGTCACGGATACAACAATTCTTAAGAACAACACCTAAGAAGGGAGTATCTAAGAGTTCTCTAGCAACTGTAAATCAAGCGGATACACGTTCTAATGCGACAGCAGAAAGAGAAGAAAGTACTGCACAAAGAAAGAGGGTAAGGACGGAAAAAACTGACCAAGATCAGGAAAAGTGAAAACAGTAGTAAATCCAATTTAGATTGCCTCAAAAATGATTAACATTTTCAGCGTATTTATTGGTTCTGTGTTATACACGCAAGTTGTATTCGTCTTTGGACTGTTAAAACCAATAAGAGAACCCTATTTGATAAGAGATTTTTGGCACAAATCCGTCAAATACTTCGATGATTCTTCCTTTAATTTCCTAGTATTTTGTACGACATGTCTCATTGGCAATACAATTTTAGAAATAATATATAACAAAATGTACTACTACTCATTGATGACGAATTTCAAAATAATTGACGATCGCGACGCAGAAGTGCTTTATGAATTTTACTGTAGCCAAGTAACGATGAGTCTAACTTGCTGTTTCATGGGTTTATTCCTGTTGGTAACAATAGAAAGAATGTTTGAGCTTATGACCAAAATAGCTCGTCTGCTTGAGTTTGAGTTGATGTGTAGACATGCTATATTAGCTAGAGACGACGAAGATAAGATGGCGGCAATGGTACAAGCACATGTTGTTAAGTTAGATATGAAAACTCGACACAGATTATTGGCTAATCCGGAATTGTATTACTTTGGTTTGAATGAATTTTTAAAATATTAATTTTTGTGAAATATTTGTTTTTTGAATTTCTATGTTTTGTTTAATAAATGGTTTTATTTGAATTTAGAGAGTTTTATACATGTTTTATATGATTTAAGTATCTTGTAATATTATATTAACAGGAAGGTTCAATATCAGTTCTACACTCACTATCGGACTTGAGGTGACTTGAGTGCCGTTTCAAGAACTACTTCTTCAAACTACTAAAGTAAGTTCTTCAATTTTTGACTGAAAAAGCACATTTCCATAATTTAAAAAATCTGGGTTTAATTGTGCTAAAAATTGTACGTCTGTAAAAGTGAAATAAAGAGCCGTTTAGGATTTTTAGATGAAATAATCATAGATTAGAAGTAGGAGTGTGGTAGGAGGTAGGTAATAGTGCCTATCAAACATGCAAACAACAGACATCTACTTTTAATCAAATAACTGGTTAGGTGCTATAGAGCAGTTACATCTTTATGTTTGTTGTGCTTATACAAGTAGTTCGCCCCAAACTGAGACCTCACGAGTTTTTTTAACGATTATTACATTTCCGCATAAAATACTAAAATCTATACTATTATAATGCTGAAGAGTTTGTTTGTTTGAACGCGCTAATCTCAGGAACTACTGGTTCGAATTGAAAAAATCTTTTTGTGTTGGATAGTCCATTTATCGAGAAAGGCTATAGGGTACTTTTTATCCCGAAATTCCCACGGGATCAGGAGTTACGGGGGTGAAACCGCGGAGCGCTGCTAGTGTATGATATAATAATGAAAATACGACAGGTCTATCTTATTTAAATGATAGGTGCCTAGAATCGCTATTACCTGATCCTGGACATTAGATGATTTAGAGAACCCAAACACGATAGGCCTAACTTGTTGAGACGATGAGTTCTAATAGCATAGTTCCAACTCAATCATCAGACCCTGGACATCCGTGATTCTTTATTTTTACTCAAGACATTTTTAACGTGTCAAACCGTGATAGACATATCTAGAAAATGAGTTCCTACAGATTAGTGATTATTTTTCTGGGTGTAATGGCGTATTTTCAAAAAAAAAATGCGTTTTTTTATACTCAGCATGTTAAGTACTATAAATCAAAATCGTGTGAGATTAAAAAGATCGATTTTAATGCGATAAACCTATCACCAGACCCTAGATATCAGCTGATTTTTCCCCCTGTTCTATATATCCCTACTGACATACTGGTCTTGCGAAGGATACTTGCGAGTTTTCACTAAATAAAAAACCAAACCAAAACCAAACGTAAATTAAACTAACTGCTAAAGAATAAAAACTCTTCCAACTATACCAATAGAATTTTCAAAACAAAAGCTGTCACATGCTAGTCATATCTTGTTGCCAATGGCAGCTGGTGTCGTAATGCCGAAATAAATAATGTGAATAAATACAATTAGATAAAACTGCTTCATATTTCTCTCTAACAATGGCTTAAAACATAGATTTACCACAAAAGATCGAGATAGTCACTAACATGGATCACAGCTGCATAATTCTCACCTGCCTTCTTCTATTCCAAATGATATTGACTCTCCTCATGCTGAACCCAGTCTATGATGTTCGAAAGATCACCAATTACATCACTACCAGCATCAGGTACAACAAAACCTTATACAACATTATTCTAAGTATTTACTTCGGAAGCGTCATTTACTTAGGCATGTACATTCCGCTACAGAACATGCATTCTTTAATCTTCGACAGCGAATTGAACGCTTACGAGAAACTGTTCTTACTAAGCAAGGTGGAAAAAAATTACATCATTGCAGGATTTTCTCTTTATCTCGTCATTGTGTTATATGGTTTAAAAGCTTTGTTAACATACACTGCGGGTCTGATTTCATTGACCGAAAGATCAAGCGAGCCTATAATTATGAAGAAAACTTCGAAAAGTCCCACCGAACCGGCCCTTGTGTTACCAAGTCTGTTGAGTGCAAAAAGATCTATTTCATATGAAGCAATACTTTGTTCGAATGAATTGAAGGAGCAGTTGAAGATTATGATGAAGAGCATGGACCTACCTCAAGGGAGATGTGTTTTGACTGACATTTTGGAAACCACAAGTTTTAAAGCATGTTTGTAATTAATACCCATCCATTAAATACCCTCGTTACCAAAATTTCATTGTTTCAATATACACGGTGTAACAAGGGGAGTGGATCATCGGTTGCTAGGGGGTGGGGGACCTCAGTACCTATCGATTTAACCCCCCTGTATGTTTTGCAATAATTAGTGGTACAGAAGTTATTTAGGTTTTAGTGAACTTTTAGTCACAATCAGATTTCAACCTGACCTTTGCAATTACAGCCAAACTATCAGGCCTGCGATTCTGCCTTTTTTTGTAAAACAAGTTCAATAGTGGACCTTTTGTACCCCTACATAAATCAGAGTCTAAGATTTATAAAACTCAAAATAAAACCATTAAAGTATTAAATTTTGCGCACAAAGCGTCACGCATACGCCTTTCTCGTGCACACTGCTAAGAAGTGGAACTCTCTGCCCGCGCCGCTTCTCCCCCAAAAACTAAAACTTTGGTGTCTTTGAGTAAATAGGTACCTACTAGGTGACCATGCTAAATCTTCAACCTCAACCTCATTTCCAATCAGGTGAGATGAGGTCACGTACATAACATTAGCTCATTGAGTTTTAATCATTTTTAAGAATATAAGAAAATATAAGTTTATGTTTACAAAACATCACTTCTTTTCGGTAGTTAATAAATACAACTTCATGGACAGATAAATTCATGTTGAATTCTTAAAAATGTTGAAATCTTAAAATGTTGAATTCTTAAAATGTTGAATTCTTAAACAGATCATACAACAAACAGGACTCAGATTCTACACATACACAATTTTGCTCTAATCTACATAAGCCTCTCTTTCATTCGTAACGTTACAATTTACATGCAAATGAAGAAGTTGGGTCTACGTACACTTATGAGTAGAATAGGGTGGAACTGATATAAAACTAAGGTACGTTCTAACTTTCGTTTACTTCCTGTGGCATTATCAATCTACCAATAGTACTTTGCCTAACGTTTAGAATTTATGTAGAATAATGCAATTATATCTTCATTACAATCAGAACTAAATATTGCTTCTAAATATCTTACTTGCAATTGTTTGCGTTTAATCTTGGAAGCCCTCCCTTTATTAAGGCGTACAAAAAATCTCAAATTCAAAAGGAAAAACTTCGTGGCGTGTGCTCATTGGAGAGTGCGTTCCTAAGTAATATAGTACCTACTCGTAGAATTGAATGTCTCAATAAGTAGATAAAATAAGATAGACTTAAATACTTCAATATTTAGAAGAGTGTAAGCGTAGAGGTATATAACATCTCGACTTTCATTCCGAAGGAATGGGTTCGAATCATTGCTAGCTATGCACCAATGGATTGTTCTTGAGTAACATTTATGTGCGCTAATTGACATAGCTCTTACGGTGAACGTAAGCTTAGTTGACTCCAGGCGCATTGACAAGTTCTTTCCTCTGGATATGATCGACTAAGCTGAGAAGGTAGTATAGGTGCAGGGCCAGCCAACTCTATCCTCACGCAAAAATAATCCAAATTAAGAGGTGTAGTTGTGGAAAAACAGCCCGAACAAGTTCCTTCTATTTTCGGAAAACCTGCAAATCTTTCTAAAATAAGCAACCTCTAGTCGTCGCTATGATACAAAATGTCTATATTCGATATTCATAATAAAAATAAATATATTCTGAGCAGTATAATTCGTTTTATAACGCACATTGTGACTGCGACAAACAACACTTATTATTTCCAAGTTTAATCATGGGTATTTTTTCTTTTCGCATCCTATATGAGAAACTACAATTAATACAGATGATATTAGGACATTTTTTATTTAAAACTTTTGTCTTTGTTTTTATTTTGTTTGTGCAAAGGTGTTTCTGCAGAGCAAATGTCACATTAGACTGAGCGATATTGTACAATAGAAAAAAATATAATAAAATTCTCCGTTTTTTTTTTCAATATTATAATGAAATTGATAGTACCTATTTCGTGCAATAAGCATTTCTGACGCCATTACACATATAAGAACTTCAAAAACCTAACCTCTTTGCAAACAAGTAATTTTTGTTCGAAGTATTGCCGTTATTCTTTGTAACTGAATAGCTATTGAAGATCTTAGTTCTATTTGGCTATTTACACCAAATTTGTAAAGACAGTTTCGATGAAAAGATTCAATAAAAGCTGACCTGCGTTAACATCGAGTTCAGATTTGGTGGAAGAGGGAGGAAGACTCTTAAGAAGCTTAAACCCTCTTGGGTTCAATGAGCCAGAGAAGTAATTAAGTATCATAAAATTCAAAGAGAAATTACCCTTAAATCATTAATTTAAAATCTAATCTGGCTTTCTATACTGATACTATTAAACTTGTCGTCGAGAGTTTGACATTGTTTATCCAATTCAGCGCCAAGTATGGTCAGGGCATGATTAAAAGTTGAATTTCAGTGACCTATTCGCTCAGTCATTTTACGAAGTAAATTCGCATAATGCCAATGGAGTCGTTCCCACCTAGCAACATATCCACTGGGAACGAGTCGGAAGGAATTCCCAGTTGTTACCAGTTGGAACAAATGTCACTGAACATTTTCGCTTTAGAACGCTTCAATCTTTCCTCTGCAACGCTTCACTTCATTAAAAGATTTAGTAATATAAAGCTGATGTACTAGGCGTCCATAGGTTATAAGGATGTATATTCTTTGGCGTTAATTATTATGAAAGACTTCCTACTAAGTAGTGCATGATACTTCAATCCATTAAGTACTTATAGAGTTATGGTAGCCAATGCCATCTTTTCGAAATCACCAAACTCTAATATCCGTAATGCCGACTTTTTAATTTTTTTAACTATCTCTTACAATATACCGAAATTCCCTTGACGAGGAAGTTTTGATTATCTTTATGTCAGTATCATAGCTATAGCCGAAAAGTAAATTGTTCTTAAGTTGGCGTCACTAGAATGCCGACAAAAATAACTAAGTTCAATTTTGTTGATATCAATGAAATCGAATCGTGTTTAGAGTTAATTTCTACTGCCTTAGTTGTTTTGAGTTTTGAGTTGAGGAAGATGAACGAACTCCTATTAAAAAATCTTAATTTTTTGTCGTTTGATGCTGGTCGTTCGATCATTGTGTCGTGGAGGTAGTACAGACAATGTAGAGTCAAATTTGAAACGTTGCCAGAGATACAAGATCGATGTATTGTTGACTTTGTTAGTTCTCCTTTGATAATCGTCGGTCGAAAAGTCAATTTATTCCATGTATGGATTGAATTAGGCATTGCTGTATTGTGGAGTTTAAACATATGAAAAATCTTTATCTTATTTCTGTTTCAAAACAGTTGTTTATTCACCCTGTGTTTCAGGTTGCAGGGTGTGGCCAGATTCTTAGCTGTAAGTCCCTTGATAGATTACGTTGTTTAAACGAGTCCAGACATTTAGCATGGGAGCTTTACATGATTATTTTTGCGCAGTGCACTTTTGGGACCCACATCTATCGGTAGAAGACGATACGACAAACAAATATTACTTTCACACCAAACTTTAAAGCGCCACGGAAACGAAAAAAAAAGGAAGTATATATCCAGTTTCCGAAACGCTTTAGAGATTCAGTGTAAAGGCATTATATGTTCGCTGTAATGCTCTCGATCGATTGGTATGGGTCTCAAAGAGCACCGCGGCATTTAACGTCACTACCTGTTGTGTCCAAAGGCCTTTGTAATTCGTACATTTTGTCATCCGGGTCGAATGAATAGTGCCGCCCTGCTCTTCTAGAGCTTTACAGCCTAAAATTAAACAAAACATCTAGGGAAATGGTGCGAGCATTTTAGGCTCCTTCGTGCCGGTTACGAATTCGGGTGGTTTGATTGAGTTGGGTTATGTTGGTGATTTGTTTTACTTATTTTGTATACGTCATAGGCCAGCGTTTGAGCAGTATCACACCCGCCAGATGGCAGGTGACGATGCGGCTTAAGATGTAGCACGCTTTCCTAGAAGTTAACTATTCACTCGTGACTTGAAAGTATCTTTTTTTATATAAATCATATATAAAAAATTCTCGTGTCGCGGTGTTAGTTGCCTATGTCCACCAAAACGGCTGAACTGATTTGTATGAATTTTTTGTGTATATTCGTTAGGTCTGAGAATCGAAAAACATCTATTTTTTTTCTTCTTTTTTTTTGTAAACGGCAAAACAACGTTGCCGGTTCAGCTACTTATACCTATAAAATAGGTAAAATATAATTTATTTAATTTTGTGTACTCTATTGTATTGAATAAATTATAATTTAGTAAACATCTAGACAAATTATTATTGAATAAATAATCCAGCTCTCGCAAGTAGGTATCAGGTATTCTCTAGAGAGCGAGACACCGCCATCGAAGTGATAAGAAAATTCAATTGTTCTCATTGTTGGAAAGAAGACATTTTGTTATTCATCTGGATGCTCGTCTCGTACCTTTGTGTAACGTTATTTGTTACTTTGTAAAAAGTAGGCTAAGAGAAAGGTAGGTTAATCTTCTTGTGTACATTTTAGATGTTGATTGATAAGTTAATTTTGTTTATAAAGAAAATAAATTCTTTATAATAAAAAAAGATTGTTCTGCGATTGAAAAAAATGCCGATTTCTTTCTATAGTCTTGAGTATAGACTTCAGTATCTTGTAGAAATTTCAACTTGCTAGGTCCACCGGAATATCGGTGGTGACATACGGACAAACAAACGAACAGACGGAACCCTAAAAAGAATCAACTCGATCGGTTGATCTGTCTTAGAGCAATAGCTAAACATACGAAACAAAATTTTAGCTCAATTGATAACCGGGAAGTGGATCAAAATTTAGTTGCAAGATTCCACCCGAACATACATACATACATTGCAAGTTAAACAAAAGCTTTTAATATACGCGTCGAATTCGGAAATTACTGCTTTTTTATGTCGGTCAAATAGTTTATGGATCAATATTTCAGCTACAATCAGCTGCTTAATGGTACGAAAGTTAAAGGTATTTTCCAGAACTTTAAATTAAAATTATTTTATTTTAATGTATACCTACTTATATACTTAACAAAAAAGATTGAACTTAACACTTCATCTAAAATGTCCTACAATCATAACTTAGTAGTATCCTGGTAGTACCAAAACTTATAAGTGCCTAAGTTATGGTAAAAATTGTATAAATGTTATCTTGTAAAATTACCTCGGAGTATTTAAGTCTACAGTGAATTTGAGGATGTAGAATTCTCGAAATCATCATTGTTTCCACCTACCATCAGAAGAGATAGGGTTAAAATGGTTGATATATAATAAAAAATAAATAAAAAAAATAAAAAAATAAAAATTTATTTCAGACAACTAATATGGTCCATACAAAAAATTGTTAGTAATAAAAAAAAAAAAAAAAAAAAAAAAGATAGAACTTAAACGACTAGATGTTATATACCATCAGGAAAAAGATTTTTCTTCAATTACTATCTCTTTTAGATATTGTCACAAGTTTGAGAGATATTTGCTTATAATATTATATATGTCTGTTATTTTTAGTCATATAAAAATTAGCTTAGTCTAAGTTTTAGTTTAGTTATTGCCCATATAAAGATATATCTGTCTATCTATTTTATCTAGAATGTCCTACAATCATTCGTTTCTACAATCCAAGCTTTGAAATAAATGCGCTTTTTATTCCAGGATCTATTTACAAAAAAACATCATCATTTATTTTATATCTCAAAAACACATAAATATTAGGGCGTTTGTCCGTGAACGTTATCGGATGCAGAGCGTGAAAAAAATTATATCCCAACATCCATATTTCATCATTCGAATCGTAGGAAAAGGGCGTCAATAAGAGGAAAGGGTACCGTGGGCTCTCTCAATACAAACGTAGTCGACTGTTTTCTCCCTGGATAATGACACTAGAGCAAATATTTTTGTTTCATAAAACATATAACTGCCATGACCGACCATGCCCCTATGTTTTGTTTTTGTTTTTTAAATCTTTATTTCTATGATAATTAGAAAATGAAAAAAATAAACATAGGGGCATAGTCATGGCAGTTATAGGTTTTATGGCACAAAATTGTGTGCTAGTGTCATTATCCAGGGAGGAAACAGTCGACTACGTTTGTATTGAGAGAGCGTCGGTACCCTTTCATCTTAAGGGCTACTTTTTATCGGGCAATAGCTGTGGTGACAATAGAAAAAATAAATTATTATTTAAAACGATATATTGACCATATTTTCATTAATTAAGCTTAAGATTACGATGCTGTTACAAGCACTATTTTCACGAGACAGAAAAAAATCTCGTGAAAATGATGCATCGGAATATTAAAAAAAAAATAACATGGTTCCCGTTTTGATTAACTTTAAACTAGCTACGCCGAGTGGCGTTACCCGCGTATTGTCTCTTTAAAATTGAAATTGATTATCTACAAACACAGTAAATATAAATAACAGTTACTATATTCCTTAGAGGTTCAATTTGCAAAAAACCTGAAAGCGAAGTTTCTAACTAGTAGCTCTTTTTTTCAGAGCTTTCTTGATGAGCATTTTTATCTTTTTGATACCTGACTGCACCACGCAAAGTTATGCGTTTATTAGTAGGTATAAAATAAATATACCTAGCAATTTTTATTAATATCCTAAGTGAATTTATACCCTTAAATACGAATGGTCTGCGTGGTATCTGCCAATAGATAAGCCTGTAGTCTATTCTCACCCTTATCCTACATTCAAATAGACAGCTAGACAATAACTAAGTAGACGTATAAGTACCCCGAAAGTATAGCGTAGGTCAGATCAAAGGATTTCGATGAAAAGAATAAGTATATCCAAGTTTTATCGTGATAAAAAGGGAAGGGCTGGGACAAGAAGTGAGTGGTTGGCGATTATTTATTTATTCTTTCTCGACTTAGTTGGCTTTAGGGTTATTTTCTCTGGACACGGTCAATTAAGTTGATGGTATAGGTTCTGGGCAAGCCTACTGCATCTAATGTCCATGTCCCTGGCACTACAGAGCGAAACACTACACAAAATACAAAATAGTTTCTTTGTAGTGTAAGAATACAGGCAAATGAAACCAGGCAAAGAAAACCTGTATTAGAAAGTCATGTGACTTAATATGTACTTTGTTTAATTAGTACAAAAACCCCCTTTTTTATAATAAATATTCAGGAACAGTAAACCTCTCCTAGTTCCAGACTTCATAACTTGCTTAACAAGAAACGAATTCTATTATGTTCTATACCACGAACCACAAACTCTTACCATCTTTCCCCCATTTGGGGTCTAATTTCCTAAAATATTTTCTTATTGCTCGCCTATGTCATAAGAGGAACCCCCATGTGAAGTTTCAGACTCTTGTAGTTTCAGAGTTTTTACATTTTTAACCCCGACGCAAACACGACGGGGTGTTATAAGTTTTACGTGTCTTTATGTGTGTGTGTCTGTCTGTCTGTGGCATTGTAGCTCTTGAATGGATAAACCGATTTGATTTAGTTTTTTTACACAGACTTTTGATACCCTTAAATAAAACCATTTCTTGATACGCCTTGTTCTCTTTTTAATAAATATACTCGCAAAACCAGTTTATTTTCCAGAATCGCTTATAACTTAAACCAATCATTCCGCGGTTATTTCTCGCGACCGATATCTTGGGATAAAAATGAAGCTTAAACCGTAATACTCGATAACCAGCTGAACGGACCCCCAATACCATGCAATTTACTTAGTAAATGGTATTATATAAATGGGCAAACTAATAATTAGATAGAGTAAAAGAAGGTACTTATTTCGGTACTTATTTCTCCTTTTGTGGGCCACAATGGATTTAGAACGATTCACGACTTTGAAACTGTCTTTGCGAGAGTTTCTATTAGTTTTGTTGGAAAAAAACCAAGTCTTTGTTTGTTTTAGTGTCTAAGTTCTTTTATTTTTAACCGACTTCAAAAGAAGAGGAGGTTCTTAATTCGGTTGTATGTATTTTTTTTTGTTTTAGCTTTCATCGCGGGCTTTGAGCGCGGCGACCGAATCAAGAAATTCTGTAACGAAAATAAAACCTAACACCCCCCACTCCACCGACCATGTAGCTCAGCCGAGCGTTCGCTTAACGTGTATGTATATAGTACGACTGTACGTAGCTCGGACAATGCAATAGCTTTACCGCGGCAGTCCCCGAGTGCCACACTTCTTTTTTATGGATGTTCGCGCATATCTTCTTTGTTTATCAAACGATTTTGATGAGACTTTTTTTATGTTATATTGTTAAGCTGATTGTAGACTTCGATTCGCATCCAAAATAACTCGGAAATTTTAAAGACTAAAAATTATTCGTGTCTTAACTTTATCAAAATTAATATATCCTCCTCCTTATATAAAATATAAGGATAATATAAAGATATTTCGATGTTGTTACAAGCATAATTGTCATAAGACTGAAGTTTGCGGGTAGATCTTGATAATTCGAGACCGTATCGTAACTACTTCCCTTCGCGTGTGTGGTTTGTCAAATATATTTTTGCATACCTTCTAACGAAGAGATTAAATTAGCTACATCCTCTTTTCTTAAATCCGTTACGAAAATATGTTAAATTTATTTTCTTATATTTCTTCAACAACTACAAACTCTATTTCTTACTCTTTTTTTTATTTTCTTTCTCTTATTTATTAATTACCAACTAAGGCGCATCTCTGACATCATAGGGGATCATTTGCAAAACTCAACATACAATTTTGTTTTTGCCAGTAATTGGGGATCGTTTGCAAAAACCAAATGGATGTTGAATTTTGCAAATGATCGCCTAAAGTCGATTTTAAAGACATTTATTCGTCAAAATTAGGCGTGTAAATCCCGCGCTACCCCAGCACTCCCAAAGGCAACCAGGGCGCGGGGTAACGCACTGCGTACTATTAATAATAAAGCACGAACTTCACAACATTATGAGAAACTTTGTATGCAGTTTTATGGTCCGAAGTTGTTACGTAAGTTTATTTACCTAGTTAGCCTAGTTGGAGTAATAAACTGTTGTTTACAGTAATTAATGACATTTACTTAATTTTTAGATAGTTTTTTTTTTATTTAAATAGAAAAACTAGCTAAGCGAAAGTCTGTTATCATATCGATCTAAAAAAAAAACAAAATTAGTACCTACCTAAATATATTTTTGATGTGTAAACATCTTAAAATAAGTCAATAGTGTATTTGTCATTGGGGGTCATTTGCAAAAACCAAGCCTAACCCCACGATTTTTGTTTTATGAAAATTTTGAACCTGTTTATGGGCATGTCATATAGGTACATCTTTAAGATTTTTAAATTATTAAAATAGAGCATACAAGGGCTATTGACATCTATTTTTATATTTTTAGACATATATAGTTGGTCATGAATCTGGTTGGCCATTTCTACCGTTGGACATTTTTATAGTTGGACAAAAAGTTTGATTAGATATTTTTGAACAATTGGAACCGTCTGTCTGTCCGTGTCTCACAACCGATTTTCACAGGAATAGGTAGACCTAGCCAATTGAAAATTATACCAGATACTGAGGTCTATAGTCCCTACTAGGTGTATCAAGTTCCTGAGTCATCACGATAAAAATATATGAGCATATTTACATTTTTGCAAAAAAAATTAGCTAGCAAGTTTTTATATTTTTTGGAATTTTCCCTTTACTTGTTGTGTATAAGTGACCTTGCTTTTAACCAAAATTATCAATTCAAGGTCAACCGAAAGTACCCTATAGGTTTTTTCTTTCATAGTCGTGCAAAGGCTATAAAGATAGTATTCTTGTTGCTTAAAATACTGAGCCGTAGGAACATCTAGTTGATGCAAAATGCGAAATGGTTGAAATGTTTTGTGGTTTAAACACTACTGCTAAACTTTACGATCTTTCAGCCGTTTGTTTTGGTAAAACCAGGAGAGATGTTTTTTAAAGAATATTCTACCTTATCTTCAGTGGCAAGGGAGTCAAATCGCGTTGCTATCGTTCCGTTTGTGATTGTTGGTTATACATATTTTATAGTTTGATTTCCTTTGGAAGGGAGGTAGGTATCGTAGATTTGCTTCGTGATAAAATTATAAGTTAATTGGCTGAGCGAGTGAAGCGTCTCTGCATTACAAATTTAGTAAAATTTGCTTTGTCCTGTCAGTATGTATGGTAGTACTAACTCTACCTACAGGTCATAGTTTAAAACCAATCTCAATTTTTGTCTTCAAAAGAGCTACCTACTTTTCTAAGAACTTTAATTTTAGCTATTGTAGGGCAATTTCAAAGGATTGAGGCTTTGAAGAAGGTTGGAAATTATGTTCATTGAAAATAGTATGGGTGGAAATTTTACATTTCGATCGAGAGTTTTCTCCAAAATTACGCTCGGCGTAGCCTTGCAATGGGCCACTTGACTTGATTCAGGTGTCCTCAGGAGACCCTGTTAGTGTAGGGACTACAGGCAACGTGTCTATTTGTGCTTGTTCCCAGTTGTTCCAACCTAGTACAATGTACTCACTGGTAACGAATGGGTAAAAAAATCAGTCGTGATCAGTGGGAACAAATTTCCCTCAACATTTTCAATAGCCTTTTCACAGTCGTTCCTACCCTAGCATCGGTGCAGTCTGCTTCTACTTCATTTAAAAGAATTAGTAAATAAAGCTGATGTACCAGGCGTCCATAAGTTATAAGGAGCTCTAATTAGATTTAGTATTTGAACGATTTTGTGATTACAGTTACAAAAAACGAAATAACAGTGAACAGCGGGATAAAGTACCAGTCGTTTATAAGTTACTGGTGGCACTTTTTTTCTTCTCTATACTATATTTATTTTAGTAACCAATAGGTTCCGAAACCAATGGACCGATTTTGATGAAACTTAGTATGATGATACATTGATTCATTGGAAGTAATATAAGCTACTTTTTATCTGAACATTCATGTCTGTCACTTAATGTTTTTTTTTTGTTATATTTTTAACTATTTTTTGTTGACCTGACTCACTGGTGCTGCACGGATAAATTCGGAAGAGTTTTAGTTGCACCTTAATTTTGTACTAGAGTAAGTTTTTTGTATTGGAATATAAAAATAAAAAAACTCTCGATATTCCCACGTCGTACAGGTGAAACCGCGTATTACTAGTTAATCATTCAAAATATATGTACTTCTGTTTAAAGCATTTATGTCTGCGAAAGTTTACGCTTGTGGTAAAAACGGAGCCTTAAAATGTGACGACCGCCAAATGAACTAAAAGTAACCGAGTTAACTCAACAAAATATCTCTTCTTTTAAAAGTACAGACTTCATTACGTCACGCTTCTTAAAACTACGCGGAGCCGTACACCAAAATTTATCCTTCCTTGTTTATTGTTACTGTTTTCTGGCACTTCTTTTTGGGAGTTCAGTTCGTGACTGCGAAAATGTGGTATGGAGTATAAGAAAAAGGCGATTAATTCCGGTTTATTTAAGTACTAGCTGTGCATTGTGGTTCTATAAGTCCGAATCCAATAGAATTATGGGGGTCAAAAATATTCTCTATGTTGATCCAGGTTTCCAGTTATCGACTTTAAAAAGAGTAACAAATAAATAAACACACACCCAAACACATACTGACACTCCTACTATCACAATGATACCTAATATTCATAGGATTTAAATTACCAGGTTTTTTATAACATCTGAAGCTAACTTTCGCGATTTCGTTTGCGCCATCCAACATAAAGTTCCGATCCCGTGAAAATGTTGGAATAAGAAGTAACCCTTTGTGTTAATCCAGGTCTCCATCAGCTATCTACGTAACGAATTCTATTGCAATCGGCTTAGCAGTTCTCGAGTCTAAAACGATGGAATTAATACGACTTTGTTTTATATATTTAGATGTATATAACATTTAACTATTATATCTGCCTTGTGATTGTTAGTTGAGTGCCTTTTTTGTCAAGAGAAATATTTTATCTCTCTAACACGAGGACGAATCATCTTTTTAACCCTATTTTTCACGATTCGTGATTTTTGTGACGGTGGCAATGGTTGTTATCAGGTGTCAGATTCCAGATAACAAAATATTATTACATCAGCTTAGAGGTAAATCATTATGTAAGCCATTGGCGTTTATTTAAGCCGATATTTTTTTGGAGTGTAACCTGAAACCGCGAATAAAATAGATTCGCGAATTGATGACGTTGACATTAATTATTTCAAAAATGACAATTGACGTTCTGCAACGACGACGACGGAGAGGTTAATGGCCGTGTTCACACGAAACACAAATCGTGAAAAATTATGGACATGTCTTTGTTACCAATAGCCTTTTAAAGAGACATATATCAAAAAACACAAATCCTATCCTACTAATATTATAAATGTGAAAGTTTGTGTGTGTGTGTATGTTTGTTACTCCTTCACGCTAAAACTACTAAACCGATTGCAATGAAATTTGATATGTAGATAGCTGGACACCTGGATTAACATATAGGCTACTTTTTATCCCAATATTCCCACGGGATCGGGGCTTACGCGGGTGAAACCGCGGGGCGCGGCTAGTCGTCCCTAATGGAACCGATGTGAATAAACCATATCTAAGTCTACAGTGGTTAAAACCGCTTAAGCTTATGAAGCGCGCCAAACACTGACAAAGACGGCAAGAAAGGTCCGAAGCCCCGATATATCTGAAACGTATACCTAAATTATTAATGTTTATTTGTGTATTTACTATTCCTGAAACACTGGGAAAGATATTCGTATTTTCTCTTTTTCGAAATCGGTCTCGAGTTTTTTCACACACAATAAACTATTTATTTTTATGTCTTTGTGAATTTTGCGTGGGTTCGTATCTTCATAACTTTTGTTCGCTTATTATTTCGGAATCGCTTATTACTTTTTAAGTATAATAGATACCTACCGGCATTGTTTTATGACCTTTATAAGCTGTGTCCCGCGGTTTCATACGCGTTTATTTGAGGATAAACATACTAAAGTTGTTCGATGGTAAAAACACCGAATGCGTTATTTTAGAACAAAGATTCCCTTATAAATATATAAATTTTTAAGGTTGTCCGTAAGAAATCGCTTTTAGCAATAAGGCCGCTCATTTGGGCAACTAATACGTTCTAGTTATTACTTTGCTTCGTATTCTATATTTCTTACTGTGTTGTACAAATAAAAATATTTACCTATCTATCATTAAGTTGTCACGTTTTTTTTAGAACTTTTAAAGAAGACCAAATCCTTTTTACAAGATTTCAGCATAACATTACCCGTTCACGTAACACACGCAACGGAAGCTCTCAAAATATATTTTTTTTCATTTCTAAAGAAATGTAAAGTTAAGCGTCACACAAGTATTTATGTACAAATGTTTGTATGTATTGTATTTGTTTGTTTGCGTTCGTTTTTTGTTGTTTATTATATTATATGTGATTAAATTGAAATAAATGAACGTACAGGATATTTTTTTGGGTTAGCGTACATCTCGCCCACAGAAAAACTGGTCTGCGAGCCAGTTCACTTTTAAAAATGTGTATAGGTAGATTCGTCCGTTTTTGATCTGGTTGTATGTAAAATATATTTTCACAAAATAAAAGTATTTAAGTATTAAATCTGTTGTCTGAGCTCTATAACACAAGTCTAGCTTGGGGCTAGATGGCGCTGTGTGTAGCTAACATATTTTATGTATTTCCTTTGGAGCACCGCAGTCGCACTCGCACGTGTAAGTAATAGTGCTTGGATGAAAAAAACTTAGGGGAACAGTGTTTAGGTGTAATGTAGTGTGATGAAGAACTAGGAAGACTTATTGACACGTTGAACGTACACTGTTTTCTGAATATTTATTGAGTAAATATAGGGGGTTTTTATGCCAATTAAACTAGGTACATACTACGTCACATGGCCTTCTAATACAATATTTATTCTCGTGTAACCTTGGCCTTGGCACATCTTCATATCAGTGCAGGTGCGATGCAATATCAAATTACTATTTTTACATTATACCTTTACCACTGGTTTCATTTGAATGTATTCTTACACCACAGTAGCACTGAGTAAATAAACATAGGCATATCAAACATTATATAGTGGAAGTATTGAAAGTGGTATTCCACACATGGTGAAAGTTTCAATATTGCGCACAAAGCGTCACGCATCCACCTTTCTCGTACGCACTGCAAAGTAGTGGAACTCTCTACCCGCGTCGCTGTTCCCCCAAAACTACACCCTTGGAGTCTTCAAGTCTAAAGTGACTATTCACTTTAGACTTGAAGACTCCAAGCTGTAGCATGATCGCCTAGAAGGTACCTATGTACCTTCTAGGCGATCATGCTACAGCTTCGACCTCATTTTCGCTTCCCATCAAGTGAGATGAGGTCAAATACAAGACTATTTTGTAAATAAAAAAAGGAATTGAAGCTAGGTTTATTGAATACTAGATGCACCTCGCGGTTTCACCCACGTAAGCCCCGATCCCGGGGGAATATCGGAATAAAAAGTAGCCTATGTGTTAATCCAGGTCTCCAGCCATCTATATACAGAATTTCATCGCAATCGGTCCGGTAGTTTTTGCTTGAAGGAGTAACAAACATACACACAAACACACACACACACAAACTTTCACATTTATAATAGCCTATGTGTTAATCCAGGTCTCCAGCCATCTAGATACCGAGTTTCATCGCAATCGATTTGGTAGTTTTTGCGTGAAGGAGTAACAAACATACACACACTCACACACACACACATACTTTCACATTTATAATATTATTAGGAAGTAGGATTTGATGAGTCGTCATAGTTAAAATGTTTCGGTATGGCGTAGTGAATCCCTCGGATCGCTACGAGTATCCCCACTTAATTATGTAATAAATATGTTTCCACGTATCGAAATATGATATCGTTAAATGTTTGACCGTGTCCGTATGACATAACAATGATCGTGTTTGTTGTGTAGGTGGCCGAATATTTAATGGGCACCGGTAACGATCAAGCGGACATAAATATTAAGCATGCCGATAAAAAATTACTACTTTTCATGTTTGATTGAGGCTGACTGAAGCACTTATTAAAATCTATACTCATCAAAATCGGTCCAGTAGTTTCGGAGCTTATTCGGTACAAACAAAAAACTTGAGAGGTGTCAAGGGACACCCGAATGGAACGAGATTAATTTCGAATAATTAGTGAAGGAATTGTAATAAATCAAAAAGTATCGTTACAACTTTTGGTCTTAATTTTTTCCGTCTAGCCTACTTTCGCAACGCGCGATAAGCAACTTCGTTCCACGAAAGAAAAAAAAGGAAAAATCTTTAATCTTTATAATTAACCTATATATGTATAATGAGAAAATACTCACCAAGAAAACTCTTTAACTAATAGAGCTACAAGTCTAAACTTCACATGGGGTTCCTTTCAGGACTTAACAAGAAAGAATCCTTGAGAATTCGAGGGGTAAAAATACTGATGAAGTTTGTGTTTTGATAGATAGATAGATAGATAGATATATCTTTATTTGGCCAACAACAAAATTAAAACTTAGACATAACTTATTTTTGATATGACTAAAAATAACAGACTTAAATATTATAAACTATGTTATTTATAACACAGTAACAGTGTTTGCAGTAAGTAATTATATATTCTGTGTTTCCTACAAACACAGATCACTCTAAAAGAGACACTATCGCGGGTTTAACCGCGGGGTGTAGCTAGTCCTACTATCCTACTAATATTATAAATGTGAAAGTTTGTGTGTCAGTGAGTGTGTGTGTTTATGTTTGTTACTCCTTCACGCTAAAACCACTGAATCGATTGCGATGAAACTCGGTGTGTATATAGCTGGAGACCTGAATTACCACATAGGCTACTTTTTATCCTGATATTCCCACGGGATCGGGACTTAGGCAGATGAAACCGCGCGCCGCAGCTAGTATTTTATAAAACCACTAGCTTTTTCCCGAAGCTTCCGACCGATTAAAAAAAAACCTTTTTAGGCACCAACTTTTGAACGAAATTCCCAAAAACACTCCACAACAGCACTGCTCAAAAATAAAAGTACAAACAGTGTTGCTAGTTAAAAATAATTTAATCTTTAACGCTAACTCAGCATACTCAATGTGCTGTTTATGATAATTTTTGAGGGTTCAAACTGAATATTTCGCAGGAGCAACACCACATTTGTTTTTACGATATAGCCTGAAATGTTTAAGTTTATTTTTGGGATAACTTGAATAACAAACCTCCTGTGTTTTGCGGTGATATTCTCAATGTTACGTTTAACTGTTTCGAAGAATATTTTTGATAGGTATTATTTTTCGAGAAACGATTATAATGTTATGACTATTTTGGAAACAATTTAAAAGTGATCAGCACAATTCGCTTATTGAGGGGGTGAAACGACTGTTACAAATATTTATACGTCAACTTAAAAAAATAATGAGTGGGTGTACTTTTTGTACGCGCGTGCGATTTATAGTTATACGTCCATCCGTCTGATATTTATTTTGTGAGCAGCTTCAACCTGTTACTATAAATAGAGTTACAATGATGCGCGCGCATCTTAAAATTTTACTCTCGCAGCTTCGACCTGTTTTGGGTTACGCCGCTGCAACATGTGACTTTTGAGTTACAAATGCGCGCGCAACTTATAATTTCACTTTCGCAGCTTCGACCTGTTTTGGGTGACGCAGCTGCAACATGTGACTATTGTATTATAGAGCATCTTAAAGTTTAGCTCTTATCATTTGTACATAACGCGCCTAAAGAAGTTTAACTTCAATAATTACATATACAAGGCAGAAGAAAAGAAATTGGGATACCTAACTTCACTCGCTCCCATTTTTACAATTTAACGTTTTCTGCGTTGGGTTCCCTACCCAAAGACTCCACTGTTTAAGTGTTTATCTGTTTGTCTGTCACCAGGCTATATCTAATGATTCATGATAGCTAAACTGTTAAAATTTTCACAGATGGTGTATTTCTGTAAATGCTATAAAAACAAATTACTAAAAACTTCCTACTAAATACTTCCTACTATCTACTTCGTCCGATCTGCAATTGACCAGTATTTTTTGACCAAATAAACAAAAAAAAAACAGAAACAATTTAAACTTATTTAATGTGACAAATCACAGTAACAAAACCATTGTATTCAGGGTCTCTCTGATATAATCAGGGTAATGGCTCCCTACTTGTTGACAATTCCGTTTGGACACTAACAATCATATCTTGTAATTACGTGGTTGTCCATCAAATAGGTGCTTAGGGCGTTAAATTATGCGTATGATAAGGTAAAGAGATCTATTTGGACTAAATACGTTTATACAAAATTGTTTTTTTTTTTATTTTTTTTTTTTTTTTTTATACTTAAAATACCGCTACTGTCGCTGTCGCTGTAGCGCTTAAGCCAATTTTAAAATAACCTTATAATTAACTATACAATAATAATCTAAAATTAAAAGTAAAAAACTAAATGTAACCAAACAAACCTAAGAGTAAAAAACTACAGACAAAGTATTTTTTATTTTTTTCCATTTTCTTTCTTTTTTCCCAGTCTGTAGACTTTTTATTTTTTAACATTTCCTTCTTTTTTTTGATAAGCTAAGTAGCTTATCATAGACCGAAGCGCATATCTGTAACATTCCATCGATTACAAAACCTCACTCGCTAGGACTCTCTAGATTTTCCACAACACCCCTTTTTAAGAGGAAAGGGTATCGGGGACTCTCTCCATACAAACGTAGTCGACTGTTTTCTCCCTGGATAATGACACTAGAGTAAATATTTTTGTTGCATAAAACTTATAACTGCCATGAACATGCCCCTATGTTTTGTTTTTATTTTGTTTTACAAATCTTAATTTCTTTAAAAAATGAAAAAAACCCAAACAATAGGGGCACAGTCATGGCAATTAAAAGTTTTATGAAATAGGAATATTTGTGCTAGTGTCATTATCCAGGTAGGAAACAGTCGACTACGTTTGTAAGGAGAGAGCTCCGGTAACCTTTCACCTTAACTCCCGGTAGCCGACAGATAGGTATTTGATTTCGACTATAAGTACGCAATAAAGGCTTCTAGTTAACTTGAACGAACATAACACTTTTTTGACGTGATAACTTCTAATAAATCGTGGAATACCGGCATTCACAAAAAAGTGTGACGTCATGCGTTACGTTACATTATTGACAAGGTGACAACGTAATGAAGTATGCAAAATGGTAAGTTGACATGATAGGTAACCATAGCAACGTATTTAACTATATATATGGTTTAACTATATATATAGGTAATGTCAACGATACAAAAGAGTTTTTATGACGTTATCACGTAAAATTATCATCCGTAAACCGACTTTACAAGCAACCGTTTTTTCCTTTTATCATCATTCCAAAAAAGTCAAGTCAATTGTTTTTTATTCCTTTCGATGCTTAATACATTTGTACAAAGATCACATAGAAACGTCTTAAAAACTAATTTAGGATGTGTGCCTTCGACACGCGCCCACCAATGAGAAGAAGGCACAATAAACTCATGGGGTCGTTTAACTTAGCTTATCATAGACCGAAACGTATTTCTGTAACATTAAATAAAATAAATATAAATAAATATTACAGGAAATTCCACACATCGCCATCTAGCCCCAAGCTAAGTAACTAGACTTGTGTTATGGGTACTAGACAACGGATATACTACTTAGGTATATACTTTTCTTTTGTAAATATATACATATAATACATAGAAACAACTAGACCACAGACAAGTATCTTAGCATAAATACTTGTCTGAGGCGGGAATCGAACCCGCAACCCTGTGTTTGACAGTTCGGCATGGTGACCATTGTGCCAACTGGGTCGTCATTCCATCGATTACGAAACCTCACTCGGTAGGACTCTCTAGATTTTCCACAACCCCTTTTCCTCGTAAACTGGGCCAATATTTTCTCTGACTAAAATAATATATCCTGCCGTACATTTGATATTGGTCTAATAAATCAATTTTGTTGGCAGCCTACTAATATCGTTTACTTGATGGTTCTGTATTAGATTGATTGGCCACATGGTTACTATGGACCTTGTAACTTACGGTTATTTATTATATTTGGGTAAATATATTTTGGATCTATATTTTATACCATACCTGCGGCCACTTTAATTAGAAAGTAAATGTTTCGTAAGAATAGGTAAAACTACTTAAAAACTTATTATAATTTGAATAAATTTTAAAAACTATGAATTTGTAACTGGCAGTAAGTTTAGTGAAAAGTTTTTTGTGATAATTTAATTTAAGTGCTGTTGATTCTATGTTCATAAATAAATAAAAAAATATTATTAGATGAATATTAAAAAAAATGTCAGACCATTTACTATGCCAAATTAAATAATAAATATTGTACTGAGAAATAAAATCACACAAGTATACATTATTATATTAGGAACTAAATACGAGATACAAACAAATAAAATCTATTGAATATTTGGTTTATTCATCATTAGATGAATATTTGGTTTATTTTCAAAATGAAAAATAATTCATTTATTAATGCTGACATATGTAAAAAAAAGTATTTTCTTGTTATTTTGAAGAACCTTGTGGTGGCCTTTATTACCCGCAGGCACCTTTTTTATTAAAATAAATAGTTTTTCAATATTTTAAGACGTAGTCAAGCACCAAAATACCTAGTCTTTTTGAAAATTCCACTTCTAAAGGGGTAAAAAAGGGTGTTAAAGCACAGTTAAAGTTTGTAGATCGTCTAGTAACTAGTATGTATTCTGTATTTGTAGGGAATCAATTTCACTTCTGAAGAGATACGCAACGTGGGTAAAACCATAAGGCTCAGCTAGTTTGATTAATACATCTATCTATACTATAATAAAATCGTTCGTGGATGAATTCTGTACATTGAAGTTATTTTGAAAATTTCAACTGGAGGGCAGTCTATTATCGATACTGAACCAGAAAATGTAGAAAAAAACATTTTTGTCTGTCTGTCTGTATCTTGGCCGCGCATCACGTCGAAACTACTAAAGGGATTCAAATGAAACTCGGTGTGAATATAGCCCTTATACTGATGTAACATCATATCAACTTTTTATCCTGAAATTCATCATGGTTTCCGTGGTGGGGGTGATGAAGTTAAATATCTTGGCCGCCCATCACGTCGAAACTAATGAATGGATTGAATTACTCGGAGTGAACATAGCCCTTATACTGATGTTACATCATATCAACTTTTTATTTTTGCATGAAGGAGTAACAATAATATACAGAAATACATTTTTTCACATTTATAATATTAGTAAACTATGGAACTTGAAACACATTTCATTATAGTTTCCATCAACTACCTAGGTACAGTATGCGTCATAAGTAAACTGTCAATTTGCTACAATAATACTATAAACAAGTATTGAACTTACGACCTTCTTCTAATAGACGTTACACACAAACATAAATACTTCAATTAAAAGTACTCAGTGTGATTATTATTTTCAACATGTTAGCTATGTCTTTGATCGGTCGAGTGGTATAAGCCGCCACCCGCTACACCAACCGACGTGGGTTCGATCCACAGGTTACGTTGTTATAGTGTTCAAATAGTGCTGCACAGTATTGTAAACGTTACGATGGGCAGAGACTTTTGACCGTTGATTGTACATTAGATTATGCAAAATTCCGAAGAGAAACAGTTTGCTATCACGAGTCTCCTTAGGGCTCGCACTTAATTACAAAAGACCCTAAACTTGTGTGAAAACCAATAAACGAGGCATAGTTACAAAGTTTAGAAATCATAATTTCAGATAGCCGTATAAATTAGAGGACCTCATGAATTCTGTGGTGTTGTGTTACGTAGGGGTAAGGTTGGGAAAGGGCTGGTACTTGTACAATGAGGACGTATACCTAATTCATAGATTTAGAATCAATATAACCTAGATTGAAAGGGAATCGTTTACTGCGTGAATTTTGGAATTTCGTATTTTGAACAGGTGAAGTTTGGATGGATGTTTGAAATGTAATCTTCACAACTTTAAGACTTAATTTTATAATTATTTTAAGAAAAAATAATTGATTTCTCCCCACAATGTTTCAAAAAGGTATAAATAATATTTATATTTGAAATATTTATATAAATAATTGTACAATTAGATAATACAATACCTAATACATACATTTCGGATGAACAAAATTAAGGCTTGTCTTAATTTCGTGTAAACTCGATCATACAACAAATTAATATTAAATCAACATTTACAGAATTTTATTTTTTCACACACATTTCACACTTAATTGAAATCAGCGAGCGAAAACCAAATCGAATTGAAATTATCCGCGGTTTGTGTTCGAATAAACATGACAACGCCATTAAAGCAGACTTGTTTTGTAAGTAGGTAACTTTCATAAATCCATACTTAATCTACCAATATACATATTCTATTTAATTATTATAATTTTTCCATACGTGGGTGAAAACTACCACGGGCTAGGCTCTGCACAGCAGACGATCTGAGACCCAGACCCAGAAGGAGACGGCACGGGATGAGTTAGACTCGCATCGTAGGGACTGGACCCAACTGGCACTAGGCCGGGAAGAGTGTAAAGCGTTGCCCAGCAGTGAGACGGCATAGGCTAAAATATGTATATATATACTTATTTTTAATAAGTATTATGAAGCTGTAGAGTTTATTGTTTGGTTAAACTTATCTCAGGAAGAAATCGAAAAAATATTTTTGTGTTGGATAGCTCATTTATCGATGAAGGTTTAAGTCTATATGACATCACGCTACGACCAATAGGAGCATAGCACCAATGGAAAATGTTGGGAAATGGTAAAAAATATTCCTTTTGACAGATTTAAGATCAAGTCGCAATAAAAAATCGTAAATAGAAAAGAATTAATTCGAACAAATACATGAAACAAATAGTTTCAGCTAAATATTAATAAGAAAGAATATAAAATTCACAGAGAATAAATAATTTGAAAATACTATTTTTATCTTAACATCATAACAATTTGAAACATTATCTTTAGCATGATATTCTCAGTATGTTACAAGGCAAAACATTGTGTTTTTGAGGACGAGAGCATCGTTCTTTTGGTGTCTTCATTAAAACACACGTGAAACCTTTGTCCTTCCTACTTACAACGGCGCTTGTGATTGTAGGAAAGGTATACTTGAATATGTCACGCTAATGATCACGTTTGCAAATTGGGTAAAAACACATTGTAGTTTGTATAAAAATGTCACAGATTATGCCAAATATAAGATGAACAGTGCATATCGCGAAGTGATGGCATGGATTGTTGTATCGACTAAGTTGAGGGCTTTTGTTCCGCAAGTACCTGTTTAGTGTATCCTTCGCGATATCGTTGATTCTCCTGATCTGAACGCGGTAATTTGCAGACTGTTCTGCCCGAATAAATATGTCCGAGGCCGGAAACATCACCTTCTGGCGGTGCCGACATCTCACACGGTCTCCCATTCTAAGTCTCCCGTTCTCCGCAGCATCAACGCAATTAACGCTCTCCTGGATGCAAGTGCTGAAACTGATCTGTTTGCGGACGAATGGAGATTGATATTGTCAGTGTGTTTGGATTTTTGCGAGAGAAATGTATGAATGATTTGTCCTAATTAGTCAATTGCTGTAATTGGTTTTTATAATCGTATTAATTGACTATAAATAAATAAATAAATAAATAAATTAGTTGGGTCTTATTAACGTGAGGATGGAGTAGGCTTATTCATATATACCACCTTCTCAGCTTAGTCGACCGCGTTGAGAGGAAAAATCTCGTCAATACGTCTGAAGTCATCTAAGTCGCGAGTTTCATCACGATGTTTTCATTCACTCCATTGGTGCCCCAGAAAACAATTGCGTGACGATCTTGGTACATTTTACGGAGGCTGACCAAACCTAGCCTAGTTCCAAACTATTTAGGGGGAAGTTAAGAAGACCTTCGGTCAGCAGTGAGTCAGTATAAAAAAAAACAATCGAGTACAGGACTGACAGATGTGAAACCTCGCGCTGCTAGTTCGACAGACTCTAACGAAATTCAAAGTTTATCACAACGAAACTCTTCAATTTAAACCCCACACACCGGCAGCTTTCAAAGCTTAAGCTATAGACACCTCTAAAGGTAAACATTTCAAGAGTTCATAGCTAATTTATTTATCATCAAACTATGCGCACCGACAGAGATTAACATCAAAACTTCATAAGCTCATCAAAGTGTCTTGCACAAGCTTCTGTTTAAAGTTTTCGATAAGTATTTAGTTTATGTTAAGTTATATTGTCAGAGGATGTTATAACATCCTTATTGTGCTCAATTTATTCATTTCACAACATATTTGTAAAACAAATTCCTTTTTTTATAACTATATATTGCATGCATTATGCATATTCTTGAATCACTGTATCTATTTAAAAAAAAGTTGTGTAGTTTTGAAGATCTAAGCATAGATAGCGGATAGACAGACAGCGGGAAATGACTTTGTTTATACTATGTAGTGACTATAATACATAGAAACAACCAGACCACAGACAAATATCTAAGCACATGTCTGAGGCGGGAATCGGGAATCGAACCTACAACCCTATGTTTAGCAGTCCGATATGGTGACCATTGTGCCAACTGGGTTCTATCCATAAATTGTCAAAATCACCATATGGACATAGATAGCCAAACGTCGCTAACAACACATCCAACTGTAGGCACCCCCGACGGAATACCTATCGGATTTGGCAGCACAACATCCACTAATAACATTAGAACATGTGTACTGTTTGTCAATAACATTATACCTTTAATATTATGTCACCGTTTAAACGATGTTAACATACTACGATGTTACGATTGTTGAACTTAAATTTTATAATGTACAAGTATATAACTACATATATCTACCTATCTCTCTATGAGTGAGTAAAGTGAAAAAAAATATTTGTAACGAATAGGCTCCTAAACTACTGAACCGATTTTGATAAAACTTAGTAAGAAGATACATCATCATTGGGAATAACATAGATAACTTTTTGTGTCGATATTCCTACGGAATCGGGAGTTACGCGAATGAAACCTAGTATGTTCTAGTACTAGTGTGATGCTAGTATTCAATAAACCAAAAAATATATTATATTTACCTACAATGAATTAGGTATTTTTATTTCCAGAAATACAAAATACGAGGAATACGATACGCAGACATCTCAACACAATACACGAAAACATCATTGATTGACGCTTAAAAAAAACGAAAAACAACCAAGTACCTGCCATTCACTCGTTCCTTAATTGGCATTCGGTCGTGAATGAACGAAACATCCGTTCCTCAGTTCCGATACCGTGACGCAGTATTACGATTCATTTCCCTATCCGGATGCTGGTTACGACTTATCCGGTGTTAATTTGAATCGATTACAGGGCAATTCGATTATTCGGATTGGTCGATAGACTCGGTCTTGAGTACAATCGAGGTGTACGATTTGAGAAGTACCTACTCGTAGTTTATTCCTTTCTTGACTAATCAGATTTGAATTACATATTTTTTAAGAAAAGCGTTTTCGTTGAATGAGACTGAATTAAAAAGCACACTTTAAATTCCAATTTAAAATCAAAGCAAAAATCTAAATTTCTTTATTGAATTGGATACAGCCGTAGTAAAGTTGGAATCATTCGTATCTGATCACATTTAATCGTCTTAAAAACTAAGTTAGGATGTGTGTCTTCGGAACGCGCCTACTAATAAGAAGTTTATAAAATTCAAGATTACAAGATTAAATGATCTGTTTTCATAAACCAGTAATATAAAACACTCCGCGGTTTTACCCGTGTGTGCTTTGGAATATCAGGATATAGTACAAGTCTTAATATTGTAACTTTCTATCCGTAAAAGAACGATCAAAATCGGTCTAGTAATTCCAAATATTTGAAGGAGTAATCAAACAACTTGTCAACCTTTAATCTTTGGTGTAAATAAGAAAAATACTCATCACCACTCATCATCACAAATCTCTGCAACTACAAGAGCTACTAATTTGAAACTTTGCACGGGGTTTCTAAGATCCAATTTTTCGAAATTCAACCCCTTAATGATTAAATAGGGCTAATAATTGGAAAGCTTGGGCGCAACTAGTTCTTCATAATTAATTATGTGTGTGAATAAATTGAATCTCATAAACCTACCCCTTATTATCACTACATAGTATAAAACAAAGTTGCTTCTCGCCGTCTGTCTGTGCCTATGTATGCTTAGATCTTTAAAACTACGCAACGGATTTTGATGTGGTTTTCTTTAATAGATAAAGTGATTCAAGAGGAAGGTTTAAGTATATAAACGAAACTGCCATGCGTGCGAATTCGTGGGCAACAGCTAGTGTAAAATTACAGGAGATAAGTGGAACTGTTTACAGGATTCGATTTTCATCGGTAAACAGTGACCGGAAGCTGCGGGTTATTTTCATGCCTGCAGTATTGATCCCCCAAGTTACTGGTAAACCCTCTACGTAGGGTTGTCGAACCATGGTCTGTGTTCATTAAATACTCGTTGGTGTGGGTTTTTTTTTAATTATTTAGAAAACTTCACTCTGGGTGATTATAGTGTAAAAAAAACTGGTAAATGTGGGTAAGACTTTTGCTTACAAACATAACATATCATAGCAACATTATTGTATTTATCAAATTTGCAAGATATTGTTATATCTTTTTTGTTTTAATTTTTTATTTAAAGAATTTAGAGTTATAGTGAGACCTATTTTAGATTATTACATTTATATATATATTTATTTCATAGTTAAATCAGTGCTACACCCGTTCACACCCTGTATGCAGATATTAAATTCTAGTATAAGTACAATGTACTTATTTAAAGCACCCCCTTTTGAAGCCTAGAATACGAGATAATACTCAGTCTAGGATTCAAAATATGCTAATATAAAAAAATATAAAAAATGTTTTAAACAGTAAGGAAGAAATGTATGATATGGCAATTTATGTAACTATTCTATGGAAGTAAACTATTTATTTATTATCTAGATTTGTTCATACATTTATGATACAGATTGAAATCTATTTTAAGTTTCTGTCATACATGAACATAAATCTAAGTTTAGTTTAATAGCTGTTTTGCTAAAATAGCCCACAAAATTACTAATTGTAGCAAAAATAAAGTAAATACCTCTTTTTTACAAAATAAAGTTTTTCCTTATATTTTAACTCTTATTCAACCCCTATTATTTTCCAGATATCCTACTAACTTCTAAAGTTAGTAAAATTATAAAAATGTATGTGTTAAAATGTGTGTGTGTCCGAAGATTGTGCGAAGTGGAGGGATGCAACCGGGAACATCACTCGGATGATGAGAATGTGTGTGTGTCTACTTCTGCGTCACGCTAAAACGACTGAACCGAATGTAATGAAATAACTCCATTCCATTACATTTTTTTTCTATAAAATATTTTATTACTTTCCAAGTTTAATCGCCAACAGTTCTACTTGGGGCGTGGCTAGTATTATGTATTATTATACATAAATTGTAAGAGTACACTGGCGTGGTCAGACCACGACATGAGGAGTGATGACACTCACGTCACCAGAATAGTGGATATGGTAGTAAATGGTCGTAGAGGAAGAGAGCGGCCAAAGAAGGGATTACTTTTAGGAGGTTATTGGTGAAAAGGGATTTGACGGGGACTAAAGAGAAAGATAACACGATGTGCCGATCCTACACAGTGTAAAAAGGCTTAAAAAATTATAAATAATATAAAGAAAATTACATTCAAGAAAACAGAAAACATGATCTTAATCTGCTGGAAGCTGGGTTGTACGCTGAGGGTACATATGCTGGAGTCGCATCGAAACGTCAATTTCAAGGCGTTTGTGGTGCGAGTACCGAACAGCTATCTGCCTCGCGTTATGGACGAAAGTCGCTTCCGCGTACAAATTCCACAAGAACAGACTAAGACGAAAGTGTAGTGTCATGGAAGTGCTACTAACATAGTTCTAAGATATCTCTTTAACACATTCAATTATTATTATAAAATATGTATGCTAGTCTATAAGGTATGTATCTATGGGCCTTTGTAGCCTGAAATAAATGATTTATTATTTATTATTAATCAACGACAAAAAGTATCTACTTACTTAATACGCCAGTATGGTAAAGTGGTCACTTTTTTCCCATATCAGGCTACCGATAAGCCAAATGAAAGTGAGGAAGCTCGTTGTCACAACTCTAAAGTGAATGCGGAAAATATAGTTAGGGGTGTCAAAAATAAAAATATTTTTTTTAAGGGAACCAACAGCTAAAACTTAAAGAGTAAAAAGAAATGGTAAAAGTAAATAGCCAATTTAAACGAGTAAAAACATAGTAATAAATAAAACAGTGTGAAGAATATTCAAATACAGAACAAGTATAAATATCGTAATAGTAAAACTAATTATAATCAAAGAATAAATATTAATAAATATCGTAATAGTAAAACTAATTATAATCAAGGAACAAATATTAATAAATGTTATTATTATATTATATTTAAGATAATACGCGAAAGGCGGAGAATAAAAATGGCTCAAGTTAAAATCTAACAGAAATAGATAGACACAGAGAAAGAACATGATATGCATAATCTAATAAGTAGAAAACGAGGAAGTCTAAGGACCTAGAAGTAGTTTAGCGGGTAAAATTTAAAACAATGGGTAATAAAAATCTCTGATATATAAAAATCTTCGCCAGTTTTTTGAATTTTTTCTTATATTTGAACCAAGCATATTAATTACAGATTGTTTTACTTAATTTGTAAAATCACCTTTTCATCAACCTTTTTAATAATAAGAAAGAAGAGTCAGGTAAGGAAAATAAAGGGTTTTGTATATTTTATAACAAAATGGTGTAAAACAAATTTAAAGTATCGAAGCTTTGTCCTAAGTAAATAAAGAAGACAATATCGATACTCCTCTTTATTCAGAAGTGTTTATCGATACTTGGTGCTTGATACATCCCTATATTCCGTCGGAACGGGGGTGGGGAACGGGGTTTTCATAAATATTCAAATAAAGGAGCCAGGACCATCGGTCTCAGCGTTCTGCTGTCATGGTCAGAACTGGCTATTGTAATATATGCTTTAGTTCATGATAATAGGGTTGGCTTTTGAATAGAATATTATTTGGACCGAGATTTACGTGAAAGTATAGGGATTTCTATAATTAAAATGTAGGTTTTTTGTGTTGTGTATACAGAATTTTAGATAGATAGTATTTTGTAGAAATAAATATTGTAAGAATGTTATTTTTATAGCGTTACACCCACACTTAGCCGACCCCAGCCACGAGCCTCATTCGTAATTAAAAGAAAGTTCTCTCTTATTTCACCCGGTGGTGTACAGCCCACGTAGCTCAGTTAGTCAGAGCACTGCTACGGTTAAGCGGGGGTCGTGGATTCAAACCCCCACTGGAAGCATGAAATTTTGGATAATGTTTTCGATTTGTTAATAAATATCACACTAATACTTTCGAAAAAACTCATAATATTAATTTCTGGTTTGTGAAAAAGTTGATGTCTTACATCGACTTTACCTTATCCTGCTCGATATTATGTATTATATTGTAGTATTTTAATATTCTCTACAACATTAAAAACTAAGAAAATATACTTGTTCTCTCATTCTATTCTTAAAATAAACGAAGAAGGAGCAAAATGTCTGCACTCGAAATCAAATTTAAAAATTAAATCTATGAGTCTCAGAATACTAAATTTTTAATTCTTATCTGTTTGGAGCCAAAGTTATTAAAATCCGGTCACTATTAAATAGCTCTATTTTTTTGAAAAGGTGATATACTCTTCATCAAAATTTACCAAGTAGAAATTGAAATAACAATGAAAAACAAACCACGGAGTTCAGCAAGCCTTTAAATAAATCTAGATATTTAAAAAAAAAACGTTTCATAAACAAAGAAAGTTATGCACGAACTGCCGTTAATCATAAATAAATATTGTAGGATAACTCAAATAACGCCATCTAGCCCCAAACTAAGCAACTAGGCTTGTGTTATAGTAGTCAGATAAGGGATGTAATACTTTAAAATATACTTTTCTAAATAAATTCTTAATATACACATACAGAATCACCCAGACCAGAAAATCAAATATCTGTACATAGATATTTGTTTGAGGCGGGAATTGAACCCACAACCTTACTGCATCATAGGCAGATGTTTCCCGTCCACAAAGGTCGTCAAAGCCATCAAGCCAAATCGGTGGCAACACACGGACAGACAGACGAACAAGAGGGTCCCTTTTTTACTTTTTGAGGTACGGAAAATTAACAAAATTAAGTTGAAAAATTTAACCCGAAAAAACATACATATATACACACACACACACACACACACACACACGAAAGGTTGCCTGGAAGATATCGCTTTTAGCAGGCTGCCCATTGTGCCATATTGTAAGGTATTAAATTTAAATTTTCTTTTAGCATATAGGTAGTTACATTTATTTTGTTTTTTTTTTATGTAATCATTTTGCGTTTTGTTTTTAAGGCGCATAAAAAAGTATATCTATCTATCTATCATTGCAAGTTAAATAAAAGCATTTAAAAAGCATTAAGTTTAATTGAAAACCTTTATTTTTGTAGTCGGTTAAAACACTTCTAACCCCCCTCTAATCATCCACCCAAAACGTACTTTCTATTTTACGTTCGGAATAAGCTCTAAGAATAGCTGACTAAACAATATTTGGAGAGATAAGAGCCTCCGAAGCCTTCCTGACTCATATTCGACACTGTGATGGACTCGCTGTATTTACGGTGTGATAAATTTTACGTAATAGAAAGGTACTTTGCTTTTATGGGTGCAATCGGTAAACTTTTAAGACTGTGTGGACTGTTTTTGGGTAAGAGGGGTTAGTTAACTCTTTACCCGATGTCAAAAAATTGAGGAGATTTCAATCAGTGTTGAAATAGTGTTACTACGATAGTGATTTACTTAAGGCGCTCTTCCAGTACCGTGTGTAGGTATTCACATTACCTTAGCTCCCGCTCTCAAAAACGTAGCGTGCACGCAGCACGCTAACTGTTATATTTGATCGATATGCAAAACATTTTAGCATTATTATCCACAAATATAATTCCTAGAAGTCAAAACCTATCATTTGATTCATTTTTAGAAACAAACGTTAACTATTTTTAAATAAAACCCGAGAAACGATGTAATAATTCTCTGTTTTCTAACATATTTTTTATCGAACGAAGTTGTTCATATCATGTTTTCAACCACAATAAAAAAAAATATGGTTATTAAAATACAATATCCATTTATATCAAAATAACAAAAAAAGAGTATTTGATTACTTAGAGTTGCTTAAACAAAGGTCGATTTTGGTAGCTTTATTAGCACCTGCCCTTAAGAGCATTTAGATCATTTTCCTTGGTAAGATTTTTAACCAGGTTTAGATAATTATCTTCATATTTCTTTCATATTTGAAAAAATATTTAAAGTAATAGGTTAAAATTATTACCTGATTATTATAATTGTTTAGAGATCATTGGAAAGGTTTTTGATGCACTCTCTATTTGATAAAGCATTTATATTTTACCTTTATATTTGAGGTATATAAATATTAGTTCAAAATATGTTGATGCTACGCTGTTATTTGGTTTCGTAGCTAAACTGTAGCACTGCTACGAAGACTACGAGCCTACAAAAGACTACAGATTCATCGGTCTTACCCGACTGTGCAAAGCAAGGAAGGGTTATGTGTTTATTATTGTTAGTAACTTGATGAAAAATACTAACGAAATGTAACCACTAACCCAAAGTACTCCACCTAACACTTTCTAGCAGGTACACTTCAAAACTAAAACGGCAAAACAAATTCAAAATTTAAGTTCCAAAAATATTGGTCTCTTATTTCTAATGTAGGATCGACCAAATTAAATTGAACCTTCCGTCTGTGCTAATAAAAATAGGTGGAGTACCAACGTTTCGCTGAAGATGTAAAATAATTTTGAGTCTTACTGCATTGCAATAACGATAGAATTTCAATGAAGTTCACTGTCTTGTTGACGTTGTTTTTTTTCAAACAAGTACTCTTGATATCGGTATATTGAATTCTGACTTGATTGGGTTTGGATAAATGTTATAACCACTAAAGAGGTTTTAATATTAGATTGGTACCTAAAGGGGTATTCGTTTGCCGTAATGCGCTATATCGATAGGTATCGGTCTCAAAGTGCGCACGTTTGTAAATACTCGGTCACAATGCGTTTCTTTGAATATCCCGTTTCTAAGACGCTTCAGAGGTTCTGTGTGAAGGCATTATTTGTTCGCTGTAATACCGTCTATCGATAGGTTTCGGTCTCAAAGTGAACCACGGCATTTTAAGTTACAATACCCGGTTATGTCTAAATGCCTTTTATAATTACCATGGTTATTTTCACTAATTAAAGTTATTCAAAACGTGTTTTTTGTTTTTATTTAGTAGAGCTCGATATTTCGATGTAGTTTTAAACATCATTTTCACAAAATTGGAGCTTGTTGGTAGATTTTGATAGTAAGAGGCGGCGGTATCGGACTAACTCCTTTCGCCTGCGTTTGCTCTACTCCGGGACAAAAAACGTAGTACATAATATCCCGTTAAAACTTAAATAGGTATTTAAAGTTTGAGAGTATGGAATTTTCGGCCAATTCATGTTAGACTATCTCATTTTTTTTTTAAGTTTTAGTTACAATTTTTTTGCTATTAATTGATATTATTTTGATTATCTACTAAGTTACCGATGCTTTCAAATTCATGAAATTTTACCATTGAAAATCAAATAAATTGGAATAAGAACAAGCAGCACAAGAAGAATGAGAATAAGAAATACCAAATATTTTTTAAGGTTATGACGTGATATTGTTGGTTAAAAAAAAGAAAAACAGCAATAGTTAAAAATAGCCCTGGTTTCTGCCTCTTTAGCGTATGAACATCTAGATTTTTAACACGCTTTTATAAGGTCGACCTGTATGTATGTAGGTACTAACTATGTAATTAAATCTTGCAAGTTAAATTTGATCCACTTTCCAGTTACCGATTGAGCTGAAATTTTGCATACATGTGCCAGAAACTTTTCTACCTAGTTGGAAATACTTCAGCTGATACAAAAGTCTCCATTCTCGAATTTTCTCAAACACCATCGACCTACTTGTACTTGTATACATGTTTTCCGCCAGTGGACCCTTTTTAATTGGGTCCTTTTTGTGTGAGGATGGAGTAGGCTTGCCCAGCACCTGCTACCCTCTCAGTTTAGTCGACCATGTCCAGAGGAGAGAACTTGTCAATACTTCTGGAGCCAACTAAGCCGCGGGTTTCATCACTATGTTTTCCTTCACCGTAAGAGCAATTTCAATTAGCGCACAAAATTTTTTCTTAAGAAAAATACATTGGTGCACGGCCGGCCGGGATTCGAACCCACGACCTTCAGAATGAAAGTCGAGGTATCTACCACTAAGCCAACACCGCTCCCACCACCGACCTAACAACATCTTGTTATTATATTTAAATTAAATAGTCAGTTTTGTTGGAATATCGAAACATCTTCAACCCAAAATAAACAGCATTTATCGAATACCTCAACTTCGTAACATTTTATTGTTAACTTAGCGGTTTGTGTTGATTTAGGTTACAATTGTCTGCAATTTTGTGTTGAATTTTGATTACTTAAATCGGAGTCGATAATGGAATGGATAACTTTTACTTTACCTTCAACCACTAGTAGCTTGGAGGCTCACAGCTAAGCGAAGCTTGCTGATCGTTTACGGTCGTGCGGGTTAAGGGACGCCTGGCGCGGTCATTACTTCGATGAGTGACCAATTAGTAGTGTGGCAAAAATGTGTTTTCGTGAGCCTCTCCGTGCTTCGAAAGTCACGCTAAGCCGTTGGTCCCGGTTGCTACCTCTAGTAGCAGTCGTTAGGTCAAGTTAGAGGCCCTAAGGCAATCTGAAAACTCTAACAAGCCACACCACTATACGAGAAGAAGAAGACCACTAGTAGATTTTTAAAACTCACAGTTTTTCATGGCAGTTAGGTTAGTAATTTTCGCTCCGTTACTTCAATGAGTAAAAGTCAAATTTTACTTGTGTTAATACGCTCCATCGTTAAAACGTACAATATTATGTTATGGTCAAATGTTTAATGATCATAACAGAATACGACAATGCCAAAATATTTATTTATCAGAAAAACTACATCTAGGTACCTATCATTACAGGATCCCCCAATAGTATAGTTAAAATTAATTTAAATTAACTATAACACATCCTACTAATATTATAAATGTGAAAGTGTGTGTGTGTGTGTGTTTGTTTGTTACTCCTTCACGCTAAAACAGTTCAGTACTGATTGCAATGAAATTTGGTAAGTAGATAGCTGGAGGCCTGATTCACATATAGGCTACTTTTTATCCTGATATTCCCACGGGATCGGGATTTTCGCAGATGAAACCGCGGGGCACAGCTAGTAATCCATAAAGCTACTTTTTGGAATTCACTCTTTCCGCATGTGAATACGTCAAACTTAGTTAATATGTGCAGTAGATCTAACGTTTAATGGTCAAATTGTCTCATGACTTTATCGATCCTATGACAGAATACGCCAATGCCAGCAGATTACTTACTATTATAAAGGTACCATAACTTGAATTAGTAGACATTTTCGAAAACGGAAAATTTAGGAAACGGTGATTTGAGAAATGGTAGTTTATGGATGTGGTCTAAAACTACCATTTTAAATAGATTTTGAAGCGAGATGCCTACTATCGTGCTTAGCCGAGTTTTTTAACTTTCTTATAATCTGTAGCATAAAGACAACATCACTAACATCGCATACTTTAGATCGTACCATGCTTACTTTTCAGCTAATGTAGAATTTATGCACGCTCGAGGTGCAACTCTATTTATGACTCTCTAGATCTTAATCTCTTTACATTTTGAAAACAATTTCCATTTTCGTTTTACGTTTTTTTATCATCATTCATGAAAATCATCTCGAGTGACATTTCCAGTTCACTTCAAAGTTATTTTTTGAACACGGGTTCCCTTTTACAATTATGGGGGAGTACGGAACCCTTCATCGGTTTGACCCTTTACCTACTGTTGCTTGTGATCCATCACTGTCACATTGAAGCAAATGTGGGTTAGTGTATAGCGGAAACTCATATCTGACGAATCTATACTTCAAAATTTTATTTTTTTGTATGGTCGTTAGGTCTGAGAATCGAACAATATTTTTATTTTTTATTTTTTTTTGTATATGGCAAAACAACATTTTTCTGGACAGCTAGTAATCTATACATATAAAATTCTTTGTCCTGAATGTCTGATTGACAGATCAACGCACAGCTTAAACCGCTGATCGTAGAGACCTTAAACTTGGAGGGTGTATTCTTTGTATGACGAAGGCATCCGATGAGAAAGGATTTTACGAAATACTCCTAAGGGGTTGAAAAAAGGGGGGCAAAGTTTGTATGGGACGACGCTATTGTTTGGTCTATTTTTAACTTCTACGCGGACGTAGTCGCGGGCAAAAGTTAGTGATATATTATTAGCCTTCACAAGCTAATATAATATTATTACTAGCTGTCCCAAGAAATGTTGTTTTGCCGTATACAAAAAAATAAAGGAAAAAAAATGAGGTCTAATCTAGATCATTTATACAGCGCCAGCACCTTCGCAGCTTAGTCGACCGTGTCCAGAGGAAAGAACTTATCAATACGTCTCCAGCCAACTAAGTCGCTCCATACGAATCTATATTTAATATTACATAGAGTTTGTTTGTTTGATTGGGCGAGCTAATCTCAAGAACTTTTGGTTCATTTCGAAAAATTTTTTTTTGTTTAGTCCTATTATCGAGTAAGGCTATAGACTACTTTTTTATATTTCACCGCGGGGCGCAGGTATTTAGGTTATTGATAATATTACCTACTAAGAAACGAACTTAATCTATTGCCAATCTAACTTTATTGAATAGAATTTTTTGTATATGTTATTAGGCCTTTGGAATATAAGGTAATAAGAGAAAATCTATTTACCTAAATCTATTTGTTTCTATCTGTCTATCTATTTGTTATTTGTTCAATCGTTATATAAAAGTTATTTGCGCAATTGTTAAATCTAGTCCTTAGTTAGATTTTCAATACGCAATTCTGCGGAAAATAAATATACTTAAATGAAATTGTGATGATAAAATTTCGTTTCATTTTTTAAGTTCATACATCCTTGACACCAAGTTTATTTGTTTTCAATCTGCAACTGCCCCACGTCCGATCATAGCGTATCATCAACCATGTTTACTTCCGTTAACTTTGACAGTGTAAATGTGAGAAAATAGGATAGTTGATTATTTAGGCTCTTCCGGTATCATTAGGATAAAATATCGATGTATTTCCCTACGAAATATTCTAATTTCAACTTTCTATATTGGGTGTAATAATCGTAAACTACGCGGATTCATTTTGTATGGTAAAATACTGACTATCGTTTTTGGAGTTTTGGAGTATCGTTGTTCGACATGAATCGAAGTAGTTTTATTTTCATACGTAATTTTTGTGAAAATGACCTTGAAGGTTATACCAAATTTTGTAACACAGAATAACATTAAAAATTGCTTATTTTCATACAGTTATAAATGCATGCATTTTATTAATACTATGTACTTACAATGTAGCGCAGAGACGGCACATAGCCGAGGGCGCAGGAGTGGTCGGATGGCGCACGGCCGCGCCGCCCGCGCCACGCTACCGCATCGCCGGGCGGAGGCGTCGCGCGCTCGCCGTGCCGCGCGCGCCCAGCCCGCGCGCCCACTTCCCCCGCACCGATACCGCTGCCAGTCCACCGATACCCCACCACCGACACACCGACTGTTGACAAATACAACAACAACCTTACGTACCTCACGCGACACTAACGTCTTTATATAATTTACTGATCTGTACGTAACGTGCGTAGCTCGGCTGCCTGTCGCAATGCAGAACGACCGCGACCTAAGCTATACGAGTGCGTGCCGCGGCTTCCTACCAGGCCTACTATACACCGCTAGCTAAGCGCTCGCTGCCGGTAACGGAGCGGCGCGACGCGGTGCGTTAGATCGAAACAGCTCCCACGGTATACTCACATCAGCATGCCAGCGTCGGCCTCCCGGTTATCAACTATAGTTAACGTAAACAATCGAACACACAATCATTTTGTTAGGTGGTGGTGCGCGATATCACATGCCGGCGAGGCGAGCAAGGAACGCGAGCGATCGAAGCAGGTCGCGGGCGGAGGGGCCCGGCCGCTCAGAGCATCGGCCCCGGGGGCTCGGCGCCGCAAGGCTGCCGTCGCCACCACACCGTATGCGGCGTTTGCTTGCTAAATGAGCGGATTAGGTGCGCGGGGCGGAAGTGTCTGTAGCGACACGCGCGTCGGTGCCACTGCAGGCCGCCACTGAGGCGGGGCGGCCCGGGAAAGCCTCCCCGCGCACCCCCCTCCCTGCCGCGCACACCCCGCACCCTCCGACCCCCGCTCGCCGCCCGCCCGCCATGTGGCCCGGAGCGCGCGCTCAGCCTCTCGCCTCGCAAAGGGTTGTCGGCAAAGGGAAATTGCTACTATCGTCTTTTTGTCGTAACGACAATTGGCCGCGCTTAAAGCGGTTCTTTGCTTTGACCGACGGCGACGCTCTAAAGTGGTCCCTAACTGAATGCTATATTTACTTAGGTTCTTTTTTTTAAATTGGTATAATATAATAGTTTTTAGTCATGTATCGGGGTCGGTAGGTTATGTTACGTTGTGCGGGTGCCATGGCTCTCTCCGCAGACGCAACGCGCCTGTCGGAATACCCGTAACGCTGCCCTTAAATTTGTAGTGAGTGTGCGAGGGCGTCCGATGTGAACCGAACGCGTCCGAGCGAGAGAGCCGACGGGGACTGAAAGAGCGCGATGGCGCCGCCCAGTCGATAAGGCCGTCTCTACTACACCGAACAAAGACACTAACCTATAATAATTACATTTAATTAAGGATAACTGTACTATTTTGCGTAATAAGCATATCGTGCTGCAGCGGCAACGTGTGAATTTCACACTTGATTTAATAATTTAAATTCTAATTTGGTTAAATAAACTGAATTTCAGTATTGGTCCGGGTGACTGCATCGAGTCCTTTTCAACGCTAGAGTTCGTCGCTTATGTAGCTACTGGCGTAGGGGTTAACTTGTTAAATGTAAACAAGCCGGACTCGTTAATTATATCAAGTATAGAATAACGTATACCACGAATTAATTTTGTTAATTTTAAATTAAAAACAGAACTTGTGTTTGCTTTACTTTGGAAATTAAAAAAAGAAACGTCTCTCGAAACATTTTCTCTGAACTCCCGTCTTTTATTCGCGTCAATTAAAATTCTGCGTCATTTGGCACTAATTAGAATTATGCGAGTGTTATGATTACAATATTTCGAGTACGATACAGCTTTAAGTGTGTTATTGCACGTAAAATGGAACGTAAAGTCGGGAAATTAATTGGAAAGAATAAGCTTTGAAAGTTTATTTTAGAGTTTTGTTCTATTTTGCGAGAGACGGAACTAATTGATGCGAATGGAAAACTTTGATTATTAACATTATTTCAATTTGACGACCCAGTTGGCACAATGGTCCCCATGCCGGACTGCTAAACACAGGGTTGCGGGTTCGATTCCTGCCTCAGACAAGTATTTATGCTTAGATATTTGTCTGTGGTCTGGTTATTTCTATGTATTATAAGTATATATTTACAAAAGAAACGTATATAAGTAGTATATCCGTTGTCTAGCACCCATACCACAAGTCTAGTTACTTAACTTGGGGCTAGATGGCGATGTGTAGTATGTCCAAAAAAAAGTTGGAATATTTCTGATATTCGTTTTGGGTAAGTTTTTTGGGTTTGTTTTTGTTGGACTTATTAATTAATGAAGCTGAGAGGTTGGATGAGTTAGTAACATAAAACGACTTCTGATCTTTAATTAAGGTTTATTTGGAAAATCGTACTTATACTTAATTGGTTGTTATTATGTATTGTAAATTGAATAACAAAAACCATGTTCATGATCCCTTTTCAGTACTTGTAGTAAGGTATCCTGAGGATATAAAATAATGATTAAATTAATAGTAAATAAATGAAATAATATGATTTTTTTGAGTTCCGTACCACAAAAGATAAAAAAGAACCCTTGAAAGTTCACTTTCTTGCCCGTCTGTCCGTGTGTCACATCCGATTTTTTCAGGAACGGGTGGACCTAGCAGATGTAATTTATTGGGGGGGTTTGTCTTGCTCGCGTCCTTTTGATTTAGCACTAGACGTAACACGCATATCCCACCAGATTGCTGAACCACCCATGGTTCAGGTTCAGGTTAGGGGCTCCGATTTTCCGCACTCAGGCATAAGTCTACGGCTGCTCCGACCAAAAGCGCAGAATTCTCCAGGGATTCTCGCACGCCCCTTTGAGTATTGTTGGGTTGCCAAGTATGTCGTCCCTGTATGCAGCCAGGCTTCTTCTTCTCCACTCCAGGACTGCGTGAGCGATATTCTCTTAGTCTGACAGACACGCTCTGCAGAGCGGGCTGTCGGTTATACCTAAGACATTAGGGTGTTTATTCAATGAGCAATGCCTGGTTATTGTGCCTACTATTGTACGTAGGTCACGCTTTTTTAGACGGAGCAGTGTCCTCGCAAGTTTAGGCCTGGGTTGCGGTAGTGCTTCCCTAGATTTCCAACAACTCGTGGTTTGTGCCCATCGTCTGTCATGCTGCGGTTGAGTGCGCGTTCTTAACTATGCCCTTACCTGAGAGTAGGGAAGTGGTACCATTTTGTAGGGTCCCATAGGTACGGAGTTTGATCATCTTGTGGCGAGTTCACCCGCAGCATCGTTGCCGCTGAAGCCGCTATGCCCTTTAATCCACTGAAGTCTTACCTTAAGTGTTAGGGCTAGTTTTAGTAGTCCCGGGTGGCATTGATGTATCAAGCCTGAGTCCACGGTTGTGCTTGTGAAAGCCCTTAGTACAGCTGCACTGTCTGATAATATTTTGAGCACCCATGGTGCTATAGGATCAATCTCGCTGGTGGTAACAAGCTGCAGCCAAAGCTTGTTACCGCCCACCGTGCCTAAGTCGTAACACCAAGCAGACTTGTCCGTGTTCCGATACGTAGCCCGGTGCAGCCTCAAAAAGAGAATGGGTTGGGAACGTTTTTGTTCCACTGCCGTCTTCCTACCTTCAATCGCGTCCCTCGAAGGCCCCGGCCCCCGTTTGTTTGGGGGTCTTTGAGTCACGAGCGTATAAATGTCTTCTAGAAAAGCATGCTACATCTTACATAGCATCTACTTCTTCATTACTTACCACCATGTGAGACACAAAAACTTTTCTAAGGAGGATGGGCCTCCTATATTACGAAAAAAATAATGAAAGTATCAAAGGACACGCGTTTGGAACGAAGTTCCTTTACCTTTTTAAACATGTGTGAGGTTAGTTTCTGTTACAGTTTCACAATTTCGTAACGCGTGTCATTTTTGCTCGGCTAGGTACCCTCGTCAACCCACGACAAGGAACTTCGTTCTAATATTTTTAAGTCTATTTTTCTTTTTTTTAAATATTATTGTTATTACCATGCAGTATTTTACATCTACGACTGAATTATTTCAAAAAACTGATCAATCACTTCTCAATAAACTGCAACTACTTCATATAAAACGGTAACAAATTTGAATGCATAATACATTGAAATTCGACAAAGACACATGTGCAGTTGTACAATAACAGATCGATCAATGTATTCGATTCATGAATAAGTGAACGTTTTCTATTGCAACTTTGAAAAACAATTTTAGCTCTGCGACGACATGAGATTGCTTTATATATGACTAGGTTCGCCTTGCGGCTTTATTTACATAATATCTAAGCACCTCTATTTTTATATCGGTTTTTATAATAAACTAGCTTTTGCCCGCGATTTCGTGCTCGTAAAAGTCGAATTGACCAAGGAATCAGGTTTCCCCATAAAAACCTTGCCCCCCTTTTTCACCCCCTTAGGGGTAGAATTTTGGAAAATCCTTTCTTATAAAATGCCTACGTCACACAAAGAACACACCGTCCAAGTTTCAGTTTTCTACGATCAGCGGTTTAGGCTGTGCGTTGATCCGTCAGTCAGTCATTCAGGACAAAGCATTGTATATGTATAGATAAATAAATATTGCAGGACATTCTACACATCGCCATCTAGCCCCAACCTAAGCAACTAGACTTGTGTTATGGGTGTGAGACAACGGATATCCTACTTATATACTTTTCTTTTGTAAATATATACTTATAAACATAGTAACAACCAGACCACAGACAAATATCTAAGCATAAATACCTACTTGTCTGAGGCGGGAATTGAACCAGCAACCCTGTGTTTGGCAGTCCGGCATGGTTTTATACTCTTACCCCCTTATTCATAGACATTTAATATCATTAGGGTGAAACCGCGGGGCACAGCTAGTACAAATATAAAAAAACAAACCAGAAACTAAGCCTAATCTAAGCCTAATACTAAGTAAATGGGATACGTAGATGGTGTTTGTATTTTCGTAGACTAATTCGTAGATGCTCTACAAACTAGTCTGCAAAGTTAAAGAAAATGGTTGTCTCTAAAGTCGGTTTACGGACAATAATTTTACGTGATATCGTCATTAGAACTCTTTTGTAGCGTTGACGTTACCATTTTGGATACTTTAATACGTTGTTATGGTTACCTTGTCAATAACGGTAAAGTGACATGACGTCACACTTTTTTGTGAGTGCAGGTGTTCATCGATTTATAAGACGTTATCTCGTCAATTTTTTTTTATGTGATTTGTCACTTTTACAGATGTCAGGAAGACATTTACAGACGTTAGTGAAAATGCTTAGCTTTGAAAATGGAAGACTTTTTAAACGAATTCGTAGATGCTCTACGAATTAGTCTACGAAAATACAAACACCATCTACGAATCCCGTTCATTTAGCATTAGGCTTAGATAAGGCTTATTTTAAGAATATATAGGAGTTTGTATTTTTATATTTGTATATTAATTAACTTTTTAACCGAGTTCAAAAAAAGGAGTAGGCTGTCAATAAAATATATTACACCTAATATTTTTTATGCATTAACCGATTAAGATGAACTTAAGCATGTAGAATAATGTAGATGTCTAGTATATAGTAACAATTAACAAAAACAATAGTAACAATATAATAATAATGTCTAGTATATTATTAGCTCTTTTTTGTCAATATGCTTATACGGGGAAAACCCACGGGGCACAGTTAGTATATGAGAGTTGATTTAAAAACGATTTTGAATTTACTTGACAATAACGGGAAATGATATCACGTGAGATTTACTAGTAGTTAGACAATCTCATCAGTGTCTACTGTGTCAAACATTAACGGATTTCTGTAGGGCCACCATAAATTACGTTTCGACGAGGATATTTAAAGGTTGTTCTACATGTCTAAGCAAACAACTTTTGTTCTACGACTTCTGAAAATTATAAAAGTGTGTTTAGAAAATCATTTTTTGTATTTAGAGGTCATTTACCTTTGGAGTTTATTTGTTTATTGAGTTTGGAGAACTTTTTCAAACACAATACATCTTTTTTACCAAAAACATCTGAATTTCCTGTAAACATGTAAACACCACGCACCGCGACAAATTTTATGTTTAGAAAAAGTTGGCTTTTTAATTTTTAAAAAAATTCTACAAATGTCTAGAATGTTAGGTCTTGATGATGTGTACAATTTGGGGGTAATCAAGTCGCGACTGAACAGGTATCTTTTTACACAAAAGAGGTTTGCGTTTAACCTCATTTCACCTGATGAGAAGCAACTCTTCTTAAATCACTACAAACATGTTCGGCTAGAAAGAAGACGGCATGCCTGGACAACATCTTGGAACGCGACGAATCACTGGGTACCATGACTTTGTCCAGGGGGTGGTTTTAAAAGCCCCCAGCCAAAGCCGACCACCGTTTCAAAAGGAAAAACAGCCTATCATCACGCAGGTGTAATAGTGGTAAACGCTAATTTTCTGTCATTTTTTATGTTCTTATGTTTGTTTGTCAACATCTCTTAATTGTTCAAAATACTTATTTTTGTCGTGTGCTTGTACAAATAAATGTTTTCCTAATCTAAAAAAAAATAATCCACAGCCATCATTTTTAAAAGCTTTTATTTAACTTGCAATGTACTTACCTATATGTATGTTTGTTCGGTTGGAATCTTGCAACTTAATTTTGATCCACTTCCCGGTTATTAAATATTATGGTCACCCTACATTTCAGTGCCATGTTTCTAGATTGGATTCCGTCATCGATAGGGCTTTTAGCTCGTTTCCTTGCAACCTCTCTCTATCAATAAATGGTTCGCGACACAACACTAGGATGGTAACTTTGATGAGCTTATTGTCCCCATGAGGGGCCCATTTAGGTACGTAAATAAACCGTAATGGGTGTTATAAATACCCTTTTTATTGGTGTTTTAAGCGATAATGTTAGATAACTATAGGTACCCCCATGATATTACCAAAAAACTAAAGCTTTAAAATACCGTAATATACAAAATAATTAATGAAATTCCAAGATGTGGCATATATGCCCTTAGGTAAAAATGGTTTTGTCAAATTTGTTCAATACAAACTTTAGGTAATTTAGAGCCATTTTCTTATATATAAAAAATACCATTTTGCAATATTTTTATGTTTTTTTGGGTAAGACCTCTTTGAGCTATTAAGATAGATAGAAAGTTATTTTCAAGTTTTCTATTTTTACTTTGATTTTTTTTGTTTGGGTTTTTTTTTCTATGGTGCAGTACATAAAGTGGTTATCTATATATTTATTTCCAAGGAATTGAGTCTAACACGGGTGAAACTGCAGAGCGAAGCTAGTCAAAAATATACCGGACAGTAGGTGATAAAAAGTTCTAAAAGACAAAACTAAGTATTCACGCAACGCACAAACAATAAGACCATATCGAATTGAACTTGTCTTCGGAAGGTTTTTTAATCTTATCATTCTATCCCTTCAGTCCCTTCGCTAGATATAATCCGTCAACGTTGGACGGCTGATACGAAGTGTTGCCATTATTAAGAAGGGTCAACTTTTAGAATAAGGACTACACTGTGAAAATGGGGTAGTGTTGTTTTATTGTTCGCGGCTTGTAATGATTTAAAGATAGTTTGTTTAGTGACTGTCGTATGGCATCCTGGTGTAGGGGTGTGCTGCGAATATTGATGCTATTTGTATATTGCAAAATAGAGCTGTTCGAGATTTCTTCGAAATGGGCCCCAGGGAATCACTTAGAGAAAATTTTAAAGAGATAAATAATTGACGCTCAGTTCACAATATATTTACAAAAACTTGCTCTACGTTCACAAAAATCCTGATATTTTTCGCAAAAATAGCGATATTCTTAATTTCAACTTATGAAATAGGGATGATCTGACCGTGCCCGGTAGTAGGCTCTGGAAAATAAACAGGTCCTTTACATGTGTGCTCTATTATAATAAATTACCTAAAGATGTATATACCTAAAGATGTCCATTAACAGCTTTAAAAATTGTATAAAGCAGAAATAGTGTGGTAAGGCGTATTATGATACTTCGTCGTACCTTAATGATAAGGACTCATGGACATAACTTTAATTACTCCATTTTAAATATATCTTCAAAAAAAATTATTATGCTGTGAGCACAAAAAATAAAAAAACCCCCATGAGTTTCTTGTGAATTCTTCTCATTGGTGGGCGCGTTCGTCCTTTCGCGAAGGTCGTGGCTTTGAGTACCGGCTGGTCATATTTCAATGGATTTTTCTTACGTTAATGACATTGCGGTAAAGGAAAATATAAAAGTCGCGGCTAAGTTGGCTCCAGACGTATTGACAAGTTCTTTCCTCTGGACACCGTCGACTAAACTGAGAGGTGCTGCGAAGACGACGACAGAGGAAGATGATTGAGTCGGTGTAAACCTTATCTTATTCCTATTTCCTAAAACACCTAACGCATCACGTAAACTAACAAATAAGTTTAACAATATCAAAATTCCTCGTCCGAACTCAAGTTTTCTCATGCAACTTGTACGTTTTCGACTTTAGGATAAAAGTTTGTGAGTAAACCTCGCGTAAACAGTGCAAGGAACTACGAAGTACAAACTTGATTGTGTTCCGACGGACCGGATTCGTGTTCCGAGCTCATTTATATATTTTACTACTAGAGCTTCACGGTTTCACCTGCTTAACTACCGATTCAATGAGAATATCAGGATAAAAAGTAACTAACGACATAAGAGTGGTGTTTGCTTAGTGGTAGATACCTCGACTTTCATTCTGAAGGTCGTGGGTTCGAATCCCAGCCGGCCGTGCACCAATGTATTTTTCCTAAGAAAAATTTATGTGCGCAAATTGACATTGCTCTTACGGTGAAGTAAAACATCGTGATGAAACCCGCGTCTTATTTGGCTCCAGATGTATTAACAAGTTCTCTCCTATGGACATGGTCGACTAAGCTGAGACGGTAGTAGGTGCTCGGCAAGCCTACTCCATCCTCACGCAAAAAGGACCCAATTAAAGAAGGTCCAATGGCGGAAAACAGCCTGTATACAAGTAACAGTGCAGACTTGTTTAAGCGGGGTTTACACTATATATAACTAACGACATAAAACAATGTATTCCCATCATCATCCGAGCGATCTTCCCGGTTGCATCCCTCTCTGGAGCCCGGGGTCCGCTATCCTACTTTAACACCCCCACTTCGCACGATCTTCGGCATCCTGGTTTGTAACGCCATTTGCACGCATATCACCCTTTACGAGGTCAAGCCCTTCTTGGGTCTACCCAGTCTGCTACGACCTGGCGGAGGCGCCATGGCAAGGCATTGGTTTACGCGAGGCGTCACGTAATTTAATTGTATTCTCATACCAATCGTCCAGTAGTTTAGGAGCCTATCCAATTCAAACAAACACGCAAATCTTACTTTATAATATTAGGTAATCGTTAGTTGTTACAATAAATGTTTAATGATACCATACCCTTACGGGAATGAATTCACTGGAATGTATGACTTTTTATTTACCAGTGGTACCAGGGTGGTAAAAATATATACGCAGGATATTTATGTTTTTTTTTTTCAAATTAACAGGTTCTGTTTATGGGTAGTGATTTAACAAAAATTGATTAATGCAGTTTTGATTTTTGTCAAAATCGGACACGCGACTTCTTTCAGCATTTTTCACTATCTTTTATAGTTCATGAAACGACCCTGAAGCACATCCTGAAGGACCATTTTATAATGTCAACTAGTTTCACCCAGGATATCGGGATAAAAAGTAACCTATAACCTTCTGCGAAAAATGGACTATCCAACACAAAAAGAATTTATCAATTCGAATCAGCAGTTCCTGAGATTAGCACGTTCAAACAAACAAACTCTTCAGCTTTATAATACAGCAGTATAGAAATTATTTCTTTAAAAAAGGTCATTCGTCAACTACAGAAAACGATCGACGGTTAGACTTAATTCTAACAATAATACTCCACTATTAATGGTATTTGTTACTTTTCACCACTTATAGTACCAATATTTGTTGTGTATGAGTACAATAAAGAGTTTTATCTATCTGTTGACGCGAGCATCGCCAACCAAACCGGTACTCAGTACCTCCCTACTGCGGTGGCTAGCGCGCGGCCCCCGCCCGCGTCCCGCTTCCTCACCGTAGCCTGCGCCCGCGCACTTGACTCACATACTACGAGCAACCTACAGTGCGTCTCGCTCACAACCCTTTTCTATCTTTATTTAATTCTGTTAATTTATTTCGTCGGCTGAACATTAAACCCTTTAAACATACAGTCCACTTCTCTTTCTCACCACCTTCTCCACGCCGAGGCTTCAACACTATCTACCTATCTATAATAGACGGAGACATTAAATCCATCGAAAAATTAACACCCCTTCAAAGTATCGTAAAACTCAGAGGAACGATAATGGAAATATTAAGTTACCAGTTGCAAGAGATAGGAATTGATTTCGCAAATCAAATAAGGTTGCACCGTGGTATCCCTAGAGGTCCGCCTAGTTGATAGAGAACCGATCGGAAAGTGACAGCCCTGTATAAAACGACGATTTATACATTCACTTGGATACTGTAGTGTTCGAGATTTTATTATTGAGTTTAAATTTTGTATTTTAAAGTGAGAGAATTAGAGATGTTTGATGATAAGAAGTATCTTTATTGTTTTCTATACATTTGAAACTAAGTTTTTGGAACGAAGTTCCTTATGGCGCCTTGCGAAAGGGGGCTAGACGGAAAAAATAATACCAAAAGTTGTAATGACACTTTTTGATGTTATTACAATTTCTTTTACCTGTACCTTGACAACTCCCAAGTTTTTTTATTATATCTCTAGTGTTTTAAAACAGTTGAGTTTTCTGATATTAATAAAAATTTACGTGTCGCAGGACACGGTTTTTTATCAAAGTCCCATCACCTTTTGACGTGATGACGTCTTCTAAATCGATGAACACTGTACTGCACTCACAAAAAACTGTCATGTTATTGACATGATAGGTAACCATAGCAACGTTGTCATGTTACGGGAACGTGAGTTATTGACAATGTAACCATAGCAACTTATATCTTATGGCGTATTCTTACATAGACTTATTACGTAAAATTATCGTCCGTAAACCGATTTTACATTTCTAGATTACTTTTTTTACATATATTTTTCATCATTTTTTGTTTCATTATATTTGTGGAAGATATAATATTATATGTATTACGGTTTTTAGTTTTACATTTTCGTAACGCGTAACATTTTTTTCTCGCCAACCCGCGATAAGAAACTTCGTTCCAATAGTGCCATCTAACCTTAAACTAAGCAACAGCTAGTGTAAATACAACCAAAATTTTTCCTTTGACCATAAAAACTCCGTAAAACTAGCCCTTTTTTCAAGCCACCTAAACGTCGCCAAATAAAAATCCCCGTTGAAAACCGGCAACTATCAACGTATCTAAGGTTGCAGTATTTAAGCTAGTACGTCTGTCTGTAACGGGAACCGCATTACCCCACTGCCAAGGAAACTACAAAGTTTTGGAACGAATCCAATCATGGTCGCCTTTAGCTACAGTTAGGTGGTTCGGCAATTTTTTTTTTGTTTCATTGAAAATGTATTTTATTACTATTTTACTCAGATATTGTAATTTTGAAAGGGTTTGTAACATTTTAGCATAGGAAACGGTCAGCTGTTTGAGTTGGTATGGACATGTGATGAGATACATGATCACAGAATAGAAAAAAAAACGTGTGGCACTCGGGAACTGCCGCGGTAAAGCTATTGCATCGTGCGATCTTCGTACAGTCGTACCATATACATACACGTTAAACGAACACTTGGCCGAGCTACATAAATAAATAAATAAAAAAAATAAATATTGCAGGACATCCACACATCGCTATCTAGCCCCAAGTTAAGTAACTAGACTTGTGTTATGGGTGCTAGACAACGAATATACTACTTATATACTTTTCTTTTGTAAATATATACTTACATATACATAGAAACAACCAGACGACAGACAAATATCTCAGCATAAATACTTGTCTGAGGCGGGAATCGAACCCGCAACCCTGTGTTTGGCAGTCCGGCATGGTGACCATTGTGCCAACTGGGTCGTCATGGTAGGTGGAGTGGGGGGTGTTAGGTTTTATTTTCGTTACGGAATTTGTTGATTCTGTCGCCGCGCTCAAAGCCCACGATAAAAGATATGCAATAGCTTAAAAACCATGAGTTACTTGTTCCTTATTCTCATTAGGGAGCGCGTTCCAAAGGCATACATCCTAAAATATTTTTAAGCCGCTTCAAAGTGATGTCTATAAAAAAAATATTTTGACTTTTGATGAATAAGAAAGTAGAGGAAGAGCACGACCTAAGCAAAGGTTAGGGTATACACTATGTCGTCACCATTTTCGTGAATGTCCGTGTTCATCGATTTATAAAACGTTATCTGGTCAAAAACAAGATGTAGTAACAGCGATAAAAGTATTTTGAAGTGAAAACTTCTTTAGCGGCGTTGAGCACTTTTTCTGTAATGGGTATAAAATCTTAAACTCGCGTCAGGACACGTGACCTGATCGAAAAAGCGTAAGACGGATGGAGAGTAGACAGCTATCCCCTCTCTACGGCGCCGTGCGCGGGGTTGTAACACGGCCGCTCGCATTCATTTATGCGTTGAACTCGAATGACTCGAGGTCACGCGCACAGCGGGCACAGCTGATACCGCGCGCGTGTGTGCGTGGAACGAGCTCGCGGCTATGTCAGTGTGGGTGAGCGCTTGGGCATGCATTGCATTTCTGTAACTTCAAATGCGTAATTTGTTAAGAAAATTTTGGTAATGTTTGTTTGGAAGAAAATTTTGTGTTAACGCTTAGAATTCGATTTTGCAAAAAAGTTGAAAAAAAAATGGACACTTTGACCTTCAATATCTCCAGAACCTGTGGTTTCCCAGGTATTGTCTAGAAGAAAAAAATGATCCCAATGATGGGCAGAATATGTGGTTTTCGTTAAGGGTCTTTTTACACCCTTTAGATACATATGAACTTACATAGTATAAATGTAATATTTGTAATATGTTTATACTTTATAGCATTAACCTATATTTTCATAACATCACAATAAGCACATGTGCGCTGTAGGTTTACCAAACAAATAATTTCGAATGAAAATAAATGAAAAAAAATGATAATAAATAATCTCCGTTTTTCAGAGAAAGAAAAGAAAAAAAAATTATGGATGAAAGTTGATTTTTCGGAGAGATAAACTTTTTAATGTAAAATAATTGTAATAGTTTTAAAGTGTTAAATTTTTAATGTAATATAAATTGTCATGTTTGTGTACGATAGCGCAATAAATGAATATTGTATTCTACCACATAAATGATAGTACTTTTATACTGATAAAGCAATTGGTGCAAAATTATTCCCTAACCATTCCAAAATATCAAACATGCTCAACGTTAATAATCAAGTTTTCACTTCTGCCGGCACTCCCGGAGTGCAACCCGGTTTCTTTTTTTAAGAAAATCATCGTAATAAAACCGAGTACCAACCCAAAAAATAACGGAACGTGAGCGATTACGTCACACTTTTTTTGTGAATGCCCGTGTTCATCGATTTATAAAACGTTATCTCGTCAAAAACAAGATGTAGTGACAGCGATAAAAGTAATTTTTATAAGAAATTCATGAGTACCAACCCAAAAACTAACGGAACCTGAGCGAGGACTTTACACTTTTTGTAAATGCCAGTGTTCATCGATTTACAAGACGTTATCACGTCGAAAACGTGGTGTTTTTGAAGAAGCATTTATTGTCGGCTTATATCTGTCGGCTACCGGGAGTTAAGGTGAAAGGTTACCGGAGCTCTCTCCATACAAACGACGATATCACGTCAAAAACAAGATGTAGTGACAGCAATAAAAGTATTTTTTATAAGAAATTCATCGTAATATACCAAACCGAGTACCAACCCACAAAATTAAAGTCGAAAGCAAAATATCTCAGCCAGAATCGTCCGAATGGTTTCCATTTCTTTCGATATCCAATACCATTATATTTATTGGTTTTTAGAAAAGTGGCCTCCAGGCTGTTATATTGTTGGCTGAAATTAAGATATGTCTTATAGTTTCAACGGTTCTCTACCAAAAGAAATTGGTTTGTAAAGATTGGACCGAAATTGAATGTTGTAATTGATTTTAGCAAGTTTCATGAACGACCGCAGAGTAATTTCTAGGTTTTTTATTAAAATCAAAGGCCGATTTTCGTAAATAACATTGTACAAATTACAATATCGTTTCGATTGCATTTCTATTATAAAAAATACCCTCAAGTTAGCTCAAAATGAGCAGGCTCACAGCTAAACGACGCTCGCTAATCGTTTACGGTCGTGCGGGTTAAGCGACGCCTGGCGCGGTCATTACTTCGATGGGTGGCCAATTAGTAGTGTGGCAAAAATGTTTATTCGTGAGCCCCTCCGTACTTCGGAAGGCACGTTAAGCCGTTGGTCCCAGTTGCTATCTCTAGTAGCAGTCGATAGATCAAGTTAGAGGCCCTAAGGCGATCTGAAAACTCTAACAATGTGGCTCACATTGTTAGAGTATTCTATACGAGAAGAAAAAGAAGAAGAGCTCAAACTACCTTCTAGAATATTTTTTGTATTCGAAATGCAATTTTATTATTATTTTACTTTCATTCCAAAACTTGTGGATTCAAATCACGACGTGTATAGCAATGGATTTTACACAAGTGCACCAATAAACATGCCCTTACGATAAAGGAATACCGTCAGAAAACCCGGGCTTATCAAGAATTAAGAATATTTATTGAAAAACTGTGTACAATAAGATAACATATTATAGTAGGTAGGTATCAACAGTTATTCCGGACATAATTAGTTACTAAAACTAACTTAATTTATACTCAATACAAAACAATGTATTTATCTGATATATTAAACTCATGTATCTAGTAATATATGTAATGAAACTTATTAATTGACTCAAATTTAAATAATAAAACGGGAAACTTAACAATCCTACTAATATTATAAATGTGAAAGTTTGTGTGTGTGTAAAAACCACTGAACTGATTGCAATGAAACTCGGTATGTAGATAGAGACCTAGAATAACACATAGGCTACTTTTTATCCCGATTTTCCTACGGGATCGGGACTTATGCGGGTGAAACCGCGGGGCGGAGCTAGTCATTAATAATTAGAAACCTATGTGAAGTGGCGGATATAGAAACCATTACAATTATGTTAAATATAAGCTTGAATTATATACTTGACGTGTCGGAATGCAAATAATTCATTTATTATCAGTACAATAACAACATCATTAGGATGCTGTTGAGGCTGCCTAGGCAGTGTAGTGCGTCAGGTATGTTCGCGGAGGCTCGCACGGATGATTTTGAAGCCATCATGCGCAAGAAAGTAGCATCATTTTTCCGACGGTTCAGGGCCAGCAGCAACAGTATCGTGAAGACGTTTCACAAACACTGGACTGCGATCTTGTTGGTAGGGGATAGAGCGGTGTTCGATGTCCAGTTATGCTTAGTGTACGTGTGTGTTGTCTAGTCTTATGGTGATTAATGTTATTTTTGTACCTATTTCATTTTATTTTTATTAATATATGCTCTATATGGAATTCTATTTATTATATTTATTGGAAATGAAACCCATACGCAACTTATAAAAAAACATTTTCCCAACTCTAATCCGAGTTAAAAATTCAATACCAGAAACATGAAAGACGGAAAACGTTTATAATAAAGTTTAAGTAACGCAATAACTTTTTAAGCCGAGTGTTCATAACTGACCGAAGTTTTTGCCTCTTATTTTTAATGCAGTTACTGTTGCATTTCGGTATTATGCTAATTTATTTAGAGGTGTCTCATAATGGTTGAAACTTTATCCTTAAAAACAGATTTCTAAGAAACGTGGCTATTTACTTACTATTTGAGCCCTATGGTTTTACCTGCTGTTCAACCTTACTAATATTAAATTTGTTTGTCATCACGCAAAAACTACTCGACGAATTATGATAATACTAAAAATTTGTAGATATGCGAGAATCCTGCAATAACCCACAGGCTAATTAGTAAGGATATTTGGATATATACTATTTTATGGTTAAAAGCTGCTGTTTTTGGATATAGAGATCTAGAAATAAAGAGATGTTTAAAAACATACATACCACCGAATTGTGAACCTCCTCCTTTTTTGAAGTCGGTTAAATGTAATAGTCCAAACTCAGTAAGCAAATAAAACACCCGGTCAATGACTTCTAACTCCAATAAACTGCAGATTATCGAATAAACCTTAAAACTAAAAATAAATGTACGAATTTCCAAAAGTCATAGAGAGGTCTAGAACAATCCCATTTCTTATTACAACACCATCATTGTTAAGTGTTTGCATAATTAAGCTATATAATAATAAACATAGTTACATATAGACAAACTTAATAACTTTCTCACTTATTATTATATTAGTTGGATACAAAAATAATGTTTCTTAAAAGCATTGAAACTTGAGTTCGGATATACGATACAGTTTTGAATTTAATTTGGTTTTCTTTTAAATTATAATTCTTGTTTGCATTTTTACGCGAACTTGTAGCGAGGATGGGTATGAGAAACTTATTTTTTATTTAAATGTAGCATAGGTATAGTCTATCTCAAAGGCACCGGGAAAAAATAGGTAAGTATAATTCTCAATAATAAATCGCATATCCTTTAGACACATTTTATTAATTTTAGTGTCTCGACTTAAGCGAATGCAAACGCGGCCGAGCACAGCTAGTCTATTTTAAAAATTATAAAGACGATTTTTTTCTCTAGTTAGCTAAAACTACTAGACCAATTTTCATGAAACATCGGTAATGTTTCATCAATTCATCAAATACAATGTATCATCCTTGGAAGTAATGATACATTATATTATTCAAAATTGCGTCTACCACTAAGCCAACAAATTAAAAAAAAAAAACAAAATGAAAAAATATTATTCGACGAAGTTAAGCAGTGCATTACATGACTTTTAAGCGTCCTAAAAAACACCGGTTTATGCAAAACAAATATATTTCTACATATTCATTTTGTTCAGGTCGTCGAACTTTCTTGTCTCAAATTATCTAGAAAGCACTTGTCTTACAAACCAACATTTAAATTAAACCAAAGAACAAAACCAAGAGAACCATTTAGCCTGTAAAATATTGGTTATTTAAATTACAACCAAATCGAGAACGTGTTTTTGGCAACCCTACCCTTAACCATTGGAGATAGCAAAACTGTTAGGGTTATCTCATGTTAAAAACCGTGATTATTTATTCATAATTATTTAGCTTAGAATGTAAACATATTTTTTTTAGAATACTTTTATATTGGTACATAAATATATAAGAAAAAATACACACTTTTACCTGCGTACACCGGTTTCGCGTATGTCTCTAATCTTATTTTTGACGTGATAACGTAAATTGATGACATCTGCATTCACAAAAAAAGATGACGTCATTGTCATGTTCCCGATGTGTGTCGTCAACGTCATGTCAACAATGACCGTGACAATGACATGACGTCACCGGAACAGCACGCAGCCAACAGCACGCAACCAAATAGAAATCAGTTTTATATTGTTTAATTATAATATCGCTCATCAGGGCTTGTGTTATGATGACGAGTGACGAATAGAAGACTTATATAAAGGAAAAAAATATAAGAGAAAAAAATGAAAAAAGAAAAGCATTTTTTTTTTTCAATTTTTCATCGGTTTCTTATGACGTTCTCACGTAAAGTGTCCGTAAACCGACTTCACAGACAATATTTTTTTTATATATATTTCCTTACTATTTAGACATTGCCTGAACTCCCACAAATCTATCAAAACTAAATTAGCTAACGAATCGTAATTATTTTGTATAAATAATAGATAAACAAACATGCTAATTGTAGGGGTTAGTTATTATATCTTTAAATTATTATTTTAACTCAAAAAAGTTTAAAATTTTAATGAAAACAATGAATAAAACTAGCTTCGCCCTGGCTTATTGAATGATGACCATTGCAGAAATACTTTATTAAAATTATAAAACAAAAAAACATTCATACAAACTTTCCGTATTTATAATTTTATACGCAAATTAGCGATTCAAGCGGCGAATTGATCCTAATCATCAACGGATTGACAACCCTACAATTAACCATGGAAACACTAGAACGGATAGGGCTGGCCCGCCTTGTATTTCAACTAGTCTTACATAATGCATGAAGGCGGATTGACTGACAACCATTACAGAAATACGTCATTAAAATTGTAAAACAGACAGGTCGGAGATGTCTGAAGATTATTTATTAGCTTTGTTTATTTATTTGTGAGATAAATAATACATTCATTTGAAATGCTTTTATTTAATATAGCTACGCCCCGCGGTTTCACCCGCGTAATAATTTTCTGCGCAACTTTCTTAATTTTTTATTTCATAAGAACCTTCTCCTAATAATAACAAACAGACCAAAAAAGAATTGGCCAAATTGGTCCAGGCGTTGTTGAGTTATGCGCTTACCAACACATTTTGCGATTCATTTTTATATAATACTAGCTACGGCCCGCGGTTTCACCCGCGTTATAATTATCTGCGAAATTTTCTTAATTTTTTCTTTCATAAGAACCTTCTCCGGACAATAACAAACACAACAAAAAAAGAATTAGCCAAATTGGTCCAGGCGTTGTTGAGTTATGCGCTTACCAACACATTTTGCGATTCATTTTTATATTATAGAAGATGGCTCCCGATATCTTTATAATAAACTTATATATCTAGATCACTTATACTGCACCAGCATGCAGCAGACGAGTTTTTTCTCTGGACACGATCGACTAAGCTGAGAGGATAGTACAAGCAAGGGATTGCAATAGGTTGCTTGCGTCTGTCTTTTCTAACATGTGTAACATGTAACATGTTTTCTAACATAACTTGAGGATCTTCTAGTCGCAAGTGAATAGGTATCTTTTAGGAAAGCATGCTACATCTCAGGCCGCATCGTCACCTCCCATCAGGTAGTGACGGTCAACTAAGCTGAGAGGATAGTGCAAGCAAGGGAATGGAATCGTTTGCCTGCGTTTGTCTTTTCTGACAAGTACTTCAGAAGTAACTTGGGGGTCTTGAAGTCGCGAGTGAACACAGGCCGCATCGTCACCTACCATCAAGCAGTGTGATAGTAGACAAATACTGACCTAACAAAGGTTCTGAGCAAATCTATTCCATCCTTACGCAGAAGGGGCCTAACTGAAGGCGTTTAGTTGTGGAAAACAGCCCGTATACCAAGTATGTATGTAATGTATACTCTATACAAATTGTTGTTTGTTTATCAGCATGCTTTTAAAAATTTCGATACATAAACAGTTTACTGACATAAATGGTACGCTGTAGAAAATTGTGTTAGTTAACGTCTGAAGTGACGTAGCGGGCCAACAGCTTGTAAACGTTGGATATTTTGATGGGTCCCAGTACTTAAGGGACTTGAAACTATGATAAACATGGAGGTGGTATATTTTTATATCGTGCTTGTAGTGAAAAGTTGGCAGGTAAAGTACCTAATCTGGGCATGATAGTGCCCCCAGCGCGGTGAGCGGTTAGAGCGGTGTTGGCTTAGTGGTAGATACCTCGACTTTCATTCTGAAGGTCGTGGGTTCGAATCCCGGCCGGCCGTGCACTAATACATTTTTCTTAAATAAAATGTATGTGCGTTAATTGACTTTGCTCTTACCCAGAAGTATTGACAAGTTCTCTCCTCTGGACATGGTTGACTAAGCTGAGAGGGTAGTAGGTGCTGGGCAAGCCTACTCCATCCTCACGCAAAAAGGACTCGATTAAAAAGGGTCCAATGGCGGAAAATAGCCTGTATACAAGTAAGTAGTGCCCCCCAGCTGACTAGCAAAAGGACAGTTTATTTTATGTTACAAATGATAGGTCAGCGTTTGACCACTATCACAGCTACCTCATCTTCTTCTTCTTCTCGTATAGTGGTGAGGCTCTTCTATTTTTAGAGTTTGCAGATCGCCTTAAGGCCTCTAACTTGATCTAACGACTGCTACTAGAGGTAGCAACCAGGACCAACAGCTTAACGCGCCTTCCGAAGCGCGGATAGGCTCACGAAAACACAATAATCGCCTCATGATAGGTGACGATGTGGGCTAAGATGTAGCTCGCTTTCGTAGAAGATATCAGATTACTAATGTTTGGGTATTCGAATTGCTCGCGTCCGTGGTATTTACCCCTAGATAACCCCCTGGATTGATACTAAAGGAGCTATTTCCTGGAGGGATTGTCCCTGGACCATGGCTGAAGTGATCTACTGGACTTCGGCCACGGTTTGTTATTCCTTTCTTAATTGGGGAGTCTGTGAGTCATGATTTTAATTCCAAAACATTGCGTGAACCATGAACATATCGACTGATGGAAAATATACCAACTTAACACATTTTCATCCCATTTAGGTATGAAAAAAATTGTAAGAAATATTTTAAACCATAACTTATAGAAATTCATTGGTAAAAATACATAAATATATTATTCGCGATGAATTGAGAACCTCCTCCTTTTTTGAAGTCGGTTAAAAATGGAACAAAACGGTAACTTCTCTTTCCCTTTTAAGTTTTATCACCTCAGTGTCCCAAATATCGTTCTGAAAGAAAATGTTCAGCGTATCGACACCGTTGCATATTTTATTTGCATTTTAGCACTTTAGTAACATTTTACTGTTTAGTTTTTAGGTCGTGGTACTGTAACGAAATTGGTGCTGACTTTGAGAAAGAATTGTACAGTCGCGCAGTTCGGTGTTCGGAACAATTTGAAATGACATTTGCTAGCTTTTTGAAGAGCGCTTTAGAAGAATTTTTCGGTATATATTTTATTTTATTCGAAACACCGTTGTCCATTTTGTAACGTGACAAAGACCTTTGAACTGAAAGTAGTTTTTATACAGCTTAATGGTTTAAATCCAATGTTGAGTCGGCTTAGAAGCAAAATGTCTGATTTTTATATTGTTTTGCAAATTACCATTCTTTTAATGACAGTTTTAGTTTCAAATATATATAGATCGACTGTTACCTTTAAATGTGTTTGTTTTTTGTTTATTTTTTATTAATTATGGCTTCGCACGGCATGTGCATTTCGCCAGTGTCAAGTTATATTTTGCATCAAATTATGACCCGATTTTTCATAAATCGGGCCTCAAGTGTTTCAAAACAGTCAAAGTCGTCATAGTCCGTCAATTCAGGGGCTATAGTAAAGCGGTGGCAAGTTTACCATAACCTTAATAGGAGATTTGGAGGCAACGAGAAAACTTCATGTTTGATACTGATTTTTACTCTCACTACACTCACTACACTTGTGCACTTTCACAGAACTAAATTGAATAACATTCCACCAGAATTATACAATTCAACTCGGGTTACAACTAAGTTTCATGAAAATAAAACTGCAGCAAGACATGTTGTTAACTCGTTCCCGCCAAAACTCCTTAGTTAAATGTGAGATCTGATTGCATTTTGAAATATTCCTTAGCATCAGCAAGCGGCTATGGCGTTTATAGCGGCAACACGCTAAAAATATTTGAAAGGGGCAGGCTAAAAGTCAGTAGCGATGAGATGGTCACACCCGCCATGTACGCACGTGCTAATATTTATGTATATAACATATGGGACGACCCGGGACGGCCCAGTTGGCACAATGGTCACCATGCCGAACTGCCAAACACAGGGTTCGATTCCCGCCTCAGACAAGTATTTATTTTTAGATATTTGTCTGTGATCTGGTTGTTTCTATGTATTATAAGTATAATATTTACAAAACAAAAGTATATAAGTAGTATATCCGTTGTCTAGCACCCATAACACATGTCTAGTTTCTTAGGTTGGGGCTAGGTGGCGATGTGTCGAATGTCCTGTAATATTTATATTATTTACTAGCAGCACTCCGCGGTTTCATCCGCGTAACTCCCGATCTCTTGGGAATATCGGGATAAAAAGTATCATATTGGCCTTCCTCGATAAATGGACTATCCAACACAAAAATATTTTTTCAATTCGAACCGGTAGTTTCTGAGATTAGCGCGTTCAAACAAACAAACAAACAAACTTTTCAGCTTTATAATATAGATTTATATTTGACTAGACACAGTTATTTTCCTAGCTATGTGTATAGGTATGGTTTAAATAGTAAAAACTATAATATTTCACTTACATGCAGTGGCCTTTGAACTCAGCACCTAAGCTAATGTATGACTGCAGCTCACTCAAGATTGACGCCTCACAGTAAATCTGCATCTCAGACCACTTACTCACTTAGACCTTAAATTAAATTAGTCTAAATGCAATTTTCTCAACACAATTTACACTGACAACTTTAATTTGAATAACAAACAGAACTATATAGTATAATTGCAGTTCCATTTGTACAGACAGACGTGTCTTGTTTATAAAAATCCTACTAATATTATAACTGTGAAAGTTTGTGTGTGTATGTTTGTTACTTCTTCACGCAAAAACTACTTGAACGATTGCGTTGAAATTCGGTATGTTTACCTATATCTGGAGCTGGAGACCTGGATTACTTTTTATCCCGATATTACCACGGGATTGGGACTTATGCGGGTGAAACCGCGGGGCGCAGCTAGTAACTAAATAAATGTAAACCTTCAATACTTATATAGATGGGTACTTACATAGATAAAAGTTACATTGATAATGTAAATAACCCGCCTGAAACGCAAAAGGTTGGGGGTTCGATTACCGCCTCAAACAAGTATCCTACAATATTTTACGACCCAGTTGGCACAATGGTCACCATGCCAGACTGCCAAACACAGGGTTGCGGGTTCGATTCCCGCCTCAGACAAGTATTTATGCTTAGATATTTGCCTGCAGTCTGGTTGTTTATATGTCTAATAAGTATATATTTACAAAAAAAAGAATATTTAAGTAGTATTTCCGTTGTTTAGCACCCATAACAAGTCTAGTTAATTTGGGGCTAGATGGCGATGTGTGGAATGTCCTGCAATATTTACTTATAACTAGCTGCGCCCCGCGGTTTCACCCGCGTAAGTCCCGATCCCGTGGGCATATTGGGATAAAAAGTATCATATGTCCGTCTCCTAGCTCTAAGCTACCTCCCTACCAATTTTCACCCAAATCTGTTCTGCCGTTCTTGAGTTATAAGTGGTGTAACTAACACGACTTTCTTTTATATATATAGATTTTATTTAAAATCCTACAATACGATAATTCTTTGTCGTTTCTAAACTAATCTGAATTGTTAGTCAGAATTAAGATTTTTGACCAAAATTTAGATAAACACTATTTTTTTATGCAATTATAATTAACAATTTTAAAGTTTTGTGGACAGCTATTACTGCTAATTAAGTAATTTTCTTCTTTTATTCCCTACAGGCGCCAGACACTTAATTTTACCGATTGGCTTAATACCATTCGCTAGAGCGGTGTTGGCCTAGTAATACATACCACGGCTTTCATTCCCAAGGATGTAGTTTCGTATCCCGGACGACCGGGATGGATTTCTCTTAAGAAAAATGGATTTGCGCTAATTGACTTTGCTCTTATAATACAAAACTTTTTGCAAACCGAACAAACTGAATACAAAACTTTTTTAAAGTTTTGTAGTATCGACTAAGCTGCTGATAGATACTAGGCAACATACCAATACATGTCCCAGACACAGCGCTCAATAGTATGAATTAAGATGACTTGCGTTTATAAATTATCTTAATTAGATGTAAAGGCCAATATTAAACTTTTTAAACTCACAGGATAATTATAGTAATTATTTTTGGGTCTTTAATCGCGTATTTTTTTTAATTTGTCGTACCTTGACGTTTCGACTATATTACAACAGTCATGGTCACGAGGAAACACACATACAATTATAAAGTACCTGGATGACCGAGCTTTGCTCGGTATTTTTTTTTTTATAAATTGTGTTTTTTGGTTAATATTTAAGTACCAATTACATACTAATAAAATGATGAAATATAAATAATATTTTTCGATCTTACCGAGAGAATAATAAAAAAATATGAACTGGTTATTTAAAGAAAAAAATCATGAGTGCAATTAGTTTGATATTATATTAGAAACAAATACTGATTTTTTTACAGTTTATCAATCAATTACGCAAGTGAACACGTGCATTAAGAAGACACAAATAATATAAATAAACATCGATTTTCTTAGTGTAACCTCAAAGCAAACACTCATTGATTTCGTGTTACTTAACAACGCCATCTGCTGGAATAACTTTTTAAAAAACAGTATTAGTAGTTCGCCAATAGATGTCAGGAAGAGTCTTATTTTTCAGTTTAAATTGGGACTACTCAAACGCCTTAAAACACGAATAAAATGACATTTTCTAAAAATGATTCCTGGCTAGATCGATTTATCGCCCCCGAAACCCTCTATAAACCAAATTTCATGAAAATCGTTGGAGCCGATTCCGAGATTCCAATTATATATATATATATACAAGAATTGCTCGTTTAAAGATATTAGAAAGATAGATATAATTACTAAGGCCAATTTTTTTTAAAATAAACGTCAGTGTTTGACCAATATCACACCCACCTGATAGTAGGTGTAGCAGTTAGTGATGCCGAAATTTAATATCGATATTGTTGCTCGCAAAAAAAATCGCCTCATTTTGAGCTATCGATACTATCGTTAGGCTATCGATCCTATCGGTTTTTAATGAACTATCGAAAGACTATCGATTATTCAGCGATAGTCGACTATCGATCGGCAACACTACTAGCAGCACGATTTCCTAGAAGATACCTGTTCACTCGCGACTTTAAGACTCCCAAGTTATACACTTCAGGAAAAACAGACGCAGGCAACTGATCTCTAGCTGTACGAATAAGGAATTATTATTTTAACAATTATTATTTTAACAAAAATGTTCATTATTCGCACTGTTATAAAAAAACGTCTTACGATACGCGTGTGGCTAATGATCATTGCATCTTGGCTTTTTAAACGGGCTCGCGTTCAAAAAGCCGAGATGCCGAAGCCAAATACTTAGTGCGGGTTATATTCGCTATACCAGCACCTGCACTTAAGACGATGCTCAATAAAAGGTGAAACACCTCGAAACAATCCTTATTTTCTTGTTACGTATGCTTATGTTGAAATAATACTCGTAAAACTGCAGATATTGCTATCTAATGCTCGAATATAATTTGAGATAGTAGTTTAGACGATTGTATTGAATTAGTATTTTATTGTCTTTGAGCATAATGGCAACACCGAAGGTTATTCTAGAGTGATACCACTTTCTAAATATTACGTTGGTTACAGCGAATAAATACCTCTAGTAGCAGTCGTTAGATCAAGTTAGAGGCCTTAAGGCGATCTGAAAACTCTAACAATAGGTGAGCCACGCCACTATACGAGAAGAAGAAGAAGATGCGAATAAATATAATTATCTTGCTCATTACCAACATCTACTAACATCTCTAAAAATGACAAACAATTAAAAGTCTATACCAATATTATAAAGAAGAAAGTTTTTTTTGTTTGTAACAAATACACTCCTAGACTACTGGACCGATTTTGATGAAACTATATAAAGAAACATTGATACATTGAAAATAACATAGGTTACTTTTTATTCCTGATATTCCCACGGGATCGGGAGTTACGTGGGTAAAACCGCGCTGCTAGTAACAAAATAAACTAGAAAAATACCGTGAAAAAAAATGTTTTTTAAAATTTTAAAATTAATTATTGTCCAAAGCAATAGACAGCCTATATATGTTCCCTACTCATGTGCCTATGGTTATCTTCTTTTTATATCTTCCGATGTGCAGTAATTTTGTTTTATTTTTCCCATTACACTTTAATTTTCAATGATTATTTGTTTCCTGCATAAATCAGGATTCGAACAGAATCCTTCCTTCATTCATTTATTTAGTTCATAAACAACACAAGTACATTTATAACATACAAGCTGTCTCGGCAAAAGTTGTTTTGCCATTTACAAAAAAATTACTAAAGGAAACAAAATAAAAAATAGATAGTAGCCGATTCTCAGACCTACTGAATTGACAGCAAAATCCTCATTAGCAAAATGATCCGCCATTTATTGAATTCATTTGTTACAAACAATGTGATAAATGAAGAACCGCTCGACCGATTTGGTGCAAACTTCACATAAACCATCTACTAAATAGTCCAAACAAAGCTTAAACATTTGGTTTGGATAGGTTGAGTTATAAAATTACAACGAAAAGTGGCATTGATTTTTATAGATATACATAAAAAAAGAGCTACACCGCAATGAGTTTACTATTTAAACGTAAAAGCGTAATAGATAGATAGTTATTTTCGCGACGACCCAGTTTGCACAATGGTCACCATGCCGGACTGCCACAGGGTTGCGGGTATTTATGCTTAGATATTTGTCTGTGGTCTGTTTGTTTCTATGTATTATATGTATATATTTACAAAAGAAAAGTATATAAGTAGTATATCCGGTGTCTAGCACCTATCTTCTTCTTATTCTCGTATAGTGGTGTGACTCACCTATTGTTAGTTTTCAGATAGCCCTAAGGCCTCTAACTTGACCTAACGACTGCTACTAGGTAGCAACCGGGACCAACGGCTTAACGTGCCTTCCGAAACACTGAGGGGCTCACGAAAACACATTTTTGCTCACTACTAATTGGCCCCCCATCGAAGTAATGACCGCGCCGGGCGTCGCTTAACCCGCACGACCGTAAACGATCAGCGAGCGTCGGTTAGCTGTAAGCCTCCTCAAAACACAAGTCTAGTTACTTATCTTGGGGCTAGATGGCGATGTGTGGAATGTCCTGTAATATTTATTTATTTACTAGCTGTTGTAGAAGTCGAAAATGGTTCTAATAGGATTTTGTCTCATACAAACTTTGCCCCCCCCCCTTTTTAACCCCCTTAAGGGTAGAATTTCAGAAAATTCTTTCTTATCCGATGCCTACGTCATACAGAGAGCACACCTTCCAAGTTTCAGGTCTCTACGATCAGCGGTTTAGGCTGTGCGTTGATCCGTCAGTCAGTTAGTCAGTCATTCAGGACATAGCATTTTATATGTATAGATATGTAGGTAGATCCTATAAGTAGTAGTTACGAACAGTACAGTCAAGCAGTAAAATTTTATTTAAGGTTTTATACGGAGGTCGTGCAATGAAAACTTTAATTGTACATGAATAATAAAACTGTTAGCGAAACATTGTTGAAACGTGATGACGTCGTGCATGTCTGTTTCGTTACGATTTAAAAGTTTTGTATTGTTTGCACGAATGTACCTATCTACTTAAATTGCAATGTTGAAAAGATAATCCTTTATACTAACATACTACAATAGTTTAGGTTCCTACACGAAGAGGTCATTAAACATTTTACTTCAAAGGTTTAAAACAAAACAGCAAGGCTTACTATGATACTTCGTCTTACCTTAATGACCCATGGACGTGACTTTAGTTGCTCCATTTCAAAAATACCATCTAAAAACCATAAAAAGTTGATTGTTTAGGTGCACAGAAGTAACCTTCAACCTTGTTCGTATATCATTACTAGTTATTAGAAATTATAAGAATTAGATATAAGAAGTTCCGAAAATTAAATAAATAAATGATTTATTTAGTAAATAGTTACAATAATGTGTTACATCTGTGTCTGAATTAAGCGGTTAGCTTGGATCTCAGACTATAGCGCTCTTCATCCTTTACACTTATTTTCTATTTACTTAAATAATAATAATAATTCTAATGCACCTCTTATTAACCACATTTAACCCTGATATCCATATCCAAAGTTTACCTCCATGTAACATAATAAAGATAAGATAATCTATACTAATATTATAAAGCTGAAGAGTTTGTTTGTTTGAACGCTTTAATCTCAGGAACTACTGGTTTGATTTGAAAGTCTTTGTGCTGGATAGTCCATTTATCGAGGAAGGCTATAGGCTACTTTTTATTTTGATATTCTCACGGGATCGGGACTTACGCGGGTGAAACCGCGGAGCGCAGGTAGTATTATCTATACATATAAAATGTTTTGTCCTCAATGACTGACTGATGGATCAACGTACAGTCTAAACCGCTGATATTAGACACCTGAAACTTGGAGGATGCGTTTTTTGTGTGACGTAGGCATCCGATAAGAAAAGATTTTCCGAAATTCTACCCCCTTAGGGGGTGAAAAAGGGGGACTACGCGGACGAAGTCGCGGGCAAAAGCCAGTAATAAATATAAACTAAAAAGAAATAAATTTCCTATAAAAAGATGAAAGGAAGAAAGCGTATCAACAACTTTGATAGGCACTTCACGAATGCACAACGCAACGAATAACTTGCAGGTAATAACTATTGCACGCTTCCACACAAGATGGATCGTCTCACATCGATCTTCTTAAGGGCTGTTTACGTTCAATAATTATTTCAACGTTGAAACATACGTCACTTCCGGTAGTGTTACGGGCATAAAAACATAACGTGTGTTAAATAACCACAAGATTTGTTCTTTTAAAATGTCTATTAGGTACTAAAGGATACAGAAATATAAACAATTTGGTATGTTAAAAGGTTTATTTCACACTTGAAATAGCAAGGATTTTCCGTAACCTCATATAACACAAGGCAATTCAATTATGAATAAAAATGTCGCTATTTATTATCATTATAGGAAACAAAGTACAATAATAAACCCTAAACGAATTTATTAAATTGATATATTTCAACTTACAGTTTTTGCTTTCCTTCACTATTCTTATAACACTTGTTGACACTTCCAAGATCGTAGATTGACTGCCCCTTGTTTGGCCCAGTAAGCCATTGTATTAGCTCGAAATGGAAGTTAGTTTGACGATAAGGATTAAATATTAAAGATGGCGCTATCCAATGGTCAGTCAATTGACGATCCTATATTTTAACATAAGTAAATACAAATCAATTGAGATACTTATTTGTGACTTTTCTAACACATGTTTACTACCAACCAGCCCAGTAATTAGTCTGCCTATATTCCTATTGAATAATTTATTGATACACGTCTAAAAAACGAAAGACGATCCGAACAAAAACAAAAGACAATAGTATTTTCGTTTTGTATAGGAAAAAAACACCTTGTCAGGTTGAATAAAACCGTTATCGAACTGCCACGTCGATTGTAAAAAAATAAAATAAAAAAACTAAACCGTTGAAACTAGATCGCAAAACAATCAACAGATTTTCCACGAAGCTGGCGTGATGGACAGGTGCAGTTTTTACTTCACTGCGTTTAAATAAAAATGTATTTTAACCTGACACAGTATTAACGCATTTAACGTAGACACGTATTTCCCTTATTATTAGTCCACCAGCTGTTGCCCGCGACTTCGTTCGCGATGTGGTTTTGGTTTATTTAGAATGCCTAGCCATTTTCCCGCATATATACTACTAGCTGCACCCCGCTGTTTCACCCGCGTAAGTCCAGATCCCGTAGGAATATCGGGATAAAAAGTAGCCTATGTGTTAATCCAGGTATCCAGCTATCTATCTACCGAGTTTCATCGCAATCGATCCAGTAGTTTTTGCGTGAAGGAGTAACAAACACACACACACACACTGTGATTGTGATGAAACTCGGTATGTAGATAGCTGGAGACCTGGATACTTTTTATCCCGATATTCCCACGGGAGTAAAAGTTCCTAACAACACCTCCTGTTCGCCGCAAAAGAAATCTTTGAATAAAATTAAAAACAAAAAAAACTAAATCAAAATCGGTTCATCCGTTCGGGAGCTACGATGCCATAGACAGACACACACAGACACGTCAAACTTGGCTAATTAAAATAATAAATAATAAATAAATTTTGCAGGACAATCCACACAGCGCCATCTAGCCCCCAAGTGAAGTAACTAGACTTGTGTTATGGGTGCTAGACAACGGATATACTCCTTATATACTTTTTTTTTGTAAATATATACTTATAATACATAGAAACAAACAGACCACAGACAAATATCTAAAAATAAATACTTGCCTGAGGCGGGTATCGAACCCGCAACCCTGTGTTTGGCAGTCCGGCATGGTGACCATTGTGCCAACTGGGTCGTCATGGTAGGTGGAGTGGGGGGTGTTAGGTTTTATTTTCGTTACGGAATTTGTTGATTCTGTCGCCGCGCTCAAAGCCCACGATATGTTTGGCAGTCCGGCATGGTGACCATTGTGCCAACTGGGTCGTCAAATTAATAAACAAATGGCTAATTATAATTCCAGAAAACCACTTATTTTTATAAAAATCAAATACTTAGCTACCTACTGACATCCGTGAAAAGTACCTAAACTTTACCTAGGTAAGGTAAAAACCAGCAAACAGCAACCAAATTTGACCCCAATATAGGTAAAAAAAGCTATCGGCTCTCGAAACCGTATATAAAACTGACGAAGCGATTTTTACTTCACCAATTTGCCTTCCGAGTATAAAACATTGTCGAAAAATCAGTCGATTGAAACAAGCCGTAACAATACCTTCATTCTAAGCATCTACGTTCGAATGGATTAAAAAAATCGGATTTCTAAAAGTGACTTACAAACCAGCAACTTTAAAGACATTATCTCTAAATATAACATTTAAAACATCTTTATTATTGCACATTATTTTGAATGGACATTTTATGATTGGACATTATTATAAATAGAGATTTTAATAATTGGACATTTTGATCAACGGGCATTTTTAACCTTCGACGCAAAAAGACGGGGTGTTATAAATTTGATGTGTCTGTCTGTGGCATCATAGCTCCCGAACGGATGAACCGATTTTGATTGAGTTTTTTTTTATGATTGCACATTATTATGAACTGTCATTTTTTTGAATGAACATTTTCTGATTGGACATTATTAAGCAAGGATGTCGAATGTCTGGAGCCCACCAAGCCACGGGTTTCATCACGATGTTGTCCTTCAACGAAGAAGCCACATAAACTATTAGTTCACGGCCGACCCTATCTAAACTTCTTACGTCAGGAAAATGTATGTGAGGCTATCCAACCGCTAGTCGGCTGGCATACTCACTATATATAAAACCTGACGGTGTAACCAACCTCACTAGCATCTACCGGGGCTACCGCTTTCGCAATAATGGCTTCCACTGAAAGTGACCCTATCTACCCTAGGCCAACCCCGCTCAAAATTCACTTACGAGACACCACTATACGAGAAGAAGAAGTTCTTCTTCACGTTTAGTGGTGTGGCTCATCTATTGTTAGAGTTTTCAGATCTAACTTGACCTAACGACTGCTACTAGAGGTAGCAACCGGAACCAACGGCTTAACGTGCCTTCCGAAGCACGGAGGGGCTCACGAAAACACATTTTTTGCCACACTTAGTCCCATCGCAGTAATGACCACACCAGGCGTCGCTTAACCCGCACGACCGTGAATGATTAGCGAGCTGTGAACCTCCTTAAAATTAACTGATAATAAATTTAAATGTCGACTAAAAGTAGCTGATCTAGTCCAACCTCTAACCCTCTATTCCCTCGATTTTTGTGTCTGCCGCATGCATTGGGCTGCACCAATTACACCGTTCTCCACCGCCGCCGCCCGCCCGGCCAGCGACCGAGCGGAGCGCCCTCGAAGGAATACGTACCGAGCTTTTAAATTGAATTCTCGAGAATTATGATGACAATTTTCGTAGAAACGTAAAATATACGGGTGGTTACTATTTTTGAAACACGATAGTGTAAAAACATAATATAAATCGGTTTAGCCGGCTTCGAGATAAATAGCAACATTGGTTTAATATAAATGCCGCGCCTTCTGGTGAGTTATCACCGTAACAGCATTTACGAACCATCGTCGTTTCTAAATCGGTCCAGCCGTTATGGAGATTAATGAGAACATTTGAGTGCACAAATACCCTCTCACCCTAGGGTTAGTCGCTTTCTGGGCCCCGGTCGAACTGGGACCAGGGACCAGATAACGTTTGTAGAAAATGGTAATTGTAGACAGGGACTGTAACTCAGGGACCAGATTACGATTGTATAAAATGGTAATCGTAGACAGGGACCGTACCTAACTCAGGGATCAGATTACGATTGTATAAAAAGGTAATCGTAGACAAGGACCGTAACTCCAGGAACCAGATTACGATTGTATAAAATGGTAATCGTAGACAGGGACCGTAACTCAGGGTCCAGATTACGATTGTAGGAAAGATTGAGGAAACAGAGTAAATCTCTAAATGGGTCTATACCCATTTAGAGATTAAGTTATATGCCTTAAATGGATACCTATGCATTTAAATCATATACCCATTTAGGGTCCTCCGTTCTTCCTCAGTCCTCCGTTCCGTCACGGGTAAAAAAAAAGATTTAGCGTTCACATTATACTTCGCTATTAAATTAGTTTTGTAAAGGGCCTCCACGGCTTCAACTGGACACACACATCTTCCAAAGGTCTACTCCTTCTATAACTTATCCTTCCACTCTATAACTCCGTGATATAATTATTGTTTGACATGCGGCAACTAGCCCCAAACTAAGCAACTAGGCTTATCATATGGTGCCCTGTCAACGGATAGAAAACTGGACTGAATATATGTTTGGCAGGAACCAAACCCGCATACGACCTTCTACATCACAGAACGATGTTTAAGTAATGAAACTAGATATCAGGATTTAAAAAAAAATGGAGCCATTGCTTTTTATCCCGATCCCGATAGTTCCACGGGATCGGGACTTACACCTTCACTAGGTAATCTGTGATATTCAACCTTGTGTTTTCAGTTACAGCACAGTTTCAATTTCAGAGATTTCAGAAATTACAGTTTCACTGGTTTGGTAGTTTGTGAGCATGATCACAAAAAACCCTTGAGTGTATTGTGCCTTCTTCTCATTGGTAGGCGCATTCCGAAGGCACACTTCGTAATTAATTTTTAAATAAAGAATTTTGGGCCGGTGGACTAGTTCATACCAACGCATCCCCCCGTGGGTAAAAATTTAAGTATTTTTCCACATTAATCTACTGGGAGCGATGCTTTAACATTTACTTCCACTTATCCCAAGTTGGTTTTTGTTGATAATTCAGTACATAAGTAGTTTAGGATAGAGTTTTGACTTTGACTTTAATTTATTTTTTGCAGGTTCGCAGATAAACACCTGTGGTTATAAAATAATTCTAGCTAATTTAAAGTACTTACTTTGTTCGTAAAGAAATCGCTCCCTTTCAACAGATATAATTAGGATAATTTGAGCATAATGATCGTAATACCTCGACATTGTACAAAGTTACGAAACACCCGTAGGCAATGCTTGTACCTTTATACGAATATTTCGTGAATTATCTTGATTATTACGTATTTTACTCAATAATTCGGGAACCATTTTTGGGTAGAGATTACGTAGATATTTAAATGTTACTGGAGTTGGTACTTAGTTTATGATGTTTTCTGAATAAGATCCTTTGAACTTAATCAATAAAGAAAAATAAAAAAAAATTGCAGGACATTCCACTCATCGCCATCTAGTCCCAAGCCTTAGCTTAGCCCCAAGCTAAGGCATGTGGCTAGATGGAAATGGCTAGATGGCGATTGTATAGTACCCATAACACAAGTCTAGTTACTTATAACTAGTCTAGTTGCTTATAAGTTACTTATAACTAGACTTGTGTTATGGGCGCTAGACACCGGATATACTACTTATATACTTTTCTTTTTAAATATATACTTATAGCACGTAGAAACAACCAGACCACAAACCTAAGCCTAAATACTTGTCTGAGGCGGGAATCGAACCCGCAACCCTGTGTTTGGCAGTCCGGCATTCAATGATTTATTTGGAGTTAAAATCGATAACATATACTGCCTCCAGTTACACCACAGTTGATAATCAACGATGGAACCAATTAAAACTGTTGACGTAGCAGTTGACACAATAGTCACCATGCTGGACTGCCAAACACAGGATTGCGGGTTCGATTCCCGCCTCAGACAAGTATTTATGCCTAGATATTTGTCTGTGGTCTGGTTGTTTCTATTTATCATAAGTTTATATTTACAAAAATAACATGTAGTACGAGTATGTCTAGCACCCAAAACACAAGTCTAGTTACTTAGCTTGGGGCTAGATGGCGATGTGTGGAATGTCCTGCAATATTTAAAAAAATAACTAATCAACTATAAACCGACATCGAAAATGAAGAAAGTAAAATATTCAATTTATATAATTGCGGAATTACATTTCAGGCCAATGAAACAGTAACGTCAAGGAAAATTTTGCAACATTCCCAACAATTTATCGGCACACGTAATAAGTCCTAACTTCTTATTCGTAACTTCGCATACATTTTCATATAACCTTTGTCTGAGATCATTTCAATAATATACCAAGTTTAATAGCATAACGCAAACGCTACTGAGCTCAAGGCATTGAGCAATAAAATTTAACGTGTCGTTGCTGAGTTTTGCGACTCTACCTTTGAGCGTAGCTCATAACTGAGTAGCTTCCTTATGTTTGCGGGATATGAGAGCAGTACTTACCACATACACATAAGAAAAACGATTTTTTTTATATTATAGTAACTATTATGCATATTATGCATTATATATATTGCAACATTGTCAAAACGAAACGGTAAATAAATGAAAATATACCCAATTAAGATCAGGTAGAATACCATGAATACGTTTCGTGTGAATTAAAAAAAACATATTGCAAGTGATTTACTGAAACTCGCAGTTTTCATGCCCCCTCCCTCCCCCGCCATCACCCAATAAACCAACTGAATTAAACGCTATGCCTGTAAATTTATTACTCGAAGTTTTTCATGACATACATTCGTTAATCTCATACGTTTCGTATTCCGTATTTTTTAAAATATGTTTTCTTCTACTGTTAGGAAGGTATAGTCAGCAGCAAAAGCAGTAAACCACAAATACAGTACTTAGTATATACTTTACTTTTGATCGCCTATTATGTAACCTTATACCTTATGGCAAGTATAATGTTTTGAAATCCTAAAGAACAGCTTTTGTTGGTGACTGTACCCACCCTAAGGAGAAATGAGTAATTATTAGGTATCGTTTTTGTGGCCACAAGTGCATGCATCAGGAAAACGCAATGTATTGTTTTTGAAATTTTAATTTGTTTTTCTTTTTAATACATTTTTTATGTAAAATTTAGATGGATGTTCGGACGTTAAAATCTTTGAAAGTACAAGCCCGAATTTGATAATTAATTTAAAAACAGAAAGCTACTACAGGGCGAGATTTGGACTATTTAATATTTCGACTAGTTATTTCCCGCGACTTCTTAACGGATATCTTATTATCTGGATGCCAAGTTCTCTCCTGATCTGTCAGTCAGTCAATCAGGACTCGGGGCCGTAGAGTACGTCCCAGCTTTCACTGAATTTTCCAGTGGTAACAATTTTGTTTAAAAAATCCCAGTTGTCCCCAATAGCGACTTTCCAAAGAGACAATTGGGATATACATTATTTTAAATATCTTAGTCGTCCCCAAAGAGAGAGATCGAAGTTAATAAATAGGTACCCAGGGTGCAGGTTTATGAAATTCTTCCGATATTTTTAAGCTATTGCATAGTTTATCGCGGGCTTTGAGCGCGGCGACCGAATCCAGAAATTCCGTAACGAAAATAAAACCTAACACCCCCACTCCGCCTACCATGTAGCTCGGCCGAGCGTTCGCTTAACGTGTATATATATGGTACGACTGTACGAAGCTCGCACGATGCACTAGCTTTACCGCGGCAGTCTCCGAGTGCCACAGTTTTTTGTTTTGTTTTATTGTGATAGAATGTAATTGCATTTAAATAAGTGACTTTCCACGATGTTAAAAGTAGAATAAATGAGCATTAAGATCATGTTAAGTGGAACCCGTTTACCTTCTTAGCATAGAATTTAAATGAGAATTGTGAGAACTTACTTACTGACTGCTTTGTGAACTTTGATGAGTTTTAAACTCTTGGATTTTAAATGTTCACGTGAGTTTGATTTAAAGTTTACTTACATACCTAACATACCTACTGGGAGACGAAGTTTAAATGATTCATAATTAAATGAATTTACTTTTTTAGACTCATTTGACTTTGAAATGATGTTTTTAATTCACGACAAGTTTGTTATTAGATATATGATAATTGTATATGATAACTGTTTTTGTAGGTACGGTCGGCTGCATAATTGCAGACCCACGTAGAGCTCCAAAACGGCTGATATAAGAATGTTTTCAAGACAAGCAAGATTTTAGCCACCTGCTATAATTGAAGTTTAAAGTCTTCTAACTCATGAATTTATCAAACAAAAATATTAGAATGAAAACATGCCAATAATAGTAATTTTTAAACTCTACCGGGGGCTGCATTTATGCAGCCGACTGCACATGAAATGTAGGGATACCTAAGACAAACAAAAAACTGTTCGAGGGTGACATAATTTGAACTTAGTCGAAGTGGAGTTACAATAACTATTAAAAAACCGTCCAATTGCGATCGCAAATCAAAGGGTTCCGTACCATTATATTCTGTTTTTAGTATTTGTTATTATAGCGGAAACAGTAATACATCATAGGTTTACTTATGTCAATGTTACTTATTTTACTGTTTCACCCGCCATTGCCTCTTTAAGAGTAATTTTCTATTATAAACTTTTACAGCCATTTACCACTTTAGAAAAAGAAAAAAATATATATTTATAAAATAGTTTATTGCGTGACTATGGTCCTAGAAGAAACCCCCACGCAAAGTTTCAAATTTGTAGATTTTTTGTTCTACACTGCCGTCTTCCTACCTTCAATTGCATTCCTAGAATGCTCCTATTTATCAGGGGTCTTTGAATCACGAGCGTATTATTGATATTGTCAGTGAAGACTGCCAGTCACTCTAGACATAATAATATAACTTTTTAAATTGACAAGAAATTCGTTATCAAAAAGCTAGGCTTATCAATATTCAGCGAAATGTTTTGAATATAATGAATTCATTTTAAAATAAGCTATAAGGCTGATAAAATTAATTGGTAAACGTGTTGATCAATGCATTAACTATCGATATTCTAATATGATATTATTAACAATGAACAATGTTTATTGATAATTATAATTGCAGTGCTGACAGCGCTGGTATTACACGTTTTTCTTTAAAATATATAAACATCAAAGATATCGGAAGTTTAAAAAAGCAATTGCTTCGATAAAAATTAGTTACGGAAAAATTGGGTTCGATTTGGTGCTGGATACAGAAAATAAGTTATACTGAAACCATTGTTTCAAAAGGATTTCATAATAATTGTGATATCTATCAAAAATGGAAGAAGATCAATTATTCTTAACAGTTTTACAAGTCATATTTATAACAACAGGGATACTATCATTCCTGACGCTGTTCCTTGGTAATCTCACATGGATCAAAGTGCCGCGATGGCGAAGTTTCAGAAATTATGTGCATTTAATCGTCATATTTTGTTACACGTCGTACCACACATTATGCTTCTTAGAAATTATTGAATTAGTGAACAATTATTATTTCATTATTTGCATGTTCTTTTTATTAGATGCAACCTGTTGTTGGTTACTCATTTTCTCTCTGATCAGCTATAAGGATATAATTGAAGTGTTTAATATCCTCCTGCCTACCAGAGAAACTTTTTTAATCGTATGTTTCTGAAACTTGAGTATAGTATTCTTGTCAGGTTAACATGTACCGGAAAAATAGTTAAAAAAATCTCACATGTCGGAAAATGGTTTTTCATTATGTCCTCTGCAAAGAACAAACGTAGGTAATTAAAGTTTAGACCACTTGACTGCCGTTGTACTATATGTAGTACATTTTCAAATATGTTTGTTTTTTTCAGTTGTAACAGATAACGACATATCTGAAGCGTAAAATGACTCTGAATTAGACCTTTCCGGAGATGATTGGGATGATGATCCAGAGTATCTACCTCCAGATTTCAACCAAAGAGCCACTAACCATGAGACTAGCGAATCTAGCAGTTCAGATGATGAGGACAATATGATAATTCCTCCAGCAGCTTCTCCAGCGCTGTCCAACAGTTCTGTATACGTATCTTCTTCATCACGGTCTCGCTCACAAGGACGTGGAAGAGGTGGACGCGGACGTGGACGCGGAAGTAGACGCGGACGGGCTGTACTTGGCGAGGAAACACAACAGATGCAATCGTTATCTTTATCTACCCGACAGATTGCGGGCAGAAAACGCCAAATAAATAATGGCATTCAAGATACATGGACGAAGGACATCCTAGAATCAGAAATTAATGATTTGATGCAGCCAGCCTACATACATAAAAAACTCAGGATTGGGAGTGGCATAAGTTCTATGATCAATATATCGACGATGACATTTTGACAGCTTTAGTTAACTGCTCGAATAGAACACATATTTTGGAGACAGGTAAATCAATGGGTCTAACTTTGAGAGAACTAAAAGTGGCGTCACAAATAAGTATATGTTATTGAGTACATCAGATATAAGACAGTCTGGTACATTTTGTAAAAAACTTCAAGTTGCTACCTTTACTTTTGTAATGAGTGGTGGCTTAATTTTCATATTTGTTGCAAACAGTGTATTGCCTTTACATTATTGGAATATTTTGTTTTCTGGACTTCCATATGCAATGCATTTTTTACAAATTATATTAATAAATATCAGTTTTCTTATTTTTAAATCTAACAGAGTTGTTTGTCAAATGTATTTTGGCAATTATTGTGAGTAAACACTCACTGGTGTGTGTAGAACAAACTTACCTTCATACTTGCATAATAAAGTATCTACTTAAAAGATCTCAGTCATACCGGATCCAAAATCAAATCAAAACTATGCTAACGGCAAATAGTGACAATTCCTGAAGTCCCTTGTTTACGATTACTATAGCTGAGAAAACTTGTTATCGACAATTTACAAACTACGATATTAACGCACTGTCTGGAAAAGATCATGATATAGTACATTACGATATAAGTGTGGTAAATTGATCTTTGCATAGAGGCGGTCTATGACGCGCGAGCGGAAGCGAGCGTGTTAAATAAGCCAAGATGCAAATATCAATTCCACACGTATATCGTACGACGTTTTTTATCACAGTTGCGAATTAAAGAAAAGACTTGAAAAGAAAACAAAATAATAATTAACAAAATATTTGTGATAAGTCTATGTTTACATTTTTTAAGGCAACATTTTTTGTTAATTATGCTCCGAAAAGGCCAGGCTAAAGACTTTTAACCTATACAGCCTTGTCTGACATACAATATTTTTTAGGGTTTTTTCTATTTGTTTTTGCGTCGGGGGTTAAGAACAAAATACAATGGTACGGTAAAACAATATATTTAAGTAAAGAAAAAACAAAAAATAAACAACTCAATTTTTAATCGTTTTCTAAGTCATTATCACGTAAAATTTTCGTTCGTAAACCGACTTTAGAGACAACCATTTTTGCGAGTTAAAAAACTCTTTGGTACCTACCTTTTTTAGACATCAAAACAGTATGTAATTAGCGGTAAGGTACGTATTTAACCTATCGGGATAACTTTACAGCACTAGGTTGGCAATGTAAAACGCACGCGTGCATAATATGTTGGATTATGAGCCTAAAAGCCGTTGAATAAGATTCACTTTAAGAGCAACTGTGATAAAAAAATTATAATGGGCTTGTTGATCATCGTCGGTACCTAAGACATTGTGGTGCAAGTTCAGAATACGACTATAATTATAATATTGTATAGTGTGGTGAGAGTTCATATTTGCAGTTTCTAAGTAATAAATACAATTATTTATTTTAGAAGTTTTTATTAAGTTTTATATGTATTTAATCCGTATATTTGTATTGGTTTAGTATCGTTTTAATTTTTATTGTTTATTTTTATAGGAATTTCTATAGTATAATGTAATCAACATAAAAAAGAAAATAAAACATAGTCTAGCTATCTGTTAAAATATAAAATTTTAAATAAAAATAAATTTAAATAATAATTGGAGTTGATACGAAAAAGGAAGTTTTGAGTTATCCATTTTGGATAGATTTTAATCATACAAAATTCGTTGGTACAAAGCTAGGATAATTAATATTTTCAGATTAACGACAAAATATTTTTAATATGATAAGAGATATATACTTAAAAAAATAAAATTGCGATAATATTTAAAATATATTAATTAAATCATTACTATCGAGTACTTACTTAATGAACAACGTTTATCGAGATAATAATAATTAATGAGTTAATAAATAAATTTAATATAATATCTTGTGCGCAGTGCTGGTATTAAACGTTGCTCCTTACAATAAAGTTATTACCTAATAACAATGACATCGTGAGTTAAAAAAGTTCTAAAGCTGCTGATAGAAAATATTGTGATTGCAATGCAGCTGCCTTGACTTGGCGCTGAACAGTATCTCAATACAGAAAACCTTAAACTGTGCTTAAACTAAGTTAAGATGAAACGATTATTTCCATGAACGTAGTCAAATTGTGTTATTATATCAATGATGGAAATTGAAGAAGAAGATAGTATAAAAGTTGTTCTAACGATCGTAGTTGCTATAATAACTATATCAGCTAGTGTACTATCACTCGTGACGCTGATCCTCGGCGTTCTCACTTGGATCAAAGTACCGCGGTGGCGAAGTTTCAGAAATTATGTGCATTTAAACGTAATTTTTTGCTACGCATCATTTTATACAATAGGTTTTTTTTTACCGTTTTCATTATTGGGCATTAATGTTTTCCTAATTTTCGTGTATTTCATAATTGACGCTTGCTGTTCTTGGTTGTTCATCTTTTCCCTGATCAGCTACATGAATATTGTAAAAGTTTTTCATATAACTGTGACTAGAAAGATTTTGAAATGTAACCTGTTTGCTTGGGGTCTTCCTCTTGTTTTGTCGATTGCAGAATTTATATTTATGAACAGTGATGCGTATTTCTCTTATCTTGCACGCTATTTTCAAGAAATGTTGTTCTTCGTACATATTTTGATATTTTTAAACTTCTGTATCTATATAAGAGTTATGTATAAATTATTCAGTACTTCAGCTGTAAGACATTCTATTACGTTTTATAAAAAACTTCAAGTTGCTACCTTTACTTTTGTTATGAGTGGTGCATTAATATTATTATCGACTGTAACATATTTAATTGATATGGTAGTTGGAATTCATTATTATTTAAACATTATATCTATAGCAATTCCGTATTTCCAAACACTACTAATAAGTATTGGTTTCCTTATTTTAAAATCTAACAGTATTGTTTGTCGTATGTGTTGTTTTTGCTTTAAGTGTAATAGTTATTCGTAAAAAATTCAAGTTGCAGATTTCGAGAGTACTTATTACGTTTTTTTTAATATATATTATCATTGTGTTTGTGCCCTAAGTCACCTGATTATATTTTTCAAATTTCTTCGGGTCTAGGTTAGTTACAAATCAGTTATCAAATCTTAAATCGTGTGACGCTTTAATATATCGGTAGATCGATCTTGAATATACCTCTTACTAAGTTTGCGCACGTAAAATGTCAAGATCAAGAGATATGCCCAAAAAAACATAATTTTGTAAATCTGGATTCATACATTCCCGGGTCTTAATCGCGTGTTTTTATTTTTCTTACTATTTGACTTTATTATTAGTCACGGTCGCGAGACTGGTGCAGTAGCGAGTGTCATCATCTCATGCTGATAGTTAAGGGAAGTGACCGAGGGTAGGTCGAGTGCCGACAGTCAATTTGACAAACGGTTTTGCTAACAGTCCTATGGACCGCGGCACACCACACTGTATGCGTATTCCGAAAATATATCAGGAGATATATTATCACGACGCTTGCACATAATCACCGGATTCCAGGTAGACGATTTATTTGTACATTTTAGTCGGGTTTAAACATCTGTATTTATTTAAGAGTTATCCATAAATTATTGAGTACATCAGATTATAAGACATTCTGTTACATTTTGTAAAAAAACTTCATATTGTTATTTTTACTTTAGGTTTAGGTTTAAAGAATCTTTATTTCTCAAAAAGAACTTACACAAAACAGTTCGTTTGTATGAAAAAATTATAATGGTTACTTAATTAACATAAAATCTAAGTCTCAAACCGGTGGAAATGCATGCAGGAAACTTAACTTGTTGTTAATTTACACAGTTCTCATTACGGTAGTTTGTAACTTAAAATAATAATACTAGAGATTATGTAAAATACTTATTAAATATTGATTTGGAGTAGGTTAGAAATCATACGATGTGCCTCAATCGAGACTGAATCAATACTTTTGTAATGAAAATCTTAAATTAAATTTAGTCTTTAGTTCAGTGGCATATTTCGTAGAACTTAATTTCGCAATGCATTTTTTTCCAAATAATATTTATAAATATTAGTTTTAAAAGATCATGATAAAATTATTGTGGGCTTGTTTATCGTCATAGGTACCTACTACAACTACTTGTGTACTATATGTACTTGTGGTGCAAGGTCGAAAAACGACTATAATAAAATTACAATGCATAGTATAGTGTGAATTCATTTTTGTAGTTATTAATAACTAGCTGTACCCCGCGGTTTCACCTGCGTAAGTCCCGATCCCGTGGGAATATCGAAAAAAATATCCTATGTCCGCCTTACGATTGTAAGCTACCTCCCCACCAATTTTCAGCCAAATCGGTTTAGCCGTTCCCGAGTTATAAATGGTGTAACTAACACGACTTTCTTTTATATATATATAGAAGATAAGTTGTAAGAAATTAATAGAATAATTTTAATTTAGGAAATTTTATTAAGTGTTATATGTATTTAATCCATGTATTTTGTATTTGCTTAGTATCGTTTTATGTTTTATTTGTATAATTTTGAAGTAAATTTTTAAGTTTATTTTAATTATGTTAACAAGTTGCAAAACATTGCATTACTTGCATTTTCTAAGTCTAATTTGTAATTATCCTACTAATATTATAAATGTGAAAGTTTGTGTGTGTGTGTGTGTGTGTGTATGTTTGTTACTCCTTCACGCTAAAACCACTTAACCGATTGCAATGAAATTTGGTATGAAGATAGCTGGAGGCCTGGATTAACATAAAGGCTACTTTTTATCCCAATATTCCTACGCCCAACATCACCCAACATCTTAGACCGCATCGTCACTTACCATCGCGTGAGATAGTTGTCAAACGCTGACCTTTTAACATTTAAATAGATTAAGTTTTTCCACTGCTGTTCATCTTCTAAACATATAAAATTCTTTGTCCTGAATGACTGAAGACTGATGGATCAACGCACAGCCTAAACCGCTTATCGTAGAGACCTGAAACTTGAATGATGTGTTCTATGTGTTACGATAAGAAAGGATTTTCCGTAATTTTACTCCTAAGGAGGTGAAAAAGGGGGACAAAGTTTGTATGGGACAATGTGATTCCTTGGTCCATTTTTGACTTTTACGAAGTCGCGTGCAATTGATCATGTTTATATTATATGTTTACATTAGGCTATGTATGAATGTTTGTTCTTTTGTGGTCCTAAAGTGGTCCAAACGCGTAGGCCGATTTTGAAGGTTTTTAATTATTATTTGGTCCCATTGCAGGGCAAAGGAGATTCTCTTCTGTCTAGAGCCAAGGTGGGCCAGTCATTCGTGTTGATTCTAATTTGCCTCTCCAACTGCGACTTGGTCTGTCTCAAGGACATTTTCAACGGGGCTGCAGCCATTCTGTAGTGGTTTTGACCAATAACTCCTCATTACGAGAAAACAAAATTCAAAAATAGTACAAATAGAAACCTAGTTAGCAAATTATTCCTAAAAATCAACGTACCATGCTACTGAATATTTTTAATTTCGGTTACAAATTTCTCAGTAGTCTGGTTTACTGCCTACTAAATACATAATGCCTTACGTGCTAAAATTTCTGACAACATTTTGCTAAGGGCGAAACGTGACTGTAGATTTTCGGTCGGCCGATAGCTAATGAAATTGGATTATTCACACAGGGGGACTGTGGTAGAGGGGAAAATGGCCCCCCAATTGCCGTAACTTACGTTGAAGCATATGTCACGTGCACGCAAACAATAATCGGTATTGCCGTAAAATGAAACTACTCGTAACCGTTACTTTAACTGCACGTCTACTTCACCTAAGCGCATCCTACGGTGAAATAAGCTGCAGGCCGATCGCCGTTTTCTTATGCAGCACGTCTTGACTGCGTTTGCGTCATAACTATAGATTTCGTATGGCCTTAATTTCTTAAGACGCACACGTGACGCACACGTGACGCCAGGTCACGCAAACCTAAACCACATCCTAAACGTCGCGCGCTCGCCGTATCGCGCTAAATTTTTACGTGACATAAATGACAAATTAATTGCCACCTAGGAAGATTAGTCAAAAATTTTGAACGGCATGTATAAACTATGTGAAGAAAGAATAGAAAAATCTAAAACAATAATAAAAAATAATTATTAAAAAAAAACAGAATTAAACAACGTTATCAGAGAAAACATTAACTGCAAATAACTGTTAATGTTTTCGAAACTACAAACTAAATAGTCGGCTACCGATCGGCCGATAGAACAGTCTAATCTGTGTTTGGCCTAAAGCGGAAATTCCGAACTTTCTGACTTCCTGTATTACTTGTCATATCATTTCTTAATAGCAAGTAAGGGGTAGCTTTAAGAATGTTATTCTAATTACATGATCTTCTGAGTGTTCATTGGTTTGTGGAAGTTTTTAGCAAAGCAATATTTACCTACTTTTATGCAATTATGGTAGGCTTGCCCTCTCAGCTCAGACGACCGTGTCCTGAACAAAGAAGTCGTCAATACGTCTGGAGTCAACTATGTCGCGGGTTTCATCATGATGTTTTTTTAAATAATTTTAACTGATGATTTATTATCAAAAAATATTAATCGTCAGTTAAATTAAAACCCTAATATTTACTGCCTAAACTGCCCAATGCCCATATCCAAACAAACTAAATAAAAAAAACTATTCAAACATATTTCCGAGGAAAATAACTATGTTTGTAATAAAACGATATTTTCATATTTTCTGGAGCACTAACAACACGGAATGATGCCACGAGTACAAAGTACCAAGTCTTGGACTTGGATACGTTTAGGAGTTGGCGCAAGTTATACAATTTTTGCGGATAAAAACAAATTAAAATAAATTATAGTTATTTTCTTTTTTAACTATTTTAATGTTAATAGGAATACATCAATCAAACATCAAATCAAAATACACAAAATAAAAACTAAAAATAATAATAATAAACACAAAATAATTAAAAAGACGCCAAAAAAAATACCCCACCAAGAAATTAAGTAAAAAAATTAAACATCACAAATAAATAATAAAATAAGTATAAATTATTTTCTAACAAATTATTTTATAAAATCATATTTTGTTTTATTTAATTTTAGGTACAACTAGATGACCCGGTGAACTTTGTATCACATACACAATTTTTCTCGTTATTTTGTCATATTTTCCAATCATGAACATTCCTCAATATTTCAAATGAAAAATTAGCCAAATCGGTCAAGCTGTTGTGCCAAATGGAACTAATGAAGGGATTTTTTTTCTAAACGAACAAACTGTTTGATGAGAAAAATCAAAAGCCGATCTAAACGAGAACAAAAGATGAACGGAAAATATCTTTTTTATCACAGTTGCTCATAAAGTGGATTATTATGACCCTAAAAGCCGTTGAATAAGCAACGGCTTTTAGGCTCATAATCCAACATATTATGCACGCGTGCGTTTTACATTACCAACCTAGTGCTATACAGTTATCCCGATAAGTTAAATACGTATATTACTGCTAATTACATGTTAGGTAGGTGAAACATTCTCAATTTATCTGGGTTATACTTTTTGATGTATAAAAAAGTTAGATACTAAAGAGTTTTTAGCTAGCAAAAATGGTTGTCTCTAAAGTCGGTTTACGAACAAAAATTTTACGTGATAATGACTTAGAAAACGATTAAAAATTGAGTTATGTTTATTTATTGTTTTTTCTTTACATAAATATATTGTTTTTCCGTACCACTGTATTTTGTTCTTAACCCCCGACGCAAAAACAAATAGAAAAAAACCCTAAAAAATATTGTATGTTAGACGAGGCTGTATAGGTTAAAATCCTTTAGCCTGGCTTTTCCGGAGCATAATTAACAAAAAAATCTTGCCTTGAAAATGTAAACATAGACTTATCACAAATATTTTGTTAATTATTATTTTGTTTTCTTTTCAAGTTTTTTCTTTTATTCGCAACTGTGATAAAAAACGTCGTACGATACACGTGTGGAATTGATCTTTGCATCTTGGCTTCTTATGACACGCTCGCTACCGCTCGCGCGTCATAAACCGCCTCTATGCAAAGATCAATTTACCACACTTATATCGTAATGTACTATATCTTATCGATACAAACATATGACAATTAAAGGGATTACTTCCCACACTTAGAAATAAATTAATTGATTTTTCAAATTGTTTGTCCTATGTTGGATTTGAACTCACAAACTGTGCTTCACTGAGCGATTAAGCACTGCATGCTTTGTTTCCACGTCTAGCGCGTCTATAGATTCCAAATTCTACAGATTTATTATACTACAGATTTCCTATTAATAGATTCTCATGCCTAAAGTATCCTATTTGTATAGATTCCCATGTCTACAGCAGCGGCATTTAAGGTTCTAACCGCTGCCGCTCTGCTTACCGCTACCTCTCATCCCCTAAACCACAATGTTAACAAAGTTACGCGGTGTATTCATGCCAGTTCACTAGGAACTTTTAACTGGCCAGATGCGGCTCAGCCTCCGGGGTATGAATCTGATTTGCTTTTAGATTAATACGGAACGGACCGAACTTTTTAGTTTATAATATAACAGATGAGTTTTTCGGGTTCTTCAAGTTTTTAACGTATTGAGATATTTGGGAGTGATCGATGTAAGATTGATGGAAAGGTAAATAAAGAGTAGAAAGTTAACAAACTATAGAAACTTGCTGACAGGTATCGCTTTTGTTGTAAGAACTTTTACATAGAATTGTCTTACATTTATGTTAAAAGTGGGCAAAAAATGCCTACTGAGTCCTCGCAGACCCTAAAATGCCCACAGCTAGAAAGCAAATGAAAAATTTTAAAAATTTCCTTCAACAAAAAGGGTTCTATAGAATAAGGAGCACAATTTTGGGTCAGCTGGTAAGAGGGTAAGGTTAGGCATGAAAATAATCATTTTGTTAATATTCTTAACCTAACCCCCTACCGCGGTGTTACGTTTCCAGGTCAGATTAGGAACAAACTTTGAAGTAAACTTTTAAATTGGGCGAAATGGTGCCAGCTAAAGTGCAGTGGACCCTCACTCTTCAGTAAACCAACATTTATATGACCATAGATCTCCAATACCAATTGACCTGTTATTTCAAACTACAAAAAATACCAAAGGAAACATTTTAGCTACTCACTCTAACGCATATAGAAAGAGCGAGAACGAATGACTAATGTTGTTCAGCGATTAGGAATGAAGTCTCTAATCGGTCTGTGTAATGTTCTAAAAGGAAGAGGTAGTTTTGTTTGATTATGTCAATGACTCTTGGCTAAACCAGCATTTATATGGCATCACTTACATTCCGTCCAGATCAGCTGCATCTTCAGTCAAACATTATTGAATTTTAAATTTCAGTTTTGCAGCAAAATATTAGGATAGTGCGCTTAAAGGATTTGAGTCCCCAACCATTTAATCTTTTGCTGAGTAGATTAGGTAGCTACTTTACTAATTCGGATGAAAATAGTGGTAATAAAATTAAAATAAAATTGAAAAAAAAAATGTAATATTATTTTTGAAAAGGTAACTATGTTGACATTTTTTTTTGCTGAAAATGCTTTTGCAAACTCTTGCGATTACTAGCCACGGAAAAGCATAAACATTTGAAAAGTATCATAAATTCAACTATTTCATCAACTGGCACACAGATGGCGCCATAATGAAAATGTATGAGTCAACCTTTTCTGCCAGTTGAGAGGTTATGTAATTAGGTATGCAGGTTAACTGGATATTTTTCGATTCTTAGGAACTTTGGGTGCCCTTAATTTCTAAGTCTGAGAAGTTGGGTTCAATGTCCGACTGGCGCCTGAACAAAGGTTTTGAATCTGTTTTGATGATTTTTTTGTTCATATAATATTCAAAATAAGCTCTTAGCAAAGACATTGAAACGGTCTACGGTACACGTCCGTTTTAATGCCTTTTTTTATTATTAAGAAACAACATATCTAGCAAACAATACTTACTCGATATTTGTATGAGATCCACATGTTTTATGTAAATGTATGAATTTTTAAAAGTGAACAGAGAGACTCGAAGACATCAGTTGATACATACGTACTCACTTATCCTAAACTAACCTAACTTTTGTACATATTTACAGAAATATTGTAATGTTTTATGTTTTACGATGACTTTTGTATCTGTTTAATTTAGTTTTACAGGGCTGTTTCCGCACTTAGCCTCATCATTTGGGCCATTGTGCGTTTTTGTATCTGTTATTTCGTTTTGATCGTATTGTAGTTTTGTGTTTCGATCGCCTTTTGTTTTTGTTCAGATCGTCTTTTGTATAATCGTGAGTCCAATTTCTCTTTTTTAAAGACAATCGAACCCCGTGCTTCATCTTTTTTTTATTGTTGAACCCTTTTCGGAGTTCCGTGGTCCGATTAGTTTGACAGAATAGATTGACTAACACCCCGTACTCATTTTCCTAATCGTGATTGACTAAATAATGCCTTAGCATAAGTGGAATACTCTACCAAAACCACAGATAATAGCCTGCAGGGTAAACTTTTCTATAAGATGAACCATAAATATAGTTGCACGTAGGTTTGAACTTTCCCAGGTTTTAAAAACTAAAAAGCCTTTTACAGAGATAGGTAAGTCGATACATAGTAAACACTTTGAACCCAACCAAAATATTAATGTAGCATTAATATTGAAATAGATATATCAATGTGCATCAGAAAATTCACGAATAGAGTAAAGGAAAAATCTAAATTTCAATCTGCTGTCTAAATAAACCAGAAACTCTCAGAGGCGAAACAAGGACTGAGAAAGTGGTCAATTTAAATTAATCTTGGAATTAACCTACAAAAAAATAATAATAGTCAAAGTGTCCTTATGAAAAGTGTTATCAAAATCGATTTAGTAGTTTTGGAGAATATTTACTATAATCAACTTGGAATTGAATTGTTATTCTTAGTACGTGTGGAACTATTATATAGAGCATAGCGGTATTTGCCTAGTGATAGATACCTCAACATTCATTCCGAAGGTCGTGGATTCAAATCTCGACCAGATCAATAGATGTTTAGGAAAACATCGTGTTGAAACCCGCTACTTAGTTGACTGCAGACGTATTGACGACTTCTTTCCTTTGGACACAGTCGACTAAATGACTAGCTGATTTGGTGGAACAATGATCCACCCCCCGGATCATCGGTGGCTGGGAGTGGGGTCCCCCACGCCCAGCCACTGATTTACTTACCGATTTAAACCCCCTGTATGTTCTACGATATTATGTGGTTATGAGGTCCCCCACCCCCCAATAACCGATGATCGGCCATCCTTGTTATACCGTGTATTTTGGTTCTGACAAGCCTACTCCATTTAATACCCCAGGCATTAAAGGGGTCCTGAATAGAATGTATTAAAGTTTTTGGCGTTTTATAAATTGTCTTGATGTAAAGGCCAATATTGTTCTAAGATAGACGTATTTTTCTTGGGGCGAAACACGGCAGCTTCGCCCATATTAGAAACCTTAATACATCCCTATATTATGGAAGCAGGTGCCTGCACCTGCCGCGGATGCAAACATTACTCGCGCTACTGACTCCGTCTCTCCATCGTATGGACTATTTTGTTTTAAGCTTCAATACTTTTGTTTTGTTTGTGCATTGAAATCAGAAGATTTTATGTTATATCTTATCTTGTTGAAGTTTATTTTGAATATAACCTACAACGAATTTTGGAAATTCGACCTCTAAAGGGTAAATAAAAAAAATTAAAAACCGACTTCAAAAACACATGAATACATAAAATAATAAGTGAAAAGTAAGTCCGACTTCCAAGTATGTTTAAGTTATCTACTGTCTTAGTGACCCGAAATAGATAATTAATAAATTAGTGTATGGGCCAATTCTACTAGTGGAAATGGAAAACTGAACAAGTTGCTGCACTCTCGAGGTGCAATTCTGTTCATCACATCGAAGATCCTCAATAGATTTTTATCAATTTGCTATGGCAACACTTGTGAGTATTCCCTTTTAAACAAAAAAAGGTTTTTCCAAATCGGAAAAGTTTTAAACTTTTCGAGTAATCGGCGAACATACATAAAAAAATATAAATATACGACGACGACGAATTAAGAACCTCTTCCTTTTTTGAAGTCGGTTAAAAAGGGCTGATAAAGTTGGTAGTTTATAGTTACAATTTTGTATTCTGTGCCTGTGGGAAATCAATTTCACATTTAATGAGGTTTAATTAATTTATGTTCTATTTCAATTTTAAATATGTAGTAGGGAAGGGTATCAGGCCAGTCATGGTATTTTTTTCATCAAAAACTCGAAGAAGAAACTGATTTATCAACGAAAAACTGTGACTCTCAGTGTTTTAGTGAGAACGCACTACGAGAATGTGCTCTGTGGCTATAATACTGTTCATCACTATTTTTACCGGATCAGCAATAATGCAATCTTCTTCTTCTTATGGTGCCTCTCCGACTAACGAAGGTTGGCAGTCAATTTAGAATATTGTTCTCTATTTAAGCGAGGTGAAAGAGTTCGGCTGCACTCGCTATCCCCGTCTACTTCCGGATGTTACGCACGTATTTTGCCCCGACTTTTCCCATCATAATAAGTTGCAGTAACTCGTACTTATCATGCCTCAATACATGTCCTAGGTATGTAACTTTTCTTTGTTTGACGGTCTACAAAAGTTCAGGTATCATTATAAAACTTATTGAAAATATTCTCACGTGTTGTATAAACTTCTCGCTAACGAAACAAATATCGCAATATTTTGCTTCTGCATTAAAAGCAATCCTGGTAGATCGTTGCAATCAGTGTAATGGAAAACGTGGCAGTACAACTTGTATTAACAGAATCCGGTTATGGACAAATAAATGTATACAACCGTATAAATGTATACATTTGTACAACATTATGTATAAATGTATATTTCTACCGTATGTTATTGTTTTGATAGCTTTGGAAATTTACTTGAAGAGAACAGAATACAAACTTTTGTATCGAACGACTGACCGATTCTTGTACTAGTAAAGTAACAGCAGGTAAGGTAAGGGCCGGCGGCTAATAAGGGCCACTAAAAGATTTTTAAAACCCTTGATATAAGTGACAAAGTAGCAAGCAAAATAAACCAATGTATCGTTTTCAAATTGTCAATAAACAAAAACTGTATCATTCGATTTTTGAAAAAGTCATTATCCTAGCCCGAAATCGAATCTATTGATTTTGTAAAAAAATAATAGTCCTATATTTTTATACCAATGGATAGTTTTGCTGATAAAGATCAATTCTTGGAAACAAACATGGTTTGGCAAATCAAAGGAAAGGTGTCTCATGAAAAAGTGATAAAGATCAGAAAGAAAGAGTGATGAGTAGAATAATTTCTCAAAATGCAGTAACCAGTAAATTATTATTATTGCAAAAAAGTTTGTTTGTACTATCGATGTCCAGATACTATAGTTCGCAAAAGTACTATTATCTGAAAGAAAGTTTAGTGATACCAAAAATAAGTTGTGTATCTTTAAGTTATGTTGTTGGCCAAAAAAGATTAGTATATCTATCTATCTTATATTATAAAAATGAATCGTAAAATGTGTTGGTAAGCGCATAACTCAACAACGCCTGGACCAATTTGGCAATTTCTTTTTCTGGTCTGTTTGTCAGGAGAAGGTTCTTATGAAATAAAAAAATAAGAAAGTTGCGCAGAAAATTATTACGCGGGTGAAACCGCGGGGCGCAGCTAGTACACATTAAATTCTTTATCCTGACTGACTGACGGAGCAACGTACATCCTAAACCGCTGATCGTAGGGACCTGAAACTTGGAGGGTGTGTTCTTTGTGTGACGTAGGCATCCGATACGAAAGGATTTTCCGAAATTTGATTCATAAGCGGGTGAAAAAAAAGGGGGGGGGGCAAGTTTGTATGGGACATCAAGATTTTTTGGCCCATTTTTTACTTCTATGCTGACGAAGTCGCGGGCAAAAGCTGGTCTATTTATAAGCCGATAAATAATCTGAAGTCTGTTTTTCACTTCAATATTCTTGTAGGTATATGTAAGTTAGCAATATGCCAATTGGAATAAGCTCTTCAGGGAGCGAGGTACCTGCAGTTCGTGTTACAATATGAAACTTTGCAACGGTTTTGTGAAACAAAACTTTAACCTTCAGGTTCTAGGTTGCATCATCTCCGAATTGGTTTATAAAAAAGAAATTTTAAGATGTTTAATAAATTTTGTACGTTATGTGCTAGATATGTGCTAGATATTTAGATACGACAAGATGGTTACCAGCACCATACGATCTCTGTGACGAACAGCCGCCTGCAACGCAACAGTATACTGTTTAGTTTTTGTAATATTATGACAACACCAATGTTTATATTCGTCGATAACAATATAATTTTACAATTGTTGCCATTAACTCGTTATCGTGGATGTCCGTATCCGTATCACAAATCATCCGCTATTCTTTTTTTGCAACACGCAAACGGGTAGGTTACTATGAACTAGTAGGTACATTTTCGAAAGTTGTCGTTTCCGTGTCATTCTAGAAAGTTGTCGTTTTCGAAAGTTTTAGTTTTCAGAAGTTGTCGTTTCCGTGACATTCTAGAAAGTTGTCGTTTTCAAAAGTTTTAGTTTTCAGAAGTTGTCGTTTCCGTGACATTCTAGAAAGTTGTCGTTTTCAAAAGTTTTAGTTTTCAGAAGTTGTCGTTTCCGTGACATTCTAGAAAATTGTCGTTTTCGGAAGTTGTCGTTGTCAACATTGAAGATACTCTTTAAAAGCCAAAATATAACCTACTAGAAATTTCATGGGATATCATTTTTGTCTCCTGCAAGTAATAAAAGTTTTCAAAATTTATTAACTTACTTACCTATTTTTAAAATAACTAACAATCACAAACTCAAAGTGGTTCTCTCACAAGACTGCACCTACCATAATTCTTTGTTTTTAAAATCCACAATACGAAACCGACCAACAAGCGGCTTAATCTTTTATTTTCCGAGCACAATCTTAGAAAGTCATTTATTTCATCTGGCACGAGCAGCTGCCGACAGCTAAAATACCAGACAATTATATAACAGAAAACGTTACATTCTAAACAAAGGGTAATATGAAAATTTTGTCACATAAATCAAGGAGAGATTCTCTTGAGTTTTAGCACCCCGCAATGCGGTTTGTGCTGGTTACATGTGCAACATAGCTCTAGTCTGTACACGTCTTATGAATGCAATTTAGAGTGACTGTATATCTATTCGTCACAGCTGGCTTGGCACGTCCTTTTAAATAACTCACTGGTGAAATAAATAGAAATACAGGAGCAATCATACTAATGCCTCATAATACACATCTACAGAAACTTTACAAAACAAACAAAGTAAAAATCGGTTTATCCGTTCGGGAGCTACGATGCCACAGACAAACACACACACAGACACGTCAAATTTATAACACACCCAGTTGTTTTTGTGGCGGGGGTTAAGCTGAAGTGGTAAGACCAGAAGTGCGATAGAGGTGTCTAAGAAACAGTTTTTGGGTATCAACCACTAGAATCCATAGAATGATATTCTTAATGTCGTAAAGGTGAAGAAATGCTTTGTATTGTCATACACTTCAAACCACGATTAAAGTGATTTGCCTCGATAGAAAAAAATCCTGAAAATCCTGAAAAATCGTCATTTTTTTGAGGTTTTTTAATTTTACAGCGATTGCAAAGAAAAAACAAGTACAAAATTTATATTTTCACTAGCAGCGCTACGCAGTTTCACCCGCGTAACTCCCGATTCCGTGGGAATATCAGGATAAAAGTAGCCTATAGCCTTCCTCGATAAATGGACTATCCAACACAAATATAATTTTTCAATTCGTGGGGGGGGGGGCCGGTGTAGGTCTTAGTGGGGTGGGTTCTTACCAGGGAATCCACTCCTAAAAAATGCTAAGCTGCCAGCAGCGTACGCCTAGGTGTGCGGAGCTAGGCTATCAGGCGCGCACCAACAAGTACTCCAAGCACGTCCACGCCACCGCTGGACAGCGGTGGACCCACAGATCATCCTTTGTGGGTCGTCCCCTCCGGGCAATGCTACAGTCCTTAACGAGCCCCGCACATAACATCTACCTCGGAACTGTAGTAGCTAAGCTTGAAGTACGCGGGCGAATATCCGGCGCCCTAATAACCAGATCGAACTGGCTAGGGGAAGACAACCCTGACAGAAAAAAATACCCTAAATAAAATAAAAACAAATCCATGGAAGCAAGACTAAATAGAATATTACCCCAGGAGGGTACCGTCGACGCCGTCGATGGAGAATCCCTCCCTGAGCATAGCTCGGGCTGCCCCACGTATTCTGGGGGGGGCAAAGTAGTGCTACCCACGGAACAAACAAAGAAACTCACCCAACAAGTGTTTCATCCAAGTCTTTTTAACCAAAGATGAACTAATCCCAACACACCACAATGTCTAACACCTAATGAAGAACAGGACAACACAGTAGCTCAGGCCAATAACATGAAGGTATCAACAACTAATGCCACATGGCAACGAGACCAAGTGCCTGACTCAAAGAGAAAGAGGCAAAATACAAGCCCTGAAGTCAGTTCTAAAAAACCGAAGCCCGCGACATCCTTCTTCGTCCCGGTACACAAGATATAACAAAGGAACCTAACAAATTCCAAATATCCACACTTCGAAATGGGCACACCGTGAAAGTTCTACCATGCGATGTAGATTGCTATAAACTGTTAAGGGAATCACTGATTAAACAAAATATAAACCACTACACTTACCAGCTTAAACATGAAAAAGCCTACAGGGTGGTACTAAGAGGCCTACATTCTACAGAGGACATTGATATGATAAAGAAAGAGTTAACAAAGAAGGGACATGAAATTAGAAACCTGACAAATGTTATAAGCCGGAAAAACAAGGAGAAACTACCGCTATTCTTTGTGGAACTGGAACCGAAGGAGAACAACAAAGAAATCTACTCAATAAGAGCCCTCAATAACACCATTGTCCGCTTCGAGGCTCCCTACAAGACTCAAGAATTAGTTCAATGCAAGCGATGCCAAAGGTACGGGCACACAAAGAATATGTGCTACCGCCCATTCAGATGCGTCAAGTGTGGAGAAGATCATTCTACTTCACAGTGTAAAAAGCAAAAAGAAACCCCCGCAACTTGCGCTAATTGCCTTGGCTCCCATCCAGCTAGCTACAAAGGGTGCTCCAAGTACCAGCAATATAAAGCAGACATAATAGGCAAGAGATCCTCAAACGGACCAAGCAGAGAAGCGCCTAATAAGGAATTTACTACTCAGCCATCACATGGTGCTAGACTGTTTACAGCTAGGCCAATCAATACCACCACTTATAGAAATGCTAAAACGAAGGACACATTTCAGCCAACTTATGCCGAAGCTGCTGCAAAAAACACTCCCCAGCATTCCAATGCCAGCAATGGTAACATCGAAAAGCTCATTGAAAATATGTTCACTAAGTTTGAATTGATGCTTGAAAAAATGATTGATAAAATGATGGACAAAATGATTGACCTCACTGCAAGGTTGATCAAATAAATGGCTACAATAAGAATTTGTACCTGGAATGCCAACGGCTTGACTGATAGAATCCACGAACTCAAAACCTATGTCAACACTAATAACATCGATATAATGTTGATCTCGGAAACACACCTGACAAGCAAACACTACCTAGCTATACCTAACTATGATGTGTACCAAACCAATCATCCTCTGAATAGGACCCACGGAGGCACAGCAGTTGCCATTAAAAAAACAATTAAACACTTTGAGGTTGAAAGATACAGTCAGACCTACCTACAAGCTACCACAATAGTGACAGAAACACCGAATGGACCACTAGCAATCTCAGCAGCTTACTGTCCACCTAGCCGACGACGTGGTGAAAGTGTAAAATCAGAGAACTTCACACACTACCTGAAAACACTCGGGCCAAGGTTCATAGCAGGGGGTGACTGGAACGCAAAGCATACGGCGTGGGGGTCCCGGCTGATCAGCACCAGGGGCAGACAATTACACAAGTCAATAACAGAATTACATGTCCACTCTCACTCAACTCAACACCCCACCCACTACCCATCGGACAGAAGAAAAATACCAGACGTTCTGGATTTCTTCTTGTCCAAAAACATTTCGGATAACTACATCCTCACGGAAAACGATGTTGAGCCTTGCCCCACAAAACGATCATGCTCATTACGGCAATATTCAATGCAATATTGAGAACTGGTAATTACCCAGGACAATGGAAGATAGCCCAGATAATTATGATTGCAAAACCTGGGAAGTCACCTAACGAAGTGGAATCATATAGACCAATAAGCCTACTTCCTATCATCTCGAAACTGTTTGAGAAAGTCTTTCTCCAGAGACTAAAACCACATCTGGAAAGCGTTATCCCGGACCATCAATTTGGCTTCCGCGAAAGTCACTCAACGATAGAGCAAGTACACAGAGTGGTAAACACAATATCAAGAGCTCTCGAAAACAAGCAATTCTGCACTGCGGCCTTTCTTGATATCAGCCAGGCCTTCGATAAGGTATGGCATGAGGGACTGCTCTATAAATTGAAAACAGATTTCCCCCACAATATTTACACCATCATAAAGTCATACCTCACAGATAGATGCTTTGAAGTCAAATTTAAAGAGACAACCTCTGATATGTGTAAAATAAACTCTGGAATACCACAGGGATCGGTACTGGGGCCAGTCTTATACTTAATCTTCACTGCAGACCTACCAACATCTACTACCTCTGTTATGGGTACTTTTGCTGACGACACCGTCATACTGTCAACAGACTTTGACCGAAATGTGGCCTCCGAAAATCTGCAGGATAGCTTGGATCGAGTAAGCACCTGGTTTGAGGAATGGAGAATGAAAGTTAACCCACTTAAGTCGACCCAAGTGACGTTTACGTTGAGACAACCAGTCATTTTGAACGGACAAGCTATACCTCAGACCGATGATGCTAGATACCTTGGAATCCATCTGGATAGGAGAATGACTTGGCAAAAACACATATGGACGAAGCGAAAACAGCTAGACACCAAAGTCAGAAACTTGAGCTGGCTTTTAAACTCACATTCCAAATTATCTGAATCAAATAAGCTCGCCATATACAAAGTAATCCTCAAACCAGTGTGGACCTACGGCATCCAACTGTGGGGCACCGCTGCTGAATCCAACATCAACATCATTGAGCGATTCCAAACTAAGATGCTAAGAATGATATTCAAAATACTATGGCATATCAGCAATAAATATTTATATCAGGACCTTAAACTACTCACTGTTAGAGACGAAATCAAAAACTGCCTGAATAGATACTTTGACAGATTGAGAATCCACCCTAACAAAATGGCTAATGACCTCACAGCTGAAGACGACATCTGTTTCGCTAGACTAAAGAGGCATAGTGTGACTAGCCTACGACTCAGGTTCACATAGGAGACAAGGGCTGAGGAATGAGGTCAATGGACCTCTCTCCAGATGAAGACAGAACTCCCCAGCGAAAGCGGACAACTTTGTTGCTCATTGCGGACCACTGTACTGCAGATAGCAACAGGAGCAATAAACATGAAAGAAAAATAAAATCCAACCAGTAGTTACTGAGACTAGCGCGTTCAAACAAACAAACAAACTCTTCAGCTTTATAATATAAAGTATAGATAAACTTTACATCAAATCGGTAGTACAGGCGGTTTTATACTAAAATAGATGTGAGTCTTTAATTACATAAAACAGTTAAAAAAACTCTAAATCTGTCCGTTCCTCTAAAGTTCTTCTTCTAGCGGTTCCTGACCGCTCATCTACTTTCTACCACAACTCCTTTACCGCTCGCGGTGTACAACTGTGGAATGCTCTGCCTGCTTTTGTTCGGCAATCCAAATCTTTGGCTGTTTTTAAAGCCAATGTGTACAAGCATTACCTTGCTCTTGCTGAAGCTTGTAAATCAAACATATAGTTGTCCTATTATTTATTTATATTTATATTTAGTTGTATATTTATATGTATATATATATTTATATATGTATGTATTTATATGTATGTATAGGTGCGTATTTATTTTTACTGCATATTACGTATTTCATTATTATTATTTAGAATATTTTATTTTATTTTCTATGTATTTTAATATTTATTTTTTTCTCCTCCTTATTTTACTTTCACGTTATACAACCCACCCATCCCCTTCTTTAACTCTTGTCCATCCAAAGGTTGCCTGGAAGAGATCGCCTTTAGCGATAAGGCCGCCCATTGTGCCATATTGTTAGGTTTAATATTGTTTTTGTTAGAATTAAGGTTTAATGTGGTACAATAAAGAGTTTATCTATCTATCTATCTTAAAACAGCCATTTCACGGCGCGCGGGGGAAAGGGATAGAGTCATCGCGCGGCCCTCGCATGGGAATGTGATAGGGGTTTTCAGGTCCTATTTCACCACACTAGTTATCACTCCTACCTTAATATTACGTGCGATATTGCTGTTACGGTTGCTGAAGGAAAAAATCTCGATAAAACCCGTGGTTTAGTTGTCTCCTGAGTTCTTTCCTTTAGATACGGTGGACAAAGCTGACAGGGCACGCTTACTCTATCCTCACGGAAAAAGGACCTAGCTAAATATGTCTAGTTGCGGACAGTCAAGTACTTCTTCATTTCCTATCCATACGGTACGAAGGTACATCGTATTTTGACGTAGAAACATACGTCAAAAGTATGCTATGCTTCAAGTCTAGCAAAATTTGCTTTCGTCTTTCAAGGTGTATGTTGGTATTCTTTTACAAGTCGTATTTTACAACCGATCTGGTTCTTCATATCCGGGACATTGCAGATAAATTGCAAGAATGCCGCCTACGCTGGTACGGTCACGTCTTGCAAACACCGGCTAGTTACGTGGAGAACTGTTTTGCCATGGCGCCTCCGCCGGATCGTGGCAGACTGAGTAGACCCAAGAAGTGCTGGCTTGACGTCGTAAAGGGTGATATGCGTGCAAATGGCCTTACAAACCAGGATGCCGAAGATCGTGCGAAGTGCAGGAAAGCGGACCCCGGGCTCCAGAGAGGGATGCAACCGGGAACATCGTCATCATCAGAGATGATGATTTTACAACCGATCTGGATGAACTTGCTCTACGGGGCTTAGAGTTTATAGAATTTAATGTCGTTGAGGTTGTCTCTTTGAGAAGGGGGCTACAAAAAGTCATCAAATTGCTTGAGACATGATAAGATTTTGATCATGACAGAGTTCTTTTTCTGGACTTGATTCAGTAACTTCGATTGAACTCCCGCAATTACTCCGAACCTTTAACAGGCTGTGTGTTATTCATGAAGTGTCTTTACCATTTAGATTTTTGGTTTAATTTTACATTTCATTACAGTTCTAACTTGAAAGGGTCGGTGATAATTAGAAAAGCGAATTTCGTTATATTATACAGTATAGTACAGTATACTGTAAAACTTTTTATTTACACTATTGACGAAGGATTAAGATCAGCAATAACTATAAACCCAAATATATAAAAAGTAATTCACAGAGGCATGTCTACAATAAACCTAAGTTTTATAATTAGGTTTAGCCAAAAAGAAGTAGTTTTAGACGCCTCTACGAAGTTTGTAAAGACGAGGCTGAATGAGCTAGCTCGCCTTATCTGATAGGCTAAATATTAGCTTGAACAGTAACTACACTATAAAACTCGCCATTTATCGAGCGATTTGGAACTATCTTACGAAAAATAAGCCAAGCCTGTAAGTTTGGCTAAATTGGCATTAATTCAGGGAGTAAATATGGGAAGCGGGAAGCCGTTGGACGCAGAGGGCATGCGACCAATCGCTCTGGAAGTCTTTGAGGGAGGAATATGTTTAGCAGAGGGTGTTCTGAGAGAGGGGTGTTGACCTAGTATGTAGTAGCTACCTTGACTTTCATTGCAAAAATTGTGGGTTCGAATCCCGGCCGACCGTGCACCAATTGGGCAATAGACTAATTTCTTACAAAAAAAGTATGTGTTAGACATTGTTTTTACGGTGAAGGAAAACATCGTGATAAAACCCACGGTTTAATTGTGCTCCAGAGTTCATTTCTCCAGACATGGTCGACTGAGCTGAGAAGGTAGTATAGGCTTACAGGCACTGCAGCGCCTTGACTGTCAAGTATTTAAGTTGCTGGTGATGAATAAAGCATCTAGATTAAATGTAATTGGCTGTGACTGTGTCCTGTGGCTGATTCGGTGAAATAATTGAATATAATTGTGTGGAGAAAGCATTTCTAGGATACCGTCTTAATAGCAAATTTCGTAGTAAATCGTTTTAATATCATACACTTGTAGAGTTGTGGAGTTAAAAGCGTCAAATTACATTCTCACGTTCGTATAGAGAAAGGCGAAAGAGCTATCCAATAGCGGTCGTGGACAATTACTAGTAAATACTTTACTTTCCTTACAAAGAGGTTAAATAAGTTACATTCTTTAGAATTGTGTTGACTTGACGTAAAATAAGCTGTTTAACAAACTTCACTGCGGCTGCGTCTCTGATATTAACTACCCGATATTTTCCTCTAAAGAAACTGCTAAAGGAACTACTGTGAAACAAACATATTTTATGATCTTTAAATTACGGGCTATATCGTATTCAACCGATGACGTCTCAACCGACTCATGAGATAGATAGATAAACACTTTATTTATTACAACACACAAAACATTGAAAATGATAAAAAGGACGAGAAAGCTTATTAACTACGAAATTGTACAAACAGGCGACCTATTAGGCGAGGCATTATTTTTTTCTTCACTAATCCAATTTTTATTACCTAATCAACCGACAGTAATCTTTTTATTCATTATGCAACCGACAGGGACACAACTCAATCGGATATCTTAGAATACCGAGTTTTTGACCGACCTCTCAATTTTAAGTTAATAAAACAAATTGACAATTAAACAGTCGCTACTCAGAGAGTATTAACTTTTAGCAATTAAATATGACGTCAAATCATAGTTAATACTTACAATTAGGTAACAACTTAAGGTTATACACTTCATACAGTGTGACAAGCAGGGACTCAGGACGAAAAATGCTTCAGTTATTTTGTTCGGTGTCATACCGCGAGCTTAATGTAATCCACGAAAATCCATTTTTGTCTCGTGTCGGTGTTGTGTGGACGATTTCGAAGACTTCAGTGTTAAATTAGGTAGGTCTCTACGATGTTAAAGTACCTAAATAAAATGGAATGATTCAGACTCCAGCCGCAATGGAGCTTTAAGTCTTAAGAATGACTAGGTATGTGTAGTTAATAATCATGATGTTTTATGTGAGAAATTGAATTTGTTTTTTCAATTAATTTTTTCGGATATTAATCATAATTGCAATAAACTTTAAAATATTAAAAATACTAAAAATCACTTAAATGTTAAAAATACCCTACTTATTACTTACAATAAAAAAATTAAAACTTCTTATTATGAAATTGGAAAATTAGCCTTAGCTTAGTTATTTCTTAATTTTAATGAAAATTAGCCTTAGCTCTACTGCTTAGTACAAATCGTTTAGCGAAATAAAATAACTCCTTTGCGACGGTATGGCAGTCAATAGGAACCGTCGGAAAAGTATGGCATGGTGTATTTCGTGAATGGCTACTCGACGATGTTTAGCTGTGCAAAAATTTGCCTGAAACAAATGGTTGACTTGTTTTTTGTTTAACTAAAGTATTCGCATCAGTATGGCGGCTGTAAGCCACACCGGAGAAGTATGGTATTACGCTACCGCCTACTTCATTTTTTATCGACTATCGGAAAATACAAGCATTTTAAGACTTCAAGAAGAGGAGGAGGTTCTCAATTCGATTGTATGTATTTTTTTTTATGGAACAAATCGTTCGACTTTCGTAATTTATCCGGCACGTTCGATTAACGCCCACGCAATTGGGCCGCGGCCATACCAGCGCTATGGCCATCATTTTCTTTTTTGTCATTCCGTAATTAAACCCCTGAAGACCTGCCATTCTGGTACAAATTACCTAATACTTTGTGTAACCATCCCCAGGTCTATATGTTCATACCAAGTTTCATCGCAATCGGTTTAGTACTTTTTATGTAGTATAGCAACAATAGATGCATAGCCTGTGGGTGGATAGGATGACTCCCAAAAACAATTCATTTTATTCAATGTCGCTTCCTGATTGTCACAGATTAAACTAACAGTTTCTAGACTTAACTTCTTGTCGCTAAGTTATTAATCTTCCCAAGGTGCTTGCATACAGGCGCTGGGCGTTGTTACTTAACTGTCACTTGAAAGTTGTGATCTGAAACTCCATTTATTTAGCAGAAAGTTGCATACTACATACGAGATAGATAGAATTATAATACGGTTCCTATAGTACAAAGATGCTGGGTAAGAGCGGTGTTGGCTTAGTGGTAGATACCTCGACTTTCATTCTGAAGGTCGTGGGTTCGAATCCCGGCGGGCCGTGCACCAATGTATTTTTCTTTCATAAGAAAAATTTATGCTAATTGACATTGCTCTTACGGTGAAGGAAAACATCGTGATGAAACCCGCGGCTTAGTTGGCTCCAGAAGTATTCACAAGTTCTCTCCTCTGGACATGGTCGACTAAGCTGAGAGGGTAGTAGGTGCTGGGCAAGCCTACTCCATCCTCACGCAAAAAGGACCCAATTAAAAAGGGTCCAATGGCGGAAAACAGCCTGTATACAAGTACAAGTACAAGACGCTGGGTAATAAGAAATTAACTATACGTTTTTTTTAAATGTATTCTATGCTAAGATGGATAGATCGATAACTTTATTTGTACAACACAGGAAGAAACAGATCACGATATATACACAAAATAAAGAAATAGCTAGAAAGTATAAGTAGGCGGCACAAATGGGCGGCCTTATCGCTGAAAGCGAATTCTTCCAGGCAACTTTTGGATGGAAAATCACTGATTAAAATAGGTGATGATATAAAATATTTACATAATTATGGATATTAAATGTTAAATTATATATACCTAATAATTATAAGTACATAGATACATATATAAATACATAAATAATACAGGCGGAAGGCACGTTAAGCCTTTGGTCCCGGTAGCTACCTCTAGTAGCAGTCGTTAGGTCAAGTTAGAGGCCTGAGGGTGATCAGAAAACTCTAAACAATAGGTGAGCCACATCATTATACGAGAAGAATAAGAATACAGGAATATATACGGATATTAGACAGTACTGAGGTAGTCATCAGTTACCATAGCTTTGAAAATATGTGTGTAACAAGAATGTTTCTATCTATTTTGTTTTTTACTTCTACTAATTTTATTGTCAAAATCAATATTTTGGCTTAAATTTAACAGCATTTTTAACTATTTCAGCTCATATTTTACCTTTTCCACACAAAATTAAATCAAGAAATATTAAATTTAATACAACATGAACACGCATACATTATACCGAATAGATTCCGTGGTACCCGTCTCGACTGACAAGGGTGTGCTATTTATCATAATATCCATGCCCTGCGTCAAGGTACTACCCAACCAGCTTATTAGTTCTGGACCCCCTGTTTTATGCATGAACGAATGTTATAAAGTATAAACTAACGTTTCGATATTTTGGATAATGTGGAAACCGATTTTATATAATGTTTTTGGGATAGGAATTTGTAATAAGATTTATTTACGCGTTGTTTCGTTATGTTGGGAAATTGGTAAAATGTTTTGTGATCGTTTTTTTTTGTTGGAAGGCTTTTTAAAGGACACATACACACATGCGTTTTCGTAAAAAAAGCAATTTAATCAAATCTTGATGTACATTCATAGATAAAGTATTTATACTTATGTTACACTACCAGTTTCAGTATCGCATAACTCCCAATCCCGTGAGAATATATAAAAGTAGCCTATGTTATTTCCAATGAATCAATGTATCCTCATATCAAGTTTTATCAAAATCGGTTCAATAGTTTCGGAGCCTATACGTTACAAACAAACAAAAAAAATCTTACGCCTTTATAATATTAGTGTAGATTTGAGAGATGGTATAGATTCTGGGCAAGACTACATATCAAATACATGCCCCAGACACTGCAGGGCTTGGAATAGCATTGATTAAAGTTGCTGGCGATGTATAACTTATCTCGATTAGATATAAAGGCCAATCTATATATCTATCTATACATATAAAATGCTTTGTCCTGAATGACTGACTGACTGACAGATCAACGCACAGCCTAAACGGCTGATCGTAGACACCTAAAACTTGAAGGGTGTGTTCTTTGTATGACATAGACATCCGATAAGAAAGGATTTTCTGAAACTCTACTCCTAAGGGGGTAAAAAGGGGGGCAAAATTTGTATAGGACGACGTGATTCCTTGGTCCATTTTTAACTTCTATGCGAACGATGTCGCTGGTAAAAGCTATATTAGATAATCTGTTGAATTTTAAATGTCAAAGTTTATTGACCCAAGCTTTTAAAAACACCCACGTCCTACATACGCTTATCTATCAAATTCCACTTGAACTGTATAATGACCCTTTGTAATTTAAACGTATCTTGTTTAAAACGGAGACCAAGGTCGACGGCGTGACCTGATACTCACCAAGGGACTTGAAACGTTAAACTTGAGGTCAAATATGAGGGTACTTGATGGAAAACATATCATTTGGGAACATCCTCATGGAAATTATTTACCTGTTGATATAATTTATAACTTTTAGGGTCACCGGCGATATACTAAAGTTATTAAGTTGTTGGCTTTCTGTTGTTACACCATGTTCTATTCTAATACTAGCTGCGCCCCGCGGTTTCACCCGCGTAAGTCCCGATCCCGTGGGAATATCGGGATAAAAAATAGCCTATGTGTTAATCCAGGTCTCCAGCTATCTAGATGGATCGATCCTGGACTGATCGATCCTCGACCTCGACTGGATCGATTGCGATGAAACTCGGTCATCGCAATCGATCCAGTGGTTTTTGCGTGAAGGAGTTACAAACACACACACACACACGCACACACAAACTTTCACATTTATAATATTAGTAGGATTATAAATGTGAAAGTTTGTGTGTGGGTATGTTTGTTACTCTTTCACGCAAAAACTACTAGATCGATTGCGATGAAACTCGGTATGTATATAGCTAGGGACTAGTAAATAAATAAATAAGTTATTTAAAACAGGATAACTACCATGCTTTTTTGTTTTATTTTTAGTTTCAAAATTACTAGTTTTAGTTTCGTGTAACTAAATGGCTGACTCCTACCTCCACCATATTGCTAATGAGAAGTAAACACAAGCCAAGTACATCTAGATTATTCTATATAACAACCCGCGTAAGTTCTAAATTACAATCTCGTAGGAATATCAGGATAAAAAGTAACCTACGTGTTAATTCAGGTCTCCAGCTATTTACATACCGGGTTTCATCGCAATCGGTTTAGTAGTTTTTGCGTAAAGAAGTAATAAACACACTCACAAACTTTCACATTTATAATATAAGTAGGATGTACCTACCTAACCTAACTACACAAAATGTTTAAAAATTCTGGCAACAAACAGACATTACCGAGTATTAAGTTAAATGGGAGTCGAGGAGACTATATTTGGCTTACAATGCTCGTTATATAAATTATCTAATACCGACTACTCATAATAAAGTAAGAAAGGACAAAAATCTGTACATGGAAACAAATTTCTAAGAAAAATCTCTGTGGTTAAAACTTACCTATCATTAATAGAGAGAAAAATAAAACAATTTCAATTTCAATTTTCATCCCCAATTACGAAAGTATTTTATGAAAATTACAATTTAATTCTGTATTTCAAGCTAGTTAAAACGAAATAAAATAAATATTTGTGATTCATACACAAAAAATAATCTATTTTCGTTAATGATTATGGAAGTTCAGTTACGAACGTGAACGAAAGGTTACTTTATCACAGAACTGGGCGAAACCGCGAGACGAAGCTAGAATCACCATAAAGTTTCTATGAATTCCCTTCGGACAGTCAACGTACCGTGTCACAGAAACACTAATTACAGAATAAAGTTTCGTCGACGTGGTCCTTGTTACTACTAACCATAGAGATGAAAGACTCATACACCAATAGAGAGCACATCGGATGGCTTTAATTCATCAACTGTCTCAATGGACGGCGCTGCTTAGAAGTGTAATACAAAATGTGGCCGCGACACAGCTGAACCTCGAGAAACTTCGACTGCAGATCCAAGTTGACAGCTGTAGACGAAACATTAATCTAAAAGGTTTTTTTTGCAAATTAGGCTTGCATTTGACCTCATCTCTCCTGATTGGAAGTGTGCTGATAAGATCAAGGTTGTAACATGATCGCGTAGAACGAGAACGTTCAATGACTGTGTGTCCCCTCCAAAACAATCGGTGTATCATCTTCTCAAATATCCAATCTGTTCTAACACCTAGATGTCAATAATAGGTACTGCCATATCTGTGGCACAATTTTGGACGCAGGGAAAATGCAATCGATTGTTCTGGAAGTTTTTAGGAGTCAGCAGTGGACTTCCTGTGGCTGATATTATGATGATGATAACATACTTATGTAACTTGTGACTGTTCTTTCTACCTTGTGATTGTTTGTTGTGTGCCTTTGTTCTGAATAAATCTTCTATCTATCTATAATCTACCTATCTAAGGCTGTACCTGAAAATTTTACTCTTATGTACTCTCTATTCTATTAGTGTTTTATCTCTAGCTTTTAGTAGCGTAATCTGATATTGTTTTAATGATTTAGCTTCCTGAAATGCTAAGTTAAAATAGAGATTGAACGGAATTTGCAGATTAATTAAGCGCTATGTGTTGCTACATATAAACGTAGAGGACGAAGCGAGCATAATTGGAGCTAATAACTTATCAAACATTTAGATACTATTAAAGTTTATAGTCATTATTTTCCCGGATCCTAATCGCGTATTTTTTTTTATTTTTCTTACCTCAACGTATCGACTATATTACAATAGTCATAGTTACAAAGTCTCTTTACGACAATGGTATTAAACAATACGCGGTTAAAACCCGGAAAAATAATTACAATAAATACAAATCGTGTGAGTCTAAAAAGTTTAATATTAAAGTTATTTAAAAGGGAATATTTACCTTTTTTTTATTTTTATTTTGTGTTGTTTGTTACTGCTGCTATTACAAGCATATTTTTTAATTTAAAAATATTATCTTAATCATAAAAAAACCGCATAACTCTTGGGGATGAATCAGATACCTACCCCTCGGTATGAGATACAATTTTTTTTACTTTTGGTCGTCACTTCTCCGAACACTTTGTATACTTATTTAATGTACGGTCGGCTGCATAATTGCGGACCCACCGTAGAGCTCCAAAACGGCTGTTATAAGAATATTTTCAACACGAGCAAGACGCTAGACACCTACTTTAGGTGAAGTTTAAAGCCTTCTAACTCATCAATTAATCTAACAAAAATTTTCAGAATGAAAACATTCCAATAATAGTAATTTTAGAACTCTACCGAGGGCTGCAATTATGCAGCCGACTGTACATACAGAAACACCAAATTTTACAAATATATCTATATTTGTTTGAGGCGGATGTCGAATCCACAACCTTCTGCGTCGCAGATGGGTATGCCAGAGTGAACATCGTTAAAACGTAAAAAATGTTACTTTTTTGTACTCATCTTTTTTCGAAACGTAAAAAATATGAAATTTATTTAAAAATACAAAGTTAAAAATCACCACATCGGTTATACGGGCATACATAATTTAAGTACACTGCAATGCAGTTGACCAAACTTAGTCGATTCCTTTAGTCCACTATCGAGGGAATGTACCTAATTGCCAGAATAATAACTAATTGAGATACATTGACTCTGTTATGTTACTGTGTGAAATTTTAGTTACTAACTTTCTGACTTTTTCCTACTAATATTATAAATGTGAAAGTTTGTGTGTGTGTGTGTTTGTTACTCCTTCACGTAAAAACTACTAGACCGATTGCGATGAAACTCGGTATGTAGATAGATACAGATAGAGATAGATGTGAATTAACACATAAGCTACTTTTTATCCCGATATTCCTACGGGATCGGGACTTACGCGGGTGAAACCGCGGGCGCAGCTAGTAATTCAATAAAGCTAAGCAATAGTGAAAATTGGCTAGTTATGAAATGAAAATGAATTATATTATCACTAGGTAATATATTATGTCAAACTCATTTTAAATGTAGTTTACTTAGATTTTTATTTTAATTTTGTATATTAAAATATATAAATTGTTGAAGACTTAAAACAAAAACATAAAATTACAAAACTAAAACCTACACCAAAACTAATTACAATAAACACGAACACAAAAAACAAAATATAACACATAAACAAATTTAATCAAGCAAACCGCCCCGAGTCACCCCTGGCGCAAAAGACCCCATCACACTAGCAGCATTACCACGCTGAATAGCTATGGCCAGCCTCTGCACCAGGAACGACCCGGAACGGCTATCCAAACCTCTATCCCTCAAACGCCGCCCAATCCCCCTGATTTTGTATATTTACTTTTCAATTTACTACGAAGACAGAGGCTCACAGCTAAGCGAAGCTCGCTGATCGTTTACGGTCGTGCGGATCAATCGACGCCTGGTGCGGTTATTACTTCGATGGGTGAACAATTAGTAGTGTGGCAAAAATGTATTTCCGTGAGCCCCTCCGTGCTTCGAAAGGCACGTTAAGCCGTTGGTCCCGGTTGCTACTTCTAGTAGCAGTCGTTAGGTCAAGTAAGAGGCCTTCAGGCGATCTGAAAACTCTAACAATAGGTGAGCCACACTATATGTGAAGAAGAATTTACTACCAATTTTAATTATGGGTATTGAGTAGGTATTTGATGTTTAGCCCCCACTTGCATCCACGTTAAAGTTAAGAATAATAAACAAACAAAAAAAATGTTAGTGTTATTTATAAAAGTGGAACAAAATAAAAGTAAGAAAGAAAAGGGTTACCGTGGAATCGGCACCCTAATCTTATAATATAAGTTTTTCAGAGGGCTTACTTCGGCTATAGGGAAAGCCACGATCACTTCCTGATAGTTTGACTTTGATGTTGAAAAGATGAAGAAAAATAACATGGTAAAAATGGAACAGTAATTTCTAAGAAAAAATACTTATAATAATGTAAGTAGATATGTATGTATTTGTATATAGGGTTATTGGGGTATAGGGTTAGGGTTATATAAGAAAGCGGTTGAGGACTGTCTGTGCATTGAAGAGGAAAGGGTACCGGGCGTTCTCTCCATACAAATGTAGTCGACTGTTTCCTCCCTGGATAATGACACAAGCACACATTTTTTTGTTGCTTAAAACCTATAACTGCCATGACTATGCCCCTATGTTTTGGTTTTTTTCATATTCTAAAGAAATTAAGATATAAAAAACAAAATAAAAACATACGGGCATGATCATGACAGTTATAAGTTTTATGCAACAAAAATATTTGTATAGAGAGAGCGCCGGTACCCTTTCACCTTAACAATAAACTTTTTAGGTACCTCACGTAAAGTGCGTTTTCCATCTTTATATATAAGTTAAATTTCATCAATTGTCGTGGCAAAAACGTTGAAGCAATTCTACGTCTGAAAAATGCGAAAAGTTTTCCGCTCAAGTTTTAGGTGTCCTTGCGTTTTATGTTCGAATTACTGACAAACCTTTTTTTTACCTCATTTCATTGAGTTTAGGTACCTACCTACTCAAAGTCGGTAACGCTTTTTTTTGTTATAGGCTGTTATTGACGACCCAGTTGGCACAATGGTCACCATGCCGGACTGCCAAACACAGGGTTGCGGGTCCGATTCCCGCCTCAGACAAGTATTTGTGTTTAGATATTTGTCTGTTGTCTGGTTGTTTATTTATATGTATTATAAGTATATATTTACAAAAAGAAAAGTATATAAGTAGTATATCCGTTGTCTAACACCCATAATACAAGTCTAGTTACTTAGCTTGGGGCTAGATGGCGATGTGTAGAATGTTCTGCAATATTTATTTATTTATATTATTACTCAAATCGATATTTTGGCTTTGTTATGTTAACAGCAATGCAAATAAGTATTGCCTTAATGCCATGAATGTGCTAACTTTATACCTTAAGGTGAAAGGGTACCGGCGCTCTCTCCATACAAACGTAGTCGACTGTTTCCTCCCTGGATAATGATTCTAGCACAAATATTTTTGTTGCATAAAACCTATAACTGCCATGACTATGCCCCTTTGTCTTGGTTTTTTTTTTCATTTTCTAATTATCACAGAAAGTAATAGTTAGAAAAAGAAAATATTAAAAAAAATAAGCAAGGTAATTGCAGTTATAAGTTTTATGCAACAAAAATATTTGCTGTTGTGTCATCATCCAGGGAGCAAAGAGTCGACTACGTTTGTATGGAGAGAGCGCCCGATACCTTAATTTTTTATGGCATAGGAACTATTTTATGAAACGCACTCTAGCTTGTTTTCCTATGAAAAACTTCAATTAAAAATTCGAAATTCAAAATGGCAGACTGAACCTACCCTTTCTATTTACGAAACAGTTGTAAAATCAAAATTTAATAGCCCTTCCGGCTCGACCTTGCTCACGGAATACTCAGAAATATTCAGAATTACCTTATCCTTGAACAAAACACATAAAATGTAATTGTTACTACCGCCATCTGTGTTTCAACAAACTAGAACGCATGAATGGAGTAACGCGCGTGCGTGACCCAGATCGATCCGCGCCGTTCGCGTAAATAATGAACGTATTTCGTATGAAAAGCTTTTCTGAAAAACTTTGATAGGTTTATCCAGCATTAATTTTATTATTCATTAAAAATGTATTTTAGTTGGTTCTAGATTAGAGATTAAAGAAGAAAATTAATTAGAATTATGAAGCTTTTTAGTAAGAATTTAGTCTGAAAGTAAGCCGATTCAGAGTCTGCGCCGTACATTACATTTTGATTCAATTTTCCGTCACTGTTCAGTAGTGGCGCTGCAATCGCTGCAGGCTCTCGGGCGTATCTGTCAAATAAATTAATAAATAATGTTGCTTTTTACGTGAAAAATTGTATATAAACAAATCTTTTGCGAAAATAATATCTTATTAACTGCTTTACAACATAAATTAGTGTAGTTTTGATGGTTTTCGTGAATATAACCTCAAAAACTTGTAGATTCTAACGATGCTACGCCAAATCCTGGTTGTGTTGTTGTTTGTATACTATGTCGATGGTAACCCTGATGCAAAGAGACTTTATGATGATTTATTGAGTAATTATAACAGATTAATAAGGCCTGTTGATAAAAATAACAATACAGTGTTAGTCAAACTCGGTCTCCGGCTCTCCCAGTTGATTGATTTGGTAAGTCACATGTTTTAAGATATTTATGTTTTGTGACGTAATTAATTGTCTCGTTAGTGTTTTATATGGAAAAAGCGACCGAACAAGCGGAAAGTCAACGTAACGTTCCGTCCTTTTATCTTTCCCCTTTTATTATTTATTTATTTTATTATATTAATAGAATTATTAATACAATAAACAAATAAATGTGTAAATATACAGCAGATTACAATTATTATAATAAGTATGAAATTGCATAACAGTTTATGATCTTAAATGTAATCCTAAATGCAAATATAATGGCTTCTTTAACCGCCTTCAAACAAAAGGAGGAGGTTCTCAATTCGTCACGTATATATATTTTGTTATGTATGTTCGTTAATGTTACAGTAATTGGAACACATGAGAGCCGGTCAATGGATGAAAAGTATTTAATATCAAATTAAATAGGTCAAAAAACATATTGCAAATGGGTTGACTAAAAAGTTTTGGGACATATTATTATAATTGATTGCTCCCGATATAAGATAAAAGAACGATCAGAAAAACATCAAAAACATCAGAAAAATAGTGGAAAATCGAAAAATAAACGACGAACGTTAATTACAATTTTTAACGTCGGCTGCATAATTGCGCTCGGTAGAGTTCGAAAATTACTATTATTGGAATGTTTTCATTCTAATCATTTTTGTTTGATTTATTGATGAGTTAGAAGACTTTAAACTTCAACTAAAGCAGGTGCCTAGAATCTTGCTTGTGTTGAAAACATTCCTATACCTCTACGGTGGGTCTGTAATTATGCAGCCGACCGTACCTATCGATAAGATTTGAGTTTGTGTACCGTAAAGACTGTTCTATAAATATGAGGTACTTTCCAGTCTGTGACATTTCAACCGTTCTAATCCAATCACGCATCAAACCGTGACGTTACGTTAATCAAAACTTTGTCAGTCAAGTGTAAATGGTGCCACAATTTGCCTTTTAGTTTGCGACTGTCCGTGCCACATATCCACGTACATTGACGAGGATTGGATCTAGGACACTTTATTTGCATTGTTAGAAGGCCAATTCTCGTATTGCATTTCGATTACAAAATATAAAATCCAGCTTTTGGTATTCTCAAGAATATTTTTTTTAATCGAAATGCAATCGTAATGATATTGCGAAGTATTTGAACAATTTTATTTACAAGCATTGGCCTCTGTTTGACATCTAGGTACCTAATCATTTCACCGTAGAGTGGGCAGTGTTAGGTTTTATTTTCGTTACGGAATTTCTTGATTCAGTAGACACGCTCAAAGCCCGCGATAAAAGCTATGCAATAGCTTGAAAAATTAACACTGAATGCTTGCGGAGCGTGCGTTCCGAAGCTACACATTGGAACTCACACCTTTGTATTATTTACCTGTCAATAATTATGATGAGTATTGTTTTTGTAAATGATATTTTATTCAGTGAAAGCCAAGAAACTTAGAAAACAGATGAACATGGATTTCTATGGAAACCATTGAGGAGGCTCACAGCTAAGTGAAGCTCGCTAAGCGAAGCCTCCTGATCGTTTACGGTCGTTCGGGTTAAGCGACGCCTGGCGCGGTCATTACTTCGATGGGTGACCAATTGGTAGCGTGGCAAAAAATGTGTTTTCGTGACCCCCTCCGTGCTTCGGAAGGCACGTTAAACCGTTGGTCCCGGTTGCTACCTCTAGTAGCAGTCATTGGATCAAGTTAGAGGCCTTAGGGCGATCTGAAAACTCTGACAATAGGTAACACCATTATACGAGAAGAAGTATGGTAACCATTGCAAAAAAGTTGTGACCTAAAGAAATTCAGAGTATTACAAATACCTATTTCCCTCAACTCCTTGTCCTCCTCGGCTTGTGTTGTTGAAGATATGAGGGAAGTGAACGCGGACTTGACATTAAATATTCCACATTTTAGAAGAGGTACAGAATAAGATTTGCCGTTGCTTGAGTTGAACCGATCCAAATCGATTGCTCGCGTATATAGTTATGTTTAGCAATGTAAGTTCGTTAGCAGGTCAAATACAAATACGGAAGTTAAATTAGTGACGCGCTGGAGTTTACGGTGTGAATACGGACGTATCGCCTCGGGGATACAAATTATATTAGGGAATATGTGAGACGGTTTCTGTTTGTATGTATTTCCTGTGGTTTGGTTACTTTTTTGGGACTTCTTTTGGGGAGATTAAAATGTTGTTTATCGTCTTTTCGTATCAATACGTTTGACTTTTCTATATTTTAACTAAATAATAATAAATAAATAAATATTGCAGGACATTCCACACATCGCTATCTAGCCCCAAGCTAAGTAACTAGACTTGTGTTATGGGTGCTAGACAACGGATATACTTTTCTTTTGTAAATATGTACTTATAATACATAGAAACAACCAGACCACAGACAAATATCTAAGCATAAATACTTGTCTGAGGCGGCAATCGAACCCGCAACCCTGCGTTTGGCAGGCCTGCATGGTGACCATTGTGCCAACTGAGTCGTAACTGTTTGCCTGATGTTACGATCCATCATGATTTCTTCAAAAAACAAAAATGAACATCTGCCAGTAATGGAACAGTCGACGTTGCGTAGAAAAATCATTTTCTTTTTAACAACTAATTTAAAAAAAAACAGCTATAAATAAAAAATAGAACTGGTTTTTTAGTTTACCATGATTTATTTATTTTAACCGACTTAAAAAATGAGGTGATTCTCATTATGTAGCAATTAATAAGTATATTTGGGATGAGATTTAACAGTGTCTCCGGCGTCAGTCTAGTTAGTCTTTTATTCTTGAAATGTATCTTCACAAAAATAAGTCACAACAACATGTATTTACAGTAAATCCACCAATTTACGAAGTATAGGTACGAATCACGAATGGCAACATCACAAAGACATTCCACCATTCTATTGCAATTCAAACGTTTGCTCTTCGCTTTTGCCAGTAGAAAACCTGCCAGCATAATAGAAAATAGGTTCTTCTTTTGGCAAAATGAAGTTCACATTGCAAGTTGCTTTAGGTGGAAGTCGATAATATAACTTCGCAACAGCGTAGCTCCGGCGCTGCGCTAGCTCAGGCTTAGGTACATTTTCGGCTGAGTGTTTTGAACCCTGATTGTACCTAGTTTGGCCATCTTATCTCAACTGACCGTGTTCGCGTTCAAGAAATATACCTACATTACTACTAACTACAACTATCAACGAGGAACATTCTTTAGTTTAATATTTGCATTAGATTTTGTGCCTACGATACTTTTTTTTTTTAATTTGACGACCCAGTTGGTACAATGGTCACCATGCCGAACTGCCAAACACAGGGTTGCGGGTTCGATACCCGCCTCAGACAAGTATTTATGCTTAGATATTTGTCTGTGGTCTGGTTGTTTCTATGTATTATAAGTATATATTTACAAAAGAAAAGTATTTAAGGCGTTCTTCCAGTACCGTGTGTAGTCCCATACATTACCTTAGCCCCCGCTCTCAAAAACGTAGCGTGCTGCGTGCTAACTGTTATATTTAATCGATATGCAAAACATTTTAGCATTATTATCCACAAATATAGTTCCTAGAGGTCAAAACCTATCATTTGATTCATTTTTAGAAACAAACGTTAACTATTTTTGAATAAAACCCGATAAACGATCTAATGAGTCTCTGTTTTCTAACATTTTTGAAGTGAAAACTTCTTTAGCGGCGTTGAGCACTTTTTCTGTAATGGGTATAAAATCTTAAACTCGCGTCAGGACACGTGACCTGATCGAAAAAGCGTAAGACGGATGGAGAGTAGACAGCTATCCCCTCTCTACGGCGCCGTGCGCGGGGTTGTAACACAGCCGCTCGCATTCATTTATGTGTTGAACTCGAATGACTCGAGGTCACGCGCACAGCGGGCACAGCTGTACCGCGCGCGTGTGTGCGTGGAACGAGCTCGCGGCTATGTCAGTGTGGGTGAGCGCTTGGGCATGCATTGCATTTCTGTAACTTCAAATGCGTAATTTGTCAAGAAAATTTAAAAATTTTGGTAATTTTTGTTTGGAAGAAAATTTTGTGTTAACGCTAAGAATTCGATTTTGCAAAAAAGTTGAAAAAAAAAATGGACACTTTGACCTTCAATATCTCCAGAACCTGTGGTTTCCCAGGTATTGTCTAGAAGAAAAACATGATCCCAATGATGGGCAGAATATGTGGTTTTCGTTTTCGTTAAGGGTCTTTTTACACCCTTTAGATACATATGAACTTACATAGTATAAATGTAATATTTGTAATATGTTTATACTTTATAGAATTAACCTATATTTTCATAACATCACAATAAGCACATGTGCGGTGTAGGTTTACCAAACAAATAATTTCGAATGAAAATAAATGAAATAAAATGATAATAAATAATCTCCGTTTTTCAGAGAAAGAAAAGAAAAAAAAATTATGGATGAAAGTTGATTTTTCGGAGAGATAAACTTTTTAATGTAAAATAATTGTAATAGTTTTTTCATCGAACGAAGTTATTCATTTTATGTTTTCAACCACAATTAACAAAAATATGGTTATTAAACTACAATATCCATTTATATCCAAATAACAAAAAAAAAGTATTTGATTACCTAAAGTTGCTTAAAACAAAGGTCGATTTTGGTAGCTTTATTAGCACCTGCCCTTAAGTAGTATTTCCGTTGTCTAGCACCCATAACACAAGTCTAGTTACTTAGCTTGGGGCTAGATGGCGATGTGTGGAATGTCCTGCAATATTTATTTTATTTTATTTGTCTTTTAGAGGCAAGCGACATAAATTAAACATAAATAAATGGAGCCATGAGATCAAGCCATACCAATTCTCTTAAGTAGAACAAAAGTAAGCAGATATAAGTACCTACGTAGTACTGAAGACTAATTCTATACTAAAAGATAGGTATCTAGCATATAGCTAAATACCTCAGGCTTTTAAGGAATGTTAAGTTTGCGGTTCAAAGGTGTGGGTTAATATTCCTACACTAACGTTTTAGTCAGGTACAAAAGGTAGTAAGTAAGGACTGATAACATTTCGACTTTGTTGTATTGAAATAGGCACGCAATTATCTCTTTATTTTTGTTTTAAGAGGAAAGAGTATCGGCGCTCTCTCCATACAAACGCAGTCGACTGTTTCCTCCCTGAATAATGAAACCAGAGCAAATATTTTCGTTGCATAAAACCTATAAATGCCATGACTATGCCCCTATGTCTTGATTTTTTTCATTTTCTTATTATCATAGAAAGTGATAGTTAAAAAAAGAATATATAAAAAATGACACATGGACATGGCAGTTATAAGTTTTATGCTGTAAAAATGTTTGCTCTAGTGTCATTATCCAAGGAGGAAACAGTCGACTACGTTTGTATGGAGAGAGAGCGCCGGTACTCTTCCAAAAAATTAATAGGGGTGATATTTTTTTATAATAACAGTCAGTATTTAACCACCATTTCACACGATGGTGACGATGCGCTCTTTCAAGGTAGGAAACAGCAGTGGAACAAAAAATGTTGTTACCCGTTTTTGGCTGCACCGGCCTACGACGAATATTAACAATAAATGCCAACAAAAGTGAAGCCTCTTCGTAGAGTTTTATAAATTACTATTATTTTAGTAATAAAAAGTATTTTATAACTATATTTTCTAATTATTATTATATTTTTACACAATCAGTAATATAAAGCCCTAATTGAATTGTTTCAATAACGACAACTTTTTTAACTCAACGGAGGATCTTTACTTTTGTTTAACATAAAGTAGAAAATACATAACATTGGATATTTTAGAGATCGGGATCGGGATCGGGGCTTACGCGGGTGAAACCGTGGGCCGCAGCTTATTTATAATCTATTTGTACCAAGATGAAAGTTTTTTTGTTTGTAACGAATAGGCTTCGAAACTACTGGACCGATTTTAACGAAACTTGGTATGAGGATACATTGATTCATTGGAAAGAACATAGGTTACTTTTTATTCCTTTATTCCTACGCGAGTTTATTATAAGGAAAACTAAACAATAGTTGTAGGTTAATTCCTACTTGAGGTACTTGAATACCCTACACAACAACTGAAGCAACTTCAGTGAGATCTTAATTGAAACGCAATTGACGTCTCTAAGGTTACGTAATTGTCTCTACAGCGTTCCTGAAGCTTAGGAAACGTTTGGAACATTGAGAATGTTCTAGAAGGATCTATAATGCTTTAGAATTAGTGCCACGTGTTATTTGAAAGGATTAGAATGGTAGTTTAAGTAGATACTTATCAGTTCAGTAGGAATACCAATTAGCTGAACCCCACGTGACCTAGAGCTCAATCACACATCTGCAAGGTTGTTAAGTAATGTTACCTGATTTTTTAAATATACTTTGAAATACAATATACAATACTAGCTGCACCCCTTGGTTTCACCCGCGTAAGTCCCGATCCCGTGGAAATATCGGGATAAAAAGTAATATATGTGTTAATCCAGGTCTCCAGCTATCTACATACCGAGTTTCACTGCAATCGGTCCTTTGTTTTTAGCGTGAAGGAGTAACAAACATACACACACCCACACACGAACTTTCACACTTATAATATTAGTAGGAGTAGGATAACATATAAGGCAAAAGTGATTGACTGATGTATCAAGGCACAGGCCCTTAGCCCTTAGGCCCTTAGGGCTAGAAACTTAAAATTTCGCACACTTATTCTTCTTACTAGCTGTTGCCCGCGACTTCGTTCGCGATGTGGTTTTGGTATATTTAGAATACCTAGCATTTTCCCGCATAGATACTATTTATCGTTCGGTGTAAGTTATAATAACAAAATAGGTAGTAATATTGTTTTTAAACTATATTTTTTAATTGATTTGGTGAAGGCACTTATGTGCTAGTAATATTTTTTTTTAATAATTTCACACAAATAAAGCATAATACACAACAATATAATACGCTATAACTAAGTCTAAGTCCTATTTGCACAAAACTTTAAACATACTTTGTCTTCCTAGTTATATTTGGTTTTTTATAAATTAAAGAAAAAATAATTATTAACTACTTTTGTCCCTGGATTAATATTCTTCCTTTCGGATCTCGGTCACGAGTGGTCGTCTCCAAAACTGTGCAAAAAATTACTTGGATATTTTGAAGATTTTATTTAATTATTCAACGCACTGACTACCAGGAGAACATAAAATTGAAGAGCTGCAACGATTACGTGAGTCTATGACAACATCATTATAGGACGTGCGTGTGCGCCGACACTGATGCACACTATGACAAAGTAGGCGCGCACTTTAAGCTAACCTGGCCCCACCCACACACACGGACGCACACAACTACAACAAATCCGGAACCAACCCCTTTCACCTGTTAAGACAGCCGGCGGAAGATTTAGGCCTACACATATATCGAACGTAGAATAAAAATGATTCGCAGTCCCAATAAGACAAATTTTGGTGTGGATGATTTAGAGGATTATGATTCAGGTCCGAGGTCATCTACCCAAAACAAAATAACACCAGATATTAATATGGATAGCTCATCTTCACGTACGTTTAAGAAAAAAATAGATGGGGCTTCGTCCGAGCTCCACTGCGTAATGGCCAAATTTCATGAAATATTTGAAAGATTCGAACTAAAACAAGGTAGAAAAATGAGAGAATTGGTTGACACAGTAAAAACAATTAAAGAACAAAACAGCGAGATACAGGCAAGTATCGAGTTTCTGTCAAGCAAATATGATCAAGTCATGGACCGTATGTCGGTCATGGAGCGCGAAAATAACGACTATAAAAAGAAAATCGAAATTCTCGAAGCTAAATTAGATACTTTGGACAGAAATTCGCGCTCCTCCACGATCGAAATACGAAACGTCCCCGTTCAGCAGTCGGAACGTAAGGACACCCTTCGTTCCATCGTAATGAACTTGGGGAAAACTCTGGACCTACCGGTGACAGAATCAGATCTACGAGATGTGACCCGTACTAAAGCCAAATTGAGTAAGGACGGTGCCATTCTGGTTGAGTTTTCGACCACATCACTTAAAGATAGTATTATAAGGAAAAGCCGGATTTTCAATAAAGAAAATAAAAACAACAGATTGAATACATCACACATAAACGTATCCGGATCCCCGAAACCAATCTATGTCGGAGAATACCTAACCTCTAAAGCTAAAACACTACATTACCTAGCTCGTCAACTGGTCTCAAGCAAACTAGCTTTTAGTTCTTGGACTAACTATGGAAAAATATACATAAAGCTGAAGGAAAATTCGCTGCCCATTCGTATCGACGCAGAGGAAGATGTAAACAAACTTCGCACGAAAACTACCTGACTAGTCAATCGAAATTACTATACCTACTATATTTTTAATTACTTTCCTACCTGTATTTTTATTATAGATATACCAACTGTCTTAGACAACTGCTTCACAAATTTTAACAGATGTATTATCCACCCATGTTCCTATAAATATTTGATTACGCAAGAAATATTCCTAATAATTTCACACAAACAGTATAGTTTATCACACATACCTAATTATATAAGTACTCGCGTCTTTTTTAACGTCAAAATAAATGTACCATATTTACTAACCATATTATATCATATGTTTATAAATAAAAAACTAACCTATGCACATACAATAAACATACACCTATATAAAATAGCAAGCTCGCACACTACAGCTGATTTAAATACCTACGATCTTGTCTACCGTTATCACTCCATGTACCTTTTATTATTCGCTTTGCCTGTGCCACCTGTCGTGTTATTGTTAACCTATACTTATATTATGATTGTATTTGCCTACTCACTAAACCTAGTAAACGTTAAAATAAACAACATTCGATAACTTAATAAATATTAACAACGATTTGGATCAATTTGCTTTTGCCACATCTTTACAAACTTCGATTGAAAACTGCGATAGATTATTGAAAAATAGCAAAAAATCTTTCAAAATATTATGTCAAAACATACGTAGTATTGGTTGCAATTTCGCTGACTTGCAAGCGCTTTTAAGTAGAACCTCCACAAACTGGGACGTAATAATGTTATCTGAGTGCTGGCTGCGCTTTACACACAATATACCAGCGTTAGAAGGGTACAACCATTCGATTACCCATAATAATATTACACAAAATGAGGGTGTTGTAGTCTACTGTAAATCTACATTAAATATAAAAACAGAAGAGTATGTGTTGCTAGAAGCTAACTGTTTGGTTCTTGAAATAAATAAAAATACAGTAATGTTCGCAATTTACAGGCCACACGGTTACAAAGACACTACACGATTTGTGGAATCATTAAACCTAATGTTACTAAAATATTCTTCTTTCCAAAATATTGCAATAATAGGTGATATCAATATTGATATTACGCTGCATAATACTGACTCAAATTCGTCGCCTTACCTAAATCTATTAGCCTCTCTAGGTATTTTACCGGGACATACTATACCTACTCATGATAAAACGTGTTTGGATCACGTTATGTTAAAAACCACACATCCTGCCCAGTGCTTTATAGCTGAAACAAGTGTAACTGACCATTACACGGTAATGTTTACCATTGAACTGAACTCAACTTGTAAAAAAGAAACACCAAAACTCACTAAAATTTTCAATCATAATCAGATTGACGAAGATATAAAATCTTTTAACTTTTCTACCATCTATAATATGGGTGATCCAAACACTGCTATGGTATATTTCATCGAATCTGTAAAAAATATAATGTCAACTAACACTAAAATAATTAAAGCTTCTTGTAGAAAACGTACTAAAGTACCATGGATAACGTCTGGAGTACTTAAATGCATGCAAATTCGTGATAAATTACATTTGAAAACAAAAAAGGAACCTCACAATGAAATTCTTAAAATTACATTCAAACGTTACAGAAATTACTGTAAAAAATTGATAAAAAAACATAAAGATAATTATAACAGAAATGCACTAGAAACAGCTGCTAAAACTAGCAATAAAAAATTATGGGAAATAATAAAAACAACAACGTTCACAAATAGACAAAAAGAACCACCCTTACAACTACTGACTAGTGAAAACCCGCAGCAGGACCTGGATAACATAAACAAGTTTTTTGTTAATATAGGTAGGGAACTAGCGGATAAAATTAGTTTGCATAAAAATACTAAAAACACACAACAAAACATTAGTCCTCAATCTTTTGTCCTATTAGATACCGACTGTAAAGAAGTTGATATGGTAATACGTAGCTTGAGAAATGACTGTTCAGTGGGACGCGACAATATTCCTGCGACTATACTGAAGCGGCATAAAGATATATTTACTCCAATATTTGTACACATTTTTAATCTCTCATTTGCGTCTAGTAGATTCCCTGACGTGTTAAAATTAGCAGAAGTAATTCCAATTCACAAGGGAGGTGACAGAGACATTGTCAATAACTATAGACCAATATCTATTCTACCAACAGTATCTAAGATACTTGAAAAACTAGTAAATACTAGGCTATACAACTACCTAGAACAGCACAAAATGCTATCGAGTGCGCAATTTGGTTTCCGCAAAGGAATATCTTGCAATGATGCTGTTGGTGAGTTAACGAACTTTATAGCGCATAAATTGGACTGCAAACAAAAAGTTATAGTTATTTTTCTAGATCTTGCCAAGGCCTTTGATACTGTCTCTGCTCCTCTTCTTCTGCAAAAATTGGAGAAACTCGGGATACGAGATTCGCAATTAGGTCTTTTCAAAGACTACCTGACTAATCGCCACCAAACCGTGGGCCGCAGCTTATTTATAATCTATTTGTACCAAGATGAAAGTTTTTTTGTTTGTAACGAATAGGCTTCGAAACTACTGGACCGATTTTAACGAAACTTGGTATGAGGATACATTGATTCATTGGAAAGAACATAGGTTACTTTTTATTCCTTTATTCCTACGCGAGTTTATTATAAGGAAAACTAAACAATAGTTGTAGGTTAATTCCTACTTGAGGTACTTGAATACCCTACACAACAACTGAAGCAACTTCAGTGAGATCTTAATTGAAACGCAATTGACGTCTCTAAGGTTACGTAATTGTCTCTACAGCGTTCCTGAAGCTTAGGAAACGTTTGGAACATTGAGAATGTTCTAGAAGGATCTATAATGCTTTAGAATTAGTGCCACGTGTTATTTGAAAGGATTAGAATGGTAGTTTAAGTAGATACTTATCAGTTCAGTAGGAATACCAATTAGCTGAACCCCACGTGACCTAGAGCTCAATCACACATCTGCAAGGTTGTTAAGTAATGTTACCTGATTTTTTAAATATACTTTGAAATACAATATACAATACTAGCTGCACCCCTTGGTTTCACCCGCGTAAGTCCCGATCCCGTGGAAATATCGGGATAAAAAGTAATATATGTGTTAATCCAGGTCTCCAGCTATCTACATACCGAGTTTCACTGCAATCGGTCCTTTGTTTTTAGCGTGAAGGAGTAACAAACATACACACACCCACACACGAACTTTCACACTTATAATATTAGTAGGAGTAGGATAACATATAAGGCAAAAGTGATTGACTGATGTATCAAGGCACAGGCCCTTAGCCCTTAGGCCCTTAGGGCTAGAAACTTAAAATTTCGCACACTTATTCTTCTTACTAGCTGTTGCCCGCGACTTCGTTCGCGATGTGGTTTTGGTATATTTAGAATACCTAGCATTTTCCCGCATAGATACTATTTATCGTTCGGTGTAAGTTATAATAACAAAATAGGTAGTAATATTGTTTTTAAACTATATTTTTTAATTGATTTGGTGAAGGCACTTATGTGCTAGTAATATTTTTTTTTAATAATTTCACACAAATAAAGCATAATACACAACAATATAATACGCTATAACTAAGTCTAAGTCCTATTTGCACAAAACTTTAAACATACTTTGTCTTCCTAGTTATATTTGGTTTTTTATAAATTAAAGAAAAAATAATTATTAACTACTTTTGTCCCTGGATTAATATTCTTCCTTTCGGATCTCGGTCACGAGTGGTCGTCTCCAAAACTGTGCAAAAAATTACTTGGATATTTTGAAGATTTTATTTAATTATTCAACGCACTGACTACCAGGAGAACATAAAATTGAAGAGCTGCAACGATTACGTGAGTCTATGACAACATCATTATAGGACGTGCGTGTGCGCCGACACTGATGCACACTATGACAAAGTAGGCGCGCACTTTAAGCTAACCTGGCCCCACCCACACACACGGACGCACACAACTACAACAAATCCGGAACCAACCCCTTTCACCTGTTAAGACAGCCGGCGGAAGATTTAGGCCTACACATATATCGAACGTAGAATAAAAATGATTCGCAGTCCCAATAAGACAAATTTTGGTGTGGATGATTTAGAGGATTATGATTCAGGTCCGAGGTCATCTACCCAAAACAAAATAACACCAGATATTAATATGGATAGCTCATCTTCACGTACGTTTAAGAAAAAAATAGATGGGGCTTCGTCCGAGCTCCACTGCGTAATGGCCAAATTTCATGAAATATTTGAAAGATTCGAACTAAAACAAGGTAGAAAAATGAGAGAATTGGTTGACACAGTAAAAACAATTAAAGAACAAAACAGCGAGATACAGGCAAGTATCGAGTTTCTGTCAAGCAAATATGATCAAGTCATGGACCGTATGTCGGTCATGGAGCGCGAAAATAACGACTATAAAAAGAAAATCGAAATTCTCGAAGCTAAATTAGATACTTTGGACAGAAATTCGCGCTCCTCCACGATCGAAATACGAAACGTCCCCGTTCAGCAGTCGGAACGTAAGGACACCCTTCGTTCCATCGTAATGAACTTGGGGAAAACTCTGGACCTACCGGTGACAGAATCAGATCTACGAGATGTGACCCGTACTAAAGCCAAATTGAGTAAGGACGGTGCCATTCTGGTTGAGTTTTCGACCACATCACTTAAAGATAGTATTATAAGGAAAAGCCGGATTTTCAATAAAGAAAATAAAAACAACAGATTGAATACATCACACATAAACGTATCCGGATCCCCGAAACCAATCTATGTCGGAGAATACCTAACCTCTAAAGCTAAAACACTACATTACCTAGCTCGTCAACTGGTCTCAAGCAAACTAGCTTTTAGTTCTTGGACTAACTATGGAAAAATATACATAAAGCTGAAGGAAAATTCGCTGCCCATTCGTATCGACGCAGAGGAAGATGTAAACAAACTTCGCACGAAAACTACCTGACTAGTCAATCGAAATTACTATACCTACTATATTTTTAATTACTTTCCTACCTGTATTTTTATTATAGATATACCAACTGTCTTAGACAACTGCTTCACAAATTTTAACAGATGTATTATCCACCCATGTTCCTATAAATATTTGATTACGCAAGAAATATTCCTAATAATTTCACACAAACAGTATAGTTTATCACACATACCTAATTATATAAGTACTCGCGTCTTTTTTAACGTCAAAATAAATGTACCATATTTACTAACCATATTATATCATATGTTTATAAATAAAAAACTAACCTATGCACATACAATAAACATACACCTATATAAAATAGCAAGCTCGCACACTACAGCTGATTTAAATACCTACGATCTTGTCTACCGTTATCACTCCATGTACCTTTTATTATTCGCTTTGCCTGTGCCACCTGTCGTGTTATTGTTAACCTATACTTATATTATGATTGTATTTGCCTACTCACTAAACCTAGTAAACGTTAAAATAAACAACATTCGATAACTTAATAAATATTAACAACGATTTGGATCAATTTGCTTTTGCCACATCTTTACAAACTTCGATTGAAAACTGCGATAGATTATTGAAAAATAGCAAAAAATCTTTCAAAATATTATGTCAAAACATACGTAGTATTGGTTGCAATTTCGCTGACTTGCAAGCGCTTTTAAGTAGAACCTCCACAAACTGGGACGTAATAATGTTATCTGAGTGCTGGCTGCGCTTTACACACAATATACCAGCGTTAGAAGGGTACAACCATTCGATTACCCATAATAATATTACACAAAATGAGGGTGTTGTAGTCTACTGTAAATCTACATTAAATATAAAAACAGAAGAGTATGTGTTGCTAGAAGCTAACTGTTTGGTTCTTGAAATAAATAAAAATACAGTAATGTTCGCAATTTACAGGCCACACGGTTACAAAGACACTACACGATTTGTGGAATCATTAAACCTAATGTTACTAAAATATTCTTCTTTCCAAAATATTGCAATAATAGGTGATATCAATATTGATATTACGCTGCATAATACTGACTCAAATTCGTCGCCTTACCTAAATCTATTAGCCTCTCTAGGTATTTTACCGGGACATACTATACCTACTCATGATAAAACGTGTTTGGATCACGTTATGTTAAAAACCACACATCCTGCCCAGTGCTTTATAGCTGAAACAAGTGTAACTGACCATTACACGGTAATGTTTACCATTGAACTGAACTCAACTTGTAAAAAAGAAACACCAAAACTCACTAAAATTTTCAATCATAATCAGATTGACGAAGATATAAAATCTTTTAACTTTTCTACCATCTATAATATGGGTGATCCAAACACTGCTATGGTATATTTCATCGAATCTGTAAAAAATATAATGTCAACTAACACTAAAATAATTAAAGCTTCTTGTAGAAAACGTACTAAAGTACCATGGATAACGTCTGGAGTACTTAAATGCATGCAAATTCGTGATAAATTACATTTGAAAACAAAAAAGGAACCTCACAATGAAATTCTTAAAATTACATTCAAACGTTACAGAAATTACTGTAAAAAATTGATAAAAAAACATAAAGATAATTATAACAGAAATGCACTAGAAACAGCTGCTAAAACTAGCAATAAAAAATTATGGGAAATAATAAAAACAACAACGTTCACAAATAGACAAAAAGAACCACCCTTACAACTACTGACTAGTGAAAACCCGCAGCAGGACCTGGATAACATAAACAAGTTTTATTTATGATATTTGATGAAAAAACATTAAATAAATATGAAATCGAAATATTTTTCCGTGGTAAAACATAATCGAACGTCAGAAGAAAACAGTACCCTAACTACGACTTTTTTACGTATTCGATCTAACATACTATATTGAGTATTTACTATGAAACTTCCTAAAAATCAACTTACTAGGTCCACCCGTCTCTGAGAATATCGGTAGTGACACACTGACAGACAGACGGACAAAATAGTGATCTTCTATGGGTTTCTATTTTTCGAGTGCTTCAAAAAGTCATAGTAGGGGTACAGTACATGCCTCCGCTCAAGATGACAGCTGTCATGAAACCAAACAGTTTGCATTTAATACTACCTACGTGAAACTGAAAATGAGGTTAGTACAAAGAGGTACTACTACATAATATTACCGATCTCCTTTACCTCTTCGATGTTATATTTCTATCGCGCTTATTTCCTGCTTATCTCTAACTAGCTGCGGCCCGCGGTTTCACCCGCGTAAGTCTCGATCCCGTGGGAATATCAGGATAAAAAGTAGCCTATGTTTAATCTAGGTCTCCAGCTATTTAGATACCAAATATCATCGCAATCGGTCCAGCCGTTCTCGAGTTATAAGTGTTGTAACAAACACGACTTTCTTTTATATATTATAAGACACGCGCACCCCCGCCTTGGTGACGCCCACTTCGCAACGGGCCGTGCAGCAGAAATCGTAATATTTTAATTTCGCCATAACTTCAAAACCAAACGTCCAATTTTAATCATTCAAAGACCAAATATTATCTCCATAAACTGTTCTTAGTGATGAAATCATTTATTTTGATAAGGATTAATAGCATGAGTAAAATAAACGCGTTTAAATGTAGTCCAAAAAAAATTCAAGATTTTTAAATAAAAAAATGGTTACTGTGCCTCACTCGACATAGATGGGTAAAGTGTGTCGCGGACTTTTTTGTAGATATTTATAAGATCTACAATTAATTAGAACATTTTATGGTTCTATCTTTTATAGTTTAGGCAGCGTACGCAAAATAAGTAACTTTTCTGTTTGATTTTTTACACCTTGTGTCCGAAAAACCCAAATATCTTACGGAACCCTATTTTTTTTCCAGAATAAAATATAGCCTATGTTACTCGTGGATAATGTAGCTTTCGAATGGTGAAAGAATTTTTAAAATCGGTCCAGTAGTTTTTGAGCCTATTCAGTACAAACAAACAAACATACAAACAAAGTTTTCCTCTTTATAATTTTTCATTTTGTTTTCCCGAATATTACGTAGCCCTGCCAGCTACCTCATAAAAAAACGGGACAATTTGGTCAAGAATTCTGAAAATTGCAAAAGGGGTCCTGCCATTCAGTATGGGAGCGTGGTATATTATGTGTTATGTTTTTTGCGCTGTGATTTTAGACCAGATGAATAAATAATGCCCTTATGCTTTAAAGGTTTTGTTTGAGGGCATTATTTGTTCATTTCGATGGCTATGGGACTCAAAGTGAACCGCACACTTTTGAAAAATCATAAGACATCATTTCTAACTCTTGACGTAAAAACGACGGGGTGTTATAAGTTTGACGTGTCTGTGTGTGTGTGTGTCTGTCTGTGACATCGTAACTCCCGAACGGGTGAACCGATTTTAATTTAGTTTTTTTTGTTTGAAAGGTGAATTAGTCGAGAGTGTTTTTAGCTATGTTTGATCAAAATCGGTTCAGCCGTTTGAGGTTTATGAGGGATAAAAGTCAGGATTAAAAACCGAATGTTAGTGAGTAGATAGGCTCGAGTGGGGTATCAAATGTAAGGACATGATTTGTACTTTACAAATAGCTATGTTTTATCGAAATCGGTTTAGCCATCTGAAAGTTATGGGGGATAAAAGTCAAGATTAACAACCGAATGTGAGTAGATATGCCCGAGTGAATAAAAAAAAAAAAAACTATGAATAAACTCCTACAAAAAGAAAAATAATAACCCCGAAATTATGACCCTACGTAAGTAGGTAGTATTTCTTCATCTGAATTTTTTTGATTAAATATTGTCGCGTCGGGGGCCGCTTTTTACCAATAAAACATCTTCATAAAATGATAATATTAAAATTTCAACGAAAATGTTAAATTAAGTATTAAGAATTACAAGTACTTAAAAACTAAATACTTACACAACTTAACTATCCAAATAAATGCTTAAACAAAAAACTCAACGACGACTCTTACATTATATTAAATTGACTCTAAAATAAGAGCGGTCCCCGACGCGACAATATTTAACCAAAACAAATCAGATGTACGACGTAGGGTCATAATTTTGGGGTTATTTTTTCTTTTTGTAGGGTTTTATTCATAGTTTTTTTGTTTTTTTTTAGGCTTTTTACGTTCATATTATTTTTATTATTTTGGATCGGGGGTTTTTTAAATTTTATTTTTCTTTTTTATTCCATTTACGAGACGCTTTAGAAGTTGGACGTCCTTTTGTAGTGGGCATAAAGGATTTGTCATAATTGGCTTCGGCATAATAACCCTAGGCATAACATAATTTTACACAATTCTTTTTGGCACTAAGTCACCGCACTCTTTGGAAAATTATGGAACATCACGTTTCTTCAAAAACCCTGTCTCCAAGACGTTTTAGGGGTTTGGTGTTATTTATTATTTGTTTTTATTTTTTCGATGTCCTCTATCGATAGGTATGAGACTCAAAGGGTACCGTACACTTTTGTAAAATCATAAGACATCACATTCCTAAAATATTAATATTAATGATTAAAAAGAATAGCCATTGGACAGAACAGATACTCATACTTAAAATAACGCGATGCACATTGAAATCCTTACATATTGATAGCATGCATTACGTTGAACAAAAAACGCTGTCACACCAAACATTTAAAGCGTCTCGGAATCGGGGTATTTGAAGGAATGTGATGTCTTATGATTTTACAAAAGTGTACGGTACCCTTTGAGTCTCATACCTATCGATAGAGGACATCGAAAAAATAAAAACAAATAATAAATAACACCAAACCCCTAAAACGTCTTGGAGACAGGGTTTTTGAAGAAACGTGATGTTCCATAATTTTCCAAAGAGTGCGGTGACTTAGTGCCAAAAAGAATTGTGTAAAATTATGTTATGCCTAGGGTTATTATGCCGAAGCCAATTATGACAAATCCTTTATGCCCACTACAAAAGGACGTCCAACTTCTAAAGCGTCTCGTAAATGGAATAAAAAAGAAAAATAAAATTTAAAAAACCCCCGATCCAAAATAATAAAAATAATATGAACGTAAAAAGCCTAAAAAAAAACAAAAAAACTATGAATAAAACCCTACAAAAAGAAAAAATAACCCCAAAATTATGACCCTACGTCGTACATCTGATTTGTTTTGGTTAAATATTGTCGCGTCGGGGACCGCTCTTATTTTAGAGTCAATTTAATATAATGTAAGAGTCGTCGTTGAGTTTTTTGTTTAAGCATTTATTTGGATAGTTAAGTTGTGTAAGTATTTAGTTTTTAAGTACTTGTAATTCTTAATACTTAATTTAACATTTTCGTTGAAATTTTAATATTATCATTTTATGAAGATGTTTTATTGGTAAAAAGCGGCCCCCGACGCGACAATATTTAATCAAAAAAATTCAGATGAAGAAATACTACCTACTTACGTAGGGTCATAATTTCGGGGTTATTATTTTTCTTTTTGTAGGAGTTTATTCATAGTTTTTTTTTTTTTTATTCACTCGGGCATATCTACTCACATTCGGTTGTTAATCTTGACTTTTATCCCCCATAACTTTCAGATGGCTAAACCGATTTCGATAAAACATAGCTATTTGTAAAGTACAAATCATGTCCTTACATTTGATACCCCACTCGAGCCTATCTACTCACTAACATTCGGTTTTTAATCCTGACTTTTATCCCTCATAAACCTCAAACGGCTGAACCGATTTTGATCAAACATAGCTAAAAACACTCTCGACTAATTCACCTTTCAAACAAAAAAAACTAAATTAAAATCGGTTCACCCGTTCGGGAGTTACGATGTCACAGACAGACACACACACACACAGACACGTCAAACTTATAACACCCCGTCGTTTTTACGTCAAGAGTTAGAAATGATGTCTTATGATTTTTCAAAAGTGTGCGGTTCACTTTGAGTCCCATAGCCATCGAAATGAACAAATAATGCCCTCAAACAAAACCTTTAAAGCATAAGGGCATTATTTATTCATCTGGTCTAAAATCACAGCGCAAAAAACATAACACATAATATACCACGCTCCCATACTGAATGGCAGGACCCCTTTTGCAATTTTCAGAATTCTTGACCAAATTGTCCCGTTTTTTTATGAGGTAGCTGGCAGGGCTACGTAATATTCGGGAAAACAAAATGAAAAATTATAAAGAGGAAAACTTTGTTTGTATGTTTGTTTGTTTGTACTGAATAGGCTCAAAAACTACTGGACCGATTTTAAAAATTCTTTCACCATTCGAAAGCTACATTATCCACGAGTAACATAGGCTATATTTTATTCTGGAAAAAAAATAGGGTTCCGTAAGATATTTGGGTTTTTCGGACACAAGGTGTAAAAAATCAAACAGAAAAGTTACTTATTTTGCGTACGCTGCCTAAACTATAAAAGATAGAACCATAAAATGTTCTAATTAATTGTAGATCTTATAAATATCTACAAAAAAGTCCGCGACACACTTTACCCATCTATGTCGAGTGAGGCACAGTAACCATTTTTTTATTTAAAAATCTTGAATTTTTTTTGGACTACATTTAAACGCGTTTATTTTACTCATGCTATTAATCCTTATCAAAATAAATGATTTCATCACTAAGAACAGTTTATGGAGATAATATTTGGTCTTTGAATGATTAAAATTGGACGTTTGGTTTTGAAGTTATGGCGAAATTAAAATATTACGATTTCTGCTGCACGGCCCGTTGCGAAGTGGGCGTCACCAAGGCGGGGGTGCGCGTGTCTTATAATATATAAAAGAAAGTCGTGTTTGTTACAACACTTATAACTCGAGAACGGCTGGACCGATTGCGATGATATTTGGTATCTAAATAGCTGGAGACCTAGATTAAACATAGGCTACTTTTTATCCTGATATTCCCACGGGATCGAGACTTACGCGGGTGAAACCGCGGGCCGCAGCTAGTTAGAGATAAGCAGGAAATAAGCGCGATAGAAATATAACATCGAAGAGGTAAAGGAGATCGGTAATATTATGTAGTAGTACCTCTTTGTACTAACCTCATTTTCAGTTTCACGTAGGTAGTATTAAATGCAAACTGTTTGGTTTCATGACAGCTGTCATCTTGAGCGGAGGCATGTACTGTACCCCTACTATGACTTTTTGAAGCACTCGAAAAATAGAAACCCATAGAAGATCACTATTTTGTCCGTCTGTCTGTCAGTGTGTCACTACCGATATTCTCAGAGACGGGTGGACCTAGTAAGTTGATTTTTAGGAAGTTTCATAGTAAATACTCAATATAGTATGTTAGATCGAATACGTAAAAAAGTCGTAGTTAGGGTACTGTTTTCTTCTGACGTTCGATTATGTTTTACCACGGAAAAATATTTCGATTTCATATTTATTTAATGTTTTTTCATCAAATATCATAATTATTGTATTAAAGTTAAATTGAAACATACCCTAAATGTTATTCTGATATTTTCTGAACATATTCATGTGGACCTTGTTCAAATCTGTTCTGTAGTTTATAAGATTACCTGGTTCAAACAAACAGACAAACAGACAAACAGACAAACAGACAAACAAACAGACAAAAATTCTAAAAACTACCCTATCGTGTTCAGCTAGCGATTTTAAGACGACCTGTGTATTTTTTTTCTGGATATCTTACAATTACAGATTTTTTTATGTCTACAGATTTATTATATGTATAGATGACGTAGGCATCCACCAAGGAAGCATGAAAGAAAGTACCTGTAAAGATTAAAGAAGTTCTAAAGAAATTGTGCGTGAGCGAAGCCGAGGGTAAGAACTAGTATACAATATAAAAAAATAACAAAATAGGTTATGATAAAATAGTGCGCTCTGGGTCACGTGGGGTTCAGCTAATTGGTATTCCGACTGTACCTAGTAGCACATAGACAGCGAAATAAATTTTGGCTAATGGCCAATTATTTGATTTGGTATGGCCAATGCGTCGTTACAGTGGTCCTTGCACTAACCGGAAGTGATTTACTGATACTAAAAAAATCATAAACTAAAAGTTGAAACAAAGGGAAAATGCACGTGGAAATTTAAATCGCAAACAAATTAAAGTTGTTTATTTATTTCAATTATTACCACACCACTATTTGATTGATGAACTATTTTTTCAATTTTCAGCTACCTTTTCATTTGATGTTTATTTGTGGACATGGTTACTAGATTTTTCGATCTTTTTCAATGTTTTAGTTCATTTCTTTTGAATTTGAACGGGTTATTGTAATTTTGCCACAAAGTAAATTCGTCACATTTTTGTACCATGTGTTAAAACTGCCTAGATAATACGCTTAAACTATTTTGATGGGATTAATTTCCCAACTTTTGTATAATTCGTCGTTTTACTTCCTACCTTGTCTCCACTACCGTTCAATCATTACATGCATAAAATCCATTATGCATAAGTACTGCATACATTGCATTATAAACTCACAATTTCCTCCAATCCAAAAGGACATAAGGACAAGACTATTCAATACAAAATGACACATTCTAAGTCTCTTTCGTACTCACGTGAAACGTGTTCCCGACATTTCACTGATTGTTGTCTGCAATAGCTCTAAGAGAACACTTAGACTACAAACGTTTTGTGGCCCGATCGTTCCTAGTCATATTTAAATACAAAACTTCTAAATATAGTGCCAGAACCAATCTTTTATCCCCTACAAATTGTACTATTGTACTATGAGAGATTTTGTAATAGTATGTACAACTTTTAGGGGCAAAAGTTTGGTACTACCTGGTGTAGGTACTATATTTTATTTAAAATAATGTAGTCTAGTGTTATAGATTTTGTACTAATTCGTACATTTTCGTTATAATTACTTCATATTAATATATTTATTTAAATACAATCTTGCGGTACAATTTTTTTTTATTAATAACCAATTTAAAAAAATAAATAAAAATAAACAAAATTTAAAAATAAAACTTTAAATAAAAACATAACCTTAAAAAGCAGGTAATAGTACATTACGATATAAGTGTGGTAAATTGATCTTTGCATAGAGGCGGTTTATAACGCGCGAGCGGTAGCGAGCGTGTTAAAGACGCCAAGATGCAAAGATCAATTCCACACGTATATCGTACGACGTTTTTATCACAGTTGTGAAAAAAAGAAAAGACTTGAAAAGAAAACAAAATAATAATTAACAAAATATTTGTGATAAGTCTATGTTTACATTTTTTTAAGGCAATATTTTTTTGTTAATTATGCTCCGGAAAGGCCAGGCTAAAGACTTTTAACCTATACAGCCTCGTCTGACATACAATATTTTTTAGGGTTTTTTTCTATTTGTTTTTGCGTCGGGGGTTAAGAACAAAATACAATGGTACGGAAAAACAATATATTTAAGTAAAGAAAAAACAAAAAATAAACAACTCAATTTTTAATCGTTTTTTAAGTCATTATCACGTAAAAATTTCGTTCGTAAACCGACTTTAGAGACAACCATTTTTGCTAGCTAAAAACTCTTTGGTACCTACCTTTTTATATATCAAAACAGTATGTAATTAGCAGTAAGATACGTATTTAACCTATCGGGATAACTTTACAGCACTAGGTTGGCAATGTAAAACGCACGCGTGCATAATATGTTGGATTACGAGCCTAAAAGCCGTTGAATAAGATCCACTTTATGAGCAACTGTGATAAAAATTACATTATTTTAACCCATTTTTAACTTGAAAGAAAACCAAGTCTTCAGTTGACCGATTGCCTCTGAATCAATCCTTTGTTTATAAACCGCTTTATGCGTTCTTATTCGGATCGATGGCACAATTAAAAGGGGGGAAAGGTCAGATCCATTTACAGCCAGATGCAGCCAGATCTTTGGCGTTGTTATTAGCTGACTTACAGTCAACCATTGTACAGCTATTGGAGCTGGAAGGACAGGTCGCAACCGCCTCATATTATCAATCGATAGAAAATCTTTTGCCTGCTGGGGTTCTTATATTCAAGTCTGCAATAGCTTTTAATGGTAGCTTCATGTCGTATAGATAAGCATGTGAGGAGCGCTTTAAGTTTATCGAAACTGTTTTGTATACGGTTTGTTGCATTTGAATTGAATGTTTTGAATATTTTACCTAAAGGTGACTCAGTTAATAATATATTTTTAATTAGCCTGGATTCGACCAATCAATATGGTGAGACGATAGTAAGTTCAAATCCTTTCATGGCATTTGCAACGGCCAGGCGTTGAAGAACGTGCCTAACAATAGTATCTATGTACTTATTATATATTAAGTGGACTGTATTGAGGGCTGGTACTTAAGGCCCTCTTCCTGTACCGTGTGTAGGTATTTTAACATTACCTCAGCCTCCGCGCACAAAGACGTAGCGTGAAAGTGAGCCGCGCGCAACGACTCGCGTACGCGATCAAGCTACGCCACAGTGTAGGTGTAAACAGTGGGCACGCCACAGTGTAGGTAGGTGTCAACAGTAGGTTTTCGTTATCTAATTGGGCTCGATACGTAAAATAATAAAACTAATGTGTAGCTGTAATAATGTACCTAATATTTTTATTGGAACGAAGTTCCCTATCGCGGGTTGACGCGGGGACCTAGCCGAGAAAAAAATGTTACGCATTACAAAACCGTGAAACAAAAAACCGAAAAGAAACTAATCTTCTACATATTACAAATATACACACACATAGATTAAAAAAAAAATAAAAAAATGGTTGTCTGCAAAGTCGGTTTACGGCATTCATTTAGGATAACACTACGTATAGACAAGTTACGTTCTATTTTATAACGGCGGGAGCCTGCGCGGGTGGGAGCGCGCCATGACCAAGCCATCCGCTACTTCAGAAATGACACTACCTTTTATACCTACAAAATTTCATTAGAGTTAAACACGTAGATGTAGAGGCTTTTTACAATAACAAGTTTATGAACAAGGTATTATAATATACTTATTTATTATAAATACGAAAGTTTGTGTGTGTGTGTGTGTCTAGTGTGTTTGTTTGTTACTTCTTTACGTACAAAATTTAAACCGATTGTGATATTTGGCATTAGGGCTAGCTAGTTTAAGGGGTAAAAGTAATTAAACACTGAGTTAAGACTTACCTATTATTTAAGGGTTTTTAGGGTTCTGTAATACCTATAATACCTACTACCTAATATACTGCAAAATAAAGGAACTTTTTTTTACAAATTATAAATATATGTGTACGGAACCCTCGCTCCGTGCGCGAGTTCGCAAAAAAAGCGGTCAAGTGCGAACTTGACCGGTTTTTTGCTTGCCACACGTCTATCAGTTATCTAAGGCAAATTCAGTTATATTAAATACTTATCTTTTAATTTGACTTTTATTCATATTTACTACGGTTGTCGTAATATTTGTTTGTAATGTTAAATATAATTTAGGTAGTACATAACGTTGTGTTTTTTTAAGTTTGTTTCCGCTGTAAGTAATTTTTTGTAACGTTTCCATATATTTTTATTCAAAATGCGAAGGCCCTTATCCTCTACGAACTAGCAAGCGACTATGTCGTCTAGTCTTATTTCAGCTCAGATGGACGGAATGAGGCAATGTACGGCGCTGACCTCTCTTGTAATTTATCTCAATGGTTTACGGACGATAATTTTACGTGATAACATCATAAAAAAACGATAAAAAAATTGAGTTTTTTTCCTAATTTTTTTCTATTAAAATATTTTTTTCATTTATAGTTTGCTTAGACTGACTGGAGCACTCGCTCACTCAATCGCGTCTAGTCACCATAACACAAGCCTAGCTGCTTAGACTGGAGCAACAATACAATATACAAACTTGTTACTAACCTTACCTCTTTATAATATTAGTATCGATGATATGCGCTCACTCAATCGGGTCTAGTCACCATAACACAAGCCTAGCTGCTTAGACTGGAGCAACAATACAATATACAAACTTGTTCCTAACCTTACCTATTTATAATATTAGTATAGATTATTTGCGCTCACTCAATCGCGTCTAGTCACCATAACACAAGCCTAGCTGCTTAGACTGGAGCAACAATACAATATACAAACTTGTTCCTAACCTTACCTCTTTATAATATTAGTATAGATTATTTGCGCTCACTCAATCACGTCTAGTCACCATAACTCAAGCCTAGCTGCTTAGACTGGAGCAACAATACAATATACAAACTTGTTACTAACCTTACCTCTTTATAATATTAGTACCTATAGATTATTTGCGCTCATTCAATCGCGTCTAGTCACCATTATACAAGCCTAGCTGCTTAGACTGGAGCAACAATACAATGTACAAACTTGTTACTAACCTTACCTCTTTATAATATTAGTGTATATTATTTGCGGGCAAGTACGTTTGTAAATTATTATTTGCGGGAAAAAGTTTGTCATCCCTGCAAATGCAAGGTTTCGCGTGGGGTTCGCTCGAACGCAGCGTGCCGGCAAAAGTGGCATAGGTCTTACCTCGATGACGCCCGGAGGCCAACTGCGAGGAACTGACGCGTGCTAACTGTTATATTCGATCGATTTGCAAAACATTTTGTACTTTTTAGCATTATTATCCAAGAATATAGTTCCTAGAGGTCAAAACCTATCATTTGATTCAATTTTTAGAAACATACGTTAACTATTTTTGAATAAAAACCGATAAACGATCTAAAAATTCTCTGTTTTCTAACATTTTTTTTATCGAACAAAGTTGTTCATATCATGTTTTCAACCCAAATAAACAAAAATATGGTTTTTAAACTACAATATCTACTTATATCAAAATAACAAAAAAAGAGTATTTTATTACTTAAAGTTGCTTAACACAAAGGTCGATTTGCGAACACATGGTCTTAACCAATTAACTAATAAAATAAATAACCGTTGGCATATAATACGTGAGAGGAGTGAAACTGAAAGGAATGTCGCACTAACCTGTTTTCTGCTATTGTCTTCTCCTCTGAGTTCAGATGGTAGGCTCCAGAACAGGACTCACTGACGGCACGTGTATGCTTTATATACCGGTAACGGCGCGGCGCGGTAGTTGGTCTATTTGAGACCCAAATCTAGTGAGGTTATCAGAATCCACGTTGGCACCTGAGGGCGCAGAACCAATGGAGATACACAGAAACTCCAGCCAGGGACTCCCACGAGACGCACGAATTGCGATCTCAAGGGCCGATGTCCAAGATGGCGTGCGATGCCAGCTAGTACCTCGCGATAAGTGCGACAAATAAGGATTACAGGTAGAGGGTAGGTAATAAAAAAGTAATAAAGAATACGATTAGTCTTTTGATCTAACTAATGCTAGCAATATCCTGATTGGCGCAAAGTTTAAAAGGGTTTTTTTTAATAAATTATGATAGTTTGTGGCGTAACTAGCATTTTTTTTTAAATCATATTAGTTTACTTTAAATACCAACGACTCTAAAGTATCGATAAAGCTTACGTATGTTTTAGAACTAAAATGCACCAGTTTTTAGCAACGCCGTTGCATACAGCTGAAAATGCCTGAAAAATATTTCAGTCGTAGTATTTTTCATAAAAAATTATGAAGCCGGTTTTAAAAAATACCTAGTCTTCATTTTCATGTTGTTATTTAAAGTTCTAATGGCTTTATGACTTTCGCTAGAAAAAGTTGCAAATTTTTGAGTCCATATTTTCTAGTCATAATTGTACTGGCAACTTTTGACCGACTACTGTGGAGGAGCGTTATGATTTCTAGCAATTTTTAATGTTTCATTCGTTGATCCATTCATTTAAATTGGAATAGTCAATCGTTAGTTATAATCGATAAAGAAAACTGTAAAAAATAGAAAAGAGAATAAATATTTTATAATTTTCTTTTTCTAATGACCCATTTATATTCAATTTTAAACCACTGGCTGAACTGTATATTGAAACTTATTAAGAGAATATTATATGAAGCTGCTACTTTTCGAATCAGGGTTTATACCAGTGGTTCGTGTACTTACCAATAATTTCGCCATTAGCTCTTACGCAACTTGATGTGATCAACTTTTTGATGAGTCTTTGAAATGTAGATCCTCACCACAGTAAGAAATACACGTTCGTGCCTCACCACGAGCATAGGATTTTTACAGTCCTCACTTGCAAAATTGAAAAACTAAATTATAAAGCTATTATAAAGCTGAAGATTTTGTTTGTATGTTTGTTTGAACGCACTAATCTCAGAAACTACTAGTTCGAATTAAAAAAATATTTTTGTTTTGTATAGTTCATTTATCGAGGAAGGCTATAGGCTATACTTTTTATTTTGATATACCCACGGGATCGGGATAGCTAGTTATTTATAACGAACGTTGCTAGCTTGACCTCTTTGGTTTAAGTTTGTATTAAAATGAAAACTCTTTGGTTTAAACAACTCGTTTTAACGTATCTATTGCTACTGTGTCCTTGATACACCCTACACGATTATATATTTTTAATCAATTTAAGGTTAATTTGATTGGTTTCGTTCGATGTCTGCCCAAATAATAAGATTACACAGAAGTATTTGCTCCAATCAACATAGGCCGGACAAAACCGTTCTTAACCAAACAACATACATAGTCAAACATTCTCCCTTACACTGTCCAAGTTGGATTACTTGCATGCATGATCTGATACCATCAAAGACACGAATATTCAGTAGCTAATTTTACTTTGTCAAACCTACTCTAACTAATACATGTCCCACTATAGCGCCCTGAATACTATTTAAATCATCTAGAAGCCAATGTAATTTTTTAATTTTACTTTGACTATGTAATAAACTATAGATAAGAATGATACCTTTTTTATTCATTGAGTTTTTGGTTTCTACCCACTAACCACTTCCACTTCCACTAGTCAGTGTCAATTTTGTGTCCGTTTAGATCGTCTTTTGCCTCTGCTTCGATCGTCTTTTGTTTCGTCACGATGCATCTCCACGACATAGTTTCGTTAAAAACCGGCACTGGCTATAACGGAATAAGAAAGATAACCTTACCTAAACCATTTTTTTATTTATTTTATTAAAAAGGACATTACACAATTTTTTACAATAAATTTGTTAGTTCGAGCTATGCTTGGAGTTTCTCTGGATAGAATCCGAAATACGGAAATCCGTAGAAGAACCAAAGTCACCGACATAGGTATCAGGATTATTAAGCTGAAGTGGCAATGGGCAGGTCATATAGCTTGCAGAACTGACAACCGCTGGGGAGTAAAGGTTCTCGAGTGGCGGCCGTGATGCAACGCGGCCACTCGAGAACTGGTTGGGAGACCAGCTGCCCGGTGGACCGACGACATTGTAGTGGTTGCGGGTAGTCGGTGAATGGAGGCGGCTCAGGACCGCTGTTTGTGGTGTCGTATGGTCCCCCATACGACGCCACAAACAGCTCAGCTCTCCACTCTGGCCTGTGTCCAGCAGTGGACATGTATGGGCTGATAGGATGATGATGAATTAGTTAAACAAATGCCAGGAAACCTAACTGTGATAAACTTCTTTTTTTATTTTTTTTTTCATAAGTTTCATTTTTTTATTGGGAAATTGATTGAAGTCAAAATTAAATTACAAACTTATAATAGGTGGTAGGTACTTACTTACTGTTGTAAAAGTGGCACTATTTTTTTATTTATTTAAGTATAATACCTATTTTCTGTTTAAATATTTATTTAAACAACTGGGTGAATTTAGAACTCTCTGTTATTAGAAAGTGGGCTAAAACAGGTTGAAGCTAATCTAGATATCTAATATAGGTTAATAAATGGTTAATGAAAATATCTGCGCCTCTATTAAATATTTTAAATTTTTTTTAAATAGTAGGTGGCGACTTTGTCAGTCAAACGACCAAAAAAATATAAATAAAGATAAAATTCGTCGGCTTTCAAGAGATTTTCCCAAAAAAAAAATAGGTGTTGAAAAAGGCTTACGGATTCTGGTAAATGTGAATCTCCGGTCAGGTCAAAACGTTTTAGAGTTCCTTTGCAAAAAATTAGACATACTCTGGACCTACATATTTTTTTGAGTTCTGTACATCAAGAGAAGAAAATGGAACTTCTATAGAATCACACTGTTCACACGAGTCTAGAGTAATCCTTTATATTTTTTTCATTAACAGGTATTGTTGTGGCAAGTTTATACCTATCATTTAATGTCTCTATTAGGTGTTATTTTATGAGATAGATAGATAGAAAGATATATTTTTCATTAAAAGGTATAGTTGTGGCAAGTTTATATATATCATTATTATATTTATATTACTAGCTGCGCCCCGCGGTTTCACCCGCGTATGTCCCGATCCCGTAGGAATCGACTCTATAAAAGGGCTGTTTTTAGGGGTTTCCCGGAAATTATTCGATTTTTTCTCGCCTTTTAAACCTTCCCTAGACCTCCACGAACATTTCAAGACTAAAATAAGATAAATCCGTTCAGCCGTTCTCGAGTTTTAGTGAGACTAACGAACAGCAATTCATTTTTATATATATAGATTATTATATCATTTAATGTCTCTAGTCTGTCTCAAGTTTATATATATCATTATTATGTTTATATATATCATGTTTATATATATTATTATATCATTTAATGTCTCTATTAGGTGTTATTTTATAAGACAGATAGTTACTTATACAAAATTAAAAGGAACATGTAACACGATATTACACGAAAGTATAAGTTGCATAAATGGGCGGCTTAAGCTAAGCTAAAGCTTTTAAGTAAAATATCACATATTTGCACAGATAATTTGTAAGTAAGAATCTAACTTTATATTAGTAGATGGGTGGGTAAAGGCCATTTTGGATAGAAACCCTGTAACATATTTGCAAAATTATTTGTTTACTTATCCGATACGGTTAACAATTTTCAATTCGCTACAGAACCCAAAATCAAAGCAGAAATTCGCTAACACTATAGGTACTTGGTAGTCCCTTCGTCGTTTTGCCATCGTTTACCATAGAAACATTTATTTTGATGAGCCAACCGAATATTTGGCATAGCGCCAGGTCCGAGCTATCGATTGTTAGCTTAAGGGTTGAACACAGACGACCAACTCTCTATCTTATTAACAGCCTTTGAGAGCAAGAAATCAGTGTAAACATTCCTGCAAAAGCAAACAGTTGCCGAGCGATAGACCGATAAAAATCTGTCGTTTGTTGTCCTCCTAAGGTGGACTACACAGATTATTATCGCCAAATATAATCCTTATTACCATAGTATTAAAGTGCAAAAGATCGAATTTTGATCAGTTCTTAATAGGATGTAATTATTATATTGAAAGATAGTGTGTTGTGTTGTTGAAAAATGGTACAGATAAGCTCAATTTTACTGATAGAATCTTCCTTATTCTTGTCTTAATATTGATCTTGATTCGTGATTTGATTATATTATGTATTTATAATCATTTGCGGTACTTAACTACCTTTTATTTTATTATTTGGCAAAGTCTAATTTTATTTTATCTTGTTACAGAATCTAAAGGATCAGATATTAACAACAAACGTCTGGCTGGAACATGTAAGTGAAATTGACCCATTACTATGTCCTGCTACAGGGCAAAGGTTTCTTCTCAGCCCCCTCAGACAAGAATACTTTTCATAGGCGATATCGCCAATTGTTTTTTTGTATAAAATTGACTTAAAGCATTGGTACCATCGTCGACTTAATTCACCTGGGGTGATTGACCTAGGTGTATAAAGTATACCACTTAGTAGCATTAATTCATCCAGGTAATTTCCGGGTTAATTAGGTATATAACGTAGTAGACTTTATTCTCTCTGGTGATTCCTTGGTGTATTAAGGGTCTTTGGGGGAAGACCAGCGCTACAGCGCTGCGGCTGCGGTTTTTAGCTGAGGCCGACCAATTGGGTCGGCCCAGTTTAGTTTAGTTTTACAGGGCTGTTTCCGCACATAGCGTCATCATTTGGGCCATTGTGCATGTGAAAATATCCTACTTGTCACTCCAACCATCCCAGATTCTCCCAGAAGGCTAGCAGCCTTTTCAGGTTGCTACTGGCCTCCGGAAGAGATGCCAGCGATTGGATCATTTATGTTATTTTAAAAAAAGATGTTAGAAAGCAATCTTGTCTAAGAAGGCAGATTAGCGAATGTAGTATACTTTCATACGAGCTCATCAAGATGTTTTTTCTTTAACGTAAGAGCAAGGAATATGATGCTAGTCATCATTATCATAAACGACTTGTCACTAAGATATTAATATTAAGATGCTTCAAGCAACGTCCGATCTTAGAAGAAAATCTATTATTTTATTTGTTGTTGGGCTGGTTTCCGTAATTCGACATTGGAGTGCCAATTTTACGTTTGCTATTAGAGCCATCCAAACTCCCCGAGGAAAGCCAAAATACTTTTGATGTTCTTTGTTACCCCAGAAAGAGACCTCGGTTAGCCGAAGTGAATTGCCCTGTTCTAGGTTGCTGCATTCAAGGAGTACAGTCGGCTTTCAATTAGCTGAACCCCACGTAAACCAGAACTCACTCGTTATCTAATTCTGTTTTCCAATAATATACTATACAATATAATATACAATGTAAAAAAACAAAATAGGTAAATACTTACATTTTTACAGATGTGTGAGTGAGGTCTGTGTCACGTGGGGTTCAGCTAATTGGTATTCCGACTGTACATGCGTAGCTATCTTAAAATAATCCATTATCGATCAGATAGAGATTGTAATCCAACCTTTAGATACTTCACACTAAATAAACCAATATATTACTCTCTCAAAAATAATAATATATATGCATTTACATTTAATCTAGATGATTTATACAGTCGGAATTCAAACCCATAACCTTCGAAATAAAAATCGAGTCATGTACCACTACACCGGTACCGCTCTCGAAAACAATATTCTAATATCAAACAATATTATTTTTAGGAATGGGAAGATCATAAGTTTAAATGGGACCCTTTGGAGTACGGCGGGGTGAAGGAACTCTACGTACCTTCGGAACACATTTGGCTGCCTGACATCGTTCTCTATAACAAGTAAGTAAATCCCTGGGGTATGTTTTATATAACAATATAGATCTACAGAAGGTTTAATAGTTCCAGAAATATAATCAATAATATCTTCTTTTTTTAAAGTTTTCTTATATTAGATATGGCTACAAATCATATAAGTATGGCCTGTCCAAAAGAAAATCTAGAAGCCTCAAAATTTTATTTAAAAAAAAAAGAATTAACTAGATGGTTAACATTCGAGTTATATGTAATAACTCCTGATCCCGTGGGAATTTCGGGATAAAAAGTAGCCTATAGCCTTCCTCGATAAATAGACTATCCAACACAAAAAGATTTTTTCAATTCGAACTAGTAGTTCCTGAGATTAGCGCGTTCAAACAAACAAACAAACAAACTCTTCAGCTTTATAATATTAGTATATGTAATGAAAATTCATACTAACAGATGTCGCTAAGGAAACTTAATTCGAAAAGAGGTGAATGCGATTCTTAAATTCAACTATGACGGTACTTGTCTGAGTGGCGTAATTGGTAAGCGCACTTGAACGGCATTCAAGGGATGCGAGTTCGAGTCTCGTCTCAGTTGCAATTTTTGAAGACGCATCTTTCCCTAAAAAATTTTTTCATCTAGAAGTCTGTTTTGAACTATTGAGTTTGTAAAACATCTTATGTTAACACAATTCTGACGGATGTAGCAGGTAACTCTTTGTTAGAAGGTAACCCAACCATCTCAAGATTACCTACATCTTTGACCTTCCGATACACAATAATGACGAAATATTTGCAAAAAGAACCCTTATGGGTTGGAATGTCTCTTAGATGACTTATGTAACCTATATGTTTACAAAGGTCCGTCCGCAGTAAGCACACGTCAGAACTCGGTTTTCATAATTAGAAACAATGGCAGAAGGTGGTTCAGCAGATCACGCTTGTGGCCTAGACAAGCGCAATCTGCTGAACTACACGCCTTCGCGCGTCCTGGAATTCCGAAACCTGTGTCATTCTGGACGCTTAGAAGCAAGCGAATCCTAAGCACACGGATGTAATTCTTCATATTATGTCTTTTCTGACCATTTTAATAACGAAAAATAGTTTTAAAAATGTTCAAAACCGTTTCCGGTTACCATGATAGAGTTCAGAAATTATGCGTTTAGCTTTTCTAATGCGTAGGAGTAACAAAATGAAGGCGTTTAACATCAAGAATTGGAATCGAAGACTGAGTAATTAAACTAAAACTCAGCGATCCTAGTTATTACCGTACAACGAGTTTAATATACCGTATATTATTCGTTAAAATACCTTATACCCCTGTTAATATACGGTATATTTGAACGACATAGTTACCTCTGATTCTAATGACACAATCATTTACATCTCTAATACAATTAACCTCTGACTCGAATTTGCATACAAGTTTATTAACACGGTGTTACAACTTGCCCAACTTTCCCAGCCTAACATTAGTAAATACAATTAGTCCAATGAATTTCAGTTGGTTTCCGATACAAGTTGCTCTTGCGGTTTCTGAATAGTATCTAATGAACGAATGCTAATTAGAATATTTCGTTTGTTAATTTGCTGTTTACGATACTAATGCATAATAACCTAACCCGTTTATAAACATTTAGGTTGAAAAAGTTACACAAAAAATACATTTATTCAGACCCCAGAATCAACCAAATATCATAGTCAAACTAATTAATAAATAATCAACCTACTTTTGAAATATTATTTAATTTCAAATTACTTGATAAATGCATTTAGCTAAAATTTTGCTAAATAAGCCTTCTTTAGTAACATTTGTTTTGTCACTTTCGCACTTTAACCGATGACAGGTGTGCGAAAGTGATAAAATATATAACTTACGAAGGTTTATTAAATGTTTATGAATAAAGCGTAAGCCTCTTATGTTAAAAGCGGAATTCAAATTTCCCATACCGGCCCATATTTCACATTTGTAGGTAAACAAAATAAATAAACATTTGCCCTTAAATGCGTACGGTTTTCGGGTAACCCCACCACTTAGTCCTTAACCTGTAAACAAGCATAACTAGTCGCGCAAATACATAGGGACTAGGGTTGATTTAATTCAGAACTTAGAAGGCCTACATCCTATTTTACGCAATTCAACGTCAAAATTCATTATCAGAATTTTTGATGACATTGATGAGGCCAATGACGCTGTCATTGGCCTCATCAAAGTCCTCCAACATGCAGATGTTGGTTCACAGTGGACATTGGAGGAGGTGATCCATCGATTGTGTTGGGAACCCACAGTCACAGCGCTCCTTTGAAGTGAAACCCCACCGGCTCCTATTTTTCTCCATCAGCCTACTTGGGTCGGAAGTCAGTTGAGTGACTTCCATGTAGGCCGCTGGAGGTCGTGAAAATTAAATGGAAATAACATACTATTTTCCACAGAACACAATGTAAATACAGAAATTATATTATACAAAACAATAACTATAAATTATTGTCCGAAGTGCATAACGCTTCTCCTTCAAGCTCCTCTCCTCAAGTCTACTTTCTATAACAAATCCTTCTCTTTTCACTCGGTGATACTCTGGAATTCCCTGCCTCAACCCATCCGATCTGCTAAGTCCCTACCCATTTCCAAGCTATGGTAACTGATCACTACCTCAGTACTGTCTAATATCCGTATATATTCCTGTATTATTTATGTATGTATATATGTATGTATGTAATTATTTGTATGTATCTATGAATATAATTATTTGGTATGTATTATTAATTTAATATTTAAAAATCATTATTATGTAAATAGTGTATATTATAGTTAAATTATTCACAACCTATCATTAAAGCTGAATCAGTTCTTCTCCATCCAAAGGTTGCCTGGAAGAAATCGCTTTCAGCGATAAGGCCGCCCATTTGTGCAACTTATACTTTCTAGCTACTACTTTATTTTGTGTTTATCGTGTTCTGTTTCTTTTTGTGTTGTACAAATAAAGTTATCTATCTATCTATCTATCTAACGCAAAAGGTTTTCTGAAACCATTAATCACATAATACCTCACGTGATAGTATATCAGATTAATCAAATCTGACCATAACCCTTCTTCGTGATACATGGTTATCTATCACATACTATATTGTTGACCTATTGTTGTTGATGACCTAGTTGGCACAATGGTCATCATGCCGGACTTCCAAACATAGGGTTGCGGGTTCGATTCCCGCCTCAGGTAAGTATTTATGCTTAGATATTTGTCTGTGGTCTGGTTGTTTATATGTAGTACTAGCTGCGCCCCGCGGTTCCACCCGCGTAAGTCCCGATCCCGTAGGAATTGACTCTAGAAAACGTTTGTATGGGAAATAGAAAAGGGCTGTTTTTAGGGGTTTCCCGGAAATGATTCGATTTTTTCTCGCCTTTTAAACCTTCCCTAGACCTCCACGAACATTTCAAGACTAAGATAAGATAAATCCGTTCAGCCGTTCTCGAGTTTTAGTGAGACTAACGAACAGCAATTCATTTTTATATATATGTAGTATAAGTATATATTTACAAAATAAAAAGTATATAAGTAGTGTATCCGTTGTCTAGCACCCATAACACAAGTTTAGTTACTTAGCTTGGGGCTAGATGGCGATGTGTTGAATGTCCTGCAATATTGTGAAAGACACTTATTGGGCTCCACCGAACGACCACCGCTGCAGCAGAATTACATTGCTGCAGTTTTTTTGCTGAGGTGTGGCCATTTTAGATGTTAGCACATAAGTTCTTAGACAATTACTTACACAAGTTCTATATAGATTATACTTTACTTTGTGTGTATCGTGTTTTATGTTTCTTTCTATGCTGTACAAATAAAGTTTCTATCTATGATGTATTCTTCGGTTTGTTTTATTTTCGTTTATCTATATAACCTTTGCTTCTTATGTATATACTTTGGTAACTTTTATCTGTTCCTGTTGATAGATAGATAAAATATTTATCTATACATATTCAATTCTTTTTATCACAGTTGCTCATAAAGTGGATCTTATTCAACGGCTTTTAGGCTCATAATCCAACATATTATTATGCACGCGTGCGTTTTACATTACCAACCTAGTGCTATAAAGTTATCCCGATAAGTTAAATACGTATCTTACTGCTAATTACATGTTAGGTAGGTGAAACATTCTTAATTTATCTGGGTTATACTGTTTTGATGTATAAAAAAGGTAGGTACCAAAGAGTTTTTTAGCTAGCAAAAATGGTTGTCTCTAAAGTCGGTTTACGAACGAAAATTTTACGTGATAATGACTTAGAAAACGATTAAAAATTGAGTTATGTTTATTTTTTGTTTTTTTTTTTACTTAAATATATTGTTTTTCCGTACCATTGTATTTTGTTCTTAACCCCCGACGCAAAAACAAATAGAAAAAACCCTAAAAAATATTGTATGTCAGACGAGGCTGTATAGGTTAAAAGTCTTTAGCCTGGCCTTTCCGGAGCATAATTAACAAAAAAAATTGCCTTATAAAAATGTAAACATAGACTTATCACAAATATTATGTAATTATTATTTTGTTTTGTTTTCTTTTCAAGTCTTTTCTTTTATTCGCAACTGTGATAAAAAACGTCGTACGATATACGTGTGGAATTGATATTAAGTTACACACGAAAAACGATATTACTTAAACTATATATTAGTATAACTTTATACTTATAATAAAGAAGAGAGGACAAAAAGTCTGTTCTTGAAAGCAAATTGGAAATGAGTCTAGGGGACATAGAAAATATAGTAGTTGTTCTACTACTTTTTCTATGTCCCCTATTTGTATACTTTTTAATCATAATATAAAGTACGGGAAAATAAGAGGTATTAAATTACTGTATTTTAAGTCGCAACGATGGTTTACTGGTTGCCTACCTACAAAACTTAGTATGGTTTTGTATGTAAGAAATGTTATGGTGCCAAAACTCTGTACAAAAGCATTGCCAAAATTTCATGGTAGATTGAAATCTATCTGACTTTTATTTATGAGAATTGAATTGTAAATTTTAGATTGTGGAAAAATGAAATTTCCTTTTATGTTGGTAAACTTCTATCTGCACTTCTTTTGCAAGAATAGTTCCTTGAAGATAATGTATTTGAGTGATATTTTTTAGCAAAAATTCGGAATTTTCAACTGTATACGATATAAATGTCGCATAACCGATGTAAGAGCCAAGAGTTGGCACAATGGTCATCATGCCGGACTGCTAAATACAAGGTTGCGGGTTCGATTCCCACCGCAGACAAGTATTTATGCTTAGATATTTGTTTGTTGTCTGGTTGTTTCTATGTATTATAAGTATATACTAGCTTTTGCTCGCGACTTCGTCCGCGTAGAAGTTGAAAATGGGCCAAGGAATCACGTCGTCCCATACAAACTTTGCCCTCCCTTTTCACACCCTTAGGAGGAGAATTTCAGAAAATCCTTTCTTATCGGATCCCTATGTCACACAAAGAACACACCCTCCAAGTTTCAAGTCTCTACGATCAGCGGCTGTGCGTTGATCCGTCAGTCACTCATTAAGGACAAAGAATTTTATATGTATAGATTTAAAAAAAAGGAAAAGTATATAAGTAGTATATCCGTTGTCTAGCACCCATTACACAAGTCTAGTTGCTTAGCTTGGGGCTAGATGGTGATGTGTGGAATGTCCAGCAATATTTTTTTATTTAAGAGCCGATGGGTTTTCACTTCTGGTGAACGACTGTGGAGCCCTCAACCTATGGTGCACCTACTCTAGTGTCCAGAGAGCCCTACACTTTGCACATTGCCAATAGTACTGGCATCGCTATTGCAAACTATTAGACAGACAAAATTAATTAAGCTAAAGCTCTGTCACGATAAGAAGTCGAAGAAGTACCTACTAGCACCGGTAATTAAAGTATATAAGTAGTATATCCGTTATCTAGCACCCATAACACAAGTCTAGTTACTTAGCTTGGGGCTAGATGGCGATGTGTGGAATGTCCTGAAATATTTATTTATTTAATTCAGTGGCCCAAAGTAAATATTTGTCTCCATGTCTTCCAGATATCTCGCGTTAATTCTTTCCAGTTGTTCACGCTAAACTATCGAACACAAGTTTAGTTTAGCTTAGTGATTGCTTCCATACATAGTTCGGCCAAACAATCATGAATCATCAAAAAATATCGACGAAACATCCGAAAACTGTTACATTGATGGAGCTAATTGATTACCGTCTTACATTGACAAGAAAAACGTTTGGCAATGATACATCATGGCGATGTCGGAACGAGCTGTTGGTCTCGCCCATTAATCACAGAGCACGTGCCCTCGTTGTAAGACACGCTTTCAATGTGTTTCAATTTGTTTTTATATACTTTATCTAATAAAGTTGGTTGTACGGCCGTCTGATGTATCAGTTTGATTGATTTTCAAGTCAAAAATCTAATATTTTTTTATTTGTTTCTTATAGTGCTGATTCATGCATGGCTCATGTAATAATCAAACACTATTAAGCCTTTAATTTAATCTATAAAGGGTTATTACAGGTTACAGCAAGCCTTTGAGGGCAACTTCTGTGCACTTAAACAAACAACTTTTGTTCTACGACTTTTAGAAATTCGAATATTTTTTTGAAAATTTTAAGTTTAGTTTTACCTGAAAATCAACTGTTTCATAAACGGAGAGGTCATTAACCTTACAATTTTACTTATTTCTTAAGTTTTATCTTCTGCTCTTAGCCTGAATGACCTTTGTTTTAAAAAATCTCCTGTTTTTTGAATTTATATTAACTCAAAATTTTCATTTTTTTCCGAATTTCCAAAAGTCGTAGAACAAAAGTTGTTGTTTTTGGTGCACAGAAGTAGCCCTCAACGCCTTGCTACTATAATAACCAAAGACCTGTATAAATAAAAATAAATCGCTTAAATATATATAAATACGTATAACTTCCGAACGTCTGCACCAAATTGCATAATTCTTTTTTTTTAGTTCGTTGTTGTTAGGATAAGTTTGGTATAAAAGAAAATTGAAACAAAATTATACGTGGGTGAAACTGCGCTGTGCAGTTATTATCAAAGTGCCATTCCAAGCACGGTAAAGCTTGAAAAATCAAGGTATTGATCAAAATTTTGACCAAGCTGGCAGTTGCTTAACCTTCTCTATTTTATATTTACGAAATATACATTTATATCCAGCATTCAATTCTCTAATACTATTCCAACAAACCGTTTTCACTCGAAACTGACAGAGCGTCATAAAGCAACGTATTGGTAACATATCATACAGGAAAAACAATTTCCTAAGGGACGACCTTAAGGATTGTGGAAAAGTACCGACACGTCACGAAACTAGTGATTCAATTTGTCTCCTTCGAGTACCTATTTGAAAAGGACATGGAAAAATACTTTTTCTATTTTTTATGGTAAGGATCTATGTCTATAAATAGAGATAAAAATTTGTCGTACCTTTAAGAACCTTTATAGGGGAGAAAAAACAAGAAAAAGAAAAAAGAAATGTCAAAATTAAGAGAAAAGGGTACCGGGCTCTCTCTATGCAAACGTAGTCGACTGTTTCTCCCTCAATAATGAGACTAGCACAAACATTTTTGTTGCATAAAACCTATAACTGCCATGACTATGCCCCTATGTTTTGTTTTTTTTTCATATTCTAATTATTATAGAAAGTAAGAGTTAAAAAAAAGTTTATATAAAAAAATAAGATAAAGGGGCATGGTCATGGCAGTTATAAGTTTTATGCTACAAAAATATTTGCTCTAGTGTCATTATCCAGGGAGAAAACAGTCGACTACGTTTGTATGGAGAGAGAGCCGGTACCCTTTCCTCCTTAAGAGTGAAGCTTCAGACTCGTAAGTCTGAAACTTCACTTCAGGTTCTTGACCAGCTCCCTGAAACTATAAATTCATTTTGCTGGCGCTGTATAATTCAGTAATTGTTAAGGCCAATATTATTATAAATTTCTTATAAACTGTCTAAGTAAGTATCTATAAATATCAAATTAACATAAACTGATCAAAGCATTATCAAAGGAAAATTAACGTTAGTGAAATATTTTATTACACATTTTGTAATTAATTGTAACAAGAGATTAATTTTTCAATATTATCTACTTGGTATCAGATGACTATCAGCCATTACAGTACGCTTTGTTGATTTATTACTGCGATTTTTCAACTTGGTAATTGCGGAATATCAAATTAAATTATTCTATCAATTTCAACTATATTCGATACTAAAGTTACTTTGTAGTTACCATCGACTTACATACCTACAAACTATAAACATGCCTTCTAAACGTGAATATATTACAGAATGACTATCATTATGCATGAGCAATAATTTATGAGTCCCTATCCTATCCATTCATAAGTTAAGTTAGCGTAGGTATATAAACTTCAATTACCTACATCACGATTATAACATGTCAAACTATATTTGTGGCGATACCTTGCAAAATATTAACATAGATACGGATGAAGACTTAGAGTGTTAGGGTAAAATAGAAGTGAGCTTTAGGAAAAATTAACAGAATCATCTACACAATGGGCCTGGATGCTCAGCAATGCAGCACAAAAGCGCTGACAAGACAACTCGCTTCAAGCCAAAAGGCCAAAGTATGGCCAGTCCATATTGCACCACAGGACTGTCAAAATGTTGATACCCACAATAGATGAAAGTAGGTGAACTGTGCTATTCCTGTGCCTTTACCCAGAAATGGGACGCCGCTTCCACTGTCGCTGCGCTGTGCTGTGCGTCACTGTCTCTCTCGTATAGGTCTCTTGAGCAATGAGAACAAATTCCGCCACTCACTTTCGAAAATGATAAAGGCCAATGATGATGACCCAGGAATGGGACAGTTCAGGCTTGTAAAAATATGCCAAACTAGCAAACCCGGCGAACTCCGTATCGCCACCAGATTTTCCTGAATTTTCTTTGCTATAAACCTCACGGAGCCCGAGACCTTTCCAACGAATGCAAAACCGTGGAAATCGGTTCGTGCGTTCTGGAGTTATAGCGTCAGGAAGGAAAACCCGACTTATTTTTATATGCCAAATAGCCAAAAGGTCATGGAAGTCATATTGAACCACAAAACTGAATATCATACTGCAAAAACCAGACTTCGATTATCCACAATAGATGGAAGTAGATGAACTGTGCTATTCTTGGTCCCTTGCCCAAGAATAAGACAGTACTGGCTTCCTTATTCTCTTTACAAAACTATTTCAAATCACTTTTTCTTTTTTCACCTAGTGCTGACGGTGAATACGTAGTGACAACCATGACGAAGGCTGTGCTCCACCACACTGGCAAAGTACTCTGGACTCCTCCAGCCATCTTCAAATCTTCATGCGAAATCGACGTCAGATACTTCCCGTTTGACCAGCAGACCTGCTTCCTGAAGTTTGGTTCCTGGAGTTACGATGGTGATCAGGTAATATAATAAATAATAAATAAAACGGCATAATATGGGAAGATTACAACTCGCGCTTGCAAGAGTTACCAACCACAACCCTGCACTTGTTTCTTGGCAAAAGCAATTCAAACTATGAAGGGATCGGGATTGACTTTTCTAAAAATCTAATGATACAGTTTTAGATTTTGTCAAACTAGACACGCAACTCCTTTCAGCATTTTTCACTATCTGATAAAGTTTAAGATATAGTCTGAAAGCCCATTAAAAATATTACCTGTATACTACAATTTATTTATTCACACTGGCATATTTTGTTTGCTGATGTGTTTAACTTTTGGGTTATGTGATGCTTTACTTTAGACCACATCATTTATCATCAGGACCAGAACTCCGTATGATCATTTTTAATACAAATATTTCTTGATTTACAAAAAAATAATCTTTCCTACATATTCCATGTTAATGATGACGCATGTCTTCACCAGATTGACCTAAAGCACATTAATCAGAAGAAAGGTGATATGGTTGACGTGGGCATCGACCTTCGGGAGTACTACCCTTCAGTCGAATGGGACATCCTGGGCGTGCCAGCTGAACGACATGAGCGGTACTATCCTTGCTGTCAGGAACCTTATCCAGGTAAGCAGGGCGAAAGGCAAGAAGAAGATTCGAAGATTAAAACAAATAATCGTTTACTTCGTCATTCCTTATTCGAATAGTAAAGGAATGAAAGGTATTATCTTTAAGTTACGGGTGGACAAGTACCTTTTAGGGAAGCGTGCCACATCTTAGACCGTCTAACATCAGGCAGGTGTGCTAGTGGTCGAATTATGATCTAGGAATTATTGTAAAAAAATTAAGCTAACATCAAATTGATTATGAGAATCTAAAGAAAAGAAACTACGGGACCGATTTTAATATATTTTTTCAACATTGAAACTTACATTATCATTATGTAATAAGCTACTATTTATCGCGATCTTTCCACAGGATCGAAATTTTTCGCTAATTAACCCTGGAGCAATGCCTGGATATTTACCAGCAGACAAGCACTCTATATTATCCTGTCGTCTTTGCAACCACCAAACATGGAAACGTCTCAACTCAACCCATCTCTCATTAAACTTAACCTCTCCTATTGACTCCCAACAGCTAAGACGTCTATATTCAAATCACGCGCTTCCTCCACATGATAAATGGTTGCAATAATTACTCAAGCACTCAAGGTATCGCCTCAATCAGCATTCGCTGAGCATGTACCGAAATAAACTTTAACCGCTTAGACTAGGCGGTGGAGGCGGGAACTTCAACGTCATTGAGTAAATGAGAATTCGCTCAATAACGTTTAACTTTCTGCATTTGTAAACAAAGTGGTTTTAAAAATGTGCGTTACCAACTTAGTTTTTATTTTCAAGTGCTTTTTTAGGTAATAATTTGTTGTGTTTTAGACCCTGTTTTATTTCTTGTTATTCAATTAGGATTTCTAATATTCATGTGATTTTAGATTTTTTTATTCTTTTTGTTTAAATTAGTACTTATAATATATGTACTATGAAAGTAATTTAAAGTGCAATATTTATCTACAATGATTTTAGTTTTTCTAAAACCCTATACAAGTGCGCCCTAAATAATTATATTGAGTAGATCCTAATAATATTTCACCTCTAATACCGTTATAGTTACCATGATTTTTGTTATTATTGAGTAAATTTTTATTTTTCAGCAATGTTTGAGAAAAGAAAATGCAATTATTTGCGACAGCACATATTACACTATTAAAAACCAAATAAGTACAAAAACAGATATTGAAAGGTAATGGTGGTGTTAAAGTGTTACAAACGCCATGTTCACGAGACTGCAGTGTAACTTTAATATTAAAATCACCATAACTACTTTAACTTTTATTTTTTACTAGCTGTGCACCGCGGTTTCACCCGCGTAAGTCCCGATCCCGTTGGAATATAAAAAAATCTTGAGAGGTGTTAAGGGACACCCGGATGGAACAAAGAAAGACGAAACGAAAATAACTGGCTTGCTTTCTATGAGAGAGAGAGAGACAGACAGAGAAACAAGCTCAACTATAGCAAAAAGTGTCGTCACAACTTTTGGTCTTAATTTTTTCCGTCTAACTTCAATCCAATAAAAAGTAGTATTTAGCCTTCCTCGATAAATGGACTATCCAATACAAAAATAGTTTTTCAATTCGAACGAGTAGTTCCTGAGATTAGCGCGTTCAAACAAACAAACAACCTCTTCAGCTTTATAATATAGATATGTTACAGTAACCACCCGGCCTAACTTAACCTATTCACACGGTAAAATGTAACTTTGCATAGATAAGAGTAGTCCGTGATTTACGTTAACTGTTTAGATTAGCTACGTTCGCTGTAAACAAATGTTTTTGTTTTAACGTAGCGCGTATTCCGGTGCTTTTTGTCCTGTTTACTTCCTGTTTGAGTTGTGGTGGTTACTATTGTAAACCGACTTCAAAAAAGGTGAATCTTAATTCTTGTGATTTTTTGAACGAAATAATATCATTATCACTACATAGTATAAAACAAAGTCGCTTTCTCTGTCTCTATGTCCCTTTGTATGCTTAAATCTTTGAAACTACGCAACGGATTTCGATGCGGTTTTTTAAATAGATAGAGTGATTTAAGGTTTATATGTATAATAACAACCATTAAATAGTGGAGAAGTACTGTTATTTTTGAGGTTTCTAATGTGATGTCGTAAATAATTACATTTTTTCCGCTTACATTGCAAACGCAGGCTGAACCCTACGAGTTTTATCAAAATAATTTACTAAGTATTGTACACATTGAAAAGGTCTACAGAAAAGTCCGTGATGGTATATGTCTATCTCTTATGGATAACCCACTATAAGTTTTTTTTGTCATTTATTTTTTACGACAAATAATGGCTAATTTTCGAAGCGATTTTAACCAATACAGCATTAATCCTTAACAAATTAAATACCTTGAATACATTGTTCATTTAATATAGATCTATATGGCCCTTTACACCGTATGATTTAAGTGAATATTTTCGAAGATATTACGTAGCGTTTGCGGCGGTACCGGCCGGCCGCCCGGTGCGGCAAAAAAATGTAAAAAGTAAATAAGTAAAAATGTAGTGTATGAATTCATGGTATAGGGAAAGGGGGATTGTTTTACTCCAAATTTAACGCGTGCGGGCCACGGGCAGTAATGAATAAATCAAAACTACTGATTTTAATCACATAGTCTATATATTTTATACCCGTGCGAAGCCGGGGCGGGTCGCTAGTTTGGTTTACAAAACACAACAGATTTAACAGAGGTAACAGATTCATTTTTGGATTTGGTTGTATGAATAGGCTCCGAAATTACAAAACTGATTTAAATTATTAAAACACTTGTACCTATAATAGGAATTGACAGAAACGATATTCCAACGAAATCTGGGTTAACCTACTAGACTGATTTTAATTAATTAATTTAACCTTATATATAACCATACTAGCTGCGCCCCGCGGTTTCACCCGCGTAAGTCCCGATACTGTGGGAATATCGGGATAAAAAGTAGCCTATGTGTTAATCCAGGTCTCCAGCTATCTAAATAGATACCTAGTTTCATCGCAATCGGTCCAGTAGTTTTGGCGTGAAGGAGTAACAAACATACACACACACACACAAACTTTCACTTTTATAATATTAGTAGGATAACACATAAGACAAGAAACGTAGCCACAAAGAATGATCCCTTTACTAAACTAATCTTTACAAAGAAAGAGAATCTGTATTTTTCATAAAAGCGCATGTCTATTTAAATTTTGACATTTCCATGGGATCGTGAAAAAAGCTTCTTTCAAATACCAGTACCTTCTTAATTTACATAAGCAGTCAAGTGCGAAGCGGACTCGTGCACCGAGGGTTCCGTACAAAATTGTATTTTGGTACTTATTTGTAAGACTAATTTGTGGCTCTCACTGTTGTATTGTATTGTAAAATCGGTTGAATCGTAAATACGCTAATTGTTGTTGGCGATAGAGAGAGTTAGTTCTCGGTCTAGACTACCTAGATCCACTGCTAGACTTAGAGTCCTAACCTACCAACCTTGACACCAGGGTTGCCGCAGCTGGTCTACTTCCCATCAAGACCCCCTAGACGAATAATTCAGTAAAAAGTAAAAATCCGCTTTGTTGTAGTCGGGTAGAAGTTCCCTAGGTTTATATCGACTTTTATATAGGCTTCTTAGTCTATGAGTAAAAAGACTTGACGAAGTTAAACAGTAATTATAATACACAAAGAACACAAAATTACAGAACCCTATCTTACTGTCTATAATCTACTTACAATGAGATAGAGTCCATATTGGCACAACACTTAAACTATGCGTTAACTAGAGCCGAGCTACTATAACTTTGATGCTATGGGTGACGGAGGCAAATGGTAACTGGTAACTGCCGATGCAATGCACCCCGGGCCTATTTATTAGCTCGACTCTAGCTCCGCCTTCAAGCCCTTAAAAAGCGTATACCTAGCGACGTGCCCAAACCTCATTGGCGAAGCTCCCAAGTACGCAGGGTGACGCAATCCCGAATTCCTGAGATCGGTTCCCAGGGATTTTGGTTCCCACGTACTTAGATGCTAGAGCACTTACAAGTCTGTCACTAGGTATACTTAGACCCCGACGAGTTGTCGCCAACAGTCTCTCCCCGGCGAAGAGCGTCATCGAAGCCCTCCGTTCCGGCTGGGAGAACAACGAGTCCAAGGCCTAGGGCTTGGTTCCGATGTCGGTGTGCAGGTCAGTGATGACCCGGTCGCCGACTTGATGGTGCCGCATCGCTCGCCGGACGTTGTCTACCCTGTCTGGGGGCTATGGTGGATAAACTCGAACGAATCCACCGCGCCCAGAAGTTGTCCGCGAGTGTCTTCGTGGCACGCCTGGTCTGCGGGTCAGTCAGCTCGCAGGTACTGACCGGCGTTTGTACGGTTGAAAGCTCGAACCGTAGATGCGGAGCGCGGGCGGTCGTTCCTCGTAGGCGGCCCGTTGCTCGGCGTCGTTGGCACCCCCGGCGCGCAGCAATGCGCCGAAGGCTTATGAAGTCGCTGTCGGTCGTCAGTCTCGACAGCAGCTCGATGTGTATGGCCAGCGAGACCACACACGTGAAGATAATGCCGCAGCACATCTCCCGGCGCCCATCGCGGCGCCGTCTGGTGACTACCATGGGGCCGATGTAGGCAGCCCCACAGCGAGTGGCAGGCCTGGAGTAGGCGGCTAAGCGAGCCGCCGGCAGGTCGCCCTTCATCGTGATGAAAAGCACGTCCCTGCACGCCTTGCTTGTGACTGCAGGCATAGTCGGGCGCAGCCGGAGCACCCAGCACCGATGTCTCGCTAGATGCTCGTTCTCGATACAGCCCTTCACGGGCTCTCCCCGTATGCGGAGCCTAGTGAAGGGGTGTCGTCCGTTGAGAATCAGGAGTGCGTCTGAAATCAGGGGAGCTCGTCCCCGTTCAAATCTTATTAGAATCTTATCTAGTTGATATAATCCTTTTCCCTTTCCAACTAGATCTTTCTCTAGATTTCGCCATTGAAATCCAGGTGCTGGCCGGTATTCCTTTCTTATTATGACCTGAAGGGTACCTATATCTAAAGTTACCGTACATCGCTCTCGGAATCGCCACATGACTCCGGGTAACTCTGGACCGGCCAGCAACTGCCGAAGACGGGTGAGCGACGCGGCTTCCGCTTCTTTGTGGCCGCATCGCCCCGTCACTCGCAGCCGGTGGTCCGCACCTACTACATGCGGGCGGGCCTGGGCATAAGCGAGCCCGGCCGGCGGCATAACATCGGATAGGTGCGGAAAGCGAAGCATGCGGGCGGAGACGGACGCGTGGCGTAGCCTCGAGCCACGGTCGGTCTGCGCCTCGATGTAGTGGACCTCCGCGGAGGCCCAGCAGGCGCGAAGCAGGAGAATCTCGCTGTCCTGCTCGCGGTTGCCGTAGATGCTGAGAGTGCGCTTCCTCTTAAGCACTCCCACTGCGTTGGTGTCTCGGTCGACAAGGAGGGTCGTCGAGCCCTTGTCGAGCAACGCATGCGCGTCGCCAGAGCCCTCGGGCCCTACGACGCTCACCGCGCACTCGTTCATCAGCGCGGTCTCGGCGTCCTCGTTTTCTTTCTTCTCTGGCGAGTCCTCCACAGCTCGCAAGTCATGGAGGAGACTGTGGTGTGTCTGTGCGCACCCGTCGACAGTGCACCTTTGGGCTGTACACTTATAACGGCGATGCTTGCTTTCTAAACATAGGAAACAGACATTATTTTCGCGCCCCCAGTCCCAGCGCAGGGACACAGGGAGGCGTCTCAGTTTGCCACAGCTCGGGGTCAGATGATTTAACCTGCAGTAGAGGCAAACCTCTGACGACGGCGGCTTCTCGGAGTTGGAGGGCCCCGCGGTCTTTATCTCTGGTGCATAGACCACGGCCCCCCGTTGCGGCGGTCGTCCGTGCGGCTCGCTCACCGCAAGAGCGGGAGCCAAGCCACGTCGCGGCTGCGCGGCCTCTTTTCCGACGGAGGCGGCGCGGGCGGCGCTCAAGGCGCGCAAGGTCGGCGGCACGGCCTCGGCTAAGGCAGCGCCGGCGGCAGATGAAACAGGCTGCAGGGCGGCCTCACTCTCTAGGGAGGCGGCGCCAGCAGCGGTCAGTGCGCGCGCAGGCTGTGGCGCGGCGCAGATGGCGCTCGCGAGCCACGCAAGCAGTGGCGTGGCGCGTGTGGCGCTTGAGGCGCGCGAGTGCGGCAGTGCAGCCTCGACTGAGGCGGCGCCGGCGGCACTCAGCGCGCTGGTAGATGGAGGCTGCAGCGCGGCCTCTTCCCCTAGGGAGGCGGCGCTCGCAGCGTTCGTAGCACACGCAGGCTGTAGCGCGGCCTCGGTGGAGACGGCGGCGCCAGCAGCGCTCTGTGTGCGTGCAGGCCACGCAGGCTGTGGCGTGGCGCAGAGGGCGCGCGCGGGCCGCGCAGGCAGTGGCGTGGCGCAGGCTGCGCTTGGGGCGCGCGAGTGCGGCAACGCGGCCTCGACTGAGGCGGCGCCGGCGGCACTCAGCGCACTGATAGATGGAGGCTGCAGCGCGGCCTCTCCCCCTAGGGAGGCGGCGCTCGCAGCGTTCGTAGCACACGCAGGCTGTAGCGCGGCCGCGGTGGAGACGGCGGCGCCAGCAGCGCTCTGTGTGCGTGCAGGCCACGCAGGCTGTGGCGTGGCGCAGAGGGCGCGCGCGGGCCGCGCAGGCAGTGGCGCGGCGCGGGCGGCGCTCGGGGCGCGCGAGTGCGGCAGCGCGGCCTCGATTGAGACGGTGCCGGCGGCACTCAGCGCGCCGATAGATGGAGGCTGCAGCACGGCCTCTCCCCCTAGGGAGGCGGCGCTCGCAGCGTTCTTAGCGCACGCAGACTGTGGCGTGGCGCAGAGGGCGCGCGCGGGCCGCGCAGGCAGTGGCGTGGCGCAGGCTGCGCTTGGGGCGCGCGAGTGCGGCAACGCGGCCTCGATTGAGGCGGCACCGGCGGCACTCAGCGCGCTGACAGATGGAGGCTGCAGCGCGGCCTCTCCCCCTAGGGAGGCGGCGCTCGCAGCGTTCTTAGCGCACGCAGGCTGTGGCGTGGCGCAGAGGGCGCGCGTGGGTCGCGCAGGCAGTGGCGTGGTGCAGGCTGCGCTTGGGGTGCGCGAGTGCGGCAGCGCGGCCTCTACTGAGGCGGCGCCGGCGGCACTCAGCGCTCTGATAGATGGAGGCTGCAGCGCGGCCTCTCCCCCTAGGGAGGCGGCGCTCGCAGCGTTCTTAGCGCACGCAGGCTGTGGCGTGGCGCAGAGGGCGCGCGCGGGCCGCGCAAGCAGTGGCGCGGCGCGGGCGGCGCTCGGGGTGCGCGAGTGCGGCAGCGCGGCCTCGACTGAGGCGGCGCCGGCGGCACTCAACGCATTGATAGATGGAGGCTGCAGCGCGGCCTCTCCCCCTAGGGAGGCGGCGCTCGCAGCGTTCTTAGCGCACGCAGGCTGTGGCGTGGCGCAGAGGGCGCGCGCGGGCCGCGCAGGCAGTGGCGCGGCGCGGGCGGCGCTCGGGGCGCGCGAGTGCGGCAGCGCGGCCTCGACTGAGACGGTGCCGGCGGAACTCAGCGCGCCGATAGATGGAGGCTGCAGCACGGCCTCTCCCCCTAGGGAGGCGGCGCTCGCAGCGTTCTTAGCGCACGCAGACTGTGGCGTGGCGCAGAGGGCGCGCGCGGGCCGCGCAGGCAGTGGCGCGGCGCGGGCGGCGCTCGGGGTGCGCGAGTGCGGCAACGCGGCCTGGACTGAGGCGGCGCCGGCGGCACTCAGCGCGCTTATAGATGGAGGCTGCAGCGCGGCCTCTCCCCCTAGGGAGGCGGCGCTCACAGCATTCAGTGCGCGCGCGGGCGGCGGCGCGGCCTCGGGCGAGGCGGCGTCAGCGGCGCGCAGCGTGCCTGTAGATACGGGAGTCGGCCACATCGCGGCCTCTTTATAGACAGAGGCGGCGAGGGCAGTGCTCACCGTGGGTGCGGGAGTCGGAGCTTGCAGCAGTGCGGTCTCATCTCCAACAGAGACGGCGCTGCCAGCGCTCGGTGCGAGCGTGGGAGTTGACGCAGGCGGTCCAATTCGCTCAAGTTCATCTGCGAATCGGTCGACGCCCCGGTCTCTTTCCTGCTCAGGTGTGGAGGATCTTTGACGCCTGGGCTCTCCCCGCGCCCCAGGCTGATCCTTCCACTGAGTTACCTCCTCCATTGGTGTATCTTGACTCGCCTTGATCATCGCAACCTCGGCTGCGAGCCGCTTCTGGATTAGCCGTCTCTTCAATTCAGCTATCTGCTCCTCTGCTGCTAGCTCAGCTTGCCGGATGCGGGCAGCGGCCAACGAACGGCGAAACCCTCTGTCGCCGTCTATGTTGGACCGGGCAGCGGTGCCGGCACCGGGCGCTGAGGTAGCTAGGAGTGTGTTGAAGCGGTAGTCGGGGCGCACCGCTGTCGTATAAGCGGGCGCGCCTTCGTAGTGCAACCTCGGTACACGTTCTACGAAGGTGTGCACTAACGCGGAGTATCGGTCAGAAGTTAACGAGTCTGACGGATACAATGACGAGAAAAAATAGTCCAATTCGCGAGCGACCTCAGTCGCTACGTTGGCTCTAGTTACGGACATAGTTGTGCAATAAAAGTCCCGGTAAGTAGATCACAAAAACTACACTGACTCTACCGTTACACAAGGACTGAACACTGACTCTACGTTACAAACAAAAATCAAAACATAAACAAAGAAGCCATAATTAGTGAATAGTATCAACCGGCAAACTAAATATCACTAAGTTTAACACATTTCTCAAAATAAACCAAAAAAAATCCATTCATTAGTTTTTGGGTCCCCAGCTACGAGCAAATCTACCTGCCTTGAATGCAAGCGACGGGACATTCAAGTGGCGTACACAAAAAATCTTACCCTAGCGGGACTTAAGCAAGAACCGTTCGCTAACAAGAGACGATCGTTTCAAACCAAATTATAATGAGAAAATTAGACTTATTTTAATTTCACTTTTAAAATAATCCTGGCTAAACTGCGATAAAACCTAGGATCCAGATATCAGATCCGGCTCGAAGGACCAATTGTTGTTGGCGATAGAGAGAGTTAGTTCTCGGTCTAGACTACCTAGATCCACTGCTAGACTTAGAGTCCTAACCTACCAACCTTGACACCAGGGTTGCCGCAGCTGGTCTACTTCCCATCAAGACCCCCTAGACGAATAATTCAGTAAAAAGTAAAAATCCGCTTTGTTGTAGTCGGGTAGAAGTTCCCTAGGTTTATATCGACTTTTATATAGGCTTCTTAGTCTATGAGTAAAAAGACTTGACGAAGTTAAACAGTAATTATAATACACAAAGAACACAAAATTACAGAACCCTATCTTACTGTCTATAATCTACTTACAATGAGATAGAGTCCATATTGGCACAACACTTAAACTATGCGTTAACTAGAGCCGAGCTACTATAACTTTGATGCTATGGGTGACGGAGGCAAATGGTAACTGGTAACTGCCGATGCAATGCACCCCGGGCCTATTTATTAGCTCGACTCTAGCTCCGCCTTCAAGCCCTTAAAAAGCGTATACCTAGCGACGTGCCCAAACCTCATTGGCGAAGCTCCCAAGTACGCAGGGTGACGCAATCCCGAATTCCTGAGATCGGTTCCCAGGGATTTTGGTTCCCACGTACTTAGATGCTAGAGCACTTACAAGTCTGTCACTAGGTATACTTAGACCCCGACGAGTTGTCGCCAACACTAATTATACCATTCAACCAAGTTAAAATAAAAGTTGAGATTTGGTATTCACAGACCTATAAAATAACTAAATAATTATGTGCAATATTATTTGATGGCATAGTTTTTACAACTATAGAGACCAAGTCATACATAAACCTTAATTATTGATATAAATTGAGTTGTTGAAATTAACTTTGAACTTTTTAATCAGGAATAAGTTTAGTTCAAGATATTCCTGAGGAAGAAGGGTAAACAGATGGATGGACTATTGATTGATTCTATAAGTTCCTTTTGTTCTTGAAGTACGGAACCCTAAAAGAAAAACAACGTTGGAAATTTCACCTTTAATTACGCGTAATACTTTAAAAACACCGTAAACACATCCGACGGCAATTTATAAAAGAAGATTTAAGGTCTCCCTTCACGATTGTTGATGCCGAAATTTATCTTATGACGAAGTGTTTTTACCAATTGAACGATCTTGGATGATTCGAGCTCACTGTTTTTTTTTATAAATTATATTTTATGAATCTTCATGAAATACTCTATTTAAAATTGGCGACCGATACACGATTGGAGAAAGTCCGCTCTATAGAATTACAGTGTGAACTTTGCATAATTATTCTGAAAAAAAACCTTAAATGTTATTTTAAGAATAAAAAAATGATTGTATAACTAAATTTATATTTAAATGTTTGAATCAAAGTAAGCCGATAATTCTTCATTTTTTTAGTATTTTTTATTTTATTTTAATTATTTATTAAAAAGAACATATTAAATTTCTTACAGTTAATTAGTTAAACAAATGCCAGGAAACCTAACTAGATTATCTTGGCATAAGAAATAACCTTTTCTTAACACCGAGTTTCATTAAAGGTGAAGGGTACTCTTAACAAAAATTGTATATTAATTAGAAAAGGTTCCCGTTTGGAAATAATTCCGGGTTATTTAGAAGGTTATATTTATTTGGAACTTTTGTTGGCATATTGTTCAATCGAAGTTTGCCCGAAGGTAATTTGTTTAGTTGTTCTCAAACTTTGATTAGATTTATTTACAGCTACCTGATGAATTCGGAAAGTTTCCCCTGTTTAATAAGTTTAAAAATAATCTCTAGGTACGATATTTTCAAGGGCTAATGAAAATTATACGTAAATCACTACGTATTATAAAACAAAGTCTCCCTCTGTCATAAACTCAAAAACTGAACCGATTTTCATTCGGTTCTCCCCGTGGGTTCTTATCATTAAGGTAAGACGAAGTATCAGTGCACAATATTTATGCTTTCCAAAAAATTTAACCTGTTAAGAGGAAAAGGTACCAGGGGCTCTCTCTATACAAACGTAGTTGACTGTTTTCTCTCTGGATAATGATACTAGAGCAAATATTTTTGTTGCATAAAACTTATAACTGCCATGACCATGCCCCTTTTATTGTTTTTTAAATCTTAATTTCTATGATCATTAGAAAATGCAAAAAACCAAAACATAGGGGCATAGTCATGGCAGTTATAGGTTTTATGACACAAATATTTGTGCTAGTGTCATCAAAGTCATCATACAGGGAGGAAACAGTCGACTACCTTTGTATGGAGAGAGCGCGGGACCCTTTTCCTTAATAGACATGTCAAATACATACCTGTTTATTTTTCGGAGCCTAGTGTACAAATGTTTTTTTTTTTATGTTTGCTTATTTTTCTTGGTTTGACAAATAACAGTTTGAATGACGACTTAGAATAGATTTTGAATAAAAATACTGTCAGCAAGAAAGTCCTGAACCAAATTTTTAATTAATTTAATTTAGTATCATAATTGAAGCTTTTTGTTAATAATTATACTAGTTATATGCCCATCACATAACACTGCAAGGGTAAAAAGAAATAGACTCATTTAAAATACAGTTTTAAAATTTAAAAAGAAAGAACTAAAATTTAAAAAAAGTTTTAAAAAAAAACAGATAATTATTGGAGAAAAATACTCTGTAACTTGACAATTAAAATATGCTCAATTTTATATGACAGTTTAAAAAGTTAGGCGCATGCGAAGACTTGTTTTAAAAGTTAGAATCTTATAGTAGAACTTATGAAAACAAACAACACAACACACACAAGTTATTTATTAAACAAAAAACAATATTTACAGCATAATAGAAACCCAGACTTTTGCCTAGTTTGAGTGTCATCAAACTAGGCAAAAGTCTGTGACTTGAGGTATCAGAGTACTACCGCATTTACAGAAACACCGCAATGACAGAAACGTAGTATGTACTATGCGCCTAGAAATGCCTTAGCGTATAGTGTACCTGTATATGTACAATAGTGTACCTACATCAGGATTGTAATCACAATGTTAGGTCGAAGGACAATAACCCAGGTACAGTCAACAACAACGTTAATAGTTACAAATTGCGTGCGTCCCGCGTTTCCGCAAATAGTGAACTGTCAGGGTCCCACAATACTGTAACGCTGCCGGTTTCTATTAAGTGTAACGGATGGCTGTTTGTAGAGGCTATTCAGGCTATTTCCCATTAGGATTGTGATGGTGGTCGTGATGTTTTCTTATCGCCAGTACACACCTACCTGACTGCTTTGCCTTATCATTGATATTTTAACAACCGACTGAACAAACAGGGTAGTTATGTTTTTAATATTTTAAACGCATAAGTTAGCACTAGCAATGGGTTATCTTACGATAAATTTTACAAAAACAGAAAAAACATGGTAAATAACCAATAATGGTGGTAAAACTCGGTCTGTCGCTACATATTTGCCATGCCCGACAGGGCTCATTGTGTTATACCTCTGTAAGATCTATTATACAATATGAGAGCAAATAAATGAATAAAAATAAAAATATATTTCGTTGTAAATAACTTTCTTAGTGAAAAATAACTTTCTTAGTGACAGGGCTCATTGTGAACTATTACGCCTCTGTAAGATCTATTATACAATATGAAAGCAAATAAATGAAATGAAATAAAAAATAAATTTCGTTATAAATAACTTTCTTCGTGAAAAATAACGTGAAAATAACCATGGTAATTCAAAATTATTTATTTCTTGACTGTCCCAGAATTTATTTCGATCGAAACGGAAACAGAAGACGTTCAAAATGGTAACAAAAGTAGCCTAAATGGTAACAAAGACGATCGAAATGGTAACAAAAGGAGCCCAAAATTGTTACAAAGACGATTAAAATGGTAACAAAAGTAGCCTAAAATGGTAACAAAGACGATCGAAATGGTAACAAAAGAGGACCAAAAAAAGCGAAAGTAGATTGCAAAAAAAACAAAAGATAAACAAAAGAAAAACAAAAGACATCTTTGAATAGGAAAAGTCAAAAATTGAAAGAAAAAATATAATACCAGCATCCTAGATAACACTAGACAGTACACTGTAGACGTAATCCCTAAACATTTCCGCCAAAAAAGCACTATAACCATTTAACCATACTCCGAAAACACCGAAAACATTTCAGCAATCTCCCGTGGCTCTTTAACCGTATGAAAAGCGTCATTATGAACTCTAAATGTGTGTATCTAATCGTGAAAAATACGTCTCTTTGTGTAAAACATTAGCTATGGTCAAACCACGTTAGGTTGGCGTGATATTGCTACCTGAAACGGCCAGTACATTTTCAATTTTAGTCGAAAAGTTCAAAGCAAGATGGCACCGCGCACAGGTGTAACGTCAGTGACAGCATTCTGTATGCACAATAATATGCAAAGTTTTATTAGCATTGAATACATTTTATTCAATTATTTGTATTAGTTTGTTACTTTATTTTTATTTGTATTTAATTAGGAATATGGGCAAATTAACTGGAATTGAATAATCATTCGATATCGAAAAATATTTATTTAATTAAAAACCGAATTAATATAACGATGTATCTATTTATTGCATAATGCAGTTGTAAAAACAGTTTAATAACTTGTAAAGTAATCGTATTCTTACTACACCTGAATACTCTGTTTTAGTAGTTTAAAAAAAATAGTGGTATAATTTGAGAAATAGCAAGCCACCATGATGTGGATCAACCACACTTGGCGGGGGTTAAATTAATACATACTACGTATGTATGTGAAAAGGAAAAATGGACACAAAGGTTTCTGTCAATTGAATAAACCCTAATTATGTCTTTTAACTGTTTAACATAATTCATTTCCCTTTTGAATGTGTTTTGTGTTTTTGTTAGAAAATGTTTGTGGATCTTTACTTTTAATAAAAGAGAAAAGATTTATTGCTTTTTATTTTTGTTTGTAATGCATATGCTGTACTAAAACAAAGTAAAGCAAAACAAAACAAAGCAAACAAAGCATAGAAGTATCATAGTACATCTTAATGTACTATGATACTTCTATGGACATGACTTTAACTGCTCCATTTCAAATATATCTTTAAAATAATTGTTAACTTGACCTTGATCACAAAAAAATAAAAACCCCATTCGTTTCTTGTGCTTTCTTATCATTGATGGGCGCGTTCCGAAGGCATACACTAACTTAATTTTTTTAAGATGCTTCAAAGTGATGTATGATTCCAAATGAATGAAGAATTCTGATTTTGACCGATTTAAATGACACTTGGTATGAGGATAAATTGAAATTTTTGGAGCAACACTACTACTTTTACGGTATTCTCATAGGATCGGGACTTACACATGCTCGGGTATATAAATATTTGACCTCCAGCTCAAACAAATATCTGCCAATCATATGATGTGAATAATTATTTCACGGCGGAAATAAACTTGGAAATAAATTTCAAGCAGCGTTCTGCGGTTTCACACGCATAAGTCCCGATTTCGTGAGAATACCAGTATTAAAAGCCCATGGCACTCCCAAGGATTTAATGTATCTTCCAAGTTTTGTTAAAATCGGTCTAGGCTATTCGTTACAAACAAATAAAAACATCCACTCATTAATTAAGGTGTTTAAAGGAAATCAATTTTAAGCTGATATTGAGGTCTGAAACAATTCTGTCCATTAAAATAATCTACGAAGCTTCGACTCTTCGATCCGATATTCAGTTCAATTCAAACTATAAAGCTTACCTCACTTGAATTGACAGTAAACGAACGATTCAACAGCAATCAGAGCATTTCAATGATCTTGTCTTTCTTGAATTTTGACTACAAATTTTGATCAAATTCAATTTGGGTCAGTCAGGAAATAATTGTTCTTGTAAAATAAAAAAAGCTATTGCATGTTTTTTCCAGAGTGAAAATGCTCTATGAATTGAAAATCTCCTCCTTTAAAGGAGTAAATTTTATTTTATTTTTGTGGTCGTGGTTAAAAAACCCCAATGCAAAAATGACGGGGTGTTATAAGTTTGACGGGTCTGTGTGTGTGACTGTCTGTGGCATCGTAACTCCCAAACGATAAACCGATTTTGATTTTATTTGTTTTGTTTGAAAGGCGAATTAGTCGGTAGTGTTCTTAGCTATGTTTGATCGAAATAGGTTTAACCTTCTGAAAGTTATAGGCGATAAAAGTATTTTTAAGTCTGTTAAAAAAGAATCGCCTGTGTTTCGTACTTTCAACTAAATAAAAAAAAATAATATATCAAAATCAGCGTGTTGAAATTTCTCATGAAATCTAAATAAATTTTTCTCCGTCCATTTATTTGAACTTCCTAAAAATAGAAATGATTTCATTCTATCAGCCTTTACTTCAACCGGCGGCTCTAGAAATCCAAACACGAAAATGAAATCAAAGGAGAATGGTCTTTCTGGGCCTGGAGGCCTCATGAAACGAGTCATATATCAAATGAAAGGTGGTTTCAAGAGGAACATTTTATTGTAGGACCACTTTTTCAAATTAGTTGTGAGATCGGAGTTATAGGTCATTAATGATAGGTGATCGATTCACTCTCCGTACACCAGTAGGGAGTATTAACGCCTTAATAGAATCAAATGTAGCCATCGTTTAGAAATGAGTCATATATCAAATGATAGGTTATTTCAAAAGCAATAATTTAATGTATGATGATTTTTAAAATTATTTTTATTTTTAGTGTTATAGGCCATTTATGCTAAGTAGTAGGTATAGGTGACTGAGGTCTTCTCTTGTGCAGTGCAAAAGCTTGATTAGAACCAGATGTTGGTCTCCTCATGAAACGAGGCATATATCAAATGAAAGTTGGTTTCAAGAAAAACATTTTATTTTAAGACCACTTTTTCAAAATAGTTGTGGGTTCGGAGATATAGGTCATTAATGGTAGGTGGTCGTTTCACTTGCGAGTTCTCCGTACACCGCTAGGGAGTATTAACGCCTGAATAGAACCAGATGTACCCATCATATAGCAACGAGTCATATATCAAACTAGCAGCGCTCCGCGGTTTCACCCGCGTAACCCTTATTCAACAATGGACTAAAATATTTTTTAAAATAAAAATTAAAATATTAAAATAAAAAATTAAAATAAAAATAAGACATTAAAATATTTTTTTTCTATCCGAACCAGTAGTTTCTGAGATCAGAGCGTTCAAACATACAAACAAACACTTTGTATGCTAAGTAGTAGGTATAGGTGACTGAGGCCTTCACTTGTGCAATACAGATGCTTGGTTAGAAGCAGATGTTGCCCTCCTCATGAAACGAGTCATTTATAAAATGAAAGGTGGTTTTAAGGGGAACCACTTTATTGTAAGACTATATTTTCGAAATAGTAGTGGTTTCGTAGTTAGAGATTGATAAATGTACTTAAGTAAGTATTCAGTTGTATCAGAAATAGTTGTCGTGATTTAGTCATCACTACCTAATACTATTTAGTGGCATAGCAGGCTGATAAAAAGCATGATGCTTATCGTAACCGAGATATAGGTTATGATACCTAAGTAGGATTATAAATAGGTTCAATGTCCTGCAAACCACACAAGAAAAGAATGCTCACGTCTCGTGACAGGTCTTGTACAATAGTTATAATAATGATACCACATACCTTTCTACGAGTACCTATCGTGCGTTTCTTTTGTTACTGCAATAATATCTATTCAGATTTTCCTGTTTGGGGACTAGGTATTTTTCTAATCGACTAAATCGATTGTGATGAAACTCGGTATGGAAATTGTTGGAGACTTAGATTAACACAAAATATTATTTTTAAATCGATATTCCCACTGAATAGAGACTAACGCTGATGCAACTATGAATCTTCGTTATCAATTTCATTGAGAGGAATAATTTTCAAGGGTTATTCCTTTCGACTCCCGCTTATAGGGGCCGTAAGGAAAAATCTTACGAAGTCCACTAAATAATAAGAGTGCGGGGTGGTGGTCCAACCATGGGACCCATTAAGCGGGAGTCGAAAGGAATAATCCTCTATTTCATTAATTCTGTATTCACAATCCGCGTTGAACCACCGCACACTTGGGCCTCCAACTATAGGTCGTGGTTCAACTTTTTAAATAGTTGGACCACGGGACTGTTCAGAGTCCCGTTGGACATTCATGACGCGAAGTCTGAAGATTTAAATTATTTTGTTAAATAACAGAACACGGTATGTCGAGAAAATATTATTTACACAAAATACGCAACAATAAATGAAAAACCACATTAAACTTAACACAAAAACATAACAAAATAACAAAAGATAAAACTAACTAAAACGTTTAAAATAATTAAAAATGCATATTGCATAGCATTTATCGCGGGCTTTGAGCGCAGCGCCCGAATCAAGAATAAAACCTAACACCCCCGACTCCACCACCACCCAGTCACCTGGGTGGTGGTGGAGTCGGAGTATGAATAATGAAGAGTACCTTTTGTTTTTTGAAGATACCTAGTCCAAAAAAGATGGTTTTGCTTTGTCGGAACTCTTCTTCTTCTTCTTCGTGTCAACGGCGGCCAATGCAATACACCTTGATCAGAGCACTCCCGCCCAAAACTTAGCCACGGCAATCGCATTATCTGTTGCCCTGTTGAGGTCGTCTGCAGAGCAGCTAACAGGGCAGAGAGAGCAGGCCGTCAAGTGCGCCATCGTTTGGGCGGCCCTCCCACACTCACACAGAGTGTCCGATCCGGAAAAACCCCACCTAGCCATGTTCTCTTTACAGCGGCCAACCTGGGTCCGCAGGTGATTTAGGGACTTCCAGGTTGGCCATTGCAGGTCACCGCCAGCAGGCAGGGATTCCGTGGGTGAAATGAAGTCTGGTGGAGGGGGAAAATTGGCAGCCCACAGTTGCTTTTTGGCCTCAGCAGGGGTACAGCCCAGAGGGGTTGTGAGCCGGAGAAAACTCTTACGGCTGTTAAGGCGCCGCTGTGGCGTTTCGTGGTTATGCAGAGGGTGCCGGTGATCAGTTTCCTGATTGCGTTTTTCCACTGCACATGCTACTTCACGACGGACACCAGGTGGAGCTATACCAGCAAGAGGGTAGAGCATGCTGAGTGGGGTAGGTTTGAGGCACCCTGTTATAATACGGCACGTCTCATTGAGCGCTGCATCGATCTCCTTGGTATGGGCTGAGCGGTGCCATACAGGACACGCGTATTCACCAACGGAGAACGAGAGCGCCAAACCGGTCGTGCGTAGTACATGTGGGTCTGCTCCCCATGATGTTGTTGTGAGGCGCCGTAGTATGTTGTTCCTCGACCCTATTTTTAGTGTGCTTACAGTGCCACTTGTATGTCAATGTTCTGTCAAGCATGATCCCAAGGTACCGCAGAGCATGGCAGTGCTCTATTTTCACGCCTCGCCATGATAATTTGAGGGCTCGATTCGCTAGTTGGTTGCGGAGATGGAAGACACAAGACTGAGTCTTGGACGGATTCGGCCTTAGGGCATTGTCAGCGTAGTATGTGTCGAGCTTCTCAAGCGCAATTGTTAGCAGGTTTTCGGCCTTCTCAAAACTTGGCGACTGAGCTGCGAGTGCGACTTATTGATTGCAATAGGTTCCGACAAAGCAAAACCATCAACATCAAAATGGCTTGCGTATGACTCTACATCTGAGCTCACGACTCGTGATGGTACCTATACCTCGGTTACGATAAGCATCATGCTTTTTATCAGCCTGTTGTGTCACTAAATAATGCTAAATAGTGATGTCTATATCACGACAGACATTGTCAACAATTTCTGATACTAACGAATACTTACTTAAGTACATTTAACAATCTCTTATTTTGAAACCACTAATATTTCGAAAAAGTAGTCATACAATAAAATGTTTCCCTTAAAACCACCTTTCATTTGATATATGACTTGTTTCATGAGGAGGGCAACATATTCTGTTTATAGCCAAGCATCTGCATTGCATAAGGAAATACCTTAGTCACCGATATCTACTAATTAACAGAAATGACCTATAACCCCTAAAATAGAAATATTTTTTAAAAGTCATGATACACTAAATTATTTCTCTTGAAATAAACTATTATTTGAAATAATATGACTCATTACTATACGATGGCTACATCTGATTCTATTCTGGTGTTAATACTTCCTAGTGGTGTACGGAGAAAGTTCGCAAGTGTACCGACCACCTACCATTATTAACCTATAACTTCGAATCCACAACTATTTTGAAAAAGTGGTCATATAATAAAATGTTTTTCTTGAAACCACCTTTCATTTGATATATGCCTCGTTTTATGAGGAGTGCAACATCTGGTTCTAACCAAGCGTTTGTATTGCACAAAGGAAAACCTCAATCACCTATACTTACTACTACTTAGCCTATAACGGCCTATAACTCTAAAAATAAGATAAAAAATTTAAAGTTATGATACACTGAATTATTCCTCTTGAAATAAACTATTATTTGATATATGACTCATTGCTATACGATGGCTACATTTGATTATATTAAGGCGTTAATACTCCCTACTGGTGTACGGAGAGTGAATCGACCACCTATCATTAATGACCTATAACTCCGATCTCACAACTAATTTGAAAAAGTGGTCATACAATAAAATGTTCCTCTTGAAACCACCTTTCATTTGATATATGACTCGTTTCATGAGGCCTCCAGGCCCAAGCTCTGTACATTTTTTCCCATTCTCCTTTCCCAACCATATTTTCCCTTTGACGAACTTAAATCAAATTTAAAACAACACGATGTAAATAAACACAAACCCAGTATTACAAGCGACATCTTTCGTCAAACACTCGAAAGAATTTTAATTTAGTACGGAGTAACGAAGTGTCGAGGTAGCGGTACCTCGACGGTTATTACAACAGATACTCCAACGAAATTACTTAGATTTTCTCAATTAGGTACTGAAGATGACACAATTATGAATTAAATTGACGTATAATAACGATTATTACTTGCAATTTCCACTTTGTTACCTTTGGGTAGAGTTCAGTTTCGTTGTGGAGCTTAAAGCCGGGTGTTTTGTGAAGTTTATGACAGGACAGCTACGACTCTTGATTAGCTTTCAGTAATTGTATGATTAAGTGTTTTTGAAGAACATTTAACGATATAAAGGTACTGTCTGTTTATTGTTAATTAACTTAACTGACATTTTATAGCTAAGAGCCGAATTTTAAATAGGTAGATGATTACACGTCTTTCTGACCTAGCAGTCTGGAATATAAATGATATTGCAATGTTGTTGCTAACCAACTCACAACATTGGCGATTAGCAGCGTCCTGAGGATTCACCTGCGGAAGTTCCAATCACATGGAAATATCGGTGACGCAGCGCTTAGGGTAAGCGATTCCCAATGATAAGCTTAGTGTTGGTCATTCGTGATTGATTTCATTTTGATAAAATTTTGATAGAATGTTTTTATATAAATTTTATCAATATTACAGCACAATACGTCCACTGCTGAATATAGGCCTCCCCCAAATACTTTCAAAGCGATACATTTTTAAATTAAATTACATTATTGTAAAAAATTTCAACATGCTATAGGTGTGTCCCGTTCCTGTGAAAATTTAAGGGTTCCTTTTTTACCTTTTGAAGAACAAAACCCTAAAAAAGTAAAAGAATGCAGTGAGTACAAAGGTCGTCCCGTGGTCATTCCACTATTTTGCGGTGTCATCATAAATGTGTTATTTGATACAAGTTAAAGTGTACGGATTTGCCTGTTAATGCTGCCTATTTAATAACAGAAAATAATATATTGATAAGATGTACTACTGCATAATTGCAGCCCTCGGTAGAGTTCAAAAATTACTATTATTGGAATGTTTTAATTCTATTAATTTTTGTTTGATAAATTGATGAGTTAGAAGGCTTTAAACTTCAACCAAAGCAGGTGTCTAGAATCTTGCTCGTGTTGAAAATATTCTTAAAACAGCCGTTTTGGATCTCTACGGTGGGTCTGCAATTACTGCTGCCGACCGTACAAGCTTGCTTGTACAGTAAATGTCAAGATTTATTAGTAATCCGAGTGACTAGCAATAAATTTTCATAAAGCAACGGGAGCGCGAGCTCTCCGAAACGATAACTTGTTTAACGTCGCATTCTTCAAAACTCATTTTCTTTATTTCAAAGCAAGCGACCGGAAAACAGTTCGCAACCAAAACAATACTTGGAAATTCTTGTCAAAGAATAAAAAGCGAGATATTTCGCGTATTTCCTTATTTTCGCCTTTAACTCCCAAGAAATAAGTTTTTCTATTACGCCACCAAATATTTTTCTCTTTGAACTATGGAGTAATGGGCATTTTTATTCGTTCAACCAATTTCTCGCTTGGTTCTACGCTCGCTGTTACAATAGGATTAACGTCTTCAAGAATAATAAGACTTATAAGAAAAGTTATTTTTTATGATTTTATGATTACGAATAAACCATTGGCCTTTTGAACAGTACTCTTTTACCTATAATAAAATACATAGACACCTTTTAAGATTAGCTTAATGTACAAAATGAATAAGTCAGTAGAGTGCCCAAAACACTGACGGCATTGCCTCTTTCAATGCCGAGCTGTAAGCCAGCTTTTTGATCACCTAAAGCTATTCGTCTTTATATCAATACCATTAGGTTGTACGCCTTCGTGACCACTTCAAAAACAGACCACAAACACCTGCCCGGCATTTGAAAAATATACCACTTTGAACAATGAGATTGTAGAGTCAACATGCCAGCGCAAAAGAACCTTAGTTCCTATTTTAACACATAATATTTGTTTCAGATATATTCTTCAACATCACACTCCGAAGAAAAACCTTATTCTACACAGTAAATCTGATCGTACCCTGTGTAGGCATCTCATATCTATCAGTATTAGTATTCTACCTACCAGCTGATTCAGGAGAGAAAATAGCATTGAGCATCTCCATTTTACTGTCACAGACCATGTTCTTCTTGCTGATATCCGAGATTATTCCATCCACCTCATTGGCACTCCCTTTATTGGGAAAGTATCTACTTTTCACCATGTTGTTAGTCGGTCTATCTGTTGTAATAACTATTATAATTTTGAATGTGCATTACCGTAAACCGAGCACCCATAAAATGGCTCCATGGGTTAGAAAGTTTTTCATTACGAAGTTACCCAAGTTGCTTCTAATGAGGGTTCCTAAAGACTTGCTTAGAGATCTGGCTGCTCAGAAGATTGCAGGACGAAGTATGAAGAATAAGAACAAGAATAAGAATACATTCAAGGATGCTTTAGCTGCGGTTGAACAGACTAATTCGAATGCTTCTAGTCCGGATTCCTTGCGTCATCACATGCCTGGAGGATGTAATGGGCTTCATTCTACAACGGCAACCAATAGGTTAGTTTTAGAAGTCCATAATATAAAATTCAAAGTCCTCACTGACGGATATTAAACCTACCATTAAAGCTGAATCAGTTCTTCTCCATCCAAAGGTTGCCTGGAAGAAATCGCTTTCAGCGATAAGGCCACCCATTTGTGCAACTTATACTTTCTAGCTACTACTTTATTTTGTGTTTATCGTGTTCTGTTTCTTTTTGTGTTGTACAAATAAAGTTATCTATCTATCTATTAAAGGCACAGCTTAAGTCAATGGACGGATTGGGCTAAAATTTAGCTCACAGATAGCTAATGTGACGTAAGCATCTGCTAAGAAAGAATTTTGGACAATACAAACTCTACGTGAACATAATCGTGGGTGAAAGCTAGTAGTCCAAAATACTAACACGAGTCGCAATCGCGTTTCGACTAAGTTACACCAGTCGTGATCGTGAGTAGGCCAAATAATAAGGCACTTACGACCAAAAACATAACTCCGACTACAATCAAGCATTAAACCAGTAGATAATTTACATAAAAATAAAGATGGTAGCTGAAGTAGTCGTTAGAGTGACCTCAAGTAAATGTTCTTTTTTTCTTTTGAAACAGGTTCAGTGGTCTAGTAGGTGCTCTAGGAGGCCTCGGCGGTGGTTACAACGGCCTTCCATCGGTTATGTCTGGACTTGACGATTCTCTCAGCGACGTGGCTCCAAGGAAGAAGTATCCGTTCGAACTTGAGAAGGCGATTCATAACGTCATGTTTATTCAACACCATATGCAGAGGCAGGACGAGTTTAATGCTGTAAGTTTTGTTCATTTTAGGCAACTTGTGATATGTAAAATATATTTTGTTTAAACCTATTTCATGTTGTTATACAAAGGGGTTAACTGCGCCACATCGAAATACATTTACACTTGTTACATATTAACTATGATAACTTATCGACTATTCAATAAACCTAACATTTAATTCATACAATGTTTGATATGCATATGTTTAATCACTCATTTACATTTCACCTAAATACTAGATCTCCTCCAAACGTTTCCTTGCATCCCAATCTTTTCTCTTGCCATTTTGTCTAATATAACCAAAAAAAGACAGTCAAAGGGACAAATATCTGCATTTTGTAAGGTACAATAAAATAAAGAATTAAATAATAAAATAAATAAAATAAACCTTTATTCTATTATTTTATTTCTACTACATAATATAACAGTTTTTACATGCCATAATATTGTAGATATATTCACCAATTCTTTTCTATTTAGCGGTTAGGTACATAATGACATAATCAACATATACATGTTATTTTTTTTTAAATTAACTTTAATAGTCTTTACTTTAATATTAAATATCTACTAGAAAATGATCTAAACAGTCATTTTAACAAAAGAAAACGTTACGCGCGACTGTTACAAATGTCATTGATCTCTAATCCATGTCTAATCTTAGAGATTGACAATTGAATTGTTTGTAGACGGTGTCGGTTTATAAATAATTTAGTTAATTTACCAAGTACACAAATCCTAATGGATTGATCAATGAAATTACAATGAAGTACAAGTTTTGTTCAACTTTGTTGACTATTAATGGAACCCTCTTCCCATCAAAGTTTTAGCGTCAATCAAAGTGACATTCCGTGTTTAAGAGTTCAGCCATAAGGCCCATAAGTGGTTGTTAATTTGTACTTTGTTCTAAACCTGTCGGAAACATACTTACTTCATTTAACTTTTATGTATGTAAGTATGTCTCAGATGAATTGTGATGCCAAATTTACAATGACTGGTGTAATTTTTATTATTGACTTCTAAAGTCATCCTAAAGTGCAAAATCAATTAAATATCAAGTCCGATATTATTATGACTTATTCTCACCAGCTCTTCTATTTTATTCTTTTGGGCTCCGTGGGTATTTTTATTCAAAAATCTAACATACATTGGTTTACAATAGCTCCCATTGTGTTGAGTTATTATGTCACAGTTAAAAAAAGGTTAAAGCAAGTTTTTGCGACCCTTGAACCACAAAACCAACATATGGCTCACGCGCAAAAACACCATGGTTCTGGTTTGGTTAAAAAAATTATCATGTTATCTCCAGTATTACTTGTATCTCACTGTGTATTATTTGGATAAAATCTCTTAAAATAAAAAAACTACAAACAATAAAAAAGAAACAAATAGCTAAATTAATCACAAGTTATGGTCCAAATAAATAACCATTCTATCCAGGGATTTTCTTTTATTTACCTATATAAAAAAGATGTCAATAAACTACCATTAGAATCAAAAGTTTGGGAAGCATAAATGGATCTTTACTAAGCAGTGGGATAATATATTAAGTTCATAAAAAACAGTTCCTCCTAGCAAAGTGCGTTCTTATTGGGAACATTTATTTTAAAATTGATTGTTCTCACAACAGGAAGACCAAGATTGGGGTTTCGTCGCCATGGTCCTGGACCGTCTCTTCCTCTGGATCTTCACCATCGCCTCCATAGTCGGAACGTTCGCTATACTCTGCGAAGCACCCTCCTTGTACGACGACACGAAACCGATTGATATGATGTTGTCTTCTGTCGCTCAACAGCAGTTCTTGCCGGTTGATAGTGGTGATTCTTAAGTAGTTACTTTATTGTTATTACGCTCAAAATCGTCAAAATGCTCCTTTTTGGCCAAATTTCGCTCACATTAATAATTTAAAAATTTAAAATTTGTTGTTATTTCGCTCATAATGCTCCTGTTTGGCCAAAGTTTGCTCACTTTATTTAAAAAAATTAAAATCTGTTGTTATTTCGCTCAAAGTTGCTCCTTTTTTGGTCAAATTATGCTTAAATTATATATTGTTTAATTATTTTTAGGCATCCTTGTATTTACTATCTTTTACTCGTATTCGCTCTTTACTTATTGCATAGTTAAAATCTATTTAATTGGCTCATTATTGAATTAGAAAACTGTCAGAATTCAATTAATTGAATTTACTTGTTAAACGTTATGAAATAAAACACCAAAATATAATATTAATTAGTGCTTGCCAAATTTTTGTAGTGTTAGAATATTTTTTGTTGTACGCAGACCATGATCAAGCTTCCGGCTTGACGTTGGGTCTGTAATAAAATTCGAAAAAGCCAAAGTATAATGGGCTGTGGCATTTACTAGCTATAAGATTAATGTAAGTAGTAGCTTAAGTTTAAGCTTAATAATTGTGCTCTAATACTATCACAAGATTGTAACCCATAAGTGTTAGATGTTTCATAGAACCGATTTTAATAATACTTTAACGATAGAAAGTTACATTTTTTCAATAAAATATAATTTAGTGTTTATACTATCTCATCCGAAGAAACCCTAATATTCGTTACTTGAAGACCACCAAATAAACGAGAGCCTTCGAGCGACGCAGGTAAGGGTAGAAAGGCGGCAGTAGAACAAGAACTTATATCCGACTAGTTCATCTTTTGTGGTGTATCGGAACACGGACAAGTCCGCTTGGTGTTACGATTAAGGCAGGTGGGTGGGAAGCCAACCACCAGGAGGGGTCTACATTGTCGCTCCTTACTCACTGTTGATAGCGATATTCTCAAAGCATAAAGTCTCACGCAAGTAAAACCGTCGGACGCCTGCTAGTATTTCAATATTTATTTAAGGGTCCACCATACTCAACCAATTTGAAAGTTTCGTAAGGGGTAAATCCTATAGAAGAATTAAATAAATCATTTTATTTTATTACGATTTCACCAAAAATCATAAATGATCTTATAGTTGTTACTGGACTTATAGCGCTTTACCGTGCGCTTGTTTTTTTACATTTAATAATTCTGTAGTTCATGAATAAAACTTTTTTCTATTAAAATAATTCTTTTAGCAATATATTGTTATCCACTTTATATGGCTGTGTTATTTAGGTATTTTTAAATTAGATTAGGCATTAGATTTACTTACCTATAATTATACCTAATACATCTAAGTACTAAATCGTACGAATAAAAGTACTAAAATATAATTTTAAAATAATATACTGAAATAATAATCTGAATATAAACTAGAAAAAGAAAGCACAAAAATCTTGGAATGGGAACTTTAGAAGGAACGAATTTTTGGTACTTAAATCAGCAGCAGACCACGAATTCTTTAATTATAAACAAAAATACTAAAAAATCAAACCAATTAAAATTTTCTATAACTATACAAACAGTTAAAAGCTACTTCTGAACATCTTAACAACTTTTGATAATTCAATATTAAATTTTCAAAATTCAAACGTTTTGTTCATTTGTAAACTATTTGATTTTTTTATGGAACAATCAATCAAACTTAAGTAAGTAAAATGTTTAGGTAAAGCTTCTGCATGTATGTAACAGCTGATTTTCGGATGATTTTAATCTGCTGGTCGTCTGTCGAACCACCTTATTAAGGTCGATTTAAAATATGGCGCACCTGTCGCGCCACCTTAATAAGGTCGATCATTTAACGCGTATTTCAACGTCGAAGACAAGCATGTATACTATACCTTTTCGAACATATACAATTTGAAAGAGAAAACTCTCGATGATGTTTAAAGTCTCAAAAACTATCAACAAAACACCCGGGAACGTTATTTTTCGTTTTACAACATTTTTGTTCTTCCAAAAGTCGTAAAATTTATTTTGTTAAAATGAACTGAAGTGGCCCTTAATTGGTTGTACCTATAGCAAATTAATCAATGACCTCATTCTTAAAATTAGTACTTAGATTAACATAACACTCTTTTATAATAATTTTGATAGCAAAAATATAAAAAAAAATGTTAGTTGTTTTTAATAATGCGGATAATGACAACACAATAAACGTGCCTGTTATCCATTTTTTACCAAAATTATATACTTTTAGAATGCTCGTTCTTAATTAGGTAAGCATATAGAACTATGTTAACTTGTTATTCTTTTTAAATTGCTATTGATGTAATTAGGCAAGGCTACGTGGAATAGGGCAATACCTATATAGGAAGGGACCGAGTTAATTTCCATTTATTATGTCTTAATAACTATTAGAAGGTCCATGGGGTTCACTAAGCGGTTATATCTACCCCACCCCCCCCCCACCCCCTTATTAAGGGAGTTAGCTAGTTTCGATCAGCTGGCAACGAAAGGTATACGCCTATTTTTACGTCAAAAAGCTGGTTAGTGACGCAGAAGCAGTTATTTCATGAAACGTCTCATCTTAGTCAGTACGATTCTGATGGATGTAGTTAATCTAACCTCTCTGGGACATCACAAAGCACAAAGCTCCGTTCCGAACGTTAGATTAGCAACATCGTCTATATACCAGTTACAAGAAAGGTAAAAAACTGAAAGATGTCTATGACGAGGAAAAATTGATGAAGTTTGTAAAGCCTGTACGGGCTCACTCAGCAGTCTTTGCCTTCCTTGACCAGGTAAAATAAAAAATAGTATTCATCATTTATCGACCAGAGACAACGCTGGCTATAAAGCTCGTCATCTTCTAGCGACTAGAGACCAAGTAAGAACAAAGAACTAGAACTAAGCTAATTGAGTATTGACTTTTCACGGTCTTAGCAAAGAAGAATAATTTTTAACCGACTTCTAAAAAGGAGGAGGTTCTCAATTCGTCACGTATACCTACTATATGTTTTTTAGTGTTCAAGTATTATTCTAGTGCCAATCAGTATTTACTTATCGAGTTTGCCATGTAAAGACAGTTTTTATTATCTCAAAAAATGTTAAAACCTTTTTTAATGTACTTAAGTGAATGTTTATAGTTAAAGTTAGTCGATAAGGTTTATTCAAAGTAGCTCATTAGTACTCGTATTATATTAAAATTTTAAATAAATTAAACTGTGTTTTGTTTTTCTTTTCCTTGTAATAGGTATTCTTGTCTTAATTAGTTCGCTACTGTGCAACGTCTGGTTTTACAATTTTGTAGACTTTTGAAATGAGGTTGCGGGTTCGATTCCCGCCGGCGAACACGTGTTTCTGTACAGAAATCGATCGTACATAAATATTTTGACTCACACAGGTAAACCTGCGGAGCGCCACTCTGATATATCCAAGACTAGCTGCGCCCCACAGTTTCGCCCGCGTAAATCACGATCCAGTGGGAATCGGAATCCAAAGTATTCTCTTCCATCTCCTAAACTAGCCTGAATACGCCGCGCAATCAGACTATTAAAATTTATTTTCGCGCCACGCGACGCGAGTGACAGGGCATGTCGATGCCGCCGCCTGCGCCGCATAAAAAAAAAAGAAAAAAAAAGTGAAATCTTTTTCAACAAGATCGTCGTGTTGCGTCCATCTTTTTTTACTAAAAATATGTTTTACGTCTCGTCTGTAGATTTTAATTAAAACACCTTCAATTCATCTAAACACGGCGTATCATTCAAAAACCTGCATCGTTTCATCTCGAGAAGATCGAAGTAATCTTCATCGTGGCGACCGTAACACAGGACCAACGCTGTATCAAAGAATATAACCAGAAAACATCATCACTGACGTCTTGGAGCTGCTTTAAAAAGGTGTGCCCGTTCCTTACTACATTCCTATCCTCTAATCCAGTGATTCTGCTTGTTGTGACAGACAGTGTTGGCATCAATCGGCGTACTTGCGCACGCGGTTCTATCTTTGTTTGCCTCTTCTTCACGAAAAACACTCGGTATTATACCGATTGGGTGTGCCTTCTTTTATGTTTTTGCTTCTGCACGCCTGCATCACGCATCTTATCGGCAACAAAGGTACATCTTATCATCTTACATCTCAAAACTAAATTAACCTCTAAGTACTACAAGCTTCATATTGCGTCATCTTTGAAATTGCATCATCTTCTTGAAAACTGCCTACAAAGAAAACCCCATAGCCTTAAAGGCATATTCAAACATAAAATATAGTGTGAAAAGTTAACTAACAACAAATTCATTAACTTCAAATTGAAAAATAAAAGCACAACATCTCTGCATCTGCACTGCAACTAATATTTGCATGGCGTTCACCTCTTTTCCTTCACCGCATTCCAGGGGATTGTAAAATCAAACAAGAATACTCCGGACAATTGTTGATGTGACTTCCATCGAGCCCGTCTTCCTCACTGAGCCCGAGTTCTTCTACCTATCATCTCATTCTACGGTTTGTGTCTTCATTGGCCGGTAAGCGAACATCTTTTGTTAATACATCTATTTCATTGCTGGCAACATGAGTCTAGAACTATTACTTAAACGACGTGCGGTGGTCAGAGGTCAACTTACCATATTTAGTAAACATTTAAAGACATTTCAAGACCTAGACCAGCTTGATATCACACAGTTAAACGACCTAAAGTTACGATATGAGAAATTGAATACACATTTTGCTTCTTTTGATAATATTCAAACTGACATTGAAATTTTGGCCGATGACTTAGAGAAAGAGTCCCTCCAGAGGGAGGAAACAGAGAGTTTGTTTTATAGTGCTATGTCACAGGCTAGAGTATTAATTGAACAAGCTGAAAAGTATCTTAATTCATCAATTAAGTTAGGAAAATGTTCAGAAAAAGTTATGAATAGTGTTCCGTTTAAAAATGTTCAGTTACCAACAATAAATCTTGGAAAGTTCAGCGGTGAGCAAGGTTCATGGATAGATTTTAGGGATACTTTTAAATCCCTTATTCATAATAACAAAACACTTGACAATACAAGCAAATTTCATTACTTAAAGGCAAGTCTAGGGGGCTCTCCGGCAGAAATTATAAAATCTATAAATGTTACCGATGAAAACTATATTATAGCGTGGGAGCTTCTTACAAAGCGATATGATAATAAGCGTCTATTGGTGAATTACCACTTAAAGTCACTATTTTCTCTCGAGCCTATGGTTAGAGAATCGGACAAGTCCATCAGACATCTCATCGATACAATCTCAAAAAACTTGAGACTTCTTAAAAATCTTGGTGAGCCTACAGAGTATTGGGACACCTTAATTATTCATCTTGCATCTTCTAAATTAGATTCATACACTTCTACAAAATGGGAGGAGGCTCGTAACACATTGCCTACCTCACCGTCCCTCGAGAACTTCTTTGAATTTTTGAATGGTCGTGCTACTATTCTAGAAAATCGTTTGGAAACTAAAAGTGCTGATGCACAAAAGCGTTTTAATACTAAACCAAAGACTTTTCTAACATCTAAATCTTCTTCGACATTTGTTGGGCCACAGTGCAAGGCCTGCAATGAAAATCATAGGTTATATTTATGTGACAAATTTATATCAATGCATATTGAAAATCGTATAATTAACGTCAAACGTTGGAACCTCTGCGCCAACTGTCTGCGGAGTGGTCACCGCACTGCCGACTGCAACCTAGGTGGTTGTAGGGTCTGCAAACAAAAACATAATTCTTTATTACACAAAGAAACACAACAGGTCACCACCAACCTTCCTTCAACTTCTAATAGTACACCATCTGAAAGGCAATCTTCTGTAACTATGACTTCGACAGTCGACGCCCAGGTTCTGCTGTCAACCGCACTGGTACAGGTGACCTGCAAAACTAAGAAAATAATATTAAGAGCATTATTAGATAGCGGGAGCCAATCTTCTTACATTACTGAGCATGCAAAGGCTAAGCTAGGTAGTTGCTTCACTATTAAGGCTCCACGCTTAGTTTCCGGGTTAAATAATACAACTTTACAAATAAATGAACAATGCCAACTTACCTTAAATTCATTAGTATCTCAATATAATTTTGAAGTCACATGTTTTGTAATACCTTCAATTACTGACCACATACCCAATATAAAGGTCAGCTCACACTTAAACTTTCCTTCAGAAATTAAGTTAGCAGATCCAAAATTTTATTTGCCCGCAGAGGTTGACATACTGCTCGGGGCAGATGTATTTTGGAATTTAGTGATGTCATCTCGAATTGAACTTGGTTCAAATAAGCCAATATTGTGTGAGTCAAAATTAGGTTGGCTTGTTTCAGGCCCCATAGGGGGCAGCACTCATCAACGTATTAAGTGTAATTTTAGTAGCAATATTAAAATAAAGGACAAAATTGATGAAAATGATATTTGTGAGAGCATATTTAGAGATACTACTACAAAAATAAATGGAAAATTTTGTGTAACTATCCCTCTTAAAGAACCTTCAACTGCCTTAGGCGAATCCTACCAAATGGCTAAGAAAAGATTTTACGGAATTGAAAGAAAACTTACAAATAATTTAGAGACTAAAGATAGATATTGTCAGTTTATTAAGGAATATGAAGAGTTAGGGCATCTTACTAAATTAAATAGGAAACCTTCAGTTGGCAATTACTTACCGCAAAACTATGTACTACGTGAACAAAGCGAAACAACAAAATTAAGGGTAGTTTTTGATGCTTCTGCTAAAACTACTTCAGGCAAATCGTTCAATGACATTCAGTATACAGGTCCAACAATTCAAGACGATTTGGTTTCAATTTTACTTCGGTTTCGTCAGCACCGTTTCGTGGTCACAGCCGACGTCCAAAAAATGTATAGATGTATAGAAATTGCTTCTTCTCAGAAAGGTCTTCAACTTATTCTTTGGAGAGAAAATAATAATGGTAATAATAACAGCGTCGTTAGTGGTGAAATTATCGGTGAACCTAATAGTGAACCTCTTCAAATTTTACAACTAAACACTGTCACTTATGGGACAGCTTCTGCACCCTTCTTAGCTACGCGTTGTCTTAAACAACTTGCTGACGAATGTACTGACCCTGAAGTTAGTACAGTTATAGAACACGATTTTTATATGGATGACCTACTGACTGGAAATCAGTCTTGTGATAAATTGAAATATATATGCGCTCTGTCACTAATACATTAAATTCAGCTTCTTTTCCTCTTCGTAAATTCAGGACTAATGCACCTTCTATTTTTGAAAATAATGATGTAATTGATACCTCTCAAGAATTGCAACTTTCTGCAGAAGCAAATACATTAGGTCTAAAATGGCATCCAGATACTGATACCTTGCAATTTTCTATCAACATGGATACAAATTCACCTGCTACTAAGCGAATAATTCTTTCAAATGCTGCTAAATTATTTGATCCTCTTGGTCTTTTGAGTCTTATTACAGTTGTACCTAAAATGATATTGCAAAAGCTTTGGCTCACAAAATTGAACTGGGACGAACCAGTGCCAAAAGACATCTCTAATCAATGGTTTAAATTTATTAAAAACTTACAAAGTATAGCTACATTAAAAATACCACGTTTTGCTATGTGTAACAATCCCATACTTATTCAGCTCCATGCATTCTCTGACGCCTCTCAAGCTGCGTATGCTGCCTGCATCTATTTACGTACCGTCGATTCATCAGGGCAGATTTTGGTGAGACTTCTTTGTGGTAAAACCAAACTCACCCCCCTGAAACAAGTTGAAACTACAATCCCTCGATTAGAATTATGTGGGGCATTATTGGCAGCACGAGCTTGCGACAAGGTGTCTAAGGCACTTCGCTTAAACATCGACCAATGCTTCTACTGGACAGATTCTTCTGTGGTCCTTTGCTGGATTCAGTCTGATCCTAAAACTCTAAAAGTATATGTAGCAAATCGAGTCAAAGAAATTCAAAAACTTACATCTGTCAATGAATGGCGACATGTTCCTGGCAACTTGAATCCCGCCGATTTATCTTCACGAGGCGTAGATCCCCATCTTATTCACGACAAGGCTCTGTGGTGGCAAGGTCCTTCCTTTCTTAGTAAAGATTCTTCTTACTGGCCTTCTTCTGTCTCCAAGACCCTCGTTGCGATACCTGAAACAGAAAATTCAAACAATATTAATCAACAATTGAACATTATTCAATTTGATAGGTTTTCTAAATTCTCAAGATTACAAAGAAGTACAGCTTATGTTTTAAGATTTATAAATAACATTACAAGATCAAAACCTAAATTATCTGGTAGTCTATCCGTAATTGAATTAAATGAATCTCTTAAATTACTTACTAAACAGTGTCAACGTGACAGCTTCTTACCTGAAATACAAATATTAGAAACCAAAAGGACCTTACCTTCTAAGTCAACTATTTTAAGCCTTAGTCCCTTCTTAGATTCAGATGGTGTGCTGAGGGTTGGCGGCCGCATTGATAAATCTTCATTAGAATGGGTTCAAAATCATCCAGCTATATTACCTTATAAACATCGTTTTACAATATTACTATTTGAACATGAGCATCTACGGCTTTTGCATTGTGGCCCTCAACTGCTTCTTTATTCTATTAGAGATAGGTTTTGGCCTCTAAGAGGCAGAGTCCTAGCTCGAAGCACAACTACCGGCTGTGTTCGATGCCGTAAACTAAAGGCTAAGGCTGTAAGTCCCCTTATGGGAAATTTACCTATTGAAAGAGTTACACCAACTCCACCGTTTCAAGTATGCGGTACCGACTTTGCAGGTCCATTCCTTATTACAGACCGTAAAGGTAGAGGCTGTAAAATTAATAAAGCTTATTTATGCATCTTCGTCTGTTTCTCTACCAAGGCTGTGCATCTAGAGGTAGCTAGTGACTTAACTAAAGACAACTTCATCTTTACTTTGAAACGTTTCATCTGCCGCAGAGGCAAACCTAATACTATCTTCTGTGACAACGCTACAAATTTTGTAGGTGCTAGCAATGAAATAGGTGCCTTTATTGATAAAAATGCTACCGATTTAATTGATTATACGGCCAGTGAAGGTATCAAATTCGTATTTTCTCCTGCGTATTCGCCCAATTTTGGCGGCTTATGGGAAGCGGGCGTCAAATCCTCAAAGTTTCATTTGAAACGCATCTTAGGTGAAGCGCATTTAACGTTCGAAGAACTGTCAACATTGTTTGCACACGTGGAGTCCATCCTTAATTCCCGACCTATCACTCCCCTCACTTCTGATCCTAACGACTTAAACCCTTTGACTCCCGGGCACTTCCTTATCGGCAGGCCCCTGAGCTGCCTACCGTCACCAGATGTTCAAGATATTCCACTAAATCGACTTCAGCGCTACGAGCAGATCGAACGCTATCGCCAGCATTTTTGGAATCGTTGGCAACACGATTACATAAAGGAACTTCAGCAAAGGTCAAAGTGGCGCACTAGTGAACCACCTCTGAAGGAAGGGGACTTAGTCATCGTCCACGAGGACAATTCACCACCTCTACAATGGCGGATGGGTCGGATACAAAAGCTCTTCCCTGGATCCGACGGCGTCGCAAGAGTCGGAGACATACTAACGACACGAGGAGTAATTCGTCGCACTCTGCGAAAGGTGTCTCCTCTTCTACCTGCAGCTGATCCACCTTCTCCGAGCCGGGGGCAGGATGAATACGCCGCGCAATCAGACTATTAAAATTTATTTTCGCGCCACGCGACGCGAGTGACAGGGCATGTCGATGCCGCCGCCTGCGCCGCATAAAAAAAAAAAGAAAAAAAAAGTGAAATCTTTTTCAACAAGATCGTCGTGTTGCGTCCATCTTTTTTTACTAAAAATATGTTTTACGTCTCGTCTGTAGATTTTAATTAAAACACCTTCAATTCATCTAAACACGGCGTATCATTCAAAAACCTGCATCGTTTCATCTCGAGAAGATCGAAGTAATCTTCAAGCCTATGCCAATTTTCATCGAAATTGGTCCAGTCGTTTGACCAAGAGGGAATAATCAAAATATATATAAATATAATATAAATAATAACATAATTGAACAAACTTTCGGATTTACAATATTAGTTAGGATTTATGTATTGATCTGACAAATAAGCTAGAAAAGCAAAAACTTGAACACCTTCGGGTGCTAGGCCAAACATTGAGGTCGCCTCTGAAAGCGTTGGCTAGACAACTTCGACTGCCTCGAGCCAACTAGGCTGGATAACAAATGGATATGGAGAAGTCCCTTGCCCAGCAGTGGGGCACTTGTGGTTAGGAAAGAAAAAAATCGGACCAAATTTCATATTTTGATATCCATTTTTTCCAGCCACATAAATAAAAAAGCCGTCAAAAACCGCACCTACAAAAAAGTTACCATATTTTCGAATGCTACTCAAAATACTCCAAACGTCAGTAACAAACGGTGATTAAAAACGGCGGGAGTCGAACCGGGTACATGCAACTGGAACGTAGCCAACTCGTTGAGAATGTTAGCGGTTTTTGTCAATCGTAGAAAACTGATACTTGACGATTTTGCAATGAAGTAGGTATAAAGGTCTGAGCCCACGGGTTTGTGGCGGAGCGACTTATTCTGCTATTTTGCATTAATGGATTTACCATTGTCATTATATTGAGACTCTGTTGATATTTTATCGAGATTGTTACTTTATTTGGTATTCTGCTACAGTTTTAATAACATCGCAATAGAATCGCTATGGAGTCTCAATGAAATGGTAATAAATACGTCGCTGGTGTTGCCTAGCAATATGGTATATGTTGCTAAGCGATATACCGTTTTGACAACTATCGAGAATCCATTGAGCCACGATTCTAGAGTGAGTCAAAGTGAGTCAGTGGTGCATCAGTGGTGTTTCAATAGAATAGTTTACATCAGAAGAATACCAATTTGACATGTAATGTCATATTTTTGACATTAAATGTCTATAACGATTCCATCGACACTCTATTTAAACACAATTGGGGAGTTTTGGCGGGAACGAGTTAACAACAAATGTCGTGCTGCAGTTTTATTTTCATGAAACTTAGTTGTAACCCGAGTTGAATTGTATAATTCTGGTGGAATGTTATTCAATTTAGTTCTGTGAAAGTGCACAAGTGTAGTGAAAGTAAAAACCAGTGTCAAACATGAAATTTTCTCGTTGCCTCCAAATCTCCTATTAAGGTTATGGTAAACTTGCCACCGCTTTACTATAGCACCTGACTTGACGGACTATGACGACTTTGACTGTTTTAAAACACTTTAGGCCCGATTAATGAAAAATCGGGTCACAATTTGATGCAAAATATAACTTAACACTGGCTAAATGCACAAGCCGTGCGAAGCCATTATTAATAGCAAAAAAAACACAATTGTATTAGCAGACTTAGGCCCCCGATCTCCGAGTTACCGTCTCTGAGATTCACACACTCTCTGATTATATTTTATATTGTTTTCAACAAGTACCACCTATCACGTTTTGAAAACAATAGATAAAACAATAGTTAATAACAATAGTAAAGCGGTGGCTACTTTACTATAATCTAAAATTATTTCTTTCCGTCTAGCCCCCATTCACAACGCACCATAAGGAACTACGTTCCAAAACCGAAAACCTAAAATAATACTAATTAAAGATCTGTGTCTATTTTTTGTTTCAAATAAACGTAGTAAAAATGTCTAGTGCCCTATCGAACTTGGATCCATTTATAAACCAAACGTTTTAATATTTAATATCTTTTTAAAACCTTAAAGACTTAAATAGAAGAATACTTATAAATAAAACAATTCGGTTGCAATTTCTTATAAAGAGGTTTTCGTATATTTTTTGCGTCTCAAGACTCGCGAGTTTAAATTATCTTTACTTACGAAGCTTCCACATAAATCTTGAAGGGTCCTTGCACAGGGCTTCGCTCAAACTCAATCTATGAAAGTATACTGAAGAGACGGGTAATTTAGTCTGTCTGTATGTATTTGTATATCATTTTAGCTTGCAACAGTGATGTCGGCATCATTGGCCTCGTAAAGGTCGTTCAATGTGCAGGTGTAAAATCACATTGAAAGTGTCCACAACGTAATGGGAGAAGGTGTCCATAGACTACTTTGTGATCCCATAGTCATAATGCTCATTCGAAGAGAAACCGCATTGACTCAATCAGCCGATAGCTTCACAATTGAAAAATGCGCGGCTGTGGTAACTACATATAACTACATTAGAACTTACAAATAACTACATGTTTTTAAAGGACAAAACTAGATAAATAGATAAAATAATTATTCAGTGTAAAGGCACACGACATGCACACGACAAACAAATACAAGGTAGAAAGAACAGACATAGGAAACAAAAAATTACTTAAATAAACGAAAATAAAATAGCCAAACTATACATATTAAAAAACACAGTAATTGTCCAAGAAGCCGTGTTTATTACATAAAACTTCAGATTATTAATGAATAGTAATAGAGTAAATATTTTCGAAAGATAGGAATTTTATTTAATAAACTTTTCTTGTGAATAAAAAAAAGAAAAGCTCGTCCAAATGAAACTCTTAGTTAAAAGACCCCATCACATTTTTACCCAATCGCTCGCTTCAACCAATCAGCCCTTCGAAATGCAAATCTCTCGGGATAAACGCAACAAACTCTACGCCTCTCACCTCTTCAAAGCTGGGGTTTATTTCTGAAACAGTACGTTCAGTACAGGCAGATAAAGGTCATCGTCCACCATACTAGATCATAGATAACCTTAACTGTAAAGGCATATTTTGTATGAAAATAACTGTCAATAAAGAAAAATACCGGGAAATGTGACGATCCCATGATATAGAGAGCGAAGACTTTTAGATTAAAAAATAGATATATAAACATTTTATTTAAGAGGAAAGGGTACCGGGGGCTCTGGGAGAAAACAGTCGACTACGTTTATATGTAGAGAGCGCCGGTACCCTTTCACCTTAACACACTAAAAATAAAAACGAAAAACTAATTAACTAAACCGTTATTTCTTCTCTTGGTTTTGGCTAATTTCGAAAAAGCCCAAAATACCTACAAATCCACAGTTATCTAAACTTTTGAAGTTCAAACAAGTATGGCTATAAGGGAAATAATTTTTAGTTTTTTTTTAGTTCAATATACGATCATAACGACCAACAATAACTATTTTCATAGCCTAAAACTGAAAATAATAGTCCTAAATAGGTATTTAGGGTACTTATAATTACGTAGCTATAGTGGCACCCACCATAATATAAAATCGACAAATAACTACTGCACTCAGTATCCCTTTCACAACCGAAATGATTCGTAAAATGGTCAGAAACCCATTTCCTAACATTAGATTTGAAAATATCGAGATCCGAACGTTGTGATTCAACACACGTCCGAAGTAGATATTAATGGAGTCTACTCTGCGACTGTTTGAACTAGACTCGACGAGGACGTCCTGGAAAAAGTTTCCGATGCTTGGAAATGGCAAGCGCATCTGCTGGGTTTTTGTAATCTATATTTACCCCTATAATTGATGTCTATTTGAAGACAGCAAGTGGAAAATGAGTTCCTGTAGACACTGAATACATAACCAGTAACTATAAGCTACAGATTTTTATTTTAGATGTCGAATTTCCAAAAATAATTTCTTAGTGATAGCTTCGTTTGGTTTCAGACTCGTAGTTCTTGTAGTTTCAGTGAATCTTTTTCTCTTTTATAAAAATAGATTTTCAGAAATCAATATATTGAAATGTTGATAAAAAAATTGATATCCAAAATAACTACAGAATGTATTTTCAGCTTAGCTAATTCAAATTATTCCAAAATATGAACAAAGTTTTAAATAAATTTTACGTCACCGCTTTCATTTGAAATATTGTCAAAGGGTTTCAAAATGCAATTAAAACTAAGTGACGAAACTATTAAATTACAAGTTATGATACTAAAAACTAATATTAGAGGACAGACAGACGGCGAGCCGGCTCGCAATTCTATGTACTTCATTATTTGTTATTAAATTTGTCAGTCTCAGCGCGAATTAGCTGCCAGAGTGGGGTACGTTAATAAACATCGCGAGAACCACTCACAGTTGATCCCCCAATTTGTACATTGAGGTACTGTTACACTTAGAAGTAATTTGGTTTGATCCAAGTTCATTAGAAATCGATCATAGTTGTTGAATAATTGTTGCTTATTATTTAGCATTATTAATTTCGAAGAAATGGTTTACTAGATTCGAAAGAGCCTTCTTATGGATCATCAACGTCATGTAAGTGTGTGACTTGTTTTTTTATAATATGGTCTGCGTTTGATCACTACCTCATACGATGGTAAGTGGCAAAGCGGTCTATAGGTATCTTCCAAGAAAGCGTACTCGCTTTCTTGGAAGATACCTATATGCTCGTGACTCAAAGACCCTAAAATAAAAGGCAGAATTCGAAGGACGCAAGTCAAAAGATAACATTGGAACAATGAGGGATGCAACCGGGAACATCGCTGGGATGATGATTCGTATCATCATCATCCCAGCGATGTTGCCGGTTGGCCTTCTACAAGGAAATGTCCCTTTGCCCTTTGCTCTGTAAGGACATTGTGATTACATCATAAAATATTCCATTTCATTCTTCTTCCCATATTATGGTATGACTTTATTAGAGTTTTTATTTTGCCTAGTCTCTAACATAACCTAATGACAGCTATCAAAGATATGAAACCAAAGTACCGTGTGATCGAATGATCAAATAATGAGATCCTAATTAGTGTAAAATCAACTTAATTTTTAGATGTTAATCGTTATGAGTGTTGACTCCACGAGGGCTCATCCAATTCTGGTGTCAATTTTCTACTAGTTCCGAAGTCTTACGATCTTCTTGAAACTTTTATCACTAGGTACTTATTATAACTTGGACTGGCTTTGACACGCTCGTAATTTGAATCGGCTCTGTTAATTTGCGTGTTTGAGGTACTTATTCATTAAAACGGATTCGGATCGCATGAGTTAGGTTAGAATTTAGATTTAACTTCTGTTACGACAAAGTTACTGCGATGATTCGTTTTAATGTACCTTATGCATGAATAAATAATTAAAGAATACCTACGCTTAGTAAATAACATTTATGAATAATATAACTTAAATCTACAAAATATTAAAATATCAAGTTTCTAACAAACATCTTTTACAGATAACTAGCTTTTGCCCGCGACTTCATCCGCGTAAAAGTCGAAAATGGACCAAGGAATCACGTTGTCCCATACAAATTTTGCCCCCCCCCTTTTTCACCCCCTTAGGGGTAGAATTTCTGAAAATCCTTTCTTATCGGATGCCTACGTCACACAAAGAACACACCCTGCAAGTTTTAGGTATCTACGATCAGCGGTTTAGGCTGTGCGTTGATCCGTCAGTCAGTCAGTCATTCAGGACAAAGCATTTTATATGTACAGATTAATGTACAATTTTTACGTTTATCCAAAAACGAAACCCCTTAACAAAAAGATGATATCGACACAAAGTACTAGGCGAACATAACCGACAACTGGTGGTACTCACAACTTGGCGATAAACTGCAAACTCGCTGAAACTTCTACTGACAGGCACCGGGAATAATCTCTGTAGTTTTACTTCATCGCCTTCCGCACACTTGCCTACTTGAATAGTTGGGATGTCACTAAAATCAACACTCAGTTTATGTGTGCTGAAAATACATGTTATAAGCTGTCGTAAAAAAGTTTTATTGGATTTTTTATTTAACTTTATAAAACAACAAGTCTTGGAAAACCAAGAGTTATTATGAGAATGGTTGATTTTTGAGTCGGGGAGCATACCTTGGGGAGCATAGGGGGTCAGTCAGACCTTGAAAATTTATTTTAAATCAACGATTGTCTCCCTAGTTTCGGGGGACGGTTAATCCTGAAAAAGTTCTCGACAGTAGGGACTATTTTCCGAAGGGGGATCGTTAGGGGTTGGTTAATCGTGAACCAAAAATACTTTGAGATTTTTTTTCTAGTCAACAAACTTGATACGAAATTTAAAATTAAGATATTGACAATGCGACTTTATAACAATATTTTTTGGAACGAAGTTCTTCATGGCGCGATGCGAAAGGTGGCTAGACGGAAAAAATTAAGACCAAAAGTTGTAACGACACTTTTTGATTTTATTACAATTCCTTCACTAACTAATCGAAAGAAACTTCGTTCCATCCGGGTGTCCCTTAACTCCTCTTATTTTTAAAAAAATTTAAACTGCTTAAATTAGTTGAAGTCGGTCGGATAGGATCATAGCATATAAGACATAGGTACAGTCGACGCAGAAATATACTTCATAAGGCCACAATCGCAATGCCAAATATATGTCTACGAGGAAGATAACAAAAACCAAAGTCAGCCAGATTATGTACATTGACAATGGGCGAGCAATAATTCAGACAGTACGTCTAGACTATGATTTACTCGGTGCTATGTACCAGGGTAACAGGAATGGTTGGAGACATAAATTAAGAAAACGTTAGATTATACGGCTAGAGTAGCAAGACTTGCGGTTTTCGGTCGATTTGGTAAGCTGCAGTTGGCTGTAACTGCTTCGAACTTAGTACGTATTTGTAGTGATTGTTTTAGTTAATAGGTTTTACTACTGTATTATTACATAGTTTTGTAAGCGCATAGGCCATTCTGGCAACTAAGTGCACGTGACCATTATGAAAAAAGGACATGGTTTTGAAATAGTACATTACGATACAAGTGTGGTAAATTGATTATTTCATAGAGGCGGTTTAAGAAGCACGAGCGGAACTCGAGTGCGTATGGAGAGCGCCGAGATACACGTAAAATTTTCGCATCTACCTAACATATAATTAGCAATAAGATACCAATTTAACTTATCAGGATAACTTTTTACACACTAGTGGCGTCAAGGTTATGTAAAACGCACGCGTGCGTAATACGTTGGATTATAAGCCTAAAAGCGGTTGAATAAGATCCACTTTATGAGCAACTGTGATATAAAAATATTACAGGTTTGTATAGAAAGCTTAAATTAAGTTAGTCGGTCATGGCTTAACAAATTTTAAGAAACAAAACAGTGAAAAATATTCACTTATAACTCTATTTTTACACCGTTGTTTCGTATTCTTTCTTGAGAAGTGTATATTATACCAAGGTTGTAATATTATGGTATAGAAGTTGTACTTGTATACAGGCTGTGTTCCGCCATTGGACCCTTTTTAATTGGGTCCTTTTTGCGTGAAGATGGAGTAAGCCTACTGGTACATGGTCGACTAAGCTGAGAGGGTTCTCAGCTTAGTCGACCATGTCCAGAGGAGAGAACTTGTCAATACGTCCGGAGTCAACTAAGCCACGGGTTTCTTCACGATGTTTTCCTTCACCGTAAGAGCAATGTCAATTAGCGCACATAGTTTTTTCTTCAGAAAATTACATTTGCCCGCCGGGATTCGAACCCACGACCTTGGTATAGAAGTTAAAGTAAATGATAAAGTTCTTAGCAAACTCTAAAGAAAAGCCCTTAATATAAATTAAATGCTTAGAAGAATCTGTACTTATCAACATTTTTAATTAAAGCTGGTATGTTTATTAATTTAGGTAACAAATACGTTTTACACAAATAACCTTGAAACAAATCCAATCCCCAGGTGTTCCCCAAATCCAATTCCGACTAAACATTTAAAAATCGGTTTCTAAACCGAAATCGAACCTATTGAAAAATCACCCTCAAAATTAATTCGGCACAAACATGGCATCGAGTCAGCAATTCATTTCAAAGTTAAATTACTTCTATCTGTACAGTTACACCAGGAACATCGTAACAGATTTATCTCTTATCTTCAAAGGATAAGGTTCATTTTCCTATAATATCTTAAATAGCTGTTTGCTTGCTAACGGTATGTGAATTTTGTGGTTAGATACTCACATTACTTTGTATGGTTTCGAAATTTCGCTTGTTGGAGTGAATATTTCATCAGAAGGAAGTTTCGAAAAGAATATGCTTAGATTATATACCTTTATATATACTATCTATATAATATACCTCTGTAGTTCGTGGATTCGAATCCCGGCCGGCTGTGCATCAATGAATTTTACTTATTAAAAGTTGATTTAACATTGTTCTTATGGAGAAGGAAAATATATTGATGAAACCCGCGGTTTAGTTGTCTCCAGACGTATTAAGTTCTTTCCTTTACGAGTAGACGCATCGCACGGTCGGATCAGCTGAATGATAAAAATGGTAAGCACGCCTACTCCATCTAATACTACAGCATCCTCAATAGCGTGGAAGAAGTTGCTATATTGGTTAGATTAGTAATTCTCTACCAATTCTTTTACGATTTGGTTATTAATAATGGTGACATTATTAATTAATTTGGTTATTAATAATGGTGACATTATTAATAACCAAAACTGTAAATATTGTATAGGTACCACACAATCGCCAAGCGGGCTTGTCCGTATTTTAAAACGTAGGCCAGTGCAGTCACAAAAGGAGGATTCTTCGAGCATATCTTCTAGAAAAGTGTTATACATCTTGGACCGTATCGTCACTTACCATCGTGTGCGAAAGTGGTCAAACGCAAACCTTTTTATTAAATAAATAAAAATTCTATTATATTGACGACCCAGTTGGCACAATGGTCACCATGCCGGACTGCCAAACACAGGGTTGCGGGTTCGATTCTCGCCTCAGGCAAGTATTTATGCTTAGATATTTGTCTGTGGTCTGGTTGTTTCTATGTATTATAAGTATATAATTACAAAAAATATATATATAAGTAGTATATCCGTTGTCTAGCACCCATAACACAAGTCTAGTTACTTAGCTTGGGGCTAGATTTTGATGTGTGGAATGTCCTGCAATATTTATTTATTTATTTAGGTACCTACATAAAATATGAAAAAAGATTAAAGGAAATATCTCAAACCATATTGATATTCATTTCTACTCAAATGAGCTTAACACTATTTATTTCTACTCAAATGAACATAACACCTACTCAATTAGGTATTTATAACTTATTGAATTTACTTCAAAAGAATTATTGAATTCTAATATTTTCCACGTGTCTTGAATTGCCTATAAATTGTATTCAGTAGATATTTGTAGACATCAAATGCAAAGTCAATTTTTTTATTTCTTTGGATGCTTATTAATACATTTGTACATGGACCACTTGAAAACGTCTTAAAAACTAAGTTAGGATGTGTGCCTTCGGAACGCGCCCACCAATGAGAAGTTGGCACAAGAAACTCATGGGGTTAAATAGTGTTTGTTCCCCTTGACACTACTAGTAGTGCCGTGGGAGATTTTTCTTTCCCGTGACGCTACTATTCTCATTGGCTGATCTTTAATTTATCCTCGTGGATAACTGATTACCCATGACACTAAACAAGTAAACAAAGAGCGTCTCCACTCTTGTTTTTATTGTCTTGATGCGTTGACCACCTATGTAGGAACCGAGTACGGTAAATGCATTGAGGGTGAAAGCGTTTGTTTGATTATGCACTCAAATATTCCCATTTATCTCCAAAATGGCAAGTAAAAACATCAAATAATAAAAAATCTAAATTCATTAAAAACCTACCTACTTACATTTAATTTTTATAAAAAAATAGAGTCAGAATTAAAGTTCGGGTCTCTAGGAAGTGTGCCTAAAAGGCTGGATTTTTTTCTTGTTCAGGACATTCCATACAGTCAACCATGTCCAGAGGAGAGAACTTGTCAATACTTCTGGAGCGAACTAAGCCGCGGGTTTCATCACGATGTTTTCCTTCACCGTAAGAGCAATGTCAATTAGCGCACATACATTTTTCTTAAGAAAACTGCATTGGTGCACGGCCGGCCAGGATTCGAACCCACGACCTTCAGAATGAAAGTCGAGGTATCTACCACTAAGCCAACACCGCTCTCAATGAATCATACTTTTATCCCGATATTCCCACGGGATCGGGAGAAATACGCGTAGCTAAGTTTTCATAACAATTTATGCAAATACTATAACAAATACGAAAACCAGTTACCGTAATACCATATCAAATTACAACATAGTTGAGTACAATAGAGAGTGTATCAAACGGTGGATGAGCATGTAATCGTGGACTCATCGTTGTTGCTTCAAGAGATATGAATAACAACTGTAATTGGGTTTAAACGCCGTGAGTGAATGCTCGCATCGCATACTCCTTCTAGCTGTTTTGAATGCCGGTTTACGAGGTTCGTTTGAAATATACAAGAGGGAAATTTTACCTTCTTTTACATGACTTTTCCATACAAAAAGACTATATATGCTCTGTTTCAATATTGTCCGTTTTTGATGTGGCTTTTTTGACGTGATAACATCTAATAAATTGATGGAATACCTGCATTCACAAATGTCACGGTAATATTGTGTGACGTCATGCGTTATGGTAGTATGACCAGACGCGTCATGGTAACTTAGGAAACAGAGTATTTAATAATAGTAATATCGCTGACGAGTGACGAATAGAAAACTTATATAAAAGAAAAGAAAAAGAAAAAAAAGGGGGGGGGGGAAGGAAGAAAAAAAAGAAACAAAAAGAAGAAAAAGGAAAAAAAATATTATTCATCGTTTTCTTATGACGTTATCACGTAAAAGAATCGTCCGTAAACCGACTTTACAGACAAATATTTCTTTTTTTTTTACCTGTAATGGAACGGAGCACGGTATATGCATTTTGGGTGAGAAGGTGTTAGCTTTTTTGTTTGTGTACTCAGATGTTCCCATTCATCTTTTTTTTTAGGTTTTGTTAAAATATTGGTTGTGTAATTAATTATTAGTCAATTTGTATTTATTATTTTTGTAAGTTTTTAAGTAATACTAGCTGCGCCCCGTAATTTCACCCGCGTAGGTCCCGATCCCGTAATATTATTGGAATAAAAAGTAGCCTATATGTTAATCCTGATCCCCAGATATGTAAATACCGAGTTTCATGGCTATTTGTCTAGTAGTTTTTGCGTGAAGGAGTAACAAACATATACTAAAATACACCACAAGGATTAGAAAATATATGTTTTTATCAATAAAATAAAAGATGTATTTAAGCCCAGAATACGAACTAAGTATTTAAGTTATTGACATCCATAATAATATCAACTGATGAATTATGCCCCGGAATGAAAAGTTCATTATGTCATTCATATTTGATCTTGGTACAGTGAACGGATTAGGTAAATATTAATGTTAAAGTGTTAAAAAATTACTTTGTAAAACGATGGTATGATGAGCATTTGACGAAGACTGGCCATACCTTGCCCAGGAACGAACTGCTTGGAAAGATGTTAGGGAAGCCTTTGCCCAGCAATGAATAAATAAAAACACATCGCCATCTAGCCCCAAGCTAAGTAACTACACTTGTGTTATGGGTGCTAGATAACGGATATACTACTTATATACTTTTCTTTTGTAAATATATACTTATAATACATAGAAACAACCAGACCACAGACAAATATCTAAGCATAAATACTTGTCTGAGGCGGGAATCGAACCCGCAACCCTGTGTTTGGCAGTCCGGCATAGTGACCATTGTGCCAACTGGGTCGTCGAATGTTGAATTGTCGAATGGAACAATATAGGCTAAGAAAAAAAGTGTCAATGTTTTCTACGAGTATTTGGAGACGATAATAATACCGATTGTTAATATTAAGGTAGCTGATCATTAGAGTCTGTATAAACCAGTTCATTACTTCGATGGGTAACCAATTAGTAGTGTGGCAAAAATGTGTTTTAGCGAGCTTCGGAAGGCACGTTAAGCCGTTGGTCCCGGTTGTTACCTCTAGTAGCAGTCGTTAGGTCACGTTAGAGGCCTTAAGGCGATCTGAAAACTCTAAAAAAAGGTGAGCCACACCACTACATGAGAAGAAGTTCATACTGTAAAAGAATATTATAATAGTATATAATAAAATATATAAATAAATAGATATTGCAGGACATTCCACACATCGCTATTTAGCCCTAAGCTAAGTTACTAGACTTGTGTTATGGGTGCCAGACAACGGATATACTTTTCTTATATACTTTTCTTTTTGTTAACTTATACTTATAATACATAGTAGCAACCAGATCACAGACAAATATCGAAGCATAAATACTTGTCTGAGGCGGGAATCGAACCCGCAACCCTGTGTTCTACAGTCCGGCATGGTGACCATTGTGCCAACTGGGTCGTCAAATAATAGAATCGAAAAGACCAATAATTCGCAATGAAAATGCAAATAACAGACAAAAAGATAATCAGTCCGCAATTTAAAACGTTCTTGCCGACCCTGTTCTATCTTATCTCACTTTCTAAAACCGCACAACGTTTGATAATGGTCGCTTTAAAGGAACTATTTCAACATAATTTTCTCTAAAATTCAGGGCACGCTGAAAATTTGTCGTGAGTTACATCAAAGAGCATAGTCGTGGAGTCGAGCGCCGGCAACTTGCCCTGTTTGAAATATTGTTGCAAAGGACGTTCCTTGAGCCACGGCTTAGACGAAATATCTTAGAAAATAAAGAGCTATTTTTGATGTGAATTCGCTACTCTCCTCGTTATTGTTAAGGCTTTTGTCGGTTTCTGTCAGGAGTGGTGCCATTTTTGACGGTTCTCTGTAGAAATTGAGAATACGAAAACTTTATTTCGTATATTTCTAGTGTTTGCTAACAATTTTGTGTGATACTTTGTGAGTTACGCATCAAACAATTGGTTAATTAATAATTTACAGTTATTCTGTTTCAAATGAAAACAACCCGTTTAAATCAACAAAGGATACAATACGTAGTAAATAAATAAATAAACGTTTGTCAAATAAATTGATGAAACAAAACGACGGACAATCTGATTAAGTACCAGGGTGCTAGTATAACAGAAGAGGTAAACTATTGTCCATCAGTCTTCGTTCTGAACTGTTCATTGTCTCATTCTATTGAAAATCAAATTCGCTGAGACGGAGCTAAATTAACGTCGTAACGCATAAATTAAGAACAGTTAAAGGAAACTTCCCGCTTGAAACTTTCAGTCAAAGAGGTGAAGTCTTTTGAAGAATTGTTCTATTGAACCTCAAGACATCTTCTCTTTCTTTTGTCCGTTTTTTGAATTTTAAATTTTATTTCTTTAAGTTAGAGTTGATTCGGTGTTCGATGTAGTAAAATCTAAATCAAAGTTTGCGTAGTGGTATGGTAATATAGGGTTCCCTTCGGAAAGATTTCAGTGGGTACGTAGTAGGTTGGATTGGATGGGAAATCATTGGAATATTTATTAGTCTAGGGACTCGATACCAAGTTCAATTCTGAGTATTGTGGTAGGTATTAAATCTGGGAAATGTGGTGACATAAAGTGTCTACCTCAATGAGGTTTTAAAACAAATACGTATTTATTTGCGAATTTAATAAATCCTACTAATATTATAAATGTGAAAGTTTGTGAGTGTGTGTGTGTTTGTTACTCATTCACGCAAAAACTACTGGACCGATCGCGATGAAACTCGGTATCTAGATAGCTGGAAACCTGGATTAACGTATAGGCTACTTGTTATCCCGATATTCCCACGGGATCGGGACTTACGCGGGTGAAACCGCGGGTCGCAGCTAGTATTCAATATTTTCAACAAATATAGAACGCTATCTAGTCCGCTTTTTGTAACACTTAGAGATATGTTTTGTATTTTATGTAATTTAAAAATGTTGTTTGCAATAAAAAAAATGTCTATCTATCTAACGCTGTTAAAAATTGTCAGTAACCAGTTTTACACTTGTCTTTTTTTCTAAAATTTCGTATTTCTTTCAATTCACACCAATCAGAGTGTACTTAGAGTGTTCTGCGATACGAAAAGAAACCCGATTATCGAATTTAACAAAGTAGCTGTATGAAACGTGTCTTAAAGGAGGGCTGTATGCTTATTTTGGTCCAGCCCTCAAGGGAGCCGGTAATGACACGTTCGCAGCATATTCGTGTCATTATAACCCGATTTTCCTTTGTCGATTTCATAAAAGAAATATTTATGGCATTCCCTTTTGTAGTTAGGTAGAAAGTACGAACACCGTTTTGTTCAGGATTATTACGGTTCGTAGTAAATTCTAGGCTGAAAAAATAGGAATTTGTTTTGACTTAGGACTTGAGTTATTTAGAAGGAGGTTGCCTTCAAACGATACATGACTGGGCGCGTCCTGAAGAGATGATTTTCAACAGCTGGAGCAGATGCGAAAAGGAACTACATGACCACTTTGCAAGGTCAAACTCATTAATTAACATAAACTTAAATAGTTTGAAACGTCTGGTAATGGAAGCATGACATTGTAGTATTTTACAAAGTGGTAGATATTATACTTACGCTTATTGAGAAACAACAATCAAAAGAAGCAATGAATACTTTCACACAATATAAGTACCTACATTCAAATCTTACATTAATAACGATACCTCAATTGTTAAATTATAGTAAGTAGTTTTGAAGTTAGATGGGAACAGGTGAACATACATACAGGTCAAACACATAACCCTCCCGTTTTTACCCGGGTAAAAATAAAAACGAAACCTACGATCAGATAAATTGTGACAAAACATCAAAAAACAAGAAATACGATGTACAATTTGTGTCCAAGTTTTCGTAAAATGTTTGATAATTAAGCATCTATACCTATCTATCTACTACACGAATTTAAGTAAGATTTAAGTCACAAATCTCATTGGAAATTTCTAATCTAACGTCCCAAAATAATATCTCCAAGTTTTGTAACGTAAACAACCCCGAAAAGTCGTTAATGTATTCCGCCCTTAACGGGTCATTAAAGTAATTGCTAACTAAAATCCATTGAAACAACTATTTGATACTAATTGCCAACACTATTAGGATCGGTACGAAGATATTCAAATTACAGTGCAATAAAGAAAACACCTGAACTACCTTTTTTTAAGTTTTGATCGTTTTTTGTTTACGCTTCAATCGTTTTTTATTTTTGTTTTAAAAATAGTCAAATCACCACTCGAACTAGGAGTCGTAGTTTAACTTTTTGGTCTTTTCCACTTTATTTGCCTAGGTGAAATCACCCAGGTGACCGGACACACTTTAGTGTCCTTTGACTACCTGAGGAAATAAATACACAGGTCCTTAAAGACGAATCCAATAAAACTATGATTTTGTGTATTCATTAAGCATTCATGAAGAATTCACAGAATTCACATAAGCTTCCATAACCCTCTTTTTTTTTTAAGTTTGACTTCGTGCGATCTAAGCAAGAGTTTCGATCGTATTTTGTTTCCACTTTGATCGTCCTTTGTTTTTTTTTTCGTTCACTCGGACCTCGAACTAGTCGTAGTCTAACATTTTGGTTTAATCCACTTTAAAGATCAGAAGGCTAATTCTTGTAAATTACATTGTTCAAATTACATTTTATTCAAATATTTTATTCAAACAATGTTATTTACCAGAATTGGCTTTCTGGGTGATATCACCCAGGTGACAGAAAACTTTAGTATCCTTTATTATATTTAACATTACCCTTTAAATATCTTTGTATCGGTATTATTGTGAACTTAAGATTAATCTCTACAGAATAACACAACTTACCTAAATCTATTGTCAAGTTACGACAGGGTTATTTATACGGCCGGGGATAAACCTAGCCTTAAGTTTCTATGTTGTAAAGGCCTTAACCACGATCAAACTAATTAAGTTCCAAGTATAAAACTTACGGTAGGGCTATGCCGAAGATGCATTGCATGTCGACATCGCACAAGTAGATATGTAACGTTGCGGCGATACGGGGTGCGGTGACCTTGATTTGACGAATCATAAGTCAGAGCACATAGATGAACTATTTCGATTTATTTAATCGTATGATAAGTATTTTTTAGGCATTTATAGGTGACATTAAGGTGAAAGAAAACCGGCGCTATTTCCATACAAACGTAGTCGACTGTTGCCTCCCTGGATAATAACACTAGAGCAAATATTTTTGTTGCATAAAACCTATAACTGCCATGACTATGCCCCTATGCCTCGGTTTCTTTTTTCATTTTCTAATTATCATAGCAATTAGGATTTAAAAAACAAAAAAAAACAATATATGCAATAAAAATATTTGCTTTATTGTCATTATCCAGGGAGGAAACAGTCGCCTGCAATTGTATGAAGAGAGCCCCCAGTATTATTTCCTCTTAAATAATTCTTGTATACTTCTTCTAGTTGACGCATAATACTAGTTGCAAGTTAACGCATAAGACTAGTTGCTATTTGACGCATAAGACTAATTTACAAGTTGACGCATATAAGACTAATTTACAAGTTGACGCATATAAGACTAATTTGCAAGTTTACGCATATAAGACTAATTTGCAAGTTGACGCATACAAGACTAAATTGCAAGTTGACGCATATAAGACTAATTTGCAAGTTGACGTATAAGATAAGATGCAAGTAGACGCATAAAACTAGTTACAAGTAGACGCATGAGATAAGTTGCGTTTTCGACCATCTGATACTAACCCGTATTTTCTACGTCAGAAAGGTTGTCAAACCCATTTCATAGTTTAGGTTAGTCATTATTTTTCATTTTCCCAACGTTCTCTTACAAAACCACGATAAAATTGTCAATAAAATGGATAACAAACAAATTTTAGCCCTTTCTGTCCCATTATTTCTTTATATTGATATCCTAAATTCGAATTATGGCAGAGTTACGGAACTTTGTGGACGTCATCAAGTTATTTGTTGGTACTCTTTTATTGGTTGGATTTTATGCGTTGTGTGAGTACGATATTAGAAGAATAATGTCTGTTTTTGCTATAATAAAGCACGTAATTTAAGGCACTAAATTCAATAATTAATCAATGATTTATGTCATGATTAATTTTAACATGAGAAATGGTTATTTTGAAGCCTTTAAGCTAGTGGTATGTGTAAATGTGGGAGTTTTGTACCACTGACCTTGGCTTTGGAAGGTATGCCGAGGGTTCTGGTCGACGGAGACGTGTCCGTTAACGGTCCTTGTTCATTAAATCTGTAGGGCGTATTCAATTTCCACCTCAGACGATGTCGAAGACGGAGGTAAGGGGACCGAAGGCTAGCCACCTTCAGATCCGCATAAAATTTCCACAGGAATATATCGAACTTGATACGCAGTTCAATATTTCGAAGAACGAGACCAAAGGTCCACACTTGATGCGCGGCGCGAACCGGTACTACAACGGAGCTCGATGGGTGTGCTCGCTCGAAGGTAGCGAGACGAAGACAATCGGTCGTGGTACGTTCGTTATTCAAACGGGATAAATGTATGAAATCTACCCACAAGTTGTGTTTTCTTTCAAAAGATAAAAAACTATAGATAACAAATAATCGAACGAAAATACTCTGTTCCGCTACGGAGCAGTATGTATAGTATAGTACTGATCACAAAAGGATTCCTGAGCAGTTGAACTAGAATTTTGACAGGATGCATCTGAGAGACTCCGTTTGCTACAAGAGATGCTACGAATAGTGATTTTGCCGAATATTCGGCTAGTTTCTCGGCCGAATATTCAGCGACACTTAGTAAATCCCACAGGTGACAGGTCCCGATCCTTACAAGTGGTACCACCACTTAGCAGCAAATTCTGCTAGGCTTGAAAGTATCCAAGCCTAGCAGAATTTGCTAAGGGTTATTTATCAGCTCCCTATAGCAATATATATTATAGTGAGCGACTATTTACGGAAGCAGGAATAATTTATGAGGAAAAGTTCAATCGTTTGCTATCAACAAATGCTAAAGAACTAGTTTTCTTTCATCATAACCCTGTGTTTGGCAGTCCGGCATGGTGACCATTGTGCCAACTGGTTCGTCACCATCAACAGCATATTGGAGAAGGAAGTCTTTTTGATTGTCAACAGTCAAGCGCCGAGTATTCATTCATTCAAAGTAAAACCCACAGTCCTGCTAACAAAAAATTACCCCACTTCAATTTTTATAACCAACATTAACTACCCAAACGCTCAAGATTCAAATCACGCGTGTAACGTACGGTCGATCCAGAACACAATTGCAATAAGGGTTAGCAGTCTTACGAGTGAAATGGGGATCAACCAGGCTCCACTCAGGCCATACCAGCTATCTGTCTAGTAGACAAATCGCTCCCTCAAATGGAAGATTACTGTAGATCCGGCCGCTTCTTACACCGGAATGTAATGCATCAGACCGGAAATTAAATAAAAAATAAATAAATAAATATTGCAGGACATTCCACACATCACCATCTAGCCACAAGCTAAGTATCTAGACTTGTATTATGGGTGCTAGACAACGGATACACTACTTATATACTTTCCTTGATGAATATCATTTAATTATTTTTTCTGTATTAGGTATATTTTAATTTTATGTTAAATATTTGTTTATTTACAACAATATCTACTTAGTACTTATATAAGAACCTATTTTATATATCATTTAATTGTTTTTATAATAATCTATTTTAAGTGCAGGGCAAATACCTTATTATTTAATATTTTAATAAGTACTCAATTAATTTTAAGTAACTTATGGATCTTACTATGTCATATTATAATATCATAGAGCGGGGCCATCTAACACAAGTATTTTTTACTTAAAAGGTGGCTCCCACAACTATGTTTGTATCTAAGTTCTATTGGTTACTGCAATAAATTATTTAATTTATTTAAGACCTCCTTATCTGGACTGTAAGTAGGTCTTAATATTCTTTTAGAGACACCCATTTCTTGATGATTTTTGTCCATCCAGTAAAATACCAGTCGCGGCTTCTAACGCCACCCTTGGATATAGTCATGGTGCCAAGTGACTCGTCGCGTTCCATCATCTTGTTAACCTTCTATGTGAGCATGCTACATCGCCAAAAACTATTTTGCGAAAGAAAAGTAATCTTCACCTCGTTAAGAGGCAGCGCCATTCAGAAAGACAAGGGATATCAATTTGTAGAGAAACATTAGAGAGACAATTGCTGGCAGACTGGGCTGACGACCCAATTGGCACAATGGTCACTATGCCGGACTGCCAAACACAGGTTTGCGGGTTCGATTCCAGCCTCAGACAAGTATTTATGCTTAGATATTTGTCTATGGTCTGGTTGTTTCTATGTATTATAAGTATATATTTACAAAAGAAAAGTATTCAAGTAGTATATCATTTGTCTAGCACCCATAACACAGGTCTAGTTACTTAGCTTGGGGCTAGATGCCGATGTGTGGAATGAACTGCAATATTTGTTTATTTAAAACATACTGCTGAAAGAGAAGGTGATGATCACTCTTGATTCACAACGGTGTAACAATCAGTCAATCTAAGCCAGAGTCCTCAGATATCCTCTGTGCAGACCGGGCCAGTTTTATTATTTGTAGTTCCATTTTATGAGTATTTCATGAGTAATTTGCTTCGGATTACTAACAAAGTAGGTGTCGAATACTTAATAGACAGTATTTTCTGTGTTATTGTTACGTTTTAAGGAGTTTTATGGAAATTTTATTTACTTAAATAATAACCCTATTATTTAAGTAAATAAAATTTCCATAAAACTCCTTAAAACGTAACAATAACACAGAAAATACTGTCTATTAAGTATTCGACACCCTACATGTTATATAAAGTTCAGTAAATTTACGCGTGCCGTTTCAGCGAGCGCTATGGTTGCTTTTAAAAGAAGCATTTTAAATCTTCATTTTGTTTTGTTTTTGGCCACGAATGCTTAAATAGACGTAGTAACCATACATACAATTTTTAAAAGTAATATTTCTGAGATCAATAAACTATTTAAGAGAGCTAAAATTTTTAATAACATAATATATAATCATAATAAACAACCATCATTTTGCTACTAATAATTTTCTCCCCAAACATTATCTTCAATCCAGTCAACGAAGCTGGACACCCTAGTATAAATTCCAGGCAGATTTGGTAGAGCGCAGCCGATGCCGAATGATGTCACACCGATAATGAAGTGCATGGACCCTTGAGTTGTGATGTTTAGTGGAATCTTTACTTGGAGAGGACCACCTGAGTCACCCTGGGGACAAAATAGTTGTGTTAATTATAGATCTTTTTGATGAACTCGAAAAGTTGATCAAAAAATCTATATTTTTCGGGATATCAATTGTTAAGGTAAGTGATTTTTTTTCACTTATTGTTAAACTCGCGGGGGGGGACGTAATAATTAAACTTCACTCACTATGCTTATATTCGCACACACTAGGTACATATAAACCCAAACTCGAACTCAGTACAAACATATTCAAAGCTTTGACCTATACTAATCGTTGCGACACAACGCTTGTGCGATTCAGGCGAATTGCACACTGCTGCCATCTAGCGGTGGGTAGCGTTAAAAACTTATGATCAGTCAAACTTATGATGAGTCAGCTTTTAATTCAAGAATTGGGTCTAGAAGGCATTTGTATTATAGATGCCGTAATTTGGTTCACTTTTTATAAAAAAAAAGAGATCCATAAACCAGAAACTTTTCAAATAAGAGATCAAGAAAGCAGTTTTCCATTTTATAAAAATAATCTTCAAAATAGTAAAAATTCTGATCAAAACAAGTTGTTAAACAGAATGAAAACGGTTAAATTCTGCGTTGTCTGTAAGTCAGTCAGAACAATTCTGATTTCATTCAGAATAAAAAATAGTATTAGATGAAAGACTAAAATGTCGCAGATATACCTGACAAGCATCAACGCCACCTTCAAGTTTCCCAGCACAGAGCTGATGACTTTGAATTCCACAAAAGTGCCTGTTACACGAGGAACCTAGCAGACTGGCACAAGTCTTCGTTGGTACCAGGTCGACTACTGCTGCTTGGAGCTCAGGAGAAGTAGTACGGGAACCTTTGAATGGAAAGGAACGACGACATTTACGGATGTTTTACGATAGCTCAATATTTTAGAATGGAATGAAGAAGCGTCTCCTATAAAGAAGAAATTTCGATTGTGATAACCTTCCTATAATTAATAGTTTATAACTTATTGAAAATAAATGATTTGATATTGACTTCATCAATGTTTACATGCTCACTAAAGCATGTTATCTCCCGTGCTACTGATTCGCGATCTCTATACTGCTCTGGTGGAGTTTATATCCTCGTAGTTTCAAAGATCTTGACCTGTTATTATTTTTCTGATGCCGTAGAAAAAGCTTGCTCTTCTTCGTTATGTCGATAGCAATTACCTACCATTGTACACAATGTGTGCACTAAACGTTCAACAGCAAGCAAGCACCAGCGATTCTCATTCACAAGTTCAACTAAATAAGGCCAGGTTCATCCACTTCAGTATGCTCCCAGCTTGCTGATTCACAAACGGTCGGAAGGTAACCGAAACGAAAATAAATTTTGCTGCTTTTTGACTCCTGCGACTTTTGACGTGTTACCATCCTTGTCTTTTCAGTGTCTTTTCAGTCTCTTTGGTATTGTTATTTGCTGTCTTTAGGTCAGTCAGTGTACAGAAAACGAAGTTAAAAAAAACTTGCGAGGTGTATGGGACACCCAGATGGAAGTGTTTCGAAGTTTCTTTCGATTAATTAGTGAATAAATTGTGATAAAATCAAAAAGTGTCGTTACAACTTTTGGTCTTAATTTTTTCCGTCTAGCCCCCTTTCGCAACGCGCGATAAGGAACTTCGTTCCAATAGCCAACTTACCTGTTTCAACAACACCCCATCCAGTCAATGTAGCTGATTTCCCCAAGGTTCCTAAATCATGGCGTCCCCAAAGACAAGCTGGTTGTATGAACTTTGTAAATGTTACACTCTTTTCAAGTTCCATCAAAGCTATATCGTAGTACTTCTTAGGAGACTCGTAGTTTGGATGATTAATTATCTTGATTATGTTTGCGTCTGTTGCCGGGAATCCATTTTCGAACTAGAATAAGTGAAAAGATAAAGTGCCTACACTGATCAGATAGTCTCTGTAGCAGAAGGACAGATACGCAAAATCCCGGAATGGCAAAATCCTAGAGTAGCAGAAGGACAGATTAGCATAAAGGCAAAAGGAAATAAACCTTAAAAAAACATATATTTTCCTTAATAAAAGTGAGTCATAGAATAATATGGAATTACTTTATAGACATCATGGAAATTTTTGATAAGACAATATCAAAATAGAAACAAAGTAAAAATAGAATGACGTAAATAAATTTGCCTAACCACATGAATGAATGTCATCCAAATAAGTCAAACCAAATGAATATAATTATATTGATTTCTTACCGTATCTAGAATATTCTTGTCCCCAAGCCTAACAATCTTGGGCACAGGATCCGATATGGTAGTGTCTCTTGATGATGCGCTGGAGCAATGAGCAGCTGTCAGTACAAAGTTGGAACTGATGAGAGAACTGCCGCATTTGAAGATCCAAGTACCGACTGCCGCCTTCCAACCTATGGCACCCTGGTAGTTACAGAAATTAAAATGTATTTTTTGAAGTTATTCGTCTTTAGGCGCGGAAAAATGATGAGAGTGAAATTTTAAGATGCGTGCGCATCTGTAACATAATAGTCAAATGTTGCAGCTGCGTAACCCAAAAGTAACACAGGTTGAAGCTGCGGGAGTAAAATTTTAAGATGCGCGCGTTTCACTGTAACACTAAATTCGAACGGACGGACAGACAGACGGACATTTAACTTTTCACGAGCGTACGCACCCATTTTCTTATTTCTCGAGCATCAAATACTGTGACAACTTAAATGAACTACTGCCGCTTTACACGTAAAGTAACAAACAGTTTTGTATACAGACGACCCAGTTGGCACAATGGTCACCATGCCGGACTGCCAAACACAGGGTTGTGGGTTCGATTCCCGTCTCAGACAAGTATTTATGCTTAGATATTTGTCTGTGGTCTGGTTGTTTCTATGTATTTTAAGTGTATATTTACAAAGAAAAAAGTATATCCGTTATCTAGCACCCATAACACAAGTCTAGTTACTTAGCTTGGGGCTAGATGGCGATGTGTGGAATGTCCTAAAATATTTATTTATTTATTTTATTTAATGTTCAAGTGTATAAAGATATATGTTTCCAGCTATAATTAAAATCCGTTTCACATTTATTTAAATGCTTTTAGAAGTATCAAAAATTACAAATAACTTTTTCTTACCATATGAGGAAATTCTCCCGGTGTAGTAGGCCGACCGCCAATAGCAAATTTCGGTCCATCTGGACCTCTATTTTTTAAATTATATTGTGTACCTGTAATATAATTTAGAAATGTTAGTGAAGAATTTAGATATATACCTTCTATCTTTTTATGAAATCCTCGTTTTGTCTTATGACTTACATTGTTGTGATCTCTTTGCCTTTTCTTCTCGAAGTTGGATTTCCCAAACATACTCGTAACATTCTAAAACAAAATAATATTTAGGCTGTAAACAAACCAGCACAACTACAAGTCGTTAACAATACCTACACATAGATAAAAACTTATTTAAAACTTTATTTAAATTGACCTTTTCTCACAGAAATTACACAACGCTCGGTCACTACCTAAACTTTTGCTGTTCTTCATTGATAACTTTCTTGTCATTATATTTACTAACAAATGGACTATGATCTATTTTAAACATATACCAAAACGAGGTTTAAGGATAGTCCGAGATATGGATTTAAACCTTAGATTTAGACACAGATTGACTAGTGAACTAGTCTAAACACTATCCCTAATATAGATTATGTAGGGAACTATAGTCTAAACACTAGCCCTATAGATTATATAGGTATAGTGTTTGGACTATCTAAGGTTTAAATCCACATCTAAGACTATCCTTAAACCTCGTTTTGGAATAAGAAGAATTGAGTCCAAATTCGGGCTCAGGGGTCCTGCTAGAATTCCGTATGACTTTGATTATATCGACCGCGAAATAGACTTCATAAATAACGTTTATTTTCGAAAATATGAATGGAAACCACACAAAATAGATATTTTTATGACCAAAAGCCACTAATGGATGTTTATTGATAGTTTGTGTAATTTTTATATTAATATTTTACGGTAACAAACGTAAGAAACGTCAAGCGGGTAAGTATATATAGCTATGGTCATGGTGTGATACTGGCTATATGCTAGAATCGTCCTATGTACAAAAAAAGAAAATATAAATCCGTCCATTCACTACCTCTGAAAAGAGTTATCGCGGACAAATGCCGTTGGAGCCGCGACTGCATGCGAAAGCGATCCCGTAGCCCCAAAACTAGACGTCGAGACGGAGCACCCTGGAGCCCCACATAACCACTTCATTGGCCCCACAACGAAGTGTTAACTGACCGGTTTTCCCCAGGCCAAAATAGGTACCCACAGATTAATCAAGTAAACTCAACAACTTACTAATTTCGCTAATCCTCCTAGTTGGGGAACTGTAGTCGGGTTTTTGAGAGTACGTCTCATCTAGACAAGGATTGTATTGTCCGTCTGACGACTTTAGCTGCAACTGATAGATATAAAAACGTTTTAATAAAATAAACTGAGGTTTTAAAAACAAAAAGATGAATAATCTAATTTTTGCCGATAATAAATCTACATCTGCTATAAAAAATTAAAAAGAGGAAAGTTTTGATTGCTTAATGTTTGTTTGCATTGAATAGGCTCTCAAAGTACTGTACCGATTTTAATGAAACTAGGTATGAGGATACAGTCATTCATTGGGAGTGTTACAGGCTACTTTTTATTCTTTTTTTTACTTTTTATCCCGATTGTTCCACGGGATTAGGAGTAACCGCGGAGTGCTGCGGGTATTCAATTAAAATAAATATTCCTACCTTTATCCCAATTTATGTGTGGCAGGACTTCAAGATATAGAATAAATTTAAAAAATATTCATTTTTTTAGACATCGTTCGTGTCTTCCTGTGACTATGATCTGTGCAACGCGATCAAAACGTTAGGTAAATATTAAAATAACTAGTAGAAAACGCGAACGCGACACGTGCTTATAGAATAAAGGTTAAAACATTAAAATCACTTACTGGAGAAGTCTCAGTCACTGCTAAGTAAGTCCAGCCCCAATTGTTTCTTTCCTAAAATCATATATCTCGTTAAAATATTTATTATCAGGCGCGGATTCAGCCCTTAAAAAGGTTGCGATCACAGGCATCTGAATTTATACAGAGTTCCACATAAGCAAAGCCGTGTGGCGAATCCTAGTTAATTAATAAACCTGTGAAATGTTAGTTTTGATTTTACGAGATTTTCAATCTAACATAACCTCGATTATTTTAGAGTTTGAATTTCCAATATTCATAGAACAAAAACTGATTGTTAAGAGGAACGGAATTAATCCTTAGCCGCTTTCTTATATAATTACCAATAACCCTTTATACTATAATTATGTCACCTATCTAAAACACTTGGATTAATTAGACAAATCTAACTATACCTTAATTAAAGAAATCCATCTAGTGGTTTGGAAGATATGAGAGAATTAAGAATATCCTACTTAATATTATAAATGTGAAAGTTTGTGTGTGTATATGTTTTTTACTCCTTCGCGCAAAAACTACTAGATCGATTGCGATGAAATTCAGTATCTTGATAGCTGGAGACCTGGATTAACACATAGGCTACTTTTTATTCCGATATTCCCACGGGATCGCGACTTACGCGGGTGAAACCGCGGAGCGCAGCTAGTTACAAATAAACAAACAAACATACATACAAACATACAAAGATAGGCGCAAAAACATAACCCTTTCCTTGCAGTCAAGTAAAAATACACTAAAATAAAGAATACTGCGCCCCGCGGTTTTACCCGCGTAAGTCCCGATCCCGTGGGAATATCGGGATAAAAAGTAGCCTATGTGTTAATCCAGGTCTCCAGCTATCTACGTACCGAGTTTCATCGCTATCGGTCCAGTAGTTTTTGCGTGAAGGAGTAACAAACACACATACACACACACGCACAAACTTTCACATTTATAATATTTGTAGGATTACAAAGAAACATACATAGAAACATACAAAGATAGGCGCAAAAAATATAACCCTTTCCTTGCAGTCGGATAATGATTCCCTACCGGTACCATGTTAATGAAGATAAAAATAATATTTATTCAAAAATACAGTACAATATTTATACAATTACTAATATTATGAAGCTGACGAGTTTGTTTTGCTAAAATCTATGTCCACGTGTTGATGAAGTAGCAATGACCTCAATAATCATTAAAACATGGATGTAAACTACTTAACTCTAAGTGCGTTGACTCATTGCTGTTTATTTGCTGGGAATTTACCTTAGCGGTTGTTGAATTATATTTTATATCCATTCATACCTTAGCAGTAATTTAATTATATTTCCTATTATGTTTACTTACAAAAATATGATCGAGAACAGTAATTATCTACTACTTTCCGTCCGTCTGTCTGTCTGTCACCAGGCTGTATCTCATAAACTGTGATAATTAGACAGTTGATATTTTCACAAATGATGTATTTTTAAAGTTATTAAAACAGAATAGTTTTTTGTTTTTATTTTATTTTGTAGAACTTGAAATGGTAAAGATACCCCATCTTTACCATTTCAAGTTCTACAAAATAAACGTTGGTTTGGTTGGACACGGTAAATAATCCTATTTTTAATATTTTTTTGGTCTCGAAATCGTTACGTTACGAACCTCCTCCTTTTTTTGAAGTCGATTAAAATGTGGGTATGACTTACCAGTTTCGTGTTAGAGTTGTTTTCTTCATCAGCTGACTGAACTTCTACTGATATCACTGTAACATAGAGAAAAGGATAAAAAATAGGACAGATGAGGGCAGGAAGATGATGACGATATTATGAAAACCTAATAATTTAATAAATAATTTACCTTTAACATCACAATTATTTTTTATATTTTAATTTTCTTGGTCAATAACGAACACAATTTTTTTTATCCAATTTCTCAATTTAAATTTTTTGAACTTTCGAAAGATAAACGCGTACATACATATCGGCTATTAGATTGTTTGGATAATATTGTATTTTTTACTTACCAATTAAAATGAATGTCAAAATATAATTCTTCATGTTTTCCCTCACTAGTTAACTTTTATAACAAGGAATTTTGAAAGCTTATGTTGCAATTTTTAAAGTTATTAATTAAATACGTTTGTTACCTCTCATTTATTAAACAGTAATAAGTTGTTTTATGATATTTGCATGCGTCAATCCTATTAAAACCAGTTCTGGGAGTCCCCAGGACCGGTTCGATCGCAACTCGCTTATAAACAGCTCTAGTTATTAATCTGTAATTTGCAAAGGTAAATACGATGTCACATTTCACAAAATTCGATATTATTATATAAAATAAATTCGTGTCATTAAATCAATGTGAAGTTTTTTCTTAAAATATTATTCCATATCATTTCATTTATTTGCATGGTTGGTACGGTCGGCTGCATAATTGTAGACCCACCGTAGAACTCCAAAACGGCTATTATAAGAATGTTTTCAACACAAGCAAGTTTCTAGACACCTTATTTATGAAACAAAAATTATTAGAATTAAAACATTCCAATAATAGTAATTTTTGAACTCTACCGAGGACTGCAATTATGCAGTCGACTGTACAATAGATGTTACAATAGGCATACAAGTTCACATATGAGCCCTGCCGGGCATTGCAATTGCATGCGGTGACAGGCCGAGGCTTTCCTTACTATACGTAGGTATACAAATAAACTTATCCGATAAGTTACTTGTTATATGCTCAATTAGGTAATTTGGTGTTAGTTATTAGTTAAGTTTATCGCTTGTTCATTACGTTTTTGGAACAACGGTGAATTAGGTTCCGGTTTTTTTAAGTTGATCTTAAAACGAATACCTAAATATATTGCCTAAGTAACGTAGAAAAAAATTACATTTCACTCAGCTTCATCTAACTAAGCAACAATGCCTGTGTTATGGTGACCAGACAACGGATAGAATACTATAACAATTATCCTTATATATCTGAACGACTTAAAAGCAAAATGTCTTACATATCAAAACGACACAAGATCAAAATGTCTTAGTAGCAAAACGTCCTATAATTGGAATCCCACATTTTCTTCCAAGAATTTCATCTTGATCAGTAAAACTATCGATGGATACAAAAATACTAGCAGCGCTCCACGGTTTCAACCGCGTAATTCCCGATCGCGTGTAAATATCGGGATAAAAAGTAGCCTTCCTCGATGAATGGACTATCCAACACAAAAATAATTTTTCAATTCGAACTTGTAGTTCCAGAGATTGTTTGTTTGTTTGTTTGAACGCGCTAGTTGAAACAAACAATCAAACTCTTTAGCTTTATAATATTAGTACATATAAGTTTATTTTTTTCAAAACTTACTGGTTCAAACCCTGGTTAGGTTAATGACAAATTTAAAATTTAAAGTGCAGTTTGAGTTATTGTCAAAATACAATAAATACTATAGGTAAAATACTTGAAGAATTTTTCGATATTCCTCAAAGTTTAGGAGATGGATTTGAAGGCCCCTTTAAATAATTCACTCATATAAATAACTTATGTTACGTCGCATGCAAGCGGTATCATATTGCGATCGTCAAACTACAGAGTAATCAAAACCTTAAAATGCTGAGTAAATCCATGATCCTATTAAAAAAAAATATTGCTAAGATTGTAAAAGGTTTGTGAATTGAATATTTTATAATAGTACTTATAATTAGCTAGTAATTGATGTTTTTGGAATAATAACTGTTTGTAATGCATCATATTATCCATGCCGGACTGCCGAACATAGGGTTGCGGGTTCGATTCCCGCCTCAGACAAGTATTTATGCTTAGATATTTGTCTTTAGTCTGGTTGTTTCTATGTATTATAAGTCTATATTTACAAAATAAACGTATAGAAGTAGTATATGAGTTATCTAGCACTCATAACACAAGTGAAGTTACTTAGCTTGGGGCTAGATGGTGATGTGTGGAATGTCCTGCAATATTTATAATTATTAGACGTTCCCTTTTATCTGTATTTACCTAAAAATTTAAGCAATAGTGACATAATCCGTCAAACAAAGACTATATTCCATTTGGTTCGATCTCGGAATTGGCCGGATTTGCGGTAATCTGGTCGAGGCGAGACGTTTCCTCTACGCTGCATCATTAAGCATTCTTCAACGTTCGATGAGGGTTTTCAAATACTGAAGTTTAAGATAGGATTTTTAGTGAAGTTCTCAATTGAATTATAGTAAAAAACATTTTATTGTAAATAGTTTTGACATAGGTACTGGCCACAACTTCAAGAAAAACAAAGGCCTCTCTATTTGTTTAGGTATATGTTTTATAGATACGAATGTTATTTAGGCCACCTTGATTGAAATGTTTATTTTTTGTGAAGTCATTATTTTTTCATTTTATTTAAATTACCAAAAAAGAATTTATTAAATAGCTGATTTAAATAAGGTGTAACTAATAAATATATATTTAAATTTTAATAAGATTTAAAAAAGGTTTTATTAAATAAGGTTTTAATAAAATATATACACCTTATTTAAATCAACTATTTAATCAAATATTTTTAGTGGTCGATTTACGGAGCCAGGGAATTTAAAATTGTAAAAAAAAAACAATAAGTAACCATAACAAGTTGGAGAGCTATTATATAGAGTTGTATGAAGTAACCTGTTATCCTTCGACTCGACTTATGTACCAATAATATATTATTTATCCTCTTGCAACTTTATCTATGTAACCTACGTCAGAGATATTGTTTTTAAAATTTAAAGCTCATTCTAGCATCATCATCTATTTACCTAATAATGCTTTGTCCTGTACCTATCAACGCACAGCCTAAATCGCTGATCGAAGAGACCTGAGTATTATTTGTATGGCACCTGATAAGAAGGATTTTCCAATAAGGATTTTCCGAAATTCTACACCCTAACAGGGAAAGATTGTCATGGGAAACGTGATTTCTTGTTCCATTTTCGACTTCTACTAGGACGAAGTCGCAGGCAAAAGCTAGTCCACAAATAAAACTTTTTACTAAACTAGAACATTTTATTCACGGCTTCACTTCCAGACATGTCTCTCAATCCAGTCTATAAAACTAGATACCCTAGTGTATATGCCGGGAAGGTTCGGTTGTGCGCATGCGATGCCGAATGACGTCACACCTACCACGTAGTAGAGGGTAGATGTTTCTTTTCTACTTCTGTACTTTGCTACTTGTAGAGGACCTCCTGAATCACCCTGAAGAATAGACAGTTTATTAGTATTAGGAAGAGGCAAACGTATGATCATCATCATCACATCAGCCACAGGACGTCTACTACTGAACATAGACCTCCCCCAAAGACTTCCAAGATCGGTCGCAAGCTCTCTGCATCCGACGACTTATTGCGGCCTTAATTAAGTCCCCCGTTCATCTACAAAACGATACTAAACCATACCAAACGTATTCCTAATGAAAATATGTTTCGGAGCTATCTATTTCTGATTCTCTTGACTTAACCAGATAACCAGTTAAGCCCAGCACTTCAACTATTGCTCCAAGATGTCAAAAGATATTACGTACTTGACAAGCATCAACACCTCCAGTAAGTTTCCCTGCGCAGAGCTGGTGTTCCATCAAGCCCCAGAAGTTCCTGTTCCGTGACGAATAAAGCAATCTATCGCATTGCTCCGAATCAATAAAGTTCACATCACCTGATTGAAGATTTTCTGATGTCGCGCGACTCCCTGAAATAATACCTTTAGTAAGTACTTCCTATAATCTACGTCAATAGAAACTTTAAGACAAAAACACATATAGGTGTACGTCTTTTAGGGGCCCTTTATGGGTGGGTCCTTTCTCAACTAGGACAGCTTTAAAATTTCAAAGTTTTTGCCAACTACAAAAAAAATTGCAAAGTCGATGCCAAAAGCAATTGATAACCAAAAAGTGAACGTGTCGTGGGACACGCCAAATCTAGACAGGTTCCTCTTTCGTAACATCGATTTTAAAGGAATTTTTAATGATTAGCCTATCTCAAATCTAGAAAGGTTCCTCTTCAGTCAACATACATGGTTCTTAAGTACCCATGAATGCTAAAAGAGTAACTTTTGTGCTATCAAAGTCTTAGGGGCCCCATTATCCCATTATGCCCAGGGCTCCCAATAGGTTAAAGACGGCTTAAAGATGGAATAGGTTAAATCAAACATACCAAATCTTGTAACTCCCCATCCAGTAACAGAGGCCTGCGATCCCAGCTGGCTGACATCACGTTGTGTCCACAAGCATGCTGGTTTTAGATGAGCATTGAAAGCAACATGATGTTCCAGCTCTAACAGCGCTATATCGTAGTATTTCTTAGGAGGTTGATAATATGGATGCTTTATTATTCTGATTATACTCTCATCTGGTACACCATTGAACTAAAAATAGGTAAAACATTTGGATAAATCTATACCTTCACTCCTACACTTAATATCACAGAGAGGAAAGATTTGTTTTTTGAATACTATGAATAGGCTCCAAAACTCTTCGACTGATTTTGATGAAACTGAGGATACAATGATTCATTGGGAGTAAAACATAGGCTAATTTCTATCCCGATATTTCTACGGGATCGGGAGTTACGTGGGTGAAACTGTACTGCCAGTATTTAATTGTTTTTTGATCTTATGTTCATTTTTTAAATTCTAATCATTATTGCGTTTAGATTTTTTTTAGTTTTAGTTATAAAACAGATGTAGCCTATAAGCCAAGCCTCTCCTTTTCTTCTTAGTAGGTGTGATTGATATGGGTCACTTCTATTCTAGGTTGGTAAATATCCTAAGTTATATCTTCGAACCTTAATATTCACAATGACATTTTAACCAGTCTCGTCAAATAATAAATAAATAATACATACACGAAACAAGAATGGATTGGAAAACCTGACGATTTTTGGATGAGAATCTGTAATTAAGTCATCCGTTGGAGCGCTGGAACAATGAGCAGCGGTCAAGACAAACTTGGAACTGATGAGGGTACTTCCACATTTGAATACATAGTCTCCTTGGGAAGTCATCCAACCCAATGCACCCTGGTAACAAAGAACAAATATTGTGAGTTTAAAAGCTATCCTGGAGAATATATAAACTGTACTTTATATACGAAGCAACGAGTGCATCGCCAGGCACCTGCTTGTCACGTAATTTCATTCTTGAATAGTTGGTAGTAACAAAACTAAAATAAATCATACCATATGGGGAAACTGCCCAGCATTCAAAATAGATACACCACCGACAACTTCAGGCACTGGTATATTGGGATCTCTATTCTTAGCCTCACCTGTAAAATAAGAAAAGATATTCGACTGACAATATACACCTAACTGCCTAATCTAATATATAAAATTCTCGTGTCACAGTTTTCGTTGCCATACTCCTCCGAAACGGCTTGACCGATTCTCATGAAATTTTGTGAGCATATTGAGTAGGTTTGAGAATCGGCCAATATCTATTTTTTTTTTAATGGCAAAACAGCGTTTGTTGGGACAGCTAGTATCTTATAATTTATGGGCTTGGCCCATCAGACAAATGTGATCATTCATTTCTCCTGATGCTCTTTTGTTTCACGAATCCATATACTACTAGTTTTTAGACTTCACGTACGTCCGTTCATCCGTCTGTTGTCACCAGGCTGTATCTCGTGAACCGTGATAGCAAGACAGTTGAAATTTTCACAGATGATATATTTCTGTAGCCGCTATAACAACACATAATAAAAAAGAAATTGAGTGGAGCTCCCATACAACATGGTACGAACCCATCGTATGCGAGGCCAACTCGCACTTGACCGGCTTTTATTCATTAATTGATTTTTGACGTTCATAGATTTTGTAACATTTATTAATATTGACTATAGGAAAGATTTTTTTGTGTTTTGTTTGTAACGAATAGGCTCCGAAACTACTGGACCGATTTTGATGAGGATACATTAAATGAAAACAACATAGGCTACTTTTTATCCCGATATTCCCAAGGGATCGAGAGTTATGTAGAGTATCAATAAAATTATAAAACTATTTACATTGCTCTTGTCTTCTTTGTCGTTCATCGTCAAGTTTCATATGCCACAAAAGTTCCTCACATTCTGAAATATTAACGGATTGATATTTAGTTTAAGAGAAATCAATGAATTCATTACCTATGGGAAAATTGAGACCAACCACTTGTACCACAGTGGTTGTCGGTATGCAATATTGTAATGCCTGAAATGGCACGAAGTTATAAAAAGTTAGTTGCGATTTAAGTTACACTTAACAAGCATTAAACGATTGATTGAATTTAATATGCTTTTTTTTTGTTTTAAAATTACTCGTATTCCATCTCGTAGGCTCAGATCGGTGAGTATATAATTATTTTAGATATCACTAAATTTGTATGCAGAGATTACGTAACAATAATGTAAGTATATTAAATTTTAATACTTTATTAAACTTTAAAAGTATATTAAAGTATTCAGAAAATATGTCACCAGGTCTTACTATTGTGTACTTGTATACAGGCTGTTTTCCGCCATTGGACCCTTTTTAATTGGGTCCTTTTTGCGTGAGGATGGAGTAGGCTTGCCCAGCACCTACTACCCTCTCAGCTTAGTCGACCATGTCCAGAGAAGAGAACTTGTCGAACCCTCGACCTTCAGAATGAAAGTCGAGGTATCTCCCACTAAGCCAACACTGCTCTTGCTATTGTGTAAAATTGATCTTTATATTATATTTATAATCTATAGATAATTTATACAGCACCAGCAACTTCATGCTACTAAAGACGTACTAGTACCTGGGAAATGAATTATATGTAACAGGCTTGCCAAGACACAACATCCTCACAGCTTAGTCGACCACGTCCAAAGAAAAGATCTCTTTAATACGTCTGGAGCCAACTAAACCGTGTGTTTCATCATTGTTTTTTCCTTCACGCAATATGCATACCGATGCATCATCGTTCATGCTGCTCATAAGATGAACTTACTTTCTTCGCTAATACGTCTCCCAGGTACTTTAAAACTTGGCATTTCTGGGTTGTACGCATCACATGGATCGTAATTTAAAAGAGGTATCCTCGGGTTCCAAATATATCGACCTGTAGATGATACCCAAGACCTCGCATTGGCAGAAGTCTTGTTATTCTGTTCCTCAACCTTTTTTGCCTCATTCACGTATCCCCATGTCCATTTTTCGTTCTGAAATGAAGACATTATACTAGTATATTCTTTGATAACTTCTTTAAAAGTTATATTGATTTCATACAACTACAGAATACTTTATCAGCCCTTATTTTTTTTTTGACGTGATAACGTCTTATAAATCGATGAACACCGGCACTCACAAAAATGTGTGACGGCATCGGTCATGTTCCCGTCGTTTGTCATGACGATGTTTTCTTATGACGTTATCACGTAAAATTATCGTCCGTAACCCGATTTTACAGCAACCATTTTTTTACGATTTGCCTACGTCTTAAAGGAAGTTCCATTTAGACTCGTAACTTTTTGTAGTTGAGATTTCGTGATGACTCTTTATCTATTTCATATTGAAGAACTTTTACTTTATCAATTGGAGTCACTCAATTTTTTGTACGGATTTTAGAAAAACTTTTACTTTTAGACAGAACAACAAGAAAACGATACATAAAAGTATGAGGTTACGATACGTATCGTTTTACAAGTAACATAGTACCTACATTCGGTCAATGATCCAATTCTCTATGAACTAACAAAATAATAAATATCACTTACATCTGCATTTGAAGTAGCAAACGACGCTAAAAAAATCAAAAATACGTTAATGGCTAACTAGGTTACTGTCACTTCAATTACAATTAATATAAAATAAATACCTCCATATAAAATAAGTAATATTTGCGCAAAATAATGCATTGCAAAAAAATAAATATTAAGCTATGTGTATCATTACTTCGTTGACTATAAAACAACTGCTTCGATCTTTGTGTTTTAAGTACATAAGCAGAAATAATTGCTTATGAAATCATCTTTTGAACCGGTTGACATGGCATGTACTTGTACTTACGGGCTGTTTTAGTTGGGTTATTTTTATGTGAGAATGGAATAGGCTCGCTCAGCACCTATACTACATTTTCAGCTTAGTCGACCGTGTCCAAGGGAAACAACTTGTCAATACATTGGTGACAACTAAGCCGCGGGTTTCATGACGACGTTTTTCTTCATCGTAAGAGTAATGTTCATTAGCGCACATTGTCATGTGTGGCTGGGATTCAAACCCACGACCTTCGGAATAAAAGTCGAGGTATCTGCAAAGGCTAACACCACTACAAACATGGCAAGAAACGACAGAACAGCAATGTGTACTAGGTGTAGCATACAGCAAACCTTGGTTTTATGGAAAAATAATGATTGCCTTTTTGATCTTGATTTCTTCAGCCTAAACCGCTGATCGTAGATACCTGAAACTTGGAGGTTGTATTCTTTGTATGACGTAGGCATCTGATAAGAAGGATTTTCCGAAATTCTACCCCCTAACTGGGAAAGAGGGGGGCTAAGTTTGTCATGGGATAATGTGATATCTTGGTCCATTTTCGACTTCTACGCGGACGAAGTCGCGGGCAAAACCTAGTCCACAAATAAAACTATTTATTAAACTAGAACATTTTATTCACGGCTTCACTTCCAGACATGTCTCTCAATCCAGTCTATAAAACTAGATACCCTAGTGTATATGCCGGGAAGGTTCGGTTGTGCGCATGCGATGCCGAATGACGTCACACCTACCACGTAGTAGAGGGTAGATGTTTCTTTTCTACTTCTGTACTTTGCTACTTGTAGAGGACCTCCTGAATCACCCTGAACAATAGACAGTTTATTAGTATTAGGAAGAAGCAAACGTATGGTCGTCATCATCACATCAGCCACACGTCTACTACTGAACATAGACCTCCCCCAAAGACTTCCAAGGCGATCGGTCGCAAGCTCTCTGCATCCGACGACTTATTAAGTCCCCCGTTCATCTATAAAACAATACTAAAACATACAAACGTATTCCTAATGAAATTGTGTTTCGGAGCTATCTATTTCTGATTCTCTTGACTTAACCAGATAACCAGTTAAGCCCAGCACTTCAACTATTGCTCCAAGATGTCAAAATATATTACGTACTTGACAAGCATCAACACCTCCAGTAAGTTTCCCTGCGCAGAGCTGGTGTTCCATCAAGCCCCAGAAGTTCCTGTTCCGTGACGAGTAAAGCAATCTATCGCATTGCTCCGAATCAATGAAGTTCACATCCCCTGATTGAAGATTTTCTGATGTCGCGCGACTCCCTGAAATAATACCTTTAGTAAGTACTTCCTATGATGTACATCAAATATAGGTGGACGTCTTTTAGAGGCCCTTTATGGGTTCTTTCTCAACTAATACAGCTTTATAATTTCAAAGTTTTTGCCAACTACAAAAAAATTTGCAAAGTCGATACCAAAAGCGATTGATAACAAAAAATGAACGTGTCGCGGGACACGCGATTGAAACGAAGTCCATTTACCTCTTATTTTTCTTCTTTTGGAGATTAGTATCTCTTACGGTTTTTTTTTTCATGGTTTCGTAACGCGTTACATTTTTTTCAGCTAGGTCGCCCCTCGCCAACCCACAATAAGAAACTTGCTTCCAATATACAAAGGTAAATTTTGATTCGAATTTAATCCTACGTCGTAACGTCTTTACTGTTTCTGCCATATCTTCACTAATATTATAAAGCTGAAGAGTTTGTTTGTTTGTTTGAATCCCAGAAACTACTTGCTCGAATTGAAAAAATATTTTTGTGTTGGATAGTCTATTTGTCGAGGAAGGCTATAGGCTATGTTATATTTCGATATTCTCACGGGATCGGGAGTTACGCGGGTAAAACCGCGGAGCGCTGCTAGTAATCGATAATAATGGAATCAAACATACCAAATCTTATAACTCCCCATCCAGTGACAGAGGCCTGCAATCCCAGCTGGCTGACATCATGTTGTGTCCACAAGCATGCTGGTTTTAGATGAGCATTGAAAGCAACATGATATTCCAGCTCTAACAGCGCTATATCGTAGTATTTCTTAGGAGGTTGATAATATGGATGCTTTATTATCCTGATTATGTTCTCATCTGATACACCATTAAACTAAAAATAAGTAAAAACATTTGCATAAATCTATACCTTAACAAAGATTTGTTTTTTTGTTGGACTCCTGGACTGATTTTGATGAAACTTAGTATGAGGATACAATAATTCATTGGGAGTAACATAGGCTACTTTCTATCCCGATATTCCCACGGGATCGGGAGTTAAGCGGGTTAAACTGCGCTGCTAGTATTTAATACTCCTTTGATCTTATGTCGTTTTTTATAATTCTAATCATTATTGCGGTTAGATTTTTTCAATATTTTTATAAAACAGATATAACCTAAAAATACGTTGTCGTAGGCTCTCCTTTTCATCTTAGTAGATGCGATTAGATAGTGATATGGGTGTCTATTCTGGGTTAGTAAATATCCTAAAGAAAATCTTCAAACTTTAATATACACAAGGACATTTTTTAACCAGTCTCGTTTTAAATAATACGTACGCGAAACAAGAATGGATTGGAAAACCTGACGATTTTTGGATGAGAATCTGTAATTAAGTCATCCGTTGGAGCGCTGGAACAATGAGCAGCGGTCAAGACAAACTTGGAACTGATGAGGGTACTTCCACATTTGAATACATAGTCTCCTTGGGAAGTCATCCAACCCAATGCACCCTGGTAACAAAGAACAAATATTGTGAATTTACCTGTACTTTATATACGAAGCAACGAGTGCATCGCCAGGCACCTGCTTAACTCATCCTCCACTCATCCTTAAATATATAATTCTCGCGTCGTCGCGGTGTTAATTACCTATGTCCACCTAAACGGCTGAACCGATTTGTATGAATTGTTTTGTGGATTTTTTTTTGTTTTTTTATATGTAAATGGCAAAACAACGTTTACCGTTTACAGCTGGTATATTATAAGATTTAAGTCAGTGACTTGAATAATGAATAGTTGGTAGTAACAAAAATAAAATAAATCATACCATATGAGGAAACTGCCCAGCATTAAATATAGATACACCACCGACAACGGCAGGCTTTGGTCTATTGTCATCTCTATTCTTAACCTCACCTGTAAAATAAGAAAAAAACATTCAACAGACAATACTTTCCTACTTACCTACTATCATTTTAAACCTGTTGGTCCGGCTCATCAGACAACAGTTTTTGACGTGATAACTTCTTATAAATCTATGAACACCGGCAGCACAAAAAAAGTGTGACGTCATCGCTCACGTTCCGGGAACGTGAGTTATTGACAAGGTAACCATAGCAACGATGATACGTTCCTATGGTTACCATCATTGTTTTCTTATGACGTTTACACGTTAAATTATCGTCCGTAAATCGATTTTATAGACAACCATTTTTTCCGCTTTAATCATTTGTTTTCCTTTACTGTTTCATTCATTTGACTTTTGACGATCATTGCTTAGATTTTAGTGAATGATCGATATTTATCAATAATTGTTTTTGATATAGAAATTTGTAAGATTCGTCTTCAACAATGCCGACTGCTCGACAATTAAACTTATGTTACCTTATCCAACATAATTTATCACTTTTTCTAATTTGGTAACATTGATTAATATTGTCTATTTATACATATACAATACTTTATACTGAATGACGGACTGTTCGACTGACTGATGGATCAACGCACAGCCTAAACCGCTGATCGTAGAGACCTGAAACTTGTAGGGTGTGTTCTTTGTATGATGTAGGCATCCGATAAGAGAGGATTCTTTGATAGTCTACTCCTTAAGGAGTGAAAATGGGGGGCGAAGTTTGTATGGGATAACGTGATTTCTTGATCCAATGTTGAAGTTGGTAAAGGCTTTTAAAGGTTGGAAAAGTTATCAATAAAATTGTAAAACTTACATTGCTCTTGTCTTCTTTGTCGTTCATCGTCAAGTTTCATATGCCACAAAAGTTCCTCACATTCTGAAATATTAACGGATTGTAACTTAGTTCAAGAAAAATCAATGATGTCATTACTTATGGGAAAATTGAGACCAACCACTTGTACCACAGTGGTTGTCGGTATGCAATATTGTAATGCTTTAAATTATACTTAATGCATTTCAAACTATTCAGAAGATATGTCTTGCCATTTTGGTCTTTATAATTTTATAATCTACTAGCGACCCGCTCCGGCTTCGCAAGGCTATATTATGCATGTATTATACATTTCTACCTTTAAAAAAATCAAACCTTCATACAAACTTCCACCCCCCATTTGCCCCCCTTTGGGGTTGAATTCCCGTCTTAGTGAGCACCTATGTCATAAAAGGAACCCCCATGCAAAATTTGAGACTCCTAGCACTTGTAGTTTCTGAGATTTCGTGATGAGTGAGTCAGTGATTTTCCCTTTTATATATATAGATAGATAATTTATACAGTACCAGCAACTTCATGCTATTAAATAAATAAATCATTTATTTCAGGCTACAAAGGCCCACAGATACATACCTTATAGACTAACATACATATTTTATAATAATAATTGAATGTATTAAAGAGATAGCTTAGAACTATGTTAGTGGCACTTCCATGACACTACACTTTCGTCTTAGTCTGTTCTTGTGGAATTTGTCCGTGGAAGCGACGGAACACCACGTCCTTCGGCCAGAAGCATTCATCCATAATCAGGCAGGCTCAAAATTCCGCCTAGTGTGGGGCGCAGGTCGGCATAAGCCGACGCGTTGGCTTGAAGCCGACGCACTTAGCGCGGTAGGGCCATCATGCTGCCTACAACATTAACTTACTTTCTTCACTAATACGTCTCCCAGGTGCTTTAAAACTTGGCATTTCTGGGTTGTACGCATCACATGGATCGTAATTTAAAAGAGGTATCCTCGGGTTCCAAATATATCGGCCTGTAGATGATACCCAAGACCTCGCATTGCCAGAACTCTGTGAAATATAACATCTATACTAATAGAAGAAAGGTTTAATAAATAGAACTAGGTTTTTAGGATTCCGTACCTAAAGGGTAACTAAATCTACCCGTTCTGAGAAAATCGGTGGTGACAGACAGACAGACATACAGACAAGAAAGTGATTTGATAAGGGTTTCTTTTTTTACCTTTTGAGGTACGGAACCCTAAAAATGGGACCTTTTTACTAAAACTATCCGTCTGTCTGTCTGTCACCAGGTTGTGTCTCACGAACCGTGATAGCTAGACAGTTGAAAATTTCCCATATTATGTATTTCTGTTGCCGCTATAACAGCAAATACTAAAAACTAATAACACATAATATTATACGGAACCCATCGTGCGCGAGTCCTACTCGCACTTGATCGGTTTTAACCACATCTGGACCTGTCCTGTCTGAAAATTGATGATGAATAGTTTAAGCCAAACTTAAAAATCTGTATTTATAAAAATCTATCTCACGATCAAGATGTATGTTGCCAATAAACTCCAAAACTACTGAACCGATTTCAATCAAATTTCACATGTACCCGTATTTTGGTCTAACTTACTAGATAGGATAGTTATCATCTCAATTATTCGCTTATGTCGTGAATGTAAACCAATAAAATGTATCAATTAATGGTTTCTTAAGCAAGTGTTTATTTACTGTTTAGTTTTATGAAGTTCTCATAGATGGCGGTGTACGTTGGTTAATCGATAAAATTCTTCAATATTGTTTGACATCTAGGTTGCATATACACTCAATAGATGGCGCTGTGTTCGGGACTTACGCGGATGAAATCGCGGGGCGCAGCTAGTATAAAAATAAAAATATTTAGCGCACAACAGCTAGCATGAGATTATGCATAAATATAAGTTAAATTCTAACTAAATACATTAATATCCAAAATTAGATTATATTTCAATAACCACAAGGTTTATAATATTTAATCATTTAGATACTTTGACAGAGGGTAATCATGTTTAAGATCCTAAACGCATTTAATTTTCGTTGTGAAAGTCAACCTCACATACTTATCTAGTACAAGGTTTTTTTTATTTATATGTTATGGTAAATGCTAAACTTTAAGCGATCATATGCTTTAAATTTATCATTTATGAATAAACCAAAAACTCACCTTGTTATTCTGTTCCTCAACCTTTTTTGCCTCATTCACGTATCCCCATGTCCATTTTTCGTTCTGAAATGAAGACATTCTACTAGTATATTCTTTGATAACCTCTTTAAAAGTTATATTGATTTCCTACAACTACAGAATACCAACTTTATCAGCCCTTATTTCTCCTTTTGACTTGTTAACATCTTATAAATCGATGAACACCGGCACTCGCAAAAAAAACGGCATCACTCATGTTCCCGTCGTGCGTCGTGCTATTGACAGGGTGCCATAGCAACGTATTTTCGTTGCTATGTTTACCATCAATGTTTTCTTATGACGTTATCACGTAAAATTGTCGTCCGTAAACCGACTTTACAGATTTTTTTGTACGTCGTTTTTACAAAAATCGTTTAAAAATTCATAGTACTCGCCTAGGTCCTAAAAGACTAAAAGTCTAAAACTTTCCCAAGTATAGTTTTAGACTCGTAGCTCTTTGTAATTTTAGAGATTTTAGAAAAAGACTCATCACGAAATCTCTTGAAGAACTTACTTTATCAATTGGAGTCACAAATTTTTTGTACAGATGGTAGAAAAAGCTTTGACTTTGAGTCAAAACAACAAGAAAGCAATACATAAATGTATGAGGTTACGATACTTATCGTTTTATACGTAATAGTACCTACCTTCGGTCAACGATCCAATTCTCTATGAACTAACAAAATAATAAATATCACTTACATCTTCATTTGAAGTAGCAAACGACGCTAAAAAACAAAAAAAAAGGTTTTTAATTGCAAACTAGGTCACTGTCACTTCAAGAATAATGCCTATACAATTACAAATAATGTAAAATAAATACCTCCATACAAAAAAAGTAATACTGATACTAAATAATTCATTGCACAAAAATTAATATTATGCTATGTGTATCATTACTTCGTTGACTACATAACAACTGCTTCGATCTTCGTGTTTTTAAATACATAAACAGAAATAATTGCTTATGAAATCATCTTTTGAACCGGTTGACATGGCATCTTATACTTGCGAGTTTTACTGTTTTAGTTGGATTATTTTTACGTGAGAATAGAATAGGCTCGCTCAGCACCTGTACTACCTTTTCAGCTCAGTCGACCGTGTCCAGAGGAAACAGCTCGTCAATACATTGGAGACAACTAAGCCACGGGTTTCATCACGATGTTTTCCTTCACCGTAAGAGTAATGTCCATTAGCGTACATGGTGTGCACGGCCGGGATTCAAACCCACGACCTTTGGGATGAAAGTCGAGGTATCTGCTAAGGTTAACACCGCTACTAGCATGGCATGAAACGACAGAACAGCAATGTGTACTATGCATAGCATTCTATCTCTTTCCCCCGCGCGCCACGAAATTACCGTTTTAATTAAGTTTTATGTAATTAAAAGACTAACATCTGTTTAGTGAAAAACCATCTGTACTACCTTATGGAATTTGATGTAAGGTGTATGAAAATATAAATTTTGTACTTGTTTTTTCTTTACAATCGCCATAAGATTGAAAATTTTAAAAAAAAGGTCGATTTAATACGATTTTCACGATTTTGTCTATAGAGGCCAATCACTCATATCGTGTTTCGAATTGTAAGACAATACAAAGCATATCTTCACCTTTAGGACAGTAGGAATATCATTCCACGGATTTTAGCGGTTGATACCCAAAAACTGTTTCTAAGACACTCTGTCGCGCTTCAGGTCTTACCACTTCGTCTTAAAGGCATTATTTAGAAAGTCAATAGGGAAATAATTTTGTATGGAAAAAGCGCTGCTAAAACACCACCTTAAAAAAATGGATTATACGCAAATCAATTCGGTAAGCCATAAACTAAGAAAACAGAAGAAATAAACAATAATCTTCTAGGTAATCGTGCTATATCTTAGAACACGATCGTTACCTTGTGAAATATCATATGATAGTAAATAAATAAAAAGCGCCTTCCAAAGACACTCATTATAATTAAGTGTTAAAGATAAGTGAATGCGAATGATGCTAACTGAATAAAAAAAATCCTTTGACCATTTTGTCAAATACTTGGTGGTGTACTTAGTGCAACTACAGTTGCCAAACTATTATTGGCAAACAGTGGGATGCTTGACATATATCACTGTTGGCAAACCGGTTTTTTATAAAAGCACACCAGTGGCCTACTTAACCGATAGTTTTCCTAATAAAAGCTATTTGTGCAATTCTAAAATCCGCCTCGCGTCTTAAATTCGTGATCCCAACGTGATCACGTTGTGAATTATTATTTACAACGTGATCACAGTCTTCCTGAATCATGCTGTATAACATCTTATTTTATAAGTTAACTATAAAATAACGTACACTAAAGCCATAAATAAACTTATTGATTTTCTGTGAAATCATAAAACTAGAGATAACAATAAAAATTAAATAGGTAAGTATGTCCGAGTATATTTTTTCATAGTAGCTTACAGTAGAAGCTTAGATCTCTATATGAAATGAAATGAAAAATATGAGGTATATACAATCACCCCATTTTTATTTTCATACAAATTCTCATACAAATCTTTTGCATTTATAATATTAGTTGAAATAAATAATCTTACTAAAGAATATTCTGTAATATTTCTGTTTATAAATTAAACATTGACTTTCCAGAGCGTATTTAGAATGAATAAAAATACATAGGAACTTCAATAGTTTATCTAGTAGAATTACTCCAAACGATCGGTTCTATCCAGTCAATAAAGCTGGACACCCTGGTATAAATACCAGGAAGGTTCGGAAGACCACAGCCGATACCAAACGATGTTACTCCGATGATGTTGTATAAGACATGCCTATTCTTCTTGTATTTGATGATTTGTAGAGGTCCTCCTGAATCACCCTGAAAAATATTATTGGTTTTACACGGTCTCATATCACGGGGCTATGGAGCCCCTGACTTTTGAAAGGCGAGCGTGGAGCCGTAGTCAACACGTAAAGGCCCTTTACAATAACAAGTTTAATTGCAAATTATGATGTGGACACCAAACCGGCGATTATCCCTGTCAGCACTATAAAATGCAATCAAGGACAACCTCTGGTTTGTTACGAAAATGTTTTTTTTTTACTGAAATAAATGATTTATTATTATCATTATTAATTGAATAATTAAAACATTCTAGATATTGTAAAACTGTGGGATTCCTACCAACAGAAACGCAGAATTTGATTTTTCACCCACTGTCCTACGGAATGAGGTAACTCCGTGGTGACAGCTGCAACTATTTTCAGAAATTAGCTCTGTTATGATTTATAAACTGCATTCGTAAAGACCAATTCCTATAAAAACCTGTAGTACCTGGCAAGCATCAACCCCTCCGGTCAGTTTCCCTGCACAGAGCTGGTGTTCCATCAGTCCTTGCCAGTGTCTATTCCGCGATGAAAACAGAAGGCGGTCACATTGCTCTGGATCTATTATGTTTACATCAGCAGCTTGGAGTTCTGGCGATATATCGTGACTACCTATAAAATATGAAATTTGTAACATTTGATTATGCCACGAACATTGAGTTAGAGGCGAACAGTGGTAACAAGAAAGGTATTTTAGTCTATACTGCCATGGCTGTTGATTCCTTCTTCTTTCTTGTCAGATGTTACCGCGTGTGAGCAAGCGGGTGAATATATGATGTATTCACCCGATTGCTCACACGCGGTAACACTATGCCTTAAAGCAGAGAAAACTTTTTCGAAAATTAAATGAAGTATTGAGTCCAAAGTTACAGGTTCACAGAAGTTCACAATTAAGCAACTCTCCTAACCACTCACGTTGAACGACCTCGAGAAAGGGTGACCTAGAAGTGAATCGCTTAAAACGCGGTGGCGCGAAAATTAATCACCAGTAGAATTTTAGATCAAAAATAAGTGAACTCCTTAACCTAATAATAAGCATTAAAAGTAGAGTAAAGAAGAAATCTTACCAAACCTTAAAACTCCCCACCCAGTAAGCGTCGCATCTCTCCCCAACTCAGTATGATCCCTATTAGTCCACAAACACGCTGGTTGCATAAAGTTAGTGTAAATCACATCTTGTTCCAACTCTATGAGTGCTATATCGTAGTATTTTTTCGGAGCTTTGTAATTTGGATGGTTTATTATTCTGATTATGTTCATGTCAGACGTATACGAGTTAGAAATGCCTTCGGATGCCTAAAAATGGATTTTATAGTTGCTACAAGACATAGAAATAACACTTGCTAATTTACTTCATTTTTATACTTACGTTACTATATAGGTTTTTATCGTTCAACCTGACAATCTTAGGAGATGAGTATACGATAGTGTCGTCAACTGGTGCCCTTGAACAATGTGCAGCCGTGAGTACAAACTTAGAGCTTATTAAAGTACCTCCACATTTAAAGATATAGCCGAATTCCACTGCTTTCCAGCCTAAAGCACCCTGAGGAGCAGAATAATTGAGTATAATAATCATTGCACGACAGTTCCCAGAACGCCATCTAGCATCAAATTAAGCCGCTAGGTTTATACCCAAACTTACTTTCAGAGTTGCCTCGTCGTGGTTGTTTACTTTTAATGCACTCGTAATTAATCGACTGTCAGTTGAGAGGTTAAGTAAATTAATACCTATTTCTCCGGAATAGACTTAAACAAGGATCCATCCACATTGCCCTCTATTTCATTCTGCTATGGCACTTGAAAAAGTCCAATTTTATGAAGTTGTTCATTAGAACTTACCATATGTGGAAATTCTCCAGTGTAAGTAGGTCTTCCGCCGACAGCCGCTGGCGGTCGAGGTTTATTCGCATATTCTTTATCGAAACCTTTAAAAATGGTTTTTGGTTAGACCTTGCAAAACATTAATGATCGTTATCAACACATTGATATATTCAACTGCAAACTATATGGTTTCGCTGTAGATGTTAAAAAAGTAGAATCCTACTAATATTTTAAATATGAATAAGAAAATAAGAGTGAAGTATAACTTGAATGTAGCATACACTTTGGAATGTATTTAAGATAACTTATCATAGGTACATATTTAAACGAATACTTAGCATTTATACATTAATTATGGTTTTTTTAATTTATATATTTCATTACGTATTATGTATGGTTATATGTTTATTTAGTATAATTGTCACTTGTCTTTGTTATCTCTCAATCTTTGCTATGTAATTATTATCGTTTAAACTGTTTTAGCTAATGTTATATTTTTTGTATAATATTTATAAGTAATATAAGTAGCTGTATGTTTTTTTGAATAAATAAAATAAAAATTAATTTAAATAAAATGCAATCATAATTGTAGTGAGCGTAACTAAGTACTAACTTTAGATTATTGTCAACTAGCTGCGCCCCGCGGTTTTACCCGCGTAAATCTCGATCCCGTGGGAATATCTGGATAAAAAGTAGCCTATGTATTAATCTAGGTCTCCAGCTATCTAGATACCGAGTTTCATCGCAATCGGTCCAGTAGTTTTAGCGTGAAGGAGTAACAAACACACACGCACACACAACTTTCACATTTATAATATTAGTAGGATACGTTAGGTATCTACTTACACTCTTTATTTCGTCTCGATCGTTCCTCGTTTAACTTTATTTCCCAAAAATAATCTTCACATGCTGAAAAGATTATATTATTAATACGCATTGTTAAAACGACTTCTAATAATTGTTATGCAGAAAATATTTTCATGCTTGAAGGATTCTACCCACCAGGTCAATAAACCTGTCTGGCATTACCCGGCGTTGTTGAATAAACGAAGCTAAAACAGTGAAACCACGAGGTATGGTACATACCTTCCTCGCTAATTCTTCTACCAGGAGCTTTAAAACTGGGTTTCTTTGGGTTGTAAAATTCACATGGATCGTACTCAGTTATATTGGCTTTGTTTCCATCTTCCTCGTCTTTATTCTGTGGAAAATAAATTGTTTTCATTACATTTTGATGGTATAATTGTCTAGTTTATCTAAATATACACTATGACAGTTCCGTTAGCTGGTACCTTAGAGTAAAAATAATACTAGATAGTTATAGAGAGCTCATAAAATATCACTCGTTGTTTATTAGGCGATTGTAAATACTTGTAAAAAATTATATTCTCTTAAACGAAACATCACAGAATTCATTAAAACCAGTGCAAAACCTAATACCATTGCGAGATCTCAAGATATTACGTACCACAAAACCCGATAGAAATTGGAGCTGGATCAACCACGGAACAACTTGAATGTGAAACCTTCATCATCATTTTATCTCACGTATCTTATCAGCCTCATTCACACGTATTCTGATACTTACCTATATACAAAAAAACATAAAATATATTTTAAGTGAAAGGGTACCGGCGCTCTCTCCATACAAACGTAGTCGACTGTTTCCTCCCTAGATAATGACACTAGCACAAATATGTTTGTGCCATAAAACTTATAACTGCCATGACCATGCCTCTATGTTTTGATTTTTTTGTTTTTAAATCTTAATTTCTACGATATTTAGAAAATGAAAAAACTCAAAACAGTTCACCTTAAAGGTTCAGAAAAAATAAGTGTGAGTGAGGCTGATAAGATACATGAGATAAGATGATGATAAAAGCTTATTTTATGATTTCAGTTTCAAACAAATATTTGGGATAAATAACCTAGTCTAAGTCAAACACTTACTAGTAAATTCTATGGTTATTTTTAGTTTAGAATTTGCATGTATATTTTAAAATTAGTACCCATAGCATACCCTAGTTTTAGAACCTATACACATTGAAATAAATTAAATATTTTGATTGTTTTATCACTAAAACTGGCTTACTCCCAAAGCTCCGTAACTCCTTTAAAAATTGTTTCTAATGGGTCCATGACAAATCTATACATATAAAATGCTTTGTCCTGAACTACTGACTGACTGACGGATCAACGCACAGCCTAAACCGCTGATCTTTGAGGCCTGAAACTTGGAGGGTGTGTTCTTTGTATGACGTAGGTTGTATCCGATACGAAAGGATTTTCCAAAATTCTATCCCTTAAGGGCTGAAAGGTTTGTATGGGACAACGTGATTACTTGGTCCAATCTACTTCAAATTTTCGACATCTACGCGAACGAAGTCGCGGGCAAAAGCTAGTATTAATATAATTTTAAGCGTTCTTACATTAACTTCCAATGGGTCCATGAGATTTATCAAATGTACTTACCCTATTCTCTATAGTTGTTTCTTCAACGTATCCCCAAATCCACCTGTCACCCTGAAAATAATGATATTCATGGAAATTGGAGACAATATTAATTTAGTAATCAATTATAAAGTCGTTTGGATTACTTACATCTTGATTATTATTCATGTCTGGTTTTTGGGCAAATGCCACTGTAAAATTAAACAAAAAAATACTTATTTTTTATAGTCTAATATAGTAGTTTTTTATAGTATTTTTTATAGTTTAAACGATACATTACCATTTATATTAACTGACTTAAACAAAAAATAATAATTTGATCACGCTAACATGCATATCTCTCACAAATATCAACAAATATATCGACAATACTGCAGTTAATATTCATTTTATTAGCATGAGAAACTTCAAATTAATAGTTATCATCAATCAAAACATACCTGCATAAAATATAAATACAAATAAAATGCAACAGCGCATCTTTATACAAATTTAAAGATAAATAAATACAAGTCTTTATATTTTAAAGACTTCACTCAGACTGTTGATTCACAACTTGTTAATAATAATTTTGTTAAGTAAGTACCTATGTATGAGGTCATCGTCAGAGAAGATTGTGAATTAAAGTATATTATTTAAGTATCTTTCTATCTATATGTTATTACTAGCTGCGCCCCGCGGTAAGTCCCGATACCGTGGGAATATTGGGATAAAAACTATCCTATGTGTTAATCTAGGTCTCCAGCTATCTAGATACCTCAATCGGTCCAGTAGTTTTTGCGTGAAAGAGTAACAAACATACATACACACACACAAACTTTCACATTTATAATATTAGAAGGATAGGATAATTAATACTATCTGTGCCCTGCAGTTTTGCCTGCGTTATTGTCTCTTTAAAGTATGATTTACCTACAAACACAGAATACATAATATTACGAAATACAACTTTTAAGTCCTGTTTAGATGTAAAACAAATTACACAAAATGAAAAACTAAAAATAATAATATTAAACGCAAAATAATTAAAAAGACGCCAAAAAAAAATACACCCAGAAATTAAATAAAAAACGAAACATTACAAATAAATAATAAAATTTGTATAAAATTACCTATAATTATAAATTACCTATAGATGTTGAATTTCCAAAAATTCATTCTTAGCACTCGGCAATACTCGTCTTTACCCTAAAAGCAACCTCCATGCAAAATTTATACAAAGAAAAAAAACAAAGAAGCCTTTTATAAATCAGCCATGTAACCAGTTTTTATTGTTTGCAGTGTTAGGCCATTTTAAAATTTGAAGTAAAAAGTTAGGAAGCAAGATTCTATAGAGTTGTATGAAGTAACCTGTTTTCCTTCGGTTTTATTTGCTAATAATTATATATTGTCTTACATTTTCATATATGTAACTTACGTAAACAATGTTGTTTTTAGAATTATTTTAAAGTTCGATGCTGTAAGTATTTTTCTTCCATTCACTTCTATTAGTCATGTCATCATCCACATCCTTCGATCTCTTTATGGACATGAAAAGTATACTATTCTACATTATAGACTACCCAAGTACAAATTTTCATACAAATCGGTTGAGCAGATAAAGAGCAGATAAAAAAAAGCTTTCGTATTAAGGGTATCAGATGTTAAAGAGTAGAAATAGAATAGAATAGCCTATTTGTTACGAAACATACGACAACATTCAAACAAACTCACAAAAATTTACACGGACATAAAAGAAAAAACTTCACAATTTATGATAAATAAAAGCCGTTTGCTTTCAAGTCAAGCATGCTAGACTGTGGCCAAAGAATCGTCATAAATATTTCTTACTATATAAATTAAAAACTGTCTATTTATTTCAGTCTCCGACTTTTTGGTATATTTTCAAGGTTCTTTATTGGTAATGGATTTACAAGTCACTTAAATACTAAAAACTATTAAAGTTTAAACATAATATGAAATTGGCTGACAAATTTATAAAATACATGGAACTTGGTCAATGAACTCATTAAATGAATAGAAGGCTTGCTTATAGCATAGACAGAGTGTGTGATATAGGTAGAATAAATATACAAGTCACATGACTTAGGAACTTAAATAATTTATTTAGTGGAGTTACTCCAAACGATCGGTTCTATCCAATCAATAAAGCTGGACACCCTGGTATATATACCAGGAAGGTTTGGGAGACCACAGCCGATACCAAACGATGTTACTCCGATGACGTTGTACAAAACATACCCATTCTCCTTGTATTTAATGATTTGAAGGGGTCCTCCTGAATCACCCTGTAAAATGAAACAAATCAAAATATAATTTCTAAACCATCGATGTGGCAGATGTTGAATTAAATTCTTAACAACCAGTCGTACCTGGCATGCATCAACCCCTCCAGACAGTTTCCCAGCACAGAGCTGGTGTTCCATCAGTCCTTGCCAGTGTCTATTCCTCGATGTAAACAGAAGGCGGTCACATTGCTCTGGATCTATGATGTTTACGTCAGCAGCTTGGAGTTCTGGCGACATATCGTGACTACCTATAAAATAAGAATTTTTTAACATTTTAATATGTCACGACCATTGTCTTAGAGGTGAACACCCCCATGGCTAAAGAATGCTTCTTTCATCTTGTCAGATATCTTGTTATGTCATCCATTGGCTCGCCCACACGATGTAAGCGCTAAAACACTTATTACATTCAGATTCAGGATTTTTTGTTTAAGTATTGAGTCTAAAGTCTTCACAAAAGGTCTTAAACGAAATCCTAGTCCCAGTAAAATTATAAATCTGAAAGTTTGTGTGTGCGTGTGTGTGTGTGTTACTCCTTCAGGCAAAAACTACTGGACCGATTGCAATGAAACTAAGTATCTAGATAGCTGGCGATCTGGATTAACATATAGGCTACTTTTTATCCCGATATTCCCACGGGATCAGGACTTACGCGGGTGAAACCGCGGGGCGCAGCTAGTACTTTATAGATCGTAGAGTTGCTCTAAACATTAAAAAATAAAGTCACTAATATCTTACCAAACCTTAAAACTCCCCACCCAGTGACTGTCGCATCTCTCCCCAACTCAGTATGATCCCTATTAGTCCACAAACACGCTGGTTTCATGAAGTAAGTGTAGTCCACGTCTCGTTCCAACTCCATGAGTGCTATATCGTAGTATTTCTTCGGAGCCTTGTAGCTTGGGTGGTTTATTATTCTGATAATGTTCATGTCAGCAGTATACGAGTTGGAAATGCCTACGGATTCCTGAAAATAGATTTTATAGTCACCACAAGAAATTCATAAAAAAATCAAACAAATAAGAAAAAGGCAGGTATAAAAAATAAGAAAAAAGAAGACATTGGGCATCTCAATAATGCAATATGAATTAAAATCGGTCCATGAGTTTGGTATCTAGAATGCCACATAGAAACAAACATACATACATCTTCAACATACACCGATAAACACATTACCCTCCGTTGCGTCGTACAATCGGGTAAAAATCGGTACAATCGGGTTCAATTACTCAGTGACCCCTTATTGATAAACTTGGCAACTAAGTAATTGAACCTCAGTAATAATACAGGTTACTATTATTCCGGTATTCTCAGAACTCATATCGGCAAGATTTTGGGCTGATATTTAATTTTTATACTTACGGTACCAAATAGGTTTTTATCGTTCAACCTGACAATCTTAGGAGTTGATTCTAAGATGGTATCATCAACTGGTGCCCTTGAACAATGTGCAGCCGTGAGTACAAACTTGGAGCTTATTAAAGTACTTCCGCATTTGAATATATAGCCGAAAAATACTGTCTTCCATCCTAAAGCACCCTGAAAACAAGTGTAATCATTACATAGTATAAAACAAAGTCGCTTCCCGCCGTCTGTCTCTATGTATGCTTAGATCTTTAAAACTACACAACGGATTTTGATGTAGTTTTTTTAATAGATATAGTGATCCAAGAGGAAGGTTTTGGCACATGAGTAAGGAATAGAATTTTGGTACATAAAACAAAACTACCACGCGTACAAAGTCGCAGGCAACAGGTACTTAAATAAAAATAAACAATAAATGCGTGATATTTCCTTCTAGCTCATCACTCAGTGGTAATTATCACGTCAGGATTTTTCATAAATGCACTCTTCTTTGGGTAAATCAACGGTGATCAATAATCACTTACAATTTCGTTCTATACAAGCACTAGAAAAGTTCAATCTAGGACGTTTTTATTAGAACTTACCATGTGCGGAAATTCTCCAGAATAAGTAGGTCTTCCACCAGCAGCAGCGGGCGGTCGCGACTTATTTGCATATATTATATCATTACCTTAAAAAAATGCGGACATTATTATAGTGAGCACAATTTTTTTATAATAAACTAGCCACCCCGATTTCGCACGGGTGCAATGCTGATAATCTATACATATAAAATGCTTTGTCCTGAACTACTGACTGACTGACGGATCAACGCACAGCCTAAACCGCTGATTGTAGAGACCTGAAACTTGGAGGGTGTGTTCTTTGTATGACGTAGGCATCGGATAAGAAAGGATTTCCCGAAATTCCACCCCTAAGGGGGTAGGAAGTTATTTTAGGAGGATTGGTTCGACTCGAACTCCTTAGTGCTTTTGATTTAAATTAATTAAGTACATTTTATTTTGACACATTGTCGAAACTCAAATTAATTTTAAGTCAACAAAAAAAAATCCTATTAGAACTATTTTCGACTCCTGCGCGGACGAAGTCGCGGGCAAAAGCTAGTCTATACATATAAAATGCTTTGTCCTGACTGACTGACTGACGGATCAACGCACAGCCTAAACCGCTGATCGTTGAAACCTGAAACTTGGAGGGTGTGTTCTTTGTATGACGTAGGCATGCGTTAAGAAAGGATTTTCCGAATTTCAACCCTAAGGGGGTGAAAAACAGGGGCAAAGTTTGAATGGGACAACATGATTGTATGTAGGTAAGTACTTCAAATTTGACATAAATAAATATATAAACATTCATTCGATTTTTACGCGGACAAAGTCGCAGGAAAAAGCTAGTAAATATACAAAACACTCAACGCTACGCGCCGCCTAAGTGCGGTCTAAGATGTAGCACGCTTACCTAGACGATACCTAAACATTAAGGACTTGAAGACCCCCAATAAGCGTGGACCTTCGAGGAAAACGAGTGAAGGTAGGAAGACGGCTATAGAACCAGAACTTTTTCGACCCGTACTTTTTTTGTGGCTGCACCGGCCTCCGTATCGGAACATGGATAAGGCTTGGCAATACGATTTCGGCCAATAAAAAAAAAAATGTATTTATTCAGGCAACTTGACCCATACATGGAATTTTAACAAAGTTCACAATCACAATATAACGTAGTAGTCAATCAGGTCATACAATCAAATTAAATTCATCCAAACCAGACATATTTAGTACCTACTTAATAGTATGTCAAATTATTTAAAATTAAATCAGAATTAAATGAAATATGTCATAAATAAATAAATTCAAATTCAAATCAATAAAATTAATAAAATTAAAATTAATAAAATTATGCCAATGGGTATCGACAAGCCGCGACCGAAGCCTCGTACCAGGATATTGCACCTAGAGATCAAGTTTGGGACGTCTAGGGCTATATACACGGTGTAACAAGGGGGGTAGAATTTTGAGTTTTATAAATCTAAGACTCTGATTGGTGAAGGGGTACAAAAAGTCCACTATTGAACTTGTTTCACAAAAAATGGCAGAATCGCAGACTTGATAGTTTGGCTGTAATTGCAAAGTTCAGGGTGAAATTGATTTTGACGAATATTTAACTAAAGTGCAATTAACTTTTGAACCACTTAATATTGCAGAACATACAGGGGGTTAAATCGATAGGCACTGAGGTCCCCCACCCCCCAGCAACCGATGATCCACCCCCCTTGTTACATCGTGTATATTCCACGTATGCGAGTAACACGAGCCCCAAAACTCAGCATAATCTCAGTAGGTACCTCAGGGTAAATGACGGGTACGAGCATATCACAAAACTATTTCTTATTTATTAACAACTTAATATTAAAAAGTACTTACATTCTTTATGTCTTCTCGATTGTTCTACACTTAATTTTATATCCCAAAAATAATCTTCACATGCTGAAAAAGATAAAACAGGGGTAAATCTCGCGACATGTAAATCTTCTTCTTCTCGTAGAGTGGTGTGGCTCATCTATTATTTAGAGTTTTTAGATCGCTTTAAGGCCTCTAACTTGACCTAACGACTGCTGCTAGAGGTAACAACCGGGACCAACGGCTTAGCGTGCCTTCCGAAGCACGGAGGGGCTCACGAAAACACATTTTTGCCAAATGTTAATTGGTCACCCATCAAAGTAATGACTGCGCCAGGCGTCACTTAACCCGCACGACCGTAAACGAATAGCGAGCGTCGCTTAGCTGTGAGCCTCTGTATAATGTAATAATTTGATGGATTTGATTGAACTAAAACTACTTTTTTTTTGACCATTTAAATAAAAGATTGCATTTTTATTATAATTACACTAGCTGCGCCCCGCGGTTTCACCCGCGTAAGCCCCGATCCCGTGGGAATATCAAAATAAAAAGTAGCCTATAGCCTTCCTCGATAAATGGACTATCAAACACAAAAATATTTTTTCAATTCGAAGCAGTAGTTCCTGAGATTAGCGCGTTCAAACAAACAAACAAACAAACAAACTCTTCAGCTTTATAATATTAGTATAGATTTGGAAATGTCAAATAAAACGACTTTAAATACTCTAAAATAATTCTATGGTCTGGTCAATAGGCCAGACAGGTGTCTGGCATTACCTGGTGTGGTCGCCTAAAATCAAAATCCAAAACACGAGTGTCGGTAACCGTAGAACAAGCAATAACACATACCTTCCTCGCTAATTCTTCTACCAGGAGCTTTAAAACTGGGTTTCTTCGGGTTGTAAATTTCACATGGATCGTACTTATTGGCGTTATTTCCATTTTCCTCTTTGTTTTTATTCTGTGGAAATATTTGGATATTAGTACGCTAAATTTAACCTCATTGATGAGTTATAGTGAAAAGAAAGCCTATTGGAATATTGGCTGGCTAGTGGTTTATTAGATTTTTTTATTTTTTATCACTGAAACTTACCTTATTATCTACAGTTGTTTCTTCAACGTATCCCCAAATCCACCTGTCACCCTGAAAATAACGATCAAATCTATATTATAAAATTATAATCTATATATATAAAAATGAATTGCTGTTCGTTAGTCTCACTAAAACTCGAGAACGGCTGAACGGATTTATCTTATCTTGGTCTTGAATTATTCGTGGAGGTCCAGGGAAGGTTTAAAAGGTGAGAAAAAATCGTTCCCACGGGATCGGGACTTACGCGGGTGAAACCGCGGGGCGCAGCTAGTTATAAATAAAAATAAAAATGAATTGCTGTTCGTTAGTCTCACTAAAACTCGAGAACGGCTGAACGGATTTATCTTATCTTAGTCTTGAAATGTTAGTGGAGGTCTATAGGGAAGGTTTAAAAGGCGAGAAAAAAATCGAATAACCGATATTCCCACGGGATCGGGACTTACGCGGGTGAAACCGCGGGGCGCAGCTAGTTATAAATAAAAATTGGAGACAAAAAACTTTGTCATATATACTTTTATAGGTACTTATTATAAAGCGGAAAGATGCTTTTTTGTTTGTAACGAATAAGCTCCGAAACTTCTGGACCGTTTTTGATGAAACTTGGTAAACTTGGTTTTATCCCGATATTCCTACGAGATCAAAAGTTACGCGGGGGAAACCGCGGAGACCTGCTAGTTAATTAAAAGATTACTTACATCTTGATAATTTTTCAAATTTGTTTTTTTGGCAAACACCGCTGTAAAATTAAATGAAAAAATAATCAAAAACAGTGCACTTAAGGCGACTTGCATGAGATTGTGTTTAAACAAATTTTGCGAAATTCTAGCTAAAATCATTTAATTTATAAGATCTATTTTAAGGTCTTAGACGAATTTAATTTTTTGTTGTGTTCGTCAAACTAAATGTCTATAAAAACTTCGAATATACCTGCATAAAATATAAACACAAACACATTGCAACAGCGCATTTTTAAACGCAATATGAAAATAAATTAGTTTTTTTTTTTAAATAAAATTTAATGACATTATGCCAGTTTTTATAAGTGAAAACACATAATTATTTCTTCGTCACTTTTTTAGTTTCGTAAGCGAAATATTTATAACTGTTTATTTTCTAGATTAAAAAATAAGTCTTTATATTTTGAAGACTTATTTCAGACTGTTGACAATTGTTAATAATGCTGCTAAATTAGGTACCATATGAGGTCATTATCAAACAGAAGATTACTGAGTACAAACATGTACGGTCGGCTGCATAATTGCAGTCCCACCGTAGAGCTCCAAAACGGCTGTTATAGGAATGTTTTCAAAACAAGCAAGATTTTAGACACCTGCTTTAGGTGAAGTTTAAAGTCAAATAATCAAACAAAAATTATTAGAATGTAAACATTCCAATAATAGTAATTTTCGAACTCTACCGAGGGCTGCAATTATGCAGCCGACTGTACATAATTTTCCTACGCATCTCGGTTTCTATATTTTAATTGATACATCTGTATATATAAAAATCTTGTGTCACGATGTATGTTGCCAATAAACTCCAAAACTACTGAACCGATTTCAATCAAATTTCACATGTACCCGTATTTTGGTCTCTCAATTATTCGTTTATGTCGTGAATGTAAACGAATAAAATGTATCAATTAATGGTTTCTTAAGCAAGTGTTTATTTACTGTTTAGTTTTACGAAATTCTCATAGATGGCGGTGTACGTTGATTCGTCGATAAAATTCTTCAATATTGTTTGACATCTAGGTTGCAAATATAAATAGATGGCACTGTGTTCGGGACTTACGCGGGTGAAATCACGGGGCGCAGCTAGTATACTATATTCCTTCTTTATACACTGTATCGGTGTGGTATGTATAGGTTTGCAATTAAATGATCCACGCAAAAAATGTTATGTCGATTGTTTTAATCGAACAGAGAGCGCGTTTCTTCAATTTAATACCTACGTAAGTATGATGAGACGGGTTATAACCTACCTAATTAGTACGTCTGTGACTTCTATGAGTTATATTTAAAAATAATAAAAGAGTTGCTGGGGTTTTCCTGTTGATAACTATATTAGGTAACTGTACCTAATCTATCAGTAGGTCATAAGTCATAGGTCTACAAAGTTTTACAAAAAAAAGTATTGACTACTTCGCATTTTGTTTCCAGTTCACATATTAAACTCTTGTAAATAAGTGATACGGTTACCAGGCGCGTATAACAGAGAAGGAGGCGAAGGCCGGGCAGGTGTGTTCAATTATGGAAAGCACTTGTTGCGCACCCATGAAACTGAGTGGACTGAGTTAAGTGCGGAACTTGGCTTGTAAACCCTTCATAATGCAGCCAATGTCGGAGTTAGTTCTTTGAGTACATGTCGCCCTGGTACGTGTCGGGATTAATCAATACATTTTGAGCATGATTGGATTTAGAATTTTAATTGGAAATCTAGAAACTAGTTAGTGTTCCTTGCGTAAAGTTAGAACCACAAAATCTAGAAACTAAAAAGGAATATTTGTAAAATTCTTTTGAAAAAACTGTAGTACTCTCTCCCAATATAATTATTACTCTGAAGACATATAGTTGTGTTCTACTCTACTCGAGGAACTTTTATATTGGTAAAAGTTTCTGTATAATATGTAATCAATCGACAGAGACTGATAACATAGTGGAAATTCCTGGATCTATTAAAAACATGGGCAATTCCACGGAGTCAAGATAAGCCGCGGAATTCTGAGATACCTAGTTTTCAAAATTAATTCTTATTAACCGACTTCAAAAAAATGTGTAATGATGTGTGGTCCTTGTCCGTGGTAGTTTTTGCCCACATCTCGTCGGACATACAGCAGATATGGCCATGGCCAGCCCATATAGGTATCCTTATATATATATAATTCGTGTTTCGTTGTTAGTTACCAATCTCCACCTAAACAGCTGAACCGATTTGTATGAAATTAATTTGTGTACGAGTATATGCGTTAGGTCTGAGAATCGAACAACAATCTTTTTTTTATTTTATCCTCTATTTTTTTTTGTAATTGGCAAAACAATGTTTGCTGGGACAGTTAGTATTATAATAAAAACGAAATTATGCAATATGGCTTTATAATGTGCAAGTGGTAAGATTTTTTTTATCACAGTTGCTCATAAAGTGGATCTTATTTAACCACTTTTAGGCTCATAATCCAACGTATTACACACACGTGCGACGCCACTAGTGTGTTATATGTTATCCTGAAAAGTTAAATTGGTATCTTACTGCTAATTACATATTAGTTAGATGAAACATTCTTAATTAATCTGGGTTATACTGTTTTGATGGATAAAATAAAGTAGGTACATACACTTGTATTGCAATGTACTATAATATTCCGATGAAAATACACCCTGTAGTGTTTAAATAATTCTCACTCTACAAAAAGGTTTAACCGAATGCAAGCAAACAACCCACAGCCATTGTGCCTATGCATTGTCCCGACAGCTCCATTCTCGACCCATTATCCTTCCTTTAAAAAATCTCTTTTTAAACCGTCAGTAGTTAATTAAGTCCTTATCAACATTTCAAGAACAACATAGCCGTTTCGTTTACAAAAACCACTTATAAAATTGATATCTCGAATAAAAGAAAGTAGGTACGTAATCTTGTTGAGGGTCCTTGAAGGGACTTACAACAAAGGGGTGCGATAAGCAACGTGAAAACAAAATAAGATGTCAAGATTATAAGTTTGCAAAGTTTGAAAGGTTGAACTATGTATTTTTTGTATGAAGATGATCACGCTGTTCAAGTTCTATATAACTAAAGAAACAAAATCAAAATCGGTTTATCCGTTCATTAGCTACGATGCCACAGACAGATAAACATACAGAGAAAGAGACACGTCTAACTTAGAACACCCCGTCGTTTTTGCGTCGGGGGTAAAAAAGAACCAAACGCAAAATGAGCGTCGCGGATAATTCTATAAATTTTGTTTGTTAATTTTTCATACATTTTGAAGACAAAAATACTTTATCGCTTAAAATCCTATCAAAATTTAAGTCAAAAACACCTATACCGTCTTTTTTCGACTTAAGTTTGTATAAGCTTAGCTTAAAAAAACACATGCTTTATATTTAGTAGGTAACTAACGAGACTCCTACATATAATACAAAAGTTTTTAAAATGTTGTTCGTACCGAACCAAGTCGTGAGTGAAACCGTGAAGCACAGCTAGTTAAACAAGGACTAAACCTAACGATAGCGATTCATTGTGCTTTATATGAATTGTTTGCTGGTCTCATAGTTGGCGTCAAACTCTGAAATAGCCCGAGCAAATTTAGGCGTTGTAATATCCAAACTTTACAGGCAATAGCTTTGATGTACTTAGTTTTGGAGGTGGCAACATCATTCAATTAGCTAATCGTTTCTTTTGGAGCTAAATAATTTCATAAGAAATGTTTTAGAAGGTTACATAAAAAATATATTTTAAGTTATTTTGTTGCGCGAAGGGAAGGACAGTACTTTTGGTGACACTAGAGGAGCAAAATACGCCTTCAGCAATTGCGTTTATTTGAGTAAATATAAACGGAAACAACACTAAATATATATTGAAAGATACATAAGACACTAATTGACTATGATTTTGTGTATTTTCTAGTAATACAAGAAAAATTCATAAAAAATATTTTACCATTTCACATGTAAGACACGTTAACTGGGTTTACAGTAAGATGGGCCTAAGTGACATTTTTGCAAAAATAGAAAGCATAATTTAAGGCTTTAGTACAAAAACATTGCTTAAAACTAGCTTGTCGTAGAGACAATACACAAAAAAAAACTCTTTTTAGACACCACGTTTGGTTAAATATTTCGTTTGCGAGACGCTTATTAGTCTAAAGGCTGTATTCGGTATAACACCGTCTATCGATAGTTGTCATACTTTTGAACTTTTGTTAAATCATAGGACATCGTTTGGTTAAATGCTCCGTTTCCAAGACGCTTTAGTTTAATGGAATGCATTATTTATTCCCCATAATACCCTGTATCGACACGTATAGATTTTAAATTACTACATCTGTGGTATCTGAAGGCATTTTAGTACCACATCATAATTTTACTGGTTCTGTGTTACAAGATGGTTGTTACTTGAACCATAGTTCCCGCTATCTCGCGGCACACTAGTTTCTCTTCGTCAGTATCCGAACTTAGTAAATACGTACCTGATACACTGAAAACACCAATTAATGTTTAGCTGCTTCAGTTTGCTATTGTTTATGGTTCAATTTGAATATGATTTGGGAATACAAAATGGCGGGTTCTTTTTACGTGATGACGTCTAATATATCGATGAACACTGGTATTCATAAATAAGTGTGACGTCATGCGTTACGTTACGTTATTGACAAGGTAACCATAGCAACGTATTGAAGTATGCAAAACGGTAATGTCAACAATACACCTTATTACGTAAACCGACTCTACAGACAACCATTTTCATTTTTAATAAAACTATTTTTCTTTGCATTGAAATCATTTAAATAAAGATTACTTAAAGTAAAAATACTATTTCTGTTTTACCTCAATAGACGGCTTTAAAAAGGATCTAAAAAATATGAAAAAAAATCTATGGCCTGTAAAAATTGACGAAGTGCATGACAAGGCTGTATGAGCTAAAAAATAACCTTTGCCTTCCCTGGAAAGGCAATAAAAAGAAAAAATATATAGATTTTGATCCTGGAATTGGATCTTTGGCGTTTAACGTAGGTAATTATTTCTACCTATCCGCAAAACACCACAAAACCTTTAGTTGGTGTTTCGCGGTTTTATGCGTCGAAAGGATAATTTTGAACGAACTGCTAACAAATCACTAATTGTACAAATTCAGAATTTGAACGGATGGCGATGCTCCCATTTCAGCACCTGTCCACCGTCTGATTTAGAACAAATTTAGAAAAAAGTGAATATAAATGAAAGCCACTGGCTATAATGCGAGGTAAGTAATACATTCACCATTTTCTAATTCAGAGGTGGCAACGAATTCATGCCGTATACCAATTATGAACTACAAAAATATCTATGGCACCAATTAATGTTCTTTATAGAGTTCCGTCCTTACCTCAAAAGGTAAAAAAGGAACCCTTATATAAGATAACTTTCTTGTCCGTCTATCTGTCTGTCTGTTCACCACCAATTTTTTTTTTAAATATTGATTGACCACTATCTCACACGATGGTAAGTGACAATGCATGCGGTTAACGCTTTCCTAGAAACCTATTCGCTCGTGACTCGAAGACCCCAAAATAAACAGGGTCCTTCGAGAGACGCGAACAAAAGTATTAATTATTCTATTAGATTTCTTGGAACGAAGTTCCTTATCACGCGTTGTGAAAGGGGGCTAGACGGAAAAATTAAGACCAAAAGTTGTAACGACGCTTTTTGCTATAGTTGTAAGCCGTGCGGCGTGCGCGTGTTTCTCTGTCTGTCTCTCTCTCTCATAGAAAGCAATTACTAAAATTGAGCCTACTGATTAACTTTATATTACATTATATTTATTAATAATCAAAAAAATTATATTATAACTTTAAAAAAAAACCTTGACTAATTTATCGAAAGAAACTTCGTCCCTTGACACCTCTCAAGTTTTTATTTTATAACTAAAATTACAACTTCACAACAATATACCTCAAAATCCAGACAAATTTAACTTTTCTTAAGCAACAGAACAATGTTATTTTACTCGCAAGGTTGACAAACTTCATAACAATACAGTTTTATATGAGTACGTTATATGAAAGTACCAGGCGATCATATTATGAAGGAGGTTGTGTTAAAAGTCTAGGAGAGCCTTAACAAGAAAACTTTATACAGTTTCCTCGCAGACACGAATAAACATTTTGACTTGGAGTTCGTAAACGCAGTTTATTAAAGTTAACTCTTATGATAAGCAAAATTACAGAATGTTTTTATTAGATTAGTTATTCATTTGTCATAAGATTAATATCACGTTAATTCATAACTTAAAATAAGTAGACGAATGGAGGTTTTGACGGGAACGAGCCAACAACATATTGTGCTGCAGTTTAATTTAGTAACATTAAACATAGTCTGGTGAAATATTATCCAATTTAGTTCCTTAAAAGTGCATGAGTAGGTACCTATACCATAAAATCTAAAAAAAAACCTAAAAAGTCTCTAACCTCTCCTACTAAAATGAACACTTTGACTGTTTTTAAACACCTCGAGCCACTTTTCTGGCTCTTGGTTTTTAAAAACAAAATTTATAACTTGAAAGTGGCTATACGCACAACCCGTGCAAAGCCACAATTAATTTTAAAAAGTAAATGAAATAACCAAATGCGCCATGTAACATTTGCCAAACTTAAATCCAATAATTCAAATTAGGAATTCCGATTCCTTACTAAAAGTATATATCATTCTTCCACAAGCAAATACTAACTTTATTTCTTAGAAATAAAGTCTTATATTTCCTGTGACGTGTAGGGACCTTTTACGTGCCACCAATTGCAATAAAGAGGTTGTAACGAGTCGCGTAAAGAAGTCTCTTTCGATTAAGGTAAGTAATAAATGAGGAACCTAACTTCCGATTAGGTCCATTTTAAACGATCCTCTTGTAAATTTACAACTCTCTATTTAGTTTTATTAGAGAACTTACTCAGTATCGCGGTTTTACCTGCTTTTTAATCTACTATGTCAGGTTAAATAGCAGTCATAGAGTACATTCCTACGCCTGCCCGCCGAATTTAAAAACTGAGGCTAATCGCGCCCCCCAAGCCAGCGGCCGCAGTTTTTATTCATTCCGGCGAGTTTTTATAAAAGCCGCAAAAAAGGATTTTGGAAAATTCAAACTCTACGCGGACGAAGTCGCGGGCAAAAAGTAATTGCTGGTAAATGATTACTCAGATTCTACTAGTGAAAACAGATGTTTATAGGTTCAGCAGGGCAAGCATGGGCCGAGGATAAAAAATTGTCCACCCGTTATGTTCTCTGTCAAGGGAGAAAATTATTTTTTATCACAGTTGCTCATAAAGTGGATCTTATTCAACGGCTTTTAGGCTCATAATCCAACATATTATGCACGCGTGCGTTTTAGATTTGTTAACTAGTGCTGTAAAGTTATCCCGAAAAGGTAGGTACCAAAGAGTTTTTTAGCTAGCAAAAATGGTTGTCTCTAAAGTCGGTTTACGAACGAAAATTTTACATGATAATGACTTAGAAAACGATTAAAAATTGAGTTGTTTATTTTTTGTTTTTTCTTTACTTAAATATATTGTTTTTCCGTACCATTGTATTTTGTTCTTAACCCCCGACGCAAAAACAAATAGAAAAACCCTAAAAAATAATGTATGTCACACGAGGATGTATAGGTTAAAAGTCTTTAGCCTGGCCTTTCCGGAGCATAATTAACAAAAAAATATTGCCTTAAAAAAATGTAAACATAGAGTTATCACAAATATTTTGTTAATTATTATTTTGTTTTCTTTTCAAGTCTTTTCTTTTATTCGCAACTGTGATAAAAAACGTCGTACGATATACGTGTGGAATTGATATTTGCATCTTGGCTTCTATAACACGCTCCACACTTATATCGTAATGTACTATTGTCCACCTGCTAAAGCACGGCAAAAGGGGAAAGAATAAGTATATCCCCATTTGACATAACACGTGGACAGCTATTCCCCGCTCAGAGCATGGGGATAAGGAAGACAATAGAGTAAAATTAAGTCAAACAAATGACATTGACAAGACTGACAAGCACAGATGTATAAAAAAACGAATTTATTAGGTTGATAGCTTTTGCCCGTAGAAGTCGGAAATTGACCGAGAAATCACGTTGTCCCATACAAACTTTGCCCCCCTTTTTCACCCCCTTAGGAGTAAAATTACGGAAAATTCTTTCTTATCGGATGCCTACGTCACACAAAGAGCACACCCTCCAAGTTTCAGGTCTCTACGATGCGCGGTATAGACTGTGCGTTGATCCGTCAGTCAGTCACTCATTCAGGACAAAACATTTTATATGTATAGATTTGCGACAACATTCTTTGTACTCTGTGGTTTTCTTATAATGGCAATAATTACGGGGATAAGCGTTTTCCCCGTTTAGTCTACCGTGGATAGAATATCCACCCTTTCGGCTATGCTCTGGGGGTTGGACAAAACTGACAGAGGGAAATACTATTTTGTCCTTTCCCTGTGGATAAAATGTATAAGAAGTGTTTAATTGCTTAGCTTACGAAAATAATCAGTTGTATGCGTCTGTCTTTCCTGACGTGTATAATTTGGGGATCTTGAAATCGCGAGTGAATAGGTATCTTCTAGGAAAGCGTGCTACATCTTAGACCGCATCGTCACCGCCATGAGGCAGGTGTGATAGTGGTCAAACGCTGACCTAACATTTGTAAAAAAAGACAAGCTTGAATGAAAAACACTTTATATTGCTATGACCTATTGCTTTGCTTCCATGTACAGACTATTTGTCCGTTCTTCCTTTATTATAAGTAGGTACAGAATAAGATAACTGTTAAGTTTAATTTCTCTAACGTTTTTATGGGATGGAAAGTTTTAGGATAGGTAGGTACAAGTTAATTGTTTTTATTTCATTTAAAGTGTTTTTACTTTTAAGGTCGATACCTAAAGAAAAACGAGTTTTGAGCTCGATTTAGGCTCAAAAGTTCGAGAAGGCTTTTGAAATGGAATTCGTGAGATGTTTTTCTTACGTTAAGTTGACACAATACTGACGGGTGTAGCTAATCAAAACTCTTTATTAGAAGGATAAGCCAGGCCAAGTTGATGTAGCAAATAAAACTTCTTAAGTTAACCGTTAACCTTTTAATAAAGAGGTTGGATTAGCTACATTTTAAGGATATTTCACATCATAGTATTTTAATACTTACTACTATACTATTAATTTCACTAATATTACAAAGAGGAAAAAATGTTTTGTTATTTTGCTTGTTTGTAACGAGTAGGCCCCGAAACCAGAATTTGAACCAGAATCCGAAATTGGTCTAGTCTCTACCAATTTAGATGAAACTTGGTATGAGGATAAATTGATTTATTGGGAGTAACATATGCTACTTACTTACAACTAATACTATTTATCCCGATATTCCCATGGGATCGGGAATAACGCGGGTAATACCGCGGAGCGCTGCAAGTCAATACATACAATTTGTTTCAGTGTTGTTTAATACGAAAGGGGGTTCTTCTAGACGTCTAGGCGAACAACTTTTGTTCTACGACTTTTGGAAATTCGAACATTTCGTTCGAAGTTTTTGTATGATTTTCAAGTAAAAATAAATAAATAAATATTACAGGACATTCCACCATCTAGCCCCAAGTTAAGTAACTAGACTAGTGTTATGGGTGCTAGACAACGGATATACTACATGAATACTTTTCTTTTGTAAATATATACTTATAATACATAGAAACAACCAGACCACAGACAAATATCTAAGCATAAATACTTGTCTGAACAAAAGTTATTCGCCTAGACGTCTAGAACAACCCCCTTACGTATTAAAACCCCTTCGTTGTAACACATATAACTTCAAAGTCTTGTCTGACCAAAATCGTGAACCTCCTCTTTTCTAAAGTCTGTAAAAAGCGCAACCACACCCAAAACCCAACATTACCCAAAACGTACGCAACACAAACAAAGTAAAGTCACACAGATAACATATACAAACACGATCGCTAACGTAACTAAACTTAAGCACTACTAATTAGATAGCTGTTACAAATTAAACAATACTCGAGTTGGCTTATTAAAGTAGAGCCCGGTGTTAGATCGGCTCTCCTTTCAGTTGTTAATGTATGCGTAGTCACGGGGCGCGAGGACGGGCTTTCCACCCGGGTTAAATACACTGTTTCTAATATTTTGTACTAGCTTTTGCCCGCGTTCGTCCGCGTTGACGTCGAAAATGGTACTTTTAACCAACCACCCCCAAAATAACTTTTTTACCCCTCTTTTGGGGATGTATTTCAGTAAAATACGAAACACCTCTTCCATCAATTTTGTTAAAAAATGTTTATGCAAAATTTGAAGTAGATTGGACCAAGGAATCACATTGTCCCATACAAACTTTGTCCCCCTTTTTCACCTCCTTAGGGATAGAATTTCAGAAAATCTTATCGGATGCCTACATCATACAAAGAACACACCCCTTAAGTTTCAGGTCTCTACGATCAGTGGTTTAGGCTGTGCGTTGATCCGTCAGTCAGTCAGTCATTCAGGACAAAGGATTTTATATGTATAGATTTTAATACGGTGTTATGTAAGGGACGCTGTATTAATCACTTAGGTACAGAATGCGTAGATTTTGATGACAATTTTTTTTTATTTTATTTAATTTAACATTAAAATAAATTAAATTTTATACACTTTATACATGCATAAAAATTACAACTTACATACATATCATATTCTATCTATCTAACAATCTAATCAAATAATCAGACAATCATCGGTATAAAAAAACTATATTAACAAAGGAGAAAAAGACTCATCGAGATATCTGACTACAAGAGCTATGAGACTGGAACTTCGCATGGGGGTTCCTTTTTACATAGGAGAACATTAAAATAGTATAAACCCTTCGTTAGAATACATTGAATACAAATACAAATCAAAAGAAACTTGTGACCAAATCACCATTTTGGAATCTATCAACTACCTTAAATAAACTACCCTCTAGTAATAATCTTGTACTTGTACTTGAACGGGCTGTTTTCCGCAATTATACCCTTTTTAATTGGGTCCTTTTTGCGTGAGGATGGAGTAGGCTTGCCCAGCACCTACTACCCTCTCAGCTTAGTCGACCATTTCCAGAGGAGAGAACTTGTCAATACTTCTGGAGCCAAGTAATAATAATCTTATTAGTCCATAAGAGTTGGCTAGTTATAGTTGGCTAACTATATATATATATATAACACCAACTAATAGTAAACCTAAGAAGGATCTTTAGCGATGTTGTGCCATCATGGGGAAAGACCTGGCAGCACACTGGAGTAGACGGTTCTGACCTAACCTAATCAACTCCCATTTCATTCGTGCTAACTATAAGAAGAAGAATAGTATTCCTCATTACTTTTATTCAAACTTTGTCATACATACTCAATAATAAAAAGTACTCGAAAAAAAAACTCAAAGAAATCGCTGTAATGATAAAACTTTGAGAAAACTTCATCGACAGACACTCCTGAGATGTTTATCAAAACATTTTGTTCTAGGGATGTTAAAGATACCATAAACGATATATCGACGATTATATCGATGATTATATCGACGATTATATCGATCATTATATCGACGATTATATCGACTTAACAACGATTTCTAAAATTATTTTTGACGTGATAACGTCTTATAAATCTATAAACACCGGCATTCACAAAAAAGTGTGACGTCATCGCTCACGTTCCGTTATTGACATTTCTGAATGTTCTTTACAAACATCGTCTATTTTTACTGGTCACAGTCATTTTTCAGTTTTTTATTCAGTCATCAGTAACAAAACGGTGATGACATACTTCAGGATAGGTCTTTTAAAAATATTATGGGTATGAGAAAACCATCTTTTGATCCTGGGGTCTGTTTCCAAAATATTAAGCTTTTAAGTGTTTTTTTTTTTGTTAAAGTCAAGTGTTCCAGCTAAATTTTGCTTCCAGCTGAATGGCTGAATTTGGAAAAGTAGAAGGTATGTAAAGGAATACTATCATGGCTATGTAGGCTTCAATTGGTAAGTTAATAGACGACTAACTAGTAATCTAAAAAAAATGGGTTATCCCTTCGGGAGCTACGATGCCATAGACAGACACACACACACACATACACGTCAAACTTTTAACACATATATTAATGAGTTAATTCGAAATTTAAATATTATGACGGACAACCACAGAACCCTTGCGTGTGGTTCGACACGCACTTGGCCGGCTTTAAATAAATAATGCGGGTTTTAAACTGTTTATTTTCAAGAAAAATGGACCATCAGTTAAAAAAAAATGTTTAACATATAGATGTTTTACTTTTGGAAATATCGATGTATTTTATGAATCGTATTGCGTCCCTCCCTATTTTGTATAAGTTGACAATATTTTTTTATTTAAAGTTTTTCTTAAACTCTTAGCAAAAACTGGTTGCCAACGCCACTTCAAGCTGACTTGTCATCTAGACATCAAGTATTTAACGTTGCCGCGAAAGAATGGGCAACAGGTGTCTTTTGGGACACGAGAACTATGTACGACCAGAGAAAATGTACGAAATATTAACGACAGGTAAATTCTTCATTGTTTCTGGTACCCTGGTATCTTGACCTATATCTTAGTTAGTTCTGAAGCCATTTTTAGCCCCTTGCAATAATGATACCTAACTTCAAAAACATGTTTATTGGGGATGTAGCTAATCTAACCTTTTCCATCCGTCAAACGGTGTCTTTTGAAGAAAAAAGTCGTTTACGAAAAAAGTTATTTCAGTCTCAACGTCCAAAAACGGAGAAACGATTTCGATTTTTTTTTTGTAAATTTTCAAATTCTTTAAATAGTTTCAGTCCGATGTTCAAAATTTTAAAACCATACGATAAACCCTTAACCTTGATTTGAAACCCGTTGTTAATGTTAAAATAGTTTCCACATATTTTAAGATAGGCGGCCAATCGAATACTCTTTTATACTACTTAAGGAACAGGAGCCCAAACAGAAATGTAAATTTTCACTTAAAGCTTGCTATGAATGTTCGTGCAAAAAAGAGAAGCTAATGGTTAGTTTACAAAAGTTTGGTGATAAGTTTATGCCTATTAACGCCTTTTTACGCAATACCAACCAAATACCTTCAAAACCGTGCAAACACTTATCATTTCATAGCATATTAACATTTCAGTACACGATATATTAAAGGGAATAAATTCACATTAACAGCAGCAGCCAGTAAACGGTGCTGTCAAATATGGTGCCATGTTATTCCTGTTTGGTGATTTACGGCGAGTTTGCAGTTTAAACGTGGTTTAAATCGAGTTTACGGTCCGTTTATGAGTAGTCAGGCTCGTTGGTATTATTACGATATTAAAGGGTGTGTTTCTCGCTACGGAATAGACATGAAAGCGACCAATTTTATCTTAACTTGTATTATAAATGCTATGGTTTATTTGTTTGTTACCGCTCAAGGTGTAGTCATATCGAATAGGATGAAAATTTTCCTAAGGGTAGTCGATACTATGGAGAAAGATATGATATATTTTTTATTTCAATATTCTTACGAGATCGGGACTTAGGCAGTGTTAACCGCGAGGCACAGCTATAGTCTTCTATTTTCATTTTGCGTCTTTTGTTAACTTTACGCAGCCTAACTTTGTCATATGCACATTCCATACGACATACAACCAGGCAAACTGATATGCGAAATCCTACTAAATGTTTTACCTCGTTATTCATTATTCGTGCTGTAAGGAAATTGATCGCCTGACTGCAACTGTCTTTCCTGACATGTTCAATTTGTGGGTCTTGAAGTCATGAGTCTTCTAGGAAAGCGTGCTAAATCTTGGAAACATCAGATGTAATAGTGATTAATACTCTGACCTATCATTAAAGTAAGAAAAGAGTACCCATTTTATTTACAGAGACATAATGTACCTTAAAGATATAAGTAATAAAAACTAATATTATTATTAGTGTAGATTCTATATTAAGTTTATTTTTATGTCCATTAGGTGTATGTTTATTTATGTTCCAATATTTATAAAACTTTATTTATGAGCATAAGCACTTTGGTTTCCATTAGCTTCCATTTTCAACGATCCAGCTTTTTTCAAATAAGCTAATGGGAAAAAGAAATAAGCATTTAAAACTAGATCTACGAAGCTACGAAGCAAAAATGGAAGTCCGCCGATAAGTTTAACCAAATTATTAGCAGATATAGAAACCGACAAAAGCTGGTCAGTGCGAAGCTAATGAAGAATTCATACCAATCTACATCACGTGCAAGTCCTCTAACTTTACAATCTTATTTCTCTTTTAAAAACCAACAAAGTAAGAAAGTGGGGATGTCCGTGCGTCGGTACTACCTAAGACAAATGTATTTTGTTAAAAATAAAGCCGGCAATAAAGTGTGCGACACGTAGCTGGAGGACCTCGGTGTTCCATCCGCCGGCAAATTGCGGAGATACGTGACTGTGCGCCCGCTTGTCCCGTGAGTCGAGGGACGCGTGATCCGCGCACGATTGTGAATAGCTAGCCTTACTATTAACATTTACCACAAGGAGTATTGTTTTTTTATTTTCATAGGTCGACCAATTAATCAAAATAAACGAATGTCTTCAATTTCAACGATCTTCGAGTCCTATAGGATCAGAGTGGGTAACTTTCTCACTGCCTAAGCTGTGTATCGCCTAAAAATCAAAATGTTGCAAAATGCCCAAAGAATTATGGCAAGGCAATACTTTGAGCATATACACAAATAAAAAAAAATATGGTAAAAATCTCCATTTTTCTAGATTACAATTAAATACTAAATTAAATTAAATAATACTATCAGTATTTCGTGAACTAGATGTCCAAAAAATGATATAAGCATTTAAAGTCACGTGTTTTTCATTTTCTTCATTAGCATCAGCCGCTATTACACAAATAGGAGCTCAAGAACCTAACCTCCTAATTATGTAAATAGTGTATATCATCACCTATTTTAAGTTAAATTATTCACAACCTACCATTAAAGCTGAATCAGTTATTTCCATCCAGAGGTTGCCTGGAAGAAATCGCTTTCAGCGATAAGGCCGACCCATTTGTGCAACTTATACTTTCTAGCTATTACTTTACTTTGTGTTTATCGTGTTCTGTTTCTTCCTGTGTTGTACAAGTTATCTATCTATCTCTTTGCAAACAAGTAATTTTTATTCGAAGTTTTGCCATTAATCTTTGAACTATCTTCCAATCAAAAAGTCTTCACTCTGCTTTCACAGTGAATGTACGTACAGTCGACTGCATAATTGCAGACCCACCGTACAGCTCCAAAACGGCTGTTATAAGAACGTTTTCAACACAAGCAAGATTCTAGGCACATGCTTTAGTTGAAGTTTAAAATCTTCTAACTCATAAATTTATTTAAAAAAATCTCTAGCGGGGCCTGCAATTATGCAGCCGACCGTACCTTGTAATCGATACAATTAATTTTTCACTCAGGCGTACCAGACTGTGTGATACCTAACCGGAACAAACCAGTTCACTGCTTAACTGCTAAGTGACATAAATAGGTAAGCAGTATGCAGTACTGCCCCAGTTTTTACAGTATTAATACTGTTACTCATATCCGAGTAGATACGAGTAATATCAGTTAAATTGTTATCTATAATAACTCCAGAGTGGATTATTTAATCTATGGAAATTTACCGTTTTATGAAGGGACCATTTGCAAAATTGCCACCAGATAGGATAATGGGCTATTACAATGTAGGTACTCATCAGTACCTATCGGTTGACGTTTTAATAGTATCATTATTTGAATTTAGATTAGGTTAAGGTGATATTTATTTACTTACACTCTTTGTATTTTGTAAGAGTAACCGTTATTAGTGATCGTTAGGCCATAACTTATCGAAGTGCGTTGTTTCAGTACATTTATAGTTCTTCTTAGAAGAGACTTTAGATTAAGTAATGGTATTTATTTACTTACACTCTTTGTACTTTGTCAGAGTAACCGTTAGAAGTGATCGTTACGTCATAGCTTATCGAAAGGCGTTATTTCAGTATGTTTATAGTTCTTCTTAGACGAGACTTAAGATTTGGTAAAGGTAGTAGTATTTATTTTCTTACACTCTTTGTACTTTGTCAGAGTAATCGTTAGAAGTGATCGTTAGGTCATAGCTTATCGAAGGACGTTATTTTGGTACGGTTATAGTTCTTCTTAGACGAGACTTTAGATTAGGTAAAGGCGGTATTTATTTACTTACACTCTTTGTACTTTGGAGGTATAGCCATTAGTAGCAGTCGTTATGTCATAGCTGATCAAAGTGCTTTAAGAGAAAAGGGTACCGACGCTCTCTCCATACAAACTTGGTGGACTGTTTCTTCCCTGGATAATGACACTAGAGCAAATATTTTTGTAGCATTAAACTTATAACTGCCATGACCATGCCGTTATTACGTTATTATTATTTTTTAAATTAAAATAGACTAACAGACACCATTTAAAAAAAAGAAATACATACCTAGTTTATCTATAACAACTGCTAATCTTATGACTGCTAAATCAAAGAACTAAATGTAATTCATCTAGAAACAAATTAAGTCCATAAAGTTTTTTGAAATGGAAAATTCATTTGTTTAGCAAATTAGGTAAGTAATTCATTATTAAGTAAGTTCTCATCTCAAATCGAGAACATAATTAATTACTTCAAAAACACCATTTCTTTAAAGGAGAGAGAACGCGATGCTTAATGATTTCCTTCATCGTATCTCGTTTTATTCATTTTTGTGTTAAATGAAATATCTTTAAAAGTATGAAGAGATCGCCTTCAGAACTCATTAGGGGCGGAAGTAATTATTTTGTATGTAAAAAGCGAAGGAAAGTTTATCTAATAGGATATCAAAATAACAGAAAAACAAGTTACAAATTATACTGGAATAAACTTTGAGTTTTTTGAAGCAAACATAAGATTTTTATATTCCTCCGTTTTAATGTAGGTACTAGGATAGCATATCTTTCAAGAGTTTAAGCGTTGAACAAGCACACGTTAGCACGTTTTGTTTTCTTTTTCTAGAGATCAACCGGAGTGTATAAAAATGTATCGCATAATATTTACGATATATCCGGAAAACGGCAGTATCACTGTTTGTTCAGCATTAGCTGAGCAAGCGAGACAGACAAACAGCCGAGATTACTGTTTGCTACCTAATTCTCATACAAATACATACATGTTGGCTCTATCAATAAACTATTTGAATGTTTGTTTATTGATTATGGTATTGAGTAGCTCAATTAGACGACTGTCTTCTATTAGCTTGTTTAATCTGTATGGTAACTATTAGATGCTTGGTTACCAACCATAATATTTAATTGTTCAGAAATAAAATTAGCATATTTTTTAAATCTTATTTGTTTGAACAAATAACAAAATTTTCCTAGTAATAAAGTGCGTTGGGGTGTAAGAAATAATGAGCAAGTTAAAAACTATTATCAGTTTTGTAATGACAAATTTAAAATAATAGACCTACCCTTAAATTGTACAGAATGTTCTCAAAATTTTTGTAATAATGCGGAACATCTATTAGAAATAGATAGGTTGTATTCGGAAATAATATTAGTTCTCCAAGAGGGTGCCCAGTCTACTTATGTCGGCAGTAATCACAATAAGCGGCGAAAGTATGTTACAGGCTGGAACAAGTATGTGAGCGATGCTCATAGGGAGGCTCGGTTACATTATCAAAACTGGCTCCTGTTTGGTGCGCCTACACATGGTGTAGTGTACGAGGCAATGCGTGACTCTAGAAGAACTTTTAAATCAAAATTAAAATTTGTTCAAAACAATCAACAACAAATTAAATTAGACATTTTGGCTAAAATTCACTCTAAAAAACAGTTTGGAAAATTTTGGAAAGCAACAAACAGGTTGAATCTGAAGCCGAGCCTTCCTGTGAGTGTGGCAGGTCTGAATGAGCCAAAAGATGTAGCCAACCACTTCGTAAACCATTTTAAGGTTGAGTCTCCCTTGCAAGGTATGCGGAGGGTGGTCGATGCTCAGAGTAAGGCGGGGTCCGATGGACTGACTGTTACTTTTACTGCTAAACAGGTTGCTACTGTGATCAATAGAATGACAAGAGGGAAATCTCCGGGTCACGATGACCTCAGCGTCGAACACCTAAAGCATGCAGGCCCGTGTTTGCATGGAGTTCTTGCCTTGTTTTTTAATATGTGCCTTAGTCACCGCTATCTGCCACGGGACCTCATGTACACGGTGGTTGTCCCAATTATCAAGGACAAAACGGGGGATGCCTCTGACGTGTCCAACTACAGGCCAATCTCGTTGGCTACTATAGTTGCCAAGGTCTTGGACAGTTTGCTTGATCAACAGTTGGCTAAAAACATTGAACTCCATGATGCCCAATTTGGTTTCAAACCAGGTCTATCCACAGAGAGTGCCATTCTGTGTCTCAAGCAAGCTGTTCAATATTATACGACCAGAAAAACGCCTGTCTTTGCCTGTTTTTTGGACTTGTCAAAGGCATTCGACCTGGTGTCCTATGAGGTGCTATGGGGTAAACTCCAGGCCGATACGACGGTGCCGGTTGAGGTTATATCCCTGTTCCGGTACTGGTACCATAACCAGGAAAACAGTGTCAAGTGGGCGGGGGCTCGGTCTGAGGGCTATAGGTTGGAGTGCGGGGTGAGGCAGGGGGGGTTGAGCTCGCCTCGTCTCTTTAACCTGTACATGAACCACTTGATCGGTGAGCTCAGCAGCGCTCGTGTCGGGTGTCATATCGACGGGGTGTGCATGAACAATGTGAGCTATGCTGATGATATGGCGCTGCTGAGTCCATCGATCGGTGGTCTTAGGAGGCTGGTGGCCATCTGTGAGGCCTATGCAGTGTCCCACGGACTCAGGTACAATGTGAAGAAGAGCGAGCTCCTAATGTTTAAATCCGGTACACTAAAGTATACGAATGTCCCTGGAGTCTCGCTTTGTGGCTCTCCCTTGGGGTGGGTTAAGTCATTCAAGTACTTGGGTCATTGGGTCACTGATGACCTCAGAGATAATCTCGATGTGGAGAGGGAGCGTAGGTCGCTGGCTGTTCGGTGTAACATGCTGGTCCGAAGGTTTGCACGTTGTACGAATCCAGTTAAAACGACTCTTTTTAAAGCATTCTGTCAGTCATTCTACACGTGCAGCCTTTGGACCTGCTACACTCAGCGGACATACAGCGACCTGCGTGTCCAATATAATAATGCATTCAGGATAATGTTGGGGTTGTCGTGGAGGTGCAGTGCATCCGGGATGTTTGCGGAGGCGCACACGGATGACTTTTATGCCATAATTAGAAAGCGATCGGCCTCTGCGCTCGCTCGGCTCCGTTCCACTACCAACAGTCTCCTGAATGTATTCACGGACCGGTGGGACTCCCCCCTGCTACGTCACTGGGTGAGACTCCACACAGGACGTTGATTTTCAATTTAATTTTTGTCTTGTTTAATTTCATACTAACATTAGGTCTTAAGTTATATTGTTACTAACACTATGGACGTATGTCTGAAATAAATGATTTCAATTTCAATTTTCAAATACTAAATAAACCTAGTTGGTTACTTTGCCAAAACACTGCACCATGCAGCGCAGTGGGACCGAAGTACCAGGGAAACAGAATGCAAAAGGCGGTGGACGAAACATTCATAAATGGTGTGCTACTAGAATGTTTGAACCGAAACTTTGCTCTCTGCACTTATCAAGACATATTGCTTTACAGGTACACACTGTATTTGCCTTTGATAATAGTACATTACGATATAAGTGTGGTAAATTGATCTTTGCATAGAGGCGGTTTATGACGCGCGAGCGGTAGCGAGCATGTCATAAGAAGCCAAGATGCAAATATCAATTCCACACGTATATCGTACGACGTTTTTTATCACAGTTTCGAATAAAAGAAAAGACTTGAAAAGAAAACAAAATAATAATTAACAAAATATTTGTGATAAGTCTATGTTTACATTTTTTTAAGGCAGATTTTTTTGTTAATTATGCTCCGGAAAGCAGGCTGAAGACTTTTAACCTATACATCCTCGTCTGACATACAATATTTTTTAAGGTTTTTTCTATTTGTTTTGCGTCGGGGGTTAAGAACAAAATAGGTACAATGGTACGGAAAAACAATATATTTAAGTAAAGAAAAAACAAAAAATAAACAACTCAATTTTTAATCGTTTTCTAAGTCATTATCACGTAAAATTTTCGTTCGTAAACCGACTTTAGAGACAACCATTTTTTCTAGCTAAAAAACTCTTTGGTATCTACCTTTTTTATACATCAAAACAGTATAACCCAGATAAATAAAGAATGTTTCACCTACCTAACATGTAATTAGCATAATTAGCAAGATACGTATTTAACTTATCGGGATAACTTTACAGCACTAGTTAACAAATCTAAAACACACGCGTGCATAATATGTTGGATTATAAGCCTAAAAGCCGTTGAATAAGATCCACTTTATGAGCAACTGTGATAAAAAAACTATTTACCACATGAGTAGGGAATAGCTAGTTTTATAGACATAAAACTACAGCAAGACATTCAGGACTTCCAATCCACACAATTAAACCGACCAACTAGTTGTGCTGAATAGAACTAAAGTAGGATTTTCCCAAACGGACCAACACCGACCAACTGTTCCTGCCAAATGGAGGATTTTTTTCCAAACGAACCAACTGGTTGGTCGGATAAAAACAAAAGACGATCGAAATTGAAACATACAAGACGATCGAGAAACAAACAAAAGACGAATTATTGGCTCGTTCCCACCAAAACTTAAGTAAGTAAGTTACATGTTTCACATAGAATTTTATTATAAAAAAGACAACCTCTTTTTTATAATAAAACACACAAGGGTAATAATCTTAAATGTAACAATTTATCATTCTGTACAGCCTTGTGTCACGGAGTTCACCTTTCGCAGACATTATACTGCATCACCTAAAAGCTTTGCATATAAAAGTTGGATGCGCGCCGCCACTGAAACCCAGCTAATAGCATTCTAGCCAGTTTGTTACTTTTTATGTCTTGAGGTTAATTGTGCTCTCCGCGTTCATTATCTCCTGGTACATCACATTTGTTGAACATATGTATTATTCAATTAACTATATTAATAAAGACAATTTCGTTTACTATTCCGCCAAAAAATCGTTCTAGCCTCGTTTTTTTTATTAATTAGTCCATTTATTTCAGGAACAGACTTAAAAGAAGGACATACGACTTGTTGCGAGAGACTTTGGTTAAAAAGAGCCCCACTCCGAAACTAATCTCTTTATAGGACCAGGTCTCTGATAATAAGTCTCCGAGACAACGTCTAAGACCTACTTGAATTCTTGTTCATTATAATAAGCTAGCATAAAAAAATCAAATAATTATGTTGTGAAATTTGAAAACAAATCGAAGAGGTGGGTTGAATATCAGTGTTTTAGTTATTTTAAGCAGAAGATTCCAAAAAATATCTACGAAATTTAGTTGTTGAGGGATTTCAAGATAAAGTTAAATTTACTAAACATAAGTCATATAGCAATCTAAAAGACGACACAACTTTAATCTTTCATTCCGCACCATTTGAAACTAATCGAGAGAACCGTGGTTTTGCACCAACCACTCTACATAGACCTCTCTAATTAATACTTGTTCCCTCAAACCTACACGCGAAGATCACAGAGGGGTAAATTCCAGAGGTCTTCTTAATAAGGTGGTTGGTGACATCACATAGGCCCACCGTGTTATAAGACGTTACAGATAGTGTTATCTATATGATTCATAATTGTGTCGTCTTGCAGAAATAAAGAAGAAATAGCTGCTATCTTGATTTCGGTTGGACGTTGTTCGAATCAGGATTCGTATGACACGTTTTTATTTGATGATAAGAGGAATTAACTGTAATAAAATGGACTGTATTATTCACTCTGGGTCAAGTAAACATCTTGTTTATGTTCAAATAGCTACTTCATTTGGGGTTCTGGTTGTTTAACGACGACGTTATTCTATTTTTTGAATGCCTGTAATTGGTAAGTTATTGTTACTAAATTGTAGTGTAGTGCAGGCAAGTGAAACCAATGGTAAAAGTTATAGACAAAACTTTAATGTAAACATAGTAATTTGATATTGCATAGCACCTGCACTGATATGAAGATGTGCCAAGGCCAAGGTTACACAGGAATCAATACTGCATTAGAAGGTCATATGACGTGATATGTACTTAGTTTAATTAGTATAAAAACCCCTGCTTTTACTCAATAAATATTCAGTAAACACCACACCTTCAAAGTGTTAATATAATATTATTATATTATACATCCTACTATCCCCTCATCACAAAATAAAGCCTACATTTAAGATCCTTGCGTTAACTTCGCAATAATCGTCTTGATTCATTGATTGAAACACATAATAAAACTAAAATTTTACAGTAAAACTTAATCCACTTTAGAGAAGGGAATACCTCATTATATTATCAAGATATACAGTATTTTTGTATATATTTTACAGAAAATAATAAGTATAGAAAATTACAGTATTGTAAAAGATGTAAAAAAATTGTATCAAATAATCCAAGCCTTGATTTGGTTTTTATGACTTGTATGACATAGCGATTTGTAATACCGATTTCGTAGTTTAAAACTATCGCAAGTACTAGGACATCAGAACAGTCAAAGAAGTTAAGCGTACTCAACTACGCAATTAGTTTAGAGCCGACACGGTGCGAACAGTATAAATGAATAGCCGCTAGCTAGGAGCAATATTGCTCGGTTTCTGTGTACGGTGACAAGGGTAGACACTGGCGTCTGACCCGTTGTTAATTTCGCATGTCGACCAACGTGAGATGAACCCGCGCGATTATCTGACAAGCTGTGCCCTCGATTACTGCAGATTTTTAATGTTGTCCTTTCTGTTAATCTGATGTTAATTACTTTTAACCTTTAGAACAAACACTCCTGTAAAAAAATATTTACTTACTTACAAATAGTACAATCATAGACTAAATATCATGGATATAGACTAATATAGGTATATAGAGTGAAATTTTACATGGGCCTTCAGGGCTATATCAACTGTAAGAGATAGCGAAAATACTGAAAGGAGTTTGACAAAAAACTAAAATAGCCAGAAATCAAACCATCATTTTCAAAAAATATCATTATTATTGACTATATTTTTGTACTAATCGATGGTGTTGCTAGTAGAGATAATTTCCTAGAAACAAATATAGCATGGCAAATTAAAGGAAATAGCTGATTTTTGTAATATTCTGTCATAAAATGCACGTACACTATTTTGCATGGGCAACATTCATCTACATACCGGATCTTTTGTCTACTATACAATGAAAAATTCTCTAATTATTTATTACGCCCTCTGTGTTACTCATTTTTGAACTTTTTGTTAGTTCAAAAATAATATTCGTCTATAAACAGTATCTTTTGTCTATGGTACAAATTATATTTCCATACTTTGAACAAATTTTCTTTGTAAAATATTCTTAAGAGAAGTGTACGTACTGGTACCAATTCGGGCAACACCTGCGCACAATATTTCATACAGGGCAATAAAGAGAAAAACTTGCCCCATTATTGATATTGATAATGTCCATAAAGTGATGGTATTGCCGTGGGCTTAATGTTTCGCGCGTGACTGAAGATCTGGTTAATTACTTTATCAATAGGCTCCCTTGTCTTATATATTGTTAGAGAGGGACCTTGATAATGTAAGACTGAGAGAGAATCATAATTATAATCGTGATCAATTGATAATTACTCCTGACCATCTGCCTTAGTAGTATCTTTTGCTTAGCGAAACTTTCCACATAGGTATAATGCCTTCATTGGCATTCCGCCTAGAAGGACATTCTGCAACTAGACTTGTGTTATGGTGACCAGATAACGAATACTTATATACTTTTCTTTTGTAAATATATACTTAATAAACATACACTCAGACCAGACATTATATCTATACATAAATATTAATTCGTTTTGGGAATTGAACCTACGACCTTCTGATGCGTTGCAGGAAAGTGTTCGCCTACAGCGCCTTAGAGGTCGTTATTGAAATTTGTATTAATTGAATCTGACAAGTTTATATAAGAATTCCTTATTAAAGTTAACTCGAATTTATTCAGAATATTAAAACAATTTACTTAGACTGCATCACAATTTATAAAGCACCAAATCCAAAGGGAAACTTTTGAAAATTATCGCTAAACTTTTCGTCCAAAGTTTTGAATGGAAATTAAGTAGAACTTGGCTCGGTTTTGAAAAATTTAAAAAGGAAGTTTTCTTAGACGAAGGGACTTTCTCTATTCTATTTAGCTGGAATTAAACCCTGACAGACTAACGACATCCAGACTTTTATATACTTTATGTTCTGATAATTTTTACTAGTAGCGTTTAGTCAAAAAATACTCCTTGGCTAATCTATATCTATCTCTCAAATATAATCTAATCTTATATGCTGTTTGTTAGTCTGCACGTCTGGCAACAACTCGAGAAGGGCTGAACCGATTTGGGTAATTTTGGTTTTAAATATTCGTGGGATTCAAAAGAAAGTTTAAATAAATATTTGATTAAGTAAATATGGTAAAAAAAAAATCCGATCTTCCTATGGGACAATACATTACCCTCCCATTTCAGACTCTAAGATTTCGAAAAACCCTTTCTTAATGAATACGTTCACAAAAAACATACTTTCCAAACATATCACTAAGATCAGTGGCTTAAGCTGTGCTTTAACATATCAGTCAGTCAGTCACAACTTTGATTGTTATATATTTTTCATACATAAGTCACCTTCACAAATAAAAGTTTCGTACTACTTAGTTATTAATCAATTTCTCATCAAATCTTAGGTACCAGGAGCCCAGAAGCGTCGACAAGTGGCTCCAATACAATTAGCGGGAAGTTAAATCGTAGCAAGACCACGTGTTTCAGACTTCCAACTCGGTACTTCGAAGATACTAACTTAAGGATCGACTTGAAACTCCAGCCTTTTGTACTAGTTCCGAGCTTTCTAGTTAACTGTTTGGCCATTGTAATGTTTTAGTTATATGCCTACTTACTTACTGTATGCTTATAGGTATTATAATTATGTGCTATTGCAGTGTGATCAAACCTAAAGAATTATATTTATTATTAAAAATAAAAAGCATGTTACAGCACAAGTAAAGGGAAATTGCCGACAAAATAAAAAGGGTTGAAAAATAAAAAATAAAAACACGAAAATCTAAATTTGCACATATCGTTTTATTGTGTTGACTCAGGCCTTTGATTTTAAAACACCTAATAGGGACTATAGACCTCAGTATCTGGTATAAATTTCTTGCTAGGTCTACCCGTTCTTGTGAAAATCGATGGTGACACATGGACAGACGAACAAAGAGAGTGATCTTAGAAGTACGGTGTGAAAATTACGTCGACGCGAAGTTTCGGCAGAGTTACAACGGCCGCGATCACGACCAATTTAACTAGCTGAACCACGCGGTTTCACCCGCGTTAGTCCCATAGGAACACCTATATATTTTTTATTCAAATTTTTTCACCAACTTTCCCTGAATTCCCACAAATATTTTCAAAACAAAAGTTAGGCAAATTAGTCCGGCCGTTCTGGAGTTCTTACGAGACTAAAGAATAGCAATTCATTTTTATATATTTTTTAAATAATGAATATAAATCGCATGATTTTAAAGGGTGTAAGTAATTGTTTTTAAAAGCTACACAAAATAGATTTCAAAGAAACAAATTTCATTGATGTTTATCTAAGTTACGAGCTCGCTGAACCTTATTTAAACCTCTAAGCAAAACATAGACATAATATTCTATTTAATGTTAATACCAAAAACAAGATCGTAAGGTCCAATAAATAAATACAATAACAAAATATTTCTACATTAAAAACAAAATAACATTTATATAATTCTCTCAGAAATGAAAGTATTGGGAATTGTGATAATTGAGTGGCCACAACTACTCTCAAAGAAAACTTTGTGTTTACCCCTGAGCGAGCTGGGGCAACCAAACGCAAGGACAAAACGGTTTGGTACTCCAAAACACTTTTTCTTTCTTAAACCAATCAAGTTTACCCTTCTCGCAGTATAAAAGATTGTATTAAACTTAGATTAAACTGAATCAGAGCAAGTCTACGTCAATAGGATGTAAGTGCTAGCCCTACTTCAAACTTTGGGAGAATAATGGGGACGAATAATTGAATTTTAACCAATTCTCGGGCAGGCTTGTACATTACCCGGTAACCGAGGATAGTTGAACCGCCGTCCGTCTTTGATTGCTATAAAAATGTTAGTAAAATAAACGATGGGAGTGTTCAGACGGGGGTCTCTTTAACCTGGTCGGAGTGTAAGGTCTGATTCAAAGGGTCCATTGGTTTAAAATGCACTTAGAGAAGGTACCGATATACCGTTTTCTTCCGCTCAAGAAATATTCTATTTGTAAGTGTAAAGAGAGCTTTAACGATTCAAGTCTCAAGCAATAGCACAAACATGTTACTGCAAATGCTTGTACCAATCGCTTGTTTGGTACAAGCATTTGAGTGACTCATGGACTCATCCTATATACTTACAGCCCAATAAGATGAATTCGTGGAATAAAATAATAAATAATGTCCCTTTTTATAATCAAATTTATATTTGGTACTTCTGGAAGCTAGAGTCGTTCAAAATTCGTATGAATGTAATAAAAATACTGGTCCATAATAGAAAGTAACTATATTTAATAATAAATAAATAAATAATGCAGGACATTCCACACATCGCCATCTAGCCCCAAGCCATGTAACTAGATTTGTGTTATGGGTGCTAGACAACGGATATACTAGTTATTGCTTTTCTTTTGTAAATATATACTTATAATACATAGAAACAACCAGACCACAGATCTAAGAATAAATACTTGTCTGAGACGGGAATCGAACCTGCAACCCTGGGTTTGGCACTCCGGCATAGTGACCAACTGGGTCGTCAAATTTGTTTGATAATGTTAGTTTCACGCTTGAGGTTTGAGTTTACCTTTCTAGATTCTCCGCTTGATCTGTATTTGCCTTTATTATCATTTTCAGTCGTTTTTCTCATACTTCAAGTTAGACGTATTAGCTATTAAATTGTGAGTTTTTGTGAATACATTTGTTGGGATTTATTTGGTATGCGGGACAAATGGGTTGGTCCAATCCTATTTAGATAAGCGGCTTTTAAATCTTGTAGTTTTGGGAGAAACGACGCTTACCCTTAACTTTGTAGTTAGGTAACTTGCACCATATACCTCTAATGTATTTTAGGTAAAATTATATTATGTAACTGGGCTAGATTCCGTATGACTATTTGATTTTGTAGAGCGCAAAATATAACTTCAGAAATCGCATTTATCGCAGTCATCTGAAGCATATTAGCTGAGCTCGAGCCTTTTCGTAGCAGAATTGTATACATATGCACATGTTTTTTATTTAATTGTATGTATAGTTAAGTATTTTATGTTATTTTGTGTGTATGTGTCTTTTCTATTCTATTTACTTAAGACTAGCAGCGCTCCGCGGTTTCACCCGCGTAACTCCCGATTCCGTGAGAATATCGAGGTAATAAGCCTTTATTACTTCCAATCAATCAATGTTTCCTTATACCAAGGTTTATCAAAGTGGTCTAGTAGTTTCGGAGCCTATTCTTTACAAACAAATATTTCCTCTTTATAATATTAGTATGTAGGAATAGTGTGAACCTATATTATGAACCTCACAAAATAGATATTTAGAAATACAAAAACTACTAACGGACTATGTTAAGTAAAATACGGATTACCTACGCGGGTGAAACCGCGGGGTGCAGTTATTATAGCATAAAAAACATCGTCCATCTAATAATCGTTCAAAACACTCGGAGCTTTTCCTCAAAGTCTGAGTAAATTAAAATATCAATAAATTAAATTCAGATCTTGTTCGACTCAAGAGTGAATAATGTATTTTTTTTTCTTTTATTTTAATATTCATTTCTAATTCAGGTTCGTGTCGTCATCCATCACATTTAAAAAGGGAACTTACCGTTTTTTGACTGAAGCCATTTTTCAGATCGCGCCCTGATTGGTTGGCTATGGCAGGTGACGTCACAATTTCATAAAAATCCGTTAACTTGAATATGAGTTAGCGTTGACTTGAGATGAGTGATGTTCAGGCTGTGATTGAGTGTTATATGGCTCTTTGACTTGACGAAGAAACTTAATGCCTTAAGTATAAAAAAACTTTCAAAAATTTCGATTAAGCAGGTTGTTTGTTACCATAGACACGAAAGTCGGAGGTTCATCCTACCGAGTAGAATTTTATTTTTATTTTTGAACATAGAATCTACAGCACTATCTAATATATAAAATTCTCGTGCCACAATGTTAGATACCATACTCCTCTGAAACGGCTTGACCGATTTTTATGAAATTTTATATGCTTATTCAGTAGGTCTGAGAATCGGCTACTATCTATTTTTAACCCCCGACGCAATAACGACGGGGTGTTATAAGTTTGACGTGTCTGTGTGTGTGTCTATCTGTGGCATCGTGGCTCCCGAACGGATGAACCGATTTTGATTTAGTTTTTCTTTTATTTTGTTTCCTTTAGTTTTTTTTAAATGGCAAAACAACGTTTGCCGGGTCAGCTAGTATCTTTATATAAAATTAAAAACGAGCCAACTTAATTAAAAAATAATAAGTTATTAACGAAGTTTTATAAAGGTTTCATTCGTTTTTTTTTTTTTTTTTCTGTGTCCAGTCAGCTCTGTGACCGAACTATTGGCCCCGGATTTTTTCATTCGTTTCATTTCTACATCATTAGATTATTTTTTGGATATAGTATTTAAGAGTTATAAATATATCATGGAAGCGTGAGCACATTAATATTTTGTTACATAGTCCACTTAGCAGAGAGAACTATTTAATATAGCGTCGTCATGCTCCTTAGGGAGTATCAAATAATAATATCTTCATTTTGTGAGGAGAATTAACGAGCCGGCTAGGCGAGGAGAAAAAAAATGAATTATGGTGTCACCCGATGCCTGGAGATAATCATCTCTGTTCTTTATAGCTCCTTTGAAGGATTAGTACCGTATTGTTTTTCTTATTAACTTAGCCTTTTTTGGTTTATTCGACGTCATGGTGCGATTAACTTTCTACGTTAGCTAACGTTTTAATTTACTTTAATTTAATAATTTACGATTAATAATTTGTTCAATAATTTAATAATTTGTTTATGTATTATATTTTCTTTGATTTCATGATTTACGATTAATAATTTGTTTATGTATCATATTTTCTTTGATTTCATGATTTACGATTAATAATTTGTTTTATAATTTAAGAATTTGTTTATGTATTATATTTACTTTAATTTAATAATTTATGATTAATAATTTGTTTAATCATTTAATAATTTGTTTATGTATTATATTTTATTTTTTGTGTTCGTTTGTATTGTATCAGTTATGTATGTACGATATTAATATTTAATTTTATGTTTAGATTTAATTAGTTTTTTATCTTTTTTATATTTTGTTCTTTTACGTGTAATTAATGTTGGTATGTTAATTGTTATTATTTTCTTTACTTAAATATATACGAAATAATAACTGTAAAAAAAAACAAAAAAAATCACGATTTAATCTTGTAATAGATTACGTGAAAAAATCTATAATCCATTTTAGGTGATTGTTGGTGTATCAATCCTAATTTGGTTACAGTTAGGAAATTTTTGAAAATTTGACACCACCATTTTACCTATAATGTTGCTTGTTAATAATGATATTGTCTGTGGTCTGGTTGTTTCTATGTATTATAAGTATATATTTACAAAAGAAAAGTACATAAGTGGTATATCCGTTGTCTAGCACCCATAGCACAATGTGTGGAATGTCCTGCAATATTTATATTTAAATATATACAATTTTCAGTTATTTTTATAATTTTCTCTAACATTTAATAATGTGTTATTAATATTTAATAATGTGAAATTATCATGATTGGATGACAACGGCTCTAGACCGTCAGGAGTGGAAGAGGATGGAGGAGGCCTACGTCCTGGATTGGACAAATAAAGGCTGAGATAGATAGATAGATAGAGAATTAATATTTAATTCCATTAAACATTTATCATAAATTTTCAGTTATGTCCCGGGGACATTTTGTAACACACTGTACATATTTAACTAAGTACATTTTTATGTAAAATAAATAGGTCAGACAAATGAAATCCCACAAAATATAAAGGATGAATAACCTATTAAAATATACTTCTAAATCTTAAAAATACGAGCAGCAAAATGTCGAATCGTTTTTCAATAGTTCTAAATTCTTCTAGCCACGATCTTGACATTGAATAGACTAAAAATTAACGTCATCATTTTGAAAGTTTTAAGACGTCCCCACAAAGACCGAAAAATCAATTGTTCGAAACTGTTTGAACGAAAAAAATGTCGAATCACTTTCCTTCGATAACACACTTCAATGGTCTCTGTCTATAGTGTCTGTCAAATGAAAGTTTATCCTGTCTCTTTGACACTTTTACAAATTTATAAAAGCAAACGCTAGAAGAATTTAAGGCCATGAAATCGTTCCGTTAAGGACTAAAACCCATCTATACTCATGTGCCAAAACTGTCTAGCATTTGCAAAAAATATTTTAGAAAACCGTCAGAAAATCTCGTACCGTAGCATAGTCGCAGTTATGATACCGAGCCGGTATTATGTGTTTTTTTCTTAAACCGGTTTGCTCTGTGGTCGAATTTCTAGTCTTCCAACAACCGCCAGTATCATGTATTTCTTTCTTCTAAAATGATTTCATTCTTTATTTTTGTTTTTTTTTTCTTATCCCAAACACAATCCTTGATACACTGAATGTCAGTATTCTGGATCCTGTAAATACACAGGACGTTATAACCGGTCCTTCAAATAATAACTAGGTGTTATTAAAAAAATAATAGGTGTGAACCATGAATTCCTTCCTTCATGGTGTGAACATTACCTTCCAGTAAAGACGAATGCGTTAAAACTGGTCCTGTAAATACGGATCCTGTGTTTGAAATAGTTTGAATTATCCCTAACTCTAACTACGACAAAAAAAACAGCGGACCTTTCACTATCTACTCCTCACGAGTGATGCTGTAGCGTATCTTAAAAGTGTTAACTTATGAATTTACTTTGTTTGTACCAGTTCTTCAGTTAGCCATACGATAAATAATACTGATCGCTATTCATTCAATAAAAAACAACGTAGCCAAAAGAAACTTCCTACAACGATCTAAATATTAAAAGGAAGCTAGTTCATATAATGATTTTCCAATCTTGAACCCGAGCTACGAGTGTACAAGATCCTCATTAAATATAAATCCGAGCTTTTTCTCGCCATGTTCGATCGATACAACATTCGAGTTTACTCACGAAAGTTTTCAAGTAAATTTCCTTTGTAACTTTTCGGGTGAAGAGGTACGTGAATAATAAATTTTCAATGTTCATCGGTTGTGTAGTGTAGCGAAGGACTATTGACATATAATGATAAAGTAAATGCTTGCTGATTTTTTTATGCTTTTTGGGATTTCCTTGTCGTGGACATTTTTAGGACAATCTTTTTGTTCCCATGGTTTTTGAATTGGTCTTCGCGTAATTTTAGTAACGCGTAACGTGATATCACAAGGTGTTATAAAGTGCGCATCAGATGAATCTCAGATTCGTGCTGCATGACCTCTGAACAAGCAATTGTAATCAATTAAATTGAATTAAATTAAATTGAATTAATTGAATCAATTAAATTAAATCATTAATTAAATTGTTATATTAGATTTGACCATTTTGGCGCTGAGAGTAGGACTAAAGTAAAGGTGAAGAGGGACTTATAGTCATTTACAACAATTGACTTTTAAAATCTAGAAAATTAGAAAATGTTTATCTGTATACTCTTAACGAAGGCGCTTTAATTGCACAAAATATAACTGACGTTTTGTGTGGAATACCAAATCTAGCGTATCAATGGCGTGCAGATGCGATTTTTAAGAACATCAACGACTAATTCCGAAGTATTTCCCGCGCACGGACTTATATCAAAAATTAAACAGACACACGATAACCAATCTTGTTCATTCTTTCGCTTACGTAAACTAGAATACACAAACTATCTACATAAACCAAAGTCCAAATAACAGCATATAACATTCATCCTGCGATTTAAAAATTACCGCCCGTCCACAAAACGCTCCAGCTGAATAATTTAAGAGATAACCGTCTAAAGGCATACGCACACCGGGAGGGAATGTCAGAGGATCTTGCCACCGGTTGCCACATACGTCACTAGCCGCTTATTACTATAATATTCCGGTGGCCTACCAAGACATCCCTTGTCAGCCGTACGAAGTAGGATTCACAGTTTTAGGTACGCCTACAACCCTAATAGGCTTATGATGACACACTTATACAGTTTAATAGTCGATAGGCTTATGTTGATCCCTCAATTTCGTCCCATTTGGGCAGTAGGTATATAGGACAAGTTGAAGGGTCATTCATAAAATTTTAGGTAATTTTCGAGAGCGAAAAAATAACATTGTATAGCTTTATTGATGTACTGGTATTCACCCAACGGCTTTGCCCACGTGAAACTATAAACTGCACAAATTCGTGTGGCTGGGACCTTTTTTGAGGATTGGATCCGCGCTTGGTAGTAACGCAGGCACAAATTAAATGTGCATTGTCACAACGTCCTTCAGCGTGCAGTTGCATACCGCAAACCACTGTGGCATCACGCTGGTCAAAGCCGTAAAAAAAATTAAAAAATAAATTCAAAACATTGGGATTTATTTCGTATGTCTACTAAATAAGTTTCAATGTCCATTGGTAAAAATATTAAATCCTCTGCCATTCCGTCCCGGTGTGCCTAGCTCTTTAGGGTTTGGACCCGAAATTTTTCTTCGGTTAAATTATATAAGGACCTTAACCCACGTTATACTTATAAGCAAAGACGACAGTTACTTGTTACTTCGTTTCTACCCTACGTTTGTATGAGAACAAACGATCGGTACGTGACTTACCCGATTTTAACGATGTACTGTACGACAAGTGGCTGAAGACTAGGTTTTACATGTAGACTTTTCTGCATAATTCTAAGGCAAACACTGCCAGGATAAGGTTAAATAGTTGGTGGCATTACGCAAGGGATTAAATTCAAGGAAAAAAACAAATAAGTATGTGTTATACATATAAAATTCTTTGTCCTGACTGACTGACTGACGGATCAACGCACAGCCTAAACCGCTGATCGTAGAGACCTAAAACTTGAAGGGTGTGTTCTTTGTGTCACGTAGGCATCCGATAAGAAAGGATTCTGATATTATTTTGACGACATCTGTTACGCTGTAGACATCGGTCGCTTGCGGCGAAGAAGGTATCGGGTTCAATTACTGCCACCGTAAGTCAGATTTTTGTATTATTTATTATTATCTCACAATTCTAACATTCACGATTTCTAGGGTTTCCCAGTCAGCTATTAATTATGGAAACTCATATTTCAATAGCTACCATATCCAGGCCTATATCTTAAGATGATCTTACAGACAGCCTTGTACGAAGCTACTCAAAGTCAATTCGGATGTTCTATTGCATGTGAGAAGCACATTACAATGTTTATTCACGTCATTCATTATTCAAAGGGTTGACAGTTTATTTTCCCTCAAACTTGCCTATTTGGTAACAGTTAAATAAAACGAGTCAATTATTTAAGACACCGTTGTACTTAAACACTCAAACTAAGACTCACCGTTTTTGGTAACAGACCACATTAACACATAGATTTTATGAAAATGTCACAGCATCAAAGTATGCTCCGAACTGGCCACTAAATCCCACATCAGTAGTCGGCAGTTTAATTTCTCAACTAACCACCAGTGGTCAAATAGTATAATGGAATTCCCAACTCAACGACCAGTGGTGAAAAATGTCCCACTTTACCAGGAACCAGAATAAGTAAGTATGTCGAAACATAAACAAAAGACGATGGGAAATATAAACTTAAACTCATTTTTTTTATTCAATTAGTATCATGTACAGTGCATGTGTTCACTTTAAATAGTCTTAAAAACCAATGAGAAGAAGGCATAAGAAACTCATGGGGTTTTTTTGTGAACATGCTCACAAAGGTCCAGATTACAAATAAAAACTTTTAGATGGTATATTTGAAATGGAGCAACTAAAGTCACATCCATGGATTATTATCATTAAGGTAAGACGAAGTATCATAGTATGAATTAATGCACAATTTATGCTTTGTAAAAATTTTGAACCAGTTAATGGACATATCATATAAATCTTTTGGTAATTTATTATAATATAGCCATACATGTACTTATAAAAGATACGATACCAGGGTCACCTACTCATCTGATGACCACGATCTCACCTGATGGTAAGTGACGATGTAGCATGACTTCTAAATCATTCAAGACTTGAAGCCCCACAAATTATACACGTCAGGAAAGACTAAGGTAACTGAATTCATCCCCTTACGGTTCCTATAAAAATGACAAAGCGAAACATTCAGTGTGGGTGTCAAGGCTTTGCACGAACGAACTGCCCTCGACAGAGATACCCACCTGCTGACTTTCCCCAGCCCCAGGTTCTCCGCCAGTATTAGGGGAATCCTAAAAGCACCATTTAGCATAATTTGCACTATAAGACTAACTTCGTAACTTTACAAAACAATATAAATCAATGTAAGTACTTAAAACTCAATAGCTCCATTAAAATTTCATTAAAAACGCAGTCGGTAATTAGTTTCCGTTCGCAAGTGCCGACTCCGGAAAGGGCCAATTCATCGGATTCTAATTATTGAGAACTTATCTCTGGATCCCGGAACTACGGAACTTGTTGACTTTTTTCAACATCTGCACCGTTCAGTTTAATTTTTTTAAATACTTAAAGTTTTTCTTATCTAACTATATACTAACTTGTAATTGGTCAGCGTTTGACCTCTATTTAACCCGATGGCAAGTGACGAGATGTGGTCTTAAATATTAACACGCTTACCTAGTAGATACATATACACTTGCGACTTGAAAACTTCCAAATAAGCGGTGGCCATGACGCGAGTAAAGGTAGAAAGACCCGTCCTCCTTTGTATGAGAACAAGAAGAAGTCTGGTTAGCTATACGACTTAAGCTTATGGGTATGTTAACAAGTCACGACCGAAGACTCTTCGAGGTTGTTTGTTTAGCACCTGGGTGGTGCTTGTGAAGGAATTCCAGGGCTAAATCCAACGAACACTTGCCACTTTATATTGCTCTTCTTCGCTCCACACCTAGGCTGTGGTATAAGTATAAATAATTACTTGTTTATTGACACACTCCAGCCATACTAATTTAATAAATATCACATCATCCATGGCTCTAGCACGGTGTTAATCTAAGCGGAACTCTACCGCACCGCAATACCGCACGTTTTGAAGTAAACCGCAATCCGCAGCTCCTCAACTTGATGACTTGATGAGTGAGTCTTCACATCTTAATCTATTCAACCACATTCTTAAACTAAATAAACAAGACGATGAATGTGAATGACGATTTGAACGGAGATACTTCATACTTCTATACCGCATTCACTTTGGTGGTATACAAACAACCACCAAAGGATTTTCTAAGGGTTTCGCGACTTGAACTCATAATTAAATTATTTAACTGATATAATCGCATTTATATGGCTCGTAGAACTGATGGCCGTTGGGGCCGAAAAGTCTTAGATTGGAGACCACGTACCGAAAAGCGTAGCGCGGAACGGCTTTCGACTAGATGGACGGACGACTTAATTGAGGTCGCGGGAAGTCGTTGGACGCAGAGAGCATGCGATCAATCGCTCTGGAAGTCTTTGGGGGAGGCCTATGTTCAGCAGTGGACGTCCTGTGGCTGATAAGATGATGATGAATCGCGTTTATTTTGTTATTGATTGTAATTAGACGGTAGTTTACTACATTCCATATTTTGTAAGACTAATTGTCATGTTAGTCTGCCTGTGACCATGGAATCTGGAAAGGTCAGGTATTAAGGTGAAAGGGTACCGGCGCTCGCTCCATATAAACGTAGTCGACTGTTTCCTCCCTGGATAATGACATTAGCACAAATATTTTTGTGCCATAAAATCTATAACTGCCATGGCTATGCCCCTATGTATTGGGATTTTTTTCATTTTCTAATTATCATTGAAATAAGGATTTAAAAAACAAAAAAATCATAGCGGCATGATCATGGCAGTTATAAGTTTTATGCAACAAATATATTTGCTCTAGTGTCATTATCCAGGGAGAAAACAGTCGACTATGTTTGTATGGAGAGAGTACCCTTGAAAAAACAAAATGAACGCGATTCTATCTAAATTAGTTTTATTATGAACCACCAAAGGGTATTTTTTAAGATAAATAGTTTTTTTGCACTTTCCCTACCTTTCGACATGCCTAACGGATAGACCAAGAGTATGTGGCATACGCCAATTAATACCACAAATTGATGTAGGTACTTTAGGTTAAAACAATCATTTCGACCCAAAATTCCTGAGTTATGACGTAATTTTAGTAAGTATTGGAACTGAAAAAATATGTGGTGGTATCAAATGAAAGGACTTCATGAGCCAATACCAATCAGTCACTTGTTTTCTAAAAATCAAAAGTATTTTCATTATGACAAATACTGCTTTTCAAGTAAAAAAACCTAGTGCTGCTAGTATGAAATAAAACAAATGTAAGTCACGCACACCTACTTCAGTAAGTATTGTACTATATGTACATATTATTATCTACTTAGATAGTTTAGGTGACATAAAGCGGTTCACTGCGCTAGAGCAAGCAAGGTATAGTGAACATAACAGCAAACCTCATTACGTGGTGAGTGGTTCAAACAGTCTCGCGGCACTGTTCTCCTGACAAATGTGATGTTGGTACGGGCTATGAGAATTTAGAGATTTAAGATAAATAATACTCATCATCCGAGCGATGTTCCCGGTTGCACGGGGTCCGCTTTTCTGCTTTTACGCCTCCACTTCGCACTATCTTCAGCATCCTGGTTTGTAAGGCCATTTGCACGCATATCATCCTTTACGACGTCAAGCCAGCACTTCTTGGGTCTACCCAGTCTGCCACGACCCGGCGGAGGCGCCATGGCAAGACATTTGTTCCCCACGTAACTAGCCGGTTTTCGCAAGACGTGACCGTACCAGCGTAGGCGACATTCTTGCAATTTAAGATAAATAATACTGCTGTCCTATTAAAAAAACTAAGGCTATTTTTTGTGATTTAAATTAAATCAATTTAAACAATTGGGGGTGTTCAAATCACACTGAACGGACATGTAGGGGACATCTTAGACCGCATCGTCACTTACCATCAAGCAAGAGTGATTATGATGAAACGTTGTCTTTTTACTTGTAAAAAAAAATGTATTAAATACTAAAGGAAATTCCACACATCCTTCACACATCGCCAACTAGCCCCAAGCTAAGTAACTAGGCTTATGTTATCGGTGCTAGACAACGGATATACTACTTATAAACCTACTTTTCTTTAGGAAATATATACTTATAATACAAATAAAAACAACCAGACCACAGACAAATATCTAAACATAAATACTTATCTGATACGGGAATCAAACCCGCAAGAATGTCGCTAGGCGACATTCTTGCAATTTAAGATAAATAATACTGCTGTCCTATTAAAAAAACTAAGGCTATTTTTTGTGATTTAAATTAAATCAATTTAAACAATTGGGGGTGTTCAAATCACACTGAACGGACATGTAGGGGACATCTTAGACCGCATCGTCACTTACCATCAAGCAAGAGTGATTATGATGAAACGTTGTCTTTTTACTTGTAAAAAAAATGTATTAGGTATGATCTACTTTCAAACTATAATTTCTTGAAATGATCGTAACAGCATCGAAATATGAGCTCCATAAAATAAATATAAAAACATGGTAAACGTCCCGTTTCAAATAACTTTAGTAGTGAATAAAAAAAGATATTATTATGGAACTACTTTACAATTCAACTTGGGCTAAAAGACCTAGGTCTTAAAGGCGAAAAGAAAAATTATAATTTCATCTTGTCCTTTCCTACATTCATACACTTTCCTAAACTGACCTAAATTACACATTTTCTCGTACAATTCTTATAGTTTGGACCATGATTCGCTTTACGACTTCAAGTTTGGCTTATACTGCAAATACCTTTAGTAAAACACAACCGGTGGAAATGTTTTGAATGCAACAAATATACTGAATTAGGATCCACATAATACCCATGAGAATTATTTAACTTCTACTAAATACACCAATAGACAGTACCTAGGTACCCATAGCAACCTCCCAAACGATTATTTTGGAACGGATTTGAATTTTCCGAAATTCTTTATTTATAAATAAATACTAAAGGAAATTCCACACATCCTTCACACATCGCCAACTAGCCCCAAGCTAAGTAACTAGGCTTATGTTATCGGTGCTAGACAACGGATATACTACTTATAAACCTACTTTTCTTTTGGAAATATATACTTATAATACAAATAAAAACAACCAGACCACAGACAAATATCTAAACATAAATACTTATCTGATACGGGAATCAAACCCGCAACCCTGTGTTTGGCAGTACGGCATGGGGTCACCATGCCGTACTGCCAAACACAGGGTTGCGCCAACTGGATTGTCGTCTTTAGCAGCTGCCTATGTCATAATAACTATCTATGTGCCTTTCAGCCCGACAATATATGCCCATAGCAACCTCCCAAATAATTTTCACGACTAGAAATCGGAGTAGGGGTTGAATTTTCTTTAAATCCTTTTATAGCGGTTGCCTACGTCATAATTACTATCTATGTGCCAAATTTAGCTCGATACGTCCAATTGGCTTGAGCTGTGCGTTTGAGCAGTCAGTCTTTAAATTTTATATTTATAGACAAACTATTGTTTGTAAGGTGAAAGGGTACTGGCGCCCCCCCATACAAACGTAGTTGCAAAAAACCGATAACAGCAATGACTATGCCCCTATATTTTGGTAGTTATAAGTTTTATGCATCAAAAATATTTGCTCTAGTGTCAGCACCCAGAAAGGAAACAGTTGACTACGTTTGTATGGAGAGAGCGCCGGTACCCTTTCCTCTTAAAAAGACATCATAGATCCAACACCCAAATAGGACCTATTATACAATAATATAATATTTAGAACCCTTCATAAGACGCTGGAAAGTCCGCCTTTACACAAAACCATAGTCACTGCCTTTAAACTTAACATTAAAACCACGTCTACACGCTTGCAACAATTCTCAAACTACAAATTTTGTGGACGCACTACACCTACCGATTTTATGACCCGAAACAATTAAATTCATGCAATTCAAATAGTGCAACTCTTTTGAATAACAATTGTTTTGCTGTTATTTATTAGTTACAGTCTAGGTTTTAGTGTTTGTTAAATTATAATGCACCTACAGGAGCGGTGGCATAACTATTCATTGTGTAATTAAAGCATTTTGTGCACTTCGTTGTGGGTTGAAGTATGGGTACGGTAAGAGCGGTGTTGGCTTAGTGGTAGATACCTCGACTTTCATTCTGAAGGTCGTGGGTTCGAATCCCCACGAAAAAAAAATGTATTTTTCTTAAGAAAAATTTAATTGCGCTAATTGACATTGCTCTTACGGTGAAGGAAAACATCGTGATAAAACCCGCGGCTTAGTTGGCTCCAGAAGTATTGACAAGTTCTCTCCTCTGGACACGATCGACTATAAGAGCTTACTCTTTGAAGAGTCGACTATGAGGGTAGTAGGTGCTGGGCAAGCCTACTCCATCCTCACGCAAAAGGGACCCAATTAAAAAAGAGTCTAGTTGCGGAAAAAAGCCCGTATACACACATACATACACATACACATGGGGACGGTAAAACATTTTTCTGCTGTCCGTTCTGTCCTATTGGTAGAACTCATCTTTTTAAACTTATATCTTATATATAGAGGGCTGACAAAGCCAGCAACACTTCGACCCATTGGGATCTTTTGTGTTTACCCCTACCTTAATGTTTCTTACTATTTGAATAAGTGGTCGATTGACGCGGTGATCCCACTAAGAGAAAGAAACCTATGTTCCTCCGGTTTGGGATAAGTTTAAACTTTTTTTAAAATTACACGACAGCTTACAATTATTTTACCGGGCGTAGGTATTTCGAGTCGAGGTAGTATGTATGTAATAGTAAAAAAAGGGCAGACAGACGGACAAGAGAGTGATTTCTTTTGGGTTTTTTTTTTACCTTTTGAGGTATGGAACACGCGAATGGTTTTTTTAAGTAGACCTACTAGTAGAACTTAACGGTAGAAATTAACGGACTACTACAACAAGCACCGAGGCAAAGATATAATGATACAAATATCAAATTGATCACCAAAAGTTTAAAAGATTACTTACTTATTCTCCTCCTTAAATCCCTATAACGTTATAAACAACCCACTCATCCCTTCTTCAATTCCTCTCCATCCAAAGGCCATTGCCTGGAAGAGATGCCATATTTTTTCATTTTTAGTTTTTTATAATTTTTTAATTTTTATTTTACTTCATTATTAAGCTATTGCATATCTTTTATTGCGGGCTTGAGCGCAGCGACCGAATCAATAAATTCCGTAACGAAAATAAAACCTAACGCCCCCCACTCCGCCTACCATGTAGCTCGGCCGAGCGTTCGCTTAACGTGTGTGTAAATGGTATTATATTCTGCGACTGTACGAAGCTCGCACGATGCAATAGCTTTACCGCGGCAGTCCCGGAGTACCACACGTTTTTTTTTAAATATTATGTAAGTACTTTGTTAGAATTAATTTTGTGTTTTGTTTTTATGGTGCAGTAAACTGTTTATCTATCTATCTTATTCCACTAGCTCAGTGACGTAAAGGAAATCTTGGCTTACAGCTTCCAGCGCTATTTCATGAATGACGGCTTGAAGTCCTGCAGGTCAGCTTCCACCGCGTCTCTTCTGCAATATAGTGCTTCGTCGAGGAGAATTGGGATAATTTTAGGTCGTAACTCGTGAGTAATTTGGTGGTTCTGTTATGTGTATTGATGCGAACTGAAAGTAACATTTTGCATTATGTTAATATTTTCAAGAATCTTGAAGATATCTTAGACAGATAGAGTTTCTAATAAAATACTTTTACAGTTGGTGAATAAGAAAGTAGATGTTTTAAATACTGTAAAGAAACGTAATCTACAGTATTTTGGTCATATCATGCGCAATGATAAATACGAACTGCTCCAACTACTGATGCAAGGTAAAATCCAAGGGAAGCGACCACCCGGAAGGAGGCGCACTTCATGGCTTAAGAACCTCCGGACATGGTTTAAGCAAAGCACGAGATCCCTTTTCAGAGCAGCAGCATCAAAAGTAAAGATAGCCTTAATGATAGCCGACTTCCGGTAAGAGATGGCACCTCAAGACGAAGAAGAAGAAGAGGAAGAAGTTAACATTTTACTAACAGATGAGGAGAGATAGCGACAATGTTAACATAAGACCCGACCGAACGGCCTTGATACTTCTACTACATAATTCATAGAAATTTCAAGGGCTAGGGGTCAGCAACTCACTTGAACGACTTACTTCTAACTTCGTCATAATAATACGGTTTTTGGGTGTTTTATCCGTGCGTACCCAAAGTCATCAATAGCAGTTTAGTATGGAAAACTTGGAAATGAACGCGTTAGGGACAGAATGGGCCGATAACTAACTTCCTGCCGCTTCTGGGAACTTTAATATTTCAGAAACTACAGGCTGAAATTGAATTAATTGTTTCTACAAACAAACTTATTTCTTATCACTTCTAGGACTAGTAGTTTAGCCAGCACGTGTCCTGGATAATGACCCCGCTTCTTATATAGTACTAGATTTTTCCCGCGACTTCGTCCGCCAAGAAGTCAAAAGTTTGAAGTATATTGGACTAAGGAATCACGTTGTCGGTTGTCATTTACCCGTTTTCAGCCCCTGTGGGGTAGAATTTCTAACAATCCTTTCTTATCGGATGCCTACGTCTCACAAAGAACACACTCTCCAAATTTCAGGTCTCTACGATCAGTGGTTTATTTTTCATAGCCCACCGAATAAATAAATATTAAAATATTTCATGACAAACACACAGTGCTATCTATTAATAGAATAGAATATAATTTATTCGAACAATTCCCAACCAGGCTTGTGTTGTGTTTATTTTGTAAATATATACATCTTAATATATATAAATCTCGTGTCACAATGTTTGTCCTCAATGGACTCCTAAACCACTTAACCGATTATAATAAAATTCGCACACCATGTGCAGTTCGATCCAACTTGAGAGATAGGATAGTTTAAATCTCAAATTATAGTCGCAAATTCCCACGGGATCGGGAGTTACGCGGGTGAAACCGCGGAGCGCTGCTAGTATTATATATAAAGAAACACCGATACCAGCAACAAATATCTGTATATAAATACTTGTATAATGTGGGAATCGAACCCGCAACCTTCGTCGCAGGCGGTTGTTTGCCCACCGCACCACAGATACTGTTTAATATAAGATTATAGTAAGTACCAACCTACAATAATTTGGTCTATAAACAACCTTCATGGGAAAATATTTCGATTTAGGATCATTCCGGCAAGGATAGGCATCAAGGAGGACTTATTCAAATACGCTAAAAGCTCTGATATTTACCACGTGTAGACGGACTCAGGATTAAAGATCGGGGGCTATAACGTTATAATGTGTCTGTTATGAACCTGTGGAAGGCGTGCGTGGAGCCGAAGCAAACACGTAGATTCCCTTTGCAATAACAACATTTAATGGCAAACTATGATGTGGACACCAAACCGGTGACTATACCTATCCCTATATAAATGTGATAGACTAAATATTATTATTAAATTCACTAAATTTGTGTAAAATTAAACTGTACTAAATAACTATGTAGTTGAACAATTGATTTATTTTTTGGAAGAATAATAAAAGTAACTTAGTTCGTTTTTACAGCCCTAGCAAGTTGAATTGAGCCCAGTAGTGCGTGGGACATCTACTTTTATGTCGTTCAGCTGAGTTGACTCTCTGCTGACCGATTATTTAGGTATCCCGCTTTCATGTCATTATACTGTAACTGTCCTTCGCCATAAGAGCAATGTTAATTAACGCACATACATTTTTCTTAAGAAAAATCCATTTGTGCACGGCCAGCCGGGATTCATACCCATGACCTACAGAATATAATCGACTAGGCCAACACCGCTTCAAGTAATAGTTACATCTAAGTAAATATGTTAGCCCCTAACTTCATTCCACCCTCAATCCGTCCCTGAGTCGTGTATTTGCCTACACTCCGGTTGCCATTACGCGACGCGTAGAACGAAATAAGTCGCAATTTACGCCTATTGCGCACTGGATCCCATCGTGTGGAATGTTAACCCAGTTGAAAATAGTTCAACGAGTATTACTCTACCTATGGCCCTGTAGCTCTGCCTTTTGAAAAGTCGGAAGTAGAACTTTTGGTTAGTTAACTTTTAAGCTATTTACAAACCTCTCCCCAAATGTTATATCAGCGTTTAACCTGCCTGAAGGTAGATAACGATGCAGTATTAAGATATAGCGAGGATATAGCACGCTTTCATAAAATAATTAACCTGATCGCTTGCGACTTGAAGACCCCTACATTGTACACATCAGGAAAGGTAGACGCAGGACGCGGTGGGACGTGCATAAGGCGCATTTCTCCTCGTAAAAAAAAAAAGGACGAAGAAGCAAAACATTTAACGAATTACAAAAAAAACTTTTAGATTTATTATTAGAAAGCATTAGTAAATTAAGTATTTATTAAAATAAAACACTTAATTGTCCAGCGAAAATACACATAAAGCCTTAAATTGCAAAAAAAATCCTGTAAGTAACCGTGGTTTCGTAGAAATAAGGAGAATTCCTCCATCGAAACTATTTAGGTGCGAGGAAAAATAATTCTTTCATCGAAATCAGTTAAGGAACTGCGGTTTCGTAGACGACCGAAGGGGTAGGCAGCGGCACTTCACATGGAGAATGCCCTTGCCCTAAGGCCTGTCATACTCATACTATAGGGCTGTAATGAACTAACTTACCTTAAATCGTAGAAAAATCCAATTTCCTGAATAACCCGACCAAATTAACTTAAAAATTCGCTCAGATGAGGCGCATCCGTTCAGGACTATAGTAAATTTGGTCGCGTTACATCTCTTTATCTCCTAACAAAACGTTACTTCTACCTCTCCTCAGCACACATAAATTGAAAAATCACCAAATTACTCACAACCTACCCCCATTCTCCTCGAAGAAGCACAATAAAGGGAGATCGTAAACAATTTGACAAGCGAATAGCTTCGACAAAATCAGTTTCAAGTCTCAAATGCAAGTCACTTAATCACTCCCGTACAGTCTCAGAGTTGAACTTTACAGAAAGTCACCTTAGGTAGTGTTCACATTGGGATACTATTACCTATGCTAATGTCAATATATAAATCAAAATGTCAATAAATATTTCAAATTTTATTTAAAAATGACAGGAGTTTTGGCGGAAACGAGTTAAGAACATGTCGTGCTGCAGTTTTATTTTCATGAAACTTAGTTGTAACCCGAGTTGAATTGTATAATTCTGGTAGAATGTTATTCAATTTAGTTCTGTGAAAGTGCACAAGTGTAGTAAAAGTAAAAATCAGTGTCAAACATGAAGTTTTCTCGTTGCCTCCAAATCTCCTATTAAGGTTATGGTAAATTGGCCACCGCTTTACTATAGCCCCTGACTTGACGGACTATGACGACTTTGACTGTTTTGAAACACTTTAGGCCCGATTAATGAAAAATCGGGTCATAATTTGATGCAAAATATAACTTGACACTGGCTAAATGCACAAGCCGTGCGAAGCCATATTTAATAGAAAAAAAAAATGACAGAAACCAATGAAATTATATCCCAAATCATCCCTAGTAGTAGATAGTTACCTCTTCTTTCATTGCGAATCCCGGCTGGCACCAATGAATTTTTTAGGAAAAATTTATGTGCACTAATGAACATGGCATTTACAGTGAAGGAAAACATCGTGATGAATTGAAGACCCGCGGCTTATTTGGCTCCTAACGCATTAACAAATTAAGTTTTTCTTCTGGACATGGCATACTAAACTGAGAGGTGCTAGGCAAGCCTACTCCATCGTCACACAAAAAGGACCAAGAAGTCTAATTGCTGAAAACAATCCGTATACAAGTAAAAGTCTAATTAAACTGACTTTTACCGTAAAGTACTTAACTAACTTTCTCAACATTTAACGGCATAATCCTATAGCTATGAATATAAACGTAAAACGTAGCTGGAGACCGGGATTTCCATGTAGGCTACTTTTTATCCCAATACTTCCACGGGATCGGTACTTACGCGGGTGACAGCGTGGGGCGCAGCTAGTCTTTAATAATTTTGATATTTTTTTTATTGAATTTATCTGAGATAGATTACTAGGGTTACTGAGTCTCTTTCTATAAGTTTTTATATAGATAAATAAAAAAATAATATTGCAGGACATTCCACACATCGCAATCTAGCCCCAAGTTAAGTAAGTTAAAGCATTTAACGGCATAATCCTATAACTATGAACAGAAACGTAAAACTGTCTAAAAGCTATTATAATTACCTTAAGTTCCTGTACATTGTATCGCAGGGTAATTCAACACAGCGGCCATTTTGTGTGACGGCTAATTGCAAGCTGTCATGGCGCACACGCCCGCATTCCGTGCGCTCACAAGGTTTACATAGAATGCTTGAATACCACCCTGTCTTTTGTAGACGAAATCTACCCTACGACATCAACTGAAAGATACTAGGTATGTAGGTAGGTACCTAGGTGTGTGTTTATTTTGTTAATGTATGATGTTGTACTTGTACTTGTATACAGGCTGTTTTCCGCCATTGGACCCTTTTTAATTGGGTCCTTTTTGCGTGAGGATGGAGTAGGCTTGCCCAGCACCTACTACCCTCTCAGCTTAGTCGACCATGTCCAGAGGAGAGAACTTGTCAATACTTCTGGAGCCAACTAAGCCGCGGGTTTCATCACGATGTTTTCCTTCACCGTAAGAGCAATGTCAATTAGCGCACATAAATTTTTCTTAAGAAAAAATACATTGGTGCACGGCCGGCCGGAATTCGAACCAACGACCTTCAGAATGAAAGTCGAGGTATCTACCACTAAGTCAACACCGCTCTTGTATGATGTATGATGTTATAATATACCTACAGATAACATAGAGTTAAATAAATCATAGCTTTCGACCGTGACTTCGTCCGCTTGAAAGTTGAATGCCATTTATTTGAGCTGATATTTTTTGAGCACACATCGCCATCTAGCTCCAAGCTAAGTAACTAGACTTGTGTTATGGGTGCTAGACAACGGAGATGAGTAATAACTCATATACTTTTCTTTCGTTAATATATACTTATCTTCTCTACTATATAAAAATAAGTCGAGTTTTCGTTCCTGACGCTATAACTCCAGAACGCACGAACCGATTTCCACGGTTTTGCATTCGCTGGAAAGGTCTCGGGCTCCATGAGGTTTATAGCACAGAAAATTCAGGAAAAATTTCAACAGAAAAGCGGGAAATTTGGATATGGCAAAACAACGTTTGCCGGGACAGCTAGTAATACATAGAAATAACCAGACCCCAGACAAATATCTAAGCATAAATACTTGTCTGAGGCGGGAATAGAACCCGCAACCCTATGTTTGGCAGTCCGGCATGGTGATCATTGTGCCAACTGGGTAATATAGTCAGTCAAGACAGCTGGGCGAAGATTGCTAATAGATAGATTCGTACTTACGTAATTAGTCCTCGAAATATCACATTTATTTACAAAATTATACCAAATAAATAATATTACATTAACTAAGGGACGGAAGGAAGTGGTAACGAGCAACCACATCCGCTTTTCTTTCAACTAAATTGTATCTAAACTTTTGTGTCAAATGTAATTACTCCGCTCGTTTCGCCGGCGGGCGCCGCGTTTACTTCACAATTTCTAGTTATATTCTCAGTGTGTGTGTTGTTGGATTTGTTTGGTTTAAGTTCTGGGTGTTTGTTAGTGGAAATACTTTAGATTTAGGAAACATTATAGGTTTTGCACATAATTTTATACTTCCCTACTAATATTATAAATGTGAAAGTTTGTGGTGTGTGTGTATGTTACTTTTTCACGCAAAACTACGGGACCGGTTGCAATGAAATTCGGTATGTAGATAGCTGGAGAATTGGATTTCCATATAGGCTATTTTTTATCCCAATATTTCCAAGGCATCGGGACTTACGCGGGTGACACCGTGGAGCGCAGCTAGTCTTTAATAATTTTTTTTTTTTTTTATTGAATTTATCTATCTATAATTTACTTACTAAGTTAGTGCAAGTATGAGGGTTACTCAGTCTGTTTCTAGGTTTTTAAAAAAATAAAAAATAAATATTGCAAGACATTCCACACATCGGCATCTAGCCCCAAGCTAAGTAACTAGACTTGTGTTATGGGTGCTAGATAACGGATATACTACTTAATATATACTTTTTACATGGACGTCTGAAGGCTGAATTGAAAGAAACCTCACGTCTAATGACGTGTCAACACGTCTCTCTCGCATCGGCTTTACCATTTTAGATCTTTTCATTTTTTTTAATCACACATCTGCTAGCTTTATTATTTTGTAACAATAAAGTATGATCCGTCGCACAAAATCAGTTGAAGGGGAGTAGAGACGCCTTTGCCCTGCAGTGGGACACTACAGGCTTTTAACAATAATAATAATATAGATAGATAGATAGATAAACACTTTATTGCACCATAAAAACAAAACACAAAATGATTAAGTATAACAAAATTAAAATTAATTCTAACTTAAGTAACTACCTATATGCTAAAAGAAAATATAAAGAATGATAAAATCAAAAAACAGTCGAATAAAAAACCAGGGACGCACCAAATCGAATCCCTATAGATCCAAACCTTCCGAATGCCATTAGATACTATTTACCCCTTGTTATGGTAGCCAGAATTCTTACATACAACATTAATATAACACCCATGTACCAGGCAATCATAAATTAACAGGATATCTACGACTAAGTTCTCAAGCTCGCGACGGGAACCGCGGTCAGCGAAGGTACCTAATATTCCACGCACACATCGATACGAAGGGATAAATCGACACCCGTGATCAGAATCTCCAAACGGGATAAAACTTTAACGAAAACTAGCCGACCTACTCGTACCAACTTATTAGTATTGTGTGATGTATAAAAATGATCAGAACAAGTTTACTTCAGTAAATTAAGTCGTTTAGACGATGGATTACCTAACTTTTTTACAGGAACGTAGTTTGACCCGCAAAAGTCCCGATCTCGTGGGAATATTGGGAAAAAAGTAGATTATATTACGCTTTGATAGTATAGTTCTCTGTCTGTAAAAGAATTATCAAGGTAGATGTAGGGGAACCTCTCAGAATTCATCAAATTAAACAAGAAATATGATATTACAAACAGATATTTTTCAAATACATCAATTACTAGCCAATTATACACAACATAGTAATATATTCAATTTACAAACCTTCCACAATCTTGGCAACTCGTTCTTTAAAAGTAGACAGACGGTACAGCCGTCAAATAAAAATATATAAACGAACAGAGGATTTACTCAGCATTTTAAGGTTACTTTAGAAAATGCTACTACCTAACCTAACGAACTAAAATCAACTATTTTTTGGATATTAATGTCTAAAAATAACAAAATGTATAGTTACAAGTAAACCTACTTCTATTTTTATGGTTCACCTTGGGGGTTAAAAACGTCTGTCAGTCACCAAAGCTATATCTCATGAACATTGATAGCTAAACAATTGAAATCACAGATTATGTACTTACATAATTATTTCTGTTGCCGCTATAACAACAAATACTAAAAACAGGATATAATGGTACCTACGGAAACCTTTATGCTCGAGGCCGACTCGCACTTGGCCGGTTTTTTAAAATACACGTATGATCCGTTGCCAACTTTTCCCCAAAAAAAACTAAAACGAAATTGGCAACAACCTTTTTTAGAGTTAGATAAAATGTAGGTGTTTAAAATACTCCAACGTAAACCGACATTAATTAAAAGTTTTCAACACAAAAAGCTGGCAGTGAGTAAATGCTGGAGTTCGGTAAGGTATTTGGGTATCGGAATAGAAGTATTTTCTTTCAGTAACAAAAAAAGAGATAAGAATAACTACATTAGGTACCTATATTAAAATTGCATTAATTTGGCCAACCGAACTACTGGGACAAATCCATATTTAAGGAATCCCAAACTGTTTTGTAAGTTCTTGTGAAAAGATACTTCAAAAGTAAATCCCTTGCAGCAATAACGCCGGCCGTTTGTTAATTTCGAAGGTTGGCAAGTATTTGTATATAGATAGATAAAAATAGATACAATATAGTTTAGTTTAGTTTAGTTTTACGGGGCTGTTTCCGCACTTAGCCTCATTATTTGGGCCATTGTGCGTTATACAATATATTGAACTTAATAATAAGTAGATCTTTTTTTGTTTCCCTAGTAGATATTTGGTTCTGTACACAACATTTGTCAACTAGGTACTGGACCGATTTCAATGAAACTTTGTATGAAGATACTTTGATTAATAATTAATCAAAGTCTCTAATTATTAGAAGTAACAAAGGCTACTTTTATCACAATATTCCCACGGGATCAGGATTAACGCAGGTAAAACCGCAGGACGCTGGTATTAAATCTTGACAAAACAAAATTTAAGCATCAACAGACTAACATAAATAATAGTAGGTAGGTATTATCAAATAACCGCTGAAGTAATATTCCGTCGGTTCATTAACTAATTTATTCTTGAGAAAGTCCCGAGTTATCCGGATACTATGGTTCCAACGAAACAAATGGCGTTGCGTTGGCTATACGACACCCCCGCCCGGCGCATCTTAATTGATAAGAGATAGCGTCTTTATTTCTAAACTTGACGACCCAGTCGGCAATATGGTCACCATGCCGGACTGCCAAACACAGGGTTGCATGAATTAGTATGGACCGAATTCAGCATGATGCTAATTTTTAAAATATTATTGAGCATTTTCAAGAGGGTACGTTGGTATTAGTTTGTGCATTAGTTTGACGACCCAGTTGGCAATATGGTCACCATGCCGGACTGCCAAACACAGGGTTGCATGAATTAGTATGGAGCGAATTCAGCATGATGCTAATTTTTAAAATATTATTGAGCATTTTCAAGAGGGTACGTTGGTATTAGTTTGTCCATTAGTTTGACGACCCAGTTGGCAATATGGTCACCATGCCGGACTGCCAAACACAGGGTTGCATGAATTAGTATGGAGCGAATTCAGCATGATGCTAATTTTTAAATATTATTGAGCATTTTTAAGAGGGTACGTTGGTATTAGTTTGTCCATTAGTTTCACGACCCAGTTGGCACAATGGTCACCATGCCGGACTGCCAAACACAGGGTTGCATGAATTAGTATGGAGCGAATTCAGCATGATGCTAATTTTTAAAATATTATTGAGCATTTTCAAGAGGGTGCGTTGGTATTAGTTTGTCCATTAGTTTGACGACCCAGTTGGCAATATGGTCACCATGCCGGACTGCCAAACACAGGGTTGCATGAATTAGTATGGAGCGAATTCAGCATGATGCTAATTTTTAAAATATTATTGAGCATTTTCAAGAGGGTACGTTGGTATTAGTATGTCCATTAGTTTCACGACCCAGTTGGCACAATGTTCACCTTGCCGGACTGCCAAACACTGGGTTGCGGGTTCGATTCCGCCTTATGCAAGTATTTATGCTTATATATTTGGCTGCGTCTGGTTGTTTCTATGTATTAGAAGTATATATTTACAAAAGAAAATAAGTAGTATATCCGTTGTCTAGCACCCATAATACAAGTATAGTTACTTAGCTTGGGGTTAGATAGCGATGTGTGGAATGTCCTGTAATATTTATTTATTATTTACTAGCAAAACCTGGCTGTTTTACCTGCGTAAGTCCCGATCAAGTAAGCACACCGGGTTTCAAAGCAGATTATGTGCCCTCACACCAAGTTTTATTGAAATCGGTCCAGTACTTCGACCATATAGTTAACCTCTATGGTCCAGTATCACAATCGATCGAGCAGTTTTCGAGTAATCAGAGAATATAATACATTTAAAAAAATATACGCGATGAATTGAATGGATCACTCCTTTTTTGAAATCGTTGCTATTTACTTTCTTTTAAGATATATTAAACTTATCTACAGAAGCCTTGTTTTATGCTGTAAACCATGATCCGCAGTCGAGGTTTTAACTTTACTTTTTGTGTGAATATAGAATTAATACTCTGTTGTTTTTGTTTTGTCAGAAAAGTCTAGTTCGCTATCACCAATAACTTGTTCACTATTATAATTTATGAACAAAAACTGGTCCGGAGACGCGGCAATTAGCCGGCGCGTAACTAACGAAATGAAACAAATATCATTCCCTGATTAATGTAGTTATTTATCAAGATATATAAATAGGTACCTACCTATTACGTTACCGCAAACATACAAACGTACTCCCCTATTTCCTTCCTGAATAATGCGTCTAGAGCACTTTATTATAAAACCTAGGGGATTTTTACAAAATGATAGGTCGGCGTTTGCCACTATCAAACCTATCTGATGGTGGTGACGATGCGGTCTAAGATGTAGCACGCTTTCCTAGATTGCTGTACTTGTACGTAATGCTCCTCTGTTTCCCTTTTGCGACGCAAAGGAGGGTAATGTGTTTATCAGCCTATTTTGTTTAATTTTCCTTTGTGGCGGTCTAGGTACCAAACTCGTGCTGCTTTTTGATGATTCTTACTTCAATATTTTTCTTCTAACAACTGATTATTAGAGGACAATACTGGGGTTTATGAAAATAAATAATTGCTTGCAAAGCATTTTTAAGGAAGAAAATAGAGAACACAATACATCTGCACGGAGAAAACAATACCCACGTACTTTCTTAAACTAGGTTTACTTTACGAAGTCTATGGGAAAGGAATATTATGAATCCAGATTTAGTACAATAAAAACTCGACTTCAACCTTCACTTCAAGGCCCTATAAACCTCTATTTCAATCTCGATTTACGCTTAATCTAGATAAAAACGGAGTCGTTGTTATAGCAACTTGAAAAGGTTGTACTTTATTTAAATAAAATTTAGCGTAAGCTGTGGCGTAAGTCTCTATTTAAATAAAAACTTACTAGTGGTTCTGAAGACAGCTTGCAGGAATCCTTTGAATTAAGATTAAGTAAATTAAAAATAGATTTTAGCTTGATCAAATTGAAACTAAAATCGAGTTTTGATTCTACTAAATCTTACAGTAAAATGTTTTCAAAAGATGCTATCTTTATTTAAAAATGTTTTATAGATTATACCTACGTAAGAAAAACCAGTGTTTGCCCATTCCAACCGCATTAAATCATCATAACACCTACCTCGACCCAAGCCCTAACTTACGAAGGCTTCAGCCATATTTTCAAGACAATCTTGGCTTACACCCAGCTATGATAACGGACATACTTCGAGATGATACAACATGTTGGTAAAGCTAATGAGATTCTGATTACGTTCGTCGTGCGAGGGAAATTATAACCTCGATCATATTGCTAAATATTTGTTTATTCAGTCTAATGTTCTTGTACCTGAACCTTTTGAGATGGTATGGACTGATAATGGATGAGAGAGGAGACGCATGTGACTAGATAAGTATGAATGTAGATGGATGGAGAGGAAGAGGACGACCTTAGAAAAGATGAATGGGCTGCGTGAAAGAGATGGATGTGAACGCAGAGATGACGATCAATAGAAGTGAATGGAAGAAGACATACTACTACTGGACCGAATTTGATGAAACTTGGTCTGAAGGTAATAAATTTATGGAGATAACTGTTTCCTGTATGTTTGTTACCTCTTCAAGCAAAAACTATTGAACCGATTGCTATGAAACTCTGTATGTAGATAGACCTTGATATGTCACTTTTTATCCTGATATTCCTACAGGATTGGGACATACGCGGGTAAATTCGCAAAACCGCAGAGCACTGCTAGTATTTTGGAAATCCAATTTCTTAGCATAGTCAATCTAGGTGGATAACTTTATCTAGTTCACAAAATCTTAAGTAGGGCAATTCCCCCGAGCATCAAATCAATTTTTGTAGGTCTCGTGATTGCAAGAGCTATCCGTTGGCGTGATTCCAACGTTTCCAACTAAGTTACATAGAGGTACCTAAGTTGTGATTCTAAAATGCAGTTCTATTAGGCCGAGTTGTGCTCTCGAGGCTATTCCAAATCTCACGAAGCGAATAAACTAAGATGCTAGGAAATATTCTAAAATGTATTTTTCATTACTCATACTCCGAAAGTAGGTCTAAAGATGCCTGAAGAGCGTGTAGAAAGAAAAACTTTCAACCCTAGGGAAAATCGCTTTCACTGACAGCTGTCATGTCAAATTATGGCTTCGTGCGGCTTGTGCAATGTGCTTGTAGCCAGTATCAGTATCATTACGCATTAGGAACTTCAAAAACCTAACCTCCTTGCTGTAGGTAACACCAAAGAATAAAAAATATGGCTTCACACGGCTCATGCATACTGCCAGAGGTAGTATGGAGTCTCTCATTCACTCTCGTTATTATGAAGAATTTTATGTATTATTCGTAATGAAAAGCACAGTGTTTACCTCGGGTAAAAGACTCATTAAGTGCCTCGAACTATTAGCGAAACTCCGTCTCGGGACTCAATGAGTAACTTTCACACCTAGGGTAACAATGTACTATTTAAAATTTGGGGCAACTTAAAAGTAAATAAACATAAAAAATGTCGTCGAAATTATTCAAGTTCACTTAAAATTAAATGAAACATAAGTGAATCGGCTTTGATTTTAGATTTCTGTTTTGATTCGTCTTTTACGTTCAGTTGTATGGTCATTTGTTTTTTTTTTTATTGTATTAATCCTACTAATATTATAAATGTGAAAGTTTGTGTGTATGTGTGTGCATGTTTGTTACTCTTTCACGCAAAAACTACTGCAGCGATTGCGATAAAACTCGGTATGTAGATAGCTGGAAACCTGGATTAACGCATAGGCTACTTTTTGTTCCGATATTCCCAATGGATGGGGATTTCTGCGGGTAGAACCGCGGGGCGCAGCTAGTAAACAAATAAAATAAATGGGATGTTGTCCTATATCACGGGGCTATGGAGCTCCGTACCTTTGGATAGCGTGCGTGGACGCGAAGCCAGCACGCAGAGGGCAATAACAATAACAAGTTTTATAGTAAAGTATGATGTGGACACCGAACCGAAAATTATCCCTGTCAGCATTACAAAATGAAGCCATGGCCAACCTCCAGTTTAGATAGAACTGTTGATAAACTACAGGAGAAAACTACTTGAGCTATGTTGGTGGGACGGTAGTGGACTGGATACTGGGGAACTATGGGTACTATGGTGCTTCCCGTAACAATGTCTGAGAAAAACGTAAAATGGAGGTAGAGCTGTTTTTTATTCCTATATCCTGTTGTTAGTAACAATCGTCTTAATATGTTCTATGTTAGTAATTATTTGTCTGTTATGTGTCCCACATCACGGCGCTATGGAGCCTCGGAACTTTGGAAGGCGTGCATGGAGCCGAAGCCAACACGTTGACGCCCCTTACAATAACAATTTTAATAGAAAAATTTGATATTTTATTCTCATGTCGTAAAGTCACCAGGGTCAACGTAGAGATCCAGAACCTAGTAATCTGCCAAATTAATTCATTATTAGCAACAACGGCCAACAGGCTGTTTGAGACATTCGAACCCGAGCCAACAGGGATGCAAAAGGGTTGAAAACTTATCCCTACTGGGATACATTGGATATTTTTCCAAATATCGCTAATACTTATTTGGAACAAATAATTCAAGGATCAGTGTGGATCAGCAGGGATATATGGAACAGAAGGTTCTATAATATCCCACCAGTAATGATAATTGTAAAAAGAACTCCAAGTATCTCCTGGTAGGGATACCAGTGGGGATATATTATGTCAGTGGGGATTTTATGGAACAGGGGAATTCTTTTACGTAAAATGGCGCAAACATCCCTGCCGCGCTAAATTATATAATTAACTAGCTCGCCCCGCGGCTTCACTCGCGTAAAACTTTCTGCGCAACTTTCCTAATTTTTTCTTTCATAAGAACTTTCTCCTAACAATAACAAACTTTTTTTATTTCATTATTTATTTTATTATGTTGCAATATACATATTTAAACGTAGTTATCAGTAAGTTTGTATATAAACATTTTATAAGCAAACTTTACAAACAATAATTTAAGTCGTTTGATGCATTTCAGATCTTTATTTACAAATTATAATCCTAAAAAACATTATGAAATAGTGTTATGTAAAGTTGTCAAAGTAATTTATTATAAATATCGTAGGACATTACATATAGCGCCATCTAGCGCTAAGCTAAGCAACAAGGCTTATATTATGTTAGCCAGACAACAAATACAATAATTATTATCTTTTGTAAATCTAACTTTAATACACGTACAGAAATACTCAAGACCAGAAACAAATATATATATACATAAACTAGCTATTGCCCGCGACTTCGTCCGCGTAGAAATAGTAGATTGTACCAAAGAATCACGTTGTCCCATACAAACTATGCCCCCCTTTTTCACACCCTTATGAGAAGAATTTCGAAAAATCCTTTCTTCCTACGTCACGCAAAGAACACACCCTCCAAGTTTCAGGTCTCTACACGATCAGCGGTTTAGGCTGTGCGTTGATCCGTCAGTCAGTCAGTCGTTCAGGACAAAGCATTTTATATGTATAGATATTTGTTTGAGACGGGAATCGAACCCTCAACCTTCTGTTTCGCAGGCCACGGGTCGCTCGCCGCGCCACATATGTCCCCCAAATTCGTATGTATCTTAAAAACTCCTTCGATTGGTTTAAAAGAATCGGAACAAAAATTCTATTAACAAAAATGGCATGGGATCGTCTTAAGGTCGCGGGAAGACGTTGGAAGCAGAAAGCATGCTACCAATCCCTATTAAAGTCTATGGGGGAGGAATATGTTCAGCAGTGAACGTCCTGGGGCTGATATCGTGATGAATTAAATAATTTTTCGATTTTAAAAATACCTAGGATTATTTTACGCATCAAACGATTTAAATTAAACGATAGTATAGGATATGCATAGACGAGAAATTTCAAAGTCAAAGTGTATAATGAAATAGTGAACCAATGATCTTAAAAGCGGCCAAACAAATTTATCTATTTCCTTCCTGAATAAAGTCTCTAAAACAATGTTTTTTCTCTAAAAAAAAATCTAGGTGAAAGTTAAAGGAATATTTTATTTTAAGCCTATTTCGCCCCACTGCAGAAAAACCTCCCTCTTTCCACTATTCCCTATCTAATGCCAGCTCCAGCTAACCCAACTCGTTCCACCATCTCCTTCTAGGCCTGCCGCGGAGTCGCCTACTGTTCAGTCCGTGATGGCTTTTGCCTGTCTTGTCAGACATATTTCCTTTTATATGCATTGCACTAGACTCTAGAAGCATTCTTCAAGAAGGAAATAGTTTATTTGTATGACTCTCTTAAATGCTTCAAATACAGTACGGATCATTCTTGAAGGACAAAGTTTCACGTCTATGCAAACCCTTAGGTCTTATCCACAACGGTGATTTCAATTCCTACGATTTTGAAAAACTACCAATCAGCAATCAGGTTTAGTTTAACTCAGGTATAACTGATCGGTGATTGGTCCATTATAAAAAACATCTTAGTCATTCGAGCCGGTTTCGAGTAATCGTTGAAAATATATAATACCAGCTGCGCCCACGGTTTTACCCGCGTCAGTGTCGCTTAAGTGATATTGATATTTTACAAACAGAATACATAATAGTTACTTTAACAGCACTTTTTAGAGGTCAAATTTCCAAAAATCCTTGCTTTATATGCGCCTACGGGCTAAAAGGAACCCCAGGTGAAGTTTCAGACTCTAAGCTCCTGTAGTTTCAAAAATTTCCATGTGTCTTTTACTCTTTTATTTAATAAAATGAATCGCCGAAATGTATAATTCTACTAGCTGTCCTGGCACACGTTGTTTGCCATTTACAAAAATATATAAAAAAAAAGAAAAAAAATTGTGTTTGATTCTCAGACCTAACTATATACACAAAAAATTTCATACAAATCGCTTCTATCGTTTAGGTGGAGTTTGGCAACTAACACCGCGACACGAGATTTTTTTATATATAGTGATATTTTTGTGTCCGTTATCAGAACAAGGTTTTTATAAAAGAAATTTTTTTCATGTTGTGTCTAAATATATTTTTGTAATATGTGTACAAACACATGAAGCAATAAATGATGATTATGATTAATTAAAAAAAAACGAACGCGTGTGAAACCGCGGAGCGTATATTATATAAATACGCAAAGAATTAAAAACTTCCTTTTTGAAATCACCGTCGAATTCATGTTAATGATAAAGTTAGAAGTTATTATGAATATAAGTATTATGTATAAATTAAATAGCAATATATTCGCGTAGTTGTTGTAATGTTTCATTATCGGTGGATTGAATGAGTCTGTCAAAGGTTTCGGGGCCGACTTGATTTTTCAATGTTTCCAGCTGAAAATTAAAAAAAATTGTAAGTAAAATACATAATAAAGAATATTACAAACATATAAAGATAGGCGCGAAAAATATAAACTTTTCCTTGCAGTCGGATAAAAATCCTTTCATAAAAGATCAAACGTCGGGTTTCCACTCAGTTGTATGAAATGTTTGATTATTATCGCGAATAAAAAATTTTTTTGAAGAAAATTGATAAAAAAAATTAGAAAGTTTATAACAAAAAAAACTTGAGAGATGTCAAGGGACACCCGGATGGAACGAAGAAAACGAAACGAAAATAACTGGCTTGTTTTCTATGAGAGAGAGAGACAGACAGACAGACAGAGAAACACGCGCACGCCGCACGGCTTACAACTATAGCAAAAATTGTCGTTACTTTGGTCTTCATTTTTTCCGTCTAGCCCCCTTTCGCAGCATGCCATAAGAAACTTCGTTCCAAAAAAATGGACGTTTGTTTACTTGGACGACATATTTTTCCCAGTTATTTTGATTTCAAAATCAAAGTACTGAACCGATTTCAATTAAATTGCTATGGAACCAATCTAAGAGTATATCTAGATTTTATTTTAAAAATACAATGGAAATATTATAACTTGAATACAGTGATACCATTTTTTGTATAGCCACTGACCTGATGATGTAACACAGCTCGCAAGTCTATGGCATGCGCGGGATGGTTGAGCGCGAGCCGGCGCCGGCGCAGCTCGTGCGGCGAGTCACCCGCCGTCGCGCCCGCTGTCGCCCCCGCGCCCCACCGCGCCGCACCCCCGCGACCTTCCAGCGGGGACGCCGGTCGGGATCCGGGAGGGGCTACTAGACCACTAAAATGATAAAATTCATGACTCTATGTCCTATAGAGGGCGCCATATTTAATTTATAGTGACGTCACATAACCTATAACCACCAGATCATTCAGACACTTTTAACAATACCTCAATAATAATTGTTAAATTATGGTAAGAAGTTTTGAAGTTATGTGGGAACAGATGAACATACATACAGGTCAAAAACATAACCCTCCCTTTTAGCTTCGCCACAGTCGGGTAAAAAATTAATACTAGTTGTAGTTGCACACCGCAGTTTCACCCATATTACCCATGTAGAAAGTAGCCTATGTCGTTCTCTACATTAAGAAATATCACTGATAAAAGTTTCATTGTAATCAGTTAAGCCGAAGCAATTCGAAAGATCATCATATTAAACCAATAGACGATAAATAAACAATAAAATAAGAAATACGAAGCTTTTCAATATAAAAAGCTGTATTTTTTCTCTTTTTTTGCGTTTATGGCAAGAATTAGCTGCTCCCGCGTACATATCCGGGTTTGAGATTGATATAAAAAGTAACCATATCCTTCCCCAAAGTCCCATCTATCTATAAGTACTAAAATCGGTTCGTAAAAACGTAACAGACGGGATGGGGACGTTATAAGCAGTTTCAAGAACACAATGTATTCGATCACCCATCGAAATAATGACCGCACCAGGCATTACTTAACCCACACGACCATAACCAAGCAACGTTTATCGAACTCACTCGACATAGACGCCGTTGTCTTCATGTTTCATGACGTCATTGAGTACTTCCGTCAGATTCAACAAGATGGCGGAGAACCGTTGGAGGACCGTCGGGTTTTGTGTCGTTAATAAAGCTGCTAAACCTAAGCCTGGAATTTAAAGATAAAGAATTAAAACAAAGCATTAAATTACCCTAATGATGCACTTAGTTTTTTTTGAAATCTGACAAGCAAGTCCTTTCAGCTATTTTTCGCTATCTCTAATAGTTTAGGATATGACCCTAAAAATTCAGCTAGTCCCTGTACAATCTAAAATTCTCGTGTCGGGATGTCAGTAACCAATGGCTGAAACGATTTGTATGATTTTTTTGTGTATATTCGTTAGTTCTGAGAATCAAACATCTACTTCAGTTCTGTCTGTCGGGTCAGTTAGTAATTTCTAAATTTAATAAATCCAAATTAAGTTATAAAATTAAAGTAAATTAAAACCTTAGATAACATAGAAAGTTAAAGATTGCCTGGATTGCGTGACAAAGGTTGCCTGAAAGAGGTCGCTTCGAACAATAAGGCCGCCCTTTGTAACACACTTGGATGATTTACATTAGACCGGGCCGGACGAGACATGGATTTGTGCTAACATACTTTGTAACACTTAGACTTAAGCTTTGTTTTTTTTATTGTTATTTAAAATTGGTGTTTACAATAAAGAATTTATCTATCTATCTATCATGCACGGTGTAATATAAATTGCTTCATACAAAACGTATGTAACGTTTCAAATTCGGGCCCCGTCCACGGCCGGTCTCATGTAAATCATCCCTAAGACTTAAGCTTTTTTTTGTACAGTTAATGTAATTTTTAAATCGTTTTTTCAATAAATAATAAATTGATTTTTATTTCAGGCAAAACCCATATACAAATTCACTTAAAATTATAACTAATTATACAGATGTCAGAATTTCATTTTAAAAAGTATGTAAACATAATATGCAATTTAAATTCAAAAATCAAATTTTAATATATGGCGTCAAAATTAATAAAATTAAAAATAAATGTCCAAATGTCAAATATAACGTTCAAATAAAATAAAATAAAAATTAAAAGTTTCCTGGTATCAAATAATAAATCAAAATCTAAACTCTATCTAAACTCACCGACAACCTTCCACCTCTCAACTTGCGTAACCAAGTTCATCTTCTCAGTCCAAACGTGTAGTAACTTATTGAGTAGTTTAGCGGGATCCGAGTCGTATTCCACTAGGCCGTTGGAGGCTTCTTGTATCGCCTTATAGAATAGATCGGTCGATATAAGTATCACTCGGGAGACTAGACACAATTGGATTGACAGGACCATCGGTAGGTCGTCCCGTTCTAAAAGGCAACTGGAAGAAAGAATATTATGGTCACACTTGGTATTCAGTATGATTGTTTGATGAGGCGAAGCGCGAAATACTACAAGACTTCAGCAATTGCGTTTATTTAAGAAAACATGAATTTAAACCTCAAAATAGACATTTGGCAATAGATCTTCATAATCTGTCCCTAATCTCTCATACTATTGGACAGTTGTTATCTATACATATAAAATGCTTTATCTTGAATGACTGACTGACTGATCAACGCACAGCCTAAACCACTGATCGTAGATACCTGAAACTAGGAGGGTGTGTTCTTTGCATGATGTAGGCATCCGATAATAAAGGATTTCCAGAAATTCTACCCCTTAGGGGTGATAAGGGGGGACAAAGTTTGTATAGGACAACGTCCACGTCAACGTCCTTGGTCCATTTTCGACTTCTACGCGAACAAAGTCGCGGGCAAAAGCTAGTTGGCTTATATTTATGTTAAGTAGTTTTAGATAATCATTGTTTTTAAGCTGTTGTTGTCCAAAATAAATAAATAAGTATATGAAATATCTATGATCTGCACAAAAATGAAAGTATTCATTTTTATTTTTATTCTCCTTGAAATACTCTTTCAAACTCGCGTTTAATACAAAAAAGTTTGTGACCAAAGTCATTAAAGAGATGCGAAAATCTTTCTGCTCCACAACCACACTCTAGTAGGGAGATTGTTTAAAATTAAATGCTTAATATATACCAAAATACTTACTGTATAACTCTAATAAGTATAGGCCATATGACTTTAACACCTAAGAACGCATTACGTTCAGGAAACGTGACACTGATGCATATCTCAGCCATCTTCAAGACGGTGATGATGCCTTCAGTTCTCATGTCACTGAGCATATCGTCCAGTAAAGCCATACATTTACCGCCGGCGCCTGAGAGGAACTCTTCGGGGCACAGGAGCGTGTACGCTTGCATTATGTATACTACTATCCGGAGGTGTTCTGTTGATTGTTCTGTGGAAGATAATAAAAGTTAATTTATGATACTTGTTACACAAACTCGTCACACTAGCGCAACTCGTCATAAACGCGACTCGTCATTTTCGCAACTCTTCATAAACGTGACTCGTCATTTTCGCAACTCGTCATAAACGTGACTCGTCATTTTCGTAACTTGTCATTTTCGTATCTCGTCATTTTCGCAACTGTCCAAGATATTTTCTACTAATCTTTGTTATTATTGTAATGCTTAAGGTTGGTGTGACGAATTGCGAAAATGACCAGTTACGAAAATGACGAGATACGAAAATGACAAGTTACGAAAATGACGAGTCACGTTTATGACAAGTTGCGAAAATGACGAGTCGCGTTTATGACGAGTTGCGCTAGTATGACGAGTTTGCGTTTATGACGACCTACTACTAATCCACTTGTACTTTTACTTGTACAGGCTGTTTTGCGCATTAGACCCTTATTAATTGGGTCTTTTTTGCGTGAGAATAGAGTAGGCTTGCCCAGCACCTACTACCCTCTCAGCCTAGTCGACCATTTCCAGAGGAGAGAACTTGTCAATACTTCTGGAGCCAACTAAGCCGCGGGTTTCATCACGATGTTTTCCTTCACCGTAAGAGCATTTAATTAATTTATGGTATTACTAATGTGGGTAAATCGGGTTATAATATATGTAGATAGATAGATAAACATTGAAAATAACAAAAAAGACGAGAAAGCTTATTAATTACGAAATTGTACAAACAGGCGACCTTATCGCTTAGGATGGAGAAGGTCTGTTTAGCTTAACTGGTAGGTCGTGTGGTGAAAGAAACACATATATTAATAAATACCTACGTAAAATAGATATTATAAACGAACGCGCGATGCTCGGGCAGTTTTTCTTTAAGCACACTGGTTCTATTTGTTGAAGTTTGATGTAAAGTATACCACGACCTTCCCATAAAAAAGTGACCAGCGGTCAAACCCGCGATGTCCCGGGTAAAAATAACCCTATGTTACTCCCAGGCTATGTTAAGATGGGTATGCGTAGATTCATCAAAATAGCGGCTTTAAAATAGAAAATAATTAATAATATTCTGACCTACCTAAAATAGGGTACAAATTATCAGCCAACTGCAACGTCGCAGGGTCTGCGAGCTGCGAGGTCTCCAGTATAGCAAGCCACAGTTCCAGCGCGTCCTCCAGAAGGTAAACGTGTGCAGCTTCTGATAGCTTTGTGGACTCGTTCACTACGCTGAGGACCCACGGTCGAATCGTCGGCGAACATTCGCCTAAGGCCTGGAAGAAATAAGTATATAGTTTGTGAGTTTAAACGGTAAGGAATCACAAGGATGAAAAAGCGCGCAAATTCGCGCTTTGTACAGGGATGAACACGGAAGAAAATAATCGTAAAAAACAAAGTATTGAATGGACGAAGTGATTCATGAGAAAGGTTTAGGTGTGCTCTCAACGACTCTTGACTCTCAACGGCTCCTCCTGGGGGACTGCTAGTGGGATAGTAAGAGTTAACCATACAATTAATTTAAGGTCATTAAGAGTGAAAGATTATTCTAACCACATCGCCGCGTATATAGTCGGAGCATGCAAAGCCGGGGCGCATTACTAATAGTTAATATATAAAGCAGGTTTTAAATTGTGGAAAAATATAATAAAAAAACAGGATTTTTAGCATGTCTGTTGTTCTAATTAGTTTTAGATTCCTTAATTTGGAAAAATGGTTTGTTGTAAGGCCTGAAACTTCTAGCTTATAATATACAACAGTACCTTCAAGAGATGAACGAGCGCGGCTAAGGCAGCAGCACGCAACATGTTGTGATGCTGCGCGTGCAGCCACAGCTGCGGTAGGTAGGTGCAGAGCGCATGCGTCCCCCCGCCCCGCGCCGCGCCGCCGCCTCCTCGCTCCATCACGAACGATATCACGTGCAGGACGTGCATCTTTGTATCACATTCTTCTGATTCCACCTTGGAAATACAATTAATCTCCACTTATAGAACCTGGTGTCTCTAAAGAAACTTAACCTGATATTTAGTATGGGTGTTTGGCAAAGTGATTTTTTAATTGCCCTACGCACTTTGAAACCCTACCTATCGATTGAAAAACCTCGGACATCACATTTCTTCCATTTATTTTTTAAAGGTTTTAGTATAGTGTAAATGCACTATTTGTTCAAAGTCAAAGTCAAAATACTTTTTTTATTAAGAATCATATAGTTTGTACGTGATCATGCTCATATAGATCAGTTACAAATATTTGAAGGCATTATTTAAAATGGAGCAGCTAAAGTCACATCCATGAGTTCTTCTCACTTCGAATTCTTCTCACGACGAAGTATCATAGTATGTCTTATCAGAATTTTTGTGAACGTAGAGCAGGTTTTCGTAAATAAGTATATTGTGAATAGACCGTTAATATATTAATCTCTTTAAATTTATCTTTAGGTGATTCCCTAGGATCCATTTTGTAGATAGCTCGGACAGGTCATCTTGATATCCTTTATCGATAGATATTAGTCTCATGGCAATTTCAGTTACTATATCAGTTCTGTTTGAAGGCTGTTTGTTTGTTTATTTGACTCGACATACCTCCTGCCCCCCGTAGATTTGTTGCGTTTACGCAATAACAAATATAAACTTAATTATTTTACTGTTTTCAAGTGTGTAAAAACTCACCAACAACTCATAAAGCGCTGCAACAGCATGATGAGCGAACGGCGCGAATTGTTCAGCATCGAAGTTGAAATCGTCTATAGTACTGCGCAGCGCTTCAGCGGCTGCAAGTTTTACAGCTGCATCTTCTGTAGGGTTCGACAGTGGTTCTAGTAGTGCTGCGTATATTGCAGGCCGGAGGGATTGGGATGCGCGGACTCCACACCATTGTCCTAAGAACAAAACATAGATACATTTAATTTAAAAAAACGTGGTTAAATGAGACCGGCAGTCGAAGGCTGTAAAATCGATTTTTTTTATTTTAATTTCGTGAATAATTAAACTTACCAATTAACTGACAAACGCGTCTTCTAATTATCCTGTAGTTATTATCTTTTATTTTCAATTCTTGACTAAGGACATTCGTGAACCATTCGTCGAAATCAACCTATAAAATAAAATTAGGGCATTTGATGGAAGCAAAAGATGCTAAAAAAACTTTATTTTGTCTGTGACAAAAGTTATGGTTATGCATTTGCACGCCAGTTTCAAGTGTATGGGCTAAATTTGAAGCAAAAAATGGGAACATTCGTTTTGCAATAAAATGTAAATTGTGGCACTCCCTCGTGAGATATCACCGTAACAACTATCTACGACCCATCGCCAATTAATCACAAACATTTTACAGAAAACCATTTCTAAATCGGTTCAGCAGTTTTGGGGATAAATAGGAACATTTGAGTGCACAAACAAACACCCGCTCATCCTAAATGCATATACCGTTCTCCGTTTATTCGCGGGGAATCACACAGGTTAAATGCAAAAGTCTTATTTAAAACAATAAGTACCAGGCTCACATAAACTAAAAGAATTAAAACTTACATCATCATAAAGATCAAAAGCTGCCAAACCGACTGCGTTATAAATCGCATCCTTATTCAGTATAGCTGTTAAATCGTCAGGTGATATCTGTTGTTGCTGCACGGAAGCCAAGAGTCGAACCAACTCAGGACCGACCACGTCACGGAACGGGAATAATTCCATGAATAACGCTTCTGTACACGGCTGTAAATATATAAGTAAAAATATAAATCATAGATGAATAATGGTATATTTAGACAACTAGCAGCGTTCCACAGTTTCACCCGCGTTACTCCCGATCCCGTGGGCATATCGGGATAAAAAAGCCAATGTTACTGCCAGTGAATCAATGTATGCTCGTACCAGATTTCATCAAAATAAGTCCAGTAGTTTCGGAGCCTATTTGTTACAAACAAAAAATCTTTGTTCGTATTATAATATTAAGTATCTTTTTTTTTTTTTTTTTTATTTATTTAACTAAAAAAAGTACACAATTTCTTACAAACTAATTTCCCGCCAAACTGCAAAGTGCAGTTTGTTGGCGAGCGCGCGCTTATTTATTTACATTATAGTGCACAACTATCTTATATACCTACTTACTTACTTAATGTAGTTTAAAAGTTTATAGATTTAGAAAAAATCAATTGAATTACCTACCTACTTAACTGTTTTTAATAAATTATCCTTAAGTTTACTTTTCAACATATTTTTTGTCATCCCTGGTTCACTTCTTAGCCACGACAAGTCATTGTACACCTTAGGCACCATGTACCCATACATACCTACCATGTACCCATACGTATCTAATACCGCTTATACAACATAGCGTACATGCATATTAGCAACGCCATCTTATGAAATCTACAAACTTTTGTAAATGAGTCACACAAATGGCGTAGTAATAAAGAATTAGAGAACTTTAAGATATTTTGTACTAAGAGCTATTTATTTATCTCAGTTTAAAAATAATTAGGTGTATCCCCTTTTCTTTCATCAGGAGGTAAACATTAATGCTCAAAAAAAAATTAAACTCATTCTAAATTACGTAACCATCTAGAAATAAGGGGTATTTTTACCCGAAGGTAAGGAAAGTGTTATGTTTTCGGCACCTATCCTCAGACTATACTTCTATACCAACCCTTAAGCTATACTTCCAAGACTCTCCAGCCTCGTCCGTAGCAAACGTCTCGGGGTCTGCATCCCACATGACCAGGTCATCAGGACCGAGCAGGAAGTAATGTGTAACGAGATGCCGGCACATGTGGCACACTGTGTTGTTGTCTAGTACCTCCATTTTAGATTGGTATGCTTGGACTGTCACTGAAAGTAACAAAATTACAATGAAAAAAATGATACAATGAAATCTGTTCTAAAGAAGAACGAACGTCGTTGGTTAATCGCATAACTTAGCGAAATCTCAAATCCACACTCGTGTAAATAAAAATGGAATTAAAAAGTAAAAGTAAAGGAATATGGGAACAAGTTATGAGTAGTACTTTTCCGCCTACGGATTATAACTTTGTTTCGACCAGCTGAAAATTTGATTGGTCTCCTAACTTTCCCGCCTCCTAAAGGATTTGACTGATTGGTCAAAAAATGCTTAGCTTCAAAAACTCAACATGGCCACTAATTAACGAAACTGACATTTTAATGTAGGCCACGGATTTGTTTCTCGGCATGTGGTGTAACTTTTACATAACATGTCCCCACGGAAATCATGTTTTTAGTTAAATTATCCTAAAAATTAATACCGAGCCTAAGGTAAAATTGTGTAGCAGCTAATTTAAGCTAGATAAAACTGTGTATTGAATAAATCTTACATGATTCCTTAACCACTTCAACTCCTTTAGGCAACTTATATTCCACGCATTGTAGAATACCCTTGACTATATTCAAACATTGTATTGTAAATCTCTCATAGATAAGCGTCATTCCTTGTTCAGTGAAACAGTAGTACAGGGCGAACTCTAACGATGGCCTTATTAAGGGCACGTAGGAAAATGGATGAAGGCTCAATACACCTAATGCAACTTTCGTTAAGTGTATTATGAATTTCTCACATAGTTCTAACGGATATATGCCACGGCCTTTGAGAAGTTTTCCTGGAAATACAAATGTTAAGTTACTAATTATGAAATATAAATAACTATAAAAATAAGAATAAAAAAGTAGACTTAATCTGTAGGCGAAAATCGGTATAGAAAGTAGTCCCAACCTCTAGGCAAAATTATAGATAGAAAGAATCCCCAATCCCAAGGTCAAAACCAGGATAGATAGCCCCAATTACTAGAAAGAAAATCCGTATAAAAAGTTACCCCAAACTCTAGGCGAAAATCGGGATAAAATGTAATCCAATCTCGAAGCGAAAAAAAAATCGGTATGGAAAAGAGCCCCAATCTCTAGGCGAAAATCTGGATAGAAGGTAACCAATTTGTTATCTAATAAGAGTTTGGGCTATCGGCTATCCCTATTATTAACTTAAGTTATACTTACTACATTCCAAACTAGTCTTAGCCCGATCGAACACAACATTCAAAAAGGCAACTGCATCTTGACTCTCATGTGCCTTCTTAAAGCCAAACACTGTCAGTTTCCTCAATATTCTGAGACACATGAGTGCTTTCTCCAGAGGCTCCGTTATCATCTCCGTGGCTGCACCTTCTTGAATGTGACGAAGGAATGACTCGGTGTTCTCATGCCATAGTTGAAGAATGAAAGGGTACACTGAGTTGGTTAGTTCCTACAAGTATAAAAAAAATGAAATTTTACAAAGGGGAAATATTTTTTGTTTTGTTTCTAATGAATAAGCTCCGATCGTACCAGACCGATTTTGATGAAACTTAGTATGAAGATACATTATAGAAGATACTTTTTATACCCATATTCCCACGGGAACGGGACTTACGCGGGTGAAACCAAGTACCGCTGCTAGTATAAAATAAAGATGTTAAATCAAACTAATTGGTATTGGTAGACTTCTTCAACTGAGCATGGAGGTTAAAATTTAAAAAAAGAAAACAACCAGCCAGGTCCGATTTGGACACGATGGATTCCGTAGCATGTTGTATGTGAGCCCAGCTTAAATATATATTTTTTCTGTTTTTAGTATTTGTTGTTATAGCCGCAACAGAAATACATATTCTGTGAAAATTTCAACTCTAGCTATCACAGTGCATGATATACAGCCTGGTGACTGACAGACAGACGAACGAACTGACAGTGAAGCCTTTGTAATAGGGTTCCATTTTCACTCTTCGGGTACAGAACCCTAAAAACGGAATACTAAAAAAAGTTACCTGAAAAGTCTTCCGATCACCAACAAGGCGTTTAGAAGCCAGAGCTTTCACAATATGGTGGAAGATCAGCAGAGATCGGTGCTGTACTAAGGGTTGTGGCGCTTTCAATGCTCCCATTAGATCAGGTACTAGGTTAGGCCAATTGGTGGGACAGTCAAATCTAGCAGGAGAAGTTTTTATGTTAAACTGATGCACCGCGTTTAACCCACGTTAACACCGATGCATTGGGAATATCGAGATAATGAGCAGTCCGATATTTCCAAGGAATTGGAAATTATGAGATATTCTAAGTTTCCAGCTATATACATACTTGCCAAGTTTTAATAGTTTCTGCATGCATAAGTAAAAAACACACTAACACAAACTTTTCTGGTAGGATTAATAAAATGTATGTAGAATTTTTTACTAATTTAAAATGAAAAGGTTGTATTTGTGTCTGTCTGTATTCTATTTATATTTATTGCTACGTCCAACTATTGAACAAAATTCAATATTTCGTACAGAGATAGCTGGACTTCATGAGTAATTTTAAAGACCTTTGTGGCGTGGCTAGTGATACCTCAACTTTCATTTCGGAGGTTGTAGGCGGTCCAAACGATTTTTGTCAAAAATGTATAAGCGCTAATTAACATCTCACGGTAAGGGAAAACAGACGTCTACAAACTTTTAGAGAAACGGGCTTAGTTGAGTCAAGAAGCACGGATGAGTTCTTTCCTTTTAAAACGGTCGACAAAGATAGAGGGTGGTATGAGTTCTGGGCAACCCTATTTCATCTTATACATGTTCCAGGCAATACAGCACCCTGAATAGTATAGATTAAGGTTCCTGGCATATGAATCGTATAGATGTAAATTTATTATAACAATAATTACCTGGCTATCTTTGAAATCAACACAGCTTGCTGCGTAGCAATCAGAGTGACTGGTTCACTCAACACACTGCTTGTCAAGAGTCCCAGCCTGAGCTTCTGTTTCTCATCATCAGTGATAGCGTTTGGTGCTGTTCTACGCCAGTACCTGTCCACTCCGTTCTTAAAGCACATCACAGCAAGCCAGCGGACATTGCTGTCGATGCTGTGGTTTGATATTACATTCTGTGGGGAAAGAAGCTTTCATGTAAGATAATAAAGGAGTGGTAACATATATGTGTGGAGACTGGGAACCTTTCAAACCTATGGCAATTAATAGAGGACAGAACAAATGCTATGTAAGAAAATCTATTTTCCTGTTATATGGCAAGTAATGAGAACTTACTTTTTATTTGGATAACCCCAAGAAATCGGAAACTACGCAAGCTAGTCAGTCAAACAAAGAAGTTATGCCCGAACATCTATTTAATAGGTATATTGATAATTGAGAATATGATCAAAATACTTATCTGCTGCATACTGATTTGATTGTTTGTTTGTTTGCATGAAATAGGCTCCGAAACTAATGAACTGATTTTAACGAAACTTGGTATAAGGATACATTGATTCAGAGGTAAGGTTTGGTTTGGAGTAAAAGTAGTCTCTTGAAATACTAAACAGATTATATAAATTTTTCCCACAAGTTTGTGTAATCAATGTCTATTTATTTATTGTCTAGATTCACCTATCTATAGTATAAAATATTTGTTTCAAATAAACAACCATGATTAGTAGCTTCATTTATTTATACAGTTATTTAAAAAAAACAATATTACCTAATAAATACGAGTTTAAAAAAAATTACAAACATGTGAACTTACCAAAAGAACGGAGTAGAACCCCGGCTCTGTCTCCCATTCTTGGAGCTGTTTCTCAGCTGGTTTCAGCACTTCAGTGTCCTGACTTGTTGCCCGGTTAAGGGTGTCAAGCACCAGTGCATATATATTGGGATCCATATTGGACTGTAAAAAGATATTTAAATAAATGTTGAAGAAAATTGCACACACTACCTAATTTCAAGCTAAGCAACTAGACTTGTGTTATGGTAGCTAGACAATGTACAGAATCCTATCCTACTAATATTGTAAATGTGAAAGTTTATGTATGATTGTTACCCTCACACCAAAACTACTGGACCGAATGCATGAAATACGGTATGTAGAAAGCTGAAAACTTGGATTTTTATCCTAATATTTCCATTGGATCAGGACTTACATGGGTAAAACCGCAGGGCGCAATTAGTACTTATATATTCCTCTTTATAATACAAATTCTTCAAGACATAGCTAAGCACTCAAGATATATTTAAGTTTTATTTAAAAAAAAAACAATCATTTTCCATTTCTTGTTTTGGACCTTTAATAGTAATGATTAATGAAATCATTTGTTTGTGGTAAACAAAAGACTATCAACTCGGTGGAATGTGGTCATTTAAGCTCAGTTCAATAAAACCATTGCTATGGTGATGCATCTCCTACTGGACAGAAAAACTTTGAGCCATTTCATGATTTTGTTTCCTAAAGGCACTGTCATAAAATCTTTAAGAATGCAGAAATAATATAACATAAGTAAACAAAGAAAGTAAGAACAATTATTGAGAAGTTCTCTCAATAAAATGTAAATACTAGGTAGGTATCAAAAATGGAGGTCTAGACTTACATAACACTAGGATAAACCTACAAATAAAATGGGAACGTTTAAGAATTATCCGAGAACTGAACTAAATAGAATTATATCGACATTAAATAGATATCTACACTTTTAAAAGCAACAACAAGCTACTACGTTTACATGACTTTGTTGTTAGAGACATTTTGCATAAAACGTTGCTGTGGTGTTACCAACGTTACATTGAATTCTGTATAATTATGTAAACAAGAATCATATAAATAGCCATACTTCCATCTGACTCTATAAGCTGAAAACTGCGTAATGATGTCACAATTACGAGAAACAACTTACTTTAACCCTCACAAACCGAAGGGCATAACATAACCTCGTATTATTCTCGAAGGACGATAAATACACAAAAGGAGATGAAATCTACACTGTATTTCTAAGCTTCGGCCATCGTAATGGTAACATATTAAGTTTTGCAATGTAAACGTAGACTTTTCAGCAAAAATCAATGCAAAACACCGCTTCGATTTTTATGAAACACCACGAACGAAAATAATTTTATAAAAATGGAACGTCAAGTTAGTTGTTTGTCAAGTTACCTCGGATGTCAATGTCAAAGTCAACATTTTGTACACCCCTTACGGGCAGGCAAAAAGCATTTACCTCATACAGCCTCATTTATCTTTTCTTTTTTCGTCTAAAGCCATTGTCAATCTTTAAGGAAACCTCGCTGGGGAATGTTTTGAATAGGTACATCTCAGTCGTGTCGAAATCCACAAAAAACCGTGCCATAGTATTTTAAATCCTCTTTGAACCGTGCGTTTGTTGGAAAGAAGTTGGAAAGTCAGTTTCATTTAGGTCGCACACTAGCGAAAAATAATACGTTTTTTTGGAGTTTACTCCTTAAGAATCGATTTTCATATATAAGGCGCCCGGTATGAGAAAAATCCGAGGGGTAAAACCTACTAACAAGTAACGAAAATCGTGTCACGTTTTTGGTGCGCAACTTTCTATTTTGGCTGTGAGTGTATTGAGTATGGTTAGATACTCGTACTTAAGGAGTAAACTCCAGTCGTGCGTCGGAGCTGACACACACACTTTTTTTCCTTTTTATTCCTTTAATTTTTTGACATTATAACGTCTAATAAATTGATGGAACACCTGCATTCACAAAAAAGTGTCACTTTTCAAAGTGTGACAATGACGTCACACATATCGGGAACGTGACAATGACGTCACACAATGGGAACGTTACACTTTTTCGTGACTGCAGGTGGTTCAACAATTTTTTATACGTTATCACGTCCAAAAAGTTGTAGCCTCAAAATCAAAATCTGCTACCATGCCTGCCTATGGAACGAAACTAATCTATCTATATTGTCCACTTTTATCAATCTCATTAACTTATCGTTTCCTTATCATTGGGATAAGCAATATTATCACAAAAAATATACAAGTTTATTTAGCCAATGCAAAACAATAAGACTGAAAACGGATTTAAAAATCGTTTATAATTATTAGTGAGTTTATTATCTCAACTGCTCGATTGTTGTTGTTTCAAAATATTGATAGAAAGTCATATTCGGTTTCAAAGATGACCTGGGACAAATATGTGACAGTAAGCTTGAATAGTGATTCCACTGGAAGCTTTTATACTGGAGATATTGTGACTGGAAGTGTACTTCTGGAATTCGATAAGACTAAAAAGATTGGAAGTAAGTATTTATTTAAAATTTTATGCTGTATACTAAATCCTATAAACGTAACTAATATTATAAATCCGAAAGTTTATTTGTTTATTTATTTGTTTGTCAAACAACTGTTCCCATTTGGATTAAAATCGGCATAGTAGTAGTTTAGGGGATGAATATGGACATAACTTTTAATACCGAAATTTCCGCGGGATCGGTACAAACACCAAAACTTAGCAAATATTTTCCATGCGATAATTACCAGTTTTAGTTATAAACAAAAGTCATTATGTTTTTAATAACGAATTTTCTTCTTTTATACAGGTGTAGACTTAGAAGTCATAGGGATTTGTAAAGCTCAATGGACACGCAGCGCACCGATTATGCCTTATATAAAAATTTATTCAGGGAAGAAAAAGGTTTTCTACACCAAAATTGATAATATTTTTGGATATATTACTAACGGTACGTTAGAATTAAAAAATGAAAAGGAATAAGTATATATCTATACCTACCTTTGAAAATCAATGCCACTTTTCGTTGTAATTCTATAACTCAAGAACGGGCTCACCTATCCAAACCAAATGTTTAAGCTTTGTTCGGACCATTCAGCAGATAGTATATGTGAAGTTTGCATAAAATCGGTCGAGCGGTTCACCATTTTATAAATATTACCTATTCTAGAATTTTATTTATTCTTGCTTGCTGAATTATTTGTCTTTATTTTTAGGTGGTAAAATAAGGGCTGGAGTTTACAGCTACCCGTTCCACTTTGCTTTACCATTCGACCTTCCTTCAACGTTTAAAAGTTCAATAGCCACAGTCGACTATACTCTTAAAATAACTAGTAAAGCACCCTGCCGTATAAATAAAACAGTAACTCTTAACATTTTGGGCCATCTCAATATAAATAGCATAACGGACATGTTGGTGAGTATGTTAGTTTTTATAAATTATTAGCTATGAATTAGATAAATCATCCGTCAGAATTATGATCGCTTGACGTAAGGTAAAACGTTTCATTCACTCCACTGCGGCTGCGTCTCTGATATAGCATACCTAATTTTTTTTACAAAAGTTTAAGTACATATCATTGGTTATAAAAACATTTAACTTTTTTTTCTTCTTTACAGGACCCATGCGTTTATGATTTCAAAAGAACATTTCAAAGATCAAATGCTGAAGTGTTGGTAAACATAGAAACCTTCAGAGGAATCGGTGTACGACAAACATTACCTTTGAATATAACTGTTACAAATAAAAGTAGAATTCTAATTACTAAACTGAAAGCCACTTTGATACAGGTATGGTTCCATGAGTTTTCGATTCCATAGCTCCGTGATTTGGGTACAGGATCAATGAACAGGGAAAAAATAATAATATTTATTTACCTACTTTTCAGAAACTTCGATACACAGTTCCCTCCGGATATCTAGATGATGAAAGAAAAATCACGAAAAAAGAATGTAAAAACAAATCGAACGGTGAAATAGAAATGTGCAATATCAAAATGGAAATACCACAACTAAACCCCTCCAGTGTATACATGAGCGAACCTATGATTGATATATCGTATGAAATTCGGGTTAGTTTCATTATATTATTTTAAAAATATTTGTTAATCTTCAGTACCTCTATAATAATATTTCACCTTTGTTCCTAAAATTAAAAAAAAGTATTTTCCTAGGTTTTTGCGACTTGAATTATTTTAACGGAAATAACCCAACCCAGACCACCTCAGCCTTCCCGTGAAAATGAAATTTGCAAAGTTCTCCAAACATCAGGACTTAAAATAACAAAATAATCGCGATTGTATCCGTTATAATAGTTTTATTGTGAATTTTAAAAGTGCTAAGTACGCTAGTGTTTTTGATTTGATTCTACTAATATGTGAAATTGATTATTTTATTTTCAGATTGAAGTTGTCTTCCCTTTTCATTGGAATCTTCAAGAAGTGATTCCATTAACAATAGCAAGCATGCCAGTATTAAATTACGATATTTGAGTCTTTATTTTAAGTGATAAAATTATGAGAGAAATAATAACATACGAATTGAGCATCTTCTTTTTTTTGAAGTCGGGTAGAAATAAGACATCTCAATTTAGTCCTTCTACAATTTATTATATTATCCAAGTACGAAAGTCAAATTCTATGATCCAAAATAAAGTTTAGTCTGTGTGTTTGTAACTGCTTCGCAAAACTACTGAACCATTTGCGATGAAACCCGAGCTTGAGCTCTGGAATAATTTGACACTATATATACGAGACGAGACGTATGTTCATAATATTTAATGCGATGGGAAAGTGACAAGCATGTTGAAGGAAATAAGGAAGGCTGGGTCCCGGGGCAAACTCACCCAGTGTGAGACCATTTGTTTTTAAAATATAGACAATTAATTATTTATACTGGTAACATTACTCCTGCCATCTAGTGGCATAAAATGTAAACCATACAAATGGCTTAAGTTCACTACACATACTTTTATATTTTTGACTAATTATTATCGTTTTAATATTCAAAATAATATATTCATTAATTATTATTTATTTTTTAATTTAATACCAAAAAATAAGATTATATTTACACCCATTATTTACGGTTTGTTAATAAAAAAAATGTAAACGGTTTCCTGCTTTGTCCATGACTTTTTTTTTGAAAGCGGAAATGGTTGTTCCGCCATAGTCGTCAGACGACGGTGCATTCAGTGAATTTTGGTTTAGGTTCATTCCGCTACCCAACCATTATTTTTAATTAGTAATAAGTTATGCGGATGAATCCTGACATGGATGATGACGAGAAGGGGTAAGTTTTTTGATAATTCATTTAATTTTGGTGTGGGACCTTCCCTACGTGCCTGCTATAATAGGTCAAGCAAACTGGCATGTTCGCTTGGTGTGTCGCATTTCATGAGCATCCATCGCGGCCTTTGAAATAGCGTCATGTTCGAATCGGGGGAGCAGGCTTTCGTCGAAGACCTTCGAATTCCCATGTCTGATGACGTGCGTCATCTGTAACTTGACTTTGATACAGGCGGCGGATTCTCGATTACCCTTTTACTTTACCGGCTAGCGGACACCGACCCCAAGCCTCGCCGTGCGACTTGCGTGGTACGATCATGGCAGCTATCACTTTCCCATGGCATATTTCAATGTTAATCTGCCCATTAAAACGCTGAAAACCTCTAAATCTGTTTATATAACTTTACCGCTAAAATAAAAACCATGATGTGGAAACATCGCAATATTGTAAAATTAACCTTTCTGTGACTAATCGTTGCTTTCTCTTATCGCTAAATTCGCGTTAGGGTCTTTCTGGCGTGGTATTTTTGACGATAGAGTGGTGATTTGGCCAGGCGGTTTTGTTTGTTATTGAGGTTATTAGATCAATGATCGTATTGCCGCGTTGTTCGCTCTCATTTACTTAGGTTTACGTACCTACAAGACGCGAAACGTGCTGATTCATTTGCATACGCTTACACTCACGGCAACGGGAAATAACCAAAAATTATGCTCATCCTAGCAATATCATTGTAAAATATAAATGCCATGAGTTTCAATACAACCCATTTTTACTAAGTAGGTATACAATGTCCAAATAAACAAAAAAAATCATGGTAGGTAATTGTTGAACAATAATGCTCAGTTTTTTTACGTTTGTAAGCAAAGCTACATCTACATAATCATAAATGTTCCATACAGTTAACATACAGGTTAAATTCTGTTAATACTAGGATCCATAGAGCAAAGTTTGCCAAAAGTGAATGTTACTTTCACCAGACTTGTAATGCAACATTAAACAATAAAATAAAATTACCATTATGTTAGTTTGTAAGACATAATTTCTTATCTAGATTTTAGACTAATAATAATTAACCTATAATTAAATATGCAAAGAAATCTTAAATTAATAATTGTGATGCAGCAAAGTTACCTAATTATTTCATCATCTTTAAAATATAATAATGATAACTCTGCAAGTGGCCTGAGTAACAGGACCTCCTTTCCAAAGACCTAAGACATGCAAACTATAGGTGACCTCATCAGTGAATGTCCTAAACCATGGCAGTTAAATAGCTATTTGAAATCATGGTTCAAATTGTACAATTTAAAAAGTTATTATTGCTATTCAACCTCTTTCATAATCAACTTTTCCTTTTACACACCGAGAGAACAAAATCATCAATAATTTTATGGTTTTGATTTTACCTATCTTTTCTTATTTGTAACTAGCTGCGTCCCGCAGTTTCACCCGCGTAAGTCCCGATCCCGTGGGAATTTCGAGATAAAAAGTAGCCTGTGTTAATCCAGTTCTCCAGCTATCTACATACTGAGTTTCATTGCAATCGGTCCAGCCGTTCTCGAGTTATAAGTGTTGTAACAAACAAAACTTTCTTTTATATATATAGATATATTCATGTTATGTTTCATTTTCTTTCCTTATCTTGCCTATATAGATATTGTAGTAAAAAGAAAAACGAGCATACTGTTTATTATAAACTAAACAATTCTTAAATAATGTATTATTATTTATCTCTCCTATGCCAACACTGCTTATAATAAAAACTTGTCAAAAAAAAATTTTGGAGCTGAAGACGCCAAAAAGACTTTATCTATATGTCATTAAAACTTATTTATCTATCATTAACTTATTATTATAGGTATTTTAAATACTGATAACTGTCAGTACTTGTGTATTAGGTATGTAGGTCATTGTTTTTATTATCATTGTAATAGATTGGCCTTTGTTTCCTAAAGAAAAGACATAATAGGAACTTCTATTGATAATGAATAGCAGAACTCTGTAACTATCGGTACAAGTACATTTTTACATGTTTTGAACTGATTCAAATAGACTGACAGATAGTGAAGCCTAAGTAAAAAAGAGGAGGTTCCCAATTCATAAAAATATTTTATTTATGTTCAACAATTACTCATAGAGGCTAGACTGATTAAGATGAACCTTTTTTTTTTGTAAGAAAGGGTAAAAATAAACCTTAGGGGTTGTCCCATATCAAACCCAAATTTCAAAGACCAAACATATTGACAAATAGTTTATTCTGGTTATACATAGTTGATTATGCTAAGTAGGTGATAAGGGTGCTAGTTCATCTAATACATTTCCCAAACATTACATTGTCCAGAGAGTACCAATGTAAGAGATTTGACATCTCACGAAATCTCCATCACTCATATTTAAGAGTCTTTAGACCCTAGACTCTGGGGTGACGTTGGAATATTTTGCCTAGTTAATCACATGCAATGTTGAAGGCTTCATTGTGCTTATAAACCTTAATATCTTTTAAAATAAATTATTAATTTTTCATACACAATTTCTATGATTATCCCATCCCAAGATACCTATTTCTCGATGTAACTTGTACTTATAAGTAGGTACTTTAAGCATCATCATTTTTGTACAAGTTTTCATCACTACATAGTATAAAACAAAGTCGCTTCCCACTGTCTGTCCGTCCCTATGTACGCTTAGTTCTTTAAAACTACGCAACGGATTTTGAAGCTGGTTTTTTATATTAAATACTAGCTGCGCCCCGCGGTTTCACCCGCGTCTCGATCCCGTGGGAATATCGGGATAAAAGTAGCCTATGTGTTAATCCAGGTCTCCAGCTATCTACATACCATACGTTTTATCGCAATCGATCTAATAGTTTTTGCGTGAAGGAGTAACAAACATACACACACACACACAAACTTTCACATTTATAATATTAGTAGGAAAACTACCACGCGTACAAGTCGCCGGCAACATTAGTTAAATATATTTTAGTAAAAAAAATTTAATTTATTATTTATTTATTCAACAGAAAACTGTTTGTGGGAGGTCTCTCATGGGAAACATCTCAAGAGAACCTGCAGCGCTATTTCTCGCGCTACGGGGATGTCATCGACTGTGTCGTAATGAAGAACAGCGAGTCAGGAAGGTCCAGGGGCTTCGGCTTCGTCACCTTCGCTGAACCGTCACTCGTCAATGTTGTGCTGCAGAATGGACCACACCAATTAGATGGCAGGTAAGACGAACACAAAAAATTAAAGATTTAAATGTCAAAAGACCACATTGAGATAGCACTGGTCAAATGGTAGCATAACTTAATTTTAAAAAAATAACATCTTTTTAAATTATTTTAAAAATATTTATAATGCCACGTTTATTTTTTTTAAACAAATGTCATTTGCTTAGCACCTAACTTAATGACAAATAACATGGTCTTAGTTCATATCATGGGGTCAGATCCGCCTACTCCAGTATGCTTCCAGATTTTTGTCGTTATTGACTGACATTCAGCTTAAGTACGGAGTTGCTAGGGCTGAAGGGACAGGTTAAAAGGTGGAGCATAGTTTGCTCGAAAGCCTCGTGGTTTAATTTCAAAGGTAAAGGAAGAATTTTTCAAGGCGTTTTCCTAATTGATCTGGAATTCTCAATTATTGATGTATCCATCACCATAGCAACCTCCGCGTATGATTGCCGAATAGAACACATGTTTTGATTAAAATAGTTTATATTAATCACTGCGTAGTTAAACATCATCGCGTGAGTAGTCGCACGCTAAATACTCACTTACACGCGTTTATTTGCAGTTTTACAGTAAAGCAGAAGGTATTTAGTTATAAAATAATTTTTTATTATCGTTTGGTAACCTTAAGCTTGCTAGCCGCTAACTTAACCTGTTGGAAGACATATTATTATCAGTCAGGTCCAACGCTTTTAGACACCCATAGACATTTTGCTTAGCTCTCACGACCGTGACGATTGACAGCCGGTATTGGCCCATTTGAGCTCCTCGTTAAGTAAACGCGGCCATTTTGTTTTGATGACCATTTCATTTGACTTTATACAAAGCGAACTTGCTTTACCCAAGCATAGAAAGAATGTTCATAATAATGGCTAAGAGAGGGGTCGTAACCCTGCCTCCTGCATTTCGTACCCTTCCTTCCTCAATTAACGAGTGCCGCATTTTGCACTCGTTATTAAGTTTTAATGAAAATGTTTATAACTACGAGTAGATAAGGTTATGGTACGGTACCCTCACTTTACGTGATTGTGACTTTAATATTACAAAATCATACTTAACATTTCACTGACTAATTAAAACTAAACTTTTGCCACTTCTAGGAACCTAGAATTTGGCACATTGATCCTTATGAATTCTATGTCCTAAGGATTTTTGTTCATTCATCTCATAGGAAGTAAAATGGGATATGAATATTACACTGGAAACTTCGTATTCCTATCGTTGACTAGGCTTCAATAAAAAAAAATAGCATTTTTATATATCAACTCTTAAAAGGATAAAATAATGGATGAAAGCATTTCTAACGCGTATGTATAATTGACAAAGTTAGGTCTAAAAACCTTATAACTTTACAATGGGGTAAGTATTTAATCCCGCGGGAATTTCGGGATCAAAAGTTTCCTATGTCTTTCTCTATACCCTAAACTACCATATGCCGATTTTCATCCTAATGGATCTACTCGTTTGACCGTAAAGAGGCAACAAACTTTCGGATTTATAAAATTGATATGTTTATCGGATTTTGTGGAAATTTCCACGGTATTAATATTTGTAGGACCCCAAGATGATATTCACAAACTGTAGAAACGTGAAACTGTACACTAGGGTAAAGTCCGTATCGAAGAAAAAATGGTGTAGTTAACAAAGAAGGTATATTGTAAAACTAGCAGCGCTCCGCGGTTTCATCCGCGTAACTCCCGATCTCTTGGAATATCGGGATAAAAAGTAGCATATTGGCGTTCCTCGATAAATGGACTATCCAACACAAAATATTTTTTTCAATTCGAACCAGTAGTTCCTGAGATTAGCGCGTTCAAACAAACAAACTCTTCAGCTTTATAATAAAAGTATAGATTCATTCATCATTGGAATTGGATTAAACTGACGATTGAAAAGCTATATTACAAAGTTAGTCAAGAAATATTATAAAGTTACGATTTAAATAGAATCACACAAAATCTAAAATAAATAAACAAGTACCTACTGTGGTATTTTCAATAGATCTCTACAACGCTTTTGGGGCTATTTGTATCGCCTGACTCAACAATACAAAGTTTGACAATTGTGCCCTTTACCAGTACCTACAAAGTTTTGCTGCCTCTCAATAATATTTATAATTAATCTGAATGAAATATCAAAATAAAGGTCATTTTCACAGTCTGACCCGAATATTGTTTATAAATAACCAACCTTGGTTACCTACTTCTCAACTAAAAGTGTCGTGAACTTTTATTTTCACTTAAATTTCGTGGAAGTTTGAGTCGCCCGCCCCGTTGAAATGTTTCGATTGCGTATTTTAATGTAATATTATGTTATTTGTTTTGTAAGGTTTTTCCCCGAGTTCACTTTTGTCTGGATTTAGATTGTTGACGACCTGCGATACAGAAGGTTGCGAGTTCGGTTACCACCTCGAAATAAATATTTATGTTTAGATTGGTTTTCTGGGCTGGGTGTTTCTGTATGTATATTAAGTATGTATTCACAAAAGTATATAAGTATTATACCCGTTGCCTGGTCACCATAATACCAGCCAAGTTGCTTAGCTTGAGGTTACGTGCCGCTATTTGCAGTGTCCCGTAATATATTATTTTGTAAATCTAAAAAGGAATGTACTATCTCCATAAAACAACGCCGTACGTCCTCAAGAGCGATATTCCGAAACGACGAAAAACACCTACTTATTTAAAATAGATCCGCGAGCAAACCCGCGCACATATTTGATGTAGGTTTGATGTCAAATAACTTCAAACGAATGGCGATAACAGATAAGATAAAACGAAGAACTTTGCAACGTTAACCGAATTTTAACGGACTGTCTACAAAACGAGCTTCATTTTCATCCAACTTGTTGTGCTGCGGTTTTACCAGATTACCGATTTTAATGAATTCTATGAACTTCTAAAGGTCAACAGCTAGTCTATCTATCTATACATATAAAATGCTTTGTCCTGAATGACTGACTGACGGATCAACGCACAGCCTAAACCGCTGATTGTAGAGACCTGAAACTTGGAGGGTGTGTTCCTTGTGTGACGTAGGCATCCTATAAGAAAGGATTTTCCGAAATTCTACCCCTAAAGGGGTGGAAAAGGGGGGCAAAGTTTGTATGGGACAACGTGATTCCTTGGTCCAATCTACTTCAAATTTTGCATAAACAGTCTTTCGACTCCTACGCGGACGAAGTCGTGGGCAAAAGCTGGTAGTGAATAAAATCTTATGTTGTTACGGTGAACGAAAACATCGTGAAGAAACCCACGGTTTGTTTGGCTTCAGACGTATTGACGAGTTCTTGCCGCTGCACGCGATCGACTAAGTCGAGAGGTGGGCAAGCCTACGCCACATGTCCCGGGTACTACAACGTCCAAAACAGCATGCATAAACGTAAAAGTCCAACATTAAGAGGAAATTGTACAGGCTCTCTCTCCAATATTTTTCTTTCTCGCAAATATTTTTGTAAAAGCTGCCATGACTATGCCCCTGTCTTCGTTTTTTTAAATATTCAATTATCATAGAAAGTAAGCGTTAAAGAAAACAAAATATATAAAAAAATACATAGGGCATGGTCATGGCAGTTATAAGTTTTACACTACAAAAATATTTGCTCTAGTGTCATTATCCAGAGAGGAAACAGTCGATTACGTTTGTATGGAGAAGGAGCCGATACCCTTTCCTCTTAACAGTAAATATTCTCTAGTTTGACTATTTTGTTAAAATTACCCATGTAAAAATAGGATAATGATTCCTATCAATATTGAAATGAAGGATATTTTTGTACATTGACCTCTATTTGAAAAGGCATTGAATATAATGGTAATATGTCTTTGTTATCGGAATGTTGGTGTACCGTTTCAAGGATCGCGATCGGAACTGTTTCGTCACAAAGTACTGTACTTCATTACTTTAGAAAACCTGCAGAAAAGTGCGAGTCGCACTCCCGCACGGCGGGTTCCGTAATATTATGGTCTAGCTGCGCTCTGCGGTTTCACCCGCGTGAGTCCCGATCCCGTTTATTAAAATGAAAAATAGCCTAAAGCCTTCCTCGATAAATGGACTATCCAACACAAAAATAATATTTAAATTCCAACTTACTAGTTGGAATTTAAATATTTAAATAGAGTGTAATAGAGTTTGTTTGAAGACGCCAATCTCATGAACTCTGCTGAGTTCATGAGATTGGCGTCTTCAAACAAACTCTTCAGCTTTATAATATTAGTATAGATGTAGTATTAGTTTAAACAGAAATCATCATCTGTGAGAATTTAAACTGTCTTGCTATCACATATTTTGAGATACAGCCTAGTGACAGACAAACAGACGGACAATGGCGTCTTAGTCATAGGGTCCCGGGTATAAACGGGTACGTATAGGTACGAAAACCTAAAAAACCAAACAGATTTTGATGAAACTTTGCATGATGATACGTAACGGAGTAATATTAGACTACTTTTATGCCCATATTCTCACGGAACCGGAACTTACAAAAAATATACATTATGGCAAATCATTTTAACTATTTTACACTTGTGTCTTTTAAATACAAGCATTCAATGCGTTAATATGTTTTTTTATCACAGTTGCTGATAAGGTAGATCTTATTAAACCGCTTTTAGGCTCATAATCCAACGTATTACGCACGCGTGAGTTTTACTTTACCATAACGCACTAGTGCTGTAAAGTTATACTGATTAGTCAAATTCGTATCTTACTGCTAATTACTTATGTTATGTAGATGAAACACTCTTATTTTTTTAACTATCTGTACAACTGTTTGGATTACTGTACAACAAGTATTTTCGTTTACTCACAACTGTGATAAAAAAACGTCGTACGATACGCGTGTGGATTATTGATCATTGAATCTCGGCTTTTTAACACATAAACCGCCTCTGTGCAATGATCAATTTACCACACTTGTATCGAACTATTACAAAGTTTGCAGGCATTTTTTGTTTGTCGAATGGGCTCCGAAACTGGACCGATTCTGATGAAACTTGAAGTGAAGATACAAGTAACATAAGCTACATTTTATCCGCATTTTCCCAAGGGATCTGAGTGATATTGCTTTTAAAGGCAGATTTTAACGCTTAACATCACGTGGAGACCTAAAGCCTATACTGTCGTATTTTGACATTAAAAAGTTAAAACTAATCAAATGCCAAGCGCTTATCTTCAGTAAGTCAGGGCCGCTGTTTGAACCAAGGTCAATTGCGTTAAATCCATACAAAGTTATTGCTAACTAGTAACATTTAAATTTTATGAATAATAGTTAAATGGAAAATACATTAGTAATTCATACGTCTTGCACACAAATAGGACATTTGAGAGAGTTGAGTTACTTGTTCCTTCTTCTCATTGAAGGCAGACATCCTAACTTAATTTTTAGGTCGTTGAAAAATTTAAGAAAATTGCGTAGAAAATTATTACGCAGGTGAAACTGCGAGCCGCTGCTAGTTCCAAATGCATAAAGGACTAATGCCCGAATACTCAAAGGACTCTCAAATATTTAGGGGTCCCCTAAATATTTAAAACGCTCATATCCTATTGAAGCATACACTTAAACGTCAATTTAGTCGCCACTTAAATAAGTAGCTTTTCAGTATTCGGGCATTAGACTTTGAGACTTTTAGATGGAAAAACATCAAATACCTCAACCCAAGCGACATTTGCCGAAATCTGGTTTCAATTGAATCGGTTTATTTCCAACGTCTCTGCTTTCCAATTAAATCGGTGTCCCATTTTGAGAGCAATTACGACCGCGTTGCCATGGAGACGACGCTAATAAACTTCTTATTGTTCTACGGTTGCGACCGTTAGGGCAATTACATTCTAGTCAGTAGCACGGTTTAAGATAATGATGCAGAATTAAAGTACTAGTTTTTGATGTAGTTCGACGTAATTTCTCATGATTCGATACTGGGATGTAGAAGGCAGGCAGGCAATAGCATATAACTTGATAAATCATCTCTATACATATAATATTATTTGTCCTGAATGACTGACTAACGGATCAACGCACAGCCTAAACCGCTGATCGTAGAGACCTAAAACTTGGAGGGTATGTTCTTTGTATGATGTAAGCATCCTATAAGAAAGGATTTTCCGAAATTCTGCCCCTTAGGGGGTGAAGGGGGCAAACTTTGTATGGGACAACGTGATTTTTTGGTCCAATCTACTTCAAGTCTTCGACTTCTACGCGGACGAAGTCGCGGGCAAAAGCTAGTTTGTTATAAAATTAATAGAAAGTAGCAATTGCTTCAAGAAATAATATTAACTGCAACTGCTATAAAATATAGCAACTTTACTAATTTCGTAATCTTTTTTTGTTGTTGACTGTTAACCTGGGACACGCATCGCTCTTCGCAAAAATAATAAAATATTAGACCATGATTTCAGATATTATTGCTTAAAAATCATGGAGGAAGATATGTAGATAGATTTAGCAATTTTTTCTTTACATTTAGCTGGAATTTCATCCATTTTAGAAGCTATTAATTTATTACAACACTTATTATTTTTATTTATTATTTACATTTATTAGTATTCGGGACCTATTAACATATATAGACCGGCTTAAATCGTCACAATAATGAGTCCCGACTATTCAAGTCGCTATGTTTTATGCTTTTGAATTTATTATTCGTTTTATTTGTGTATCGATCACGAAATTATTTCCAACATATTATTCAATAGTAGGTTCGAGTCTTGCACTTGTTTTTTCTAGAGCGAAATTTTTCCGTAGTCGGGTTTTATTTTTGCATTAGCGTATTTATTTTTGCGACACAATTTTGCTCGTCATTTTTATGGATCAAGTAATCTATTTTTTTTATATTAAAAGTCACAGCTACAAAAAAAAATGAAGTAGCAGTGATATAACAAAAGTGATAGTTTCCATGCCAGAATGTATCGATATTCAAACAACCTCACCTCACCTAGAAACCAACAAACAGATTGCATAATTATTTTTGATTTTGAATCTTTGATATTAATACAAATTTTGAAAATTGTTTTTCAAAAATGTTAATATATTATCATTAATTACTATAGACGCTTGCGACATTGATGTTTAAAATTTCCACATAATTAGTTTAACAATACGATTTAAAACCAATATTCGTAAATGTTAGATCTTGAAGATCTACAATGTTAGAGCTATCAAAATTAATAGAGATTACACACAGCCTATAGTTATCAGCCTGGTCTGTGGTTATGAGCTGATGGATATTTTTACCTATTCATCACTAAAGTCTAGATCCCAGTGATTTAGGCTCTCCGTTGTCGTTAGTCACTTATAACAAAGATTCTTAAAGATTGGATTAGATTTCTCAGAAAAACAGTCGACTACGTTTGTATGGAGAGAGGGCTGCTACCCTTTCCTCTTAAAAACACCTGCTTACTTGCAATTAGAAATGTAACTGTACCACATCCAGGCAGTGCCTTTAGCCACTTTTGGCGTTGGTACGTTCAGATGTTTGTGGGATATTATAGCAAATAAGCATATGCTTGATATTCTTGTGAATATGGAGTCTACAAAGTTTGCAACATTCCTTTACGATAAAGTCATTTTATAATAGAAACACTCGCATGGAACTTCTCTTTAAACTGCCTTGTTTACACTGGAGTAGGCTATCCCACCATATACCTCCCTCTCGCCTCCCTCATCTAATACGTGGCCCAAGAATGGCAGCGTCATGGATGGCACGGATTAAAGTTACTGGCGCTTGTAAATTATCTAGATTAGATGTAACAATGTTATTGGGTGGATCTTCAAGAGGCTCAAAATAAATGTCTTGCCTTAATACTCCTCTTTGTGAAACAAATTCAGGACTTTTACGTCTTAATCTGCTACCTAAATAAATGAAGCAGAAGCAATCAAAGCCATTCCGTGATTACATATAAAAAATAAGAATTATTAGAAAAAAACTCTCAAAAACTGCAATATTTCAGATGTCACATTTGCTAGGTTTTAGATATTTTATGCCATGAATCAAAAATGATCGGTAAAGTAGACCAGTCTGTGTATTTATATTGCTTATTATTAAATACTCAAGGTATTTCATACAAAATATATTTAAAAATTAAGTCGTAAATCAATTAGAAATTAAATCGAAAAATGTTCAAAAAAAATCCATCATTATCGGCAACACGATTGTTTTGCAAAATTCTGATAAAACGGAACGCGCCCGAAGCGTCGCATTTGGCTCAAGAGACGAGCCCCCCTCGTGGCTCAGTCGATCGCCACTCATCTGAGCGTAAGGACGTCTATTTTTCGAGCCGTAAGTTATTGAATATCATTCTCCAAAGTTTGGCATCCCAAACGTCATTCTTGTAAATAGCTTTATCTTAATAATGTGTGCATGGTTAACTCTTATTTATTAACAATGGTGAAGTATTCTTGAAACAAATGACATGCAGTGATTGTTTTTTGTTACTATTAACGTATTTCGGTCGTGGCGGCGATCTTTCAAGAATTCGTCACTGTCGGCAACATCATTATTAGCAACATTACAAGAAACGACAATGACGTCTGTTGCTAATAATGATAATTTGTATTGAGAGCAATGACGATTGTTGCCAAAAATGATTTTAATGTACGATTTTCAATAAAAATTATATTCTGTGTATGTTTCATCATCCGAGCGATGTGCCCGGTTGCATCCCTCTCGGGAGCCCGGGGTCCGCTTTCCTGCTTTTACGCCTCCTCTTCGCACGATCTTAAGCATCCTGGTTTGTAAGGCCTTTTGCACGCATATCACCCTTTACGACGTCAAGCCAGCACGTCTACCCAGTCTGCCACGACCCGGTGGAGGCGCCATGGCAAGACATTTGTTCCCCACGTAACTAGCCGGTTTTCGCAAGACGTGACCCTACCAGCGTAGGCGGCATTCTTGCAATTTATCTGCAATGTCTCGGACATGAAGGCTGCCCCGAATGCGAGAGTTCCTGACGCGATCCTTTCGCGTCACTCCACACATCCAGCGCAACATCTTCATCTCCGTGACACGCAGCTCCTGCTTATGTCGCTCAAGCACCGGCCACGCCTCACTACCATACAAAAGGACAGGCCTGATGATGGTTTTATAGACCTGTCCCTTTAGTTTAACCGGCATTTTGGGGTCACAAATAACACCAGTCACCTCACGCCACTTGGCCCAAGCCGCTGAAATGCGTGACTTGACGTCGCAATCCATGTCGCCGGACGCGTGAAGCACAGATCCCAAGTACTTAAACTGGTCCGTCCGCTCGATCATATGACCGTCGACGCAGACGGGTGTGGGATCTGTGGTATTGCAAGCCAAGTACTCTGTCTTCGCCACATTCAGTTGCAAACCGCCGTTCTCAAGCGACTCTTTCCACGTGTGTACACGTTGGACCAGCCGCCCCTTATCCGAATCCGCCAGTGCAATATCATCAGCGTACATGAGCAGCCACGAAGGCTGCTCATGTGCATCCCTGATGGCAACGGACAGTGCGTCCAATATTACGCTGAACAAGAACAGGCTTAGGACGGAACCCTGGTGAACTCCAACGGTAACAGGGAAGGGTTTAGTGTCACCAACAGCAGTTCGCACCACGGAATCAGAATTTCGGTACATGTCTCTGATGATTGCAACATAGGCTTCCGGCACTCCTTTGGACCGCAGCGCCCACCAGATCATCATGCCAGGAACACAGTCAAAGGCCTTTTGCAAATCTAGAAATAGAAAATGCAGAGGCGTATTCTTCGTCCTGTATTTCTCCATAACGATCCTTAGGGCGAAAACAGGGTCCATGGTGCCATGCCCGGGGCGGAAACCATATTGACACCCAGAGACAGTGCACTCCTGTCGGATCCGAGAGTCGACTATCCGTTCGTAGAGCTTCATGGTGTGGGACATGACCTTTATACCTCGATAACTGCCACACTCCTGCACCGATCCCTTGGCCTTGAAAACCGGGGTAATAATACTCAATCTCCATTGGGCAGGGATCTCGCTGGTCTCGAGTATGCGGTTAAAGAGGTTGGTCAGGATGCCCACACCACGAGAACCTATCGCCTTCCACACTTCGATAGGGTCTCCATCGGCTCCGACAGCTTTCCAATTCTTCTTGTGGCGAAGAGCCTTGCGGACTTCTTCAGGCGTAATCGATGGCACAAGTCCTTGATTCGGAGGGAGTTCCGGTGGCTGCACCTCTTTGTGCTGCTTATTCAGCAGCTCGTGGAAATACTTTCGTCTTCTACACAGCGGCACCTGGATATATCCTGCGCCGCTTTTACCCTCGACCGTGCCAACTTATAAATAAGCTTCTGCCCCTCAGACGTTTCCAACTTATCGTACAATGACTGTAAGTGGTTCTGTCTGGCTCTGGCTACTGCTCTTTTTGTGGCACGTTTGGCGGCTTTATACGAGTCGCGATCTTCAGGAGAGTTGGACGCTTGCCACTTTTTAAAGAGGGCTTTCTTCTCCTTAGTCTCCCTCTGGACTGTGTCGTCCCACCACCAAGTTTCCCTGTCACATTTGCGTTCACCTTTAGACATGCCGAGCACTGCCTTCGCCGCACCAGTGATCGATGCCTGAATCTTATCCCAATGGTCCTGGATTGGTTCGTCTCCGGCACCAGCGCACTTGTCACCGATAGCCGAGACAAGCTTCTGGGACTTGGTGTCATCCAGCATCCACCATCTGATTTGGCGACGACATCGCTCAGGGTGTTTGTCTGTGGGTTTCACACAGAGATCCATGACAAGAAGACGGTGTTGATCAGTGAGACTCTCACCGGGTATGACTATCATGTGAAGTCTACTTTGTTGTTGATTTATATACCAAATGTCTTTTCCAAATGATTATTTGATTAAAGTTAACCAATGAAACTAAGAAGACTGATTATCAGGATGAAGGTAGCTTAGGTTTGTTGATTTTGTTGTTAATATGAAAATATTATGGCGCACTTATGGTGAGTAGCAAAAGATGATTTTTTGTGACTTACCTAAAGTAAAAAACTAAATAAAAGAAATTACGGAATATTGTACTTATTTAAAATAATCAGGAACTTATTTCTATGTCTTTTAATAAACACAAAAATTATGTCTTGCTGCTCATTTGCTTTGATTTAAAAATTTTGAGAAACTAGTTAAGTAAGAAATACCTATAGGTATACCTAGTGAAATGGTTCTATATTTTAATCAGGTTAAACCCAATTGAGAAGCTTGCTGGCTGACTCTTATTATGATTATTTGATTTTTAAGAAATAATTTTGAAAATATAAATAAAGAAATAAATACTTAGTGTTTATTATTCTTGCATTTTGTTTCATTATTAACATCAAAATAATTAAACTTCATAATAGAATACATTCAATACATTCGTCACTGTCGGCAACAGTCCGTCATTATAATCTGCAACAACGTCATTATTCTCATAGATCGTCATTATTACCAACACCAACATTTTTATATTTGCCAATATTTTCGAAAATATTGTGTTTTCTAGCCTAACTTTATAATAACACAGCATATATTTGATGTATTAATAGACTTAGCTTAAAATAAAGCCTATTCTCGGGATATTTTGTAAGAATATTTTTTTCTATGTGAAGAATAATCTTGAGTAGATTCACCCTATTATTATTGTTTACACTACTTGGCCTGCAATCTCAGCGTGCATTAGATTAAAACAAACTTACCTCGTGTTCTCGTTGAATTGTAAACTTAAGCTATGAATACTTTGTTCCAATCAGGACTATAGATCCAAAACCCTGCAACCCACGCACGCTGCAGAAGCCGAAGCGCGGCGGGGGCTACCCCAAGGTGTTCCTCGGTGGTCTGCCCTCTAACATCACGGAAACCGACTTGAGGATCCATTTCGGACGCTATGGGAAGGTTATGGAAGTCGTCATCATGTACGACCAGGAAAAGAAGAAGTCTAGAGGTAAGAAAAACCAACCTAGTTACTAACATCCAATAGATATGACAAAACGAAGAATTTAAAGAAATGTTTGCCAACATAGATTTCTTTAAATTAACTAACAACATCATTTTCCGTGCTGCCGGTTCGGTGCAAACTTATTCTTCACCTGGTCATTTCTAATGAAACATTAACTCAGTGAAGAAAACTTAACCCTATAATAAATTATTTTAACCATTTAGACTAATTCCCCCTTATTCCAAAACGAGGTTTAAGGATAGTCGGAGATGTGGATTTAAACCTTAGATTTAGACACGGATTTACTCGTGAACTATAGTCTAAACACTATCCCTATATAATCTATAGGGATAGTGTTTAGACTATAGTTCCCTATATAATCTTTAGGGATAGTGCTTAGATCAGAGTAAATCTGTATCTAAATCTAAGGTTTAAATCCACATCTCGGACTATCCCTAAACCTCGTTTTGGAATAGTGGGGATTCATGTCTTATCATAAAAATCAAAGTTTTATCAGAAATTTTTGCCACAAAATCGTTACAGTGGCAATATGGAAGTAAGTCATGGAAACAATAACTATTGCGACGTTTCCTGATCTTAAACTTTTTCTTCCTTGAATATGTACTTATTTAATAATGTTTTTAGGCTTCGGTTTCCTGTCGTTTGAAGACGAGATGTCCGTCGAGCGCGTTACTCAAGAACACTTCATCAATCTCCACGGAAAGCAGGTTAGTTTCATTGACCGAGTGACCAAAGTGTCTCTGACGAAATTTTGTTTCCTATTTCAGTATGTTTGTTAGTACTCCTAGGTTGAATTTTCATGAATCTTGGTGTACAAGGTTATAGGAATAAATAAAAAAATATGGCATTTTTGATTGGAAGGTCCCACAATAAGGGCGCTTTTGAATATCTTCGCTTTATGTATCAGTTCCGATTTCAATGATTATTTTTTTATTTAAAATGGAAGTTCTTCTCAATTAAAAATTTGAAGGATTTTTGGAGTGATGAGCAGAATAACTTCCTCAATATGCAGTAAATTGCTCACTTTCAGATTTCTACCAGTGTGGCATCGTCCCTTGAACTACTAGTTAGGGGTTGATTGAGCACTTGGAACCACCGTCTCATACTTAATTCTTTAAAGTCTGTTCTCACGAGGTTTATTGTTCATGCAACTACTGTAAGAAGTCCAAACTTTTACTACAAAATACTGACTTGGAATAGTCCGTGGATTTAGTAATAAAGTAGGTTAGATTAGATGATTATTTTAACAAAAGTTCTGAGTCAACAAATTTTAATACAATGACTCACAAACAGATCGTGATTTCGATTTATATTTTCAGTCTTGTGAGTAATCAATAAATTCCAGATATTAGAATTTTATACCCAACTAGCAACACCCCGCGGTTTCACACGCATAAGCGATCTCGTGAGAATATTGGAATAAAAAATTAGCCTATATTAATCCCAATTAATTAATGTAACCGCGTACCAAGGTTTATCAAAATCAGTCCAGTAGTCTCGAAGCCTATAACCTTTATAATATAAGATTAGATATCTGTGCCCCGCATCATGTGGGTATATCAGGATAAAAAGTCGTATAAAGTCTTTGAGCGCGGCGACTGAATAAAGAAATTCCGTATCGAAAATAAAACCTAACACCCTGCCTACCATGTAGCTCGTCCGAGCGTTCGCTTAACGTGTATATATATGGTACGACTGTACGAAGCTCGCACGATACAATAGCTTTACCGCGGCAGTCCCCGAGTACCACACGTTTTTACATAAGTTTTATTGCTATCGGTTTAGTAGTTTTTACGTTAAGGAGTATCAAAACATTCATACTTTCACATTTAAAATATTATTTTCCAAGTTATGTCAAATATTCCACATCCAGGCAGTGCCTTTAGCCACCTTTGGCGTTGGTACGTTCAGATGTTTGTGGTACATAACAGCAAATCAGCATATACTTTGTACCCACATGGGTATTTTAGTCTACAAAATTTGCTACAAGCCAAAACTTTACCAATTTACATTCGACTAGTTCGACATTCCCCCGCTTAGTAATGTTCTGCATAACTTTCTTATTTTTTTCTTTCATAAGAACCTCTTCTCTTGACATTAGCAAACACAACTAAAAAGAATTAGCCAAATCGGTTCAGGCCTTTAGAAGATCGTGGAAAAAGAGTGTGATGCAATATCACATCCTTATAATTATTACCTATATCCTATATGATCGAATACAAAAGCTAGGGATGAAAGCTTCCATGATTGTGCTCTGAAACTATCTGGGTCAAATATAAATAGCATTTGACGTGGTTTAACTATACTCTAAGAATTATTTAAAAAATATATTGTACGACACTGTAGAGGGCGCCATCTTTTCCCAAATTAAGCAACTAGGCTTGTAATATAGGTGCCAGACAATAGATATAATACTTACATACTTATTATACACCTAGAGCAGAATCTAACATCTGTATAACATAAATGTTTTTCCGTGCTAAGAATAGAACCCACCACCTGCAGTGTCGCAAGCAGGTGTTCACCTTCCGCACTATAAAAGTTGTCATGTGTAAAGTCGTAGTCATCGGAGTCACTTAATGAATAATTCCTTCCAATGAGAAGAAATCACAAGAACTGTTAAATAGTAAGATAAATATTTTATCTCACTGTAAAAATATACATTTACATATAAAATATAAACTAAAACAGGATTTTTTTATGACTAAAGGGGCGCAAAGGGCGACTGTCCCCTAAAGGCGATCACTTCCATATTCCAATGTCCACAGTGATAAAATAAAATGTACGGTACAGGTGGAGATAAAACGCGCGGAACCACGCGACGGATCCGGCAAGCTCGGTTCCGGTTCCGGCGGTATGGGTGGTGGCGCGATGTCCGCTCCAGGCGATGCGCCCCAGGCCGGCCAGTGGGGCCCGCCAGCCACCGCGCCCATCAACATGATCCAGGGGCACAACGGCCAGATGGGCGGTCCGCCAATCAACATGCCTATGCCGGGACCTAATATTATGCAGGTATGTCACAAGATAGTGTTTATTTGTTCTTTAAAACCATGTTTTTTGTTAGCCGACATTGTCACACGGCCGAGTAAAGGCCCTCCTTAACATCAATCTAAGCACGATCTTACCCCTTTGGCCAGGATGCCTAACTCACTTGAGTCGTCCAATTCCACTTAAGGTTGGCAGTTTTACTCCCTGCATTGGCTATTCAACATAACTTATTTCCAAAACTCACATAAAAAAGCAATAGATAAAAACCAAGCAACAATAACATCAAGCAGTCTTGATAAACATTATTTTATTCTTCGCCAACTTTCGCGTAGATCACAAAGTCTTGACCATTTTAACTATCTGTAAGCAAGAAATATTATTTTTAAAGTACCTAACTTCTGCTGAGTACTTTTTATTGACTAGGTAATTTGATAATGCAATGAAGTAAAAGTACTTACTTAATTTAAAATGAATGATGCAATCAATTAAGTTATGAAGTCAGTTCTGTCAATTATGTATTCATTGTGACTGATTATGAAATAACAAGTTTTGATTAATTTATTCCACATCCAGGCAGTGCCTTTAGCCACCTTTGGCGTTGGTACGTTCAGATGTTTGTGGTACATAACAGCAAATCAGCATATACTTTGTACCCACATGGGTATTTTAGTCTACAAAATTTGCTACATTACAGTTTACATACAGATCAATTGATGTCAAACTTGTCTAGGTAGACTAAGACAATGTGGAACTCACCATGGTTCTATTTCATAAAATGTTTAAGGCCAGAGTAGGTAACCGTGGCTTCTTACTGCCTTACCCCTATTCTTATTTACAGGGATATATGAATGGTCCTAACTTGGCATTTTGATACTAAACTGATTGAAGCAATATGAATCCAAGATGTGGAGTCTACAATCGACTCCGTTCCGTGTCTATAGAGAGATGATGGTAGGTATCACGGTGTGTTGTATGTATATTCCAGGGCTACCAGGGATGGGGAACGTCTCCGGGGCAGACGTCGTACGCGGGTTACGGCGCTGCTGGCGCGGGTGCAGGGCCCGGCAACTACCAGGGTTGGGGCGCGCCGCCCGGACCACAAGCGCCGCCTCACGCGCCCGCCTGGCCCGCGACCAACAACTACACTCAACACACGCAGCCGCCCGCACAGGGATACACCAGCTACGGTACGTACACGCTACTCTAAGTATTTACTTACTTAGCGAACTTACAATACTTGTGCACACACACCGACCTATGTAATATTAACTACTACTCGTACATCACATACAAGTTACGGCGATGTTTGTGCATACTTTCCTCTGAATCACCGTAAATCGGATTATTCTCTGTCCCTGTCGACGAGGAATCATACACACATTGCCATGGCTATGTGCGAATACAATTAAATATAGCCTGTCCACCCTTATAGCGTAAACATTTAGGACATGGAACAAATGGCCGACACGTGGTGTTTTTATTAGGTACACCGACCACAACATGCAGCAATCAGAATCACCATTAGAACTTTGCACTTTAGATCTACAAATGGTACCCTCTAGTTGATAAAAAGGGCCTAATGTAACGGTCCAATCGACGGGCTGTCAAACTACGGCAAGGATGCTTGCACAAAAAAATAGCTACCTGCAGTCACACCCAAAACACAGGTAGAAAGTTAACTTTACCTGCGATTGGAAAAATAACGGCAACACATCATTGGAATAGATCGGTAATGAATTGTCGCTACCTCATTGTGCATGTTAATCTACCCGCTTTATGTAAAATATTTGTATAAAAACTTAGCAAAAACTACGGTGTCGGGACTCGTGTAAAACAGGAAGCAGTCGGAGCAGCATCATCATGGTAAAGAAGAATTAAAATGACAATGGTTTATTCTGGGGAAATTAAAATAAATATATAAACGAAGGAAAACGCTTGTAACTTGTAAAATCTTACGCAAACCAACATTATTTACTTTTTAAAACGAGAATATCTGTTAGAAGCTGTGAAGAGCTGTGATACTGATAACCAATGTTTAGAGAGTTAAATTTTCACGCTAACTTAAACAGAACCCAAAACGTACCGTAACAAAATTCAGATTATTGAAATGCAGCAATATTAATGGTTCTATAAAATTACATAAATTACTACAACAAAATTCAATGCTAACTGCCGTAACACAATGCATATGCCATTAAACTCACTAGCAATTTCCATAAATGCCAGTAACAATACAAAGAGTGCTAGTTTAATTCGTTGTTTGACTAAATAAACTGCATTTACTAAACTCACGTGCCGTTAAACACCCTTGCTATTCAAATATACGGCAATGAGAAACGTCAACTGCCACCAAACGCACATAACTGGCAGCAACAAAACTCAGATGCCGTTAAAGTCACTTGCCATTAAAATAAATAGCAAAGAGAAACGTCAACTGCCACTAAACGCACATAACCCCGGCAGCAACAAAACTCAGATGCCGGTAAAGTCGCTTGCCATTAAAATAAACGGCAATGAGAAAGGTCAAGTTTCTTTTACCCGGCAGCAACAAAACTCAAATGCCGGTCACTTGCCATTAAAATAAACGTCAAGTGGTCCTAAACTCGCATAACCGGCAGCAACAAAACTCAAATGCCGTCAAAGTGACTTGCCGTTAAAGTCTTAACGTTGGTTGTGCAGCTAACTACAGCTCGGCACCAGCGGGCGCGTCCGCCGGCGGCAGCTGGACCAACTGGAACATGCCGCAGAACTCAAACTCCACCGGTTCCGGTGAGTTGTTATAACGCGACATAGGGCCGTTTGTTTGGGTCGATACGATACGACATAATGTAGTAAAATCGATTCTATACGAAAAATCGGTACGGTTTAGTGCGGTAAACTTTAGAAAATGGTGCGTTAGAAAAAGTCGTTCACTATTTAAAGACTTGATAGGTTGATTTAATTTTATCAGTGGCTGTATGTTACCGTTTTGTCAGTCGGAAATAAACGAAATATTTGAAACGATGCGTTGAATATGCGTTTTCTGTGAGTATATTTTTGTGTATTATCGTACCGACCGATCCTTCAAACAGACCGCCTCACACACCCTCATGTTACGTTTTTTACGTTGCTTAAGCCACTAGCAGACGCGCCCCGCTGCTTTTTATTAGAATCTTATACCTCTAGTTTAGTTTCATTAAAAAATTACCTAAAAAAATGTTGGTTTTTAGTGTTTTCCAAACGTCTTAGTTAACGGCGTTCTCGCTGCTTATGGGTTGGGCGTTTATTATTTTCTAAAACATTATTCATACATGTATATAAAACTAGGATTAATTAGTAGTTATTGAGGATTTATTATTAATTTTAGTGTTAGTTTGCGGTTTTCTTGGATTATTTTTTATCTTTGACCATAGAAAGCCGTAAAGTCTATTTTAGCTTGTCATTACGAATATACGAAACGATTAGTTTAGTTTTGCAAACACATTTACATCACATCGTAGTAAGAGCTTTGGTGCGCGAAGGGGTAAGTAACGCAAGGACTACATTTAGACATCCCAAATTTGTGAAAGGTGTTAGCTCTACAACTGTAGTTGCCAATTGTAAACTCACGGAGACCGACCTATCCAAACGTTTTACCACTAGTTGTTTATACATGCGATCAAACCCCGAAACTTCAAGATTAGAATCGGCCAATAAGCGAGCCGCGAGGAGCCTCTGCTTAGGGGATCAAATATGTTTTTGTGTAGATAGCTGAAATAGATGGCTCGCGTATTGGTTGATGCTGGTTTTCCTGTCGATCGAGCGCGTAAACAATTCGTAGTAAAACCGGCGTACGTGTATCAAGTGTAGTTCTATACGTAACGTTGTTGTGTTTATGTTGTTATAGCTGGATCGTACGTGCCTCTATCTGAGGGCGGCGAGATGTACGGCCGTGGAGGAGGCGGTGGAGGCGCGGGCGGCGGGCCCGCCCTCACCGGCGCTCTCTCATCGGCCGCGCTCTCCAAGTCATCGTCAGCCGACTACTCAACGTACCAACAGTACCCGCCCGCCTACCAGCAGGACCAGGTACGTCCATGACACACACACTCACAACCTCCACATAAACACCCGACTTATCTCTTTAGTGTCATAATTACTTGAGTAGATTCTCAATTAGAGAAACTGAACTGATAAGTCGGTATAAGTCCTACACAGATAGATACGTGAAACCTCACATATTGTACACGCGTCTACGACTAAATCAAAGTATTCGATGAGCGTATGATACGCATGACTGCTCTCGTAAAATTGCATCTACACTTAAATTAATAAAATTCAGATTTTAATACCTTTATACTTCTCAATATCAGCAAACCTGAAACTAAACGTAACAAGCAATCAACGCACGTCATACGCACATCGACTTACAACTAGGTGATCGTCTACAAATCTCGCGTATATTTGGCCCCATTTCCGTCGTCTGATTCACATTTTTTACCTAAATGGAACACATTAATTATTCACATAAGATAAATTTCACAAAAGATTATTCACATATGATATGGCTTTCTAAAAAAGAAATAGTTTCATAATGCTTTGATAGACGGTAGCACTATTTTAAGTTACTGGTTAGAAAAACTGAATGATATCTCAGACCAATCCGATTTATAATTATGTACAATTTTAAGAAAGCTTTCTAGTTTCAATAATTACACTTACATGACTATAGCCCGCATTCTCTGAACTAGAAATTATGATGAGAGCGAGATATCATCTGGAAATAGTTTGAGCGAATCTGGTTTGCCCCACATTTCACAAAAATCTGTTCCATTTAGGTTCACTGAATGCAACACGATTGTTCTGGTACTATTTTACTATCAATTTTGTTAAGAAAACGGATACAATCGCGTTGGATTTGAGTAAAGTCTTTTGATAAGCTGTATGAAGGAGTTGATGCAATGTGGTTGGTGTTGGTATAACGTCATTGTGATGACACAAAGGGGCTTACGATCATATTAACATACCCGAAATCACAAGACATAATATTTTTTACAGATTTACCTAATTTTTCGTACGCGATTATCGCTCAGGTGAATTGTTGTAAATGCTCTCCTTTGATATTACCAATACCAATCACTATTGTAAGAGTTAGCTTGGGCATCAAATATTAAATAAAACTTAGTAGCTGAGGTGGCCACCAGCCGCATCACTACTGATATCAATGAAATCCTGTGAGAAATATGAGAAAAATTCAATTATTTTATTAAAATTGGATCATTATTTCGAAATAAAATAGATGGCATTAATAACGATTCATTTTAGTAAACAAAATTGATAAGTTTTTGGGGGTGAATTCATTTGTATGTAGATTTTAAACCTTATAGACGATATCCAGTTTCATTGCATGGATCATTGAAAAGTTTTCCAAAATTCATTAGAGTTTGAAATGAAACACGTCGGTGGTCCGAGCGATCGAAGCTTTACGCTTGAAACATGGTGCTTATATTGTCTATTTTCGCACTGTATTCTGTTTTGACAATAGACTGCAATTAATTTAGACAATATTAAACCAATAAGAAGTCTAAATGAGGGCGCGATTCATATTTTAACTAAAAAAACTAAATTTCCGCGATATAATGATTATGAAAATTACTAAATATTTGAATGCGTTTATTGTCTGAGCATAATCCGTGTCAGTGGGTCGCGAATTAAATATTAACAACTGGTGGATCGGTAAATTATGGACGTGCATTAAAGAACTATTTAAACATAGCTTTAGTGAATGTTTAATGTGGTTATATACCACATACGGATGGAAACGCATTATGTTATCTACCTACATCCATTGTAATGTTCGTCAATTCATATGCCTGCTTTCCATCCAATGTTTAAATCGCAAACAATCGATACTAAATCTTGGATTCACAATTATCATTAATTTTGTTTTATTTATTAACGTTTTGTCATTTTATTTATCTAATTTACTTCTCCAAGATAAAAGTTACATGAAGAACTGTGGGTAATACCATATTTTTTTCATCGATTTTTGCTCATTTACACAAAAGTACAGCCAAGTTGATAAATCTTAGCCTGTTTTGTATTATTTGCTGATCTTCGGGGCTTGCATCCTTCCCACCTCTCCTCCCGTATGTACTGATCCTCCGCTTGCTCTTTATTTTATCCTGCATCCTTCCCGTATTGTGGCGTGCGGTCGCTGCGTGCGAGTGTCTGCGTGTTTGTATGTATGCGAGGCAGGAATGTTGGACATTATCCAGACTCGTACGTCAGATTGATTCGTCGTAGATACCATCCTCGTTGTTCAATTTGGTTGTACTTGTCGCGAGATTGTTTGCGGTCCTATCGTGCGTGTGTGATGTTTGATTGTGGTTGAATGCGACCTGCGCCGTGCGCTACACGCACCGATGAGTGATGTTCAGCGAAATAGTAGCCTCCGACGCGTTCGTATTCACGCGGCTGTGATGCAGCATGACTTGACCGACATGTAATAGAACCATTAGTTTACCACCCCCCCTGCATCCGTGTGCTGTGTACCGATTGCTTGTTTGTAATGAATATGAACTGCGTTAGCCGACCGCGCTCACCGACGACGACGCGACGCGCGGCTGCCACTGACTGCATGTTTCCAGTGGCGACGGCGACGGCGCGGACGACGTCGAAGTGTGCGATGTCTTTTTGATTCCGAGAGCCATGCTGCGGTCTTAACGTGATATAATGATGCACACGGGCAGCGTCCACTCGGTTGTAGTCGGCGCTCGCTCCCTCGCACCTCTATCCATAGTGAAAATCGAGGAGATATTTAATGTCGTTGTATATCGAGTTTCGCTGAAGGTCTCTCATCACCGGTTCGTATCCTCCGGCCCCCGTCTCCCCCGCCCTACCCCCTCGCTCGTCCTCCTCGTCTCATCTCGCCCTTGGGGTCAGTTCAGTCACACAGTCAGTCACCCGCTTGCGTTGCTCCCGCCCGGTCCATCGTTCACGCTCTACTACGCCTACTTACCCCCCGCCCCGCCCCCCCAGCCTAGATATACCTACCACCTACCTACAGTTGTGGCGATTGGGACTTTATGTCTTGTTCTTCTTTTCCAGTTGGTCGATCAGGGCCCACAAGAGTGGCTCCTCCAGAAAGACAATTAGAGATAAGGGCGGGTAATCGGATGAGGGAATGTCGCGAAACACTCGGATTTCTCACTATGGACGGTTCGATCGGTTGCGACGATAGTGCGCTCATCAAAAAGGCATCGCACCGCACTAGATATAAGCACCTAGATTTCTATATGTATACACTATCGATGCATCGTGTAGCCGCTCCGTGCGAGATGATACGTTCGCTATGTTTCATCTCGATTGTAAATTGGCATTTAAAGTACAAATTAGTAAATTTGGATTTTTCATATTGTTACAGGTTCATTAATAGATAAAATTAACGATAAATATTAATATTAAGAGCTGTACTTTAAGTGTTCAGAGATGATAACGTCGACTCCATCACACATGTAATCAGACTATATCGTAGTAAATAAGGCCTCCTCTTTATGTTTATAATACCTAAGCTCGTCGTGCGTATATAACTATATATACCTACCTATAATATAACGGGTGCGATGAGAGAGGTACGCACCGGAGCCGTGTTATGTAGCTGTAGGTATATACCTCTATACGTGCAATGTATACGTATCGCGAGTCCGGTGCGTTCCGCGCTCGCGTCCGTGTAGCGTAGCGTAGAGTAGTGTAGTGTAGCCACGGTGTCTCGCTCGCGTGTGCAGGGCTCGTCGTACGGCGGCGCGTCGCGCGCGTATCCGGCCGAGTACCACGGCTCGGCGCCGGCCGCGCAGCCGCCAGGTGTGCACGCGCATCCGCACCACGCCCACAAACACTTCAACGCCAACGAGTTTAACAAGGAGTGGCCCGCCGCGTAGACGAGCACACACACACCACACCCACACCCACACACACCACACCCACACCCTACTCACCACACTCACACTCACATCCCATACATACATACATACACACACACACACTAGCCGACTCCCGTATCGATATAGTCTCACCATCTATCTGACGACACATAGCGGAACTAAACGTTTACATAGTAAGATTATTGCAATGCAAATATTAACGTGTATGTTTAAAAAACAGACTAATTTATATATCGTGACTGTTAGATTAACAAAACGAATACATCAAATGTTTTTAAAAGCCTTGTAGGAGTATTTTATAATAAACCACGGCAATACAACTAAACACAAAACCACAAGCGTTGAATAAGCGTTGATTTTTGATAAAATAATTTTTACTATACATAGTAACATAATCGTGTTTTTAGATATACTTGAAAATATAAATTCGGTAAGCTTTTTTACATTTATCATCTCGTCTCTGAACGCTAATCATGAATGATATTAATCTTGATAGCTCTTTGATATTACTTGCCCCCGATGTTGTTCGCGAACCCCCTCTCTTCTTCCTTCCCGTCGCTCGAAGATGGCCACGCGATGAACGCGAGGTGCAAACAACCGACCGCACGGTTGTTTCACCCTTTTTATTGCTTTTAATATTCTATTTGGATGTGGGCTTAATAATTTTTAACTTTGGAAATATTTCGAATTTTTGAATATTTTTTTTTCGTCTTTTTAATATGATTTCTTTTAATAATGTAGTAGGTGTGTTTTGTCGTTGTGTGGGAGATGGTAGCAGTAGGAGAGTAGAGGTTAGTTGACGTCGTCGTCGTCGTCGTCCCGTATGTCGTATAGAGCCGCGCCCCGGGGTGGTGACCTGCGCCCGCGCACATCCCCAACTCGCACCAACCACGTCTGACAGGCAACGTTAATCAAGGCCAATTTAGGGAAAATGACCTTTAAAACTTAACTTAAGCTAAACTTGTATAAATAATCTTGATATATATCGGTATGTATATTTAATATTAGTATTTTGGTTATTTACCATCCCACTAGACTTAGGTAAACGGTAGAGATTTAATGAAATAATTATGTGTTAATTACAGAAAATAGTATATGACTGAACGTGATTTTATTTTTAATTTTTTTGTCCCGTTTTAAATGAGGGGAACAATTCTATATAAATAAAATAAAATAAATATTCGTAATTTTAATTTATCTTTCTAATAACGCATTTTAGTTTTTATTGCAATTATTAAGTTGATAATTATGGTAACATAAATATGGATTTTATTATACTTTTAATGAATTAAATTAACCTGCCAAATTGTAAAGGAGCAAGCGATGCGGTATGCAGACGTATGTATCTGCATTGCGTCGGTATAATATGTTTATATAAGTAAATGGAGCTCAAGCATTTAGGATATTATAAATATTTGTTGTTTGTTGGACCCTAACTTTCAGCAAGCACCCCTCGCGTTGACACACTGTACATATTTATATAATTATTACGTGTGTAAAGCATAATTTTAATCGATTCTCTCGTCACATAGTTTTAAAGTTTTAATTTATGTGATTGCCAAATATTTAGTAAAACTGTATAGAGCTTCGTGCGGCCGCGTGCCCGATGATAACTTTAGTCGTAATATGGGGCCGCTACGGTGTCGCCACTATCGCACGTCTCTCAACATCTACGCCACAATGTGAGTTATATAATTTAAAATAACATTTATTAGATTAAATTTAATGTTAGTCTTTTACTCTACTATATCGCTCAATCGTTTGACCGATCGACTGATTAAAATTTTAGTGATAAGCTAAGTAATTATCGCGTAACGTAAATGGTATAGTTGTGAGAGTCTCGCGATTGTAGGCGACCTGTCTCTCCGACTGTTATTTGTTGTAGGTAATTATTATCTTAGAGTTTACGGACCTACGTATAGACTGCCCGCGCCCTCGACATCTACAATGTCTTGGGACATTGTTCCTTTAATTTAGTAACCGCGGCGATGAGGTACTTGCGCCGCGAACTTGTTATAAATGTTTTTAAATAGACGAATTGTTGACATTGCATAATTTGAACGTTTAGAATAGGGTTATTTAAGATCGCACCATAAGTATAATTTATCTATTGAGGATTATAATGAAGATTTAATAAGCAGATAATAAGCGAGAGGTCTAGGCGAGGGGTGCGCTCTCTCAAATTAACTTTTAATGATAATAGTAATGAAATTATGAAGCCTTTTTACATTGTGATTGTCATAGTTAACTTAACACACATTGGTACATTTCATTGTAGCCTTAATAATGTTACAAACAATGGACTGATCGACAGCAGTAAGTAGATTACGGACAGGGATATTAACGTACCTTGATTACAATAATACCTAATTATATAAAACTAGTACGGTGAACGGGTGACTTCTCGCTAACACCAACACACCCAACTGCCAGTTAGGTTACGTATATTTTAACTTATAGTTGTGCCACTTCTTAACGCTTCTTCCTTTCAACTTCGTTCCTATAATTAGTTAGGTTAATTTGTCTCGATTCATTCCTCTTTTATTTTAACATTCAGATTAGGTAGATGTATCGTTTCCGTTCGTACCCAACGCCTCACGAAAGCTCCTTTTATATTCGCATCACTTTACTGATTATATCAATATCTTGTTTGTTATTGACTAACATTCAACCACCGATCGATGAATACGAACGTAAATATTCAAACCTGATTAATATTAGAGAAATAACGCGTTTAAAAGCTTAGTAACATATAGATATTACGTTATGTTCAGTGATAATAATACGGCTAAGGTGTTTTAGACAAGGGGCTCCCCGAAGCTCGACTTATACGCAAACGTTTCGGAACAATTAAAAAAAAAATAGTTTGTAAAGAAAAAAACTTTGCAATCTTATTATTATAAAGAGTATAATTTATTTAAAATATAAAAAAATATTATATGTATTATTAGAAATTTTAGATTTACTCAACATTAAACTTAGTGCAAATTATTGTGAATGAAAAATCAATTGAAACTATTTATATGAGTTTTTAATTATTATTAATAGGGAGAACATTTAAAAATATTGGATGAATTTATTAATTAAAATAGTTAGCGAAATACAAATACTGTAAGATTCGTTAGAGGCTGGCCTGTCACATGTGGTTTATGCTCGAGTTATAGCGCGTGTAGGCGCGTGCGTGGCGCGGCTCGGCGCGCGGCTACAACCTTCGTGTAATATATACAGTGTATCGCATTAAGCAACAAACGCTCACGGTCATAACATAACACGACACACTATACCATTACTTACATTGAACCGACTATCAAATGTAGGTACAATACGAACCGCGTGAGTGAAATACCACCATCGTTTGCATATGATATAATTACACTGAGTAATATCGACATAAGATATATTACTGTATCTTTATAATATATGTTTATTTAACTTTATACTTAACATTATAATAATCATGGCTTAACTGTAGTACTGTTGTGTAGTTAACCATTCGACTCTTGTTTTGTATTACTTTTTAATATAGTGTATTCGGTTTTTTATATGTGTATGTTTATTCGGTAGTATATAAAGGAACATGTTTTTAAGTGTATTTTGGTATACCTAATATAAATAACGCGGCGGATGATGGCGCGGTCGCGAAGTACTCCACTGCGACCGCGTCTAATATTCCGTGAATGTACGTATTACGATCGTAATTGACTAATTATACAAGACAAGACCCATAGTTTTATAAATAAACTAAACTAGAATTAGATAAGCCGTTTCTTTCTCTTGTTTTATTAAGTTCACTTTTTAATCGTCACGTTAAAATAATAATAACTTTGCATTTACAATTAATATCGACCGAGTATCGGTATCGTCGTAACATTTTGGAATACTTACTTAGACCAATGCAGGTATTACTAATTATAAACCTCATATTTAAACTAGAGTTTAATATAATTACTTACTTAAATGTAATTAATGAATCCCATTTTTTAATCGTAAAATATAATGCACGGGCTTTTACATTTTAATATAAACAATATTAAATAATTATAAAATACCTAGGACAAGTTGTTATTTATTTCTGTTTAATTAAAAATTTTGATGTTGATTATTTTTAAACGATATATATTTTTCTTAGTGGGTTAATAAAGTACATGTATCTCGATCGATTCGATTAGATTACAAAATTGTTAGATGAGCTATCGACTGATGTACAATATAAATACTTATATAAAAAACGTAAATTTTACCTTACTTACGGCAGTATATAAGTTATTACTTTAGAGGGAGACGCGCGCTCTATTCATAACGTATTTTATATTAATTTTCTAAAATGTAATTAATTGGAAGCGGGCGGCGATAGACCGATATACAAATTAAGCATGTTACGATTGTAAGACTATTATATTATAGATTTGTTATAGTATATACTTACTATACTTACTTAGCCCTAACGAAGGAAGGCACGTCCATCGCGTGTGTGTCGTGTACGTACATACAAGTGTACACGAACACGACGGACACGTGCGTGCACGGCACGACTCACATATTTTACTTTATGTTCGTTATATAAAAATGAAAATTATGATAGTATACAAATACCATACGAGTGTCCTTGTTGTTTCTTTATAAAAAAAAAAACGACATTAACCTAATGATAATTAGTTAATTACGGTTCTAATTATTAATACTTATATTAATTAATCGAAGCACTAAAATTAAGACGAGATGCTTGTTGTACGCGGCGCGATAATACTGATGTAATTAAAACATAAAAACAAGTGCTACCACAGCAGAATAACACACAGGTCTTTTTTAGTAGAAATTATGCATTATTCTTTATAGGTATTTTGGGTATGTATTTAGTGTTAGATTTAACTGGTAAACATAAGTATGTAGTTTGTAATGTATTTGAAAACAAACAGTTTTGTCGTAGATTCCTAATTATTAAGCTTCTTCTATCTTAATGGATTAAGTAATACTGGTTGATTAATTAAAATTAATAATATTACCACTGCAAATATTTGAAATAATATCTTATGATGAAATATTATATCTACTTTTAAGGACATTATAAAACGTAGATAATTAAAAGAAATCAAAAATTTCAAAATATAACTGGCATTTTTAATGTTCGACCTTTCCTTTAGAATAGTGAGATACCTACTTTACTCTACCCATAATATAGAGAATTATCATAATTTTTATTTTTATGTAACGTCAATCGAAGAGTATCATAATAATAGTCTTACACTAACTCGTCTAACAATAATGCCGTTTCAATTAATTATACGCGAGAGAAAGAGATAGATAAACACCTTACACTTGACATTATTTTACATACCTACTAACAACTCCATGGTAAAGTATACCTACATTGATTTATACATTCCATTTAGCATTTATGGTACACTTTAAAACTCTTAAGATTCTTCCCATAGGTTTAATCGCTGTAAAACAAGTCCCATTATTTATCTGTAACAAAATATACTTATCATTAAAATCTTTGATGAATATCTTAGTAGGTACACAAAAATATTTCGAACGGTGCAATTAAATTAGAAATAAATATTGAATAATTATAAACAGAGGGAGACGGTGTGGGGAGCAATGCTGGTAGTCCTAAATACATGAGCCTACCGCAAATGAACGAAGCCATGGGAACGCCACCTCAGGTTACTAACGCTTGTTTATGAGAGCCTAGTACTTATTCATCACTTCTACCTATGAAATACTGACATAGTAATAATTTCCTTTTTTTTTAATTCAAAATCATGTCATCTTGTACGTGGTTTTTATAATACTTTAGAGTCTTATTTATTTATGAACTCCTAGTAGATTTATAGAATATCTTTTAAAGTTACACCATATTTGTAAGAGTGTTTTAGTAAGCCGTTACATGGCGTCATCGTGTAATTCCTAGTAATAAGTACTAGGAATGTAGGACTACTATTTATAAGAGCATTCAGTATAAAACTAATATGAAAAAATAACAGGTTCCTATGATGTATTGTGGAGGTATGGTGTCGCCACAGCCGTCGTTCTGTAACGTCTCTGACATGGCTTCCGTATCAGGTTAAATATAATTTAAAAATAATAATAAACTCATTTTCATTAGTGTCATTTTAAATAGATTAGTTTTCTATGGTAGAAATTCACCGTTCAAAATATAAACTGTTTTTTAGAAAATCTAATCTAGGTTGATTGAGTGGAATGGTGCGTGGTGCGGGTAAGTTACTGTTTTATTATCTTTCCATACCTTCAGTTTTTCCGCTTTTAACATCTTGCTGTTTTAAATTGTACTCTATGTCGAAATATTAATGTTTATTTTATGTAAAACAGGTGATGATTACGAGTACACTGGGGGTTCAGGTGATGGGTACCAGAGGTCTTCAAAGCGCAGCTACCACGGCTCCTCCAGCGGGTCTGCATCGGCTCCTTCTTACCACCCCTATAGGCGTTGAGTGACGTCACGGCCGACAACGCCGGTTGATATTTGCTAGTTTATAATTTCAGTCTGATCCGCCTCGAAGGACCAAAACTGTCCTTCGAGCCGGATCTATAAAGAGTTTGCGTTGAGGCGACATTGTGTTGCCATATTCAGATCATTCCCAGTGTTATGTAATCAGTAAGGTTATACCTACGTATGGTTTAGAAAACAGTGTTGCCTCATCACAAACAATACTCTCATTTTAAATTCCAACGATTTCCAATGAAATTTATTTTACGTTACTGTGTAAAAAATAACCCCAATGTTGTAAATATTCGAGCTTTTGATATACAATATCGACACTGCCCTCCCTATGTGACTGTAAATTAGCAAATGTCAAGTAGTATGTAAAATATTTTGTCTTTTTTTCTACAAAACGCAATCATTCGAGTTTGTTTTTTTTTAATCGGAGACGAGTCGATGAGAACCTAAACTCTTATAGAAGAATGACGAAGATTAAATGTTAACTATTTGACGATACATTTGAAGGTATAATACCTCTGACACAGATTGTAAAAAAATAAAACAGCAAATAGAAATGTTTAGCGGATAAAAGTAAATCACGGCTTGTCACGCTTTCACTGACGTTATCCCGACTAATAAATAATTAAATAGGCTTTTATATCCTAGATGATTTATAAGAGGGTACGCGGTAGTACATTTCTCCATAGAAATTTCCTTCCTGAAAATGCCTATAGAGCAAAACTTATCATCTACCATCAGTCAGGTGTGATAGTGTTCAAAACACTGAACTATCATTTGTAAAAAAAAAAATTGCCATGAGGGGTAAAAATAACAAATATTTCATGATTTGATCCCCGGTTGCAGCGCGGAAATAGTTGACTGAAAACGGTCATCGTATTAAACCTTTAGATATTTATTTTATGTTAAAAATGTCAATAGAGACCTACCGTAAGTTTTAAAATTGCTATTATTTGAATGTTTTTCATTCAAGCGGGTATCTTCTGGTTCCCTAGCCAAGTCATGGGTGAGAACTGTGAAAAGATTAGGACCACTGCTCTAAAGGTATTATTCAGAAAGTTATTAGGCGAATACATATTTGTGGAGAAACAATTACTAGAATACCACCTTAATTTATGCTATTTGGCTTTTACGGTGATTAAATATTAGATTATATTACATACTAAAATACCTCATTAATGATTACGACATATTGACTGATTTCTCATAGACTCATTCCCGATTTTTTTTATATAAGTTAGTATTAGTTTTCTTTTAGACGTTTCTTGTAGTGGACGGTTTTGTTTATAAATAATAATATAGTAGAAGAGCCGTAAAAGTTTAAAAAAATCAACCGTTGTAATAACTATGGTGTATTTGAAGAAAGAAGGTTATGAATTGATTTCATATCGCAATGTTTTACATTGTCAAGTATTTGGCAGTAAATTACTGATCTATAGGTTGGTTTTAGTAAAGAGTAACCAAGAGAGATATAATGTTGCAATGTGTAGAGAGAAGTTCAGAACATTTTTAAGAGTTTTCAGTGTAACAAACCCACTGAGCCGTTACAATCGAAAGTTTAAGACAATGTACTGATTTTTTTCTTTATTTCAATGTAATAAAATCTCGTCGAGAGTAACTTCGTGTGTACCTGTTAGTTTGAAACAATCATGGTTTTTGTCGCATTTAAATAATGTACTACAATGCTATACATTTGCTAATAGGACTGAATCTGGACGAACTTCATTCATATCGTAACCTATTAAGTCCCCACCACTGGATGCCTAATTTAATGCGGGGACCGAGGGCAGTTTGTATAATAAATAACCTATCTTTTGGGTAAATATTTTTGTATGTGTTTATGCGCTTAAATACGCGCGTACTTCAGTCATCATATCATTTTGAATCTGCGCGAAGTTCATTCCTATCAGCTGTCAGTCTGTGCGAACTTCACTCGGCTACGAATCAACGCAAACTTTCGCATCGGAGTTGAATTTTTCAGAAACATATCTTGCAAATAAATCCATTCAAAATTCATTGGTTTGGGTGTGCGTTGATAAATCAATCTGTCAGTACTTTGAATTTTATATAGATTTGAACTTTTGACCACTTTGTCTGATCAGTGACGATGTAGTCTGGAACTGTAGTCTAAAAGATACCTATAGGTACACATATAAATCTGCGCGAACTTCATATAACTTCAGTCTGATTAATTTGTATGATCAGACTGAAGTTAGTCACACAAAATGGCGCCAGCTATGTCCTATGAGCAAATGAATTGCATAGTACTCTGCTACATTGAACAAGTAATAATGAACGATTGCGTGGGCTATGTATTTACATTCTGAAGTTTTGTATTCAAGTCTTCTTACTCTAATAAAATTACTGATAATTATAAGTTTTATTTATAAATCAATCTCACACAAGACTGGCTAGATTTAACCTCTCCTTAAGTACATAACGTAAATTACCTTTATACAGGGGTTATTGGGTATTAATTGACATTTCTCTGTTTAATAAATATTCAATGACCCTGTAGGTATATAACTTATTACTAAATTAATTTTATCAAATGAGGTGATAGTATTTCAATAATAGGTACTAGTTGTTTTTTAATAGTTTTTTAATTTTTGAATCTTTTTAAAATACATTTTTATAAAGCAGAGTTAGATAGGCCTTTAAAATGACATCGGGTAAGTACAATCGCGAAAATCAGAATTATTTCTATGTAATTTAAAAATATGTTTATACACTAAATATGTAATATAAAATAGAATTTAATGTATACATTATTAAATATAGAAAATCGCTGAAGTTCATTGCACAAATGGACAGGTATACATAATAGATTTACTTAAAATTAGGCTTTATTAATATTAAATTAAGACGTAAAATACTTTAGCACGCGTTAATTACTCTAGTTTACTCATTCCTTGGACCATAGATGATATTTATTTACCATCTATTTAATAATAAGCTATATAATTTGGCATAATCTTTATACATAACTTACTATATACTAGATATATTTTAAAAATATTAGAGTTAAAAAAATCCTATGTAGCGAATCGTCCAAATAAAATTGTGTGATGTTAATTTTAACTTTTCTTTGATTAATAGTTAGTGTATCAATATAATTTTATGTACATTTTTATTGGAAAAGTGCACTAAATTTAATATTAAGGTGCAAGTTTAAGGAAACTGTTATGATTGGGATAGGGATAAATACTTCAGGTTTAAAATTAAAACTGTTTGAATAAGGCACTAGGATCAACAAAAATACTATAATAAAATATTTCAAATATTGGACTCAATAAAATTGACCTTTGATATGGTTTAGTACAACACCTACTAGATAGCCACAGTTGATAATCTGAATAGTGATTAATTTATCATTATTTTGTAATTCGCGCATGTAGAACATAATTTTCCAACTACCTTTGAAACTATTCCCAATTAAAAGTTAATTTTATGTTTAATGAAATAATGTAACATTCGATTTCAAACTCAGTAAAAATAACATTATTTTCGAATTTGGCGGGCAAGTTCGTCAAATATACTTAACCAAAGCATAGTACTTATACCAACAAATGGATTGGGAAAGGAATTATTTCAAGAAAGTAAGATATTAAAAAATATCAGTATAAAAATAATAGGTAAATCAAAATGCAAATTGGTAGAGTCTAGAGGAAGTAAGTATCTCAAGGTTCAGCAGATCGTCGTCGCGTGCAGTTAGCGCAGGAGCAGGCGCGGGGGCGAGCCTCGTCGGGGAGATGCGCGTGCGCCGCGCGGTAGCACAGCTCGCGGTAACGGGCACAACCTGGATGGATGCAGAGGAAGATTCCAGAAAGGTGATCCAGAAGTTGATAAAGAGGTAGGTAAGTATAGGTACATAATTAACTCAAATCTGCTGTAAGTATTGTCTAGACATCTTAGCTGTTACATTTGTACTTAATTTTTGCTTCGATTGCTTAGGTATTACTAGAATTTATTTATTTCTAATGACTTATGTAGTTGACTTCGGTTTTTTTTCCAGACCGATGAGGTTTTCACTTGTTGGAATGAGACAATTAGTAGAACTAGGTATTATAAAAAGCTTTTATATTGTTACCTGTTGGAGGTAGAGCCAAACGCGTGTCTGCTGCGAACCCTCGTTGTGCAAGGCGATCTAGCAAGGTGGAAGCTGACCATCATCTCTCGTTATCTGTTTCCACGCCTGTAACCAAATCATTTCAACCCTGCGTTTAATTTCAAGTGGATGTAACCTGTATAGGAATCCGTTGAAATCGCGCATTCACGGTCGTTTCTCAAGCAACGCTTCTATTTCATTTTAGTATGTGGAACTGATGTACCAGGCGTACATAGGTTATAAGCTCTAATTATCTTAACTTTGTCTCCGAGATTTATTTTAACTATGTAGTCCTTGCTCCCCGCCTACAACCCACAGCACAAGTATTTAGAGTAGGACAAAAAAACATTTTCCTACTCTTTCCCTCATCGGTCTAGCTCGGATCACGCCATGTGTAGGTACCTCATTCTTGTCCGTGCTTGCGCCGACTGCGCAAGTGTTCGAACGATATACCTTTCTACTTTTCTATACATATACCTACCTACTAGAATGCCGAAAAGGAAATATGAAGAAACTAAAGAAGAACGTTGGGCGAGAAATATGAAGAGAAATTACTAGAAAAAAGACATCGTACTGAACGGCGGCGACGACGCCCGCGAATAATTTATTCAAGTGATGAGGAAGTGCCTGAACTTGATGTGCAACAAGAAGGTGATTGTTACATACGATCTTTACCCTATTTTTTTAAATCTCTCATTGAATTCTTTGAGAGATTAATTTCAAGTCCCATTGTATTCTTTGGGATTAATTTTTATCCCGTTGTATTCTTCGGGATTAATTTTTACAGTCGTTGCTAGTCAGCTCGACGAATACCTAAATTTAACCTACCCTCAAGTAATCAAAGGCAAATTTTATTTCAACTTCTTAATTATCTTCCAGAACATCTGGAATGTGACGACAATTCAATCGCCTCAGTGGCCCCACCGACCGAGCGACCGAGCGAAGTTCTAGAAACAGAAGTACGGATCGAGCCATCGCCGCCCACGCCTCCGCCGCCGCCCTCACCGCCGCTCGTCGAGGCTCCAGTTATCGAGGTGGTAGACGTCGATTCTAACCCATCGGACGAATACGACGTCACATTATTGCAATCACTCGGTGAGGCGGAGAGTGAGACCACCGAATTCGGTGGCAATATCCACTCAGAAATTGCGTCAAGATTACAAACGATACTCGTTTCTGGCCTCAAGAAAGAATGTCGGGATGGATTATTAAAGAAGTTCCTTATTCCTCAAAATTTAAAAAATCTTAAAGCTCCTATATTAAACCCAGAGATCGACGCTATTTTGGTTGAGACCTGCCGTCTGCGAGACAAGCGTCTCCTTACAAAACAAGACCAGCTCGGTAGGATACTGTCTGCCTTAACTATAAGCATGACAGATCTTCTAAAAAAGAATCCGAATATAACGGAGGTATTACGCACTCTGAACGATGCGGCAAAACTATTGGCCGACTCACACTACGCCGAAACGGATACACGTAGGGCGGTTATTTTACCCCTGATTGACAAGTCATTGACGGATGCATTTAAAAAGAAGGAAAGGGACAGCCTTCTATTTGTTGAAAGTCTTAGTGAGTCTGTGAAGGTGTCTCAAGGCATTAAAAAGACGAGTCAGCTTATTCAAGCACCAAAAAACTACAAAGGCCCATCGGCCTCGAGTCGAGTTCGTCAGTCGACAGGCCAAACCTACCCGCAACCACGAGCCGGTGGGCAACGAGCAGCGACGGGCTACGGGAATCGGAGGCGCACGGGTCCACCACCTGCACTATCGCATCAACCCCCACACCCGCCGGCCGCGCCTCACCGACGGCCGCCGCCGCCGCCGGCGCCGCCTGCGAGGCGCCAGATGCAGCCGTCAACACAACGACCGCCTCTCGACCGTCATCGATAGACTCACGCACACAGGTACAAGTACATGCTGGCCGACTAAAATATTATCTAAATGAGTGGCATAATTTAACTAACGACAAATTTATTTTGAATACCGTATCTGGATACTCCATTCCCTTTCGTTCTATGCCAAATCAAACTCCTGATCAATATCCTAAAAGACATTTTTCTAAATCAGAATATATAGCTATGAATAAGGAAATTCAACACTTATTAGAAATAGGAGCTATTACAGAATGTTTACCAGTTAGTGACCAATTTGTTTCCGATATTTTTCTTATTCCGAAAAAGGACGGTAGTATGCGTTTTATTTTAAATCTTAAAAAATTAAATAAGTATGTTCGCGCGGATCATTTTAAAATGGAGGACGTCAGGACCGCTACTAAGCTCATGACGAAAGACTGTTTTATGGCCACCATAGACCTTCAAGAGGCTTATTTTTTAGTTCCTATATCTATTAATCATAGAAAGTTTTTACGATTTCATTTTGAAAAACTTTATGAATTTACGGCTCTTCCTTTCGGGTTGTGTTCCGCACCTTACATTTTTACGAAAATTTTACAACCAGTTATGGGTCACTTAAGGTCACGGGGTTTCCTATCTGTACGGTATCTAGACGATCTTTGTCTATTTGAAGATTCCGCAAAAGCTTGCTCAAATAACATTAACAACACAATAGAGTGTCTTACAAGATTAGGCTTTATTATTAACTACAAAAAGAGTAATTTGCTACCTCAAAAATCATGCCAGTTCCTAGGTTTTCTACTAGATTCAAATTCAATGACATTACAGCTTCCGAAAAAGAAGCGAAATAGTATTTTACTAAATGTTAAAAGTATGTTAAATAGTAAATCTATTCGCATACGCGACTTTGCCCGCATACTCGGCTGTATTACAGCGGCATGTCCCGCTGTTGCTTATGGGTGGTTGTATATGAAGTCTTTAGAACGAGCTAAATACCTATCTCTTCAACACTGTAACGACGATTATGATGCATTTATGTGTATTCCAAATAATTTATGTGATGATTTACAATGGTGGAAAAATAATATACCGGTGGCAGTAAACCCTATCAGACAATATAGATACTTATTAGAAATTTTCTCTGACGCTTCCACCACAGGCTGGGGCTCCGCCTGTGATGGTGAAAGAACTGGTGGTTTTTGGACTGATTCTGAAAGAAACAATCACATAAATTATTTGGAATTGCTGGCAGCTTATTTTGGACTTAAATCTTTTGCTGAAAATTACAATAATTGTGAAATCCTGTTACGGATAGACAACACGACTGCTATCTCGTACATCAATAGAATGGGCGGAATTCAATACCCCCATTTAAATGATATTGCTAATAAAATTTGGAAATGGTGTGAAAATAGACAAATTTTCATTTTTGCTTCATATATTAAGTCATCTGATAACTTTGAAGCCGATAGTGAATCTAGAAATAAACACATAGATACAGAATGGGAATTAGCTAATTATGCCTTTTCCAGTATCGTCACTTCCTTCGGTGAACCAAACATAGATCTTTTTGCTTCTAGAATCAACGCTAAGTGTCATAAATATGTATCGTGGAGAAAAGATCCATTCGCACACAATATTGACGCTTTTACTATTAACTGGTCTTCCTTTTTCTTTTACGCCTTTCCACCATTTTCATTGATTTTAAAAGTTTTAAACAAAATTATCAGCGATAAAGCTACTGGGATTTTAGTGGTGCCATACTGGCCGTCGGTCGCAGACGTGGTACCCACTATTTGTGGCATTAGCGACAAACGAAGTTTTGATATTTTCTCCCAATAAAAATTTACTTTCTTCTTCTTTTAGTTCATTCCATCCGCTGCACGATCAACTTTCCCTGGCAGCGACTACATTATCCGGCAAGGTTTTATCAAACAAGGAATACCAGAGACAGCTGTCAATATTGTGATTTCTTCCTTGTCAAAAAATACTATTTTACAATATACTTCTAGCCTGAAGTTATGGTGGTCATATTGCACCGATAATAACAGTTGTCCTTATAATGTTAGTATAAGTTTACTTTTAGATTTTCTAACTAAATCTTTTGAATCCGGGTGTTCTTACGGAACTTTAAATAATCATAGATCGGCAATTTCTTTAATATCTTGTAATGATATCGGAAATGATGTGATGATAAAAAGATTTTTTAAAGGAATATTTAAATTAAAGCCTTCATTTCCTCGCTACAGTGTAACTTGGGACCCTATGGTCGTATTAAATTATTTAGGTAATATACCAGATGATTCTAGTTTAGAAGTTTTGTCACGAAAGTTAGTTATGTTACTTGCACTGTCCACTGGACAAAGAACTCAAACCTTATCGGTAATTAAACTTTCTAATATTCAGTTATTTAATGATAGAATTGTTATTCTTATATCAGATTTGATCAAAACTTCCGGTGTTGGCCGGGCTCAACCGGTGCTTAATTTACCATTCTTTAATCAGAGGCCTAGTATTTGTCCAGCGACAATGCTACAAATATATTTAAGAAAAACTTCTTCATTGAGACCTGAAAAGGAGGATCGTCTTATTTTAACTTGTAAGAGGCCATACCGAGCTGTAACATCTCAGACGATAGGAAGATGGATTAAGAAAACCCTTCAGGAGAGTGGTATCGATACCTCAATATTTAGTGCCCACAGTACCAGGCACGCTTCTACCTCCGCGGCTGCTCGCGCAGGTATTAGTATCGATATCATTCGAAAGTCTGCGGGTTGGTCTCAACAATCAGCTGTTTTCGCTAATTTTTACAATAGGCCTGTTATTGATCAATCATCAAACTTATTCATTTCCTCATAATTTAATTACTCTGTATACTTATTTTAAGACTGATTAGTGGTTAATATATATAATTATTTATAAGAGAAGTGCTTATCTACTATGTTTTAGTTACATATTTTAGTAATAAAGTGTTATTTACTTTTTACTATCTTGTTTACTTTTCTTCAAAGCAACATTGATGATATCTCTGAACATCTACATAGTTAAAATAAATCTCGGAGACAAAGTTAAGATAATTAAAAAATCAAACGAACTTCTTGAAGTGAAGTTCGATTATAATTATCTTAACTTTGATGAAGAGATTTAAGGTCCCTCCCGACCCTTATTGCGATAACTTATATCGCTCATCCCTAATAAACATCAATGTTACTTTTTTTTCTACTCTCTGAAATAAATGAGGTACCTACACATGGCGTGATCCGAGCTAGACCGATGAGGGAAAGAGTAGGAAAATGTTTTTTTGTCCTACTCTAAATACTTGTGCTATGGGTTGTAGGCGGGGAGCAAGGACTACATAGTTAAAATAAATCTCTTCATCAAAGTTAAGATAATTATAATCGAACTTCACTTCAAGAAGTTCGTTTGATTTTTTATTATTTGCATTTGAACATCGTTTAAACGACTCTGTAGACATGCTGTAGACCATAGTTGCCTATAAAGCAAAGTAACAGTGGCAGGTGGCAGCGGCTACCAAGGTAGGCGGTATTTTTGGTAGGTACCTACTATTATTCAACTTACATTCACTCGAAGCGGGAGAACGGCCTCCAGACTTGTCGTCACCACGTGGTGTAGTTGATCCTGAATGATCCTGAAATTAGATTCAACTTGAGATTTTCGTTGAACGCACAAGATATTTTAAGAACGATCCCACTGTATTACTGTCCTTTAGATGTAACCACTGTCCTTTAGATGTAACCAATCTATAATTCTATTTATATGCTTCATTTCGAGTTTTCTATTTTTATTCAACTCCCTCGCTACGTCATGTCATGTAGATTTCAAATGTTATTTTCCGCAAATTGAGTAATTTTCACACTTCGTTTCGTCGTCGGCCATAACAGAGAATAAAATTATCATGGGCTCGCTTGGAAATTCTATTATTATTAAAGGCGCATTTTCCTACGGAAGGCCTAAGGGACAACTTCGTAATCGAAACTTAGTTAGTACTTACCTACCTACATTATGGATGTCCAAGGCCTGTCATCTTGGCATCTTTGAGGCACAAAATAGATATTATTTAGGAAATGGTAGGGTTGTATGTATGTTAAAAGGTAGCTTGATAGGAAGGCAGTATATTACATCCTCATCCTTGATATACCTACAAAGGACAAACTCACTTTGTACCCGTGTCCATCATAAAGTAATACTTTCTGCTGAGGGTCGCATTAGATTAATCAACATAAAAAAACTTTAAACTGATTTCCTTAAAACCTACTATAAAGAAAAAAATATATACCTATAGTTAAGTGATTTATGGGAGTAAAATTATATTTTTACGACGAAGACTGGAGCGAGAAACTAATTAATTTGAAGTCTGACTGAATTTGCTTCATGACGGAGCCATACCACTGCAGCAGTGATGAGTACGCCAGGAGTTAATGCTTAAAGCGAAAAAGGAATCATTCCGACCTGTCACCCTGCTTTGTCCCCATGGGGTGACAGAACGGACAAAAAAGTTTGATCTGTCCCCCTGTTACCGATGAGGGGACAGTTCGAACTTTATTCAGCTCCTTAATGTTTTATCTGTCCCCCTATCGGTATTAGGGGGACAGATAAAACTTTTGGATTCCTGTTTGTCCGCAATAGAATTAAATATATTCTTAAAATCATACAAAAAAATATTATTTATTTTTGATTACGTTCTTAAAAATAATGCAACCTTTTATTAATTAAAAGACAAAATGGTTTCGATTTATAATCACCTTTATTTATATAAGTTATAAATTCAGTCTCTCAGTTTATTGGAAATATCCAACGATTCACTTGCAAACTACGTATTCACTTAGTTACACTTCACCCAAATTATTAAGAATATTTTGGCAATGACGTCTCATCTCCAAAGGTGCTAAATTTGCACTAATTCTCTTAGTATTACGCATCATTGCGACTATCAACAGTAAGAAAGAGAGAGAAACGAAATACGTTTGTTTGGTTTAAAATCTATTGTTTATTTGAACTAATGATATTCCCGGAAGGACGTCGGTATTTTTCTGTAAACAACATTACAGTGCAAGTGATTATAAACCTTACCTGATAAAGGTTAAAGACGTTATTCGCAAAATACAGTGCACAAATGCAGCATATTAACTTTTAGTTTATTAGTTCAGGTTTCAATTGTAGTAACTAGGTAAGAAGTCAAATCAGATGACTAATTGTAATATGTACAATATCTGTTGTTATTTATATTTATAGCAAGACTTTATGTTGATTGATAAAGAAATGTTCGTGATGTTAGTAAGTTTAATTATAAATATTTATATCTTAATAAGACTGATTGTATAATAATACGTACCTTTCGTGATTTATGAGATTGATAATAAAATTATTCGAGACTTATTTTATATTTTATAACATAAATAAATAAAGGCGATTATAAACCGAAACCATTTTGTCTTTTAATTAATAAAAGGTTGAATTATTTTTAAGAACGTAACCAAAAATAAATATATTTTTTAGTATGATTTGAAGAATATATACATATATACCTATTTAATTCTATGGCGGACAAACAGGAATCAAAAAGTTTTATCTGTCCCCCTAATATCGATAGGGGGACAGATAAAACATTAAGGTGGTGAATATAGTTCGAACTGTCCCCTCATCGGTAACAGGGGGACAAATCAAACTTTTTTGTCCGTTCTGTCACCCCATGGAGACAAAGCAGGGTGACAGATCGGAATAATTCCGAAAAAGCACTTACCTACAGTTCTTCATTCGAGAATCATACAAGTTTATAAGTCTACTATCTACTATTAGTTTACGTCAACCTACGAACCTACATTTAACATTCTCCAATACGGGAAATTCAATCAGGCACCGGCAGGTCGACAGGAAATTTATATGATCGAAGGAAATTGGTTTAAGGTTGGCCAAGTAGTGGTGTACGTTTCTATCGTAGAAACGTAGATATATGTTGTGTTTGTAAGTATATATCAAAAAAAGACACTAAAAAGCTTTTACGATAACGTTATTTGATACGTTGAAGCACAAAATGATATTAACCAGGTAGGTACCGATAACTATATGAGGTAACAGTAGGACACTGCTGGAAAAAGGTGTCCCTTTCCCTCCATATGTAGGTACCTACCTACAATAAGCTCAAGTAACTTAGTATAGGTACCTACTTACTTAGTTAAGATAATTGAATAAACTCAAGCTGTACCTAATTTGAAGTCTTCTAATAATAGCAAATATAGAACTCTATGGTGAGCTTCCACTTTTGTTGCCCTACGTATACCTAATAACTCTTAAATTTTGTTATCTTATTTGAAGATTGAACAGTTTGATTCGTTTTGTTGTTTGATTTCAAAAGCTAGATAAACAAAGATATGCGCGAACATATTAAAAAAAACGTGTGGCACTCGAGAACTGCCGCGGTAAAGCTATTGCATCGTGCGAGCTTCGTACGTCGTACATACACGTTAAGCGAACGTTCGGCCGAGCTACATGGTAGGCGGAGTGGGGGGGTGTTAGGTTTTATTTTCGTTACGGAATTTATTGATTCGGTCGCCGCGCTCAAAGCCCGCGATAAAAGCTATGCAATAGCTTAAAAAAACATACAACCGAATTAAGAAACTCCTCCTTTTTTTGAAGTCGGTTAAAAATAACGTAGGAAATAGAAACTGTATAGAAACTAACGTTATTTTCTGAACTTTGACAGTTTTAATTTACCTTACGCAAAATAATGAAAAATCGAGTTTTAATCCAATAGAAGTACAATTTAGACCAACAAACAGAAGTTAGTGTTGAAACCTCGACAGCGGATGGCCGCGGGCGTGCGGTATGACAAGCTTTATTCAATTTGTGCTAAAGTGGCCATTAAAAATTACTAGAACATTTTGTAACGACCTGTTAACTTCTGGTCGACAACTTTATATTTTCCGACAAAATATTACGAGGATTTTAAAATCGAGAAAAGATAAGGTATAGTGCCCTTTTGGTGTCTTTTAGGGGGGAGAGGGGTCCTACCTGCAGCCAGCTTCAATATGTACTATTTTGTACCATGAAGTTGTTCACGCTCTTTTTATATTTCTGCTATGTCTACTTATACTAATATTATAAATATGAAAAGTTTGTTTATTTGAACGCGCTAATCTCAGGAACTACTGGTTCGAATTGAAAACTTCTTTTTGTGTTGAATAGTCTATTTTTCGATGAAGGCTATAGGCTACTTTTAATTTTGATATTTCCACGGGATCGAGACTTACGCGGGTGAAACCGCAGGGCGATGCTAGTTTTTTTTAATAAAACGCGTACTTTATTTTTGGATACCTACACACAAATTCGTACTTACTTACTTATTTAATTGTGTGGTAAGACTTACTACAATACGCTGCAAGAGCGTCACTATAGCTTTCAAATAAATTTACCTTTAAGAATATTGTGATATTGTGAAATTGACAAAGGAAAAAACATGAGTTTCTTTTGACATATTCTCTGGAGAGCGCGTTCCGAAGGCTCACCACATGATTAGAGTAAAGAAACATGTGGCCACACATTGCATCCTAACTTAGCAAAGACGTTAGCAAGTGTTCAAATATGATAGTGCGACTTTATGCAATAAACTTATTTACTCGAATTTGGGACTAGACATAAGAAGGTAGGATCGTAGATTCCACTAACCTGCCGGTTATCAAGGTTGGTCGTAGCAGTGAGCAGATCAAGTATCGCCGAGAATGAGCCCCTTGCTGCCCTCCTGAAGCCTTCAGGTGGTGACTCCGCCCTTCCAGCACCCCCTGCAACGCTCACCGGCGACTGAGACCACTGTAACATTATGTCAAGAATTTTGGTTTCACACGACTTGTGTATAAAACCAGGTAATGTGATGTTGAATAGTTGATCGCAACTGGGTTTATTTGGGGTCGGTTATCGTATTTATGGAGTGAGATTGTGTATCTAATTCATGACGTAGTTAAAAAGCTTTTAAGGCGCTCTTCCAGTACCATGTGTAGGTATTCACATTACCTTAGCCCGCGCTCTCAAAGACGTAGCGTGCTGCGTGCTAACTGTTATATTTGATCGATATGCAAAACATTTTAGCATTATTATCCACAAATATAGTTCCTAGAGGTCAAAACCTATCATTTGATTCATTTTTAGAAACAAACGTTAACTATTTTTGAATAAAAACCGATAAACGATCTAATAATTCTCTGTTTTCTAACATTTATTTTTATCGAACGAAGTTGTTCATATCATGTTTTCAACCACAATAAACAAAAATATGGTTATTAAACTACAATATCCATTTATATCCAAATAACAAAAAAAGAGTATTTGATAACTTAGAGTTGCTTAAAACAAATGTCGATTTTGGTAGTTTTATTAGCACCTGCCCTTAATGTTTTTAACAACAGGGTAGGTAGGTACCTACGTTGTACTTACGTCAAAGAATGATAGGTGATACCTTTCACATCATACAAGTTTCTACAACGGGCCTACATTATGTGCTGTAGGTATTGACTAGGATAACACTACTAGTTTGTTCCATCACTAATAATGTGATTCATTAAATACTTCGCATATTGATAATGGCGGTCGTTTTTTTTTACAATCTCTTGAAATAGGTATTATTTGCCTAAAGACACATGTTTGGGCCAGAAAAGTGGCAACACTAAAATAATAGTAAAGGAAATAACATATTTGTCGGGAGTTTTGGCGGGAACGAGTTAACAACATGTCGTGCTGCAGTTTTATTTTCATGAAACTTAGATGTAACCCGAGTTGAATTGTATAATTCTGGTGGAATGTTATTCAATTTAGTTCTGTCAAAGTGCACAAGTGTAGTGAAAGTAAAAATCAGTGTCAAACATGCAGTTTTCACGTTGCCTCCAAATCTCCTATTAAGGTTATAGTAAACTTGCCACCGCTTTACTATAACCCCTGACTTGACGGACTATGACGACTTTGACTGTATTGAAACATTTTAGGCCCGATTTATGAAAAATCGGGTCATAATTTGATGCAAAATATAACTTGACACTGGCTAAATGCACACGTGCGAAGCCATAATAAAAGAAAAAAAAACATATTTGTCAAATTATGCACAGTAGCGATAGCCCGTCTCTTTCTTTCCTAAGCAATCCTTCACCTATCCTTACCTCCGTCTCTTCCTACGGCCAATGAGAGGGCGAGAAACGGACAGGGCCAATATGGCGTTTTCGGTTCAAAAAGAAACAAAGAACTCTCTATTATTCGATGTGTTTAAATAAAAAAACGAACTAGTGCTACTTATGTTAAAAAGTGAAGTGAACTGTGACATATTCGTCGTAGAAGCTGGCCAGCAGGAGGACTTTAGCTTCAGTTTGAGCGGTAAGCCTTTGGTTATTCAATTTTCTTCCTCTCCACAAAACCTCTGTTCGCAAACTATGTTTGACAGATTTCATAACTTTAAAACAAACAAAAGAAATATCTGGATAAAAAGCAGCCTAATGTGGCCTAATTATACTCACAATGAATAAATTTGTCTTCATACCAAGTTTCATCAAAATCGGAGCCTATTGTTACAAATAAACGAACAAAATCTTTCCTCTTTGTAAATTAGATGTTCTGAGCGAAGTAAACCTAAGTACTTAGATTATGTAAAAGTTACAATTCGCGAGAATTTGAGAACCTGCTCTTTTTTTGGTTGTCGGTTAAAAGTAGCTTTTTAGCCACCAAGCATCAGAATAGTAGATAGCAATCCTAGCAATTTGGTAGGTAGTAATATTGGATATAGTTTGGTGTAAAAAGGTTCTATAACACTTCATTACATTGTATCTAGATTACTTATTAAAAATACTTTATTGTAAAAGCTAAAATCACAATAATAAAGTTCGTAATAAGTATATGAAATTAACCACTTAAATTTAATACGCTTTTCGTGATGACTATACTTGACTGTTTAACTCCATACTAAAAAATATGGGATGGAAAATATTTAATTTTTTTTGGCCCACTCACACAATATTTAATTTTTTCTGGCCGTAGGTATATAGGATGAGGCCATGAATCACTCAATATATTCAATGGTTTGGCCATCCTGAGGAACACTAATAGGTAAGTAGTACCTACCGCAGAGATGATTAGGTACGATTCTAAAAAGCTTTCGAGCTAATGGAATTTACTACAACGAATGTCGATCTATAGAAGGTAATTCGATCTAGCGTGCCCTTGGATTATTTTCCAAAATATAGTGATCTTCGTACAAGAGTGCTTTGATCTAAAACGGTACACCCAGGATACCGCCTTACAAATATTTCTGATCAAACCTAAGTACTTAGTTGTTTGTTTTTAGGACATAATCTTACTTTCTTATATACTTGCCTCTGTCTTTTTATGGTTCCATAAAAACGGGACTCTATTACTAAGACTCCACTGTCCGTCTGTCTGTCACCAGGCTGTATCTCATGAACCGTGATAGCTAGACAGTTGAAATTTTCCCAGATGATGAAGGTATTTCTCTTGCCGCTATAACAACAAATACTAAATCAGAATATAATTGTATGGACCCTTGGACATGTGAGTCTGACTCGCACTTGGCCGGTTTTTGTTATCTACTTACACTAATATAATAAACATGAAAGATTTTTTGGATACATTGATTCATTGAGTAACATTGACTTTTTATAGGCACACTTTATCCCGATATTCCCACGAGATCGGGAGTTACGCGGGTGAAACCGCGGAGTGCTGCTAGTATTTCATGTAATTATAGTGTTCACAAAATAGAATTTATTTATCCATCTATGTATGCCTATAACCATATGTCTGATACCTTTGTAGGGAAGCGCGTCTCTTAGTTAAGTAAGTACCGATCGTGCTTATCTATAAAAACATGGGTGGAAGGGTAAGGGAAATTCCAATTTACTTTGAACAAGCATGGGGAAGGCAACCGCCCAACTGACGATGACGTATGCACAAGGTCCTAAATAAACTTCGAGCTTATATAAGTACGTCTGATAGGTCATTTTTACCCTTACGGAACATCAATATACAAAACAAATAAAAAAATAAAAAATGACATCTCACAAAACAAAAAATAATCCTAAAAAATGTCTAAAAACTCTCGTAATAAAAGTTGTAAGATTATAATTAATACTAGCTTATGCCCGCGACTTCGTCCGCGTAGAAATCGAAAATGGTTCTAATAAGATTGGACCAAAGAATCACGTAAAGAAAGAAAAGAAAAGAAATACTCCCTCCAAGTTTCAGGTCTCTACGATCAGCGGTTTAGGCTGTGCGCTGATCCATCAGTCAGTCAGGACAAAGCATTTTATATGTAAAGATAGGTAGATGATTATATTTATGTACTTTATAATAAAAACTCGAAAGTTTGATTTTTTATTTGTTGGTTTGTTCTTCACGGTTAAATGATTGATGATTGAATGAATTTGGATTTAAATTGGGTTAGTGATAGGTTAGCGAATGGAGAAGGATGTAAGAGACTGATCCCTTCGCGCCATTCTATTCAGATAATAGTATTTGTTGTTATAGCGGCAACAGAAATATATCATCTGTGAACATTTCAATTGTCTAGCTACCGTGGTACTCCCATGAACCATGGTTCATGAGAGGTTCACTACGCTAGATCGAAACAAGTTTCCACTTGTTACATTTTAACTATGATGTCTCACCATAAGCTAAATTGAACTAAGCTTCATTATGACAAATTATATTACACCGATGCTTCATTTCACCTAATGTCATTTTATGATTGGTTTATTTTGCCTATAGTTCATTCATTCAAATGATGTTTCACCTACGTGCCATTCGATCGAGAACTGTTTTTAAAGTCTGTGGAAAAGAGAGATACAGCCAAAGAGTATTATAATAGTATGGGATACAGCCGTGGAGTTGACAATGGAGGCTTAGTAAATAGTCCCCTTTTTACCCTTTGGGTACGGAGCCCAAAAATTGTGAACGATTATTTTTAATCAGGGGCGGAGGTAGGTAGCATAATGTCAATCACAGGCGGTTTGTAAATTACTTATATCAAAGTTTTTTAAAGGTAAGTTACCTACTAATTTAGATAGATTAATTACTTATTTCTTAGAAGCCGTTTTGCTTCCAGCAATTGTTTTGAATTTTGTTTATTAAACAAAAACGAAGGTCTGTGTTTGATCAAAACATTTATTAAATAAACCGATGCTTATTTGAAAAGGGTTGTCTACTTTATGAAAAGGGTTATAAGTACTAAAAGCCAATAAGATTTTTTCCAAAAAATATTATTTTCTTTCGCAAAGAATTGAGAACCTGCTTCTTTTTTTAAGTCAGTTAAAAATTAAAACAAGTGTAGTAAGGTATCTGCGGGTAATAAGACCCACCTGCCACCTTAATTAATAACTAAATATTTCGTAAAAACAGGGAAAACTACAAAAAAAACAGGTCATCATTAGATAAATATTTGCTATAGTGTTAATCTAAAAACAATTCACTCAATTCAATTACTAATATCAAGGTTTTTGAAAAACCTTTTACCTACAGGCACGGTTGGAGTCAGAATTGCAGTCCCACCATAGAGCTCCAAAACTACTATTATTAGAATGTTTTTAACTCGAGCAAGATCTGCTCCCTTAGACAAGATTACTTTCTATTAGCGATGTCGCCAATCGATAGATTTATTTGTATGAAATTGACATAAAACATTGTATAAAATTAGCATAAGATAGAATTTATCCACCATTTTTTTTTCTCCCACCATTTTTTTTCTCTAACGCAAGACTATGTGACTTTTCGTTGGCTATTGTCGATTTCATACAAAAAACAACAAAAGAAATGTCTTGTCTATTGGCGATATCGCTAATAGAAAGCGATCTTGTCTAAGGGGGCTTATTCTAGTTCAAGTTTAAAGTACTTGTACTGTACTTGTATTTGAACGGACTTTTTTCCGCGATTAGACCCTTTTTAATTGGGTCCTTTTTGCGTGAGGATGGAGTAGGCTTGCCCAGCACCTACTACCCTCTCAGCCTAGTCGACCACATCCAGAGGAGAGAACTCGTCAATACTTCTGGAGCCAACTAAGCCGCGGGTTTCATCACGATGTTTTCCTTCACCGTAAGAGCAATGTCAATTAGCGCACATAAATTTTTCATAAGAAAAATACATTGGTGCACAGCCGGCCGGGATTCGAACCAAAGTTAAAAGTATTTCAACTCATTAATTTATAAGATAAATATTATTAGCATAAAAACATTACAATAATAGTAATTTTAGAACTCTACAGTAAGTCTGCGATTCTGACTCCGACCGTACTTTATTTCTAGTTTGTTTTTGATTCCGAACATTTTATTGCCGACAAACGAGAGTACTAGAAACTAGGTCAAAACTGATATCCTAACTTCCTGTGCGATTTCCCGAGTGATCTAACTTGTTTAAATAAAAAATGTTTTGTTCTTTTTGTTTTATGCACTACAAAACTACCTACACATCCAAAGGCGATAAAAGCTTTTAGATAGGTGAAAAGTAACTTTGTTAACATAAAACACGAAAGGAATAGGTAGGTATAGTAGGTACCTACTTCAATTACACGAAGTAAACAGAAAGCTTCGAAGTTATTCTAAGTTGCACAAATATTTAACTTTTGATACTTGCTTTTACATCCTACTAATATTATAAATGTGAAAGTTTCTGTGTGTGTATGTGTGTATGTTTGTTACTCCTTCACGCTAAAACCACTAGACCGATTGGGATAAAACTCGGTATGTAGATAGCTGGAGACCTGGATTAACACATAGGCTACTTTTTATCCCGATACTGCCACGGGATCGGGACTTATGCGGGTGAAACCGCGGGGCGCAGCTAGTCTAGAATATATTTTACTAGCTGCGCCCCGCGGTTTCGCCCGCGTAAGTTCCGATCCCGTGGTAATATCGGGATAAAAAGTAGCCTATATGTTAATCTAGACCTCCAGCAATCTACATACCGAATTTCATCGCAATCGGTCCAGTAGTTTTAGCGTGAAGAAGTAACAAACACACACACACACAAACTTTCACATTTATAATATTAGTAGGATAGGATATTAGATTTACTGGCTTATATAGAGGCAAGTAACTTCTAAGTGAACATCAAGAATCAAGACTTTTAGGGTAAAAATTTAAATAATATACCTGCTTCACCATCACTATCACTACATAGTATAAAACAAAGTCACTTCCTACTAATAAGTCAATGCTTCCAACTCTGTCCCTATGTATGCTTACATCTTTAAAACTACGCAACGGATTTTGATGCGGCATTTTTTAATAGATAGAGTGATTCAAGATGAAGGTATTTATACTTAATATTATAAAGCTTTAGAGTTTGTTTGTTTGAACGCGCTTATCTCAGGGACAACTGGTTCTTCATGAAAAAATATTTTTGTATTGTATTGTCCATTTATCGAGGAAGGTCTACTTTTTATTTTGATATTCCCACGGGATCGGGACTTACGCGGGTGAAACCGCGGGACGCAGCTAGTGTATAATACAAGCCTAATATAGCCGTGCGAAGCCGGGGCGGGTCGCTTGCTAGTTACCTAAGGAAGATAACTTTCAATTTTATTGTATGAAAACTTGGTAGAAAGTAAAATCGAGTGTTAGGAAAAAGCATGAGAAAATTACTCAGCAAGCAAAAATTAGAATTAAAATCAGCAAATATTTAGTTTAATTTAATACGTTATTTTGGCAGCAAAATATTATAATTGGTCAGCAAATAAACTAAAATGTGCGTTTGCAAAATAATTACTTGCTCAGAAAATACTTATTACCCACGTCTGTCTAATCTAACATTATTCGCTGACTTATTCTTTCCACTAGCGGCTTACCAAGTTAAGATCGGGCCGTTTTTACTGTCGGTATTTAGTCCTCTTTTAGGTAACCTAAAAGGCATAAATATCGTATCTACAGAGCAAATGTAGCAAAGTTTCAGTTTGTTTTATAAATGATGTAACAGGTACGTAGGTACCAGGAGAGCAGAACACGCGTAGAGATCCTCTCAATAATTCACAGCTTCTCTCTCCACTCTGCGCACTGCCTGGTACATTCAGACAGACTCAGTAAACGACAAAGTTATAATTTTAGATGTAACTTGACAGTACTAGCTTACCACGGCTTCGCCCGCGTAATTCTCCATCTCTAATGATTATCAGGATATTCCAGAATTCAATGTATCCCCAAACCAAATGCCATTAAAAGAGATTGACCCTAATAAAAGTAAGTATCCAAATTAAATTACCCTTCTGACTCTTAATACCCTAGTAATAGTAACTACTTAGATCAACAAAGTAATCTACTTTGTTGAGAAAAATAGACTACGATATACACAAAATAATAGCTAGATAGTATAAGAGTACCTATAAGGTGCACAAATGGTCGGTCTTATCGCTGGAAGCGATCTCTTTAACCTTTGGATGGAGAAGAAATTGAAGGAGGTACCTAATAAGGCAGTGTCTAACCAAATTAGTAAAATTTAAGTTAATATTTAAATTTATATCAATCAGGACTAAATCAATTTAGGTGGTAGGAGGCTTAAGACGCAGCTTGTTATGGGTCGAAAAAGTTTTTGTTCCACTGCCGTCTTCGTACTTTCACTCGCATCCTTCGCTTCGAAGGCCCTCGTTTATTTAGGTCTCACGAGCGTATAGGTATCTTCTAGGGAAGCGTGCTACATTAGACCGCATCGTCGCTTACCCATCGTGTGAGATAGTGGTCAAACGCTGACCTTATAAAAAAGGACTGAATTTTATATTTATGGATAAGTAGGTATTATGGTTATCATGTAAATTAGCAAATGCCATTAGGAAATGATTGCGTGGGTGAAAGTGGTTATCTATAAAAACTTGATAAAATAAAAAAATATATGCTGTAGGCACATCTGTAGGTACAAGTATGTACATACTTGTAACAATGATGTCATCGTGTAGTTTATAAAGCGATATTTCAACTGTATGTCTGATAGGGGATATAGCTCAGTGGTAGAGCATTCGACTGCAGATCGAGAGGTCCCCGGTTCAAACCCGGGTGTCCCCTGTTGTGCGTACCTTGGTATTTCGTTTTTGTTTCATTTGTTTTTTTGGATATTTTTTATAAACTCGGACCAATTTTGAAGAAACTTAACGTGAGGTTAGGATTGTTTTCTAGGAATTAGCATTGGCTACTATTTTTAACCGACTTCAAAAAAGGAGAAGGTTCTCAATTGAGAACAACGAACGCGACGAATTCGTCGAGTAAACCCTTTTTATTTTTTTAATTATGCCTGCCTGGTCTGATTTGGAAAATTCTTTTTTTGTCTGAAAGGGGATAACTTTATGCTTTCTTAAATAATTAAGACTAAAAAAAATTTATATGTATTTCCCTTGCGTTTTTTAAATAAAAATAATTGCATTTAATTCTTTACTTTTCCAAAAATCGAATGATGCAGTATATTTCACCATCTCTTATAGTATAGGAAGAGGTGAAGGGGCGCTCCCCATACAAACGTAGTCCACTGTTTTCTCCCAGGATAATAACACTAGCACAAATAATTTAGTGCCATAAAACCTATAACTACCATGACTATGCCCCTCTGTTTTGGGTTTTTTCATTATCTAATTATCATAGAAAGTAAGATTTAAAAATAAAAAAAACACAACATAGTGGCATGGTCATGGCAGTTATAAGTTTTATGCAACAAAAATATTTGCTCTGGTGTCATTAGCCAGGGAGAAAACAGTCGACTACGTTTGTATGGAGAGAGCCCCCGGTACCCTTTCCTCTTAAGTATCCCAAACAAGCTGAGTTATCTGGACTGACCTGATCAGTGAGAGCGGGGTCAGCTCCACGTGCCACCAACAGTTCAACAATGTCAGTAGCGTCCGCTGCGCACGCGGCGTGCAGAGCTGAAGAACCAACCTGAGGACAAAGGTTCAAAGGTGATTAGAACGCATACCTACATCCTTCGCTTTGAGCGATAAGGCCGCCCTTTGTAGCACTAAGACTTAAGCTTTGTTTTTGTGAAGACCCAGTTGGCACAATGGTCACCATGCCGGACTGCCAAACACAGAGTTGCGGGTTCGATTCCCGCCTCAGACAACTATTTATGCTTAGATATTTTTCTGTGGTCTAGTTGTTTCTATGTATTATAAGTATATATTTACAAAAGAAAAGTATATAAGTAGTATATCCGTTGTCTAGCACCCATAATACAAGTCTAGTTACTTAGCTTGGAGCTAGATGGCGATGTGTGGAATGTCCTGCAATATTTATTATTTAATGTTATTTGAAAATGGTGTTTACAATTAAGAATTTATCTATCTATCTATCTACATCATTACACAAACTACTTTGATAAACTATTTTATTCATTTTACTGAAAATGTCGGTCAAAAACCTTTAGGTACTCCACGTTCGTAACTGATCTTTGAAAACCAGATACGAACATGGAATTTTTTATCTTGTTTGATAACCAGTTAAGTCGATTTCTTCCTAGATCTACCATGGATCTGCTGAGATTTTTCTTTCTTTTCTAACATTGCGGCAGGGCCTCGACCCATCACCATCCGATGAATTTGCGGGATATGCGAGATTTGGGCGTCCACGCAAACCAATTTGCGTTTCGTGATTAATTTAAAATATTCGCGACTTCACGCGCGGTTCTTGATCATTGATCAATTTGTAGTATGCTACGAGCGCCTTGTTACGTCAGTTTTACCTCTAATACCGACTAAATACCTACCTATGTATCTATAATGTATGGATGTATAAATGTGTACAATCAACGGTCAAACAAAAGTCTCTGCCTACCGTAACGTTTACAATCATGTGCAGCACTATTTGAACATTATAACAACGTAACCTGTGGATCGATCCCACGTCTGTTGGTGTAGCGGGCTTATACCACTCACACAACTAGATACATAACTAACATGTTGAAAATAATAATCACACTGAGAGCTTTCAATTAGTAAATAAACAAATATTGCCGGACATTCCACACATCGCCATCTAGCCCCAAGCTAAGTAACTAGACTTGTGTTATGGGTGCTAGACAACGGACTTTTATAATTTTCTTTTGTAAATATATACATATAATACATAGAAACAACCAGACCACAGATAAATATCTAAGCATAAATACTTGTCTGAGGCGGGAATCGAACTCGCAACCCTGTTTTTGGCAGACCGGGATGGTGACCATTGTGCCAACTGGGTCGTCAACATGTATAACATACATACATCTATACTAATATTATTAAGCTGGAGAGTTTGTTTGTTTGTTTGAACGCGCTAATCTCAGGAACTACTGGTTTCGAATGGAAAAAATATTTTTGTGTTGGATAGTCCATTTATCGAGGAAGGCTACTTTTCATTTTGATATTCCCACGGGATCGGGACTTACGCGGGTGAAACCGCGGAGCGCAGTATAATGTTGAAAATAATAATTACACTGAGTGCTTTTAATTGAAGTATTTATGTTAGTGCGTAACGTCTATTAGAAGAAGGTCGTAAGTCCAATACTTGTTGATAGTATTATTGTAGCAAACTGATAGTATACTTATGACGCATACTGTACCTGTTACCTACCTAGGTAAATACCTAATATTCGGAATACAAAGCTAAGCCCTCAGGATTATTATAACCAACAAACACATGTTACACTAATTTGCAACAACCAAATGTTTTGCTTCTGCGGTTTTGTGGGGCGGTCTCAATTCTAGGCATTATGTTTTTGTGTACATTTGGAGTCATAAATGAAGGTATTCATAAATATTTTGATCCAAAAAAATTCTTCAATCAAGAAGATGAATTTATGGTGCACAAATCTATACTAATATTATGAAGCTGAAGAGTTTGTTTGACCGCGCTAATCTCAGGAACTACTGGTTCGAATTGAAAAAATCTTTTTGTGTTGGATAGTCCATTTATCGAGGAAGGCTACTTTTTATCCCGATATTCCCACGGGATCGGGAGTTACGCGGGTGAAACCGCGGAGCGCTGCTAGTAAGAAATAAAATGGCATTTACATTTAATCTAGATAATTTATACAACGTCAGCTAGTTTAATCCACACTATTCAAAGCCCTGTAATGTCTGGAATATGTATTAGATGAAGTCTTCTTCTTCTCGTATAGTGGTGTGGCTCACCTATTGTTAGAGTTTTCTAACTTGATCTAACGACTGCTACTAGAGGTAGCAACCGGGACCAACGGTTTAACGTGTCTTCCGAAGCACGGAGGGGCTCACGAAAACACATTTTTGTCACACTGTTAATTGGTCACCCATCGAAGTAATGACCGCGCTAGGCGTCACTTAACCCGCACGACCGTAAACGATCAGCGGGCGTCGCTAAGCTGTGAGCCTCCTCTTAGTATTATGGAGTAGAGTTGCCCAGCACCTATACCTTTCAGCTTAGTTGACCGTGTCCAGGGGAAATAGCTCGTCAATATTAACTAAGCCGCGGGTTTCATCACGATGTTTTCATTCACCGATAGAGCAACATAAACAATCTTGAGATAGATAAAAATGTTTGTAGATTATAATCAGAAACAGATTTTTTTATTTTATTAGTAACTAGCTGCGCCCCGCGGTTAAACCCGCGTAAGTCCCGATCCCGCGGGAATATCGGGATTAAACGTAGCCTACATAACATACCTACCGAGTTTCATCGCAATCGGTCCAGTAGTTTTTGCGTGAAGGAGTAACAAACACACACACACAAACTTTCACATTTATAATATTATTAGGATGTACCTGATCAAGTTACATTTTTTGTTCCGCTGTATGCTGCCAGTTTGGAGTATGAATATTTGTGTCACAAACATGAGTATAATATTAATTGAATGGTCACAATACGTATTATCATCATATCAGCCATAGGACGTCCACTGCTGAACATAGGCCTCCCCCAAAGCCTTCCAGAGCGATCGGTCGCATGCTCTCTGCGTCCAACGACTTCCCGCGATCTTAATTAAGTCGACTATCCATCTAGTAGTCGTCCCGCGCTACGTTTTCCGTCATATTGGTTGGTTACAAAATAAATAAAGCTTACTTTCCTGCTAAAGAGTGTAGTATAGGTGGCTAGAAACTTAGTTATTCTAAGTGTAAAGTGTTTTATGTTATAGAAACTTGAAATACCTTCCTTATCTATGGTAAAAGGGATAGGTTTGCAAAGTTCTGATAAGTTTCGTATTCAAGGGTTAATCCGGCCATTCGAAGTCAATGTGATAGGAATTGTTACTCTCAAAGGGTAAGTGGTATAGGTATATATAGATACTACCTAGATATAGGGACCTATTCCCTTTGCGACCCACCTGCAGAAGGTTACGGGTTCGATTACTACCTCAAACAAATATTTATTTACGGATATGTTGATATCAATTCTCTCAGAAAGAAGGTTGGTGAATATTACTGAACGACTGAAAGACAGACGCGGCGACGTATCTACTAATATTATAAAGCTGATGTGTTTGTTTGTTGTTTGAACAAGCTAATCTCAAAAACTTTTGGGTGCTAATATAATTCTTTATTCCAATTTAAAACACAAAATTAGATGTCAATACATCAATCAAAATACACAAAATGAAAAACTAAAAACATCTATACATATAATAAATCTGTAGACATAAAAAAATCTGTAATTGTAAGATATCCAGAAAAAAAATACACAGGTCGTCTTAAAATCGTTAGCTGAACACGATAGGGTAGTTTTTAGAATTTTTGTCTGTTTGTTTGTCTGTTTGTCTGTTTGTTTGAACCAGGTAATCTTATAAACTACATAGCAGATTTTACCAACCTCCACATGAATATGTTCAGAAAATATCAGATTAACATTTAGGGTATGTTTCAATTTAATTTTAATACAATAATTATGATATTTGATGAAAAAACATTTAAAAAATGTGAAATCGAAATATTTTTCCGTGGTAAAAATTAATCGAACGTCAGAAGGAAACAGTACCCTTACTACGACTTTTTTACGTATTCGATGTAACATACTATATTGAGTATTTACTATGAAACTTCCTAAAAATCAACTTACTAGGTCCACCCGTCTCTGAGAATATCGGGAGTGACACACTGAGAGACAGACGGACAAAAGAGTGATCTTATAAGGGTTTCTATTTTTCGAGTGCTTCAAAAAGTCATAGTAGGGGTACAGTACATGCCTCCGCTCAAGATGACAGCTGTCATGAAACCAAATAGTTTGCATTTAATACTACCTACGTCAAACTGAAAATGAGGTTAGTACAAAGAGGTACTACTACATAATGTCACCGATCTCCTTTACCGAAGACTTCTTCGATGTTACACTTCTATCGCGCTTTTCTCCTGCTATAGTTTGAATTATGAGTTCAAGTAGCGGAAACCTTAGATAGTAAAAACAAAAAAGAATTATCCAAATCGCTTCAAGAATTTACGAGTAATCAGCGAACATACATAAAAAAATATATATACGTGACGAATTGAGAACCTCCACCTTTTTTGATGTCGGTTAAAAAATATACAGGTAATAGTCATTTGTAAAAATCATTTTTTTTTCCAAAATTACGTAGCCCTGCCAGCTACCTAATAAAAAAAACTGGTATTTTGGTCAAGAATTCAGAAAATTGGATTCATAGGACATCACGTTCCTTCAAATACCCCGTTTCCGAGACGCTTTAGATGTTTGGTGTGACAGCATTTTTTGTTCAGCGTAATGCCTGCTATCAATATGTAAGGATCTCAATGTGCATCGCGTTATTTTAAGTATTCGTCTTATTTGTTCTGTCCAATTGCCTTTCTTTTTAATCATTAATATTATTATTTGATAATAAAAACAATTTAAAATATTATTTGCACCAAAATAGATTATTATTTGCATGATGTTGGTGTTATAAATACTATAATAACCTCTTATATTATTAATTTAAGAATATGAATCGAGACACAAAGGTAGTTGATAATTATTTTTTCTTTAATTTACAAAAATCTAAAGATAACTAGGAAGACAAAGAACGTTGAAAGTTTTGTGCGAATAGAAATTGGACTTAGTTTTAGCTTATCATATTGTTGTTTATTATGTTTTATTTGTGAAAAATTAACAAAAATAGTACATTGTTACCCAAGGTGTGAAAGTCACTCATTGAGTCCCGAGACGGAGTTTGGCGCCCGAGCGTAGCGAGGGCGCTAATACTTCGAGGGACTAAATGAGTGACTTTCACACCTTGGGTAAACAAAACAAACCCGAGGTAAACACTGTGCTTTTCATTACGAATAAACATAAAATTCTTCCTAATAACGAGAGTGAATGAGAGACTCCATACTACCTGACCCTCTTACAAGGTTGGGACCAAAGAGGTTGTACATTATGTAGATTTTTTTGCTTTTGCTATTTGTTTTCAACATGTTTTCAATATGTTTTCAATACTCAAATACGTCGGTACTAACCGAAGAGATTTTTATAAATTAGTTTATCCAACACTGAGTGATGACGCGAAGTCCATAGATTTAAATTACAGTTTTTGTAACACGGTTTGTCTAGAAAATGTTATTTACACAAAATACACAATCATAAATGAAAAACCAGATGAAACTTAACACAAAAACATAATAAAATAACAAAAGATAATACTAATTAAAATCATTCAAAATGCAAGCATTTCCCGCCAGTATTTTTTACTCAAGAAACGACACTGAGCGCACGGTCACATAAAGCCACATCTGCAACATTTTGACAGGGCGCCAGTAGAGGCGCAGCATGGTCATACGTCGCATTTTCATCTTTACATTTATTTTATTAAATAAGATATCTTGAACTAAATATATCTACCTGAATTCGATTACCAAGAAAAAACCTATTATGTACTAAACTCTGGCAGTATGGATGAGCCGTGCGAAGCCATAATTGTTATTCTTTGGTGTTACCTAAATCAAGGAGGTTAGGTTTTTGAAGTCCCTAATGCGTAATGATACTGATACTGGCTACAAACACATTGCACAAGCCGCGCGAAGCCATAATTTAACATGACAGCTCTCAGTGAAAGCGATTTTCCCTAGGGCCGAAAGTTTTTCTTTCTACACGCTCTTCAGGCATCTTTAGACCTAATTTCGTAGTATGAGTAAGCCTAGAATAAGAATTGCCTTTGCCAAATCAATTAAACATATAGTTTAAAAACAATGTAACTACCTATTTTGTTTTTATAACTTACACCGAATGATAAATTGTATCTATGCAGAAAAATGCTAGGTATTCTAAATAACCCAAAACCACATCGCGATCGAAGTCGCGGGCAACAGCTAGTTACAAATAGATAATAAAATTAGTATAAATTCAAAATTACAGGCGCTGTTTAAAACATTTAAATTAGATGTAAAGGCCAATATTATAGATAGAATAATAAAAGAAAATTCTAATAATACAAATCATAGATTTTAAAAAAAGTTAAAAATTTGGTTAAATTTCGGTACAAAAAAAACTAGTTTTCGCGAAAAACTAAATTTGCCCATATCTTTTTGTCACGTTGCCTTAGGTCCTGGATTTTCATACACCTAATAGGGACTATAGTTCTCAATATCTGGTATGAATTTCAACTTGCTAGGTCCCCCCGTTCCTGAGAAAGTCGGTCACACGGACAGACAGAAGGACAAGACAGTGATCTTATAAGGGTTCCTTTTTTACGTTTTGATGTACGGAACCCTAAAAACAATAAAATACCAGTAACACGGTTGTTACACTCGTCGGTCGCAATAAAGTATATAAATAGCGACCCTTGACTTGACCCTCTGTGGGCAACAAATAACAAATCAACTAGAAGGGGCTCATGTTTATTGATGAACTTCGTACTTGTTCTACCCTTGTGTTCTAGTATTTACGTGTATCTACTTACTTGGACTTTAGAAAAAATATGTTTGATCGGTAATTTATTGATCTCCTCTGACATTTTAAGTTATATTGAGTATTCATTTGAGAGTATATTTATTGATCTCCTCTGACATTCTTAGTGTAGTTATACTGAGTATTCACTTGAGAGTATATTTATTGATCTCCTCTGACATTCTTAGTGTAGTTATACTGAGTATTTATTTGAGAGTATATTTATTGATCTCCTCTGACATTTTAAGTTAGACTGAGTATTCATTTGAGAGTATATTTATTGATATTCTCTGACATTCTTAGTGTAGTTATAGGTACTGAGTGTAGGATGCCTGGAGGCTTTTGATATTGCCACACTTGCCTGATGGTAGGTGACGATGCGCTCTAAGATGTAGCACTCGCCCCTAGAAGATTCCAATTCAGTCGCGATTTTTTTTAATTGTAAACCCTCAAATTGTACACGTCAGAAAAGACAGACGCAGGCAACTGATTTCATTCCCTTGTGGTGGTACGAATAAGGAATGACGATGCAAAACGCTTAGTGCTTTTGAGATAGACTATACTGCGTTTTATTTAGAAACCCAATACTCTTCACGTATCGCCCACATTGCTTACTTCAAAGCATTTTAGAGAGCTTTTTGGCTTAGTTTAGGCATTGATTATTCAAGCCACTTTTCCTCAACAGCACGAGTAAGTAATTATTAATTTAATAATTTCAGCGAACGACAACGGCAGAGTTTCACCAACTTACTTACCCATTATGGCATTGTAAGAACTTTGTATTGTAAATTAAATTTTCATCAACAAACATTCTCGTACATCGTTGGAAGCCCGGTTTTCGTCACAATTTGTATACACTTGCTTTTTCTATACGTACAATGTGTAACAAAAGCTCTGTAATCCATTTAATCCTTCATTCTGGTACCTAGAAGTAACTTAGAATGGCAGAAAAAAAAACATATTTGCATATCAGAAAGATCAGGAAAATTCCCTAATGTACTGAAAATTTAAGGAATTTTCAACATGTGTTACTGTCAACACTGTTGTGCACATAAGTGAAAAATGCTGTGGTCACAATTTGAAATTTTCCCAAAAAATGTTTTGATTAACACCATTGAAACATCGGGCTCCACAAAATAAAGACAATAAACCCATTTAAAATAACTTACGGTATTCTGCATATGTACGTTTGCACCGAACGAAAGCAGATGTTCCACAATACCCCGACAACCTTGAGCACATGCCATTTGCAATGCCGTCACACCGTTCTGCAACAAAACACCTTATAAATATTCACATAAGATTAATTTTGTTGTGAAAGTATTGTCGGAAAACAATTTTTGCCACCGATTGTGATGGTTTATTCATAATAAGGCTGTGTTTATGTTTGTTTTTGTGAAATTGTAATGTATCGCTTTCGTATATTGGTTTGATTGATTGGATATTCTTTGGTCATCTATCATTACGAGCGAGTAGTTCATGACGAACGTGTTATTATTAAATATTCTCAAAATACTGATATAATTTTCTAGAAACTGATATTTTTGGACTGAGTATGTATTTATTTCAAAATGTGTTCTTAGGTTCTACTCGATCCATATTCCATTTAGTTCAAGCCTGAATGAGTTGATAAATCAATTAAATTAATTAATTTGTAATCACATGAAAAGCAATTTTGTTTGATTATTTCAGAGAATTAATTAATTTGATTCTGCTCAAATAGCTAAAGAATATCGAAAAGCTATCTAAAGTTACCAGGCGCGCATACTAATCTAGAAGGTTAAAGTACTCACGTTATCAACAGCATCGACAAGACAGCTGGCATCGAGTAGAGCTCTGACCAGTTCCGTATGTCGGTGTACAGCTGCTACATGGAGCGGAGTCCGGCCTGAGTTGTCCCGGGCTTCTTTACAGGCACCTCGGGATACCAGGGTAGTAGCAGTTGAGGTGTGACCACCTTCGCAAGCCATGTGGAGGGCGGTTCGGCCCTTCTGATGGAGAAGGAAAACATAAATACAGAATAATAGACCTATATTGAAAATTGTCACAACTGAAAGGGTGGGTCACTTCAGTTCGAATCTGGTTCGATGAGGGTACTCTACGAGATTAGAGAGAGACTGTGGTGCACATAAGTTCCTGGCCATCGTACCCTACTACCTGCACACGGAAAGACCTAATGGATGCTACATACATCGCCGTGAACGGGGCTAGTAACTAGTCCACAAAAAAAACTGTTTGCTCCACACCCAATAATTATCTCTAATCCAAATCGTAACATAAGTCATTGACACGAAATATAATGACGTAGGAACATATTTATATAGCTTCTTAATCTTGGTAAAAGAGTGGGAAGTGAATTAATCAACAAGTCAATCAGGTAAAGGGGGCAAACTACACACGTTTCGTGGCATGACCTTACTCCCACCTATATTTAGGAAAGGCGTCGAGAGTAATTAGGTGCGTGATCATATTTCATCGGGTCCCATTTATGACAGGGCTTTCGCAATTACTTAATAGATCTATTTTTGATAATGGACTTGCTAAAATGGCAGGGTCTGGTCTTATGACCAGACCCTGCCATTTTAGCAATTAGGATTATTCCTAAATAACCATTAGGATTATTTTAAAACCATTAGGATTATTCCTAAATAAGGAGAATCAACAATAATGATGAAAACTAACTTTTATCCGCGACTTCGTCCGCGTAGGTATTGGATTTTTACAAAATCTTTTCTTAACCTATATCATAACAGCTATCTGTATGTCAAATTGTTGCCAAAACCGTCTATTGGTTTGAGCTGTGCATTTAGAAGAATCACTCTCGACTTTACATTTTATAATTATAGATTACCACTGAAACCTTTTAAATTCATCTCAATTTACAACTTTCTTAGAACATTAATTATTATACCACTTAGGTATAATAATTGCCCAATTTCGTATCAATAGAGATTCTAAAACAGATAAAAGCATGTCTACCTACCCCGGCCTTGGAAGATATCATCCCTAATAGCAAGCGTTAATGAATATGCCAGCGTCACGTGGGTGGTGATGTCCAATCTGTTTTGTTTGTCGATGAAATACCCTTCCCTTTGTACCAGCGATGGACACTGGACACCCGCGCCATATTGGGTTTTATTTAGCATGACACTTTACGCACCGCTTATAAACTGAGATAAGGGTGTGCCTTCGCCACTTAAAACCCATTTTAAAAAGGTCAGATTCTTGTAATAGAGTAATTTCTATATCCTACGAGCTCGTGTTCACTGTAACTCGATTTAAGTCATCGAAATTGGGTCGGTAATTCGATATATTACTTACATATGTTATGTTTAGTAGGTATAGGAGTAACGAGGATGGATAAAATAAGGAACGAGTATATTAGAGAAAGCCTAAAAGTAGCATCAGTTATGGAAAAGGTGAAAGGGAACCGTTTGAGTTGGTATGGATATGTGATGAGGAGAGAGGCATCACTAGAAGACCTAATGAGTATGAATGTAGAGGGATGAAGAGGAAGAGGACGACCTAAAAAAGGTGAAATGACGACTAATAGAAGTGTTCGGAATAATAAGTCATATGGCATATCTTTAACCTTAGATTAATGTAAAAATATTTAAGCATCTTTTGATTCGGAGCCAAATAGATGATTAAATACTGTAGGCACTGCACACAAATATGTTTATTATTGACTAATTAAACCACATTTATATTACATCACATTAAAAAGGTAGCTCCTTTTCCTTTCTCCTGATACGAACGTTTTCCGTGCGACAGTAAAAAGTGAATAAAAAAGAGCGACCCGTGGTACGTGGTCCATTAATTGGCAACACTGACGTACTACGGTTATTGGATTTCCATAACGTCGACACCAGACACCGAAGCGAATGATGTTAGTGGGAAATTTTATTGTTGGACTTTATACTCTTTTTATACACTAATTTATAATCTTTCCTTGATAGAATTTAATCTAACATGGTTTCTTTTACCACTTAGTTCCCATAATTAAAACGAATTTTCCAAACGCGACCGTATTGGCCTGTATCGAACGCCTTTAACAACCCGCAATTACTCCAGTCTCGTGAAAATGGTGCTTGTCACAGCATCGAAATATCGAGCTCCATGAAACAAAAACACGGTAAATATCCCGTTTTAAGGTGAAAGGGTACCGGCACTCTCTCCATACAAATGTAGTCGACTGTTTCCTCTCTGGATAATGACACTAGCACAAATATTTTTTTGCATAAAACCTATAACTGCCTATGTCTTTGTTTTTTTTCATATTCTAAGTATCATAGAAATTAAGATTTAAACGAAAAAAAAAAACAAAACATAGGGACATAGTAATGGCAATAAGTTTTATGCAACAAAAATATTTGCTCTAGCGTCATTATCCAGGAAGGAAACAGTCGACTAACTTTGTATGGAGAGAGCGCCGGTACCCTTTTCTCTTAAATAACTTAATTTATTTACTTTATTGGCCTAGTAAATCGTAGTGGTATTTCTAAAAAAGCTCAGCTAAAGTTCACTTCACTATCATTTAATTCAATAAAATTTCAATTTAGTTCATTTTCAGACTCCTTAAGATCAAAGTTACAAATTTATCAACTAAAAGCCAGTAAGAGCAAGTGCATTAAGATACAATCTAATAGAACTGACTCCTTTAATGAAATTAGCTTTCTGTAAAATCTAGACTGAGGGAATTAAACTGACAAAACTATTCGACCTTATTATAAAGGCATAAGGTTTTAAGTCTGAAATGGTAGGACGTAGTATCATTGTCACAGATTAAGTGATAGTTAGTACGTCGACTCCACTATTAGTCCGGTCATTTTAGACATAAAAATAGTGATCAAATAAAGAAAATTCCGACAGAGCCAAATCTTCGTAGAGACCTTAGGTTTACCACAAGGAATAAAGTGTCAAAAGTCCCCATCAGTCCCATGTGAGCTTAGCGACTTATTCGGGGCCCAAGGTCAAAATTTTAGGTTTTTTGGATTTTTCTCGAAAACGGTAAGTTTTATCGAAAAAGTACCTCAGAGCAGTTGTAGATCTTAAAATTCTCTATAAAAATGGTCCCTATGATTTTTTCTCTAAGACCCACTATTTCCCAGATATTGCGCTTGTAAGAATCACGTTCTACATAATATGCACACAACACATCTTTTATTAAAAACTGTGAAAAAAATCTCGAAATGCGTCTCGAGTTGAAAGTGAAGGGGCCACCTCGGCCTGAAATGGCACGAAAATTAAGAGTTTTACGCGTGTTTTTAAATCTGAACAATATTTCAAAACACCTTGGTTGTGTGGATGTGAAGAAAGCAATAAGTTATTTTGCTTCCCGTGTCTGGTGTTCGGAGCTGGCACCGGTGGTGGTGGTGACTCGGCATGGACGGAATCAGGAGTTGATGATTTAGCGCATCTATCAATAAAACTGAAAAAACACTCGCAGTCTCGATTTCATATGTTATGTGAAGTGCAATTGGCCTCTATCAGGCGACAAGATATTCGTAAGGCGCTCGATTCTGCCTATCGAAAATCTATTAGAGAGTTCAATGAACGCGTTGACTAAAATCGATACATTTTACGGAGTTTAATAGATTGTGTGGTATTTTGTGGTGCATGTCAAGTTGCATTGCGGGGGCATGATGAATCTACCGAATCCTTGAATCCTGGAATCTATAGAGGTTTGGTGGATTTTGTTTCAGAGATTGATTTGTGTATGATAAGCATAGAAAAACGGTTAATTAACTCAATTTCTGATTTTCACAAGAAAGTAATAGATGTTTTCGCTCGCCAAAAAGACCGGCGAGTGGATTTTATTTACAAATAAATATAAGTAAGCATGACTGTTTTTTTTTCTTAGTAAACACCCATAAAAAAATATCACGAGCCGCCTCTGGTCATTTTAGAGTAAATTTTCTTAGAATAGTATAATGTATACATAAAAGAGACACGAGTAGGCATTTTTGCTTGCTTGAGTACCTAAATATGTATATACGTGGCATATGTGTGCATACTATGTAGAACATGATTCTTACAAGCGCAATATCTGGGAAATAGTGGGTCTTAGAGAAAAAATTATAGGGACCATTTTTATAGAGAATTTTAAGATCTACAACTTTGCTCTGAGGTACTTTTTCGATAAAACTTACCGTTTTCGAGAAAAATCCAAAAAACCTAAAATTTTGACCTTGGGCCCCGAATAAGTCCCTAAGCTCACATGGGACTGATGGGGACTTTTGACACTTTATTCCTTGTGGTAAACCTAAGGTCTCTACGAAGATTTGGCTCTGTCGGAATTTTCTTTATTTCAATTGTCTAAAATGACCGGACTATATATTTAATTTGCCATTATCACGACCCCATTAGGTTGCCGGAACCAAAGTAACTCGAATAAATTGAAGTCTTTTGCTAACAGGGACGCTTTGAAAACGATGATGCGAATTTTTGACAAAAAATAAAGGGGAACTCGCGTTTTGAACAGCTGATTGATACTAGCCCAAATCTATACTAATATTATAAATAATAAATAAATAAATAATAATAAATATTGCAGGACATTCTACACATCGCCATCTAGCCCCAAGTTAAGTAACTAGACTTGTGTTATGGATGCTAGACAACGGATATACTACTTATATTACTTTTCTTTTGTAAATATATACTTATAATACATAGAAACAAACAGACCACAGGCAAATATCTAAGCATAAATACTTGTCTGAGGCGGGAATCGAACCCGCAACCCTGTGTTTGACAGTCCGGCATGGTGACCATTGTGCCAACTGGGTCGTCATAAAGCTGAAGAGTTTGTTTGTTTGTTTATTTGTTTGAACGCGCTAATCTCAGGAACTACTGGTTCGAATTGAAAAAAATCCATCTATCGAAGAAGGCTATAGGCTAGTTTTTATTTTGATTTTACCACGGCTTACACGAGTTAAACCGCGGGCTGCAGCTAGTTTTTAAAAGCTTTTATTTAACTTGCAGTATATGTATGTATGTATGTTCGGGTGGAATCTTGCAACCTAATTTTGATCCACTTCCCGGTCACCAATTGAGCTGAAATTTTGCAAACATTGTTTAAGTCTCGAGCGTATAATAGGTAACTTCTAGGAAAACTTGCTATATCTTACCGCATCGTCACTTACCATTGTGTGAGATATTACATATTAAAATCCCACTCATCCCCTTCCTTAATTCTTGTCAATCCAAAGGTTGCCTGGAAGAGATCGCTTTTAGCGATAAGACCGCCCATTGTGCCATATTGTAAGGTATTAAATATGAATTTTCTTTTAGCATATAGGTAGTTACTTAAGTCAGAATTTATTTTGTTTTTGTTATATGTAATCATTTTGCGTGTTGTTTTTAAAGTGCAATAAAGTGTTTATCTATCTATCTAAAATATACAGAGAATTGATTTATCTTTTCCAATTTTTGACTGAAACTTCCTCAGTTTTCAAGCATACTCTATTATAAGTGACTAAATTTATTAAAAACTTACAATGTTTTTATTTTTGGAGCTCGATATTTTGATGCTTTTAGGTACAGGCATCACCATTTTTAAGGTTCCATACATTAAAAGGTAAAAAGGAACCCTTATAGGATCATTTTCTTGTCCGTCTGTACGTTTTACGAGAAAGGAGTTATTTTGCGGGTAGATCTTGATATAAGTTTATGTACCGCGACATTTCGTTTTTTAATAAATTTAGTAGTGAAAAACCCCATGTTGGTGCAAAATTCAAGTAAAAGTTCTGGCAAATTTCATAAATGCTAAATAATGTGTTTGTCAGTTGCCAATATGAAATTGTATTAGCACAGTATCGTGCATAATTTAGATCTCCTTCAAATCCCTCGTCAGTTGCCAGTGCGCCTGCTGTCAAGTTTAAAGCCGAAGAGAACCTAAAGGGTATATAATCTCTAATGAATTTATGTTTACTTTAAGCCTTTGGGTCTTACTTACATACGTAGGTATTGTGGAGGAATATCTAGCTGAAATCTCGATAATTTAGTTTCATTTTACAAATATTGGTCGTTATCGTAAATGTCTCCGCAAATGGAAATATCATGGTCATGGTAAGATATCATGGTACATATATCATAATATCTAATTATCTTAACATACTTATGTACTTAATATACCTACATAAAAAGATTTAATGTGTTATGAAGTCTGCGAGAGTGAATTAAACTTCCTAAGTATTGTAAACAAAAGCGTACTTTACTCACATTCTAAATCGGCTTAGAACACTCGACAGAGGCTTTGACTCTTCCCCTTCGTTGTGGAAATATAGTATGTTATGTTATTCTGATAAAGGTATAAAAGAAGTAGGTGCCTATTTTGTTTGAAATGGACTTTAAGCAGGCCAAATAACACGTGTTAACAAAATACCAGTAAACAATTTTAATGTGTTTCTTATTTTTGATATTTATTCCTTTAGAATTATTTAGGTCTAATAATTTGATGCTATGAAAAAGGATTCAGCTCTTTGTTACAAAGTAAAGGCATACCTTTACATTCTAAACATTCGATGGGTAGTAAAATATAGCAGTAACAAAAAGCGTTATGAAATTTAATAAAGCACTTTGCTAGAAGGCTTCTAACAATTAGCTCAATCTGCTTGTTAGAATTGTGTCGACTGATGAGACGTTCGTACATAAAGAGACACACAAGTTTTTTGTCAAGTTTTATTAAAATATCCTCTATTATTTCACATACGTCTGACCTACCGTGAAATTGGTAAAAAGCTTCCCAGTCCTGAAGCTTTCATGAAGAAAGAAAGATTGAACGGGGCCGTCAAAAAATCATAACTTATACACACAATTTCATAAGTCTTTTGTGTAACAAAAAAACTTTTGCTTTTATAACCCAAATTATGTTAAGATAGATATTGTGGAATCTTTCATAACTAAGGAACAACGAAACCGCAGAGCGTATAATATTTCTCGAATTATATATAAATAGAAAATATAAAGTCTTGACTGACTGATGAGTCAAAGCACATATAAACATACCTAAACTTCCAAAAGAAATTGTTTTAAAATTAATTAAGATAATAAGTGTAGACACTTGATCAAAATCAATGGACGGATGTGGCTGTTTGGATATATAGATAGATATTACGACGTTAGTGTCTGCTAAAAAGGATTTTGAAAAAAGAAATTCAACTCCTACACGGACATAGTCGAGGGTAAAGACAGTTCTTTAATATAATGAACAGACGCATTGAATTTGAAAAAGATTCACTGAATGGTTCCACTCCGATTTAATTAAAAGAGGAAAAAACGTAATATTAGCTTTTAAGCTAACATCAAATGAACTGGTTCAGTTTACACTCAATGAATCTACCAAAGAGTAATGAGATTAATGGTTTCTTACACTCCACCATAATTATGTCTTTTTTAGTTATAGGTTATTTAGACGACCCAGTTGGCACAATGGTCACCATGCCGGACTGCCAAACACAGGGTTGTGGGTTCGATTCCCGCCTCAGATAAGTATTCATGCTTAGATATTTGTCTGTGGTCTAGTTGTTTCTATGTATTATAAGTATATATTTACAAAAAAAAGTATATACGTAGTATATCCATTGTCTAGCACCTTTAACACAAGTCTAGTTACTTAGCTTGGGGCTAGATGGCGATGTGTGGAATGTCCTGTAATATTTAGTATTATTTAGGAAACCGAGTACTTCCTGATCCCTGCAATTAATAAATTGAGGACTCAGGTGGTCGTTGCAGGGTAAATTTGGGAAGGTGTGCCATGATTGATCACTGATAAATCCAGTGTGGCTCCCGAGCAAACTATACATCGCCTACTTTTTCTCGTATAGTGTGGCTCACCTATTGTTAGAGTTTTCAGATCTGACTTGACCTAACGACTGCTACTAGAAGTAGCAACAGGGAACAACGACGGCTTAAGGCCCTCTTCCAGTACCGTGTGTAGGTATTTTAACATTACCTCAGCCTCCGCGCACAAAGAAGTAGCGTGAAAGTGAGCCGCGCGCAACGACTCGCGTACGCGATCAAGCTACGCCACAGTGTAGGTGTAAACAGTGGGCACGCCACAGTGTAGGTAGGTGTCAACAGTAGGTTTTCGTTATCTAATTGGGATCGATACATAAAATAATAAAACTAATGTGTAGCTGTAATAATGTACCTAATATTTTTATTGGAACGAAGTTCCCTATCCCGGGTTGACGCGGGGACCTAGCCGAGAAAAAAATGTTACGCATTACAAAACCGTGAAACTGGAGCAACAATACAATAAACAAACTTGTTACTAACCTTACCTCTTTATAATATTAGTATAGATTATTTGCGCTCACTCAATCGCGTCCAGTGACCATAACACAAGCCTAGCTGCTTAGACTGGAGCAACAATACAATGTACAAACTTGTTACTAACCTTACCTCTTTATAATATTAGTATATATTATTTGCGCTCACTCAATCGCGTCCAGTGACCATAACACAAGCCTAGCTGCTTAGACTGGAGCAACAATACAATGTACAAACTTGTTACTAACCTTACCTCTTTATAATATTAGTATATATTATTTGCGCTCACTCAATCGCGTCTAGTCACCATAACACAAGCCTAGCTGCTTGGACTGGAGCAACAATACAATATACAAACTTGTTACTAACCTTACCTCTTTATAATATTAGTATATATTATTTGCGCTCACTCAATCGCGTCTAGTCACCACAACACAAGCCTAGCTGCTTAGACTGGAGCAACAATACAATATACAAACTTGTTACTAACCTTACCTGTTTATAATATTAGTATAGATTATTTGCGCTCACTCAATCGCGTCTAGTCACCACAACACAAGCCTAGCTGCTTAGACTGGAGCAACAATACAATGTACAAACTTGTTACTAACCTTACCTCTTTATTATATTAGTATATATTATTTGCGCTCACTCAATCGCGTTTAGTCACCACAACACAAGCCTAGCTGCTTAGACTGGAGCAACAATACAATATACAAATTTGTTACTAACCTTACCTGTTTATAATATTAGTATAGATTATTTGCGCTCACTCAATCGCGTCTAGTCACCACAACACAAGCCTAGCTGCTTAGACTGGAGCAACAATACAATGTACAAACTTGTTACTAACCTTACCTATTTATAATATTAGTATATATTATTTGCGCTCACTCAATCGCGTCTAGTCACCATAACACAAGCCTAGCTGCTTAAACTGGAGCAACAATACAATGTACAAACTTGTTACTAACCTTACCTCTTTATAATATTAGTATAGATTATTTGCGCTCAGTCAATCGCGTCTAGTCACCATAACACAAGCCTAGCTGCTTAGACTGGAGCAACAATACAATATACAAACTTGTTACTAACCTTACCTCTTTATAATATTAGTATAGATTATTTGCGCTCCCTCAATCGCGTCTAGTCACCATAACACAAGCCTAGCTGCTTAGACTGGAGCAACAATACAATATACAAACTTGTTACTAACCTTACCTCTTTATAATATTAGTATAGATTATTTGCGCTCACTCAATCGCGTCTAGTCACCATAACACAAGCCTAGCTGATTAGACTGGAGCAACAATACAATATACAAACTTGTTACTAACCTTACCTCTTTATAATATTAGTATATATTATTTGCGCTCACTCAATCGCGTCTAGTCACCATAACACAAGCCTAGCTGCTTAGACTGGAGCAATAATACAATACACAAACTTGTTACTAACCTTACCTCTTTATAATATTAGTATATATTATTTGCGCTCAGTCAATCGCGTCTAGTCACCATAACACAAGCCTAGCTGCTTAGACTGGAGCAATAATACAATACACAAACTTGTTACTCACCTTACCTCTTTATAATATTAGTATATATTATTTGCGCTCACTCAATCGCGTCTAGTCACCACAACACAAGCCTAGCTGCTTAGACTGGAGCAACAATACAATATACAAACTTGTTACTAACCTTACCTCTTTATAATATTAGTATATATTATTTGCGCTCAGTCAATCGCGTCTAGTCACCATAACACAAGCCTAGCTGCTTAGACTGGAGCAATAATACAATACACAAACTTGTTACTCACCTTACCTCTTTATAATATTAGTATAGATTATTTGCGCTCACTCAATCGCGTCTAGTCACCACAACACAAGCCTAGCTGCTTAGACTGGAGCAACAATACAATGTACAAACTTGTTACTAACCTTACCTCTTTATAATATTAGTATATATTATTTGCGCTCACTCAATCGCGTCTAGTCACCATAACACAAGCCTAGCTGCTTAAACTGGAGCAACAATACAATATACAAACTTGTTACTAACCTTACCTGTTTATAATATTAGTATAGATTATTTGCGCTCACTCAATCGCGTCTAGTCACCACAACACAAGCCTAGCTGCTTAGACTGGAGCAACAATACAATGTACAAACTTGTTACTAACCTTACCTCTTTATAATATTAGTATAGATTATTTGCGCTCAGTCAATCGCGTCTAGTCACCATAACACAAGCCTAGCTGCTTAGACTGGAGCAACAATACAATATACAAACTTGTTACTAACCTTACCTCTTTATAATATTAGTATAGATTATTTGCGCTCCCTCAATCGCGTCTAGTCACCATAACACAAGCCTAGCTGCTTAGACTGGAGCAACAATACAATATACAAACTTGTTACTAACCTTACCTCTTTATAATATTAGTATAGATTATTTGCGCTCACTCAATCGCGTCTAGTCACCATAACACAAGCCTAGCTGCTTAGACTGGAGCAACAATACAATATACAAACTTGTTACTAACCTTACCTCTTTATAATATTAGTATAGATTATTTGCGCTCACTCAATCGCGTCTAGTCACCATAACACAAGCCTAGCTGCTTAGACTGGAGCAACAATACAATATACAAACTTGTTACTAACCTTACCTCTTTATAATATTAGTATAGATTATTTGCGCTCACTCAATCGCGTCTAGTCACCATAACACAAGCCTAGCTGCTTAGACTGGAGGAACAATACAATGTACAAACTTGTTACTAACCTTACCTCTTTATAATATTAGTATATATTATTTGCGGGCACATACGTTTGTAAATTATTATTTGCGGAAAAAAGTTTGTCATCCCTGCAAATGCAAGCTTCCGCGTGGGGTTTGCTCGAACGCAGCGTGCCGGCAAAAGTGGCATAGGTCTTACCTCGACGAAGCCCGGAGGCCGACTGCGAGGAACTGACGCGTGCTAACTGTTATATTTGATCGATTTGCAAAACATTTTGTACATTTTAGCATTATTATCCAAAAATATAGTTCCTAGAGGTCAAAACCTATCATTTGATTCAATTTTTAGAAACATACGTTCACTATTTTTGAATAAAAACCGATAAACGATCTAAAAATTCTCTGTTTTCTAACATTTTTTTTATCGAACAAAGTTGTTCATATCATGTTTTCAACCGAAATAAACAAAAATATGGTTTTTAAACTACAATATCTACTTATATCCAAATAACAAAAAAATAGTATTTGATTACTTAAAGTTGCTTAACACAAAGGTCGATTTGCGAACACATGGTCTTAACATGCCTTCCGAAACACATCGCCTACTAAACTCCTCCATCCTTAGTAATTGTATGCTGCCTTACCTTATGTTAGGTAATACAGTGAATACTTTATATTATCACCTGTTACAGGTTATGTTTAGTATCCTGCTTAAGTAAATTCACAACTTACCATTAAAGCTGAATCAGTTCTTTTCCATCCAAAGGTTGCCTGGAAGATAAGGCCGTCCATTTGTGCAACTTATACTTTCTAGCTATTACTTTACTTTGTGTATATAGTATTCTGTTTCTTCCTGTGTTGTACGAATAAAATTATCTATCTATCATACTGGAGTGGACGGATCTGACCATTCAATTGAAGTCAAATTGTACAATAAAAACTGCTATTATTATAATGTTTCCCACTCAAACAAGATTCCTGCGTGAGTTGAGGTTAAAAAGTCACATCTCATGAATTTATTAGACAAACATTATTACTATGAAAACATATTAAAAATAGTATATTTCGAACTCTGTGATGCGGGTCTGCTATTTTCTTGCTGGAAACTAAACGTATCTACTTGTTTCTACATAGTCTAAGATCCTTATAAGAACGAACTTCACCGAGCTGTTTAATGGATGAAAAGTATTTTATATTTAATTAAATAGGTCAATAAATATATAGACTCCGCTCCGGCTCGTTTCTGGCGCAGAGGTTAGCTATCGCCATTCAGCGTGGCAATGTTTCTAGCATTATGGGAACCTTTACGCCGGGTACGATAAGGGGCGGGTTATTTGACTAACTGGTAATTAATTTTTGTATTTATAATGTTAAATGTGTATGTCTTTTTATATTATTAAATAAACTATAAATATATTGCAAATGGGTTGTCTAAAAATAATAATTTTGATTTAAATAGGTCGATAAATAAATTTGCAATATATTTATTGGTCTATTTAAATTGAAATCAATATACTTTTCATTTCTTAATCTGCTCGGTCAAGGTCATTCTTAATACCGGCGCTCTATCCATACAAACGTAGATGGTCATGGTCATGGCAGTTATAAGTTTTATGCAACAAAAATATTTGCTCTAGTGTTATTATCCAGGGAGGAAATAGTGGACTACGTTTGTATTGAGGGCCTAGTACCTTTTCCTCATAAAGGGATCCCGTACTACCAGTTGATACAGGATTTTTCTTTTTCGTTCCTATAAGAAACAAAAGGGTTTCCACGCTCGATATTGTATTGGAATCAGGTCGAGGTAAGTGCTTGCCAAAAATGTATCTACTTTGTTTTCCGATCACGTTTGTTCTGTTTGTTGATGGTTAATCGAATACTAGAATGCTTCAGTACCGTTGCGGAATTGTAAATAGTCCTGTAGCGATCGTTATGATGTATCGATGTTTAAATAGTAACCTCAAAGTATTTTTTAAAAATTTCAGGGTAATCTTTTTAAAAACAAATTAAGTATCTGGCTTCTTGAACACTATTTTTATAACCTTAACGAATTCAAATCATTTAGTAATAGGAAAATACAATAGGTTTTTTTCTTTTGACATTATTATTTATTAATTTAATTATTTACATTATGTAATTGATATCATTTTTAACATTTGCACGTCTGCTTGCGGACCGAATACATGTTCTAATGATTTGTAAGACCTTTATGCTATGTATTCCGTTTACTCTTAAGGCTCAAATACGAGTCAAAAGCAAAACGCCTTTCACCCTAGACTAAGTATAATTTATTTGTGCATGGAAAACGCTGTTTCTGGGTGAGTGTTTTTATATATTGGTTTAATTTAAACACGAAAATACCTTGTTGTTCATCCAGCTTATGCAAATTTTCCAAATTTTAAATATGGCGCTGGTGTTCATTTTACATAAATGACTAGCAAACCCGGCGAACTCCGTTTCGCCACCAGATTTTCCTGAATTTTCTTTGCTATAAACCTCACGGAGCCCGAGACCTTTCCAACGAATGTAAAACCGTGGAAATCGGTTCGTGCGTTCTGGAGTTATAGCGTCAGGAAGGAAAACCCGACTTATTTTTATATATTAGATAGAGAAACGACATGAATTTTATTCTATTCGAAACAAAAGGCGACAATGCAATTCTGTGGTCCGTAAACTTTTACCTAACAAATCAGGTATACACAGACGGACAAGAGAGTTATCTTATAAGGATTCCTTTTTTTACCCTTCGAGGTACGGAACCGTAACATAGCACCTAACCACCTTCCTTTATCCAGGGCCGTCTTTAACCTATTGGAGGCCCTAGACATGATGGACCCATAATGGGGCCCCTTAGAATTTGAGAGAACAAAAGTTACTTACTCTTTTAACAGTCACAGGTAGTTACCTACTTAATAAAAATCTATGTTGATTGAAGAGGAACCTTTCTAGATTTGAGATAGGCAAAATCATTAATTACTCCTATAAAAAAGTGATTTGCCAGGAACTATGGCGTGCCCAGTGGAAAAGAAGGGCCTTCCTTTATCTTCTTCATTAGGTACTCATTTGTATCTAAACCCTCCATGCTAAAAGATAAACACGTTTAAAACGTAACCTGGCTCTAACCAGCCCGCTTAGACAAGATTGCTTTCTATTAGCGATATCGCCAATCGACAGATTTTATTTTATTTTTTTATTGTGTAAAATTGACATAGGTAGGCCAACGAAAAGTCACTTGGTCTTGCGGTGGAGAAAAAAATGGTAGACAAGTTTAATCTTATGCCAATTTCAAACAATGATTTATGTCAATATTAAATTTGTCGATTGGCGATATCGCTAATAGAAAGTAATCTTGTCTAAGGGGGCTGAGAGCAAACAACAAATGTTTCTACAGTGAACAATCGTTTGTAATCAACTATCGGCCAACAAAACATCTGTTGTTTGTTTTGACCTACGAAACGCCGACCAATCCCACCTCCAGAATATCTGAGGCGATCCGCTCACTAAATATTAAACTGTTCAATTCCTTGAGTAACCCTTTAACAATTCAGGAAGGTAATTGGGAAACATTCTAGGTGTTCACTGTTTACTTTCCGTTTTTAGGGTTCCGTATCCAAAGGGTAAAACGGGACTCTTTTACTCTACCATCTGTCTGTCTGTCTGTCACCAGGTTGTATCTCGTAAACCGTGATTGCTAGACAGTTGACATTTTCACAGTTGATGTAATTCTGTTGCTATAACAACATACTAAAAACAGAATATAATCATACGGAACCCTGGCGCGAGTCCGACTCGCACTTGACCAGTTTTTTCTAACACTCGTACCTACCTTTAATGGTGCTATACATAACTTGATTCGTATGTCGGAACGGGAAAAGAATTTTAATCTTCTTTTAGTAAGTTAAAGGTTTTTTTCCGCAAACAATTCCTTTATAAAAAGAAATTAATATTGTTTGAAGAAAAGCGGCACACACACTACCGTCCTTTCATAAGTAAAGCAGTTGATTTATAATTTTTACTTATTTAAATAAGCTATTTTGAATAGAACAAGAATTGAACGATGAGCAAGCAGACTCAATTCACTGTATACCACTAAAGTCAAGTTATATTGGCCAAAACAAACATTGAAAAATGACAGAAGTCAAGTAATGACTTTCCTTTTACATTAAGACCATGTGTTCGCAAATCGACCTTTGTGTTAAGCAACTTTAAGTAATCAAATACTATTTTTTTGTTATTTGGATATAAGTAGATAATGTAGTTTAAAACCCATATTTTTGTTTATTTCGGTTGAAAACATGATATGAACAACTTTGTTCGATAAAAAAAATGTTAGAAAACAGAGAATTTTTAGATCGTTTATCGGTTTTTATTCAAAAATAGTTAACGTATGTTTCTAAAAATTGAATCAAATGATAGGTTTTGACCTCTAGGAACTATATTTTTGGATAATAATGCTAAAATGTACAAAATGTTTTGCAAATCGATCAAATATAACAGTTAGCACGCGTCAGTTCCTCGCAGTCGGCCTCCGGGCCTCGTCGAGGTAAGACCTATGCCACTTTTGCCGGCACGCTGCGTTCGAGCGAACCCCACGCGGAAGCTTGCATTTGCAGGGATGACAAACTTTTTTCCGCAAATAATAATTTACAAACTTATGTGCCCGCAAATAATATATACTAATATTATAAAGAGGTAAGGTTAGTAACAAGTTTGTGCATTGTATTGTTGTTATGGTGACTAGACGCGATTGACTGAGCGCAAATAATCTATACTAATATTATAAAGAGGTAAGGTTAGTAACAAGTTTGTATATTGTATTGTTGCTCTAGTCTAAGCAGCTAGGCTTGTGTTATGGTGACTAGACGCGATTGACTGAGCGCAAATAATCTATACTAATATTATAAAGAGGTAAGGTTAGTAACAAGTTTGTATATTGTATTATTGCTCCAGTCTAAGCAGCTAGGCTTGTGTTATGGTGACTAGACGCGATTGAGTGAGCGCAAATAATCTATACTAATATTATAAAGAGGTAAGGTTAGTAACAAGTTTGTATATTGTATTGTTGCTCCAGTCTAAGCAACTAGGCTTGTGTTATGGTGACTAGACGCGATTGAGTGAGCGCAAATAATATATACTAATATTATAAAGAGGTAAGGTTAGTAACAAGTTTGTATATTGTATTGTTGCTCCAGTCTAAGCAGCTAGGCTTGTGTTATGGTGACTAGACGCGATTGACTGAGCGCAAATAATCTATACTAATATTATAAAGAGGTAAGGTTAGTAACAAGTTTGTATATTGTATTATTGCTCCAGTTTCACGGTTTTGTAATGCGTAACATGTTTTTCTCGGCTAGGTCCCCGCGTCAACCCGCGATAGGGAACTTCGTTCCAATAAAAATATTAGGTACATTATTACAGCTACACATTAGTTTTATTATTTTATATATCGAGCCCAATTAGATAACGAAAACCTACTGTTGATGCTGTTGACACCTACCTACACTGTGGCGTGCCCACTGTTTACACCTACACTGTGGCGTAGCTTGATCGCGTACGCGAGTCGTTGCGCGCGGCTCACTTTCACGCTACTTCTTTGTGCGCGGAGGCTGAGGTAATGTTAAAATACCTACACACGGTATTTGAAGAGGGCCTTAATATGTTTGTTTGTCGTGTGCCTTTTTGTCTGAGTGAATGTTGTCCGTCTATCTCTCTAAAGTTTAAATCCGGCATATACTGAGTGTGGAAAACTCACAATTTTTCCACACATTGCTACTATTTTTAAGATTGCAAAAATCACACTGTTGTATATAGCGCGCCAATCTCCGGCGAGGAAATAAAGCATAGATGAGTTTTCTACGAAGTGAATTATTACCTAAGGTATTTTTAGATAGCATCTATTATGCTTGGAAAGTTTAATTTTCTATAGCTTGCCTCTTTCACGACATTTGAACATTTTTCGTTAGTTTCTCTGCAATCACGAGACTGTCCGAATTTGATGAACAGCGCTTACAGTGCTAACAATCAAATCTTCTTATATGAAACCAAGAGTGTCTGAAAATGTTTACAGCGCTATGTTAAGTCTATTTCAGATCGCAGCGGTTATGACAGAAATGATATCCGTATAACCGACCGGAGCAAGTAAAGCTACGTTATTGATTTGCCGACGAACTATCCCGCACTAAGCAAAAAGTTTGACACTATCAGTCTACAACATCATTTGCGATATTTGAGATGATTTACTTCATATTATTTATACTCTACCTTATTAACAGCATCAATGTACGCGCCTCTCTCGAGAAGCAGCTCAGCAACAGTAGTGTGACCGGCCCTGGCTGCCAGCGCCAGGGGTGCGTCACCAACAGCGTCGCAACCCTGGACTCTTGCGCCGAGGGAGATGGCGTACTCTGCGACTGGTGTTGAGCCGCGTGCGCACGCGCATTGCAGGATGTCGTTCTGTTTCTGTTGAACACACATATTTTAATTTACTTGATTCCAGCATAGTTAAGACAATGGTTTTAAATTTACGATTTTTCAAACTTCTAATGTAGGAAGCCTTCAGATGCTGTAAGTGAAATTCCTAAACTGTGGCAGGTTCAGAAAGTTGGATTCATAAAAGATGTCGAATTCTATAACGTTTAATTCTGCAAATAATATTGTGTCCCGAAATGTTTCATTGTCGAAATGTTGGTATTTATATGCAACATAATGGTGCAAAAAATGGCCTTGAGGTTCGACACAATATGATCGTGACAGTCTAATATCGATTAAAATCATAATACGAGCAGATAATCGGTAAACATAAAAAAAACGCGATGAATTGAAAACTTCCTTTCTAAAAGTCGGTTAAAAAAACATTCCCGCAGCGTGGAAATGTCAACAGTTCCGATTATAATCAGAGGGCAAGGTTTGTTTGTTATTCGCTCGGTTGGAAGCTGAGTTAATTGAATCATAGGTAGGTACTCGTAGTCGCTTTGTTAGCGTTTGATATCGATATTGTGAACCGGACACTTGCTGGGGGCGCTCGGCCGGGGCTGGTTCTGATAGAGGATGAGTGCTTTGGAATTATGTTTAATTGAGGGTAACTGATTGGAAACCATGCTTGTTAGTACTAAGTATTCTGTATTTAGTAATTCTGTGGTGTGCCGTGTTAGTATATTGTAGGAAAATTAAATTAGTACTTATAGTTACCAATCTAACTTCAAGCTTTCAAGATATTTCCTAAACTATAAAAGATAGCTAAAAATGATGAAAATTGATTTGAATACTCCCAAATAAGGTGTAGAGGGACGGCGAGTAAAGATAGAAAGAAGCCGTGGAACAAAAAAAATTGACCTGTCCTGTTTTTGTGAGTACACCGGTCTTGAAATATCATTGATTTACGGGTGACGTCGATTTAATTCACCTAGTTGTATTGAGTACTCCAGTTACCTTGTTAATAGCAGCAAGACAGGCTCCCGCTCGGACCAATGTCTTGACAGCATCGAGGTGACCATGCCATGCTGCCATCAGGAGAGGCCGCATCCCAAACTGGACAAACATAACATTGTTACAAGGATGCACAGTATGCGTCATAAGTGCACTATCGTACATACCACTGACTTTTTCATACCTGTTTTTATCCCTTAAATTGTAACAAAAAGTTATGTTTGACGACCCAGTTGGCACAATGGTTACCACGCCGGACTGCCAAACACAGGGTTGCGGGTTCGATTCCCGCCTCAGACAAGTATTTATGCTTAGATATTTGTCTGTGGTCTGGTTGTTTATATGTATTATAAGTATATATTTACAAAAGAAAAGTATATAAGTAGTATATCCGTTGTCTAGCACCCATAACACAAGTCTAGTTACTTAACTTGGGGCTAGATGGCGATGTGTGGAATGTCAAATCAATAGCTTATATTTTAGACTTACATGGTTTATTAAAAAAATAGTTTATCTTTTAACTTATATCGTATAACATAAAAAAAAAGGTCTTTATTATTTATTTATTAACATCAATTCAGTTAATTATTTATTTGAACCTATATCACTTAGGTTTAGTTCATATAATGAATTAACTGAATTGATATTAATAAATAAATATTATAGACCATTTCACATGGCGCCATCTAGCCCCAAGCTATGCAATATTTCTCTTTTTAATAGTTCCACAATATTTATTTAATCCTATCCTACTAATATTATAAATGTGAAAGTTTGTGTGTGTGTGTGTGTGTTTGTTACTCCTTCACGCAAAAACTACTGGACCGATTGCAATGAAACTCGGTATCTAGATAGTTGGAGACCTGGATTAACACATAGGCTACTTTTTATCCCGATATTCCCACGGGATCGGAACTTGCGCGGGTGAAACCGCGGAGCGCAACTAGTGAAAAAATATAATAACGATTAAAATTTAATCTTAGTTAATATGAGTTACCTTGTCTGCGGCTTCGATATCGCATTTCGCCTCAATAAGCAGGTTAATTATTTCAACGTTCCCACGACTTGCCGCCCAGTGGATCGGTGCTCGGCCGTACTGTACAAACATTAACTTAATAAGATACATAAATACTTTTTTGAACCATAAAATCATAACACAATCAAAACAAACTTGCTCCATCCGTTCCTGAGATGATCAGTGTTAACACAAGTAGGTACAGATAAACGAACAAATAGTGGTTTTATAAGGGCTCCTTTTTTACCTTTCAAGGTACAGAACCCAAATTATTACTTATGTATAAAATACTAAAACAGGAAACTCATTTTTTGTTTTCCATAATCCTTTTTAGCGGATTCGTCCTACAGCTACGCTCTATCCAAATTTACGGCATCGTCCATTTTGAGAATATTTCCAGCCAATCACTTTAATAATCAAAATATTAGTGTCCAATTTGATTCTGTAACATAACCAGGTAATTAATTACACCCAAATAAAATCTGAAACTTCGTCTTACGTTGTTCTACGAAATAATTTTACCTATTTACTTACTATACCTTAACTTCTCGGAAAATACCTAACATAAATTATTTATTGTTATAAAACGACTCGTAGAATAATAACCAGTCTCGAAAATTTTACAAGTAGGTAAAATACCTATTGTTGTTTTTGCGTTTTCATTTTGTGTAACGACATTCGAAATCCTTCTGAACACCGGGATTAAGTTCCGGTGAATTTAAATAAGAAATGTTCCATATTTTTATATGAAATATGAATTCAACGATGGAAAGGCAGCTGGTTCACCAGGTGGTAAGCGACAGTCTCATAGTGCGACCATTGTAAGACTACTTTTTTTTTATAAATGTTATGTCAGCGTATGACCTCTATCACACTTGCCTGATGGTAGGTAACGATGCGGAATAAGATGTAACACGTGTTCCTTTCCTATTGTATGGACTCTATATTATAGCACTAACATTATTCCTGCAGTTGACATCAGTAGGTCTCTGTAGCGCCTCTTTCACGGCATCGACTTCATTCTTGATCACCGCCTCGTGAAGCAGCAAGTCGTTCTGCTGCACTCGGGATCTTTGCTCGGAAGACATCTGGAACAATTTCAGTATGTAAATAATTGGGTCACTATCAGCATTTCCATATTACAATAAATTTCGTAGTAGCAAAATGTCAGTATCGTAAAATGGCCTCATTTCATTAGGATCCACCAACGAGGCTCCACCAGTGGGTACAGTCTTCAATCCACTATTTTAGAGCAAGAAGTGAATATAAAAATAATCATACATTTCTTATTCCACTTCGATTCACCTTTTAATGTCGTAATTAAAAATACTCTTAGTTATTAGGTGAACTCCTAAATCCAGGATTCATTTTTAAACCTCTAAAATACTTCAAATTGTACTAGCTTAACGCTGACACCTCTTCCATCAACGCAACCTAAACAACCCATCATCATCATCATATCAGCCACAGGACGTCCAATGCTGACCCCAAAGACTTCCAGAGCGATCGGTCGCATGCTCTCTGCGTCCAACGACTTTTAAGTCGTCAGTCCATCTAGTCGGAGGCCGTCCCGCGTTGCGCTTTCCGGCACGTGGTCTCCAATCTAGGACTTTTCGGTCCCAACAAGCCATACCAAAATTAAAACAATATCTACATTTTTAAAACATTCTTTTTCTTACAATAAATTGATCAGAATCTTCAATAACTCAACAATACCTACAATATCTTTATTCAAAGCTCACTGATCCGCATTTTCTTTCATTGTTTGGTATATTTCCATAGTTCTTGCGTGGTCTGAACTTCAATGCGGAGTAGCCTTTTGTTATTGAAATATTTGAACAGCTATAAATAAACCCATCCTTGAAGAATGGAGCAATTGAAGTGGACTTACTCTTTGCCTATGGCTTGCGCGTCAGCTCGTCCTCACGATCTCTCGGTACTATCTAGCTAGCCAAGGCTGAGGTCCATTGCGCGTCGTTTCTTGTGCCACTCGGGGCGAACTTTCGAAGCAGTTCGAAGTTCGCCCTCGAGCACACAAGCTCCCGGTAATATACCGGCCCCTGCGTCGGTCCGTCCGTCGGTGGTCCCCTGGGTGCCCTCACCCTATCCCGTGTCCGAGGTGCGGAGGTAGCGGGGACTGCCCCCGTCACCTCCGCGCCCCTGAGCACGTCCCCCGTCGCCCGCCCTTCAGGCGCGTCCCCCGCAACCTCCCGGACCCCTTGCGCCTCCCCAGCGGCGGCGAACCCGCGAATGACTTCGGGGTCCGCCGTCGACGAGGTAGGCGCCGGAGGTTTCTCCGTTTCCCCGGTCAGTCTGTTTGTCCGTCCTCCCCTGGGTGCCCTCGCCCTTCCCCTCGTCCAAGATGCAGGAACTATGGGGATGTTCCCCACCGTGCGAGGCCAGTGGAAAACTCATTGGATGCCCCCCCTAATATAAAGAAGCTGAACCAGCAGCAGTATGTGATATGATAAATGATCAAAACTGTTGGCTCGAAAAACTCTATGCAACTAAGTAGGTAATAACTTAAATAAATTAAAGACAAAACTTTTTTGTGTGTGTAATAATAAATGTAGGGATTCTCCTCTGACCGGGCCCCCTTTCGGCTGGGGGCCCGTAGCATTTTGCAGACTTGTCACCCTGTAGTTACGCCACTGTTCCGCAGTCTTAACAAGGAACCCTTATAGTTTCGCCACGTCCGTTCGTCTGTCCGTCCGTCCTTCAGAAAGCTGGAACTTGGCATGTTTACTTATATGGATCTCGCCGACAAAATGATAAAATAAAATATCTAAAAAAACATTTTATTATGGTACCTCCCCATTACGTAAAGTGGGAATGAATTGGGAATTGTGTAATAAAATACCTTCGGAACCCTATTTCGCGCGTGGCACTGGTGGGAATAAGCCATTAAGACACAAAATGTATATGGCCGATCGACCAAAGAGCGGAAGTCTTCAGGTCAGTACCATAATATTCCATATTTAGTATTTGTTGTTATAGCGGCAACAGAAATACGTCATTGCCACTATGGTTACCACGCCGGACTGCCAAACACAGGGTTGCGGGTTCGATTCCCGCCTCAGACAAGTATTTATGCTTAGATATTTGTCTGTGGTCTGGTTGTTTCTATGTATTATAAGTATATATTTAAAAAAGAAAAGTATTTATGTAGTTTATGAGTTGTCTAGCACCCATAACACAAGTCTAGTTACTTAACTTTGGGCTAGATCGCGATGTGTGGAATGTCCTGTAATATTTTTTATTTATTTTATTTCAACTGTCTAGCTCCCACGATTCGTGAGATACACATTGTGACAGACAGACAGTGGAGTCTTAGTAAATGACTACGAAACCCTAACAGATAGTTAGGGTTCCGTAGTTATTTCATTAAGCTAAGTTATAAAGATAAAGCAGTGCAACTAGGAACATTTTACTAACTTCCAACCGCTAGAGTACTTAGTTAAGTTGGTATTTACTCGGAAACTCTCGTTAGTTAAGCCATAACTTAAGCTCTTGCATTTTTATTAGAAAAAGTTGTTCAGTAAGCTTTCCTACTAAGTAATATTATTAATGAGAAAGTTTGTTAGTGTGTTGCCTAGTATATGCTTATATAAGCTGTACCTACTTACCTCTACCACCAGTACCTGCGGGTAATAAGGGCCACTATAAGGTTTTTTAAAAACCTTGATATTAGTGACAAAATAACCAGAAAATAAACAAATTCATTGTTTTTTAGATTGAAGATAATGCCAATATTTAATCCACTGACCTGTAAGTACTTTTCCCTCATCATCATCATCATCATGTCAGCCCATGCACGTCCACTGCTGGACATAGGCCTCCCCCATACGACGCCACAAACAGCGGTCCTGAGCCGCCTCCATCCACCGACTACCCACGACCGCTACAATACTTTTCCCTATTTTTGCGAAATATTTAATTTTATAATTAAGGTGGCAGGTGACCCATATGATCATAGTGGTATACAGAAGAGTGTATACGACCGTGCCGAAGATGCATCGCTTATCACACATAGCACGTCGCACATGTCATCTTCATGTCTCAAATGTACGAAAATAGAGGCGCAAACATATCTCGAAAAATGCATCACACATCTATTCAAGTCCATCAATGTGCTCTGGTTCGTGATTGGTTTAGGGGAAAGGGTACCGGCGCTCTCTCCATACAAACGTAGTCGACTGTTTCCTCCCTGGATAATGAGACTAGCTCAAATATTTTTGTTGCATAAAACCCATAATTGCCATGACTATGCCCCTATGTCTGGGGCTTTTTTTATTTTTTAATATCATTTAAATTATGATTTTTAAAACAAAAAACAAAAGAAGAACAGAAATGTGCATAGTCATGGCAGTTATAAGTTTTATGCAACAAAAATATTTGCTCTGGTGTCATTATCCAGGGAGGAAACAATCGACTACCTTTGTATGGAGAGAGCTCCCGGTACCCTTTCCTCTTAAATCCGTCTCGCTTGCGCCTGCTTGCTATCTACTTGTGCGATATCCATGTGAAATGCATCTTTGTTATAGTCGTATCCATAACTATCAAATAAACTTTTGTAGTATAAAACAATACCAAGTACCTAACTTAGCTATAAGACCTAAAACATTCGCTGAAACTCTTTGTATACAAATTACAAATGACTAGAACAAGAACTTACAACTGACAAAACAATACAAGAGAATAATTAATTATTGAAACTGAACGTATTATAACTTTGTGAATAGAGAAACTCAACACAATTAATTGTTTCCATTGAAAAATATTAAGTATTGGCTTTAAAATGTGTATTTGTTTAGTTTTAGCTTGTAAATAATTGACCTAACGAGCAAAGAGTATCTGCTTCAAAGTCTAGCAAAGCTTTCCTCTGTGATTACGTATGTTAAATTGGTGCTCCATTTTCTTCGTCCAAATTTTTTCATCGTATTGTACAACCGATCCGGATGAAACTTGATATACCTACAGGTTTTACGATTTTATAGAATTACTAGCGTTTGCCCGCGACTTCGTCCGTGTAAAAGTCGAAAATGGACCAAGGAATCACGTTGTCCCATACAAACTTTGCTCCCCTATTTCACCCCCTTAGGGGTAGAATTTCGGAAAATTCTTTCTTGCAGATACCTACGTCATACAAAGAATACACCCTCCAAGTTTCAAGTTTCTACGATCAGCGGTTTAGGCTATGCGTTGATCCGTCAGTCAGTCAGTCAGGACAAAGCATTTTATTTGTATAGATTGGTCGTCGGGGATTTTTTATTGCAGTGAAAATCCCCTGTCCGCAAAAAAGTCCCTCAAAAAGGGGCAAACGATTTGAAAGGAATTTAAGTCTGCCCTCGTATTAAAGTCTGAAGTCTGCTTAGCAGACAGCCTTCAAAGTTTGTTCAATAAAATATACAGACATGGTTAATGTATTAATTCAATGGCTTCATCGCTGTAACAGCTGAAACAACAAATCTCCTTTGCTGAAATATGGTTACTGAAATTAACCTGTTTCCGTAATAAAAATGATGTATGCCTATCATAACAGATGGATGTTCCTTTTAAATGAACCCTATTCGTTTCATCGCACAGCGTTTTGTTATAAAGTTTTGGTTGAAGGTTGGTGGGTGGATCTTTGAGGAGCTGGGTGCTTATGTTCTCAGGTGTTTAATGGACAATAAAGCGTCTCCTGTAGAGACCTGGGTGATATCACACAATTATTAAAGTGGAATAGACCCAAACTGCGATAATTAAATTTTGCGAGCATGTAAATTTAAGGCCATAATATTTAATAATTTAAAAGAATAAATAGCTAGACTTCATTATTGTAAACGCATACATTTACTAAAATATCTGAAATTTAATGTGAGCAAAGGCTTTTCTAGACATTTTGTGCCTTAGCACTGTAGTGCTATCTGAGTAGTACCATGGTCACCCATGATTATGAAACAGATTTCATTCATTATGCAGATGTTTTTTTCATTACAAAATATTTTTTCTCACGTTTTGACGTATCAAATACGAAAATAATTTCAGAAATATACAGGTAATAAATCAAACATTTTTTACCTGTATATAAACCCTTGTTGCAAACAAACCCTTGTTTGTTTTTTCTTACCCATCCCTCTGTGAATTGAATTTATCAAAATATTTCCATCAGTCATCCATCAGTTTCTGATTCACAAAGGAATTCGGGAATTAGGTTTCTGTTACCTATAGTTTTCAACCTTACTGGAGCTTCCCGATATGCCCGTGCCATAAAAAGCTTTATATTTTTGCAATGCTATTTATTACACTACATATTTTAAACCAAAAATTATGAAAAATCTCTGATAAATTTTAAAAACTGCCTTATCTAAACATTCTGGGAAGAATACTGAAATAGCCCTAAATCCTGAGAGTAACGGTTCCTGAAAGTCATCCACCGGTCTAAGTTGTATCGTTAATCGGACTTGTCCGTATTCCGATACGTAGGCCAGTGCAGTCATAAAAGAAAGACGTGTCTGAAAAGTTCATGTTTCAGTGCCCTCGGTTATTTAGAGATCTTCAAGTCTCGAGTAAACGCGTGCTACATCTTAGACCGCATCGTCACCTCCCATCAGGCAGGTGGAGTCCCCGTTCCTTAATCAGGTAGTCCTGAAATTCCCGGAACTCAATTACAGAACCGATTCTTTATTCCCTATTTCCCACGCCTCTGTCTCTAGGTATTTCATACATCTTTGATCTTCTTCCTAACGGGTTAGTTTGTCGACTTCTATAAGTAGCATGCCTTTCTTGATGTTTGTGAATATTTAAGAACTTATTTAAGTAACTTTAATATTCACAAGGGAATAAATGTGTAGGCACTTGGCTTATTTTGTAGCATGATGTTCCATGTTAATATTTATAATAACCTAACGACAAGGTTCCGAAATACTTACGTAAGTATTGCTATGTATTAGGCAAACATAAATCTCCATCAAAATCATTATACTTAGTGTAATAATGTCAAAATAATCGCGTGCTTTAAAGACACATTAAGCCGAAATCTGCATGTCGGGGATGTAGAAATCGTTAGGTCAATTAGGCCTGCCGATGATCTGATGAAAACTTTTCTACATTAAGTGAGCCACGCACACCACTACAGAGTAGTGGTGCTACTACTATTAGATGAACTGATTCAACCAAACAGTATAATGAATAAAAACTTAAAACAGTAATTAGTCTACATAATAATATTGGCATTTACATGTAATCTAGATGTTATTTACAAAACCAGCAACTTAAATCCATGATATTCAGAGCGCTGTAGTGAACGCCTGAACCTATCAGCGTAGTCGACCGGTCCATAGTAAAAAATAGTAAATACCTATACATCTGATACCAACCATGCTGCGGATTTCATTACAATATTTTCTTCACCGAAGAGCAATTAATAGGTACAAGAGCAATGTTAATTAACGCGCATATTTATTTCATTTATTAGTGTCAGGCCACAAAGGCGAGGTCTCTATCACTAGGCCAACACCGCTTGATACTTAAAAATCTATTCAAAAATAATAGGTACTTACAAAATATATTAAGAAATATCGCGTTATAAAGCAACAATAGATAAAGTGGTTGAATAATGGTATAATACATTTAAATTATGAGAGTCTTACATAAGTTCCGATCCACCCTTCGCCCTTGGTCGTATCAAATGGCATTGTATCAAGTTATATCGGTGGCCTCAGAGCCTTAAGTGACTTGTTTACGATTTCTTTTATAGCCAAGTTCGTGGTTGTTATCTGTGACAGGCCTACAAACAATCTTTTTGTGCAGAGGTTTAGAACGAGTTCATTATTTTGATCAATTTTGTGACAAATACGGACATCCAATTCAAGTCTTTTGTATGTATTATGCAGGCCAGTGGTTAGGGAAGTTAACTGTGCTTACGTATTCTATCAACGTTGGATATCTCTTTGAAGGAATCAAATGTTTTTGACAGTTTTTAACCTCCATTACTGGAACCCTTATAATGTCACTTTCTTGTCCGTCTGTTTGTCTGTCTGTGTTTTATACTGATATCTAGCTTTATAACTTTCTTCGACCTGCTATACGATTCGATAATAAGTTACAGTTAAATTCAAAATAGCAAGTTCAAAATGTTATATTTGTATCTATCTACACAAATAAATTCAGTATTATATACAAGAAAAATTACAAGCCTAGTTTATAATGAATTAATTAAATATTTCAAATATTTGTCATATTGACCTTTGTGAGCGTGATCACTTAAAAAAAACCCCCATGAGTTTCTTGTGCCTTCTTCTCATTGGTGGGCGCGTTCCGTGTGGTCGAGTGGTCTATGTACAATTGTATTAAGCATCCCAAGAAATAAAAAAAATTGATTTGATTTGATTTGATTTAACAAATAAAAGAAACACTCGGTAAATAACTATTTAGTTTTGTATGCATATTGAGACACGAAGAGTCAGTAGTAGGCTCCGGAAAATAAACAGGTCGTGTGTGCTCTATTATAATAAATTACCCAAAGATTTATATGACATGTCCATTACCAGGTTCAAAACTTTAAAAAGCATAAATTGTGCAGTAAGGCGTACTATGATACTTCGTCTTACCTTAATGATAACAACCCATGGACGTGACTTTAGTTGCTCCATTTCAAATAATACTTTAAATATTTGTAATATTGACCTTTGTGAGCGTGATCACTTAAAAAAAACCCCATGAGTTTCTTGTGCCTTCTTCTCATTGGTGGGCGCGTTCCGAAGGCACACATCCTAACTTTGTTTTTAAGACGATTTCAAGTGGTCTATATACAATTTGTATTAAGCATCCCAAGAAATAAAAAAAAATGATTTGATTTGATTAAACAAATAAAAGAAACACTCGGTAAATAACTATTTAGTTTTGTATGCATATTGAGACACGAAGAGTCAGCCCTTACGTCTAAATAGGAGGCAAATAAGTTAATTTAAGTTACGAATCTGTCCAATTGCTACGGAGCCATAAAATGTACGCGATATGTATTTTTTTTTTTTTTTTCTTTTATTATGGCTTCGCACGTGTGCATTTAGCCAGTGTCAAGTTATATTTTGCATCAAATTATGACCCGATTTTTCATAAATCGGGCCTAAAGTGTTTCAATACAGTCAAAGTCGTCATAGTCCGTCAAGTCAGGGGTTATAGTAAAGCGGTGGCAAGTTTACCATAACCTTAATAGGAGATTTGGAGGCAACGTGAAAACTGCATGTTTGACACTGAATTTTACTTTCACTACACTTGTGCACTTTCACAGAACTAAATTGAATAACATTCCACCAGAATTATACAATTCAACTCGGGTTACATCTAAGTTTCATGAAAATAAAACTGCAGCACGACATGTTGTTAACTCGTTCCCGCCAAAAAACCCCGATATGTATTTAATCTTAATACACTGTTTGACAGATCTGAACAAGGTAAAACGAGCAACAAATATAGAACCTGTTATATATTTATACAGGGTTATTAGTAATTATACTAGCAAGCCGTTGAGGGCGAATTTTTGAATTTCCAAAAGTTGTAGAAAAAAAGTTGTTTGTTAAGGTGCATAGAAGTAGCCCTCAACGGCTCGCTAGTATAATTACCAATAACCCTGTATAATCACTATATTTATATAATCCTCATGTCGCGGTGTTAGTTGTCAATCCCCACATAAACAGCTGAACCGACTCGTATTAAAGTTTATGCGTATAATCGTTAGGTCTAAGAATCGAACACGATCTATTTTTATTTTCCTAATTGTTTCCTTTATTTTTTTTGGTATAAGTATGGCAGAACAATGTTTGCCGGGACAACTAGTTGTAATAAAATATTCTAGTTTCCTCTGAACAGAACATCTATACATATAATAAATCTGTAGACATAAAAAAATCTGTAATTGTAAGATATCCAGAAAAAAAATACACAGGTCGTCTTAAAATCGTTAGCTGAACACGATAGGGTAGTTTTTAGATTTTTTGTCTGTTTGTTTGTCTGTTTGTCTGTTTGTCTGTTTGTTTGAACCAGGTAATCTTATAAACTACAGAACAGATTTGAACAAGATCCACATGAATATGTTCAGAAAATATCAGAATAACATTTAGGGTATGTTTCAATTTAACTTTAATACAATAATTATGATATTTGATGAAAAAACATTAAATAAATATGAAATCGAAATATTTTTCCGTGGTAAAACATAATCGAACGTCAGAAGAAAACAGTACCCTTACCACGACTTTTTTACGTATTCGATATAACATACTATATTGAGTATTTACTATGAAACTTCCTAAAAATCAACTTACTAGGTCCACCCGTCTCTGAGAATATCGGTAGTGACACACTGACAGACAGGCGGACAAAAGAGTGATCTTCTATGGGTTTCTATTTTTCGAGTGCTTCAAAAAGTCATAGTAGGGGTACAGTACATGCCTCCGCTCAAGATGGCAGCTGTCATGAAACCAAACAGTTTGCATTTAATACTACCTACGTGAAACTGAAAATGAGGTTAGTACAAAGAGGTACTACTACGTAATATTACCGATCTCCTTTACCGAAGACCTCTTCGATGTCACATTTTTATCGCGCTTATTTCCTGCTTATCTCTAATGAAATAGACTGAATTATGAGTTCAAGTCGCGGAAACCTTAGAAAATTAAAACAAAAAAGAATTTTTCAAATCGGTCCGGGAGTTTTGGCGGGAACGAGTTCACAACATGTCGTGCTGCAGTTTTTTTTTTATGAAACTTAGTTTTAACCCGAGTTGAATTGTATAATTCTGGTGGAATGTTATTCAATTTAGTTCTGTGAAAGTGCACAAGTGTAGTGAAAGTAAAAATCAGTGTCAAACATGAAGTTTTCTCATTGCGTCCAAATCTCTTATTAAGGTTATGGTAAGATTGCCACCGCTTTACTATAACCCCTGACTTGACGGACTATGACGACTTTGACTTTTTTGAAACACTTTAGGCCCGATTAATGAAAAATTAGGTTATAATTTAGGTTATAATTTGATGCAAAATATAACTTGACACTGGCTAAATGCACAAGCCGTGCGAAGCCATTATAATTAATAAAAATAAAAAAATAAAAAATCGGTCCAACCTTTTACGAGTAATCAGCGAACATACATAAAAAAATACGCGACGAATTGAGAACCTCTTCCTTTTTTGAAGTTGGTTAAAAAATAGATAGATATTTGTAAGAATCAATTTTTCATTTTGTTTTCCCGAATATTACGTAGCCCTGCCAGCTACCTCATAAAAAAACTGGACAATTTGGTCAAGAATTCTGAAAATTGCAAAAGGGGTCCTGCCATTCAGTATGGGAGCGTGGTATATTATGTGTTATGTTTTTTGCTCTGTGATTTTAGACCAGATGAATAAATAATGCCCTTATGCTTTAAAGGTTTTGTTTGAGGGCATTATTTGTTCATTTCGATGGCTATGGGACTCAAAGTGAACCGCACACTTTTGAAAAATCATAAGACATCATTTCTAACCCTTGACGTAAAAACGACGGGGTGTTATAAGTTTGACGTGTCTCTGTGTGTGTGTGTGTGTCTGTCTGTGACATCGTAACTCCCGAACGGGTGAACCGATTTTAATTTAGTTTTTTTTGTTTGAAAGGTAAATTAGCCGAGAGTGTTTTTAGCTATGTTTGATCAAAATCGGTTCAGCCGTTTGAGGTTTATGAGGGATAAAAGTCAGGATTAAAAACCGAATGTTAGTGAGTAGATAGGCTCGAGTGGGGTATCAAATGTAAGGACATGATTTGTACTTTACAAATAGCTATGTTTTATCGAAATTGGTTTAGCCATCTGAAAGTTATGGGGGATAAAAATCAAGATTAACAACCGAATGTGAGTAGATATGCCCGAGTGGGGTATCAAATGAAAGGGAATGACTTGCACATTACAAGTAGCTAATAAAAAAGTCCCTCCCTACAAAAAGGATGAAATAAAAATTAAATTCAAAATTTAAAAAAACTGACACAAAATAATAAAAATAGTAATGAACGTAAAAAGCCTAAAAAAAGCAAAAAAACTATGAATAAACCCCTACAAAAAGAAAAATAATAACCCCGAAATTATGACCCTACGTAAGTAGGTAGTACATCTGAATTTTTTTGATTAAATATTGTCGCGTCGGGGGCCGCTTTTTACCTATAAAACATCTTCATAAAATGATAATATTAAAATTTCAACGAAAATGTTAAAGTAAGTATTAAGAATTACAAGTACTTAAAAACTAAATACTTACACAACTTAACTATCCAAATAAATGCTTAAACAAAAAATTCAACGACGACTCTTACATCATATTAAATTGACTCTAAAATAAGAGCGGTCCCCGACGCGACAATATTTAACAAAAAAATATCAGATGTACCTACTTACGTAGGGTCATAATTTCGGGGTTATTTTATTTTCTTTTTGTAGGGTTTTATTCATAGTTTTTTTGGCTTTTTACGTTCAAATTATTATTTTTAGGTTTTTAAATTTTAAATTTTTCTTTTTTATTCCATTTACGAGGGCGGCACTGAAAATTTCGGGAATCAAGGAAGTTACACAACATTACTATTTAAAAATGTATTTATTGCTTTTCGAAGTATTCTCCGCGAAATTTGACACATTTTTCCATACGATGGAACCAATCATTAAAGCAACCATTCCATTCGGAAGTTGGGGTCTCCAAAATGGCCGTTTTGTAGGCGTCCACAGCTTCTTCAGGTGATGAAAATCACTGACCACGGAATTTATTCTTTATTTTAGGGAAAGTATAGAAATCATTAGGGCTTAGGTCGGGGCTGTACGGCGGATGGTCTAATAATTCTATGTTTTCTTGCTCTAAAAACTCTTTTGTTCTGTTCGCGGTGTGAGAACTCGCATTGTCGTGATGGAGGATGATGCGGCGGCTGCAGTTCTCTTTACGGAGTTCAGAAACGACCTGTGGCAAACAAATGCTAGCATACCATTCTGCATTAACCGTTCTTTGTCCCTCAAGAGGAATAGTGACAACATGGCCGGTTTTGGAGACATACGTGGCCACCATTTTTTTTGCAACACTCCGTGAACGAACAATTTTTGTTGGCTTTAACTCATTTTCAAACACCCAAACTCGTGACTGGTTTTTTGTTTCGGGTTCGTACGTGTATATCCAGGATTCGTCAACTGATACGATGTTGTATACAGCATTTGAGGATCCTGCGTGGAATCTTTCGAGAGTTCTGACGCTTTTTGCTCTTCACAGAGCGAATGCGGTATCCATCGGGAAAACAACTTTTTTACACCTAATTGTTCATGCAAGATTATTTGTATTTGACTCATGCCAATGTCTAAAGTTGCCTGAATTTCGCGGTATGTTACATGTCGATCTTCCTCAATCAGCTTACTCACAGCATCAACGTTTTCTTGGGTGAGTGCAGTTTTTGGACGACCTTGACGGGGATCATCACTGAGCTTGAAATTCAGCAAACCAGCGATAAATTGTGGTTTTGGATGGGGCTTCATCACCAAATGCAGAAATCATCAGATCAACACACTGTTTTTGTGATAAACCACTTCGAAAGTCATAATAAATCATCGCTCTTGAATTTTCTCGAGTCAATTCCATTTTCTCAACGACTAAACAAGTTTGACAAAACCTTGTGACAAGACCGAGATTCTTTTTTTAAATATATAAATGGTATTCGATTCTTAAAACCAAGGAGTTTTCAATTAAAAAGATTTAAATATGACAGGAACAGTGGAAATATTCCATTCCCGATACTTTTAGTGCAGCCTATGTACGAGACGCTTTAGAAATTGTACGTCCTTTTGTAGTTGGCATAAAGGATTTGTCATAATTGGCTTCGGCATAATAACCCTAGGCATAACATAATTTTACACAATTCTTTTTGGCATTAAGTCACCGCGCTCTTTGGAAAATCATGGAACATCACGTTTCTTCAAAAACCCTGTCTCCAAGACGTTTTAGGGGTTTGGTGTTATTTATTATTTGTTTTTATTTTTTCGATGTCTTCTATCGATAGGTACGAGACTCAAAGGGCACCGTACACTTTTGTAAAATCATAGGACAACACATTTTTTCAAATACCCCGATTCCGAGACGCTTTAAATGTTTGGTGTGAAAGCGTTTTTTGTTCAACGTAATGCATGCTGTCAATATGTAAGGATTTCAATGTGCATCGCGTTATTTTAAGTATTAGTATCTGTTCTGTCCAATGGCTATTCTTTTTAATCATTAATATTAATATTTAAAAATAATACAAAATATTATTTGCACCAAAATAGATTATTATTTGCATGATGTTGGTGTTAAAAATACTATTACCTCATAAATTATGAATGGAAGAATATTAATCCAGGGATAAAAGTAGTTAATAATTATTTTTTCTTTAATTTATAAAAAACCAAATATAACTAGGAAGACAAAGTATGTTTAAAGTTTTGTGCGAATAGGACTTAGACTTAGTTATAGCGTATTATATTGTTGTGTATTATTATTTTACTATTGTTTTAATAGTGTGAAATTATTAAAAAAAATATTACTAGCACAGAAGTGCCTTCACCAAATCAATTAAAAAATATAGTTTAAAAACAATATTACTACCTATTTTGTTATTATAACTTACACCGAAAATAGTATCTATGCGGGAAAATGCTAGGTATTCTAAATATACCAAAACCACATCGCGAACGAAGTCGCGGGCAACAGCTAGTTCCATAATAAATATAGCGATACCGTAATGATGTGATTTATTTGTTCGTCATCAAATCTGACATATGATAGACAAAGGTAAAATAAAATAGTGATGTGGTAAAAATATTGTATGTGACCTTTGCTATTTAGATAAACTTTAGCTACAACATATTATGTCAATTACTGAATTTGAATTATAAATTTCTGAAATGAGCTTCGAAATTAACCAAAATTTTAATGAAGGTGTCTCGCATGAAATCACTGGTTTTATTAAAATGTAGTTTAACATTTTCATTTGAATTTAGCATAATTTCAATGCTTAATGTATAATGAGCAATTATAAAAACATACTTTCAGAATCGGAAACAAGATCAACGTAGTATTTGTTTTCAATGTACATTGAAAAAAAATATAGTGCGAACCTCCTTATTTTGAAGTCGGTTAAAAATAACGTTATTTATCAAGTTTTTGGGTTATTTTTACGAAAAATGACTATTATATGGGTTTCTTTTTTACCTTTTGAGCTAGGGAACCATAAAACGGACCCGTATTTGTTGCAATTTGTACCCATTTCCCTCACTTTGCAAAGGCAGCTTCAGTCAAACAGAGACAAAAGTACCAAATAAAGTTTTTTTGTGTAAAAACTTTCAACTTTTGGGTCATGAAACCAGAACTGAATTTGGTAATATGTTCTATCATGTAATCATGTACTACTAGCTGCGCCCCGCGGTCTTACTCGTTGTAAGTCTCGAGATAAGAAGTAGCCTATGACGTTCTCCAAGGTCGCACCTATCTTAATACTAAAGTTCAACAAAATTGGTTAAGCGGTTTAGGCGTCAAAACGAAAGAGCAACTTTTACATCTGTCTATACGTATATAATACTAGCTGCGCCCCGCAGTTTCACCCGCGTAAGTCCCGATCCCGTGGGAATATCGGGATAAAAAGTAGCTTATGTGTTAATCCAGGTCTCCAGCTATCTACATACCGAGTTTCAATGCAATCGGTTCAGTGGTTTTAGCGTGAAGGAGTAACAAACACACACACACACACAAACTTTCACATTTATAATATTAGTAGGATTATAAACGCCCGCGACTTTGTACGCGTGGTAGTTTTGTTTTATATACTAAAACCTGACTCTTGAATCACTCTATCTATTAAAAAAACCGCATCAAAATCCATTGCATAGTTTTAAAGATGCATACATAGGGACAGACAGACAGCTGGAAGCGACTTTGTTTTATACTATGTAATGAAGATGCACTATCTAGCACTATCTAGCTGAACGCTATAAGCTCCAAAACTCCTGAATTCATACAGTTTTCACCAATGGACGAGGTGCCTGAATTTTGTGTAAATTGACTGAAATATGAAGAAGATGTCGAAATGTCATGCCGTCTGGGAGCTGTAGGTACTTCCGTGCGTCGCGTAAACTTAAAAATCACTAAACGGATTTCCCTCTACTACCCGTGTGAAGCCGGGGCAGATCGGTTCACTACGCCAAATCGAAACACGTTTCCACTTGTTACATTTAAACTATGACGACTAAGCTAAATTAAACTAACAGATTGCTAGTTTATAATAATTATTGAAAGGTATAAAAAATGTAATTTCATCCAATTACTTACAGATCATAGTATACAATTCTTCATAAGCTCCTTTCGAACTTTTAAATGCCAATAACGAAACTTTTTATTATCTTTCATATTTACCTCGTTAGTTAACAATGGATTCGTAGCAAAGTTATCTACGTAGGTAATTCTGTTTTCTGAGTTAAGAATAAATATCTAGGTAGTTATTGGAACTTTTGAAACTTGTGAGATTGGATAACTTCTATTCAGGTTCACTCAACGCAGGACATGGCACCTCTAGTCGTATTCGTTTTAATAGCTCAGTGTCCCTTCATGGTTCATTTTGGATCTTAGTTACCCATCTATATTAGTGGTAACTAACCAATTATTAATATTTTCTCTAGTTTAAAAACCCTGTTAAAGCATGAAGTAGCCGTTTCAATTGCTTGTGTACTTTCGTAGTCCATCTTTGGATCAAGAATACTTAGTTATCTACCTATATTAGTGGTCAGGTAACCAATTATTCATGTATTCTCTAGTAGGTTTAAGAACCCTCTTAAAGCATGAAGTAACCGTTTCAATTGCTTGCGTACTTTCGTAGTCCATCTTTGGATCAAGAATACTTAGTTACCTACCTATATTAGTGGTCAGGTAACCAATTATTCATGTATTCTCTAGTAGGTTTAAGAACCCTCTTAAAGCATGAAGTAACCATTTCAATTGCTTGCGTACTTTCGTAGTCCATCTTTGAATCAACAATACTTAGTTACCTACCTATATTAGTGGTCAGGTAACCAATTATTCATGTATTCTCTAGTAGGTTTAAGAACCCTCTTAAAGCATGAAGTAACCGTTTCAATTGCTTGCGTACTTTCGTAGTCCATCTTTGGATCAAGAATACTTAGTTACCTACCTATATTAGTGGTCAGGTAACCAATTATTCATGTATTCTCTAGTAGGTTTAAGAACCCTCTTAAAGCATGAAGTAACCGTTTCAATTGCTTGCGTACTTTCGTAGTCCATCTTTGAATCAACAATACTTAGTTACCTACCTATATTAGTGGTCAGGTAACCAATTATTCATGTATTTTCTTGTAGGTTTAAGAACCCTCTTAAAGCATGAAGTAACCGTTTCAATTGCTTGTGTACTTTCGTGGTCCATCTTTGGATCAAGAATACTTAGTTACCTACCTATATTAGTGGTCAGGTAACCAATTCTTCATGTTTTCTCTAGTAGATTTAAGAACCCTCTTAAAGCATGAAGTAGCCGTTTCAATTGCTTGTGTACTTTTGTAGTCCATCTTTGGATCAAGAATACTTAGTTATCTACCTATATTAGTGTTAAGGTAACCAATTATTCATGTATTCTCTAGTAGGTTTAAGAACCCTCTTAAAGCATGAAGTAACTGTTTCAATTGCTTGTGTACTTTCGTGGTCCATCTTTGGATCCAGAATACTTAGTTACCTACCTATATTAGTGTTAAGGTAACCAATTATTCATGTATTCTCTAGTAGGTTTAAAAACCCTCTTAAAGCATGAAGTACCCGTTTCAATGGCTTGTGTATGCGTTCGAGAACAAACATGTCGGAATGAACATTGCGATCCTTCGATTTAAATTAAAAACTTTGTGTTATTGGTGAATAAACTGCTGTTTACCGGTGCATAGTGAATTATTTGTGGTGTGATATATTATTATGGATTTCGAGTTTTAGGTAATGAATAAAATACCGGCGTTAATAAAACGCTGACCAGAACCAGCGTGTTGGAATGGCCACGGACTTCGGTGAGTACTGCTTCCATCTCGTTCTGATTTCCATTACATTTAGACGTGCACTTTAAACGAATTTCGAGTCTTATTTACTCGCTTTAACCCCGGCCACATCACTTCCTATATTAGTGGTAACTCAAGGTCGCTGCATACGTAACGGGTAAAACCTCGGACGGAACGGGGGGCGTGACATGCATACTATACTAATATTATAAAGCTGAAGAGTTTGTTTTATTGTTTGAACGCGCTAATCTCAGGAACTACTGGTTCGAATTGAAAAAATATTTTTGTGTTGTATAGTCCATTTATTGAGGAAGGATTATAGGTTACTTTTTATTTTGATATTCCCAAGTGTATGGGACTTACGCGGATGAAACCACGGTCTTGGTCTTTTAACATACGTAACGTGATTTTTGTCGTACCGGACGGGAAGTGACGATTTCTTCGAAATCGTTTCATATAAAAATATTACGTCCCGTCCGGTACGAGAAAAATCACGTTACGCATGCAGGGACCTTTAGTTATCTTACTTACGAAGGAACACTAAGTCATTGAAACAGTTACTTCATAGTTTAACATAATACTTGTAGGTTTAGCTACTAGAGAATACGTTAATAATTTACAAACGTACTCCATCTTATCTCCAGTAGTTGATGCTTAGTATAACTTTAGGGAATGTTACGTGTGAATTATTAAAGGAACACTTTCGAAACAAAGATTGAAATTAATAATTGATATTGGGACATTTTTTATACAACGATAAAGTTTTTATCGTTGTTTTTGTTTTTTTATGCGCAGAACACAACGGCATAATAGACTGAGTGAGATTTAGTGAGTAGGTACAAAATTTTACAACAATCTATACTTATTACTCATTTACTTGTCTTTCTTTCTTACATATATATCTATACATATAAAATGCTTTGTCCTGAATGACTGATTGATCAATGCACAGCCTAAACCGCTGATCGTAGAGACCTGAAACTTGGAGGGTGTGTTCTTTGTGTGACGTAGGCAATGTCATCCGATAAGAAAGGATTTATCAAAATTTTACTTCTAAGGGGGTGAAAAAGGGGGGGCAAAGTTTGTATTGGACAACGTGATTCCTTGGTCCATTTTCGACTTTCACGCGAACGAAGTCACGGGCAAAAGCTAGTATTTTATAATACTCGTTTCAGTATAATAGATAAAGGAAATGTTTTTTGTTTGTAACGAATAAGCTCTGAAACTACTACACCGATTTAAATGAAACATTGGTATACATTAATTCATTAAAAATAACATAGGCTAAGTTTTATCCCGATATTCCCACGGGATCTGGAGTGACGCGGATGCAACCGCGGAGCGCTGCTAGTATATTATACAAGTCTTTGTTTTGAAGTAAGTAGATACGTATTAAGTTACTAGCTCGAACAAAGTTGAAAGGGTTTTGTGCTCAAGAATAATCTATATATAAAAGAAAGTCGTGTTAGTTACACCACTTATAACTCAAGAACGGCAGAACAGATTTGGGTGAAAATTGGTAGGGAGGTAGCTTAGAGCCAGGAGACGGACATAAGATACTTTTTATCCCAATATGCCCACGGGATCGGGACTTACGCAGATGAAACCGCGGGGCACTGCTAGTAATAAATAAAGTAGGCTTAGAAGGGGGCGAGGTAGGGGTACTAAGTATTACAAAGTTCAAAGTTTACATATTTTACACCTAAGTTTAAAACACATGTTTACATCGTTTAAAAGCAGAATTTATGAAGGAAACAAAAATAAATTTAATTTAAATTCCTATATTAAAAAAGCCTATAGTATTTTGCTTTTGTTGCAATATAACAAAAAAACGTCGTTTTATTCTCATAACTATGCAATGCTACTCATTCTGTTTGTGAGCTCTTGACAATTAGATATCTTCCAAACAAAGGGAAAAAGCTTTCAAAATCATCTCGTCAAATAAACATTAAGCAAAGGTGGAACGCAGATGACGAGAGTGTACGTTTAAAGAAATTTCTTCGAGTAGACAGCCTTTGAGGAAAACTGGCGGAACGAACTTTTTCATTTGGGTCTCGTAGGAAAAGGGGATTAAAATAATTATGATGATACTTATTTTTTATTATGATTGAGGTTAAAAATGAGTTTAAATGTTTAAAGTAAAGGTCAACCATTTTTTATACACCCACTCTACTTAAAATACTCGGAAAAGCGACCATATGTGTAGCGATACATAATAACATTTTACACAGCGCCTTGATATAACCTTGATTTAAGTGACAAAATAATCAAGATAAACAAATGAATTGTTTTTCAGATTGACAATAAACCAGTTTTCCCTATTTTTACAAAATATTTAATTTTTAATTAAGATAGCAATTGGTCCTTTTTACCCGCATGTACCTTGGATAAATGTAAAGTACCTACTCAAGTTGCTATCATTCACTACTGGAATCGAACCCTCATTCTTCTGTATCGCAGGCGGATGTTCGCACAGACACGGATCAAATATTTTGGTTTCATTTTAAATTTTAGGTACGGATCTCTAAAACCGCTGAAAAATGAAACTTTTCTCTTTGTTACCGCCTCGAGTCAGAAAGAGATATGGTATACAAAGCTCCGCACAAACTGAAACGACTAGACTAGTAGGTATGTTTGCTATCTATCTATACTTCTTTAGGTACTAATATTATAAAGAAGAAAGATTTTTCGTTTTTATTGTCAATCTGAAAAACAAATCATATGATTATTTGCTTGTTATTTTGTCGTTATAATCAAGGTTTTTAAAAAACCTTTTAGTGGCACTTGTACCTTTTCATTAAAATGAAATTTATAAAAAAGTATATAATTACTTAAAAGTTTTTCTAGAAGCAGTTTTAAAACTTTTGTTGAACCACAGAAAGCTTTAAAGCATTAACGTTTGCTAACAAAAAGTTATATTTCCTCGTACAAACAAAATAACATTTATCTAGACGTTAATTTGTTTTTAATAATACCTGAGTACTGTGAAGGTACTTTTTTAAAATTTAGACTTTAGAAAATATGTCATTCATCTAATGTCAAAAAGCCGAGATGCTATGATCAATATCCACACGCGTATCGTACGACGTTTAAGGCTTTTCTTTTATTCGCATAAATGAAAAGACTTGTTAAAAAAATAAAATGTTAACCAAATATTTGTGTTTAAAAACAGAATAAAATAATTGTTTTTTTGAGTAACTATGTTTTTAAAAATATTAGGTAGCTTATAATTTTTAGGCAATATTTTTTTTTAATTATACCTACTCCCGAAAGGGCAGGCCAAATACTTTGAACCTATACAGCCTCGTCTGACATACAATATTTTTTAGGGATTTTGTCCATTTGTTTTTGGGTCGGAGTTTAAAAACAAAATATAATGTTACGGGAAAAAATATGTTTAAGTAAAGAAAAAACCAAAACTCAATTTTTAATCGTTTTCTAAGACGTTATCACTCTTATCACTTAAAATTGTCATTCGTAAACCGACTTTACAGACAACCATTTTTGTTAGCTTAAAAACTCTTTGTTGGTACCTTCTTTTTTATACATCTAAACAGTATAACCCAGTTAAATTAAGAATGTTTCATCTACATAACATGTAAGTAGCAGAAATATACGAATTTAATTTATTACAGCACTAGTGTAGCATGGTACTTATGTAAGACGCACGCGTGTATAATACGTTGGATTATGAGCCTAAAAGCAGTTAAATAAGATCCACTTTATGAGCAACTCTGTGATAAAAATTATAAATTATTAGTATCAAGATTGTATCAGAAATGAGGAGATTCGTAGGCGAACTAAAGTTACCGACATAGCCCAAAGAATTAGTAGGCTGAAGTGGCAATGGGCGGGACATGTGGCTCGTAGAACTGATGGCCGTTGGGGCCGAAAAGTCTTAGATTGGAGACCACGTACCGGAAAGCGCAGCGCGGGACGACCTCCGACTAGATGGACGGACGACTTAATTAAGGTCGCGGGAAGTCGTTGGACGCAAAGAGCATGCGACCGATCGCTCTGGAAGTCTTTGGGGGAGGCCTATGTTCAGCAGTGGACGTCCTGTGGCTGATATGATGATGATGATGATGATGAGTATCAAGATTGTAATAGTGTAAAATGAACATTATATTTATGTCAAAATTTAAATTTGTTGATGATTATTATTATTTTTTCCTTAGATTTATTGTGTTTTATTAATCATCTTTTATTTTTAGGAATACGACTGAAAACACGCTTGTTTGTGTAGCGGTGTGAAGCGCTATAAACTGAGTTGTAATTCCTTTTTGTAACCACAATTTGTATTAATATGTTTTATTTCTTCTATGTAAAAGTTACATTTGGTTACAAATCGACTTTCTTTCTTAAATACATCAAATGTCTGTAAGTGCATCTAATTTATTCAGTTACTTATCTGTCCAGTTGCTAATCTGTCTAGTTGCTAACCTGTCCAGTTGCGAATTCGGTCGGTTGCTACTGAGCCCTTTGTTCTACCGCTTTTTACCTGTTTTTATTAAAACAATTTCCGTACTACAAACAAAACAAAACAAACCTTGATTCTCGTTTCCATATATTACTTTTACTCGTAGTTATATATAAATATATACCGAGTATCAACTTAGATGCTATCTTACCTTTGAAACTGAATTTTCTTCACGAATATCACGTCAAGATGAGAATATTAGATGAAATGACCGCGCGAGTGGTTTTCGTAGTCGATACGGCGTACGTGCGTGCTACACCGTAGCTGCTCGTAGACTGGAACCTGTAGCATTAGCTACGAGCATAGAGATAAAATTTATACCACAATCTATAGATATAAAATTCAAACTCCTGGCTGACTAACTGACTATTTGATCGATCTGCCTAAAATTGTGCATACAGATAGTTATTACAACGTAGGCATCCGCTAATAAAGGATTTGGAAAAAAGCAACTCCTACGCGGAGTAGCAGGTTATAGCTACGAGTATTTAATTATAAATTAAGAATTAAGAGCTTATACGCAAGGTATATAATAAGAACTTTGCGTTGCAATTACGTCAAATTGACTACGTTAATTTGAAATACTTTTCAAATAGCTGAGTTTTAACAGGAACGTGAAAATGATAATGTGATGTGCTTTTTAGGTTACAAAGGGTAAAAACAGGGCCCTATTACTAAGACTTCGTTTATTCAATAATTTAGTGTTTTGTGTGTTATATTATTATATTAATAACTTTGGCCATTTTATCTATACTAATATTATAAAGCTGAAGAGTTTGTTTGTTTGTTTGAACGCGCTAATCTCAGGAACTACTATGTCGAATTGACTTTTTTTGTGTTGGATAGTTCATTTATCGAGGATGGCTATGGGCTCCATTTTGAAATTCCCACGGGATCGGACTGGCGCAGCTAGTTTAAACGTCCAAAGTTTTATTATCATCTAATTTCGGGCAAGATAAAAAAGTGAATTCAACCACATGAAATCAAAACACTCTGATTCACAACTCTCTATTGTATAGTATAACCATTTTATCTCTACAGCTACGAGATAAGCTATGTGCATACTGTTTTAGAAACCGGGTTATCGACGATTCTGGCTCTGCTTCCTAAATACTTTCCGGTTTTTGCCAATCAATCTGTCGAACGTTGCGCTGTTTATTTTTAGACATATTTTGCAGTTTTTAAAATGGAATTGTTTTTAATAGTAGGGAGGTATGGTACCTATTATACCTATAGCACTATATTGGCCTTTAACGTCTATTCTAGATAATTTATAAAGCGAATTCATGCTATTCAGGGCGCGATACTGCCTGGGACTTGTATTAGATGGAGTAGGCTTGCACGGCACCTATACCACCCTCTCAGCTTAGTCGACCGTGTCACGAGGAAAATACTCGTCAATAAGCCGTGGGTTTCATCATTAATAGCGCACATGTATTTTTCGTAAGAGTGCACGGCTGGCCAGGATTTATTACATGAATCATATAGATTTAAAGTGCATAGGAAATTGAATGGAAATTGAAATTGATGGAATGGTGACCATTGCCGGACTGCCAAACACAGGGTTGCGGGTTCGATTCCCGCCTCAGACAAGTATTTATGCTTAGATATTTGTCTGTGGTCTGGTTGTTTCTATGTATTATAAGTATATATTTACAAAAGAAAAGTATATAAGTAGTATATCCGTTGTCTAGCACCCATAACACAGGTGTAGTTACTTAGCTTGGGGCTAGATGGCGATGTGTGGAATGTCCTGCAATATTTATTTATTTATTTATTATTTATTTATTGAGGAATTCAGGGTTTGAATGCATTCGACGTACGGCAGCTGGATATCGAGACGGATGGAAGGAAAGGGGGCGGCTTCTGCTCAGCAGTGAGAAATAACAGGCTAAAAATAATCATTTGAAACGCAGTCCTTACCAACTATTTTTTTTTTATCCGTAAATGATCATTAAGTCCTCCTTCATTTTCTCTTTCTTTTACGGTTTTTGGTTTCACATTTTCATAACGCGTAGGAACTTCGTTCCAAAAAGTAAGAAATCTCTGTCGTGAAAAAAATATGCGAACAAAAGATTCAATTTACGAATATCTATATGCTAAGTTTCATGACTATCGGTCCAGTAGTTTGAAAGTCTATTTGTTACAAACAAACAAAAATCTCTATGTAACATTAGTGTAGATGGAAAATTATACGTACCTAAGAATAATTTACCATAATTTACAATGTAGGAGGAATCATTAGAGCGTGCTCTTTGATATCTCAACTTCTCGAGATATTATCGTTGTATTCAGAGATGCTGTAAACATTTTAATGTCTCGTTGAAATCTCATATATTTTCACGAAGATATATACATTTTATGTGATATTAAATAACCGTTTTAATACGTTTACAGTGTGTAGATAAAATGTTGTTTGTGAAAAAAAACCCTGTAACAACTCTTACACTGAAAAAATGGATTCTTGAAGAACAATTTCTTCTTTTTGATGAATAACTTTGTAAGCATTTAACCGAAATGATTAACAAGCAGTTTGTTTTAAGTGGATGCACAGGCTTACACCAGCTCTATATAGCCAAATGTCTAAGCGGTTAAATGCTAACAAATGACTAACACGCTTAGGCATTTTGCTTTCTATATAGCAAAATGCCTAAGCGGCACGTGTATGCCTATGCATCCACTTAAAACAAACTACTCGTTAGTCATTTCGCATTTCAGGCATTCTGCTTCAGTGGCATCCCTTGCTAAGGGTGAAAAGCTTTCTAGGCAAACTTCCCGTTTAGGTATAATGCCTTCATTGGCATCCCGCTTTTAAGGGAACTTGATGTCCTTTGATTTTCCATAAGTCCGCGGTGCACCTTAAGACCTAAACCTGTCGATAGAAGGCATTGAGACGAACAAATAATGCCTCCACACTAAACACTCTCGGAAAAAAGATATTCAAAGAAAAGTGATGTGTTCCGTTTCCAAGATGTTTTAAAGAAATAGTGTGAAGGAATTATTAGTTCGTCGTAATGCCCTCTTTCGATAGCTATGGGTACTGCACCACGGCATTTTAGGTTACTATAGGTACAAATATATTTTGTCTAAACGCCTTTATAAATTATTCATAAACAAATAACACGGATTTTTCCAACGTTTTAACATATTCAATGTGAATTATTAACAAAAACATTAATATATACCCGCTTTGATGTTCAATTTCAGCTACTCTCGTGTAATTAGATAAATAAACAATTTGTACTTTAGACTCGTGATTTTTTTTCATAATAAAAATAACATTTTAGCGAATGTATTCAACATACTTTTCAATTAATTTTTTTCATTTGCTGCAGCATTTTAGCTGAGGTGTCCTTTTAGGCTAGCACACGGCATTTTAGGCTAGCACACGGCATTTTAGGCTAGCACACGGCATTTTTTTTCTATCATGTGCCTATTAATTCTTTGTTTTTGTAACTCTATCTGTTTTATTTTTATTTTTTGTTTTGTTATTATGTACCTATTCTATGTTTGTTTACTCTTTTCTTGTCCGTGTGCTCTTCTAATAAATGTCTATTCTATTCTATTAACGGACAAAAATATAGCAAGGAGGAACTTAGTACCTACCAGCAACGCTCCGCGTTTTCTCCCACGTAACTCCCGATCCCATAAAATATCGGGATAAAAAGTAGCCCATGTCACTACCAATTAATTAATGTATCATCATACTAAGTTTCATCAAAATCGGTTGAGTAGCTTCGGAGCCTATTCGTTTCAAATATTAGTATAGAAGTATTGATGTGGATAGCTGAAGTCCTAGAATACCGTTTAGGCTTTACAATATTCCCATGGATTCGGAAATTAATATGCGGGTGAAACCGCGAGTCTCAGCTAGTATGGTAGCAATAATTGTAGAACTAGTTTAGTAGAATTAGAACTTAATTTAGGTTTAAGTATAATCCATCAAATATACCTAATGGTCATCCTTAAGGGGAAAGGGTACCGGGCGTTCTCTCCATACAAACGTAGTCGAATGTTTCCTCCCTGGATAATGACACTAGAGCAAATATTTTTGTTGCATAAAACCTATGACTGCCATGACTATGCCCCATGTTTTGGTTTTTTTCATTTTCTAATTATCATAGAAATTAAGATTTAAAAAACAATAAAAAAACATAAGGGCATGGTCATGGCAGTTAAAAATATTTGCTCTAGTGTCATTATCCAGGGAGGAAACAGTCAACTACGTTTGTATGGAGAGAGCGCCGGTACCCTTTGACCTTAAGTATTCGAGGATTGAAAAAAAAACACTTTAACTAACAAAAATATTATACTTGATCACATTTGTTTACTTATTAGGAACAAATCCTATAATATATCACGGAATTTACATTTTGTAAAGATAGTATCAAACAAGGCACATGTATATTTCCTATTATAAGTACTTATTGTAGATATAAATATCCTTTTCCTATTAAGATATCAGTACAAACAAACGCACACGACAAGTGGCGCGATCACACGGCGACTGTCTGCGACGAGTTACTACAGGGTTATTGCTAATTATACTAGTAAGCCGTTGAGGGCTACTTCTGTGCACCTAAACAAACAACTTTTGTTCTACGGCTTATTTAAATTCGAATTTTTTTTTTGAAAATTTTGTGGTTAGGTTTACCTGAAAATCAGCTGTTCCTTACACGGAGAGGTCATTGACCTTAAAATTTTACTTATTTTTTAGGTTTTATCTACTGTTCTTAGTCTAAATAACCTTTGTTTTAAAAAATCAGCTGTTTTTCGAATTTACATCACCTCAAAATTTGCATATTTTTTTTTTCGAATTACTAAAAGTCGTGCACAGAAGTAACCCTCGACGGCTTGCTAGTATAATTACCAATAACCCTGTATATGTATACTTTACATTGAAAAAAGTCTTTCTTGGAGCCAAAAATAATTCTATGCCTTTAGACGCTAGTGAATTATTATTCACTTCTTACTTCTTACCTTCACTATCTTGATTGAAGTAAAAATCTTAAAATTGTAAGCAGTATCCTTCATTTAAAAGCAATGTTCTAAAATTAAGAATACTTATTATTTTCAAAAACATCTACTAAAATCAGGTAACTATTCTCTAGCGTCTATAGGCAGAGGAGTATTTTTTGCTTCGAGAAACCCCTTTTTTCTTTGTCCTGCGATGCGATATAACTGCGACGGGATTCTACTGCAACGGAATACTACTGCAACGGGATACTACTGTGACGCGACAGCTATCCGATAGATTTGTTAGTAAATATAATTGATGTACTTACATCACATTGCTCGGACTACGAGACCAGCCATACCGGTTTATCCATTAATTACCTAATAATAAAAAACCTATTACCTAAATATCACAAATTGCGCCAACCTATCACCAAAGATGGCAATCACTCTTTAATAACGTAACCTAAGAGTTTCATCTCTTTGTCAAAGTTTTCATCTCTATATTTCTTAATTTTCTTCAACCAGAGAGCTGCAGAAACAAGGCCCCTGCAGGTACCTCCATACCTAGAACGAAAGAAAGATAAACACAATAAAATATAAATCAGACTAAAGTTAGCCTACCTTTATGTCCCACTGCATAGCAAAGGCCTCCTGTCTTCTAAAACCCTCAGGACAATCTGACCATCAAATCTCGAGTGTATTTCGTTACCACGAAAGCCTATGCACAGAACTGCGATGTTTGGTTTGTCGAATCGATTCCCACCGCGGTGGTCAGTTGGCACCATAACTTCTAAACTAACTACCACTGTAACGAAATAACACACTGGTACAGAGCGGTGTTGGCTTAGTGGTAGATACCTCGACTTTTATTCTGAAGGTCGTGGGTTCGAATCCCGGCCGGCAGTGCACCAATGTATTTTTCTTAAGAAAAATTTATGTGCGCTAATTGACATTGCTCTTACGGTGAAGGAAAACATCGTGATGAAACCCGCGGCTTATAGTTGGCTCCAGAAGTATTGACAAGTTCTCTACTCTGGACATGGTCGACTAAGCTGAGACGGTAGTAGGTGCTGGGCAAGCCTACTCCATCCTCACGCAAAAAGGACCCAATTAAAAAGGGTCCACTGGCGGAAAACAGCCTGTATATAAGTACAAGTACAACACACTGGTACCTATTCCATATTTTTAGTGGTGAAAAAGGGGGTGTAAGACGCCCCGGGTGCCTGCCTACTTGGGAATGGGAAATGTCATATTATTATGTCATCGTGTTAGTACTAGAGTATGTCAGTTTCTTCATTTTCCTTCGCATGAGCCTGCGTTAAAAGTGTTCATATTTAGCACCTATTGGTGCACTGATAGCTCTGAGACCTTCTGATTGAAAGTCGGAATAACTCCTTATGCTAACACTGCTCATTCAAAGAAAGGACTGTACTGTACCTCGGAGGAAGGCATTCTTTATCGATATGCTGTTGAAGTGATTTCAAATCGTAGCCGTGGAAATAGATGGTGCTCCAAGCGCTTTGAGGGATGAACCGTTTGAAGAGGTAGAAGAAGGTATTCAGGATCCAGGAGTAGTTGATGATGTGGACGCCGCGAACTTTGTTTGGAAACGCTGACTGAGGGAAAACATAATGATAATCGATATTTTTTGAGACAAATTTAAAAAAAAGACTAGCCAAGCGCGAGTCGGACTTGCGCATGAAGGGTTCCCTTTCAGTTCCGTACCATGTTATATGGGTCGAGTTCAAAATATATTTTTTGGTTTTTAGATATGTTGTTATAGCGAATACATATACATAAAGACAGACAGATGGACGGACAGTGAAGTCTTAATGATATGGTCCCGTTTTTACCCTTTGGGTACAGAACAAAAAATAACACTATGAAATATGCTCCTAACTTTTAAACAGGCATGCTGCGACGCCATACTGCTGCAAGTTACGTTTATATCAAAATCATTATTATTTCGAACTCCATTTGTTATTTCTACATACCCCCATAATTGAGACGATCTGATACGCCACCGTCGGCGTCAACGTCGACACCTGCCGTAGCGAAAGGCCCTCCAGGTCTACTATGACATTTCCTCCTAAGACCTGCAGCTTAGGTGATCTCGTTCCTATCTCACACTGCGCTATACCAGCTCTCACCAGATCCTCTATTGGGAACTCGTTCGGATCCCAGTATCCTGTTTAACAAATGCTTATATCATTCTAGATAGGTAGTGATAAAATTATTCAATGCAATTTTCCTACTTAAATAATATAAAGCAAAAAAATTAAAATTCCAATTTTTTTATGGATAGTGCCTAGAAAAGCCAGCAAGCACTGGCACTTTTGCCACTCTATTTTGTAAGCCGATGTTGATTATTTGACATTATACTAATACGACATTAGTACATTACGATATAAGTGTGGTAAATTGATCATAAGAAGCCAAGATCAATTCCACACGTATATCGTACGACGTTTTTATCACAGTTGCGAATAAAAGAAAAGACTAGAAAAGAAAACAAAATAATAATTAACAAAATATTTGTGATAAAGTCTATGTTTACATTTTCTTAAGGCAATATTTTTTTGTTAATTGTGCTCCGGAAAGGCCAGGCAAATACAGCCTCGTCTGACATACAAATTTTTTTAGGGTTTTTTTCTATTTGTTTTGCGTCGGGGGTTAAGAACAAAATACAATGGTACGGAAAAACAATATATTTAAGTTCTTTACTTTAAAAACAAAAAATAAACAACTCAATTTTTAATCGTTTTCTAAGTCATCATCACGTAAAATTTTCGTTCGTAAACCGACTTTAGAGACAACCATTTTTGCTAGCTAAAAAACTCTTTGATACCTACCTTTTTTATACATCAAAACAGTATAACCCAGATAAATTAAGAATGTTTCACCTACCTAACATGTAATTAGCAGTAAGATACGTATTTAACTTATCGGGATAACTTTACAGCACTAGTTAACAAATCTAAAACGCACGCGTGCATAATATGTTGGATTATGAGCCTAAAAGCCGTTGAATAAGATCCACTTTATGAGCAACTGTGATAAAAATATGTATTATATGTCTAATATCCGTATATATTCCTGTATTATTTATGTATGTATTATTTGTATGTATCTATGAATATAATTATTTGGTATGTATTAATAATTTAATATTTAGAATCATAATTATGTAAATAGTGGATATTATAAGTTAAATTATTCACAACCTACCATTAAAGCTGAATCAGTTCTTTTCCATCCAAAGGTTGCCTGGAAGAAATCGCTTTCACCGATAAGGCCGCCCATTTGTGCCACTTATACCTTCTAGCTATTACTTTACTTTGTGTTCATCGTGTTCTGTTTCTTTATGTATTGTACAAATAAAGTTATCTATCTATCTATATCCGTTAACTAGCACCTATAACACAAGCCTAGTTGCTTAGCTTGGGGCTAGATGACGCTGTGTATAATGTTCTACAAAATTTATTTATTAGCGTAACTCCCGATCCCGAATATTGTAATAAAAAGCCTATATTACTTCCAATTTAAATCAATGTATTCTCATACCAAGTTTCATCAAAATCGATCCAATAGTTTCGAAGTCTATTCTTTTAAGCAAACAAAAAAACAATCTCTCCTCTTTATTATATGAGTGGAGATGTAGATATATATGTAGGTTTATTGAAGCAGTCAATGGGTAGGACGGGTGGTGGTACCTATGCCTGGTTCCGGGAAGATAAGCCGACAGAAATCGAACTGTACGAACCCCTCGCTACTGATAGCAAAACGTACATCCTGTTTTGGTAAACCACTTCAATGCTAATTTTAAATAGAAACAATCAGAAAAGCTTCGCATTGGCCTTGTTGTAGACGGAATTATTCAAGAAATAACATTAAACTAAATTGTCCTTGTCAGTTTAATTGCAATGTGTCTATCATTTGTTTATTTAACTTTTGACCCCGTAATACTACCACATGAGTAAATAATAGAACTTCTTTACTCATGTTATACTACTGCAGAAAATATAAGTATTTCTTCCGTTAGTAAAAAAATCAAAGTCTTGACTGACTGACTGATATTATCAACGTACATGTCAAATCAATAGATGGATTGGACTAAAATTTGACACATAGATAGCTATTATGACGTACGCTAAGAAAGGGTTTTGGAAAATTCGACTCCTAGGCGGAGGAAGTCGCGAGTGAAAGTTAGCCTAATCTAATAATCAACACTGACAAAATTTCTAGTTCAGAACTAACCACGAGCTGCACCATTTGCGAGGCTTGCATACGAGATGCGAGTTCGAAATTCTACTTACAGCACAGATTAAATAATAGTACAAGTACCTACAGCTTTTTCATAACTATCCCTATACTTCGACCATCTAACATACCTCTATGTCCCTATGTTTTTATTTTGTAGGGTGTCCCACCATTACATAAGTTTCGGATCAAATATAAAATTTTACAATCATCATCATATCAGCCCATACACGTCTACTGCTGGACATAGGTCTCCCCCATACGACGCCACAAACAGCGGTCCAGCCCCCTTACACAAGATTGCTTTCTATTAGCGATATCGCCAATCGACAGACTTTTATTTTATTTTTTTGTATGAAATTGACACAAGCCAACGAATAGTCACGTAGTCTTGCATTGGAGAAAAAAGTAGATAAGTTCCATCTTAAGCTAATTTTATACAATGTTTTATGTCAATTTCGTACAATTAAATCTATCGATTGGCGATATCGCTAATAGAAAGCAATCTTGTCTAAGGGGGCTGAGCCGCCTCCATAAACCGAGTACCCGCGACCGCTATAATGTCGTTGGTCTACCGGACAGCTAGTCTCCAAACACTCCGTTTCGCTGCCAAATTTTGGGATACCCTACATAAAAAATGGCAACCAACTACTGTTTTTATACCTACTTTACTGTTTATTAAACTCGAGTTTTATAAAAACATGTTGAGTAAACCGACTTTGCTATTTCAACCTTCTAGGGTTGTGTATTTTTGTTGAAACGTTTTTCTTCATAAAACAATATTTTGTAAAAACTATCTTAACAGAGTCTGGTGTATTTCAAGTTACGAAGAGACCGGTCAGGTGAGAGACAGCGGACCTATAATTTCGGAATTTGGGGACACTTCATAATAATCAGAACACTTGCGGACATTTTTTTGACATAATGCCGCATCTAGTTATCTTATTTTGCGGTCACATGACACTTTAGCCCTGGCATGGTATGGGCTACCTTTATTTATAACTTCAGTCCTACGGATAAAAAAAACCGGTAATTGCAAGTTGGACTCGCGCACGAAGGGTTCCGTACCATGTTGTATGGGAGCCCCACTTAATTATTTTTCTCTTTATGTTAGTACCTAAGTACTTTCCTAGTATTTTTTGTTGTAGCGGCAACAGAAATACATAATCTGTGAAAATGAACACTCTAGCTCCATTCGGTTCATGAGATGCCGTCTGGTGATAGACAGCAAAGTCTTAATAATAGGGTTCCGTTTTTACCCTTTATGTATGGAACCCTAAAAAGTAATAAAGTACTTTTTACGACGCGCAAAAAAAAATACAATTTTGCCCAAGTTGTACCTTATTCAAAAGAAAAATAAAACTATTCTCCATCCGAGTACTAGGCGAACATATTAACTGAAGAGTTATTATGTCCTTTGACTTACCGAATCTGAAGATGGATATCCGTCCGACATCAGGCCGGTCGTAGACAACTCCTTCGTAGGCGTTCTTCATCTTGGCGAGGCCCCAGAGGTCTACACCTTCGTAGAGATATGGATACTGCAATCTGAATGCGCAGTAGCGTACCAGCTGTGGACATGACAAATGCACTTTCAGTTTCATAGAAAAAGTTTAGAAAGGATTTTTATCTAGGTAATAGGTTATGCCCGCGACTTCCACCCTGTTATGAGTGAAATTTTGAAAAACCCTTTCCTAGTAGATACCTGCACAAAGGGCACATGCTCCAAATTTCATGCCTGTGGGATCATTGGTTTAATGAAAATTAAATTAAATGAAATGAAATTGTTTATTTCCCAGACTACTGTCCACACAAATTACTTAACTTATTTTAAAATCAAACAAACACACATACAATTATAAAAAAAACGTTAAGTTATCTTTATTTTTCTATAAGAACACAAGACTCCGATTCGGAATTACTTATAAAAACACTCGAATCTAGTCAACCCTATTAGATTAGTTACCACTACCATTATAAGAACAGTAATTTATGACGTCACGTCATTATAACATAGCTAAGAACACTCCCACCTAATTCACCTTTCAAACAAAAAAAACAATACTTATCAAAAGCGTTCGGGAGACGACACCAAAAAATAGTTAAAGAGTTGGGCGGTAAGATTAGACGGAATGGGGGTGACTCCCGCTCCAGCTCGTTTCTGGCGCAGAAGTTAGCCATCGCCATTCAGCGTGGCAATGCTTCTAGCATTATGGGAACCTTTACGCCGGGTAAGGGGTGGGCGGGTGGGTTAATTGACTAACTGATCACTTCATTATTTGTATATATAATAATCTAAATTTAGTTTTATATTAGCATAGATATTTTAAATAAAGTAAATTAAAAAAAATTAAGAAAACTACGTATTATTTTTAAGAACATTTTTGCTAAAAATTAGTAATTTATTCTCTAGCGTCTATAGGGAGAGGACAACTATTTCTTGCTTCGAGAAATCATTATTTCCTTGTACGAGAACACTCGTACAACTTTTTACAAAATATTTGGTTTTAGAAATACTGAATTTTTAACAAATGTCTTCGTTTGTAGCCCCCTTTTGCCCCATTGTGGGGGAAGTATCCTAATTCTACCAATCAAATATTCCCAGCGACAAAAAATCTAACTGTATAAATAGTTATGTACATCGGTTGTAAAATACGAAGCAAGTTTTAACACTTCGCTCCCTTATTCAATAAATAATAACAGGATATTAGTCTTTTAATTATTACAGTAACATACCTTCATAATAAACTAATTAACTTATCTTATTAAATTGTATTTCTGTAAACAGACTAATTTTATGAGTATTATCTTACAGAGAATCCCTTACCAATTTATGCGCTCTTGGTACAATGAAGTTCCTGGCCCGAAGGAATCTAAGGAGATACTGGTCGTCTGTCCTGAGTGGTCTACATTCATCTCGATCTGGAACAACAAATACATTCATGGTAACTGTACACAACAGTAACGAGGAGTGAATTTTTTTTAAAGGTAAGCCGATAAACCACCACAAAATCCAGTTACAGGTATCTAGTCTAGGAAGGTTCTTGGCTATCTGGTCTTTACGGAACCCGTAAAGGTAACTTGTCAGGAACTGCGTTGTATGGACCCATCGCTACTGGTACACTAATATTAATATTAAACTATACGTACTAATATTATAGAGCTGAAAAGTTTGTTTGTTGCTGCTGGTTCTGCTGGTTGGTTGGTGGAACTACTGGTTCGAATTGAAAAATTTAAATTTACTGTCAATAAAAAAATATATACATACAACCGAATTGAGAACCTCCTCCTTTTTCAAAGTTGGTTAAAAATGATGTAGCAACAATATCAATAGTCAGCGAGCCCAAGTAAATAAATGATGATGTCACATTGTTCTGTACCGGAAGTCGAGTTGAGCCTTTTTCCTAGAGTAAAAGGCATTTCCCCACTTCCCCTCTTTTTTGGTGGAAATTGGTAATGAGATATCGATCTAAGTTCAATGAGAAAATGTATTAGGACTTCCACTTCCGGCCGAATCTTTGCCGATGAATTCCTACTACTACTAGCGCCCCTGGCGGGAGAAAGTAGTACTATTCATTCGAAAAACAAGGCATTTAATGGCGGCTAGGACGACCGTACTCGCGCGCCTTTTTCGTCTCTTTTTACGGGTGTGCGTAACTAATTGTGTGTGATAGTTAGCCCAAAGGTTCGAGGGTGACCATGGACATTGCACGTTGTGTGGGTAGGACTCCAGGACCCAAAAAAACAAGGTGGATTTTCCCAGAAGCATTCTCGCCGGCCGGCTGAGAAAGACGTGGCTTAGGAGGATTTTCGCGCGAGCGCAGGTTAGTAAGGTCATATGCTACACAGCACACATTTTGAAAATTTCCCTAAATTCTGGTTAAATTAGAGTGAACTTTGTAAACTCACATGATTTGTATTCATAGTAATTATTTTCCCGGGTCTTAATCGCGTATTTTAATTTATATTTCTCCTACCTCGACGATTCGACTATGTTACAATATAAATAAAAAAGAAATAAAAATAAAAAGCCCGGGAAAATAATTTATTATAAATAAGCGTATTTTTCCCAAATTATAGACAAAAAATCGAAATCGGTTCAGCCGTTCGGGAGCTACGATGCCACAGACAGACACACACACTCAGACACGTCAAACTTCTAACACCCCTCTTTTTGCGTCGGGGGTTAAAAAATATTCCTATTCGTCCATTTGTTATATTTTTTTCGGGTAAGTCCCATTAACACTCGGACTTTACTTGGAGCATGTGTGAGCAGTGGTATGGCAAGGTTTTCTTAACGCTTTGTTTTATTATTAAGGTGAAAGGGTACCGGCGCTCTCTCCATACAACAAAAATATTAGCTCTAGTCTTATTATCCAGGGAGGAAACAGTCAACTACGTTTGTAGTGAGAGAGCGCCTGGTACCATTTCCTCTTAAGTACCTACCTAAGTATTGAGTAAGTATTACGCACATGATACTTGACTGACATTTGTCTATTCATTGTAAATGATTTATGTTGGAAATAATTACTCTTCCGTATAACCGTCGTGTTAGAGCGAGGTAAAATAAGCTAACTTGAAGGTTGTTGTATAATACTTGTATACATATATATACACATATATACATACATATATATATACATATATACAATGTGTTTGGACGAAACGTTACTCATGCAACAGGGGGTTGTCTAGACGTTGCGAACAACTTTTTTACGACTTTTGGAAATTCGAACCTTTTCGGGTTTTTAAGCTATTGCATAGCTTTTATAGCGGGCTTTGAGCGCGGCGACCGAATCAAGAAATTCCGTAACGAAAATAAAACCTAACACTCTCCACTCCGCCAACCATGTAGCTCGGCCATGCATTACGACTGTACGAAGCTCGCACGATGCAATAGCTTGATCTTGGCAGTCCCCGAGTGCCACACATTTTTTTATATTAATGAGGTTTTGTATACTGGAAAATCAGTTTTGTTGCAAATGTTTTCAGCAATGAAGACCATTTATGGTCAGCTGGGTGAAGGTCGTTCTTAACCCTTTAAGAACGATCTACATCACGCTGATTAATGGATGAAAAGTATTTTATTTCAAATTAAATAGGTCAATAAATATTTGTTGCCTAAAAAATTTTAGTCCAGAATGATTAATAAAGATTTTTAGAGAGATTTATTAGAAATAGAACTTTAACTTCAATTCATTAATCAGACCAGTGCAAATCTCACACAAACCAATTACTGGTTTAAGGGAGTGAAGATAACGTGTGTTATGTAATTGTTTTTTTGGTAAATAAATAATATTATTAAAAAAATTACTAGTATCGATTTACCTGCCTGCCTACCCAAGATTCGTGACGGGAAAAAATAGTCAACCTAACGTTTGCATATTCTATAAGCTATATACTTTCGATTGGTATGAAATTCGTCTATTAACCAAACCAGTGAAAGGTTTATAAAAACAAAAAAAAGAAAGTTATTAATCATATTCTAGACTGAATTTTTTTAGACAACCCATTTGCAATATATTTATTGACCTATTTAATTTGATATAAAATACTTTTCATATAGATGAAAATCCCTTTAAGAACGACGAGCTGATTAATAGTAATCAGCTCGTCGTTCTTAAAGGGATCTTAGACTATATTGTTAAAATAGTAGTGGAAACTCAATAACAAAAATATGCAAACCTATACCTAAGAGGGATTTCAGGGTTTTCTTTCCACACTGTATAGAAGTATTTAAATGATCTTTGATATTCAAAACATGACCGATTGCACTCGTACCGCAACATTAGTGTAACGGGCAATACGTGAACCGAGCCATGGACAATCACATACATACCTAGACTACATACAAATAGAAGACAGTGGCTCGAAGCTAATAGCAATTACTTACTTCATAGGTAGGTTCTCGAATTGACTAGATAAGCAAACGACTTGCTTAATATCTACGTTTCTTTATGAAACTTTATTAAAATAAAATAAAACTATTGGTTCTCTGTAAAATCGGTTTACGCACGATAATTTTACGTGACAACGTCGTAAGAAATCATTGATTAATCTTGTCAATAACGGAACGTGAGCGATGACGTCACAGTTTTTTGTGAATGCTGGTGTTCATCGATTTATAGGACGTCAACCTGGAGAAACTCATCGTGGTTGGGAACACAGATGGAAAACGCTCTCGAGGCCGATCCCCAACCAGATGGACGGATCAGATTAGGGACTCATCAGCCGTCAAGTTTCATAACACTGTTAGAGATGCGATGAACAGAAGCCGTTGGAGACAGATCATCCGATCCAAATGCAGACCACCCAATGATGACCACGATCCTCAGTCATGAGGGGCCGACTACAGAGAGAGAGATCACGTCAATTAACGTAAAAGCGATTTACAAGTTTTCGCGAAAATATATCTTTTATAGTGTTGACTCAGGACCTTGATTTTCATACACCTAATAGGCACTATAGACCTCAGTATCTGGTATATATTTCAACTAGGTCCACCTGTTCCTGAGAAAATCGGTGGTGACACACTGACAGACTTATGTATTTTTTTGTTTATAATGGCTTAAAACGTATTTTACATTAGCCAGTGTCAAGTAAAACAAAAGTAAAATCTAAAGTTGGTCGAAAATGTTGCAAGGATCTTGAAATATTAGCGACATTTGAAACATGAGAGTGGCTTACATTACCTTATTATTTCATCTAGCGATAGCTTGAGCTAGACTAGGTCAGCCAAACGCAGTGCGCGCCACGCTAAAGCCTAATTCGCATTAAGTTAGTAGTACCTGGATGATCGGATGACCTTTGCTCGGTATTTTTTTTTTATTACTTATTCTAACCTCAAAGCAAACACTCATTGACTTCGTGTTACTTAACATCTGCTGGAATAACTTTATTGCTCACAAAAATAGTATTAGTAGTTCGCCAATAGATGTCATTGGAAGAGTCATATTTTTCAGATAAAAAAAAAGTAAGTTTCTATAAAACACGAATAAAATGACATTTTCTAAAAATGATTCCTAGCTAGATCGATTTATCGCCCCCGAAACCCCCTATATACCAAATTTAATGAAAATCATTGGAGCCGAATCCGAGATTCCAATTATATATATATATATACAAGAATTGCTCATGTAAGAATATTAGTATTTTAGTCGAGTAGCGAGTAATTTAGGTAGAAGATGCATCACACATCGACATCGTACAAGTAGATATAAAGCAGTGCGGCGCGAGCGAGACAGCACGATCTCCTTGATTTAACCAATCACGAGCCGTCGATGAACTTCATCATCATCATCATCATCCGAGCGATGTTCCCGGTTGTATCCCTCTCGGGAGCCCGAGGTCCGCTTTCCTGCTTTTACGCCTCCACTTCGCACGAGCTTCGGCATCCCGGTTTGTAAGGCCATTTGCACTCATATCAACCCTTTACGACGTCGAGCCAGCACTTCTTGGATCTACCTAGTCTGCCATGACCCGGCGGCGGCGCCGTGGTAAGACATTTGTTCCCCACGTAACTAGTCGGTTTTCGCAAGACGTGACCGTACCAGCGTAGGCGGCATTCTTGCAATTTATCTGCAATGTCTCGGACATGAAGGCTGCCCCGGGTGCGAGAGTTCCTGACGAGATCCGATCTTCATCTCCATGACACGCAGCTCCTGCTTATGTCGCTCAAGCGCCGGCCACGCTTCACTACCATACAAAAAGACAGGTCTACTGATGAGCCGTCAATGAACTTGCATCAATGCATCTTTAGATATTTGCATGCGCCTCTACTTCCATACATTTATTTTATATGGAGATGTCATCTTGTGATTAGTTTTTCACGTATGATAATTCAAATCAAATAAAAAAGACCGGCCAAGTGCGAGTCGGACTTGCCCACGAAGGGTTTCGTACCATTCAGTTTTTATCCACTGACGCAAAAAGAAATGCCAAAATCCCTAAAAAATATTGTATGTCAGACGAGGCTGTATAGGTTAAAGTCTTTTCCCTGCCCTTTTGGGAGTTTAAGTAACAAAAAAACCCTTTGGACACGTAACCCCAATAAAAAGCAACAAATGTTATGCAATTTATACACTATTTTTAAACGTTCTTTTGCAACTTATACACTAATTTTAATCGTTCTTGACACTCATACTGCATGGATGAGTTTTCATAAAAGTATAAAATGTTGGCGCCAATAACCTTCTATAGTTTCGAATGTTCATTGTTAAAGGTTATCAACTCTTACCACTTCCAATTCATTGTTGTGGATATAAAGTTTTATTGCGTAAGTATATCTTAGTATAAAATCTACACAGAAAATAAGAAATCAAATTTTCTAAGATTAGAAATAATCCTCAATCATGCTCTATAAAAAGTTCATTTGTAAATTCCTTTGGAATTTAAATTATGTTCTCTTCAATGTTCTCTTAATTTAAAACTAATTTAGTAAAATCCTGGCTTATCAGTAGTTTTTTTCTGGGGTTCCGTATCCAAAGGGTAAAAACAGGACCCTTTAACAGACTCCAATTTCCGTCTGTCTTGTTTGTCACCTGTACTTGATGGTAACACAGAATGCATAAAAAGGAGAGAAAGGTTTTCACTTTGAAAGAGGCATAAATCATGTTTATTTTTTGTAAACTAAATAAGTAGTAAGGAAGGGTGTCGGGAAGGTTGTGGTATACTTTACACAAAAATCCACCCAGTGGAAACTGAAAAATCCACGAAAACTGCGACCCTCCGCGTTCTTGCAACACCCTCTAACCGAATGCACTTCGTGGCTACTATATTTATTCCGGGGTCGACACACATGTAAAACCGCAGGGCGCAAGTTGTATTAGTATAATGACGTATTACAAAATAAAGTGAGATAACAATACTTTAATATTACAGAGTTATTAGAGTGGAAACGCTCATTTTAAATTCTTGTTTTGACTCCTACAACTACGCCTATTATTATTAACTAGACTATTATATTCAGTTTGAATTGAAGGCTCCAAAACTACTGAACCAATTTTGATGGAACTCGGTATGAGTATACATTGATTAATTGGGAGTGTTATTGATTACTTTTTATTTATGAAATAAGGTACATTGACTTACCAAATATCATCTGTCTAAGTTCCACAATTGCTGAATCCCTGGTAAGAGGATTTTCATTACAAAGCTCTTTGGCCGCTACCAGGAGTTCAGGACTTTCAGAAGTATCTAGCTCAGCTTCGAAAGCTATTTCTAGGAAGCTTTCGTACATTCTGACACCGCCTGCAAAGTAGGTACAAAGGTAAACTTAGAAAAAAAGAATCAGTTTATGCAGTATGTAGGTATGTATGGTGCTGACAAGAATTACCCTCGATTATTTTAGTGAAAGGCATTGAATAGTTGACTGTCTGGGTCACAAAAACACCTGTAGAACAAAAATTAAAAAACAAAGGTTCCACTAAAGAGTTTCAATGCGATATATTTTATTAAAATATTTATTTTTACAAAAGATAGGTCAGCGTTAGACCACTATCACACCTGTCTGTGACGATGCGGTCTCAGATGTAGCACACTTTCCTAGAAGATACCTATTCACTCGTTACTTAAAAAAACTCTCAAATTGTGCACTGTCTGTGAATGACAGACAGCAAGCAACTGATTCAATTCACCAAAAAGGTTCTAAATGTAAATCGAACTAAGCATTTACATTTAAATAGATACCTAGATACAATTTCGAGTGCAAAAGTTGACCTCCGCAACTGATGTGAAATACCTACCCAGCTACCTAAAGTCTAAACATAATCACGCGAATCATGTACTAGACCAGACTAGACAGACTATTTGGTAATGATTACAAAACAGATCGGTGCTGGTTTAGTGGTAAATACCTCGAATTTCATTCCGAAGGTCGTGAGTTCGAATCCCTGATCGCCGGACACCAATGGATTTCATGCGCGCTAATTGATGTTGCTCTTACGGTGAAGGAAAACATTGTGATGAAACTCGCGACTTAGTTGGCAACAGACGTATTGACAAGTTTTTCTTTTGGACGGTTTCGACTAAGCTGAGTAGATGGTATATAGGTACTGGGCCTGCTCCATTCTTATGCAAAAAGGACCCAATCAAAAAGGTCTTGTTGCCTAAAATAGCCAGAATTTAAGTACCAAATAAAACGAACACTTGGTAATAAAAAATGCAAACCGCAGAAATCTAAGTGCCTTGAATTAAACCATCTAAATGCTCTAGATTGCAATTTGTATTCATAAACGTTCCACAACTCAGAGGAAGCCTGAAAGTAGCACCAGTTACTGAAAAAGTAAAAGGGAACCGTTTGAGTTGGTATGGATATGTGATGAGAAGAGAAGAGACGCATGTCACTATAAGAGTTATGAGTATGAATGTAGAGGGATGGAGAGGAAGAGGACGACCTAAGAAAAGATCGATGGACTGCGTGAGACAAGACATGAGAGAGATGAATGTTAACGATGAGATGACGACTAATAGGAGTGAATGGAAGAAGAAGAAGACATATTGCGTCGACCCCAAATGAATTGGGATAAGGGCATGAAGATGATGATGAACCGTTCCACAACTGTATTTATTTTACTATTCCAATAAATTATATTTTAAGAAAATTAAAAAGAATTAACGAACAGTTAAAAAATAAAAACCACTGATTGAGCTCCACAAAATAAAAAACAAAAACAAGGTAGATAATAATTTCATTACATAGTATAAAACAAAGTCACTTTCCTCTGTTTGTCCCTATGTATGCTTAGATATTTAAAACTACGCAACGGATTTTGATGCGGTTTTTTTAATAGAAAAAGTGATTCAATAGGTGTATATGTATAACACATGCATAATATAGCCGTGCGAAGCCAGGTCGTTAGTAATAAAATCAAAAATTGAGAAATATCTACCTACATAAACCTACCCAATAATAGTAAATTATTATAGTCATAAGGAAAGGTGCCTATAAGACTGGCTGCGTTGCCTCATTCAATGCCGATATGCTTATTTCAGAATGCAGTTTAGTTTCAAATACCTGCGTAATCTCACTCTACTGCAGTGAGTCTAGGGTGACCCACTGGACTAGAGTGGAACTACGGGTACCTGGAGACCCATCAGCAGTGAATCATAGCTGTAGGACCACGATTAAAGGTGATCCACCATCCGACGTAACAGCCCCTTTGGTCACCCGAGGCTAAAACTAATAATTTAAAATATATTTTACCTTTACCAAATTTGATACATTTAATTTAGATCTCGATCCCGCGGGAAATTCGAAATTGATCAATTTTATGTTCTATTTTGTTATAAATATTAAGGGTTGTTTGACAAAAGTTAATTTTCAATGTATTGTTCCCAAGAGAAATACCTATATAAAACAAGATCATATATCATATTATTTATGAATATAAAGAAATAACTCGTCAATACATCTAGAGCCAACTAAGCAGCGGGTTTCGTCATGATGTATTCCGACACCAAAAGAGCAATGTTTATTAGCACATTTAAATTTTTTCGCTAGAAAAATCCTTCATGCATGGTACTGGGCGTTCTCTCCATACAAACGTAGTCGACTGTTTTCTCCCTGGATAATGACACTAGGGCAAATATTTTTGTTGCATAAAACTTATAACTGCCATGACCATGCCACTATGATCTGCTTTTTTTTATTATTTTGTTTTTTAAATCTTAATTTCTATGATAATTAGAAAATAATAAAAACCAAAACATAGGGGTATAGTCATGACATAGGTTTTATGGCACAAAAATATTTGTGCTATTTGTGCAGTCGACTACGTTTGTATGGAGAGAGCGCCCGGGAACCTTTCACCTTAACACTGATAATAAACGCTCTATTATGGCTCTATTATAATAAGTTACTTATAGATGTCTAAGACTTGTCCATTACCAATTTTATAAAATACAAAATGTGCGGTTAGACGTACTTAATACTTCAATTACCATAATAATAAAAAAGACGGATTTTTATTTACTGATTTCAAATAGAATAAGAATAGGCCTTATACCTTCAAAAACTTATAACCTGACCTTTGTGAGCATGACCATAAAAAAAATAAGAACATGAATTTTTTGTGTCTTCTTCCCACATCCTAACTTATTTTTTAAGTCAATCAAATTTCATCTCATGCTAATGATTCCTTTGATTTCTGACCGAGATTTGTCAGTACTTTCTAACAAATATCGTCATTCTAACAAATAATCGTTATTTGATCAATCAATCCTTAAACATCTAACAACATGCAAGACTGGTTAGAATAAAAGATAAAATCTAATCTGTAACGGACAGCTTCCGCTGTCTAGTCTAGCGGTCAGTGAAAGTTTAATAAAGTACGTACCATAGATACAATTGTCCAAATTTTCCACGACAATATCTAAGTTGAGTGAAACGGTTAATGATCATAGTGTACATTTCATGTGGGAAGGTTCGCGGTAGTTTCTAATCTTCTATACCTCACGTCTGTCTGTCTGACGGGTTTTAGGGTTCCGTACCCAAAGTTTAAAAACGGGACTCTATTACTAAGACCCTAGACCGACTGTCTGTCACTAGGCTGTATCTCATGACGACCCAGTTGGCACAATGGTCACCATGCCGGACTGCAAAACGCAGGGTTGCGGGTTCGATTCCCGCCTCGGACAAGTATTTATGATTAGATTTTTGTCTGTGGTCTGGTTGTTTCTATGTATTATAAGTATAAATTTGCAAAAGAAAAGTATATAAGTAGTATATCCGTTGTCCCGCACCCATAACACAAGTCTAGTTACTTAGCTTGGGGCTAGATGGCGATGTGTGGAATGTCCTGCAATATATGTATATACATGAACCCTGATAGTGAGACCGCTGAAATTTTCACAGATTGATGTATTTCTGTTGTCGTAATAACAACAGATATTAATGGTACGGAATCCTTTGTGCGAGAGTCCGACTCGCACTTGGCCGATTTTATTATTAGATATATACATGTTGATGATGATGATCATTGTTAATTTAGAACAACTCGTCAATTTACGAACTGTAATACAAATAGGTTTAACGCCGGCGGAACAGTTGTAAATAAAGGAGTAGTGACATTTTGGAAATTTTCCAAAAATCGGGGTAGATTTAGAATGGAAAAAATACTTTATTTTGAGGATGTACTGTACTTAAACAAATAATTGATACAGGATTAGAATTAGGAGTAAATACAAAAACTACTAAAAAGGATTGGAATTAAGATAATTTTCCCAAACTAAAGTAAAGTAAGGTTCATGTGCTTAAGAGAAATTACAGGGGTTTATTTACACATTGTTTAGTCAGGTAGGTAGGTACTAATGACAATAAGTTTTTGCTCAAAGTTCACAACCTATAATTCTATTGTTCTTGTTTTTACGAAATACTAAAGGAAGTTCAAAATCTCAAGACATAAACAACTTTTTAGATAGGTATATTTGGTAAGTCCTGTTAATACGGGACTGTGAAATTAAACCTGCCATAGAAAGAGCTAGCTGCGCCCTGCTGTTTTACCCACGTAAATTCGGGATCGGGATACAAAGTAGCATATTTGTTTGGGCGAATAGTCAAAGACGGTTTAGGGAACTGTGTTATATTATTTAATTATTAAGTTTTTACATTGCGTATTAGCTGATATATAGTTACAAGATGGTTGACAAGAATGTGTCACTCTCTATGACGTTACGTACGACATAGAATAGTAAGTATGAAATGAAGGAGAAACGGAACGGCGCGAACAATATGTACTGGTCCTGTTCCATGCTCCGATCTATCTTTACGCCAAAATTGATTCAAAACGTAACAGACTTACACTTTTCCAATTTGCCTTTTTGTTTTCATTTTACCTTTTGTCTTACTAGCAACGGTCCGTGGATTTACCCGCGAAAGTCCCAATCCCATGGGAATATGAGAAAAAAAATTCAATCAATGTATCTTCATACCAAGTTTCATCAAAATCGGTCGACTATAGTTTTGGAGTCTATTCGTTACAAACAAAATAAAAATCTTTCCCCTTTATAATATCAGTGTGAAGTGTAAACTTTGAACCTAGAACTTTGCGGGTTTCATCACGATGTTTTCCTTCACCGTAAGAGCAATGTCAATTAGCGCAAATAATTTTTTTTTAAGAAAAATACATTGGTGCACGGCCGGCCGGGATTCGAACCCACGACCTTCAGAATGAAAGTCGAGGTATCTACCACTAAGCCAACACCGCTCTTACCGCACAGTTAGACATATAAACACACAATAAAAATACTAGCCAAGTCTATAAACATGATTGACATACCAATGTAGTTTTAGTCGGCACCGGTTTTTATCTCTTAAATTGGAACACAATTTTTTTAATGTAAATCGCTTAAATTGTTTGTATTCTAGACTTCAATGTTTTTATTATTTAAATAAAATTTAATTTTAACTTATTCTTAGCTTTTAAGTGATTTAAAATTTTAAAAAAAGTATGTTTATAAAATTACACATGTTAACGATTGAGCTAAAAGTTTGCATTTTCAGCTCAATCGGTAACCGGGAAGTTGATCAAATCTAATTTTTTAAGATTTGATGACAAACATCGGGATAGGTGAACGAAAATAAAAAGCTTGTAAATAATAAGAAACATCGAAATCGTTCGAATCGGACAATATTACGTTCATTCTCAAAAGATCCATTGGCCCAGATCCAGGATGGATCTAGTGAGATATTTTTTTCTCATTGGCTCCAGAATTTAAACTGTGGAACTACTGAGATTTTTCTTTTTTAAAGAGAGCTAATTCTTTTTGTATGGATAAGTACACGGTATGTTAACCCTTTTAACAGTACAAAACAGGGAATATAAAATAAACAAACCTTATCACTGTGTATTTCAATAAATAATAACAAAACAACACTTATAAGTAACGAACATTAGTGAACACAACACGGCGCGTTCGTTGCGCCCGCGAACACGTAAATAGTAAAAATCTTTGTCTATCTGTACAATTACTGACTGGGACTACTCCTATTTCGCACATTTTTCAATCGGCTATGCCAAAGATGTGATTCAAAGCTGTGCGGCGCCGGCGAGATGGGGCGCGGTGACCTTGATGTAACCAATCACGAGCAAGGGTTCATCGATGAACTAGCATCGATGTATCGCAGTAATGCATCTTTCGATATGTATATGCGTCTCAATTTTTATACTTCTTTGTGTTGGAAAACAATCCCAACGTCCTATCTAAACAAAGTCTGGCTTTTATGAGACATTATACGACCCAGTTGGCGCAATGGTCACCTTACCGGACTGCCAAACACAGGGTTATGGTTAGGATTCCCGCCGCGACACAAGTATTTATGCTTAGATATTTGTCTGTGATGATAAGAAAAGTATATAAATAGTATATCCGTTATCTAACAGTCTAGCACTCATAACACAAGTCTAGTTACTAGCTTGGGGCTAGATGGCGATCTGTGGAATGTACTGCAATATTTATTTATTTATTTTATTAAAAGAAACAGATATAAAACGTAGATTCAATTTGGTCTGTATTCTGTATACAATAAGTTTGAATATAATGTACTATAATGACTGTAGAATCTTTGTTAATAAATATAATAAAATAATAAATAAAACTAGTTTGTCCCACAGACCATATTAATGACAAGAAATTATAATAAGCAGACATTAGACATTAAATCGAATATTGGTGCCGATTGAACGAAAGTCGTAATAGAAAGGGGCTATTTTAAAAAGCGATCGGGCGATATGTTGAGCAAGTGATTTTATAACAATATCAGTAGAGGCCACTGTCGAGCGCAGTCGCCTTGACTCAGACCGTGCGCGAGCGCAGACCGCCCGCCAGCCGAGCGCCGAGAGCAGCGGTAGCTATACGTACTTCACATGTTAGGACGAAGATAGACCACAGACGATATGACCCATTTTAAGGGAAAAAAAACCAGAGTCCTCACCAATGCACAATCGTTTAATTGTTTAGGGCCTTGCAACACAATTGTAAAAGTCCAATTTAAGTCTATCTATTAAACCTAGATTTAGGAGTTAAATCTATGAGATCAGAAATCATTTATTGATTGACTGTGTTTTTCGGATGTTAGGAATACAATTTTTTCCAATATTACATAACATATTGGAAAAAGTAGGTCCCAACAGCCATGACTGCACCAGTAGTTCACAAATTAATAATTAAAAAAAAATTAAGATTAATATTCATTAAGATTAGATCTTTGACTTAGATATACCTATAACAAACAGATACACACAGATCAATAAACAACCTTTATTGTCGCATGCGGGTGTTCGCCACGTCACATAGGTCGTCAAATTACTAAATTGTTTCATAACTATATAATCGGTCGATAACAAGTCTGCATTCTACATCCATCGTAATGCGACTGCAGCAGGGCTCTGATTGGCTCACCTAACTGTGATGACGTGATATAAGCACACAATGGTTACCTACTCCGGTAATATCGTGAGATTACTTCCGTATTCTGGAACTCAAATAAATAATTCATTCATCATCGAAGATACATAAAAACATATTATTTGAGGTATCTTTTGGTCCCTAAACATAGTTTTTATGGAAATGTTACAGATTCAGACTCAAGGACAAAATGCAGATCTAATTGTGGAATGTACCCCTGAACTTCGACAATTAGTATTTACTTCGACACGACATTTACTTCGAAATAATATAGTTCGACTGAACATGATTCGATAAGTATTAGTTCGACAGAAAATACTTCGACAAAAAACCTTCGAAGATCATTCTTCGACATATTCTACTTCGACAGACCCTGGTTCGATGTATTTATTCTTATTCTTAGTATACAGATAAGAATTCAGCAGAACATCTCTGCGACATTATACTGCTCTAAAATGTAATAAAAGTAATTGATTTGCGTGTTAAGCTTTTAGGTTAAAAAACTAACATTTACAATCAAAAATATTTTAAATTATAAACAGTACATAGGTACCCAAGTTATTTACTTGTGGTAGGTTATTCCTTCTGCTCTAGAAATCTTTCTAGTATTATTTGTGAAGTATCTTAATACGCAGTGTGTCATTTTTTGTGATTTTTCCGTATATCTTATATATATAAAAGAAAGTCGTGTTAGTTACACCACTTATAACTCAAGAACGGCAGAACAGATTTGGGTGAAAATTGGTAGGGAGGTAGCTTAGAGCCAGGAGACGGACATAGGATACTTTTTATCCCAATATGCCCACGGGATCGGGACTTACGCGGGTGAAACCGCGGGACGCAGCTAGTTTTTAATTAAAAATGAAGGAGCGCCGTAACCTCTAAGAACTAGCAAGCGACTAAGTCTTGTTGTCTGAAAACATGTCAAATGGACGGAATGAGGCAGTGTACGGCGCTGACGACTCTTGTACTCGTATCTCTATGTAGGTAACTAATCTTCTTTTACTAATTGTGGTAATGGCATAGCAAGTTAGTTCAAAATCGGTTCAGCTGTTCGTGAGCTACGATGCCACACGTACCTAACACACGTCAGTCTTATAACATCCATATAACACCCCCCTTTGAGGCTCGGAGGGTAATTACTTTCTCTACCCTTTCATAACAAAATATTAATTTCAAAAGACCCACAAAAGACTTCAACGCGCGCTGTGTTTGAACTACTTGGACTAGTGTGACCCATTACAATCCGATACTTTTCTAAATATACGAGGTGTTTGGTAGGTGATGGGGCTTCTTGACATGTGTGACACGAAAGTATTTCTCCTACCTGATAGCTTTTGCCAATTCCTGGCTGAGGAGTTATGCCATGTTGAATTTTTTTTTCAATAGATTTCCTGAATGTAGTCATTTTCGGATAAAACAAAAACGCATCCTTTCAGCAATAATTCTTTGGATATCTGAGCCTTCGAAGGAGCCTAGACGTCGTTTTTATCTTTTCATTCAAGTAAATTACCACACAAAAAATATTCACTTTCATTTTACACAGAAAATTAAAACCAACTTTCCTACCAATATTATACCTAAATGTAAAAATCACTTCTTCACGCAAAAAATTATTGAACCGATTGCGATAAAATTCTGTATGTAGATCGCTGGAAACCTGGATTGGTATAGGCTACTTTTGAACCCGACTTATGCGAGTGAAACCGCGGAATCCAGCTTGTAACTTTATGATACATAGTTGTTAATACTTGGTAACTCTTGTGTTACATAAAGTGCGAGGTTGACAGACCGGTCAATCAAGTAGTCAGGCATCGCCCTTGACTGCTTCGTATTGGTGGCGTGGAGCAGGCTTTAATGGGGATATACTTGAGTATAATCGCTTAGTCCGGCTACCGGACGTAGAGATCCCTAGCAACGATCCGGTAATGAGGCCGTAAAGCCAGGCTAATAAATAACCCTAATAAGCTCTAAAAACCGGCCAAGTGCGAGTCGAACTCGTGCACGAAGAGTTCTTTAACATGTTGTATTGGAGCCCCACTTCATTTTTTATGTTATACTAGCAGCGCTCCGCAGTTTCACCCGCGTAACTCCCGATCCCGTGGGAACATCAGTATAAAAAGTAGCCTATAGCCTTCCTCGATAAATGGACTATCCAACACAAAAATAATTTTTCAATTCGAACCAGTAGTTCCTGAGATTAGCGCGTTCAAACAAACTCTTCAGCTTTATAATATGAAGTATAGATAGTTATGTTATAGTGGCGACAGATATACATAATCTGTGAAAATTTCAACTGCCTAGCTATTACAGTTCATGAGACACAGCCTGACAGACAGAGAGATGGACAGAGAAGTTTTGGTAATGGTCCCGTTTTTACCCTTTGGGTACGAAACCATAAAAAAGACTAAACTAAACTAGATCTAATTTAAGTCTTGCCCTTAAATTAGATCTAGTTTAGAGGAATAGACTGAGCTAAAACTTAAACACCATACGTTACCTGAATAATTATATTTAGATTCGGTTACCGGACATAGTACCGGATGTATATTTTCACTTGATAAAGTCCTTTAGTATCGAACAACCTAAATACATATTATCTTCGTATGGTATTATAAAACCTATTCTAGAAGGTGCTTACCTACTTAATTAAACTTGTAGTTCTACCAGTAGCCATGGTGAGCACAAACATTGAAGAGTTTTATGATGAGAAGGCAGTTCTATCTTATATCTTTAAATGAGCAATTCTTGTAAATATATATACTAGCAGCGCTCCGCAGTTTCACCCGCGTAACTCCCGATCCCGTGAGAATATCAGGATAAAAAGTAGCCTATAGCCTTCCTCGATAAATGGACTATCCAACACAAAAATAATTTTTCAATTCGAACCAGTAGTTCCTGAGATGAGCGCGTTCAAACAAACAAACAAACAAACTCTTCAGCTTTATTATATAAGTATAGATATATAATTGGAATCTCGGAATCGGCTCCAACGATTTTCATGAAATTTGGTATATAGGGGGTTTCGGGGGCGATAAATCGATCTAGCTAGGAATCATTTTTAGAAAATATAATTTAATTCGTGTTTTATCGAAACTTACTTTTTATTTGAAAAATATGACTCTTACTGACATCTATTGTAAAATACTAGTCATCCAGGTACTCAGTTGGTAGTAATAAGGGCAACCTGCCACCTTAAGTTTAAACTAAATTATTCGTAAAAATAGGGAAAGCTACTTAAAACAGGTCTTTAGATAAATATTTGCTTTATAGTCGATCTGAAAAAAAGAATTTGTTTATTCTCTTGTTATTTCCTCACTAATATCAAGGTTTTTGAAAAAATTAGTTCACAGGTACCTTAGTAATCGGTTAAGTAGGTCCGAAAGCACACGTCCTCACTTACTGAACGTTGACAGGGCTTCAGAGCCAGCGGAGCCGATGGGAATAAGTCGTTATTATTATGACTTTGCAATGAATCCCAAATGAAATTCAACTTTGACTTTGACTTTCTTTAAACAGTAGACCTCACAAGCATACAAATTGAGGAGTTTTATGATAAGAAGATAGTTCCAGATGCTCCATTGATCCCTACTGGTAGTTAAAATTCCGTAAAGCTGATTCCATTGATAGATATTTAAGAAGTGAGCAATTAACTTAGGTTTTGTTACTTATAAAAAGTAGCTTATGTGATAATCATAACATACCAAATTTCGCAATCGGTCCAGTAGTTTTTGCGTGCAGGAGTAACAAACATACATGCATACAAACTTTCACATTTATAATATTAGTAAGATAGAATTCAAATAATGAATATTGTCATGTCATTTAGAATTCTTAAACGCCTACTCCTTACAAACTAGCAAATTCAAATAAAGCCATGCCATTATAGTATTGTAGGAGCTTTAAATATGTTAGGAAGATATTTTTATTTACCTACCTACTTTGATTAGTACAAAATGAATTAACGTAATCAATTTGGCAAAACTTTATCTGAGATCTTATTTAAGAGTGCGCCGAGTTCATTTATAGCCAAGTAAAAATATTTTCATCAATTTAAGCCCGAATAAGCCTAAAAATGTGTGAAGAACAGTGAATTGCCAAATGAATTATAGTCCGTCTTAGTTTTAGTTAAGAAGGTTCAATTTTAGAAGGTCCAGGTTTATATTTAATGTCCCGACTCTCACTTGGCCGGTGTTTTCTCATTCTCACCAAAACTTAAGTGTTAGTCTTAAGAGGAAAGGGTACCGGGCACTCTCTCCGTACAAACGTAGTCGACTGTGTCCTCCCTAGATAATGACATTAGAGCAAATATTTTTGTTGCATAAAACTTTTAACTGCCATGACCATGCCCTTATGGTTTTTTTTTTGGAACGAAGTTCCTTATGCCGCGTTGCGAAAGGGGCCTAGACGGAAAAAATTAAGACCAAAAGTTGATTTTATTACAATTCCTTCACTAATTAATCGAAAGAAACTTCGTTCCATCCGGGTGTCCCTTGACACCTCTCAAGTTTTTTTTTAAATCTTAATTTCTATGATAATTAGAAAATGAAAAAACCAAGACATAGGGGCATACTCATGGCCGTTATAGGTTTTATGTAACAAAAATATTTGTGCTAGTGTCATTATCCAGGGAGGAAACAGTCGACTACGTTTGTATGGAGAGAGAGCCGGTACCCTTACCTTAACTGTTATTAAAAAAACAATGACGACCCAGTTGGCATAATAGTCACCATGCTGGACTGCCAAACACAGGGTTGCGGGTTCGATTCGTGTCTCAGACAAGTATTTATGCTTAGATATTTGTCTTGGGTCTGGTTGTTTCCAAGTATTATAAGTAAATATTTACAAAAGAAAAGTATATAAGTAATATTTCCGTTATCTAGCACCCATAACACAAGTCTAGTTACTTAGCTTGGGGCTAGATGGCGATTTGTGGAATGTCCTGCAATATTTATTTATTATTTAATGGATTTTTTCTGATGGTGATGATTATATTAGTTAAAGTACATTCATGACATTGTTAAGTTTGTATCCGCTTGTCTAGCGGTCACTACTCTCAACGGTATTTCCTACCTACCTATCTACAACTAGCTGCGACCCGCGGTTTTACCCGCATAAGTCCTGATCCCGTTGGTATATGGGTATAAAAAGTGGCTTAGTGCTTCCAAGGATTTAAGGTACTTACTTGTACTTGAACGGATAGTTGTCAGCAATTAGACCCTTTTTAATTGGGTTCTTTTTTGCGTGAGGATGGAGTAGGCTTACCCAGCACCTACACCCTCTCAGCTTAGTCGACCATTTTCAGAGAAGAGAACTTGTCAATACTTCTGGAGCCAACTAAGCCGCGGGTTTCATCACGATATTTTCCTTCACCGTAAGAGAAATGTCAATTAGAGCACATGAGAAAAATACATTGGTGCACGGCCTGCCGGAATTCGAACCCACGACCTTCAGAATGAAAGTCGAGGCATCTACCACTAAGTCGACACCGCTCTGGATTTAAGGTATGTCAAGTTTCATTATCCTATCTTATTATTTATCTGGTTGAAATAATAGACAGATTTTTGGGAAAAAAATACCAGAACAGAATTGCACGTGGTAGAATCAGCTCTTAAACAGGATGATGGAGCTGGCACTTCCTTTTCATCAGAATCCTTTATTTACTATGACGATTACGAAGGCACAATAACATGCTTAGTTTCTGTGCAATCGGTCTAAAAACTCAAAAATTACCAACATTACCAAATTACAACTTTTGGTGTAGGTAGCCATTTTTTAGATCAATTAAGTTTGTACTATTTATTGTGTTATTTATGCTTTTCATAAAACCACATCATGCTATTACCATGTTTTTTTTTAATAGAAATAATTCACGTTTGTGTTTATACTTACTCATTCAATGGTTTTATGGGCCGTTGCCGCCAACCTTGATCCACGGTTCATTACTCTGTCGCTCAACTCCATCGATTTCTTATTTCCTGGTACACCGTGTTGAAATATGGCTACAAGACGTGCCAAAAGAGCCTTTGATACTTTGAGGTTTTTGTTTCGTTACTTTCTTTTTGTAGCACTCTTATATCGTTATACTTTCCTGGTACTTGAAAAGAATTGGTAAATAACAATAAAAAATTGGGGTTGTTAACGTTTAGTTGTGCCTTCATAATTTAATTTTGTTATTTCTAAATTATTCTAATCTATATATATAAAAGAAAGTCGTGTTAGTTACACCATTTATAACTCGGGAACGGCTAAACCGATTTGGCTGAAAATTGATGTCCGTCTTATGATTGTAAGCTACCTAGCTTACAATCATAAGACGGACATAGGATATTTTTTTCGATATTTCCACGGGATCGGGACTTACGCAGGTGAAACCGCGGGGCACAGCTAGTTAAACATAATAAGTAACTTTTGTGCAGGGGGTGTCGCGGGCGATTTATTTGCTTTTGTGATGATGTTAGTTCTTTAATTGCAGTTTTTACAAAACAGCAGTTTTTACAAAACAGCAGTTTTTACGGCAAAATGAGGGTTATGTTTTTGATGTATTCAAGTCGCTATGCGACATAGCGACTTGAGTAGTAAAAACCCATTAAATCGTCACAATAATGGGTCCCGACTATTCAAGTCGCTATGTTCTATGCTTTTGAATTTATTATCGGTTTTATTTGTGTATCGATCACGAAATGATTGCCACCGTATCAGTTATTAGTCCTGCACTTGTTTTTTCTTTTTAAACTTTATTTCATTTTCGTTTTTACGCACTTTTTACCATATATTTTTATTTATTTCAACATTTTTGCAATCAAGTTCTTTTTTCTAAAGATGTAGGTAGATATATTGTTTTTTTTTTTCTTTTGTAACGAAAAGGTTGCGAAAAGGCCAATAGAAAGCTACATCATTCGGAAGGACTATATTTTTTTGTAATAAAAAAAAACAAAAAAAAAGGAAATATTTTTTTGTAACAAATAGTCTCTAAAACTACTGGACTACCGATTTCGATGGAACTTGGTATGAAGTTACATTGAATTCTTGGGGCTATACTTTTTCATTCCATATTCCCACGGGTATGTGACTTACGCAGGTGAAACCGTGGGGCGCCACAGGCATATTTAACTATTATCTTCACCTACATCTCGTTGTAGGTACTTACCTACTTAAGATATAATATTTCAACAAAACAATGAGCGAAGATCACGCGAGCGTAACCGAATTAAAAAATATGTATGTACTTATTATAATTGATGTTGTACACAATAACATTAATTTCATTTTATTACTACATACGTAACAAAACATACTTAACTGATGTTTTTATTTATTTTATGTTAGGTAAGTAGGTAAGTGTTATTATTTGACAACCTCTGAGGTGCAACGAACATCCGCCTGTAACGTATATGGTTGCGGGTTCGTTTCCCGCCTCGAACATATTTTTATGCACAGATATTTACAAAGGTTAAGTATTAACTGTTAACACAAGCCTAGTTTGCTTAGCTTTGCGCTAGATGGCGCTTTATGCAATGTCCTGCAATATCTATTTATTCAGTGTTTGCAAGAAGAGGTATTTATAAATAAACTGTGTTTCCTCTAAGCATACCCTCAAAATGTACAAAAATAAGTTCCATTGTCCAAACTTCGTAGTAAATAATTTGTTCGCTAGACGACTGGAACAACTCCCTTATGTCAAAACGCATTGGTCAGCGTTTGACCACTATCTCACCCGATAGTAAGGAACGATACGGTCTAAGTAGATGATGTGACTCAAAGGTCTTAAGGTGAAAGGGTACCGGCGCTCTCTCCATACAAACGTAGTCGACTGTTTCCTTCTTGGATAATGACACTAGCACAAATATTTTTGTTGAATAAAACCTATAACTGCCATGACTATGCCCCTATGTCTTAGTATTTTTTTTAATTGTCTAATTATCACAGAAATTAAGATTAAAAAAAACAAAACAAACAAGTCATGGCAGTTATAAGTTTTATGCAACAAAAATATTTGCTCTAGTGTCATCCAGGGAGGAAATTTGTATGGAGAGAGCGCCCGGCTTTCCTCTTAATCGGGGTGAAGACCCCCAATTAGGACCTTTGAGGGACGCGGGTGAAAGTATGGAACGAGATCTAGAAGGCGAAAATGGACCAAGGAGTCACGTAGTCCCATACAAACTTTGCCCCCTTTTCACCCCCTTAGGCGTAGAATTTCGGAAAATCCTTTCTTATCGGATGCCTACGTCATACAAAGAACACACACTCCAAGTTTCCGGTCTCTACGATCAGCAGTTTAGGCTGTGCGTTAATCCGTCAGTCAGTCAGGATATTTTATCTGTATAGATATTTTATCTGTATAGTCAGTCAGGATATTTTATCTGTATAGATATTTTATCTGTATAGTCAGTCAGGATATTTTATCTGTATAGATATTTTATCTGTATAGTCAGTCAGGATATTTTATCTGTTTGATTGTTTGAACGCGCTAATCGCAAGAACTACTGGTTCGAATTGAAAAATTATTTTTGTGTTAAATAGTAAATATATCGAGAAAGGCTATAGGCTTCTTTTCATTTTTATATTCTCACGGGATTGGGACTCAGAGCGCAGCTAGTGTATTTATATCAGTAATAGTAAACTTTCACCACACCAGTTAACACAGCAACAAAGGGACTATTAATCACACGATTCATTCCTTCATAGAACTAGCTTCAAATGCCGTTATAAACTTACAAATCACTGTCACGGTTTCTTCTATACGAGTTGGTTCGGACAAAGTAAGATGACGACCCAGTTGGCACAATGGTCACCATCCCGGGCTGCCAAACACAGGGTTGCGGGTTCGATTCCCGCCTCAGGCATGTATTTATGCTTAGATATTTGTCTGTGGTCTGGTTGTTTCTATGTATTATAAGTATATATTTACAAAAGAAAAGTATATAAGTAGTATATCCGTTGTCTAGCACTCATAACACAAGTATAGTTACTTAGCTTGAGACTAGATGGCGATGTGTCAAATGTCCTGCAATATTTATTTATTATTTGTAATATGGTTTCTAAGACGCTATAGTATTTTCTAAGGTTTTCGCGACTTTAACTCATAATTATAATTATATTTGAACAGATACATTCGCGTTTTTTATTTTTGTTTAAACCTGACGTTTCGGGAACTTAGGGTTTGACAGCATTTCATATAATATTTTTTGTAAGACGAATGTCATCTCAGTCTGCCTGTGACCATGGGATCTGCAAAGTTACCGAAACGTCAGGTTTAAACAAAAATAAAAAACACAAATATATCCGTTCAAATATAAATATAATCCGCAAGCGGATTTTAGCGGATTTTACAATTTTATTTCATTTTGAACTACCATAGTTATTTTCGCTCGTGATCCCTACTCTTCCGACCCTCTTAGGTACTTCGAAATAAAATGGAATATTTAAATATTTATTTTGAATTCGTAAGTTTAAACTAACTAGTCTACAGAAGTCCTTCGAAATGAAAAAAAAATGTCAAAATGTATTTTTGTATATGTATTTTAGACAATGGTACATTAACAGTAGAATTATTATCTATTCTGTGGTATTTGTATCAACTAATTGCTAATACCAAGGATGTTGTAAAACGGACTGTTTATTCCTATTTCTATGACAATTTATGTTTGAGTTTCTTGTGCCTTCTTCTCATTGGTGGGCGCGTTCCGAAGGCACTCACCCTAACTAAGTTTTTAAAACGTTTCTATGTGATCTATGTACAAATGTGTTGGGCATCCAAAGGAATAAAAGTTTATGGCTTTGATTTCCATTTCAATCGAAGTGAACCGCTGTGAACCACTTCGTTTGCGATTTGAGAAGTGCACTGTTTGCTCATCTCCTACACAACATTTTAGTGGATTTTTTGCTAAGTTGACCGACCACGAGTGCTACGAACAAATGCTAATAATTACCTACCGTGGTTTCTAAGGTTTAGAAAATGTCTAGTTCTGTCGATCGCGATGTAATCGTGATACTTCGCTTCAATAACTACTGGGTCAAGGGAGTTCTTTGTCCACTCGTTATCATTAGATATTAAGTACAAGCAGCGTTCGTATACCTAACTACTTACAGTCGATATCTATAACGATCCATAGGGGACAAATTAAATTGGTACCTACCATACCACTGTAAGGGTAGAGAAAGAGAGTTAAAACTAATAAACGGAACCCTCGGCGCGCGAGTACGACTCGCACTTGACCTGTTTTCTGTCTATTGAATTGGATGAACAGCGCTTACTTGGATCACGTCAGCCACAGGACGTCCATTGCTGAACATAGGCCTCCCCCAAAGACTTCCAGAGCGAAAGGACGCATACTCTCTGCGTCCAACAGCTTCCATCTAGTCGGAGGCCACTTACAGTGATAACGATAACGATCAAATCTTCCGGTCCGAAATCTTGAACTTACTAAAACTGCATACCATTTCAAACTGCAAGTAAAGATACATACATTATTGATTTTTCGCCTTGGATATATTGGTGGTGCCCAGTTCAATGAATTCGAGATTTTTTTGTTAATGACCGAATGGATGACGGCAAAATGTTGAGTGACGCATGTTCTGTTTATTACCGATCAATTTGATGATTTAGCTAGGTTCTCAAAAAAGAGCGTCGTGAATAGTTGATCATCGAATAGCTAATACTAGATTTAACCGGGGAATTTTTAGGAAAAATTTTAGACAGATCCGTTCATTGGTCGAGCTGTGCTTAATATATCATACAGTCAGTCAGTCAGGACTTTAAATTTTATATTTATAGATCTCTCAAAAATGCTACTCTAGGTTTAAAATAAAATCGATATTTTACAAATCTGCAATTGCCCTATTTGTTCCAAACATGATAGATAGTATGAAAGATAACCCCAACCAACCGTTGTTTGTTCCCTTCGCGTCTCTGCTAGTCTGACCACTGCGCTGCGCTCGCGCCGGACGCGCATGCGCAGAACCATGGACAAAGAGATTTATTCGATTATTTAAACCATTCGATTTTTAATTCAAAGTGGAAAAAAGAAAATGTATTGTTTCAGTGAAAAAGTTTAATTTTGGTACCAGGATTGCAGATTTTAAAAGTGATTGTTATAATGAAGGTAATTATTTAATTGAATGATAGATAACCTAAATGTCGGTATTTATTGGTTTTTCGTTTATCTCATTTAGTTGTTCAATTAATATTATGTGAAGGATTTTAGGTAAAGAAAACGTTATTTTAGTAGTTGAAGTAATATTGTTATGATTTATTATGAACAAAAAGAATTAATTCTACCTACCTACCTATAAAAATGACTAAAGATTACATAGTAAAATATCAATTAATTTATATTCTTTTCTTATTGTTTATGCCTACCTAGTACCTGATTATCTTAAACCGAATAAATAAAATAAAATAAGAAAAACAAAATAAAAGATTTTAAACTGGGTTTCACGCAAAAATAAAATAAAAATATACTTATTATTGTCCGATTTCAATGTTTCTTTTTTTGTGTAATTAACTCATTTTAATTTTAAGTATGAAAATTCCATCATATGTTTCTTTAAAAATTGACACATTATCTCTAGAAGATGACTTCGCAATTCTTGCCGTGTTCAAGTGTAATTTGATCGAAAACCCATTATAAAACTGCTTTTTTACGCGCGAAAAGCAACCGGCTTTCGTAACATTTTGAAGAAAGCTCATAAACTTGAAACACTGTTAAGAAATATAAAGAAAAACTGAACATTATTGTTGTTATTTAGTGAAATGCGGAAACATTGCTCAAGTACTTAGGTAATAATGTTACTTGGTCTAGGTACTAAGTGATCGTAATATCTTTAATGCTTATGGGTTCCTGGTTTTATAATCTAACTAACTAGCACAGACCGATTTTACTGAAACTGCATAAAGATAGATCGATTTTTTGGTAGCAGCTACTTTTAATTCCTATATTACCACGGAATCTGTACAGGAGCTCTCTCCATACAAACGTAGTCGACTGTTTTCTCCCTGGATAATGACACTAGAGCAAATATTTTGGTTGCATAAAACTTATAACTGCCATGACCAATAATGACCATGCCCCAACACCAAAACAAAGGGGCATGCTCCCGGTACCTTTTCCTCTTAAGCAGATGAAACCGCGGAGCGATGGTTGTGCAGGTATAGCCTAATTATAAAGTGATAGTTTTTTTTTGGATTTCTATATTTTGTAAATCAAACTGCTGGACAGATTTTGATGGAAACTTAGTATGAGGATACACATTGAATTTTTAAGGATTGACATAGCATACTTTTTATCCTGATATTCCTAAGGTAAGGAGACTATTCACACTAACACTAATAAAAATGTTAAATTTTGTTCTTTTGTGTATGTTTATTAATCATTTACGCAAAATCTACTAAACCGATTGCAATGAAACTCAGTATGTAGATAGCTCATAGACCATTCTTTGTCACCGATAACAGGCTCCGAATTTACTGAACCGATTTAGATGAAACTTGGTATGAGGATACATTGATTAATAGACAGTAAAATATGCTACTTTTTATCCCGATATTCCAACGGGATCGGGAGTTACGAGCGCTGCTAGGAATCAACAAAACTATCTAGGACCTACCTACATCAATCAATTTCAAATGGTTTGTTTAAAAAAACATTAGTTATTGTTTCATTGTCTATTTGAAAACTTTAATCAGAAGTCAGAACGAATGGCCAATTAACTGACTGATTAAAGTAATTAAGATTTGATCTTGTAGGTATAGACTGAACGCAGGTCAATGATCATAAACCGACTTTAAAAAAGGTGTAGTTTTGTCAATTTACCGATTGTTTGAAGACGGCTTCACCGAATTAGATGATTATTTTTTAGCTAAAAAGGGCGATATCCTAAGGGCCGACCCCTTAGGATATGATCTTCGGAGTGATGAACAGAATTTGTACATGTATACGAGCCCACATTTTTCGTAAGAATCCATTGGTGCGCGGCCGACCAGATTCAAACCCACGACCTTCGGAATGAAAGTCGATTTATGTACCACTATGCCAACACCCCCTCCGTGATGAACAGAATTGCACCTCGACAGTGCAGTTTATTCTATAGGCTTAGTTTTCAATTTTTACCAGTACAATCGGCTCATAATAAACGAATAAATAAAAATATAACTTGAAAAGTTAATAAACACATAAAAAGAACCTCCTCCTTTTTTGAAGTCGGATAAAAATAAAAATCTATACAGTAAGACGGACAGATGAAAGTTGTGAGACAATAAATATCACATTTAACTAGGCACTAAGCAAAGTGTAGAGGTAGGATAAGTACTGGAAATCTATGGCACCTTTGTGGAATGCACTTTACTGTCAGTTTCTACTTCGCTAACGCATTTCTCCATTGGTACCGTACTGACATTTATATTGTTCAGTGAAGTACTACGATAAACTTTAATAGAAAGTTATAGTGGCCAAGCGCGAGTCGGACTCGCGCATGAAGGGTTCCGTTATGTTCCCTACCATGTTGTATGGGAGCCCCACTTAAATATTTATTTTCTGTTTTCTAACTATATGTCGTTATAGCGGCAACAGAAATCTGTAATCTTGTGTCACGATGTATGTTGCCAATGAACTTCAAAACTACTGAACCGATTTCAATCAAATTTCACATGTACCCGTATTTTGGTCTAACTTACTGGATAGGATAGTTATCATCTCAATTATTCGCTTATGTCGTGAATGTAAACGAATAAAATGTATCAATTAATGGTTTCTTAAGCAAGTGTTTATTTATTTTATGAAGTTCTCAAAGATGGCGGTGTACGTTGATTCATCGATAAAATTCTTCAATTTTGTTTGACATCTGGGTTGCAAATACACCCAATAGATGGCGCTGTGTTCGGGACTTACGCGGGTGAAATTGCGGGGCGCAGCTAGTATATTATAATTTTTGAAAATTTCAAGTCTCTAGCAAAAACTGTTCATGAGATACAGCCTGGTTCCTGACAGACGGACAGCGAAGTCTTAGTAATAGGGTTCCGTTTTTACCATTTGTTGTTATAGTGGAACAGAAATACATAATCTATGAAAATTTCAACTATAAAGCTACCACGGTTCATGAGAAACAGCCTGGTGACAAACAGACCTAAACGGACAGACAGTGAAGACTTAGTGGTAAAGTCCCGTTTTTACCCTTCGGGTACGGAACCTCAAAATACAAATATAAGCGACAAAATGACAGCCTCTTCTTTTCTAATCTTCTCAACTGGAGAGCGGCCGGTATCAGGTCGCTCGCAAGTATATTTTACTAGGCAATAAGCAAAATGTAGAGGTAGATAAGTACATACTAGAAATCCACTTACGCATTTCTCTAAAGGCATCGTGCCGAGATTATAGATTATATTGTTTACTAGCTGTTGCCCGCGACTTCGTTCGCGATGTGGTTTTGGGTTATTTAGAATACCTAGCATTTTTTTGCATAGATACGATTTATCATTCGGTGTAAGTTATAAAAACAAAATAGGTAGTTACATTGTTTTTAAACTATATGTTTAATTGATTTGGCAAAGGCAATTCTTATTCTAGGCTTACTCATACTCCGAAAGTAGGTCTAAAGATGCCTGAAGAGCGTGTAGAAAGAAAAACTTTCGGCCCTAGGGAAAATCGCTTTCACTGACAGCTGTCATGTTAAATTATGGCTTCGCGCGGCTTGTGCAATGTGTTTGTAGCCAGTATCAGTATCATTACGCATTAGGGACTTCAAAAACCTAACCTCCTTGATTTAGGTAACACCAAAGAATAACAATTATGGCTTCGCACGGCTCATCCATACTGCCAGAGTTTAGTACATAATAGGTTTTTTCTTAGTAATCGAATTCAGGTAGATATATTTAGTTCAAGATATCTTATTTAATAAAATAAATGTTAAGATGAAAATGGTCAAAGCGACGTATGACCATGCTGCGCCTCTACCGGCGCCCTGTCAAGATGTTGCAGATGTGGCTTTATGTGACCGTGCGGTCAGTGTCGTTTCTTGAGTAAAAAATACTGGCGGGAAATGCTTGCATTTTGAATGATTTTAATTAGTATTATCTTTTGTTATTTTATTATGTTTTTGTGTTAAGTTTAATCTGGTTTTTCATTTATGATTGTGTATTTTGTGTAAATAACCTTTTCTAGACAAACCGTGTTACAAAAACTGTAATTGAAATCTACGGACTTCGCGTCATCACTCAGTGTTGGATAAACTAATTTATAAAAATCTCTTCGGTTAGTACCGACGTATTTGAAAACATGTTGAAAACAAATAGCAAAAGCAAAAAATCTACATAATGTATAACCTCTTTGGTCCCAACCTTGTAAGAGGATCAGGTAGAATGGAGTCTCTCATTCACTCTCGTTATTAGAAAGAATTTTATGTTTATTCGTAATGAAAAGCATAGTGTTTACCCCGGGTTTGTTTTGTTTACCCAAGGTGTGAAAGTCACTCATTTAGTCCCTCGAAGTATTAGCGCCCTCGCTACGCTCGGGCGCCAAACTCCGTCTCGGGGCTCAATGAGTGACTTTCACACCTTGGGTAACAATATACTATTTTTGTTAATTTTTCACAAATAAAACATAATACACAACAATATGATAAGCTGAAACTAAGTCCAATTTCTATACGCACAAAACTTTCAACATACTTTGTCTTCCTAGTTATCTTTAGATTTTTGTAAATTAAAGAAAAAATAATTATCAACTACCTTTGTGTCTTGATTTATATTCTTCAATTAATAATATAAGAGGTTATTATAGTATTTATAACACCAACATCATGCAAATAATAATCTATTTTGGTGCAAATAATATTTTACATTGTTTTTATTATCAAATAATAATATTAATGATTAAAAAGAAAGGCAATTGGACAGAACAAATACTAATACTTAAAATAACGCGATGCACATTGAGATCCTTACATATTAATAGAAGGCATTACGCTGAACAAAAAATGCTTTCACACCAAACATCTAAAGCGTCTCGGAAACGGGGTATTTGGAGGAACGTGATGTCCTATGAATCCAATTTTCTGAATTCTTGACCAAAATACCCAGTTTTTTTTATTAGGTAGCTGGCAGGGCTACGTAACATTGGGAAAAAAATGATTTTTACTAATGACTATTACCTGTATATTTTTTAACCCACATCAAAAAAGGTGGAGGTTCTCAATTCGTCACGTATATATATATATTTTTATGTATGTTCGCTGATTGCTCGTAAACTCTTGGAGCGATTTGGATAATTCTTTTTTGTTTTTACTATCTAAGGTTTCCGCTACTTGAACTCATAATTCAAACTATAGCAGGAGAAAAGCGCGATAGAAGTGTAACATCGGAGGTCTTCGGTAAAGGAGATCGGTAATATTATGTAGTAGTACCTCTTTGTACTAACCTCATTTTCAGTTTCACGTAGGTAGTATTAAATGCAAACTATTTGGTTTTATGACAGCTGTCATCTTGAGCGGAGGCATGTACTGCACCCCTACCATGACTTTTTGAAGAACTCGAAAAATAGAAACCCTTTTTCGATTACTCTTTTGTCCGTTTGTCTGTCGGTGTGTCACTACCGATATTCTCAGAGACGGGTGGACCTAGTAAGTTGATTTTTAGGAAGTTTCATAGTAAATACTCAATATAGTATGTTTAATCGAATACGTAAAAAACCCGTGGTAAGGGTACTGTTCCCTTCTGACGTTCGATTACGTTTTACCACGGAAAATATTTCGATTTCACATTTTTTAAATGTTTTTTTATCAAATATCTTAATTATTGTATTAAAGTTAAATTAAAACATAGCCTAAATGTTATTCTGATATATTCTGAACAAATTTGTGTGGACCTTGTTAAAATCTGTTCTGTAGTTTATGAGATTACCTGGTTCAAACAAACAAACAGACAGACAAACAGACAAACAGACAAACAGACAAACAGACAAAAATTCTAAAAACTACCCTATCGTGTTCAGCTAACGATTTTAAGGCGACCTGTGTATTTTTTTTCTGGATATCTTACAATTACAGATTTTTTGATGTCTACAGATTTATTATATGTATAGATACTTCGATAAGACTTATAGAAAGTTAAGTTGTTACAGTTGAGTTTTAATACAATGAACGGTATTCTATTTGCTGTCTGGTTACCATAGCACCAGCCTAGTTACTTAACTTGGGGTTAGATGACGCTGCGAACATTGTCCTGCAATATTTATTTTAATTATCAAGTATTTTCACTGATATTAAGTAGATATTTACTTTATAAAAGTGAAAATACTTGTTTGTTTATTGTTTAAGTGCCTTTAAAATCTGTCACAAAAGCATAAATACCTACATCATAATTTGCAACAGATAAATATAGGAAAGATGATGCGGCAATAGTACCTATTCTTTTTTTCCTAAAAGGAAATTAGTTTTGATTTGTAAAAGTTGTTTTTATTTGAAATTTTTTCATAATAGTTTTCTCACTTTACGCAAGAATTGGACTATTTCTTGTTAGTTGCAATCTAATATCTAGGCACTATATGGTACATAGGTTCTTTTAAATTCGATGCACATGCATTGCTGCTCTAAGTTAGTACTAAGCAATATCCTTTCATTTATAGTGGCCTGGTACTTAGTATTTATTACACAAGCTAAGACTACATTAACCTTATTTAATGTTTTTTCCTATTAATTATGGCTTCGCACGGCTTGTGCATATAGCCAGTAACAAGTTATAGGTATACTTAGTTTCAATTTTGAATCAAATATTGGTATTAACAAAAAGGATGGGAAAGCTTATTAACTACGAAATTGTACAAATAGGCGACCTTATCGCTTAAAGCGATTTCTAAGTAATATAGTACTTGTAAAACATTTTGGAGGCAACGAGAAAAGTCCAAGTTTGACACTGATTTTGACATTTGACCATTAAATTCAACTCAGTTTCCAACTAAGGTGCACGTCAAATTCTATGGTTGTATGAGAATGAAACTACAGCACGACATATTATTGTTGGCTCTGTTCCCGCCAAAACCCCAATTTATAGGGTTCCATGCCCAAAGCGTAAAAACGGGACCGTTTTACTAAGAGTCCACCGTCTGTCTGTTTGTCACGTATGTAGCTGTCGAATTTTGACAGATGATGTATTTCTGTTGCCGCTATCTATAAAAACAAGTAATATAATGGTAAGGTACCTTCGTGGGCGAGTCCGACTCGCACTTGGCCGGTTTTTTCTTGTTTCCTAACAAATTAATTGAATTTAAAAAAAAATATCCTTTCGCAAAAACCGTGTTACGCAAACATATTTTTGCCATTGACATTTTTTGTAACCTAATGTTAATTCGGAGGCTAAATTAAAATTAGTTGATCCTGTGACTTTTAAGTATATCTATTTGCAACTCATTTAAAGCATAGCAAGGTTAATTACTAGGGTTGTCATTTGCCAACTGTGATAAAAAATATAGTATTATGCTATATTTCCGAGTGTACTTATACCATATGGGATTAGCTGTTTAGAGATGGGATAGCTGATTCGTATACCATTTATTTAGTACCCTTCGCAAAAATACTAATTTCAAAAAATCGGTATTAGTAAAAAAAAATTGTGATATCTTTGTATTCTGGAAGAATTAACATAGTTATTTTAAAAATTACTACATATTGAAAACTTTACGTTCGCCCGCTTCTTTAGCTCCAAACCTTGATAAAATGAAACGGTTTTGCAGAGCAAACGAGAAAGTTTTTTTTATTAGAAGTTAAAAATATGAGGTAAAACCATTATCTGGCAAAAAAATGTTGGCAACCCTAAATAGTATGCCTACAAATCCTACAGTAAAATACTGTCTTTAAAAGTTTAAATCTTATTCTATGGAACTTTCTACTATCTTCCACCCAGGCCATAAAAACCCTACCTTATTTAGCATTTACCACATAGAGGTGTTAATTTTCATCTCTACCTACCTACTCTGACTTTCGAAAAGCTTTATTTGATCGTGCTTTCGACATAATCATTGTTTTTGTTTGATCAATTGCGCTAAGAAGTCAAATAATATTATGGTTAAGTGTTGCAGCTGTTAATTTAATGATACTATGCTAAATAACTCAACTCGAGTTCTCTCTCAGTGTCAGTCTTATAAACTTCAAATTCACTGTGATCACTGTATCACGTGGTTCGGTGCTCATTGTACTAGGATACCATCAAATTGAAGACGTTCTGTCTGCTGCTGGGCTAACTTATTTACTGGCCGGTCCGATTCACCCCGTTATTCTGCTTTGCTACATGCACCAGGAGATCATAGCTTCGAAGAGAAGCGAAGAATACGGGACTCAATGGTCGTACAAGGCGCGGCGCGGCCCGCGCTGCCTGCCCCATGGCGGCCGGCGGGTCCCGATGTCGATTCAAGACGTTTACTTCAACCAGGAGATCATAGCTTTGGAAAGGAAGCGTTAACGGGACGCGGACAGTCGGACTTTGTGGTCTCGGACTTATCGCCGCGCCCCGTAGTCGGTCGTCGTCGTCACATCGCTCGCGTCGCTTGCTCAGAGTCTCTGTTCCGGTTACGATTCACCCCGTTGTTCTGCTTTGCTACGTGCACCAGGAGATCATAGCTTTGAATAGCGTTATTTATACGGGACGCAGACTCACGGACCGGGCGCGTGGCGATATGGCGTGGCGACGCGGGCGGTTGATGCTCAGTTCGCTGTCCGATTCAACACGTTGTTCTGCTTTGCTGCAATCAGCCGGAGATCATAACTTCGAAGGGCTTCACAATTTTTTAAGGGACGTGGAGTGAACGCAGACTCACAAAATAAATAAAAATCGGGACGAAAGAACAAGCTAACGTAAGATAACTTATTCAAACCAATAATAAAACCGGCCAAGTGCAAGTCGGACTCACGTACAACGACGCGTCGCGACAAGGCTGAATACGTATAGGTTAAAAGCCTTTATCTGCCCATTTGAGAGAATAATTAACAAATAAAATATTGCCTAAAAATATAGTAAACATGAAAATAAACCTAAAATTCTTTACTATATATTTATCTGACGGACAGAGAAATCTTAGTAATAGGCATGTAATAGGGTCCCGTTTTGACCCTTTGGGTACGGAACCCTAAAAACCAAAATCACAATACAGGCTGTAATGTGGTTAATGATATTTTTCTTTCGTTAATTCAAACTATTTTGTGTAAACACCTGAACAAAATATTTTAGCTAAAATCGGCTAATTTCCAATCTAATTACGCACTTTCTCGCATCTCAACGCTAAGTATTTCTTTCTATTCAATCCAACAGGGACCGACGATTAGGAACTAGCCTAAATAATATTCGTAGTGGAAGACAGAAAAATAAATAAATATTGTGATGAATTCGTAATTCTAAATCTATCTAGTAACTAGCTGCGCCCCGCGGTTTCACCCGCGTAAGTCCCGATCCCGTAGGAATTGATAGGGTTTTCCCGGAAATTATTCGATTTTTTTCTCGCCTTTTAAACCTTCCCTAGACCTCCACGAACATTTCAAGACTAAGATAAGATAAATCCGTTCAGCCGTTCTCGAGTTTTAGTGAGACTAACGAACAGCAATTCATTTTTATATATATATAGAAGATGACGGACGGAGACGGTCCCGATTCTCGGTCGCTGTTCTTCCGATTTACCCCTTCTGTTTTGTTACTTGCACCAGGAGTTCATAACTTCAGAGAGCTATTAGAATATATCCGATGCTCAGTCACTGTTTCGACCCTCTGCGACTTTGTTCCATTTACTAGGTGAGCATAAATTATGGGGACTTCTTAACATTTTATATATTATACTAACTGCGCCCCGCGGTTTCACCTGCGTAATCATTTTATGCGCAACTTTCTTAATATTTTCTTTCATAAAAACCTTCTCTTGACAATATCAAAGACAACAAAAAAAGAATTGGCTAAATTGGTCCAGACGTTGTTGAGTTATGCGCTTACCAACACATTTTGCGATTCATTTTTATATTATAGAAGATAAAGATTATGCTACCTGAGCATTGGCATTGTAGGTATATTAAATGCCTGACAGCTAAATAGTATCAGGCGCAAGGACTTTTATATTCTAGATTTTTACACAATATAATTTAATGTTTTATGCCAAATAGTTAATTAGCATCATGACTGTCACTTTGTCCTCGTCATTGACAAGATTCATTTACTTACGAAACCTAAATTCTATATAATACTTCGACATACATAATGTTAAAATCCGTTTAGAAGCAGTAAAACAATAAAATTGTGACAATTATCCGCGCTTGCTATAACTGCTGCGCGTACGCATCGTTGAGTACCGATAGCATAACCATAATAACCATTCGTTGCGGTTTCACGCTCAACGAATAGTCAGCAACAACATTATAGAAATTCTTGACTGATCTATTTGAAGCTAGGATCATCAACAACAAAACCAACGAATCCGGGATAACGAAGGGGATAACATATCGTACAAAATTGCAGAGATCAATTTTAATTCAATATAAAAAAATGCCCTATAAATTCTATGGCGTAATTTTTTTTCTTAGGAATTGTTGTTTTATAATATTATTTGCAAATCTATGACTAGGTGTTCATAAACATGTGGAGAAATAGTTGAAACATCTATTCACGAAAAATCTATCCGGCTCAAACAAGCACTTATCTTTTTTAACCACAGCCATCTTTCATCAGATTATTTGAACATTACATACTAATGTTTAAATAATGTTTCATGTAATTAGGGAGCTTTACACATGAATATAATTAGTTAGTTTGCCTTTTTGTAAATGTTGAAAACGCTAACTACGTTTGATGTAGAAACATGAAATTGAAGGTACTTTGCTTTTGCCACATATTGCGAACGCAAACAATTTCGTTGCTAAAATCTCTTCTATCTCAAACAAAACTGTTCTTAATTTAGTCTTTTCTTTCTTCCAGACCGATATAAAGATATGGTCGTTCAAAGAGATCGCGTTCGCAGCTGAGATGAACCGGCACGAGGACACTGATTCCGCAGACGAGGCATACATACTCTGTGGTGAAGACCTCGATTACCGGAGTAGGAGTGTTGAGGAGCTTAGGAATATGATCTATGGTAAGTGGAACTACCAGGCTGACATAACGCTATGGTGGACATAGACAAAAATATATTTTTGATCTTCTTGTGACAGACGATCCCAATTCTCAGTCGCTGTTCCGTCACGTTTCGTTTCCCGTTCCGTTTTGTTACTTGTACCAGGAGTTTATAACTTCGGAGAGTTATACAAATACGAGACTTAATAATCCGATACTATTTCGATTCACCCCATGCATATTTGTACCATTTAGTAGGAAAACATAATTTATGGGGACGGACACGACAATTTTTCGAGATTTCATAGTGTCTGACGATAATTTAAACAATCACATTTTATGTTTAGCTAAATATTTAGCTATGATGAATGAAGTAGTGAACTTTTTAAGTACGAAGTAACTAAGTAAGTAACTTCATCTTCTTATATAAAGCAAGTAACGCAATTTTCCCACTAACAGACAACTAATGATCAATATTGCTTCAGAGTGATAAAGTCTTTATTTATTTTGTAGATACTTACTTTCAATCTTTACAATCTTTGTATTTGTTTGACCTCGACAAGTAAAACCGAAATTACTTAGTAAAAAGGTTCGATTCAATGAAATTACCTCTTGAAGATTTCGAACAATGATGTTTTAATCATTTGAGTTTCTAAGGCCTTTGATTTTGTAATAATGATTTATGTTTTTCAGATAGAGGTGAATGTCACCCACCAAGAACAGACGATGCGTTTCTGCTTAAGTTCCTTCGGGCTAGGAAGTCAATACCGGCGCGGGCGCATAGATTGGTAAACTGAAGATTCTATTTTCAAATATTTCTGTTTCAAACTTGTTTCAAAAGTTACTGAATATAACCTCCTTCATTCGCTGTGTTCCTAGTCACTAGTCTTTTTATGCTCCAGCTAGTCCGCTACTGCAACTTCCGGAATTCGAACCCGCATCTATGGAGGGACGTCGACTGGTTCGGCCTTACCAGATTGGGTAACATATTCGAAGGAGTTCTGTACGATCGACCTGATGTCGGCAGACTGATTATTTGTAGACTAGGTGAGTTGAAAATCATGCCTAGAATGATAGAAAAGTAAGCAACTTCTGAAGGTCAATTGTCGTAAATAAAATTGTTCAATAACATGAGAAAAGATGAGGTAGGTAACCTCACCTTTTCTCATGTAATTAAACAATCAAAATTAAATTGAACTTTTGTTATTTCCAGGACTATGGGACCCTGATAAACTTCCAGTGGAAGATTTAATCCGAGGCTGCCTCCTTCTCTTAGAAATCGGCATCATGCAGCCGAAACTCCAGATCTTAGGAGGGACAGCTCTACTGGACTGTGAAGGTCTTACCATGAGGCATATGAGACAGCTGTCGCCGACCATCGCTCTCCAGGCTATGAATGTCATGGGGGTGAGTGAGACAAATAGATTTTAGCTAGATGTGAACGTGAACTATTGGATTTAGACAAAGAAGTTCTGAAACAGTTGACTTCTATACAGTGCTAGTTACCTGGTAATTGTGAAGATTTATATAAACTCTTTACACTGGCACGAGACCACCGGGTGGTTCGGGAATAAGTAATGGAATGGTAATGGGGGTGAATGAGATGGATAGATTTTAGCTAAATGTGAAAACCTTTTTAGATCTAGACAAAGAAATTATCAGACATTTAGTACTCTAGTTGCCAAATTGTAAAGATTTTTTTAAAGATTTAATAGAAATACTTTTTCATCATGGTTCAAAAAATGATGTGTTTCATGTTTCAGTACGCCTTCCCAATACATCAGAGAGGAGTCCACATAGTGAACTGCTCAAGATTCTTCGAGACTTTGTTCCCGATTTTCAGAAGATTTGCTCCTGCTGATGAGCTATGGAAGAAGGTCCACTTTCATGGTTATGACATCACTTCATTACATAGGTAAAGTCAAGACTGATGATAATTGATTACTTCCAGTACGAGGTGTAGACAACAGAAATACATTATCTGTGAAAACAACTGTCTAGCTATCACGGTTCATGAGATACAGCCTGGTGACAGACAAAAAGACGGACAGTGGAGACTTAGCAAAAGGGTCGTTTTTACCCTTTGGGTATGGAACCCTAAAAACAAGGTTTCTCATACTATCCTGGTATAGACTTCACCAGTAAAGAAGATACAGGGGCTTCAAAAGTGCCGTAAGCTGTCAGTTGTTACTTCGAGAACAGATGGTCAATATAGCCATGCCATGTTGCTTAAATAAATAACTGGCTAATTTACCAGCGCATTCCTTCTGATAGGGAAGAATAGGGAAGAATGGAATTTTTTTCCACCTCTCTCTACCGTTGAACAGCTCAGGGGTAACTGTCTCATCTCTACCGTTGAGCTACTCAGAGGTGACTGTCTTATCAAAGTTCCATCTACCAGGAGATCATATAATCCAAAGAGTTCTCTGTTCCAGATACATAGACCCTGAATGTCTGCCGCGGAGGTATGGAGGTGACAGAGACGAGGTATCGCTAGCACTCTGGCTGACCAAGATCAGGCAGTACAAGAATAAGGAGTTTGATAACGATATGAGGACACTGGGCTATATTTCGGACTGATTTTCAAAATGTATAATATTCTGTACTAGCTGTTGCCCGCGACTTAGTACGCGTGGTAGTTTTGTTTTATGTACCAAAACCTTCCTCTTGAATAACTCTATCTATTAAAAAACTGCCTCAAAACACGTTGCGTAGTTTTAAAGATTTAAGCATATTAGGGACAGACAGCGGAAGCGACTTTGTTTTATACTATGTAGAATTTGGTTTCTAATTTTACCGACTTTATAAAAAGATTATAAACAAGAATAATTATCGGGGATTAAAGTAACCTCAAGAGCCTCAGGCTACTTCATAATGATGACAAGTTGCTATGTTGTCAATTTGATATTGTCTTTTAGTATATCATTTACTTCTTAGGCGATCTGTTTTTTAGGCAAATTGCATTTATGTTGAATTGTTTACATACCAACTCGTCAACAAGTATGACCAATTGCTTTATAGACGGGCATTATCCACCATCTTATACTAACCCCTTCAGAAATAAGTCTTCGTTTGATTCATCGTGTTGTGGTTAAATCAATTTAGATAATATTTTTGATATTGTATGTTAAACGTACCTGGCTATTTAGGAAAATAATATATAATAAGCTATAATGTTCCTCCTTTTTTATTAAATATAAAGATTAATAATATATTTTATTACGTTTTTCTAACAAAATAAACTTTTCGAAATAATAAGATAAGATTTTTCTTTAATAAAACTGCCATCTAGCGCTGAGCCGCTGAGTTAGGTGCAACCCTCGAACGCTTTATGACAAGTTCTTGAAATGTTTATTAAAATAGTTCCGTACTATTTACAGAGATGTCGCTTTATATACTGATCTTAACAAAACATTGTATAGTGACGTCACACAACGCCTACCGCTCACTTACGACGGTTTTGCTGGGAAATATCGACTATGCCACTGATAGCTACCAGGCAATCATGACAAATAAGATACGACGGCGAGGCAAAGGGGCGTTCTCCTTCGAAAGAGGGAGATGGCACAACGCAACATTCTGAGTGAGTGAGTAAGTATGCATGCACGAGCGCGATACGTCATACGATCGGTTAGTCATTCGATTCTCTCGGCAATCACAATCGAAAAGTTTATCCACAAAGTGCAGTCTATGGTGGCGCTAGCTCCTTTACCAATGCTAAGTAGATTGTTAGTTCCAAATTTGTCCGCCCAACAAATAAGTTGGCACTCTCATTTACGGATACGTAATATCGAATTCGTCGACTCGTGGTTAGCGTTTTCGACGCAAAGCATCGAATAGCGTTTCGATCGATACCAGGACAACATGAATTTAGTGGAGTTAATGTGGCCATTAATATTTGTCCGATAAGGGCGGGAATTTATGACTGTATGAATTTGTTAAGCGGATGTTTTCAAATGATTATAATGTTAGGTACTGTAAAACTTTAATAAAAACTATGACGAACTGGTTATGAGTGCATAAAATCCTTCAAAATTAAAGTAGATTAATAATAATAATAAAACGATTGTACTGGAATGGCGACAAAGAAAAGTCCACGTGAGGTTATCAACCTGATTCAAGTAGCCTCCAACCCGCAATCATGGTGAACGGAGACCCCACAAACACACGATCACTCGTGATTAATGCAACACTCACGCTCACAAAACTTGTTCCATTGAAATATTAAATGACTGTGAAAGCCAGAACGAGTGGACGTTATAAAAGTTAAAATTTAAAAAAAAGTGTAAGGTTTTTTTTTCTATAAAAAAAAATCTCAGAAACTCAATCACGTTTTGTTTTGGTACCAGGAGGATATAAACCAGTGGAGATTGGAATTAGGTGAGTTTTAAATATACATTGAATTTGGTTACCTTATCGTTATCAACAACGGGTTGTTATCAATAATTGCGTTTAGGTATTTGATTAAGTTTATTTACTTTGATTTACATAACTAACAGCGCTTATCGCGGTCAAACAAACAAACAAACTAGACTAGCTGCACCCCGCATAAGTCCCGATCGCATGGGAATATCAGGATAAAAAGTAGCCTATATTTTTCATTTCGATCTAGTAGTCTGTGCTAGTCGTTCCTACGATCAACGCGTCCACACAAAAAACGGAAGCCCTCCAAAATGAATAATGTTATCGTTATTTCTACATTTCCCATTGATGAGCTCCTATTGGTTGCAGCGTGATGTTATATAGCCTAAAGCCTTCCTCGATAAATGGACTATCCAACACAAAAAGAATTTTTCAATTCGAATCAGTAGTTCCTGAGATAAGCGCGTTCAAACAAACAAACAAATTCTTCAGCTTTATATATTACTAGCAGCGCTCTGCGGTTTCACCCGCGTAACTCCCGATCCCGTGGGAATATCAGGATAAAAAGTAGCCTATAGCCTTCCTCGATAAATGGACTATCCAACACAAAAAGAATTTTTCAATTCGAACCAGTAGTTCCTGAGATTAGCGCGTTCAAACAAACAAACAAACTCTTCAGCTTTATAATATAAGTATAGATAAGTATAGTAAAGATAAATTGTTAATATTGGTATTTTATTGATGTTATAAATATTTTAATTTGCAGAAAATGTTATTTGTTAACTTTAAAATTAATGCTAAGTTGAGAAATCGAATCTTGCCCATTCTAAAACTAGTTTAAATTAGCTACATAGTTACGAAACTTAAAAGTGAATGGTAATAAACTAAGTGGCCAATATTGTTTTATTGTATTTACACTTGATTACAATTAATTTAGATCACCATCCCATAAGTAAATAGGATTATAAAAAGAGTCCTCACTTTCTGGTGGTTCTAAATGTATAAGTGGCCAATATATCGCACCTCCGCTCAAATAGTGTCATAACTCAAAAACAATATTAATTATTTCATATTTTCAGGAAACCTAATACACCATTTTATAAAGCTTAAAAATCATCCAAATCTACTGAAATGTTAATGTCGCTAATTCTATTAGTTTTCAAATTACGAGTAGAAAACCAGAAAAACAGATTATTACTTTAGACTCCATTTTCTCGACAGTTTTCTTTTTTGAGTTATGACATTATTTGAGCGGAGGTGCGATATTTTATTGTACTCATTTACAATTGATAACAATTAATTAGGATCACTTTCTCTTATGTGAGTAATATTTTAAAAAATGCCGCAGTTTTTGGGTGTGCAAACGTAGTGACCAATAACATTTGACAAAATTTAATTATTCATCACTTAGAAGTTAGGTGACTTCGCACATTTAATTCTCCATCCCTTAGTAAGTTAGGTAAAAAACATACCTACAAAGATAGGCACGCAAAACATAACCCTTTCGTTGATTGTGCCAAACTTTGCTGATTTATTATATTTAATTACACTTGATGACAAATAATTAGAGTCACCTCTTCGTGAAAATATTCTGAATTTCCAGTTAAGTGCAATTGTTTTTTTCCTAGATTCCTTAATACAATGAAAGATGCGTTCCTAGAGATCGCATTCCAAGCTGAAGTGAGCCGGTTTGAAGACCCTGAGTTCGAGGAGCTCGCTCGGAAGAACTGCAATGAAGACTTTACCACCAGGCATAAGGTCATTGAGGAGCTGCGGAAAATGGTACGAGGTATGAATTTATTGATCTACACTAATATTGGAAAGAGGAAAGATTTTTTGTTTTATTGTTTGTATCGAATAGGCTCCGAAAGTACTGGACTGATTTTGATGAAACTTGATATGAAGATATATTGATTCATTTTTTATCCCGATATATACCCACGGGATCGGGACTTACGCGAGTGAAACCGCAGGACGGATTTCCAAAAGTTGTTCGCCTAGACGTCTAGAACAAACCCCTTTCGTATAAAAACCCCTTCGCTGAAACACATTGGAAATATAAATCTTTTTATACTTGAGTTTAATTGTTTATATATCAGCCTATGTATGTATGTGTGTTCCTGGTTGGTGTTCTAATTTTTTTTAGAAAAACGCATGTACCTTTCGTAACACGCTTTACTATAATAGAAATAGCAATTATGATGATGGGGTCGGGTCTAATTACTGTTGTGCCCATTACTTACAGAATGGAATGTCCCAAATTCAAGGGCACTCACATCATTAAAAAAAATGATACAAAGTTAAATTTTCTGCATAATGGTAAACATTTTTGGGGATAATTAACGCAATTAAACTTAAACAATTTTAAATAAAAATAAAACAAATATTGCAAGGCATTGCATACGGTGACATCTAGCAACAAGCTGAGCAACAAGAATGTATATATTTTTTCAATATATTTTTAGACAAGCTTTCTTCACCCGCGACTTTGTCGTCGAATTTTTCAAAATTCTTTCTTAGCAGATACCTAACGTACGTTATAATAAAAACTATCAGAAGTCCAATTTCTAGTAAATAAAATTGTTCAAATTACATTGCAATAATCATTCCGATTGCAATTTCGATTACAAAAATATTATTTGGTATTCTTGAGAATACCAAAAGCTCACTTTGAGGGTATTTTAAGCTACTTTGAGGATATTTTTTGTAATTAAAATGCAATTGGAATGATATTGCAATGTAATTTGAACAATTTTATTAACGAGAATTGGTCTTCTGAAGGCATATTCTCGTAAATAACATTGATTACTTTCAAAAAATACCCTAAAAGTCAGTTTTTTGTCATAAATCGAAGTTTGAGAGTATTTTAAGAAGTAGCTTAAAATACTCTCAATCTTCGATTTTTAGCTACTTTGAGGGTATTTTTTGTAATTAAAATGCAATCGGAATGATCCTCAAACGAAAAAAAAAATCGGAATGATATTTTAATGTAATTTGAACAATGTTATTAACGAGAATTTGACTTCTGTGTGCCAAACTGTAGGCCGATCTGTCCATTGGATTGATTTGTGTGTTGATGTACCAGTCCAGTCAGGACTTAATTTTTTATATTTATAGATAGAGGAGAATGCAACCCTCGCCGATTGGATGACGAGTATCTCCTGCGTTTCCTGAGATGTCGAAGATTCATACCAGCTCTGGCTCATAAACTGGTAATATTTTATATTCACTACTAACTTCTACCCGCGGCTTTGCCTGCCTGGCTTATAGAAAACAGAATTAGAAAAACATTTTTTTATTGAATCACAAATCAAATTACATTTCAATATCAATCCGATTTAAGTTCCGATTGCATTCCGATTGCAAAAAATACCCTATAAAGTAGCTCAAAATACCCTCATAGTCCGCTTTTTGACACAAAAACTTATTTTGACGTTATTTCTTTTAATCGAAATGATATTGAAATTAAATTTGAACAATATTATTTCCGAGAATTATTGGCCTTCAGAGCAGTTTTTAAACTGTGCGTTGTCAATGAGTCAGGACTTTGAATTTTATAGATAAAAATATTAGTAAATTCAATTCAATTTTTTAGGTGGGTAAGTACAGAAAAAAAGGTTAGGTACTGTAATTCGCTTAAAATTTAACTGAAATTATTCAATTAAGGTCAGTGAATGTGCATCGTCATGCACGAATACAGGGAAAGTAAATTACAACGTGCAATTATGATCTTTATTGCTGTTCCGAAACTCTAAGTAACTGCACATCTTTTGACGACTAAGTAACTGCACATCTTTTGACGACCCAGTTGGCACAATGATCACCATGCCGGAGTGCCAAACATGGGGTTGCGGGTTCGATTCCCGCATCTGACAAGTATTTATGCTTAGATATTTGTCTTAGGTCTGGTTGTTTCTATGTATTATAAGTATATATTTACAAAAGAAAAGTATATAAGTTGTATATCCGTTGTCTATCACCCATAACACAAGTCTAGTTACTTAGCTTGGGGCTAGATGGCGATGTGTGGAATGTCCTGCAATATTTATTATTATCTACAAGCAAGCGAGACCGGTGTTGGCTTAGTGGTAGATACTTCGATTTTTAATTCCGAAGGTTGTGTGTTCGAATCCCGGTTTATCGTCCCCCCATGGATTATTCATAACTATAGATTTTTTTGTTTGTATGAATGGCTCTGAAACTACTGGACCGATTTTGATGAAACTTGGTATGAGGATATATTGATTCATTGGGAATGACATAAGCTTTTTACTTTTATCTCAATATGCCCACGGGATCGGAAGTTACGCAAGTGAAACGACGGAGAGCTGTTAATGAAAAATGTATGTGTGCTAATTGACATTGCTCTTACGGTGAAGGAAAACATCGTGATGTAGCCCGTAGCTTAGTTGGCTCCAGACGTATTGACAAGTTCTTTCCTCTGGACACGGTCAACTAAGTTTAGAGGGTGATGCTGGGCAAGCCTACTACATCGTCACACAAAAAGGACCCGGGGTAAAAATTAGGGACTTTTCTAACCGATTTTTACCAAGACACGTGAATAGTTTAGTTTGGATTTTAATTCGATTACAGTTGGTTCGTTACGAAGAATTCCGTCACAAATATGCGTACCTTTACGACTGCGATGCGTTTGGTCTGCAGAAAGTCAAGAATGTATACGGCGGGATACTTCCGGAGAGTCCTGACAATGGGAGAGTCATTCTCATGAGATTTGGTAAGATTCATTATTTATTAACTACTAGCAGTTGCCCGCGACTTCGTACGCGTAGAAGTCGAAAACTTGAATTAGATTGGAGCAAGAAATCACGTTGTCCCATACAAACTTTGCCCCCCTTTCTCAGCCCCTCAGGGGTAGAATTTCGGAAAATCCTTTCTTATCGGATGCCTACGTCACACAAAGAACACGCCCTCCAAGTTTCAGGTCTCTTCGATCAACGATTTAGGCTGTGCGTTGATCAGTCAGTCATTCAGGACAAAGCATTTTATATGTATAGAGAGATATCTGTGCAAATATAATTTTATGAGTTCAAGTCGCGAAAACCTTAAAAAATATTAACATCAAAAAAAAACAAGTGTCTCTTTTATACAACATGACACGGAACGGTTCATGCGCGAGACCAACTCGCACTTGGCCGGTTTTTAAATTAACTTTCAAAGTCCTAGATTGGAGACTACGTACCGGAAAGCGCAGCGCGCGGGACGGCCTCCGACTAGATGGACGGACGAGATATTATAATGTATGGGCAGCGGGGATAAATTAATATTCGGCATTGATTTTTTGGTTTGACTAAGCAAAAAACTGAGACGGTGAATGTATTCTATATACCTACTTTTATTCGACGACCCAATTGGTTCAATTGACCATTGTACCAACTGGGTCATCGAATATGCCGGACTGCCAAACACAGGTTTGCGGGTTCGATTCCCGCCTCATACAAGTATTTATGCTTAGTTGTTTGTCTTTGGTCTGGTTGTTTTTATGTAATATTAGTATATATATTTACAAAAGAAAAGTATATAAGTAGTATATCCGTTGTCTATCACCCATAACACAAGTCTAGTTACTTAGCTTGGGGCTAGATGGCGATGTGTGGAATGTCCTGCAATATTTAATATTTTGTCTTATAATTTAACCACATTTTATTTCTAATATAGCATCGAAATAAAACATACACATAAAATAGAAAAGGTCGATCCCGATGGTTCTCATCAAAGTTGTTGATTGTTTTTTTTTAATTAAGATTTATTTTCGAAATATCTCACGGTGAAACTGTAGACTCATCTATTAAGCTATCGAGATTTCTTTTTTAGTGTCTTACAATGCAGAGAGTCTTTCAATATTAAAAAAAATGTACGTTTTTTTTGCGCGTATCTTAAGGACTCGCCTCGTCGTCGGACACAGAGAGTATGCGACCGATCGCTCTGCAAGTCTTTGGGGGAGGCCTATGTTCAGCAATGGACGTTATGTGGCTGATATGATGTCAGTAAGCGCTGTTCATCCAATTCAATAGACAAAAATCCGGTCAAGTGCGAGTCGTACTCGCCGCGGTCCCGTATATTAGTTTTAACTTTCTTTCTCCCCCCTTACAGTGGTATGGTAGGCATCAATTTAACTTTATGTCTTGTAATTACCTACAAGTACCTATATCTAGGGAATTATTATCTACAGGCATATAATATTATAGTACCTACATTGTTTTTGTCACACACTGTCTAACATATTAAGTAGGTAAATATTTCTAGGATATATTGCAATCGCTGCGGATGTAGAAGATGTTGAAACATTCAAGGTTGTTTCGCGACACAATCATGTTACAACTATAGTAAATTGTCAAAGTATTGTGTGGATAAATGAGCAGACATTTCTACATATTTATTTATTAAGGCAGGGGAGGCTGAAAAACAGCGTTGTACAGGACCAGAAATAGCTCTGCTCAACAATAAAGCTGACGCCTCTCCTTTTGTCTAATTACTCTTGTGTGATAGGAGGAGTAGGCCGAGTAGGGCACTATTATTGTTAAGAGGAAAGGGTACCGGGGGCTCTCTCCATACAAACGTCGTCGACTGTTTTCTCCTTGGATAATGACACTAGAGCAAATATTTTTTCGAATAAAACTTATAACTGCCATGACCATACCCTTACGTTTTGTTTTTTTTGTTTCTTAAATTTTAATTTCTATGATAATTAGAAAATGAAAAAAACTAAAACATAGAGGCATGGAAGTTATAGGTTTTATGGCAGAAAAATATTTGTGCTAGTTTCATTATCCAGGGAGGAAACAGTCGACTACGTTTGTATGGAGAGAGCGCCGGTACCCTTTCACCTTAAGGTTTATTTAGACAATAAAGATTTTTTTCATTTTCATTTCATTTGTTTTTAATGTAATTTATCAGTATTTTTTATAGGAAACGAATTACTAAAAAATAAACCACTTTAGCCATGTTCAGATTAAGGATTTTAAATTCTTTTAAACTTAAATCTACTTTCAAGAAGAGATCAATGACTTAGTAACTTTCAGGACTGGTTCTGGATAAGACTCGTACACTCAGAAATCGTTTGTGGCTCCATGGTTTAATCGATCTGATTACTTGAACTTTTTATCCAGACTGTGCGATCAATCGGAGTAAAGTTTTAAGTAAGGAATCATCGTCGCAAGCTTGTGAGTCAACGTCATAATTTTTTTTACTTCAATTTACTTCTGAGTGCGGCATCAAATGCCTGCGTCTGTCTTACATGACGTATGCCTTTTAGGGTGTTCAAGTCGCGAGTGAACAGGTATCTGAATGGGAAAGCATGATATATGTTAGACCGCATCGTCATCCACCATCAGGCAGGTGTTATAATTGACGCTGACCTGTCAATTGTAAAATACAAGTTTGTCTATAATTCTAGCCTCAATAACTATTATTCCAGGTAGATGGGACACAGAAGCAGTACCAATAGACGATGTGGTCCGCTGCGCACTGCTCATGGACGAGATAGCGTGCATGCAGCCCAAACTGCAGATATTGGGTGTCACCATTATAGTGGACCTGAGTGGACTGAGTCTCAGGCACATCGCCCATCTCACGCCCACTGTGGCTAGTCAGATTGTTACTTTGATGGGGGTAAGTCACGATAACTATCGGATAGGCCATTGCATCCGTAACGTACAGTTTTTGCAAGTCTCACGTGCTGGCCGAAATGAAATTTTTCATGTCTCAAACGTCAAAAACATTTCTAAGAAAGGGGCTCTGCTCGTTTCTTTGAAATGCAATTATTATATTAAAATTCCATTAATAAAAATTTCAGAACTCAATGAAAATCTCTAATTTTATTGAGTACTGAAATTTTAATTAAATCCGATAATAATTTAAATATGCTATAATTGGATTGCGTAACAGTGAATGATAGATTCATCTAAATCGTTCTCAAATATGGCGTCTCGTCGTGTTATGTTAGTACCACGAATTAGGTCAAATGTTCAGCAATCTGGAGCATTATGACCCTTTTTCCATGTGGTAGACGAAAACTCACTTCGCTTCTTTCGCAGCTTTCCCTGTGGCGGAAGCTGCGAAAGAAGCGAAAAACTTAGATAAAGACAGCCACAAAGCATGAATGACATACGCAATGACCGCGCTTAATGATAGAATTCGATTTTGAACCCATCTGACACACTTACACATAATATAGAAAGTTCAAGAAGCTAAACTCCTTGCAAACAAGTAATTTTTGTGACGCCTGTACGCGATCTTTACTTCGATAGGTGGCCAATTGTGTGGAAAATGTGTTTTAGCGAGCCTCTCCGTGCTTCGGAAGGCACGTTAAGCCGTTGGTCCCGGTTGTTACCTCTAGTAGCATTCGTTAGGTCATGTTAGAGGCCATAAAGCGATCTGAAAACTGTAACAATAGGTGAACCACGTAATATGTAGTGTATAGTGTATACGAGAAAAAGAAGAAGTAATTTTTGTTCGAAGTTTTACCATTATTATTTCCAGGTCGGTTTCCCTCTAACAATGCACGGGCTCCACGTCATCAACTACAGCTGGATCATCAACTCCATCTCCTACCTCTTCAAACAGTTCATACCCCAAGCAGTATGGAAACGGATGTACTTCCATGGTTCAAACATGGCCTCCCTACACCAACATATCCAACCGCAATACTTGCCTAAGGAATATGGAGGGTATTGCAGGCATTTTATATCGACTGAGAAGTGGATTGAGAAGGTCGATGCTTATAAGGATGACTATCTGGTTAAAGAGTTGAGGGCACTAGGGTTTCATGTTAAGGGAGGAAGTGATAAAGTTCATAGTCATTGGTCTTATAAACAGTTAATTGGGCATGTTAAAAGTTGATTGATAGATATCTGTATGTTGTGATAATCTTATTAGATTTTAGTCATAATCCGTCCGATAAATGCCTTGAAATATGATGAAAAATACGAATTTAAATAAGTTTTTAAAGAATATCTCAATATAATACCTATGTACAAATAATGTAAATTTTTATCACAGTTGCTCATAAAGAGGATCTTATTCAACCGCTTTTAGGTTCATAATCCAACGCATTACACACTCGACGCCACTAGTGTGTTATATGTTATCCTGATAAGTTAAATTGGTATCTTACTGCTAATTACATGTTAGGTAGATGAAACTTTCTTAATTTATCTGGGTTATACTGTTTTGATTGATAAAATAAAGTAGGAACCAAAAAGAGGTTTTACTCCAGCAATAAAGGTTGTCTATAAAGTCGGTTTACGAACGATAATTTTATGTGATAACGCCTTAAAAATGATTAAAAATTTAGTGTTGTTTTTTCTTTACTTAAATATAGTTTTTTCCGTACCTTTATATTCTGTTTTTTTAACCCCCGATAAATGGAAATTATTGTATGTCAGACGAGGCTGTATAGGTTAAAAGTCTTTTGCCTGGCCTTTCGGGAGTATAATTAACAAAAAAATATTGCTTAAAAAATTGTAAACATAGACTTATCACCAAATATTTTGTTATTTATTATTTTCTTTTCAAGTCTTTTCTTTTATTCAAAACTGTGATAAAAAAATCTGTGATTTAATCATTCCATTCTCGGCTCAATAGACTCACTCGCATTACGCTCGCGCGTCATAAACCGCCTCGATGAAATGATCAATTTACCACACTTGTTTCGCAATGTACTATTTAAAGTTTCTTACTGTTTTTTGTGTTGTTGTAATTATTAATTCATACTTACACCACGTTACACATAATAATAATCAATGATAAGTTGTTTCAGCATTTGCAAGCATTTTAATTTAATAGATAAAATATTAAATAAAGTTTTTCCATCTGCTTTCATTGTTTTATTTTAAAATTTTGTTTATTGTAAGTCTGAAGTTTATACAAAGCTAGGCTAGTACGGCTAGGCCATGATACAAAGCGTCATGTTGGAGGCCAGTCCATAGGTTAGGTCAATCAAAAACCTACAGAAACAGAAACCTATATCTAGCTAGTTAGACCACAGTCCATGCATGTTGAAAAAAGGCAAGGAGCAAGCAAGCTCCTCTCTATTTCGAGTTGTGTCGCTTTAGCATTAAAAGTTGAAACCTTGATTCAGTTTGTACTAGGAAAACATAAAACGATAGTAGTTCACGATTTAGCAACCTCGATTAACACGTGCCTCACCACTATTGTGTCACTGTGCACTATAAAGTTGGAACCTTAGTTCAATGTGTAACAGGGGAGCATGAAGTAACAGTAGTTTAAATTTTCTTACAATCTGTCTCGACACGTGCTGGCTGGGCCCGGCCTCATTTTGTTTTGTGCCACTTTTGCACTAAAAGTTAAGACGTTAGTTCAGTCGGTACCAGGCTAACATAACATGTTAAGCGGTGGCCTACCTAAATAGTTCCAGCAAACTCCGCTCGAAACCATGTGCTCGAAACTCCCCGGGACTCCGGTAGAGGACGTAACGTGTGGTCTGTTTTCTAATAACGGACCGAATGGTGTGTCTGTTTTCCATTAAACGTTCAACCATTGGTTAAATTCTTACACTGGCTCCTACCAGGATATCATATTTTACAAGGAACCACAATACTATTTGATTTATCTTTTTTTTTGTGCCTATTCGCCATATTGCCAGCGCCGAGTAATTTTTAAAAGCTTTTTAACTAGTTTTCTTTTATTGTGCTCTTTTCTTGTGTTTTTTTAGTAATATTTCAGGAGGATTTGATAAAAAAAAGGAGAAACATTTCTACACGGAAAATAATTCCTAACTGTAGAAAGTTGTAACCTCCGGAACATCTCCGAAATCAATAAAATAATATGATTTCAAAATAATTATTAATTGATTTTTTTTTCGAAAAAATAACAAAGTAAAATTCAGTTGTTCTGATGTAGTTAGTATAATTTTAATTTAATTTAATTTTTATAGTTGAAAATCATGAATGTGGTGGTCATTGGATGGGTCATGTCAATGAAGTTCGAACAGAGCTGTGAATAAAGAAAAAAAAACTGTCACGTGTTTGAAGTAAGTGGTCGTCGCCATTTTACCCCTTCGATCATACTCTCAGTACTAGGAAAACATAACACCTAAGCGGTGCGTAGACTTTGCTCGGAAACGATACCGTGATGCCCACAGATTATATAGTAGTTACTATGTTATTCCAGAGCTACATACAGCATACATCGGTCAAGTGCGGGTTTATTTCCTCTTGAGGTACGAACGGGAACGAATCCCATAAAATAAATAACAACAGTGCTTTTATGTTAATAAATTATTTACTTGTAACTTTATAGATTTAAACAAATAATTACAATTATGAAAGAAGCAGGTAACCTATAGACAACTTGATAAGCAGCTGATCCCGGAGCCGACAAACTTTATCCTGGGACCTCAACAAACAATCAAATTAAATCAAAATCAGTCGAACTGTTTTCGATGTTTTTGCGAGACACCCGGGGACATCCGGCGAAACACCTGCACGGCGAATTGATACATAAAAAAGAATTTTCCAAATCGGTCCAGGCGTTTTCAAGTAATCGGCGAACATACATAAAAAAAATACGCAACGGATTAAGAATCTTCTCCTATTTTGTAGTCGGTTAAATTAAAAATCAAATTGATAAATACTCTTCTATGTATTGTATTTTCCCTTTTATATGTATATAGATTTTACAACCGATCTGGATGAAACTAAGTACAAGAGTTTTATGATTTTAAAAATATTTTTAGCCGTCGTCGGGGAATTTTAATTCGAAGGATTTACTATTAACTATAAGGATACTTGCCCCACAACGGGCAAAAAAAGGCAAAAACGGGGCTACTAGATGTCTCTGCTTAATGAGATCAGATTTCGATAATTCTTTTTTTATATAAAGGACACTCCAAGTTGGTTTCATAAAAAATTGTTGAAGAGGAAGCGGAAGAGGATTATCTACCTACCTACCTATTCAAACCCAAACCCTTCATTTCTATGATGAGTTCTCATCAACTCTGCATCTTGATTCGGTTCGGATGAGTCATAGTCTTCTGCACTCTCCCAGGCCATTGACTGCCAGGTGGGATCGTACCAGGACATCGGCTGTCTGATGGCGTCTTCCCAGGTCATAGGCTGCTGGGTAGGATCGTCCCAGGTCATCGGCTGTTGAGTAGGACCGTCCGCCATGTGGGCTGGCATGTCAGTGGTGCCGTGAATAATGAGGGTAACGGGACCAATCCTGCCTGTGTTCCTTTCAGATGTCTGCGAGGAATTATTAGAATTAGTAAATTGTTCAAATTACATTGCAATATCATTTAAATTGCATTTCGATTACAAAAAATACGTAGAGAATAAATAATATTATTGAAAATACCAAAAGGGAGAGAAAGCTGACTTTGAGGGTATTTTGAGCTACTTTCAGGGTATTTTTTGTAATCCAAAATTCTATCGGAATCATAATGCAATGTTATTTGAACAATGGTGTGGGCTTTCTTAGAGATAGATTCTGTTCAAAAGTTGATTTAACTTACTCTGTCTTGAATGGTAAGGATCCAGATTCCTTGAGGTTGTTCTCCCCAAGTAGCCACGGACATTAAGGGCCAGTTGGTGAAACCAGCCTTCGAAGTATCTTGGGGACGAGCGCTCAACATTTGAACTCTAGTACCTGGGAACAAACTTTTAAAATATTAAAAAGGAAGTTATTTTTCGAGTAGTGTCCGCACTAAAAGTTGAAACCTTGATTCAGTTAGTACTAGGAAAACATAAAATGGTAGTAGTTAGTTGTTCGATACCGCGGGATTCACAAGTCCCACACAACACAACACACAGTTGTGTCACTTTTGCACTAAAAGTCGGAACCTTGATTCAGTGTGTACTAGGAAAACATAAAATGGTAGTAGTACAAATTTTATGGTAGTAGATGGGTAGTAGGCACACACAGTAAAGTAGCACATGAGTGTAAGTTTTGTTGTGTTCGACGATGTTGTACACAACCGCCAACACAGTTGTGTCACTTTTCCACTAAAAGTTTTAACCTTAGTTCAGTGTGTATCAGGAGAGCATATAGCGTTAGAAGCTTCCATTTAGCCATATTTTGTTGACTCATTCTTCCTTCTTGCGTGGGGTATAATTAAATACACTATACAGGTACACACACATAGAGGACAATACATTTTTATGAATTATTCCATAGATATTATATATGTATACGAACTATTTTTCTTTTTGGGCCACTATTGCACTAAAAGTTAAGACGTGAGTTCAGTCTCTACCAAGGCAACATAGCATTAAAGTAGTATATCTAAATAGTCAGCGCTCCGATAACGTTATACATTATAGGTATGCATACGTGAGCTTGGGGTCCTACATATTTTTACAGAACCCCATTTGGGTTCGCAAAAATAACCTTTAATTTTAGTTTATTTGTTCCATAAAAAGATCCACAAAACTAAAAAAAGTTTATAAAATAAAAATTTACAAATATTTAATATTATTTAACCTTGAGGTGAAGTAAGATAAATCTCTAACGCTCCTCTTCGAGTGTACTTCACGTTGATAACAACTTCCACATGCTCCAGGTAGTTGACAACGCAGTGGTCGACTATGATCTCGATGTCGATGCTTTCACCGGACAAAAGCCGATTTTGGGAGTCTTTTCTGCAGATAACAACAGTCATCGAATTAATATAACTTTAGTAAAACAATACCAAGAAACCGACAAAGTGAGTGGTAGTTTATTCATAGTTCCTTGATCAAACGAAACTCATCGAGTAAAGCCAGGAACTAGAAACAAATGTCGTACAATCCCGTACGAGAATCAAGAATAATAAACAAAGCATACTTTTGTACAAGTTTAAAAAAAATACATGTCCGAGATTTTGTCCTAAAATGTACTGACATTCATAGATTTTGAAAACCATGGTAGGTACAAGACAAAAAAGTGGCATCTGGCAACACTGACTATTAATTTTATCCAAGACCCAAGATTTTATCTGTGCAGCGCGCGGGGGTCATGAAGAAAGTCGTTGTCAGTCGTCACTGTTTCATTTTACCCCGTCGATCTTGCTCTTCGTACTAGGACAGCATGACACGTGAGAGGTGCAAGTATGTAGGTAAACTTACGCCCGAATACTGAAAGGCTACTTAATCTTAAGTGGCGTTTAAATGTAAGTTAAGTGTATGCTTGCTATTGAAGCCTACGCTTAAATATCAATTTAAACGCCGCTTAAGATTAAGTAGCATTTCAGTATTCGGGCGTTAGGTAGAGAGCTACGTAATCTCGTCACAGATACCACAATAGTTACTACGTTATTCTAGAGCGAAACCTGTGGCTAAACCATCGTTGAACGACATTTTATTAATGTGGCCATCTTACCCCGATTTTAGCACAGAGCTAAACAACGGATTACTAGGAGCACATGAAATGACAGGGGCCTCAGTTCTTGAATGCGTTATTCCGTGGTTTGACTTTTAAAGGACACAGATTTCCTAATAGTTGCTACACGTAGACGTAAATTCTCACTCAATGTGGCCATCTTACCCCGATATTTTAAGCATAGAGTTAAACAATGGATTACTAAGAGCACATGAAGGAACAGAGGTTTCAGTTTCAATGTCATGAACACAATATGTTACGTGCAAATTATTTTATTGCCTTTAAATTATTTTGTCGACTTACAGTTTATCTATTTTATTATCGCTGTTGATTAACTCAGTTAAACTGACCAATGGCGGCCGTTTATCGATTCCATAACTTTATTTGACGTATTATTAGGTTTTTTTTTTCACAGATTGAATTCGAATCCAAGAATAATCAATCTTTTAAATTAAAACTATTTTTAGCCACTTCAAAAAACTATAAGTACTTTACACTTTACATGATTCTGGTGATTTAATTTCTTTGTATTTTTTTGGGTATTTTTTGGCGTCATTTTATTTATTTTGTGTTTATTATTATTATTGTTTTAAGTTTTTTATATTGTGTAATTTGATTTGATGCACCTAATTTTAATATTATGTAATTTTGATGTAAGTTCATATTATTATTGTAACTAAATTGTTTGATAAATTATTAAAATCAATTAGACTCGAATTGAGACAAGACCCATCTAGTGGAGAGTAGAGGCACTAGTTAATAGTTCAATAGTTGTCGAAATCGTTATCGATTTAATGAATCAAATAGTTAGTTAATGGAGACTTTAAGTAGGTAGACCTCAGAAACCTGGCATTAAACGTTTCATTTAGTAGTAAGTTAAGGAATGGTTCACCAGGCGCACATGACATATAAGAAGTCAATACCTGGATGTTTTGTGCGGCCAAAATGTGTGCGGCCAAACTCTGATGAAGCAATAATAGAGGTAGTAGTTCCAAGTTCCATTCAATTCACGTCAAAATAAATTATTTTACTTGTATAATTTGAATCTGTAGTCGTAGGGAATAAATAATAATTAAAAGTTCAAGACATTGATCGGCCTATGTTGCGACGATTAAAAACCAAGTTTACCACAAAACTCCTTTCTGTCAAAGTCAAAGTCGGGGACGATTCATGAGAATGTCTGAGATTCCATTTTGCTCGCTCACGAAACATGAATAGAACTCAATACTACCAGGAGAGCATACTCACGGAGAAGCTTCGACGCGACAAGTATATTGCTCAGGGACCGTTGACCAGTTCAGTGCTGCTGATACTAGTGCACCAGCATTTATAAGACCGAAACCGAAACGGACGTCAAAATGGAGACCAATCCTGAAAAAAAAAATGGTTTATAACAACTAAGAAAATAATCAGCCTTTTAAAATAATTAATTCGTTCGAAAAAACGTGAGTTACCCATTAGTTTGCCATCCTGGATTAGCTTGCAGCACTGAATAATCCGATGTCCATACAATTAAATGCTGTACATCACGCCAAGTTAAATTCGGACTGTATCAAATAAAATAGTAGTTAATAACTGATATTAATTAATACAACGAAAAAATAATTTACTAATTTCTTCTAATTTAGTTCCGCGTCGCTTGAGAGATGGCGGGCTATAAAGGCACCAATGTCTCTGGTCAAGTACACTGCTGAGACACCAAATAGCCTAGTCTTTACAAACTTGTTACAAATTTTTACTGGCCATAGACATTTTACACATTTTACCTTCCTTGATTCCGTTGCCATCTATCGATTCATCTTGGAACTAATACGGACTTCACTGTCCGTCCGTCCGTCTGTCTGTCACCAAGCTGTATCTCATAAACGGTGATTGATAGATGATTAATCAAGTGATCAAGTAAGAGACAATCAAACAAACTTTGCTTGTAATGCGAGTGCGAGAATGCCAGCAGCTAACGGTGCCGCTGCTGATGTCCCAGTATGTTTCAGCGTACATGAATCCCCAGTATCTGTTGTTGCCTGAAAAATAAACACAAAATAATGAAAAAAAATTGGTAAAGAAAATAATTAATAATTATTAGAACCTTTCTATAACTGTTTTATCTTATAAAGTGAAAAAAAGCAAGAACTAATAGCATAATAGGTATTATTTATAATATACAAAATTAGTTCGTTTTACAGTGAACTAATCTTGGCATTTAAACTTACAATTTTCTGATCCTCATACGCTCCAGATGAATAAGCCGTGGCTAAGGTTGAGGAGCATATTTCACCATACCAGGGGAATTTACCATGTTGCGATGCACTACCGATAGATATTGTGTAAATACTTGATGAATATCTGCAAAAATACATGTATATTTTATCCGACTATGGCGAAAGGGAGGGTTATGTTTTTGACAAGTTTGTGGCAATTTAGTCCACCTTTACAAAGAAGTTTCTGGCAATTCAGTCCACCTTTACAAATAAATTTCTGGCAATTTAGTCCACCCTAAAAAATAAGTTTGTGGCAATTTAGTTCACCTTTACAAATAAGTTTCTGGCAATTTAGTCCGCCGTTATAAGTAAGTTAGTGGCAAGTTAGTACTCTCTTATAAACAAGTTCTTGCTACTATCTTGGTATATTTATGTCTTACCCATCACAGTTACAGTTGTCATAATGTCCACCTCCGTTCCCATTGGCCCAGACGTATATGGCTCCTTTCCCATCTCGGCCCTGCCGAAGTGACAATGTGGTTTACTTTTTACAATTTTGGCCAAATAAAATCACCTATATAAAAAAAATCTCTATTTCCCTTTTTCGCGGCATCACGCGTGGACGGCTGGACCAATGTCGCTAGTTCTTTTTTTGTTTGAGTTTGTTATGGCATTTCATTTATTTACAGTTTGGATATTTTTTATCATCAGTTACTGTCAGGAGAAGATTCTTATGAATGAAAAAAATTAGGAAAGTTGCGCAGAAAAGTTACAACGCGGGTGAAACAGCGGGGCGCAGTTAGTTTAAGAAAAAAATGAAAAACAGACTAAAAAAATACTTTACACCTTTTACAGCCTGAAGTTTTATTGTTTAATTTCTACTTTTGGGCTTCGGAACTCTACCTGCGAAAGTGTTCAAAATATTATATGAATTTTGAAAATTTTCTTTATAATTAGATCTGTAATTATGTATTTAAATAGCTATACTTCTAAAATCTACTATATAAAAATAAGTCGGGTTTTCCTTCCTGACGCTATAACTCCAGAACGCAAGAACCGATTTCCACGGTTTTGCAATCGTTGGAAAGGTCTCGGACTCCGTGAGGTTTATAGCAAAGGAAATTCAGGAAAATCTGGTGGCGAAACGGAGTTCGACGGGTTTGCTAGTATATGATAAACTAGCGACCCGCTCCGGCTTCGCACGGCTATATTATGCATGTATTATACATATAAACCTTCCTCTTGAATCACTCTATCTATTTAAAAAAACCGCATCAAAATCCGTTGCGTAGTTTCAAAGATTTAAGCATACAAAGGGACATAGGGACAGAGAAAGCGACTTTGTTTTATACTATGTAGTGATATCGAGTATCTGTAAAACTAATTTGTACTTAAACTAATTTGTTTGTTTGTAATAACTAACTTTTGTTATTCCTTTCATAAAAGCCTCAAGTGCCAATCTTCCAGGGCCCTCTACTGTGCGTCCATCGTCGTTGGGGCCCCACGATGCGCTATAAATATCTACTTTGTCTACTGCGTACGCTGAAATTCACAAAAAATATCACATATTTAGCTCATACATAGTTTATTATTATAACTTACTAGCGACCCGCCCCGGCTTCGCACGGGTGCAATGCTGATACTAAATACACTACAGAAAAACTGTGAACGTTGTATATAAAAACATAGCGGCCCGCTCCGGCTTCGCACGGGTATAAAATATATAGACTAAGTATGTGATTAAAATCGATTCAGTTTTGATTTATTCATTACTGCCCGTGGCCCGCACGCGTTAAATTTGGAGTAAAACAATCCCCCTTTCCCTATACCATGAAGATTTCCTGCTATCTTTGAAATATCTAAATTCATACACTACATTTTTACTTATTAACTTTTTACATTTTTTTGCCGCACCGGGCGGCCGGCCGGTACCGCCGCAAACGCTACGTCCCGCAATTTTTAAATCTGTAATATCTTTGAAAATATTCACTTAAATCATACGGTGTAAAGGGCCATATAGATCTATATTAAATGAACAATGTATTCAAGGTATTTAATTGGTTAAGGATTAATGCTGTATTGGTTAAAATCGCTTCGAAAATTAGCCATTATTTGTCGTAAAAAGTAAATGACAAAAAAAAGTTATTGTGGGTTATCCATAAGAGATAGACATATACCATCACGGACTTTTCCGTAGACCTTTTCAATGTGTACAATACTTAGTACATTATTTTGATAAAACTCGTAGGGTTCAGCCTGCGTTTGCAATGTAAGCGGAAAAAATGTAATTATTTACGACATCACATTAGAAACCTCAAAAATAACAGTACTTCTCCACTATTTAATGGATGTTATTATACATATAAACCTTCCTCTTGAATCACTCTATCTATTAAAAAAACCGCATCAAAATCCGTTGCGTAATTTCTAAGATTTAAGCATACAAAGGGACATAGGGACAGAGAAAGCGACTTTGTTTTATACTATGTAGTGATAAGTACTACCACTAGCACCATCTGTTATCGTGTAGCTAAACAAACGGAAACGTCACAAACCACAAAACAAAAAAGTTTAGTGGCAAATTCGCCTCAACATGGCGGTAGCGGTACCAGGCGTACATGATGAGAAAGAGGCTATGATAATCTTGCAATAGGAAATTCATTCACCTATCGCCTCGCCCTCCACGCGATCTGTGATTCGTCCGTCCAACATTCTGACTCCGCCCACTTTAGCCCCCCAGGCCACACCCACACCACATTTCATGTTGTTCGCTGTCATAGCTATCTGGAATAGAAAATAATAGAAAATTATGAATAGACAAAATAAAACCTAGGAAGTTTTAAAAAATAAATGTATTTTAATTTATAATCATTACGTAGTTTAAAACAAAGTCACTTTCCGCTGTCTGTCCCTATAATATGCTTAGATATTTAAAACTACGCAACGCATTTTGATGCGGTTTTTTAATAGATATAGTGATTCAAGAGGAAGGTTTATGGATCTAGATATTTTTTTAATATTTAGAATATTTATTTACCTACTCTAGAAAAATGTTAATATTTAAAAATGGTAAGGATTAATTATTTTTTACTTACTTCGCCAGCACATCGAGTTCCATGGGAATTGGTCATAATAATTTCATATCTTGGCGAGGGATCGGGATCTTCATCATTACTATCCCAACTTATTTCAGGATCCTTGAACAAATAAGTAAAAATGGATGTAAAGAAATGGAGAAGTCTGCCCGCGCGCACTTACTGTTATTTTGCTTAGGAATATCGACTATGCCACTGTAATGTAACAGGCAATCATACAATAGAAGTGGTATTTTAGAATAAGCGCGAATCGAAAGTAAGCTCACTCGCAGTAAAAGACATTTCCGGACGCTCTTCGACTCGGAAACATTCGGCTATCTTTCCGAAAGATACCAAGCAATCATAAATTACATGTAGTAAAAGATATCCAGTCAGCAGAGTGGGAAACGTAAAATTACGTTCACCTCTTTTCATTTTATGGAAGCCCGTTGCTTACATCGAAATAGTGGTTCCAAAACGGTCCATTTTGTGACTACTATACAACTCCGGTCTCAGTCAATAGAAAAAACCGGCCAAGTGAGAGTTGGACTCGCGCACGAAGCTTTCCATACCATGTTGTGTTGTATGGAAGCCCAACTTAAATATTATTAAGTATTTTATGAGTATTTTTCTGTTTTTAGTACTTGTTAGCGCCAACAGAACTACATAATCTGTGATTTAAACTAGCTAGAGAGCTATCACGGTGACAGACAGACGGACAGAAAGACAGACAGACAGTGAAGTCTTAGTAATAGGATCCTGTTTTTACCCTTTGGGAACCCTAAAAATGAAGCACAATGGTCAAAAGCCGGCAGCAAAAACGCGTGATGTGCGATTACTATTTTTTTTACACGCTTTATTTACTCAGTTTATTTATATCTACTTCGTTGAGTGATGATACCCTGTCGGTTCATGTTCGCTTGGTAGAAAAACTCGAATGGTTTTGACTTTTGTGCAACAACGACACAAATGAAATTCAAGGCTTATTCTGTGCTCAAGGTGAGATGACTTCTTTTTATTCATGTTGTCCTAGTACATGAACTCAAAGAAGGTTTGGCTTTTCTGCAATAACGATCCAAGTAAGAGAGGAAAAAATGCGAATTGGCCAACGAACTTGGACATGTGCTTGGACTTACTTCTTCTTTCTTCTTTATTATCAATTTTTTTAACCCTCCACGCGACGCAATAACGACGGTGTTTGTTATATTATAAGTTTGACGTGGTAGCTCCCGAACGGATGAATCGATTTCGATTATATCTTTTATTTAAAAGGTGAATTAGTAATTAAATCGGTTCAGCCGTCTATGAAAGCTATGAGGGATATATACTTAAGAGGTTTTTTAAATTCTAAATTTATAATTATATAAAATGCTTTGTCCCGAATGCTTTATCCTGTTGGATTAACGCACAGACTAAACCGCTGATCATAATAGTCTTACGATCAGCAGTTTAGGCTGTGTGTTTCGAGTTTTGAGTGTAAATTTCATTCATTGTGAATCAACAAATTCACAATCAGTAGGTAGGTATAAGTTACTCACGTAATTAGCCCTAAGATCAGTATGGTTATGTTCAATTCCATCGTCCAGCACTGATACCCTGACACCACTCCCATTGAACCCCATCCTATAGACCGGTAGCACGTTCAGATCTAAACGGGGAAGATCACGACGTGTTCTCGTGTCTTGCTGAAATCACAGGCTATTGTGAAAGATGGAAAATATTCAAACATTAGTGAAAAACTGTCTGTGGCATCGTAACTCCCGACTGGATGGACCGATTTTGTTTCTTTTGTTTTAAAGGTGAATTAGTGTTTTTTAACTATGTTAAATCGAAATCATATGTATTGGGGGATAAAGTCGGGGATTATTAAATTTTAAATTTAAATTTTTAACCTAAATCTAAAGTTTCTTTGAGGCTACTCGAAAATTAATTCCGATTAATATTTTTTATAGCCAACATACTAAATACCACTCGTGGCCCCACAGTTCATCGTTGAACATAGGTTTCCGCGCTACGAACTGCCTTTCGTAGAATTCGTCAAGTCTCTTCACTCTTTGCAATTCTTCGTCTGGATCGGGAAATGGAGACCTCTTTACTCTTGACTTGGCGAATAGCTGTTCTGCCCAACGTACCTGCCACAAATTAATTAGAATTTAAGTATATAAAATATTAGCTGCGCCTTGCGGTTTCACCCGCGTAAGTCCCGATCCCGTGGGAATATCAAAATGAAAAGTAAAGCTTTCCTCGATAAATGGACTATCCAACCCAAAATGAATTTTTCAATTCGAACCACTAGTTCCTGAGGTTAGCGCGTTCAAACAAACTCTTCAGCTTTATAATATTAGTAGATAAAATGTTTTGTCCTGAACGACTGACTGACTGACGGATCAACGCACAGCCTACAACGCACAGCCTAAACCGCTTATCGTGTAGAGACCTGAAAGTTGGTGTGTTGTTTGTATGGCGTAGGCATCCGATAAGAAAAGATTTTCCGAAATTCTAAAAAAGGGGGCAAAAGGGGGCAAAGTTTGTATAGGACAGCGTGATTCCTTGGTCCAATCCAATTAGAACCATCAACAAAGTATAAATTTTAAAAAATAAACTTCTAGTTAATGAAATGGCACTTTCATTTAGCAAGCAGTCTGGGGTTGACAGTATGACGTAAACATTTCACTGTAGCTGCTACCAGGCAGTCATAAACATGCAGTAGTAGTGTAAACATAACCTTCATGACACGGTCTGTGGGGTGGGGGCTAGGGATGCACGTCACCATTGAAGGCACAGAGGCATTTTTTATTATTAGTGTTGGCAACTCACTCTTCGATCTTTTATAAGTGTGGATGTGTGGTCGCTAGGGTTTCGCCTTTGTTTTTCATGGCCGTATTTTATGAATTTGTACATGTCTGGGAAACTTGTGACCTGTAAAAGAAATACTTTTGAATTATTTAAGGTTTCTAAGCTTAGCTAACTTATAAAGTTGTATGTATGTATGCATACGGAATTTTTTCGCAACTAGACTCTTTTTAATTGGGTCCTTTTTTGCGTGAGGATGGAGTAGGCTTGCCCAGCACCTACTACCCTCTCAGCTTAGTCGACCATGTCCAGAGGAGAGAACTTGTCAATACTTCTGGAGCCAACTAAGCCGCGGGTTTCATGACGATGTTTTCCTTCACCGTAAGAGCAATGTCAATTAGCGCACATAAATTTTTCTTAAGAAAAATACATTAGCTAACTTATCTAAGACATCTTAGGAGACTAACATTTAATTTTAAAAGATTCTAAAGCTATAATTAATACCTGTTTCATTTTATTTACTCACAAGAACTGTACCTAATGATTGTTTTGTAATAAAACAATATTTTAGTACAAGTTCATTTATTCCCTTTCTTTGTTTCCTCAATGCCCTACCTATGTATGCAGCAACTGCATTTCAAAACAGTCTCTTTGTTGTTCATTGTGCCCTAGTAAAATACGGGTAGAACAATGGATGTAGGCGGAGAATTTGGCTCCCTAACATGCGACCGGTGTCAAAGGGCGGGTGTCGCAGGTTACTTGCATCCCCCATTGAAATATGATGTTTGGCATCCCCTAGTAAATAAAGGGCCCACGGAAAAAAAGGCAGGAAATCTTAACCCCACCCACACGGTTAAAATTTAAATACGCATTTTTCTAATAAGGAAACCCTTTCCAGTTTATTACATGCAAATAAATGTACTTACTAAAATGAAGTAGGACCTGAAAACCCCTATCCCTTTCGCACACGTGCGTCGCTCGATGACTCTATCTCTTTCTCCCGCGCGCCAAATCACTCTAATCGTGTTTCGAAGTTATAACAAATACAAAGCAAGTAGGAATATCATTCTATGAATTTTAGTGGTATATACCCAAAAACTGTTTCTAGGACACCTTTATCGCGCTTCTGGTTCCACCTCCTTTTCTTAATTATCGACAACCGTAATCTATGAGTGAGGCAATTAAGTCTGCTTACAAGTTTTTCACGTGATAACGTTTAATAAATTGATGGAACACCTGCATTCAGAAAAAAGTGTCACGGTAGTATTGTGTGACGTCATGCGTCATGGTAATAATATGACCAGACGCGTCATGGTAACTTAGGAAACAGATTTTTTAATAATAATATCGCTTATCTGGGCTTGTGTTATTGTGTGACGAGTGACAAGTGGAAGACTTATATGTAAAGTAAAAAAATATTTAAAGGAAAAAAGTAAAAAAAATATATAGAATAATGAAAAAAATTTCATCGTTTTCTTATGACGTTATCACTTAAAATTATCGTCTGTAAACCGACTTTACAGACAACCAACCAAAAATTGTTTTTTTTTACTTCTTTGATTTTACGTCTTTGTCTTTTTCAATTTTAACTTCCCTACACACATTTTGCATGCATGTGAGACACACATACAACAAACAACAATAAACCGTATAAAATAAATAATGTATACGATGAAATTGTACGCCATGAATACATCGAGGCGTGTGTGTCCATGATTGGTGTCAAACCTGTCATGTCCGCGTGATCATGTGAGTTTTCCCTGGCACACGTGTACCAGGCGTCCAGAAACGACGAGGAAGTAGACTCGCACATGTGCGACGACGACGTGCGTGTGGGGTTACGTCATACATATACGTATATGTATGGAAGCGGGAGGGTTGGTCGGTTACGTACTGTTGTTTATTCTGAGATAAGGGCTGCACTCACACATGGCTACGGTTTACGTTTCAATAGATAAGTATGTTTTTCTGCTTGTTTACTATTAAGGTACCTGCGCTGCGCTGCGGGTAATAAGGGCCACCTTATACTTAAAAACTAAATATTTCGTAATAATAGGGAAAACCATTTAAAAACAGGTCATTAGATAAGGTTTTGTCAACCTGAAAAACAATTCAATTGTTTACTTTCAATTGCTCTTATTACCCGCAGGTGTCTTATATAGATCCACAAATAGCCTTCATGTAAATACCTACTTCGATAATTTTCGTAAAGTATCAGAACATAATTCTTAACCAGCATTCATAAAAAATATACCTATATCATTTATACCTAATAAACTAAAACTTAGTTTTTCACGTGTTATGTAAACTCGGCCTCATTTACTATTCTACGTTGTTACTACGAACGTAAACATTCATTCATAAATACAACACTGAAGTTTCATGAATAGGGAGGGAACGCCGCTGAAAATAAACTCTGTATAGTTCATAGTCGCCTGGTACAAGCGTCGCTGAAACTACGGTTAGCGCCGCTGGCCGCCTGAAAAACGTATTTTCAGGACATCACCACCCCTGACTGAAATCTAAAAAGCCGCAATGCCCACAATAAAGATTATTATTCTAAAACCCAATTAAAACATAAAAAATAGTAAAATAAAACGTAAATGACCTATTTTATTTATTTTTCAGCTATTTAAAGGGGTTGTTGCTTAAATGGTAAAATTATGAATAAGCCTCAGCGCCATCTATGTAGTCTAGAATATAAAATCAGGAATATTTTAAAGTAAGTGTGGTGTACCATGAATAGAGGAACAAAACGGCAAAATAAATAAAAAATAATTTCAAAATATTTTTATTTATTCACAAAATTATTCAATGAACATTGTCATTTATGTACATACTCTTACATACTATCACAACATAACTTAAAAGTATCCGAAAAACCGATTTCGCTAATCCTTTTTATGTTGTGTTTGTTATTGTCAGGAGAAGGTTTTTATGATTTTTTTTTTAAATAACGTAGAAAATTCATACGCGGGTGAAACCGCGGATCGCAGATAGTTAAAAGAAAAAAATTAAAAACTAAAACCCGACTACCTACGTTAAAAAAAATGTAGTTAATAAAACAAACTAGGTACCTATATAAAAATCGCACTCTAAAAAGTATGAAACAAGAAAAATCGAGCTCAAAGGAGTCGGTTACAAACATACATACAAACATACAGGTGAAACCAGTTGGCCCAGTTGGCACAATGGTCACCATGCCGGACTGCCAAACACAGGGTTGCGGGTTCGATTCCCGCCTCAGACATGTATCTATGCTTAGATATTTGTCTGGGGTATGGTTGTTTCTATGTATTATAAGTATATATTTACAAAAGAAAAGTAGATAAGTAGTATATCCGTTGTCTAGCACCCATAACACAAGTCTAGTAACTTAGCTTGGGGCTAGATGGCGATGTGTAGAATGTCCTGCAATATTTTTATTTATTTAAGGTGGCATCCGACGACGGCTATCCACTGAACGACACGAGACACGATACTTTGAGATTGCCTATACCTACAGAATTATCTCTCTGTATTTTTCTTTTTAATAATCTTATAAACGGGATATAATTGAATCCATAAGCAAATTAAATACATCAAATTAATAATACTTAAATAATAAATAAATAAAATAAAACTACATATAAATAAAAATACATTATACATTTCACATTATAAATACAAAAAATGAAGTGACCAGTTAGTCAAATAACCCGCCCCTTATCGTACCCGGCGTAAAAGCATTATTGCGTTCCCATAATGCTAGAAGCATTGCCACGCTGATTTAATTATTTAATTAAATAATAATAATTATTATTTAATTAATTATTCTTTTTAATTATTTTTATTTTTTAATTTTACTCTATGTCCTCTAGTGGGCGCCATATTTAATTTATAGTGACGTCACATAACCTATAACCAGCATACCATTGAGACGCTTCTAACGATACCTTAATTGTTAAATTATAGTAAGTAGTTTTGAAGGTACGTGGGAACAGATGATAATACATACATACATACGGGTCAAAAACATAACCTTTTGGCTTCGCCATAGTCGGGTAAAAATATATATTTAATTACTACTATTACCGCCATCTAGGTATTATTAACAAAACTTGTTGGCGGGAACTTGAACCCTGCTGCAGTGCCGCTTGGGTCCTCCTTTGCAACATCTTAGTTTAGACTTTTTCTACTAGATGGCGTTTTTTTATAATAACATTATTGACGAAATCATTTTGAAAACGACTTATAAAACAAAATAAAATTGGCGGCTTAGTAAATAATTATAAACTAAGTAATAAATAATAGATTTTATTGAGTTAGCAAGCACTGAAAAGCAATTTATATATTATTTCTTCAACTTGCTTTTAAAAATTTCCAAAAAAAATACAATTGATCGAATCGATAACCTTCTCCTTCTTTTCAAGTCGGTTAAAAACAGATTTTAAAACTCAACCCCCTTATTCCAAAACGAGGTTTAATAGTCCGAGATGTGGATTTAAACCTTAGATTTAGACACAGATTTACTCGTGAACCATAGTCTAAACACACATATTTCACGAGTCAATCTGTGTCTAAATCTAAGGTTTAAATTCACATCTCTGACTATTCTTAAACCTTGTTTTGGAATAAGAGGGTAAACATGTAGGTAGAAAGTATTAGCGTAAGCTGTTTCAAAGTTACAAAAATAACCCTTCCAAGAAAGTTTCCTACAGTATTCATGGGTTGTCTCAACGAGTTAGCCTGGAATTAGCTCGCGGACGCACCGTGGACGCACTCATCTAGACATTAATCTATTTAGGCATTAAATATAAAAGTTAACCCCGTTGTTGTGGTACTCGTGGGTGTACACTGTACCGAGGGACGTCGTTTGTGATTTACTGTGGTTTAAACAGGGATGGATTAAGTTGCTACGTGCAACAATCTTCTATACATATTAAATTCTTTGTCCTGACTGACTGACGGATCAACGCACAGCCTAAACCGCTGATCGTAGAAACCTGAAACTTGGAGGGTGTGTTCTTTGTGTGACGTAGGCATCGGATAAGAAAGGATTTTCCGAAATGCTACTCCTAAGGGGGTGAAAAAGGGGGGGTAAAGTTTGTATGGGACAACGTGATTACTTGGTCTATTTTCGACTTCTACGCGAACGCTAGTATTATATAAGCTGCGGGTAATAAGGGCAACTTAAAGGTTTTTTTGAAAACCTTGATAGGTATTCGTGATAAAATAACAAGACAATAAACAAATTAATTATTTTTGAGACTGACAATAAAGCAAACATTTATCCTGATATGACTTGTTTTTAAGTATTCTTTCCTATACCCGACTACGGCGAAGCCAAAAGGGGGGGTTGTGTGTTTATTTACGAAATAGTTTTTAATGACGGTGGCAAGTAATAATTATCCGCAGGTAAATGATACGTCGCGGGAAGTCGTTGGACGCAAAGAGCATGCGACTGATCGCTCTGGAAGTCTTTGGGGGAGGCCTATGTTCAGCAGTGGACGTCCTGTGGCTGATATGATGATGATGATGATGAAATGATACGTCATGTTTTGACCACCTGACGACTATTACAAACACTGTCTGAAGTGTTTTAATGAGCCTTAAGGACTAAGAGAGAAGGAATTGGAATCTAGCCGATAGTACGGAAATATTCCTTATCCTCCATTGGAATTTCGATTGGTGAGTTGAGTGGAATATTTATACCCGTTGCCACTCGCGTCCCTCGAAGGCCTCGAAAAGTCTTTGAGTCGCGAGCGAATCGCGAGGAAAACGTACTTTACATTTTAGACTACATCGTCAGCTACCATTGTGTGAGAAAGTGGTCAAACGTGGTATTTATTAAAAAAAACCCATCACCATCAACATGTTTTATCGGCTTAACGTTAAAGAAAAATCGCTAATGCTACCTACTTTGCCTTGCTAATAGTAACAATAAAATGCGAAGTTTTCATTTCATTTATTTGCATTCATATGGTAGGTACAACAGATGTTACAATAGGCATACAAGTTCACATATGAGCCCTGCCCGGCATTGCAATTGCGTGCGGTGACAGGCCGAGGCTTTCCTTACTATACGTAGGTATACAAATAAATTTATTCGATAAGCTACTTGTTATATGCTCAATTAGGTAACTTAGTGTTAGTTATTGGTTAAGTTTGTCGATTGTTATTACGTTTTCGCAACAACGTCCAATCACATTGTCTTTAAAATAGGCAGGCCCACAATCTTTCTCCTAGACATCTCAACATCTCAATCCATCCCTGTTCCCCTGGTATCAGCACCATAATAACCACGTTATCAATGACGTAATTCTGATTTATGATCTGAAGACAGCACCATAAAGTAGCGAGACGTCTGAATGTAGACCGGTCCTGGACCATAAATCATCGTGGGATTATTCTTTCAGTTCAAGGTTGAGGAGCTCTCTTAATAAATTAATTGTTGACACACATGATTGTTTCCTTTGTGGATTTTCGTAGAAGTAACTACATGAATTTCTGCTATCCTAGTAAATATAAATGATCTTTCAGTGTTAAATGCACAGGGTAATCATAATCATTTTTTCCGAATTATTTGAGGACTAAATTTTGCCCGCGACTTCGTCCGCGTAGAAGTCGAAAGATTGTTTATGCAAAATTTAAAGTAGATTGGACCAAGGAATCGCGGTATCCCATACAACCTTTGCCCCCCCCCCCCTTTGCATACAGTTTAATTTTAAGCCTTCTGCCTGGAAGAGGTTGCCTCGAGCGATAAGACTTAATGCGGAGGTACCCACCAAACACAAAATGCTCGTTGCCTATCTAGGTTTTTGTTTTTTTTCCACATTTTGTAACCAATTTGTAGATGAGTCTGTAGAATATTTTTACCTAAGTTTGCAAAATTACCCTAACTCTAGGTAAAAGAAAGTAATTTTCACAAAATGAAAAACATTTTTTTCTCTACTTATTTTCCAATTATTTTCAGTGCCTACCTACACGTAGATACTTATCTTTTTAAAATGTGGAGAAAGTACGTTGTGCGACGAGGTTATCTGCTTTGGTCTAAGATGCAAGGCAACCACTAAAAACTTCCCCGATTTCTCACTCGTTCTAGGATGTAAGAGGGATTCCAGAGTTTCATAACACATTGTATAGCATTTTTTAAAGTTTACTTGAACTCATAACGAAAACATTGCGTTATTAGGGTTCCGTATTCAAAGGGTAAAATCGGGACCCCGTTACTAAGACTTCGCTGTCCGTCCGTCCCGCTGTCTGTCTATCAGCAGGCTGTGATTAAGATGATTATTTCTGTTACCGCTCTTTAACAACAAATACTAAGAACAGAAAAAAATGTTGAGAATGTTTTTATTTAGAATTTTAAGTTATGTTTACTAATTATAGGCAATATTTTTTTGTTAATTATACTCCTAAAAGGGCAGGCAAAAGACTTTCAACCTATACAACCTCATCTGACATACAATATTTTTCAGAGTTTTTTGCATTTGTTTTTGCATCGGGGGTACTTTCTACAACAAATCCTTCTCTTTTCACTCTGTGATACTCTGGAATTCCCTGCCTCAACCCATCCGATCTGCTAAGTCCCTACCCATTTTCAAAGCAATGGTAACTGATCACTACCTCAGTACTGTCTAATATCCGTATATATTCCTGTATTATTTATGTATGTATACATGTATGTATGTAATTATTTGTATGTATCTATGAATATAATTTATTTGGTATGTATTATTAATTTAATATTTAAAATCATAATTATGTAAATAGTGTATATTATAAGTTAAATTATTCACAACCTACCATTAAAGCTGAATCAGTTCTTTTCCATCCAAAGGTTGCCTGGAAGAAATCGCTTTCAGCGATAAGGCCGCCCATTTGTGCAACTTATACTTTCTAGCTATTACTTTACTTTGTGCTTATCGTGTTCTGTCTCTTTTTGTGTTGTACAAATAAAGTTATCTATCTATCTATCTATAATGGTACGGAACCCTTCGAGCGAGGGTTCGACTCGCACTTGGCCGGTTTTTTTATGTTTGTAAAACCTGACGACTGAGGTAACATTAATCTTACAAACACTACTGCATATCTGTTTATAAGTAGATACCTATACATAGAAACGATGCATGCTAACACTAACACGACCAAGACAAATAAACTATCAAACTGAGACAAATGGTCGAACTAATTCCCTAACATTTATCAGTATTAGATAGACAATGAGTGACGTATACCTACGCTACAGAGGTACAACTTCGATTAGACTCCTTACGTTCCAGTATTAATATCCTGGGACATTTATTGTGTTCTATTTGGAGCGTTTACAAGGACAATGTTGAGGTCGGGGGCGTAATTTATAAAAGCAATACAATAACTACTTTACGTAGATATACCTATAATCTAAGATCCCTTTAACAACTACCTTTATCGAGCTGTTTAATGGCTGAAAAGTATTTTATATCAAACTAGCTTTTGCCTGTGACTTCGTCCGCGTAGAATTAGAAAATGGACCGAGGAATCACGTTGTTACATACAATCTTTGCCCCCTTTTTCAAACACTAAGAGGTAGAATATCGAAAAATCCTTTCTTATCGGATGCCAACGTACATACAAAAAACACACCCTCCAAGTTTCAGGTTTCTACGATCAGTGGTTTAGGTTTTGCGTTGATCCTTCAGTCAGTCATTCAGGACAAAGAATTTTATATGTATAGATTAAATCTGCAATAAATATATTGCAAATGGGTTGTCTAAAAAAATTAAATTTATAATATGATTAATTATTTATTATTTATATAACTATTTTACTTTTATTTTTAAACTTTTTGCTGGTACTAATCGAAAGTATGAAGTCTAATCATTACATAGTATAAAACAAAGTCACTTTCCGCTGTCTGTCCCTATGTATGCTTAGATTTTCAAAACTACGCAACGGATTTTGATGCGGTTTTTTTAAATAGATGGAATGATTCAAGACGAAGGTTTATATGTTTAATACATGCATAATATAGTCGTTGCGAAGCCGGGACGGGTTGCTAGTACAATAATTATATGCAAACGTTAGGTTGAATATTTTTTGCCGTCACAACTCTTGGGTAGGCAGTTAAATCGATACTGTCACTGGTCTGATTAATGAATTATAGTTAAGGTAAAATAAAGATTATTTATTTCATTGGTAAGAATTTAGTCAATTAACTAAACCAGTGAAAAGTCTAAAAACAAAAAAGATAAAAATTAATTAATCATTCTGGACTAAAATTTTTTAGGCAACCCATTTGAAATGTATTTATAGACCTATTTAATTTGATATAAAATACTTTTCATCCATTAAACAGCTCGGAAGGAAGGTCGTTCTTATAGGGATCCCGAACTACTACGAAAACTAGCTTAGCTAGCAACTTTGTCCGCGTAGGGGACAAAGTTCCTAGCTATGAATTTTCGCATTGAATTTTCTTTCAAGTCGTGAGCATTTATGGTAACTATAATTATTATTATGTGAGGCAAATTTTAACCCCAACCAGTATTAGTCAGTCAATCAGGACTTGTTGCCTTTTTTTCGATTGGCTTTTATTTGCATTTTTCGATAGTACATTCCAACCGGACCATCAACACTGAAAAGTTAGAGAAGTTCAGCTAACCGAACTACTAGGACAAAACCTTATAGATAGCTAAAAACTCTTGTTTAAATAATATCCTACTATGATATAAATGTGAATGTTTGTGTGTTACCTTCACGCAAAAACTACAAAACCGATTGCGATAAAACTTAGAAAAACTTGATAAACTTTTAGATAGCTGGAGTCCTTGAATAAGACATATCGGTCTTTACATCCAATCAAGATGCGCAAGAAACTACAATCCATGCTATTCATGGCACTGTAGTGCCCGGGATACGTATTAGATTCAGTAGGTAGGTGTGCCCAGAGCAGCGTCTCAGCTTGGTGCTACCATGTCCTGAGGAAATAACTCTTCATAACACCCCGTCGTTTTTGCGTTAGGGGTTAAAAACTGTTAGAGCCAATAATACACATGCTACTTTTTATCCCGATATTACTATAGGATCGGGACTTATGCGGGTGAAACCGCGGAACGTAGCTAGTAAAGTATAATTTAAGCTTTCAGTGTCTCATTTCAATGCTGTCACTGAATAAATTTAAAGCTTTGGCAATTGGATTTTTTTGTTTAAGCACTTACATGCTGTGGAATGGTTTTAGGAATTTCATCAAAATCGCGTCTAGGGGTCGTAGAAAGAACACTATAAAGTGAATTTATAATTATTTTAATCTTTCCTTCAGACCGCTATGCAATTAATAACTACTGGACCGATTAAAATTTGGTTTACACTGCTAAATAGCTTAGAAATAAAGAAATGTCGTGGTATACTTTACATACAAATCCAACCAGTAGAAATTTATGAATTAAAGAATAAATAATACCCGCGACGCGAACCTCGTTCAGACTTCAGATCATGTTCAGACGCACTCTGCGGTGTTCCCACAGTATCCGGAGTTAGGCAAATGGAAATGCAGGGCCCACCATGTTTCTTAATAAGTATGGATTTAATTTTATTTGGAATCTCATGCAAAATCACAATTTGCATTATCAGTAGGAAGACAGTCTTCCACGACTGGGAATAAGCGAGATTCGATAGTCTTTTGTTGCCATGTTGATCCACTTTTGTTTCCACTTTGAGTTAGGAACACCATCAGGTTTGAAAGAAGGTTACGTTAGGAGTTAAAACACTAAATCATTTTTTACTGTTCCTAGCCTTATTCGCTACAGGACCACGTTTTTTGGATCAGGTTTGAAATAATCCAGAAGTTCGTTCTACCTATCTATCTTTAAGAGTATAAGTACTTTTTATATCTACCTACCTAATAAAGTAGACAATAAAAATCACCCACTTTTTATACAGCCCGTCTAGATAAGAACTAAAGCTTATTAATTAAAAAAATCCTATAGGCCGCCTGATAATCCGCTCCATAAATCCACTCCAATATTCGAGTGGCCCTCGACAAACGGCGTCATCGCTTTCATTCCACTTATCTTGTGGTATTTTTGAATGCAACTTCATTATATTTGGAAAGGAAAAACAACATGATATTGTGGAAACTATAGATTTTCTGATGATGATAAACTTGGTAAGAATATGAGAGGATTAGTACAACTTATATCATAGCAAAACTGATGGTTTATAGACCGATCAAGAGCTTTTATGGAAGGGATTTGATTTTCAACTTTGGTTACATAATCTAAGCATTAAAAAAAGCTTTTGAAAATTAACTTATACGTCAAATTAACTTACCGGTCCACCATAAATATAACCAAGTTCTAAAGCCACCAGTTGCGCCAGTTCTTCGCCACCTCGAATCTCCACCGTCCACTCGTTGAGGAAGCTGTTGGCATGCTCCCAACCATTGTGAACTCCGTGGTAATTATGATCTCCTGGTACCCAAGAGGTAGAAGACCATGTCAGGACAGAAGATACGAACGAAATAAAAATTAAACAAAAAAGCATTTTTAAAAGCCCAACCGGGCGGGCGATATATTGTTGGAAAAGTTCGGAAAATCTGAAAGTTTAGTTTGTAAGGACAATCACGGCCGGTGTCCGAACAAATACTAACCGGTCTGTGAAAAGCTCTGTGAAAGTCTAAAGGAAAATTGTATCTTTTTCCAGTGACGTGTACAATGTAGGGTAAATTGAAACTTGGTTAATCTCTTCGCAATAAATTACGAATTGTTTAATTTGAATCGGAGCTCTGAATATTAATTAGTTATTTTGGGAATGCCACCTGCGCAAGTTGAGGTCTTACTTGGGATGGTTTCTAATTTGTAATTTCAAAGGCTTGACTGAACTCTATAAACTAAAATGATTTTTCCTAGAATTACTGATAGAGCAGACTATCAATTTAAGGTCACTACTGGCTACTGGCTGACACATTGCTACTCTTATAATGTGTGAAATTGTAAAACTATTTTATGTTTGTTTGAAATAAATACCTATCCTTGACGGATAATCTTTGTACATCATACCGCAATATTTAGTATAAAAGAGTTTATTTTTAAAAGGATAATTTCAACAAGATATATCTACTCTCATAAAAGTAGGTAGGTAAGTATAATAATATGTAGATACCTATTTGAAGTCCAATTTAAGATGTTATATCTGATAATATTGTACTTGTGCCAGAAACGGAAAGAAGTGTGTACTTTGTGATCCAGATTCCAGAAAAAATTAAGTACTATTATAACAAACCTTCAAACGTAAATCTGGTGATGCAATAAAACTAAAATTATACGAAAAACTATGTACGTAGTATATCAAAGTTTGGCTATCTGTGCGCAAACGCATCCGTCTAGCGCAGAGTGGCAGTCGCGATGCGCGCGCCGCTCAGCTCCGCGGCCTCTGCTGCGTTGCTTCTACTAACTTCTGGTGTCCTGGTACTCTGTCAGGACGACAACGGTTACTACGCGGAAGACGTCTACCAGGTGGAGGAAGCGCTGGATGTGTGAGTTTCTATCGTTCAATTCTAGTGTATTTATGTGACCCTGGTGTAATTTGTGTTATATTTTCATCACGGAAGTGGATCGTTATGTTTTATTTGTGACAGATGGTACAATTTTTTACTATTACAAATCTGCAAAATATGAAAAACAAATAGGTACTTCCCTATTCCAAGAATCTGGCAAACATTCTAGGCTATGCTCTAGGTAAACCACCTGTTTAATACTTTGGGTACATACCTACCAACGTATCAGCTGTATTCAAGTTAGAATATAATCACTAAAATTATTTAAAATCCTTTTAAAATCATGCGTCCCTATCAAATAAAACTAAAATACATAAAAATACGAGTTCATTGACTGCAATTGTGATGCGTATGCGTCCGTACAATGTACCATTATGAAGTAACGCCTATCAACGTCCTTATTAAGTACTCTCTGATAGGTATATTTATAGGGCACATATCCCTTTCATGTCAGTTCTGAGAATGCAATCATTATCGCCTGGTACATACGTGTTACAAGAAATCCTTTAGATCAGTTGAGTGATGAGATGAACCACTTAGACATGCGTCTTGTGTGTTTCTAATGACCCATAGATCAGATAGATTATGCTTATATTGATAAACTAGCATTGCCCCGTAGTTGCACCCGCCTAAGTCCCGATCGTGAAGGAATATTAGAATAAAAAGTAGATGTATCTTCATACCAAGTTACATCAAATAGAAACGAAATCTAAAAAAAATCTTACCTTGTTATAATATTTATAATTTCCATCAAAAGTTAAAAAAATTGAAGCTGGTAGGTGGTACCTGGCAATATAATATATATTTTTAACTAACTATCCCGATCCCATGGGAATATCGGGATAAAAAGTAAGCCTATTTTATTCCCAATGAATCAATGTATCCTCATACCAAGTTTCATCAAAATCGGTCCAGTGATTTCGGAGCCTATTCGTTACGAATAAAAATCTTTCCTCTTTATTATATTAGGCTAGATCAGTATATAGATTTAGATAAGTTCGAAATTTTCATTAAAGTTTCGTGAAAATGTTTCAGAGCAGACGAATCGAGCGTATGTCCTACAGATCGACTCCTGCGCATTCGTGATATATGTCACGTGGACGGAACTGAAGTCCAGTGCCTGAGGCTGCGCTGTTGTGACACTCATCTCTTTATTGGTGGAAGGTATGTCAAAAACCTATAAATTGTATTAGTGATTAAATTGTATAATTTTTGTAGACTTTTATTCAATTTAGGTCAGTGAAGTTGCACGATTTTATAAACTACAACAAACTCTATTACAATGCTAAAGTTCTATCAACAAGAGGACAAGATTAAGTAACATAATAAATTAAATCTGATACCAGAGTTTGAACTATAATTTTAGGGTTCCGTACCCAAAGGTAAAAACGGGACCCTATTACTAAGACTTCAATCATGAACCGTGATAGCTAGACAACACACCTAAGTACTAAACAAAATAAAAATAAGTGGAGCTCCCATTCAACATGGTGCGGAACCCTTCGTGCGGCTCGCGCTTGGCGAGTTTTTTATTTAAAAAGATACCAGAGCTCCATGTACCAGGGGTCCTCTAGTAGCAGAAACATAAGCATTTAATCGATATGGTTGTTGCTAAGACTTTTTTGGACTATTGAAAAATATTTCTCTTGCGTGATACAGAATTTTATTACATCTATTAGAGGCAAGCGTGTACAGAATCTGTCGTGATCCGTGTCGTCACCAATGTTGTAAAGATTAAAGTTAAAGTTCATTTGTCAATGCTGGTATGCAATAACTACTCAAATAATAATCTGGCAGTTATTAGAATTTATTTTTATTGCGTTTTGAACGAGTACTTAGGTACCTACTTTTAACAAGTGTTGAGATATTAAGTTTTTGAATCGTTTGATTTTAAATACTATTGCTAAACTTTACTTAGGAAATGGAATTTGTCTGTCTCCATCATTGACATTTTTTTTGCAATCCATGTATAGTAAATCTTTGGCTCATATGCGAAACTATTTTTAGTGTCTTGATATTTCATAGAACCTCAGTGCCCTTCGTATAAATAAAATTAATAAATAAATATTGTAGGACATTTCACACATCGCCATCTAGCTTCAAATGAGCCTCAAGCTAAACTAAGCAACTAGACTTGTGTGCTTGGGTGCTAGACAACTTATATACTTTTCTTTTTGTAAATATATACTTATAATAGATAGAAACAACCAGACCACAGACAAATATCTCAGCATAAATACTTGTCTGAGGCGGGAATTGAACCCAACCCTGGGTTTGGTAGTGCGGCATGGTGACCATTGTACCAATTGGGTCGTGAAATGTCATATTGTCCCCATAGTTTCAGTATTCCCAGCCCATATGACTCTGATCATATCGCATTCTCTAAGAATTATGGAAAATCTCAATTTGCTGCTATTTTACTTTAGTATCTGCCTACCAGGTGTATCCCAAAAACAATAGAGCCGTGCACCTTGAAGCTCTGCGAACAGGCTTGTGAAGTGCGCGATCAGAAGGTTTGGTGTACCTGCCATAGTGGGTTCCAGTTCTATCCGGATAACTACAACCGAAGGACGCAGCCTTATTGCGTTGGTAAGTCGGTAATCAATCAAACAAAATATTGACTCGCAATGTTGGGCAAACAATCAAGAGAAAGTTGGTAAAACAGTGATTTGGATGTCTTGGAATTGTCTGACCAATCGTTGGATTAGCGATGACAGCATCACTGGCCCAGTGTGCAGGTGGACATTGGACATTGTAGATGGTGCTCCTGGGTTCATGATATATTATTATAGGATTCCACAGACACAGCCACAGTACCCAAAGTGAAACTTCATCAACTCATATTCTGTCTGCAGTGACCTCCTTGGGCCCGGAGTTGGTTAAGCGACTTCCACGTAAACTTAGACCATTGTAAATCATGTCCTGGTTCACAAAATTCGGTACCCGTCGCACTGAGAACCTCATCCTTTTTGGCAAGTCTTAATTGCCTACCAGATTGAATACCTGTTGGGATGTTTTATATTCCAAAAACTAAAACAAAGACATCTCGGATGCGAAGTTTTATAGCCATAATTGTCTCCTTTCAGATATAGACGAGTGTGCAAGCAACAATGGAGGATGCGATCAGAGATGTGTCAACGATCCTGGTGGGTACCACTGCGAGTGTGATCCTCCGTTGTACCCAGCAGGGGATGGTAGGAAATGCGAGAGACGAATGTCTGCACCTATACGGATTGTACCTGTAAGTACCAGGAGATAAGATATAAAGAGATCAAGTATACCTCAGCAACTGTCAATCTATAATATTTGAGGAGGCTTCTGTTTAGTGCATGAGACATAATGCACTTGATGGAAAGGTTTATTCACTACCTATAGCAAACACTCAGTCAAATACTGTCGCAAGAACAAAAAGAGGTCCAACGTCTTCAAAATACTTGGGGGAAAGCATTCTTGGTTCAGAAACAAGAAGTCAGAATCTATTTTTTTTTTGTTTTTGCTTCTAGGAACCTCTCCCCCTAATCCGCGCATCATCCCGTTGCTATGCCCCATGCGATACGGTGTCTTGGTTGTCCAAGAAAGTGAAGCAACTTGCAGACCAGCTCCATACAACGCAGGTTGCTGTTAAGAAACTTATGGACGCAGCGGCTCAAGCTAAAGGAGACTGTAAGACAAAACTCAACATGATGTTGTTGATTACCAAAATTTAGTTATTTTTCTTGGGTTTTGATTGAGGATTAAAATTGCGGGTAGACCTATTTTTAAAGTTACTTATACAAGTTTTAGCAAATAAATGAACTTCGACTTAGTTTGTGTTTCTGCTAGTAGAGGAGCCAAAAAAAACTGATAATTTAAATTCGATAATTAGGGTATATGAGGGTATTTTTCTTTCAGCTGGCGACCAATTTTCTGATGGTACTTCGGCTTATAGAGTGCTAGATGCTACAGCGCCTATTGAGGGAGGATATTGCAGATGCGAAAGGGGACCCAGGGTAGATAACGATACATATTTTACCAATCATTATTATATTCTCTACAACAGCAAGATTGAGAACCCTTGCCTTGCAAACTTTTAACTCCATTGTTTTAGGGCCCAGCAGGCCCACCAGGCATGGAAGGACCAAAAGGAGACGTGGGTCCCCGTGGCCCAAGAGGAGCTCGAGGACCTAAAGGATCTTTGGACCTGATGCTGCTCATGATAGCTGACATCAGACATGACATACATAATCTAGAAGCAAGAGTTTATAAGGATGGTGAAAGGTAAACGATTAACAATTCGAAATATTTCCCAAATGTGTTCAGAAATATATGAATTTGTCTTCTGGTTTTACTTATTTATATTATTTTTCAATCAGGCCTGAGCGATTCAATCTACAAAAAGCATGGAAAAGACACCGAAAGCAAGAGAAGTTGGAACGGGAGAGCAGAGTCGAGCAGGAGTTAGAGGCGTACACGGCTCCACCTGTGGAGAGCCCTATCGAGGTCTCTCCTAACGGTAAGCAATAAACTACAACATTTTAGTATCTTGGTTTCCTATGATTGCCTGGTATAACCACATTTTATATGAGGCCGTAAAAGTCATTTAAATCAAAATAATCTTAGAGAGTCCAAGGTCAATTTGAGACTTGCAAGCCGAAAGAAAAACTAAAAAAAGAATAGATGTCTGTACCTACAACCTGCTAACCAGCTAACCAACCTGGAATTTTGACAACCCAACCTAACTACTAAAATCCATTAATAGATGCTCTTTAGCAAAATTCTTCTTGTTTTAGGTGAAAGTGGTAACATTGAACGCGAGTCATCCACCGACTGGTCACTAGTGAAAGAGACCGACTCCGACTTAACCCTGGGTGTCTTGGACGCCAGCGAAGCCCTAGAGAAACTCAGACACTATCATATAATGCACAATAACACGTTGCCAGATGAGGATGATGAATACGATTATAGTTTTTATTAGTTTTACAGATTGTTTTATTAGATCCCTCTTCTGAAATATGAGCAGGTAGCTAACCTAGTTCTGCACCATTTATCCTAGATGTTATTTTTAAATGGCCTTGATTTCGACTCTTAACCAATTTTGATGATCACTGATGGCCACCACATTCACACGGTATTGGGAATTATGCAGGAGAAACCGCAGGCCGTAGCAGGTATATAAACAAGGCTATAATTAAATACAGGATAATATAATCATATCTTAACAAATACAATACATAGTGAAATCACTTCTATAACATAACTTATAAGGTCTAACTTGCGACAGAGGGTTGGTACTGGGCCGTCAACCGTTTGAACTCGTTCGCTTTGGCGTGATATTCCTTCGTGAATGGATGATCCGGGTGACTGTCTAGCAACTGGGCGATGTAGCGGGATGGAACCTGGAAATTATATTATAAAATAAATAACAAATATTGCTGGACATTTCACACAGCGCCATCTAGCGTCGAGCTAAGTTATTAAACTTGTGGTATGGTGGACAGATAACGGATAGAATACATATTATATGATTTTCTTTTATAAATACATACATCATAATGTTATACATAGAGGCACTCAGACTAGAAAGAAATATCTGTACAACATCCAAGCGGGAATCGAAGCCGTAACCTACTGCGTTGCAGACGTGTGTTCGCCCGCCACACCACAAAAGCTGTCAAAATTCTTCTATAGCTGCCGCTCAGAAAGGAATTATGGATACATCCAAGGCAAAGTGAAATATCCATTCTACCCGCTTTTTGCCCCTTTTTACCAAGCGAGAAGCGATGTCACTCAATTTAAAATTACTATTTTTTCTCTTTTTTACCATTTGTTTAGCCTTGTTATTATAAAGTTTAAGATTTGAAAATCGGAATAGAAAATTTGGGAACGGTGTTGGCTTAGTGGTAGATACCTCAACTTTAATTCTAAAGGTCATGGGTTCAAATCCCGGCCGGCCATGCACCAATGAATTTTTCTTGAGAAAAATTTGCGCTGATATAATTGCTCTTACGGTGAAAGAAAACATCGTGATGAAACTCGTGGCTTAGTTGGCTCCAGAAGAATTAACAAGTTCTTTCCTCTGGACACGGTCGAGTAAGGTGAGAGGGTAGTGGTGCTGGGCAAGTCTACTCCAACCTCAGGCAGAAAGGACCCAAATAAAAAGGGTTTAAATCGCGGAAAACAGTCCACATACAAGTACAAGATTTGAAAATTCTATAAATATTAGTTCCAATAGTAGAATCAACTCTAGATTTGGTATTGTGGCCTGATGGTTCTACATCTCACCTCCGGCGGCTTCCCACTATGTGTAGCGGTAACAGCCAGCCCCAACAGCAGGTCAGGATGTTGAGGTGCACGTGTCTGTGCCTCGGTCAGCATCTGTTCAGCCTCCTCCCACATGCCACGCGAGGCTGCAGCGGCCGCGCCGACGGCCGACGGACCAGCACCGAGGGCTCCCAGACGTTCTGATAGCTCCATTATACTGTAGTGAGCGTCTTGTACTCCGGGACCACCCTGGAATTATACATTACATACATGTATCAATGGATCAGAATGTCATACAAAATGTGCAAATCAATTTTCAATAACTGTCTAATACTGAGATGAGTGCGAAAACTGAGTTTTATTACTAACTAGCTTTTGCCCGCGACTTCGTCCGCGTAGAAAGCGAAAATAGACAAAGTAATCACGTTGTCCCATACAAACTTTACCCCCCCCCCCTTTTCACCCCCTTAGGGGTAGAGTTTCGGAAAACCCTTTCTTATCGGATACCTACGTCATACAAAGAACACACCCTTCAAGTTTCAGGTCTCAATGATCAGCGGTTTAGGCTGTGCGTTGATCCGTCAGTCAGTCATTCAGGACAAAGCATTTTATATGTATAGATTACTTATTGCCCGCGACTTCGTACGCGTGGTAGTTTTGTTTTTTGTACCAAAACCTTCCTCTTGAATCACTCTATTAAAAAAAACCCCATCATAATCCGTTTGTAGTCATAAAGATCTAAGCATACATAGGGACAGACAGCGGGAAGCTTTGTTTTATACCATGTAGTAGATATCACACGGATATCCGGTAACTATCCAGTATCCGGCCTATCCGGCTTATATTATATATCCGGCCGAATACCGGATAGGAAACGAGTATCCGGCCGGATACCAAATTTCAAATAAATACGTTCTACATAGAGATTGAAGGCATTTTAATCTTCATTTAATGTAGAGAATCATGAATTTCTAATAAAGAACAAAAAAAAACTAATATTCCAACTGCACTAAGGGCAAATTATGATGAAATACAGCAATTTTTCTGCGTTAAGCTTCCCCAGCTTCCGAAAGGCCCCGAAATCACCAAAGGCCAGCCGATTGCTTCATTCGTATAACGAGGCATTCGTTACATGATTGTGAGTAAAGCGGTATGTTCGATTCGACTATGTTCGGCCGTTAGGATATTCGGCTTTAAGGTTGGCCGAATATTCGGTATCCGGTATCCGGCCAAACCACTATCCCTTTCATCTCTGCTATGTAGTGATATAATATTGCAAGCTACAGTACGGACGCCTCAATGAACCGCAAAGGGCTTTACCTGTTGGAATAACGGACACCCTACAGTATGTATATTTATTTTTATTTTTTTATTTTATTTATGACTGTTCAGGCAATAAATTCTTTGCTTATAAACTGAGTTTGGTGATTTTTACCAGGTTGTAACATCAAGGTAAGAGAAAGTTAAACGCAATTAAACCCCATGAAAATAGTTACGATGACAAATTGGACAGAGGTAACCTAACTCGCTGCGGCACAGCCCGGCACAGGTGAGTGGTCATGTTCGTCTACCGCGCTACAGTGGTCGCCATATACATTATGTACTTAGTTTCCCTGATAATAATCACCTGTGACAAGTTAAGCCAACCCTGAGCAAGCTGCGTCAACGTGCCATCATCTTCCACGTCCTGCAGCAACTTCAACTGCTTCTTGGCCAGATCGGGGCGGTTCATTGCCAGCAGACACTGAAGGGTGAATGCTCGGAGCTCTAGCGAGTCTGCATTGTGGAGGATCCTGTAGGTAATTTAAAGTTGAGTAAATTAAAAAAGGCAGTAACAAAGGTAAAAGTGGATTTCAATTCAATATAATTTACTATATAAATAGCTGGAATAACTACAGATCTCTGATGCAGAATACTTACTTGAGAGCTGCTTCATAATTATCTTCATGATAATAGATAGTTGCACCAACAATCAAGAATATTTCATTGGCTAACTCGATTCCTTTAGCCACCTGCAAATAACAAGTTCCAGTTTAAAAATAAATTAACATCAAAAGTGTTAAATTAACTTCATATCCTCGTTTTTATATGTTTATCACTAAACATTATTAGTTCAATTGAAGTTTCTAGTAATTATTATGTATTCTTTTTGGAATTGTAGAAAATCAATATAATTTTGAAAGAGACACTAATTATAGGTAAACTGTAGGGCACAGGTAATCACGACTTGATGATTTGTCTTAAATAATGTTTAGTGTGAAATGAGTCAAATAATATGCCCCATTGCTGAGCTATGGCCTCCACCAAATATGAATAAGCATACTTACTCTAGCATCAATATCAGCAACTATAGCTGGTTTGTTGGCACCAGGAGATAAGTAATCAACAAGATATTTCAATGGCTGAAGCATTGGGTCCGCTGTCTTTAGTTCCTGGACGACGATTCTATAGTTGCCTTGGGCTATGTAGGCCCGGTATAGGAACGCATCTCGTTGGAGTGCCACCAGGGGTGAGGATGGCTGCAAATATAAAAATATAGTAAAAATAATGAAATCTTTTTCTTTTTTTGAGCATTTAAACTCCTTTTTATTAATACTAAACCTCCTTGCTACCGTTTCACATCCGTTTCATGTAAAATGTCCGACCTCAGATGGAATTTTACCATGTTTTAGTGTAGTTTTACAAGAATGTGTGATCATAAGAGGTATTTCTACGCCAAGTTTTAGAAAAATAAGCTAAAATATCAGTAGAGAAAACTACATCAACTCATAAATCAAATGCAAAACAAAAAAACATGTGAGGAAGTAACACCTCCGGGAAATTGTGAAAAACTTGCTAAAAATACGTAGGTATGTTGTTTTTTGTAATGGAGATATTACTTACAGATACACTTTGTGCTTCATTGATAGCTTGCTGGTAATTTCCAACGTAAAATGCATTTTTTACATCGAAAAGTTCATCAACATCTTGCTGCTGACGTGCCATTTTGGAGTTTTTTGACACTTTTCACAGTGACAATGACAAATAATCAAATAATAATGACATCAATTCTTTGGACGTGTTTGACGTCAACTTCATTTACAGTTTATTCTTTTTTCCGATAGATGACACTGTTTTAAATATTATAGTTACTAAAACCACAAAGAGATGGCATTACATGTATCAATTTTTTAAATAGTTTTCGAAACTAGTTTTGAATCACTCGATAGACAGCGCGAGCGCTATCAAAATTCGGAATTATCTCTGGGCAAAAACCGCTCAAAGTTCCTTGAAGCAAAATGTAAAATGATTTATTTTTGTTTGTTTTTCTTCATCCTTCTGAGCATCTTATTCACGTTTTCCTCTGCATTTATACATACATATATGCATATATACACGTCATATGCAGAGGTATGCAATCTAATCGATCTACCTACTCACAGAACAATCCTTGTTTGTAACAAACGAGGTAGTGGAAAAAACGCTTGTAAGTAGGTACCTACATATACCTACCTCCTTGTTATGTTATCCTGGTAACCTACTTAACAAACAGAACTTATTTATGCCCGTTGGAAGTACGCACGAACATTTAATTGATAAGCTATCATATCAGAAGGATGTTATGTAAGTAATGCCAGGTGTAACTTCTACCTTTTTACTTTTACGACGCGGTAAAAAGCGACATTTACCTGAGTAAATAGGTACCTCGACTTATTGTTAGGTACTTTACATTACTTACCTGTATTTTTTGTGTAAACTCAGCCCCAATGAAGCGTAGTATTACTTGCTTTGTCAAGTTTAGAAAACTTTTCGTTACTTGAAACTTTGAAGTTCTCAGAAAGACCGCAAGATGTAGACGATGTTTCTGTCGGTTTAAGATGTAGGTAGACCTTGATATCTTGTTCAAAAACAATGACCAGTAGTGACACTGAAAAATTTCCCCCTTCATAGTAGGTATAGTTTACAAGAAGGTAGGTACGGTTACCGACAAAAAACTTTCGCGTAGGCCCAAACCCTAAATTCGTATTTTTAAATCAGGTAAGTAAATAAGAACTATCTAAACAAACTACTTATATGAAACTAGGTTTTACCCGCGACATCGCCTCCGTAGAAGTTGGATTTTCTAAAATTTATAAAAGCTCGATCATCCATTGGTTTGAGCTGCTCGGTGAAATACATAGGTGAAATACGAGTAATCAAAGAGGACTTTGAAAATTTTATATTTATTTTTTAGTCACCCCAGATCGCAGAACCCTCGTTTCCTGATATTACATTTATTTCGCAACTCTTAACAAACGACAAAAAATAATCACCTCAAAAAATCATACCGTAAATTTAGGTAAGTAAGTACTCCTATATTGATGACCCAGTTGGCACAATGGTCACCATGCCGGACTGCCAAACACAGGGTTGCGTGTTCGATTGCCGTCTCAGACAAGTATTTATGCTTAGATATTTGTTTGTGGTCTGGTCGTTTAGTATATAATTGCAAAAGAAAAGTATATAAGTAGTATATCTGTTTTCTAGCACCCATAACACAAGTCTAGTTACTTAACTTGGAGCTAGATGGCGATGTGTGGAATGTTCTGCAATATTTATTATTTATTTATTTACGCAATGAATTCAAAACATCCTCTTTTATTTCAATTCGGTTAAAAAGCACGGAAAGTCCAGCAATTTTAAAATGTTAACCTCACAAACCATGGTCTAAATAAATTCACATTAAACCGACGAAATGCATTGTGCGTCGACGAGACGGGTGCAACGGCAGATGTTCATCGGTGAGAACCAAACTAAGGTCAATACAAGGAAATTTCATTATTTCGCAATGCAAAAACCGTCTCAGTAGGAAATATCGACGTACCAAGGGTTGCGTATGTGAAAGTTAGGGAATTAGAGCGACTATGATTGATTGTTGTTTAATATAATAAATCAGAGCGATTCTTGTTCAATGACTTAATGTATTGGGGTAAGGTTGAATGTAAAGTTTCGTAGTTAGGAGCTTTGGATATTAATTCTCTTTGATAGCATAACATTTAAGTTCCAAAGATGGGTAAAAACATTAGAAAAAACAATGTCTACTCAATTCAATTTTAATCAATTTTAATTTAGACGATACAATTCGATTTTAATTTTTAATAATATGATTATTTTATGGCTGATTTAATCCGCAAGAAAATAACAATTTAACTAGGAAACTAGCACATCAACAGAGCTCTATCAAGAATTAAGTACGTTACAATTTTACTTAAGTATACTTCTTATCGACTCATTATTTCCTGGTACTATAAGGTGAACAAGGTAAGAAGTTGTGAAATTAGAACAAAGGTCGTCGACCTCCGGCAGATGTCGAAGGGACCTGCAAGGGTCCCGGCGACTCTCGAGCTCGACCCTTTCACAACCACCCTTGAATATAGTACCTACGCATGGGAATTTTGATTTTCACGTTCCGATTTTGTTTAAAACCATTTGTGTCTAGAACGGTAGGTACTTACGAGAATTATATAAATCCCGATACTCGTCCCGAATTTCGGGATCGAAAGTATCACATGTCCGTCTCTATCCCTTCAAAAAAAACAACAATAATCTATATGATTTATATATTACTAGCTACTGGCCCCGGCTTGGTACGGCTATAAATCTTCCTCTAGAATCACTCTATCTATTTAAAAAAAACAGTATCAAAATTCATTGCGTTGTTTTAAAGATCTAAGCACAGACAGCGGAAAGTGACTTTGTTTTATACTATGTAATGATTAGATAGATAACTATGTAAAAATAAGAAATATACTCCTCTACTACTTGTACTTGTATATAGGCTGTTTTCCGCCATTGGACCCTTTTTAATTGGGTCCTTTTTGCGTGAGAAAGGAGTAGGCTTGCCCAGCACCTACTACCCTCTCAGCTTATTCGACCATGTCCAGAGTAGAGAACTTGTCAATACATCTGGAGCCAACTAAGCCGCGGGTTTCATCACGATGTTTTCCTTCACCGTAAGAGCAATGTCAATTAGCGCACATACATTTTTCTTAAGAAAAATACATTGGTGCACGGCCGGCCGGGATTCGAACCCACAACCTTCAGAATGAAAGTCGAGGTATCTACCACTAAGCCAACACCGCTCTAAAACTCCTCTATTTTCTACCTGTCTGGAGTCTTTAAGTAATCAGTCTCGAAGGATCAGAAATAATGATGTTAAGTATATAAGAGAACAGATGTTACGAATTTTCCCAACCGGTACTAATACCATCTAATACTCGGTTACCATTAGAAACCATCTGAAATATAATGTTACAAAAATAAGTTGTTTTCCTACATCTTAGTATCCTACTAATATTATAAATGTGAATGGTTGTGTTTGTGTGTATATTTGTTACACCTTCACAAAAATCTACTGAACCGATTGCGATAAAACACGGTATGCAGATAGCTGGAGCCCTGTAAGTCGGGATAAAAAATAGTAGTTATTACCGATTGTGATGAAACTTGTTATGAGGATACATAGATTCATTGGGAATGTCATAGTCTATGTTTATTCCGATATTCACACGGGATCGGGAGTATTGCGGGTGAAACCGCGGAGCGCTGCTAGTCTATACTAATATTATTAAGCTATTGAGTTTGTTTGTTTGTTTGAACGCGCTAATCTCAGGAACTATTGGTTCGAATTGAAAAACTCTTTTAGTGTTGGATAGTCTATTTACCGAAGAAGGCTTTAGGCTACTTTTTATTTTGATATTGACACGGGATCGGAACTTACGCGGGTGAAACCGCAGAGCGTAGCTAGTTTATAATAAATATCAAGACGCGATCCATTTATTCAATAACAGGTTTCTCTAATCGTCTCATTAAAATATAACGCTCAGTACACAAACGAAATAGATAAATTATATTTACAATAAATAAATAATTCATAAACAACCGGAAACACACCGGATACCATTCGCAATTCGACTTTACTAAACATTGACGAAGACCGAAGACGAAACTTCCTTCACATCTCAAGACATAATAAAAGAGACTTGTAAATGGCGAAAAAAAATAGAATAAAAGGTTAACAAAGAGTGCGTGTACATCTGCCGTGTAAGCAGATGGTAGGGCTCAATGGAAAAAATCTCTACCTGAGACCCTCCCTTGTACTTATTCTTTAACTTGGATCGTACTTGACAAGGGTGACAATATAACTTACCTTGGTTATATGAAGTAAGTAATATCTCTATGGTTACAATTCAGTTTTACACACTCAACATCGTAGAAAAAGTTCTTAATCTATACTGACGAAACAGGGTTGCGGGTTCGATTCCCGCCTCAGACAAGTATTTATGCTTAGATATTCGTCTGTGGTCTGATTGTTTCTATGTATTATAATTATTTATTTACAAAAGAAAAGTATAAAAGTAGTATATCTGTTGTCGAAACACAAGTTTAGTTACTTAGCTTGGGGCTAGATGGCGATGTGTGGAATGTCCAGAAATATTTATTTATTTATTAATATTATTAAGCAGAAGAGTTTGTTTATTTGAACGCGCTAATCACAAGAACTTCTGGTTCGAATTGAAAAATTATTTTTCTTTACTCATACTCCGAAACTAGGTGTAAAGGTGCCTGAAGAGCGTGTAGAAAGAAAAACTTTCAGCCCTAGGGAGAATTGCTTTCACTGACAGCTGTCATGTCAAATTATGGCTTCGCACGACGTGTGCAATGTGCTTGTAGCCAGTATCAGTATCATTACGCATTAGGAACTTCAAAAACCTAACCTCCTTGCTTTGCAAAACACTACAAGGTTGAGACCAAAGAGGTTATACATTATATAACCTCTTTGGTCTCAACCTTGTAAGGGGATCAGGTAGTATGGAGTCTCTCATTCACTCTCGTTATTAGGAAGAATTTTATGTATTATTCGTAATGAAAAGCACAGTGTTTACCTCGGGTGAAGGACTCATTGAGTCCCGAGACGGAGCTTGGCGCCCGAGCGTAGCGAGGGCGCTAATAGTTCGAGGTGACTTTCACACCTAGGGTAACAATGTACTATTTCATTACTCATACTCCGAAAGTAGGTCTAAAGATGCCTGAAGAGCGTGTAGAAAGAAAAACTTTCAGCCCTAGGGAAAATCGCTTTCACTGACAGCTGTCATGTCAAATTATGGCTTCGCGCGGCTTGTGCAATGTGCTTGTAGCCAGTATCAGTATCATTGCGCATTAGGAACTTCAAAAACCTAACCTCCTTGCTTTAGGTAACACCAAAGAATAAAAATTATGGGTTCACACGGCTCATGCATACTGTCAGAGGTAGTATGGAGTCTCTCATTCACTCGTTATTATGAAGAATTTTATGTATTATTCGTAATGAAAAGCACAGTGTTTACCTCGGGTAAAAGACTCATGAAGTCCCTCGAACTATTAGCGCCCTCGCTATGCTCGGGCGCCAAACTCCGTCTCGGGACTCAATGAGTGACTTTCACACCTAGGTAACAATGTACTATTTGTGTTGGATGGTCCATTTGTCGAGGAAGGCTATAGGCTATTTTATATTTCGATATTCCCACGTGATCGGGAGTAACGCGGGTGAAAACGCGGGACGCAGCTAGTTCTAACATAATATTGGCCTTTTGATCTAACCCAGATGATTTATACAGCGTCAGCAATTTTAATTCAGGGCGCTGTAGTGCCTGGACATGTATTTCGATGGAGTCGGCTTATCCAGAGCCTATTTCTTAGCTTAGTTGACCATGTCCAGAGGAAGTAAATCGTAAATACGTTTGGAGTCAATTAAACCGCGTATTTCTTCACGATGTTTTCCTTTAGCGTAAGAGCATTTTGTAGTGTAATTAGTGTATATAAATTTTTCGTAAGAATTCATTTGTGCACGCACGATTGGTCGGGATTCAAACCCGATCTTCGGAATGAAAGTCGAGGTATCTACCATTAGCCCAACACCGGTCTTCCTAAACCTAAAAACCTGATAACAAGACAGCTTATATCAATATATTATTAAGTTTTTTTTTACATTGATGGTGGGTAATATTAATAGTAGGTATATGCAGCAATTGTTCGCCTTATTGGCTTATTAAACTTCCAGTCTTTTACAATAAAAATGAGCTCGTGAGTGTTCCTAAGTCCCCAATTCAGATGAAGAAATTAAAAAGAAAATATTGCTTATTTCCAGTCGTTCCTATCCTACTAGCAAATCAAGCTCCACAAATACAATAAACATGGTGAGTATTCCGTTTTGAATAACTTTAATAACTAAATAATAATAATTATTTTACTTAAACTATGGTTACACTAGTGCACTCATTGGACTGTACCTGTCAAAGAGAAATCTCTTTAGTAAATTGCATCCAAAATCATTGAAGCTTCCTTGCGAGCCCGACCGACATCGTTCCTTGAAGTTATTTCAATATGAATCTTAGTTTTTATGTTATTCCTATTTCACCTTTGTATTGTATGTATCTAACGTACAATCAACGTTCAAAAGTAAACTGGCACCGTAACGCTCTGTGCGGCACTATTTGAACATTATAACAACGTAACCTGTAAATCGATCCCACATCGGTTGGTGTAGCGGGTGGCGGCATATACCACTCGGCCAACTAAATAAATAGCTAATAATAATAATCACAATGAGTACTTTTAATTCCAGTATTTATGTTGTTTATAGTATTATGGTAGCAAACTGATAGTGTACTTATGACGCATACTGCCTGCTGAGTACATTATCTTCTGATCGATCTATATAGATTGTTGGATTTTGGAAAACATTACAGAACTCTACGCAGAGAGTAACGGATTCGATTCTCGCCTCAAACAAATATTTATATGCTTTACAAAAAAGTTTAAAAAAATAAATTTGTAGGACATTGCACAATGTCCCATCTTGCCCCAAGTAACGCAATTAGACAAGTGCTATGGTAGTCAAACAATGGCTAAGACCCAGATCAGAAACCAATAAATATCTAATTCTAGTCCCACGTAATTCAAAGTTAAGAATTAGGTAGGACAAAGAAACCATCTTTTCCTCATTAACTTAAAATATTTCACATTGTCCTACCAAGTATTTTATATGAATAATCTTGATAAATGATGCTTTGTATAAAAACCGCATTACTCATGCATTGACGTGTGATTTAGATGTTTCTTTTAGGTATTTTAGGTTTATTTTATTTAGGCACGTAAACTATGCAAGAATGCAATCCTACCGTATCCTGAGCAGCCTAGATACATAGATAGATAGACTATTTATTGTAAACAATTGGGTATTTTTTTTAAAGATAATTCCTTTGCTTGAACCATCAACCTTTATTTTTCATAAAAGCAATTCTTTGGTTCCTTTATTTTTCGCGAGAAAAATTCCTTTGGTTTCTTTATTTTTCGTAAGATAAATCCTTTGGTTTCTTTATTTTTCGTAAGATAAATCCTTTGGTGCCTTTATTTTTCGTAAGATAAATCCTTTGGTTCCTTGAATTTTCGTAAGATAAATACTTTGCTTCCCCTATTTTTTGTCAGATATTTTTTTTGGTTCCTCTATTTTATAAGGTGCGGACCACTGATAAGTAAAACGACCGTGTAGTACGAAGGTATGATTTATTCTAAAGTAATTTGGTATGTTACATATTAGTCTTAATTCTATGTTAGATTAAAATGCTTACTCATCTAAACGGGGTACATCCAGTACACGACAGTAATTAAAATTAATTTAAAAAAAAAAAAATTTTTTTGCTATGAATAATAGGGCTTTGTTCTATTTTTATGGATAATGTCTTCTTTACCGTTTCTCAAAATTTTTACATTTGGTGTGTTTTCAGACAAAACTGTATATGGTCCTAAATACACATTATCAAATTTTTATTATAAGTTACAGGTTTTAAATACGAATCATAACGACATTTCCTTACTTCTTTACCTTCTATCAAGTTATTTCTAGCATCAACTTGTGCTCGTTTACTCGCCTAAATAGTCCGCTACGCAAACACTATATTTCATTAGCAATTCTATCAATGAAAATGTCCTACCTTGACCTCTCGAAGTTAAGTATATACATCTAAGTTAGGTCATATCCGGAAATGTATAAGTTAGAATCGTAACGTTTTCCTATAGTACCTCTACCTACAGACTCAAGGACACATTCGAGCGCGGTTTATTGCTAAATTATTGTATAACTTAAATTGTTATTCTAAATATTGTGTATTTTGATGCTAGCGACGACGTATCTTCAACTATTTCGGCCTCTAATATATTTCTGTGATTGAATCCCGCTTTACTTTTCGGAACTACATATCTGTAATGGAAGTATTTAGTTTTTAGTTCCGAGCCTAGTGCCAAAACACAAAATGCAATGTGCGCCGCCCGCGCGTCCTCCCGCCCACTTGAAGAGTCATGCAAGAGGACAAGCAAAAATTAGTAATAGTGATACCATTCATTAGGTAGACAGATGAGACGAGCGAAGGCTTCGGCTCGAAAATGTTGAAATGACAAGGTAGGTGATGGCCGCAGGGAAGAACGGGAGTGTGGCCAGTACACAAATTTTATTTCCCCTACTTTAAAAATTCGAGGAAGGCTTTGAGTGCAGAAAGTGCTACTACACTAAGTAAACAAGTAAATCGCGTCGAAGAAAACTACTCACATAATTAGGATCGAACTTCACTTGGTAAGTTCGTTTGATTAATAAATAGTGATACCATTCATTACCCAGGACACGTGTTTCGCGTCTACACGACGCATCAGACCGTGTTATTTGGGCGACAAACGTTAGATACGACATCGCTCACCGAGATGATGTCTCGCTAAACGCTAGAACAAGAGAACTCTTGTTCCAGCGTTCTGTGACAACTAAATATTAATACTTCCAATACAGATACTTCTGTGATTTCGGCTATGTTATCAGAAGAAGCAAGAAGTCACGTGGTAAATCTATGGTCAGACCAAGGAATAAATACAAGTGAAAGTTATCAAATTTGGTCGAGTTCCAGACCTTCAAAAATAAATAAAAAAACGTATTTTGAAATTTTATCGATTAGCAGTAACAATAGTTATTTTTTTAAATTAAGGATTTAGATCATGATTTGCGGGCTTAACGATTTGTATGTATTATTAAGTAGGTATTTTTATTAAATCGTATTTTGTACTACACATGAACTTTTATAATATTTAACAACAATATTTTAAAACTTCCTGTTTGACGTAGGTCTATAGAATTTGAAATAGGTGTTGTGTAGGTAGGTAAGAAGGTACGTTTTCGGCACTTTTATATAATTAGTATAAAATTATTAATTGTTACGTTAATTTAATTCCTTTGATGTACCTACCTAATATATGCAGGTACATATACATAAGAGGAAGAGAGTCTACCGATAGTGGGTTCCCCGGAATTTCATGAGAAACCGCGATAACATACATAAGTAGGTATGTATTACTTAGGTACTTATTTAGGTAAGTCGGCATGCGTTTTTTGTATGTTTGAAGCAATTTACTAGAATCAGATTATTTTAAGTATTTAAAAAAAAACAAAGTGAGCTAGTGAAGAAGTGATCGGTAGGTAAATAAGTACTTATTTATTGTTGCGCGTTAAATCATAACATGTTACGGGGCGGTCGTTATCACCAGGACGACAACCGGCGACCGTTCAACGCACACCATAAAACGTGAGCTTGAAATAATTACCTGGCTGGTGGGTGCTGTGTGAGTGGAGTAGATAGTAGGTGTGTGTATCGTATAAGTTCCGTGGGGGAGGGGGGGGGGGGAGGTTGGGCGGGCGGGATGCGACGCAGCTTCCGGGCGGGCGGCGGCGCGGTGCGGCGCGGGCGGCGGCGGGCGGCTGCAGCGAGCGTCGTCGTCGACGGCGGGCACCCCGCGCGCCCGCGCCCCACCCCCCGCCGCGCCGCCTCGCGCTACGTACGCGGGGCGCGTGCGCCCGCCGGCCGGCGAGTCAGTTCACCGCCGCGCCGCGTACTAGACACACGTGCGTTTCACATGACAACACGCGGCGTTTAAAACGATCTTAACGCAACCCTCTTTTGATACCAGTGAACGAGAGGTAGACCTCTCGATACCGACAAGATAGCATCGCAAGTGGAAATGCCGTCGAGTAGCCTTTTCTCTGACATGGGTGGCGGAGGTAGCCTGGTGGAGGACCAGCGCGCGTTCCAGCTCGCGTTGGAGTTGAGCATGCTGAGTCTGGGGGAGCCGCTGCCGTCTGCCAACCCGCTCGCCAGCCCGTTGGGGTTCGCCCCGCCACCGGACGACCGTACCAAGAAATCCCAGAACATGACCGAGTGCGTGCCGGTGCCATCCTCGGAGCACGTCGCGGAGATCGTTGGCAGACAAGGTCAGTACCCATGCCTAGTCACCGGTCGGTCGATCTGTTGTCATGATGTAGGTAGCCGGCGAGGACGGCGACGTGCGTGCAGCAGCGGCCGTCTTCGAACAGCTGTAGAGGTTATTCGGTGTCAGACGGTCTGCGATGTTAGCGAGCGAACGCCACCCTTATGTAAGGGCGCACGTGCCGGTGTTAGGTTATGTTCGATCTGTAGCAACACCTAGCGACAGCCGCGGCGGCGGGCTCGGGGCTGCTGGCGAGCTTCTACCTGGGGGCTGTCGACGGCTCACCCACACCCGCTCCGGACGAGGCTCGTAGCTCGACACGCTCGTAGACCGGCCCGCTTCGTAGGTAACATGCCGCTACAACCTTTCACTATGTTTTCGTGGAAAATGTAGGTATCGTAGCCAGGCTAGGTATTCAGTTATATTTCGTCGTTACATTAGGAAATAACTTTCATGCCTACGTAACGTTACTGTTGTAATTCTGTTGTTTGATGTCTTTATTATACGAGGGTAGGTTAAATTGAAATTGATCAGTTGCAAATTAAGCCATGCATTATATCTTCTAACTCGCTAGGTAATTGTACCTAAAACCTTTATTTCATTCATCTATGATTCATCTCCATCACGTTTCCCTAAGTTTTAATTTAATTAAGTAGGTAGTTTTAATTTACCTAAAGTCGTTCTTATCTACCTTTAGTCGTTTAAAGGTTTTTTTAATCTCTTTAACCGTTAGTTTTATGAACTTACAAAACTAATTATCAATACATTTTAATCAAAACTGCTTGTCACAATATACCTACCCTGCTTAAACAAAATAAACCTACCTACAATTTTTTCATCGACCAAAAACTCTTTAAAATCGATTCGAAATCTCAAATGTTTCCACTTCTCTAATTAAAAGGTAGACTGATACAGCAAAAAATGTTGAAGGGATGTTTTTTTACTACCCCCGGACAAAAAATACCGACAAAGTGAACCGGTGCCCTTATCTCCGGACTAATTTACAGAATCTGGGTTGTTGAGAACCGATTCTCTATGGTTTCTCTTGCAAATCATTTGGGGAAAATCATATTTAATGAGCATTTTGATGTAAATCTGCTCAAGAATGTTTTAGAATAGATTTAATATGGGTCTGTCTCGGTATATTGGCATTTTTTATCTTTTAAGGATAAAATTCGATTGAAGTTTCAAATTTTTTTTCATAATTTAATTATTTCGAAAATTACTCTTCTAAGAAAATTGACATATGTGAATATGACATTTTGCACAAAGGGAAGCTTAAAAATACAGTATATTAGCATTAACAAAATCCTGAAATATTCTTCAGGAACGTAATCTCTGTAAAATATCAACGAATCTCAGGTGAGATGAGATCAAATGCAACCCTATTTTGCGTACAAAAAAACCGTTTTCAAAATAAATTAAATTTAAAACTTCTGCTTATGCTTAAATGGGTGTAATTTGCCTGAATAAAGAGTTATTTTATTTTTATTATTTTTATTAAAAATACCTAAGTTAAAATAAGTACCCACTTAAAAATAATTTCAATAAAAGTTACGCTCCTACTTATCTGTATTACCAAGTAAGTACGTATAACTTGAATCCATGTTTTCGATATTAATTGATTTAATTGTCGACTACTTAATAAAGTTGTCATACTTAATAGGCAACTTTTACTTAATTTTAAGGGACATACAGGGGCCAAACGCAAAATGTCTGTCGCCAATAACTAAAATTATTAATTTAATGCATACAACATTTTTATTTTTTCGAGTCTAGATTACGTATTTTTCTAAATACAAATCGTGTGAGTTTAAAAGGTTGAAAATAATTCTGCACTGTTATAGATTTCTTTACTATATTTTTGCATAATTTAATTAGGGAAATTCCTTGTTGTTTATAGCGTATCCAAAATAAAATAAAATAAAAACCGGCCAAGTACGAGTCGGACTCGCACATGAAGGGCTCTAAAGCATTAGGTATTTTCTGTTTTTAGTATTTGTTGTTATAGCGGCAACAGAAATACATCATCTGCGAATATTTCAACTGTCTAGCTATCACACTATATCGGTTTATGAGATCAGCTTGATGACAGACAGACAGACGGACAGACAGACATGTATTCTTAGTAATAGGGTCCAGTATTTACACTGCGGAACCCTAAAAACACTACGCCTTTTTTTCGACATCTACAAACGGTACACACAACAACTCATATTATGAAATAAATAACAATTTTATTTTACCTCGAAAGGTATTTTGCTTTTGGCACCTGTATGCCCCTTCGTAGCATATCATCGTATTAAAATGTTAAATTGAACGACAGATAGACAGACAAAAAGACACACTTGTAAATTTTCGACAAAAAATGGCATATAATTGCGTAATTAGAGTCATTTTGTTTAATGAATTTTTTTTTATATTATGTTCCTTTTACTTTAATATATACAAGCAATGCCACTTGGTTTCACTCGTAAATCCCAAATCCCGATCCTGTAAAAAACCCGGGATAAAAATTAGCCTAAAATGTTACTTCCAAGGATTTATTGTATCCTCATAACAAGTATATTCAAGATCGATTTAGTAGTTTCATTACAAAAAAATCAAACAAATAAAACAAATCTAATACCTACTTGTTATAGAAAATATAGATTATCCAAATTGTTAGTTAAAATTTTCCTCATTCAAAAGCTATACCTTACCTTGACCTGTTAGTCATATTACTAATTAGGTATCAAGGTAGGTACATCATTTTATTTAATTTTTTTTTTAGCCAATCTATATTTTTTAAAGCTTTTATTTAACTTGCAGTGTATGTATGTTTTAATGTATGTTTGTTCGCGTCAAATCTTGCAACTTATTTAATAGTTATTTTACAAGAAATCACTAACACTTTCAGAACTTTATTAAAGCACCAACGAATGTAAAACTGTATTCAGATTCGAGAATATGTTAAAAATATGCTTGGATGCCTAAAGACAGAGAACTGCCAAGTTTAGCCCGAGACTGAGATGCTTGGAAGGGTGTAAAAAAGACCTTAACTCTAACAAGGGACAATATCTATAAACATAACATTCTAAAGACCTGCCTGACTGACCGTGTTGATATATCAACGCACAGCTCAAGAATTATGAACTAAAATTTTACATATAGATAGCTGCTATAAAGTAGAAATTCGCGAAAAAAGATTTAGGCAAATTCAAACCTTACGCGGACGAAGTCGCGGGCAAAAGCTAGTAGTAAAAAGTTCATAATGTTCTATTCCTAAGATGTTTTTTTAAATATCTGCCTGAACACCTAACAAACAATTCGACTGTACACAATAATATATTGAATAGTAGGTACTTACAGAAGCTCTAAATAAGTAAGTGGGTAGGTGTACCTACTTAATCGAGCAAGTCTTCATATAGAATACCAGTTTCGCTTTAAAACCTTTCCCATAGCTCGAACAAAACAATACAATATACACAACATAGGTACGTATAAACAACCGCAGTCCCTTACATTTCCAGACAGGGTAAAACGAGAGCAAAAAAACATCAGCTGCCACTTGCAACCTTGTCAAACTACCGACCGTGCGTTCCCTCAACGACACTGCACTCAGATATTGAATCCTGCACTTTGAAAAGGTTGCATCTCGACTTTATAGTTGTTATATTTAGGCCGTTTCGGTCCGTTTCCTTAGCTTTCTGATGTTTAGAGTCGTGATAGCTTTATTTTTTTAATAATTATATTGTATTTGGCTTAGTTTTGAAGCTATCCGAAACTTTAAAGCTTATGAAAGTTGATTTAAAAGCTTTTTGCAATAATTTTTCTCTGCGCGGCAGTTCGTAGGACTTACGATGGTAAAATTTTATTAGACGCAACCAAATCGTAGGTAGGTTTTTGTTGCTATCGCTGTTGAACAATGCCAATACAAATAATCGTTACATTCTTATGCTGACGGTACACACTTCTCAGAATAATGGTTAGATCCTTTACAATTCTACCATTTCCAACTTCGTTTATAATAATTGTTCGTGTACAAAAGCGCAGAAATTCAATACCAAATAGACTTACGTTCCGTTGAATTTCTCGCAGACCTCTATTTAAAATATTTTTTACAAGATCGTCCCTACCTTCACTACCTGTTGATTTTTTTAATACCCTGAATGGCTCATCTAATTTTACAATTATTTGCCCTCACTAAGCCTCTGTGTTCTCCTTGTCCATCGCAAAATGATATTGAATGAAACTAAAAATAGATTTCCAAGGATTAAAATCCATTGAATTCGACTATAAACTATTATGCTTATTGTCAATTCCCGTCAAAACTTAATACGACCTTTTAACAACGCACTTTTATACGACATGTGAATATTAACCAATATTAACTGATGTGCTTTCTGTATATTTGCATTTGAGACCTTATTGTTATTGCTGTAAGTCCTGTATAAATCTTCGCGTCTTTGTTTGACATGATGACATCTGTTCGAGAGACAACGCAATATACTAAAAGGAGGTTGTTTAAAATTCTCAGGTTTACGCATAGTGACGTCACACGTCCGGTGTCGTAGTGCCGGCCCGTTGTCGATAAATTGCCGATGATCGTGTCGATGTCGATATCGGACCTCCTGTTGGTGCGTTTGTTGTTTTGATTTGTAGTGTCGCGGACACGATACTCTTTTTGTTAAATCGATATTTCTTTCAGTCAATACTTATTTGCAGATTTTAAATTGGCATTAACATCCCTCGCTGTTATTATTGCATTGTTGAGAGAAGTTCTTAAATAAAACTGCAACTCGTATAGTCGGACATAACTCGAAATAGCAATTTACCTCCCGAGCAACAACCGGCAACCGTCCGGTAGTTATATTGTTAAATGTGTTGTGCTTACTAGTTGTTATTAACGTGGAACATTTCTAGATACATAATAGACCGTGTTTCAGGACAAACCTGACGCTTAAGTGAAAATAACTGAGTATTATCTTAGAGAAGCACAATGGTCTTTTAACAATGCATGGAAGTTAGTTTGTGAGTAGTACCCGAAGCGTTTCGGTAATACATCCAAGTCGTAGTTGACTGTCTGTCCGTCCGGAGCCGGTTCCAGATGAGGACCGGTTCCACATCAATGACGAGTGCCAACCCCTCCTCTCCCCGACACTTTGACAATAACTCTCGATTTTAACGAACTACGTTCAACGTAACTCAACCGAGCCTATCATTACAGAGCCTAGTGACTTTAATCTTGCCGGTAAAATGTACAGGGAACCTATTCGAACGTAATCGATGCAATTTTCGAACATAAAACAAAAACACACAGCCTAGGTAGGCTCACGTGTGAGTGGAATGTACTAGGATCTCAGGGGCGATCGTGGTCGAGTGTACGAAACGAGCAAGATTCGCAGTGTTCGCAATGTGGCTCAGTGTGCGTTCCGGTCGACGCCACCGCAGTCAGGGTCAAGGCTTCGCCTCCTGCGCGCTGCTACGCGCCTGGTGGACTGGACTCGGTACGCTCGTCTCGCGCTACGCTGCAGCCGCTCTCTCGTACTAGCGGAAATGATCCGCAAAAAGCGAAACTGACACCCAATAAACTATGCGATTTCCCACGGCTGTTATGTACAATCTGATGCAGAACAAACTCATGCATCGTTTATCACATCAACAGGCTCATTGAGATAAATCGATCAATTAGACAGATAACTCTCAACTTTGTTTTGACTTTATTAAACTTAGCGTCAAATTTTATTGACCCTGGAATTGATATTAAATCCTGACTACTATTACGGTAACAAGATTATACAAATCTCTTAACCTTCTACAATTTTTGAATGAAACTACTCTGACAGTGAAAAAATAAAGAAGCACATGTCTCGGCGCTGAGATGTTCCAAAATTCCAAGGCCTCGTTTTTTGTCCAACTTGACAGATGCATTCTGGAACGCCGCTAACCGCATCTTGCATCCTTATCGCGCTTCGGAAATTATATCCTAAGTCGTTCGAGTCGATTCTACTACGGTCGCGGTGAATTTGACGGTTATTTTAAGGTATATTTCCCCGTCCTTGTCTCTCGCTCCATGGCGCCAAGCAACGTCTCGGTAAAAAGAGGGAAGCGACTTGCTCCTGTTTGTATTGCGCACCTAACGACGACATTCTTAAACACTACTAGTTTTTGTTTAGATATTGTTGTAACCATAAACGTTAGCTCGTTAAATGTGATTTAACTTTCAACATAATGTTCCATCTTAACCCGACTATTATGAAAGGAGCAGCGTGACTGAGCGACAGCACCCCCACGTCTGCGAAACTTAGGGACCCTAATGAATGACTTCCTAATTGCCGCCGCAGCACAAACAGTTCGTAATCCGGCGCGGAAACGACCGTCGTTTAATTGTGGACCTTAAGGCGTTCCGTTTCTGAGCTTCAAATCGAATATCAAACGTCTAGTAACATGTACTTCTGGACGAGCGTGGCTGCCGCCGAACCATAAAACCACAAAGCCCAACGAGAACGTTGAATATTGAATCCTGCGGTTGGATATTATTGACTAATTTCTATCAGCTCGAAGCTGAAGATACGACGTTCTGTTGCGGAAGGTATGAGTTGTTGCTTTATAGAGCGACAAGTCGATATGCTCCCGCACTAATGTTGACAACAATCCATCTCGGGCTGTCACCCGGGCGCCGCGAATTAGACTCACTCCCATTTCGATTTATGCCTCATCCAGCGTCGGTAATAAGCGGCAACTCCGTCTTTCATTATTCCTCGAAGCTAAGCGGTAGCAATTCCATTCGAAGGTTTATTTGTCGCTGCATTATTGCGAGGAAAAAATCGCATACGTTTTTGTTGTGAGAGTTTAATGAATGACAGGATATGATGTTAATGCTGGAGGCCCGTAGAGCGCAGATGTCGTGTACTAACCTACGCTACGGTACATGGTAACACCACATGTGGATCATGGATACCGAACTACACGATAGCTAATGTCGTATAATTAACTGCGAGAATAAAACAGGAAGTACTGGCTCAGTTCACACTTCGGATGTGACTTTTGCACGTCAAGTCTTTAACCATAGGTATATCAAATGACTCCATAAAAGCTGTAACGTACATCGACATATACCTAATCCTAGTATAAATAACGGTTGAAAACGTTCGTTATCGTATGGTCCTACATCTACGCGTAAACCGCGGCAAGAAACGTGTGGTCGTGGTCGCAAGTCGCACCTGCCAACCGGCCTAACCGTCTTACCTATTGTACCTTTCAAATTATACTTCTTAGAGTTGAAGGGCTGCTTTTTATTCGAAGGTGAACCACGTGACGTAACGGTATTTGGAACCCTTTTAAAAGGGCGCGGTAGACGAGGCGACACAGAAAAACAAACTGTTTAAGTACATGTATATTTTAAGTCCTTGGAAGATATTCCTAAACAGTTTCTTTCTCTACCTTTCCAGGTTTTCTTTGACATTGAATTGCAGGTTCTCGTGCCTACAATAAATATAACAAAATAAAGCACAGAGACAAGGGCAGGTGGAAACAAACAGAAGGCACTAGCTATACTTGTTAACCAACAGAATGTCGTCTAAAGAATCGAGCCTCATTATGAATACCTTGCTCCTTATTTGAATATACAGACTCTCGATGTTTTCTTTGGCTTAAACCAAACGGTTCGAACATTTATAAAAACTAAAGTATCTTGTCATGAGATCTTGTTACTAATTTTCATTAATTAACAACGGAAAATTAACATTGTAAAGGCTAATAATACTATGCCCTTAAAAGCTTGAGAATACTTTGCCATATTAAAAATAAAACTAGTCAAGTGCGAGTCGAACTCGCGCACGAAGGGTTCCATAAAATTTAACTTATTCTGTTTTTCTCTTTGAATTTTCATTTTCATCTGTGAATTCCTGAGATACAGCCTGGTGACAGACAAACATACAGGCAGACGGATAGTAAAAGGGTCCCGTTTTTACCCTCTGTGTACGGAACCCCAAAAAGGTAGATTAAGTCATTGAATCAAGGACACATCCAATACACGTGGTTATTGAAAAACTCCCTACCCTACTGAGATGAAAGACATTTCACGTAAAAACCTGATCATATTGTTGTGTATTTCAAAGTTTGGATACTCTATCTATGCATTGACTAGCTTTCAATCGCAACTTCGTTCTCTCAGAGGGTTTGAATTTTCAGCTATCATTTACAGCTATCGTCATCATCATCATCATCCGAGGGATGTTCCCGATTGCATCCCTTTCGGGAGCCCGGGGTCCGCTTTCCTACTTTTACGCCTACACTTCGCACGATCTTCGGCATCCTGGTTTGTAAGGCCATTTGCACGCATATCACCTTTTACGACGTCAAGCCAGCACTTCTTGGGTCTACCCAGTCTGCCACGACCCGGCGGAGGCGCCATGGCAAGACATTTGTTCCCCACGTAACTAGCCAGTTTTCGCAAGACGTGACCGTACCAGCGTAGGCGGCATTCTTGCAATTTATCTGCAACGTCTCGGACATGAAGGCTGCCCCGGATGCGAGAGTTCCTGACGCGATTCTTTCGCGTCACTCCACACATCCAGCGCAACATCTTCATCTCCGTGACACTATCATTTACAGCTATCCATATGCCTCCTAAATTATAAGCGGATGCATCCATTAGTTTAAGCTGTGCGTTGACATATCAGTCAGTCAGTCAGTCATTATGACTTCAAATTTTATCTATGTACTAGCAGCGCTCCGCGGTTTCATCTTCGTAACTCCCGATCCCGTGGGAATATCTGAATAAAAAGTAGCCTATTTTTCAGTTCGAACCAGTAGTTCCTGAGATTAGCGCGTTCAAACAAACAAACAAACTCTTCAGCTTTATAATATAAGTATAGATGTCATACCTATACTTATATTATAAAGCTGAAGCTCATTAAATGATTAGATTAAACCAAACTTTTACGTTAAAACAGTAAATGCAAGTACCTAGTAAAATATATTGTAATGTGGTATAATTATGTACAGGTGTTACGACAGTTGCGCTCGCTGTATCCCCAACGGAAAGTACAACTGGTGTCGGACTGGCACCAATGTACAGTCACACACAATCGTAAAAATATAAATTATTGTTATGGGGTGATAATTTTGAAAACTATCTATGGTACATTCACTAATTAAATGGATCAAAATGTCATTTAGATAGATACTAGCGACCCGCCAGGCTTCGCACGGCTATATTATACAATGTATTATAAATACTACATAAACAATACTATTAAAAAACCGCGTCGTTTCGTAATTTTAAAGACTTAAGCATACATAGGGATATACAGCAAGAAGCGACTTTGTTTTATACTATGTAGTGATGTAAATAAAAGATTAATTAAGAAAAAAAGGCTCACTACAAACAAACACAAGTAGGAAGAACCCTTAAAAGTTACATCTCTATACATATAAAATTTATTGTCCTGACTGACTGACTGACTGACTGACTGACTGGTATTAAACTGTTTGCTGGTTCTTTGTGAATTGTATCTAATAAACTATGAGAATAACTTTTCAAAATTCTACCCCTAAGATGCTGAAATGACGGACAAAGCTTCGGCTTAAGCCACTTAAGAACCAAAGAAGCCAGCCATTTCTAATTTCTATCGTATCAATTTAAAATCGTTTGAAAAACTTGATTAGCGAATAGACTCTAAAGTCTATTCGTATAGTATAGTCTATTATAGGTTTGAGGAATACGGATTCTGTTTTTGAATGTATTTACATTTAATTAGGTATTGGTATTGTTTTATCAGTATCCTTTAACGTATGTGAACTGTAGTATATAAATAATACCTATACCCGAGACTTCCTATGAATCATTTCCAAGTGACTTATTACTCTTCTTTGACTGCGGACGCGAGGTTATCGCAATTACTATCGTATGTTCGGAAATTATATTGAATTTCACATAACCTACTAACCGGAAAGTTTTAAGAATTATATCGCCACGCGATTTTACCCACATAAGTCTCGAACGATGGAAATATAAAAATTAAAGTTGCCGTGACCGTAAAGTACGTTTCTCAGCAATTTCACCTATTTAGACAGCTAGTTTCATTGCAATCGGTTCAGTAGTTTTTGCGTGAATAGGTAACAAACATACATAAACTTTAATATTATTTATTTGAATAGGAAATATATGAATGTTTACTGAATGGATACAATAGTTTTGTTGTTCAGATGTGGAAATACACTTACTGTTCATTTTAAACACATGTGAAAAAATATCTTTTGGGTTTTATTGGCGCCAACATACTTCATTCTAGCAGGTGTTTCGAATTTTGATTATACATTTTATAAATCTGCACAATTAAATAGATAACGTTGTATTTAATTCTTTCAAGCTTAATTTTTAATATTGTGCAAATATCACTGGTTAAAAAGCTTCAAATATAAAAGCTAACGTTTAATTATTCAAGAATCAGGTAAACTGACAATTCTGACACTCGAAACAGAGCCAAAAACCGACGCAATATCGATGCATTGTCCACTATCTCCAAGTAAAGTACCTTAACACTTACAACAAAAGCGGCAAATAACTGTATCTTAGAAATGACCAAAAAGGACGAAGGTTCTTTTAATAAAAGAAGCAGGTTCCCGTTTACCTGAGAACTCGAGACGTCCTTTACCTGCCGCTAATCAGACGATAAATTAAACACGAGTTTAGAGGATTTATGGTGTTCCCCAGTTCATTATTCCCCCGTTTGCATGACATATGGGGTTACCGCACTTTGCTGTCCTCAAATGTCCAATGAAATTCTCCTTTATTGTTCCGAGAATGTCTCGTATTGCTTATATAATTGACGCTTGCATTGAACGACGACAAAATAAATGCACAAACTGATTATTGATATATGTAATTTGAAGTGTCCGTGTGTATTTTTTATATTTGACACGGAATTTCTCTTCGATATTTTCCTTTTTTTGTGATTTTTGCAGTATTTTTATGGTAAATACAAATTGTTTACGTTTGTCTTCGCAATCGTGAGGGTGTTGATTTGTTCTTTTGAAATCTGCAATACTCAATGCCTTTTTAATATTAAAGTGCTTATATCACTTCTCTACAATTATTAAAATATCAGATCCAATTATTATCCAATCATCAAATAATGATTTACCTTGGCATATGAAATAATATTATCGTAATAACTACGTTTTTTTATTTTGATTATTACATACAATGTTAATGTCTCAAACGTACCAGGCATACATAAAGCGAAAGGAGTTGCATTCGTAGTTTTTAATGTAAACGCATAGTGGGTGGCGAATACTGGTGTGTAAGCCGATATTTCCCTCATGAAAATATTCAATGGCCGGTGTCAAGTTCCGATGCGTGTGGAACCTTTAGATTTTCGTATCGCATGCCGGTACATTATTTCGCGTCGTTAATTATTTTCAATTCTTTTAAACTCGCATATACCACCTGTCGGTGGCTGTAATTAAAGATTGCGGGAAGTCTACATATAAAAGAAGTCCTGTCGATCTGGCTCTGTACAGGTTTACCTTCAATTCTTAACGACTGTATTTATGGGACTTGTATTAAAGAAATGAATGCAGTTAAATGCGTCTGGGTCGGTTGAGTCTTCGGCGAAGGAGGCGGTCGTACGGTTTGCAGTGCTGCGCCGGCGCAGCTGCCGGAAGAACGCCATCTGCCGACCGCTGCGCCCCGGAAATCGAAAATTTATTTCGTTTTTGAATTTCGAATCGGTTCTCCATTTTTCATATAGGTCTACCTACCTAGTAGTACTTACCTCTAGAGAAATAAGGTTCAGTTTCGAATCGAACTTGTATTTAGTTAGGCGTTGCTATAAACTCTTTGGGGTACACTCATTAGTTGACAGTTGCGGTCTCGGTCTCCTGCTTGTTTCAATTGCTCACCTGTTACAAAGCTTAAAACGACATCACCGACGTGTACTACATACGTATATATTTAAATGTTAATTAGTATTAATACCTAGTATTAAAGTTATTTCCATCTGCATCTAATTATACCCTAGTACGTTAATAATTAGAGTGTAGAAGTTTAAAATAGGAATACTTTACAAAAACGTTCAACATCTGCGAATAGCACCTGTCGGAGTCTACATTTTTTCAATATTCTACAAACTAAACCCAACACGTAAGGTTGTACCCACGAAGAGACAGTTCTCGATGGAGCAACAGATAACTCGACCGAACTTAAATGCGACCATTTAGATACTTCCAAGAATGGTGACTTTCGACAGCAAAAAGTATCGATTCAAGCTTTCCGATCGGACGCTTTTGAATAATTCTTTTTTGAACGAATTCTGGTTTTGAAAAGCGTAATTAACCGAGCTATTTCGTATACAAGTGGCTCTTTAAAGTCATTTACATAGCAATTGACACCCGGCGGGCGTGGAGCTTTATCTTCATTGAAAGAAACTGGCCTTCTCGCGCGCATGCGCATCTCTCAGTACACGTGTAATTTCAACTGCCCTCAAACATATTGAATTTGAATTGTGTCTCCGTTAAACATAACTCGTTTTAAAACACTTTTAGAATATCATTTTGTTGATAAATTAAATGCAAACAGTTATTTTTTTATTGAAAATGTCAAACATTCGTATTGAATTAAATTGAGCATTGTTGTATCGTGGGACAGCAATGTGTTCAAAAAGCGAGAGCTGCAGGACGGCATTCCGTAGTAATATCCCTTCTGACAGGATCGAGACGCGCGCGCGGCCTGCGCCTGCGCCGCCGCCAGCCAGCTCGCGATATCGAAGCTCAACTCGATTATTTCATCATTTATCGATATCAAGAACTCCTTCGTGTTTTAACATTAAATCGATATTAAACGGTCACTACCGGCTGCGTCTCAATCGCATAATTTTAACAAGAAAATAACCATTATCTCCCGAAAACTTCTTGTTCATAAAAAAAGGTTTATGTTTCATTTCCGTTTCCAATTTTCTCCGGAAAGTGGTGGTAATCTCGATATAATCGCGATTTATTCTCTGTTCGCGGCTAAATATAGGTAGATATGCTAAATTGCTAACCTTTCCGGCGGCTGTATTGAACAACAATTTTATTATAATTGGCAAAGCGGTCAACGCTTCTTGGAAATTGCCATTTTTTTCGCCTTTATTTCCAACATTTTACTGATCTTGTTTTGACGCAGGAATCGCGAGAACAGACCTTTGTTCTCCGCCTTATTGTTTTAATGTATCTCGACGAGGGGACCGGCGCGGCGGAATTAGCGAAAGTACATCGACGTGCTCTATCTTATATCTAATGTAGGGATCGGGGAACCAAATAAATATCCTAAATCATAATTGGAAGATAATCGAAGCGACACGTTTGCGTTAGAGTGACATAGAAATGGAGGACATCAAGTGTTATGTTGTTTTTTATATTCAAATGTTGACATAGAAACATACTCGTCGTAATTAGGGGTAAGTGGGTGAGCGTCGAGCGCGCACAGGCCCGAGGGAACGGCCAGCTGACGATGACGGGTCACTACATTCGCCGTCAACGGACCGTGACTTACAAAACACATCAATAACTAGGTACTTTACAAATAAACAATACCTAATGCATATATCGAATCGACATCTTATTATTTTGTTCCACGTTATCTTAATTACCTTATTAAATGTTAACAAAACCCTATTTTCGACGAATGACCAGACGACATTCATAAATCAAGTTTTTAATTATCTACAAAATTTTGCAACCGTTTTAAATGTTTCTAATACAAAGGCAATAAATAACTACGATGTTTGAGGTATGTCCGAACAGTCATTTGAATGCCGACGACATTTTTTTAAGAAAACCAATCGGTTAATTCTATATTCCGTGGAGTATCTCACGGTCTTCGACAAATCGGGTATGTGTGACCGACGTAGGTTGACCTTCCTCGATTCTGGATATCGGTTATGCTTTACGCGTAGTTCAGCCATTGTATCCAAAGTTAGAGGTCAAAGTAGGGTGGTGGCTCAGACTGCAGACCAGCTTCGCCTTTTGATGTGGCCGGCGTTACGTCGCACGATTTATTTCTCATAAATATCGGTTAGGACAAAGCTATCCACAATTCATTTAGATTTTATCGTTTTAACATGAAATAGTTGAGTAGCTTGACCTCCGCTTAGTTCGGCTTATTGCTTTAAACGAGTCGCTAATACCTGCTCCAGTTAACCAAATATAAATACCTAAAATATTTAAATATGTTGATTCATCGCATAAAACATACGAGCATCATTTCCATTATTATTTGCTAAACCAATTATCTCAACGACCTTATAAAATTATTATGAGAGATACAAAAATAAAAAGACTAAAACAATATATTATCGTAGATATATTTGCGATGTTTAAATATTCTCATTTTATGAAAACATTAACGTTTAATTGGTATAGAGACTAATTGGATAATGTTGCTCTCAATTAGAACCTTATAAAACAAACCACCGCGTCTGATTGCTTAATTATATCTTTGAATATTGTCTCGGTTGTTGCTTAGTTTTTATTCGGTATTTTAGTCATCCGTCAAATCGATTCAGTGTTGGTTAAGATCAAACACGTAGCCGATGCTAGTTGACAGATATTATGATGTTTCGCAGTTTATTTTTATTAATATTCGCACGCTGGTGGCCCGTTTTTTTATCTTCAAAGTGACTCGTAAGTGACTTTGGTTAGCGCGGTGGTCTCCGCCTGAGGTCTCCGACACCTGGCGAATAATCCAGAAGGTAAAATGTCAATTAACACACACCGCGACAACTTTTAAATTAAAACTCGTTCGATTGAAACTGCAATGAAATAATTACCTACACTAAATTAATAAACTAATCGAGAGGCATCGGTCGTCATGTGGCACGTTTCAAATTCGTATAATAATAATCGTTTACGGTTCGATTCCAATCGGTGTATATTCGGTCGCTCCCTGAGCTCTCAGGGCCAGGGTTGCCAACCTCCAGCGCAGCGAGCCCGCGCCTGCGCCCGCGCCGAGCGGTCAGTTCCCAGAGCGTTGCACTCGGTTACAAAATAACTTTATGTCTTCGTCATTCGCAAGTTTTTGCGGTGTTTTGTCACAATTAAATTCACATTTTAGGTCGATCCCCATCTCATTAACATAAACAGCTAATTAATTTTAAAAACAGATCCTTTTAACAGTTTTATTTTTATTGAATATTTTTTGTTTCTTTATTATTGTTTGCGAAACAAATATGTTGAACGTTTACAAATCACCGGTCGGTATAAAAACTAGATCTGTGAATCGAAGCTGCCGTTATGAATCTCTTTGTATTATTTTATGGGAGCGTTTCCTTTCTTATGCCGGGTGACTCGTATGACCTAAAGACGACCTGTAGCAAAAAAAATAAAGCCGCCCATTCACGGAGAACACGACATCTCATTCAACCTTGGACTAGTTAGTCCGGGCGGGAACTAATCACACACATGGCAACACTCGACCCTCCCCGAATAAAAAAGAAACGCGATTCGCGGTACCGCTTACACCAGACGTGTTATTATCTTATTATTATAATATCCTATTAAATTAACTGCTTATAAATATTATTTAAAATCTGTATTAGAAATATTTAGCCTGATTTAGAATCTTAACAAATCTAGTTAGATCTAATACTATAATTGTCTAAATTATTATTTTTTTACGTTTTATTGGTTTTCGGTTAATTTGATTAACTTTGGAATAACTAATCGTTTTTTAATTACCTATATGTGATAGAACTAGTTGAACTTGTGAAGAAACTAAAGGTAGTCGTGACTAACGCACCGCGTTGATGTCTTTTCTTAGACGAACTGCGCTTACAAACGCAATATAAAATTTTATTAACTTGTTGCTCATTAATTTAAATATCTACTAAATTATAAAATAACATATTTAGAGCTGTGATTAAATATGTTTTTGCATGTCGACTATATTTTTAGGGTTCCGTACCCAAATAGTAAAAACTTTTTACTAAGACTCCACTGTCCGTATGTCTGTCTGTCACCAGGCTGTATCTTATGAACCATGATAGCTAGACAGTTAAAATTTTCACAGATGATATATGCTATTTCTATGCTTATGTTCTGTTCTTGTAATAAAAAATACTAAAAACAGAATATGGTACGGAACTCATTGTGCGGGAGTCCTACTGGCACTTGGCCGGTTTTTTGGTTTAGTAAATATGACGTCAGTTGCAACGGTTCCGATGCATGGTCCCACGCGGACTATAATATGCAAACCATAATAGTCACAAATCATATACATCAAATATCATCAACAAAAAATACATATTAATCATAATTTTTAATATTCTTACACCGTAAATAATCTTGTTTTTTGTTATACAAACTATGAGAAACGTTCTGATGAAATATTGCGATCTAATAAGAACCATTTTTTGCTGTATCAATTATACAATCGATAAATAAATACCTAAATTGGGATAACACATATACCTATACTTACAAGGTACTTGCGATATTCCGGTGATGTTGAACTAACAGCGCGCTGAATTCAATATATTTTTAGTTTTTCTCATAATTTACCAAATTAGAAGTCTAATACCAAAATAAAAATTTATTTTTATAATCCGTGACTCTAAAAATCTTTGTTAGGGTTTACAACTTTATATTAAAAAAAATGAAACTGACGTTTATGAATTAACCGTCAAGTTAATATATATTTTTTTAGGTTAGTTTACCCTGATAAAGTTTTAAAAGTTGTGAAACTATGTTCATAAGGTGCGATCTACAAAATAATTCTATATTTTGTTAATTTTCTAATTGGATCTTTTTTACTAATTCTTTTCGATATACATAAGTATAAATAAATATTCCAGTATAATGAACATTGCATCATCTAACCCCAAATTAAACGACTTGCCTTATGTTATGGTGTCCGCCATGCCACAGAGATCGTCAATTTGGCGGGCATCAGGTACAAACCATACCCTAAACTAGGTATTCGTTCTGAATGTATAAATAAGTAGTTATTTGTACAATATAATGATAGGTTTGGTGATTGGTTCCTCAACGTATTGTAATTACGGATCATAAACAAAGGAGTTCGTTGTATTTGCCACTAGAAAAAAACTGCCAAAAGCTAATCTGTTCGCGGCAATTAACCTATCAGGCATTATTTAGTGTTGAAGGTCGATTGTGATGAATGGTTACTGTTGATACATTTCCTAAATCACAAGTAGACTAGATTTGAAACTAACATGGTTAATTTTTTTAGTTTGACGTGTGTCTGTGCCATCGTAGCTCCGGAACGGATGAACCGATTTTGATTTTGTTTTTCACTGCTAAAACTTTAATCGGGTAAAAATGGTTTTTAATAACTTTAGTAATGTAGGCTAGAGACTAGATTCTAATATCTATTATGTTATTAATTACTTTGAGAAGTTATTACTATGTTCCATATTTTATTACATCACAAAAGCTTGCTGCGCATGCTGGAAAAATCGCGTGATTGAATTACGAAGGCAACTTATTGAGTTTACAATAAAAAGAACGCCTTACATTTATTTCTTTTTAAATTGCCATTGAACAAAAGAGCTGGTCGGTAAACGACAACTTTTTAAAGCCTTTACTGGTAATGTAATTTTGTGCGAATATTATTGTACGCCTTTATTACAGACGCGGTTTCTTTTTCACTGTGATTCTTTGAGATTCATACAAAAGTTTTTATGAACAATATTAAGTTATTACTATCGTGTAATATGTTCGTTTAACTGCATTTTTCGCATAAATTATCCATGACATGGTGAATTTTGAATAACGGCAATTATACGAGAAAAAGAAAGCGCGTATTTTTATTATTTAAACAACAATTTTAAAATGGTTCACTTGTTTTGATGACTAGGGCAACATAATCTCCGTAGAGTGTAAGTAGACAAGTGAAACCAGTTATGCACTATGAGGCTCCCACACATAGAAGGCTTCCCTACGAGTCCTGCGGTAACGAACCTTCTGATAGATCGCTTCATACGATACTCAAATGACCACCTTAGTGATTATGCATTCCTAGTCACTTCATTGTGGTGATGTGTGTGTTTAAACTTGGGCGCTTTTGTATGGATATTTGCTTCGTTATTTCTTTTTAAAGGAAATCAATAATTACTTCGAGGTTTGCCTTGGTTTGTTTTGTCTGATATACTTGTAAAAATTACATAATTCGACAATGACCTAAACTATGTTAAAGTTTTAAAAATGTGAGTCGTTTGTAATGTAAACTTTGTTGGCAACTGATGCATTTCTAAATATCCAAAGTGAAAAAACAGAGGAATCTCGTGTTAACAATCGAAGGCAAAACTGGTAGACACGAGCTATGGACACGCGTACATACAAACCAATAACATCATGTTGCTTGGCTACATCCGGTGACGGCGGCGGCGGCGCGTTGGACTCCGGCGCATGCGCCATTGTTCACCGGATGTCTTGTGGTCACACGCAATTTCACAATCTCCGTAGTCTCAATCACAGCATGTTATCCTGGTAACGTTCGTATCAGGAGAACCGACGAACAGCTTTTACCCTACGTCTGAAGACTGAAAAAGCTCTTCTAAACTCTACAAACTAAGAGAAGATAAAAGTTGACCCAAAGTTTTATAAACACAGATTGAGAAGTTAATTCGGCAACAAAACCTTTTTTACGATCTGTCAGTAGTTTAATGAAGCTCGTAGCTATAGACCTCTGTTTTTACTCTCGAATCTTCTCCAGGTCATTAAATCGACAAAGCACTTTCAGTTACCTTTAGTTATTTTGACTCTTATCAGCTTACAATTGCTTGGTGTTTCGGACTATTTGTTTTTATCCCGACCTACCTCGACGTTGGATTGCGTGGGACGCTGCGGCCTTCTATCTTATTTATGCATTTATAAATAGCTTTATCATATGCATGGATGTTTAACATAAATAACTTACTTTAAAAATAATTTTCGATTAACTTTTTGTTTTAATTTTCTTCGTGGACGATCTGAGATGAGAATATAATGAACCGTAACATAATAGGTCATATAATAAGCAAAGATAATATGATGTCCGTAAACAATCAAATACAGTGTTTCTTTCATTAGTATAGCGAGTCGTTGACTTATTGGTTTCCCGATAGGTCAACATGTGAACACGATAACAATGTCATTGCAATTAATATCTCACAGTACGCGTCTATCGCAATTCATTATACCTACATAGATGTTTATCGTCGAATAATCTCAACGTTCTAAATTAGAAGCATTTTTGCCGCAGGCATTGTATTCTCGAAATCGAATTTAAAAAATACAAGTGGAAACTGGCTCGGTGACCTTATCGCCCTTAGTTTTTAGAGGTCTAGGTTTTGTAACGGTAACGGAGATCGTCACCGACCGCAAAATCCTTCTGTATCATTTCGGCAACTAATATTACTAAGGGTTTACAATAATTTATATGGTGGTATACGTATGTGACCGCTTTTTTACGCGGGCTGTGGTCCGTCGTCGCCGCCGTCTGGGAATCCACAACAAAGACTTGACCAAATTCCGTTTTGCATTCCGTATGTATTCCTGTGCGTAGAACGACTGAGAATGTTCGCTTTGAAAACTGAATGTGATCCGAATCTATCGACGAAAAAGCATAACTGTGGTCTCGTTAGCTACAGATTTATGAAGTACGTTGACTACACATGAGTTAAGTTCGACGGTCAAATGTTCCGAATTAGTGCGTACTCATTGGCCACGTACGACTGCGTCCATGACGCAATTGTTGTACGCTGCTCTCCGGCTCTCGGGGTCTCTACACGAGAGTGACCCACTTCTGGCTCCATAAAACTTCCCCATCAATTTTCGTACCGTAAGTTTCGGGTTAAAGTTATCGAAACTCGTCAAGTTTTGGATTTTTTCTCTCTGAAATTGTTCCTTTGGCTGGAGTGTTTTACGACCATCTCACAACCGAAGGCTGACAATCCGATCGTAAAGGTTCACATTTTATTTCTTATTGTTCGTGTTTCCCGAAATCTAATTGAAGTCGGTAGGATGAAGCCCACCGCGTCGTATTTACGCGTTTTTAATTTAACTGTGACTGTTCGCTGATATAATGACCGGCCATGATTCCTTCATTACTTTTTATCGCGCTTTAAGCTCAAAAGTTGTTAACATCGTATTACTTTAAAAAATCGATTTCGTTCTCGCGGAAATACACAGTGGGTTAATGCCGTTCCCTTTTATTTCTGTAATTATATCGTACGTGATCACCATTGTGATTTATAAATGGTAGTTAATGGCGAACAACAAGAATACGTCGTCGCTTCGATCGTCGAAGGTAATATTATGTGAGTAGAGGCCGCAGACCGCAGCGCAGGCGCAGGCGCAACCAGCCAGCCTCTCGTGTCTACGACCCGTTCTCTCCCTTTTATTTTGTTTCAACATCTGTCGAATGTCATGTAATTACGACAGTAATTGGCTTATTATATTCGTGATTATTTATAACCACTTTAATCCATTTGCAATAATGTTTCCATCTCAACAATATCACATCGTGCTTTTTTTGTATTTTTTTACATTGATCGACTTTAAATATCAAACGAACATACATCGAAGGGTCGAGACGCAGCCTCGTTCAACATAGTTCACGATAAAACCGATCATTCTCAAAAGATCCATTGGTCAGATCCAGGATGGATCTAGTGAGATATTCTTTTCTCATTGGAGCCAGATTTCAAATTGTGGATCTACAGAATTTTTCTTTCTTAGTTGATCCCTTCTCAGATCCATCATGGATCTAATGAGATATGTATTTCTTATTGGATTTAGATTTCAAGTTGTGGATCCACTGAGAACATTATTATATTAAATTAAAAAGATGATTTGCAAAAAAAGGATAAAAAATGGTACCTATAGCTATGTAGTTTGTAAAGTCGGTTTACGGACGATAACGTCATAAGAAAACAGTGATGGTAACCATAGCACCGATAATACGTTGCTATGGTTACTTGTCAATAACATGACGCAAGACGTCACACTTTTTTGTGAGTGCAGCAGTTCATCGATTTATAAGACGTTATCACGTCAAAATCAAAACTGTGCAAGGTGTTGTATAACTAACAAGTACGCACTACGTGTGTAGTGTTAGTGTACCCACTAGTCCTGTGCTGGCAGTGACAGTGAGTGACCCCACTGAGTCATTCGGATTCCGAACGCACGCTGCGCTGCCACATGCCGTCGGAAATGCTAACCGCCATACACTTATTTAAATACTAACTAGAATTATCTAGACACACGACAGTTCACGACATCTAAGTATTCTAACAAGAAATTGAAATACGTACCATTAAACAAACTTATAAGAAATCAAAAAAATTAAATACTTGTTTCAAAACAAATTCGCATTTCGAAAATTAATAATTTTGATTTTCGAATCCTAAAGTGTTGCGTGTGACATACGGCTGTCACCATTGTCCAACATTGCGCAAATCGAACGTCATAATATTATTTAACATTTTTTTGTTTGCATCACATTGACGAATCTCCGAGCGTTGTTTACCGAATTACTCACATTTTTCTTGTAACGAAGATAACAATACGTGAGTTAAACAATGTTCAGTAAATAACTGACAAAATCGACGAGTTCCATAGCCCATTGTGAAGTTGTAGTGATGTGCTTTAAAACATTTAGCGTGTACAATGTCGAATACATTAAGCTAAATCAATTTCTCATCTCCCGCTGCGCCGGCGCAGCTCCGAGCTTGTCACTTCTCTCGGCGCATCTCGCGTCGTAACTCCAATATTTGACACTTGAACACTCTCCATAATAATATGGACTCGATACGCAGCCAGCCAGGTAGGTAGGTACATTGCGCGTTGTTTTTGCTCAACACCGAAGGCTGTTATCTAAATCAGACCATCAACTTTAAGTGATATTAAACACTTACGTATTCGTAAAGATCGTTTACCCCTTTTGGACTTTACCGTCAGTCGCCGTGTAAAAATTGATATTTTTTATAATAGCCTATTAAAAATTTATTAGCGACTGATACGATCGATGTATAAAGTTATTTTTCTTTATTTTCAGGTAAAGTATATTATGTTCCGGACATCAATTCCAGTCAAAGTAGGTTTTTATGCAAAAAATCGCCAAAACCACATTCGGGGTGAGTATAGATAAATTTAATGTGTATTTATAATCAACTTGTTTTATTGGAGAAAAGTAAATTGAATAATCGTGGGTCATTGTGGTGCTGGCGGGAGACAATTAATTTGTTTATCTCCGGAATATCAGTGCGACTGAGGCCGACTTCTTTCTTACATCAGCCGTTTTTGGAACAAAATCCGAGAAGCGGCTTTTGTTGTACATTCAATTTATGAGCCTGTCCAAAACGATATTTATTTTGCTACTTAATGTCGATGGAAGATTTCTGATAACATATAGGTACATGTAAAATACTGGTCGATATACCAATGTATTCTTAAGGTAGAACTCGTTAACATTGCAGCAGTAACGTACAAGGTAAGTACTGACCTACGACAACTTGCTTCGACCACTTTCTTCTAAACTCAAAATGTAACAGTAACTATGAGGCGGACAATCGTTTCCGGCGCCCGTGACGTCACTGCCTGCCGTCTCGGCCGCGCGCCGCTCGCCGTCGTCGGTCGCCGCCCCTGCGACGACGTAACCTTGGCGGCTTGGCGGTGAGATGCGAGTCGCGAGCTACTACTCGTTCGCCAGTGCCGTGCACTCTTCGCTTTCGTTTTCATTGTTCTTTCTCAAATAATTGATGATCTCATAAACGAACGGATGTCTCTCGACCAATAAGTACTTACACGGACAATTTCAAACGAACGTGCGTGCGCTGAAATTCACTTAACATACAATCGGATGTAGAAATTACACAAATCGAATGGCATTTCTGTATAATGCGAAACAAGAGCAAAATGTTGGGTAATTTTTCACACGATCCACGGGCATAGTTGCCCTAAGCGCGCCGCGACCGGGGTGAGCGAACTCGCAACCTGTAATTTCGGACCGCAAAAGGAGCAAAACGCATTGAGATTGGTGATTAAAAACCTTTGTCGGTTCTACTAATATTTATATTATTTTCGCAACACGGCCGACATCTAATTGGTGCTCATATATTTGATGTAGGTACGAGGTCGGGTCGCGGCGCCACCGCCGACCACCGACGCTTCATTAGTTTTCCTGGTATCCAAATCATAAACTCTCATTTTTTTATGTCAAGCAGTTAATGTCAAACAAAATGGAATACTGTGACGTCGTGCCGTAGATCCTTCGATCCTTGCCGACAAAGCTCTTATGGAAAAATCTATTTCCTCAGAACATCACGCGTTAAAATAATTTCGTGACATACCTACCGCCGCCGTGCCGTGTAAATAACCTGTTTCAATCTATCAATATGGCTAAAAATACTAAGTGAACGATTGCAGGTGGTAGGTATGAGCAAAGCAACTAGTTTTAACTGGCCATCACCGCCTCTCTCGATCGACCCAAGGTCTGGGATATTGAACCTGGCTCAGAGCAACAGCACCGCAAGGTTCGCCGCGAAAGGGACGGATGCACTATCACTCATTGTTATGGGGGAAATGTTGCGACGGCCACACACCGCTTTCCGATTGATTTTCTTAAATGACTAACCTTCACATTACTAATCAGTTTAGTATACGATGCGATGCAAAGCAGCTGATGTCCGACGATGAATCCCGTAAGCATGAAGCGTACTTCCTTAAACAAGGTGTTAGGGCTAGAGTGGGATAGAGGATGGACGATTACGGCTCTGTTCACTCTTATGAAAGAGACGGTTATACAGTGACAAGTGTATTCGTTGAACCGACACAGACGGTAAAAGTGCATTGCGCTGACGCATCACGATCGTCTGCATACTTTCTTGGTCTTTTTTGCGCGAGCTACCCCCGCGGCTTTAAGTTTAGACGCTTCGGTAAGGTGAAGTTTCGTCGAATGTCGCATATGCCAATGATAATCGCAAATTCCGTAATTAAATCTGCCGGTCAGACCGGTCGTTCATCTTGGCATTTATATGTATGTTCCCACGCGTTGATGTCATATTTATTATGAATGGTGTCCACAGTTTGTATATTAGATCCAGGGGTCCAGTGACCCAGTGACGGAGATCGTCGCTTGTACTCGCTCGACCAATGGTTTTCGCTTCGTCAGCGTCGAGCCTGTTCCACTCGATTGGATATCATTATCGTTAACAAATAAATCCTGTAGAGTTTAACCTGACCAGGAAATGACTAAATAAGTAGATGCAAATCGAAGGTAAACGTGCTAAGCGTTCATTGGCATCATTAAAAATAAATAATATTGCTTTTGGAATGTTAGCCGGCGCGTCATCTCGCCCTCCCGCAGAGATCGCGTGAACTCTTTATCGGTCGAATAATGCATGTAACCGCAGTTGTTGACGTTCAGAAAGTTAACGAGGAATTCATTAAAGGATGTACCAATAAAAGACATAATATACTTCTTGTTTATCTTTCAATTTGTTACGCAGCCACTTCTATAACAAAACTCTATGCTATTACCACGTGTCGCGTTATCAACATTGCCGCTTCTAATAATGTGTATATGTTCTCACGAGCGCCCGACGACTACGACGCCATGTCCGAGTGCGTTCACACCCATAAACATGGTGCGCAGTATCGAACGAACATTTCGATCATAATGTTAAGGAGACGCATACCTATTTATGTTTAGCAAACAATCGTCGAGATAAGCGGTGAAGGCGAGCTTGTGCTTCCCACATCTGCTGCGACCTTGATTCCTCTAGCCCGTTGTGTAACCTCCTTATCAGTCACGCTTACCTGGTACCACCGCTGTTTACCGGCAAATCTTACCCTGTTTTCCGGTCCCGATAACGTATCGAATTTAATCGAGCAGATGTAATTTACTGTTTCCAGTTTAGGAAGTATGTCATGATATTAGCTTACTAGACACGTGTCTTACTGAAACCATAAACCGAAACGTTGTCTATAAAGATATTTCTCTATGTAATAGTTGTGTTTACGAGGGGCATTATAATCGATCCTCCGCTGCCACAGTCGCGTGGTTCTCGCTCGTCTTGTTAATATAATTACAGAGTTTTTGACTGTTCCGACCGGTTTTGGTATAAAACTGGGATGTGAGATGCTTTATCGCTCTATCTTTAATCTGCTAAAGGTGCTATGCGAAACTGAAAGTTAAACGGAATAGATAATGTGGTCAAACGTTTACGAATTAACATTTCTCGGTAAGTCAACGCTCATAGTAAAACTATCTTGTAACTTTAAACAGTTTGTTGACATTATGTTAATGATGAGACGTAGAGTGCTAAGGATTTCGAGACGAGCGTAGGGCGAGCGAGTCGTCCTTCCGAGAGCGTTTATTATTCCGGTTATAAATTAAACTGTACTCGTTAATCGGTCCTTTAATCCGTCTGGGCGTTGACTTGTAGCCGGATCGCGACCGCTGATGAATGGTGCACTTTATCTGGATAGTCTGGAAACAAGTCGTCAAAAGTTATAAAATCGAAATGGTTGTGTGGAGTTGATGTTTACGTGTGAAAAGGGCAGGATGGAGCTGTCCGCGACCGAGTCACCGTCCCGGAATGTGGCCGCATATCATATACAATACAGCCTCCGACGACGAGGGAACGACTGCGCAATGCGCATGTATCGGATGCTCCTCGACTCGTTCGGTTCACAATCAGTTATATTCGCCGCCTCCTAGATATCGACGTGAGATAATTCGTTTCGAAGGATTTTTTTGTACGTTATTGTTAGCCTCGAATGATACACTGCTTGAATATTTAGCTATATCCGCTGACTTCACCGCTTATAAAAAATGGCGAATAATTAGTCAATAAAAATTCCGCCGATTATATTCGTAGTATAGTTGTTACACGGGTGTTACGTAATTGGAGTAAATGACCTAAGAGTTGGTGGTTCGGCTGTCGAAGGTCTCCGAGCTCCGGTACCACGTGGCCGCAATGTGGGATTTCTAAGCTCTCTAACAAATGTTTTTTACGTTAAAGTGGCCAGGAAGAAATCATTTTATGTAAAGCATAAAGACTGACTTTGTTGTCATATCACACCCGAAACGCCCGTTTACGCTGTTAAACCGAAATGTTTGGCATTCGTAAATAAACATTAACAGTGCAATCGCGTAGTCTGGCGATATCGCTAGTGTAGGTGTTCATTGCGTTCGGTGTAGACTGCGTATTCAATTAGGCACGTTTCAGGCGGGCGATGGACTGCGTCCTTGACCGAGCGTCGTCGTCGCGGCGGAGGTGGCGGCGGCGGAGTCGGGCCGATGAGACCGAGTAAACAAATTGAATGAAACGCGTACGCTCACGTATGAGCTTGATGCCATTCATGTGCGCCTTCAACGTCCGTTAACGCATGATGATGCGTCAACTACAACTACTGAACCGCGTTATCGATCAAATCTTGTTTATTTAGCCAAGCTTATTTTCACAACAGAAAACGACGATAAAATTGTATTTATGACATTTTGATTATGAGACACGATCACAACACTCCTTGTTTATTATAATGTAGGTATTTATACGAAATATTTTTAAGACTCGATACCAACTTACACAATATTGAAAACTTTAATAAAATAAATAACAATCTAAAACATTAAAACCAATAAATAAAAAGGTGCCTCCAAACGCAACGCAGCGTGAGTGTGCTCCTTTATTTAGTTTCAAGTTAACCAAACTACTCGGCCGTGTGTCTCGCGCCAACGGAAACGAATCGTAGTCGGTCATGGCTCGGCTGGCGCCCCTTCAAGACTCAAACAAACCCATCCATAGACCCTTAACTACTAACTCAGTTCTCACAAACCCGTGGCGCTAGCATCTACACAAAAGCTCGAAAAGTTTTAGTTTCCGTAAAAATCCGGCTGTTCAATTAAGTTGGTTAAGTATTCCATGTAGTACGACTGTTTGCCTACCGCTTCGCCGCCTGCAAACATTGATGATGAAGAGGCGAAGGACCTACCAATATTATGTTACTCGCATATTTCATGGAACATATTACTTACATCGGACTTCGTTGTATTGTAAACCACTTCACAACCCTAAGATGTCTTAAAGAAGCTTGCCAAGTTCGAGATTGTTTTTCCTTGCAATTTTTGTTTGAATATCGTGTTACTAAAGAGTTCCGAACAAGTGGCGCTAGTTGATGCATTTTTTATCTTATTATAATGACTTTTAAGTTCGTTTAGTTCACCAAAATCTGTCTTACAAAAATGCAATTAATTATGACTTTATTCAGATTTGCTTTTTGTTTCAAACTAGTGTCAAATCAGCATCTAATTCCAGGTTCAAACCACCATTTTTTTCTTCTTTATTTCCTTTTTAAGGAAGAGGAATGGTTGTTACCCTATACAGCCTCGTTTTGATACAATTCATTGTTTTTTACTGGTCATATAATTTTTTTTTGGATTTTCTAGGTTGAACTAGATATTTTTTAGTAAGCCTTCTTACATCTAGTAACTGCCTGGATAAAAACCTACGTGTAACCTTACTTCAGGCTTCAAATCTATACTTAATATTATAAAGCTGAAGAGTTTGTTTGAACGCGCTAATCTCAGGAACTACTGGTTCGGATTGAATTTTTTTTTTGTGTTGGATAGTCCTTTTATCGACTTAAGACTTTAGACTATAACATCACGCTTCGACCAAAAGGAGCGAAAAATCAGTGGGAAATGTGGAAAACACGGGGATTCTTCATCTTTTAGGGCTTCCGTTGTTTGTTTGAACGCGCTGATCTCAGGAACTGCTACATCACAATTTGAAACATATAGCCTTCTTTTATCCCGATATTCCCACGGGATCGGGATAGACGCCGGTAAAACCGCGGGGCGCTGCTAGTATACAAATAAAATGAGTCTTGATTTAGAGTTTTTGTGGTTTGTTTAGTGATGTGTGTGATAATGTCGATTTATCAGCCTTTGTTGTATCGACATAGAGATATCAATCAGTTAATTAAACAATTTGAGAACTAAAAATAAAATCTATATTTGTTTTCGTTGCTTCAATAAAATATACCAATGATATTTTAAGAATTAGGTTCATTGATATATTTTTTGTAATTTGTTTGGTAGCCATTTTCAATTAAATTCTTAATTAGAGATCGATAATAATTTATGTCGATTTAAAATTATTATCAAATAAAAATATGCTTTAAAATTAACTTTGATTTTCCAGTCTCTGCCGAAACAACCAATAAATTAATGCGTTTGATAAAAATAATAGTTGATTTCTTTCGAAAATTCTACATCAGGTAATAATTGAAAAAAAAAATGCCAAATGGCTCCGATCTTTTATAATGTTAGCTACAAAAGTAATACTTACCTACATATTTAATAGATAAGTATTATAAAATTACTAGCTACGCTCCGTGGTTTCACCCGCGTAATAATTTTCTGGGCAACTTTTTTTTTACAAGCACCTTCTCCTGTTTAACAAACACAACAAAAAAGAATTAGCGAAATTGGCCCAGCCGTTTACGTGTGATGTTGTGATATAGGGATTAATTTTATATACCTATATTAGATAAATATAGTAATTAAGGTGCGGTATTTAAAAAATGAAATATTCGAAAAAGTTTAGTATAGTAGAAAAAGTTTAGTAATAGTTTAGTACTAGATCAAAGTATATCAAGTTAGTTTGAAATAAGTAAGTACTTATTATTTATAACAAGTACAATGAAGACAAATAAACGAAAACACTAATAATTTAATACGAAAAATGACGTGTAAAGTTTACAAATAAAATAATAAGTAGATAATATTGGTCAGTGAGAGAGCATCCGCGATGGTTGTCGGGTCGTTGTTCGAGCGATCCTGTCAAGGCCAACTCGAACGATCTATCGACTGTCGACAGTCTCGCGCGACTCGATATCTACACAACACTAGCATCGAAAGAAAAAGTGACCGAAACCTGAACACGAGGACAAATAAAAATGAAAGCAAGCTTCTTTAGGGCAAACGGAATTAGGTTAATAGATAAACTTAGTCTAGTTCAAAGTACCTCTTTCTTAGAAGAAAATATTTTTGTAGAAGTTTCAATTTTATTATAACTAAGTACGTAATATAGGTACTATATCATTTGTGCAAACTTCGGTCAACCATAAACCATAATTGTTTTTTGACCGACTTCAAAAAAGGAGGAAGTTCTCAATTCAACTTTTTTTGTTTTTATGTTTTTAGCAATGTGAACTTTATATAAAGTCCGATTTAAACTATGGATTTATATGATTCTTCTTTAGTTCCTTTAAAAAAAATTAGTAATTCGATTTTTTTAACTAAAAATTCAGTTTATGTATCAAATAAAACGATTTTGTTGTGCATTCTAGTTGATGGCTATAATATAAGAAAAAAACTAAAATCTGTTGGGTGCGATCTCCAAAATTGAGCAATTTTCCAAATGATCAGTTTTGAGGTAACATATCCACATGTGCAGTATCTGATATCTCAATTTTAATATAAACTACGCGATGAAATGGAAAACTCTTGAGAGAAAAAAATAAGAGCTTTTTATTTAAGTTTTTTCTTCGAAGTTCGCGCTGCGGCGATCTTTTGTACCCATCGCCTCAGGGTTGCCAGTTAAATAAACAGGTAAAACTAGGATTATTATAAATATAAAAAAGATTTTTTACGATCAAATAAAACTACTATAATTTGTTTGGTACTAAACTAAACTTGTTATACCACTTATATCCCTATCTTTAAAAAAAACGTAAAATGTTAAATACCTACCTAATTTATTTGTTAAAATTCAAGATGCTCAAAACAAAATCATTACAAAAATGTTTATTCAGGTAAAAACCATTCAATTTCGCACCAATTTAACAAACTACATACCTTAATTAATTGTAACACCAAACACCAACAATAAATGGCAGTATATTATTTTTATGAACAGGTAACCCTACCGTGCCTTCGAGGGGTTAATTATAATGTTCAAAATCGGATCAATGCACGATTTGCACGATAACTATCAGTTTTGCTTAATGAGTTATTTCAAGTTCTTGTTGTGTTCTTTAAATAAAATTATCGCAGAAGCGAGTCGCTTTACTGCTTCTTATTAAATTCAATTCAATCGTGTTTATGGTACAGATCATTATTATTATTATTAATAAGGTGGTTTAAATTGTAGATTTCATGGTTATAACTTTTGCCATACTTACAAAGCTTCAGTGATTAGTTGAAAGCTTTTGTGTAAATAAATTCTGATAATTTTACTTTTGTGTACAAAAACTTACATTTTTGTACTTGCAGCAGACTACACAATAGCTGCAAATTGTAAGGTGTTCTAATCATCGGGACTATTAGAAATTCCAGACGTTTTGCTACTTGCTCATTCTGTTGTCTCTTTGCTGGCCTAGGGTATTCTGCTTTTGTGGCATCTAGCGAAATTGTCTTTCGGCTGTCTAGAGTTTGTATGATTTTTTTGTTTGTTTTTTGTATGAATGTTATGTCTATTCATTGTAATTTGAGTACTAATCTTCGAATGTCCTGACATTGTTTATGGAACACGAAAATCCTTTGTTTATCCACTTTCTATAATTATAAACCGTCGTTATTCACTCCGTAATGATCTGAACAAGGATACAAAGTCAGTAATTACCATCTGTTAACAATAAACGATCACATTTTTTGTCCACTTTAACGTTCAAAATGGAAAATGTTACCAAATACGTGAACTTAGTTTCTAATATAGAGTTCCATAGAGTTTTTTAATGAAGCGTTACTTCATTTTCTTAAAATGGTAATTTTTGTCAATAATTTGTCAGATTTTTTTTAAGATTTTTATAAGTTTGAGATTTTCCTAAGAATATCATTAATGCTGTGTATCATTTCTACCAGGAAAGCAGGAATATTAAAGAGTTCTGAAGCTTTTCTAATGAATTGGCCAGAAAAAAGTTTCCACTTTTCCCCGTATTTTTTTTTATAATTTAAAGATTTTCAATAATGTTGTTGTATTATTGCTACCAGGAAAACAGCACCATGAAAGTGTTCTACTCAACCCTAGTGTACAACGTAAAACTGAGTTCAAGTGCGTGTTGTGCTCCATAAGCTCACATCATCAGACTAATATTTTCACAGTTTGAATCGATTTGCTACGCGATGTGTTGAATCGAATCACGACTCGAGTATCATGGATTATGGAATGCGTACTACTAATTGAATAGCCTTTTACTTATTTCTCTATTATTTTAGAGCAGATTCTAAAACCAATTTTCACCAAAAGTGATAAAAATGTAAATTACTTTATTTTTATTGTATTATTCATTATGACAAAGGACGAATGCCAACTTTAAACTTGAAATATCAATCGAAATTCCAATGTTAAATTCGCGAAAAATATTAAAAGTCCGTAATGTCAGTTATTTGTGTTATACGTAGTAGTGTCTAAGATGCACCTAGTCTAACTAAATGTCACTCGGTGAGCCACAGACGGTTTTAGATGATCTAAAATAGAAGTGTTGCGTTCAACAACCCCTTACGTTCGTCATCGGCCGATCGTCTCCAACAGCTGACATTTACATCCATATGCTAAACTTCTTCATGAGCAACTGAATTTTTGTTAACCATCCACCAATCGTATTTGTTTGCTGGCTGTTTTACGCAAATAGACATCTTTGGTTGGGTGCTTTTTGCGTGAGGATGGAGTAGACTTTCTCAATGCCCAGCTATACTACAGCTTAGTCGACCGTGTCTAGAGGAAAGAACACGTCAATACCTCTGGAATTAACCAAGCCACGGATTTCATCCCGATGTCTTCCTTCACCGTAAGAACAATGTCAATTAGCGCACTAAGGAAAATCCATTAGTGCATGGCCGGGATTCGAACCAACGCCCCTCTAAATGGCTGATGAACTCTGCGAAAAAGACCCTTACTTACCATCCAACATTCGAGCTGGAGTATTCTCAATTAAAATTATAATAAATCTAAATTGTATTAACATTACTATATGATCAACCTCAATTATTAAATTGTCTCCATAATTCGATGCTGTCAAATAAAATACCGAATTAATTGAGCGTTCTTCAAACTAAACCCGACCACAGAGCGATATCACTGCGAAATGACCCGTCATTATGACTGCGCAACAAAAACATTGACACTTCACCGCAGAAAAACATCGAATAAAAAACACAATCGATTATTTAATATCGATTCAAACCGTATCGGTCTCGGTAAATAAAAGGATATATTTATCTACTCAAAACTTAGATTATTATTAATGATCGGTTGATTATAAAAATTCCCATTTCTAATGATATTCTAATGAAATGTTCAGAATTCGACAATGCATGTTTGTAAACAAATGTAGATACGTTACGTTTACAGTTTTTACTGAGCTGCGATTCAGTACAGCTGTCGTTTTATTACACAATCTCGCAGTTTACTACCGCCACCTATTTCGGGCGGTATTTGGGACGCGGTGAATGACAGGACAATTCCCCTATTTCAATGCCAATACAGGAATTATTTCAAATTGGATGTATATTTTTTGCATAATGAGGCCACAATCCTGTCTAGTCCCTATATCGTTCCTATATCGTCCCTATATTTTGGAATTTTCCTTGGTGATGTTCTTAAATCCATTATATAATGCAACCGCGGCTCGTATTACTTGCTTGGATGATCGGAGTGAAGTACTTAATCGATGATAGATTAATAGGATTGCCCGCCAATGCGTCACTTATTCATTTGGCCATCGACATTTCTACGAGAGCTGTTATTTCTAGCATCGTCATGCGCCAACTATAGACTCGAAACAGGGCTCATCTGCATTCACTCGGTATTTGTGGATCATAATAACTTTATCCCTCATTCAGTTCCTTAGGGACAGGGCGGGGCTCCGCGACCCGACCGGGAGGTGAACCTGGTACCTAATTCAAACAAGAATAATCTTTATGGAGTATTATTTCGGACTTAAAATAATACATAACGTATTAAATAAGAAAATATGATATATATTGAGCATGCTACATCTTTGACCTCATCTTCGCTTCCCATCAGGTGAGATAAGGTAAAATGCAAGCCTATTGGTCAAAAAAAACATCAGCGTTATCGTTTAAAATACAAAACACCTTCACTGGTTAAATCAATCACTACTCCTCCAAGACCAACCAACGACTAACACTCTAAAATATGAATGAATATTCGCAGAACACTTCGCATATCAAATGAGTGTTCTTTTTTCTGTTTATATCTCCTGCTGTGTAACAAACAGCCGATGGTAGTGATAATGAAGATTTTAAGCTCAAGTTTCAGAAGCACGTCGCAGTCGTAACCCCAGAGCCAACTCGCCGCACCACGTTTGAAATGCGACAACTTTAATATATTTAAAGTCTTTAGAAATGGGTTTTCATGTCACACAGTATAAACTTTTACTTTGTTCTTGGTGTTAGGATTTTAAAACCTGAGGTAAAATTGACTGGCGCTTATACATAGGGATTATAGAACCTATTTCAATTAAAACGTCTTACTCATTCTTACTAGTTTATTTTTGCTATTTGAGCTTATTGTGAAGGAAAACACCGTGATTACTCTCGTTGGACATGGTGGACTGGGCTGAAAAGGTATAGGTGCTGGGCAAGCCTAACACACAAAATTTTACATTTATAATATTAGTAGGATTATATATTTTCGTTGCAAGATTTCGTTTAATAATGAATATGCATTTGAACAGTTGCGTCATTGTTCGAAGTTTGCCGTAATGTCCTGTTGTGTGTGCGTACTGCGTAGGCGCAGTAAGCCCTTTGTTTCCGAATATTAATATTTGCAAATCGTCTGCGACCTTTGTGGTGTCAGTTTACCGTCTCCGCTTTCTGTACACATTGAAAAGTACGTTTCTTTTGAATAAACAATATTTTTTTACTTATTGTACCTACTACTTGATTTTACATAACAATAAGCACAAAATAAGATATCACATACGGATCGACATTGCCATCCAAAGAGGCAATGCTGCGAGCCTTAGGGAAACTTATTTAGATTTTAATATTATAATTTTTTCCAAATTCCAACCGTCCATTAATCACATGATGTTTTTTTTTGCATTTTTTAACCCCCTTAGTGATAATGGTAAGGTTAAAGACTAGCCTCCCCTTTATATCACATGTATTTTTTTGTGCCTACAAAGAATCTTATACATTTTTTAAATATTTATAAAATACAGGTATAAGAACAACCATGTAATTTTATTATAGAACATTTTTCGCCGCTTTTCGGTTAAGTATCGCGCGTTCGCCGAAAAATTAATACACGTGATACAATTACTACACCCCTTATGATAGTTCGTGATTTTTTATGGACCCCCCCTTTCGAGCCTCACGTGATTAAGGGACAACCCCTAAGGAACCTGCTAGTATAAGCGGCTGCACCTACCACCTTAATTAACAACTAAATATTATTTTAAATTCGGAAGTTTGTTTAATTTTTTGTTTGTTTGTTCTCTCTTCACGGTCAAACGACTGGACCGATTCTGATCAAAATTGATATAGTTCAGGGGTAACCGTCTTTAACTATCTCTACTTCAAAATAGGCATTATATCTCTATGCAGTGTCAAAGACTCAACCTTAACTATAATTTGGAAGAAACAATTCATATAAAATCTAATTCTTTATACCTAACCAAGTTTGTTTTTGTAACAAAATCCTTCCGCAGATTTTAAATAATAAACATTGGTAGAGTTAGTATTACACTGCAAGACATGCCATGCCATGCTCAAAATAAAATTCAAAGTCGTGAGGGATATAATAACGCACAGCTCAAAACAATGGACAAATTCGACTAACATTTGGCATACGTTAAGTAAGGATTTAGAAAAAATCAAGCCCTATGCGATTACACTTGAGACCGCTCAGGGTCCGCTCTGTCAGGGTTCACACTTTGAGCCCCCTGAAGCAAGGGAACTTTTGCAGTGGCCACTCAGGACATAGGCACTGGCACCATGGCATTACTAAGCCGAGTACAATGACTCTATCGCCACTTAGACGTAGTATAGCTCCCTTTATCCTATACGACTGTTTCACTATGTAGAAACGAAATAGCTGACAAACTTATCCTACTAATATTATAAATGTGAAAGATTGTGGGTGTGTGTGTGTACGTTTGTTACTCCTTCACTACTGAACCGATGGCGATAAAATTCGGTATGTAGATAGCTGGAGACCTGGATTACCACACAGGCTACTTTTTATCCCGATATTCCCACGGGGTCGGGACTTACGCGGGTGAAACCGCGGGGCGCAGCTAGTACTTAATAAATATTATAAAGAGAAAAAAAAATGTTTTGTAACGAATAGGCTCCGAAACTACTGGACCGATTTTGATGAAACTTGATATGAGAATACATTGATTCATTGGGAGTAACATAGGCTACTTTTATCCCGATATTCCCACGGGAGTTAAAGCACTATTAGACTCTTTTATTAAAATGTATAGCAATAGTATCGCAGTAGTAAAACGGCCCTTGGCTATTAGATTCGCAAGCCTGACGACGGGACGGTTACTCGTCTATCGTCGCTTGCGCAGGTCGTTGTCTAACAACCGCTTCAAGGTCGAGATCGTATCAGCTAGTTCATTATTTAACTGAACATCACCTGGCCAGCCTTTTGTTGAATGTTCTATGGTGTCTACGGGACGGAACGAAGAATGCTTTATACGATGTTTTTGTATTTATATTACCTAGGGAATATTTTATTTGGGTCGTTCTCGCTGTCTATAAAAAATTGTCCAGTTGCCGATGTTATTCAAAACGTGATAAATACCATTTCAATACCATCCTGTCGTTTTTGCATCGCGGGGGTTAAAAATAAAAATGATAAAGATGGTAAATATCCCGTTTTTGATAACTTTACTAGTCGTAGTTTAAAATCCAAAAATCTCAGTTATCACCGCTGAAGACATAGACAGCGGCGACAAATGCGAATGACCCTTTTACTGGATTCTCATTAAATAGAAGTATTTGATATTCCTTGTTAGTATCGTTTTAAGTGGTAATCTAACCTAACCCCTAATTCGACATTCACCTTTAGAAATTAATTTGATTCGTTGACATTATAACCAAAGTAGTATCGAAGTTACGCAAATAGTTGGCAAGTGGCCTCCTGCGGCCAGTATCTAGCCGGAAACGAGCCGAGCGCACCGAGCGGCAATGGAGGAGGTCGAAGGCACTAACTTTATCAACATCTAAACATGCTCGCTCTCATGGTGCCCTGGTACCTAAAACTACTTTTGATATTTCGCCGCTGGACCAATAAAGAAATACGTGATGTTTGCTGATAATATTTTTAAATCTTAGTAACTTACTCGGTGACTCGCCATTGTTATTTTTTCGGTGGGAAATATAGTAAATACAAAAAGTTGTACGTTTATACCTCCACTAACAGCACCCCGCGGTTTTACCCACGTTTTAGTGTCTCATCAACAAATACACTTCATAATATCGACGGTTAAAAGGAAATAGAGCATAAGCGACATTTTTGTCAAAAATGCCTTTTGAATGCCATTCTACTCTTATAAATAAATAAAAAAAACAATTAATGCTTTCATTTTTCTCGATTTTAAAGCTGTTTTCATTTTTACGTTACGATAATAAATAAGAAAGTTGTGACCATTGTTCTGCAATTTCAAACTTTAAACAGCTGTCCTGAACAATTTGGTTTTTGGCGGTTAAACCCTATTTCCTTTTGACCGTCGATATTTACCATAAACTACAAACTTTATCAACCTTTTTTTTACCCCCGAATTTCAAACAATCCGTTTTTAGTGCTACCCCATGCAAAATTTCAGACTCGTAGCTCTTGCAGTTTCAGAATTTGCGTAAGGAGTATTTTTAATTTTTATACGTATAGATACTCAGGTCGTAGGAGGCCAAAGTTATTGTACAAAGGTCTATGTCAGTGCACCGCGTGGTACAAGAGTTGATTAACCGATAACGTTTTATCGTTCGGACGTAAATCTTCCGAATGTTGCACAATATTCTACTCATATCATAGACTCATATGTTACTAGCTACGCCATGCCGTTTTACCTGCCTTATTATATGTCTATAAAAGTGAAAATGATTTTCTACAAATACAAAATACATAATTCTAATCCTAACTTATTTATTAATTTATTTGTTTGTACCCTTTTCACGGTCAAACGACTTGACCGATTTGGATGGAAATCGACATAGTGATAGTTTAGGTGATGGAGTAGAAAATTCCCGAGTGCGTAAAACCGCGGGCGCAGCTAGTGTTACTATAAACTATAAACTTTATCAGCTCTTTTTACTCCAATTTGCCAAAACTGCTTTTATAGTGCTCGCCTTCGCCATGCGAAGTTTCAGAGCCTAATAATTTCGGAGCTTTCTTGATGAGTATTTTTATCTTTTATATTACATAGATAAATAAAGACACGTGTGAACTGTTTTAAAACCGCGATATAATTAACGAATGTATTTAACAACTACTTGATAAGGAAGTAAAAGAACATAATTTAAATCAATTTATTGCTGAAGCAATTAATTTGTGTGTGGCATTTGACCGCCATTGACATGATGACTGTATAAGATGAACTCAATTCACACAAGTACTACATTCCGTGGGGATGATACCGATCCAAAGCGAAATTTATCCAGTAATGACGAAAAAAAACTTATCTGATCTCGTATTTATCCAACAACTAGGAAAATAGCAATTTAAACAATGACCGCTAGGTAGAATCGCTTAGCAAGTACTAGGAGCTTATAAGTCATCAGGAGAATACTAACACTTTAGTCTTCAGTGATTAGGAGCGTTTACCGTGAGAGTTGGCGGGGAGCCAACCGGGCCAGTGCATTCACCCAGAGTTCTACGACGAATAGACAATCCCCGACTATGTTTTTATTTCGACTACTATGGGATATCCCAAATATTTTAATCATTTCATTGATGTTTCGAAATTCTATAGCGGGTTTATATCGCGAATTTTATGCAAATGTATGTTTTTACGACTTTATTTCTTGTTTTGTGATTCTTTACTGGCGGGAATTCACAGTACCTAACATTAGTTGTCTTAATTAACAACTTCTCTATCATATGGTGCCCTAGTTATTAGATTAAAATAGAACTAAAACTAAAACCGATTTGACACTTTGTTTTTTGTAAGTAAATAAATAATATTATGTAGGTATTTAAACTAGATATTTTCCGCCACGAAGTTAGGTATGAAACGAACCAGTTCTTTTATTATTTGACATAATGTTATAAAAATGTGTTTATCGTGAAAATGATCTCTGGTGTGAGCCATACTTAACAGAGTTAGCTCAGTTCGATGAACTATGAGTACCTACAAACGCAAATCCTGCCCAATTTCCTAATGTCAAAATCTATTTGTTGAATAATTTAGATGTTGAATAGTGTTTTGAGATTGCACTGATATAATCCTACCATCCCTTTCTAATACAAAGTGATCCCAATTACCTCTAGCAAACGCAACCCGATTCCACTGCGATTTTAGCAATAGCACTTCGCAGTGGAATAGTAGCACTTTTATCAACTAGCACAGAAACTAATGCCAATATCTCTGACAGTTCAAAAATGGTAATCAAGGTCATTAAACCTACAAAACCCAAGGTCACAGAAAGCATAGAAACCAAGGTCATAGAAAGTGCATACACCAAGGTCACAGGAAATATACAAACCAAGAACACAAAAACTACAGAAACCGAGATTACAGAAAGTATAGAAATTAAAAACAACGGTCACAGAAAGTACAAAAATAAGGAGTTACAGAAAGTACAGCCTTTTAGAATCTGCAATTTAATCTGATTGAGAAACAGTTTATGTAGAAAATAAAGATAACTGGAGACAAATTACTGACGAAAATATAGATTTTGATTATTATAAAAGTCGTTAAAGTGGCATCAAAAGCAAAAAGATGCGAAAGTAAAGTGCTTATTATTATATGATCCTAACACCTAAAGCTAAACATATATCCGATGGTTCTAAGGTAAAATAGTTAAATACCAAAAGCTACAACAACCATACAAAAACGGATGTTAATCGAATAATCGTAAACCTTAACAACAACAATTGTAAACATCTATCTATTGTTTTAAATACAATACAAACTGGAATATTTAAATTGAAAGTTGAAATGTTCAATATCTAAAACTTGCTCACGCGCATCCTTGGATAGTTAAATGGATAAATTCAATGTAGTTAAATATCTATTTATACTACATTATATTTATGGTCTACTAGCTACGCCCCGCGGTTTCACCCGCGTAATAATTTTCTGCGCAATTTTCCTTATTTTTTATTTCATAAGAACCTCCTCCTGATAATAACAAACAGACCAAAAAAAGAATTGGCCAAATTGGTCCAGGCGTTGTTGAGTTATGCGCTTACCAACACATTTTGCGATTCATTTTTATATTATAGATTGGTATAAGTATCAGGACATTTTTACTTTTTTTAAGGCACACAATCTTAACTTAGTTTTTAAGACGTTGCAATGTTATTTCATGCAAATTTTTCCAACGAACTTTGGCTTTGTATGCCCCGGAACGAAAATTCGACCAAAAAATAAATAAAATAAATATTGTAGAAACTTTTACACAGTGCCATCTAGCCCCAAGCTAAGCAACCATGCTTGTGGTACGAGTGAAATCCTAATTATATTATTATCCTAAATCACGTCATTTCAATTTGATAACTTCATAAACTTATGCAAAAAATATTATAATATCGTCCATTTTTTGTTAGAAACGACCTTACATTGACTTTTACCTACATCGATGATATAATTTATGCTTCAATGGTTATCAATCTTAATTAATTTAGACAATTTAATTCCGGCTCTAATATAGAATTATGAAAATTATACGTTCGGTGTCTGCTCGTTTTATTCTAGTAATTGATACATGATCAATAAGAATACGTAATTTTATTATTTATACCTAGTGGATTTATCTCCACTAGACATGTGTAGTTTTTTTTAAATTTTCATCTCCAAAATTTAACACCGTGACTCGATAACCACTACGCTATGCGGTAAAACGCCCCAATCAGGATGCATTCTACATGTTTTTACCTAATTAAGGTTCATAAAAAACAAGAATATTTCCTTTGAAAATATTTCAAGATAGACAATTTTATTGAAATAGATAGATAGATAAACACTTTATTTGTACAACACACAAAACATTGAAAATTACAAAAAAGGCGAGAAAGCTTATTAACTACGGAATTGACCTTATCGCTTAAAGCGATTTCTTCCAGGCAACCTTAGGTCGTGTGGAAATAGAACAATGTATAGGTATACTAACAAAGAATTACTTGTTGGTTTTTTTGTGAAGGCAGCTTAATTAAAGTCAATTTTACACAGACAGACATACTTGAATCAAACTAATAACATCACTCGTTGTTCATTTAGGTTTTAAAATCTGCTAAATAAATGTACTAATAATATGTTTTCTCTTTTTACAGGTAATTATCACAAGGGAGCAAATCGTTTGAAAACCACGCTAAGTATAATTAGTTAGCATTTTCTTAAATATGATTAATTATAAAAGGTTCCTTCTTTCATGTGGTTTCTGGGTCTTTACAAAAACAATGTTTGTTTTTCGAGGTTGCAAAGAATTTGAACTTCCCAATTTCAATGCCTGATTTGCCTGAAAATCGAAAAATCTTATTTCAAAAATCCCTAATAGTAATCTAATCAAATAACTAGATCCATTGAAACATTAGTAAACCATAACATGATAAGTATAAGTTGTCGTGAGCTGACAATTATCACTCTACTTAGTACGAGACGAGTATAGTGTTTTATGTTGAAACACGAATGTTTCATGTATTCATTCATACTTAGATTTTTTTGACATTTTAGGTTTTTAAGTTTTTGTTAGTTCAACATTTTGATGAATCCTACTTTCTGAACCTTCAACATCTAAGGAATCGACTTTTTGGATATTAAAGGCTATATCAAAATCGGATAATTTTTCGTATTAACGAAGTTTCTCTTGTACAAAATTACAAAAAATGAGTAAAAATCATATTTAATTTTTCACGTTTCTGACGCGGCGAAATTTTAAGAGTTGTGCGTTCATTAGCTGTAGGACTCGGTCTTAGTGTGCTAGAAAATAATCAGGAAACCCCAATTTATTAAAATTATTATTTTTTTAAGAAAAAAAATCTCACAAATTCCACTTCGTTTAGTTGGAACACCGGCATTGGATGGCGTAACGCAATGAATGATCTAAAAGCTAAGCCGCTTTTTTTCACCTTGCCATTTTCTTAAAAGGTCGCCAGTGCGAATACCCCTGGTTGCCAGTTGCCACTCAACGTGACGTAATCACCTAATTTTCATAAAGCCAATTCAATAATCCTGTTTCGCATTTTATTAGTATAACTTGATATTACTCAAAGTACACCGAACATAAAATTACAATAAATTAATCAAAACATCGCCAGACTCGTCTCAGAATTTCCCTTTCGTTGAAAGATTACTATCTCGGGTAATCAGAGTGAAACGGCCTACCGCCCTCTCCTTCCCACTCACTCGAGCCACGTGTCTCTTCTACTATCTCCGTTCCCTATTCACGTAAAGTTATAAGTCGACCGCCAACGTAAACGAAATCAGCATTAACAACCTTCGTAATAAGAGTTCTAATTGCTCAATATTCTTAATAAGAATTACATAAAAAACTCTTGAAAAAGTCTTAAGGGCTTCAGAGGATGATAAGATTTTAAACTTAATTACCTTAACAATAAGCTTCCGAATTGCATAGCGAACTTTATAAGATTTTTGATTGTTCCATTTTCAAACGTTGCCGATGCATACTACGCGTGGCTTAGGCAATGTTGGTCCTTCTAAAAATACGCCTTGTTCAAATATTGGAGCAACCGGATAGTATAGTTGTCTAGTCAGATTGATTTTATTATAATAAATAACTAGATGAAGTTTCATAAAATGATAAAGTAATACATATTTACTAAATAAATTACAGTAGGAAACAAACCCCATCAGCAAGCGAAACATGCCTGAATGTTGCCAATTTCAGTTCGATTTTCCCATAGCCGCGTTTCCTCACCCCCGACTCACCACCACCGAGACTTGTTCATTAATCATTCCTTTACAAACATCTCTTGTCGGCAAGCCACTTAAAAAGAGTTTTATTCCTATCGTCGTAAGGTCATATTCAGCTCGCAGTCTGTAGGCGAATTACGTCAATCTGTATATGAGATGGTGTAGGCGCACGCTCGCGCTCGTCGCACCTCTTGGCTACCTCTGAACCCCTGGTATTATGTAATCTGAGTGCAATGGCCGTTCCCAAAACACCGGGAAAGCTTTTTCTCTCTTTGTGCTGAATTTCTTCAAGTAACCGTAATTTAGACGTTTTCATAAAGAAAATTATGATTTGCGTTTCAACGCTTCTTGTCAGCGTAATATTTAAATTAGGGCCGTGAGAATTAGGTTAGGATGTTATTTGAGTTAAAGGTTTCTTTACACTAAAGCGGATCCTTTTTGATTAATTAATTGCTGTGGGCAACATCATCTACTCTGACTGAAGGCTTTATCATAACCAGGTGGAATATTTTAATACTTGTTTTTCTTTAGACTTCAATCCACTCTGGCAGTGTCCAATGCACTTACTTATTCTAGGTTAAAAGTTGTTTAAAAAAGATTTACAATTTGCTATATCTACGTATTTTTAATCAGAAATATTACCCATAATAATACACTAATTAGCACAATCAGTTAATTCATTGCGAATCTGAACACCCGCATTTAAATTTCGCTAATCACTCCACGTATCGATGTATTAATTAAAAATCAATTTATTACAATATGAGTAGCATCGATCCCACCGAGTACCGTCCGACATGAGCAAGTGACGTGACAATACGTTATTTGAGTAATCTGGGTGTTGTAATTAGCGCGCAGTCAGTACGTAGGTACTGACTGCGCGTATGTAATGTAGGTTAGAGCGAACACCGGCTACCAATGCACCGGTCGCAGACCGCTGTAGCCGGGGTCGTTGACCGGTATCGATCGGAGGCGCGAAGCAACCCCCGGAACACTACCCCGTCCCCTCCCCGCCGCCTTAACCCCCTCCAAAGCGAGGAAACTCCGCTACCGCATGCGTCATTTTGGTCAAGACGCTCAAATTGTAGACTTTCAAGTTAGAAAAAGAACATTGACCTAGTTTTACACGTTGGGTTTTCTTTTATCTGAAATGAAGGGTTAGTTCTTTTTCAAAACAAATCTATGAAATGAATGTCTAAACTGAGCGACAGCCGAACAAAATCAACACTTAAATGTGACTTAGCAAATTAGCAAAAGAATAAAAAAACTTTAGTTTTTGTCCAACAAATTAACTTGTTTAAATATTGCCAATAGTATATAACATCGGTTTTTGTTTGTATTGTGCAAACTTCTCGATATTGTTTGCTCATTTTGCTCGAGTGTTGACATTTTTTGACGTTTCTGGAGTTCAATACGGTTCATAGTTGGTGTTGTTCCGATACGGCCGACCGACATCTGGAACGTGGCCAACTCTACTGGTACTATGTTTTTAACCGCATTGCTTAACGTTTCCTATTAAATTGTCTTTTTCGATTTACTTTTGTGAGTCATCTTATAGCCGAATGTGTCTGGTATCCCCGAATGCGTTTTATCTTGAAGTTAACACAATCTGATGTAAATAATTATGAACTCTACTCATAAAAATACGTTCGTTACGTTAATGTCGCATTGGAACTATTATAATTTTATAGACATAGTTACTAATAACAATTTTATTTGTCTTTTTCGTATTCAAGTTATTTATAAAAAACTCACACTAAAGATTTTGCAATAAATGACCTCATTACCGCATACAATTCTCAGGTTTTGCTCAAAAATAAACGTGTACTACGAAATGTAAATAGAACGGCAAGGCAAGGCGTACGTAACAGCAAAATCAATGAAAATGCCGGTGTCTATGGCGTTGTATACAGAAACAGCTGTAGCGCGGGAAAACCTGCCTCCACGAGGGAGCGTGAGCGGGCCGAGGTTGGCCACCCCTGCACGGCCTACCGCCCGCGCCTACCGCGCCGTTGTTATGACAACTCTTATGATTTATGTCAGCCTGGTGACTATTACCCACTATTACCCAATAGTATACCGCATTACCGATCCTAATTACTACGCCACCATGTAAAAATAAATTAATGTAAGTATGGTTCAAGCTATTCCCCGCGTGTAAAACTCCTTTAAGGAATTTTTCAAACATCCTTTCTCAGTGTTCACTCTAATCTCACTTACTATGGTATGTCAGGAACCACTGTGGAAAAATCTAGATTTCTAGACCCAGTGGATTAGGCTGTGCGTTGTAAACAGTCAGTCAGTAAAAAGAACGAAAAGATATCCTTAACAATTTAAGAAATCAGTTAAATAATTGATCAGTTTTACAATAAAATCAGTATCATAATTCTTAAATGAGAATGCCTATTTTCTAAGAGATGTAGGCCACTGGATACGTCAATCAACGTATTGTGTTTTTGTATTCTATAAATGGTTTCCAATTATACCTCTGTGTTAAGAGAAATAATAAAAATGTTTTTACTAGTTTCTGCTGTGTCTTATGATTCTAATAAAACCCTTAGGAATAGGTTTTTCTAACAATTTCAACGTACGGCACCTCTGTGTTTAGAAATAATACCATAAATGTTGTTAAATGTTTTTCTTGATTCTGTTGCGTCTAATTTCCCAATAAAAAACCCACGAACTACTATAAAAAACACTTGAGAAGGTACAGCAGTCCAGTCGAAGGCGTAGTAATAAATAGAAGATGTACCAAGAATCGCGCTAACTTCGTAGAATAGACACAAAATATATAAAATAAAAAAATCTTATCTTTGGAAAGTAGCAATTCTTAAGCTTAAAGACACGTCGCCATTGTGATGTCTGCTTTTGGTCATCCTTCTTCAACGTTCATTATTTTTTATTTCGCTTCGGTAGGCGCTTTTAATTTTAATTATTAGACGTTCATTTTTTAATGGCGATTATATTTGCACTGGGCCTCAGGGATCGGTATCCATTTACATTTTCGATGTTTCACAGTTTCTCATTACAGGAAAGCCTGAGAACCTTCCTGGGATATTTTAAAATTATAATATTTATAATAATTTATCATTTGGTTAAAGTGATGTTGAACTAACAGCCCGCTAAATTGAGAAACCTACAGTAAACCTACTCTTAAAAAAATATCTAGTTAGAAATTGAAATACAACAGTATTATGAAAAATATGTGTATGAAAAATAGAACAACATTTGTCATAGGTCATATCTTTACTAGACTCTGAAATCATCCCATATTTAAATTTTAGTGGCGTTTTATGAATTAACCGCATTTGTATTTAAGAATAGTTTCAAAGAGGTTTTAATTGTTGAGAAATTATCTCGAATTTTGCGGGCTACCAGGTAAAATCACTTTAATTATTATTCGATCGAATTGTTCGTTGTGAATTAGCCCTATATCGTATTTTTATCCATAAATTCAACGATTTTGAGATTCGAATTGTTGTTAAACGTTATATTATTGTTGTAAATAATCAGAAAACCGAGCAATCTGTATTTCATAACACAAACACGGCGCGGATTGTGATGCTCACTTGTTATTTGTTTTGGAAACAAATTAATAAACCTTGCGAGACTTTATATCCGATCGATTGTTTTTATTATATAGGTCAGCATTTGGCCATAATTACACCTGCCTGATACTCAATACTCGCGACTTGAAGACCCCCAAATAGAACATGTCAGGAAAGACAGACGCAGGCATCTAATTCCATTCCCTTGCGATACGAATAAGGAATACATTTCGAATACTGGCCGGAAACTACTGCATTTCTCCAAAAACTCGTTCTCGTCTTCTTGTCTATCCCCTCTCTATTGGAGGCATTGCTTATGTGGTCCCTGTGCGTCGATCGTAACGCCCTCTAGGGCACTTAGGCAATCGTAACTCAACGCTACTGATCAAAATATATACCCAATATATCTTATTTCTTACGACGACTTTCCTTATATCGAGATATAGCTCGTGGCCTGTCGAATATAAGGCAGTCAGTATTTAGGAAGCAATTTAGAACCATTTTATTGAATACTAGCTGCACCACTCGGAATCTCTTGGAAAAATATGAATATTAACGTAGTCTAAAGTTTATTTTCTCAGTTTTAGGTATCATTTGTAGAACAAAATATAAACAACACTTGCATACCTTTTTTATATGTTTCACACGCATTAATAGGAATCCCAAGGGAATGAAAGTAAAAAAAGCAGCTTATAAAAAGGTTTTTTAATAAATCTTCATAATTATTCCTTAAAAAGCTAATCTCATCTCCGCATTTGCAAATAAAAACTTTTTAATATCAATAATCAACGTAAACCCGATTAACTTCAAAAGCAAGTCTATTAAATTAAAACAAAAAGTAACGTAAAAACAAAAGTAACAAAACCAATTAATCAGTGTTAAAGTAGGAGGGACAAGGAAGGAAGTTAAAAAATCTTAGTGAGAGAAAGAGATGAATATCTAATTCGCTGGAACATCCTTTATATTTGCGGTTTTATCCGCGTAAGTCCTGATCCCTTCAAAATATCAGGATAATGTTACTCCATAGATTTCAATGTTTCAGTTATTTTAAAATCGGTTTAGTAGTTTTAGTGCTCATACATTACAAAATAAAAGTCAAAAAAGAACTAATCTTTTCTCTTAAACTAGAAATTGAAGTGTCGTATAAATTTTTAGTACGAAATAAAATATAAAAAAATCCATATCTATTAAAATTGACAGAGGACATGTCTGACTAATGAATGAATCACTACATCGTAGCCTATTCGTAGCTGTAGCCTTCGTAGCACTGTCGTAGCAAGTAATAGAATAATTTTGTAGATTCGTAGCTTTCCTAGAATGTCATTCTATTTATCTTCGAAGTCAATTAACTATCTATCAGCTACCAAGGATTACATTGTAATTTTTTCCACAGTTTTTTTTTGTAAAATGACATTTTAATACCCTATAGCTATAGCCGACATTGGAGTAGAGTTTAATATTTTTCCTATTTCAGCTTTATAATAGACTTTCCTTTTGGACAATAGATCTTAACTACAAAAGCAGTTAAGTCCCTATAATATTTATCCCAAGTTGTCTCAGGACAGGGGAAGACGAATGGCGTTATTATCCGAAAACATTCGAAAACTACATTTTCCAAGAGTTTCGTGTTTTCCTCCGCTATTATAGCGAGGTCGTTGAACTTGGGGATGATGAAATATATTGAACCTTTCATCACAATATACGTTATTTATCTACCTACAATAATAGGCCTTTACATCTATTATTCTAGATAGATTATTATTTTCATATTATAGATAATTGGGTAGGTAAATTGTTGGCTCAGTCAGGTTAGGTCGGTCTTTGAATAAGAGAATTTAATTAACTTGTAACTGGTTGACTTTAATTAACTAAACGAATTAAAAAACAACGTTCAACTACATCTAAGAATAATTTCTCTGCTAAAGCAATTTTTCCAAATAATAAGAAATACCTAATTGCAGAAAACCATTAAAACAAAACCCATTTTTTTAATTAAAAGTCGTCTCGGTACCAGGAGAGTATAATAGTGAAGTAGGTAAGGCTGCGTATTGTGACGTCACAATGCGATGGGGGTTGGGAGGGGGCACTGACCCGGATTGGAGCGAGTGCAGTGGCCTACGCTGCCTGCCGGGGCGGCCGCCACCGCGTGCCCATGTTCGATTTACCGCGAAATCTACGCGGTTTCATCCCCTACTTCTAGAAAAACTATATAAAATACAGAAAACAGCTACAAACAAGACCATTTTTGAATTAAAAAATGGATTCAAAACTTTGTTTGAAATATTTTTACGTCTTAATTTGGTGTAATTTGCCTACTTTTTAACTAATTTAAATAAGTTCCTAGCAACTACTGCTCTTAAAATGCACTAAATGATGTAGTTAGAGTATAGTTATAGTATCTCAACTTAGCCAGCCGCAGCTTAAGCGGGGTAGATATTGGCACGCCGCCAACTCTGAATTTTATCAATACCATCTTCTAAACCCGTATTTTGCGTCTGAGACAATATCAACACTTATTTTTTATGATAAAGGGGGATAACGTAGAGTTGCGTGTGACCCAGTTAGTAAAGCAATCATTTCGATGCGATATAGAGGTCTAAGGATCGCGTGAACTCGTAAGGGTAATGATCGGATTCAACAATCGCTGCGGCAACGTTCTAAATAATAAAATCGGTTATATATTCTTAGTTACTATGATGTTCCACTAGTCGCTCGAATTAGCCCATTTCGCTCTACAAACGGGGCTAAACGTTGATCGCCCTCATGTCCCCATCGCAGGGTGTAACAATTACCTATCGACAGGTGAACGTTCGGGTCGATGTCTCGTGATTCATAAACTACCAACAGTTAAGGGCTTTCCCATTACTTGATGAACGGTATTTCGGGGAAATACCTTTCGCGGAAGGGGTGATCGCTTTTAATAAACGATGGTTTACACTATTTAGTTTACCGGTAAACAATTCGTTTATTATCTTGATGATATTATTCGAGTAATGGTAGAGTCCATTATCAGTCAAGAGATAAGAACCAAGTGAAAACAATTTTCATTTATTGAATTTCATGAATCGTATGTAGGTCGTCACAATAGCGTCTCGAAAAGTCAAGATCTCGTTGGAGACGCGACGTTTTGCCGCATTGGGGTGAGTTGTGCAAGCGAGATAGAGGATTACAATACCCACGTGATAATGCAAGACAACGTTTTCTATCGTGTTTGTGAGCGGTTACATGTGCCGCTCTCTGAATAAGTAAATTTTGGGTATTTTCATCCGGATCATGTAATATCATGTAATACCCAACGATATCATCACTCGCCAGGAAAAATAGAATCTCTTGTAATCCGCAAATATTTTCGTTATTTATTATGAGTGGCATAGCGTGCACGGAGCTCGGAGGCTTCACGCCGACTGACTGACGACTTACTTATTCACAAGCGTTTGAGAGAGGCGGGGAAGGACTGCGGACGATACGACAATACCGCCAGAATAAATCCGTAGAGACTTTGTACAGTACGAAATATTCATTGTTTACGGTATTAAAATAAATAATGTTGTTCACTTTTTCAACCGCTACCCAATTAAAGCGCTCTTGAAATTTTTGTTATACGTTGGGCGCCGACTTACATACAAATGACCCCGAAGGCTGATCTTCAAATTAATGTTTGAATAATATTAATCGTATGTAAGTAACGTATGTTTTTTCTTGTTCTAGGTTGCAAGATAAAGGCGCTGCGCGCAAAGACCAACACTTACATCAAGACCCCAGTTCGCGGCGAAGAGCCTGTATTCGTCGTCACCGGCCGCAAGGAGGACGTCGCGCGTGCCAAGCGCGAGATCCTCTCGGCGGCCGAGCACTTCTCACAGATCCGTGCGTCCCGCAAATGCGGCGCTGCTCCACCGCCACCGGCCGGTGCACCCGGACATGTCACTGCGCAGGTGCGCGTGCCGTATCGCGTCGTAGGCCTCGTCGTCGGGCCCAAAGGCGCTACCATCAAGCGCATCCAGCACACCACGCATACTTACATCGTTACGCCATCGCGCGAGCGCGAGCCCGTCTTCGAGGTGACCGGGCTGCCGGAGAGCGTTGAGGCGGCGCGCAAGGAGATCGAGGCGCACATCGCTCTGCGTACTGGTGCATCCGCCGCTACACCGCCCTCCGAGGGCGAGCCGTTGGCGCAGCTATATCGCGCCGGGCTGGCGTCGCTGCTGCGACCCGAACAGGAGGCAACATTTTCATCGGCAGGCTCGTGCTCCTCTGGTGGTTCATCGGCGCGGCTCGGCGATTTGCTCGGCATCTGGTCGTCGAGCGAGCGCGACGAGGGACTCGGCGAGTCGCCGTCGTTCGAGTCGCCTTGCGGTGGCGGCGCAGCCGGCGTGTGGGCGTGGGGCCCGGCAAGGCCATCGCCGGCGGCGTCTCCGGCACGCGCCTGCGCAGTGTGTGGTGAACGCGGCGTTGCCGCTGCACTGGTGCCATGTGGCCACAACCTGTTCTGCTTGGAGTGTGCGCAACGGTTGGCAGGCGGCGGTGCGCCCTGCCCAGCGTGCTCGGCGCCCGCGCACCAGGCGATCCGCATCATCTCGTAAACGCCACGCCGTTATACGTCTATTCGACGCCGCCTACGTCGTCGTCGGCGGACACCGTCGTTTTGCACGTTCTCGTAGTAGGGATCTTTTTTACTCGAATCGTTAAAAAAATATTAAAAAAGAATTAAAAAATCGCGTAATCGAAATCCTGGTGCCAAAAGTCGGCGCCTCGCCGGCACGGCCCGTCCGCCGCGCCGTACCTATCGTTAGTCGGCAGAGTTGTTCACGATATATTTTCTTATTATGAACGTTTTTTATTAGGTCGTCGAGCGCGCGCAGCGCTCTTCGCCGCAGAGAGAATCGAAATAAGTTACGATAGAATTTCGAAAAAAAAATGCATAAAATTTAAAAAAAGTTGTATAATTATTATTATTGATAGCATAATAAATGAAAAATCGAAAATTTATAAAGCTTACCTAACGTAATAGCGTAAAGTATTAAGATATTATTATAATAATATAATAAGCGAGGGACGGGCGGCGCGGGGAGCGGGGTTCGCGGTCTGCTTGTTGGTTGAGTGTTTTAGTGTATTTGTAGGTAATGAGACGGGATTGATGGTTGTGGCACGCCTCATGCACGCCTCGCCGGTTGCTGAGGCGATGCAAAGATGAGGGTCGGTCGTAGTACAATGTGTTGTTTAGGTAATGGAACGGTCGCGTCGGTGCGAGCCGCGCTGCGCCGCGTTGTTAGACTATAGTATAGTTGCTAGCTAGGTGTCGCTAGAGCGCCGCTTGTCGTCCGCTCCCCCGCTACACCCAATGCTCATATTATTTTTGACTATACGATTTTTCGCTTAAAATGATATTATACATACGTACACACTATGATTATGATAATATTAATATAATGTTTGTTTTAAGTGTGTTTTAATGTTTAGATTTTTATTGTAATGTTTTTATGAATGATTTTTATCTGTATGATTATTGATTATTATTGATTATTATTTTATGTGTTGACGATGTTTATTTGTGATTGTGAGCGCCCGCGCAGCCGGGCCGAGGCTGCTGTTCGTCTAGTTTCTAGATATTCGACTTATAAAATTAAAGTAATTGATAATGAATAAATAAATAAATACGATTCATTCATTATTATTATAAACTATGGTAGCCTGTAGCACATTAACTAACCATTACATTTATACTATATTAAGTATTATTATTATATTATTGAATAAATTTAAACAAAATGCATAATTATATTTCATAGGAATCATTATTCTGTATAACTCTAGTTAAATATAACGATAATATAATAAATGTAATGATTGTATGTATATGTACCTAATGTAATTGTACCTATCGGAAGATTGTTGTTGATTGATTCATTCATTGATTGATTCATTGAGTTCTCATTCATTGATTGATTGATTGCGTTTGCCACGGGGCGCGGGGGGCTGACTTTATGGATTGATATTTTTTTATTTTTTTACCGTTATTAGTTTTTGACGTAACTCATGTAAAGATATGCGAGAATAAAGTACTGCCTATTAGAATATATTTTAAAAAATAATGTTGCGTAAATTCAGCCCCCGTCGTACGTCTTATTATTATCGTCTCGAATTGTTAGTTCTCTCGTCGAGTTAAATCATATTCCGAGATTTCGATCGTTTTATTTATATTAATAAAATGGGTAGACGCTTTACGTTCAAATAACGTTGTGAAAATTTGTGAAATTTTGTAGACTACATATCTTATTATAAATCTAATATAAACTATAACTTTCGATATTATATCTTTTATTTCTACATAATTACCTTTATTGCCTCTATACTTTAATATTTATGCTAAGAACATCAAAACTTAGGTGGACTAAACATCAACATAATGTCCAAAATCAACAACATATAACTATTATAGGTAAGTAGATAATATATATATATCTCTACATATAATAAAACACTAGCAGCAGTCCACAGTGTCACTCGCGTTGTGATGAAGGACTAGGAGGGCTTATAAAAGCAGGGGTTTTTATACGTATTAAACTAGGTACATATCACGTCACATGACCTTTTTATACAGTATTGATTCCTATGTAACCTTGGCCTTGGCACATCTTCATATCAGTGCAGGTGCGATGTAATATCAAATGACTATGTTTACATTATAGTTTTGTCTATAACTTTTACCACTGGTTTCACTTGCCTATATTCTTACACCACAGCGTAAGTCTCAATTCCGTGGGAATAAAGAGATAAAGTAGCCTACGTTTATCCCAAAGGTTTAAAGTATTCTCATACCAAGTTTCATCACAATCGGTGAAGTAGTGTTGGAGACTATTTGTTATAAATAAAAAAAACCTTTATTATTATACAGTCGTACCATATACATAGAATACATACACGTTAAGCGAATGCTCGGCCGAGCTACATGGTAGGCGGAGTGGGGGTGTTAGGTTTTATTTTCGTTACGGAATTTCTTGATTCGGTCGCGATTCGCGATAAAAGCTATGCAATAGCTTAATAATAGTGGGTCAACTGAAATTGGGATAGGTATATCAGATTACTGTAAAACATCGCGTCTGAACGCGATAAGCACAAAAACTACTGAACGGATTTTCATATGATTTTCATAAATGGAAGAAGTGATTTTAATTGTACTACTTATATTACTTTTAGGGTTTTGCGTAAATTGGCTGCATATTTATAAAGGACGTGTATAGATAGTGTAAATACGCTAGTGGTGTGAAGCCGGGGCGCGTCGCTAGTGAGTAATAAATATCAATCTTCGGGATGTAAGAGGACAACAATAATAGAGATGAAGTCATGTAGCTTCTAAGTCAAACAAACTTGAAGCAGTGCTGGTTGAAATGTTCCAGTAGAGAGGTTGCAGCAGCTGATTTAATGATTTTCGTAAAGATCCGTAAGTATTAATTTACAAAACTTATAATCCCACTAGCTATTTCCCGCGGTAAGTCCCGATCCCGTGGGAGCATCAGGATAAAAAGTGTTCCAAGACTCCAACTATATAAATACTGAGTTTCATCGCAACCAGTTTAGTAGTTGAAAAAGCGGAGTTCTAAGTCCCATCAAACACTGGCCTACAAAATCATCACTAGTGAAAAACTAAAGAATTTGAAACTAACATGGTTTCTAATAATCGGAATTTACATGCAAAAACTCCAGTCCCGTAAAAAGTGTTTGTACAGCATCGAAATATCGAGCTCTATAAAATGAAATCAAAACAAGGTAAACTACATTTTTTCATATAGTAGTAAAAACATAACCCTACCTTTTAGCTTTGCTGTAGTCGGGTAAATAAAATTAGTTTCATAGAAAAAGCTACGAACTATCGCTGTGCTATCGCTACGAGGTTCGTAGCACGTAGCCGTTAAGCACATGAATGCTACTACCTAGATAAACCTATCTACGACTGCTACGGGTAGATTCGTTTTTTAACCGACAAAAAAGGAGGAGGTTCTTAATTTGTAGCGTATTTTTTTCCATATTATACAGCGCCATCTAGCCTTAAACTAAGCAACTACGCTTGTAAAGGGTGGCTGGCCAAGGGAAACGAATGCATTCTTACTAAGTACATACTTTTCTAAATTACATAAATCTCAGTAGGAAGGAACCTATGTCATACAAATATTTGTTAAGCGGCAGAAATCGAAGCCGCATCCTTAGTTTTCGAGACTAAAGTATCTTGTAAGTAATTCTAGTTCAGAGCTCTGTTTTTTACTTTTAGAAAAGACAAGGAATTGTCATTTTTCATTGATACCACAACTAACTTTTGCCCACGACATCGTCAAGGATCGACGACGGTGGGGATCCTTCCGTGTAGTGGGTGTTTGCCCAAGGCACCAAAAAGGTCGTCTTAAAACCTAAGCTTGGTAATAGAGTAAGATCCCGCCTACCGACAGACATTCGTGATTTTATAATAGCTGAGAATTACACAGCGCATGATTCTATCATTCCAATAAAAAGTTTGTTTCCAGGAATTTATCGCTTTAGCAACATTATCAATTGGTACAAAAATATAGGCGATTTAATTTTTGAAAAATAATAGGTTCCATTCTTGGCTTTGCTACCTGATAACTCTCTAAGCCACTATTGTCTGAACTTCATGATTGCACATCGTTCAGCTTCTATATAATCAGACCTTCGCACAAGATCGCGATCAATGAAGTAGAGTGCAGGAGAGGCCTTTGCCCTGTAGTGGGACACCACAGGCTCATAATAAATAAATAAATAATAAATACATATTTCAGGACATTCTATACATCGCCATCTAACCCCAAGCTAAGTAACTAGACTTGTGTTATGGGTGCTAGATAACGGATATACTACGTATATACTTTTTTTTGTAAATACATACTTAGGATACATAGAAACAACCAGACCACAGACAAATATCTAAGCATAAATACTTGTCTGAGGCGGGAATCGAACCCGTAACCCTGTGTTTGGCAGTCCGGCATGGTGACCATTGTGCCAACTGGGTCGTCTGAAATAATAATAACGAAGGTCTGGCGGTAGGCGGGATCTTGGTCTATAAATAAGTTCAAATAGTAAGCTCACAGCACCTGCACACTCGAAAATAGATGACATCCTGTGAAATACTGGATCTACGTGTGATCCTGATAGAGAACCGAACACTCAATACACATGTCCCTTAAATCGGTTACTTAACATCAACCAACTAAAGATAACACAGGCAAATATCACCCGTATGCATAAGTTAATAGGGATTAAGGTGTATTATTTGTATGGTAAATATTATTTTGTAAATGCACGGTGTCTCGTTGCAAGTGACATCCTGCCTCTAAGATGAGTGATTTGATTAACCGACTAAGGCAAATAAGGTAACTTATAATGTAGCTACCTTCCTATTTAGTTCTCGTAATTAAGAATGGGTTCGAATCCCGGACGGTCGATCTATGGATTTTTTGATGATTGCGCTCTGATTTGATGACCCAGTTGGCACAATGGTTACCATGCCGGACTGCCAAACGCAGGGTTGCGGGTTCGATTCCCGCCTCAGACAAGTATTTATGCTTAGATATTTGTCTGGGGTCTGGTTGTTTCTATGTATTATAAGTATATATTTACAAAAAAATAGTATTTAAGTAGTATATCCGTTGTCTAGCACCCATAACACAAGTCTAGTAACTTAGCTTGGGGCTAGATAGTGACGTGTGGAATGTCCTGTAATATTTATTTATTTATTAACGCGAAAGAAAACATCGTGATGAAACCCGCGGCTTAGTTGGCTCCAGATGTATTAATGAGTTCCTTCTTCTGGATACGGTCGACTGAGCTGAGGGGCAGTATGAGTTCAGAGCTAGCATACTTTATTCAAGATGGAGTAAGCGCTGTGGTGTCCTGAATAGCATGGATTTAAATTGCTGGGAATGTATAAATCATCTTAGTTAGTTGTAAAAAATATATATATAAAATATATAACTTAGGCTACTTTTTAACCCTCAACACAAAAACGACGGGGTGTTATAAGTTTGACGTGTCTGAGTGTGTGTGTCTGTCTGTGGCATCGTAACTCCCGAACGGACTTTATACGGATATTTTGACGGATAGTTTAACGGATAGTTTGTTTTATTTATGAACTTAAGGCGCTCTTCCAGTACCGTGTGTAGGCCCATACATTACCTTAGCCCCCGCTCTCAAAAACGTAGCGTGCTGCGTGCTAACTGTTATATTTGATCGATATGCAAAACATTTTAGCATTATTATCCACAAATATAGTTCCTAGAGGTCAAAACCTATCATTTGATTTATTTTTAGAAACAAACGTTAACTATTTTTGAATAAAACCCGATAAACAATCTAATAATTCTCTGTTTTCTAACATTTTTATTATCGAACGAAGTTGTTCATATCATGTTTTCAACCAAAATAAACAAAAATATGGTTATTAAACTACAACATCCATTTATATCCAAATAACAAAAAAAGAGGATTTGATTACTTAGAGTTGCTTAAAACAAAGGTAGATTTTGGTAGCTTTATTAGCACCTGCCCTTAACCTTTCTGTCCTATTCTACAATCATGCAACAAAAGTGCCGACTTATCGTAGAGCTCCAACTGCTATTATTAGGAAGTTTTTGAATTTTATTAGAGACTAGCTTTTGCCTGCGACTTCGTCCGCCTAGAAGTTAAAAATGGACCAAGTAATCACGTCGTCCCATACAAATTTTACCCCTCTTTTTCACCCCTTTAGGAGTAGATTTTCAGAAAATCCTTTCTTATCGGATGCCTACGTCACACAAAGAACACACCTTCTAAGTTTCAGGTCTCTACGATCAGCGGTTTAGGCTGTGCGTTGATCCGTCAGTCGTCAGTCAGTCATTCAGGACAAAGCATTTTATATGTATAGAAAAAAAACCGGCCAAGTGCGAGTCAGACTCGCGCACCGAGGGTTCCGTACAAACCTGTAGGTATATAAGTAAAAGTTATGGTATTTTTATTGCTAAATGAAATCCATAACATAACAATGTGGAAAGCTGACGGTACCTTGTCAATACATATATGAAAACATTATGTATGTTCAGAAAAATCTTCATCTCTTTAAGAAGAGAAGTGATAGACATAATTTTAATACTAGAAATAGGCACAATTTGGATCAATCTCGGTTTAGATTGGTTGCTTCATGCCAAATTTCAAGATTCCAGGTCGTCTGGAAGTATCCTTTAGGTTTTGATTCCCTTGCGAGTAGTTGCGAGTTTCAAAATATGCGGCTTTAATTGCTGTATCTTTTGATTGCGTTGACGTAGAAGTTTGATTTTGTTACAGCTTAAAGATATTATAGACTTGAGTATTTGTTAAGAATTTCAATATAATACCACTACGCGTTCATGAGTAAAGGGGTAATAAGTTTAAAATTATTAAAAATATTTTTATTATATGATGTAACTAAAAATTTATGCTTTTCGCAATTTTTCCTTTATCTGTGTTATAAGACGTTGCTTCGTACCAAATTTCAAGATTCTGAGTTCACGGGAAGTACCCTGTAGGTTTTGATTCCCTTGCGAGTAGTGGCGAGTTTCAAAATATGCGGTTTTAATTCCTGTTTCTTTTGATTGCGTTGACATAGAAGTTTGATTTTGTTACAGCTTAAAGGTATTATAGATTTGAGTATTTGATATGAATTTCAATATAATACCACTACGCGTTCATGAGGAAAGGGGTAGTAAGTTTAAAATTATTAAAAATATTTTTATTATATGATATAACTAAAAATGTATACTTTTCGCAATTTTTCCTATATCTCTGCTATAAGACGTTGCTTCATACCAAATTTCAAGATTCTGAGTTCACGGGAAGTACCCTGTAGGTTTTGATTCCCTTGCGAGTGTCGAAAATTTGCGGCATAAACGGGAGTATCTTTTGATCGCGTTGACTTAGAAGTTTGATTTTTTCACAGCTCCAAGAGACCATAGACTTGAGTATTTGATATGAATTTCAGCTTGATACCTCCACGCGTTCCTGAGAAAAAAGGTCTTGACAGACAGACAGACAGACAGACGGACAACAAAGTGATCCTATAAGGGTTTCCGTTTTTACCTTTTGAGGTACGGAACCCTAAAAATGAAGAAAATTATTAGACAAACATAATTAGAATGCAAATATTCCAATAATAGGAAGTCTAGAACTGTACGTTAGGTCAGCAATTGTGACTCCGGCTTATCCTTTTGTGTAACTTTTAACTATGTTTTATACCTAGTGTTTGAAAGAAAAAAAGAACTAAAATTTTATGATTATATTTTATGTTTGGTTGTAGTTTTTTGATAATTTGTGTAATTTTTTTAGTAATGCTTTTATTACTAAACAATACTGTAACGGTTAGAAGGTTTTCATGAATATTTGAAATATACCTACTTACCTATAAGTACATGAACATATTTTGCACATCGTACACGTAAGACCGTCAAGTGGCCTTACAAAATTAAGGCTCTGGTTGATGTGTTAGCTGTCAAAAGTGTCGGTCGACGAACTGTCGGCCGACCGTAATTGTCTATGGTCTATGTTTCCTCTTAGCTTTTTTTCGTCAAGTATAGATGCGTGTACGCAAAGAATAAGCTGCGGGGGTGGTCCACTTGTTTTTCTACCAACCACCCGTATTATTAAGATCAAGAGAGAGGACGTGTTTTTATTCAAAAGCACCACCTCGCAGTTTTACCCTCGTAAAACCCGATCTTACGGGATATCAGGATACAAAAGTATCCTTTATTTATTGTCTCCTTATAAAAAAAATCATCGAAACCGGTCCAGTAGTTTCAGAGCTTATTCATAGGAAAGATTTTACAAATAAGTATTTGTTGTGGTGTGTTTCTCTATCTATACATATAATAAATCTGTAGACATCAAAAAATCTGTAATTGTAAGATATCCAGAAAAAAAATACACAGGTCGCCTTAAAATCGTTAGCTGAACACGATAGGGTAGTTTTTAGAATTTTTGTCTGTTTGTCTGTTTGTCTGTTTGTCTGTTTGTCTGTCTGTTTGTTTGTTTGAACCAGGTAATCTCATAAACTACAGAACAGATTTTAACAAGGTCCACACGAATATGTTCAGAATATATCAGAATAACATTTAGGGTATGTTTTAATTTAACTTTAATACAATAATTAAGATATTTGATAAAAAAACATTTAAAAAATGTGAAATCGAAATATTTTCCGTGGTAAAACGTAATCGAACGTCAGAAGGGAACAGTACTCTTACCACGGGTTTTTTACGTATTCGATTTAACATACTATATTGAGTATTTACTATGAAACTTCCTAAAAATCAACTTACTAGGTCCACCCGTCTCTAAGAATATCGGTAGTGACACACCGACAGACAAACGGACAAGAGAGTGATCGAAAAAGGGTTTCTTTTTTTCGAGTTCTTCAAAAAGTCATGGTAGGGGTACATGCAGTACATGCCTCCGCTCAAGATGACAGCTGTCATAAAACCAAATAGTTTGCATTTAATACATGTTTAATACTACCTACGCATAGAGGAACTATCATTACCTACGTGAAACTGAAAATGAGGTTAGTACAAAGAGGTACTACTACATAATATTACCGATCTCCTTTACCGAAGACCTCCGATGTTACACTTCTATCGCGCTTTTCTCCTGCTATTTTGAATTATGAGTTCAAGTAGCGGAAACCTTAGATAGTAAAAACAAAAAAGACTTATCCAAATCGCTCCAAGAGTTTACGAGTAATCAGCGAACATACATAAAAAAATATATATATACGTGACGAATTGAGAACCTCCACCTTTTTTGATGTGGGTTAAAAAATATACAGGTAATAGTCATTTGTAAAAATCATTTTTTTTCCCAAAGTTACGTAGCCCTGCCAGCTACCTAATAAAAAAAGCTGGGTATTTTGGTCAAGAATTCAGAAAATTGGATTCATAGGACATCACGTTCCTTCAAATACCCCGTTTCCGAGACGCTTTAGATGTTTGGTGTGAAAGCATTTTTTGTTCAGCGTAATGCCTGCTATCAATATGTAAGGATCTCAATGTGCATCGCGTTATTTTAAGTATTAGTATTTGTTCTGTCCAATTGCCTTTCTTTTTAATCATTACATAATATTATTATTTGATAATAAAAACAGTGTAAAATATTATTTGCACCAAAATAGATTATTATTTGCATGATGTTGTTGTTATAAATACTATAATAACCTCTTATATTATTAATTGAAGAATATGAATCGAGACACAAAGGTAGTTGATAATTATTTTTTCTTTAATTTACAAAAATCTAAAGATAACTAGGAAGACAAAGTATGTTGAAAGTTTTGTGCGTATAGAAATTGGACTTAGTTTCAGCTTATCATATTGTTGTGTATTATGTTTTATTTGTAAAAAACTAACAAAAATAGTACATTGTTACCCAAGGTGTGAAAGTCACTCATTGAGTCCCGAGACGGAGTTTGGCGCCCGAGCGTAGCGAGGGCGCTAATACTTCGAGGGACTAAATGAGTGACTTTCACATCTTGGGTAAACAAAACAAACCCGAGGTAAACACTGATTTTCATTACGAATAAACATAAAATTCTTTCTAATAACAAGAGTGAATGAGACACTCCATACTACCTGATCCTCTTACAAGGTTGGGACCAAAGAGGTTATACATTATGTAGATTTTTTGCTTTTGCTATTTGTTTTCAACATGTTTTCAATACTCAAATACGTCGGTACTAACCGAAGAGATTTTTATAAATTAGTTTATCCAACACTGAGTGATGACGCGAAGTCCGTAGATTTAAATTACAGTTTTTGTAACACGGTTTGTCTAGAAAAGGTTATTTACACAAAATACACAATCATAAATGAAAAACCAGATTAAACTTATCACTAAAACATAATAAAATAACAAAAGATAATACTAATTAAAATCATTCAAAATGCAAGCATTTCCCGCCAGTATTTTTTTACTCAAGGAACGACACTGACCGCACTGTCGCATAAAGCCACATCTGCAACATCTTGACAGGGCGCCGGCAGAGGCGCAGCATGTCATACGTCGCTTTGACCATTTTCATCTTTACATTTTTTTTATTAATAAGATAACTTGAACTAAATATATCTACCTGAATTCGATTATTAAGAAAAAACCTATTATGTACTAAACTCTGGCAGTATGGATGAGCCGTGCGAAGCCATATTTGTTATTCTTTGGTGTTACCTAAAGCAAGGAGGTTAGGTTTTTGAAGTTCCTAATGCGTACTGATACTGGCTACAAACACATTGCACAAGCCGCGCGAAGCCATAATTTGACATGACAGCTGTCAGTGAAAGCGATTTTCCCTAGGGCTGAAAGTTTTTCTTTCTACACGCTCTTCAAGCATCTTTAGACCTACTTTCAAAGTATGAGTAAGTAAAGTGCCTTTGCCAAATCAATTAAAAATATAGTGTAAAAACAATGTAACTACCTATTTTGTTTTTAAAACTTACACCGAATGATAAATTGTATCCATGCAGAAAAATGAATTCTAAATAACCCAAAACCACATCACGAACGAAGTCGCGGGCAACAGCTATATATTATAAAGCTGAAGAGTTTGTTTGTTTGTTTGTTTGAACGCGCTAATCTCTGGAACTACTGGTCCGATTTGAATGATTCTTTCAGTGTTGGGTAGTCCATTTATCGAGGAAGGCTATAGGCTATGTTTTTTTTTCAAAATTAGGGATCCTAAATAAAATTGCTATTTTGTAACACAAGGTGTAAAATCGAAAACCTATTTTTGCGTGCGCTGCAAAAACTATTGACAATAGAACAAAATGATTTACTACGGGTTTGTAGATCCAATTAAGACCTACAAAAAAGTCCGCGAGAACATATATAACTATAGCTATCATGGTTTAATCACAATAACCGATTTTGTGTTCAAAATAATTATTAAATCGTCTGAAGAAAAAAACTACGTTAAATATGTATCGTAATATTAAATCTTTATCAAAATTAAGCATTATGTTATCAAGAGTATTTATGTAAAAGTAAAATATTTTTGTTTCATCTGAATCGGATATTTCTTTTAAAAGTTATCACGTGTGTAAGATGTTAAGAGTTGGTACCTATTAATGAGTTATGGGCCATAGGGTTTTTCATCAACATAAAATCCTGTAATAATCTTTTTCCAAATATATTTGTTGATGATTGTAAGTATAAGATCCTATCCTACTAATATTATAAATGTGAAAGTTTGTGTGTGTGTATGTGTGTGTTTGTTACTCCTTCACGCTAAAACTACTGAACCAATTGCAATGAAATTCGGTATGTAGATAGCTAGAGGCCTGGATTAACATATAGACTTTTTATCCCGATATTCCCACGGGATCGGGACTTACGCGGGTGAAATCGCGGGGCGCAGCTAGTCTACAATAAAAACTTATGTATTTACATAAAAATAAGTAGTATATCCGTTGTCTAGCACCCATTACACATTCTAGTTGCTTAGCTTGGGGATAGATGGCGTTGTTCGCAGTATTCTGCTCTATTTAATCATGTTACTGAAAGTGGTCTAGATACAAAAGAGGTTCAATTTAAACCGAGTAACAAAAAAGAAGTAAATTCTCAATTGTGTTGGTAAATAATTCCGCCAGACGGTAAGTACATTGCACAATGATTTACCTCGTTTATACAAGAACGTAACCTACTTAGCAAAAATATGAACAACATAAGTTTGGTTGATCGTCGGTCGGCAGGCGGCAGGCGGCATGCGGGAGACGGGAGGCTGCGGCGTACAGCATCCGGTCTACCTTCCGGCACTTATGTTACTCTGGTTTTTTGTACTATCCGTTCCCATGACCCACGGATGGATGTGTTTAACCATTACTTTACAAAGATTTAAAGCGCTGAACACAATAAGGCGGTACACTCTTAAGCAGAATACCTACAATATTTTCAGAGACGAAAGCTCGACGCAATTTATAACATTACTAGCTGCGGCCCGCGGTTTCACCCGCGTAAGTCCCGATCCCGTGGGAATATCGGCATTAAAAGTAGCCTATATGTTAATCCAGGTCTCCAGCTATCTACATACCGAGTTTCATCCCAATCGGTCCAGTGGTTTTAGCGTGAAGGAGTAACAAACACACACACACGCACACACAAACTTTCACATTTATAATATTAGTAGGATCTTAATAAAGTTATTACCCGACTGGAAGGAAAGGGTTATGTTTTCACGCCTATCTTGTCTGTTTGTATGTTTGTTTGTAATATTCCTTATTCATATATTCTAAACTACTCAATGGATTTCTTTAATTAAGGTATCATTAGATTCGTCTCGTTAATTCAAGTGTTAATAGATAGGACACATAAAAAATATAGGGGGTGGTAGATTTCATAATTTAAGGTATATAGGGGGTGGTAGATTTAATAATTTAAGGTGATTTTTTTAATTTCTCTTTTTTTTAATTATACAAGTCCACTCTAGACCAATTGACCAACAAATCTTACGACCAGTGAAAAGTCGACGTTTCAATGTCCCAAGTGACCACCAGTGGTCAAACAGCACACTGGTACTCCCATCCCATCCATTCCACTACTAGAAATGAATCAAAGTCAAAGTAAAAAATATTGTTGGATTCATATTAAATCGTCTTAAAAACTAAGTTAGGACGTGTGTCTTCGGCGAGGTCGCGTTGCTCTCCATAATAAGAAAACACAAGAAACTCATGAGCTTTTGTTAAATCTCATGGATTGAAAGTTAGTGTAAGGACATTTAAAACTATATTAATATTTTTTATGGACCCATTAGGAAATAAACAACAATAGAATCATGGACCTTTGGGAATAAGCCAACCAGAATAGTTGGTAAAACCAGAAACAAAAGACGAACAAAATGATCACTTAGCTAAAATTCTATGCAGAAGAGTAGAGGGTACCGGGGGCTCTCTCCATACAAACGTAGTCGACCGTTTTCTCCCTCGATAATGACATTAGTGCAAATATTTTTATTGCCTTAAACCTCTAACTACCATGACTATGCCCTATGTTTTTTTAATCTTAATTTCTATGATAATTAGAAAATGAAAAATCCCAAAACGTAGGGGCACAGTCATTGCAGTTATAGATTTTATGGCACAAAATATTTGTGCTAGTGTTATTATCCAGGGAATTAACAGTCGACAACGTTTGTATGAAGTGAGCGCCGGTACCCTTTCACCATAAATACCTGTGTTATTATATTATGTGGTTGAATGATCATTATATTCAATATTACTTCAATTGTAGGACGACGATGTAGGTTGGCCGTTGGCTGTAGGCTTTAGGTACCTGTCAACCATTCATCGCTTTGTTCACGTGAAATTTTATTACGTTGAATGACTGTGAAAGGGTATACTTTAAGCGCAGACAGGTGTTCAGAATGGATGAAAAGTTAACAGAGATAAAGGCAGGTTCAGATAGATTGATAAACACTTGAGTGCACCATAGAAATAAAACCATATAATAAAATAATCATATATTTATGTATGTATGTATGCATACGGGCTTTTTTCCGCAACTAGACTCTTTTTAATTGGGTCCTTTTTGCGTGAGGATGGAGTAGGCTTGCCCAGCACCTACTACCCTCTCAGCTTAGTCGACCATTTCCAGAGGAGAGAACTTGTCAATACTTCTGGAGCCAACTAAGCCGCGGGTTTCATGACGATGTTTTCCTTCACCGTAAGACCAATGTCAATTAGCGCACATAAATTTTTCTTAAGAAAAATACATTGGAAAATAATAATCATATAATTATTTTTGAATAGATAACCTTCTCTTTGTTTTTGTTAAATGTTCAGTTTATACATATACATATTAGAAATTAGTGGTAACTTGTTGGATTAAGTGTTTTATACCTATGTTGTTCTAGTAAACGAAAATAAAGCAAAAAACAAAAAGTAACAATAAATAAAATACAATTAAAAACAGGAAACTTAAATAAGTATATGGAAAGATCCTAGAGTGGTTTAAAGGGCCGCCTTATCGCTAAAAAGCGATCTCTTTCAGTACGTTTATTGAAGTTTTATATTTTTAAACCCCATTAACCATAGACAAGCACATTAAATAACAATACAAAGAACAGTTAAAAAGTAGAAAAGTATAACTGGATACCATGGCAATATCGGGATTAAAAAAGGCTCTTACTTCCAATGAATCAATGTATCCTCACACCAGTTACATAAAAAATGATTCATTAGTTTCGGAGTTTTGTTACAAACTAAAAATCTTTTCTTCATAAACTACACAGTATAGTACATTACGATATAAGTGTGGTAAATTGATCTTTGTATAGAGGCGGTTTATGACGCGCGAGCGGTAGCGAGCGTGTTAAAGAAGCCAAGATGCAAAGATCAATTCCACACGTATATCGTACGACGTTTTTTATCACAGTTGCAAATAAAATAAAAGACTTGAAAAGAAAACAAAATAATAAATAACAAAATATTTGTGATAAGTCTATGTTTACATTTTTTTAAGGCAATATTTTTTTGTTAATTATTCTCCAGAAAGGCCAGGCTAAAGACTTTTAACCTATACAGCCTCGTCTGACATACAATATTTTTTAGGGTTTTTTCTATTTGTTTTTGCGTCGGGTTTAAGAACAAAATACAATGGTACGGAAAAACAATATATTTAAGTATAGAAAAAACAAAAAAAAACAACTCAATTTTTAATCGTTTTCTAAGTCATTATCACGTAAAATTTTCGTTCGTAAATCGACTTTAGAGACAACCATTTTTGCTAGCTAAAAAACTCTTTGATACCTACCTTTTTTATACATCAAAACAGTATAACCCAGATAAATTAAGAATGTTTCACCTACCTAACATGTAATTAGCAGTAAGATACGTATTTAACTTATCGGGATAACTTTATAGCACTAGGTTGGCAATGTAAAACGCACGCGTGCATAATATGTTGGATTAAATGCCTAAAAGCCATTGAATAAGATCCACTTTATGAGCAACTGTGATAAAAAATAATTTACATTTGATACAAAGGTCAATATTGGATGAAAGAATATAATTATTATAAAACTACTAAAATTTACTTTTACGGTTGCGTCGCCTTTACTTAAATTGATAACTTATTGCAATTTTAATCAATATTAATAAAATAAATTAGTACTTGAGATGTTTACCGATTGACGGAAATTATGGTAACGAATATACACCTATCAAGTAGGCAGGTGTCTCAAATTACATGTAAGTAATAGTTATTTTCGTATCGACTAGCCTTGGTTATTTTTAGGAAAATCCCACCCTTCTGATTCATAGGGTTTTCCTCACATTACGACAGGAAAATGTATTGTCTATTCCAAATATAGACAAATACCTACCACAGACAAATAGGTACTGCTTTCACTCGCTACTTCTTTCGAATTTTCCAAAAACCTTTCCTAGCATATGTCTACTTCCCAATAGCTATCTGGCTAGTATACTTCATTTTTAATTGAGCTATGCGTTGATATATCAGGCTTTGAATTTTATATTTATAGAAGTTCCGCTTCTCTTTGCTCTCCGTGTACCTTCTAATAAAGAGTTTAGATTAACTTTACATTCTCTTTCTTTATAACTACGTATCAGAAATTAAAACGTATATTTATGTGGTTAAATCTATACCGTTTAATTTTTTTCACATCTTAGGCTCTAAATTACAATGAAGATTATTAGACTAAAGAGCATTTATACAATACTTGTCGAAGATCAGTGTTTATATCTTAATTTTCCACGTGTAAAATTTAACAAATTATTATCGGTACGAATTCTTCTTTGTGAAAAGTATTAATTTTATCAATTCTTCATTTTTCGAATACCCCATTCTTCACAAGCCATAACAAACAAAAACCCCCACCATTTAATAAAACATTTCTAATTGAAATGCAATTCTGATGGCGCCCATAAATACAGGGTGCGCGTCTTATAACTGGTGGAATATCTGAATCATAGGCCATTAGTACAGGGTGACGCAGACTATAGGTTGTTAGTAGCCCTGAAGGGCGATGACCGAAGGCTTTAGGCATAGCATAGGTACTGACTGCCAATGCCCTAGAATTGGGCAGCTATGTGTAGCGGAATGTATTAAAGTTTGTAACTTTGTGACCTTACAGAACGAAACTTTTATTTATTTACCATTTAATTCAGGTAACTAGGCCTTAGGGTCAACGACAAAATTCTTAGGTAGCTAAGGTAATTTATTTTTTTAAAGGTTAGCAAGTAAATAACTTCTGACCAAGAAGTCGAATTAGCTACATTCTCTTTCTTATATCCGTTACAAATTATGATGTACTGGCAACGCTCCGCGGTGTTACTCGCGTAAGTCCCGATTCCGTGGGAACATCGCAATAAAAATTAGCATGTAGCCATCCTCAATAAATGGACTATCCAACACAAAAAGAAAATATTTTTTCAATTCGAACCAGAAGTTCCTGAGATAAGCGCATTCAAACAAACAAACTCTTCACCTTTATAAATATTAGTATAGATTAATGGTTCATGCAACCCTATAGACGTCAAAACCCTTATAAATAAATACCTACTTTATTATTTACAAGTATAGACAACAATGGACAGAAATATCCTCTCTTCTTTTATTATACGTAAGTATAGATAGTGGATTAGCCACCACTAGCCATTTCTGGATTTGTTTTTTAAGGAAAAAATCCATAGCGTTACTTGACCGCCTAGCGTAGTGGTTATTGCACCTAGTACTAAGCGAGAGGTCGCGAGTTCAAATCTCGCCGCGTCGCAGCGACAAATTTTACGCATTAACCATGAAAACTACAAAATATCCATATTAATTACAAATTATTACAAATAGTTTTATTATCATTTACCTATAAGACACTGAAACCTAAAACACAGAAGATTAATTGGTGCTAGACTATATAACCGACGATCTTCAGACTGAAAGTCGAAGAACACTCCTACAGGTCAACACAGCTTGAACTTTTTACCTAGATCAGAATCATGCAGAACTATATATCGATATAAAATAATATAAAAATGTAACCATCAACTTCACATGCTCGTACATTGAAGAAAACATCGTGATGAAACTTGAAGCATAAAGGTAGGCCTTTTGTTATTATAACGCACATGAAATTACAGTAAGTGTATAGGTTGTTAGTCAGATTTAATAATTATATCTACTTTCACACTCTCTCTGTCTCCCAAACTTTGTAAATTGTTTTATGAGAAAGTATTTCTACAGCCAACCAAGGGCTAAGTTCGTTTCAGACGTATTGACGAGTTCTTTCCTCTGGACACGGTCGACTAAGCTGAGAGGGTAGCACCTATACTACCCTCTCTGCCTGACGTGAGCTGAGAGCTGCGTTGGCGTGAGGATCCTCACCTCAAAAAGGTCTAACTAAAGAGGTCTTGTTGCGGAAAACAGCCCTTTTAGAAGTACAAGTACTAACAATTTAGTAGTTATTATAAAAATACACCGCGAAGTATATATTGTCTAAATATGAATGTGGGGTAGTTGTATGACGCATGGTCGCGCCCAGCCAGCAGCGACACGACGACGCGCCCTCTCTGCTCGTACAACGATGTACGATTTATGAAGCTGGCCTTGCGTATACATACACCTGCATATCGTTGGTCTGCAGGGAAAACCTCATAAACCAAAAATCTGATATTTTCATGATGCAGTTAATTTTTTTGTCAAAATTGAGCACGCTTTTCAGCATTTTTCACAAAATCTTCACTAATATTATAAAGAAGAATTAAATGAAAAACATAAGCACTTTTCTATACAGTCCGACGATATTTACCCGTGTAAATGTCTTTAAAACTGGTCGTGTTGGAGATAACTTGCAAGTAATCAAATGACGGAAGTGATGTCATAAATTATGCATTACAATACATACAGAGCCATCTAGATCCAAGTGAAACAAAAAGTTTGTATTATGGTTAAAAAAATACTCAGTATACTTCTCGTTATCTAGTAGTATACAGAGTATTTTTTTCAATGAGCCTCCATAGCTATTTCCTAAACTATGCATAGGAGATAGGAAGATTTTTTGAAATTGGTGTATGTCTCTACTTACCTTTCAAAACTAGTGTATACTTTTAGTGCAGCCAAAGGCTATACCACCTCTCTGCATTTTCCAGGGATACAAAAATTAGCTTTTTCCTTTAATTTGCCTCAGTATATTTGTTTCTAGAAATTAATCTCTGTGAGCAACACTATCGATTGATACAAAAATGTACCTAAATCAATCGAAGTGTTTTGGAAAAAAAATTCAACCCATTCAGTAACTTTAATTCTTCGTAGTATGTTCGAATTAAGGCTACGTTCAGCACACGGGCGCGCGGTAATTAGTAAGCTTTTTGTACTAAACCACCAGCGACCATTTAAAATAACTTGCACTTCCGCGCTACGTTGCATGTAGGTTACTGTAATGATGACTTCCATGGCGTAGTGGACGAATGCCCGCTTGCGGCAACGGCATTATATCAGCGGAGATCTTTATCTGGACCTTAATTGTGTAAACTATAGCCTTACGTGTGACATTTTCATGAATAATTGACACAAACGCTTTTGTATCTTTATATTGTGTGGTTATTGTGTGGTTCCCATCAACGTGATTGCCAAAGGAAGTAAAAACACAAGTTTATTGGAAATAAAGATTTTATTTATTAAATTAGTTTGAAATACGTAATCCAACCAAGTTAATTAGTACTTACTGTCGACTTTGTTACCTTTGCAAAAACAAAATTAATGATAATTAATAAATCTTGCAGGACAATCCACACATCGCCATCTAGCCTCAAGCTTAGCAACCAGGCTTTTGTTATGGCAGCTAGACAGCGGATATATTAATTGAATACTTTTCTTTTGTAAATATAAATTATCCTATTAATATTACAAATGTGAAAGTTTGTGTGTGTGTGTATGTGTGTTTGTTACTCCTTCACGCAAAGACAACTGGACCGATTGTGATGAAACTCGATATATAGACAGTTGGAGACCTGGATTGACATATAGGCAACTTTTTATCCCGATATTCCCACGGGATCGGGACTGACGCGAGTGAAACCGCGGGGCGCAGCTAGTCATAGATATAGAAAAATAAAATAAAGGTAAATTATAATTGTACTTTATAAATACTTACTAACATAGTTATTTTCTTCACAAAGCGCTAAATTGATTTGAAACTGGATATTTACAAACATGAACGTCGGTACATTTCTGTGGTCTGGAAACGTTACAAATATGTCTTTGACCGTCCGACAGTTCTGTCCAAGTTAGGATACTAAAGTGGCTTACATTCGGCGACCTCTGTGGCGCTTACGACGTAGAAAGTTGCGAGTTCGATTCCCTCCGATAAACAGATATTTGTTTCTGTAAAAAAAGCTGTGTGTTGAATTGCGATTTCTTAATTATCTACGACTAGAAGCGCTTCGCGGTTTTATCCGCGTAACTCCCGGTTCCGTGGGAATATCGGGATAAAAGTTATGTCCATGTTACTCCCAATAAAGATTCATCAAAATCGGTTCAGTAGTTTCGGAGCCTATCTGTAACAAACAAAAAAAAATATTTCCTCTTTATAAATACCCAAGCTAAGCAACAAAGTAGGCTTCTGTTATGGTAACCAGATCAAATTGATTGAAAAGTTAAATAGATTTAATTATTTAACTCGAATGAACATTAACGATACCTAGTATAAAACGCCATGTTTTTCCACGATCCTACCAGAAAATTCCATCTAATGATTGTATGGTTAAAAATCTAAACAAATGACTACCATTCATCAGTGCCCCTCCATCATCCGGTTTCCCTAAGATCAGCAAACCCGAGCCAAAAGAGGTGAAACCTTTATCAACCTTCATATAAATCAACCGTATCTCTGTATACAACCAACACCACGCTACTCCCTACCCAAGCTAGCTCCGAGGTACTCTTCCCGAATCACCACAAAGGACTTCCCAAATAATTTTTCAGTCATCAAAACGTCGTCAATATTATTTTCCCCTTCATCCTGATTAAACAATCAAATTCCAGTTCTGTAGACAACGGAATAAAGAACAGTTTCCAATAAAAATATTTAGAAAATCCTTGTTCTGTTTGTAGGATTCCTTAATCCTAAAGGGGGTCTCTTTCCGCGTCACATAAATACATCTTCATTTCATTTTATTCGTTAAAATCTACGAAATATTACTAAATTCCAATTGTTCCTGAAACATCCTTTGTTTAACTTACCAGTGTTCGTTCGGGTACCACAGGTTCTGTATTTTTGCGTGTCCTGAAACTCTGAAACATCACAATGCACAAAGTTTCAGTTTCTGAACGATAATAACAACAAAACAAACAATGGCGCGGGCGAGCGAGCGAGCGAGGCTCCCGGACGCACCGCAATACAGACAAACATACACCCACACAGCGGAACACGAGTGCGACCAATTCAAGTTTCCTAACACCCACTCGGAATTGGAACGTGGCTCTACGTAACACTGACACAACTAACTCACACACCCAAACGCCCGGGGAAATCACTCACACCTGCGTAGTGACCAACTTCCGCTGAGCTTCCACCCTCTCGGAGAGCTTTGACGCAGCAAAGGGACAGAGCTCGCGTTGCAGCTCTAACTGTAATGACGACCGGCAGCATACAGGCGCAGGTAGGTTTCCCGGGAGCCGGGGCGTAGTACTAGAGACACATTGATCCACAACGTCTGGCAACATCGATTGTGCAGTTTCCTGCAACCGACCCGTCGCCATGGCAACCGCCCACCTCTGCACCCCGCCTTTGCGTATTTTAGAATATAACTATGAACGTTCATTGGACTCTTTGTAAATGATTATTTCGTGATCTTTCAAGCGGAAGCAAAAAGTTGTCTCCAAACATCAAATAGGAGATATCAATTGTTCTCGTTTTAATCTAACGCATGCATCGTACCGTGATTCAGAACTTTTACAACAATGCTTCGAATTCCATTGAAACAAAATTGAAATAGCGTAACTGTTTCCTTTCAGTTGCCTACATAGAATTTAAATTAATGGAATCCTACAAATTGAATACCTAGATTTGGGATTAATTTTTAAACAATGAACCCAAGTATCTTGGCACATTAATTTTGTTAGAAGAGTTACCTTTAATAAAGCCTCCTGAAGTACCAAGCGATCATGCTCTCCCGGTGTGTAGTGGCCAGTAATCCTCACAGCGAGCGGCACTCAGCAGGGGTTCCTCGGCTAATAAACAATGTTTCACTCTTGTTCACCATGATTTCCTAGTGATTCATCGGGAGGAAAATCCCCGTTGGTTTTGTACGTATGATAAATGATTGGTGAGTTATAATGCAGGAAAACTAAGTAGGGATTAAGAACTGCACGCAAAATCTTTAACTTTGTAAAACAAATTTAAAAAAAGAATCTGTTAATTACTGACCCTATTATTCATAATCGTTTAGTAAAAAAGGCTACGAAAAGACGTTCTTGAAATTGCAACAAAGCTTAATTCAGATGCTAATTAGAAGTAAAATAATTAATATCTGAATTAACTTTTGTTGAAATACAGTAACTGAGAATAAGGGCATTTTTCGTAGAGACCACCATATGCTAGTTTATCATAATAAATTCAACAAATAGCGTAAAATTATCTACATACAATTATATTCATCGTCCTTTTGTCACAAAGGGACGATTCGCCCCTTTTTAGCCATTGTGACGACTGCTACCTTTAAATAGCAGTGCTTTTAAGGTTTCGTACCTCAGAAGGTAAAAAATGGAACCCCATATTACTTCTGATAGTAAATTAATTAAAGTAAAGATTCGTAAACACAAAAGATAAAAGAGCGTGACGCTGCGCTGCTGTATACTCAGCATATTATAACTTCCTTAGCATTTTTTTGCCACTTAAATAATATGTATTTGACATAGGTCTTCAGGTACCTTTACAAAAATGATCCACATATTTGTAAACGTACAAACATAAAGAGCTTTGTCATTTATAAAAGAAAAGTAAAATTAAGTAATAGTTATTAACAAAGTCAACTTACCCAAAAATCTACAATCACTTAATCCTTTAAGAGGAAAGGGTACCGGGGGCTCTCTTCATACAAACGTAGTGGACTGTTTTCTCCCTGGATTATGACACTAGAGCAAATATTTATGTTGCATAAAACTTATAACTGCCATGACCATGTCCCTATGATTTTTTTTTGTTTTTTAAATCTTAATTTCTAAGATAATTAAAAAAGAAAAAAGAAAGAAAACATGGGGGCATAGTCATGGTAGTTATAGGTTTAATGACACAAAAATATTTGTGCTAGTGTCATTATCCAGGGAGGAAACAGTCGACTTCGTTTGTATGGAGAGAGCGCCGGTACCCTTTCACCCTAATAGTTTGTAGTAACATTATTTGTTCGTATTGCAAGCCCGTTGTTCAGTCACAGTGCGCGGTGGCGCGGTGGTGCGGTGTGGGGATTATGAAAAGTCCGGCTCGTCCATTAGTGCGCCAGACGGACCTAGACACAAAAGGAACAGGGAAACGTGCCGACCGCGGCGTTCCTCCTCCATAAGGGATGTTACACTTTGATGCTTTGATTATTAAATTTTCATATTTTTTTTATGATGCAAGTTTATGCAAAGTATTTAAAGCTCTGAGACTCACTGATAATCAATGCAGAGCCCAAACCATTTAATGGATCAGGCTATTTGGCAGACATGAAAGCAGATGTAGCAAGAAAAGGAGATGTAGCTAATGAGGTCAACAAAGAGGTCATATTAAACAAAGAGGTCTTATTAGCTACATCCATCAGAATTATTTCGACTTGTCGGAAGATGAGGGCTGAGACGTTGTACGAATAGAGGCTACAGCCAACCCGAAATTATTTTCAAACTTACAAATTCAATGACGGATTTACCAAAAATAATTTAGGAACCAAGTGGAACATACCATTTTAGCGAATGAAATCCAGCGGTCTGGACCCGCGCTACGTAATTAGTATTTTCAAGTTTAGAACATAGAGATGATCGCGAAATTCTGGCGGGATCGTGACTTACGCGGGTGAAACCGCGAGGCGGAGCTAGTAGAATAATAATTTAGATTACTACGAGGCTGTCTGTTACAATTGCGCATTGCGCAATTAACATCACAGAAGACTACAAATATGAGCTTTTTCTTTTGATCTGTCATACTACGTATGTTTCCAGGAATTGATCTCTATCAGCAACACTATACAGGGAAAAAATACATGGGTCTTTCCTAAACTATAGGAGATAGCTAAAATGCTGAAACGAGTTGCGTGCCCGATTTTGTCAAAAACTAAAACAGAATCATTAGACCCTAGTCAGGATTTATTTTTATTATTTTTAATTTATAAAACCGAAAAAAAATAATATAAATTTGCAAAATGTTCCATAAAAAATAATATAATCGTTAATTGTTAGAGCATAATTATCTTAAAGTGTTAAAAATTGATAACGATTAAATGCCCAAAGTTTACACTTCCCAAACTAATTTAAATATAATTTACATGACATGAATCAATTGATTTAATTTCACCTTGTATTATTATCAAAATCGGGCACACAACTCCTTTCAGCATTTTTTGTTTTCTCGTATAACATCAGTCGATGGTTCGACCGCCATGCCAAACCCTGTCTACGGATTGGTTCACAAATATTTAAGTAAAACTCTATCAACCACATGCTACCCTGGTACCTGCAGGTAATCCCGGCGGGGCTCGAGGCGATCGAATCAGCTCGTCCGGGCGAGAGAGCGCGAGGCGCACACACGCATCGATGCATTATTTACCTACCTCTAAATTCCTGGTACCTGTGTGCGTTATTACCAGGAAAACATGTATAAATTAAAATTGGATTGCATGGAAGGGTTGAAAATTGTGAGGCAAGTAGGCGATCAGTTGCCTGAGTCTGTTTCCTGACGTGTACAATTTCAGGATAGTGTTTGAATTGAAAGATAATGTTTTGAAGGTGATACAAGGTATCACCTTCAAAATGTATCTATCAATATTATTTCAATTACCTATAAAAACATGAGATAAACAACACGTAATAGGTATGCCGATTCTCAGAAAGAAGTAAGTCGGCAATAAAGTGGAAAATTTCCACTTATTTGCCTACTTTTTCATATTTTATGACATCCATCCAGAACTTTATATCAGTAGGTAAATATATACCTACGCATATTATTTGCTTGAACAATAATAAGCTATTAAAAGGTGAAAGGGTACCGGCGCTCTCTCCATACAAACGTAGTCGACTGTTTCCTCCCTGTATAATGACACTAGCACAAATAACATGGCAGTTATTACTAACTAGACTAAATAGACTAGGCCCCTATGTTTTTTTTTTTTTCATTTCCTAATTATCATAGAAATTAAGATTTAAAAAACAAAACATAAGGGCATGGTCATGACAGTTATAAGTTTTATGCAACAAAAATATTTGCTCTAGTGTCATTGTCCAGGGAGAAAACAGTAGACTACGTTTGTTTGGAGATAACCCCAGGTACCCTTTCCTCTTAAGGTACGTATTATAAATCCGAAAGTTTATTTACTTATTTGTTTGTTTCTTCCCTCTTCACTTTAAAACGTCTGGACGGATTTGGATGAAAATCGGCATAGTGATAGTTTAGGAAATGGAGAAAAACATATGATACTTTTGATTTCGAAAATTCCGCAAGATATGGACTTACACGGGTGAAACCTCGGTCGTAGCTAGTGTATTCATTTAGTTTGTAAGGCGACTGTGCATTTGCAGCATGACTGCATATATCTTCCGACTATACAGGAAGCAGGCGAGCCTCCAGCCATCGTAATTGCGACCTTAATACCCCGTTCTTAAAGTTTAATAAATCAAAACAGCATCACAGGTACTTCACCAGACAGATCGAAACTGCACGCCAGACACTAAACACAGCTATTAAATGCACGTATAGTCGCCAATTTCGTTTCGATAGAACCATATCGCAATAACGCTTTATAGATTTTCTTTGATTTCAAAGGCTTTGTCGGGGAACTCTACTGCGACATGGTTCTATGTTTGAATTACGAAGTAAATTCTATCATTTCGTCAGGAAAAGGGAAGATTAGAGATCGGTGGGGTGATGAGTTTTCAATTAGGGATAGTAGGTACTTTGAATGTATGCGTTCCTGGTACTTATATCTACTGTTTGTATATTGCTGTCTGTACAAATATTTTTTCCATCTGATTTTACTACCTTTTCAACTGTAAGGCAGTTATTTTCGAAAATTCTTCTCATTTTGTGATTCGATTCCCCAACCGCTGCATCAATAAATATGATTTTAACTGTCCAAAGACTTTTAGTGGTTCAATAGGTCGGTATTCAAAGTCAAATGTCAATATTTCTTTATTATTCACAAGAGATCACATTGAATCGTCATAAAAACTAAGTTAGGATGTCCTCGGAACGCGCCCACCAATGAGAAGCACATTGTATCCTAAATAGCAACTTATTCTTTTTTTGTAACCAAGATCACAAAGATCAATATTACCAATATTTTTGAATGTATATTTGAAATGGGAAAATTTTATAATGTCCATGGGTTCTTATCATTAAGGTAAGATGACATATCTTAGTACGCTACAGTCAGCATAATTTATGCATTACTAGCTGCGCCCCGTGATTTGACACGCGTTAGTGTCTCTTTAAAATGCATTTCTCACAAACACAGAATATGAAACAAACTTTAACTGCCTTTACTTCTTAAAAGATCGAATTTCCAATAACCATCCTTAGTGCACGAATAAGTCCTAAACAACCTTCAAAGTTTCAGAATGATGGCTCTTGTAGTTTCAAAGATTTCTTGATGAATCTTTTTCTCTTTAATATAGCTAGGTATTGTGTTTACATATTTGCTTCATTTTCAATTAATATATTATGCAAAATTAATTGGAAAATTGCAATTTGCACCCGTAGAATAAGTTCCCATATAATTTGTTTATCTTAGAGACGCTTACTGTAAAGCATCTCTACAGTACCATCCTACTACACCTTCATTGCCTCCTGCCTCTACCACTGAATTTTTTATGCGGTACTGTTCTGCTTACCATATTTCACTCGCGTCTTGATTTTCTATTCTAAGCTTTCGACCGTACCTCTAGGAACATTATAAATGCAGGCTTTTACAGTTTTAGCTATATTAACACGATCTTCCTATTGGTTTTGTTTTAGTTTCGTTTTGACACCCTCAAATTAAACTACCTACTATCCTATATATTGGTTTGGTTTAATTTCGGAAGTTTTCACTATGGAGTAAAGTGATTTTTGTGTGATCGAGGACAGTGAAAAGCCTTTAAATAGGTTTGCAAAAAAGACCGCTAATAAAAGCGATAGAAAAAAAATACAAAGTCGATTAAACCAAAAAAAAGGACGATCAAAAGAAATTGAAATTTTTAATAAAAAATATCCAACCCACAATTCTCCTATTAAATATGTTTAATGCAACAATTAAACAAATAAATGTTACTTGTACATTAGGTAAATCTCGAATAATTTCGTCATAAATGTTAAATACTAGACAGACAGGCAGACGTCCTCAGAACGACTTTCAAAATCGTTCTCAGAAAATATAACAAAAGATATTGCAATGCAGTGAAGTAAACTTCCATATTTACAACTATGTTTACTTGAAATATATATCGGTTAAGTATAAAATATCGAACGGTTCAGTGCGTGTAAGTTGTAAGCCACCTTGTTTACTTCAATACCCATAATTTGGCTGCACGTCGCCGCGCGTCCCCTACCCAACACTTAAACCATACGACAAAAATCACAAACCATTTAGATACGCTGCAACCATTACTGTTTTTGTTAATAAGTAGAGAACGTTAAAGGATATAAAACGGCAATGTAAACCGTAAAGGTAGGTGTGAACGTTGATTCAGCAGTGACTAAGAGGTGTAGGGTGGAGGGCGGTTTCTTCGGACCTACCCCAAGCCGGAGCGAGTTGCCGCCAGACTGCACCCCACTGCATTGTCACAACAAACATGCTCCAAGTTATTTTTGGTGCAAGTCGATATCAAGACTAAACGAACCGCAACAGATTCGTCGCATTTTATCGGCAACCGTCGCTTTTCTGTTAAATTTTGTCATTCGTTGAAGAAAGAATGGTAAAATAGGTAGGTACTACTTTAACAAATAACTATTTTTTTATAGCAAACTATAAATATAAAATTAAAAGACCTGACTTAGTGCCTAATATTATTATATCAACGCACACTACGCATAGCTAAAGCCAATTGACGGATCCTTCTATTTGGCACAAAGATAGCTAACTTAACATTTTAACAAGGGCATCTGCTAAGAAAGGATTTTGGAAAATTCAACTCCTACGCTTAGGAACTCCCGGTTCTTTTACCCGGGATTTCCTCCGCTCCTGATAGGCGGAATAAACAAGTTTGTAAAAAATTTACAGCAAAATAAATTAGGTAAAACATTTCCAAACAATGTCTAATTATTCTCCTCTCCACCGAGGGGTTGCTAAGCGAAGGGGGCTCCAAACTGAGACCGCGTCAAATGTCTTGGAATTATAGCCAATTATAAAATAAAATGAGGGAGTCTTTCTACGTTCTATAGGTAATAAGCATGTAATAGGTATAGGTACTTACTGTTTCATATTTTTAAATCTTTTCCCCTTATAATTGCTGAACAGATGAATAAATGAAAAATGCTACTTTAGAGGGGTCGAACGCGATACGCGATTATCCTGATGTGTTTCTACAAGCTTTGCATTAAATACCAAAACAAAAAAATAAAGAAAAAAAATTATAAACTTCATAGAGAACATGATTCATAATCGAAAGAAGGTGCCGCCGTAGAAGACCGACGTTTTGTTCGTTCTTTTGAATTCTTAGTGAGGATTCCAGCAGCCGAATACCGACCGTATGTCTAGATTGTCTAGTATAGGTGCATCAAAATGCGTCTTTCAGCAGCCGGGAAAGTAAGTCATAGGAAAAGTACTATTTTTCAGTACCTACATGGTACGTGTTCAAAACAACCATTTCCCAGTACTTTTAATAGGAAAAGGGTCCCCTCATCGCAAAATAATTAAAAATATGAACGAAATGAAACTAACAAAGTAAACGGGATATCAAAGCAACGGCGGGTAATGGCGGGCGTGGTAGTTACCAGCTATAGCTGTGGCGGTGTATGATGGCGGTAGCCATGGCGACCGACGGAGGATGCGCCATGCTCTCGTTGCAACCCTGGATATTAGGGGGACCATAACTTCGGAGAACACTTCCAAAATAGTTTTCAACTATATTGTAGTTTTTCTTATAAAGAATTAGGAATACGACTGAACGAATCACGCACTTGTTGTGTAGTGGTGTGTAGCGCTTTAAGCTGAGTAGGATTCCTTTTTGTAACCACACTATGTATTTTTATTTCTTTTATCTTATAGTAGTACTTGGGTTACAAATCAACTTATTTCTTTCTTTCTTTCAAAGACAACCTCTGGCAATGGCGTGCGATGGAAAAGATTGCGGTTTCGATTCCGCCTTCATTGGATCGCCTATTACACATGGCGTGATAGACGTTTTAATTTCGTGTACAAAGCGTCACACCAACTTTGTCGTATACACTGCTTAGAAGTACAATGGAACTTAATGCCCGTGTACCTTGGAGTCTTCAAGCATAAAGTGAATTTTTACTTTCGAGGCGAGCATACCTCATCGTAGCGCCACCATCAGGCGAGATGAGGATTCAAACCTATTTTGCTAAGCAAATTTTTTTTTGTCTAGGTGTTTGTGTATTTATATGTATACAAGAAAAGTATACAGGTATTGTTTCAGTTATCAAGCCACCCTAACACGAGTCTATTTGGTTAGCTTGGAGCTAGATGACGCTCTATGAAATGTCCTGTAACATTTTTTTTAATATCTTAAGGATTAATGGTTTATTTCATATTAATTCATTAACTAAGTCCATTGACACAAATCCTTGTCAGAATTGACCACACGACCTCTCGCCACTGAAGCGCAACGACCCGGAAATGTGATCCGTATAAGCGACCTCGACTATTCATGTAAATTCACGAGTTTTTATTGATATTACTAATTAAGGTTAGAAGTCTTTAGTTCAAAGTAACCTACATACTTATAATAAAGAAAGAGAGGACCACAAGTATATACCTGAAAGCAACCTAAAAAAATGTGGAGAAGAGAAGTAAGAAAGTAAGAAAAATAGTAGAACACAAAAATAAAGAGTCAAAAAATAATGGAAACTATCTTCCAAGACGGATTGGAATAAGGGGTGGCCGAAGAAGAAGAAGATGACACACATATAAGACATTTGAAAGTAAATAAATAATAATGATTTTTGATTCTTTATCCTAGATTTAATCGTAATATTGTCACTATACAACACCATCTATTTATAGGTAGGGAAGGCTTCAGAGGCTGCTGCGAGAACTACACCCAGCTTCGAGTAACTAGGAAGATTTTTTATCAGTTTATGTAGTACGACTAAGCCATCATCGTTTAGAAAAAAATCTGTCTTTACACTTGTCATTTTTCACCACGTTATGAAAAAAATTAAGAAACAATTTTCTTGTACGCTTTAACCAAAACTATGTTTGCCCTCTCTACACACTCAAATGGCTTAACCGATTTACATTAAGTTCTTAGATTTATTGATGAGCGCTGCTAACAATTTTCTTTTACCTTTTTTTTTTATTATTAATTATATTTAAGCATATTTTCCCTATTACTGCGATCAAATATAGTACTAAGTATCATAGTATCAATACTGAGGTAACTGCGGGTAATAAGGAACACTAAAACGTTTTTTAAATACTTGATATTAGTGTTTTACAGTTTTTCAGATTGACAATAAAGCAAATATTTATCTAATGATATTTTTAAGTAGTTTCCCCTATTTTATAATATTTAGGTTTTCATTGAAGTGGCAATTATTACCCGCAGTTACCTTAGTATTTTTGATGCTGTAGACTTTGTAAATAAATAAATTAGCACCGGAATTTTTTCACAATATTCAAACAAATAACTTTTAACTTTCATCTATTCATAGTCATGACGTACAGACAGACGTGTTGATATAAGAGACAAACAATAATTGGAATGAGAAATACCCCATTTCAATATTAAATTGCTTTGATCCCCTCTGAGAGGGGTGGCTTTAGGCGAGACTAGATACCATAAAAATATACAACTACACTTATATCACGTTTTATTGCATGCTAAACATTATATTTTGAATTTCATTTTGAGATCACTTGCCAAGGACATTAAGATTTGCTGTATTAGTCATACACATCAAAACAATATTTTTAAACCACTTTAAAACGATCATTCCAGGATGGATCTAGTGAGATATTTTTTTCTCATTGGATCCAGATTTCAAGTCAACATTTTAAAGGGTTAATCCCTTTATTTAAAAAAAAAATTGTCTTTTTCGCACATCTGTGATTTCATGATTTGTAAAAGTGCAAAAGTGACAAAACATTTTTCAACTAATGACAGCTTATCTTCTATAATATAAAAATGCAAATCTTTTTTGTTATGTCTGTTATTGTCAGGAGAAGGTTCTTATGAAAAAATTGCGTACAAAATTGTTACGCGGGTGAAACCGCGGGGTGCAGCTAGTTAAAAATAATAATTAAAAAAGATATAATAGTAATCATGAAATTAGCGCCAGTTACGGGAAAGGTGAATTTCGTTTAGAGTTAGTGATGAGGAGAGAGGAGACGCATGTGACTAGAAGTGTGATGAGCATGAATATAGGTAGAGGGATGAGAGGAAGAGGACGACCTAAGAAAAGCTGGAGGGACTGCGTGAGACAAGACGTGAGAGAGATGAACGTGAACGGGTAATAGGAGTGAATGGAAGAAGACATGCTGTGTCAATCTATATATATAAAATGCTTTGTCCTGAATGACTGACTGACTGACGGTTCAACGCACAGCCTAAACCGCTGATCGTAAAGACCTGAAACTTGGAGGGTGTGTTCTTTGTATGACGTAGGCATCCGATAAGAAAGGATTTTCCGAAAAACTACCCCTAATGGGGTGAGAAAGAGGGGCAAAGTTTGAATGGAACAACGTGATTTCTTGGTCCAATCTTATTACAACCACTTTCGAGTTCTTCGCGGACGAAGTTAGGGGCAAAAGCTAGTCTCAAATAAATCGGGATAAGGATTCCTCCCCCCTGGAAGGAGTAGGCAACAGAATACACTAAATATTGGGTATATTCTTCATAAATATCAAAAGAGATAAAACACCGGCGAAGTGCGAGGCGGACACGCGCACGATGGGTTCTGTATTATTTTTCTGTGTTTAGTATTTTTTTATTATAGCGGCAACTCTACCTATCACGGATCATGAGATACAGCCTGGTGACAGACAGACATACGGACGGACAGTGAAATCTTTGTAATAGGCTCACATTTTCCTCCCTTGGGTACGGAACCCTAAAAACCTTCATCAAATTCAGACCACGACACGCTACGTCCCTGAAATTATCATAAAAATCTTAAATGGAATAATTAATACACACAATACGTATTCATTAAAACTTTTTGCTGACTGACCATGAAATACCAATCGACTTCTAATAAAGGACGTTTTTTCTTTTCAATCTTTATTATGCAATTTGACAGATATATTAACATTTCTTGATTTCTTGAGTTACAGAGAAAAATCCTCATAACTTTAAACCGGCTAAACCGATTTTGGTGAACCATACCTAAAAACAACCTCAAAACATTTAGCTTTAAGACTAAACAAGCCTTATTTAAATAGATTAATTTATTTTAGGGCTACGTACAATGCTACGAATACAAATATAAAAGACATAAAAATGAAACTAATAAACACTCATCTTTTCTTTTGCAGGTTAAATACCTATTTGTTATTGTTTTAGGAGCTAGGGGCACGTAACATGAAGATCCTTTAGGTAGGAATAATTCTCAAAATTCCTTTAGGTTTTTCTCTATGAAAAATGTACGGAGGTGGATCTATCTACCTATGTGGAAAAGCTTTGCAAAACCCGCAGCGACATGCGGCCAGACTGCCTAATAAATTGAATTTACCCCGCTTCAGTTATATGTTCTCCTAGTACATCACGTGTTCACCGGCCACCGGCAGGGGGTTAGCCAGACGCTATTGTTATACTTTCACGATATTTCCACGCCTACCCCTATATTTTAGTTTCTTAAAAGAAAAATGGAAGCCATTTGCAAAGTCATCTATTTCAGGCTAATTCGGTCATGGACCTCGATCATTGCTACTTGGCATTTTAATTTACAAAAATCGAGCCAATCAAGAAGTTTATCCAACCCCTATTTCCATACAGGGTAAGTCTAAAATACCCCATATGAAACGCGGCGGTAAGTTTGCGAGCGCAACGCTGCAGATTTTCCGGGAGAGCTGTCGAAACTCCCGCTCGCAAGCTTCCGCGGTACGTCGGTTCAACACCCTGGCAACCGAGGTAGCTGGAGCTGCGCTATTCCAACGTGCCTTCGGAGATCAGACGGGAGCCACGCGGCCCGGAGGCTCTCAGTAGCATGGTCGGTACGTATGTATGCACCGCGACAGTAGTCGAGACGAGAGAGAGCTGGCTGTGTGCAACGTACTAGTGAACTTTGGTAATGAACCGAGGGGCAAACGGCCGGGCTGGGTGGGTGGTGTACGCCTGCCTCCCTATTACGTCGCGATGCAACGACCTGCGGTCACTTCCTGAACGGCTACTTCGGTAATTGACGGGTATTCCATTGCACATCTCATGATTTTCATTATCAATCCATTTTACTACGTTTATAGGGCTTAGTCGCCACCTAACCTTAACCTAAACATGTGAATTTTCAGTGTTTTAGGTTACTCCTGATGCGTTGAAACCTTTTGGCACATTTGGTAGCGCTGTACTGAGGTAATCCAAGATGGCGTCGTCGCCTAAAGACCACGACGTTTTCTACGATCGAGTCTATATACCGGATAAAGGGTCGTATCCGGTATTTCGCGCCGAATTTTGATTGAAGTCGGTTCGTGACGTTTTCAAACTATATCTTTCACGCACGCACGGTCCTGACTATACTTTCAGCAAATAAAATTGATACGGGTTGATTCAAATACATATTAAAATAAACGCAAAGCAATTTCCCTGTTCAATTTCAATAAATCCCAAAACAATAAATAGCACAAAAGTTACTACACGTACCTTTACTTATGTCTTTATCTAGTCCAATGGTTTTAGGCTCAACATTTGTCATCAGTAAGTACAAAGATTCTCATACAGTTTAAATATAAAAAAATATTAAAAATAATTTACGTTCTTTAATAATTCTAACTTAATTTAATTTTAATGTTTAAAACTTTGTTACCCTTATTTTGTTTAAAATATCACGTAACGTCGGAACACGGAGTTCATTAAAAAAAAATATTTTATTTTCATCACATTTTCATTAAGTTTTTTTTGTAATGTCCTGTATCAATCTAAATACAGCGTACACATAATATTTACATTTAAACTTTTAAAACTAAAACTTTTTGAAACTAAATTTTCATTTAATAATAATTTAAATAATTTAATAATTTAAATTTAATAATGGCACTAGTGTTTTACCAACTGGATTTAAGTAAAAGGTTAAGGTAAAAGGCTGAATTGTTATCAAATATGGAGCTACAAAGTGCTAAAAAAGTGTCAAAAGTGCAAAGCTTACCGCTAATTCACGTGTAGACTCAACATCCAATTTTGTTAATATTGAACCGATAATCCTCCATTGTAATTGATAAAATTTTGATAAAAACAAACGAAAATATTCTTACAGAAATTAAACTGAGACAAGCAAAGCAAAACGACTAACGTTTTGTTTTGTTTATCTACTTTGGGATTCATTTATGATTGAATATATAATCTCCAAAAAAATGTTGCAAACGAAAATAGCTGTCCAATTTGGTTAGTTACATAATTGTTCTAGGCGACCGACACTTCAAAAAAAAGTGCTGAAAAAGGTGTAAGGTGCTATATCAGAAATAAAAGTGCTAAACCAGTATACAATTCTAAATTTTCCACCAAAAGTGCTAAATTGACAACATTACCTAGCACATTAGTAAAGCACTACTACGTTGGGCTACCCGACTAGGTGGTTGGGTTGACAATGTATTGTGGTGCAGTGCAGTTCATGATATACAACCACTTATACATAAGTAATATGTATGTTAGTTCGTCTAAACTTTACGATTATGTATCAAATGAAAACCGACTCTAGCTACACCGTTTTACATATTAAGGTAGGTTTTTCTCTTAAAAGCTGGCCGTTTGCAACGTGACGCTTATTTTATGTTAAAGTTGCAGTTTCACTTGAAATATAACATTGTTTTATATACATAGTACCTATATAACGGGTTCGATTTCCGCCTCAGACAAGTATTTATGCTTAGATATTTGTCTGTGGTCTGGTTGTTTCTATGTATTATAAGTATGTATTTACAAAAGAAAAGTATATAAGTAGTATATCCGTTGTCTAGCACCCATAACTCAAGTCTAGTTACTTAGCTTGGGGCTAGATGGCGATGTGTGGAATGTTGTGCAATATTTATTTTATTTATTTATATAGGTAAGGAATTAATTAGGCTAATTTTATTTAACAAATGTTTATTACTAGCTGCGCTCTGCGGTTGCACGCGCTCCAGTCGAAATATCGTAATAAAAAGTCTCCAGCTATTTACATACCGAGTTTCATCGTAATTGGTCCAGTAGTTTTTGCGTGAAGGGGGAACAAACAAACTTTCATTTTTATAATATTACTAGGGTAGGACTAGGATGTATAGATATTTGTTTCTGAGTGTGTATAAAAACATTAGTAAAAAAACATCTGTGAAAATATCAACTCTCTAGCTATCATGGTAATACAGCATGGTGACAGACAGACAGACGGACAACAAAGTCATAGTAATAGGGTCCCGTTTTTACCCTTTGGGTATGGAACCCTTAAAAGTATGTACTTACAAAAGAAAAGTATATTCATAATGCGTGAGTAATAAGTAGTCTATCTGTTGTCACGTCACCACAACACAAGCTTAGTTGCTTAGCTTGGGGCTAGATGGCGACAGGTGCAATAAGATTGCATTTGGCCCAATTGGTCACCATGCCGGACTGCCAAAAACAGGGTTGCGGGTTCAATTCCCGCCTCAGACATGTATTTATGCTTAGATATTTGTCTGTGGTCTGGTTGTTTCAATGTTTTATAAGTATATATTTACAAAAAAAAGTATGTACCTATATCCGTTGCTTAGCACCCATAACACAAGTCTAGCAACCTAGATGACGATGTGTGGAATGTCCTGCAATATTTATTTATTTGATCTCATCTAATGGGAAGCGACAATGCGGTTGAGAATGCTCACATAAAAGTACCTATTCACTCTAGACTAGACTTGAAGACACCAAGGTCTAATTTTAACAATTAATTCCATAGAAATAGGACGACAGACAACATCAATCACCCGTTCCCTTCTAATGTGGTTATCCTTCACCGTAAGAGCATTATTTAATGAAAATCCTATGAAAGTATATGTATTACAATTTCTATGAATTCTCCTTTTCATGAACAACCGCAGTTTGAAAAATAATTCTAGATTATTAAAATGGAACATCATTTAAGAGGAAAGGGTACCGGGGGCTCTATTCATACAAACGTAGTCGACTGTTTTCTCCCTGGATAATGACACTAGAGCAAATATTTTCGATGCATAAAACTTATAATTGCCATGACCGTGTCCCTATGTTTCGTTTTATTTTGTGTTTTTTAAATCTTAATTTCTATAATAATAAGAAAATGAATGAAACCAAAACATAGGGGCATAGTTTTGGCAGTTATAGGTTTTATGGCTCAAAAATATTTGTGCTAGTGTCATTATCCAGGGAGGAAACACTACGTTTGTATGGAGAGAGCGCCGGTACCCTTTCACCTTAACTAAAAATATCAAATAAATCGTATTTCTATTTATGAAATTTCTATTCTTTGTGTAACTATTACGCAAAACTATTCAAAACTAAAAACACCTTAAAAACTTTGGTAAACTAATTCATGCAGCGTAGGTACGTTACGTACTAGCACTACGAACCTTAAATGAATTATCAGAATGTTCTTTTTCTTATTCCGTAGTTTCCTTTTCCTAAGTACATACGATATCATCTCGAACCATCCCCAAAGGTAAACAAAACGTGAAAGTAAAAACCAGACATCAATCTCCAATGAAAACAAAGAAGCCAATCAATCAATTATAAATCTAAACCCTTCGCAATAAGATCGCTTAGAGTAATGATAAAATAGTAGAAAATGGTAGAAAATGGTAGAAAATTAAATAACTGGCAACCATAAGTGATGGGGTTCGCTTGTAGGTATAAAGGGGTCCAGAATTCCAGACAGAAAAATGCACTCGGAACCCTCTCGTACCTTCGGAACCCTCGTCTAGACAGACTGGCTGCGAGACGCTGACACTCAGGAGTTAGGACAAAACTTCAAGGCCGATAGGGGAATAAACAAAAGACAAACGAGTATACAGTCGTTTGTTGTAAAATAATGTGAATACGTGTGATCTTGAGATGGAATTGTCGAATAAAATTGTGGTCGAACTAGCATCGTTCCCTAGTAAAGTCATGTCGTAGAAACGCCTCGTCTGAGCTCAGTAAGTAAATAAATATTATAGGACATTCCACACATCGCCATCTAGCCCCAAGTTAAGTAACTAGACTTGTGTTATGGGTGCTAGGCAACGGATATACTACATAAATACTTTTCTTTTGTAAATATATGCTTATAATCCATAGAAACAACCAGACCACAGACAAATATCTAAGCATAAATACTTGTCTGAGGCGGGAATCGAACCCGTAACCCTGTGTTTGGCAGCTCGGCGTGGTAACCATTGTGCCAACTGGGTCGTCAAGTGACTTCGTACTGTCGACATTAAGTCGTATCGGAGTTCGATAATGACGGAGTATAGTTCTAATCTGTGGTCATTACACAAACCCACAGAGTAGTATCAAGATGAAATTGCGATCCATTAAATTTCTACATCGTATGACAATTTTACACACACTATATTGGAACGAAGTTCCTTATCGCGAGTTACGAAAGGGGGCTAGAAAGAAAAAAATAAGACCAAAAGTTGTAACGACACTCTTTGATTTAATTAATCGAAATGAACTTCGTTCCATCCAGGTGTCCCTTGAAATCTCTCAAGTTTTTTTAACGGTACATATATATTTAACGGTAGCTTTATTAAGATAAAGCTCTGCTTAGCTCCGGTAAGCCTAATGCTAGTTAACCTCATTTTATAAATTCTTTTCATTTATACTCACTTATTTCATCAACTTTGTCAATAGATGGCGCTGCTTGGAAGTGTAGTACAATCAATGTTGCAATACTTTCCACACAGTGCAATTTAGCAACAAACCAGTCAGACAACAGATAGAATACTTATATACTTGTAATATACTTTTTGTAAACAAATATTTGTTTACAAAAAACAAATATCTCTTCGAGGGTGGAAATCGAACCCGCAATCAATTGATAAACTCCAAAATAAGTCCATTAAAAAGCAATGTTTAGCATTAATCTTTACATTCGGCGTAATTTCGTAGTAAATTCGATGGAAATAATCCTAACTTCACAATTTTGTGTTCTTCAACCCCACAATAAAGCTAGTGTTGTATAATTGAGCGTATATAGATACGTAGCCAGTATTATAGATGCATATAGGTAGGAGGACCGTCGCGTCGCACTGCGTCGCGTGTAACCGTAGGTCAGGTTTTGCGAATGCAATTTTATACATTGGCAAAGCTTTTCGTTGTATCACGTCAATTAAACCATTCCGCTAGGTTTTTAGGGTTCCGTAAAGTGTCAAAATTGCAAAGCTTACCGCTAATACACGGTTAGACTCAACATCCAATTTTGTTATTATTGTACCGATAATCCTCCATTGTAATTGATTTTTTTTTTTAAATAAACGAAAATATGCTTACAGAAATTAAACTGAGATAAGCAAAGCAAAACGACTAACGTTTGTTTTGTTTATCTACTTTAGGATACATTTATGACGACCCAGTTGGCACAATGGTCACAATGCCGGACTGCCAAATACAGGGTTGCGGGTTCGATTCCCGCCTCAGACAAGTATTTATGCTTAGATATTTGTCTGTGGTCTGGTTGTTTCTATGTATTATAAGTATATATTTACAAAAGAAAAGTATATAAGTAGTTTATCCGTTGTCTAGCACCCATAACACAAGTCTAGTTACTTAGCTTGGGGCTAGATGGCGATGTGTGGAATGTCCTGCAATATTTATGATTGAGTATAGAATCTCCAAAAAAAAATGTTGCAAACGAAAATAGATGTCCAATTTGATTAATTACATACTTTTTCTAGGCGACCAACACTTCAGAAAAAGTGCTAGAAAAGGTTTAGGTGCTTGGGTTCCGTATCTCATGAATCGTGAAAGCTAGACAGTTCAAATAATGATACACAAATAGAAAATATATATAAAATTCTCCGTTTCGTGAACTAGACGTGGAAAAAAGATATAAATATTTATAGTCATATGTTTTTATTTTCTTTATCAGCATCTGGCGCCATTATAAATAGATATATACTTAGATAAACTCTTTATTGTACCACATTAAACCTTAATTCTAACATAAACTCCAGTTACAAATACAATATTAAACCTAACAATATGACAAAATGGGTGGCCTTATCGCTAAAAGCAATCTCTTCGAGGGAACCTTTGGATGGACAAGAATTCAATAAGGGGATGGGTGGGTTGTACAAATATATGAACCTCAAGAACCTCTCCTCCTTGCAAACAATTAATTTTCTTCGAAGTTTTGCCATTATTCTTTTCATGTATTTCTGGTGCCGCTATAACAACAAATACTAAAAACAGAATAAATGCTACGGAACCCTTCGTTAGCGAGTCCGACTCGCACTTAGCTGGTTTTTGTTTTTTTTTTTTCTTTTATTATGGCTTCGCACGTGTGCATTTAGCCAGTGTCAAGTTATATTTTGCATTAAATTATGACCCGATTTTTCATAAATCGGGCCTAAAGTGTTTCAATACAGTCAAAGTCGTCATAGTCCGTCAAGTCAGGGGTTATAGTAAAGCGGTGGCAAGTTTACCATAACCTTAATAGGAGATTTGGAGGCAACGTGAAAACTGCATGTTTGACACTGATTTTTACTTTCACTACACTTGTGCACTTTCACAGAACTAAATTGAATAACATTCCACCAGAATTATACAATTCAACTCGGGTTACATCTAAGTTTCATGAAAATAAAACTGCAGCACGACATGTTGTTAACTCGTTCCCGCCAAAACTCCCCTGGTTTTTGTTTTATTGCAATTTTTGATGCACTTTGTTTGGATAGTTTTTTAAATTAGTTATGGCTTCGCATAACTTGTGCATATAGCCGGCATCAAGTTATATTTTGCATAAAACATGACCCGATTTCCAGGCTTTGGACTTAAGGCGCTCTTCCAGTACCGTGTGTAGGTATTCACATTACCTTAGCCCCCTACCTAGATATGCAAAACATTTTAGTATTATTATCCACAAATATAGTTCCTAGAGGTCAAAACCTATCATTTGATTCATTTTTAGAAACCAACGTTAACTATTTTTGAATAAAACCCGATAAACGATCTAATAATTCTCTGTTCTTTAACATTTTTTTTATCGAACGAAGTTGTTCATATCATGTTTTCAACCACAATAAACAAAAATATGGTTATTAAACTACAATATCCATTCATATCCAAATAACAAAAAAAGAGTATTTGATTACTTAGAGTTGCTTAAAACAAAGGTCGATTTTGGTAGCTTTATTAGCACCTGCCCTTAAAGTATTTCAACAGTCAAACTCATTATAGTTCGTCAAGTCAGGGGCTTTAGTAAAGCGGTAGCTACTTTATTTAATCATAAACTTGTAGGTGATTTGTAGGCTACGAGAAAAGTTCATGTTTAACATTGATATTAGTTGAACCACACTTTCAAGTAACTAAATTAGATGATATTTCTCCAGAATTACAATAAAGTTTCATGTAAGTAAAACTGCAGCTTGACATATTGTTGGCTCGTTTTCGTCAAAACTTGCTTGGATAGGGTTAAGATTTTTAAATGCTTACCTATTTCGGATATATAGTTTTAACTAGGTATTTTGACATCTCAATCGTGTATAAGATATACTATAGTGTATTTTGACGGCCTAGTTGGCACAATGGTCACCATGCCGGGCTACCAAAAACAGGGTTGCGGGTTCGATTCTCGCCTCAGACAAGTATTTATGGTTAGATATTTGTCTTTGTTCTTGTTGTTTATATGTATTATAAGTATATATTTACAAAAGAAAAGTATTTATGCTTAGATATTTGTCTGTGGTCTGGTTGTTTCTATGTATTATAAGTATATATTTACCAAAGAAAAGTATATAAGTATTATATCCGTTATTTAGCACCCATAATACAAGTCTTAGCTTGGGGTTAGATGGCGATGTGTAGATTGTCCTGAAATATTTATTTATTTATATTTATTTATTATTTATATAAGAAGTATATCCGTTGTCAAGCGCCCATAACACAAGTCAGTTACTTAACTTATTTATTAATATACCGTAATCTCTACCGTAAGGCCATCTTCCTTGATTAACTCTTATTGCAATCTGCACTATTTAAATCTTGGTGTAGTGAAATTAATTGCTTATAAAATAATACCGTGTAATTATTTATGGAAATGAAATAAAAATAAAAAAACCTCAAAAAATAAAATAATATATATACGCGACGAATTGAGAACCTACTCCTTTTTCTGAAGTCGGTTAAAAATGGATGTGAATAAATAAATAATAATAATAGATATTTGTGTGGTCTGGTTGTTTCTATGTATTATAAGTATATATTTACAACAGAAAAGTATATAAGTGGTATATCCGTTATCTAGCACCCATAACACAAGTCTAGTTACTTAGCTTGGGGCTAGATGGCGATGTGTGGAATGTCCTGCAATATTTGTTTATTTGTTTGTGTAATTTCAAAAAGTAGGTACTTATCTACTTTTTGAAATTATCTATTACTAGCGACCCGCCCCGGCTTCACACGGGTGCAATGCTGATACTAAATACACTACAGAAAAACTGTGAACGTTGTATATAAAACCATAGCGGCCCGTTCCGGCTTCGCACGGGTATAAAATATATAGACTATGTGATTAAAATCGATTCAGTAGTTTTGATTTATTCATTACTGCCCGTGGCCCGCACGCGTTAAATTTGGAGTAAAACAATCCCCCTTTCCCTATACCATGAAGATTTCCTGCTATCTTTGGAATATCTAAATTCATACACTACATTTTTACTTATTTACTTTTTACATTTTTTGCCGCACCGGGCGGCCGGCCGGTACCGCTATACCGCCGCAAACGCTACGTCCCGCAATTTTTAAATCTGTAATATCTTCGAAAATATTCACTTAAATCATACGGTGTAAACGGCCATATAGATCTATATTAAATGAACAATGTATTCAAGGTATTTAATTGGTTAAGGATTAATGCTGTATTGGTTAAAATCGCTTCGAAAATTAGCCATTATTTTTCGTAAAACGTAAATGACAAAAAAAAGTTATTGTGGGTTATCCATAAGAGATAGACCTTTTCAATGTGTACAATACTTAGTACATTATTTTGATAAAACTCGTAGGGTTCAGACTGCGTTTGCAATGTAAGCGGAAAAAATGTAATTATTTACGACATCACATTAGAAACCTCAAAAATAGTTCTCCACTATTTAATGGATGTTATTATACATATAAACCTTCCTCTTGAATTACTCTATCTATTAAAAAAACCACATCAAAATCCATTGCGTAGTTTCAAAGATTTAAGCATACAAAGGGACATAGGGACAGAGAAAGCGACTTTGTTTTATACTATGTAGTGATATGCCCCACAACATGAGAAGATGAGAGGGGTGTATTGTAAGACGCCACAGGTTTCTAATCCGGGTGGTGAATGTCCTATACCTTCGAAATATGGGAAATTTCACCGTAAGACCATGAAAATATGTTCATTAAGAGGGAGGAAACAGTAGACTACCTTTGTATGGAGAGAGCGCCGGTACCCTTAATTTTTCGTATAGAAAAGACTTTGATGCCGGCCAGCAAATTCGAACCCACGACTTTTCGATTATCCCACCTTCCTCCCATGGCCTTACCGACATCTTAGGTCTTAAAGGCCGAATCTCGGGACATACGTTGGTTACTTGCTCTGGGCTCTTTCACCAACGTACTCACTTAAGTCCCTACATATCTTTATCCTGTCCTCTTGCTATGCAACTCTCCCCGAATGGGGCTTTAACATCACGTGAACGGCTTGCGCGTCAGCTCGTCTTCACGATCTCTCGGTACTATCTAGCTAGCCAAGGCTGAGCTCCATTGCGCGTCGTTTCTTGTGCCACTCGTGGGTGAATTTTCGACTTTTCGATTAAAAGTCAAAGTTGACGTTGATTAATATTCGAACTTTAAACACCTGTAGTTCTTAGGGCTCCGTACCTAGAAGGTAAAAACGGGGCCATTATACTAAGACTCCACTGTCTGTCTGTCATCAGGCTGTATCCCACGAACCATGATAGCTAGACAGTTCGTTTTCACAGATTATGTATTTCTGGTGCCGCTATAACGACAAATACTAAAAACAGAAAATAAAGCTCGGACAATTTATCTAGTATAAATATTTTTTTAGATAAAAGCAATATTTATAGTTAAAATTTTAAATAATTATATTCAACAATTATTTATAAACGACAAATCCTCAAAATATACTTTCTAATAATAAAACAAATCAATATCACCAAAACAAACTTCCTGTTGTGCCCTACAGATTTGTTATATTGGTATCCCAGTAAATCGCTTCGTGAATACAAACAGGAAAATCAATCTCAAACGAAGCTATATCATCAGACTATCTATTATACTTATAGATAGATATATAAGATTGTGTGCTATATGTACATAGATATGCCGGTCTATTATGCTACGTATGTCTGTGTGTACAGACTGTCTACGGCGTAGCATTCGTAGTATCATTTCGGCACGTAGGCATGTCTACGCTACGGTGCGTACTGCGCACATTGCATTTATACAATTGAGTTTTTTGGTACGTACGAGAAAGTTTAAATTGACTTTCAAGTATTTTTGGAAAATGTACAATGTACAGTCGGCTGCATAATTGCAACCCCCGGTAGAGTTCTAAAATTACTATTATTGGCATGTTTGCATTCTAATATTTTTTGTTTGATAAATTGTTGAGTTAGAAGACTTTAAACTTCAACTAAAGCAGGTGTCTAGAATCTTGCTTGTGTTGAAAACATTCTTATAACAGCCGTTTTGGAGCTCTACGGTGGGTCTGCAATTATGCAGCCGACCGTACATACTTAAGAAAGAAAGAAAAAAACAATTTCGATTATTTTTGCAGCATTTTCAAAGGTAACGAAATATTTAATATGTTTAGGAAATATTTAATGTTTTAAAAAAGCTCAAAAAATATTTTAACGACTTTAAAATAGAAAAGCTAAGAAAGAAAATGTCCGGAAATGGTGGTATTTCCTTTGCGTCGTTCTGTGCTCGGGTACCAGGGCGGCATAGGTCGGTAGGCGGTCGGATGAGAGCGCGCCAGCCGACAGGCGCAATGCAGGCGGGTGAACGGCCGCGCATCGATCTACCCTCCCCCCGCAACCCCGGACCACACCCCCGCCGCCGTCGCACTGCCTTGCGTAACCTCGTACTTATGTAACACACACTTCCGACTTATGAAAAAAGTTTCAAACATTATTACAGAAGTGAATATAAGGATATTGTATAAAAAAGTTGCGTTTTATTCCGTTAAGAGATATAATAATAAACAAGTTGAAGATGTGTACTGATATAATTGAATTAAAAGTCTATTTTTTAAATATCCCTTAAACTTTTATCTAATTTAGATAATTTTATCTCTAAAACTCAACACACGATAATGAAACATATAAATTAAAGCAGCCTCCTAAACTCTTGCCGACAACTCGACGCTAACGATAAATCGTGTCCATGTTTCCAGAAGGCCTGTAAGCGGCAAACTGCCATCAGAATTGCCTCTACTTTCTTATGATGGCCTGGTACTTTTGACAGATATCTCTCATAAATTCAATGGATAAAATAAATTGTTTAGGATCCTTTTCTGCTATTTACATAAACGTGTAAGATATGTTTACATTTTATATGAAAGGGGGAAAACTTTATTAAAATTTGACATTTAACTGTTTGTTGACGCATCCTACCGCCAACAACTTCACGCGGCTCGCTCGCGCCTATATTCACACGGCGCCGAGCGCGCTCACTTTTCCCTCCGCGGCCGACCGAGTAACATAATATCAAATTATCATTGAAAACCTACAGTAAATGTTTAACATCAGTTACAAAGGTTTTTTATTTAATTGACAAACATCCCCAACAAGTGGTCTTCAGAGCCGAATAAAGAAAAAACGACCTATTGAAGAGATACAAAGCGTCGCCTGTTGAAGAAATACAAAGCGTCGCACGCGGCGGATCCAAAATGGCGGTGCGCAATAACTAGAAAATCTCGGCGCAAATCTACATCTACTTATCAAGGAGGAAGTCCTAGGAAGGGTAAATTGCAGTGTTTCGTTCCAATTCCTTTCTTTTATCCCAGTTCCCAACAAAAAACCACACCAATCGAGAGTCAAAACGGCTATTTTGCATAAACGCGGTGGGTCAATTCATCCCTCCAAGTTCAAGTGCTATTTTGTCATTTGTGAACTAAAAGTGCTTTTAATCGCTTGCAGCAGTTCCTGACGTGATCGCCCGCGCGCCCTTTGCTTGACCTAGCGTGCAAGTCCCCGGGTCGTGCGCGAGGTGGCCACGTTGCATGTGGCGTGTGTGGAGTTGGCCGCGCACGGTTTTTGCGTGCTTACAAGTCTCACTGCTTTCTCATCTGCACCCTATTCGATTTAAGTATCGTTCTACTGCCTTTATTTGTTTATTTTGCAATTTTTGTGTAAATTTTGCTAATTTGTTGCATACTAACCTAACATTATTTATTTAGCTTACCTTCAAATTACAACGCACATTTCAAGTTATTTTGCATAATTCAACTCACTATCATGGATATAAAGACCTTAATCAAACGCAGAGGAACTCAAAAAGCTAAACTTACTCTGTTCAAAAATTATCTTGAGCCATTATCATCCTGTGATTCAATATCATCTTTACAAATAAAAGAGCTCAATCTTCGTTTGTCAAAAATCGAGGAATTATATGCTGAATATGATTCAGTACAGGGTAATATAGAGAACTTGTGCGACGACATTGCAGGGGAGTTCAACGAGCGCGACGAGTTTGAGAAGTCGTACTTCGCGGCGGTCGCCGAAGCCCGCGACCTGCTCGAGCGGCAGCCCTCTGCGAGCACCGCGAGTAGCGAGAGCTCGTGTGTCGCCACAGCCCTCGAGGGACATTCAGGTGATACAGTCGGTACAGGTGGGCTTTCATTTCAATTACCTACTATACAGTTGCCCGATTTCTCTGGTTGCTATCATGATTGGCTAGAATTCCGGGACAAATATACATCCATGATACACAATAATAAATCAATCGCAGACATAAACAAATTTCACTATCTCCGAGCAGTGTTAAAGGGTAGCGCAGCTTGTGTAATCGAATCAGTAGTGTTCTCATCGGACAATTACAAAATTGCATGGCAACTATTGTGTGATAGGTTTAATAACAACAGTCAACTCGTTAACAATCACATACATAACATTTTCAATATTGAACCACTAACGAAGGAGGCATCCGAGCCTTTACTTAACATCATTGACACGGTTAGCAAAAATCTAAAGGCTCTTAAAACATTACAATTGCCAACAGACCATTGGGATGTACTAATTATCTCGATAGTTGTTCAAAAATTGGACCCAATAACTAGAAGAGAGTGGGAGGTTGGCCGCAAACAACTTAAAAATAAGGCTTACCCTACTCTAACAGAGTTCTATCATTTTCTAAGAAGTCAGGCTGAGTTATTAAGTTCTGTTGAACCATCAATCATTCAAAATAAAACCTTCATCACACAATCACTAAAACAAACATCAACAAACACACAAGCATCATCGAACACACAGGGAAGCATCAATAAACTTATAGTATGTCCTATTTGCAAGCATAATCATTCAATATATAAATGTTTCAAGTTCAAAGCTTTGTCTATCGAAAAACGTATAGAAACAATTAAATCTTTAAATTTATGCTTAAATTGCCTACGGAAACATCCAGGAAAAGAATGCAAATCAGGATCATGTACTTATTGTTCAAAGAAACACAACACATTGCTACACATAAATAACACCCAACCTAGTATACAACCTAGTATTGTTTTATCTTCAACTATGCAAGAAAACTCACAGTCAGCAGTTCTTCTATCAACAGCAGTTGTCAAAGTAAAGGGTTACCAATGTCGAGTACTACTTGACAATGGCAGCACCTCCAATTTCATTACGGAATCACTTTCCAAAAAACTTAATTTAAAGCTTCATCCATCACAGACTGTGGTGGAGGGCCTGAACCACCAGAGTTCAACAATTTTTAAGCGATGTAATGTAAAAATATCATCTCGCAGTGATAACAATACATATTCAACCGAAATATCATGTCTCGTCGTCCCATACATCACACAATCGTTACCTACACATTGTATTACTATCGACATACCTAGTGACATCGTCTTAGCCGATCCTACATTCGACACACCCAACAGGGTAGACATGTTGTTAGGTGCAGATATTTTTTGGGACGTACTAGGGACCAAGCGCATACCCTTAGGTAAGACTAAACCAACACTAATTGAAACAAAATTGGGTTGGCTTGTGTCAGGCGCTATACATTCCCAATACATACAACAAACAAATAATACAGTCCACTGCCATCACATTCACAACACTAACAGTACTGACACTGATTCACATGATCAGGTGTACACTGATTTACATGATCAGGTAGCTCAGTTCTTTGACCTCGAGACTGTTTCACCCATATGTGACAACATGTCTAAGGAACAATATGAATGTGAACAATCATTTATTAAAACTACTTACCGCCAACCAGACGGTCGTTTTGTGGTACACATACCACTCAAACAATCTCCTCAAAGCTTAGGAGATTCATATCATCAAGCAGCAGCTAGATTTTGTTCCCTTGAACGCAGGTTCAACCGTGAACCAGTACTAAAACAACTTTACAGTGAATTTATACAGGAGTACCTGGACCTGGGCCACATGTCTGAGGCCTACACAGTAACTCACAATGTAGACACTGTACAAAATTACTTACCACATCATGGTGTACTTCGGACAACCAGTCTTACAAGCAAACTGCGTGTAGTATTTGACGGGTCAGCTGTCACATCATCAGGTTTGTCCTTCAATAACATTCAGTTAGTAGGGCCAACAGTACAGAACGATCTCATAAGTATACTCATCAGATTCAGGCAACATAAATACGTAGTAACAGCAGATATAGAGAAATTTTACCGTCAAGTGAATACTGTCGAACAGCATAGACAGCTACAACAAATTCTGTGGCGCTTTGATCCAGCTCAGGAACTCAAAGCTTATACACTTAACACTGTAACTTACGGTACAGCCTCTGCTCCATACCTAGCTACTCGATGTTTAGTTGAGGTAGGAAATAAATGCAAAGATAAATCTGTGAGCGATGCTATTATAAATGATTTCTATGTCGATGATTGTTTAACTGGATCAGACAGTCGGTCTCAATTATTACACATTTGTAAGGGCTTAATTCAAGAACTACAAGGTGCCCATTTTTATCTAAGGAAATGGCACTCAAATGACCCACATATCCTTGAACAGCTTCATGGTCAGGATACAAGGGATTCTTTGCTCAATCTAGGCGGGGAAGAGCGGTCCAGGACGCTTGGACTGTTGTGGGCGTGCAGAGAGGATTGCTTAGTATTCTCTGTCAAAAATCTTGAAGAATCTCAAATCACTAAAAGAGCAATACTGTCTAGCACGTCAACAATTTTTGACCCTTTAGGTCTTATCAATCCCTGCATTTTATTAGCTAAAACACTATTACAAAAACTTTGGTCAATAAAACTAAGATGGGACGAGCCCATCCCACAGGAACTAACTAAACAATGGTCTAATTTTACTCAGTCTCTAGTTAACATTAGAGAAATCAAGGTTCCTCGTTTAATAGTTGGTATCAAACCTACACAATTAGAATTACATGTATTTTCTGATAGTTCAACTATTGCCTATAGCGCATGTGTTTACTTACGTTCTATTTCATGTGATAATGTTACAGTTCATTTGGTAATGGCAAAAAGCAGAGTAGCTCCTCTCAAGGCGATGACAGTGCCGCGCCTTGAGCTGTGTGGTGCTCTGCTCGCTACTCGCCTAGCAAAAAAGGTCAAACAGGCACTCAGACTCACCATACACTCTACTACATACTGGTGCGATTCCACAATAGTCCTAGGATGGATAAAGAGTTCTAATTCACATCTATTAAAAATGTTTGTATTAAATAGAATTAACGAAATAGTTGATGAGACTGACCCACACTCTTGGAGATACATACCTACACACTTAAACCCAGCTGACATAGGCTCTAGAGGAATTGATGCTGTTAGGTTACAAGAGTCCAAGTTGTGGTGGCATGGTCCCCCATTTTTATTAAAGCCTGAAAGCAACTGGCCTATTCATCCCAATAAAATTGACTATAACAACTTGCCAGAACTCAAAGCACAAAGTCACACTCATACAACTCTATCAAACACTGAAAAATCACCTTTATTCATACATAACTATTCTAACATAGTAAAACTAAATCGTATCACAGCATACATTTTACGGTTCATACATAACTGTCGCTTTCCAAAGGCTAAATATGCAGGTTATTTACAAATTAAAGAACTACGTTTAGCCATGCATCTACTTTGTAAGTTATCTCAAATGGAATCCTTTCCTAGTGAGTATAAAATATTATCTAACAGGTCCCTCTGCGCCCTCTGCTAGACCATTAAAGTTTGGAGAGTATGCCGGTGAAAAATTGAATTTCACTGCATTCTCAGCTGCATATGCCCTTATTTCTGGATTTGAGTGTTTTAAAAATTTCGCTAATTCGTTGCATGCCCCTACAAAATTCGTACCATTATCTGAGTGAATGCTGGAAGGGCGGCCCCTGCGAGCAATGAATCGGTTGAGTGCAGCTAGGAAACACTCTGTAGTTAATTCGGTGACTAATTCAATGTGTACAGCCTTTACAGTGAGGCAAACAAATACACAAAGGTAAGATTTGATAGTCTTACTACCGCGACCCTTTCTGTCTGCTATCATGATAGGACCAGCATAATCGACGGCTGTATGTAAGAATGGAAATTCACCTTGTATGCGTTCTTTAGGAAGATTTCCCATGATAGGTTGAATGTACCTACCTGAATATCGTAGGCAAGTTAAGCACCTATGCACAGTACTTCTAGCTAAGTTACGCCCGCCTATAGCCCAATACTTATGACGTAGGGTGGCGAGTAAAAGCTGGGGACCAGCATGCATTAAATTGGTGTGATACCATTTAAATATAAGATGTGTGATGTGATGAGATGAGTGAAGTAGAATGGGGTGTTTGGTGTCATAGTCATAGTTTGAATTGGACAGCCTGCCACCTACTCTCATTAAACCTTCCTGGAAGAAAGGATTGAATTTAACAAGTGTATTTTTTATATTTAATTCTTTATTGTTAGATAATATTTTATACTCACTAGGAAAGGATTCCATTTGAGATAACTTACAAAGTAGATGCATGGCTAAACGTAGTTCTTTAATTTGTAAATAACCTGCATATTTAGCCTTTGGAAAGCGACAGTTATGTATGAACCGTAAAATGTATGCTGTGATACGATTTAGTTTTACTATGTTAGAATAGTTATGTATGAATAAAGGTGATTTTTCAGTGTTTGATAGAGTTGTATGAGTGTGACTTTGTGCTTTGAGTTCTGGCAAGTTGTTATAGTCAATTTTATTGGGATGAATAGGCCAGTTGCTTTCAGGCTTTAATAAAAATGGGGGACCATGCCACCACAACTTGGACTCTTGTAACCTAACAGCATCAATTCCTCTAGAGCCTATGTCAGCTGGGTTTAAGTGTGTAGGTATGTATCTCCAAGAGTGTGGGTCAGTCTCATCAACTATTTCGTTAATTCTATTTAATACAAACATTTTTAATAGATGTGAATTAGAACTCTTTATCCATCCTAGGACTATTGTGGAATCGCACCAGTATGTAGTAGAGTGTATGGTGAGTCTGAGTGCCTGTTTGACCTTTTTTGCTAGGCGAGTAGCGAGCAGAGCACCACACAGCTCAAGGCGCGGCACTGTCATCGCCTTGAGAGGAGCTACTCTGCTTTTTGCCATTACCAAATGAACTGTAACATTATCACATGAAATAGAACGTAAGTAAACACATGCGCTATAGGCAATAGTTGAACTATCAGAAAATACATGTAATTCTAATTGTGTAGGTTTGATACCAACTATTAAACGAGGAACCTTGATTTCTCTAATGTTAACTAGAGACTGAGTAAAATTAGACCATTGTTTAGTTAGTTCCTGTGGGATGGGCTCGTCCCATCTTAGTTTTATTGACCAAAGTTTTTGTAATAGTGTTTTAGCTAATAAAATGCAGGGATTGATAAGACCTAAAGGGTCAAAAATTGTTGACGTGCTAGACAGTATTGCTCTTTTAGTGATTTGAGATTCTTCAAGATTTTTGACAGAGAATACTAAGCAATCCTCTCTGCACGCCCACAACAGTCCAAGCGTCCTGGACCGCTCTTCCCCGCCTAGATTGAGCAAAGAATCCCTTGTATCCTGACCATGAAGCTGTTCAAGGATATGTGGGTCATTTGAGTGCCATTTCCTTAGATAAAAATGGGCACCTTGTAGTTCTTGAATTAAGCCCTTACAAATGTGTAATAATTGAGACCGACTGTCTGATCCAGTTAAACAATCATCGACATAGAAATCATTTATAATAGCATCGCTCACAGATTTATCTTTGCATTTATTTCCTACCTCAACTAAACATCGAGTAGCTAGGTATGGAGCAGAGGCTGTACCGTAAGTTACAGTGTTAAGTGTATAAGCTTTGAGTTCCTGAGCTGGATCAAAGCGCCACAGAATTTGTTGTAGCTGTCTATGCTGTTCGACAGTATTCACTTGACGGTAAAATTTCTCTATATCTGCTGTTACTACGTATTTATGTTGCCTGAATCTGATGAGTATACTTATGAGATCGTTCTGTACTGTTGGCCCTACTAACTGAATGTTATTGAAGGACAAACCTGATGATGTGACAGCTGACCCGTCAAATACTACACGCAGTTTGCTTGTAAGACTGGTTGTCCGAAGTACACCATGATGTGGTAAGTAATTTTGTACAGTGTCTACATTGTGAGTTACTGTGTAGGCCTCAGACATGTGGCCCAGGTCCAGGTACTCCTGTATAAATTCACTGTAAAGTTGTTTTAGTACTGGTTCACGGTTGAACCTGCGTTCAAGGGAACAAAATCTAGCTGCTGCTTGATGATATGAATCTCCTAAGCTTTGAGGAGATTGTTTGAGTGGTATGTGTACCACAAAACGACCGTCTGGTTGGCGGTAAGTAGTTTTAATAAATGATTGTTCACATTCATATTGTTCCTTAGACATGTTGTCACATATGGGTGAAACAGTCTCGAGGTCAAAGAACTGAGCTACCTGATCATGTAAATCAGTGTACACCTGATCATGTGAATCAGTGTCAGTACTGTTAGTGTTGTGAATGTGATGGCAGTGGACTGTATTATTTGTTTGTTGTATGTATTGGGAATGTATAGCGCCTGACACAAGCCAACCCAATTTTGTTTCAATTAGTGTTGGTTTAGTCTTACCTAAGGGTATGCGCTTGGTCCCTAGTACGTCCCAAAAAATATCTGCACCTAACAACATGTCTACCCTGTTGGGTGTGTCGAATGTAGGATCGGCTAAGACGATGTCACTAGGTATGTCGATAGTAATACAATGTGTAGGTAACGATTGTGTGATGTATGGGACGACGAGACATGATATTTCGGTTGAATATGTATTGTTATCACTGCGAGATGATATTTTTACATTACATCGCTTAAAAATTGTTGAACTCTGGTGGTTCAGGCCCTCCACCACAGTCTGTGATGGATGAAGCTTTAAATTAAGTTTTTTGGAAAGTGATTCCGTAATGAAATTGGAGGTGCTGCCATTGTCAAGTAGTACTCGACATTGGTAACCCTTTACTTTGACAACTGCTGTTGATAGAAGAACTGCTGACTGTGAGTTTTCTTGCATAGTTGAAGATAAAACAATACTAGGTTGTATACTAGGTTGGGTGTTATTTATGTGTAGCAATGTGTTGTGTTTCTTTGAACAATAAGTACATGATCCTGATTTGCATTCTTTTCCTGGATGTTTCCGTAGGCAATTTAAGCATAAATTTAAAGATTTAATTGTTTCTATACGTTTTTCGATAGACAAAGCTTTGAACTTGAAACATTTATATATTGAATGATTATGCTTGCAAATAGGACATACTATAAGTTTATTGATGCTTCCCTGTGTGTTCGATGATGCTTGTGTGTTTGTTGATGTTTGTTTTAGTGATTGTGTGATGAAGGTTTTATTTTGAATGATTGATGGTTCAACAGAACTTAATAACTCAGCCTGACTTCTTAGAAAATGATAGAACTCTGTTAGAGTAGGGTAAGCCTTATTTTTAAGTTGTTTGCGGCCAACCTCCCACTCTCTTCTAGTTATTGGGTCCAATTTTTGAACAACTATCGAGATAATTAGTACATCCCAATGGTCTGTTGGCAATTGTAATGTTTTAAGAGCCTTTAGATTTTTGCTAACCGTGTCAATGATGTTAAGTAAAGGCTCGGATGCCTCCTTCGTTAGTGGTTCAATATTGAAAATGTTATGTATGTGATTGTTAACGAGTTGACTGTTGTTATTAAACCTATCACACAATAGTTGCCATGCAATTTTGTAATTGTCCGATGAGAACACTACTGATTCGATTACACAAGCTGCGCTACCCTTTAACACTGCTCGGAGATAGTGAAATTTGTTTATGTCTGCGATTGATTTATTATTGTGTATCATGGATGTATATTTGTCCCGGAATTCTAGCCAATCATGATAGCAACCAGAGAAATCGGGCAACTGTATAGTAGGTAATTGAAATGAAAGCCCACCTGTACCGACTGTATCACCTGAATGTCCCTCGAGGGCTGTGGCGACACACGAGCTCTCGCTACTCGCGGTGCTCGCAGAGGGCTGCCGCTCGAGCAGGTCGCGGGCTTCGGCGACCGCCGCGAAGTACGACTTCTCAAACTCGTCGCGCTCGTTGAACTCCCCTGCAATGTCGTCGCACAAGTTCTCTATATTACCCTGTACTGAATCATATTCAGCATATAATTCCTCGATTTTTGACAAACGAAGATTGAGCTCTTTTATTTGTAAAGATGATATTGAATCACAGGATGATAATGGCTCAAGATAATTTTTGAACAGAGTAAGTTTAGCTTTTTGAGTTCCTCTGCGTTTGATTAAGGTCTTTATATCCATGATAGTGAGTTGAATTATGCAAAATAACTTGAAATGTGCGTTGTAATTTGAAGGTAAGCTAAATAAATAATGTTAGGTTAGTATGCAACAAATTAGCAAAATTTACACAAAAATTGCAAAATAAACAAATAAAGGCAGTAGAACGATACTTAAATCGAATAGGGTGCAGATGAGAAAGCAGTGAGACTTGTAAGCACGCAAAAACCGTGCGCGGCCAACTCCACACACGCCACATGCAACGTGGCCACCTCGCGCACGACCCGGGGACTTGCACGCTAGGTCAAGCAAAGGGCGCGCGGGCGATCACGTCAGGAACTGCTGCAAGCGATTAAAAGCACTTTTAGTTCACAAATGACAAAATAGCACTTGAACTTGGAGGGATGAATTGACCCACCGCGTTTATGCAAAATAGCCGTTTTGACTCTCGATTGGTGTGGTTTTTTGTTGGGAACTGGGATAAAAGAAAGGAATTGGAACGAAACACTGCAATTTACCCTTCCTAGGACTTCCTCCTTGATAAGTAGATGTAGATTTGCGCCGAGATTTTCTAGTTATTGCGCACCGCCATTTTGGATCCGCCGCGTGCGACGCTTTGTATTTCTTCAACAGGCGACGCTTTGTATCTCTTCAATAGGTCGTTTTTTCTTTATCCGGCTCGAAGGACCACTTGTTGGGGATGTTTGTCAATTAAATAAAAAACCTTTGTAACTGATGTTAAACATTTACTGTAGGTTTTCAATGATAATTTGATATTATGTTACTCGGTCGGCCGCGGAGGGAAAAGTGAGCGCGCTCGGCGCCGTGTGAATATAGGCGCGAGCGAGCCGCGTGAAGTTGTTGGCGGTAGGATGCGTCAACACTGTTATTAATTTTTTATTATAACAAGTACATATTGTAGGATACTAAACACAGCGCCATCTATCCCCAAGCTGAGTAACTAGAATTGTGTTATGGGTGCCAGACCTAATTGGTTTGATTTCGATAATTCAAAAAATATCAAAACTGTTTTGTACTTTTTGAAGTGAAAACTTCTTTAGCGGCGTTGAGCACTTTTTCTGTAATGGGTATAAAATCTTAAACTCGCGTCAGAACACGTGACCTGATCGAAAAAGCGTAAGACGGATGGAGAGTAGACAGCTATAGTTTTAAAGTGTTAAATTTTTAATGTAATATAAATTGTCATGTTTGTGTACGATAGCGCAATAAATGAATATTGTATTCTACCACATAAATGATAGTACTTTTATACTGATAAAGCAATTGGTGCAAAATTATTCCCTAACCATTCCAAAATATCAAACATGCTCAACGTTAATAATCAAGTTTTCACTTCTGCCGGCACTCCCGGAGTGCAATTTTTTTTTATCCCGTATAAGTCCGGATCACGAGGGAATTTCGGGATAAAAAATGCCTATATAATTCTGAAGGATTCAAAGAATTCTAATACCAAATTACAATAAAATCGGTTAAGTAGTATCAGAGCCTCATCAAACAAAAAACATTCTCTTAAAATAAAAAACTAAATCGAAATCGGTTCATCCGTTCGGGAGCTACGATGCCACAGACAGACAAACACACACTCAGACACGTCAAACTTATAACATCCAGTCGTTTTTGCATCGGTGGTTAAAAATTTGTACCTATCGATCTTTTATCTAATTTTCTGTAAATCATACAAAATTGACAAAACTACATTTTCAAAAGTCGGCCAAATGTCCCAAAAACACGAAACAGACAGTAACTCCTGGAGGTATTCCGAAGTTATAATGCAAATATAGGATTATAAGATACGTGATGAAAATTCAACGTTCTCGATTAGGTACGCTACGACATTTTTTCGAACAGAAACGATTTTGTTGTTTTATAATTTGTACCGCGTCACTTAAATCGATTTTCAATTTCCTTCAAATTCTAAAAATAGAAAAAAATCCATACCATAAAATATCGCAAAATCAAAATGAAAGAGAAAATATGGCGCGAAAAATCATACCGGACGTAAATCAAAACCGAATTTATAAAAATCACCAAAGTGGACAATTTCATCGTTAATTATAAAATTGAACCGAATAATTTCAAACAATTAACGACCCCTCACATTAATTACTTATTACACGAATCGTAAATTCTGTATTACATTTCAAATACTGACCTATATATCCTACCTATATAGGTAGTATATGATATTGAAACAAAAGAGGAAGCTACGGGCTACGGGCCGTAGCTCTCCGTAGCGGGGGTTACGGCGTAGCGGCGCGGGCGATGCGATGGCGGGGTGCGGTCGGCGACCCCTGGCCGTGAACGGGGGCGGCTCACCCCGCGGCATGAAGCACACACACACACACACACATTCACCGAGCGGCCGCGGCAGACACGTGCGCGCCGCACCCACCCCTTATACAGTGTGATAACAAATTATACGAACTGCAACTTAGCTGGAAAAATCAGGTGAAATGAGGCGTTATAAAGTAGGCTGTAAGTTTCAGAGCAACTGTTTTAAATATGTTTAACTTGCACTGCTCCGTTCCAGTTTGAAAGTTGTAGGTTTTGCCAATGAAATAACAAGCATTCAATTTTTAAGATTCACGCAATGATGATATTAAATTAATGTAGATGCCAAACGCAAAATGCTTGTCATATAACAATATTGCATAGAAAATTGTTCTGTGTACCGTTTGTAAGTGAAATCTTTTAATACAATATATTCCAAGGCAAAAGCAATCCTTCTTATTTCTAAGCTTATTCAAAATGAACATCATTTTACTTAAAAACTGACTTTAATTTTGAATTTTTCATAGTGCGATCCGAGTGATATTTCCATTGTTAGGGCTTAAAAATCTGCAACAATCAACTAAGATCACCCTGTACCGGCGGCGCAGCTCAGGTTGTGCGCACACACCCATACACACGACGACGACGAGCCAGTGAGCCCGCCACACCCCCGCCGTAGGAACACGACGGCACTCACACACTCACACGAATTAAAGGAAAACCGCGTCTCTACCACACAGACGTAGCTCGAAAACTGTGACAGTGTGCGTGGAAAATGTATGTTAATGTACTTCCGCGTACTATCGGTGTCACTCACACAGACACAGTGGGTGTGTATGTGTGCGTAGGGTGCATCGACATCGCTTCCGGTTCCGCAGGGTAAACGGCCTCTGTTCTGATTTACGTTCGCTCGTTTGTGAGCGTGCGTGATATTGTGACGTTTCCTACTCATTTACGAATACTAATGTAATATTATCGATCGATAATTCCAGTATAAACAATAACAGGGAATATGCAAGGGAGCGAATTCGACTTCATCATAATAAGCCCCTAAAATACACCCTATTGCAATTTGTAGGTATCTTCACTCAAGTGTTTGACATTCAACAATATCATAAAAATTGTACGACACATTACACAGCGCCATCTATCCCAAGCTAAACAACAAGGCTTGTGTTATGGTGGCCAACAGATACCATACTTATATACTTTTCTTTCGTAAATACATACTTAAACATATACATAGAGAAACACCCAGATCAGAAACAAATATCTATCCTACATACTTCCTACTAATATTATAAATGTGAAAGTTTGTGTGTGTGTATGTTTGTTACTCCTTCACGCAAAAACTACTGGACCGATTGCGATGAAATTCGGTATCTAGATAGCGGAAGACCTGAATTAACACATAGGCTACTTTTTATCATGATATTACCACGGGATCGGGACTTACGCGGTTGAAACCGCGGGGCGCAGCTAGTACATACATCATTGTTTGAGGTAAGAATCGAACCCACAACCTTCTACGTCACAACCGGGTGTTTGCCCGCCGCGCTACAGTCGTCCCTGTAATGTATGAAACTTAAACAAAAATATGAAAATATTACAGTTTACCCCACCCGAACAGCAATATTTCTATACACCCTTATTGCATGTAATTAAAGTTGAAAATTCCATAAACAAATCATCTCCCCCGTACTACGTAACATAATAAGCAGTAAATGGACGATATTCCCTATATTTGGCGACCTCTTGCCTCTTGCCCGGATGTAAGGAGATAAGGTAGTCGTGTGTTTGTTTACTCTATACTCTCTATATGTTACATATTCTAAGGTTTGCTAAATTTCTAACATTGAACTAAATTTTTGTGGGTTTATTGTATTGTGCAACACAAAATTAATTCTAAGTATATCATATTTGGTAAAGAAAATTAATAAAACCCTCAATAATATGGCACAATTGGCGACTTTATCGCTAAAAGCGATCTCTTCTAGGCAACCTTTGTATGGATAGGGTAAAGAAAACTGTAGACTATATTCTCTGTATTTTTGTGTTTTTCCATATTCTTAATACCTGCGGATACTAAGGGCCCTAAATGTTTTGTAAAAACCTTAATATTAGTTGTAAATAACAAGAAAATAAACAAATGAATTGTTTTTCAGATTGACAATATAGTAAATATTTATCTGATCATTATTTCCTTATATTTTTTACGAATATTTTACTTTTTAATTAAGGGATACCTTTATTACCCGCAGGTACGGTCGGCTGCATAATTGCAGACCCACCGTAGAGCTCTAAAACCGCTGTCATAAGAATGTTTTCAACACAAGCAAGATTCTAGACACCTGCTTTAGTTGAAGTTTAAAGTCTTCTAACTCGTGAATTTATCAAACAAAAATATTAGAATGAAATCGTGCCAAGTAATTTTTTGTTCCATAGTTGCTTAGCTTGAAGCTAGATGGCGGTATAGATTGTCAACCCAGTTGGCACAATGGTCAACATGCCGGACCGCCAAACACAGGGCTGCGGGTTCGATTCCCGTCTCAGACATGTACTACTTGTACTTGTATACAGGCTGTTTTCCGCCATTGGACCCTTTTTAATTGGGTCCTTTTTGCGTGAGGATGTAGTAGGCTTGCCTAGCACCTACTACCCTCTCAGCTTAGTCGACCATGTCCAGAGGAGAGAACTTGTCAATACTTCTGGAGCCAACTAAGCCGCGGGTTTCATCACGATGTTTTCCTTCACCGTAAGAGCAATATCAATTAGCGCACATAATTTTTTCTTAAGAAAAATGCATTGGTGCACGGCCGGCCGGGATTCAAACCCACGACCTTCAGAATGAAAGTCGAGGTATCTACCACTAAGCCAACACCGCTCTATCTCAGACATGTATTTATGCTTAGATATTTGTCTGTGGTCTGGTCGTTTCTATGGATTATAAGTATATATTTACAAAAGATAAGTAAATTTATGTAGTGTGTCCGTTGTCTAGTACCCATAACACAAGTCTAGTTACTTAGCTTGGGGCTTGATGGCGATGTGTGGAATGTCCTGCAATTTTTTTATTTTATTTATAACATATATATTATAGATAGATGGTGTAAAGTCCTGGTTTGCAACTTGGCTTGTGTTATGGGTAAACAGATAGAATACGTATGTAATTTTTTATTTTGAAAATACGCACATTACAGAAGCACCCAGGCCAGAGAAAAAAAAATATGAACATAAATATTTGTTTGAGACGGGAATAAAACCAGCAACCTTCTGAGTCACTGGTGCGTGTTCACCCGACGCGCCACAAACGTCGTCAGTTAAAATTGAGACTTAGTCCTTGAATAAATGAAATGAATTGACTGTTTATTGAGGAATCGAAATCGTTGTTTTCAGATATAGCCGGCTTTTTGCCTTTACATTTTCATCAAGAGATAACTTATTCCATTTTCCGTCTTCCGTTTCTATTAGGAAAGAAAACGAAAACTACACATACAAATAAAATAAACAACTAAACAAAAGCCTCTTCCGTACTAATTAACTCGAGAGAAACACTCATTTATTGTGTGATCAAGATCAAAGTCTAAATTCTTTATTCATTTGGAATCATAAAATTTGTATGAAATGACATTGGAACGTTTTAAAAACTAAGTTAGGATGTTTACCTTCGGAACGCGCCCACCAATGAGAAGAAAGCACAAGAAACCCGTGGTGGGTTATTTTTTGTATGACCATGCTTACAAAGATCGAGATTTACAAATATTTTTGAAGGTATATTTGAAATAGAGCAATGAAAGTAATGTTCATGGTTTCTTATCATTAAGGTACAACGAAGTATCATAGTATGCCTTACCAAACAATTTACGCTTTATACAAAAAAACAACCGTTATTGGACAAATGGACATGTCATATACATATTAAAGTTACTTATAATAGAGCAAACAAGTGCTCTTTATTTTGTGACGTGCCTACTATTATTTCTTAAGTCAAAATGATATAATGAATATGATATTTGGTGTACCTGAAAAACAGAAAAACATTAAAGTAAGTTTAGTCATGCTAACAACACTAAAGTTAAGTAAACTAAACTTTATCGCGAACACAAAATTAGATTTTTAATTAAATCTCTTCGATTTCTAGTAAGCAAACGCTGCACCTCCATAAAAACAAACAAAAGTTTAGTTTTGTTGGTTTCTTTTAATACCTGCCTTTTTACGTTACGATCAATAAAAATTCGTAATATTCAGAGTTCCGAAGAAATTGCAGGACTTTACAAACAGCGCCATCTATTCCTAGATTTAGCAACTAGGTTTGCGTTATTTTAGTCAGATCTATATATATATCTGGACTAAGCTGAGAGGATGATATACCTAGGTGTTGAACAAGCTTACTCCATCTAATACATAGTACATGGCGCAGGATTTACAGCTCTTAGCGTCGACTAGCTGCACTCCGCGGTTTCACCCGCGTAAGTCTCGATCCCGTGGAAATATCAAAATGAAAAGTAGCCTATAGCCTTCCTCAATAAATAGACTATCCAATACACAAATAATTTTTAATTCGAACCAGTAGTTCCTGAAATTAGCGCGTTGAAACAGACAAACTATTATTACTTTTCCGGGTCTTAATAAAAGTACGCGTTTAAGACCCAGGAAAATAGTTACTATAAATACAAATCGTGTGAGTTAAAAAAGTTTAAACAAACAAACTCTTCAGCTTTTATAGTATTAGTATAGATATAATTTGCTGTACCTACACTATATTCCCAACAGACGCTAGAGAATAATTTCTTGTTTTTGGTAATTGTTCTTAAAATAACGCTTTAAAAAATTATGAAATCGTTCTCTAATAGGAAGAGGATTATTTCCTGCTTCAAAGAAAACTTTTCGGTTAGATGTAAACACTAATTTAATCTCTCTATTTTCTGAGTAAAACCATAGGCAAAACAATAGTAAAGTAGCGTCTATGGTAAAACCCATTTTCCGCGAAAAATCAACGGACGGCTAAAGGTATGGTATATTTATTATAATCAATCAATCCAGCGCGTAGAGCGGGGCTGGAGGTAAATTGGAAAAGGGTTCGGACCTTCCGTGATGGTGAATACGTTATATTGTATCTTATATTAGCAGTTAATTGGGGGTTGGAATAGAATTATGGTTAATTAATAATTTGAAAGTGTTTTTATCAATTTATTAAAATGTTAATTAAGTTTGGATGCTTGAAAGAGGTACTAAAAAAAGCTAAAGTTTAAATATTAGTTAAGGAGATTTTTAGACTTTTAGTCTAATACTGCCGTGATGGGATTTGTGGACAAAAAGTTCACAAATCACTTGAATTTGTCGAATAAGCCGTTGATTGGAAACTACAGAACCGTGATTTTGTTAATTCTTTTTTATAGCTTTCATATTAGTAGGATAAGAGGAAGTGGTTCAAATTCAGCTTCCAAGATTTAAAAAAGATACATCTAGCTCCAAACTACACAATACAACACATACATACAAATATTTCAAGTTAAATAAAAGCTTATAAAAAATTAAGTCTGCGAGGTAAACATACCCAAACAGTAGATGTACAGAATAATCGAGAAGCAAACAATTCGATACAAGATTAGTATCGATTATGTATTCGATACTTACCTACCTATTGCTACCGATTCAACTAAGGGCAGACGCAGGATAAAAACATTCCGATCGTCTACGGCTGAGAGAGACGATGAATCGTCCAATTTAAAAGATGACATGATTTTTCACGATCGGTGGTGCTTAGGGTTATATTGGGCGAAACATTATACAAAACTTAAATTAATTTGAGTTCATCTTTTTGTTTATTTAAAGTCAGTGACATTCGTTAACGAATCCTCGGTGAAAATTTAAGTCAATTGAGTTTTGTGTTCACGGCAATTTTCTTGTACTTACATGTTACTAAAAAAACTGGAAAAATATAAAATTTACATATCGTACTAATTTTGTAAATTAGAAAGTTTGTGTGTGTGTTTATATGTACACACAACATAACAGGTAATCATTCATTTGTTTAATCCTTCACGCAAAAACAACTGCCACAAAAACCTGCTCTTGGCATCGAATATAAAATTAAATTCGAAAAAATAAAATTATTTTTATATCAACGATGAACTTACAAAGGGGAATTAATATAAAATTTTATCTATATAAACAACGAGATCTATGACCATCTATACGCCATGAAGTGAGTGTCATATAATATTTGTTTTATTAAAAACTGAATCCGAAACGTCACATTTTGTTTATATAAAAACAAAACCATACACTATCAAAATTTAACCCAGTGCGAGCGCGAGCGTCGTCGTGTCATCGTCGGCGATCTATCTGCCGATCATAAAGTATTTAGTCTGAGTATACCCTAAACTGTATCGATCCTGCTAATAATGTCCTGCAGGAGCAACTTGGTGCCAATATCATTTGGCAACTCTCACCTGACCGCTCCGAGTGAACCTCCTCGCTCCCCTAACTACCAACTTTTGTTTACCAACTTTTCATTCCTTGTTTGTTCATAATATTATGGAAAGTTTTTCGGAAAATATTCCTGGTAATTGGGGATCAATTTGTGTTTACAGAAACGTGTTCTTTTAATTAGGTTGTTATGTAAGACTAGCTGCGCAGGTGCGCACCGCGTGAGGACAAACTCGCAGAAATATCGGGATAAAAAAAGAGTCTAATAACCTTTTTAAACTAACATAATAATTGTTATGAGTAGTACCTTGTATTTGTACTCATACTTAGTAATTATGTTCCCAAAAAGATAAATTAGGGTTAGGTTACATATCAGATGTCAGGATTTGTCCTGACATGTCAGGATTCTTTTCATCCTTGTCAGAACCGGTTCTAGAATTGGAAACTGTTAAGACTTTTGGAATAGCTTTTCGTTGAGAAAAAAGCGGTGCACAAACCATAATTACTATTATTTCTGCTCTTTTAAAAGAGTAAGTTTTAAAAGAGCCTGTAGAAATTAAATAAATAATAATAATAAACATTGCAATACTTTCCACACATCGCCATCAAGCCCCAAGGTAAGTAACTAGACTTGTGTTATGGGTGCTAGACAACGAATATACTACTTACACACTTTTCTTTTGTAAATATATACTTATAATACAAAGAAACAACCAGACCACAGACAAAACAAAAATATCTAAGCATAAATACTTGTCTGAGGCGGGAATCGAACCCGTGTTTGGCAGTCCGGCATGGTGAATTACTTATTTATTTTAATTTAATTTAAAAACTTAAACCAATGGATGGATCGGGCAAAAATAAAAAAAAAAAGGCTTACACATCATAACGTAAACATCAGATAATTTCCCAAAATTCCTTTTTAGCGGATGCTTACGTTATAATATGTAAGCCCAACTTTAGCCCGATCGATCTATTGTTTTGAGCTGTGAGTTGATTTATCAATCAGTAAGTTGGGCTTTTTTAAACAATCTTTGAATTTTATCTTTATAAATCAGGTATTTAGGTACCTATATGCTAAAGGAAAAAAATAAGATTAATTCTAACTTAAGTAACTACTTGAGTTAGAATTAATTTTAATTTTGTTATATGTAATCATTTTGCGTTGTGTTTTTATGGTGCAATAAAGTGTTTATCTATCTATCTATTTTGTTGGTAGTTTTTAGGTAAAACATCTGGTAACTCTAATTTTACCCCGATTAGTTTGACCTGTGCGTTGATATATCAGTTAATTAGTTAGGTCTTTGAAATGTTTTATACTAATAAATCAGGCCTTTTTTAGATATACAATCGGGTAACCCTAATCCTTGTCCCATAAGTACTCAATAAGTCAAACAAAACAATGCCTAGATAGGTTGGCATCAAACAGAGAGAGCGCGAGCCTGCGGCAAACTCTGAAACATTTATAATTCATTACCCTTCAATCGTACACTCTTGGAGTGGAGTTGTCAAAAAGGTAAAACAAACAAAACTTCGAAATGGGGGAAGAGAGTTTGTTCACATAGCCTGACCTTGCCAGGCCCGTCTGTCCCTCGTCTCTTGTGCAAGTACGGATAATGACGGACAGACAAAGCTAATACTTAAAAGTGAATAGGTGGTATAGACTAGAGCACTTCCTTGACCATTTTAATGTAATGTTACGTTCTTACGAACGATCGTCTTTTGTTTTCGTTTCGAACGCCTTTTGAAGATTTTCCCGATTAAAAAAAAATGAGGCGGTTCCTTAATTCAATTACTTATTTTTATGACTGTGCGGGACTACTTTACCGATTTTGACTTTGTATCAAATACAAAATACAAAAAATACAAATTAATGAAAGTAACAATTGTTCCCGATATTCCCACGAGAACGGGACTAACACGGGTGAAACCGCGGGGTGATGCTAGTCTAAATTTCTATACTAATATTATAAAAAGGGAAGATTTGATTGTTTGTTTGTTTACATTGAATAGGCTCCGAAACTACTGGACCGATTTTGATGAAACTTGGTATGAAGTTGAAGACACATTGATTCATTGGGAGTGTTATTGGCTTCTTTTTATCCCGATATTTCCACGGGACGCGGGTGAAACCACTGAGCGCTTCTAGTAAACTAATAAGTAAAAGTGTGGAAAATGTGAGTTTTTTTTATGGTGAGAGAATTCCACACGTATATCGTACGACGTTTTTTATCACAGTTGCGAAGAAAAGAAAAGACTTGAAAAGAAAACAAAATAATAATTAACAAAATATTTGTGATAAGTCTATGTTTACATTTTTTTAAGGCAATATTTTTTTGTTAATTATGCTCCGGAAAGGCCAGGCTAAAGACTTTTAACCTATATAGCCTCGTCTGACATACAATATTTTTTAGAGTCTTTTCTATTGCGTCGGGGTTTAAGAACAAAATACAATGGTACGGAAAAACAATATATTTAAGTAAAGAAAAAACAAAAAATAAACTACTCAATTTTTAATCGTTTTTGTGTAAATTTTCGTTCGTAAACCGACTTTAGAGACAACCATTTTTGCTAGCTAAAAAACTCTTTGGTACCTACCTGTTTTATACATCAAAAAAGTATGTAATTAGCAGTAAGATACGTATTTTACTAATCGGGATAACTTTACAGCACTAGGTTGGCAATGTAAAACGCACGCGTGCATAATATGTTGGATAAGCCGTTGAATAAGATCCACTTATCAAAATAATAACCCAAACAGAAACAGAAAACTTTTAGTCACATGCAGCAAATGTAAGTCAACCAGAAATGTAAATGAGACAGTCCTATGCGCACATTGTAAAAAAAGGTATGATTTCGACTGCATAGGTCTATCCGAAAAATTATACCGGCTGATGGACACCGAGACTAAAAACAACTGGAATTGCAAAATATGCAAAAAGGGACACAGAGATAAGTTACAAGCAAATCCCTCTACAAGTGGCACAAAAACTGTGGGTAACAATGCACACGGACAAAAACTCAAAGCTGCAGAAATCGTTTTTCCCAGCAAAATATACGAGATACAAACAAATACAGATATTCTACCATTACAGAACTGTGAACTAGATCAATCAACAACAAATACTAGCCAACAACATGAAGCTTTTTATACTCCGCCAATGCTTAATTCACCCTTACAAGTGTCCACACCATTGCATGACTATGAACATGTAGACGACAACGAAAAAGTTTTAATAAACATTCCGGTAGACAACACCTTTAGTTTACTTTCAGATGAGGAAAATTTAGACCATGATACTGAATTACAAAATATAAACCACACACTCCATCGAAGCTGCCCAGAGATAAATACTAATGGAGTAATTGACGCAGATGAGACAAAAGAATTGCTAAATAAATTGAAAATAGAACTTGCTTCTGCACACAGTGAAATCGAGACATTGTTGAGTGAAAAGTATGAAATGATGGACGAAATATCTGGATATAAATTACGTATACAACAACTAACTAAACTATGCAAAACCACACTCTCACCAGCAAGGAAAAAAGCCATAGCAAATCTAAACCTATCGATAAAAACAGATTCAAATAGGATCAAACAATCAAAGAAGCCCAGAAATTTCCATCAGCTACAACAGAATCTTAACCTCACTGACACAAAAAGCAAAGGAAACAAAAACTCTCAAGACCTTGACGGAAACTCGCGAATCAAAGGAAAAGGAATAACAAAAGCTACTGAGTTTCCGAATTTGGATTGGCAACCACCAGAAATAATGACACCAAAATTGAGAGATCATCCACTATCTAGCCCAAAGAAGGAAGCAAAGTCTAAGAATATGATACACCAGCGATGCATGGAGGTTATACAACACAGGGTTATTATTCTTGCGGATGAACAAGGACGAGATGTTCAGAGAACTTTGCAAAAATTACTGGGATCGATGTATAAAGTATTCTGTTTTATAAAATCTGGAGCTCGCATTGATAATGTAACATCCTCATGCAGATCAGAAATAGGCAATTTGACTTTTAATGACTATGTAATCATATTAGGTTTTAAAAATGATGTAAATCCATTTCATATCAGGTACAATTTTACTTCATGGCTTGCTAATGTTAAAAACACTAATATCATTATAAGTGAAGTGTCTTATAATAGACATCTCAAGGTATCGAAATTGAATCAAGAATTGAAATTGATATGTAATAATGTTAACAATGCAATATTTCTGGAAATGAATTACTGTAATTATAGACCAAGACGACATAATTTTACAATTAACATTTGCCGAAATCTGTTAAGAGAACTTTTAAAAATATCTTACCATACAAAATTTAAACTACACCAATCACAAAAAAACTCAAACTCTTCGATAGACGTTAGCACTCAGACGGAATCGTATAGCGAAAAGAAAATGTCAAATGTGGAAACACAAACAAACAGCTACAACTCAGAGTATCTAGAAATAGAATCTGACTCTCAACATGACAAAAGTAACGACGATACCTCTTCATCACAGGCCCCGACAGTAGAATCTACAAATAAGGTTAGAGAATTTTTTCGTGATTAACAAGATTTTCATTTTACATCAGAACATAGATGGACTTAACAAGAATGTCAGCTTTCTTGGCTGTATGTTTGGATGATATAATTGATGAATCTGGCAGACATGTGGACATCTTATGCTTCACTGAACACAATATGACCCCAGAAGACGTCAAATTGTTAAAAATACCAAACTATGTAGTAGCTGCATATTATGCTCGAAATACTAGAAGCGGCGGGGCTTGCATATTAATAAAAAATGACTTAAATTTAAATTTTAAAGTAATTGATTACTTAAATAAATTTAATTTATCCGACGTGTTTGAAACTTGTGCCATAGAACTAGTTGAACATAAAATTATTATAGTTTGCGTATACAGAGTACCTAAAAATGAAAAAAGAAAGTATTATTATGATTTATTTCTAACTAAACTTAATACAATTTTGGAGTTAATTGTTAGTTCACATAGGAAAAAGGTCATTATCTATGGTGATTTAAATATAAATATATTAATACCTTTTAAATATTCGGAGAAGTTCGAGGCACTCATACTTAATTACAATCTTAAGTTTTCGGTAAGAGAGCCCACACGCCTAAAGAGTGGAACATGTTTGGATAATGTCATTCACAATATACCTGGTGCTACGACTGAAGTGATAGAGATGGCAGTCTCAGATCACAAAGCGCAATTGATGACGTGTCCGGTCAAGAAAACATGTACTTTTGGATATTGGTTCACAAAGAGACGAGATTACTCAGACGAAAACATGTCTCGATTTAGTAAATGCATCGAAACATTGTCCTTTGCCGAAGTATTTGAAACAAGTTATGGTGACACAGCCTTTACACGATTTTACGAACTGTTCAAGCTGTTCTACGATCTCTATTTCCCGATTATAAGGAAAAAGCATTACGCTAGAATCAGACCTAAATGGATAACGAAAGGGATTAAAAAATGCAGCAAACAAAAGAGAAACCTGTTATGGAAATATAGGATGTCTAGTAGCCAGGGAGACAAACAAAAATTTAAATGTTATGCAGCAAAATTATCTAAAATTATTAAATGTACACAAAAAAGCCTAAACGATAACTACATTTCGCAATCAATCTACAAATCAAAGGCAACTTGGAATGTGATAAACAACAACAAACTGAACTATCCTAAAGAGAACATAAATGTAATTACTGTGAACGGAAATAATATTACTAAACCGACTGAAATAGCACAAATTTTTAATAACTATTATATAGATTTGGTAGAGAATAAAGATAAACATGTTGAACAGAATCCAAAATTATCTGCCTCCTCGCAATCATTCTTTATGTGACCTGTAAGTTCAGACGAGATAAATTCAATTATAAGAAATCTGAAAAATACATTAAGTACTGGCTACGATGATATATCTACTAAAGTTGTTAAAAATGTATCAAACATAATCTCTCCTATATTGAAATACTTAATCAATCTGTGTATTGAGCAAGGGGTCTTTCCATCAAAACTAAAAAAGACCATCGTAAAACCGATCCATAAAAAGGACAGTAAAGCTGAAGTTAGTAATTATAGACCAGTAGCACTGGTTCCAGTCTTTTCAAAGATATTTGAAAAGGTTATATTTAACAGGCTATACTCATATTTAGAAAACATGAATTTACTTTAAAAGAACAAAAGGGATTTCGGAAAAATAAATCAATTGACTCGGCTATCTATGAGTTTCTAGATATTATATACGCAAGGATGGACAAAAGACTACCAGTGTATGCTTTGTATCTGGACATGTCAAAAGCATTTGACTTTGTTGAGCATAAAATACTTCTGAACCAGCTAGAGAACTATGGAGTAAGGGGTGTTCCGTTACAACTATTGAAATCTTTTCTTAGTGACAGAATCCAAATAACTCAAATAAATAGAATATGCACGAGAACACGAGTAGAGAATACATACTCGTCTTCCTGTAGAATTATACAACATGGAGTACCTCAAGGAAGTGTTCTTGGTCCACTTCTGTTTCTTGTGTACGTAAATGACCTCCCAAGAGCAACAGGGAGTCCAATGATTTTGTTTGCGGATGACTGCACTGTAGTGTGCAAAGATAAAGTCGAAATTCTGGAAAGTCTTGGCTCAATTTGCAAATGGTTAGCAGCAAACAACCTCAAAGTAAACTTTGGAAAGACCAAATACACAAATTTCCGACAGCAGAAACCTAGATCAGTAGATACGGTTACTTATGAAGGAATGAACATAGCTGAAACAAATTCAGCTAATTTCCTGGGTTTAAACATCGACAATGATATGAAGTGGCAGTCTCATCTGGACTTTGTTCATAAAAGCACTTTACAATTTGCTTATGCCCTACGGATGTTGAAGAAGGTGGCTAACCAGAAAACAGTGATTACGGCTTATCACGGGCATGTAGCTTCGAGACTCAGATATGGGATTATATTCTGGGGAAATGCTGCGAATATTAAGAAGCTGTTTATAGCACAAAAAAGCTGTATCAGAGCAATATGTGGGATAAAAAAAAGAGACAGGTTGCAGACCTCACTTCAAAAATCATAAGATCTTAACGTTGAGCTGCATGTATATATATGAGGTAGCCATATATGTCAAACGTCATCCAGAGTTTTATACCAAAGTTAAAAGTACACGTCGTCGCTATGAAATACAATTACGAAGCAAAGTCAAAACAGCTTTATATCACAATAGTGTTTTTGTGATTGCTCCAATAATCTTTAACAAACTTCCAACTGAAATAAAGGGATGTGATGACTTTAAAACATTTAAAAAATCTTTATTTGATTATTTATCTAACATGACTTTTTACACACTAAATGAATTTTTGACATTAAGGTAACTGACATAGAGTAAATTGAATTTCATTAATAATGACTAATGGGTATTTTATTATCTAAGAATTTTATTTTATTGAGTAACATTGTGCCTGATCAACATCGAAATTTGTAAACTGCAGGTACTATTTAAATAACTTTTCATTATATGCATATTGTATTCTTTTTACTTTTATTCATAATACATTTACTTATATATTTGAATTTTAAAAAGTATGATAATTTTCCAATTAATTTATTCGTCTTTACTGTTGTTATTGCTTTTTATTTCTTTATAATGCATTGATCTCTTAGAGTAGTAATAGAAAAAACCTACCTTAGTATTAAATTACCCTGTATATTGTATGCCGAAAGGTCGATCACAGAGGACATATTTTGTGTATCATACTATGTAACAACTTTTTATACCTGTGTTCACAATAAATGATATTTGAATTTGAATTTGAACTTTATGAGCAAACGTGACAAAAAAAAACGTTTATAACGTGTTCATTTCTCTATGTTATGACGAATGACAATCTCGGATAATACGAACAATGGAGACGCGTCCATAACTCGTCTCGCCGCCCGGATCCCCTCTTTATACCTAAATATTTCATCCACCATGTTCCAGCCTCTCCCGCCCGCCTTGCAGCCAGCCTGCACTCTGCAGCGAGAATTGATCGGTTTCTGTCTGTTACTTGGCCCATTGCACAGTGCAGTTCTATTTTAAAATTTTAACGGAAATTATTGTATTGTTTGGCAAATGGAAGTCTCTTTATTATTTCTTCTAGTCTCCAGATTAATAAAATATTATGAACTTTTCAGTGATGCAAAACTCTAGATCGAGTTGAAGAGATTGATTTGATTCAAACGTTCTGCAAAAAAATGACTTTTAGGGTACAGATTCAAAGGGTTTAGATTTAGATTCAAACGTTCTGCAAAAAAATGACTTTTAGGGTACAGTCGCCTGCATAATTTCAGCCCTCGGTAGAGTTCGAAAATTACTATTATTGGAATGTTTACATTCTAATAAAAAAAATCGATTAATTGATGAGTTAGATGACTTTAAACTTCAAATAAAGCAGGTGCCTAGAATCTTGCTTCTGTTGAAAAACATTCTTATGACAGCCGTTTTGGAGCTCTACGGTGGGTCTGCAATTATGCAGCCAACCTTACTTGCAGGAAATAAGGGCCACCTTAATTAAAAACTACTTCAAAACAGGTAATTAGATAAATATTTGGGTTGATTTATCAAAACAATTAGTTAGATTATTTTCTTGTTATTTTGTCACTAATATCAAAGTTTTTAAAGAACCGGCCAAACGCAAGCCGGACTCGCTCACGAAGGGTTCCGCACCATTAAATTCTGTCTGGTTAGCATTTGTTGTTATAGCGGCAACAGAAATACACCAACTATTTCATTCATTTGTCTAGCCATCACGGTTCATGCGATACAGCCGGGTGACAGACAGACAGTGGAGTCTTAGTAAAAAGTCTTAATAAGTACCCGTGTTTCTGCCTTTATTTGTAATGAAATGAAATGAAATATTTTGCATTGCATGTTAAATTTAGGTACATATAATTTTGCTGATATTATTTCCGACTAAATTTTACCTTTTCAGGTGTACATCGTGACGTCTCAACTTACTAAGTAAGTACTAAGTAAGCTCATCAAAGTTTGCCATTGCTTTGTACGCAAGTTATGATTGTAAGAGAGTGGTTTGTAGCAGTTGCAGTGCTATGTAAGACGAGTTCCAATAATTTTACTGTAAACCATTATTCATAATAAGGTTCATAAAAACCTGCGGGTAATAAGGTTTTTTAAAAACCTTGATTAAATACCAAGAAAATAAACAAATTATTTGTTTTTCAGATTGACAATAAAGCAAATATTTATCTAGTTTGCACTATTTTTATTAAATTATTAGTTTTTAATTAAGGTCGCAGGTGGTTTTTATTTCTAGACAGTTGAATGAAATAGATGATGTATTTCTGTTGCCGCTATAACAACAAGTACTAAAAACAGAATTTAGTGGTAATTTTGTGAGCTAATCCGACTTACGTTTGGCCGGTTCTTTAAAAACCTTGATATTAGTGACAAAATACCAAGAAAATAATCAAATTAATTGTTTTATTCAAGCAAATATTTATCTAATGACCTGTTTTCTAGTAGTTCGCACTATTTTTACGAAATATTTAGTTTTAATTAAGTTGGCAGGTGGTCTTTTATACCCGCACGTACCTTATTGGCCTTTACAAATACAGCGTCAGCAATTTTAGTCCATACTATTCAGGGTGATGTAGGGCCTGGGACATTTATTAGATAGAGTAAGCTTGCCCAGCACCTATTTCACAAAATGAGCTATTATTTTCTTTGACTTGCAGTACTTTGTTTGTTTCCAGGAATGGATCTCTATCAGCAACACTATTGATCGAGACAAAACTATAGGAAGATTATTTATTTACACAATTAACAGGTTCGATTCCTGGCTAGGGTAATAATGACTTTTCCTAAAATCTAATGATGAAGTTTAGTTTTTTGTAGTAGCATTTTCGCTATCTCGTATAATTTAGGATACAGCCCTGCAGACCCATTTAAAAAGTTCACCCTGTAAATAGAAACACCCAGCAACAAACGTTTGTTCACAGAAACAAAGATTTGTTCCACGGTAGGAATCGAACCTTCTACGTCGGAAGTGGGTATTCACCTACTGCACACAGGGTGTGAAACAGGACCTTACGTTTTTTCCTTAACTAAAGTGATCGGCACATTGACCGATGCTTTAGGTCGTTAACTCAATAACTAGGTTCAACATAGCCCTTTATTACCAATACACATTTTCACCTGCTTGTTAAAGTCAACACACATACTGCAATGTGTGTTTACCCACTCTAAAGTAGGTACCTACTATTAAAGGGGGATATTGAACTTAACGCATTGATATTTATCGAAGCTTATCTTCAATAATTTTACAAGTAAAACTTTTTAATAAAAAATTTACAACATTCAATTACTTACTCTAAAAGCAAACCAAAAATTACTAAGATTAGTGCGATCCGAGAGGTAAGTATATAGGCCTTTTAGAATAGAATAGAATCTAAACTAATATTATAGAGCTGACGAATTTGTTTGTTTGTTTGAACGCGCTAATCTCAGGAACTACTGGTAAGATTTAAAAAAAAAACATTTTGTGTTGGATAGTCCATTTATCGATGAAGGCTATAGACTACTTTTCATTTTAATATTCCCACGGGATCGGGAGTTACGCGGGTGAAACAGGAGCGCTGCTAGTATTATATATTTGCAACAATATAAATACATATTAAAAAGTAGGTATACGTATGATCTAAATAACAAACTAAAAACAGATCATTACATAAATATTGGTCTTTGCTTTACTGTCAATCTGAAAAACAATTAATTTCTTTATTTTCTTGTTATTTTATCACTAATATCATGCTAATATCAAGGTTTTTAAAAACCTTTTGGTGACCCTTATTACCCGCCTATCTATTACCTATACCTATGTATGTGTACCGGTACCTATCTATCTATTAGCAATGTTGAGTGTTCTATCTAATTGCATTATTGTCGTTTCATGGTGTCGAACACCATGGGGTGAGCGGTGAGAGGCACGAGGTCACACTCCCCTGAGAGCCCTGACTGAGCCTGTACCATTGACACAAATACCTACCTATTGTTTATACCTACCTACTTATTAGATACTAGATACCTATCTTGTGTCTCAAGACATTGGGGTGACGTGGGCAGCTCCTGGCCCATCACAACTAACATACAAGTGCACTACGCTCTACACATACATGGACCTACTAAATAATATTATTTTTCACTCTATTTATATAATAATTATGAGCAAGTGGCAATCTTATTAATTTGATTTTTTTATGGATGAACCTACCTTTTGCAATACAGTTTTCCAACTAACGCAAAAGGTAGAGTCGCATAATTATAATATCATATTGTTTGTGGTAAGTTATAAGCATATTTGATTTGATTTGAATGGTAACATTTAGAATTTTTTTAGACATAAAGCACCTGCTATCCATATCTATATTTATAAAGAAAGAGAAAGCCACAGACTCTCTCACTGATTTTGCGAACTCGACCCTTTTAAGAGGCTAGGGCAGCAGCTCTCTCTCCATGTAAACGTAGTCGACTGTTTTCTCCCTGGATAACGACACAAGAGCAAATATTTTTGCAGCATAAAACTTATAACTGCCATGACCATGCCCCTATGTTTTGGTTTTTTTTAATCTTTATTTCTATGATAATTAGAAAATGAAAAAAAGTCGAAACATAGGGGCATAGTCATGGCAGTTATAGGTTTTATGGCACAAAAATATTTGTGCTAGTGTCATTATCCAAGGAGGAAACAGTCGACTACGTTTATATGGAGAGAGCGCCGGTAGCCTCCACCTTAAGGGGTAAAAGGATGTAAAGTGTGTAGTTTATAGTAACTATTACCTATTCTGTGTTTGCTGGCGCCACTTAATAATTTACATTCAAAAGAAATCGCACTCGACATTTTTCATTTTGGAAATGCATTTTTCTCAGTAAAAAGGCAAGTATGTACTTTTAGATATAAAAACAACCCCGCTCATACCTTGTCAGTATAAATAAATATTTCCCTCCGAATGTAATTCTCAATTCATGTTCTCATGCCAAAGTTTATTGAGCCTTTCAGGTAGGTACCTATACCTGCCTATTTGTATATTGATATAAAATCATAATACGGTTTCCACAGCAATAGGAAATCGGTGGAATATTTAATCGAACGTTCACCCCAAAAGTTAAAACTTGGAAGAAGGAAAATGTCATGAACAACTTTGTTCTTATTTTATGTTTTTTCCTTTAAATTCAAAAAGAATTCAAACTGTTCAAAGATTCAACAAATTTTTCGGACATGGTCCTTAGTTATTTGACACAGTTGATGAATTAAAGGGTAGATATAGGTGTTTTTAAAACTTATTTACAAAGAAAGGGTTTTCTTTGTATATAAGTTTTAAAATTATAAAAAATAGAAAAATTTAACTACTAAAAGGGTGAAATAGGGTTACTTCACCCTTTTAGTAGTAAAATTGTCCTAAATCCTTTCTTAGCAAATGCTTACGTCATAATAACTATCTACTATTAGCTGCGCAACACAATTTTATTCGCTTTCGATTTAAAGAATAAACTTATAAACAAACCTTGTCCTGACAATAATGAAAACAATAATAACATGTGTATTACTTGGCATATGCCCGTAATACGCATTAAAACCGGCTTAAAGCTGAGAAAAAGAAAAGAAAAACAATAAAAATAATTATTCAATTTGGTGCAGTTCGTATATTTTGGCGATTCAAATGCCAATTTTTATTCCGATCAGCCCATTGGTTTGGGCTGTGCGTATTAGCGCACAGCCAATAGGCTCACAGTCAGTCACGTTTTTTCTCAAATATAATATTTAACTTAAAATATTTTTTAATAAGTGTTACGTATAATTTATTTTAATTCGATTTTATATTGTAATTTGTAATTCTGATTAATGTGTATCGTCTTACTTAAAAAAACAATGTATTGATTAATTTAAAGAAATGTATAATTGTCCATAGTCAAGAGAGGTACCGTGCACAAGTTCGGGTCCCCTTAGCTACCCCTAGCGAGGGTGCGATGGGGTGCTATGGGGTCGCAACATGACCTAGTTTACAGCTACGATCTAGCCATCGATCAAAGGGAGGAAGTATGCCCCACTTAGAATACTTTGTATAACAATATATGTAATCATTTCCTGATAAGATGTAAGGGAAAAGTTAACCGAACCGACGCATATGGGGTTTGGAATAATATATTTGTATTTGTATAACTAGCTGCAACCCGCGGTTTCACCCGCGTAACTCCCGATCCCGTGGGTATATCGGGATAAAAAGAGCCTATTTTATTCCCAGTGAATCAATGTATCCTCATACCAAGTTTCATCAAAATCGGTCTAGTAGTTTGGAGTTTTAGAGCCTTTCCTGTTTTTAATATTGCAGATATAAATAGATGATATAGAGTATAGATTAGAAGTATAGATAATAATTGAGCAATGAGTAGGTCGATTTAAAGGGTTGATAATTTGGAAGTACGACCAGCTCTTAAGACGTAAAAAGGGTTGATTTTGTAGTTCGTTGTAACTATTAAATATTCTATGTTTGAAGGAAATCAATATCACTTGAAAATACAAACGACACAAACGTGGGCAACCGCGGGACGTAGCAAGTATTTAGATAAAATAGACAAAAGATACACTTGAATAGAGCGACATATTTTTGTGTCAGCTTATATATGTACAGGCAAGACATACGATACAAACGAAAAATTAAGACGTGACAGCAACAAAAATCAACAAAAAACTTATCAATGAAATAAAATAATGCTGGTAGCTTCTGCTTCCCAAACAAAATCTCACGAGAACTTTTAACAACAAAACAACCGTCATCCGTTGATGACGCGACAAAAAATATGATTGGACATTAAAAATGATAATATCCACGTGGAAGCACCCACACCTGGCCCAAACCTTTCAATCTGAGCAGCTGGCTAACGTATTATCCTAGAGATCGCCTTGAGAAATCCTTCAAGACAACGACCGGGTTACCGAACAAAGCCTTTTACTTTAAACCTTCTCGGAGTCAGCTGCCAAACAGCTTGCGCCATAAAAAATAGGCCAATAACTCCGATGGCAAAAAAAAGGTAAAGAAATGTTAAAGACGTCGGCAGGTGTGTGTCAGCTGCAAGCACGCACCTTTTGTAATAATTGCACTGGAGGCCGCACCGCGCCCGCGCCGTGCGCCCGCGCCGGCCGTTCTGTTTACCTCCTCGACACTGCTCTTTGATATTTTTACATGTCGGCAGCCTGATATACATATTTGTTCACTCATTTACGACGCTTAGAAATCATGAGTTTATCCCTAAATTACTAATATGACCTAGGTTAATAATTGGTATAGATAGACACTTTTTTGTACAACACACAAGAAACATAAAACGAAAAACCTAATTAACTAAAATATTGTACAAAAAAAGAAGTGTTAAATCGCTTAAAGCGATTTCTTTCAGGCAACCTTAGAATGGAAAAGGTCTGTTTAGATTGACTGGCAGGTTGTGTGGTGAGATGAGATTAAATGCAATGTTTAATAATATATTTTTTTCCAATAAATAGGCTTTATTTATTGTAAAAAAAATATTAAACATTGTTCATTTTTTATTTTGATTGTAATTTGTAGATGGTTTTTAATGCTAGTCTAATTTAATATTTTGTTATTTAAATTTGAAGGCTTTTGTATGTACCTACCTATAAGGGTGCCTAAATATTTCTTGGATGTTTCTAGGTACCTAGTTAGGTTAGTTTACCTTAACAATGTGGAGAGATTGCTCACTAATGTTCAACTTAGTGGATCAACGATTCACAAAATAACAATGCTACAATCCACCTGTTAAAGCGGATTCCGCAAATTATAATTTATAATAAAACAACTAAAACAAAACGTAAAATTATTTGCAAGCAACTGCAGGACTTTAACCCTTGGGTAACGAACGAAAGAAAGTCAAAATATAATCTATCACGCAAGGCACGTGTCCATGCATCTGCCTTCTAATTAAAGGTGCGCCCGCGCCGCCGCACCGCGGTCGGTGACTGACCACAGACATAGATTAACAATGGTATATAGATTTTTACTTTCAACAAAAAAACCTCACAACAAAATCCCTTTATTACTAGATAGCTTCATTTTCATGTCCGAGGTTTAGCTAAATTAAATTTTGTCTGACCAATAGCTTGCATCAGCAATGACAGCATCATTGTCTATTATTTCATAATATTTTATTTACACTTTTACCTAATTTATTTTATCTTTTATCACTTTTATTTTTACACTTAATTGTCGTTGTTTGCATAAGAGTAGGTATATTAGGTTTTTTTTATAATCACTTTGCTGGTCATTTATTTTATTTTGTTTTCTAAGCTATTAAATCTAAGCCCTTATGCGCCTGAAACACAGGAACATCCCACTTCAGGCAAATGTGTTTTATTGTGTTTTTGTATGTTTAGTTCATAGGTTACATTGTATAATGGTTTTGAATAATTTTTATTTTATTTATTATAAGGGTTAAGGCACATTGGATACTGCTAAATTTATTACACTTACATGTAGATGGCGCCACCGCTGTTCTTTATAGCGTTTCATTAAATTTTTCGAGCATAAATAATGTTTAGCTCATGTTAAAAAATATATAGAAAATATAATTGGTAAAAGAATACTTGAAAGTTCTTTAATTTCTTATTACAGCGCTATCTGTTTGACTGATTCTCAAACCTTTGTAGTATCATAAGATTTATTTTGTAAGAGATGGCGTTACTAAAATGAACGAACATTTTGTATGGGCGATGTTTATCTATACCATTGTTGATCTATGCTATTCTAAAAGGTAGTAGAAGGCTCTTCTCACGTCCACATTATCTACTTTACCAAGACTTAACCTGTAAATTCATGTCATTTATAACACGGTCAATATCTTTAGACCTGGTTTGATGAGATTTCATCGGCGCTCCGGTACGTCGGGCGTGCAAATGCTATTGCATCACTAGAAATATGAATAACAAGAGTTTTTTATTCAACTGTCGGATTGTGTTTAGTAAAAGGATATTGCAAGCATTCCAGCGAGATCCACATGTATTGTGACCAGAGGTGTAGCGTGGGTCACTGTCGCCCGAGGCGAAGTCGCCCTTTTGACGTCATAAAAATAAAAAATGTTGTCGTTATAAGAAAGAACGTTTCGATGAACCAATTGAGAGAAAAAATATTTACTTCAAAACCATGCAACTCGTGATTTTCAACAACTGTATTATAACAACCGCCTAGGGCGGTCCGCCCCTCCGCCCCACCCCTTGCGCTGATTGTGACCGTGGTATATTGCTGTTTCCGGTCGCTGTGAAGAAATGTAGATAATACTGAGCAATTAGGTACATCTATAAGTATGTGGGTAACGGTAATGAAGTTCTTGTCTATATACCATTTGCTTATCTATGATGGCTATAAATTATTTGTAATCTAGTATCAAAGAAGCAGGTGATAACGAAAAAGACACAAACTATGCAGGTGATAGAAATAGATATAAATAATTGCTTAGTTATTATAAATATACATACTTATCTAACAACTTCAAATAAGTAGGTACTTTTATTTTGTTTTGTAATAAATGGAGAACTTTTAATAAATAAAATTTGTTTCCAAATGTTCGTAACTTATTACCTTGGAAAGTTGGGAAGTTTGGCAACACTGTAAAACATTAATAAAATTATGTAGATTTCAATTTAATTCAACATTTCATTATAACAAAAATTTTAACTTCGATACTTTAACTAGTTTTTTTAGTTTAAGATATAAAGGTAAATATCAGTGAAAGGGCCGCTTAAAAGAGATAAATTCTCACTAATCCATATAATATTATTTCCTTCCAAACTTTCGTTTATAGCGCTCTCACGTTTTATAAGAAAAACGAACTAACTTAATAGGTTATTGAGGGCTATTGCAATTATTTTTGTGCACCTTAACCATCTACTTTTGTTTCACGACTTTTGGATATTTGAATATTTATTCGAAAATATTAGGACCCTCCTCACATTCTTGAAGTAATTCAATAAAACGAGACATTTGCATTTTAGTAATATGCATATATTATCAACATGGTGTACCGAGGTGCACAATATCATGTCGTCTTAACTAAATATGCGTATTTACAAATTTACATAACATCGCAAAGAATAACACAACTCTCGTAAAAAAATAAGTCGATTTTATTTATTAAAAAAATCTATTTGATGTAGGTATTCAAAGATAATCGGCACTTTGATAGCCTATGCAGAAATGAAGGCTAGCGATCCGCACAAAACATATATATGAAACGAAAAATAGGTGCGTATTAACAATACAATATTATATAAACTTTACAATATTTGAATATATTCACACTTCGTGTGTCGTACATTGCACGACGCACATTGGAGGCACCACCGTTATAAACTGTACATTTCTATAAAACCTGTCTACGCTGAAGCTAACTTTGGAACTGTGATATTATGTAATTAACCAATGCGATACAAATAAAAGGCACAAAACTTTACAGTTCGTTTTATGACGTCACTATAAATAACTATAAATGATTAAAGTTTTTACACACAGCCCTGGAAGGGTTCACTCACAAACTCATCCGACACGACACACTCGTCTATAACTTCACACTTCTTATTTACAACACAGTATGTACATTTTTTCTTGTTAACTTTCAATATTTTGTATCAATATACTCTTTTTTTTCTTTTCTACATTTCTGGTGTTTACATTAGCATTGAAATACTCGTAATTTTTACAGTGGAATGTTGGCTTCTTCTTTGTAAGACAACTATTGTCTCTATGCACTGGTACTTGTGGATTTTGTATGTATATACATTTGTTAACTCGCCTCCATTTTTGAGTAATCATAGCTATAACGTTCTACTTGTCTCAAACACACATTTTCCCTCCTGTTATAATCTTTTCGTTTTATTTATAGTATTATTTTTTTCAGTGACTTGTATTAAGCTCGGGCCTGTCTGTCCTAGGTCTGCGGTGTGAGTCAGTGAGGTCTAGTCGAAGTCAATGTCCATATAGTGTCGGTCGCGGTCGGAGTTGAGCGAGGAGGTCGAGGTGGAGTCTGGTTGCGCTCCGGTCGCAGCGTTAGCCGCGTTCGCGAGCGTCGAGGTGAGCTGCGCCCAGAGCCCGCCGGGGGTCACGTGCGCCGTCAGGCCGGACGAGGACGAGTCGCTGTCCCAAACGCCCCCGCCGCCCGGGATAACACCCGCTGCGATACCGGTCTGCGTGCCGCGCCGTCGCCGCGCTGACCCCGCCGGCAGCCGGCGGACTACCACACGCGAATACGACGAAGCTGTAATATATATCAAACACTATTACATTATTCCACAGTTTACACGTTATATGATATAGTAGTGTTGTAGTTGCAACTAACGCATGCTTGCTGTGCTGGCGCTGGTGTCAGTGGTGGAGGAGGAGCTGGAAGGCGTGGTGCTCGCATTGACTGCGCCGCCGGCCTGCGAGACGGCGGAGGGTGTGGCACGGCGCCGGGACGCACTGCTGCCGGTGTCGAGGCTGTCGTCGGAGCGTGCGTCTTCAGCCGGCACACCGCCGGTCGTCGCACCCGTCACCGTGCCACCGCCCGGTATTAACGACCTTCTACATATGGGACAGGTCGCGTGAAGCTGCAACCATGGCGTTATACACGCCGGGTGGAAGATGTGCTCGCACTCTAACCGGGACACTGTCTCGCCTGTTGACATATAAACACACGTTATGTACACAATGACCATAAACAATATAATAGTAATATAATAAGGAGCAACAAACGCTCAGTTCATATAGTTTGTAATCCCTCACCCAGCGTGAAGTTGTCCCAGCAGACAGAGCAGGTCAAGTTAGCCTCCACCTGTTCCGCTGTGATTAGTTGGTTGGGTATAGCTTCGATGAGGTCCCGCGGGAGAGGCGCCGGGCCCGTGTTCTCGAGCTGGCCTAGAAGCTGGGTTACTACTGCATCTAGGCCTGGAAATTATTATAATTACTGTATTAATATAAATAACTAGCTGCGTCTCGCGATTTCACCCGCATAAGTCCCGCTCCCGTGGGAATAACAAAATAAAAAGTAGCCTATAGGCTTCCTCGATAAATGGACTAGCCAACACAAAAAATATTTTTCAAATCAAACTAGAAGTTACTGAGATTAGCGCTTTCAAACAAACAAACTCTTCAGCTTTATAATATTAATACTAGCTGCACCCCGCGGTTTCACCCGCGTAAGTCCCGGGAATATCGGGATAAAAAGTAGCCTATATTTTTCAATTCGATTTAGTAGTTACTGAGATCAGAGCGTTTTAACAAACAACGGAAGCCCTCAAAGATGAATAATTTTCCCCGTTTTTTCCACATTTCCCACTGATTAGACGCTCCTATTGATCGCAGCATGATGTTATATAGCCCAAAGCCTTCCTCGATAAATGGACTATCCAAAAAACTCTTTAAATATTAGAATAGATAAAGCCTAAATTAGAAAATAAGGCGTACTATAGATACGTCATCTTAACTTAACGATAAGACCCAATGCACATGAACTTATTTGCTAAAAGTATATTTTTTACTTTTAAAAATATTGTAATGCTGTTGTTAAAATAACCAAGAAGATCCCCATGAGCCTTTTTATCAGAGGCACGTTCCGAATCCACATATTCCTAACTTAGTTATTATGACCCTGGCAATGGGTGGGGCTTAAATTAATGCTTTTAGGGTTGTGCTGATCCCCCCGCTTACACGCTGTGCATCCTTTCACTGCTTAGCTGTAGGTGTAGCTTGTAGTTTAAGCCTTTCCTTGGATATCTCTTCCGATATCCTAGGAAGCAGAATGGTTTTAGGGGAGAGTGCTACGGTCATGTTGATCCCTAAGACAAGTCAGAGAGATCATCCTTCACGTGGTGCCACCTGTTTTTGGTCTAATTCCCTCAGAAATAGACGTAACTGAAATCTCCTGGCGATATGACTCACTCCAACCTCCATCCCATCCCAAAATCCCATGACCAATCCCGCAGAGCCGAACCGTGGCGGCGCATAACCACACCAGGCCTGCAAGACCTTGGGGCACTAAATCCCCCCAAAAAGCAGCACCATACATGCCCTGGGCAGGCAGTATGGAAAAATATCCTCAGCTCAAAACATGGCGGCACAAAAAAAGAGAAACGTACCCCAGGAGGGTACCACTACCGACGGTAGTGGAGAATCCCTCACCGAGCCTAGCTCGGTCTGTCCCTCGTATTCTGGGGGGGACAACTTGTGCTCAGGACCAGGCTCCAGCCTGGACCTGTCTGACCTCGCCGAGGCCATACCAAATCTGACCACAGTGTCACACTGGACCGTTGTCGCGCGAAATCGCAGCGACAAACGAAAACCAATGACACCTGTGGTCACAAAAGAATCTAAAAACCCGAAGGGCCAACCGGAACGCAGTCGCCCCACCCGGCGCGCGAGAAAGGAAGCCCCGAGGAATAAAAAACCCAAACACATGACAGCCGACGCAGCAGCGGAAACGCAGCGCGAACCCGACGCAGCAGCGAAGACGCAGCGCGAATCAAACGCAGCAGCAAAAACGCAGCGCGAATGTGACGCAGCAGCGGAAACGCAGCGCGAAGGGCAGGCAACGTCATTAGCACCACCCACCCCAACACCACCACCTCAACCTCAGCCAAAGTGGAAACGAAAATCGAGAGGTTCTCGGGGTAAGCGGACCGCAGCGTCGGCTCCCACTGTTCCTGAAAAGGAACAGCCTGAAGGGAAAGGGCAAGCTTCGTCAAAGCGTTCTCGCCTAGACGACACCCAATCTCCCAGGGGGGATGCCAAACGCGCGAAAACTGACCCCAAGCGGGCGATGTGCTACGCAGATGCGGCCCAGTCGCATCTGAGAGTAGCAATTGTCACCAACCCGCTAAAGGATCTCTCGATGGAACAGGCAGATCGGCTTAAGGAGACTATCGATGATAGCATCCTGAAGGCCGCCCTGTCTCCATCGTCTTCAAGCGCGCAGGCTCCATCTTTCCGCGGCAACCCCTTCCATATGGATGGGGCTCTAGCGATGTGGTGTGAAGACGCGAACGCACTCACTTGGCTGACTGAGGAGGTGAAAAAAATGGTATCACCGATACCGGGCACCAATCTGACTGTTATCAAACAGTCAGAGATGCAAAAGAGGATCAAGGCAGGACTCCTCCTTTTCACTCGCATCACCGACTCTGACACACTGCATAGGCTCCTTTGTGCCCAGAATCCCTGGTACAAGGTTGAGACTTGGCAGTGCTACAGTTTAACGGTTAGCGACAACGCCAAGGATCCCGAATCCAAGGTGAAGGCAGTCCACCTGGTCCTCGGAATTCCCGAAGACCAAAAAGAAAAGATAGATGCAAGAGAACGCCGTGTAGCCCACATGTCCGGTAGTGGCTACATCCGCTTTTTCTCCACGGAGGAAACGGAAACGGCCGAAAACGCGCAGCCTGCGACTCAAGGAACGGAACCTTCCGCTCCTGAGCCGTCCACCTCAGCTCCTCAACCGAGTCCGAGCAAGATGGAAACGAGCTCGCCGCGGCGCGCCGAGGGCACTACGAGCGACGAAGATGACGTCCTCCGTAGTCCATAGTTCCCTCAACATATATCAAAACAACCTCCAGCACAAACGAATAGCGGCGGCCACTCTACGCAGAGTGCTGGAGGAAGATCAAAAGGCGGTCGCCCTGATCCAGGAACCCTGGATCAGAAACAACACAATCTGCGGCCTAAACAACATCAGTGGTAAGTTACTTCTGAACATCAACGCAGACAAACCGAGAACGTGTATTGTCATGCCAAAAACTATCACAAATACCATGCTTAATCAATTCTGTTCTAGAGACCTCACTGCAGTGAAAATTCTAACAGAAAACCAAAAAATCCTAGTTTTAGCCTCAGTGTACATGCCGAGCGAAGGCGAAGTTCCACCAAAAGAACTAGCCGACCTGGTGCAACACTGCGAGCAACACAGCTGGGAACTGATCATCTCCGCAGACTGCAACGCACATCACCCGCTGTGGGGAAGTAAGGACACAAATAAAAGGGGTGAGCTATTAATTGAATATATTTTCCAAACAAACCTGAACATTATCAACAAGGGTACAAAACCCACCTTTGTAAGTTCCAGGTATCAAACTTTAGTAGACATTACACTGGCAACGCACGCGGCGGTCGACCTCATCGAGGGATGGCACGTATCGAGCGAGCCCTCCTTCTCTGATCACCGCCGCGTGTGTTTCCAATTAAAATATAATTTACCAGACCCTGTTCCATATCGTAACCCCCGTAAAACCGATATAACAAGGTACACAAACTCAATAACAAAAACATTAAGTAACGCGCAATTAAACGATGTAATACTTAATACTGACAACATAGAATCAAATGTACAGTTCCTAACTGCAGCACTTGTGCAAAGTTACGAACAGGCATGTCCTCTTAAAACTCCAAAGCGTCAGGAAAAGAGCACATGGTGGGGGCCAGAACTCGAAAGACTACGCAAGGAACTTAGGACACTCTTCAACCGAGCAAAAAACACCAGAACCACTGCGGACTGGGATAATTACAAAATAGCACAACAACACTACAAGAAGCGAATCAGATTCCGGAGAACGGAGGCCTGGCGCAATTTCTGTAGCAGCATAAACACCACTAACCAAGCCGCAAGAATAAAGAAAATTCTGTCAAAGGGTAACCTGAACCTACTAGGCTCCCTTAAAAAGGAAGACGGCACCTACACACAGACAGACGATGAAACTAGTGCAGTACTGCTGGGGACACACTTCCCTGGATGTCAAATCACACCAGACCAAGTGTGGACCGACGAGCACTACGGCACACCAACAACTCAAGAATGGGAAATTGCTAATAACATAGTAACCGAGGACAGGACCGTATGGGCCCTAAAAAGCTTTAAGCCGTTCAAATCCCCGGGGCTGGATGGAATCTTTCCAGCACTACTACAATGGCATTCCCACCAAATAATCAAACATCTAATACCAATCTATAGAGCCTGTATAGCATTCAAATATATACCAAAAATGTGGAGGGAAGCAAAGGTGGTCTTCCTACCAAAACCAGGCAAAGAGGACTACACCCACGCCAAATCTTTCAGACCCATCAGCCTGACGTCTTTCCTACTTAAGACACTAGAAAGGCTAGTGGATCGACATCTAAGAGACGGGGCACTGAAAGATAAACCTCTACATCCCCAACATGCCTACCAGAAAGGCAGATCGACAGAGTCGGCCCTACATGCGGTAGTGCATAAAATAGAATCGGCGATCACAAATAAACTATCAACACTTGCGGCCTTCATAGACATAGAAGGAGCTTTTGACAAAACAATGCACAAAAGCATCAACCACGCCCTTCAAAAGTTCGAAGTGGAACCGGTTGTGAGAAACTGGATCACAGAACTAGTCAGCAAAAGGGCGGTTCAGATAGTGGTGAACACTACCACAAGAGCTAAAGTAGTCCGAGGATGCCCACAGGGGGGGGTCCTTTCACCACTCTTATGGAACATAGTAGTAGATAGCCTTCTAAATAGACTAAATGAAAGAGGATACACTACTATTGGTTATGCAGATGATCTAACAATACTAATAAACGGAAGTGCAGAGAACGTGTTATGTAAAGTAATGCGATCCTCCTTTCAAATCGTTGAAAAATGGTGCGACGAACATCAACTGTCAGTCAACCCTAAAAAGACGGAACTCATCCTTTTCACCAACAAAAGGAAGTTACCAGAACTAGAATTACCAAAACTTTTTAATACTGAACTCGCCCTATCGACACAAGTCAAGTATCTGGGCATCATACTTGACAACAAACTGAACTGGGCGAATCATATCGATGAAAAAATGAAAAAAGCCTGTATAGCTTTTGGTCAGTGCAGAAGACTTGTTGGTAAGAAATGGGGTCTTAACCCAAAGATCACACTCTGGCTGTACACATCAGTTATCAGACCGTCTGTAACCTATGGTTCAGTTGTATGGTGGCCCAGGACACAACTGACCACAGTGAAAACGAAACTCCAAAGCCTACAACGCCTAGCGAATGTAGCAGCCACAGGATGCATGAAAACTACCCCATCAGCCGCACTAGAGTATCTCCTAAACCTGAGACCTCTAGATCTTATCATTCAGGAGGAGGCTAAACTAGCCGCCCTAAGATTAAGATCACACGGACTATGGAAGCAAAACATAGAAACAACGCACACAAAAATTCTACCGAGGACCCTAAAAGAAATACCACTTTTAGAGGCACCTACAGACAAAATTTTATGTTATCACGTCTTCGATAGAAGTTACAATATCCAACTCATAGCGAAAGCGAAAGATAGCTCTGGCATCGATGAAGTTAGGATATATACCGACGGCTCCAAAACCACTGACGGTACCGGAGCCGGCGTCTTCTCGAACGACCTAAATATCAAAATATCAACCACTCTAGACAAACTAAACACAATCTTCCAAGCAGAGTGCATTGGAATTATCAGAGCAGCAGAAGCGGTTGCAGCCAGAGATGTCAGGGATCTCAACATCAAAATTGTCTCTGACAGTGCATCCGTACTTCAAGCGCTACAAAACAATACTCTAACATCTGCCCTAATAATGGAATGTCATAACAAACTCCAATCCATTGCAAATACGAACAGAGTAACGCTGCAATGGATAAAAGGGCATAGCAACTCTTTGGGAAACGACGCAGCAGATGAACTGGCCAAAAGGGAAGCCGCGGCAATAGTTTATGGTCCGGAACCTCTATTGCCCATACCCCAGGCCCAAATAAAAACATGGCTACGACAAAAAACTGAAGATGCACATAAAACAGAATGGAAAAACAGCGAAACCTGCAGGCAAACAAAGAGTGCAGTTCCGGAAGCAACCAAAAGATTTGCCCGCAGCATCATTAGACTAAAAAGAAACGAAATCCGGACGATCATAGGTGTCATAACCGGTCATTGTTCATTAAACAAACACTTATTTACCATAGGTGTCACAGATAGCCCCCTGTGCAGAGGATGCATGGAGGCAGAAGAAAACCCACAGCACGTGCTCATGGAGTGCAGTAGCGTGGCAGATCAACGGGCTCGGTCTCTTCAATCGCCGGCATCTCTTCCGGAGGCCTGTAGCAACCTGAAAAGGCTGCTAGCCTTCTGGAAGGACCTGGGATGGTTGGAGTGACAAGTAGGATATTCTCACACGCACAATGGCCCAAATAATGAGGCTAAGTGCGGAAACAGCCCCGTAAAACTAAACTAAACTAATGACCCTGGCAATGTGACTTTATGTGATGAAAAAAAATTTGAGTTAACTTTTCGTGATTTCCAGTTACAAGTAATCCACTGCCTCAGGTTTGTAAAGTATATTCATGCTAAAGAGGGACAGAGAGGGACCGTTATTACATAACAGTAAAGAAAGACATTTATTTAATGTCTTTAAATTTTCGGCTAGTTATTCTGTGAAAATCGACTGTAGTATCTGAGGAAGCAGGTGTAAGGTATTATTTGGTCTCATACGAGGTAACCAAAGACATATTTCAACAGTTTTTGCATACTAAACATCATAATGCATGCTCACATTTATTGACCAAGCAAGTGATGCAAGTTGAGATCTAGCAGTGAGATGCCAAAGCATTTACAACTTTGTTCGTCGATAACTTGAGTACCGTAGAGCTCTAATCTTTATGAATTTCGGTACACAAGTAGTTGAGTACAAAAGAATATTACATCGAATAGAGCAGGATTGGAAGAAGCTTTATCAGATCAGCAGGCTGATTCATAAACCATCGGAAGGCAACCAAAACGAAAATAAAATTGCTGCTCTTTCACTCCCGCGACTTTTGACGTGTTGCCATCCTTATCTTTCAGGTTTATTCGTTTTGGTAGCCTTCCTATGGTTTGTGAATCAGCCTACAGGGCGATATACTAGTAATATTAGAAGTATTTAAGGTGTTATGCTAACCTTCGCCCCCAAATACGTAGTCCCCGGGCGCTCCAACGAGCACGAAGGGCGAGCCGGCGGTGACCGTCCCGGTGCCGGGCCGCCCGCCACCGATCATCCACAGGAAGTGATCCATGACCGTACCGCTCTCTTGTCGCCCGCCACCGTTGTTACTGTAATACACATTATGTTATGTTAATATTAATATAATTATCTGTTATGTGTCCAATATCACGGGCCTATGGAGCCCCGGGATTTCCCTCCACTTCGCTTTGGAAGGCATGCGTGGAGCTGAAGCCAACATGTAGAGGCCCTTTACAATAACAAGTTTAATAGCAAAGTATGATGTGGACTCCAAACCGGCGATTATCTTTGCCGGCACTAATCTATTATAATTATTTCAGTATTAAATTTACTTGGTGATTCAACCTAGGTGTATTTACGACCTCTGCGATGCAGAAGGTTGTGAATTCGATTCCCGCCTTCATTACATATTTATGTAGCAGATACTTGTTTCTGATCTCGATGTTTTTGTTTTCTTTCTGTTTATGGTCAGGGTGAACCAGCTGTTCGTGTCCAGCGTTTGGCCACTGCTTAATGATAAGTGATGGTGGATAGGTGAAGAAGATATCTTATCACTCATGACTCAAATACTTTTTAAATTATATTTATCAAAAATGACATAAGATTCCCTTACTGTACAAATAAGGAATGACGAAGCAAAACGATGTGGGCGTCAAAATTTCAACCATATCAGTTTGCCAGATTGTATGACAGAAGAAATATAAATTAAGACTTACCGTATATTACCGCCGGACATTAGAAACGCTAGATCGTTCAGTACTGGAGGCCCTTGACTCTGAAATAACACCATCCAAAATACTATAAATATTAAGTATCTAGATTATTTTAGAAAAAGAAGCCGTAAAATAAACTACACTTTGACCACATCACTATGATACGTATTTGTAATGCATTAGAACAATACAGCAGGTCAAGTTAAAGCGGTGATATTAAGTACTTAACTTTTCAAAGGTGCAGTGTATTTTATTACTATGTTAATAAATGCATTATCACAATCGTATGTTGTATTGATAAGGTGTCGCGGTCGCGGTGCGGCGCGGCGGTGACTTGCAACCACTTCCGCGATATTTCAACAAATATTTATAAATATTATATTGCGTTTCTAAAGTTAGACGCGAGGTGCTGCGTAACAGTAAAATAGCCCCCCAGTCCCCGTATCTTAAGCTGTGCAGCCTCATTTCTTCCTCATCCTGAGCATGCCAAGGGCAGTAATGAGGCAGCTCCACTCAGTGCTAGAGACAAATCACTGGAATATTAAAACCAATAATTATCTATGAGCTGACTGGACGGGACTGGCTCAAGACAGAATTAAATGGTCAAGGATGGAGGAGGTCTTCTCCCATAAGTAGGTCCCCTTTAAAGAATAATGTTAAAAATATCATATTGTAAATTATATTTATTATTATGTATTATACTTACATCTTCCATCATACTGTACTCGCTCTCCTCTCCATGGCCGGCGTCGTCAATGTTACTCATCTCAGCGTCACTGTACTCTCCATCGTCCTGATTTAAAGACTCGTCTCTCTCACTCTCAAGACGTTCGATGAACCCAGTTGCACAGTATGGGCATGTATAGTCCTGGAATACAGAAAATAACCAATGAAGTCAACCTGTTTAACCAACTTCAAAAAGGAGAGAATTCTCAATTAATTGGTTATTATTTTTCAATGTATTTTTACCAAGTATCACAGCACCTCGGGTGTTTCAGATGATTTTTTTAGCTTTCTTTTGAATTGGTTTTTTGTATGGCAAGAAAATACGTGTTTCGTCTGCAGCTTATCTACTAACTGCAATAATGTTCAAGCCTTTGATAGTAAAATGTTTTGTCACTTTCACACTTTTGCAGATGACAAAAGTGCGACTGATGTAAAACTTATTTTTTCCATCAAAGGTATAATAAAAAAATTTAAGTAAACATTAGTCACAGATTAGACATGGACTGGGTATTGAATAGAGATTGTTATTATAGCAGTATGTCTCAAATACTTGCAGTGTAGGTCAGTGGCGTAGCGTGCCTTGTCGGGGCCCCGTATAAAAATTTTTTGGAGGCCCTTATATGGAGGTAAAGATTTTTCACAAAAGAAAAAAAATATTGTGAGAAGTAATATTTATTTATCCACCCATTATTTACCCATTTTACAAATAAAAATCGAATTTTAAATATTCACTCTCCTTGCCTTTTTATCGGCAAACTGATTTATTAAATCATTTATGGCTGATGATGATTTTAGTTTTTCTAAAGTTTCTGCCTCTATGGACTTGAAGATGGAGTTGAAGATGAAGTAAGTAAAACGGGGAAGTCCCGCAGCCCGCCATAACGATGTAGTGTTGCCAACTTTTGAACGCACGCTTAAGGCGGGAAAAAAAGGAATTGCTTTATAGAATTTTGTCATTTGTGAAATAAAATAAATTAGAAAGTTTTTATTCTTTTTCCTTACACACTTTGGGGGCCCCCGTGGCCCGGGGGCCCCGTATAATTGATACGGCAAATACGGCGGTAGCTACGCCCCTGGTGTAGGTTGGTAGGTATGTGTGATGTCTTTGTAAAGGTCATTATGTATGTTTTGGACAATAACATATTAACAATATTGTATGATAGTGTGAATAGGTAGATTTTAATGATAATAATTTATAGAATCTGTACTCTCCAAGAAGGCAATCACATTGTTCATCACTGATTAGCAAATGTAAAGGTTACACAGCACCGATGATTCATAACAGCGTTTATACTAGGAGAACAGTTATTTATTCAAGATAAAACATTGTTAGTTTTTAGTGGTTTTTTCGTTGACGTGTTGTTACGGCGCAGTAGGCACCAAAAAATTACAAATTATAACCAATTCTCCTTTCAATAGGATGATGTAACTTTGTGAAATTAACAATATCCTACGAGTTTGCCCTTAGAATAGATCACCGGGAAACGTCATAGTTCCAGTAAACCGGCTGCAGCTCATCAAAAGGGAAATTTGATTGCAATCAGAACTGTTTTGTTTCGTCTTCATTACTGTCCGATAACATCAGGTTTTAGTATAAATCTCAAAGATAAGGGTCGCGTGCAGTAACAGTACCTAAAGATAGTAATTATCATCATAAATTAGACCCGAGATTACTGGTAAAATCGATTTTTACCTGCATAACATCTTCGAACTCAACGTTACACCTGTGGCAAAAGAATCTGTATACACTTCTCCTGGGTTCCACTACAGCCTCAGCCATTTTTACAGATATTACGGACGCAATCACACCGAGAAAATAACTAGATTTTCAATTGGAATACGAAAATTGTACAATCAAACTCCCGACAAAAATTTATCAATCGCCATTGACGCCATTTTTCGCAGACAGACATGCTCTGTCTATGGTTTTATGTTTTTTTTCATTAAGTTAAACCACAGATAAAACAAAACATTTCACATGAAAAAAAAATCTACCAAATAACAAAAAAAAAAAAACCTTCCCTTCGTCACATTTTCGGGTCCCACCATGGTCTCACAAACACTACAAAGAAAGAAAAGAATCTAGAGCCTAAAAAAACCTGTATCTTTTGGTCTCCAAACTATTTTTGTAAATATTATTCTTTTTTTTTTAATAAAGTAATGGTAGAAATTTAATTTTAAGCCTATGGAAACATTTTTTTTTTGATGAAGTTTCCTCTATAATTTATTTGTCTATGGGTTTCTGGTTTGCGTGTTGATGTGATGTTGAAATAGATTTTCGTAATTTATTTGGTTTATCTTATTGGAAAGTATTATTCAAAAAGTAATTATTTAACGTAAAATGCACATAATATCCTTATTGCGGCTATCTTCACTGTCGAAGCCATAACTCGGAGTAAAAACTGTTTCGAAATCAAATCCTTTCGTGAAGGCGATGATTGTTATCAAATAAGTGTATTTTTTCGGATAAATTATGAATTTAATCGTATATTGGTGTAGTTGTGATAATGTGAAGTTCTTAAACTCGTGTTTTATATGTTTAGCATAGTTAAAATAAGTACGTTAACGTAAAAGTGGGTCACCTTAGCGTGAAGCATATTTGATTACAATGAATGAGAAAAAAAAGCTGGTCCAAAACTTCAAGAGTTACATCAATGTTTCTCCTACGGTAAGTTCATTTTTCTTGTAGTAAAAAATCCATACACAAAGCTGTTTAAAAATATTCAGCTGTTCAACTAAAACTCATAACCTCTAAGTCCCTAATATTATTTCATATTATTTACTTGACTTTTATTGGTTGTAACATTGTAGAGGCAATGAATCAACCTTGGGATTCCAATCGTTATCATTACACTATGTGTATACACCTCGGGGCAGTGAAAATATTTTTTTGATAAGATAGTATTGCCAGACCGACATACATACATGTAATACAGGCTAGTAAGAGATACTCCTGCAGTTCACCAATAAATATACTATTTTTCAAGGAAAAAATTATGGTTTCGTGTTTTTCCTTAAAAAATATACCATGAATGCCTTAAACAGGCTAAGACTCTACAAAAATAAAAATCCACAAAAGGAGAAACCTAAAAATAGCATAAAAATATATGTAGCTTAATCTGAGGTTTTTTATGGCTACTTTAAGAATATAAGAAATAATATATCATCTATACTAATATTATAAAGCTGAAGAGTTTGTTTGTTTGTTTGTTTGAACGCTCTAATCTCAGGAACTACTGGTTCGAATTGAGAAATTCTTTGTGTTTTTGTTTTATACACTGATTAAATTAAAATGTGATATATCTTACTGACGTTTCACACATGTAAGTCCCGATCCTATAAGAATATCAGGTTAAAAAGTACCCCAATTATTCATTCAGATCACCAGCTATCTACATACTTACCAAGTTTCATCACAATCAGACGAGTAGATTTTTTGTGATAAAGAAACATATAATATATACTAACATACAACATTTTATAAATATTTTTCCAGTTTTAAAGTTATCAATATATTTACAGAATAAAGGAGAGAAGAATGGTTCGGTTCAGGAGGTGAAGCCAAAACTTCTGAAGGGTAAGATAATTTAATTATCAAGCTTTGATCCATTTACTCATAAAACATACTGTTAATTTTTGTTTTGAACTCATTGTGATAAATAAAAGATAGTTGATTGACCTCAAGTTGCAGGAATTGAAAGATAAATCTGTAATCCGAATAAGTATGGGCTTCTACTAAGAAAATGTCGAGGCTAACTTCTGCCCTTGACTTTGTCCGTGTAGTAGATCATTTTTCCAAAATCCTTTAGCAGATGCCTACATCATTTTAGCCTGATCCGTTTATTGGTTTGAGCTGTGTAATCAGTCAGTCAAGACTTGGAATTGACTTGGATTTGGAATTTTATATTTAAAGATGGGCACACAAAACATACTAAACAAATTTCCATAATATGGTTTACACCACTTTTAGAAAAAGCTTTAAATATAGGTAAGTATTTTCTTAAACCTTTGTTAAAAAAATGGAAAACAAGGGCATAACAGCAAATCTAGGTTTTATAAGAAAAACTATTAGTCTAAAACTCTAGATCCATTATTCAGGAAGAGCCTTGCATTTGGTTATAAAAAATGTAAGCATATATGGTTTGTTACTGGCGCCAAGCCTGGGCGTGTCGCTAATACATGCATAAAAAATCTTTTAAAATAAATATAAGACCTAATCACTTTAATAGAAATACAACAATACCTACCATAGTCAAACACAGTAGAGTATTTATTCTCCAATGCTGACACAATTATTATATATAGAAAACCGGCCAAGTGCGAGTCGAACTTGCGCACTAAAGGTTCCATACCATAACATTCTGTTTTTAATATTTCTTGTTAGTCACAGACATACATAATCTTTGAAAATTTCAACTGTCTAGCTATCATTGTTCATGAGATACAGCCTGGTGAAAGACAGACAGTGGAGTCTTAGTAATACGAGTCCCGTTTTTACCCTTTGGGTACAGAACCCTAATATTTAAATCAGTATAGTCAGTAAGGCAATGGCATGTGTTCGTCATATACAAATAGATTGAAACATGTGTCCTAAATGTCCGCCTGTTGTTCTACTAATTAGACTAATTACATAGAATTAGAACATGTGTTTTAACAATTTGATATTGTTAGAAATTGCTCATGAAATACAGGGCTGAGTGGTCTATTAGATTTGTCACTAGACTGCGGGCCTGATATGTATGAACCCCCTACCATGAGTTGTTGACACCCTTGAACAAACATGTGCTGTGATCAAACGTAGCGCATTGAGTATTTACTACCATGGAACTTAAAGACTAAAATAGCCAAAAAGTAAAGCCAAAATGACTAATATGTGAGCCGCGAGATGATAGCTTATAACTACTCTCTCTCTATCTATTCTATCTCCGTCTCTATTGCGCCGTCTGTTTCAGCTATCTACACGAATCAATATTTAATGTATATTTACCCTAAACAGATACTGTTTTTAACTATCTCTGTGGTCTTGCTGTTTAAAATATATAAGTTACTAGCTGCGCCCCGCGGCTTTACCCGCGTAAGTCCCGAGCCCGTGGGAATATCGGGATAAAACTAGCCAATGTGTTAATCCAGGTCTCCAGCTAGCTAGTTACCGAGTTTCATCGCAATCGATCCAGTAATTTTTGCGTGAAGGAATAACAAACATACATACACACACACGCACACACAAACTTTCACATTTATAATATTAGTAGGATTCGTAACTAAGAAATTCGGCGGGAATCGAATCCGCCTTCTGAATTGCAGGCTGATATTCGCCACCAAGGTCATTTATTACAATTATATAAAAAACAAGGAAAAATGGGAAAAAATTGATATTTCCAAAAAAAATCCAACGCGTCGATATTTTTCCAGAAATACCTACCTAATAGTAAATACTAGGGATAAATAAATAACAAAATTATTATTCTGAAGTAGTTACCATCGTCACCTACCATCAGACAGGTGTGATAGTGGTCAAACGCTGACCTATCATATGTAAGTACTTACTCCGCTGGCTCAGCGACCCAAAGTGTTTCTTGGTCTCCGAAACCAGAGCCTTCCATCCCTCCCTGTCCTGCGCTATTTCTTGCCAATTGTAGGCTTGAAGTTAGCGCACGTCAGCTTCCACTGTGTGCTTCCAGTGATACCTCGTCCCATAAGCGTTTGACCGGTTAGGCGACACACGTAGTCTTTCTTGTAGGATTAGGGAAAATGTCTATCATATATAAAAACAAAGCACACGCACAATGGCCCAAATGAAGAGGCTAAGTGCGGAAACAAACAAGGTATGTTAACAAACATATAAAAAAATCGACGAATTGAGAATCTCCTCCTTTTTTTGAAGTCGGTTAAAAATGAACATGTCGCGGGACACCGTTTGAAACGAAGTCCCTTTACCCTTTTTATTTTATTGTTTTATTTATGGGAGATTAGCTATCGTCTACTTTATTCTCTCTTTTTCTTACGGTTTTTCGTTACGCGTTACAGGTTAGATCCCTTCGGCAACCCGCGATAAGGAACGTCGTTGCAAAAAAACTTAATAAAAATGTGAACATAATACGTCTCCTTTAGTTCCGGTACGACCTCGATCATGAATCATCCATTCCGGATATCACAGATGAGTCTAACTTCATCTCTATGTAGTAGTTACGAGTATATCACCGCACCTAGATCGATCGCGCACACACGATCATGTTATATGCAGTTATATATAGGTACTAATATTATAAAGAGGAAACATTTGATTGTTTGTTTGTTGGTTTGCATTGAATAGACTCCGAAACTACTGGACCGATTATGATGAAACGTGATATAAAGATACATTGATTAATTGGGAGCGTCATAGGCTACTTTTTATACCGATATTCCACGGTATCTCGAGGTGATGCTAGACTATTTGAATATATGGATTAAGATGGATGGATATTTACTTATCCGAAAAAAAAGAAATAGCATATTTTTCCTTCAATATTGTTCGATATTGTAGGCTTGTATTTTTTTATTTTATTTTTCCAAGATAAAGTTAAAATATTTTTAAATAATAAAACACGTAAGCCCAGAATACAAACTATTCAAGCGATTGACATTAACAAAATAATAACATTATGTTGAAAAAAGGAATCAATACAGGTAGGTATGCCCTGAAACGAAATTTCCTGATCCTTTTAAGACGACATTTAAGTCTTAGATAGCTCGAATCTTAGAATAACACAAAGGCTACTGTATGCCTACTCGAATCCGATCTTCCCACGGGATCCAGGTAAAATCGCGAGGCGCAACCGATGCATCATTACAATCATTATGTATGCGAAACGTGAATGTAACTGTATCACCATTTATGATTGCCTGGTACTTGCTGATAGGAAGTAGCGTCCCATTACAGTACAGTGTGCGTTGGGGACTGTGATGGGTGTCTTGAAAAAAGGTTAGTGATCCTAAACCTAATTCTAACTAATATTATTAGTTTATTTATTTAAGCTGCGCCCCACGGTTTCACTCGCGTAAGCCCCGACGATCTTCTATCTTCTTACACAATATATAAAATGCTTTATCCTGAACGACTGACTGACGGATCAATGCGCAGCCTAAACCGCTGATCCTAGAGACCTGACACTTGGAGGGTGTGTTCTTTGCATGAAGTCGGCATCCGATAAAAAATGATTTTCCGATATTCTACTTCTTATGGGGCAAATAAGGGGGACAAAGTTTGTATGAGACAACGTGATTCTTTGGTCTAATCTATTTAAAATTTTCCATAAACATTGTTTAACATAATTAATAGAAGATGTGTTTCGTATTATCCCGAAATTCTTGCGGAATTGGAACTTACGCGGGTGAAACCGCAGGGCGCAACTAGTAATATCTATATTACAATATAATTTTCCAACGGCCTTCACGGCTGTTCAATCGATCCAATTTTTTATCGCCTCAAGGAAACAAAAACATTTTTCGCAATCTGAAGTGACCGTGAATTTTGGATCAACTTAACTCATGCGGGCAGAGTTATAAAAAAGTGGATTTTATGGAACTAATATCATTTTCCACGTTTACTGAGATACCACTACCACTATGACGATTTTCATTCAAATCGGTCCAGTCGTTTCACCGTGAAGAGGAAAAAATAAATAAACAAACTTTCAGATTTATAGTATTAAGTTTGCGATACGCGGTTTAACCCGATTCTAATGCTTCTATGCCTAAACCAAATATTTTAAACTGGCAGCGCTACGCGGTTTCACCCGCGAAGGCCTGATCCCGTGGGAATATCGGAATAAAAAGTAGCCTATGTTACTCCCAATGAATCAATGTATTCTCATACCAATATTCATCTAAATCGGTTCAGTAGTTTCGGAGCCTATTCAATGCAAACAAATAAACAATCAAATCTTTCCTCTTTATATTTATATTACAATATTATTATTTTTAAATTACTACTACCGGCATTATAGTATACTGTTCCTCCCCGGGTTTCAATGTATACCAAGTTTTGACAAAATTGTTCCCGTAGTTTCACAGCCAAGAAACAAAAATACATATTTCCTCTTTACAATTTTAGTATTGAAGTTCCTTTTTAAACCGCGTATATTTAAAATAGCGTATGATGCGTAATTAATAACATATTGATAAAATATTCCAGATATTATTGTACTTTAAATTATAGATAAGAATGTCACATGTTAATGCTATAATTAAAATTACCTAATCAGTTATGTTTTATTTCAATTAATTTACTTACTTCTGTATGAATCATTTTATTGAAGGTCATAATTACCGGTTTTTAAGAGGAAAGGGTACCGGGGGCTCACTCTATACAAACGTAGTCGACTGTTTCCTCCCTGGATAATGATACTAGAGCAAATATTTTTGTTGCATAAAACTTAAAACTGCCATGACCATGCCCCTATGTTTTATTTTTAGTTTTTTAAATCCTAATGTCTATGATAATTGGAAAATGAAGAAAAAAACCAAAACATAGTCATGGCAGTTATAGGTTCAATGGCACAAAAATATTTGTGCTAGTGTCATTATCCAGGGAGGAAAAAGTCGACTACGTTTGTATGGAGAGAGCGCCGGTTTTTCACCTTTAAGGAACTTATTTAAAAAACCACCAGAAAATATATTAAATGGGTGTCTTTTTCATAGTTATTTTTTCAAAGTAAGAAGAAAAATCACCGAAAGGGAAGAAAATAGTACATTTTTCTATTCCTAAAGGTGATTATTGACTAGAGCATTTCAATGGAATGGCTGTCATAAGAATGTTTTCAACACAAACAAGATCCCATGCACCTGCTTTAGTTAAAGTTTAAAGTCTTCTAACTCATGAACTTATTAAACAAAAATATAAGAATTAAAATATGTCAATAATAGTAATTTTTGAACTTTACCGGGGGCTGCAATTATGCAGCCGACTGTACAATTTAAAAAAGCGAATGCTTTATTATCTGTTACTAGTAAATGCTCTAGTTTAAGCCCACCTTTAGAAATAAATTATGTTACCAGATCTAGATAAAACTTTGATTAGAACAGCACACATCCCCCAAAACTACAACCTTGCAGTCTTCAAATCTAGAGTGAAAAGGTAACTTCTGGGCGAGCATGCTACATCCTCGACCTTATCTTTGCTTCCCATCAAGTGAGATGAGGTCAAATGAAAGCCTATTTGTATAAAAAACTTCAAAATCTTCAAAATAATCTAAAAATACACTGTCTTATATTTTCGCGAATATTATTCTTTTTCTTCCTACGATTTTTTTGCTTTGGGTTTTTATTTGTTTTTTAGTGTACCTTATTATTTGCATAAATCTTTATTCATAATTATAAAGTTCATAAAATGGAGCGAAGGATGATGATGATGTAGGACTAGGATTCCGGTTAAAATGATTTTGGAAAATACAACCCCTACACGGACGAAGTCGCGGTTGAAATCTAGTCTATCTTAATGGAGTTTTGTAAAGGAGAGTCGTAAATAAACTAGAAAATAATCACATTATCCGAAGCGAACTCTTACAATCTTTGTGTTTTGATAGGTTTGTACCAAGGTCGTATGTAATTGAACGGGTCGTTGGCATAGACTTGTTTGTGTTACTTGAATCTGGATATTATCTATCAGACTGCTAGCCAATAAAAGCTAAACATTACTAAACTTTACAATGTACTTGGCGAAGCTAAAATTGGTTTATGTAGTCTATTTTAGAAATCTACACGGGTATTTTTATAAAAAGGAAATATTCTTTTGTTTGTAAGGAATAGACTCCCAAACTTTTGGACCGATTTTGATGGAACACATACAACCAAAAGTGGTCATTTAAACATAAAGGAGAGAGGTCAAAAATTGATAATAGGGTTAATAGGATTTGTATATTTTTGCACGATAGCACATTATCTGCCTTTATGCAAATTCTTCCATGCTAATCTGTCCTGCTGCAGAGACATAGATTCATTTGGAAGTAACATAGGCTACTATTGATACATTTTCCCCCGGTCGTATTGCTCGTCTTGTGCAGCATCTCACGCTTAGGGCGAATAGCTTTCCAGGCAAACATTATATTATGGCATAATGCCTAAGACGACGGCCACAGATATACCTACGAAAAGTATATAAGTACATTCGTTGTCTAGCAACCATAATACTAGTCTAGTTACGAGCGCGATGTGTGGAATGTCCTGCAATATTTATTTATGTATAATGTCTTCTCACAGGCGAGCTGGTGACGGGAGCGGCGCACAGCGTGGTGATGCTGACGCCGCTCAGCGAGCGAGACAGAGGCAGGTTCGGTTCTCTATTCGTCACCAACTACAAGCTGTCCTTCTTGCCACTTGAGACGACAGTTAGCGATGTAAGTAACAGAAACCAAATATATATAAAGAACTATTTGTGCCATTAATACTCCCGCAAATATTTCCAATCCAAAATTAGCCAAACCGGTGCAGCCGTTCTTATGAACTAACCAAGGGAAATAGGGAATATACATAGATTAAAAAACTAAGGTCAGCGCATCATGATATTAGATTCATTTACGAATTTTCGTTGGCAAATTAAAAAATATGCTGTCCTGCCGTTCGGCGGTTTGCGCTGGTGCATACGCGATAATTTTCATTGCAATATTCCCACGGAATTGGGACCGAAGCATAAAACTGCTACAATATAATATATTCTTAAAATATCTAAAGTAAGTATTAAAGCAAACAACGAACGCTGTCTACAAATATTTGTCCCGATCTTGAGTTTGACTCATTCGACCTGATTTCTTAGTATTTTACCTCGTTGAATGTTCCGACTCCCGACAAACTAACATTGTACAATAATTTATAATTTATCAAACAAAAGACAACTTGTTTGGTATTTTCCTCTGTGCATGGGTAATCCCGAAGTCTTCTTACGAAATTATCTATTACCTAGAGCTACTACTGAAGTTATTTTAAACTGGACATTTTCCATGTTTTTATTTTTTACCCGACTGTAAGGAAAGGTTTATATTTTTCGCGCCTATCTTTGTATGTTTGTAATATTCTTTATTTCCTCATATCTTCCAAAGCACTCGATATATCTTTGTTGGAATGAGTTTTTCTACTTATGAGTAAATTAGAATCGCGCGTCGAAGGTAACACGCATAATTTTTAATTTCTTGCGGCGCTTCACATACAAACCTTTGTAATTCCATCCTCCTCAATCTTCCTTCATCTCGTTCGATTAGTCGCTGTTTTCTTCCAAGATGTGAGCTTCCCCGTTCTTCCTCCACACAGACCTTCCAGCGCTTCCATAATCACCCCCTTGGACGTATTTCTTGGGGGGTCTAATTGGATAAGTATCTTAAGATCGTATCCTAATGATAAGGACCCATGGACATGACTTTAATTGCTCCATTTCAAATACATCTTCAAAAATATTTGTAATCTAGACCTTTATGAACGTGATCACAAAAAAAATAAAAAATAAACCATAAGTTTCTTGTGCCTTCTAGTCATTGGTGGGCGCATTCCGAAGTCACATATCCTAACTTAATTTATAAGATGCTTCTAAGTGAAGTCATCACTTAGAAGCGTCTTATAAATTAAGTTAAAGCAAATCGTATGATTCCAACTGAAAAAAGAATTTTGAGTTGGAAGGATTTTCAATTTTTTAACATGTTTATTTATCTTTAGGAGTACAGTCAACGTAACTACCTGCTCGGTACATATGACGTCCCACTGACGTGTGTCGGTGCAGTTTGGCTCACTGATGGAGGCCCGGTACGGAGGCGGAGGCTCTTGCCTTATGGTGACATGCCGGGGAAGGTCAAAGGATTACAGGTTATTTGTAAGGTAAATCTATAAAATACATTTTTTATGTCTCATATCATAAGGCTATGGAGCCCCGGACCTTTGGAAAGTATGCGTGGAGCCGAAGCCAACATGTAGAGGCCCTTTACAATAACAAGTTTATTAGCAAAGTATGATGTGGACACCAAACCAGTAGATAGGGATAGTCCCCTATCTACTACACTATAAAATATAACCAAGGACAACCTCTTTGATTCTTTGTTTGTTAGCATTGAATAGGCTCCGAAACTACTTGACCGCATTTGATGCTATTTGGTATGAGGACACAATGATTCATTGGGAGTATCATAGGTTACTTTTTGGTATTCCCACGGGATTGGAGTTACGCGGGTGGAACCGGGGACGATCACAGCTCGATCATACTGATCCAAGTCTAGCGCACTTATCTAATCACTGACTCATATCTCGCAAATCTCAAAACCGGTTCGTTATGTAAATAATTCGCTTAATTTATTGCTTTGTACGATATTGTATCTTAAGTTCTTGTAATAGAGTTAGTTTTCTATTGAAGTTAAGAAAGGAGGTTTTGTTTATGTGTAATGTTAATGACATTATGAGAAGAAAATGGAATTTTTGTCTTGTATATGTCATAGCTATTTTAAAGTTTTTTAGAGTTTAATAAACTCCTGCGCATTATTATATTACTCACTAGAGTCACTAGCTACGTCCGCCGGTAATACCCGAGTTTGTGTCTCTTTAAAAGTTGTAATAATGTCCTACACACACAGAATAAATAATAGTTATCTACTATGAACGTTAACAGCCCTTTTAACCTCTTTAGATATTGAATTTCCAAATATTATTTTGTACTGCGCGCTTACGTCTTAAAAGAAACCCCTATGCGAAGTTTCAGACTTATAGCTCTTGTAGTTTTAGAACTTTCTTGTCTCCTTCATTCATACGTGCTTTTCTATGTCGTACGTAACGTCAAAGATAGTGATACATTTCTTCTTCGTCTTTTCAACCATCTTGTAACTTAAACATTAGCAATGTGAAAACTTAATTAAATATTATGAGATAGTTCCCTAAACCGTCTTTGACTATTCGCCCAAATAATAAGTATTTTACTCTTTTATTTAAATAGAGAGGCACACACACATACTGAAAACAACATAGCCCTATTTATCTGTCCATAAAGTTCAGCACCTGTATTTCTTTTTCTTTTCAGAATATGAAGGTCCTAACATTCAGCTTCGCAACCTCTCCCATAGACAACGGCCGAAAGATAGCCCTTGCGCTAATGCATCACGCTTTCCCGAAACGGCACGATTTATTATTCGCATACGAATACAAAGAACCTTACTACCCAACCCTACCTCCCGACATGAACATGTTTCAAAGGCCAGGGGATTGGAAACGGGAGCTTGAGAGGTGCGAATGTCCACATTGGAGAATATCATGTATAAATGGTACATCTGACGCCTTCATGCTAACAGCTGGAGAAACTTTAATAGTACCTAGTTCAGTTTTAGATTATAATCTAATAGAATCGGCTAGACATTTCCGGTCTGGTAGAGTGCCTATATGGGTGTGGGGTCGGCCTGAAGGCGCGGCGTTATTGAGGAGTGGGGAGTTGTTGCAGACTGAACAGTCCGCGACGGCTGAGAGCGTGCTGCTGGAACAGGTTAGTTGCTCTTTTTGTTTATGATCGCCTGGTAGTTTTAAGTAAGAACGGTCATTATAAAAAAACTAATCGATGTTTGTCAGGACTCAAATTAAACTCTCTATTTAAAAATAAGTTTTCATAAAAAAAAACAGAAATGTTTTTCTATATACCACTTATCTGGAGCGCACTCTAGTGGTTCTAGATTATGCTCTTTATGTTCATCTCAGCCTGGTACCTTGAACTGTAGTCGGCTTGATTAGTTTCTATAGAATTTATGAATAAAAAAATGTAGATTGCTCTCTTCAGCCTTATAAAATAAATATTCCTTGTTTATGCTCGCCTGATAATTTAAATTGTATTTATTCCCTTTCGTTTCTTAAACACACGGACAAACGGACAAGAGAGTGATCATTTAAGCGTTCCGTATCTCAAACGGTAAAAAAGGAATCCTTATAAGATCACTTTATCTCTTGAAGTACGGAACCCTATCTATAATATAAAAATGAATCGCTAAAGTGTTCCTAAGCGCAAATCGAAAATGTCTAAAAACAAAACTTTTCTATACTACCAATTCCCATACAAACGATTCGTCATAATACTTAAAAGTCAATTTGAACTTTAATACCATACTATAAAGTTCAAGTTTTAATGGACAGATTCAGGGAAAGCAACTAATTGAGTGACGTTCTAATCTGTTATAAAAATCTGTAAAAAACTACTGAACCGATTTCAAATTTCACATGTACCCGTATTTTGGTCTAACTTACTGGATAGGATAGTTATCATCTCAATTATTCGCTTATGTCGTGAATGTAAACAAATAAAATGTATCAATTAATGGTTTCTTAAGCAAGTGTTTATTTACTGTTTAGTTTTATGAAGTTCTCATAGATGGCGGTGTACGTTGATTCATCGATAAAATTCTTCAATATTGTTTAACATCTAGGTTGCAAATACACCCAATAGATGGCGCTGTGTTCGGGACTTACGCGGGTGAAATCGCGGGGCGCATCATATAAATATTGATGTAAATCGTATGACGGTGTTATTAGTTGCCAAACTCCACCTAAACGGCTGAACCGATTTGTATGTTTTTTTTTATATGGCAAAACACCGTTGGCCGGGACAACCAGTAAAGGATAATTTTGCATCTTTTGTAATGTATTTTTCTAGGTGAGACGATCACATCCGAAACTAACACCACCCCACGTGATATACCTCTGCGGTAACAGCTTCGTGACCACAAACAACGCCAGCGTACTGCCACCTCTAACCACCCTACAATCCTCATACAAGAAACTAGTCGAATTGTGTACACCTACTACTTTAGGAGGATTCTGGGTAAGTTTCTAATTACATTTTATAGATAGACTAGCTTTTGCGCGCGACTTCGTCCGCGTATAAAATTTGAAGTAGATTGGATCAGGAAATCACGTCGTCTCCCTTTTTCACCCCTTAAGGGGTAGAATTTCGAAAAATCCTTATCGGATACCTACGGCAAACAAAGAACACAACCTCCAAGTTTCAGGTCTCTGCGATCAGGGGTTTAGGCTGTGCGTTGATCCGTCAGTCAGGACAAAGCATTTTCTATAGATAAATGCTTTATTGTAAACACCAAAAGTCTAAGTGCTATAAAGCGCGGCCTTATCGCTCAAAGTGATCCGCTTTATACTGGAATTAACATGATTTAAGGTACTTGTACTTTTATACGGGCTGTTTTCCGCAATTCAACCTCTTTATTTTGGTCCTATTTGCGTAAGGATGGACTAGGCTTGCCCGGCACCAATCCTTCACAGCTTAGTCGACCGTGTCCAGAGGAAATAACTCGTCAATATGTCTGGAGTCAAATAAGCCGCGGGTTTCATAACGATGTTTTCCTCCACCGTAAGAGCAATGTCAATAAGCGCAAATAATTTTTTTGCCTAAGCAACATTCATTGGTGCACGGCCGGCCGGGATTCGAACCACTAGGTCAACACCGCTCTTGATTTAAGGAAAATAATTATGCTATAATTGATATTGAATTATTAAATTTCGAATTGAGTCAAACCGCAAAACACGTGCCATAGCTACATATTTCGGTAACTGGATGCAGCGAGTCGTATGTTAATAAATAAACGCACCTGCAAAAGAAAAGTAATACCTATTAAAATTCTTCAATTCTAAAACATATTTTCCTTCTATATATTTACTTGATGTAACAATAATAAATATTCTTACATAATACAATTCTTAGTAACGTATTAGAAACCGCAGTTACTTTACTAATTGAATAACTGAATAATTATGACGTCACAACGTACGAGTACACTGCGGTTGAGTTTATCAATGAAATACAGCATAAAGAATGTTTGTGTAAGAATTTAATTATGTAAATGTATTGGACGGAAGATTTGCAAGTATTTTACTATTTATCTTGATGTTATATAACGGTGCGTTCTAAGGTGCCACGTATATCTAAAAGATGCTGTCTTGCTTTAAGACCCTAAATGGGCACACTGTGATCCAATAGACACACTGTAGACCCCAAATGGGCATACTGAAGAGTCAAAATGGACATACTGAAGAGTCATACACTGAAGACCCCAAATCAGCATATAGAAGAGTCAAAATGGTCACACTACAGACTTCAATCGGACACACTGAAGACCCAAATGGACACGCTCTAGACCCCAAATCAGCATATAGAAGAGTCAAAATGGTCACACTACAGACTTCAATCGGACACTCTCTAGACCCCAAATCAGCATATAGAAGAGTCAAAATGGTCACACTACAGACTTCAATCGGACAAACTGAAGACCCAAATGGACACGCTCTAGACCCCAAATCAGCATATAGAAGAGTCAAAATGGTCACACTACAGACTTCAATCGGACACGCTCTAGACCCCAAATCAGCATATAGAAGAGTCAAAATGGCCACACTACAGACTTCAATCGGACACGCTCTAGACCCCAAATCAGCATATAGAAGAGTCCAAATGGTCACACTACAGACTTCAATCGGACACGCTCTAGACCCCAAATCAGTGTATATAAGAGTCAAAATGGTCACACTGCAGACTCCAATCGGACACACTGAAGACCCCAAATGGACACGCTGGCTCACAAATGGGATTTTGTCGACCAATGAAATGGTCACGACCATGCTTTAGGTCAAGGCGACGAAGGCTGATTTTGATACTTATAAGAATGCCTGGTATGCAATGGCTACAGATCGCGATCAAAGGAAGGTAGAGACGTCATTGCCCTGCAGTGGGACAGTGTAGGCTCTAAATAATAAATAATGAAAATGAAATTTTAGAACAGCAATCAACCAATCCATTGAAAGATAACACGGTGAAATCCGTGTTATCCGCGACCATTTCAGGACAACTGTGAAGATATTTTTAAAAGCTTTTATTTATAACAATGTCTCCTTTACATTCCAGGTGCAAGACTCACAATATTACTCAATACTGGAGTCGAGCCGATGGCTGCGTCACGTCGCCAACTGCATCTTGTACGCGGACGAGGCGGCCAGGCATCTCGCAGACAATGTCACTGTTGTCTTGCAGGAAGGTCAGTTAACATAACATAATATTACAGTTGGATTAAAACGGTGTCAATTATATTCTGACACAAATCTATACTTTGAAGTCTTTACTTGGTTGTAAACTTACAAATTCGAGTCTGAGCACCGTAGAGCTCCAAAACTGCTAATATTAGAATGTTTTCCAACTCAAGCAAGATTCAAAGGTTCTGCTTGAGTTAAAGTTTAAAGTCTTTCAACTCATTAATTTATTAGATAAATATCATAAGAATAAAAACATTCCAATAATAGTAATGTAGTAATAGAAATCATACATAATAAGTAATGTATATGATCAGGTGACGGGGTCGACTACTGCGCCGTAGTATCATCCCTCACGCAGCTGTTGTTAGATCCCTACTTCAGGACGATATCGGGGTTCCAATCACTGATACAGAAGGAATGGATCGCTCTCGGACATCCCTTCTGTGATAGGTAAGGTTTAACTATTGATTACATACACAGTAGAGGCACAGAATAAACAGGTAAATAAATAACGACTCTGGCTACGACACAATAAAGTACAATTCATGTCACACAGCGCTAATTACCTACAGTTAGCTAGAAGTTGCATCTCTTTCTTTCGCGTAACTCTTATATCTTCTGACTACGGGTTGTTTTCTATACTAATATTAAAAAGAGAAAGATTTTTGTTTTTCTATTTGTAACTCCGAATAGACTCCGAAACTACTGGACTGATTTCGATGAAACTTGAAATGAGGATACATTGATTAATTGGGAGTGTTATAGGCTACTTTTTATCCCGATATTCCGATGTACAGTAACGCGGGTGAAACCGCGGAGCGCTGCTGTGTGCATATTTTAACAAATGACGTTTGTAGGTATGTACCATAAATTTGTATTTGCATGTCAATAGATTTGACTAAAGTTGAGAATCTGTATAATAATATTTTATAAGTTCTTATTAATGTACCAACTTTTACGCAAATAAATGAACTGAACTGAACTGTTTCAAATAAATCTAGGCTCAACACAGTAAAAGACATGTTTTTTAACTCGCTACGCGACGCGAAGTGTTTGTATCCAATGATCTCGTTGCAAGGGATAGTAATGTGTTTATCAGTCTATGTATGTGTCGGATCTGATACATTAGAGCAGCCATTTTCTAATGACATGGTGTAGGCGTGTGTGGGTAACGGGCAAAAATGACTCTTTCACAAGAAATTACTTTTCTATATTCGTTAATTTTACCATGTAGTTAACAAATTAAGTAATCCACTAAATTGAAGATAGGTATCGCACGCCTAATTATTTTCACAAACGTATCGAAGCGGAGAGACTGTTCTGTGTTGTCACACCGAATGTCGAGGTGATGTCTCCACTCAGCAACATTCGGCCGACTTCACGGCTCTGCCCAGACACGTCGGAGTGAAGTTAGCAGCACTTGACGCGTCTTCCGTTTCGATTCAAATAAACCGGATACGACATATGTATTTAATGTTTCAGACTAGGTCTCCCCCGGCCTGGGCCCCCCAAAGAGCCCTCCAGTAAAGAAGCCCCCTCAGCCACAGTGGCCCCCGTCTTCCTTCTCTTCCTCGACTGTACGTGGCAGTTGCAGCAACAGTTCCCCGCACACTTCCAATATTCGGAGACGTATCTAACGACGCTGTGGGACACGGCGAACAATCATCTCTTTGATACATTCCTGTTTAACTCTGTTAGAGATAGAGATTTAGCTATGCAGAAGGTTTGTTAATTATTTTATCTATTTTTTTGTTATGGCTTCTGTGTGTTCAAAGTATTGCCAAAGACGCGATCAAAATCTTCCCGTTTCACTTAATCTATTGACAATTTTGAACGAAACCTTGCCGTGTATTTTTCTGGATCAAGGAAATATGCCAGATAGCACCTGAATTTATTATTAACTTAGACCTAAATTATGTAATAAAAATCATTTAATATTTTGGGTGACATCAAAAATTCCTAAAGAATCTTAGTCTTTTGCATAAAAGTGTATTTGCAACTTCTTGCTTTTTTATAATTGTTCATAATCATTATCATTATTAATTATTTTTTCATAATAATTTGTCGTAACTACCTTTACCGATCTATTATAACCGACTCTAAGGACAATATTGTCCTTACAGAAGTTTGGCTTAACTCTAGCTAAATGCATTTACGGTGAAAGGGTACCGGCGCTCTCTACATACAAACGTAGTCGACTGTTTCCTCCCTGGATAATGACACTAGCACAAATATTTTTGGGCCATAAAGCCAGGGAGAAAACAGTCGACTATGTTTGTATGGAGAGAGCCCCGGTACCCTTTCCTCTTAACGAATAATCTAAAATTAATGTTTCCAGGAGTTTGTGAGCCGTCCAGTGTGGGACTGGGGTGAACAGTTTTCGGAACACGATATAGCGTTGTTTTACAACCCGCTGTATATAGGACAGAAACCACCCACCACGCCCAAACAGAGGCTATGTTAGTATCATATATTTTATTTATTGAAAACCTGCCTGAGATATTTTTCTAATTTTACATATTATATAGGTTATCAACCAGGACCTTTTGTTCTTTTGATAAAAGGACATTCATACATGCTTTACGGTGGAGAATGCAAACTTTTAATTTTAACATTTCTGTTTGATTTCTAATAAAAAGGTCTCTTTTTTGAGCTGGTAAATTAACTTTCGTCGTCATTTTTATTTTAACCCGACTACGGCGAAGCCAAAAGGGAGGGTTATGTGTTTGACCTGTATTTAATACTTTTTAAATAGTCGAATTTCCGACTATGAGAGGTAAAACGATTTAATTTCCAATATTTCTTTCATACATAACTTTTATCTAAGATTTGTGTTCTCACCTCCAGCTCAAATATCAACAACATCGTCGAGTAGCTACCCCCGCCTGCCCGTCTGTACGTCAGTGGGCGGCGTGGAGATGTGGGCGGTGTGCTACGAGCGCTGGCTGTCGCCTCTAGACGCGCCTCACGCCGGCCCTGTACAGTACACGCTCTACAACCATCGGGTTAAGAGACAGGTAAACTTATTGACCTTGAAAACCATGCTAACGACACCACTCCTGTCTCTTAAGTCCTGCTTTATTTTATTAATAAAATCCATTGATTAAAAATCAAGAACTAAACAAATTTGGTTGTTAAACTTGAGATCAAGAATTTGATATTCCTTGTATGCTCATTTCTGCGCCAAGTATGATCGGGGCATGATTGAATAGTATGAATTTTGGCCCTTTCGCCCGGTCCTTTTAAGAAGTTGCTGTTTTTCTGCAACTAGGCCTCTTTAGTTGGGTCAAATAGGCTTGCCCATCACCTATACCACTCTCTCACCTTAGTCGACCGTGTCTAGAGGAAATAACAAGTCAGTAAGCCGTGGGTTTTACCTTGAGCAATGCCAATTTGCTAACAAACACAAATTTTTCGTAAGAAAAGTCTATTGGTGCATAATTATGTCTTTGTGTGAAAATGTGTTATGTTTGTTACTTTTTCACGTAAAAATGTAAAGAACCGATTGCGATGAAACTTAATAAGTAGATAGCTAAGGTCGTAGAATATTTTTTTTAATCCAAGATCTGGACTACTTTAGCCTCAAGACGCATCCACTATATTAATTAATGTCACTGTTTCGTTCCAGATCCAACAACTAAACGACAAGCTATCCTCGCTATCGATAATGACGCGTCACTCGAACGGATCTGACCTCGAGCCTGACCCCGACCGTGACCTCGACTCGACCCGCTCGGCCGTCTCGAGGTTCTATCCGTTCTCCTTGACCCGTGGTGACGTCACGCCCGTCCTAGACGAGATGCAAGTTAGCCTCATTGATGCGTCTCAATTACTTGATAGGCAGTCGCTGTTGAATGCGCCTGATTAGGTTACTAAGTTTATAGACGTTTTATGTAAATACTAGGTTCTGTCCGCGGCGTTGACCGTCCTTTCACCAGTGGAATTTCGTATCTAGTGGATAACTAGACTTTACAAAGAACACGCCCTCCATTTCATGTTTCTAGAACCAACGGTTTGAAGTGTACGTTCTTATACCAGTCTGTCAGGATTTTGTATTTTATATTTATAGATTTCTGAATAGTTTTTACCAGCAGCTTTTTCTGCGTTTCCTATATCTTCTTTCAAATAATTTCCACCAAACGAAAAGAAAAGAACGAATAGACAGACAATTAATATGGGAAGTCATGTGGTAGAAATTCTTAGATATATTTGTGAAACTGTAGACACAAAATAAGAAATAATAAGATCATAAAGAAAATTCAAAAGGAAATAAGCGCATTCTGTGGTCTATTCCAAAGCCAGAGAGAATTTTTATATTGAGTGCTATCGAAATTTTGCTATCTAGTTGAGCGTCAAACCCTTAGCAGCCTTTGACGTTTACCGACCATGAACCCGATAATTGAATGTATGAGCAACATAAATTATCGTTTTATTTCAGTGTAACATAATACCTTAGGTATATTACCGAATGACGCGCTACTTTTGATATGTAGTATAATATTGAATTTTATAATATTCATGAAGCTAGATCGTTTGAAAGTAAATATTAGTTTAGGAAATGTGATTTTTAATAGTAAGTTTGCGATCTTCCAAGTGTAAGACTTGAATGAATAACATACATATAAATATTGTGGTCTATTTATTGTGTATATTTGTTCTAGAGGTAGCGTTATGTATTTTAAGTGATGTCGGCTTGCGGTTCTTTGTGTGAGTGAATCTGTGAACAGGCTTTTTCTTTTTATTATGGCTTCGCACGTGTGCATGGTTTGTGCCTCTGACGATGGTTGCCGCGTCACTGACACATAAAAGAATAAGTTTAGGTTCTTAAACCGAGGAGATTAGGTTCTTAAAGTTCCTATATGTGTAATGGCGTCAGATATTGATGGAAATGGAAAACACGTCACTTTAAAATGCTTATATCTCTTTTTCACATCTAGTTTACGAAATACTATCAATTTAATCTTTAAAATAAATTGTAATCTAAAAAAACTAAGAGTTTCATCATATTTTTTTCTCTTTGTGTATATGGTCAAGTATTACCATGACATCAATCTTTACTTGGTTCTATTAGTAACTATGAAATATGTTAGATATGGTTAACAACACCGAAGTATACAGAAAAATTGCATTCAAATATGATTCAACATGGCAGACTTGTAGACTTGTTGATTACAATACACGAAACCGGACGGCCACGACTGATGTCATAGTACACAATACACCTGCAGTAAAAAATACAACATCTTCAAGGAAAATATACAAAACTTTCAAGGAATGAACCTTAAAGATGAGCTATGACGATCGAACGTTTCCATGCGGAAATTCATATTTAAAAAAAGACTATTAGACATTTTTCAGAAAATATTTTTTGTATGATGTTTATTATAATATTTGCGCCTTTGGTACTTATTGGAAAACTGTAACAACAAGGCAATGAACGCTATATAGAATCACAAATACGTAGAAACGCGCGCCAACATCACTTGAAATATCTCTAACTGAGTACATTCTTTGGGTCTCTGGGCGCTAAAGGGGTATGTTGAACCCCCTTCACCCCGCTTTTACCCAAGAGGGGTACTCAGTTGACCGCTACCTTTTAAACTACTAATGTAGAAACAGTGGGCTTATATCATCATTTATACTGTATAGGAAAAGATATTAAGAAAAAACCATATTGTGTGTTTGGCTTTATCTTTTCTAAATATCTTTTCTATTTGAATATTGTTTTCGCGTGTAACTTTTCGACTTCGTTCTGGCGGAAGTCTAAACACTGATCACACACGAGCCATTAAAAAAGAAAAAAATATATTTAGATGTTTTTATTCGTCAAATAACCGTAAAATAAGCCCTAATGTTATTTATTCTGAAGGTTTAAAATCCTTCGGTCGCTTGCGATGTAAATGTTCACATTATTATTAAACCTAGAATAAAACGAAGATCAACATTTTGACGAACAAGTACTGTTTTTACTTATAGCCATTTATAACATTAATATTAGGGCCTTCGCAGAGTAGATACATTCGATCGGCAGATAATATGTCCATCGGCCGATAGTAAGTCTGCAAGTGCTCTTAGTGTAATTGAGATTTAATATATTACGTTACGTTTTAAAATATTGACGGTTTTTAAGTATTTAAACTTAAATTGTGTGTAAATATGTAGTGAAAAATAGTTTTATTTTTATATAAGTTCTGCGTTGAAAGGAATTGATATCGTGCGTTAGAACAAACTTTATATTTTTGTAAAGCGTTTTTTGACCTTGTATTTTGAACGATTGGCAACATTGTGTATTAAAATATTCATTATACATTGTTTGGGTTAGAACTTCTTTCTTATCTCGTCAGCAACGAAACTAACTAAAAGAATTTTCTGTAAGCATCTTAGGAAAAAATCTAGTTACAATAATAAAGCTACTCTCCTAAGGTGTGTTTCTAGTGCGATAAAAATTACGTCACCATAGAGATATGAAGGAACGTCATTTAATTTAACATTGAAAGAATTATTATATCTACAGCGCCATAATAGGGGCGCTTCAAAAGATAGCAGTTTTTCACGTGATGGCGAAATACACCAATCAGGGACAAGGTGATGTGTGATTGGTTCATTGTGCTAATAGTCTTCGCTCTGATTGGTTCGTTTCATGATCACGTGATCATTAGCCCATAAACACACTGTTACCATAATTTGTTTTGTAAATACGTGAAAAGTTGTAATTGCGGCAGCTATTAGTTGTTTTAACGGTTTACTTAATTCATTGTTGTTTAATTATTATGTATTTATTACATAAGGCTGATTTCAGCAAGATTTTTTTATCGAACATTTTCAATTTGTTTTGGTAGGGTAACCCAATAATTTTATAATGTACAAATCATATGTACGGAAAGAACGAATTGTGTGAAAAAAACTGGCGAATTTAAATATTAAAAAAATGGGTAAAATTGGCCTTTAGACGAATTATTTAAAAAGTATCGAATTGGAAACAAAAATGAGTGAAACCAGATTTTTATTAGTAAATGCTTGTACCTCTTTAGGGACTATTTCACAATCTTTCGATTGGTCTAAGATTGTGAAATGGATCTACTTATTTATTGTTTTTTTTTTTAATTTGTAACTTTGTATACAAGTTATACACTCTAGGTGAGATACTTCGAATTTACTAATGTACGCTCGGCTGCATAATTGCAGACCCACCGTAGAGCTCTAAAACGGCTGTTATATGAATGTTTTCAACACAAGCAAGATTCTAGAAATTGTTCTATAAAATAAAACATTTATTATTATTTAAATAGACACCTGCTTTAGTTGAAGTTTAAAGTCTTCTAACTCATCAATTTATCAAACAAAAATTATTATTGTTATTAAAAATTATTATTGGAATGCAAACATTCCAATAATAGTCATTTTCGAACTCTACCGAGGGCTGCAATTATGCAGCCGACTGTACATAATCTTTAGAAACGATGAAGACTTGGCTTAATATTAATATTTTTACATCACTTTTTTCACACAGGTTTTTAGAACCGGTTCGAGAAACCCTTTCATTTGATGCTAAAAATACACATTTTCATGACGCCATAACTTCTAACTCCCCGGGCGGGGGGGGGGGAGGGATTTTTAGGACCAAAAGGCAATCCGTTTGGTCCATCGATTCGTGTTCGGTTCGAACAATATTCGGTTCTGTACCTCAAAAAGTAAAAAAGGAACCCTTATAAGTCTTGTCCGTCTGTCTGATAAAGAATTTATAAAAAATATTGCTGTTTTATTTTCGGTCTTACCTTATGTTTTCGCCCAGTGTAACCAAATATTTCGAAGTATCGCGCCAAGAGTGATATAACTCGTATCTATGGTAAAATGCACGAATGTATGTATGTATATTGTTGACTAGTTGACACACCTGTCTGTATGTATAGTTGTAACATAGCCTTTAAGTATATTCTAGTTGTATTTATGTATATTTGATGATTTTATCAACTGTTATCATTACTCTAGTGTAAGTTTATATGACTCCGTTTGTTATAGAGGTCGCTACTGAGCTGATGGAAAACTTTTCAGGGTTCGATACCTAAAGGGTAAAAACCGGGACACTTTTACTAATGACTTCACTACCCGTCTGTCATCAGGCTGTATCTCATGAACCGTGATAGCTAGACAGTTGAAATTTTTACAGATGATGTATTTCTGTTGCCGCTATAACAACAGATAATAAACACAATACATTGGTACGGAACCCTTCATGCTCGCGTCCGACTCGTTCAATTTATTGCCATAAATATTAAATAAATTAAATAACACTTATTTGAGACAAGGTCCCCGGTTCGAATCCTTCCTAACGATTGTCTCTCCAAATAAATCGTTCGCTCACTAGCGCCATCTACTTCCATATATAAAAGCTTTGTACTACAATTAACTAACGAATCGTTAACCCAGTTGTTTAGAGTACGAAAATCTGTTGTCAAAGTACCTGACAATGTCGAATGCAAGTAAATGTTCAAAGATAAATAAAACTGATTTTATTGAGATATATAATTCTTTGTATTTCATTATGTTATCCTTATCCAAACTTAAGAGGAAAGGGTACCGGGCGATCTCTCCATACAAACGTAGTCGACCAGTCCCTGGATAATGACACTAGAGCAAATATTTTTGTCGCATAAAATTTATAACTGCCATGACCATGCCCCTATTGTTTTTTATAGTTTTTTAAATCTTAATTTCTATGATAATTAGAAAATGAAAAAAACATAGGGGCATAGTCATGGCAGTTATAGGTTTTATGGCACATAATATTTGTGCTAGTGTCATTATCCAGGGAGAAAACAGTCGAGACTACGTTTGTTCGGAGAGAGCGCCGGTACCCTTTCCTATTAAACGATATTATAAATACGAAAGTTTATTTATTTGTTATTTATCTTCACGGTCAACTACTGGACCGATTTAGATGAACATTGGCATACGGAAAAAATAAACAACTCACTCACATAAAGTACTAATATATAGATATTTATTTTAAAAGTACACATTTTTCACATATTATATTTTTCACATTTTTTTAAGTGAGTACCCTAGACACATATTTTAAAATTTGCTCCTTGCGACTTTTTGTCCTTTCTTCCATTATTATAAGTAGGGATAGATGTCGTGTACTTGTGTAATTAAGGTTTTTCTTTATATACAAATATTACGTAATACATAAAATGCGATAAGCGACGGGAAATACCATCTCGCTATTTGGGCGTTGAGGGAAATAATTTCATTAAGTTTATGTCAAGTTCAATGAAAGGTTCAACATCTTTTACCAGTGTCAATCAGTGGGTGGAGTGCGAGTTTTTTCGTGTAACAAACGTTACTATCACGTTAGCGTAAACTAGAAAGTTGAACAGCGCCTCTAGCGGACGTAATGCGAAGCTTTAACTTTGATATAATTTTCTCGTTTACGCTTACGTGATAGTAACATTTGCTATACGAAAAAACTCGCACTCCACGCACAGGGATTAATTTAGTTATTCATACGCGACATGAAGTTTATAGAGTTTATCCTACACAGGTTTACTATCGTCAGCAGCTGCCCTGATCTTCTTGATTCTTCCCAGACGTCGTTTGGCTATCCTGAACTGATTGAGCGCCCACGTGTGTGCCCAGCTCCACCGAGACCATTTCTGTGAAATTTCCCTTATATTCAGAGGAAAAAAGTAAAAAAACAATGACTAATCTTATTTTCTGGCACTGAAACATTTTTACTACATCATTTTTATTTAAATCTTTAAGTAGATACTTATCAAACTAGAATTCCATGTAGGTAAGTTTTATCAATTGAACAAAGCTAACCTCGTAATTGTTAAATAATAGTTATGTCAGTGACACTACACTATTTATGCTAGGCCGATACACACTATTTTACAAAGCCAAAATAAAAAAATGCCTTTCCATTGCTACGAAAAATATGAATACTTAATTAAAACTTATTAATTTTAAACTCGAGTTCGGCATCTAATCAGAAGACCGCAAGATAAAGACACGACTCGGCGCGCCTTTTTAAATTGTGCTTATTTTTTCTTAGAAAATATTTCTACAAACAGTAAAAATACATCATTAAAGTACTTACCTACCTACATATTCACAATACAACAAGGTTTTCAACTAACTTTCTAGATGCACTACAAAATCAAACAAGATACATAAACGAACCACATTTTATTGAACAAATTTATCAATAAGTTAACAATTATATAATCATTCCATACTACTCTACCAAGCATTACGCAAACCACAATACTAATACCGATAAATCTAGGAAACTATTGATCATCTAAGTACATGGAAGTAGGTATAGCAAAACCACTAGGTAAGTATAACTTTAATAATAAACATCAGAAAATGTCGTTTAAAAAGGTCAACAAAGGAAATATAGACGTATGAGTACAGACCCCTTAGTGTAGGCCATGTGTAGGCTTTAAATCTCCCACAACCAAACTAATCTGTACTTAAGTCACATAATTGTCCAGGATTTTTTTATGTTTTATTATGGAAGAAATTAATAAATATTGTGTACATTGTGTAACATTGCGAGTCCAACTCGCGTCGTAGGGACTGGGCTCAGATGGCACTAGACAGGAAACAGTGAAAAGAGGGAAGGCCTTTGCCCTGCAGTAGGACTTGATTGGATAGGCTAAAAATTAAACAATGTATATATTGTATCTGTGCCTCTGCATAATATTAAGTAGGTAGTAAGAATTTATTAATTACATAGGCCTACACTCATAGCTTTTAAGCTTTTTCATGACGCGCATTTGCGTAAGTGGCAGGGAAGGTACATTTTTATCGGGCCCTAGACGAAGTAGGCTGACATCCGATGAGTTAACATATGAAAATATTTACAAAAAAAATGCGTCTCCATAAATTGCAACCACGACGATAGGTACTTGTTACAAGTTTTGGAGACGATTATTTCCTTAAAAGTATTTCCATAAATTGCTAAGAATGCCACCGAAGTGATAGTTGCTTAGCACCACGAAAATATATTACAGCTAAGCACAGTCCTAGAAACGGGCAGACAGGTAAGTAAAATACGGGAAGACTTGGTAAGATAAAATACAAGTAGATTGTGCAAGATATAAGACAGATATGGTAAGAAATGGGGGCAACCTACCCATCTTCGGAAGCCACGGAATAGTTTTGCTATACCCTTGTTCCTAAATTTCTTTTCAAGGAATTTAAGTCTTATTATTTATCAATTCCATCTATAAACATCGTAAACCACAAAATACTCGTAAGCACTATTTTATTGATTCATAAAAAATCACTCTTTAAACATTTCTTCCAAACCGTTATGTACAGACAAACACGCCTAAATCCTACTAAATGCAATAGATATGTTCTTTATACATGTAATTAGTATTTTGAATAAAATGAAAACGTCAGATGCATTAATTAAATTGAAATTTTCTTCTGGCCGAAGGCAATCTTAAAATGTTTGACTAAAATTTTTACTTTGGTTTCAAAGAGCTCAAAATTTAATACTAATTTAGGAACGTTATATGATAAATAACATTAATACCATTTATCCCTAAAGCTGGTGTCAAATTTTTGTAAGTTTTTAATACGTTCTAATATGGAGCAAACATGTTTGTTTTCTTGTTAATTGCACTGAAACTACTGGACTGATTTTAATGAAACTTGATATAAGTATGAACTGACACGGGGAAACCGTGAGGCGCTGCTAATTTGACTTAAGCTTGTATGCAATGATGCTGCCACCGTTATTAATTGGTCAGACAAAATTTATTCAGTTAAACCTCTGACACGAAAAGAAGAAGCTGATCCACAACTCTGAGAGTTGAGTCAAATTACGAAAATATGAATTATGAACCAAATTGTTTATCTATCTACACAATAAAACGAAATTATTAACTTGTAACTGTATTAGGACGTTCTAACTAAGCATTAATTATATTTGTCTCTCTTACGCACGACTAACGAACGCAATGTCTGTCTCACTTTACAATAATAAGCTTAGAGCGGTCCTACTTTTAAATTAATCACAAAACTTAAGCTCGTTTTGAATTAAGCTTCTCACTAACATTCAGCCCTAAATTAAAAAAAACCCGTCTTTTAATTTAGAAAACAACAAAAATTATAGATGTATTAAAATGAACGTCCCTACAACGCACGCATGCTTGCGTATGTCAGATATTTATTAAGTACTCCCAGACTCTCATTGGTTCATTCAGTTATATACTAGTTATACATTATCATAGGAAAAGAGATTTGCGTGTGCTGCATCCTGAGCAGACGCATCGAAGGAACGTTCATTTTAAGACAAGTAGACTCACCAAACTAAATGAGACAATAAATAAGATTCAAGAAAGAAAACTATCTCCCTGCTCGTTTATCAAACGATGAATATAAACAACATCTTAGCCTTTAGCTAATAACAATTTGAAGCGTATATCGACACGAATGGCAGGTCGGGCATTGGTGAGGCGGACGTGGACGTGGACGCGGGCGCGGGCAGTGAGAGGGTGTCGTGACGTGATCCCGGGTGAAGCCGCGCGCCATCAGTTGTCCTCGTCCCCATTCTCAAACATATCGTTGTAGTCGCTCGACTGATCGAACTCTTTCAGGTCCTGAACAGTCAATGTGAGAATGAACATGAGTACAACGCGGTATATATCTACATACATCTAACTAAAGGTACGGCTATGACGAAGATGCATTGCACATCGACATCGCTTAAATATGAAGCAGTGCGGCGGCGAGAGCGAGACGGGTCACGGTGACCTTGATTTGACCAATTACGTGCTAGAGCACATAGATGAACCTCATCGATGCATCTTTCGACATGTGTGATAGATAGATAGATAAATTCTATTATAAATTTTATTATAAACACCAAGTTTCCATATTCTTTGTGATTTGGTACCCTAAGAGTATCTTAGTATGCATCGCATCTCACACATGTCACATCACATATAAGTACATCGATGTCTATGTGATGTATGGAAATAGAGGCGCACGCCCCCAGTCAAAAGATGTACTCTGGCTCGTGATTGGTAAATTCAAGCTCACCACGCTCCGTCTCGCTCGCACCGCACTGCTTCCTATCTAATTGTGCGATGTTGATGTGCAATGCATCTTGGACATAGCCCTACTCTTAAGGTGCAGCGCAAAATATTAATGAACGTAAAATGAACGTGATCAAAACAAGGAATTAATATGCTGTTATATTTATTGTTAAAATTGTATTCCATTGTTGTAACCTACACCTTCACTCACTTGTTCATTAAGATATTTGTCGCAGTATACATCTACCAAAGTTTATGAGCGTCTACAGCGCTTCAGAGTACGACAAAGTACAATTGGCTACAATGGAGATCCACCATAGAGTTTTAATATTGCTATTATTAGAACGTTTTAATTGAAATAGGGCTTTAATTTTAAATAATAGCTAAAATACAATATATATAGCAATTAAAAAGTGAGCCTTCACTTTTGTTGGCTGATTGTACGTTTGTTTCAAATCTCTGCACTCGCTTACGTGCGACATGCAAATTATCAATTAATGCACATATTTAGCAACATAAATTATAAAGCATGCAAAAAGGGAACTTACTATTGATTATAGAAAACTAGCACATTTTTCCACTTGAAAAAACATTCAAACAACAACTAGAACTATTGATAAAACGGCTCTAATAAATGACAACACATAGATGAGATAACAACTCAGAATTATAATGTGTCACCACTAGTAAGAAAATGTAAGCTTATAAGTAAGGATACAGGAGCTTGTGAACGAATCAGCTTTAATTAAAACCTTTTTAGATTGTGTAGATATTTCAAGTCATATTAGCGCGAAGTTCTATTTGTGTGTGAGTCTGTAAATATGCAGCTTTGCGACCGAACAACAAAAATAAAAAACCGGCCAAGTGCGAGTTGGACTCGCGCACAAAGGGTTCCGTACCATTATATTATGGTTTTAACCCCCGACGCAAAAACAAATGCAAAAACCCTAAAAAATATTGACAGACGAGTCTGTTAAGGTTAAAAGTCTATTGGGATTTAATTAACAAAAAAAATATTCCCTAAAAAAAAATAGGAAACGTAAACTAAAATTCTTAAATACATACTCAAAAAAATATTTACTTTTTCTGTTTTCAGTATTTGTTGTTATAGCGAAAACAGAAATACATCATTTGTGAAAATTTCAACTGTCTAGCTATCATATTCCATGAGATACTACAGCCTGGTGACATACGGGCGGACAGCAAAGTGTTAGTAATAGGGTCCCGTTTTTACCCTTTAGGTATGGAACCCTAAAAATAGTCAAATTTTATCCGATCCGATTTGTAAAGAGGCTGCAAAATTGAATATATGGACAAATACAGATATGCTTATTTTATAAAAGCTGCATATATCACTCACACATAGAACCGCATGATAACATAATTTGAAATATTGAAGATTGCAAACCCCTGACATCTAAACTCCTTACACTCTAGTGGCGCCCACTCTGTGATATTCATTATTTCCTCTAGAAGTACGGAACCCTAAAAACGATGATTGAACTAACCTGAAACATGCCATTAGCAACAGCATACCCTGTCATGGCGATGGCCGCGAATATAGCCGCAAGAACCTTGTTGCGAGTCTGGTTTGGAAAGTTGGCCGCCTCGCGCTCCGATTGCGTGCCTGTCGACTGTTTTTTGGCATTTTGTCTGTTATATTCTGTAATATTGGAATGTATTTTAGAACACGTTTATACCCATCTATACTATATTATATCTAGGATTTTTGTTTGTTTATTTATTTTGTAATGAATAGGCTCTGTAACTACTTGACCCATTTTAATGAAACTTAGTATAGGAATTCATTGATTCATAGGGAATAACGTAGGCTACTTTTTATCCCGATATTCCGGGATCGGGGATCGGCAAGTCAAAACTACTGACATAATTGCTGATTGGTATGTGTATAGCCAGATTCCTTGAATAACACAAAGGCTACTATTTTGACGCTAAATAGGCGCTCAGGCGCGGAATTGCAAAAACCAGTCCAATAACAAATAGAAGGCTACTTTATTCTGCCAGAATTCCCACGGGATTGGGACATGTGCGGGTGAAACCGCGGAGCGCAAGTGTTCCTCTCAAAGGGAGGGGACCGGGGATTATGAACACCGTCATAAATGATTATTACTTTTATTAAGCTGTTAAAACTTTGTTATCTATCCCTTTTTGTTGCAAATTAATCATAGTATTTTTAACCTAGTTATTTTTACTCCAGTAAATCGGTGAGAGTTACTGGAGTAAAAATAACTAACATTACTGAACAATAAAAATAATTTTACTTTTCATGTTACTTAAATTTCCTACTGAAGAAACTGGACAAGGTGTTGGGCAAGCAATGGAATAATATTTACAAATTAAAGCTCTTACCATCCGTAACATGTCTAAAATTCTTCTGATTAATCCTAGCAACGAATCTGGACAGGTTTGCTATTCCTTTGACATGGTTTGAGAGTGTAGAGTTAGGGAATGGTGCTTTGACGAGCGGCGCGAGGTACGCGAACACAGTCGCATCAAACGACGACGGACGGTTACCGAAGAAGTATTCACTTTCTCCGAGCCTGTCTGAGAGGGTCTTAAGACACTTCTCCGCTTCATTGTATGTCTGAAAAATAGGGAATATTATTTAATTTTTAGTCAGAAAGATTCTTATTAATAAATCTTTATTTGCATATGGTTAATACAAAAACTTATAAATAGAAGTAAACAGAAGTAAAGATTTTAAAATTACATTATTTACCTGGTTATTATAACATCTGTTAAAAGTAGGTAGTTAGAACTACCAACTGAACTAGGTCCAGCAATGTAACAAATATAACATTTTTTTATAAATTGCACAACTGGGATCGGAAGCCACAACTGATAAGGGCCAAAGTACTGGTTACTACAAATAATTTCTGGTGATCTTCCAGTCGACTAAGTTGAGAAGACAGTATAGGTGTTAAGCAAGCCTACTTCATCCTCACACAAACAGGACCCAAGTTAAACAGGTGTAGATGTGGAAGACTACAAACAACACTGTATTGAACTGTTTTAATAAAAGTTTATATTAAAACGTACTGTTTTCTCAATTTCCCTTAAATCCGTATGTTCCCCATACAAAGCATCGATCATCTCCTTTGCTGCATTTTGATACCGTGATGGATAGTAGAAATTAAATGGTATACGCAGAGCTTTAGCATACGCCGGCCGTGTTAGATCATTGTAGTTCTTCTCATCCACCCACCAGGCAAATTGGTATGCAGGGTAGAGTTTATCTCGAAGGTATTGAGTGAAGGCACTCGCTTCCGCTGCTTGCTTTGTGTTTAAGTGGACATCTGTGCTGTAATGCTGTAAATAATCAGGATTATTATTATTCAAAATATTTACGAAGTTAGAGGCATACACACACACACAAATTTTCACATTTATAATATTAGTAGGATTATGATAAGACTTTAATTCAAGAAGCGGGAACTACTGCCGACAAATTACTTTTCAGGAGTTTAGTTATATATAGATATAGTGCTATTTTAAATAAATAAATAAAAAAATGTATCAAAAGTTTAATATTTGTGTTGCATTATGAAAATTAATATTTTATGTTGCAATTATAAAATCAATGTGTTTTTTTAAATACAACAAGAGAACGAGGTATTGATATTTACATAGAGCTTGTTTTTAATAAAAATGGATAAGTTAAAGCTTACCAGTGACTTCAGATGGTCAACAACCTCTTCAAAATTAGTAAGAACGTTTCTACCATCTCTCATAACAGGAAGTGTGCCTTTTGGTGTGAAAAATGGATTATTGGCTTCTTTTACTCGAACCTGTACGCCGATAAATTTCATGTAGGTCTGAAAACATGAGAATATTAGTACCCCTAGCGACCGGTGATCATTTAGGTTATGTTTTAAAACACTCACCAAAACTTTCAGGCATTCTAAATCAATTGAAGCTAGCCCCCATTCTCCTCGCCAAATATCTAATTCTATGCTAGCCATTTCTAGCACACCGTACTATTTTAGATCCAAAAATATTTCGAATTTTTCCAACATTGAACAAAATGTGACAGTTGTTGACATTATTTTTTTACCTCTGTCATTTTAACAACCACAGGGTATAAAATGTTTATTACCGGGTTGTTTTTTTTAATTTGCCAGATTTTTCTAGGTGGGTTCGGTCAGTGTATGGCAGACCTTATTTGAAAAATTGAGAAAACAATGACAGATCTATTTTGACGTGGACCAATCTATAACTTCAATAGCCCTATAAAATTGAGTATTTTTTATTTTATTTAGAACATGTTTTTGTCTCTTTCTTCACGCACGTAATATGTGTAGCTATCACTCATTCAGAAACAGCTGTTATTACTTTTGAAATAAGTAGAGTTCTATCCAGGAATAAAAGTATTGCGATTGCAACGAAAAAGTGCGCTCTTTTCTGAAGATTTCACCATAAAAAGCAAGTTTTAGTGAATCGTGAATAGTCTTCTCAACTTCAACTATCTTGTGTGCAGTGAGAAACAAATATTTTAATATTATTACCGTTAAATATCGCGAAGAAAAATGTCAATACAATGGACCTTTATCGCCGGCTACCTATATTTTGAAATAGCCATAGTGATATTGATGCTGCTACCCATATTTAGTCCGAAAAGATGGCATCAATTCTTCAAATCTCGATTGTTCTACATGTTTCAACAGCATGCTGCCATGTATTTCTACGTTCTACTCGGCGTCTTAGGTTTATTTTTATTTGATGCTATCAGAGAAATGAGGAAGTATTCCCACGGCACAGATGCACACGTTAACCTTGCAAGCGAGATGAAAGGCAGCGTTAAGCTTTTTAGGGCTCAGAGGAACTTCTACATAACCAGTTTCAGTATTTTCTTAGCCTTTGTAATCCGGAGACTGGTCACCATGTTGATAATTCAAGATGAACTGAGTATTAAAGCTGAGAAAATTATTAAGGAAGCCGAAGCTACTGTTAAACTTGCTAAAACCACTTTCGCAGAGAGCCAAATACAGGCAGCTGAGGCACAAAGTGTCGAGGAGATAAAAAACAAACTCGAAAGAGAGTTAAATGATGAACAAAGTAAGGTGCAAAGTCTTAGGGATGAAGTTGAAAGTTGGAAATTAAAATTCGAGGAATTAAGAGCCAAAATGGGAGCAGGGAAAGGAGATGAATAAAAAAACTTGGATATTCCGTATCATGTTGATCTTCGATGTTGATTGTCAAAATTATACTTATGCAAAGTTATCTCATAGTTAACTCTTGTGTATAAAAAGGAATTATTGTTTTTAAAGTATGGTGCTCATTATTTTGTATTATGAATATGTAATCAAAATTCTAGTCGAAATGGAAATTCTGTACCATTGAATAAGCTTTATTGTCTTTGATTATCTTGTTTTCTCATTAATTAGTATACATAAATAAAGTTAGTAAATAAGCTAAACCAGTATTTATTAATAATAAAACTTGTGCTTATTACTATATTTTAATATAATTGCTTATCAATTATTCTGAAAACTTGTTTATATTTTTCTAATTAAATTCATTAAAAAATGCATGAAGTCTATCATTCTTTTTCATGAACTTAGACCCAGAGGCCAGAGGTAGATACGTCTTTGCGAAATAAACTTGACCATTTGAAAGTACCTATGTAACTATGTAAGACAATTGATTTGCTGGAGTCGCATCGAAACGACAATTTCAAGGCGTTAGCACATGAGTAGAATTCCCTACTCATGTGGCGTTAGTGCGTATCTGCCTCGCGGAAAATCAGTGTTGCCAACGAATGTAATACATTTCCATGCTATTATAATAGGTACTCTTTTCGGTTTTACAATTCGGTTCTGGCATTCGCAGGCCGCTGCTGCGGCACGCTGGAATGCATTTTGTGGAACGTTACCTAAGCTTTGCATTGTTTTACCAAATAACATGAATATTAAAAGATTAAGATATCTTAATAATATGATGTTTTGATGTAATGAAAATGATTTGTCAAATGAGTTATTTACAGAAAGATTAGTTTGTAAAGTGCTAACTTTATCAAGCATACTTTACTTAAAGTAAGTTTAGAAAAATGAAAGTAATTTGTTTTTGTCAAATGATTGGATTGGATTGAATCCACATTTACCACTAAAACAACAATGGTGAAATTATTAGGTTGGCATTGTGTTGGCACCTCAGAACAATAATTATCTTATAATTAAATATTAAATAAAAGGGTTTTGGCGGGAACGAGTTAACAACATGTCGTGCTGCAGTTTTATTTTCATGAAACTTAGATGTAACCCGAGTTGAATTGTATAATTCTGGTGGAATGTTATTCAATTTAGTTCTGTGAAAGTGCACAAGTGTAGTGAAAGTAAAAATCAGTGTCAAACATGCAGTTTTCTCGTTGCCTCCAAATCTCCTAATAAGGTTATGGTAAACTTGCCACCGCTTTACTATAGCCCCTGACTTGACGGACTATGACGACTTTGACTGTAATGAAACACTTTAGGCCCGATTTATGAAAAATCGGGTCATAATTTGATGCAAAATATAACTTGACACTGGCTAAATGCACACGTGCGAAGCCATAATAAAAGAAAAAAAAAAAAATATTAAATAAAAGAGGTTGGCCGCTAATAATGAAGAACAAGATGAAATCGTGGGGCCAAACAAGAGATAAAAAAATACTACTATATATAACTACGTTTGACATTAACAGTTTAACGAAAATGACAGTACATTATCTGACAGCACTTTGACACAAAAACAGATGTTCAATCGGTTTCCCTTGCATTGCATTTTGTGTGGCGAAAATTTTCTAAATCATTTTTATCAATAACCAGTTATTTTCTTGTAATGCCTATTGTTCATGGCCTGTAACTGTTGTATGTAATCCTGTAGGTGATGCATGTATTGTGCGTTTGGAAATAAAGTTGTGTTTTGTGAGGTGTAACCCGGTGGAAAGTACCGTTAACATTTATGAATGTGGGAATCTTCAATAGAGTTAATCACAAGGTAAGTTAAAAGTTTTAACTGTATTTAATAGAATCTAGTTATGTGGCATTGTAGTTTTCACCGCATCTGTGCACCAACTTAACCTGATAACCACCAGATAAAACAGCCAGGATTCCCCAACATGCCCTTTGAAGTATGGTAAAGTACGGATTTATAATTGCACACACAACCAATAAGCTATAATCTATATCTATACTAATATTATTAATAAGAATAGCTTTGATTGTTTGTTTGAATTGGCTCTGAAACTACTGAACCGATTTTGATGAAACTTGGTAGGAGGATACGTTAATTCATTGGGAGTAACATAGACATGACATACCTATTTTCTCAATTATTCCCACGGGATCGGGAGTTCTGCAGGTGCTAATATACTAATATTATAAAGCTGAAGAGTTTGTTTGTTTGTTTGAATGCTAATCTCAGAAACTACTGGTTCGAATTGAAAAAATCTTTACATTTATCGAGAAAGGCTATAGGCTACTTATCATTTTGATATTCCCACGGGATCGGGACTTACGCGGGTGAAACCAACGGAGCGCAGCTAGTATAATATAAAGCAATAAATTATTATGCTATTATCCTAAGATATAATTATCTATACATACAAAATGCTTTGTCCTGTCTAACTGACGGGTCAATGCATAGCCTAAACCATTGATTGTAGAGGCCTGAAAATTGGAGGGTGTGTTCTTTGTATGACATAGGTATCCGATACGAAACAATTTTAGAAAATTCTAACCCTGCACAGTCTAAGTCACGGCTAGTCTTTTATACAAATCTTAAAGTTTATACAATTGATTTATATACCTCATGATGGCACCAAGATTAACAAGACATTATGTAAAAATATATACATAGATATAGCTATAATGTCATCTTAAGGTGAAAGGGTACCAGCGCTCACTCCATACAAACACAGTCGACTATTTCCTCCCTGGATAATGACACTAGCACAAATATGCCATAAAATCTATAATTGCCATGACTATGCCCCTCTGTTTTGGTTTTTTTCATTTTCTAATTATCATAGAAATTAAGATTTAAAAAAAAAACTAAACATATTGGCATGGTCATGGCAGTTATAGGTTTTATGCAAAAACAATATTTGCTCTAGTGTCATTATCCAGGGAGAAACCAGTCAATTATGTTTGTATTGAGAGAGCCCCCGCTACCCTTTCCTCTTAACACTGTGTAAACGATAATCCATCCAAAATAACCATATTGCAAAATCATGATATTATCATCCTCATGAATGCTAATTGCCCTTAGTAGCAAAACAAGATTGTTTTTTTATTATGTACATTGTCTTGTTATAGTCCAAAGAAAGTGGCGGTATGTATTCTGAATGGAGTTCACTGCCACTGGAAGGTGGGGGACGGGGGGTGCTCGGTGCTGTGGGCGGGCGAGATGTCGTGCTGGCTGTCGTCAAGCAGCTGGCCTCACATGAACCCAGTCCACTTACTACCGATTCTGAAGTAAGTTGTTCACATTTCCACAGTAGCGTAGCGAGGGGGCAGCGGGGCGGACCGCCCCGGGCGCCACCATTAGGCGGGCGGTAAAATTGGGAAAATTTATAATTTATCAACGCTTTCTAAAATACAAACATCTCCGGGTACACAGTTTACTTGTTACGTATGTGGTTACAAGGGCTTGTAACCACATACGTAACAAGTAAACTGTGTACCGGTTTCCAGGTGCAGCACCTTCATATGCGGCTCCGCATATGAAGTTGCTGCACCTGGAAACCGGAGGTTGCTTAAGGCTTTATTATTGCTGAAACTGGCCAATGATGATAGATAGAAAACTTTCCTTGTACAACACAGGAAGGAACATAGAACACGATATACTTAAAGTAAAGAAATACCTAGAAAATATAAGTTGCACAAGTAGGTGGCCTTATCACTAAAAGCGATTTCTTTCAGGCAAACTATTGTTATCTGACTAATTTCCGCAACTCGACATCTGAGCGCCTATTTTGCTCCATGTTCTATGTTATGGTCAACCATAAGACATAATATGTTCGCAAAAGGGACCCGCAGCCCTGTGTTTGGCAGTCTGGCATGGTGACCATTGTGCCAACTGCGTCGCTATATGTTTGCAAACATCTGAACTTAATTTTACATTTTGTTGTTTATCTAGGTAGAATGGGTTCTAGAAGTGATCAGGTTTGGTCTCTCCCTCCCCCTACAAGAACACGAGGCGCTCCGCGACTGCGTGCGTATCTGCTGCGCGTGGCTCGCCCCGTTGCTGCCCCCGGCTCCACCTGCCATGCCGCCACCGCCCGCCATACCACCACCAGTGGCCGCTGAACCGAGGAACTATGCCAGGAAAATACTGAGGCACTTGCAGAACTTATTTGTACCAAGGCCTGGGGAAAGTGAGTATTCTATTCATTGTTATTAAATACTAGCTGCTAGAGTCACTCTCAAATACGGCCTGGTGAGAAATGTAGAAGTCCATGAACACCTAAAGCTCACAGAAAACACTCTTAAAATCGCCTTGTACATTGAACGAACCTCAGTAAATTAGCTGTAGGTAGACATACTAGATCCAAGCGCATTGAAATGTCTTAAATGCCATAATATATTGGATACTAGCTGCGCCCCGCTGTTTCACCCGCGTAAGTCCCGATCCCGTGGGAATATCGGGATATAAAGTAGCCTATATGTTAATCCAGGCCTCTAGCTATCTACATACCGAATTTCATTGCAATTGGTTCAGTAGTTTTAGCGTGAAGGAGTAACAAACACACACACACACACACACACATACACACACACAAACTTTCACATTTATAATATTAGTAGGATTGCATTAACATTTCTCAAACTGCTATGCCCATTAGGGTCATAGCGCTTCCCGTCACGAAAGACCTACAACTTATTTGCTTATAGCTTGATGTTGATTGTAAATCCCACTCAAAAGAAAAAAATATACAAGGACTGTCAAGGACTCTATCTACACACCGACTTTCATTAGAATCGGTTCAGTTATTTACAGTCAAGAAATAACAAACATACACATGCAAATTGTATGATTCCTAATAAATAATTTTGACTTTTATTTTAATACTAACACAAATTTTCACATTTATATTGATAGTAGAATTACTAAGATTTATTTAAAATGGAATACCTATTTACATACCATGTTTTTCATTTTTAAAACTCGATACTCGTCACTTGCAAACGTTCACGAAGCTACTAAATCGTGTGTTGTCTTTTTTCCAAGCTCTCACATTCATATATCAATTGGAATTGGGTAAGTTAACGTAAAAAAAAACAGATTGGAAAACTTCTAACTTAATAGTGTAACATTGGATTAATAAGATGAATCAGTTATTTTATTTGTAACATCTGCACGTACCTAGGTGGGGATCTAATCAGCAAGCAGGCCGTCCTCTGCCACCGAGTGCTACGACTGGCTCAGTCTCTTGGCGCGCGCGCAGACCTCGGCTCCAACGAGTGGAAGGCTCTACTACTGCTGGTCGTGGGAGCTGCTAACGCGTTGCTATCGCCGCCCGCGCCGCATCATCCTGCCGCTGAACAACTTTGTCATAGGGTTAGACATTTTTATAAACAATGCACGCTTTCAATTAAAAAAAAACTTTATTCACAAAAAATGCTACAATTTTGTCATAACCAAAATAATTCTCTCAACCAACTATTACAGGATTGAATTATTAAAAACATAAATGCACAAAATTTCAAGTCACGCGCAATTATTAGACACTTCACTACATACTATAAAACAAAGTCGCTTCCCGCTGTCTGTCTATCTTTATGTATGCTTAGATCTTTAAAACTATGCAACGGATTTTACGTAGTTTTAAAGTAGAAAATAATGAAATATTGTAACTTGTCTTGTCTTGACTTATATCTTCTGTGACTACAAATAAATTGATCTATTTAGATTATGTTGCTATGCGATTGTCAAGTAACTAAATTGTGACGGTATACCGTAGGTGCTGGCAGTGTTATTCGAGTTGTGGATCACAGCGTGCGCCCGTTGCTTCCCGTCGCCCGCCCTCTGGAGGACGTTGCGGGAACACGCGCTGCGCTGGCGACACCGCGCGCCTCTCACCGACCAATGGGCGCGCGCCTCGCTCGCGTTGACTGCGAGATTGTTACAACACATGTACGGACCTATGTTCCCCCACATGCCGCTCAGTAAGTCTAATAGCCCTTACATCTAATAAAGATAATTTAGTGATGATTTATATTAGACCGGGCCGAGTTCGGAGCGGAGCCCGTTCGTGCAGCACGTTTTTATTACACTGAATTATCAGCCGCCGAGGGAATGGATAAATAAATAAATGTTTATTCACACAATACTAACATACAATACATTCATCATTTATACCAACATACAATCATCAATACAATAACTCTAAGCTACAACACAACAATCAATTATCCTATCATACACTGTGTAATATAAATTGCTTCATACATAAAAAATAAATTAAAATTAAAAAAAAACGACTCTAAAAAACTTGAAAACAAAAAATAAGAAAATAAACAAAAAAAAATCTGAAAAATACCCGAAAATAAAAACTAAAAAGTGAAAAATAATTCATTTCGAAGACGGCAGATAACTTAAATATACTTATATACCTATAAACCTCTCAACATTCAATCCAACAAAAAAAAACGCGACGAATTGAGAACCTCCTCCTTTTTTGAAGTCGGTTGAAAATGTATGTAACGTTAAAAATCCGTACCCCGTCCGTGCCACGTACACGGCACGGTCTAAATCATCCCTTATACTGAGGGCCAGCAACTTTAATCCACGTTTCTCATTATTAAGGTGAAGAAGACGCGACTCTAATACCTAGTGACATGAGCGGCGAGGCGGTGGTACAGTCCTGGTACCGCATCCTACACACTATCGGCAACCCCACCGATCTCTGCAGGCCGCATGTCATCAGTCAGACGCCGGAGTTTCTACAGGTAATTTCCATTTAATAAAAGTACTTGTCAGTAATGGTCGTTACTTTAATTAATACTTTCTCTTACACACTCGTAACCAATCCCCAGTACTCGATAAGTTTGGAAGAAGGCGGTGTGAATCAAGGCCACGGACGGGATCCGAGCCAACATCCGTGTCTGCAGGCGCTACCCACCATCTTTCACAAGGCGATGAAGGGAATATCAGCACATGTCGACGCTTTTCTTGGTAAGTCCTATACATTATTAGGTACGTTTTAATGGGGTTATTATTAACATAGAGATCGCCATTTTGTCTTGATAAAAATATTGGAAACCATTGTCTAAACATCAAGAAGTCCTTACAAAAAATATAAACTTTATTAATAATATTATTTTTTTATATATTGAGGTTATTTTCTTTCATTTCTCCAAAGTGGCGACATCTAGTGTTTTATTTTTGGAGTTATCATAACATTAATTGTGTACGTTTGTAAATTATTTTGAAGTAAAATATGTAAAAGTAATGTAAAATAAGGGGTTACTTATCGATTTAAAATATCTGTAAAAAGTAGTATTTATATGGGTATTCTATTTATTGGTTAACTTTTGCACTGTATTTTTTGAGCACAGATGATTTCATATGGGTCCTATTACTCTGTCTGTTGAGAAAACCATGTTGAATTAGTTTTATAGTCAGTTACAGAAGTTATTGGAGTATTAACTCTAGTGTGTAGATTCTTATCGTTAATAATAACCATGTTTTAAATCCTGATTATATTATCAGATAAGTTTAGAATTTAAAATTAACATGGTTATTTTCACCATTGTGTTTTGGTCTGTCTGTCTTAACTAAAAAAGTAACGGAGGTCTAATCAACTGGACAATTCAAAAAGCGGGCTTAGCCCGTTTTAAATACTTTAATTATTTGATTGCTATGTTATCAGAATCACACACAATAACTTTCGAAACTTGCTATTCTTTTCAAACCCTTTCTACATCAACATACACATGTCTATCTTTAGTCTAGCGTTATTTCCAAGGGCGGGTATTGATACTTATAACTAAGGGCCATTAACTCGCGGCATTCAAACGTGAGAACAGCCATATTGCCTGACATTTGCACTCATTAGATCTTACAGACGCTTACGTATGTGCAGTTTTGTGACTTTACATGTCAGGTGCGTTGGCGTTTAGTGTAATATAAACTAAACAGGGCGGGTTCCTGAGAAATGGTGGGAGAATGCGGGGGAGGGTGCGGGCGCGGGGGTAGACGCGGACGGTGACGTCACACCGCCTGCGCACAGGCGCCTCGCCAAGTCGTTCAGCGTCGCCGGGCCGAGGAGCAAAGCGCCTGAGAAGAGTGAGTACTGTTGGAAATGTTGGATGAACGAAACTACTGTACTTAAATTGTTTCTGGAATTCAAAAAAATCTAAGCAAAACTCAATAATAATTCGCTAAATACTGTCAGTTTTGTGTCTATACATTTTTGGGCAAAAATAAATCCATATGAGGTCAGATTTTCGTCATCCTAAATTTTACAATTAACTTCTCTGTGTGATTTTTTGACGATATCTTTTCTTTGTATGTTTTCTTAATGTTAATGTGTGTGTTTTTGGTTTTTGCACAGCCGTGAGTGTGGTAATAGGTGAGTGTGATGTACATAGTATTTTTGCTTGTTTGCACAGTAGTTTATTTTGCACGTTTTTAAATTTGAGTAAAAGTATGATTGGTTACAGTAGCATTCTTTAAATAAATTAAGGATAATGTAAAATAAAATTACTGTATTATGTGTAAAAAAAAAGCTCAATTGCCAACGCTTTTATGTATACGAAAAAAGAATGTGGCCTAGAACAGAAGCTTAAGGACGCAATTTGATGAACACGTCACGGTTTAACGTATTTTTTTACTTTAAACCTGTTTTTAGTTATGGAAAAGGGCATTGTAAGAACAATAGTACTTTCAATATCTATTTGGATAAAAAATATATATTTTATGTATAGAAATCGAAGATGCAGTTTGTCAAAAGCCTTATATTGATAGCTAGCTAACATTGTTTTAATGACGCAGGTACTCCTCGAACCTCCTTAATTGGTTTGACTAGCAGCAGCAGTCGCCCTCCAAGCGTCGCGCCTACCACGCCGCCCAACTCCATTACTTCACAGGGTAATGTTGCTTTTTGATTTTTTTTTGCGTTTTCTGCTACACCTTCATAAGTTATATTACTTTTTGAAGTTTCCATCTTATTCATTGGTTATATTTCAGCGCCTGAAACCGAGAAGCCTCCGTTGACACCACTCCGTCCGAAAGTAAATTCGATCCTGCATTTATTCGGTGAATGGCTCTTCGAAGCAGCCCTCATTGGTACTTCAGACTCTTATACAAATACACAACGTAAGTTTCTTCATAATTTCCCCATGTATATTTGTCATAATGCCTTGTTTTCTTTATTGTAAATATAATTATTATGTTTTAGAAAGATCAGATGGTACGCCTCCTCCTCCTTCGTTCACTGATGTACAACACAAGTTAAATATGACAGCATGTATGCCAGGTGAGTTTTTCATATCGTGTAGTGGCGTAGTTCACTTGCTGTTAGAGTTTTAGGTTACCACGCAAGTCGATCTTCCCAGGTCACCAAGCTGGTTGACCTTTTCAGTTTCCCCGCTGGTTGACCATTCCAGGTCACTACGCAGGCCGATCTTTCTTTGTCATATTAAGAATTCTTATCCTATTCATAATTCTATCATAAGTACTATAAAGTACTAAAAATAAGTAACTATAAAGTATTCTATACTCAGCCATTTAAGCTCAATTTGGCTCCTATTTTAATGAGTTCCTTGTTTACAATCCAGGTCGTGCAGAAGCTCTAGGCGCGCTATGTCGCGTAGTTTGCTCGAAGCAATGTCGCGAGGCGGTGCTCGCCCCGTACCTGGCTCGGTTCTATGCGGCTGTGCGACGCGGGCTGGAGCCCCCCAATGAGATGTGTGCTGCAGCTGTTGTATACAACGCACATGATATATTTAGGTATGTATGTAGGCTTAGCAGTCCAAAAACGCCAACCAATGGTAAAAAGCCTACAATATTTCGGTCTTATTTACGTCGTCATCAATTATTAATATAGGTTGAACAAAATTACTATTTTCATCTTCACTGAACCCTTCGGCATCACCTTATAACTAACAAGGACCTGTCAGCATACTTGAACGGATCTCTCCGGAATCTAAAAGTTGGCCTCCCAAAATTTGATAAAAGCTGATGAGGACCTTTGGAAGTGATGACCAGAATGGCTCCTCAAAATGCTGTAAATTCCTAACTTATAGATTTCTACCAGTGGCATCAGCCATTTAACTGCTAGGTAAATATTACTGGAGCACTTGGATCAAAGTTTAAGGTCACGAGGTCTACAGTTCGCAGAACTACAAAAATATATCCCTTTTACATTCCAGACTAGACTTAGACGGCGTTTTGGTCCTAGTTCCAGACTTCATCAACGCTCTTGAATACATACTGATTGAAAAGGAACCCAAGATGGAGCATGGTCTCATAGACAAACGAGAGTTGAGGAAGGCGGCTATTAGCGCTCTACTGTCTATGGTGGCATTCCCTTACCATTATAGGGCTCTGCCTGTACCTGAGTTTCCGGGGTGTAATGAATAGTAAGTTATTTGCTGGAAATATTTTTAAGTAAAAACGCTTTTACGGAGATGTCGAGGTGCATGGTAAGTGACGATGCGGTCTAAAATGTACCACGCGTGTCTAGAAGATACCTGTTCACTCGTCACTTGAAGACACTCAAATTAATTGTATCTATACAGGAAAGGCAGACTCAGGCAATTGATATCAATCCCTTGCTTCTTTAATGTAGTTTTATTAACTTCGGGCGCAAAAACGACGAGGTTTGTGGAATTAATAAACGGATTTTGATTTTATTTCTTTCGTTTGAAAGGTGATTTAGTCGTGTTATTAGCTATGTTTGATCGAAATCGGTGCAGCCGTCTGAAAGTTATGGCGAATTAAAGTTGGGAGTTTTTATTTAAAAAAAAAAAATTCTATCCTCAATATCCCATTACAGCAGTGGTATAACACTAGGCAACTACCTCCGCGGGCGGCTCGCTCTGACCTGCGTGGGCGCAGTACAGTGCGAGCGTTCCGAGTCTCTCGCGGCGCCTCTACTCGCCGCACTCTACCTATGTGTACGTCACGTGCACGCCACGCCCCCGCAGCCGGCGCTCTCCGATCATCATCATCAGTCGAGAGGTAAGTGATATATGGAATGACGCGACACGCAGGAACCTGGGAAAGAATCTGATATCAGGCCGGTTATCAACTATATCGGGTCATTTCTGTGTCTACGCGACATTGAATGGAATCCCGCGACAAGCTGAGACTCGTAAAAGTCTAATGCCAGGCCGATTTTCAACAATGCCATGTCATTTCTGTGTCTACGCGGCATGGAGAGAGCCTCTGGCAAGTAAAAAAGTGCTTTCTCATATTGCACCGTAAGGACATGAGATGGAAGGGCAAGTTGGGACCAGCCGATGTACTTGCAGCCGCGGTTGGCCTGCTGGTGATGTGTGGCTGATTTTTTGTCACATTGTCAAACAGTGTGTAAAGAAAACCGCGTAATCGTTCTTAGGTTGTATGTAGGTACCCTCAGGCCTTACCCTAAATAAAAAAATAGATAATAAGGGAAAAAACATTTTTTAGGAAAATTACCCTAGTTTAATCACGATTTGGGGAATGTTTAAAATGTGACAACATAAGGCCCTGCAATAAATGCCGATGTTGCCACATCTTGAAAATTGTTAAAATTTTCTGAAGTAAATTAGGGTAATTTTAGTGATTTTAAATAAAATTGTCCTGGGGTAACTTACATACAAGCACCTAAGTACCTAATTTCAAGGTTTTTCTTTGATACTGTATTGCTTATTATAGAAGCTTACAAAAGCTAAATGTGTAATTTCACAGCTATATATTAATACACATTAACGCAAAAAAACGTTACCTCATCACGCATACACTAGCAACACTATAATTTGCATTGCAACACAGTTTTACACCCTCCCATTTCAAGTGGCTGGTAGAAGTATCTGAAAATGCGGATAAATTTACCCACATCCCAAAATATAGGTATTTATTACAGTCACAATGTTTGTTAGGAATCCAGGCAGATTTTGAATTTATTCTGATAATGGTTATAGAATAATTAGTGATTTTGAAAGTGTTAATTATTTCTTATAAAATAACCAACCATTATTGAACCGTTATGCTTATCAAGCCCCACCTCCTGCACAAGAGAAGACCTGATGGAAGCCACAGACGCCGCCTTAAATGTGTGACAAAGAAATTTAACGGCCATTGACAGAAGATCAGCAAAAACAACCCAATACACGTGTAAATACGGCGCGGCTCCATACATGGAATTTAATAGGGCTCTGCGACTCCACGCCAGCGATATCCCCAGACAAGCCCTTCACTGGAATACTGTAATAGCTGGACCACAGACGATCGGTCTCTCCTGGAGACCAAGCTTGCTGACTACGACAGAGCAGAATGCAGAGATATCGTGTTTGCTCTATGCATCAACAGGGAGACTTAGGACCTAGAAGAGACCGTTATTGAAAAAAATAAAACTTATTATTTCTTTCTGTATACCTAAATTAGTAATGTGACTAAATATCTCATCGTTCGTACCCAAATAGTAGCAAAAGCAAATCAAAGTTTTACGAAGTAATTAGTATCGGGTTTTATATAATTGCCAAACAAAATTGTATCTTCCATAAATTAATGAAATCTATTTTTGATCAGTAACAAAATTTTTAAAGTCCATTTTAAACGCTATCCCTTAAGAAATACGGTGTATATTTGTAGCGCGTTCAGAAAGCGAGAGCGCGTCGGGCAGCGAACACCATTCGCTCGAGGACTACGTGGCCGATGTTAGAGAATTAGATCCTTCATCGCCTCTCTTTGGTAATTATGCACTTTATGTTGCTTTTGATAAGGTTCATATTTTAATGACAAATACAGAAACTTTGTAATAATTTCGGATCCAAAATGTTTAAGAATTAAAAAAACCTGGAATCATGGAAAATAGCTGATAATTATAATGCATCTTACATTATAATGCTAATAATGTCGTTGGGTATTATTTCCATGGTTTTTCGGAACTATGTGTCATTCGAATATGAACTCTATTTACTGTAAGTTATGAATGATTTTGTTGTTAAATGTTCAATTCTTACAGTTTGCACGGCTTTTTAAAACATTATTTGTTTTGCTTGCTTTGAAATGTTAATTTTACATATCATTGTGAAACTAAAAGTAACTATGAACAGTTGAACAAAAAGTTATTAAATCTAAAAAGTTCTAAAGTAGACGTGATAGAATGTTATATTAATTTTATTTTAATTCATAAAGATTTATTAGAAGTTATCTTAGATAGTTGTGAAAGTGATAATTTTTTTATGAAATAATTCAGGAGTGAAGTCAATGAAAAGTAATTTGTTTAAACTTAGGTATAGATATTTAACAAAGTTTTTAAAACGTAGGTGCTGCGTTAGTAGTAAGGGCTACGTATCTCGTGTGCCATCGATTGATATCTTCATGGAAGGGTGATTTGCAAGTCTCCTTGGCTGCATTGGAACTGCTCTCTGGACTCGCCAAGCTTAATAAACCTGGTAAGTTACCCATTATTTTGTTAAGTTTGGGTGATTTAATGCCATCGTAATATTAGTTGCATTATTGGAAAAAAAATATGTTAATTAAGTTCTACATTGTTTAATTCCATGCAACAGAGTATATTATTGGTGAGTTGTTTAAGCATTCTTTTTATGATCAAAAAAAGAAACATTCTCATAATAATTTGTATAATAATCTTAGTTTTAATCTTAAACTGCTACGCAACACCGATTCATGGTGGATATCCCAGACGTTCGCACTAAGTGTTTTGTTTCGTCAGTTCTTATTCGTACAAGAATGGAATCAGTTGCCTGCGTAGGTTTTTCTTGACGGGTACAATTAGGAGGTTTTTTGAATTGAGATTATACAGGTATCTTCTAGGGGCGCGTGCTACATCCTAGACCGCATCGTCACCTTCCATCAGGCAGCTGTGATAAAATGAATTTTTTAGGAATATCATGTATAGCATCGCTCCGCGGTTTTACCCGCGTAACTATCGATCCAGTGGGAATACCGGGATAAAAAGTAGCCTATGTTACTCCCAATTAATATACATATCCTCATAACAAGTCACATGAAAATCGGTCCAGTAGTTTCGGAGCCTATTCGTTACAAAAAATCTTTCCTCTTTATATATTAAGTAGAGTATAGATGTATGTGTATTTCTAGAGTCTACGGAGCGATGCCGCGCAGTGCGTTGGGTTTGCGATTACATCGCGGTCCAATGCGGGCGTCCGCCGCCGGCGCACTCCCGCGACTTGCACTCGTCTGTAGTCGCTGCGTACAGCTGCCTGGCCGCGTGGCTCGCACCGCCTCTACTACGCGACGCACAGACTCGCCGCGCTCTGTTAGACACTGTCGAGCTGGGCCTGGCAGGCGCCAAGAGTGACAGAGGTAAAATACACTTATTAATATACAAATACACTAGACCCGTACCATGTAGAAACCATTCATTATGTGGGTTTGACACAAAATGACTTGTCTTTCTCCACTTCACTCTATTTTTCATCAAGTCCGCATTCATTTCTCTTTTCCTCACCTCCACTCTTCTTTGGCCTTCCTCACGCTCTACGACCCTTTACTTCCAAGTCCTGTATTCTTCTGGTGACATGAGTATGACCGAACTACGCCAGTACTACTCATTAACTTGTCAGTAAACTTTTCTAACATTCTCATTTTTTGTCCTATCCATTCTTCCGCCATACAACCATCTAAGTATTAAATGCATCCGTCTTATTGGCTCCGTATTGGCTAAATCACTCTTACATAATAGAAACACTCCATACCACACATGCATATGACTGATGTTGTATATACGCAGATTTCCATAAACAATTTGTGATACACCTCTTGTGACACCTTCACTTTCTACAGGTAAACCAGGAGAACCTCCTAAGATGAAAGATGAAAAGGAACTCAAACCGGTTTCGATGCGAGTTCGTGACGCTGCCGAATCACTACTCATGCTTATTTTAGAACTGGTACGTTTCCAATTTTTTTATATAATTTAAATATATTATATCTAAAACTCAATATTTTTGGTCTTTTGATCCAATCCGAAGGACCATTTCATTCATTTTAAGGTGCAATACTAGTTTGACTTTGACACTTGCGATGCAGAAGATTACCGGTTCGATTCTCGCCCTGGAACAAATATATTGTTTTTGGGTGTTTCCATAAGTGTCTTTAATATTTATTATTTTACAAAAGAAAAGTTTATAAATGACACACTTGTCTGTCGAATTAGTAGTTAAAGCTGTCCCATTCGACCAAAGCATGATGGTCCTTCGTGCGGGATAATTTTCGTGCGGGATATTTTTCACAAACAATATTGTGTATTTTCTTTTCAGGTTGGCAACGGTCCAAACGGTACATCGTGGTGTCGTCTCGACGAACGTTGGCTCGCGGCGCTCGGCCACCGTCGGCTGCGACATTTCGTCGTCGACGGTAACATTCTACTGTCGTTGCTGGAAGAACCTCTTGCTAATAGTCAGGAACCGCAACCTACGCTTATTGGTAAGATACGTAGTTTATGCGTTAAACACAATATCATTATACACAATGGAACACATACTTTCATATTTTATTAAATAATCTGCGATTTTGTGCTTTTAACTTGGCATGACTTATTGGAACGAAGTTCCTTATGGCGCGTTGCGAAAGGCGGCTAGACGGAAAAAATTAAGACCAAAAGTTGTAACGACACTTTTTGATTTTATTACAATTTCTTCACTAATTATTCGAAAGAAACTTCGTTCCATCCGGGTGTCCCTTGACACCTCTCAAGTTTTTTTTGTTTCTGAACCAATCTAGATTGTTTTTTTGGAAAGGATTTAATACTTTTAGGTTACCATTTTAATATCATGGATACTGATACTGATATGGGTCGCAGCCTGAATTGTTTTGTAATATTATTCATTGTTTGTATGTAATGAACATTGTTATAGTTATAATCCGTTGTGGTTGGGGTCGGTTCGCGTGGTCGCTGTGCGTGCGCGGCGCGGCGAGGAGCGCGGCCCGCGGGGGCGGAGGCCCGTGCGCTCGGCCCGTGGACATCGCGCGTGTTCGGCCCGCGCCTCCGCCCGCCTGCCGGCCGCTACCTACGGCACCATCTTGTCACGTGTAAGATACAATTAACACCACTGATCTCCATAATATTAGTACGCATTGCTTCTTCTTCTTTTCGAGTCAGTGACGTTCGACCAGTCAAATTATTCCTGCCCAATAGTTAGCCACTACGACGGACGGCAGCAGCATTGGCCTCTACCAGGTTCTTCAATGTGCAGGTCTTAGGGCACAATGGGCATTGGAATAGGTGCACTAGGGACTGTAATGGGGATCCACACTCGCATTGCTCCTCAGTCGGTGCAATATAGGGTATATTGCACCGACTGAGGAGCAATGCGAGTTTTTTTGAACAACTTTTCACTGCAACGACCCATTTGAGCCCGGACTCGATTAAGTGACTGCGATTACGCATCGATAAAATGCTTTCATTTGACTTTCGCTATTGCGGCGCTAGAGCGGTGGTGAAGATATTTGGAACTCATACTACACGTGTTGTAAACCAAATCTATACAGCACTTATGTAATTTGATATCATTGCTTAACATACAAATCTTTCATGGGGTGCACCTTCAAAGCACTACGATGACGTCATAGACTGTTAACGAGCGACAATTCAAATTAAAAAAAAAGCATTTTTTTTCAATTAACTCTATTTAAAGTATACTTTTATGAGGTTTAAGTAAAAATTTGCTGCTTTACTATGTCGAAAAATTCAACAAACCATTGGCTCTCAGATGGGAACTGTGTAATATTGTATTTTTGTGTGAAATAAATGAACCATTTGACCATGTATTAAACTCAAACTGTTTTCTTTGCCAGTGACTCAGCATTCCCCACACTAGAGTCAGTTCTCCGTCAACTGAACGATCCCGAAGCGCAGACGTTGTTCAAGCTGCTAGAACAGCAAGCTGTTATTGAAAAACGTGTTAAGGAAGCCGAAGATAAGGTAACTAAAAGCTGGACTGATTTTGATAGATAAACGTTTTGTTAGCACAACACACAAAACAGAAAATAATTACACTTAAGTAAAAATGCGGAAAGCTAGAAGTTTTCCTCGTGACAAAAGTAGAACCTTACGCTAAAAGCGCCCTACTAAAGAGATTTAGTTGCGATGAATAGCTCGTATACAAGTACAAGTAAATAACTATCGAATTACTACCAAGTTTATCTTTACTATTTTTCTGATATTTTGATTTTAAGTATCTGGTATCTGGCTCGAAGGACCAATGACGGACGCGTTTTGTATGGAATCTATAAATATAAAATTCAAAGTCCTAACAGGCTGATTGACATTGATTGATTGATTGACTGCTTAAGCAGTGCGTTCATATCAATGAATGTAAATATTATATGTAAATATCATATCATATCAATGTAAATATTATTTCGTCCACTGGTTTAAACCAGTGGACAGATCGAAATAATATTTGACATACAGATAATGTTGATGTTAATGTTGACATTCACTAAGAAACGATTTTAGAAATTTCAACTCCTAGGCGGAGGAAGCCGCGGATTAAAGCTGTTAAATAGTGCCATCTAGCCCCAAACTAAGACAGAGGGCGACTCTTCAAAGGGGTGTTTCTTGATTTAGCTAAGGTCTTTAACACTTTCTACTACAATTTTACTCTTTAAATATTTATACTTGTTATATTTGTCAGTTACCAGAAGAGTACGTGCCCCCTGAGCCGGTGACGGAGTTCCAGACAGCGAGATTGTTCCTTTCACACTTTGGATATCTCAATATTGGTGCTGATAAAAAGGTTATTAACTTATAGTTAGGGAGGCGAATAGGGGAATTTTCGGTAATACTCGAGCGTGGCAGTTTAAGATATGAGAGATACCTTAGACCTAATAGAACAACCTTGTAAAGTATTTAGCTCTATATGTAGTGACGCGCGCCTAGGATAGACGATCAGATTAGTAAAAAAAAATCGATAGTCTGAAATACTCGAGCGCGTCAGAGTAAGATATTGGGGGTTGATTTTAGTGTTTTAAGACTAAATTTAACTAATCTGACGATAAGTCCTTGACGCCGCCGAGTTATAGGGTCGCGAACTTGTAAAAAAAAAACGTTAATCCGGCATACTCGAGCGCGATTTTTTATTTTTTTATTTTGAAGAATATAATCTAAAACTTACTAAAAATACAAAATCTGCCGGTTTCCGCATGACCGGAAGTCTGGAGGAGCCATTTCGTCTTCCGAAAAACGCGTTGCGGCATATAAGTCGCGAACGATACATTTTACAAAAAAAAAGTTTAAATAAACAAAAAAGGTAATTTTATTTTACACAAAAAAGGTCTCTTTACATTTTTGTCCAAAGTTAAAACTTTTTGACTTGAAGCATCATAAAAACTCAAACTCCCGGTTTTTTGAGTATATCTCGAAAACTGAGGGTGTTAAAAAAAATTGATATGAAATAACGATGATTAAATTATGTGACTTTTATTATATCTCAAAAAATTTTTTTTTCTGAAGCTTCTCGACAATTTTCGTGGACTCGGAAAAAGTTACGTTACTGAATAGAAATAATTGTTACGGATGTTGCAGACACTCAGCAGGAAAGCATTGTGGATGAGGAGCCACAATATGAAAGTTCCAGTGAAGAAGAAGAAGATTAATTGTATTGAGCAAAAATGTAAAGATCATACGTAACAATACAATTATAATACAATTTTTATATCATTTCATTTTTGTATACAATAAATAATACAATTCGTACTACATTTCATCTACATTTACGTTGGTTGTATCTATCGCTTTATTGTTATTCTTAAATTCCCCGTTTTATCAAGGAGAAAGAAAGGAAAAAAAAGAAACCCAAAAACCTTTTTCGGTCAGATTAAGAGAACCCACCAACATTTTTGTCAGATTAAGAAAATATGCTTTCAGGATACCGAGATAAACCTCCGCTATGAAAATCTGACGCGCTCGAGTATTTCGAAAAAACTTTTTTTTTTTGCATTTTCAAAAATTCATCGTAACTTATCGTCACGCCGAAATCGTCAGTTTTTTTAAAGGGAGCTTCCTTGGGGCCTACTTAACTCCCCTTCCGAAAATCTGACGCGCTCGAGTAAATTATTTTTTTTTTAATTTTTGACTACTTTATATGCCTAGTCCCACCACGCAAACCGGCAGATTAGTATACCGTTGTTATCAGAGGCACTTGGGGCATACGTAGTATGAATATCTGACGCGCTCGAGAATGCCCAAGTAACTGTTTTTTTTAACATTTTTGAAAAACCGTACACGCCAAACCCACCGCTAAAATGGTTTTTACCATACGAGCTTTTCTTTTCGAAATTATTTTATCTTTCGATTTTGATAAGTCTCGACGGCGCCGTTGAATTACGCCATTTAGCTACCTCGCCTCCCTAACTATTATTATCCTACTGAATGGGATGTAGTGGACTGTCTGCCCGATTTGCGATAGAACATTTTCTGCAAAAATCGGGTACGCCAGTCACCAAAGAGCATACTATAGACGAGCTGCTGAACATCGAGGTTTTCCTCTTTCAAACGTTTTTGCCCTAGTCTGTAAAAATTTGTTTTCCTCTTTCAGTATGTATGTTCAGGTCATATTTTACAACCGACCTGGATCAAACTTGCTGTACAGGTTTTATATCCCAAAAAAGGGGCTACAGGTTATCTCCGTCTTGTGAGATCTGATTACGACTATTCTTATTTGAAAAGTTAATACTTTTTGTAAGACAAAAATTTTGTAAATACCTGATGTGGATCTTTGTAGTGATGAACAGAATAACGCCTCAAAATGCAGTAAATTGCTCACTGTTTGATTTCAACCGGTAGAATCGGCCTTTTAACAACTGGCTAGGAATTGATGGAGCACTTGGAACCACCTTCTAATACAAAACTCCTCAAAGTTCGTGCTCTACTGTCAACAGGCTATAGTATAGATATGTATGTTTTGTTACTCGTTTACGCAAAAATGGCTGAAAACCTGGATTAACACACAGGCTACTTTTTATACATATACACAAGGGATCAGGACTTCCGCGGGTGATACTTCGAGGCACAGCTAGTTTACTTACTGCTGTACTCAGAGACATCCCTAAGAGAAACGCAAAGAAATGCTCATCTCGCTCTTGTGAATGATATTCAACGTCAGCGTAAATGAGACAAAGCCTTCCTTAGCATAAGTTTTTCTTAGGCACGTCTCTGAGTGCGACAGTTAGCTGTGTTTTATCAAAATCGCTCCACCCGTTTCAAACATTTTTTTATTGTCAATTTTTTAATCTGTCTCACTATATTTTTGTTTTCCAGTCTGCATCTCGGCTAACGTTACTAGACGACTCCCTCCCCGGTTTCGGGGCGGCGCTGCGTCGCGTAGACGCGTGCGGTGCGCGTGCGCCGGTCACCGCGCACTGCTTCTACGTCCGAGCGGGGGCGACGCGCGCGCACGACATACTCGCCAACGCCAGGGGGAAGGACCTCCAGCCGGGGTATATCAAACTGTTGAGAGGGTAAGTCGGGAGGATAATTTATCATCTTATGCCTACGTCAGTCGTCGAGACCACGGTACTTGCAAGGAGCGCAAAACATCAAAATACCCCGTAAAATACACAAAGAATATAGTTCACGCCCGTGGGCTCCCCTACATTCGACGGTCCCCCAGACGGGAAGACGACGACGGGCGCTAATTTAAAATAAGATCGCAGCGGATCCTCTATCCTTCCCCAAAGGTACGTCGGGAGTTCAACACGTTATGTTATCCTTGTTTAGAAGAGTAGGAGGTAATACGCAAAACATTTTTACTCAACGAAAAACTAAAACAAATTCCCAATTGTATTCAATAATATGAATTTTCCTTTAGGCTAGGTACCCCGGTGCGCGTACGCGGGCACGCCGGATGGACGGGGCACGCCAGCACATCGTACGACGCGCACGCGCCACATGATGTGCAGGAGCAGCACGAACCTGTGCGCGTCGTGCCCGACTCCGCCACGCCAGCTATATACGATGGAAGGGAACAGGTTAGAAATATTATCTGTAAACTTAAAATTTAAAGTTCTGACTGATCGTGAAATGGTGAACGATACCGCCGGCAAAATCTTTTCTGAAACCAGGGTGAATTCTCTGATTTTGTAAAAGAGGTAGATTTAGCTTACGTAGATTTTACTATATGATTTTAAATGAAGTTGGGTTCCGTAACTCAAAAGATAAAAAGGAACCTTTATAAGATCATTCTCTTGTCGGTCTGTTTTTAAGAAATAATCGAACAAATTAGAGCCATCCAACTCTCAAAATCTCAGAAGTGAATAAATTTTTTGTTTATGTTGACCCAAGCCAAAGACCCCACTGTTTATTACGACAATAGACTGACGGGCGGTTAATTTGCGCCATCATGGCGTTATTTGAAACTAGGTTATATAAACAATCTTAATCAAAATCATAATTTTTTATTTCAGCACCTCGTACCAGCACCTTAGGGCTGAAATATTTGGTATAAGGTAATAATAAGTATACATTTTCAGGTGCTATATTGGTCGGATTCAACGAGCGAGATCGCGTTCGTTGTGCCCTCCGGTTACGAGGTCGGTGAAGATGACATTCAGACGGACAGCATTAAGTCTGATGTTGATGGATCTTGTGTTTCTTCTAGGTAAGTTATTAAGCTTCCATTACGCTACTCGCGAAGTTAATACGATAGTGTAGAGAGGCACATCGCTTCGCTTCATTTGACGTCCGCTCGTTGTTGATTTCGGTCGTAATAGCACGTGTGTGCTCTATTATAATCTATATAAATAAAAATGAATTGTTGTTCGTTAGTCTGATTAAAACTCGAGAACGGCTTAACGGATTTATCTTATCTTAGTCTTGAAATGTTCGTGGAGGTCTAGGGAAGGTTTAAAAGGCGAGAAAAAATCGAATAACCGATATTCCCACGGGATCGGGACAAACGCGGGTGAAACCGCGGGGCGCAGCTAGTAAATTACCTAAATATGTAATATGACATGTCCATTAACAGGTTCAACATTTTTATAAAGCATAAATTGTGCGCATACTATGAGATTTCGTCTTACCTTAATTATAAGAATCCATGGACGAATAAGAAGCGCTTTTATCTGAAGGGAAAAGCGGGAACTACTGCCGATAAATTGCTTTGCAGTTTGGCAGAGAGTTTTGTATTAAAAGATTAAGTGCTTTTTTAAATAAATAAATAAAAATAAAAAAATAAACGTGACTTTAGTTGGTCCATTTCAAATATACCATCCAAAAGTATTTGTAATCTTGACATTTGTGAGCATGATCACAAAAAACCCCCCCATGAGTTTCTTATGCCTTCTCATTGTACCTTTCCATACAAAATTATGACTTTTCACTGTAACATTGTACCAGGAGCACAGAAAAAACAGCCGGTTCCAATTGGGACGTAATGAGCGGCAATTCAGGGCAGCCTTCCTACGAGCGAAGTATCAGCGAGTCGGAGCGAAGCGAGCGAACGAAGGGCCAGTTGAATGATAAACTTAGGGCTCTGTCGCTCGATCTGGATAAACAACCTGCTGCTGCTAATACGGGACTTACTGGTGAGTCTGTACCTACGTTTATTGGAACGAAGTTCCTTATCGCGGGTTAGCGAGGGTTTCGCGTTACGAAAAAATGTGAAACAAGAAACCGTAAGATAAACTGTAACCACCTTATTCCAAAACGAGGTTTAAGGATAGTCTAAGATGTAGATTAGCCTTAGATTTAGAACCGAATTTACTCGTGAACACTATCCCTATATAATCTATAGGGATAGTGTTTAGACTATAGTTCACGAGTAAATCCGTGGTTCTAAGGTTTAAATCCACATCTCGGACTATCCTTAAACCTCGTTTTGGAATAAAGGGGTAAAGCTTTGTACTATTAAAACCAAGGACTGGATATCCAAAAAGCTTTTTCATTTCAAAAATCTTTGTTTAACCTTATAATATAATATTACCTGTGTCGCCATCTAGTTAAAACAATTCAAACTAATCTGACAACATTGCGAGTTCATACGACTTGAACAGAATTGAATCACCTATTTATATAGCTCCCACACAAGGTAAAGGGACTTCGTTCCAAACGCGTGTCCCGCGACACGTTCATTTTTTTATGTCTCTTTGTTCTTATTACATTTCCAACCTTAGTGGTGATATATCACATCTTAAACTAATGGACGGGTCGAGCTATTTGGCATACAAATAGCTATTATGACGTAAGCATCCGCTGAAATGTAATTAAATCACTAACTTTTGAAAATGAGTCACACAGATGGCGTTAAAAATTAATTGTAAAGTAATAAATTATAGAACTTTATGATATTCCTTTACTAATTTTAGCGATTTTTCTTTGCAATGAATATTTGAACTTTAATGTTTTTTATTGAGGAGCTGAACATTATCTATACTCAAGGCAACAAAAAAATTATTATTAAAATCGGTTCAAAAACAGTGAAGTTATGCCCAGCCCTTTAACAGCCTAAAAATATAATACAAAATCTGTTCATAAACAGTGAAATTATGCTAAGCCTAACAGGCTTAAAATATAATCGAATTGAGAATCTCCTTATTTTTGAAGACGGTTAAAAATAAAATCGAAACTCATTTTAAATTACGTAAAGTAACTGTGGCGCCATCTAGATATAATCGTCTAGAAATTAGTGGTTTTTTAACCCCCGACGCAAAAACGACGGGGTGTTATAAGTTTGACGTGTCTGTGTGTTTGTGTGTGTGTGTGTGACAAACACACACACTCATCGTGTGGCATCGTAGCTCCCGAACGGGTGAACCGATTTTGATTTAGTTTTTTTTTGTGGTAAGCTTTTTGATTAATTTAATAATTATGTTGTTTTAGGCAGTGGAAGACGGAACAGAGATTTCACAACTAAAATACTAATATTTTGGCTGGAAGACTTTGAAGATCATCTCAATCTACCTTTAGGTAAGTAGTTCCATCCTTTGTTCTTACCAAGTATTCATACAATACATTCATTTATGTTTTAAAGGCTTCTAATACTGTCTTCGGTTGAGGAAAAAACGGAGACGAAAGACGGGTTAACCAACCAACAACCATAATAATATGTGCGACAAAACTCGACACAGTACAGTAACCCGTCGAGTTTTGTCGCACATATTATTATTAGGTACAGGCACCTAATAATAATATGTGCGACAAAACTCGACACAGTACAGTAACCCGTATAAACCCCTGAGTCACAGTCGACTGGTTAACCCATCTTTCGTCTCCGTCATAACGAGAGAGATTGTGTCCTACTGCTAGGGAAAGGTCCAACCACTAGTATTGCAATCAATCGATTTGGGGGTCCAAAAAAATTGTTATTCCGGCATACGGCAGTCATCGCCAGCCCAATTTCACTTTAGTATGACTGCTTTTTGGATGATATCAGCTACTTGGATGCTGGGACGATATTCAGAATTTTCCCAATTAGCTAGCTGATGACCAGTCAAAGACCAAAGGGCGTAAGAAACATGTCCTTGATGAAGTTTGCCCGTCATGAGTTCTTACATTGACTAACCCTTCCAAGCGTCCTCGATTCCCTTACAGTTCGATTGTTCATTTATACTGATCGTGACAACGTTACAGACGATCTGCTCCGTTACTGCGAGACTGGTGTACCGTGGCGGCGTCACGAGGTGTTCCCGCTGTGCGTGTCGGCGCGGCGGTGCGGCCTGCTGCTGGTGGCGGCGGGGGCCGGCGGCGCAGCGCCGCTCCACCGCGCTCAGCTGGCACCGCGGCTCGCGCCACCCGCGCTACGTCGCGCCGCGCTCGATGCCGCCAGGAGGCACCGCCTCGTTACCGACCTGTTAGTATACATACATACACTTTAATTGTATCAAACACTTCAACCCCTACGCGGACGAAGTCGCTGGTGAAAGCCAGTCAAATACAATATTATTTCATAAATAATTGTTGATTGATGTTCACTTCCAAATAATTTCCAGTTACCAACCGCCCCACGTGCGTCGGCGCCACTTGATCCAAGAGCTCGCGCAGAATTACAAGAAAGATCTGACAGAACCTGAACTGCTGGAGTCATTGTTTAAAACACCTTCATAGACGGTATTTATGTTGCATATTAGATATTAAAAGGGTACCAGCTTTTTCTCCATACAAACGTAGTAGTCTGTTTCCTCCCTGGATAATGACACTAGCGCAAATATTCTTTTAACATAAAACCTATAACTGCCACGACCATGTCTTATCCCTATTATATAAAATTCTCGTGTCACTGTGTTAGTTACCTATCTCCACCTAAAAGGCTGAACTGATTTGTATGAATTTTTTGTGTAAATTTGTAAGGTTTGAAAATTGAGAACAAAATCTATATTTTTTCCCCCCTTTTTTTTAAAAAACAAATTTTGCCTGGACAGCTAGTTTTTATATATTTGTGTTTTTAAGACTTACTTCCTATGATAATTAGAATATGAAAAAAAAACAAGACATAGGGACATGGTCATGGCATTTATAGGGTTTATGCTGCAAAAATAATTGCTCTAGTGGCATTCCAGGGAGGAAACAGTCGACTACGTACGTGTATGGAGAGAAAACCTTCCTTCTTAACAATGCTGACAATGAGGGATGCTAAATTGGCTTATTTTTATTCTAATCTAGTTTTGAATCACTCAATAGATGGCAAACTCTATAGCCATTTATTGTCTCTGGTCAAGGTAATAATTACATATTTTTTATTTTACCCGGTCAGGGATGGAAAATATTGCTATGTAAGTCCATACTGCCTCGTCTTTAGACTGGTCATATACATTTTTTAGTTTTTTCAAGGTATCTGGAAAAGCCTAATTTTATACAATTTTAGTGGAAAAGTATACGTGAAGTATTTAAATATTTCATCTGTTATCTAGCCACCATATCACAAGTGTAGTTGCAAAGCTAAGGCTAGATGGCGCTGTGTGCAACGTCCTGCGATATTTATTTATCCTAATACTAGCTGCGCCCCGCAGTTTCACCCGCGTAAGTCCCGATCCCGTGGGCATATTGGGATAAAAAGCCTATGTGTTAATCCAGGTCTCCAGCTATCTACATACCGAGTTTCATTGCAATCGGTCCAGCCGTTCTCGAGTTATAAGTGTTGTAACAAACACGACTTTCTTTTATATATATAGATTTGTCCCAAGTATAGTAACAAATCCCTAATAAATTAAAATTATTTGCTTCAATCGTAAAGCGTTTAAAATTTTAAATAGGGTTATTAATTTTAACGTAATGGCACAATTATATTTATACAAGCTGCGTCCCGCTGTTTCACCCGCTTTAAGACCCGAGGGGTAGTAACATATTAGCATTGAGACTGGCACAGTATTCGTCTCAATCTTTTGTTTTTCATTGTATTTCCCGGAAATCTTTTAAACCTATGGCAATGTTTAAAGGACATAAGCTGAATATCTGGTAAAGTGTCAAGGTTGCCTGTTCTTTGATGTTAAAAAAATGTATTTAAGTTGATTATTTTATTTTTTACATAACATGAAAACTTGATACTATAGGAGATTTTGTTACATGTTATTTGTTGTTACTTTAAAATGTCCTCTGTTCTTTGCCATACGTTTGAAGGAAACGACTAAAAATAATAGCAGACTGTTTACTTTGCCGAAATGTTACAAGCCCTTTCATCAAAATCGGTCGAGCGGTTTTATAACCTAAAAGGAACGAACAAACAAACTTGTATTTATAATATTGGTTGATAAAATAATTTACTAACTGATTAATTTTAAGACTGATATTATTCGAATATTGTTTTATTTATAGTAATTTTAAGAGATATATAACATTCCATAGGATAAATCAGTATTTTGTTCGCTTTTGTGCAATCTGTACTTAATGTTAATGTTTTATTTATTTTAATTAAAATATTATAAAAATAATCCAATTTTTTATTATTAGTATTTAGTTGGCAAGATCATTATTTAAAAAACAGACATACAGATAGACAAGAAAGTGATCTTATAAGGGATTCTTTTTTTACCTTTCGAGGTACTGATTCCTAAAAAAGTCCACAATTTTTTGTCATTTCGTAGTAGAAGGCTACCATAACACAAGCCTAGTCCCCATGCTAAGCAGCTTGCAAAGCTAAGGTTATATGGCGCTGTCTTTATTGTCCTGCAATATTTTATTGGAAAAACAAACGAGCAACAGTAAAAGAAAGTTGATTTTGTCAATTTTTCTCCATGCTTCATTTTTCCCCATGTTTTCACCAAACCACATACCAAACTGCCAAACTGTATCGAGAACCTAAAAAGTTTTACATATAAACTTTTTGCTACAAAATGTAAAACTTTTTCTATTACACTCGACTGAAAATCACTGTGGTCATTCCAATTTTAAAATCTGATAAACCCCATCAATCATTCTGAAAAAAATGTATGTTCAATTTAAAATTTACAAAAACGATTTTGATTGTGTTTGATAAACTTTGATAAGTCATATTGTTGATAATAATAGGCATTTTACTTTAGAGAATATATTTCAAAGTTAAATTTGTATGAGTGATGTTGATAAGTGGTGTCGGCGATGGGAACGATGTCAGTCATGAAGGTCCACAGGCGGTGGAGGTACCGGACCATCAACAGGAATACCAGACCGCGAGCGAACTCTTCGATCTCATGACGAGAAATCAATCTTTCGATACTAATGGTAAGTCAGGAAACAAATAATTGCAACCATATAAATTGAACTAATTCGGTAACCATATTTTACTATTAAATTGCTTTTTAAGCGGGTCTAGCTGCTGAAGTAACAGGAAAAGTTATCATCATCATATCAGCCACGAAAAGTTTACTGCTGAATAAAGGCCACCCTGAATAAGTTCCAGATCGATCTGCTTCCCGCGATTTTAACCACCTAGTCCAAATCCAAACTGTTCCGAGGGTTATAGTTATTCTACTATTCCAAAATTATTTTTTTTATGTAGTTATTTGAATATTTCAGATGAAGATACTCTCACAACTCAGGACTTGGTCCTACTCTATCAAAACATAGACATCGGTACTAAACTAATGACCAGTGCCAATGAAAGGAAGAAACCTAACCAGCACGTTGAAACAGTTGTCTATAATGAAGATTCGGATTCCGACAGTGAAGCAAGCCTTGAAGATATTTCAAATGTGTTTGAAATCAACCAGGAAAGACTAAACATATTCGCTAATAGATCTCTAGATACCATCCTTTGCCACAAATTAGGAGGCTTACAGATAAAGACCTCTGATTTGACGACGGACTACGACAGACAATTCCTCTTTAAAGATCCATATATCAAGGAACAGTTAAAAGGTTTAGGAAGCTTGGGAGATCTACAGAGTGTTATACCGACGTCGCTGTTAGACTACATCTGCTGCAAAAGACTCGAAGACAATTACAACTTTTATATGGAAAATATTATAAGATACGTTCAAAGAACTATCGAACAGCTAAAGCGAATCAGTAACGGTGATTACCTCACTGAACGAGCGAAAAAGAAATGGAAGGAGGTTAATGGTAATGACAATAAAAGTAACAAGACTAAAGTTCTATCTAATTCGATCAGTATCCCTTTACATGTTGAATGTAAAAATAAATGCCAAGCAAAGTGGGATGATATTATACATTCTGAAGTTGACGTAAGATCTCTTTCTAAGATCTTGGAAAAGAAAATTGTTGTTGAAATACCGAAGTTGATCTGTGGCTCTTACAGAGTGTTCAGTAAACGTTGCGCTGATAACTTGATTATAAGTTGTAAGAGGGGAAATGATAATAATAAAAAAGAGAAAGAATCACGCGTTGATGTCGTCGTCCAGTTGCAGAAGTCGGAGACTGGACAAGTTATGAGTAACATCAGCTCTATAATGATCTTGCAAACTTCACCTGAAGTTGAAGGTTAGTTATTGGATTTTAACTAAAATTAATCTAATAGATATTAAAGGTGTTTTAACAATCTGTATAATTTCAGAGATGTACACTCCGACTCCACCAGAAATCCTTCCTTTGCCGTTCGAAGAACAACAGGACACAGAAGAATTAGATATCAAAGCCAGTAGTACCAATGTCTTAGAAAATATAACATCAATGGATAACGTAACTGAAAATTATGTTGATTTCTCATACGACGACGATTCACAAACACCAGAAGAAGTTATCATTAATGAATATGATACTTGTTCGTGTTTGATACAAGAACAAGTAAAATCTGAGAAAGTAAGTCGTATTCTGAGCAGTGATGAATGTTTAGCGTCGCGTGATTCATCTTGGGACCCCAATAACAGATATTCAAGCGAGTCTAGCATTCGTACTGACGAGCTCATAGAAGAACCGTCATTAGAGTCTAAAGATACCCCGTCTATCTTCACATCTCCTGACGAATTACGAATGGCAATGCAAAGACTAAACATGCAAACAGTATTGCCAGAAGAAAGTGGAGAAGAACTGTCATCGAATCATTTAGGTAAAAAGAAATCTCCTACAAGAATAAGAATAAAGTCGCCTTATGAAAACAAATCTTTTATAATGGAAGAAAGGAAACGTAAAAAGCTACTAGAGATAAGAGAGAAAAGAGAAAGAAAAAAACTAGCGCTCGGTGAAAATTGTAAAATATCTAAATCCAAATACATAAAAGGCAATGTACCACAACCAGTAAGCTCCGTAACTAAGCTCTCAATCACTAATAAATCCTTCTACAATTCTATTTACGGACATAACATTAAATTAGAAAATAAATCCGGTAAAACTAACAATAAGAAAATTAATAATATTAAAAAAGAAACTCCTGTACCGTTATCCCTAGATGTTCCCGTTGAACAAATACAGGACGAATATGATGCACCTATTTTGTCACCAGACTTGGACAGTAAGAAATTCATAAACAGGAGTTATTATTTGGATGATGCAGAGACAGAGATGATGTATATTCAGAAGAAACGTGCTGAGAATAAGGGAATTAAAACTGGTTCTGGATCTACTTCGACTGTATCGAATGATTTTCATTCCAATATTAATCTTCTAGCTGAACTGATTGGTCCTTCAAATACTAGCGTCGCAAAAGTTCTGGATGTGACCGCCACTCGTGAAACAATGTAAGTCATTCACATTTTAAGAAACATTATTTATTTCGTCATAGGTTATTTAACAACTTAATTTCATTTGTATTTACAGAGATGAGATAGGTAAAACGAAAATTGTTTATAACGAACATACAGATCTAAAATCAAAGAAGAAATCGATCAAAACGCCGGTAAATTCACCAACAGAGGATTTTGAAAATACTAATGGAACCAAATCTGTACCTTTGACAGTAGAATGTAGAAAAAGTATTGAAAAGGTTTATGATTTGATGAAAAAGTTGAGTAAGACAAACACTGAGCTAAAAGTAGAACGTAAACAAATAATTGGTAACGATCATCCTGATGTTGTTGGTGAATCTCTCAGTCAAGGAAGTGACAGCGGAACGAGTTTGAAACATCAACTTTCCTCGTCAAACCCTAGCTCATTCAGCTTTGATAAATTAGCATTAGTACACCAAAAACTAAAAACGTGCAACAAGAACCCAGGACAATCTGCATCGGTTGTGCCTAAAGTCATAATCAGTTCTAAAGTAGAAGGATTTAGGACAGATACAGATAAAATAAGAAGAGATCGTAAAAAATCCACCAGCCCTAAAGGCAATAAATCACGTGGAGATAATCCCCTAAAAACAATAACGCAGCTTCTAAATGAGTTAGAAAAACCAAAGTACAAACCGACACCAGATAAAATTCTCAAAAAAGTTGATGCTACCCCTAATGACTTTAGGAATTCAAACCGTGGAACCAAAGAAGTAACATTCCGAAGAAAATCACGTATCGATCAAGACGTTAATATTATAAATGACAATGCGCGAGATCGGAATAAATCGCCTCGGGATAAGAAAATTAGATATAATCCTCCGGAAATCGCAAAAGTCCCTCATCAGCAAATACCAGTCGACGACAAAATGATTGAGAGAATAACTAAAAAGAAATTAACGGAAATAATAGACGAAGCGAAGGAAGCCAGAGGTGAAGCTGTTCGAGGACCTCCGAAGTTTTCTTCTCGACTGTATACTTTAGCACAACCGAAGAAGTGTTACGTGCAAGCTCTTAACGAAGAGTATCAAAATCGATGTACCAGGAACATGATGATGGCAGATCGGTTACAGAGACTCGCTTCGACGTCTCCGGCATTAGTTGATAAAAGAAAAATTGATAATCAGTCGCCCACTTTTAAAGCAAAGCCCAAACGAGGCGGTGCAGCGGAGGGTATCGGAAACGCGAAATTATCACCTACCACCGTGCAGACTTCAGGTGTGTAAAGGTGAATTTATATGCTAAGTTTTAAAAGATCTATCTAACAACATATAAGTATTTTTTCCGATTGTTTTTTGTATATAAACTCTTTAACTTGTGTTGTATCATTGAAGATAAATATCCGAGGCATCAATCGAACGGTAGCAGTCCAAATAGCAGGTCTCCAACGCGGTCCCCGATCAGCAACAGGCGTAATGGCAGTGAATTACCAGAACAACGGTTATTAAACATTCAATCACTTAAATAACATGTCGACAAACATACGTAGATAGTTTTTAATGTCATGGATATTTACAAATTTAAGTATGTCTTTATTTATAGCAAAAAGATATGGGCTGTTGAGTCTTACGTGATGAACCACTACGGTAACTCGTCACGAGCGCAGCTTTTGGCCAATGACCGTAGAGTTGTTGGACACAAATCCCGTGTGCCTCTGATGCCCAAAGACAGCGACATGGGTAAGTACCTGAGTACCTAATTTTAATATCACCTTTGCTTTAAATGATCTGCAATTTTAACCTTTGTCATATTTCCAGCCTCAGTAACGTCATACCCTAGTACAGAACAAGCAAATGAGCTTGGGAATAAATTACACTGTATGATAAAATCCTTAGTCGTTTCTTCATCGCCTCTGGAAGCTGTCACTGAGAGCCATGAGATGAATTCCGAATGTTTATCTGTCAAGGGCTCAGACTTCAATATCGACGTACTCGAAGATAAATATATCAAAACAGCTGTTGGAACCTGTTATGACTCTCAAGCGAAAAATACAAAAACCACCACGGAAAGCTGGGAGCCAAAAGTTGATTCAACTTCGTTCAACTCAAAGACTGAGTTAGAACAACTTGAGAACGCGCTCTACAGTCACATTTCAGGCTCCTTTCAGAAGAGGCTGAGAATTAAAAACTTAACTTTGACGCCGAAACAATCAATGCAGAAAGTATTTCTACTACAATCCGGAGACGCTGGCTCTTTGCTCGTAAAGTCGTTAACAAAACTAAACATTAACAAATGCGTTGCGGAGACTTTAAACGATATCAATGCTATGCCGATGCCGGTACTTTCTAACAGTCATTTGAATTGGAAGTTTATGGAGATTCCTATGCAGATAGCGACTGTCGGATATTCATTTTCTCAACTAGAGCCAACCGATGTCGACAACTTTCATATTTGTTCGTCTGAAGACAAAGAAACGACATCTCATTGTAATTGTGAATTGAATCACTGTAAATGTTACAAGGTCAAGGTTCATCGGGAACCACGTTTAGAGCAGACCAATGAAACTTATGTTGAAGATATTGATGATGTTGATGCTGTTGTCAAAGCGACGATTGGAACTAATATTGCGATTAATGAAGAACGGAAACTAAATGAGATTGCAACTAAAGTAACACCAGAGCATCTAAAAAAGACAGGCCAAAATGATACTACTGCAATAAAAGAAGAACAGGTTGTTCTTAAAACTACTGAAGTAGTGAAAATCGAAGAAAGTAAATTGTCTAAAGGAAACCAATGTTCTGTTACTGCTTCCGTATTAGATCAATCTTCCAATCCAGACCACACGTCCTCTCTTGATATGCTTGTGGGACTGCTTAATGAAATTAAGAAGATAACGGGTGAGAATCATGTTAGCAGCAGTTGTTCAGATTTAGATACGATGCTCTGTAACGCTGTAAGCGCTGAAAATGAGGATAAAGATTGTGAACTCGTATCTGTAGGATCCTTAAACCACCTGACAAAACTAAGATCAAACGGTAGTATCTATTCTTTGTATATCTCTAACACTGAAGGTATGTGTGGAAATAGCTATTCCGATGAAATACCCTCTGATATTAAAACAGATATTGATAAACCTATTTGTCTAGATAAAGATGTGAATGTAAACATTGGGAAGGAACTAGTGACCGCTTTCACCGATGTGCCGTCATCTTTTTTCCCTGTTACAGTGAACCATAGTACGAACGTGACAAATTCTCTGATAGGCGTGATAAGTGAACCATCGAGCCAATCGATGTTTACCTACAGCGAATACCACACTATTTACTCAAACAAAATTTTTGATTCCCGATCGCGATTGAAATTTTTGGGACCGATACCAAATGAAGATATTTCAGACGCATCAAAATGTACACTGGCGAATGAAAATTTTAACAGAACGTCACGTAAAGGTCAGGTTAAAGATAGTATTAAAACACCAATTCGCGATATTTGTGATCGCAAATTTATGAAATACGAACGACCTTTTGCTGAATTTGATCCTTTGATGAAAGTTAAGAGAGATATTTTAGTAACTGTGTATTCTATTTTAGTTTTTACTGTATTTGCTGCGTTGTCTTTCCCTGAAATGTTATTAACTGATGTATGATTTTGACCTTATAATTAATTTATTAAGTTTACTTTTTTGATTCAATTATTTGTAAAAAAATTAAATTATTTGTATGATTTGATAGGTATGTACTTACCAATACAATTTTTGAAATAAAATCTAGCAAAAGAAAATGTTTTTTTTTTCTAATGGATTAGTTGGATAATATGGTTGAATTAGATGGGTTCATATATTTAGAACCTACATCTGGCGACGACGACCCAACAAGTAATAAGGGATTTGTAAACAAAAAGTTCATAAATGCCTATTATTGGGCATTTTCAATAAAGATTTGTGGAATGTTAAGTTCTTTTTGATTCTATATCTTATTTCCGCCCTTATTCAGCCGGCTTACCTCGCATGTCAGTAGGTTTAACTTTAACTGCAATCGTTATATTATTAGAATGGAGTAAACTTAGAAATTTGCATGCGAAGCCAATAATCGGCCTAGAGATTTGATTGTCTTTTCCTTTTCCAACTTTGTGGTCTATTTTCTTCGACTTTAGAATGGCTTTTCAAACTATCTGAATGACAACTTTTACCTTTTACTGTATTGAAATAATTTGAGCCCGATTTCTGAAAATCTGGCCATACTGGCTATATGCACATTGCACAGACCATACGAATCCATATAAAATGAAAAAAAAAAAAAAAAAAAACTTTGACAGTTCCTTTGACAATCACATGAAACATTATCTGTCAGTGTTGTAAGGTTGTTGACAATGGCAGAATTGCGTCCTAAAGTCAGCAGTCAACTTAACAAAAAAAAAAAAGTTGAAGTTGAAGTATGGAGGTTCGGCGGGAATTAACGTGAAATTAAAGCCCCTAGATTTGGCGGGAACGAGTTAACAACATGTCGTGCTGCAGTTTTATTTTCATGAAACTTAGATGTAACCCGAGTTGAATTGTATAATTCTGGTGGAATGTTATTCAATTTAGTTCTGTGAAAGTGCACAAGTGTAGTGAAAGTAAAAATCAGTGTCAAACATGCAGTTTTCTCGTTGCCTCCAAATCTCTTATTAAGGTTATGGTAAACTTGCCACCGCTTTACTATAGCCCCTGACTTGGCGGACTATGACGACTTTGACTGTATTGAAACACTTTAGGCCCGATTTATGAAAAATCGGGTCATAATTTGATGCAAAATATAACTTGACACTGGCTAAATGCACACGTGCGAAGCCATAATAAAAGAAAAAAAAAAGCCCCTAGTCTCAAGTTGTCTCACCGCTTCAAGACTCCAATACCACGTTTCTTTAGATACCTAGAGATCCTTTCTTTAGATATTCTTTAGAGAAAGTTGCTGGCCTTTAAGCCTTTGTAAAACAACTAGATATTTAATGAAATTTTATAATTCATCAGACGAGGCTGTATGGGACAAAGCTCTTTCTTTGCTTTCTCTCTCCTTCAAGGGAAGAAATAAAAAAAAAATTATGCACGTGCGTTTGTTGTTGTGGATTTGATTTTGCGCAAAGAGGATTTAAAATACTATTTTGCGTTGTGCTACTTATTTTTTTATTCTAAATCGGAACCCCGTTAAAAGCGACAAACATGTCTCAAAACGTTAAACCCAACATTTCCAAGGTGAATCTGCTGATTTCATTAATTAAAATCCCATTATAAATCTAGAAGTTTGTGTTTGTACTTCCACGCAAAAACTAACTAAGCGATTGCATTGAAACTCGGTATCTAGATAGCTGGAGACTTGAATTAATACATAGACTACTTTTTATCCCGATATTCCCATGGGATCGGGACTTAGACGGGTGAAACCGCGGGGCGCAGCTAGTACCTACCTAAAGTATTACAACCTGCTTATGTTGCGCCCGCACCTTCTTAGAACACGTAGAAAACGTAGGCAGTGATTATAATTATTATTCCCTTTAGAAATTAACTAACACACCACTGGATTGGTAACCCTGTATTTATTTTTACAAATGATAGATCAGCGGTTGCCCTATAATACACCTGCCTGATGGAAGGTGACGATGCGGTCTAAGATGTAGCACGCGCCCCTAGAATATACCTTTTCATAATAAATATTAGTTTTACTGCGAGAATAGAACTTGAACCTGCTTCTGGTCTGGGTGTTTCAATATTTATTTACAAAAGAAAAGTTGGAATATAAATATTCTTATCATATTGAAGCCCAGTTGCTTAGTTCGGACCTAGATGGAGGTGTGTGCAATGGCTTAAAATAATTATTTATTGTTTTTCAGCTTGAAGAAGATCTCACAGAGACAATTGACAATAGACAATCTGTAAAACAAATTCTAGCTTATCTTAAGAGTAAAGGTAGAAAAGTAACATTCAATACTTACCTCAGAAGGATTATTTTAAGATCTGAAAAGGGTTATACAGATCATACACCACATTTTGCTATGCCCGGTCTCCCATTAACCATGTTTGATGACAACTGGAATGGAGAACTACCCTCGGGTTTCTTCGAACAATTCCCACACAGAAGTCTTTTACCGACAATGATTACGAAAGATATAAGAAATTGTGGGAAGAGAGATCCTGTTACGGAAATTATGAAGCTGAAAAATGAGTTTAGATATATTTTTGATAAATACAAGCTGGTACATGGTAAAATAAGTAAGTATTGGTTTTTTTAGAAGCTCTTTGGCATGGTGGCAGACCACCCAATTGTGACACAGGTTGCAGGTTTGATTCCTGCCATGGTGTTGGAACCCATTGTCCAGCCACCATGACACAAGACTAGTTGCTTAGCTTATGGCTGGATGACGCTGTGTGCAACAATATTTATTTATTTAGTTACTCACTGCTTAATCTCATGCGGTCACTCACTTTTTCCAAAGTAGTGGAAAACTATAATGTGGATTTCCAATTAAATAAAATAAAACGAGCTCTGTACTTAATTATATAAAAACTGTGTAAGTAATTTAGCTTTGTCATTTACTATTTTAATAACATAAGTAGAACTGGGGTAGGGTATGTGTTGTAGGATTAAGAAAAGATTTTTTAAAATACATCTCCAAAGGGGGAGAAATGGGGGTAGAGTATTTGTAAATAAAACTTATGTGTTTATTGAGGTACCAAAATTAAGAGTCAGTGATTAACCTTCAGGTTAATTAAGTATGAATAAAAATGAGGGAGTTTCTTTTTAATCAAGATAAATGTATTTTCAGAAAAAACAAAGAAAGAAAAATGGACCGATGATAATGTACTACATTGTCCAGAATATATGATTGAGGGCGCTAAATTGTTAGACAATGAACCGGAAAAGTATTTCAATGCAACATATAATTGGTATTATGCAGGCAAAGGAAACTTACAAGTTTTTAATTGGTATGGAATGGAATATTTGATACATGCTGATTTCAATAATTTGTGTAAGTATATTTGTGTAGTACCTATTTAAGAAGCTTACACTCCATGCCTCATGATAGTTAATCCTTATGCCTCATGATAATTAATCCTTATGCCTCAAGATAGTTAACCCTAATGCTTCATGAAAATTAATCCTTATGACTTATAATAATTATTCCTTATGCTTTATAATATTTAATCCTCATACATCATAATGAAGCATAAGGATTAAAAAATCTATATATCTATATATATAAAAATGAATTGCTGTTCGTTAGTCTCACTAAAACTCGAGAACGGCTGAACGGATTTATCTTATCTTAGTCTTGAAATGTTCGTGGAAGTCTAGGGAAGGTTTAAAAGGCGAGAAAAAATCGAATAATTTCCGGGAAAACCCTAAAAACAGCCCTTTTCTATTTCCCATACAAACGTTTTCTAGAGTCAATTCCTACGGGATCGGGACTTACGCGGGTGAAACCGCGGGGCGCAGCTAGTATAGAATAAATATATTTAATCCTTATACCTCAAATAATTTATGAGGCTTAAGGATCAAATATTATCCTTATTCCATAGCATAAATCCATTTTTGACCCCAAACCACTTCAAAAATTGTTAATTTTTTGAATAATGCTTTTTATGTTGATATTTTTTTATGTTTGTTTTCAGTTGTGACACCATTCTTCAAAGAAAATCTAAGTATAGACCACAGAAATTCAGTAGCGTATGAATTAGATGAAGGCATGAACATACTTGAAGCTGTTCAATCACTACAGTTTATAGCTCTCCGAACTTTGTACAAAATAATCATTTTAAAAATAATTCAGACTGACGATGGACTCAGTTTAGAAAAAATTAAGGAAATAGATTCTATATGGCAGTTCACAAGCATAACATTTGATGAGTATCACAAGTGTATGTTGTATTTAACTACTTTGGAATGGCAATTGACCATAGTCAATCTTGATAGAATGAAAGGACGGAGTGTCAAATTAAGGGGCAAATACACAACCTTAGTTGACAACTGGAGTTCAGTGATTGGATCTGAAAGAGGGCACTTTGTGCATGTTAATAAAAAATCTATAACTATATACGATAAAAGAACGAATGAAGCTATTGATCGTTGGAAATCTCTACCAACAAGTTCTGATTTAACTTATTGCAATTATCTATGTAGTGGTGTATATTGCACTGGCCGACCTCAAATGTATGTTAATTCAACGCATCAGACTTTTGTAATAGATATGCGCTTTGATAAAACATCTCGAAATAGATCGAAACCAGTACAGCGTTGGATGCACGGTATGAAGGTACCGCCATGCTACATGTCTATATGCGAAAACAAAGAGTACAATAGAGACATGGTCTGCATGACCAGCCAGTGGCCCGAGGACATGACGTTGTTAAGCAATCACTCGGACATCCTCTCACGATTACATAAGCCAAGCAATGTTGGGCTTCCATATCGACCTCCGAGTATTATCGATACATATTTCGAAGCTCAGAACAGAAGACTATGCTGTGATCTGTACAATCCTATAGATACTAGACTACTAACAGCTATAAGTGGCTTAAAAATGCTGCAACTTGACGATAATGAGTATAAAGTGTTAATGTTGAACTCTTTTGGCGATATAACTTGCCACAACATTTATCCCTCGCAGAAAATCAGCTTCATAGAAAATGATGCCCCTGAACGACTGGAAGAGTGGAGTAAAAATTTCGTTTCGGAAGACAAAACTCAAATTTGCACGCATATTTACGACATTAATCGATTTTGGAAAGATTTAAAGAGAGTAGAAAATACAAACGTAATTGGTTGGAAACCTTACGACGCACCCAGGCACAAATACTCTGAAGAAAAGATGAAAAGAATTTACGAAGACGGACAAGTCGATATGCAGTTTCTTGAAATTTGGAAAGAAAATCAATCTAACTTACTGAATAATAATCACGATAAAACAGTGATAAATATGAACAATACGAATCGGGACTCGGAATTCCCTAACAGTTTACCAAATGATGATAATGAACTAAATTTTGAAACATATTTAAATATAAACAATACAGAAACTATGGACGTTGATTTTACAATGCCAGATGACGAATTTTGAATTTGTTGAAATGCCTGACAATTTTATGGAATTTCGACAAGCAGGGACTGGTATAGTATATAACCAAAGACGATAGATATTGAAATAGACCTGCCAATCCTAAACAAATATGCGTCATACAAAAAGAAGCTCTAAATACCTCCTTATTTCTAAATGAGTTGAGTTTAATTTAATTATTTGAGCATAAATAATGTTTAGATATTGTTAAAAATTTAAAGAAGAAATATTATTTTTAAACAGAGTAGAATAGCTTTTAATTATTCAAAAATATTGTACAGCTGCGACTTTTTCAAATAGTTATAACTTGTAGATTTGTAACAGATGGCGATACTAAACGATAGACAAAAGTACGCCATATTGTATGGCCGGTGTTCGTCTATATAATATGATCTTTTTTCTATGATTATGACTAAAAATAATGAAGTGTTTAGCATAGAGATATACATACAAGAGTCGTCAGCGCCGTACACTGCCTCATTCCGTCCATTTGATACGATTTCAGACCACAAGACTTACCCCCGAATACTGAAAGGCTACTTAACTTTAAGTGGCGTTTAAATTGACGTTAAGTGTATGCTTTATATTGAAGCTTACACTTAAATTTCAATTTAAACGCCACTTAAGATTAAGTAGCCTTTCAGTATTCGGGCGTTAGTCGCTTGCTAGTTCTGAGAGGTTAGGGCGCTCCTGCATTTTTAATTAAAAACATACGGAAAAAATACAAAAAAATGACACACTTCGTATTAAGATACTGCACAAATCATACTAGAAAGATTTCTAGAGCAGAAGGAATAACCTACCACAGGTAAATAACTAGATATTATCGATTGAAAATTAAATAGGTACGAACACCATTTTTTAGCCGCCATGTTGTGACTTGTTCCGCGTATTTTATCAAAGAGTATATGAACAGCAGAGGTGACTGTAGGTAACTTTCCTGTTCAATACTGGAAATACCGATTCAATAGTGGAATTTGGCTTTTATTAATATTTTCTACGGTTGTCGTAATATTTGTGTGTAATGTTAAATATAATTTAGTTAGTACATAACGTTGTTTTTTAAGTTTTAATATATAGGTATTTAATATGACTGAATTTGCCTTTGATGACTTAGATAGACGTGTGGCAAGCAAAAAACCGGTCAAGTGCGAGGCGGACTCGTGAACTGAGAGAGGGTTTCGTACACATATTTTAATAATTTGCAAAAAAATGTTCTTTTATTTTGCAGTAGATTAGGTAGTATTATAGGAACCCTTGTATAAGTATAGGTTTGTAGGTAACATAAATGTTATCAACATTACCTCTTAATAATATTAATAGGTATAGATGTAAGTAGGTAACTATAAAAACCGGTCAAGTGGAACGATCAAAGAAACACAGACAGACGGACAAATGAGTGATCCCATAGGGGTTCCATTTTTCCTCTTAAGGTACGGAACCCTAAAAACTCTTAAATAATAGGTTAATATGTACTTATTAACTCAGTGTTTAATTACTTTTATCTCTTAAACTAGCTAGCCCCAATGCCAAACAATACCAAACATCGCTATCGGTTCAAATTTTGTACGTAAAGAAGTAACAAACAAACACTATACACACACAAACTTTCGTATTTATAATAAATAAGTATATTATTATACCTTGCTGATAAACTTGTTATTGTAAAAAGCCTCTACGTCTACGTGTCCAATTCTAATGAAATTTTGTAGGTACAAAAGGTAGTGTCACTTCTGAAGTGGCGGATGGCTTCATCATTCACGGCGCGCCTCCCCCCGCGCTTGCTCCCGCCATTATAAAATGGAACGCGGTTAATGTTCTATCTGGCTAGTCTATTGATTAAGGTCATTGGTGTTTAGTACTGAAGTGCATACTGTAAGCCTGCTTAAACTACTGTTAACTTAGTTAAGACACCCACCGCCTAAAATAAAACAATTATTTTAATAAACAACTATAATTACTATCTATTTGACTGAGTTATTACAATATCCCGCAACATACTTGACAAACGTACATACAAACATTTATACATTACAAACACTCAACAGGTTTAATTTTTTTTACTATAACAACAAATAGGAATAAGTACGGATAGCAACAAAATAATTTACACTGAAAATCTGATATTTTATAATGTAAAAATAATGATTATTAACTAGGGATTTTTTAAAAGTTCATTTACATAAATGCTGTAAACAGAAGTCTATTTAAACTATCGAAAATAGGACAAAAAACGCTAAAATATCAATACAGATCAAGAGAGTTAGAAACAGAAAAAAAGAAAAAATAATAATTTCATAGGTGTGTTGATACTTTTGTCAGTAAGTGAGTACACTACAATAATAAATTGGTAATAGCTATGGCATATACTCTACTACATTAAAACAAAATATACAAAAGTCTTATAAAAACTTCTGGGCAGTGATACCACTAAATAAATACACGAAAAAAAACTATTTGTGCACAATTTTTTTTACTTTTTTCGAACATTTTTAGTAATGTCACTGGAGATAAATAAAAACACGGGCCGCTAGATGTCGCCACTTCAAAAGTGTTTTAAATTAAAGTGGTCCCATCTAGGCGCCTATTCCACGTAACTACAAATGGGTGTTTACAATGCTTCATGAACACGAGATAGCTAAAGTTACATGCATTGAGCTAAACGTAGAATCTTTCAGTCTAAAACGCAAGCCCCACCAATGTCTTTACCCCATGTGTTTTTATTGGTGGTGAGAGCATTTTTAAAAAATCCCTACGTCCATTATACGTCGCGAGTTACCCGCTGCCTTGTGGGAGTTGGCGAGTCTCAGCTGTCAACGAATGGTATGCGCCTATACTCATACCACAAAATTGTTAAAAAAATGGCGATGTGAACATATGCGCATATCATTCAAAACGATTGTGAGAGCAATGTTTGTTTTCATATTTTAGCGTCTAGTAAAACTTCTAATCCAATTTCTGGCTAGTGGCTGGTCCGTTTTGTTCTCACGTTCTTTCTCCTCCATTTGCTCCATCAGTTTACGTTGGTTTTCTCTGAAGGCAGCTATGGGGTCGTCGAATTGCCCGTAGTATGTCAGGACTTCGCGAACGTCTGATATGTCCGACATTGCTATCGCTGTGGGCAGGCGAAATCACTATTATCATCACTACATAGTATAAAACAAAGTCGCTTCCTGCTGTTTGTTCCTATATATGCTTAGATTTTTAAAACTACTTAACGGATTTTGATGCGGTTGTTTTAAATAGATAAGAGTTATTCCTGAGGAAGGTTTATTTATATAAATAGTTCATTTGTACAGGCTATTTTCGGCAATCAAATCTCCTTAGATATTTTTTGCATGAGGTTTGATTTCTTAAAGGGAGAACCAACTTAGAAAGTTTTAGGCAAAGGAAAAAATAAGATATTTGCAATTTTGCACACAGCGCCAACTAACACCAAGATAAGCAACTATGTTTGTGTTATGGTGACCAGACAACGGATAGAATACTTGTAGGTTTCTTTTGTAAATACATACAGAAACAACCACACTAAAACCAAATATCTCTACATAAAAACTTATTATGTGGCGGTAATCAAGCCTTCTGCGGACGAGTGTTAGCCACCACGTCACAGAGATCGTCACTTTTAAAATCTTATAATATAATTCCTACTGATATTTTAATGCGAAAGTATGTTGATTCATTACAAAGTCAAAACGTATAGATAGATTTGTATGAAAATCTAGAGTGGTCTATAGATATTATACTTCTCAGTCAGGTGGTAGGTAATGCGGACGAAATCGGGAGTAAAACTAGTCTTTCTAGCGATATATAGGTATACTTACTTTGTAATAAATTGGCTAGATCTAGTAATGCAGTGTCATCGTCGGCTCCTTTCCATTTCTTGAGTATTAGCGAGTTCTGTGGGTGGAACTTTGTGGCTGCCTTGTTCCAATCTACTACTATTACCTGTTGAAATCATTTGATTATTTTATTCTGTATGAAAAGAAAACTTATCTCATCGTGATATTGCGGCTCTTTCACGAACAATTTTGATAAATATATGGTCGAGCGCAAACCAGCCCCAAAGTTAAACAACTAGACTTGTACCTAATTGGGTATTATTCTAATTCTAGTTACCTATGTTCAGCTTGTAAGAATTATTCAAAATATTTAACAAGCCAGGAAATGTTATTTGTGCTATTTCTCTCTTAATAGGTTAATGTAATTTCCTTAGCAATTACCTAGATATGTCATTTCTCTACATATTATAAGTAGGCATATAGAGTTAGACAAACCTTAGAAAGATCCCGATTAAGTCCATCTAAGTTCTTAACATGCACTCCGTCCACGAAATGTGTAGAATCTCTGAACAGTCTGTAAGTAATGAACTTATTCTCCGGGTCTAACTTGTCAATGACCGGCCATATCATGAAAGCGTTCTCAGTCGTGAAGATTATAACTTCGTAGTTGGAATTTGCCACGGATTGCAGGAATTGATCTACGCCAGGGCGTTTTTTAAACCTTAAAAGTAATGAAAGAATTTAGTAAAGCATGGTTCAATCCCAATGACCCCCTACTGGTATTGGTTGAGATGAAAATCTAATATTTGGCTCAACTACCTCAATACTGGCCTATATTTGATTGTTGTTAATCCAGGTCTAATAGCAATTAGTTCAATAGTTTTTGTGTGAAGGACTAATAAACATACACACAAACTTCTACATTAATAATTTTAGTAAAATAAGATCAGTAGAACTAGCTGCGCTCCACGGTTTCACCCGCATTTGTCCTGAACCTGTGGGATTAATAAAATTTAGCTTACAAACCAAGTTTGATCAATCTGTTCAATAGTTTATGCATGAAGGAGTAACAAATAAACACACATACTAACAGACTATAGTAGTATAGTATACTAGCTGTGCTCCGCGGTTTCATCCGCGTAAGTCTCGATCCCGTGGGAATATCGGAATAAAAAGTAGCTGTCTGTCCAGTAGTTTCGGAGCCCATTCAATGCAAACAATCAAATTTACGCAACGGAAGCCTTGAAATATGAATAATTTTCCCCATTTTTGCAACATTTTTCACTGATGCTTCGCTCCTATTGGTTGCAGCGTAATGTTATATAGCTTAAAGCCTTCCTCGACAAATGGACTATCCAACCAAAAAATATTTTTTTAATTCGATCCAGCAGTTCGACAAATCAGCTTGTACAAACAAATAAACAAACTCTTCGGCTTTATAGTATTAGTATAGATAAGATATAAAATAAAATAGTTCATACCTCCATCCAGTTTGATAGGACCAGTCGGGATGGACGAGTACGTCGGTAAACTCAAGCACTAGTGTGTAAGTGGGCTGATATGGTGGGGGTAATGTGTCGGGAAGCAATTTCTCACGGGATGGCTCTTTTATCATCTGAAACCAATACATAACTCATCATTGATTTATACAATGTATTTTAATGAAATGGATACTAATCAATACTAATAAATCGAATCATACACCAGCTTTCACAAAAAAGTGAAATCATGCGTTACAGCATGATTTCACTTTTTTGAAATCATGCTGTAACGAACTGAAAAGTGAAATCATACGTTTTGAAGTATATAAAATGGTAATGTCAACGATACAAAAGAGTTCTTATGACGTTATTCCTACGGGATCAGGAAAAAAACAGACTAATTCAAATATTAACTTTTCAGAAAGCTTAATATTGTTCTCATATTTTTATTCTTTATTACTTCAATCTGCTAGGTACCTTTTCATAGAACGTAAGTTCTTTCCAAGTGCGCCTCAGATACTGTAGTACTATAGGGAGATGAGTAAATTCATCCTGTATGGGCTGGCCTTCTTCGTCTCGTCTCGGGGAACCCATCTCGACAACCATGCAGCCGCCCATCACTGTTATTGCCCCACCGAAGACTGCAAACCTTGAATGATATAGAATAGTTCATTAATAATAATAAGACTTCTTCCCATCGTCTCAGAGGTGCAGCTAAATTATATTTTGTCTAACTGATATAGCTATTGCCAGCACAACAGCTATGGCCCTCATAAAGATTGTCTAATGTGGAGGTGTCAGAGCATTTAGACATTAGAGAGGGTGTTCCAAAGACTGTGTTAGATCCTTAAAATAACAAGGCTCATCTGAAGTTAAGTAAAACCTCATCAGCTCATATTTTGTCTGAAATGATTTATAATTTGTTTGTTATGTATAGGATCTAAAACTGGACCAATTCTGATGATACTTAGTATGAGGATGCATTGAACCTTTAGGATTAACATGGGCTAATTTTTATCTAAATAGGATCGGGACTTAAAACAGTGGGGCATGCTGCTAGCTAGTTGACAATCAAGTAAGTACCCAATCTTCATCCGTCTCCAGCTCTTTTCATTCTCCTCAGCTTTCTCCTTGTTCTCCTTCTCAAAGGTCTCCTGCTCCTTCTTGATGGCTTGTTTGTCTTCCGTATTGAGTGGAGTCTGCGGGAAGAATCTGCCTAGGATGTCCACCTTCTCGTCTTTCACCTCTTTGGTCTTATCTCCTACATAAAGCTTAGAAATGTATGAATACGGTCAAATACTGGTTTCTTAAAAGAATTTATGATATCCTAGCAATTAAAACACGACTTTTGGTTATAAAACTTATCTTTAAGGTCAAAAGTGCTGGTTTTCTGGAGCAAATTAGAAGTACTACCTATCTTGGGTTGATGAAACCTTTTTCTTTGTTTTATCACAGAGATAATAATCTAAATACTTTTGATGTGTTGTTGAATAGTACAGTTCTAAAGCCACATTCTTCGATCGCTACGCTTTCCAGAAAATATTGCAAAACTAACCTCTATTTTCGGTAGAGTAGAATTTTGCTGTGTTCACTGCAAGTAACCAGCTTTTCTGTTTGGGTATATTGGGTACTTGTAGATTGGATCCTGCACAGCACAAGGGTTTAGTTAGTGATAGTATTTTTCTAAGAGACATTTTTGAAATTGAAAAAATCACATTCACAAACAAATCGAGGGATTTTCGTCCATTACACAAACTGTCAATGTCTAAATGACGTTTTATCAGATGATTCCTGTCTACAGATTATATGCAATCGAAAAGAAACAAATCGATAGATTTTTTTATATCGGATTTTTGCTTATGGTATACTCGTTTTACAAGCATAAAAATCCATCTAATATATATGTCCCAGGCACTACAAGCAGCGCCTTGATAGCATAAACTTGATCTAATCTAAGACAAAAATGTCTGAAAATCTGGGAAATAATATAAACTTTCGAACCGTCCAGCGACTTTCACTAGAGAAAACCACAGACTACTAAGAAGATTAGACAAAACTTATCGATTTTATTCAATATAAATATAATATGGTTTTTTTTTTTTTTTTTTTTTTTTTTTTTTTTTTTTTTTTTTTTTTTTTTTTTTTTTTTTTTTTTTTTTTTTTTTTTTTTTTTTTTTTTGGCGGGAACGAGTTAACAACATGTCGTGCTGCAGTTTTATTTTCATGAAACTTAGATGTAACCCGAGTTGAATTGTATAATTCTGGTGGAATATTATTCAATTTAGTTCTGTGAAAGTGCACAAGTGTAGTGAAAGTAAAAATCAGTGTCAAACATGCAGTTTTCTCGTTGCCTCCAAATCTCCTATTAAGGTTATGGTAAACTTGCCACCGCTTTACTATAGCCCCTGACTTGACGGACTATGACGACTTTGACTGTATTGAAACATTTATGATTTATGAAAAATCGGGTCATAATTTGATGCAAAATATAACTTGACACTGGCTAAATGCACACGTGCGAAGCCATAATAAAAAAAAAAAGAAAAAAAAAAAAAATATAATATGATCTATAGGCGATACTGACATTGACACTGGCAGATTGATTAGAAATCATAACATGTCAAATGATGCGTAATTGCCTTACCGCGAAACTTGTGGGAAAAGAAAATCGAAAATAATTAAGAAACGTCCATTCCTCATGTGCTGATTAATAACAGCTAAAAATGGCAACGAAAAAACCTGACACATCAATTAAACAAAATTCATTGATGAACTTTGTCAAGAAGAGTTCAAGAGAAACGTCTACCTCCAGCATTGGGTTTGTTTTTATTATTCACCTTTCCCTTTGCAATGTATTTATCTCACTCGACTTAAAAAGAGGGGTTTTATAAGTTTGTCTATAATAATTTCTAAAAAATCAGTGTAATAAGCTTTAATTTTCATTGTAGTGAAAAAAATAAACCTGAGCAGCCATCGGAAAAAAGATCAAAATTCGTATTTAAATCTAAATCAAGCACTGGAGGATCTTGTAAGTATTTAATTGCTCTATTTCACCAGAATCACTACAAACACTGTCTCATAGTTTCACCTAGATCATGTATTTTATTTACTTTACCATAACTGATTTGTTACGATACCTAACTTGCATATAAAAATCAGTAATAAACTAGCTGCACCCGTTGATTTTAACTGCGTAAGACCGGGATTGGAATAATATGCAGCCCAGAGTTCTAGCTAGTTTCATTACAATTGGCTTAGAACGTACAATGCATATAACCAAATTTACAATTATTGTTATTGTATTTTTCAGGGATACCACCATTCAAAACAAATCCTGAACCAGAAATTCAGAAAGTAAGTAAATAACTCAGGGGTGGATCGTGAATTTGTGGGGCCTTGGGCTAATACAACTTAGTGGCCTACCTAATTCTCCCTTCCTCTTTTCAGTTTTGGAAACATTGATGTTCCAATTTGATGTTTTTTATGAATAATGTTGCATCCCTACTTTCTGGGTTGCTATACTTAGATCAGATTTTTTTTAGTTTTAGATTTTTTCTTTACAATATCGTCTATTGCTTTTGATGGAGCCCTTTGTATCCACAGGGCCCTAGGCTGTACCCCAAAAAAGCTCTTAGATAGATCTGAATATAGGTACAGTCGGCTGCATAATTGCAGACCCACCGTAGAGCTCCAAAACGGCTGTTATAAGAATGTTTTTAACACGAGCAAGATTCTAGGCACCTGCTTTAGTTGAAGTTTAAAGTCTTCTAACTCATCAATTAATCAAACAAAAATTATTAAAATGCAAACATTTCAATAATAGTAATTTTCGAACTCTACCGAGGGCTGCAATTATGCAGCCGACTGTACCTAAGCAAAAGCTGTTTTATTTTATCGTAAATTAAAAACACTCTTTATTCTAGGATAAAACAACTATACAAAATGAAATAAATGGATCACCAAGCTTATTGTACACTAACATTAAGCCTAGCAAGGTGGACACTGTCAAAAAATGTGAGGAAGTGATACAAAACCACAGTAACGATGTATTTGATGCTATGGATGTTGTAAGTTAAAATATGTGTATAATTTTCCTATTCAATTAATGGCATTTAATGATAAGATTGAATCTGTGACCTTGAATATAGTCATGAAAATGTTATTTATCTATTAGGCTAACCATATCATTTTTAAATATTACCTACCACCCAATTACCTAAACCCATGATTATGAAGCAAATGAATATGAATTACAATCTTTGTATGGCACAGCACAGAAAAAGAAAACTAAGTATAGTATTCTATCTGCTCTCTGGCACCCATATCACAAGTCTAGTATCATACTAAGATGGTGTTGTGTATAATGTCTTATTTTTTATTTAAATATTAAATGCCCTATTAAAACTTGTAGACTTTAAGTCAAAGTCATACTATATTAGGAAAACATGCCTCATGCACTTCCATAAGTTTGTACCTGTGTTAAAACATACTTTCAGCATACTTCATCATCTATATCTTTAATTTTCAGGATGATTTTGAACCTGATGAATTCCCATCAGCATTTGACATTAAATCTAAAATACCAGAAAAAAGTAACAGCATAATTAAAATCAGCCCGTCTAAAAGAAAACATACTCCCAAAACCAGCCCTAGAAAAACTAGTCCACTTAGGGACAAAAGCAAAAATTTACGAACCCCTGAAAAGGACAAAAGCGATCAAAGTAAAGAATCTAGCACAAAAATAGGGAAAGACAAAGACCCTTTGAAGAAGTTAAAGATAGATCATTCTATGTCAGACTTATTGGATAATATTTCTCACCATCCAGCTATAAGAATCACTGACAATGTAAGTACTTGTTGCTATAAAAGCTGTGCTTGTGTGTGTGTTAATCATTTCAGTTCTTAAATGCAAGCAAACACAGCTTTTTTATAATCATGTTACAATTATCGGCAAACAACTTGAAAAGTACCTGGCGTGGAAGGGGTAAGTTCGCGCAGTATACTTACGAGCAAAATAAATTGGTGTCATCATCCATTACAACCTAATGTTTTTTTTATATGAATCTCTAAATAAAATCTTAACTGATTTTAAGTAGGTAGGTACCTAGTTTAGTTTTACTTACTTAAATTAGGGCCATTTTCACGATCTTTAAGAAGTTCCGAGGAGGCTAATCATCAAGTAGGGTACCTACTACAAGGGTGTTTATTTTCGACTAGGTATTTTTTGGACAAAATGGTATAATAAATATAAAAAAATGTAAGTATGAAACTTAAACATTGCTTTTATTTGTCGAACATAGAACAAGTAATAATATTACCTAAATATTTATGATTCAGTCCTGTAAAAATGAAACACCCTCCACTAAGTCGCATTCCCTTACAGCTGCAGTACTTGTGCCCGGAGTTGGTTCGTCTCTATCACAGCTTGAACTCGGAGTTGGTTCATCCCTATTTCCATGACTCCATGTCACCGTGTCCTCATCTTCTTCGTCATCACTGTCGCTATCGTCTTCGCTGTCAGAATCACTATCTTCAGTAACATTAATTATAATTTGGTCGGTGACCCCGTCAACGATATGATCACTTTTAATATATTCCTCCTCTATTTCTTTAACTTTGTGACATAATTTGTGCCATTCGCTGCCACCCATTGCTGCCACTTTTTCCTTAATAAGTTCCATTACTGATTTAATACTCCAGGTGACATTTTTACTGCTTACATGCCCTTTGATTGCAGCCCACGCCATCTCTATCGGGTTGAGATCTGGGTGATATGGTGGCAGCCGAAGTACTACATGGTTGTTTTCTAACAGTATTTTATCAATGTTGTATTTTTTAAAACGTTCCTTATGTATCTTTACTAACTTGTATAGTTCCGGTTTTAACATTGTGTGTTCGAATGGGATGCCCTTCTCCGACAACCATTTGTGTAAATCAGATTTTTTTGAATTAGCATTAGGGGCGGGTTCATATTGTTTATTATGATAAGACGCATTGTCAACTACTACCACAGAGTACGGTGGTAGGTTAGGTATGAGTTGAGTGCGCAGCCATTTCTCATAGTTGTTGTAATTCATATTATCGTGGTAGTCACCAGATTTCACACCAGCTTGGAATAACAATAACGCGTTTTCAATGAATCCGGCTTCCGAGCCGGCGTGTACTATTACGACTCTTTTGCCCTTTGATATAGGCGCTTTAAGGCCAGAAGTGGATCCATCTGTCCATGCCTTTGAAGCTGTGTGTGACGAATCCACATAGGATTCGTCTGTGTACACAATAGGTCTACCTTCTTCTCTATATATTTTAATTTTTTTTAGATATTCAATTCTCATTAGCCTTATATTCGTTTTTTCTATCAAAACTTTCCTATTGTTTTCACTTTTTCTCCATTTGAATTTTAGTTCTTTTAAAATACGACGAAGACTGCGCTCGGACCCATTAAAGTTGATGTCTGTTTTCAATTTTTTACGAAGTTTTTCGACTGTTGGTAGCTCTTTTTCTGTAATATGGAAGTTATGGATGGTCCTTCTTATTACAGATTGTTCGAAGTTGTCAATCCCAGTAACTTTTTTTTGACCCGTCCTTTTCTTTCCCGGTGTCCGAAACACTGTGAGAAGATCAGAGTTTTTGGCCTCCGATAATATTCTTCTTACCGTACTAACTGATGTTTTTGTTGCATCCGCAGTCTTTTGTATGACATCCATCTCAGTTGGTATTTCGCGTTTGAAGTAACAATACACGTCATACACCATTTTTCTGGCTTGTCTTTTCAAAACTTTGTTGCTTCGCGGCATTTTAAAACCGTTTATAAAAAGTTTAATAACAAAACCAACAACACTTACAAACAATTAACAAAACACAACTAAACAAACTTAACAACAAAACAAATAACACTTACAAATACTTAATCAACAAATCTTTAACAAAGTCCAAAAAAAACGAGTAACTAAACAACCTTAATTCAATGCACGCAAGTGTACTCGAGAGTGAACGATACGTCTGCACGGAACGAGACAAGCGGACCGAATAAACCCAAGTGCGAGAGAGCGCCACGATGATCAACCAATCAAGCGATCGATACTCCCCGCGCTCTACCCTCCCATACCTCGGCAGGTATCTAAAAAACACCTTCTGCGCATCCGCCATTTTTTTTCAAGTTGTTTGCCGACATCTGTATGTATTTGTTAAAATAACTTATTTTTTCTTAAGGGTGACTGCAATATAAATTTAACACAAAAAGAAGAATGCAAAACAATGTACATAGAACTATTGGAGCGAATATTTGATGCCTTTGATAGAATACCACATTGTATAAGAGATAAATTCCCAGGTTACGATTCAAAAGTGTTTACCAAAGCTAAAACTCTTAAACGGAAACTTAGAACAGTTATAGATACAGAATTAGATGATGATCGTACAATTTCGTTCAACTCTCCAGAAGCAAATAAAAGTAATAAATCAATAAAAAGTCCTTCAATAACATTTTATGGCGACGATTTAGACGATTTTAATTTACAATCCAGTAATATAGGAAAAACTGTAGAAACTATAGTTAAAAATGAACCAGAGACTTCAACACCAGATATTATAAATTTCAATAAAGAAGGTTCAAGTAAAACAATTTATTCAGACTTGATGGCTAAGAAATCTTTATCATTTGACGCTTTTTCTCCTTGCAATAACACTTCAGAGATCTTAAATGATAGTAACCAGTCAGATTCAGTTTTAGATGGAACAGACAATGCAAATAAAAGCAAAGGCAAATTTGTGTTCAAAAAACCTTCCAGACTTACAATGGAAGATGATAAAACACCTAATAAAGATATTCAATCAAATATAGCTGAAAGAATTAGAAACGCATCTGATAAATTGAAACCTATACCACCTAAAGAGACTACAAAAATCGCACCAATGAACAATAGCTCAGTAGATTTTCAACCGCCACAATTTAGTAAGAGTTCTTTAATGAATTATGAAAAACCTTGTACTATGGTATCACCTATAGTCAAAGAAACAGCTCTAATAGATGACGAAGATGAATACATTATACCTGTAGATCTAGGTGATGATTTTGATGTAATACCGGGTACATCAGAGAATGTAGTGAATCTCAGTGATACTGCGAATAAATCAAATAGTGTAGAAATTATTAATGATAAAGAAGTTGTAGTAGACGAGGATGGTTGGCCTGAGTATAGGATTGAGGATTTCGAAGATGATTTAGATGCGTGTACGCAAGTAGAAGAAGGAGTTAAGGAAATTAACTTGATGGAGCAGAGTGTTTTAAAAGATTCCGGTAAAACGAAGTATGAGGGAATGGGTGATTTTCATGCAGGTACTCAAAACGATGGAATCACAGGTGAATTCGATGGATTCGACTACCCTCACTCGTCACTTATGATGGAAATGTTCAAGGAAAAGTTTGGTCTGAAGTCGTTCCGTCCTAACCAACTTCAAGTAATTAACGCTACACTGTTGGGCAACGATTGCTTTGTCCTTATGCCTACTGGAGGAGGCAAATCTTTATGCTATCAACTGCCTGCTATATTGACACCAGGCGTAACCATCGTGATCTCACCGCTGAAATCGCTCATATTAGACCAAGTTAACAAACTCTTATCTCTTGATATTCCTGCTGCTCATTTATCCGGTGACGTGTCCTTAGCAGCCTGCGACGATATCTACCATCGACTCTCTCTTCGAGAACCTTCCATAAAATTATTGTATGTCACGCCAGAGAAAGTGAGCAACTCACCAAAGTTTCAATCAATGTTGGATACATTGTACTCTAGAGGTAAGATTGCCAGGTTCGTGATAGACGAGGCTCACTGCGTGTCGCAGTGGGGTCACGACTTCCGTCCGGATTACAAGCGTCTGTTCATGTTGCGGCAGAGATTCCCCGACACCAACATAATGGCACTGACTGCTACCGCCACTCCTCGCGTCAGGATGGACATCCTGCATCAGCTGAAGGTAACCAGATGCAAGTGGTTCCTATGCAGCTTCAACAGACCTAATTTGGTATACTCCATTTTAGAAAAGAAACCAAAGAGCGTAAATCAGGATGTCGCTAAAATTATAAAGGAGAAGTTTTTCAGATATTCCGGTATAGTGTACTGTCTATCACGGAAAGAGTGTGAAACTTTAGCGGGTGATTTGCGTAAAGTTGGCATACAGGCTGCCGCCTACCACGCCGGACTTTCAGACAAGAAACGTGAAACTGTGCAATCGGGTTGGGTCGCTGATACATATAAAGTGGTATGTATTCACAGTCTGATTTTTTGACTTATAACGCCTTTGTGTATTTTAATGTGAGTCCAATTTCTCACAGATGTGTGCAACAATAGCATTCGGCATGGGTGTCGACAAGGCAGACGTGCGGTTCGTCATTCACCACAGTATGCCGAAATCGGTAGAAGGATATTACCAAGAGGCAGGCAGAGCCGGGCGCGACGGCGAGACTGCATACTGCATACTCTACTACTGTTACAGCGATGTGGTTCGGTATAGGAGGCTGTTGGACTGTAAGTTTATTCGTCACGTTAGATCTAGTTGTGTACTGTGATTAGTGATTTAGTGATTACACTGGTTACTAACATTGTGGTCATGGAAGACTTTATGGCACGCTATAATAAAGTTGTTGGCCATAGTTTTTCGTTCATTAACATATGCCTTTATGCCTTCTAGTCACATTTAGAACATAAGACATATCTGAAGGCCAATTCCTGCAAATAGTATTGTTCAAATTACATTATAATATCATTTCGATTGTTCTTATCAAGAATTGGCTTTTCAGTGGACCGTACAGCATCAGCCGAAGCCCGACGAGTGCACATAGAGAATCTCCTAAGGATGGTTGAGGTGTGCGAGAGTGTGGCGGAATGTCGCCGCGCGCAGGTGTTAGCGTACCTCGGGGAGAGGTTCGACCGGGAGCAGTGTCGCGCTGGCAAGAGGACGGCATGTGATAACTGTACTAATATACAGGAGTACAAGGTATTTATAGAACAAACAATGATAACTAGTGACGGAAGCTGATCCTTGAATCTAGGGTGGCAGATTTTAGCGTTGGAGGCCGATTTTTTAATCCGTCTTTATGGTGGTTTCCGGCTTTCTATATGTCTTGCAGGAAAGAGTAGTAGGGAAATGTTTTACTCCACCACTGATTTACTCAAAAAACAGTTAAGAGACATTCAATCGCCATAAATATTTTTGTGAAACAACTAAGGAGACGTTAAAGACAACCTAAAGTTTAGTTGTCTTAATCTTACTAGACGTGTTCGGGTAATCTTTTTTTCTGTTCTAGCCTGTGGATGTGACAGAAGAGTGCAAGTTAATAGTCCGTTGCGTGCGCTCATTGGGCAGTAACCCGCGTTCCTCCTTCACCCTATTACACCTCGCAGATGCCTTGAAGGGATCCCAACAGCAACGACTGGCTGCTTTACAGAACACGCCTATACATGGCCGGTGAGTAGCTCCACATGTAGTTTAGTTTTATGGGGCTGTTTCCGCACTTAGCCATTGTATCATGTATTCTTTATCTTCTACCTTAAACGGTGTCCTTTAGCCATAAACTGTATCCTTTGCCCATAAACTCTATCGTTCGTCTAAAACCTGTACCCAAAAACGGTGTCCATAAGCGGACTTTAAGCGATTATTTTTTACAGGTGTAAATCTTGGTGCAAAGGCGAACCGACACGCCTGCTCCGACAGCTGGTGGTCCGCGGGCTTTTGGCGGAAAAACTTGTTGTGAACAACGATATCGCAAGCGCTTATGTTATGGTCGGACCACATGTTGATAAGTAAGTCAATGTTTGCACAGTAGGTATTCAAGTAGGACGTAAGTACAATAAGTACGTTCCCGGAGCTAATCCGGGAACGTACTTATTTAAGAGTGAACACATAGCACTAAAATTTTCGGAATTATTTTTAAATTTCCAAAAGTTGCTGGTTAAGATGTATATATATAGTATATGTAAAGTATATGTATATATATATATATATATAGCTCCTAAGTGCATTTTGAAACGAATTTATTCAATATATTTAATATCCACCCTCGCAGGCTAATGACCGGCAACCTCCGCATAGTGTTCCCTATGAAGGTGGAGAAGAAGGCAAGCCTAGTGACGTCAGCACCTGCGCCGGCGCCGCAACAAGATGACACCACAGTCACCGCCTGCATCAAGAGGATAGAGGAACGGTGTTACGCTGATCTCGTTGAAGCTTGCAGGTAAATAATGTGTTCATCCGTTCATTTATCCATGTGCATGGGGTCTGCCTACCTCTAGAAGTGAGCCTAGGGTTCACCGTGTCCAAATCAGCGAGAGCCTTAAATTTTGACTTTTGGCCAGATTTTATGCTTGGTGATTATTATTTTGCTTTGTAAAAAGTAGCCAATCTTACTTCCAATAAAAAACTACAGTTCAGTAGTTTCAAACAAAAATAAATAATAAGAAAAATTTCAACTGTACATTCAGTGATTTAAACAAACGAGATTTAAACAACTTTTCTGGGAACAATGTTTTATTTTTGGAATACAGGGTTCTTCAGGTATAACTACATGTTCATCTGTAGTTCGTATTCAGTAGGCAAGTGTTACACTAATTTTTTTTAATATGAGTGACTAAATTATAAAATACATTCGCATAAGTCTTATTTTCAAGTTTTACAATATGTTTTTCTAATTCATACAGAGAAATGGCTTCGGCCCGCGGAGCGTCCCTAGCGGCCATAATGCCGGTAGCCGCCCTCAAGGCCATGTCTATCCGCCTGCCCGAGACTCCAACGGAACTGCTGGCCTTGCCGCACGTCACACAGGCCAACTATCACAAGTATGGAGAGAACCTATTGAAGATTACTGCCGCTTATGCTGTTGAGAAGATGGGTATGTATTCAAATTATATTTTTTTAGTGTCTCGGACTTCTGGAGGAAAACGGGAGCCTTATGGGATCACTTGGTTGTCTATTTGACTGTCTGTCTGTCTGACAACGACTTTTTTGTGAGGAAAGGGAGTAACTTTAAACAGAATCTCAGTTCTTGGTCTATATGTTAGGTATCTTATTTTTTTTCCTAAGCTTAAACACCCTACCCTTCACCTTCCTCAACTTCTTGTCCATCCAAAGGTTGCCTGGAAGAGATCGCTTTGAGCGATAAGGCCGCCTTTTGTAACACTTAGACTTAAGCTTTGTTTTTTATTATTAACGTTATTTGAAATTGGTGTTTACAATAAAGAATTTATCTATCTATCTAGGTTTTGGGTGAAATATTAAATTGGTCGGCGTTTGAACACTCTTTATGGTAAGTGATGATGCGGTCTAAGATGTAGCACGCGCGTCTAGATGATGCCTGTTCACTCGGTACTTGAAGACCCCCAAATTGTACACGCTAGGAAACAGACTCAGGCGACTTATTCCATTTTCCTTGCGGTGCGAATAAGGAATAACGAGATGGCAGAGATATCCACTGAATCGGTGTCGCACATCAGTTTATGTGGTTGTCCGAAGATGGTAGAAGGGAGAAGGTAATCTTAGGTGACGCGATAGAAACCGCAGGACGCATCTACTAAAGAATATGTTGTTCCAGGTCTCCTAATGCAATACCAAGATGAATTAGAACAAGAAACGGTGGAAGAAGCTCAAAACTTCCAGGAGGATTCTAACTCTGATACGGACTGGGGTAGCGTCGCGAGACAGAGCGATGTGGATAGCAGCCGGGGGAGCCGGGGGAGAGGTCGGGGTAGGGGTGCTTATAGGGGAGGGGTGAGGAAGAGGTACGTACTAGCTGTGCCTTGCAGTTTCACCCACCATCCTGATCCTAGAACCCTCTGTAGGTCATTATCATCATTTATTGCTTCATGTGTATGTATAGATAGTTACAAGTATATTATAGAGACAACATGAAACCGGTTGGACACTACAATATTATAATAAGTCTTCCTCCACGCGGTCCTTCCAGCGCTGAGCATCCGATGAGATTGAAAAAGTCTTAACAGTTCAGCGCTTGACGTCTCCCCTTGGGGAAGCATAGGGGTCCACGAGACTTTCCGATCTGATTACAAATTAGCGCTTATCATCTCCCCTAGTCCACGCGTCAACCATAAATTCTCATGATAAAAAAGTAAGCTTCAAGTAAGTTTTTAAGTGCCCGGCATACAGTTCTAAGTATCAGCTAACAGTTCTGTTAATTTAAATTCTTTTTCTTCCACTTTCTTACGCTGCCAGAAGAAGGAATACAAATAAAAGTGGAATTAGAAAAAGGTATGTAAGTGCTTTTGTGAATTTTATGTATAATAACTATGGTTCTATTGCAATTTTTTGTTCTAACAGAACGAAACGTAAAGCGACTTCAGCGGCGAAAAAGAAAGCAGCGCGTGGAGCTTTCGCCGGTAGGGGGCGCGGTGGTAGCGGTGGAGCTTCCACTTCTACTGGTAAATATAACAAGCTTAAAGACTGAAATCTCTGACTGAATTAGCACACAACGCGTTGTTGTTTGTAAAAAGCCACAAAGCGAAAAGGAGATATTTTAAACGTTTTTAGCGGGAAGAGCAGCCTCAACCCTGTTGTAGCACAGCGCTTGCGCAACCACATTCGCTTACATAGATGCGACTTTCTGTATACACAAAAATGAAGCATTCTAATAAAGAATTTATCTATCAGCCGCTTCGCGACGTCTGGATGTTTGCACTTTATTATGCAACGGCGGGGGGTGCTCTTCCTCCGCGCCTCTCTCACACTCTTAGTGTAGGGCAGACACTTGACAGACAAGACTAGGTAGAAGGAGACGTGGGTTGTTTCTGTTATGGATTCATAAAACCATAGCGCGTTATGGCTAAGAGCTATAGCGGCTATGGTCGGCTATTGGCTTTTTAGGATAAGGATAATGGTCGGCTATTGGCTTTTTAGGAAAAATTTGTAGAATAATAATTAAATTGTATTTAATGATGTGAATCGCTCTTTACAGCGCGTAGTTCGTTCACCGGTGTCGGTAACAAGCTGGGCAGTATGCCGGTACCACGCGGGAGTACAGTCCTCAACACACGGCCTGGTGTCTTCAAACCTAACAAACTTAATTTACTATAGGTAGGTAACTTTTACCGTATCACTAGCTGCGCCTCGAAGTTTCACCCGTGTAAGTCACAATTCCTAATATAAAAGTTCCTTAAAAAAAAAAAGAAAAAAAAAAGATCAAAAGCGAACCCTCTCCATGTCTCCTCCATCTCCCCCTCCATCCCCCTTCATATTTTTTAGTCCCGAATTGCTCGATAGATGGCGTGCTTTATAGCCACTGTTGTCTCAAGATAATGATATTTTTTTTATTTTTTACCCAGGCAGGAAAGCCAAAAAGTTCTGAGTGCGTCCATACAGTCTTGACCTACTGATCTTAATTTTTTTTTAGATTTATTTTTACCTCAAATTCTGCTGCCAGTGTTTAGATACATTGAGATTTTCTGTTTAAAAAGGCACTCCCTGCCACTTTTTGTCAGACAATAGGAACGAAATACCCCTAGTTCGTACCTGTTGTCTGCCATATTCGAAAAATTTGTTGGGCGACTTTTTACCCAACTGCAAGGAAAGGGTTATGTTATGCGCCTATCTTTGTTTCTAATATTTTTTTAGACTCTACGTCCTACTAATATTATAAATGTGAAAATTTGTGTTAGTAATGTGTTACTCCTTCATGCGAAAACTACTTAACCGATTGCGATGATAGTCGGTTTGTAAATAGCTGGAGACCTGGATTAACACATGGTCTACTTCTTATATGCGGGTGAAACCAGGTGCCCGGCTAGTATTTCATATAATATTCTAATGTTTATTATTTCTACTTGTTCTATTTCGAATATTATTTCTTTGTTAGTTGACTCTATGTACATATATTTCACAATAGCTTTGCTTATCAACCGCGTTTAATGTGTAAATAATATTTAAGTTAGTAATTATATCTTAAAATGTCATAAAAGGTTTTGTAATAAAATACAGTTTAAATTGAGATAAGTTTTATAAGCTATTTGGATAACATTTTAAGCATCAGTTTGGTTAATTTAATGCGAAATACTTGACACTGGCTATTATCTACAAGTCGTGCCAAGCCGAAAAATTACGTTAGGTTTCGCCCCACTAGTTGGAGTTTTTTTTAAGAACCCACAGGTGACCCCGTAACTCAGTTGTTTAAAAGCTTTTCGTGTAAATACATACAGAAACTCCCAGACCAGAAACACAATATAATATGTCTACGAAGCGGGAATCGAACCCGCAACCTTTTGCGTCACCGGCGGGTGTATGTCTGTCTCACAGAAGTGGTCAATTTGTTTGTTTGTATTATTGTTGTACATGTATGATAATCTTCATAGCATCCCCTGTCTTGGCTAAATCGAGCGCTTGTTTAGCTTTCTGCAGCGGCATGTGGTGCGATATGAACTTTTGCAGCGGAATTCTACCGCTTGATACAGCGGTTAGCGCTGCTGGGTATCTAGATAACAAAAAAAGGTGAAGGTATTTTTACCACCACGACTTACAACCAATATTTACACATAAGGGGTTAAATCTTTAAAATAATAAGTAAAAATAAAAGAAGAAACTACAAATATAAAATTCCAGATATCAAAAGCTTCAGTTATTAAAACATCCAATTGCTAAAATGTCAAATTGTTAAATCGTCCAGTTGTTAAAACGACACATGGCCAAAAGTTCCAGTGTTCAATACATCCAAATGCCAAATCTAGCCAAAACACTTAGTTTTTTCTATTCGTTAAGAATACACTCGTGGTTAACTGGGCTACATAAAAAGTTGATAAATAAAAAGAAAAAGAAATTAAAAAAAAATCCGAATCGCAATTATTCGTTTTATCCCGCGGAGCAGAGCTAGTGTTCTATAAAAGGACTTACGTGTTAACAATCCTCAAAGATCCTTTAACATCGACCTCCCTGAGCAGCGCCGGCGACAGCGGCACCTCGACCTTGTCTTCACCGATACCTACCACCAACACTGTACCGCCTGACTTCGTTATCTATATACAAACAGGTATTATTTTCCTCCTTTATGTTATAATGTAGGATTGTAACATGAGGGAGGAAAATAGTATTTGACGGAGAGAGCGCTTTTTTAATCCAGAGTAAAAAATCCAGGGAATTCAGGTCCAGGTATCATTTATTTTTCTTTTCAAATTTTTGTAAAAGTTCCCTGTTAGAATTCGAAATGTTCGATTATTTTGTTACTTTAAATTACAGTCAGGAAATTAATATGTTCTAATTAATTTTCAATACTATATTTTTTTTTATTTAAAAACCAAATATAAACTTGTAAAAACATTATGTAGCCGGAAATTCGCAATGATTTGTCTGGCGTTCTAATTTAGGTAAGTGTAAAAAGATAAAAGGTGTGTAATTTAGGTGTGTTTAGGTAAGTTTAGGAGTATGTGTGGGTGTTAAAACTATCCTGAATTAAAACCAATTACGTTACCCAAGGAAAAACATATTTTGTGTAACTCATAGTAACATACCATCATGGCGACTCGCTGCGCCTGCGCGAAGCCACACGCGTCGATAGTTATATCGGGCTCATCCCCCAGCTCGCGCCGGACACGCTCAGCCAGTTCCCCGTCGGTGTCATCTCGCTTGGTTAGCACCGTATAGTCCGCCCCCAGGGACCGAGCAGTGGTCAAACGGGACTCTACTATATCTGTGCGAATAAAGTCACAATTTTCTCGTTATTGAAGTGTAAACTTCTTTTAGGGCGTTACGCATATTTTTAGATGAGATAAAATCTTTGAACTCGTTTCCGAGACGCAATGTGACAGCTTTATCGGCTACAAACAGTTCTGTAATTTAGTCGCTCGTTAATAAGATTTTGTTGTTTTCAGCGCTACTTAACACTTGTATGAATGTTGAGCCCCTAGTTCGAATCTCACCGAACACTTCAGTTATTACTTGATTATTGGTTTTCGTGTTTTATTTTATTTTTTATAAGTTTTAACTTCTGTCGGCACTCCCGGAGTGTGACCGATTGCACTCAAAGTCTTTGGGAGAGGTCTATGTTCAGCAGTGGACGTCCTGCGGCTGATATGATGATAATGATGATGAAGTATTTTGTCCCACTGCTGGGCAAAGGCCTCCTTCACACCCTTCCATCACAGTCCTGGGCCCTGGGCCAAACTTGGCGAGTCTCCGTCAAAAGCGTCATCATCACGCCATTGTTAAGTAAATAAACGACTAAGTTTTCTTTCGAGAAAATAATCTTTATATATTCTTTACATACAAGCAATCGTTTCAACTTTAAAATTATATAAAAAGGTGCGGTTTCCGTTTTAAAAACGCGGGAAGAATACTTACCCGTTTTTTTTTGTACAAAAAACTGTAGGTAAAGTTAGGTACTTTTAAATATTCTATAGACAAATGAGCTAAATCGGATTGTTAATTTTTTTTAATTTTTCACTGATATCTGAGTCAGGATATCAATGGAAGGGTCCATAATTCGCTAAATTCCACCACGCGCCTGTACGTAGTTAATTTAGAGCTCAAGCATAATGATTAAATAATATTTGTTACCTGTCATAAGTATCTTCCCAGCACCCATAGCCCTTGCAGACATAGCACACAGTATACCAATAGGGCCAGCTCCCATTATTACGATGTTGTTCCCCACCTTGATGTTAGCTCGGTTGCACGCGTGCATCGCTATAGCCAGTGGTTGTATTGCAGCACCTTCCTCCATACTTAGGTTATCTGGGATTCTAGTTAGGGGGAAACGTAGATTTTAATGCGTAGATTTATCATTTCTTCATTCTCCGACTCTTGTGACTAATCTTACAAATGGAAACCCTTACTCGTACTTGTATACGGGCTGTTTTCCGCAATTAGAACCTTTTTAATTGGGTCCTTTTTGCGTAAGGATAGAGTAGTCTTGCCCAGCACCTACTACCCTCTCAGCTTGGTCGACCATTTCCAGAGGAGAGAACTTATCAATACTTCTGGAGCCAACTAAGCCGCGGGTTCCTTCACCGTAAGAGCAATGTCAATTAGCGTGCATAATTTTTACTTAAGAAAAATTGGTGCACGGCCGGCCGGGATTCGAACCCACGACCTTCAGACTGAAAGTCGAGGTATCTACCACTATGCCAACACCGATCAAATGGAAACCCTATTCTTCGCTTACAACAATTTAAACTCGAGGTATCTACCACTATGCCAACACCGCTCAATGGAATATTCTTCGCTTTAAACTATTTACACTGTACAATTACAAGACAGACATGGACAACCACTTAATCACCCAAAACTAAATTACGGCTTATTGCGCGCCATTAACTAAGAATTAGGTTTCTTGGTCTAACACTAAAAGTTCCATAATACGTAACAAAAAATAGATAAGTACCTACCTAAGTACCTAATTGTGTTGTCTTGTGTTACAATTCAAGTATTTGAAATTAAAAATACATGTTAAGGCGAAAGGGTACCGGCGCTCTCTCCATACAAACGTAGTCGACTGTTTCCTCCCTGGATAATGACACTAGCTCAAATATGTTTGTGCCATAAAACCTATAACTGCCATGACTATTGACTATGCCCCTATGTTTATGGTACGCGTGTGGTAGACAGTCGTCTACTTTTATGTGGGGCTACAATCGTCTACTTATATTACTTTGAACTCACTTGTGACAGAAGTCAGCGACATGCTTGTAGTACCGACAAAGGTTCCCGTGGAAGCCCATGGAGGAGCAGTACCCTGGCTTCGGGCACAGGTTGTACCGGCCTTGCTTGCAGAACTCGCACGCACGGCATGGCTGCGTCGGTTCGATGGCTACACGGTCACCAACTCTTAGGTTCGATACTTTCGTTCCCACCTGTGTATTATGAAATCTAGATGATCTATACGGCGACAGCAGCTTTAATTCATGCTATTCGGGACGCTTTAGTGTCTAGGACATGATGGAATAGGTTTGCCCAGAACTTATACCACCCTTTCAGCTTAATCCAGACGAAAAAGCTCATCAATACTTCTGGAGCCAACTATGCCACGGGTTTCATCACGATGTTTTTGTTTACTGTATAAGAGATGTTAATTAGGAATTCATACCGTTCATCGTTGTGAATGCAATGACCGTCATGCCAAAACCCATAATCCAAAGATAATGAATGTAAAATATGACCGTGATGATGCCGTGATGATTTAAAAAGAAATTCGTTATCGTGTTATAGGTAGGTGAGACAGGACTTCCAAACTGCATTGTCATAGTTATTTGACGTAGCAAAACATGTCTTTGATTTTTAATTTGATGCGTTATGACCTCTCAAAATATGTAGATGTGTGTAAGCCCAAGAGGCGGGAACTAGAGTTACCTTTATACGTGTGCCTTTAACATCTGTTATTTACCTAGTTCCACAGACAATAAATTCATTTAATTTCATTTCATTTCCTCATAACATAAAGATTCTCCGACAGGGGGAAAAGTAGGGGTATGCTTGGCCTACGCGTACCCTTTGGCCTACGCGTACCGGTGGTACCTACCCACGCGTTCCAGGTCCGACATACTGCGAATACCAATAGGTAGCTGTGGTCATGTGGCTGTGGAACACTTTGTGACTGTAAGTATCATACCTTAACAACCTTCCCTGCGCCTTCATGTCCGATGACAATAGGGTCGGTGATGACTTCACGTCCACACTTCCCCGAGCTGTACAACTTGACGTCGGACCCGCAGATACCCACGCATGACACCTCGATCAGCACCTCTGTATCATAACAAGTTTAGTGTCCTATCCAATGACAGAATTAGCCTAAGCTGGTAGCTATAGAAGATGCTTACCATTGTCGTTAATTTCTGGTATTGGCCATTTTTCCTGGAAGAAAACTGTTAAGTTAAAACATTGACTTTGAAAAATAGGTTCATAAATCCCAAAATTCTACACCCCCTTCTGTTTTGTGGCCGTTAACGCAAAATCCCAGGTCATTATCTGCAGTGGCCTCCGCAAAACTAAGAGAAATCCAGAACTAGTTTGACCTCTTTCTTCAGATAAATACACACTTTAACATAGAGACGGTGGTTATGCAATATCGTCCCCTGATAATAGAGTTAGCTAGGTACAATAATAATTTGACTTACGATTCTCAGATCAAAAGGCCCATGCAACACAGCGGCGTAATTTTCAGACATTTTCGTTCAATATGACAGTAGCGACTGTTTAACATGTTCTTACGTAACTCTCGTCAAACAAATGATAAAACATTATATTGTAAGACAAATTGTTTAAAATATTGTAAACAAAAGATAAACCAATGTATATACCTAAGTAGTTGGTAGAAACTGGTCCTACCTACCAAGCGGCTTATTCTGAAACAGTAGCTTGTGAAATAATAGATATCTCCCAAATAAGTTGAGGGTCGAAAGTATCTATATATATAAAATGCTTTGTCCTGAATGACTTACTGACTGACTGACGGATCAATGCACAGCCTAAACCGCTGATCGTATAGACCTGAAACTTGGAGGGTGTGTTCTTTGTATGACGTAGGCATCCGATAAGATTTTCAGAAATTCTACCCCTAGGGGGGTGAAAAAGGGGGACAAAGTTTGTATGGGACAACATGATTTTTTGGTCCAATCTACTTCAAGTTTTCGACTTCTACGTGAACGAAGTCGCAGGCAAAAGCTAATCTATCCTACTAATATTATAAATATGAAAGTTTGTGTGTATGTGTGTGTGTGTATGTTTTTTACTCCTTCACTCAAAAACTACTGGACCGAGTGCGTTCAAACTTGGTATGTAGATAGCTAGAGACCTGGATTAACATATAACTTTTTATCCCGATATTCCCACGGTATCGGGACTTACGCGGGTAAAACCGCGGGGCGCAGATAGTAATAAATAAATTAAGAACATGACCTTTTATTGACTTTCGTAGTTATTTAATTCATATTGTATTTTTATTATGTACTTATTCAAAGGTAGCTTGTTAGCTGGCAAAAGGAGTCCTTTTGCTAGGGTATAAGGCCTCCTCCATTCTTCTTCAAAGATAAACTATGTACGGATTTTTTCAGTTTTAATATATTTTTAATTTTTACGCACTTTTTATAATTTTTATTTTTTTACATAAATGTAGGTATCGGCATATCTCTATCACACCAGAATAAGACGACATTTTGACTTCTATATATATATATAGTTTATACTTCAGTCTACAATACTATAAGCTCCCTTAGGCATATATTTTATAGGTTTGTGCACAGAGCATTACCTATGTAAACGCTTACACTATAATAATTTATTTCTCCTGTCAATTTTACTCAAAATGTAAGCTTAAAATCACGTCATTTCGATTTTTATAAAAATTCAGATTCTCTAGCTGCATCCCGCGCTCGAAGGGTTCCGTGAAAATTTCAAGTCTCATTTTTACTCTTTGGGTACGGAACCTTAAAAATGACCGAGTGCAGGCTTTTACAGTTAAATTAATAAATTTAAGTAAATAAACAGTTTTATGTACGGATTAATACTTATCTGTTAGGGTTTGGCATGGCCCACGGATGGCCCAGTTGGCACAATGGTCACCATGTCGTACTGCCAAACACAGGTTTCGATTCCCGCCTCAAACGAATATTTATGCTTAGATATTTGTCTTTGATCTGGTTGTTTCTTTGTATTATAAGTATATATTTAAAAAAGAAAAGTATATCCTACTAATATTATAAATGTGAAAGTTTGTGTGTGCGTGTGTGTGTGTTTGTTACTCCTTCACGCAAAAACTACTGGACCGATTGCGATGAAACTCGGTATGTAGATAGCTGGAAACCTGGATTGACACATAGGCTACTTTATATCCCGATATTCCCACGGGATCGGGACTTACGCGTGTGAAACCGCGGGGCGCAGCTAGTAAGTAATATATCCGTTGTCTAGCACCCATAACACAAGTTTAGTTACTTAGCTTGGGGCTAGATGGCGATGTGTGGAATGTCCTGCGATATTAAATTCAATAGGTAATATACAAGGTGGACCAATTAAACATGTGTGATGGGGAGTCTTCCTCCTACCTGCTGGCCTTTGTTTGGTTGGGGTCCGACTCCTGGCTGCGAAGTTATACCATCTTGAAATTTTTTCTTAACATTTTCAGAATTTGAAGCGTCTCTGCTTCAAGTCTGGTCAAAATTGCTATTCTCTGTCAGTATGTTTGTATGTAGATATGCATGTATATCGCGGCCACATACACGTTAATAAAATAAAAAAAACTAAATCAAAATCGGTACATCCGTTCGGGAGCTACGATGCCACAGACACACACAGACACGTCAAACTTATAACACCCCGTCGTTTTTGCGTCAGGGGTTAAAAAAACAATTGTAGGCAATATTTGATTCATTTAATTCTTATGTATTGACAATACATACCAAACCATGTACTTAGTTACTAAAATATGTCCTTGTTAATCCATTCTTAAATTAAAAAGATAAAAAAAACTTGGTTATTCATGGATGTTTTGTTTGTAATGAAACTACTGGACGGATTTTGGTGAAACTTGGAATGAGGATACGTTTAATTCTCTAAAGAATCATAAGATATTATTATCTAGATATTTCTACGGGATCGGGACTTATACGGGTGTAACTTTGATGCACTTAAGTTCTAAATATAAAGGCGTAGACATAATTCTTTATTTTAATAATATAATAAATAAATTCGATAAAACCTGTAATTTTAATTAATGCCCTTTTAACAATGATAACTTTATGGTATTTATACTAAAAATAACATAAGAAGAGCATGTAGTGAGTTGCTCTAAAAATGATTTTTTTTAGGCGACTACTACGAGTATACCAGGCACCATACTTAAATGTGAAATCCCCTTTGTATTTAAAATCTAAAATTTGACAGGGTTGTTAGCATCCCGTGGCTGTACGTGAATCATGACCTTTATCCCGGCCCCTTGTCGCGCCACCTCGTACGCCTGCAACGTGTCCTCCATAGAGAAGTGATGAGACACGAGCGGCTTCACGTTGATCTTACCGCTCGATACCATAGACAATGCTATGGGGTATCTGTAGACAAATATAGATAGTGTTACGCTTATCTGCTCCTGCATACAAAGCTACAGCTGAAGATGTCAGTAAACCTGACCAAATACAGCGCCTGGGCTAAGCCGTGACAAAGTTTTATTTCCTACTTCTTACTCTTGCCACTTGCAATATAAACTTCATTGTACCGGAAGAAGGAACCTATTTCCTATCTTCTTCTTCTCGTAGAGTGGTGTGGCTCACCTATTGTTAGAGTTTTCAGATCGCTTTAAGGCCTCTAACTTGACCTAACGACTGCTACTAGAGGTAACAACCGGGACCAACGGCTTAAAGTTTCTTCCGAAGCACGGAGGGGCTCACGATAGTACATTTTTGCCACACTACTAATTGGTCACCCATCGAAGCAATGACCGGGCCAGGCGCCGCTTAACCCGCACGGCTGTAAACGATCAGCCAGCTTCGCTTAGCTCAGAACCTCCCCCGTATTTCCTATTATGCAGGCAGGTATCTACTGGACCAATATTTGAATTGTGTAGAACAGTAGTTGCGTATGCGATGTTGTCATTCGTGGATTCGGGAATTTGCTGTATTGAACATCCAGTCGTGCAAATTGTAAAGACTATGATTTCTATTTCAGAAATATAACTTAACGTCAAATAAGTTACTAACTCGTTAACATATCTGAATATGCCCTTAATGTCGACCTCCCTGGCGAGCGCGCCGGCTAGCGGCACGGTCTGCTCCGGCGCACCCATACCGACCAGCACCGCTGTACCGCCTGACTTTGTCGCCTGGAACGCACATATGAACATAACTTTAGCTATAGATACTGCCTTGCGTAGCTCCTGATCCCGTGGGAATATCGGGATAAAAAATAACCGTGTCACTCTTAAGGATTCAATGTATGAACATACTGAATTTCATCAATATCGGTCCAGTAGTATTAATGTTTTAATACTAGTTTAGACTGGTCACGATCACCAGAAATATGTAGGATTTTTTTTACAAGATGGTGTAATTTCAAGTCTTAGTACTTTTAAGATATGAGAGGTCTTTAATAGCAGACCTGAAGTTAGGCGCAATTGAAAATATTTTAGAAGCAAATGCTACCCCCCTAACCTGCCTGCTTCACATCGAGGCACAGTGCCTCGATTCACTAAAGTATAAGTCGTCGGGCGTGTGTGATTAGGGCGCGATTGCCATACAAAAACTTGAGTTATCACGTCCTAATAACACACGCTCGACGACTTAAACCTTAGTGAATCGCAGTTTACACCTAAGCAGAGTCCGCAGCTCGCTTAGTAGCACAATGTTTGCAAGTATTAATGTAGTACATACCAATAGTGATAGCCTGACGGTAGCCTGTGCTCCGCTAGCGTCGAAGGAGACATCAGGGTGTCCGCCCAGCAGCTCGTGCACTGCCTTCACCAGCTCCGTCTCGTTGGAGTCACGGGTCACGAGGATCGAGTGGTCTGCGCCGAGCTTCTTAGCGAACTCGAGACGAGATTGGAGCACGTCTGTTGGGAACATGGAATTAGTAATCAAGGGCTACATTATTTTTTAGAGGAAGAGGATGATCTAAGAAAAGAGATGGACGCGTGAGACAAGACATGAGAGAGATGAATGTGAACGATGAGTTGACAACTAATAAGAGTGAATGGAACTGCGCCGACCCCAATTAAATTTGAGTAAGAAGAACAAGCTTATTTGTCTAAAAGATCATGTTCCAGGTCTGCTTTGGCTAACGACCAAAGCTCCCTGATCGTCCAGCAGAAAAGAATCGCCTTTCACGACCGACGCCGATGGTTAGAGGACACTGTTGTTAATTAGACCCAAGCTACAGGTTCCATATGCAAGTTACCTGTGATCAAAACTTTACTAGCGCCGTACGCCTTAGCAGCCAACATGGTCAGCAAACCGATAGGGCCCGCGCCCAACACCAGCACAATGTCTCCCGCAGTGACGCCTCCTCGCCGGCACGCGTGTATCGCTACCGATAGGGGCTCCAGGAGCGCTCCTTCTTCCATTGATACGTGGTCTGGTAGTCTGAAGAATACAAGAATATTTAGCTGGTTTGTTTCCTAACGAATAGTAACTTGTGATTTTCAAGTCGTGAATGAATATGTTAGCAAGCGTTTTACAAAACCGCATCGTTCCATAGAAGATAATAGTGATCAACGCAAACTTATATGTAACAAAGAAAACAGCTTTTTAATGTAACGTTGAAGTTACTGACAGTTCAAAACTGTTTTAAATTACTGTCAGGTCAAAACGATAACTTAATTACTGTATAAAATTACTGCATGGTCAAAACAGTAACTTAATCACTGCTAAAAATGAAACCCAACCAAATATGTAGTCCATTAATGAACTTACTTGTAACAGAAATCGCCAGCATGTTTGTAGTACCGCACGAGATTGCCATGCACAGGTGGAGTGGCACAGAACACCATTTCGGGACACAGATGGTAGCGGCCAGTCTTACAAAACTCGCAGTAGCGGCAAGGGACGCCCGGCTCGATCGCCACGCGGTCACCCACCTTCAGGTTCTTTACTTTTGAACCAAGCTATAAAAAAGAACAAACAAATGATACAATGAACATTTTGTAGGATCTTCATCCGGCTCGAAGGACCATCATGCGTGTATCTTATGGTTACTGCGTCCCACGGTTTTACACCTTACGATTCTGTAGGACTTTTGTGATAAAAGTAGCCTACTAAATACCTAACTAAGCGTTATTACAGGACTTTGCCTATCGACAGCAATATACCAAAGTGTAGTCGAAATCGGTTCAGTAGTTTTTGAGTTAAGGGGTAACAAAACCACAAATTGTCGTATTTATAATATTAGCCAATATGGGGTCTTTATTATTTTTTGGAATAAGTAAAAAATTATGGGATTTTAACATATACCTACACATGGTTATTTTCAAAATTGAAGTTTTTTAAAACAAATAAAAAAAAAAAATTAGGAACTGAAATCGATATTGTATCGATTGGTCCAAAATTAACGTAATCTATACTATACTAATATTATAAAGCTGAAGAGTGTGTGTTCGTTTGTTTGAACGCGCTAATGTCAGGAACTACTAGTTCGAATTGAAAAAATATTTTTGTGTTGGGTAGTCCATTTATCGAGGAAGGCTATAGGCTACTTTTCATTTTGATATTCCCACGGGATCGGGACTTACGCGGTGAGTCCGCGGAGCGCAGCTAGTATTGTATAACCAGACGAACACAACACGCTACTATATCTATTATATAGCTAGTGACCGTGTTTGATAAGGATTTTAAGGTCATACAAGATAATAACTAAAGATCGTTGCTTCAACAAATACATCACGTCACGTTTGTGATAACGTGATTGAATAGACCTCCCCTAGTGATCGTAGATTTTTTTTAATGGACATCCTTTAAATAAATAAATATTGCAGGTCATTCCACTCATCGCCATCTAGCCCTAAGCTAAGTAACTACATAAATAAATATTGCAGGGCATTCCACACATCGCCATCTAACCCTAAGCTAAGTAACTAAATAAATAAATATAAATAAATATTGCAGGGCATTCCACACAATATCGCCATCTAGCACCAAGCTTAGTAATTAGACTTGTGTTATGGGTAAACATCGGATATAAAACTTATATACTTTACTTTTTGTAAATATATACTTATAATACATAGATACAACCAGGCCACAGACAAATATTTAAGCATAAATACTTGTCTGAGGCGGGAATCGAACCCACAACCCTGTGTTTGGCAATCCGGCGTGGTGAACATTGTGCCAACTGGGTCGTCCGAGCATATATTGTATGCCATGGTAGTAATAATAAGTACCCTAGGTGGTGTAAATACTTAAAGAATAACGCCCGAATACTAAAAAGGCTACTTATCTGAAGTGGCAATTAAATTGACATATGAGTGCATGCTTAATAGGATAGGAGCGTCTTAATTAAATAAGGGACCCCTAATTATTAGCAAAGATAGTAAACAGCAAATAATGCATTATTACATGAAACTCTGATTACCTAACACTTTTTATCTCGATCTCGGAAAGACGGGTGAAACCGCGAGGCGCAACTAATACTGACATTGGCCTTTACATCTAATCTAATCTAGAGGTTTATTTATACAATTAGCAAATTTAATCCATGCTGCAATGTCTGGGATATGTATTAGGTGGAGTAGGATTGCTCAACATCTATACAACCCTCACCTTAGTCGACCGTGTCCAGAGGAAAGAACTTTAAAAAGCCGCGGGTTTCATTTAAGATGTTTTCCGGGGCACGACTTTCGTTATAAACCATGATCCCGGCACCTACCGCCAGACCTTTTATAAAAGCTTAGAAAAGCTAAGACTTAGAGCATGCCCCCAACCATATGAAGTTTAGACCATAATGGCTTAGAGAGTTATCAGTGGCTGGAGTGCGAGTTTTTTCGTATAGCAAACGTAACTATCACGTAAGCGTAAACGAGAAAATTGTATGAAAAGTCAAAGCTTCCCATTACGTCCGCCAGGGGTCTAGTCCGCCAGACGCTTTTCAAATTTCCATACAACTTTCTCGTTAACGCTAACGTGATAGTAACGTTTGTTATTTGAAAAAACTCGCACTTCACCCACAGGTCGCAAAGCCAAGAATCGAACCTGTTAATTTTGCAAAAAAAAATCGCCAAAAAAATAGTTTATGCACATCGTTCATAACTGTGTTGAAAGCATAGTGCTGAGTAGTTCTCAGCTTTTAAATCACGAAGGTCTGGCGGTAGGCGGGATCTTATGTAATAGGTAAGTCATAATTGCGATTTCTAAGTATATCTTTACAATTAGTTACCTACAGTAAAAATTGAATGACAGATATGTTTCACAGCTAATCCCTGATATCATATCTTAATTGTAGGTTTGCAACAATCATATTTAAATAAAAATAAAATACTACTTGGACTAGGTAGTTATGTTGGTAAAATTCCACAGCCTGATAAAAATATGTAGGTAGCAATAGACAACAAAACTGGACAGCTAACGTACTAACTAAATAGGTACATTGTAATATGCAATCACGACATATTTACTGGTAAAATATAATATACTTAGCAGCAGTTTCACCCGCGTGACTACCGATCCCGTGGAAATATCGGGAGGAAAAGTAGCCTATGTTACTCCCAAGGATACAATGTATGCTCATAAGTTTAATTAAAATTGGTCGTGTATTTTCGAAGCCTATTTGTTACAAACAAAATAAAACATAAGATATATCATTTTATTTATGAGTAATTAGGTTCTACTAAATGGATAATTGTATTTCCATGTAAAGTAGTTATACACCGACCTTCCTCAAAAATAGAGCTTTTAGTGAAGACAAGATTTCAATCGGTTTAGCCGTTTTAAATTGCTAATATAACACAGACATTAAAATTTTAAAAATGTATATTATTTTTTTCTACTTTTTTTTTTAAGTACCCTAGTACTCATTTGCTTTCAAGTACAGACTATTTGTTCTCTATTTCTTTATTATAAGTATAGTATAGATAGAAGAAGATATTAGTGTAGATAATATAGACATAAGTATGTACTGTACCTAGAACATATTGATTTAAGTAGGTAAGTAAATACCAATTATTATTGTTATAGTCAAATACTTATGTATGATTTCTATTCATAGTAATTATTTTCCCTAATCCCTGATTTATTTTAAGGTCGCTGCATACGTAACGGGAAAAACCTCGGCCGGGACGGGGACGTGCCGTGCATAGTTCATAAAGTTTTCGTGGTTTTTAAACAAGCTTTAAACATACATACATGATTTTGCTCTTGCTGGATGGGACGTGACGATTTTTTGACCTCGTTTCATATAAAAATATCACGTCCCATCCGGCACGAGAAAAATCACGTTAGGTATGCATTAAGTACCTACTTACTTAAGTAACTGATTCTAATAGGTATAAATAGCAAATGTCTAATCTCTAAACGCTATTATTTATATCAAAACATTTACTTGAAGATATTTTTATTGTGTAACTATGAATCTTATCCCAGAATTTATATTACAACTGAATTTAACTTAAAATTAGGTATAACAAATTGTTAAGTATACATTATTACAAGTGTAATAAAGTTATTATTATATGGCAGAACTAACAACTTAATTCAGCCTTAAATGATAATAAAATAATGACTAAACGATGTTTTATTTAACAAAACGGTTATAGTATAAGCACGTTATTTCAAGCGTATTAAAGTAATTTTATGCCTGAACTAACAACTGAATTTAGACATAAACTATAACAAATTGTCTGGACATTTAGATAATTTGTTTTCTATCAAAGCACATATTTAATCAGATTGTTCCGGTAAAGTTCAAGGACGTTTATTAAAGTTTATCGTGACACTTTAGACAACATTTAGGCAAAATTCCTTTTGTGTAAAATATTTATTGAATGGAAAATTGTTGTAAAGTGTTTTTGTGTGTAACGTTTGTAGGTGAAATCGTTTCTTGCAATTTGGTATTATTTACAACGAAAATTCCTTGTTGTTTCTAAGCATTTCTCAAAGTCAAAATACACTTAAGTACCTCCATATACACCGCCTCTTTATGACATAAGTAAGTTTAGAAACACGCCTTTTTATGACATAAGTTAGTTTAGTAACACGCCTTTTTATGACATAAGTGGGTTTGGAAACACGCCTTTTTATGACATAAGTGAGTTTAGTAACACGCCTTTTTATGACATAAGTGAGTTTAGTAACACGCCTTTTTATGATATAAGTAAGTTTAGAAACACGCATTTTTATGACATAAGTGAGTTTGGAAACGCGCCTTTTTATGACATAAGTGAGTTTAGTAACACGCCTTTTTATGACATAAGTAGTGATGCAACGAATACGAATACGAATATTCGTATTCGCCGAATAGTAGACATTTACCGAATATTCGTATTCGGCGAATACTAATATAATAATAATAATAGCCTTTATTTGACAACCTTAAGTAACATGTTTGAAAGTTAAATATAATTAGGTACTAAATCTAAACTTAAATTTATTATATCGCTTATTTTATTTGACACCGGTAATGTGATTGTCTTGCGTCCCCGCAAAGGCCTCCCCTAAAGCTTGCCATGCCGTTCGATCCTGGGTTTTTCTCCTCCATGTGATTCCAGCTATTTTCCGTATTTCGTCCTCCCATCTAATACACTGTCTTCCTCTCCTTCTTTCGGCGAATACTAATACGAATATTTAAAAACTAATATTTTTGTACGCAACTCTATTTACTGTAAAATATTTTTCACTGAAGCCATGTACAGTCGCCTCGGAAAGACTTTTTTTATCACAGTTGCTCATAAAGTGGATCTTATTCAACGGCTTTTAGGCTCATAATCCAACATATTATGCACGCGTGCGTTTTACATTGCCAACCTAGTGCTATAAAGTTATTCCGATAAGTTAAATACGTATCTTACTGCTAATTACATGTTAGGTAGGTGAAACATTCTTAATTTATCTGGGTTATACTGTTTTGATGTATAAAAAAGGTAGGTACCAAAGAGTTTTTTAGCTAGCAAAAATGGTTGTCTCTAAAGTCGGTTTACGAACGAAAATTTTACGTGATAACATCGTGATAATGACTTAGAAAACGATTAAAAATTGAGTTGTTTATTTTTGTTTTTTCTTTACTTAAATATATTGTTTTTCCGTACCATTGCATTTTGTTCTTAACCCCCGAAAAACAAATAGAAAAAACCCTAAAAAATATTGTATGTCAGACGAGGCTGTATAGGTTAAAAGTCTTTAGCCTGGCCTTTCCGGAGCATAATTAACAAAAAAATATTGCCTTGAAAAAATGTAAACATAGACTTATCACAAATATTTTGTTAATTATTATTTTGTTTTTTTTTCAAGTCTTTTCTTTCATTCGCAACTGTGATAAAAAAAACGTCGTATGATATACGTGTGGAATTGATCTTTGCATCTTGGCTTCTTTAACACGCTCACTGCCGCTCGCGCGTCATAAACCGCCTCTATGCAAAGATCAATTTACCACACTTATATCGTAATGTACTATTTCAACGGCTGGGAACATCCAGACTGAAAAAAGAAATCGCCTAAAACCAGAAAATCTACGAATTTTATGTTTTTTAAATAAAAGTTTGCCCATTGTAAATTTTAGTTATTAGAAGAGTAAACATTCATCAAATAAATAAGTCTTTTATTACCATGGTGAGATATTCGTATTCGTATTCGCCGAATAGTAGGTTTGATATTCGTATTCGTATTCGTAAAAGTAGTATTCGTTGCATCACTACATAAGTGAGTTTAGTAACACATCTTTTTATGACTTAAGTAAGTTTAGATAGACAAAGAATTTTTGTCTTTAAATTATACCAAAATGTACCTATAGCCACCAGATTTCACCAACAGTAGGTAAATGCATCAACAGACAAACTCAAGAAAAGGAACAAACAAATAATTTTAGTGAAAGGCTATTTTTTGTCCTGATTAAACACCAGGACAATACAGGTAGATTAATTTGAGTGGCGTGAGTCGGATTAACTACCCTGTGAACACCTTAAATAGTTAAAAAGGGTCAAAAACATCATAAAAAGCTTTATCTATGCACATATACAGTGAACGATGTTTGTACAGTTTGTTTGTATAATCAAGTGAACAGCGGGTGTGTCGCTGTATATCTGCATGTGCTATATTTACGACAATCCTGTTTCAATGTTGATGACCTTGACGAGTTTGAATTTACAATCAATCGAGTAATGTAGACAATATCGGATATTAAAATACCAATACTTAAAGGACAATGTTTTTTAAACTCATTATTTTAAACTAGTTTCAAATAGATGAGGTTAAATATCTTAGTCAGAAAGAGGACCGCCCTAATTTTCTAAAAGCAATTAGTGGCTCGCTAGTGTAGGTGATGCAACATGCAATAAATTGCATGCGATCTGCAACCTGCCTATTTACGATGCCATTTACATGCAATTTGTTGCCTTGCGACAAATTGCAAGTCAGGTGAGATAGGGCCTTTAACAGACCAAGATATTTTGTCTTTGCCACAATGTCAAAATCTCATAAAAATAACTTCACTTCGTCTTTGTATTTATGTAGGTAGGTACCTTATGTTTTGTTTAAGTATTATTAATAAATGTGTGATAAATTGTTGATAAGTATCGTTTTACCTAAACGTCCCGTTTATATCCATAAGTGAAATATTAATATTTTACCACGTTTTGACGAAATCTTGTCGTTCTAAGATTATCTAAATTTAATTAAGTTGCAAGATTTGACCCGAACAAACATACATTAAAACATACATACACTGCAAGTTAAATAAAAGCTTTTAAAAAAAAGAAGTGCTTTTTTCTAAATGCACACTTACTTTAGCCACGACGCCCGATGCTTCGTGCCCCATAATCATGGGTTCCTTTAGCACGAAGTGTCCGCACGCGCCGGACTGCCAGTAGTGCACGTCCGACCCGCAGATACCGACGCAGTCCATACGGAGTAGCACCTCTGGACATATACACGGTTAATTTAACAATAAGGACTAGGTGGCTAAATCAGGACAATACCGATGGTGTTGATTGATTAACAACACCAGCCCCTCGATTTACTAAGGCTTTTGAGTCGTCGGGCGCGTGTGATTAGAGCGTGATTGCTATACAAAAAAACTGGAGTTATCACGACCTAATCTAATCACACACGCCTAATAAAAACATACTAGTAAAACTTAAATCTAGGTACATACGCAATACTTTACTAATAAACTAACCGACAAATTGAGTTGAAATAGTATTACCAGTCAGTACAGTCATAAAAATAAGACCTTACACGCTTAAAAGTAAATTAATTTTAATAGTATTTTATATAAATATGTTTGTATAAATGTATGTTTCGCACAAACGGGCATCTGCATCATGATGAACCATAACCTATCTGTATCACCTTTTGTACCTACATATGATTGGCAATAAATAATTTAACCTTGAACTCGACTTAATCCTTAGTCAATCGAGGCACTGGATGGCTAAATCAGGACCGGACATTGGGTTGATTTAGCAAATGGAACTTCATAGCAAATCAAAAACTAAAAAAAAAACAGTTTGGATTTCGTACTGAAACTAAGTGTAAGAAATAGCGAACTAAAATGCAAAGCATTATATGATTTTGCCTGTCCCCTTAGAATGACAGTAATTATTTTTATCCCGTTACTAGCAGCGCTCCGCAGTTTCACCTGCGTAACTCCCGATCCCGTGGGAATATCAGAATAAAAAGTAGCCTATAGCCTTCGTCGATAAATGGACTATCCAACACAAAAATATTTTTTCAATTCGAACCAGTAGTTCCTGAGATTAGCGCGTTCAAACAAACAAACTCTTCAGCTTTATAATATAAGTATAGATTCCTAATTTGTGTTCTAGGTGTTTTTTATGGGTATATATTTGATGTGTAACCTGAAACCGCGAATAAAATTGATTCGCGAATCCATGACCTTGATAATATCATTCGTGAAAATTTACAGTTAAACATTCTACAGAAAGGAGGGGTTATAATAAAAGTAAAGCTTACCATCATCTGATATTTGTGAAATCGGAGTCTGCTCCTGTAACAATAATAGTCAATGCAATATCGAACAGTACATTACTAGTATGCGTTGACCTAGGTACAAACAGAATAGGCAAAGGCATTTTGCCAAAGTATCTTTATATACATACCTATCGTATATGTAATGCACAAATATTCGTAGTTATATTATATACTAGCACGGCTCCTAGGTTTTACCAGCGTAAGTCCCGATCCTGTGGAAATATCGGGATAAGAAGTAGCCTATAGCCTTCCTCGATAAAAGGACTATCCAATACAAAAATATTTTTCAATTCGAACCAGTAGTTCCTGAGATGAGCGCGTTCAAACAAACTCTTCAACTTTATAATATTATAGTATAGATAAATAAATATTGCAGTACATTCCACACATCGCCATCTAGCCCCAAGCTAAGTAACTAGACTTGTGTTATGGGGGCTAGACAACAGGTACTTTTCTTTTGTTTATAACTTACGCAATAAAATAAATTAGGTTATTGCATAAAGTGGAAAGATAACAAATTCACATTGTCATAATTGAATTGATATTTATTTTTTATCACAGTTGCTCATAAAGTGGATCTTATTCAACGGCTTTTAGGCTCATAATCCAACATATTATGCACGCGTGTGCGTTTTACATTACCAACCTAGTGTTATAAAGTTATCCCGATAAGTTAAATACGTATCTTACTGCTAATTACATGTTAGGTAGGTGAAACATTCTTAATTTATCTGGGTTATACTGTTTTGATGTATAAAAAAGGTAGGTACCAAAGAGTTTTTTAGCTAGCAAAAATGTTTACGAACGAAAATTTTACGTGATGATGACTTAGAAAACGATTAAAAATTGAGTTATGTTTATTTTTTGTTTTTTCTTTACTTAAATTTATTGTTTTTCCGTACCATTGTATTTTGTTCTTAACCCCCGACGCAAAAACAAATAGAAAAAACCCTAAAAAATATTGTATGTCAGACGAGGCTGTATAGGTTGAAAGCCTTTACCCTGGCCTTTCCGGAGCATAATTAACAAAAAATATTGCCTTAAAAAATGTAAACATAGACTTATCACAAATATTTTGTTTTCTTTTCAAGTCTTTTCTTTTATTCGCAACTGTGATAAAAAACGTCGTACGATATACGTGTGGAATTGATCTTTGCATCTTGGCTTCTTAACACACTCGCTGCCGCTCGCGCGTCATAAACCGCCTCAATGCAAAGATCAATTTACCACACTTATATCGTAATGTACTATTTTAGATAAATATTATAAGTACCTACTTATTAAAAGCTTTTTTAAGTAGACTAGCTTTTGCCCGCGACTTCGTCCGCGTAGAAGTCGAAAATGTTTCTTATTAGAGAGCACTAAGAAGTTTTGAAATGACTTTCTATCCCTTTTGACCAAAACACTTGAAAAATTTGAAGTAGATTTGACCAAGGCATCACGTTGTCCCATACAAACTTGGCCCCCCTTTTTCACCCCTCGAAGAATTTCGAAAAATCCTTATTGGATGCCTACGTCATACAAAGAACACACTCCCCAAGTCTCTACGATCAGCGATTTAGGCTATGCGTTGATCTGTCAGTCGGTCAGGACAAAGCATTTTATATGTATACATAGATAGAAGATTAGCCTACAACCGCGACTTCTTCCGCCTAAGGGTTGAATTTCCCAATATTCTTTCTTTGCCTACGTCATAATAACTATCTGTTTGCCAAATTTTATCCCGATATTCCCACGTGATCAGTCGGTTAGTCAGGGATTGAATGGTATATTTCTAGATGGTATGGCTATACCTATACCTATACAGACACACCAGATCACAAAGAAATTTCTGTACATAAATATTTGTTTGAGGCGGTAATCAAACCCGCAACCTCCTGTGTCGCAGGCGGGTGTTCGCCCGCCAAGCCACAGAGGTCGTCAATGATTGTATCGTAGCAATATAGATAAAGTAGTGTCAAGAGTTCAAATCAATAAAGGCTTATTGCAACCGCAGCTACCCACGCAACTGTGATTATTGAACCAATAGCTGCGCCCCGTTGTTTCTCCCGCGTAAGTCCCGATCCCGGGAGAATATCAAAATAAAAAGTAGCTTTATAGCCTTCCTCGATAAATGAATTATCAAACACAAAAATATTTTTTCTATTCAAACCAAAAGGTCTTGAGATCAGGGCGTTCAAACAAACTCTTCAGCTTATAATATGAGTATTAAATATAAATTAAAAAAAAAACAAAACTTAAGCCGAAGTGTTCCAAAAGGCGGCCTTATCGCTCATAGCGATCTCTTCCAGGCTACCTTTAATCCTTCTAGTCCTTCTTCATTCCCTAAACTATCCTACGCTGATTTTTATTAAAATCGGTCCAGCCGTTTGATCGTGAAGAGGAAACAACAAATAAATAAACAAACATAATTTCGGATTTATAATATTAGTTAGGAGTTAGTATTATATTTTTTAACCCGACTACGGTAAAAGGAGGGTTATGTTTTTGACCGCGATGTATGTTTGGATGTATATATATATATATATATGTTGGTTTGTGCCCTCATAACGTCTGAACTACTTATTACCTTCTGTTTTTGAATAAAAAACAATGACTTTTTATATGAATAGGTCAGGAATAGGTACAATGTGTGACGAACACCCTGTAATCTTTCTTAGGGATCTTGAGATTAGCTAAATTTCCTGTAAATTAAGGTAATTTTTCCGAAGTTTATTTTTAAACAGTTATTTTATTTTCTACTAGCTGCGCCCCACGGTTTCACCTGCGTAATCATTTTCTGCGCAACTTTCTTAATATTTTCTTTCATAAAAACCTTCTCTTGACAATATCAAAGACAACAAAAAAGAATTGGCCAAATTGGTCCAGGCGTTGTTGAGTTATGCGCTTACCAACACATTTTGCGATTCATTTTTGTATTATAAGATTTTTTCTGAATTACAGGTTTTTTTTTGTTACACACTGTATTATCATAAGCAACAGTAACTTACAAATATGAAAGATGCTCTAAGGTCATAGCTATTAAAGTTTCAATTACTCTGAAAACAAAAATCATTAACGAAATTAATACGTCATGCGTATCGAAACTATTTTTATCCACTGAGTTGCTATGTTTCATTGGAGATGACAAGACGGAGAAAAAGTTTCCAACAACAGGCGCCACGAAGGTCGTATGTCGCCTTAAACAAATATTTATGTAGGTACAGTTATTGGTTTCTGTTCTGGATGTTTTAATAAGTATGTAAAATAAGCTTATACCTTTTTACAAAAGAAAAGTATAAAAGTATTATATTCATTATCTGACACCTTTCTGACACCCATAACCCAAGCCCAGTTACTTAACTCGGGGCTGGATGGCGCTATGTACATGAACAATTTCCTGCAATATTTATTTATTTAATTAATTGACAAATGCGCACGCGCGCTTTGCGCTGTGTCCGCGTCGCGTCGTTGTTTCACTTTTTCTTCATCTTGTAAACTCCAGTGAAATATAATAACTCAGTATTCTTATCGCCAAATTAGGTAAACGTGTTTCTTTATCAAATTATTTGTTAAATTAAAAAGATCGACCTTAAAAGAACCTTGTTACTCGTACCTTAACCTAATGCATTAACCTAGATAGAAAGCACGCAAAGGGAATGTGAAAAGACAATGTGTTTATCAGTCTAAGTATGTTTGTTTTTATGTGACGCTCTAGGGGCAAAACGCTTGGACCGATTTTGATAATTCTTATTTGATTACTTATTACCAATCTATACTTTTATATTATAAAGCTGAAGAGTTTGTTTGTTTGTTTGTTTGAACGCGCTAATCTCAGGAACTACTGGTTCGAATTGAAATATTCTTTTTGTGTTGGATAGTCCATTTATCGAGGAAGCCTATAGGCTACTTTTTATCTTGATATTCCCACGGGATCGGGAGTTACGCGGGTGAAACTGCGGAGCGCTGTTAGTTGGAAATAATTGACGAGTATAATCTACTAGCGGCATCTCGCGGTTTTACCCGCGTAAGTCCCGATCCCGTGGGAATGTCGGGATGAAAAGTAGCCTATATTATTCCTAATGTATCCCCATACCCATCATCATTTCATCATAATCGGTTTAGCAGTTTAAAACCTATTCAATGTGAACAAAAATGAAGATATGACTATTTATCGATTTCTAAAAGGAACAACTATCTTAACAAATAAATAAAATAAGTTCCATTAAATAAATAAAATAAGCTAAAGAAATCGGAGACATGGAGAGAATTGAGGGAGGCCTTTTCCCAGCAGTGGGACAAAACAGGCAAAGTAAAAAAAAATACAGGGAGCGATGGAAGACTCTCGTTTCGGTGGCCACGATCTCGCTGAGCCAGCGGAGTAAGTAAAGAAATTAAAGTATTTACCAATCTTAAATCCTTAGGTTCATAAAGTATCGCGGTGAGATTGTCTTGAGACATATTGCACGTGTGTTCCACTCGAGTGACAAGGGGCTACTAAACTGTATATTTATTCGTACTACAGTAGTGTTGGCGCGCGTATGGCCGCCGCCCCGCCCCCCTCCCCCCCGGCCGCTAACGGAGCCCTATTATGTAACAGGAGGTGTGTCGTATGCTAGCAATGTCAAGTTTAAATAGGTGATTAACGCGAATTAAATTAACATAGATTAAGAGACAAGGGTACCGGGGCTCTCTCTGTACAAACGTAGTCGACTGTTTTCTCCCTGGATAATAATAATAAATATTGCAGGACATTCCACACATCGCCATCTAGCCCCGAGCTAAGTAACTAGACTTGTGTTATGGGTGCTAGACAACAGATATACTACTTTTCTTTTTTGTAAATACATCTAAACATATAATACATAGAAACAACCAGACCACAGACAAATATAGATCTAAGCATAAATACTTGTCTGAGGCGGGAATCGAACCCGCAACCCTGTGTTTGGCAGTCCGGCATGGTGACCATTGTGCCAACTGGGTCGTCAAATAATGACACTAGGGCAAATATTTGTGTTGCATAAAATTTGTAACTGCCGTGCCCTATGATATTTTTTGTATTTGTTTTTCAAAATCTTAATTTCTATGATATAATTAGAAAATGAAAAAAAAAACATAGGGGCATAGGCATGGCAGTTATAGGTTTTATGGCCTAAAATATTTGTGCTAGTGTCATTATCCAGGGAGGAAACAGTCGACTACGTTTGTACGGAGAGAGCGCCGCCGGTTTCACCTTAACCAAGCGAATATTTGCTCTCACGGTGAGGGAACACATTGTGATGAAACCAGCGTAACTTTAGAGGTAATGACAAGTTCTTTCTTCTGGACAGGCTGATTCACGAACCATCGGAAGGCTACACGTCAAAGTCACGGGAGTGAAAGAGCAGAAAAAAATATCGTTTGAAGGTTTGTGAATCAGGGGGCTGAGATGATCTCAGGCACTACAGCGAACGCCCTGAATGGTTTGGTGTAAAGTTGCTTCGCGTTTTATTAATTATCGAGATTAGCTATGTTGTAAAGGCTCATATTGTAACTGCGTATTAAAAGAAATTAACACAAATTTAAAGTAGGTACATAATCATCATTTTACGACCTATTGACCGATCAAAAACCTCTGGGGCGCGGTTGACAAAGACGCGTCGGTGAGGTTGCGGGTTTGAACCCCGCCTCAAACATTTACTTACCTAAATAAGTACAGATATTTGTTTCAAATCTGTGTATTTTTAATTTAAGTAGAAATAAGTATACATATATTTATTTATATTCGTTGTCACGCCACCATAACACAAGCCTAATTGCTTAGCTTAGAACTAGATGTTTATTTAATTACTTCATGTAGGTAAGTAATAAAACATTAAAGCTTTTAAAAATCCATTAACTACGTTGTTTTGTCTACTGACAGTCTCATGGCTTTTAATTATTTATATCTTATCTATTTAATGAATAAGACTACAGTCAGTTATGGTTTTAGGTTATCACTAGCTTTTGCCCGCGACTTCGTCCGCGTAACAGTCGAAAATGATTCTAATTATGATTGGGCCAAGGAATCACGTTGTCCCATACAAATTTTTTGCCCCCCTTTTTCTACCCTTAGGGGTAGAATTTTGGAAAAATTCTTTACAGTTGCCTACGTCACATAAAGAACACACCCTCCAAGTTTCAGGTCTCTACGATCAGCGATCTAGGCTGTGCGTTGATCCGTCAGTCAGTCATTCAGGACAAAGAATTTTATATGTATAGAAGATAGATTATATGGAATTATTACGGAAACATTCCTCTATAGGAGTAGGTATAGGTAAGTAGGTATTAACTATCACATGTTTCCCTGGTAACTGATTATTATCAGAAGATAGAGGTCAGTTATAGAAAACCCCTATCAAAACCAATAACTTTTAAACAATAACCTACACAATTTCCCATGCAACAGGTAATTATAATTACAAGCTTCTTTTTTGCGCCCTATGATGAAGTGAGTTCTAAAACGATTTTGGACGATTCGATCATACAACTAGGTATAAAATCGCTTAAAGAAATAAATCTTAAACTTTTCCAAAAAAATAACTTTTTGTGGTGTTCGTCGACGGAAAGAATCAATTTTATTTACTTTTGTTCAAAGATATTGCCACAATATAAGCGGTGTTATGTGTAATATACTAAAAATAGAAACAGAAAAAACTTGAGAGGTGACAAGGGACACCCGGATGGAACAAAGTTTCCTTCGATTAATTAGTGAAGGAAATGTAATATTTATTTTTAGTTATAATATAATAATATTTTTTTTTTATTATTAACAAATATAATGTAATTTAACTTAATCAGTAGGCTCAACTTTAGTAATTGCTTTCTATGAGAGAGAGAGAGAGAGAAAGACGGACAGAGAAACACGCGCACGCCGCACGGCTTACAATTGTAGCAAAAGGTATCGTTACAACTTTTGGTCTTAATTTTTTCCGTCTAGCCGCCTTTCGAAACGCGCAATAAGGAACTTCGTTCCAAAAAATATTTTAGCAAAATTCGGCTAATTACGCACCATCTCGCATCTCAATTATTTCTATCAATCGGATAGGGACCGATGACGATTCGAGTAACACATTGAATGACTTTAACACATGAGTAGAATGTGACTTTAGTACCTACAAAGTAACATACTATTAAATACCAATCCATATCTACCCAATTTGTACGCTTAATGACAAGGTAATCAAAATTGTCCCCATCAAAATGAAATTTAGATGTAATCGGAGTCATTGATAAACGATTTGAAATATTATATCATTTAGACTAACGAGTCACACCTACCTAAACTAAGTTCTTATATCTATTAATGTAAAATTTAAAATCCTGACTGACTGACTCAGTTCAGATCAAACCAATGTACCTACGGATCGGGCTAAGAAAGGATGTGGTAAATCCACATCCTACGCTGACGAAGTCGCGGGCAAAAACTTTGGTTTTAACCTGATCTTTGTACTAAACATCCCTGTCCATCCTTATTGCCTGGAAGAGATAGGCCTTAGGTAACGAAAACGCCGCTTTTTGTGTCACTTCCAGTTTTTATTAGTGTTATATGTTTTTTTTGTTAAAGTATGTTTTATTTCTATGGTACAATAAAGTGTTTATCTATCTATCTGTGAGTTCATATATCAGTCAGTCAGGAATATATTTATAGATGTTATTAATATATTTATCCGTCTTGCCGCTGGTCGTATGTTACCCAGCCGCGACACATCTCATACTTACCCACGTGGGTCCCTGTGAGGATGACTACCGCTATCTCGTGGAAGTGTCTGAAATGAAAATCAATACGAAGATTTACGATTCGACTATTAGTGGAGCTTTTAATGTGTCTATGAATCTCGAGGATGGTTGGAAAATTAAGGTAGGCATACGGTTTAATGTGTCTATGGATCTCGAGGATGGTTGGAAAATTAAGGTAGGCATACGGTTTAATGTGTCTATGGATCTCGAGGATGGTTGGAAAATTAAGGTAGGCATACGGTTTAATGTGTCTATGGATCTCGAGGATGGTTGAAAAATTAAGGTAGGCATACGGTTTAATGTGTCTATGGATCTCGAGGATGGTTGGAAAATTAAGGTAGGCATACGGTTTGTTTGTTTTGTTTAAACTTTAATAGTATCTTTTGTTTCTTTTTCGATCGTTCTCTGTTGTAGTTCAAAGTGATATATACTAATATCACCTAATATTACAAAAAGGAAAAATTTGGTTGTTTGTTTGTATCGAATAGGCTCTGAAACTACTGGACCAATTTAGATGAAACTTGGTATGAAAATACATTGATTAATTGGGAGTGTTATAGATTACTCGATATTACCGCGTAGCTCCCGACCCCGTGGGAATATCGGGATAAAAAGTAGCCTATGTTTCGTGGGTCTTCAGGGCTATATCCTTAACTCTAAGAGATCACGAAAAATGCTGAAAGGAGTTCCGTGCCCGATTTTGACAAAAACTAAAACGACATCATTAGATTTTTGAAAAAGTCATTACCCTAGCCAGGAATCGGACCTGTTAATTTTGTAAAAAAATAATCACCTATATTTTTATACCAATCGATAGTGTTGCTGATAAAGATTTAATTCCTGAAAACTAACATAGTATTGCAAATCATAGAAAATTGCTCTTTTTTGTAGTTTTCACCATGTATAAGATACAATAACTATACTTCCAGGCAACACTAAAGAAATGCCAGGACATCCGCAACATAGACACGTGCGACTACTTCAACTCCTTCTACTTGGTGAAGGACGGCTGCAGTGAGGATAACGACGTCGAACTGGAGGCGTATGGACTCATCTTCCATTATGCTAAGCCTGAGTTAGTATGTACCTGGGTATAGACCGGAGCATTACAAGTAACAGAACATCGACAGGATCGAGAATTCGCTGTTTAAATTAAGACGTTCCAGTTGGCACAATGGTCACCATGCCGGACTGCCAAACAGGGTTGCGGGTTCGATTCCCGCCTCAGACAAGTATTTATGCTTAGATATTTGTCTGTGGTCTGGTTGTTTCTATGTATTATATATTTACAAAAGAAAAGTATTTAAGTACTATATCCGTTGTCTAGCACCCATAACACAAGTCTAGTACTTAGCTTGGGGCTAGATGGCGATGTGTGGAATGTCCTGTAATATTTATTATTATTAAATTAACTCGAACCACACTTCGAACATTGCCTTGCATTTGCCTGTAGTGTACGTTCGAAGTCAGAATTGCAGACCCAAAGTAGAGCTCCAAAACACCTATTATTGAATGTTTCAACTCAAGCAAGGTCTTGTTTTCAAGTTTAAAGTCGTTTAACTCATGAATTTATCTACACTTATATACAATTATATTTTTGCATTTTGCTAATAAAAATATTTACGTAATTATATTTCATATTCCTTAACATTATTTTTGCTGAAATGTTTGATAATATGTCAAGCTAACGATGATAACGCGATAGGTTAACACAAATAGAATTAACTTATCAATGTTTGTCAAGTTTTGTTTACCACATTATAATCCCTGGTTAAGGCGCTCTTCCAGTACCGTGTGTAGGTATTCACATTACCTTGGCCCCCGCTCTCAAAGACGTAGCGTGCTGCGTGCTAACTGTTATATTTGATCGATATCCAAAACATTTTAGCATTATTATCCACAAATATAGTTCCTAGAGGTCAAAACCTATCATTTGATTCATTTTTAGAAACAAACGTTAACTATTTTTGAATAAAACCCGATAAACGATCTAATAATTCTCTGTTTTCTAACATATTTTTTATCGAACGAAGTTGTTCATATCATGTTTTCAACCACAATAAACAAAAATATGGTTATTAAACTACAATATCCATTTATATCCAAATAACAAAAAAAGAGTATTTGATTACTTAGAGTTGCTTAAAACAAAGGTCGATTTTGGTAGCACCTGCCCTTAATTAATGTATATAAATATTGTATATTGACCACAGCGCCATCTACTACTAACTAAGCAACTAGATTTGATAAACAGCGTTATTGATGTGCATGTTCCTATTTCAATGATACATTTTTTGTCGCTTTTGTAAAATTAAAAGAAATCCATCAAGTGGTGTAATCCATCAAAAATATACAAAGAAGACATAACCCTTTCCTTGCAGAAAATATTTTTAAAAGATTATCTTCCTTGTTTTTAAGATGAAAGGGTTACCGGTGCTCTCTCCATACAAACGTAGTCGACTGTTTCCTCCCTGGATAATGACACTAGCACAAATATTTTTGTGGCATAAAACCTATAACTCTCATGACTATGCCCCTATGTTTTGGTTTTTACATATTTTAATGATCATAGAAATTAAGAAGAAAACAAAAATAAAAAAAAACGTAGGGGCATGGTCATGGCAGCTATAAGTTTTATGCAACAAAAATATTTGCTCTAGTGTCATTATCCAGGGGGAAAACAGTCGACTACGTTTGTATTGAGAGAGCCCCCGGTACCCTTTCCTCTTAAACCACTGACAAACGTATCAAACTGGCGATGGTGCTCACTCAGTGCTAAATTAAATATTATTTACTGTTCATACCACCATATTGACGACCCAATTGGCACAATGGTCACCATGCCGGACTGCCAAACACATGGTTGCACACAGGGTTTGATCCTCGCCACAGACAAGTATTTATGCTTAGATATTTGTCTGTGGTTTGGTTGTTTCTAAGTATTAATCATGTATTAATGGTATATATTTACAAAAGAAAAGTATATATGTAGTGTATCCGTTGTCTAGCACCCATAACACAAATCTAGTTACTAAGCTTGGGGCTAGATGGCGATTTGTGAAATGTCCTGCAATATTTATTTCTATACTAATATTATAAACACAATGGATTTTTTCTTTGGTTTTAACGAATAGGCTCAGAAACTACAGGACCGATTACGATAAAAGTTAGTATGAGGATACATTGATTCATTGGGAATAACATAGGAGAAGGATGTAGGATAATTTTTATCCCGATATTCCCACGGGACGCGGGTGAAACCGCGGAGCACTGCTTGTATTTTATACACCGCAAAAAATGCTGCAAACGTTATCTTCGTATTGTCATTTGTCACCTCCAGTAAAACATAATAACTCGGTGTGTTAAACACATTTTCAGAATGGAATGTCCAGTAACAGCGGGCAATTACAAATTGGAAGAGTATCCGTTCTTTACTCAAGTAAACTTCGCGACGGTCAGCGCGTCTAAGATATCTTCGAGCGTCTTCGGGTATATGTGTGTTATTGAAGGGATCTCGAAGGACGGTGATAGGGTGAGTTATCATTAGCTACGGCCGATCTCGCCGGAGTTTCGGGATCAAAATTATCCTACGTCCTTCTCCATCCCCTAATCTACCACTATGACGATTTTTATTCGAATCGGTCCAGTCGTTTGACCGTGAAGAGAGAACAAACAAACAAATAAATCGAAGTTCGGATTTATAATATCAGTTAGGACTTTGACCACTATCAAGAAAGACAGACACAGGCAACTGATTCCATTCTCTTACTGTACTAATAAGGAATGAAGAAGTAAAACACTTAGTGCGGGGTGTCTGTGATTTTCACCATGAATCTGCGTCGCATACATTTTTTAGTGCAATATTTTTTCTCATTCTTTTTGATCAAGACGATCGAAACAGAAACAAAAGAGAATCGAAATATAATTAAAAGACGATCTAAAGAAAAATATATGGAGCGATCAGACCGATCGATCTTTTATTTTAAGTTTCATAGAATATATTTTATTCGTTCCAGATATTGTGCTTAGAAGCATATTTACAGCTACTATATACGAGGGATCACAACTGGCTGGAGAAAGTAAACAAAACTAAAACATAATCGCAATGTTTTACCTTGATGCAAGTTATTTATAATGTTGTTCTTTGATCCAAAATATTAGAATCTTGTACTTTGATCCATGTTTTTATAATGTTGTACTGTGATCCAAGTTATTAGAATATTATACTTTGATCCAAGTTATTTATAATATTGTACTGTGAAAATAAAGCCACATCAAAATATGGAAAGTCTACGAAGAAGTTGTCCCATAGATAGGGCGCCGCCGCATAACGGCGCGCAGGAGCCTCGCCCGACTCCTGTGGGAAGTGGACGAGGGCTACTGTGTCATGGGCGGGCACGGCCAAAGACGCGAGCCCCAACTGTTAAAAAGAAACTCCGCTTCGCAACGTGGAACATTGGCACGCTAACCGGACGCGCGAGGGAACTGGCCGACGTACTTTCCAGGCGAAAAGTGGCCGTGGCGTTCCTGCAGGAGACTCGATGGAAAGGCAGCAGATCCCGGCACATTGGGAACGGCTACAAGCTGATCTACACGGGTGCACCTGGTGGAGAGAACGGGGTGGCTGTGGTGCTCGCTGAGGGGTTTCAGGATTGTATCTTGGAGGTAAAACGCTTTAGCGACCGACTTATGGCCGTGAAGGTGCTTATTGAGGGGGTTGTAACCCACTTAATAAGTGCTTATGCGCCGCAGGTCGGTTGTAGCGACGCTGATAAGATATTGTTTTGGAACAAACTCGGTGAGGTCCTTGGAGCCATCCCGTTGTCACAGGGGATCGTTTTGGGTGGTGATCTGAACGGTCATGTTGGCGAGATGGGGGTGGAATTTGAGCGTGTTCATGGAGGCTACGGGTACGGCAGTCGGAATGCGGAAGGGGAAGAAATCCTTCGTACGTGTGCCACTGCCGACCTGGCCCTCGTGAACACTTACTTCAAAAAGAAACCCGACCACTTGATCACCTACAAGAGTGGGAGGCACGCTACCCAAATCGATTTCCTAATCACTAGGAGACATCACATCGGCAACGTGGCTAACTGCAAAGTCATACCCGGTGAGAGTCTCACTGCTCAACACCGTCTTCTTGTCATGGATCTCTGTGTGAAACCCAAAGACAAACACACTGAGCGATGTCGTCGCCAAATCAGATGGTGGATGCTGGATGACACCAAGTCCCAGAAGCTTGTCTCGGCTATCGGTGACAAGTGCGCTGGTGCCGGAGACGAACCAATCCAGGACCATTGGGATAAGATTCAGGCATCGATCACTGGTGCGGCGAAGGCAGTGCTCGGCATGTCTAAAGGTGGACGCAAATGTGACAGGGAAACTTGGTGGTGGGACGACACAGTCCAAAGGGAGACTAAGGAGAAGAAAGCCCTCTTTAAAAAGTGGCAAGCGTCCAACTCTCCTGAAGATCGCGACTCGTATAAAGCCGCCAAACGTGCCACAAAAAGAGCAGTAGCCAGAGCCAGACAGAACCACTTACAGTCATTGTACGATAAGTTGGAAACGTCTGAGGGGCAGAAGCTTATTTATAAGTTGGCACGGTCGAGGGTAAAAGCGGCGCAGGATATATCCAGGTGCCGCTGTGTAAAAGACCCCGATGGTAACCTGCTTTGCGAGGACCTCGCGGTGAAGGAGAGATGGCGCTCGTATTTCCACGAGCTGCTGAATAAGCAGCACAAAGAGGTGCAGCCACCGGAACTCCCTCCGAATCAAGGACTTGTGCCACCGATTACGCCTGAAGAAGTCCGCAAGGCTCTTCGCCGCATGAAGAATCGGAAATCTGTCGGAGCCGATGGAGTCCCTATCGAAGTGTGGAAGGCGATGGGTTCTCGTGGTGTGGGCATCCTGACCAACCTCTTTAACCGCATACTCGAGAAGGGCGAGATCCCTGCCCAATGGAGATTGAGTATTATTACCCCGGTTTTCAAGGGCAAGGGATCGGTGCAGGAGTGTGGCAGTTATCGAGGTATAAAGGTCATGTCCCACACCATGAAGCTCTACGAACGGATAGTCGACTCTCGGATCCGACAGGAGTGCACTGTCTCTGGGTGTCAATATGGTTTCCGCCCCGGGCATGGCACCATGGACCCTGTTTTCGCCCTAAGGATCGTTATGGAGAAATACAGGACGAAGAATACGCCTCTGCATTTTCTATTTCTAGATTTGCAGAAGGCCTTTGACTGTGTTCCTCGCATGATGATCTGGTGGGCGCTGCGGTCCAAAGGGGTGCCGGAAGCCTATGTTGAAATCATCAGAGACATGTACCGAAATTCTGATTCCGTGGTGCGAACTGCTGTTGGTGACACTAAACCCTTCCCTGTTACCGTTGGAGTTCACCAGGGTTCCGTCCTAAGCCCGTTCTTGTTCAGCGTAATATTGGATGCACTGTCCGTTGCCATCAGGGATGCACATGAGCAGCCTCCGTGGCTGCTCATGTACGCTGATGATATTGCGCTGGCGGATTCGGATAAGGGGCGGCTGGTCCAACGTGTACACACGTGGAAGGAGTCGCTTGAGAACGGCGGTTTGCAACTGAATGTGGCGAAGACAGAGTACTTGACTTGCAATACCACAGATCCCACACCCGTCTGCGTAGACGGTCATATGGTCGAGCGGACGGACCAGTTTAAGTACTTGGGATCTGTGCTTCACGCGTCCGGCGACATCGATTGCGACGTCAAGTCACGCATTTCAGCGGCTTGGGCCAAGTGGCGTGAGGTGACTGGTGTCATTTGTGACCCCAAAATGCCGGTTAAACTAAAGGGACAGGTCTATAAAACCATCATTAGACCTGTCCTTTTGTATGGTAGTGAGGCGTGGCCGGTGCTTGAGCGACATAAGCAGGAGCTGCGTGTCACGGAAGTGAAGATGTTGCGCTGGATGTGTGGAGTGACGCGAAAGGATCGCGTCAGGAACTCTCGCATCCGGGGCAGCCTTCATGTCCGAGACATTGCAGATAAATTGCAAGAATGCCGCCTACGCTGGTACGGTCACGTCTTGCGAAAACCGGCTAGTTACGTGGGGAACAAATGTCTTGCCATGGCACCTCCGCCGGGTCGTGGCAGACTGGGTAGACCCAAGAAGTGCTGGCTTGACGTCGTAAAGGGTGATATGCGTGCAAATGGCCTTACAAACCAGGATGCTGAAGATCGTGCGAAGTGGAGGCGTAAAAGCAGGAAAGCGGACCCCGGGCTCCCGAGAGGGATGCAACCGGGAACATCGCTCGGATGATGATGATGACTGTGATCCAAGTTATCAGAATCTTGTACTTTGATCCATGTTTTTTATAATGTTGTACTGTGATCCAAGTTGTTAGAATATTGTACTTTAATCTATGTTATGTATACTGTTGGTATGTTTAAACACGGTTTAATATGTAAATAATAAACATTTATTATTAAAAATGTCTTAATTTTTAACTTAAAAACTAAAATACATATGTATATGAAAGTGAAACGACACGATCAATTTGGATAAAAATTTCCAGAACAACATGGCAGACATTCATGATGATATTCCCATGGGATCAGGAGTTGGATTTTTACAAGATTTCGATTAAGTTCCGTTTCCCTGCGGCTACCGGTTACCGGTTCTTTGAGTTTTACGATCTGATTATATTTCTGCGTAAAGATAAACGGCAAAACTTCGAACAAAAATTATTTGTTTGCAAGGAGGTTATGTTCTTGAAGTTCCTATATGTGTAATGGCGTGAAAAACAAGTGACTTTAAATGATTATATCTTTTTTCCACATCTAGTTCACAAAATACTATCAATTTCGAGAAAAACAGATTATCATATTTTTTCTATTTGTGTATAATATTCTCAATGCATTCATATTTGAATTTAATAACACGGGTCTAAAATACAGCTACAGAAGGACGTACGCATATAATAATTATTCATTCCACCCCCAAAGTCCATTACTTTCCCTTATAGTTTCTCTATTATCCCTTCGTTGTCTTGTTACAGCGCTCGCTTCACCTTTAGCCACTGCTTTCTTCCTTTCCATTTTTTTCTGTCTCGTGTCTAAATTCTTTTTAACTTGTTGTTTAACGACTTCTGGTGCTATTGTACTGGCGGAAGTGTACGTACGCATTGATCGGACATCTGATAGAGTCTTTTCTATCATTTCTAGGCGATATTTTTTCGATTTCTTGTCAATATCGTCAATTAACTCGCTTTCTACGTTGTTTGATTCGTTTACTACTTTGTTTGATTCGTTTTCTTCATTGTTTGATTCGTTTTCTTCATTGATTGATTCATTTCCTTCTTTGTTTGATTTTTCTTCTGTGTTTGATTCGTTTTGTTTGTCTATTGGTACAAGTTGTGGTATATCTTCCTCTTTATTATTAGTGATGGTAATGTTTATAATTTTGTCTGTGAGTATGTTTGTGCTTTCGTCGTTGAGTATAGAATCTTCAACCTGGAAATGGTTATACAAATGATGATTAAATATTTAAAAAGATAGATAGAAAACTTTAGCATGGGATTTTGCGAAAGATGAAGATAATTATTAATTGTGGACTAAAAAAACATTGTAAGTATTAAGTGGTTCTTCTTCTTTTCGAGTAGAGTCAGTGACGTTCGACCAGTTAAATTTAAAAAATATAAACAAAATAAGTGGTAAGTATACTAACCAAATTAAACAAAATCTTTGACTTTGCGAAAATTTTAGTCACAAATAGTAAAGAAAATAGTTTTTCTTAAAAAAATATTATAAATGTTTAATATTAACAATGAATTGCTATGCGTTAGTCTCGCTAAAACTCGAGAACGACTGCACCGATTAGGCTAATTTTAGTTTTGAAATATTGGTGCGAGTCCAGGGAAAGTATAAATGGTGAGAAAATATAAACAAATCTTTGGATCTTACACAAGTGAAACCAAGTGACTTTTTATAAATATATAACAAAAAGTTTCACTCACACTAAAATAATAGGAATAGTTTTAAAAACTTGTAACATTATTAGGTAAGTACCTGTTTCCTCAAATAATCCAGTTCATTATCGTCACATTTGTTGGACGACTCTTGGTTCTGGTCTTCAGTCTCCGAATCCTGGTCATCATCGCTCAAATTCAACCCTATACCCATTTCCTGTAATAAAGTAAAGGGATTTAGGCATTTACAACTTTGCAAGGCTTGTAAAGTCTTTTTAGTTTTGGTTTAGGATTTGTGCAATTCTGCGTATATAGGGATTTTTTTGATTAATTTTAATCGGACGGTAGTTTAACAACATGTACATTAATATTCCAAACAGGAAAGATTTGATTGTTTGTATTAAATTGGCTCCGAAACTACTCGACCGATTTTAATCTTATATCTTTAAATGAGCAATTCTTGTATATATATACTAGCAGCGCTCCGCAGTTTCACCCGCGTAACTCCCGATCCCGTGGGAATATCAGGATAAAAAGCCTATAGCCTTCCTCGATAAATGGACTATCCAACACAAAAAGAATTTTTCAATTCGAACCAGTAGTTCCTGAGATTAGCGCGTTCAAACAAACAAACAAACTATGACTCTTCCGACATCTATTGGCGAACTACTAATACTATTTTTTGTGAACAATAAAGTTATTCCAGCAGATGGCGTTGTTAAGTAACACGAAGTCAATGAGTGTCATCCAGGTACTGAAACTTTATATGAGGATACATTGATTCATTGACAGTAACATAGGCTACTTTTTATCACAATATTCCCACGGGATCGGGACTCACGCGTGTGAAACTGCGAGGCGCTGCTAGTAAACTATAAACTCACATCAAGTAATTCATTATCAACATCCTTAGTACGTTTGTATCCAGAACAAGCGATCTCCTCGTCTAAAGCCGAGTCTCGCTCCAAATCGTCAAACTTCGGGTGCAGCTCGCTCTCGTAGCCGAAACGCTTCTTGAAAAATTCACGGATACATTTCACGTCGCGGTCGAAATAACTGAATAAAAAAACACTGGGTTAAGGCAAATATTATTTTTGTACTTACACTAGCGACCCTGACTTCGCACAGATATCAGCATATTTTGACAATGGTAATATAGAGTCATGAACAAAAAAAGTCACATCAAAAATCTCCTGGTTTCCTAATTCTTTGTTACAAAGCCATCTGTGCGACTAACTTAGTACTGGGTGGAAAAAAAAATGATGTCCACAATCACTCAAAAATCTTTATTTTAATTTTCATTTATCTGGCCCGCATTCTCTTCACCAGAGCATAAGTGGGTGCGTTTCCAGTGACGCGGAGTAGAAAGAACGGATCGTGAGTTGGCCAATCACTTCGACGACAACAATTTCGAGCACGTAATCTCCATGCCGCATCAATGGAATAAGTTGATTCACGGTCCGCCGTCTTTCGGAGTTCGTATTAAAACAAAACCGGAGAAGTGCGTGGCGGACTCGCGCACGAAGGGTTCGGTACGATTATATTCTGTTTTTAGTATTTGTTGTTATAGGGGCAACAGATATACATCATCTGTGAAAATTTCAACTGTCTAGCTATCACGTATTCCCCATTGTAACTTTTTTGGTTACAGTACTACAAAAGCTTGATTTGCAAAACAAAAAAACTTACAGTTCAGCATTAGGATGGGAAGTAGACACCATTTGCGGAAAGTCAATGATAATAGGTCGATTGTCTGTATCGATCATGATATTAAACTCGTTAAAGTCACCGTGGATGACACCGCAGTTGCCGAGACGGACTATCAGGTTCATCAGCTCATCGTATAGGGATTCTGGGTCTTCTACTGAAGTTACGTGAGTCCTGGATGTTAAATAATTGCTATAAAGAGGTATTTGACCAGTTGGCTGGCACAATGGTCACCGTTGGCACAATGCCGGACTGCCAAACACAGGGTTGCGGGTTGCTATCGGTAGAATATTTATCTTTTATATTATACTAGCTGCGCTCCGCGGTTTCACCCGCGTAAGTCCCAATCCCGTGGAAATATCGGGATAAAAAGTAGCCTTTATGTTAATCCAGGCCTCCAGCTATCTACATACCGAATTTCATTGCGATCAGTCCAGTAGTTTTTGCGTGAAGGAGTAACAAACACACATACACACACACAAACTTTCACATTTATAATATTAGTAGGATAGTATGATTACAGACATTTTTCGCAATCGAAATGCAATCAGAATGATATTGCAATGTAATTTGAACAATGTTATTTACAAGAATTGGCCTTCTGGGTGTTTCTGTATGTCTTGTTCGTAGATACCCATAATAAGTATGTACAAAATAATTAGTATATTAGTACAAGTACCAGCAGCATCCCGCGTTTATCCTGGGAAAATTCCAATTCCTTGGGAATATCGGAATAAAAAGCCTATATTAGTCCCAACAATGTATCTTCATACCAAGTTTCATCAAAATCGTTCCAATACTTTCGGGGCTATTGTTACAAATAATCAGAAAAAGAAAAAGAATTTTCCTCGATATAATTCTAACCATTGCTTTGCCGCGGCTAGAAGATAGCTCACAAAATAAAAGAAGAATTTATTTATTTATTAGATAAACCAACAGTAATACTAAGAATTGAGAGATACATTTCCTTAACAATTCCACTAGATTTAAGGTTCCAACTTCTGGATACAAACTTCACAAAGCTTAAACTTAGGGACTAAATTTAGTGTAAAATATAGTTATAATAAGTAAAAGTATAAACAAGTACAACTCACAGTGGTCCTCCATGAACTAAATCCATAACAACACAGTGCCTGTTAAAGTCCACAGGCCTTGGGACAGGGAATCCTCGTTCATATAAAGCTTTCATGTATGCAAACTCTTTAGTAGCCGATATACGGGAGAGGTAGAGCCAGGAGGCGCGATTACGGTGCGCGTGGTAGTCACGCTTGCTTTTTATGTTACGGAAGCAGGTTCGACCTAATCTGAAATAGAGAAATGATTAAACCATGTAATATCTATAAGTAACAAGCTGCACACCGTGAATTTATCCGCGTTTTTATGTCTTTAAAATAATATTGATTTCCTATAAACACAGAATACATAATACTTCCTATTAACTACCCTTATCACCTTAAGGGCGGGTGGTAATAAAGCTACCAAAATCGACCTTTGTTTTACTTTGCAACTCTAAGTAATCAAATACTCTTTTTTGTTATTTGGATATAAATGGATATTGTAGTTTAATAACCATATTTTTGTTTATTGTGGTTGAAAACAAGATATGAACAACTTCGTTTGATAAAAAAAATGTTAGAAAACAGAGAATTATTAGATCGTTTATCGGGTTTTATTCAAAAATACTTAACGTTTGTTTCTAAAAATGAATCAAATGATAGGTTTTGACCTCTAGGAACTATATTTGTGGATAATAATGCTAAAATGTTTTGCATATCGATCAAATATAACAGTTAACACGCAGCACACTACGTTTTTGAGAGCGGGGGCTAAGGTAATGTGAATACCTAAACACGGTACTGGAAGAGCGCCTTAAAGGTCAATTTCCAAAAATCCTTTTTTTGTAAAAAACTGAATCGAAACCCCCATTCGAAAATCTTGTAGTTTCTGAGCTTTCTTGATAAAAAAAAATCTATATAATTTGTCCATCAACATTAATATTATCTTTGAATTTTAATCAATAACATCTAATTTTAACTTAAACTTTGATTAAGTTTCAACTTACCTATGTAGTTTCAAGCACAGAGGGTTCCTATCCTCATCACCTACGGTATAAATGTTAGACTCCTTGCCGACTCCGATCTGGTTACCAAACGAAGCTATCACCTTTCTGTTTGTAAGAGCCTTCAGGGCCAAGTAGTCATAGCCAGAATTAGTGAGACGATAACCATCATCTGAAATATAATTTTAATGTAAAAAACGGATATAGACATGTTATTAGTAAAAAACCACTGATTGTCAATGAAAAAAATCCCTGATGGTCAAATGAAAAACTCTGAAAAAAGACTGTCATTTCTAAATGGCTGGAAAAATTTGTAAATAATATAATATTACAAATTCACATAAATAAGACGCATTCTAATCAGTTAATTTATTACAGAGCTACAAGCTACTTAGGGAAACAAACACGTAGGTATTTTAATTGGTAATTGGTTCAAATCATAAGAGTAAATAATTTCAGAAATTCCCACACAATGGAGATCTAAGCAGAAGAACTAAGTTCAATCAAGAATCTGTTAGTTTTGTTGTGATGTGAACTTCTTACAATGTTTTCCTCTTTCGTAGGTTAATAACCTATGTTTACACAATTCCTTTAACAGTTTGTGGACACCACCGTGACGGAGGTTCGCTATCGACGCCACCAGCGAACCTGGCACCAGCTCGTGGTTCTTCATCCCCATTTCCACCTAGAAAATAATTATTTACCACTTTACTTTTAGGTTAAGTTCGTATACAATAAAAAAAATATATTTATGAAGCACTGTATTTACCGCTGTTAGAATTCGGAAGTCTTCTGCTGTTAGGTATCGTAACATAGCTACGTCTAGTTTACCCATTTTCGATAAATTATCGCGATTTTAGTTACGAAAAACACCAACAAATGCTCAATTTTCCGAAAACATGGAACGAGACTGTCATCTGTCAAAAAAACGGACGTCAAATATGACATTGACTCTGAAGATTACTTTGGCAACCCACGACGCGACGTTGAATGCCAGCAAGAAAGTTTGACAGAAACGTAACTCACATATATGACAGTGACATTGAAATTTATACGAAATTGACGTTTTAGCGTTTTAGATAACAATTTTTCAGTTTTTGTTGTTGTTTGATGTGGAGCGGTTAGGCCGCTATTTTTGTAAAAATATTTACGTTGAAATCTATTCAAAATGGGTTTCGACGATGGACAATTAGTTTTAAATAGTTCTAACGATACATTCTATCCCGGACAAATTTTAAGTGGGCGATTGGAATTTGATCAAGATAAAGTGAAAAAATTCCGCGGTAAGTTTACACGGTACCGAATCCGCCCAATTCTTTTTTGTAGTTAACCTTCAACGGGGCGGCAGGCGGTTAGGCGCGCGGCGCCCTGGCGTCGGCGACGAACAGAACACCGAATTGTTCTGGGATTTTGTCTAAAACAAAAAAGCGACTCGTGTAACTTGCATTGTTTACTATATTAAGCGGCGGAATGTATAAGTTTAAGTGGGTAGGTACCTACCTACCTAGTTCCTAATAATACATAACTTACCTATTTTTCTTTACATGACATCTCGCCTAGTGACTTGGAACTTCTCCTAGATATTGCTCAGAATGTTCCTACCTACTTACAGGTACATAATTTCAGTGGTACTGAGGTACTTACTCATTAATTATTATTAATAATTATTACTTCACTGGATGTTGACTGGATGACACATATTATTGAAACTTGAGGTAAACAAATCCAGTAAGAAATTTATCATTATACTAAACTAACTGCAACCTGTGGTTTCACCCTCATAGTTGTGATCCTATGAGAATGTCAGGATAAAAAGTAGCCTATTATGTTATGTTAACCTAGGTATCCAGCTATCCACTTACTGAGTTTAAGGCGCGCCTCCAGTACCATGTGTAGGTATTCACATTACCTTAGCCCCCGCTCTCAAAAACGTAGCGTGCTACGTGCTAACTGTTATTTGATCGATATGCAAAACATTTCAGCATTATTATCCACAAATATAGTTCCTAGAGGTCAAAACCTATCATTTGATTCATTTTTAGAAACAAACGTTAACTATTTTTGAATAAAACCCGATAAACGATCTAATAATTCTCTTGTTTTCTAACATTTTTTTTATCGAACGAAGTTGTTCATATCATGTTTTCAATCACAATAAACAAAAATATGGTTATTAAACTACAATATCCATTTATATCCAAAAAACAAAAAAAGAGTATTTGATTACTTAGAGTTGCTTAAAACAAAGGTCGATTTTGGTAGCTTTATTAGCACCTGCCCTTAATCGCAATTACTCTAAAGTTTTTGCATAAAACAGCACAAACACCAGCACACCGACTTTCTCATTTACAATATAATAGAAGAAAGTAGGCTTGGCTTGCCTAAGCACCTACACCATCCTCTCAGCATAGTCGGCCATGGACAGAGGAAAGTACTCATCAATACCCCTGAAGCCAACTAAGCCACAGGTTTCCTCACAATGTTTTCCTTTACAGTAAGAGCAATGTTTATAGCGCACTTAAATTTTTCGTAACAAAAATCCATTGGTTCAATACCAGCCAGGCTTCGAACCCACAACCTTTGATATGAAAATCGAGATAGCTAACAGTAGATCGACGCTGCTTATATGTAGGAACTAAGTCCAATTTCAATCCTATCATCATGAAAATATATTTAAATGAGCAATTCTTGTGTATATAAATATTCATATATAATTAGGATCTCAGAAACGGCTCCAACAATTGTCATGAAATTTAGTACGGGGGTTTTCGACTCAAGAAATCGATTTATCAAGGTTCCAGGTCCGACAAAAGCTCAGTTCCTAAGATATAGGCTTTTGAAATACGAAACGAAGAACATTATTCATCAGTATGCAATTCATACTAATAAATTCCAAAAAACACATTCTACCAAAAACAAAAAACCGAGCAAAGCTTGGTCAACCAGGTACTACTTGTAAAATCATACCTACCTATTTATATTCAATAACTAGCTGCGCCCCGCGGTTTCACCCGCGTAAGTCCCGATCCCGTAGGAATTGACTCTAGAAAATGTTTGTATGGGAAATAGAACAGGGCTGTTTTTAGGGTTGTCCCGGAAATTATTCAATTTTTTCTCGCCTTTTAAACCTTCCCTAGACCTCCACGAACATTTCAAGACTAAGTTTTAGTGAGACTAACGAACAGCAATTCATTTTTATATATATAGATAAAAATAATAGGTGGGTAAGTATCAAACTTGGGTGAAATAAAAATAAGAAAGTAAAATACTATTACCTTTAATACAATAGTTTTCTGTATAACTATTTACTTTTATGGATTTACTTACACTAACTTATAATTTTCTAAAGTCAAATTTTTTTAACATGATATTTTCTTATAAATCGATGATCAACTGCACTCACAAAAAATTGTGACGTTAAGGTAACCATAGCAACGTACTAATTTTATCAACTAACATGCTATTCAATAAAATAATGTTTGAGTTTAAATTCGTTTTGCACAGGGGTACTTTACTTGTACTTGAACGGGCTCTTTTCCGCAATTAGACCCTTTTTTTTCATTGGGTCTTTTTTGCGTGAGAATGGAGTAGGCTTGTCTAGCCCCTACTACCCACTCAGCCTAGTCGAACATTTTCAGAGAAGAGAACTAGTCAATACTTCTGGAGCCTACTAAGCCGCGGGTTTCATCACGATGTTTTCCTTCACTGTAAGAGCAATGTCAATTTTCTTAAGAAAAATACATTGGTGCACGGCAGGATGAGATTCGAACCCACGACCTTCAGAATTAAAGTTGAGGTATCTACCACTAAGCCAACACCGCTCTTTGCACAGGGATAGGTATCTATTTAGTAACTAGGTATTACTATATTAGTTTGTGACAGTTTATTTTTTTTATAGGCCAGGATTTCCCCAGTGAGCGGATCGCCGGGTTTACCAACTTTTTAGGATTCCATACCCAAAGAGTAAAAACGGGACCCAATTACTAAGACTATACTGTCTATCTGTCCGTCTGTCTGTCACTTGGCTGTACATAGGCTGCACTAAAAGTATCGGGAATGGACTGCACTGTTCCTATCATATTTAAATCTTTTTAATTGAAAATTCCTTGGTTTTAAGAATCGAATACCATTTATTTATTTAAAAAAATAATCTCGGTCTTGTCACAAGGTTTTGTCAAACTTGTTTAGTCGTTGAGAAAATGGAATTGACGCGAGAAAATTCAAGAGCGATGATTTATTATGACTTTCGAAGTGGTTTATCACAAAAACAGTGTGTTGACCGGATGATTTCTGCATTTGGTGATGAAGCCCCATCCAAAACCACAATTTATCGCTGGTTTGCTGAATTTCAACGTGGACGTGTCAAGCTCAGTGATGATCCCCGTCAAGGTCGTCCAAAAACTGCATTCACCCAAGAAAACGTTGATGCTGTGCGTAAGCTGATTGAGGAAGATCGACATGTAACATACCGCGAAATTCAGGCAACTTTAGACATTGGCATGAGTCAAATACAAATAATCTTGCATGAACAATTAGTTGTAAAAAAGTTGTTTTCCCGATGGATACCGCATTCGCTCTGTGAATAGCAAAAAGTGGCTCGCGTTACTTGGTGCGTCAGAACTCTCGAAAGATTCCACGCAGGATCCTCAAATGCTGTATACAACATCGTATCAGGTGACGAATCCTGGATATACGCGTACGAACCCGAAACAAAAAACCAGTCACGAGTTTGGGTGTTCGAAAATGAGTTAAAGCCAACACAAATTGTTCGTTCACGGAGTGTTGCAAAAAAAATGGTGGCCACGTTTGTCTCCGAAACCGGCCATGTTGTGACTATTCCTCTTGAGGGACAAGTGCGGTTAATGCAGAATGGTATGCTAGCATTTGTTTGCCACAGGTCGTTTCTGAACTCCGTAAAGAGAACTGCAGCCGCCGCATCATCCTCCATCACGACAATGCGAGTTCTCACACCGCGAACAGAACAAAAGAGTTTTTAGAGCAAGAAAACATAGAATTATTAGACCATCCGCCGTACAGCCCCGACCTAAGCCCTAATGATTTCTATACTTTCCCTAAAATAAAGAATAAATTGCGTAGTCAGAGATTTTCATCACCTGAATAAGCTGTGGATGCCTACAAAACGGCCATTTAGGAGACCCCAACTTCCGAATGGAATGGTTGCTTTAATGATTGGTTCCATCGTATGGAAAAATGTGTCAAATTTCGCGGAGAATACTTCGAAAAGCAATAAATACATTTTTAAACAGTAATGTTGTGTCACTTCCTTGATTCCCGAAATTTTCAGTGCCGCCCTCGTATCTCATGAACCGTGATAGCTAGATAGTTGTTCTTTTCACAGATGATGTAGATATTTAATTACGTACTTACTTAACATTTTCATGCTCTATTAATTTTTTTTCGTGACAATAAAACAAACTCACATTATTTTAATAACATTTATTTAGTGTTGGTCAAGGCTTTTTGATATCAATTTTAACTTATTATTTTTATCATACCTACTTATGTAAAATACAGTTAATTTCCGCCTATAGATAGTTCTGTGTTGATACCTATATCTATCAATGTATGTATTTACACTAATACTGTAACTAATTAATTTTATATTATTTTTAACTCTACTTATAATTATTTCATTATCAACCAACGCACTGTTAAATAAAAGTAGTAAAATAATTTAATTACAAATGTGTATAGTTGTTAGGCCCATTTTTAAATCCCTCGGTCAGCGCCAATCGCAAAATGCTTCTCGATAAGTTATTTTCATCGAAATTCTGTACTATTTGTCGGTGAATCAATTTTATTCACTTTAGAATAAATTCCTTGTAGTTTATTTAGCCTATCCAAATAAAAAAAAACACATTCAAATATTTTTTAACTTCTTGTTGGACTTGTAGGCCTACTCGTTTGGTCTGTATAATACGCTAACGCTGATGTTTATCAGCGATAGCGTTACATTACCCACCTTTGCGATGTGCAGTCAGACAAAAACAATACAATCAGAAATGTCTAGCCGTATTCTATATGTGCCTACCAAATACCTAACGATTTACATAATAATGTGTATGTATATGTATATATGAATGAATGTATCAAGGTCAGATCTTGTTGCCATCACAGAATAGATACTTACTAAAAAAACTTTACGACTATCTGCTATTTAAGAGATTATAATGTTAAATTCGTTTCAAACGAGGAGTCATTAATTTGTGTGGAACCAAACAACTATTAACTACTATAATAAAATTGGCATAAACTGTGTGATGTGATGTGAAATTAACTCAGTCTGTCTGTTTTCTCGAAATTAACTTTGTTCAGTTGACAAAGCATTGAACTCGGGTCTCAAGTTCACTTACACCTGTATTCACAATAAACCCTATGAGATAGCATAGTGCGCCAACGCATAGAGCCGCAAATAAGACGCTAGAGTGAAGAAAGCAGCACAAAATTGACTAATCATAGGGCCACATTTAGCATAGTGCGTTCACTTATCCAAGAGCAACTTAGATACTGTTTGTGAACACGGACGTTAAAGCCCTACCTCACCGGGACACCATGGCGACGTCGCCTCGTATCCATTGTGTACTCTTGTGTAGTATACCCTAACTTTACTAATGTGCTCTGGCGTCCTGGCGACGACGCACACAGTAGCCAATAAAATCTAAAAGTGTAAGCTGCGTCTCTCTCACTCAGTGTCCAACGAGTCGCCAATGAGGATGGATGCGATGGACGCACTTGTTTCTTTGTGACAAACATTAGTCAGTGGTTACTATAATGGGGTAGCCAGAAGTAGCCGGGGCGACGCCATGCGACATAGTCGCCTGTTACATCCACATGTTTCTGTTGGGCTCGGCAGACATTGATATTTAGGGACAACCACCCCATGTGGTGTGCATATTAACATTACAGTCTGACGACAAAGTAAAGTCGGTCAAAAAATCGACACTTGGACGAACGAGTAATCTAATTTCTGCTTTCTTTACTATAAACACTTTTTGAATATTAATAAGCTATTTGTATTCACAAAGAAGTTGAGTCAAAATGTAGCGAATATATGTAGTGCGAAGCGCGGGCTGTGTTACTTTCAGTCTGATAAATTAAAAAATTATTTGTTTTATCAATGTATTTTTATTACTTGTGATATTAAAATCACTTTATCTTAAATAACAATTACACCGATTTTCAAAGACTTTCATTAAAGTGATTTTATTTTTCTACTGGCTTTGAGAAAAAGGAGGAGATTTTCAATTCATCGCGTATATGCGTATTTTATTTTCAACCAGCCGCGCTCCGCGGTTTGACCCGCGTATCTCCCGATCCCGTGGGAATATTATACATGTATTGCACATATAACTCTTCCTCGGGAATCTACTAAGAAAAATCGCATCAAAACCCGTTGCGTAGTTTTGAAGATACATACATAGAGACAGACAGACAGCGGGACGCGACTTTGTTTTATACTATGAAGTGACAGTGATATCTTTTTGAAAATAAAATACGCATCTGTGCGTTTAAGGCGATCTTCCAGTACCGTGTGTGTGTAGGTATTCACATTACCTTAGCCCCCGCTCTCAAAAACGTAGCGTGCTGCGTGCTAACTGTTATATTTGATCGATATGCAAAACATTTTCCTAGAGGTCAAAACCTATCATTTGATTCATTTTTAGAAACAAACGTTAACTATCTATATATATAAAAGAAAGTCGTGTTAGTTACACCACCTATAACTCAAGAACGGCAGAACAGATTTAGGTGAAAATTGGTAGGGAGGTAGTTTAGAGCCAGGAGACGGACATAAGATACTTTTTATCCCAATATGCCCACGGGATCGGGACTTACGCGGGTGAAACCGCGGGGCGCAGCTAGTACTAGTTTTTGAATAAAACCCAATAAACAATCTAATAATTCTCTGTTTTCTAACATTTTTTTTATCGAACGAAGTTATTCATATCATATTTTCAACCACAATAAACAAAAATATGGTTATTAAACTACAATATCCATTTATATCCAAATAACAAAAAAAGAGTATTTGATTACTTAGAGTTGCTTAAAACAAAGGTCGATTTTGGTAGCTTTATTAGCACCTGCCCTTAATGCGGCCTATAAATGCTCTAAAACTAGCTTGAAATGTTTCCAGGTATAAGGATAGAGGTGAAAGGGTTCTGCAAAGTCCACTGGACATCGACTCGGACACGTCGCGTGAACGACCGTGACATCACGGAGACTATCAAACATGAATCCTATGAGGAATATATGCACGTCACTATGTATGTTGTTGGAGGAGAGAGCGGTAAGTTTACTTATTAAGAAATATTGCAGGGGCACAACACAGGCCTTTAAACTCACACGATTTGTATACAAGCCTAGTTGTTTGACTTGGGGACCTGGGGGTAGATGGTGCTGTGGTCAAAGTCTTGCCATAATCCTTTATTCCGGCCATACAGTATATCAGCGTGCAGCACGTGTACCTCATCAGTAATGTGCTCAAAGTGGCTCTTCACAACTCCTGTGTCTAAAGTAAAGTTGTGACTCGTCAGGCGTGTGTGATTAGGGCGCGATTGCCATACAAAAGCTGGATTTATCACGCCCTAATAACACAGGCTCGACGACTTAAACGTTAGTGAATCGAGGAACTGGGTAAGGCCTCTGACGAGCACTTTAAAATAGTGAGAAGGTAATTGGTTGCTTTAATTAATTGACCGACCGCTACGCTAATACCAATTAACAATGGTTGAATTTAAGCCTTTTTACACACAGAGAAAAATCTTGTAAGACGTACGAGAAATCTCGTAAGTGCAACGAGAATTTCTGATTGGATCCGTGACAGCAGTACCCACTAGTCGTCTTTACCAAATGTTTTTTATTCTGGACCAACTAGAAATTATTGTACACACTACTAGGCTACTAGTATACACGAAGAAAAAATCTAGTTACGTTTACTAGGTTCTTGTAAATGTAACTAGATATTCTAGTTCCCATTACAGTAATTATTGTACAGTTTAACTAATAATATTTGATCGCTCTACAATCATTGCGTTTGATGTAAATATCAAATATAGTAATCCTAGACAGCAAAAAGGGATATTAAAGTTAAACTACATTTTCTCGTAGACTACGCGTCTGTACGCTCTACGAGAAATGCAGCACTTATGGCTATAGTGGAGTAAAGCCACATATAGCTCCAAAATCCGTACGCACTCTCGATACAAGATAAAATTGTCGTCTCGACCAAGGTAACTTGATAAAACACAACGATAGCGCGATCTAAAATTACTACTGGCGCCATCTAGTTGCGATTCATAAAACTACAAAAATTAGAAGGTACACATAAATCTAATTATTTAACTAGACTAACCTCTTGCATTAACAAATCGTCATTTGTATAAATAAAAGAGCACAGTGTTAAGTAACATGAACATGATATTTATCTATGACAACTTAATTATTTTGTTACAAAAAACACTTTGTTTAGTTATTTTCAGAAACAAACAAAATAGTAAGGATAATCATATATTCTTGTAGTAATTAAAATAATGTTGTTGTGGGTACAGACAACTTCGTAGTGCATTACTAACATGACGATCATTAATCAGAACACTTAACTTGGTCAACTGTACATTTTATTCTAGTAAAGAATACAAATCATTTCCTATTATAAGCAAGAATTATTGTTTGAAATACAAAATTATTGTACCTTTGATTTAAAATATTTTTCTAGTGTATCTTATTAAACATTTAGTGAGGTTTAAAATAAAATCGTAGAGAATACAAGAAAATAGTATTTCAGACTAAAATTGTCGTGAAATAATTTAACTACACTGTTTTGTACTTCTGGTTGGCTCCGATTTCTCTGCGTGTAGGGTCCCGTACCCGAAGGACAAAAACAGGACCTTATTACTAAGACTTCACTGTCCGTCCAAGTTACAGACGGAGGGTGAAGTCAGTTTGTCTGTCACCAGGCATTTTTTTTTAATTTCACCCCTAAGAGGGTAGGGCGCAGCCGCGGTAGAAGCTAGTTTAATAAAATATAATAGAAGGTGTGCCTAAGTTACAAAAAAAAAGTTACTGAAGTGTTTGTTTCTTTATCAGCTACGCAATTAATTGGCAGTGTTTCGTAATATAACAACATCACGTTGTGTTTTATCACTTCATCTTCTTATTCAGCTTGACAATCTTTAACGAAACCTACCCGTGGAGTCGCGTTAATAAGAACATGATAGATATCACTTGAGTTTCGTTTTCACATACTAACTGGTATACCTTAATTGGATTAAATTCCAAAATTATTTAATTCAACACCAAAAAAGTACCTACGAGGCCGTCCGCCATATTTTTCGGCAAAAAATACTCAACTGGATTATGCTATGGGCATTAATCATTTGGTGACGTCACGATGCCATGTCTGCCGAATAAAGGATGGCCTTGTATACATTATGGAGATGTTGAACTAACAGCCCGCTTAATTTCTATTTGCGACGTGAAAACTTTTTTAAACCAGGTCAAAAAAAGTAGGAGTCAGTTACAAAATGACGTCATAATTTGGATGTAATTTGTAACGGATGTCGCTAATTCAACCTCTTTGGATTATTTCGTTCTTATGTCATTACAATGAGAACTGTTTTGTTTAAACTAGATGTTTTCCATATGTTTTCGTGTTTCTAGGTACTGCAACCACACTAATAAACCCAATAAAGGTTGAAATAATTGGGTAGTCTATGCTAATAAAGGAAAAGTGGACAAAAAGTCTGAACCTACTTGGAAGCAAATTAATAAAACGAGTCTAGGGTACTTGAAAACAGTATTAGAACAACAATGTATAGTTTTATATTATGTTCTAAAGCTGAAGTAGCTTTTTACATTACATTTCGATTACCTACGGGGTTATTTTTACAAAAACCCGATAATAATTGATTTTTGCGGGTACCCGGGAAACAATCACAGTATTCACAGTTCAGAACTGGGAACAAAGTAATTAAGTCCATGCCTCGTAAGCTCCCGTTACATTGACCTACTTTCTCATTTTATTTTCATTCTTGTTAACGACTTTCGAAGTACCTACTCTCACATCTATCTTCTATCTTACTATAATAAAATCGTTCGTGGATGAATTCTGTACATTGAAGTTTTTTTGAAAATTTAAACTGGAGGGCAGTCTATTATCGATACTGAACCAGAAAATGTAGAAAAAAACATTTTTGTCTGTCTGTCTGTCTGTATCTTGGCCGCGCATCACGTCGAAACTACTAAAGGGATTCAAATGAAACTCGGTATGAATATAGCCCTTATACTGATGTAACATCATATCAACTTTTTATCCTGAAATTCATCATGGTTTCCGTGGTGGGGGTGATGAAGTGAAATATCTTGGCCGCCCATCACGTCGAAACTACTGAATGGATTGAATTAAAACTCGGAGTGAACATAGCCCTTATACTGATGTTACATCATATCAACTTTTTATCTTGAAATTCACCATGGTTTCCGTGGTGGGGGTGATATCAGGGAGTGAAAGTTAAATATCTTGGCCGCGCATCACGTCGAAACTACTTAATGGATTGAATTGAAATTTGGTGTGAACATAGCCCTTATACTGGTGTAACATCATATCAACTTTTTATCCTGAAATTCAGCATGGTTTTAGTGGTGAGGTGATGAAATATAATTTATAAACTTGCATTGCAACGTCGCCGTGTATAGCAATATGCTCGATTTTCAACCGTCATTAGGTAAATTCTCCATGAAAGTAATGGATAAAGTATGATGAAACATCCTGAACCACCTTTTCATCATAAAACTCCTGAACCATTGAAGATAAAATTTGGAGATTTGAAATTTTTTGTTTGTCTTGCAAGGATTAATAAAATTTTCAGAAGTGAGGATCTGATAAGGATCTTAACCATTAATTTTTTATATTTAATTTATTTTTTATATTCCAAAATATTATCTCGATGGCAAAACTTCTTGCAATAAAGCAAAACTTCGTGCAGTATCTTGATACTGTCCCGTGTATATTTCCCCATACCTATCCAATAGAAAGAATTACGGCAACCAAATAATGCCTTCACATGAAACGTCTAAAGCGTCTCGGAAACGGGATATTAAAAAAAACGCACTGTGACAGATCAAATGTGTGCGTTTTACTTTAAGACCAATACTTAATATAAACATAAAAGGCATATTACGGCGAACAAAAAAATGCCGAAAAAGCGTTTCAGAAACAGGGTATTCAAAGAATGGTGGTGTTCTATGATTTTCCAAAAATGCTCGGTGCACTTCGAGTCCCACACCTATCGATAGAGGGCATTCGGTCTCAAAGTTAACCGCGGAATTTTGGAAATACTCGGTCACGATTGTTTTCTTTTGAAAATTTCGTTTCCGAGACGCTTTAGCGGTTCGGTGTAATGTAAAGCATTATTTGTTCCCCGTAATACCCTCTATCGATTAACGAAAATGGGTCACAAAATGCACTGCGCAAGAAATCACTATGCTAGGCGCCTATACTAAATGTCAGGATTACTTTGGGTAGAGGAGGATTGCAGAGAAACTCCGAGCAGAGGAAACGTCAATCTACCAAGGTGACATTGGCAATTTCTGCCACAGATCACTATATGATTTCTGATATGTAAACAATGGTTTACCGATTTTCAGTTTGCTTCAGGGCGGTGTATGGAGACATTCACCAAGTATTTCACGTTTCAAGAGACATTCACCAGAGATCGAGAAAACCGAAATGAGAAATTCGTCTTCTTAAATGACATACTAAGTTGTCATCGCCTGGAGAGGAAAAAACGTAGACCTCCATTAATCGGGTAGTGGAGCCTGAGTGGAGCTAGACTTGGTGTGTCGATTATCCTATTGCATAATTTAATTGGCTTGGCCCAGAGTAGTCAGGTTGCAGCAGACAGTTTTTGACACCGAAATTTTATCTAGGTGTGGTGCTGGGGAACAAGTTTTTATCCCCAGGATACCACTGATATCAATAATGTTCCTTTCGGTTTCAAGCGCATTCAATTTCCAGTGAGCCTATGCTACGCAATTGGCAATCAACAAAGTGCAAGGCCAGACTTGCGCACCGCAGGCTTAGATCTCACCATAAGCTGCTTCAGACACAGTCAGCTGTACCTATTTGACTCTATCGAGTGTTAGTGCCGCAGCTAACATGTTAGTAAATTGTTTCAACGACGAGGCGTCACCCACAATGTTGTGTACAAGAAACCTTTGTAGTTGTCATAATATAAGGACACACGTATTAAGTAAGTTAGGCAATCGCAAACGTTCTAAATAAAACAAAAACACCACGCGAACGAAGTCGCGGGCAACAGCTAGTGATCAATAAATGTCATAGTAATAAAAGAGATAGATAAGTATATCCAAGAAATACAATAACATCTAATAAAAGACTAGTTTTTACCGCGACTTCGTCTGCGTAGGAGTTGAATTGACTAAAAAAAATTCTTAGCGGATGACTACGTCATATTAGCTAGAAAAATAGGGATCAGTTCATTGGCTTGAGAACTTTGAAAATTATTTTTAGTGTTTAGCTAAAATTTAATATTTTTAGAAGAGACCCCAAATAAAAGGGGGCGAGTGAAGGGACGCGACTGAAGGAAGACGGCAGTGGAATAAAAACCTTTTGTGGCCGCTACGTATCGGAAAACGGACAAGTACGGTTTGCAATACGACTATAAGCCGGTGGGTGATAACAAGCCGTGGCCGAAGCCTTCCACCAGGAGAATGCTCCTATAGCACCCAGGGGTCATTTGTTGGACAACTAGGTCTAAATCCCGCCCACGAGCAATACGAACCTCCAAAATCTCTATCTATCTTTTATTTTTCAGGTGAACACCACCTAAATCCAGGGCACTACGTCTTCCCATTCGAGTGCCACATACCAGAGAAAGCCCCCTCGTCCTTCGAAGGCGGCGTCGGCTACGTCCGCTACCACATCAAGGCGGTCGTAGACAGGGCTTTCAAGACGGACCAGACTAAGAAGATTGGGTTCAGGGTCCACGCGCCTATGGACTTGAATGCTAACCCATATTGCCGAGTAAGTTCCATTAATAAATAATCTATACTTATAAGAGTTGTTTGTGCTGAATAGTTTGTTTGTTTGAACGCGCTAATCTCAGGACCTATTGGTTCGAATTGAAAAATTCTTTTTGTGTTGGATAGTCCATTTATCGAGGAAGGCTAGGCTACTTTTTATCCTGATATTCCCACGGAATCGGCAGTTACGCGGGTGAAACTGCGGAGCGCTGCTAGTGTATATCATATTAATTGCGCCCAGCGGTTTCACGCGTAAGTCCTGATCCCATGTAACATTTGTCGCCCAAATAGCGCCGTCGGGGTCCAATCCTGATGATGCGTCGTGGTTAATGAATTGTGTCACTAACACAAATTATTGCTTGTCCTCATTGCATGCCTCTTCAAGTGGGCGGGAGGGCAGTGCACATTGCATTTTGAGTTTTGGCATTAGGCTCGGAACTAAAAGCTAAATATTAATACTTCCATTTATTGGAAGTCTGAAGTACAACTTCGTTGCGACTGCGCCTCGGCGCTGGGCTTGGTCAGGTTAAGCAACATCTTCGACCGTAGTTCGTATGCAGATGTAGACAAGTATTACATTATATTCTTTCCAATTATAGGAGCCAATAGAGATGGAGTTCCATCACTCGTACTGCTGCTGGTGCATGAGCGTCGGGAGCTCTGAGGTCCTCGTGAAGGTGCCGAAGGGGGGGTGGAGTCCGGGAGAACTGATACCTATCGAAGTGGCTGTTACTAATACTAGCAATGTTGAACTTGACTTTAAGTTCCAGATATGGAAGGTATTTATTTATTTTTTATTTATTGGGAGAACCAACAGCTATAACAAAAAGTAAACTTATATATAAAAAACGGAAAGCCAATTATAGGTTCCTGCGTTTAGGATTAGTCTAGCACCACATAACTTAACGTAACTTATCAAAAATTAACTAGCTATAAAAAATAAAATAAAAACATAATGTATGTTCTTTTAGGGTTCCATACCCAAAGACTCTGTGTCCTCTAGAAGGCGCCATATTTAATTTATAATGACGTCACATAACCTATAACCAGCAGACCATTGAGACGCTTCTAACGATACCTCAATTGTTAAATTATAGTAAGAAACAGATGAACACACATACATACGGGTCAAAAACAAAACCCTTCTAGCTTCGCCGTAAGCGGGTAAAAATGGAAACCTATTACTAAGGCTTCACTGTCTGTCTGTCACCAGGCTGAATCTCATGAACCGTGATAGCTAGACAATTAATTTTTTAACAGATTATGTATTTCTGTTGCCGCTATAATTAAATATAAAATGCTAAAAACAGAAAAAAAAACATATTTCAGTGGGGCTTCCATACAACATAGTACGGAACCTTTTGTGCGCAGACCGACTCGTACTTGGCCGGCTTTTTAAAAAAGTTTTCCCTATTTTTACGAAATATTTAGTTTCTAAAATGGTGGCAGGTTATTACCCTCAGGTACATTAATTAATATTTTCGAATGAATTGACCAGAACCTAACATACCACGCTCACCACGAGGCGGCTACGAAGCACGGCAGCGACACTATCATAGAACTGAAGAAGGGTCCCGTCCCGGGGGGTACCACACGCAACTGGACCGTCGAGATGCAGATACCGGACATGGAAGCGCCGAACCTCGACAACTGTCGGTTCATTGATCTCAAATACGCCTTCAAGGTATTAACTGCTGTTATAAGACCTACCCTTACAAAATAAACTTTTTTCTGGGTCTTAATCGCGTATTTACGATTTTTTCTTATTCGTTTCGATTATGTTACAATAGTCATGGTTGCGAGGAGACTGTAGTAGCGGCGAGCACTATAGTCCAATAGTTTCAGAACCAATTTATTATTACGAACATAAAAAAATAGTATTATTTACTTCCGAGTCCCGACACGACGTCTCCCTTGGGATCCACGAGACCCTCCGATCTAATTTTAAATTTGTAAAGGTCCGTTGAGAGTAGGGGATCCAGGAGGAAGACGTTGGGCGTCAACCATGTTTTTCTGCGTCGCAGAAGTTTATGGTTGTGGTATGTAGTTTGTAGAATTGACTAATTAGTTTAAAACTTTCAGGTTCTAATCGAAGCATCAGGTTGTCATGACGACGATAGCGAGGAAAGGCCATTATTCATTGGAACGATCCCGGTCACCACCAACATACAACCCCCTATAGTTACCTCCCAAATAGCCCCTGGGATCACCAGCTACCCTCAAGGACCTATCATTACCCAACCTTACCCCACAGCGTCACCATACCAGCCCCCCAACCCTGGCGGTTACCCTCCTAATCAAGCTCACCCGCCTTACCCCGTTACAAATGGTTTGAATTATCCTACTAACCCGCCTTACCCTACTCCTAACTTGGCACCGTATCCCCAAAACTCACCGTACCCCCCATCGGAGCAAGTCTCTCCCTACCCGCCTTCCCCAAACATAGCTACTAATCATTACCAGAATACCCCACCTGGTCATAACCCTACATTTTCTACATCCTCCCCTAACATGCCTTATCCTGTACCGAGCACCTCGCCTTACCCTAGTGGGGTAAATTCACCTCTTAAGACGGGTAACATTGGATTTGTTGGTGCTGCTATGCCGTTGTTACCTCAAGGCGGTGCTCCTTATGTAAGTTAACTCCTTCTTACCTTGACTCTCTCTATTGGAAAACCTTATCATTTTTTAATTTTGCAATATCTAAATAAATAGGGTAAATGGCGGTGGTGCCATCTAGAAATAAGGGTTTTTTGTGTGAAGCTATTTTATCCACTAGTCAAATATTACAATAGTAAGGGGCCCAGTCTCTATAATATCTGTTGATTATTTATCACAGGCAGTATAGAGATTCAAGTAATATTCCAATTTCTCAATATATTTGATTTGGCGATAATATCCGAATATTATTATAATATCCTACTCTTATTCTTGTCGAGTGTTAATGATTATTGTGGTTGTGTGTTACAGCCTACAAGTCCGTTCGCTACGGCCAGCGCGCCGGCAGTCACTACGCCGGACCAAGAAGGGAACAGTAAGTTACACTTTAATAACATACCAAATACCAGTAATGATGGTCCCTGTTACTCGGTTGGTGACGAACTTCGGTGAAGCTGGGGTTTGTAGGTACAAAAGTATTACAATTTGTATTCTTTCAAAATTTTAGACTCACTAATCCCAATCTTGTTGGATATTCTATAAAATCCCATTTCTAATGATATTACTGCACTTTTAACGATTGTATACAACATTTGAAGTTCCTTCCAATGCCATTTTTTTATATTTAAGTTTCCGTATCTTAAAACGTAAAAAAAGGGACCGTTATAAAATCACTCTCTTGTTTGTCTGTTTTGGGTAAAAGTTCGAGTGTACATATATGTGCCTAAGAGGGAAAACAGGGCTTTCATTACACACGGTTTAAAGAAACTTGATTAACTAATCTCTTATTTCTCCCAACAGAACTTCTCGTGGAATCTCATCAGAAACCAGCTGATTCAGATAACCCACCTTCGTACAACCCGGATTTTAAGTAAAACATATATGTCGGTAAAGTTGTAGGTGTGCACAAAGTGTTCTGATACGAGTGGTGCCATGCATTTTTGAATTTATAGTGATATTTTATTAAACATCACTATTAGTGAATAAGCGACTTTAAGGTAGGTTTAACCGGGTACGCGCGAAATTTAAATCGTTTAATTTAGATGATAGATTTATTCAATAAAAGGCACAAGACAAAATGCAAAAAGTACAGTTAAAAGTACCATAAGTAGATACGTAAGAAATAAAGGTTACATAAATGAAAGAAACGAAAAACAAACGGTAGAATATATAAATTTAAAAACAATAGTTGTCTAAGGAGGCGTGTGCCCTCGTCTTAGACGGCCACACCTCAGAAAAAACTGCAGCAAAGATACTCTGACCGCATCGTCACTTACCATCGGGTGACGATAGTGGCCAAACGAGGACCTATCTTATAAATTATGTTTTGGTAAATTAGATATCGAATTAGTTTCTAGTCTGCGACTGAAGAACATATTTTAAAAATCACTACTAAAACCTTATTTAGGCTTTGAAAGCATCCATTAGCAGTAGGACAATCATATTTTACATAATAACGATTACATACACTTCAATTTCTTACTTACTGGATGATTTTTATAAAAAAAAAAATAACTAAAATGTGAAAGAATTTCGCGCGCCTCCCGTTTTTATAAATGTTACAGTTTTAAGACGTATTTTAGACAAGCGTTATAGGACACTCTTAATTTTAAGATATTTTTTTATAGAATTTTATTTGTTAAACTAGCTTCGTTGTGTCCCGATCCCGTGGGAGTATTGGGATAAAAAGTTTACGCGCATTTTTCTAAGATAATTAAGTATTGTATAAGTATAGATTTTTGTAATATTCTTTGATATACAGTTTACTAAATACAATTTTGGAATATCTTTTTTGTACGTAATAGCTAGTCATATATTTTTTTAATTCAAGTAACATTGAGAAGTACTTTTTTAAAGAAAACATATTCCGTCCGCATGGCCTTTTTTGTGATTCATTTTTTTGAAATAGTTCCAAATTGTCTGTGGCCAACGGGTGGCCAAAGTTGCTTGTGGCCAACAGATGTCTTAGTAGAAGATCCGAACCTAAATCGACCTTCACCGAGCTGATAATGGAATGAAACATATTTTATAATAAATTTAGTATATTAGAAAATATACTAAAAATGGGTTGTCTGAAAAAATCCTGGACAGACAATTTTTAATTATTTTTTAAAATATGATTTTTAATTAAATGTTGCAACATCAAGATAATAAGAAAATTTTATCCTGACTTAAAGTATAAGATGTATAGAATGTGCAGCCATAGGGTTGCCTATTATTTACCTGGACGAACTACTGGGTTGCCAGGTATAAACAGGTATGTCGATGGCAGTTACTTTCACTTGATTTGATAATAGAAAAAAATTTATATCAGCATAAGCGCTGTTTTATTGCGAACACGTCGATATAGGGTTGTCTGCAAAAAATTCGGTCCTAATAGGGGTTTGCGAATTTTAAAGATTTAAATTTTAACGCGAGTGGGAATGTGTGACAAAGAGATCTAATATACTAAATTTATTATAAAATATGTTTCATTCCATTATCAGCTCGGTGAAGGTCGATTTAGGTTCGGATCTTAGACTATCTATTTTTTTGGCAAATTTTGACTCGGCACAGTGTTACTTCACCGTTATGGTAAAGCGGAGGTCGCAGGTTCAAATCCTGACCAGGAGATAAAGTTATTGAATTTAAAGTGCCTCATCTATAATATATTCTATGAATACAAAAATAGTAATTTTAATTACACTGGCCGCCAAACAAATCGACCATGTTTCGGTGAAAAGGAACTTCACTCGAAACTAACCATCGTCGTCCAAATCCAGGTCTCCCATGATACTCCCCCGTGTCCAAGACAACGTCAAGGACCTACTACATTCGTGTTTATAATAACAAGCTTAGGTAAGCTACATTTGGTAGTGCAGGGATAATTGCCGGTTGAGAGTCCACGCCTTTGTCCACGAGTTTGCCTTCAAGATTGTTATTGCAAAGGGCCTCAACGTTCGGCTCCACGCAAGATGCATGGCTTTTTAGCCCCGTGATTTGGGACACCACATTACAAACATAAATAATTCATCAACTGGCACAACAGATGGCGCCATAATGAAAATGTATGAGTCAACCTTTTCTGCCAGTTAAGAGGATAAACAAATATGTTGTGGCATGATAAAGGGGTGTGTTGATTTCTTTGGCAGCCAGTATATAATATGTCTATGTCTACTAGAAATTATTATTACCTATTATATTATGTACATGTTATTGAATTTATAATATAGACTATATAAACAATATACTGGCTTTTTATTGTATGTATATCCTCAATTATTTATAGTCGAGCCTATCCAGCCCTAGCATTCTTGTCTAATAATAATTTTGTTTAAAATACCAAATGCTGTAAATGTATGTGAAACTTACTTACGATTTTAAGATCAACATTTACCAAGATTTACCATTTATACAAATAAATATAGGTAAGTACCTACTTAATTATCTTAACTTATGATGCTCAGAGGTCTATTCGTCGACAGCCAAAATTATTAATGACTAGCAGCGCTCCGCGGTTTTACCCGCGTAACTCCCGATCCCGTTGGTATATCACAATAAAAAGTAGCCTATAGCCTTCCTCGATAAATGGACTATCCAACACAAAAATAGTTTTTCAATTCGATCCAGTAGTTCCTGAGATTAGCGCGTTCAAACAAACTCTTCAGCTTTATAATATAAGTATAGATTACATAGAAAATTGTTGTTGTGCGGACCCCCCCCCCCTCTAGCTACACCACTGGATTAACGCGTACGAAGTCGCGGGCAACAGCTAATAATTTGAAGTAGAACATTCCTTGTTGGGTCGAAAAGTTCCTAGTTCGTTAATTACATTGCAATAACGGTGAATTGGATACCGGTTTTGTCTCGGGCTATCTATAGTTTCAAGGCAATCAATCGATCCACGTTTTTGGTTTTATTAAGGGACCGGTATTTTGCTCTCGGCTGCTATATGCGCGCATTCTATACGCGTTCATGAAAAAATATTGACAGATAGACGGAAACCAGAGTGATCCTTACCTACCTACGGAACCCTGGAAAAGGTATAAAATGGAATAATTCAAAGACAATATAGGTATATAATAAGTGTATATTTATCGTGATTATGTAGTATAAAATATAAATACAATTTTTAAGCTTAGGCACATAATTAAGGCATATTGAAACATCCATAAAAAACAAGACCGTAGACTCTCTTAAACCTTATACATCATTGGTACGGCTTGTGTAAAAACTATGTAAATATCATTTGAGGTAGTTGAGAATGCATTTTGTAAATAACTATTAACTATTTTCACTCATTTTATGTGTATTTTAAGGATTTTTCATACGTTATATTAGTAAACAAGCTTCTGAATTATCAGTGTAATGGCGTCAGATGCTGATGAAGAAAATGAAATAGACGTAACTTTGAATGATTATATCTTTGTTCCAGATCTAGTTTACGAAAAACTATCATTTTAATTGCATCTAATTTAGACAAACGGAAAATTTTAAAAACGAATAACATTTCATTTCAAATTAATTATTAAAAATAATTTTTCCACATTAATTTTATTAATTAATTAACTCTTTTAAATCATATTTGCCTTGCCATTATTATTTAGCTTACGACCGTGTTACCGACTCTATTAAGCTATTGCATAACTTTTATCGGGGGCTTTGAGCGCGGCGACCGAATCAAGAAATTCCGTAACGAAAATTAAAACTCCCCCACTCCGCCTACCTTGTAGCTCGGAGCGTTCGCTTAACGTGTATGTACATGGTACGACTGTACGAAGCTCGCACGATGCAATAGCTTTACAGCGGCAGTCCCAGAGTTTTCGGGGACGGATTTTCCTCTGCTACCCGTTCAAAGCTGCCAAGTCGAGTTTATCATAAGAAAAAGCCCGTAAAGTACACGAAAATTATCTGACACTTAAACATCTACTTAGACCCAACTTAACAGATAACTTTGTTGGGTTGTTTGAGTATATTATTATAGGTGATAAGGCTAATGCTCGAACTACGGCTGAATCTAGGTTTGACCGGCTAAGCCTAGCAGATAGTATGGGCCTATCCGAAATGTGGCAAATCTCTATAATTTGTAAGGAGTGGACAATTTGTGTACAAAAGATAGTATAACAGGAACACTGCCCATACAACAAATCGCACGTGCATTTTGTGTCGTTAGCAAAAAGACACAAGTTCAATTCTCGTTTCAATGAAATTTTTGGATATATTAGAAAATGATTTACACATAGGTTTAACCGGCTTAGATTTAGCAGTATTTAGCGCGCTTACCCGTGACATAGATATTAATATGGTAAACAAGTTAATATCATTTATAAAATAAACTAACAATACAAAAAAGATAACAGTTAAACTAATTATGTATATAAATGCTTCATATTTTATCATATTATTATGTCTGTGCAAGTTTGTTCTTAAAAACATTTAAAATTGTACTTAACAAAAATAACTTTCTAGATTTTCAAAACAAGAGATTTTTTCCTTACCTGACACATTAAAATTGTCTTTTAGATAAAAATAATGCACTCCAACTCAGTTTTACAAACTAGTTCAAAATAATTAAGTACTAACTTTAATGTTTAGAATATTTTTATAAAACGACAATTATTATATCTTAACAAAATAAAAATAACTATAAAACAAAATACAATAAAATGAAATGACAAAATAAAAAATATTTAAAAATTATAAACAGCCTGAATCTAGTTTAATAATTAAGAATTTGAATTATTGAAGCCGCTAGCACCTTCCCATTGTCTGTAAGATTAGTGAGGCTGTAAATTGGACTCCTTTAATTACTTATTAATTAAATATGGCGGAGGTGCAGACGGGGCATCTTGTACCGGGTATGGGGGCAAATTGATCCTCAAATCACTGTGGGGTATATTCTGCGGAATGAACTGTTCCAGTTCCGTCCCGGGTCCAGATATAGTAAAACCTATATTGTAGTTTTTAGATGGATCTGCAGTTGACATGTAACTTTGTCTCACTTCCACGTGGCTGTATGTACTTGAATTTATGTTAGGCACAGATATATTCTGTTGGTATTGTACAACATTAAATTGTTGTTTGTTATTATAATTGTTTTGTGTTTCCTGTTGTATTTGTACCGGGTCCGGTATTGGTACGTCTGGTAGGCAGTGTGCTATAGGGTGGACGTATGGTTCGGTCACAGTTTCAGTAAGTGGTACTAAGCCGAGGCAAATTTCTGTGTCGTCTGTCATGTCGCTGTTGCAGCCGGATTGTTTTACTATAGCCTGAGGACAATAACATTTACTTATTTATAATTAATAATCAGCTGTTTTGTCCAACTGATGGGCAAGGGTAAGGGTCCCTTTTGAATAGGCAAATGAAATAGTGAGCAGAGCAATATTACTTAAGATTTAGTGAGTGGCGAGTGAATAATTCTACGATAGTTTAATCTTAAGCCACTTAGGATCTCTTATAAAATACAGTAGTTGTGGTCATAGGAACCAGCTTATTTCGGTCAAAGTAAACCCCATAGATAGTTGTGTGGGGCAAGGTGAACCCTACTGTTTAATATAATTCAACTTACCCTAAAGAAGTATCCCACATCAATAATGCTGCAAGTGTCCAAGTTAGGTACTACCATATCAGGCACTACTAGTGGTACAATGAAGGTACGTTTGACTTTACTCATTATAGCACCCTTCTTCACTGTTACTAATATATCTTCGGGGGAAATGAACTCTGATTGGGGACGTTGGGTCACGTAGCGCTCTTTCTGGGAAAAGAGAAGTCAAACGACGTTGAAAGTCAAATTTCTTTAAAAACTTTGGAATCATTTGCATTAAATCACATTGAAACTTCTTAAAAACTAAGTTAGGATGTGTACCCTTTGGAACGCGCCCACCAATGATAAAAAGGCACAAGCAACTGATGGTGTTTTTTTTTTGTGATCATGCTCACAAAGCTCAAGATTACAATCAGTTTTGAAGGATTGAAATGGAGCAATTAAAGTAATGTTCATGGGTCCTTATCATTAAGGTACGACGATTAGTGAGCTTATTGAGGTCGATTATTTGATTTGATATTGATGAAACTTGGTATGAGAATAAATGGATTGAGAGTAACTTTTTATTCCCATATTCTCACGGGAACGGGGGTGAAATCGTAGGGCACTAGTGGTGCAATAAAATGTTTATCCACATAGTGGAAATTAAAGTTTATAATAATAGTAATACTTATATGGTCGAAGAGTTAGTAGGATAATATGTATGTTAGATATAACGAATCGATTAAAAAACTAGCACATCACCTAATTGCTTTATTGCCAGCTATAAGATGCTATAACTCAGATAAAGTTGCCTGCGTTGATCATGGTGACATCATAGTCTTAAAATAGTGCGCATGGTTCAATATACTATTGTTTCTTAAGTAGTAAAAGTGGGAGGAGAAACATCTTAAGTTGCATATAGTCTACTATAACTAACATTATTAATAACTAGCAGCATCCTGCGGTTTCCCCGCGTATGTCCCGATCCCGTGAGAATACATAAATTTAGAAACAAAAAAAGACTTTTCAATTATACCAAAATTAATAAAAAGATTTCGTTTAGTATTTTGTAAATATTTTTCAAAAAATCGTTGTCTTCGGTGAGATTAGAGCCCTAGATCCCACTAGAACTCACTTTGAGCAACTGTAATATTCTTCCTGACCTCGATACTGCTTTAGTTATGCTATGGTTATTCAGTACCTCAAGCACAATGGTCCAAATGAAGAGGCATAGTGCGGAAACAGCCCTACAAACTGTTAACAGTAATCCTGAGATAGGCAGAATCACCTGTATATTTGTACTTACTTTAAAAAGCTCTAATATAATCTTCCTGATCTCGATACTACTCTGGTTATCAATCTGAACCTCCACGGGTATAGTCTGCCCGGGACAGTAACCCGAGACGGGCAGTCTCAACTTGATGCTGACAGTGTCCGAGCTACAAAAACAACCGCAAACGTCGTCTTCCAGTACGAATTCTATTGGTTCCTGAAATTATTATTACTTATTTGAGAAAACATTCTTAAAATTAACATTTAAGCAATTTTTATTTGGTACCCACAGTTACAAAGAGTACCATTTAAAAAAAAATTACAATGTAGTTTCGAATAAGGAATAAATCACCTTAACTTAGAACATTTTAATACTAAAATTACTATCAGCTTTAGGTGACCAAAGGACTGGTTCCAAACAGCGGTAGCATCACCATTTAAGATAGATAAATTCTTTATTGAAAACACCATTTTTAAATGAAATGAAATATAAAAAACACAGCTCTATGTCTAAGTGTTATAAAGGGCGGCTTTATCGCTCAAAGCGATATCTTCCAGACAACCTTTGAATAAACAAAAAGTTGAGGAAGGTGAAGGGTTGGGTGACCAAACTTAGGAAATTAACGAGGAAAAGCAGCATACTTCCATGGAGACTTTTGACTTATTATACTTAGAAGATAGGATATTTACTTAAATTAATAATAAATAATACCAAATGATAGTTACCCTGACTTTAGGATTCCCCATGTTTAAATTGAAAGGCTTTATCACATCAATATACTGCACCAGTTCATTAACAATCGAGGTCCCTTCGTAAGTCATGTTAGCTTTCACGAAGTATTGGATCTTGCCGCGTTCTCCGTTGAAAGATGATGGTGCATTCGGTGGTAATTGTAGTCGGAAAGGATATTTGTGTGTACCTGGTTGTAACTGGATGATTTCTGCAAGATTGTTTTATTATTTTATTTTATTTGGAAAACAAATACCTAGTTACAAATATTCTGCTTACAAAACTAAAAAACCTAAATGATTAAATGTTTAGTATTTACTTGTAAAGAATACGGCGTTGGCGTCTTAATGAGGCAATAGGTGAGCGAAGGGCTGGCGGCTTCTTCACTCAAAGGGTGAGCCTGGCTATCCAGAGAGGGAATGCCGCCAGTCTCTTGGGGACGGTGCCGCGTGGAGACGCTCTAGGCGGTATTTTTTATTCGTGATGTGTATGTGTGTTTTTATTTTTATTTGTGTAGTTAAACTTTTATTTGTGTTTTTTAATTTTAATATTTTTGAAATAATAAATGATTAGTATAAAGAATAAATAGGTTATCTATAATGACGACCTCTGTGGTGCAGTGGGTGAAGCGTACCTGCGACGCAGAAGGTTACGGGTTCGATTCCCGCCTTAAACAAGTATTTAAGTATATTTTGCAAAAGAAATAATATTTAAGTATTCTGTCTGTCGTCTGGTCACCATTACATAAGCCAAGTTGCAGATAGCGCTGAGTGATATTTCCTACAATATTTTTTTATTATGTCATGGCGTAAGAATATATAAAACTACCTCCCGCGACTTCATCCATGTAGGGGTTGAATTTTTCAAAATCCTTTCTCTGAGAATGCCTACTTTATAACAGCTGTATGTATGTATAACAAATTTTAGCATACTTTGTCCATTAACATTAACGTATATTAACATTTGTGCATATTATTAGTCAGTCAGTACTTTGAATTTTATGTCTGCATATATATTAAAAGGGAATGATTTCCCATATTGCCTTAGGAATCATTATTTATTCACAAAACAAAATTTTCTAAATATTTGTGTACTTAGATAAATTAAAAGTCAACATCGTAACTAATTTCTTGGGATAATGTCATCTTGAACAATAGATTAAAATTCAATTTGACTGATAAACAGTTATTTTAATGGGTTTATTAATTTAAACCAGCACTAGGCATTCTACTAGTAAAAAAGATTAAATGAGCAATTTGCTGCACTCTCTGTAATTTTAATCGTTACTTTAAATTTTCTAGTCACATCACAATCAAAATTGTATGAGGCCACCCTAGAAGTATCCATATTCTGGCTACCATATAACAAACCTAGTTGCTCAGCTTGGGGCTAGATTGCGCTGTGTGAAATTTCCTACAATATTTATTTATCCTTATAAAAGTAGTCTTAACGTAAGGATACTTTGATCTGGATTCCAAGAATACAATATATCCTCGTATTTAGTTGGAATAATTTGCATTGAATTACATTGCTACATCTTAAAAACTAAGTTAGGATGGGTGTCTTCGGAAGACATGAGTTATTTTATAAGGTTTCGTACTCTACTCTACTGTCTGTCACCAGGCTGATAATGGTATGGAACCCTTGGTCGATTTTTAACGCCGGTAAAAAAGGAACCCTTATAAGATCACTTTCTTGTATGTCTGTCTGTTTGCCCGTATGTCACCACCGATTTTTGTTTTTGTGATAATGCTGCTATTTATGTTTACTTACCATTATTATAGCCACCAGCAAGTATTTCTGTAAAGTTAACATATTCTTCCTGTCCAAGATAATCAACATTTCTGTTACGTTTCTGACCATTGTACCTAATGGATTCCTGCTCCGACCATTTCACATTGGCTTCACCTACCAATGTTACTTGCAATACTGAAATTATACATTACTTGAGCAGAGTTGGGCTAGTGGTAGATACCTCGACTTTCACTATAAAGGTCATAGGTTCAAAACCCAGCGGAATAAAAAATGAATGTGCGTTAATTGACATTGCTTACTGTGAAGGAAAACATTGTGATAAAACCTGCGGCTAATTGGCTCCAAAGGTATTGACAAGTTCTTTGCTAAGATGAGAAGACAGTATAGGTGATGGGTAAGACGATTCCATCCACATACACAAAGGACCCAAGAAATGAGGTCTAGTTGCGAAAAACAGCCTGTATACTGTAGCTGTAGGTATCGGAGTAATTTTAAAGGGTAATTTTTAAGTAATTTTAAATTTATAATTTTTAAGTACATTTTTTTTTTCAATATATAATGGTTATAGTTGTTTTGCAAGAAATCACTAACACTTTTAACTTTAACTTTTCACAAGAAATTCAAGTTTAAACATTTGGCTGGATATCAAACAATGTGACTGTACATACATAGGTACCTACGTACTTTAATTATCTGTTGTATTTATTCATTGTGTCGCGTTTTTTCGGCGCTTCACCACCGACCTTGATTCAAGAGTTACGACAACGACATAACTGAGACAACAAAAAAATTATCAGTAGCTAGGCCACATGAGTAGAGACTATTCCTTACTCATGTGGCTAGGCAAGAGTTTAGAATAAAATCAACCTGTTGTCAAGTGAAAGGTAAGTTTCTGATACTAAAAAAAAGTCTCTGTTCTTACCAGAAAAGGTAACAGGGGCATTTTCAAATTGAAATTCAACGCAGCCCGCAACGAATGTGCCGGAATAATAAACATGTTTTGGCGTATCCAAGATAATTTGGCCACTCCTGCGTACAGCCATTATTGTTACACTATATACGAAAAAGTATAAAAATGAAAGTTATAAACTAAGGCAAAAATAAACTCTTCGCATGCCATGAACCAGTTCCCCGCGCGAAATAAACACCGCCCGCCCCGAACTCTCTGTCAGCCCCGCCCAGCACCCATGTTTCTGTCTGAACAGTGTTGCCATCTCGGATTTTGAAAAATGCGTAGACCACATTACAAAAGTTCGTAAATCTACATACATTTTTTCTGTGAAATGAAGAGGAATAAATGTGTGTTTTAATTTTGCATTAAACTCGCGCGCGGCGGTCCGCGCGAAACCTAGTTCTTTCTTATGTTTATTTCCTCAATTGTGTTCAAGAAAATTGATATTTTTTAGATAACAAAAGAATAAAATAACAGTAACTCCGTCGAATTGAAATATTTTTAGGTTAATTTTTTCTACTTTATGCTTTAGCTGTATGGTATGAGAACTTTTTTTACTTGTGTTTAAAAATAATGACTAAAGTAGTATTGTGTTGGCGAAGCGAGTGTGCTATAGTATAATTAACACGGTACGTTCATTAACTTTTTTTCGTCAATGAAAAGGAAATTATGCACATTCAGCTATGAGATTCGTTATTTTACAAATTGATAGAAAATATGTAGAGTCTAAGACTGAAGTTCGTTGGTTTGCAGGAGAGGCCTTAAGTACGTAGATCTACGTAGAAAAACGTAGGGTTGGCAACACTGGTTCTGAAGTTCTGTCTGTTAAATAATGTTGCCAGTAAAAATACTGAAATCACACTGAAATAGAGAAAAAAAGTTAGTTGAGAGTATGATACCCCTTAAGATTAGATATAGTGAATTTCGAAATATGTCGACTAATCGATACCCCAACTTTTAGAAATGGATGTTTTGTTAGATTGATGGCAACATTTCAGTTCGGTGACAATGGGTTGCTACGGTGTACGAGATTTAGAGCAGTCAGCAGAAGTATGAAAAATAAAAATCTTGTCCACTTTTAGCCTGGGCGCAGACGCACGTTTTTCCGCATGTGGTTATCGCGTGCGTTTCCAATTCGGGATTCCGCTCGCCTGGCGCATACGTACGGTTTTATCCTGCGGAATTTTACCTGGCCAGTACGACTAGGAACAGCGTTGTCAAATCACGACAATGGAGGTTGACGATTTATTGACAATTGCGCTTCTGTTATCATCGAAAAATGAAATATCAGTTATTGGATACATCCGTAAAATACTAGAGAATCTGCGAGAGTCAATTTTACTAAGAATTTATCAATTTATTAATTTAAAATTAATTTTTATCAGGAGCAGCGCCACGGGGGACGTGGCGCGATTCCAATTCGTAATTTCCGTACGTGTGTGGCGGTTGGTACAAAATGTATGGAAACGCTGCGTCGCGTACTTTCCGTATGACGTCATTAGGTTTTTTACGTACCGTTCGCTCCGACCGCAAGGGCTTGCAATCGAAACGCACGAGCGGAATGGATTCCGCGCGGGAAAAACACGCACGTGTGCGTTGACAGGCTCATTTTGTATGAATTTACATAGAAGGGAACTCCAATGCGTTTCGCATGCGTTACGTATGCGATAACCGCACGCGAAAACCACATGCGGAAAAACGTGCGTCTGCGCCCAGGCTTATACGATATTTTAATTCCCTACGCCATGTTTCTTTATGGAGTTCCTAATTCGGTAAATAATACAAACAATGTAGTTGAGGTTTACAAATTTTTAAAAACTATTATGAGGAATATTTATTATTTTACATCAAGGAAATAATGTACGATATGGCAACCTATTACGAGAAAATAAATCTGGCATCTGGCAGCCCACTTCATTTTTGAATCCTAGCTTAGCTTGCTGTCAGTCAGTCACTTGTCAAAATTGTCGTGTTTTGGACGCGTCGGCTTTTTCTAGCCTTCCCAAACTTACTAGAAAATAGTGATTATTTCAAAAAACCTAACATAAAACCATAAACCTAATACCTGATTTTAATTCCCCGCGATACATATTTATTTTAATAACCGGTCTAACAATTGAACTTGGTGTAAATGCTACACATGGTCGGCTAAAAAAATTACGTACACGCGTGTGCAAAATATGCGTTATCAAGCCTAAAAAAAATGGGTTCACCGCAGAAAGATATTGAATTGAGTCCGGTGAAGTTAGGAGGGACAAGTGGCGGTCAGGATAAGTTAAACGTACCCGTGAACGATGAAGAAGATGTCATTATTGGAAGGTTTCGGAAGATCAGCTCAGCGAAGTCTATGGCTGCGACTAACGGGAACATACAGTACCCTAGCGAGGTTCCGGCACGAAGCGAGGACGCGGAAGCTGGCCTGCAGTTTAAGACGAAGGAACCAGGGGAGAAAGACAAGCTACTCTCTGAACTAGTGACGAATGGTGCTGCTGTGATTAAGTCAACGTCCCCAGTTACGAAGAGCAGCTTCAGAGATGTGGAAAAGCCTTCGAGGTTCAAGGATCAACCTTCGGCTACTAGATTTCATGTAAGAAACCATAAATACATACTCCTTTCCATCTATACTTATATTATAAAGAAGAGTTTGTTTGTTTGAACGCGCTAATCTCAGGAAAAACTGGTTCGAATTGAAAAATTCTTTTAGTGTTGGATAGTCCATTTATCGAGGAAGGCTATAGGCTACTTTTGATATTCCCGAGGGACCGGGTCTACGCGGGTGAAACTGCAGAGCGCTGCTAGTATTAGTTAAGTACCTACCTATTAAAATTATAATTACTATTATAAAAAAGGCTTCTTTATGTGAGCTTACAACTAACGGCCGAACAGGATAAAAATTACCTACCTACTCAGGATAAATTTATCCTAATCAGTTTAGTTATTTCCTGTTTATTTTCATTATGTTATTTAGTAATGTAATAGGTACGTATAAGGATTTTAATTTATCCTCTATGGGTTTTTCATACCTGAATTACTACCAAATTAAAATATACTTACTGACCATTTTATTGGAAAAAGCATATCTGGAAAATTATTTTTTAAAGTTTACTAAACTCTTTATTAGGCTCTAAGACCATGTTCGCAATTTATAAAAAATATGTTTTTTTTTATAATTTCTGACTAAAATCAAAATCAAAACTAAACATTGCATGAATTGTATATTTTGTAAATGCCAATTTATTTATTTATTAGGCTTTGATCCAATTACAATAATTGATGGTTAATTTATAAACATCACTTTCATTAAGGCTTAAGATTGTTAAAATATGTTGTAATTTTAGTATTTAAGTGGTTATTGAATTTGGCGGGTAGTTACTTTGGACTTTATATAAACCTAATTAACATTAATAAGTTCACTGAATTAATTCGTTTATTTCCTGTCCATTATGTTATAAATATAACACAGTATTTATAAGTAAGTAAGTACTTACAACCAGACAGTGTATTTACACATATTGATAAGAATCTACCTATACAAACTGGTAGGTGTAATTTGTATGAACAGAATAGATAAAACCATGGTCTATGTTATTTAGAACAATAGCCATATTGTATACTCAAATACCTATCTGACTAATGTGTATTAGTAATTTAAATGTTTCAATCATAGACGAAAAATGTTAGGGATAAAGATGAACTCAAAAAACGCGCCAAAAATCGCAGTGGAAAGACGAAATGGCATTTTGTCCTGTTTGGACGGAATGGGCTAAAAAACGTCGGCTAAAATCCACACGTTTTTCAAAACATTCGTAGAGGAAATAGTAAAAAAACAATCAATTAATCACACAAAAAGTGAAAATTTTCAGAAAATGCCGCGTTTTCGTAACTGGACATATTTTTTTTTAAGTCCCCCAATTTTTTATCTTTACTATCTGTTTGCCTTATTTTCAAAAGTTTATTAGATTTGTAAGTGATGGTGTTACTAATACGTGCGTACCTACGCTATTTTTGGCCGTCTACGGCGAAGCCAAAAGGGAGGGTTATGTGTTTTGTATGTGCAGAATTTGTCTTGAATTACTTTTCGTCTATGGTTTCAACCTAGACCTTTCCTTTCAGTGGAAATAGATATTATGTAAATGTAGCAGACCGAGTTATTTTTCATTTATTAGATATTTAAAAAAAATCGTTTATTCCGGACTATAAAAATACTTACGCAATACAATTTTCACTGCTACTCTGCTGCTCTAAAGACATCAAAGGATTTTTCTTTTGAAAAATTAATGTGCGCTAATTGACATTGCTCTGGGTTGGCAAAAGTCGATCTCAGAGGATGGTATTGGTAGGTACATGTCCCAGGCACTACACCATGGATCTAAGTTGTTGGCATTGTATTAATAAACTAGAATAGATGTAAAGGTTGCTAATAAAACGGTATGATAGAAACCGGCTAAGTGCGAGTCGGACTCGCGCACGTAGGGTTCCGTACCGTTTTATATTTTGTTTTGAGTATTAGTTGTTATAGCGGCAACAGAAATACATCCTACTAATATTATAAATGTGAAAGTTTGTGTGTGTGTGTGTATGTTTGTTACTCCTTCATGCAAAAACCACTGATGAAACTCGATGAAACTCGGTATGTAGATAGATAGAGACCTGGAATAACTCATAGGCTACTATTTATCCCGATTTTCCCACGGGATCGGGACTTTCGCGGATGAAACCGCAGGGCGCAGCTAGTCATCTATAAAAATTTCAACTATAGCTATCAGGATTCATGAGATACAGCCTGGCGACAGACAGACAGACGTAAGGACGAACAGTGGAGGCTTAATAAAAGAGTCCCGTTTTTACCCTAAAAATTAGAAATGTGCGAAAAGACTGCCTATAACTTAAGTGTTCCTTTTAAAATGCCCCCGCCGATGTCGTCTGGCTTTGCGCGCTCACCTTTACAAAGCAATAATATTTAGTTTTTACCAAGTAAACCACACATGACGTAAATGGTTTTTGTCGGTTTATATTCCGTAACACCATCGCAATACCAAGATGTTTATTGTTTTGCAAATCGATCGTCATTGACACACGTGAATGTTCCTTATATGGTTACCGTCCCGTTGAGGAGACTAAGTTTAACGGCATACTATTTAAAAACGGACATTCCCATTTCTTGCCGATGTGCGACGTACATACAAGATCTTGTATGGGAGCCCCACTTAATTTTTTTATTTGTATTTTTTATAGCGACATCAGAATAAATAATCTGCTTATAATCTGTGAAAATTTCAACTGGCTAGATATTACGGTTCATGAGATACAGCCTGGTGACACACAGATGGAAAGTGAAGTCTTAGTAAAAATACCTGTTTTTACCCTTTGAGTACAGAACCCTAAAAATTGATTTATTTTTAAATAACCTACATGTTCTTTAACGGTAAGTAATTAAGATTAATTTAACAATTTTATCAAGCAATTATCGCTAATATTAGCTCCATAAAATTGCATTACAAATGTGCGTAGCTAACACGTTGGTGACTTGAAGTCCATTTGATGCGGTTAAGTACCTATCAGTACAATGTTATCATATCAAATCACACGTAATGGTTTATTCCATACTAGCTGCGCCTTGCGGTTACACCCGCTTAAGTCACGATCGCGTGGGAATATCAAAATAAAATGTAGCATATAGCCTTCCTCGATAAATGGACTTATCCAACACAAAAATATTTTTTCAATTCGAACCGGTAGTTTCTGAGATTAGCGCGTTCAAACAAACAAACTCTTCAGCTTTGTAATATTAGTATAGAAAACTAAACTTAAGAGGATCACATACTCACCAATAACACATTTTTTATGGTAGATAAGTAGGGGGTCTTCGTTTTGGGTCATACCTGTTTTCATCTGTGATTTTCATCCCTTAAATTACAACGGAATTGTGTATATAATAATGCATATTAAATTACATAAAAAACCGACCAAGTGCGAGTCGGACTCGCGCATGAAGGGTTCCGTACCATTCTGTTCTATTTTTAGTACTTATTTGTTGTTATAGTGACAACAGAAATTGTCTGAAAATTGTCAGAAATCTGTGAAAATTTCAAGCGTCTAGCTATTCACAGTTCATGATATCCTGGTGACAGACAGACAGAAAGTGGAGTCTTAGTAAAAGGGTCCCGTTTTTAACCTTTCGTTATGGAACCCTAAAAAGAAACACCGAAATCGGACAATATTAAAGGGAGAAAAGAGCCATTTTGTATGGATAAGCACGCGGTAAGTTAACCTCTTAAGTCGAAAAAAGACGGCATAGGTGTTTTACCCGACTAAGGCGAAGTCAAAATGGAGGGCTATGTGTTTGACCTGTATGTATATATGTTCCCACCTAACTTCAAAATGAGGTATCGTTAGGAGCGTCTCAATGGTGCGCTGGTTATCTATACATATAAAATCCTTTATCCTGACTGACTGACGGATCAACGCACAGCCTTAACCGCTGATCGTAGATACCTGAAACTTGGAGGATGTGTTCTTTTTATGACGTAGGCATCCGATAAGAAAGAATTTTCCAAAATTCTACTCCTTAGGGGGTGAAAAAGGGGGGCAAAGGGGTTTGTATGGGACAACGATTACTTGGTTTATTTTCGACTTCTACGCGGACGAAGTCGCGGGCAAAAGCTTGTGTCGACATAAGCTTAAAAACGACAAGGAATTTTCCGTCTTCAGTACCAAAAATGTAGGTGAAGAAATAATCTACAAACGGTACATACAACAACGGGGCATTTGGCTCCTATAATACCACAGCTAGTAGGTATAATAAATAAATAAATAAATATTGCAGGACATTCCACACATCGCCATCTAGCCCCAAGCTAAGTAACTAGACTTGTGTTATGAGTGCTAGACAACGGATATACTACTTATATACTTATAATACATAGAAACAACCAGACCACAAACAAATATCTAAGCATATTTACATGTCTGAGGCGGGAATCGAACCCGCAACCCTGAGTTTGGCAGTCCGGCATGGTGACCATTGCGCCAACTGAGTCGTCAGTTAGAGGAGTTCCGTTTCTCAAATGGTAAAAAAGAAACCCTTATAAGATCACTCTCTTGTCCGTCTGTCTGTCCGTGTGGTGTGTCATCACCGATTTTCTCAGGAACGGATGGACCTAGTTTAAGTTTGAACATAGTATGACTAATATAAAGAGCGGTGTTGGCATAGTGGTAGATACTTCGACTTTCATCCCGTAGGTCGTGGGTTTGAATCCGGTGGATTTTATTTAGGAAAAAATTATGTGCGCTATTTGATATTGCATTTACGGTGAAGGAATAAAACCCGCGGCTTAGTTTGCTCCAAACGTATTGGGGTTCTTTCCTCTGGACACGGTCGACTAAGCTAAGAGGATGGTAAAGGAGCTGGGTAAGCATACTCCATCCTCACGCAAAAAGGACCCAACCATAGAGGTTTAGTTACGGAAAAAGCCCGTATACATACAAGTACCTACAATTAATTAGGTAATTAATATGAAGTAGGTACCTAAAAATATACCTACATGGTGGTTTTTAGTATGAATGTCATAAAAGGTGAACCTACTTACTAAGGGTATTTCGTACCGGCTGCCCGCATAATTCGAAAGTACAACTGTTGCTTACGAATACCCTGTTAGAAATAGAAATGCAATATTATTCAGTATAAAACCGTTAAGCCCCGAGTTCAAATCACGCCGCGGTGCAAAATTGTATGCATTTTTACTTGGATATTTTTCTGAAAATGCCAAGTGCTGGCTAAATCACTTTAAATAACAAAACTATTATTGTATAAACTGCGACTTTAGAACATAGAGGTTGCCCAACTATTCAAACCTTTATGGGCTTTGAAATTGTAATCCTAAACTAGCTGCACCCCGCGGTTTCACCCGTGTAAGTCCCGATTCCGCTGGAATTTTGATATCTTATGTCCTTCTCTATCCCCTTACTAATCCAAATCGGTCCAGTCGTTTAACCATAAAAAAAGGCACACACAAACAAATAAAGAAACAAACTTCCGGATTTATATTATTAGTTAGGATTGGGAAATAATTGATGGTTACTTCATCCTTTTTTTTTAGATTTGGGATGGTTTCAAAGCCTAATAAAAGTTTTAGTAGTTAAAAAAATATGTTCCGCGTAATACAAACTAATATTAGATTCCGATTTATAATTTGTCATTTTATAAAAAACTGAAAATTGAATTTCGCGGGCCACTACTTCGACATCACCCTAATTACAATCGAACTATAAAGTATAAGAGGCATAGAATAGAGATAATATTAAACACCCGTATTTTCATAAAATTCCTACCAATTTATCAGTAACGAAATATGTTGCATTCCATTCCAATAAGGTGGTTATTGCTTATTGGAATGGAATGCAACATAAATAAAATCCACCGGATTCAAACCCACGACCTACGGGATGAAAGTCGAAGTATCTACCACTATGCCAACACCGCTCTTTATATTAATCATACTATGTTCAAACTTAAACTAGGTCCATCCGTTCCTGAGAAAATCGGTGATGACACACCACACGGACAGACAGACGGACAAGAGAGTGATCTTATAAGGGTTTCTTTTTTACCATTTGAGAAACGGAACTCCTATAACTGACGACTCAGTTGGCGCAATGGTCACCATGCCGGACTGCCAAACTCAGGGTTGCGGGTTCGATTCCCGCCTCAGACATGTAAATATGCTTAGATATTTGTTTGTGGTCTGGTTGTTTCTATGTATTATAAGTATATAAGTAGTATATCCGTTGTCTAGCACTCATAACACAAGTCTAGTTACTTAGCTTGGGGCTAGATGGCGATGTGTGGAATGTCCTGCAATATTTATTTATTTATTTATTATACCTACTAGCTGTGGTATTATAGGAGCCAAATGCCCGTCACCGATACGAAGCTAAAATAGTTAATGATTGCATGGAAAATTATTGTTAAGTGTTGTTGTATGTACCGTTTGTAGATTATTTCTTCACCTACATTTTTGGTACTGAAGACGGAAAATTCCTTGTCGTTTTTAAGCTTACGTCGACACAAGCTTTTGCCCGCGACTTCGTCCGCGTAGAAGTCGAAAATAAACCAAGTAATCGTTGTCCCATACAAACTTTGCCCCCCTTTTTCACCCCCTAAGGAGTAGAATTTTGGAAAATTCTTTCTTATCGGATGCCTACGTCATAAAAAGAACACATCCTCCAAGTTTCAGGTATCTACGATCAGCGGTTAAGGCTGTGCGTTGATCCGTCAGTCAGTCAGGATAAAGGATTTTATATGTATAGATAACCAGCGCACCATTGAGACGCTCCTAACGATACCTCATTTTGAAGTTAGGTGGGAACATATATACATACAGGTCAAACACATAGCCCTCCATTTTGACTTCGCCTTAGTCGGGTAAAACACCTATGCCGTCTTTTTTCGACTTAAGAGGTTAATTTACCGCGTGCTTATCCATACAAAATGGCTCTTTTCTCCCTTTAATATTGTCCGATTTCGGTGTTTCTTTTTAGGGTTCCATAACGAAAGGTTAAAAACGGGACCCTTTTACTAAGACTCCACTTTCTGTCTGTCTGTCACCAGGATATCATGAACTGTGAATAGCTAGACGCTTGAAATTTTCACAGATTTCTGACAATTTTCAGACAATTTCTGTTGTCACTATAACAACAAATAAGTACTAAAAATAGAACAGAATGGTACGGAACCCTTCATGCGCGAGTCCGACTCGCACTTGGTCGGTTTTTTATGTAATTTAATATGCATTATTATATACACAATTCCGTTGTAATTTAAGGGATGAAAATCACAGATGAAAACAGGTATGACCCAAAACGAAGACCCCCTACTTATCTACCATAAAAAATGTGTTATTGGTGAGTATGTGATCCTCTTAAGTTTAGTTTTCTATACTAATATTACAAAGCTGAAGAGTTTGTTTGTTTGAACGTGCTAATCTCAGGAACTACCGGTTCGAATTGAAAAATTATTTTTGTGTTGGATAAGTCTATTTATCGAGGAAGGCTATATGCTACATTTTATTTTGATATTCCCACGCGATCGTGACTTAAGCGGGTGTAACCGCAAGGCGCTAGTATGGAATAAACCATTACGTGTGATTTGATATGATAACATTGTACTGATAGGTACTTAACCGCATCAAATGGACTTCAAGTCACCAACGTGTTAGCTACGCACATTTGTAATGCAATTTTATGGAGCTAATATTAGCGATAATTGCTTGATAAAAGTGATAAATTAATCTTAATTACTTACCGTTAAGAACATGTAGGTTATTTAAAAATAAATCAATTTTTAGGGTTCTGTACTCAAAGGGTAAAAACAGGTATTTTTACTAAGACTTCACTTTCCATCTGTGAGTCACCAGGCTGTATGAACCGTAATATCTAGCCAGTTGAAATTTTCACAGATTTATAATTTGTCATTTTATAAAAAACTGAAAATTGAATTTCGCGGGCCACTACTTCGACATCACCCTAATTACAATCGAACTATAAAGTATAAGAGGCATAGAATAGAGATAATATTAAACACCCGTATTTTCATAAAATTCCTACCAATTTATCAGTAACGAAATATGTTGCATTCCATTCCAATAAGCAATAACCACCTTATTGGAATGTTGTAAGGTTATATTTTATTAGTTTTATGCCATTTGCCACAATTCTTTGTTAGATAGGAACCTGGCCTTGGCAATATTTATCAAAAGCAGTGTGCCAAATGGCTAGCTTTAAAAGGGGCCGACAGGACTTAATCGAACGATTAAAAGTATCTACAATGATTTACTTTAGTGAACTAAATAAATGCGCACGAAGGTTTCGTATATAAATAAATATTGCAGGACATTCCACACATCGCCATCTAGCCCCAAGCTAAGAAACTAGTCTTGTGTTATGGGTGCTAGACAACGGATATACTACTTATATACTGTTCTTTTGTATATACTTATAATACATAGAAACAACCAGACCACAGACAAATATCTAAACATAAATACTTGCCTGAGGCGGGAATCGAACCCGCAACCCTGTGTTTGGCATGGTGACCATTGTGCCAACTGGGTCGTCTTTAGTCAATTGGGTCGTTTTTATATTATTTTTAGTATTTGTTGTTATAGCGGCAACAGCAATACATCGTCTGAGAATGTTTCAACTGTATATCTATCACAGTTCATGAGATACAGTCTTTGTGTACGGAACCCTAAAACGCACTTTATATTATTTACAATATATGTATACTACAAAAATAATAGTGTTCAAAATATAATAAAACGATTTGATTCGATAGAAAATATCACGAAAACAACCTTTGAAAAACAATTTTATCGAGTAAAAATAGTAATTTTACGAAGTTCAATAATATTTCTAAGGTATAAGTCTATGGTTAAAATAAATGAAACCATTATGGTTTTTTGATAGATTTTTTATCAAACGATATTATTATGGTATTGAAATATTGATGACGTTTTATCACGCAATAACATTTCGATTTTATATTTTTTAACAAATATATCATAATTTTTGTATCAAAGGTAAATTGAAACATACTCTAAATGCTAATTTGGTATTTTCTAAACATATACGTGTGGAACTCGTTGAAATCTGTTCTGTAGTTTATGAGATTAGCTGGTTCAAACAAACAGATAAACAGAGAAAAATTCTAAAAACTCTATCGTGTTCAGCTAGTGATATAAGACGACCTGTATATTTTTTCTGGAAATTTTACAATTACAGATTTTTTGATGTCTACAAATTTATTCATCATTATCATCATCCGAGCGATGTTCCTGGTTGCATCCCTTTTGGGAGCCCGGTGTCCGCTAGATTTATTATATGTATAGATTATTTGATAGATTGTATCTGCGGCATCGTCGTCGTCCGCTTACGAGTTGATTTTTCCAAAATTCTTATTAGCGAATGCCTAAGTAGCTATTTGTATGCCAAATGTTTTGCTCGATGTGTTAATTAGTTTGAGCCGACCCAAAAACGACGGGGTGTTATAAGTTTGACGTGTCTCTGTGTGTGTCTGTCTGTGGCATCGTAGCTCCCGAATGGATGAACCAATTTTGAATTAGTTTTTTTGTTTGAAAGGTAATACATAATACAGTGCCTAGCGCTTTATCCTTTACGGATGTACAATAATAAATATTATAATAAATAGCACTGGCAATTTTAAAAGTTAATTATAGGTAGATAGGTTCATCATTAATTTTTTGTTTATTTTTTTATTGATTTGTGACGTATATTAGCAAAAACATTGCTAATTGTGCACCGTCTCGCTCATTTTTTATGCAGTCAAACAGCGATATTAGCCTTTCACAGAAACTTCAATCCTATCTAATATTATAAATCCGAAAGTTTGTTTATTTATTTGTTTGTTTGTTCCCTCTTCACGGTCAAACAACTGGATCGATTTGTATGAAAATGGGCATAGTGTTAGTCTAGCTAGGGGATGGAGAGGCACAAAGGACACCTTTGATCCCGAAACCGCAGGGCGCAGATAGTCCTACGGACAATACTGTCTCTCTTCAATATGACATATGTATTCATGTAAGTTTGTATGCGACGAGTTTTATTGCAAAAGTAAGTCAGACGGTTGGAAAGCTATAAAAATGTCCGCGTGTCAGACCGAGCGTGGCATACCAATATAATAGAAACACCGGTTTTGGTCGGTAAAAGCTTTGATTATGCTGATTATGGAGAGAAGCGAAACTAAATCGCATTTTTTAAGATGAAGATGGGAAATGCATTTCTACTTCATTCCGAACTTACTTATTAAAATTCATTTATTTATTTTTTATTTTGGTGCCGAGGGGGTGTGTAGGGAACCTTCCTGGGTATAGTAAGCTGCCGGAAGTTTATCCACTGAAAACGGGACTCTTTTACTAAGACTCCACGTCCGTCTGTCTGTCTGTCACCAGGCTGTATCTCATGATCCGTGATAGCTAGACAGTTGTATTTTTTACAGATATGTATTTCTGTTGCCGCTATTATAAGAAATAATAAAAACAGAATATAATGGTACGGAAATTACGAAACCCTTCGTGTACGAGTCGGACTCGCACTTTGCCGGTTTCTTTAGTAATAAGGAACATCCTTTACAATATTTCAAGTTTCTAGACCCAATCGTTTCCGCTATATATTGGCATCGGTGAGTCAGTGAAAGTTGCATTTTATTAAGTTTGATGGAGTTTGTGTCTTCAGCTTTCGCCTTTCTTATCTAAATTCATTGATTTCTTCAAATTATTGTTATTTTTGCCCGACTGCAAGGAAAGAGTTTTGTTTTTCGCAAATTGAATTTCGCAAATCGGCCCGCAAATTTCGAAGTAGGTAAAGACAGTAAGAAAAAAATATGTTTGTTTGTTTTTATTCCCAAGATTTCGAGATCAGTTTACCATGAATTACGCTCCTCCACAATTAAATCTAATGATCTAATCCAGTCTATACAGGCGACACTTAAGTGTCTACTAGAGGAACTAATCATATAAACACCTAGGTCATATAAATGTTGTTATCCTTTACTCACCTGTAAATTTACAGAAGCATCCAGGGTCCTCAAAAGTGACTCGTTACTTGTAACCTGTAAATTTATTAAGCACCTTGGTCGAGTCGATTCTAATTATTATTTTAGTTCATTTGTGCAACTTATACTTTCTAGCTATTACTTTACTTTGTGTATATTGTGTTCTATGTATCTCCCTGTGTTGTACAAATATTTATATCCGTAAATGTCAGATTTTTTTACACAATATAAGCTTGCATTTGACCTCATATCACCTGATGCTGGCGAGACGATAAGGCCGAGGATGCAGCATGCTCACCTAGAAAGAGAACGGCATGCGTGGAAAACACGATGGAACGCTAGAATCACTTTGCACCATGACTTTGAATTCCTAAAAAAGGCCGGAATAGGTTCTTGTTCATTAACATAAAACAAAACAAACAATAGCTTACAGTCTACACCAAAACGTACACTATTCTGAGGGCCCTCGCCCACGGTGACTTTTTGTAGCGATGTAGTAGCGATGCTGTCGTGCGTTCGCATCCATCGATACAGTCGCAATGCGGTCGCTAGCTGTTTGCCCTCACCCACACACACCACGATTCAGTCGCAATACTGTCGCGCTTCTGACGCGATGCAAACACGTGAACACTATGTAACAACGTTTAAAATACATTGAGACAGTCGCGATGCTGTAGCGCGTCAGTAGCACGTTGGCATCGCTTCTGTAGCGCGTTGAAAATGAGACTTAGCGATGCTATTAAAAAGTCGCCGTGGGCAAGGGCCCTAAGTTCCTACTAAGATACAATCTGAGGTTCCTTGCAACTAGGTACAGTTTATCATAAAATATATCGACAAGTTGGAATTCTTGCAAAAACTCATTGAACAGAGTAATTTTCCGTCGGCGTATCGGGCTATTTACGTCACCATTAGGAATATTTTACCTACGCAAGTATACGGCCTACCTCCATAGCAATCCTAAGATTATCTGGTTCGGTCTAGTCAGGGTTACCAGACGACAGGAATTTTCCGGACAGTTCCAGAATTTTAGCTCTCTGTCAGGGAAACAGGGAAAATTTGAAATTATTAGATAAAAAGAGAAAATGTCGAAATATTTATTAAACTTGATAAAAACTAGTAATAAAAATATCAAATATCAATAATCAAATTATTATTTAGGAAAGGAAACGGTAAATCGTTATGCATACTGCAAATATATTGCATGTATTATTATTAATCTGAAGCATCGTATATATTATTGCTTCATACCGGTTTAAGCTAAATTTGCTGGCCTTTTATAACAATCTTGTAAAAATCTTCACAACGAACTGAGCGTTTGATATTGACACACGTGTGTGTATGTGTGTGTGTGAAGAAAATGTCAGGAAATAAATAAATAAATAAATATTGTAGGACATTCCACATATCGCTATCTAGCCCCAAGCTAAGTAACTAGCCTTGTTATGGGTTCTAGACAACAGATATACTACTTATATATTATTTTCTTTTGTAAATATATACTTATAATACATGAAAACAACCAGACCACACACAAATATCTAAGCATAAATACTTGTCTGAGGCGGGAATTGAACCCGCAACCCAGTGTTTGGCAGAATATAATGCTAAGTCAGGGGTTTTGTCAGAAAATTTCAAATTTGGATCTGGTAACCCTAGGTCTAGGTCATAAGCGCCTACTTGTCCACACCCAATAAATCATAATAGCTACAAATTGAATAAGTGCACCTTTGTCCGTAGCCTCGGTGGAATCAAGTAGAATCTTAGGGTGCCGCGGATTGTGTCGGCCAGGCATGAATGGACAAAATATGGCTCCAAGATAGTATCGTGTAGTAAGTTACTAACGGGGGACTCGCGATAACCCGCGTTACTTCGATATTTGTTGATTATTTAATTTCTAGTTGGTAAATTTTGTAAATGTAAAGACGATTTTCCCAGAAAATAGAGCTGTCTAATGGTGAAAAGTAAATTTCAATCCCCCTTATTCCAAAACGAGGTTTAAGGATAGTCCGAGATGTGGATTTAAACCTTAGATTTAGACACATATTTACTCGTGAACTATAGTCTAAACACTATCCCTATTTATAGGGATAGTGTCCCTATTTATAGGGATAGTGTCCCTATTTATAGGGATAGTGTCCCTATTTATAGGGATAGTGTCTTAATCTAAGGTCCACATCTCGGAAAACCACATATAGGAAACAATAGTGTAAACACTATCCCTAAAGATTATATAGGGATAGTGTTTAGTCTATAGTTCACGAGTAAATATGTGTCTAAATCTAAGGTTTAAATCCACATCTCGGACTATCCTTAAACCTTGTTTTGGAATAAGGGGGTAAAGGTTTAGTTGTTTTTATTTAGTAACTAGCTGCGCCCCGCGGTTTCACCCGCGTAAGTCCCTATCCCGTGGGCATATTGGGATAAAAAGTATCTTATGTCCGTCTCCTGGCTCTAAGCTACCTCCCTACCAATTTTCACCCAAATCTGTTCTGCCGTTCTTGAGTTATAAGTGGTGTAACTAACACGACTTTCTTTTATATATATAGAATATAAACAAAGAGACAGATGTAATTTTGAAAAACTATGAAGCCGTGTCCTACTGCTTAATCAAAGACTCTAGACTCTTTTTAGGGTTCCGTACTTCAAAAAATAAAAAAGGAACCCTTATTTTATTTTTAACGTTCTTTACAGTACAGACTTTTTGTCCATTCTTTCATGTTTAATAGATATAATATTATCTTTCCTGTGGTAAATTGAATTTAGGCAAAAAATATCGTTAAGATGTTCCAAATCGAACGGTTTTGGATGATTCGACCTCAGCTTTATTAAATAATACACCTTTGAAACCGCTTAGATTAGAATCTATACTAATATTATAAAGCTGAAGAGTTTGTTTGTTTGTTTGTTTGAACGCGCTAATCTCTGGAACTACTGGTCCGATTTGAATGATTCTTTCAGTGTTGGGTAGTGCATTTATCGAAGAAGGCTATGTTTTTTTTCAAAATTAGGGATCCGTAGTAAAATTGCTATTTTGTAACACAAGGTGTAAAATCGAAAACCTATTTTTGCGTGCGCTGCAAAAACTATTGACAATAGAACAAAATGATGTACTACCTGTTTGTAGATCCCATTAAGACCTACAAAAAAGTCCGCGAGAACATATGTCTAGCTATCATGGTTTAATCACAATAACCGATTTTGTGTTCAAAATAATTATTAAATCGTCTGAAGAAAAAAACTACGTTAAATATGTATCGTAATATTAAATCTTTATCAAAATTAAGTATTATGTTATCAAGAGTATTTATGTAGAAGTAAAATACTTTTTGTTTCATCTCAATCGGATATTTCGAGTTGGTACCTATTAATGAGTTATGGGCCATAGAGTTTTTTATCAATATAAAATCCTGTAATAATCTTTTTCGAAATATATTTGTTATGATTGTAAGTAGGTATAAGATCTTTGAAGAGTATCCTATCCTACTAATATTATAAATGTGAAAGTTTGTGTGTGTGTGTATGTGTGTGTGTTACTCCTTCACGCTAAAACTACTGAACCAATTGCAATGAAATTCGGTATGTAGATAGCTAGAGGCTTGGATTAACATATAGGCTACTTTTATCCCGATATTCCCACGGGATCGGGACTTACGCGGCTGAAACCGCGGGGCGCATTAAATATATGTAGTAATTGTATACAAAACATCATTCTTTCTTGGAAACCAAAACACGATTAGGAAAAGTTGAGTGAGTCAGAATTCCAAGTAATAAGATTGAGACTAGTAAAGAAAGTGTATCTGTAGTAGAATCCAGAAAATTAGCTCACGTTCATTATCTAGAAACTTTGGTGTTGAAATATACTTTCTCATAGACATTCTACTTATTGTGTAATAATATCCTTGTAATCCCTTTATAGGACCACAAAAACGTGCATTAAATAAAATAATTAATTTTGCTTGAAAGTTCTAACAAATTATTATCCTAATTTATTGAAAATTTTCAAAATGTGGCAAGCAACACCATGATTGACAGCGAGCCCTTGGGCACAAATAATAGTCTCGTCATAGTCTGAAGATTCTCTGAGTAAAGGGTAACTTTCCCAAATAAAAAAACCGGCCAAGTGTGAGTCGGGGTTCGCACACAAACGTTCCGTACCATTATATTCTGTTGTTAGTATTTGATGTTATAGCGGCAACAGAAATACATCATCTGTGAAAAGTTCAACTGTCTAGCTATCACGGTTCAAATTTTAGACCCTGGTAATAGACATCTTTCATTTTTTTCCTCATCACCTTCGGAGCAGTAACCAACTTTTGTTGCATAATAAAACTGATTGTTCATAAAATCATTGGTATCTAAGCTGGTGAACTGTCGAACTATTTCTAATAAGTAACTACGATAAACCGTTCAAACGTTTGAGGTTCCAAGATGAAAGGGTTCTATTACCGGAAGCCGATGTAGGCCATCGGTGCATTACAAAGACATTTCCCCTGATAAAACGTAGGTACGGTCGGCTGCATAATTGCAGACCCACCGTAGTGCTCCAAAACGGCTGTTATAAGAATGTATTCAACACAAGCAAGATTCTGTGCACCAGCTTCAGGTGAAGTTTAAAGTTTTCTAACTCATCAATATAAACATTCCAAATAGTAATTTTCGAATTCTACCGATAGCTACAATTATGCAGCCGACTGTACCTACCGCACAAAGCATAAATTATTGGAGACGATAATGTCCAGATTTTATAGTCGGTACGGATAAGGGGTTAATACTCTAAAGAACCCAGAGCAAATTGCACAGATATAGGAAAAAAAACCTTGCGATAAGAGGACATAGAATAGCTACAAAACCTAAAACAAATTGGATATTTATTTTGTGTGTGATTTACGGACTTCAAAAAAGATGACAGATAGACAGACGGACGGACAGTAAAAGGGTCCCGTTTTTACCCTTTGGGAACGGAACCCTATAAAAATATTTGTGTATATTTTTGGGCAAGCTCTGTGTGTAAATAGACTTACGTAAGAGATAATACAGTATTTCTTACTCAACACTTTAATATAAACTCTAATACCTAATACCTACTATGTGTTAGGTATCTATAAGATAATGCCGATAACTTTTAGAAGTTCATCGATATAAATATCTTTTTCCTACATTCATTTTAATAATAAAACCACCGCAGTCGCTATCCGATGTTTATTTACTTTCAAACTATAACAAGAATATCTTTATGATATTTAAAATGGTTAGTGTAGATAGAGTGTGGAATATAAACTTTAAAGTTTAAAAAAACTAGCCAAGTGCGAGTTGGACACCCACGCACGAAGGGTTCCGTACCATTAGTATTAGTATTTGTTGTTACACCAGAGGCAACATAATCATCATACATCATCTGTGAAAATTTCAACTGTTCACGGTTTATGAGATACCTATCTGCCTGGTGCTACAGCCTGGTGACAGACAGACAAATGGACAGTGGAGTTTTAGTAAAAGGCTCCCGTTTTTACCTTATGGGTATGGAATCCTAAAAATTTGGTGTGTAAATTGCCTGAGTCTGTGTTTCCTGACGTGTACACTGTACAGTTTGAGGGACTTCAAATCACGACTGAACACCCCTGTCTTAGACAAGATTGATATTAGCGGTATCCCCAATCGACAGACTTTTTTTTATTTTTTTTTGTATGAAATTGACACGAGCCAACGAAAAGTCACGTAGTCTTGCGTTGAAGAAAAAAAATGTTGGATAAGTTACATTTTAAGCTAATTTTATACATTGTTTTATGTCAATTTCATACAATTAAATCTATCGATTGGCAACATCGTTATATAGAAAGTAATCTTGTCTAAGGGCGAGAGTCTTTCAAGACGCGCTTGTAACATCTTAGACGTGTTCAAACGCTGACAATGGTGATGTGTAGGTGTAGGGAACACTTGGTTGGTTAAATTGCCTAAAAACATAGAGGGCTAAATATTATAGAAAAAAAAGTGGACGTATATGGTCTGCTACCCTTGCGAGGCCGGATCAGGTCACTTTAAAGATAGATAGATAGATAGATAGATAGATAGATTGCGGTCGTTTGTGAAAAACAGGACAAATACGGGGCATTTAGTTACTACCTACCTATTATATTTATAGGTTTCATGACCACATTGACCAGACCCCCCCCCCTGGTACCGCGCCTGCTAACGAACAGACTATCTTTTATCTATGTAAGCTTGACAAACAATGATGGAGACCATTTGTTACGCAGGTATTTGTTGCGATGCGATGTAGGTACATGATAACCACACAATAACCGTAACGGAATATTCTATTGTAATTCTATAACAATGTTTATTTTTAAGAAATACATGTGTAATGTGGTTCGAAGATGTTATCCACCACTAGGTCAACATTACTAGTTATAATAAAGTAAGAGAGGACAAAAAGTGGGTTACCCCTATCCCTCAAATGGGGGATCTTAAAAAAGCCTGTAGTAAAATTAAAAGGCCCATGCAGCAACAAAAGGAGGCCGGGTCGAATAAGTTTTTGTTTCACCGTCTTCCTACATTCATTCACGTCTTTCGAAAGCCCCCGTTTATTTGAGGGTCTTTGAGTCCCGAGCGTATATCTTCTAGGAAAGCGTGCTATATCTTAGACCGTATCGTGTGTGATAGTGGTCAAACGTTGACCTATTTATTATAAAAATCGTGAAATGACTATTAATATATTTTCGCGATTTGAACTTATTATACGCGATTATATCCGTCAAAATAGTTTAATTATGACTATTTCTAATGAAAATTTCTGCTTTCCGCTTACACTGATTCATAGAAGGAAGTCTAACTAAATGTTTCCAAGATAAGTGATGTACCTCGTACAAACTGTGTTCTATCGTGCCAGAATTTGTCATATAGCTCTGAAATTATGATGCAGCTGTTTAAACAAGGTTTCCTTTTGTATTTTCATGTCACACTTGTATTTTACGACTGTACGTAATGTCGGTTATTTTTGCTGTCGTCACGTAAGTACCGTGTACAGAGTTGCTACAATTTCCTATGCACATTTCGTTTTTAGTTCCGTATACCTAACAAGGAACTTGAAGGAACCCTTATACCGGCTTAGGTCAGAGAACCCTACATATATTGTGCGTGGCCCGACACGCACCACGATAGCTAGAGAATTAAAAAATTCACAGATTATGTATATTAAGTAAAAAACAGAAAAATTAGTATTTAAGTGGGACTCCCTTACAATATAATATGGAACCCTTCGTGCGCGAGTCCGACTCGCACTTAGTCGGTTTTTTAAGTTTTTCATAATAATTTTTCAGAATTCAGTATTTAAACCTCTTAAAGTCTTCGACTTAAAGTTTAAGTACCTGGGTGACCGAGCTTTGCACGGTTATTTTACGTTTTTTTTTACCTCGGCCTCGAAACCAAATTTAATGAAAATTGTTGGAGCCGTTTCCGAGATCCTGATTACACATATACATACTAGAGGTGTGCGCCGATGGTTTTGTGATCGGCGGCGGCGTCTGACGTATAATTTGTCGTAAAAATCGTTTCTTATCGGAAGCCTACGTCATATAAAGAACACACCTTCCAAGTTTCAGGTCTCTACGATCAACGGTTTAGGCTGTGCTTTGATCCGTCAGTTAGTCATTCAGGACAAAGCATTTTATATGTATAGATAAAGTGAAAACCTGATACCTTTAACAAAGTGATTCAGTTTTTAAGAGATACATCCTCTTGGAGTGTTGTATAAATAGCTCCTGAGCGGTTCACTTATCGTATGATGTAGGAGGCGATCTAATTTTAGACTCCAGTTTATAACATATCCAGAAGATCTTATACTGACATGGTTATTTTCATTAGTTATATAGACCGGGAATATTTGGAGCTGGATATTTCGACGCGGTTTCAAACGTCAGTCTCGTGAACATGAATGACGTTTGAAACAGGTTCGAAACATCGAGATCAACAAAAAATAAATAAAAAAAACATGGTAAATATCTTGTGTTTCCTTTGATTTGTCAGTTTCTAGGAATTTATCTCTTACTGCAATATTAACGATTGATAAAAAAATAGGTGATTTTTTTGTAAAATTAACAGATTCGGTCCCAGGATAGGGTAAAGACTTCCTGATCTAATGAAGTTTTCGTTTTTGTCAAAATCGGGCACGCGACTCCTTTCAGCATTTTAAGCTATCTCGTATGTTTAGGAATTGGTTTAGGAATAAAAGGGCATTCAAAAACAAACTAAAGACCGGCCAAGTGCGCGTCGGACTAGCGCACGAAGTGTTCCGTCAATTATAATCCGTTTTTAGTATTCGTTATTATAGCGGCAACAGAAATACATCCTCTGTTAAAATTTCAACTGTCTTGCTATCACGGTTCATGAGATACGACCTGGTGGCAGACAGACGGACAGTGGCACGGGGTAGTAGAGTGTTTGTAAAAGGGTCCCGTCCCGTGTTTCATGTATACCATACTTTCGTGAGCATATATAACATTCTCACACTGCCATCTATATACATCAGTGAGATTGCAAAATTTGTTAAGGACAACCCACAATACTTTGACGCATATCCCACTGGAAATCGTCATGTAGGCAAACTGAGAACTAATCGAAATTGCAAAAGTCTCATTAAAAGAATGAGCGTGGACAATATGGCGCCTCTTATTTACAATAAAATCCCTACTATAATACGCAACTTAAACAACCCTGGATTTAAATCTGCACTCAATGGTTTTCTTGCTGAAAAAGCGTACTATGATATTAATGATTTTTTGAATGATAAATTGAAATGATATTCTGTATTTCAATTTTAGTGTTGACATTCACTAAAATAATATTATATGTTAGTAATATCAATTGACATAATTTATAAATAGCACATTTTTACATTCATTATTAATATATCGGTACCAATTTCATTTATCTTAAGTCTGACATATATTTTTACTTTATTAACTTCTTTTTTACATCTCTATGAATATTAACTAATTATTTGACCAATTTTATTGCAATGTATAAATTAAATTATCAAAAACGCCCATATGCCGACAGGCGAAACATAGCTGTACAATATTTTAAGTTAACCACCACCACTGTAATTACCTATGTTTATGGACAATAAATGAATATGAATATGAACATGAACATGAACATGAACATGAACATGAACATGAACATGAACATGAACATGAACATGAATATGAATAAACTTACATTTTTTGGCGCCCAAACGAAATAGGGGTCAAGTTAAATTGGTAACTACTATACCACTGCAAGGGTAGAGAAAGAGAGATGAAGGCGCGAGTACGACTCGCACTTGATCGGTTTTTTATTATCCTTTGGGTACGGAACCCTGAAAACTATAAGTGACTCGCTCCGGCTTCGCACGGGTGAGCACTTAAGCAGGCCATGTACACAAAACCTTAATTAATTATTCACCTTTATCATGAATCACTCCTTCCATTCGTGAAACCCGTATGAACACCCGTTTAGTAGTTTATTTTATTTTTAGCATGTTGACCGCTAGATTTTTAACAATAGGTGAAGGTTCCTTGACATGTCTATTTCCGATTCGGTTTAAAAGGTATGGTTGCAAAAGACTGCATTAGATATACACCTAGTAAATATTAGGTATTAAAATACTATAAAGAGTGCGATTATGGTGCTCTAAACCAAAGAAAGAAAGAATACATTTAATTGGACAAGCACACGACACAAGACATTTCGAAAAGTAGTAACAAACATAAAAACACTGACATGTAAAGGAACAAAAGCTGAAATAAAAATACTATATACATACACGTTAAGCGAACACTCGGCCGAGCTATATGGTAGGCGGAGTGTGGGTGTTAGGTTTTATTTTCATTACGGAATTTCTTGATTCAATAAAAGCTATGCAATAGCTTAAAAAACAAAGCAGAACATTCAGCACTTACTTTTCTTCCTCATCATCGTGCCTACCTGTACAAGGGACTTATTGAATGCCAAAGACATCTCGCGGTAAATAGGGGTACTCCTCAAAACAATCTGCCTTCCACCAAAAACAGACGGACAAGAGAGTGATATTTTACGGAACGGAAAAAAATAAAAAGGAAAGACTTTGTTTATAATAAGTTTTACTACTGGCACAGATTAAATAATAATAAAGCTACTGGACCAATTTTGATAAAACTTGCTATAAGGATACATTGAAACCTGTAAAGTAACTTTAATCCCGATATTCCTACGGGATTGGAACTTATACAAGTATAACACGGAGCTGTGTTATTATCAGTGCGAACACCGATAACCAGAAACTAGAGTGTTTTCTAGTCACGTCTCGTCTGGTAAAGGTAGATAGGTAGGTGGTCAGGTAGGGTTGCCAACATTTCAGAATGAGTTATCCCCTTAAAATAAAAAAAAGAATTTTCTAAATCGGTTAAGGCGTTTTCGAGTAATCGGCGAACATACATTAAATATATATATATACGCGACGAATTGAGAACCTCCTCAAAAATATAATATAATAATAATATTGCAGGACATTCCACACATCGCCATCTAGCCCCAAGCTAAGTAACTAGATTGTGTTATGGCTGCTAGACAACTGATATACTACTTATATACTTTTCTTTGTGTAAATATAAACTTACTTTTAATACATAGAAACAAACAGAAGACCAATTCTCGTAAATAATATTGTTCAAATTACATTGCAATATCATTCCGATTGCATTTTGATTGCAATAAATATTTTTGAGAATACCAAAAGCTGACTTTAAGGGTATTTTGAGGCACTTTCGGGGTATTTTTTGTATTTATGTTTGTATGTTTTTATGTATGTTTGTTCGGGTCTAATCTTGCAACTTTATTTTTTTGTAATCGAAATGCAATCGGAATAATATTGCAATGTAGTGCTTCAGACCACAGACAAATATCTAAGCATAAATACTTGTCTAAGGCGGGTACTTGTATACAGGCTGTTTTTCCGCCATTGGACCCTTTTCAATTGGGACCTTTTTGCGTGAGGATGGAGTAGGTTTGCCCAGCACCTACTACCCTCTCAGCTTAGTCAACCATGTCCAGAGGAGAGAACTTGTCAATACTTCTGGAGCCAACTAAGCCGCGGGTTTCATCACGATGTTTTCCTTCACCGTAAAAGCAATGTCAATTAGCGCACTTAAATTTTTCTTAAGAAAAATACATTGGTGCACGGCCGGCTGGGATTCGAACCCACGACCTTCAGAATGAAAGTCGAGGTATCTACCACTAAGCCAACACCGCTCTTGTCTAAGGCGGGAATCAAACCCACAACCCTGTGTTTGGTAGTCCGACATGGTGAACATTGTGCCAACTGGGTCGCCCAAAAAATATAGTACTTACACTTTTTCATCTAATGACCTGTTTTTGAGTAGGTACACCTTTTCCTACGAAATAATTAGTTTTTAATTAATGCACTTCTTCACCTGACTTACACTCGAAATATAGTTTAATTACCATAATTTACAGTACTGTTGGTAACCCTAGATAAAGTACAAAGTGTCATTCTCTTGACAATGAATCATTAAATCATATTATGTAGGTATAATTTATATGTATTCAATGTGGTGGGCTGATGGCTGACTCTAACGGATATGCACGTGGCTTTGTACGTTAAAACAATCGGAATCATTACTGTTCATCATAGGTTACTTGTTAATAAAACCGGACAAGTGCGAGTCGGACCCGCGCACGAACGGTTCCGTACCATGTTGTATGGGAGTCTCACTTATTTTTTTTTTTTTGTCTTTTTTTGCTATTAATTATGGCTTCGCACAGCTTGTGCATTAAGCCAGTTTCAAGTTATATTTCGCATCAAATTATGACCCGATTTTTCATTATACGGGCCTAAAGGGCTAAAGTCGTCATAGTCCGTCAAGTCAGGGGCTATAGTAAAGCGGTGGCAAGTTTACCATAACCTTAATAGGAGATTTGGAGGCTACGAGAAAACTTCATGTTTGACACTGATTTTTACTTTCACTACACTTGTACACTTTCACAGAACTAAATTGAATAACATTCCACCAGAACTATACAATTCAACTCGGGTTAGAACTAAGTTTCATGAAAATAAAACTGTAGCACGACATGTTATTAAGGGCAGGTGCTAATAAAGCTACCAAAATCGACCTTTGTTTTAAGCAACTCTAAGTAATCAAATACTCTTTTTTTGTTATTTGGATATAAATGGATATTGTAGTTTAATAACCATATTTTTGTTTATTGTGGTTGAAAACATGATATGAACAACTTCGTTCGATAAAAAAATGTTAGAAAACAGAGAATTATTATATCGTTTATCGGGTTTTATTCAAAAATAGTTAACGTTTGTTTCTGAAATGAATCAAATGATAGGTTTTTGACCTCTAGGAACTATATTTGTGGATAATAATGCTAAAATGTTTTGCATATCGATCAAATATAACAGTTAGCACGCAGCACGCTACGTCTTTGAGAGCGGGGGCCAAGGTAATGTGAATACCTACACACGGTACTGGAAGAGCGCCTTAACTCGTTCCCGCCAAAACTCCTTTTCTGTCTTTAGTATTAGTTGTTATAGCGGCAACAGAAATACATAATCTTTGAAAAATTTTTACTTGAGGCAGACAGACAGAAAAAAAAGATTCAAGTCGGGCTCCCATAAAACATGGTACGGAACCTTTCGTGCGCGAGTCGACTCGCACTTGGACGGTTTTTATTCTTAACTTATTGTTTCGCAAATAGTTTTTTCACGCATATTGTAATTAATTGCATTGTGACGATATGTTGTGACAAATCAATTTAAGATATTTCTATCGTGTTCGATTGATTTGCAACTCACAAGAGGTTGTAATTTTTATTTTAACCTTGTTTGACATATTTTTTAGCAAACTAGCAGCACTCCGCGGGTTTACCCGCATCAGGGTAAAAAGTGGCCTATATTTTTCTAAAGGATTCAATGTATCCTTATACCAAGTTTCATTAAATTCTGACCTGTAGCTGCAGAGACATGCCCTGAATGACTGAGTGACTGACGGATCAACACACAGTCTAAACCGCTGATCGTAGAGACCTGAAACTTGGAGGGTGTGTTCTTTGTATGACGTAGGCATCGGATAAGAAAGGATTTTCCGAAATTCTACCCCTTAGGGGGTGAAAAGGGGGGCAAAGTTTGTATGGGACAACGTGATTACTTGGTCTATTTTCGACTTCTACGTGGACGAAGTCGCGGGCAAAAGCTAGTAAACTAATAAAATCTTTTCTCATTATCGTAATGTACTTATTTCGTTGGGTACTGAGACTAACTGTGCCCCGGTTTTTACCACGTAAGTCCCGATCATGTGGTAATATCGGGATATAAGGCTACCTGTTAAACCAGATCCTCAAAGGGATGGAGTCACCATTAAAACCTGGTAGGAGGCTTCGGACGCGGCTTATTACAACCCACAGGCCTCAGTCGTATTACTAAGCGGACGCGGTCCGTGTTCCGTACATAAGGCCGGTGCAACTAAAAATAAATAAACAATAAATAAATATTGCAGGACATTCCACACATCGTCAGCTAGCCCCAAGCTAAGTAACTAGACTTGTATTATGGGTGCTAGACAACGGATATACTACTTATATACTTTTCTTTTGTAAATATATACATATAATACATAGAAACAACCAGACCACAATCAAATATCTAAGCATAAATACTTGTCTGAGGCGGGAATCGAACCCGCAATCCTGTGTTTGGCAGTCCGGCATGGTGACCATTGTGCCAATTGGGTCGGATAATTTCTCGTTTCACTGCCGTCTTCCTAACTTTCTTGCATTTCTTGAAGACCTCCGCTTATTTGGAACTGGTCATCTTCAAGTCACAAATGTATCTGCTAGATAGAGCGGTATTGGCTTAGTGGTAGATAAGCTACGTCGACTTTCAATTCTGAAAGTCGTAGGTCCGAATTCTGGTTGGCCGTGCACCAAAGGATTTTTGTTATGTGCGCTAATTGACATTGAAACCGCCGGCTTAGTTGGCTCAGAGATATTGTCAAGCCTTTCCTCTGGACACAGCGACAAAGCTAAGACCGGTAGTACAGATGCCGGGCAAGCCTACTCCATCCTCACGTAAAGAGGACTTAACTAAAAAAAGGTCTATTTGTGGAAAAACTGCCTGTATACAAGTACATGTTCTAGATGAGGTGCTACATCTAAGACCGCATCGTCACTTATCATCAGATGAGGTAGTGGTCAAATGTTTTAGTCAAGGCGAGAAATCTTAATTTACAATGTAAAAATTCGTGACAAAGCCTATTAAAGTTCTGAATCATCGTCGCGTGAAACCTCGATGTGTCGATAGTCGTGCCGAATTGACGAATTGAAAATGAACATGTTAAATCTAAAAATAAACAAAATGCGATTCATTTCGGTATTATTTATGTAAACGGGTAAGTTCTTACATATTTTAGTTTTCTACGCAATGTTCTACGTTGAATTATACTACAATATTACATCCTCACATATGAAGGATAAGTTCTTATGCCTCAGCATCGCAACAATTTCCAGAGCAAAATAAAAGGAAAAGTGCTTCACTATAAATTCAATAATAAATAAATAAATATTACAGGACATTCCACACATCGCCATTCAGCCCCAAGCGTGCCCAAGCTAAGTAACTACACTTGTGTTGTGCTAGACAACGGATATACTACTTATATACTTTTCTTTTGTATACTTATAATACATAGAAACAACCAGACCACAATCAAATATCTAAGCAAAAATACTTGTCTTAGGCGGGAATCGAACCCGCAACCCTGTGTTTGGCAGTCCGGCATGGTGACCATTGAACTATGGTGAATCAATCCTGTATTTGTCCGTCGCTGTGTGTCAACATTATTTTTTTTTTGTTCAGGGAAGATCATAGAGGAATCAAGGGGAAGATACTAAAATGTTTAATGTTAAAATAATTTATCATTTATGATAAACTAGCGACCCGCCCCGGCTTCGCACGGGTGCAATGCTGATACAATATACACTACAGAAAAACTGTGAACGTTGTATATAATAACATAGCGGCCCGCTCCAGCTTCGCACGGGTATAAAATATATAGACTATGTGATTAAAATCGATTCAGTAGTTTTGATTTATTCATTACTGCCCGTGGCCCGCACGCGTTAAATTTGGAGTAAAACTATCCCCCTTTCCCTATACCATGAAGATTTCCTGCTATCTTTGGAATATCTAAATTCATACACTACATTTTTACTTATTTACTTTTTACATTTTTTTGCCGCACCGGGCGGCCGGCCGGTACCGCTATACCGCCGCAAACGCTACGTCCCGCAATTTTTAAATCTGTAATATCTTCGAAAATATTCACTTAAATCATACGGTGTAAAGGGCCATATAGATCTATATTAAATGAACAATGTATTCAAGGTATTTAATTGGTTAAGGATTAATGCTGTATTGGTTAAAATCGCTTCGAAAATTAGCCATTATTTGTCGTAAAAAGTAAATGACAAAATTGTGGGTTATCCATAAGAGATAGACATATACCATCACGGACTTTTCTGTAGACCTTTTCAATGTGTACAATACTTAGTAATTATTTTGATAAAACTCGTAGGGTTCAGCCTGCGTTTGCAATGTAAGCGGAAAAAATGTAATTATTTACGACATCACATTAGAAACCTCAAAAATAACAGTACTTCTCCACTATTTAATGGATGTTATTATACATATAAACCTTCCTCTTGAATCACTCTATCTATTAAAAAAAACCGCATCAAAATCCGTTGCGTAGTTTCAAAGATTTAAGCATACAAAGGGACATAGGGACAGAGAAAGCGACTTTGTTTTATACTATGTAGTGATTGTAAGAATGAGTGGCTCGATTATGGTCAAACTTCGCTTAGATTGACACGTACAACAAAAACAAAACCGTTCAGGACACGTAATGGAAATGAAATATTTTGGAAATGGTAGCCAATAGATTAACAATTATTATAAGTAAGATATCCTATGTGAGGAAAGTAAACTGGAACTCTAGAAATTATCCACTGTAATATTTATACCACCTCATACTTCTTTCATCACTGTTAGTCGACACGGCGAAACAGGGCGATTTTCAAAATTCCGACACCATCTTGTAGGTCTTGGTCTCCTGCGTTTTTTGACACCTCTTCGATCAAAATCGATGCATATTCGAACAACATACGGCCTTGTCGCACACTTTCTTTAATTTACGGCCTTCAACGAACTGAAATACATTTTAATTGTCAAAACTACCTGAACCCTTACCTGAATCTAATTGCTCATTCTAATAATAGGAATTTTGGAACTCTATACGATAACCACTAATAGGAATGAATGGAAGAAGAAGACATACTGCGCCGACCCCAAATAAATCGGGATAAGGGCAGGAAGATGATGATACGTTGGACCTTCACTTTTGTTACAGAATACTTACGTACGACGTCTTTATACCTACTTCCTACACATCTTCAGTTTATCATATAATAGTGTATTTGATTACCTTATGAATCAGATGTAAGTGGCTTTTGTTTTCAGTGTTGAGATCATTGCCATTATTTTCATCAACTTTGGATTTATTAGTATGTGACCAAAGACTTTGAAATTACAAGGTGAATTTATTAAATGGGCCATGAGGATTTCTAAGCTTTACTTGCTTTGCTAAGGAGTTGAAATTTCTAAAATCCTTACATAGTATAGAATACCATTTATTAGATAAGCATGCGAAAGAGGAAAACGATATACAATATAAAATTCAATTTAGAGGTTTTCTAAGAAGCCGTGTGCCGCAAACCAGGATCTGCCACAGCATAAGCTGTAACTGCATGCAGCTTCAAAATAGCTATATGTATGCTAAATTTTAGCCCGATCCGTCCATGGTTTGATCTATCAGTCAGTCAGTCAGTCAGGACTTTTCTGATTATTATATAAACTAAACCGGCATCATTTTAATTTTTTGGAAAAGTTATTACTTACTTTGGTCAGGTATCAAACCCGAAAATTTTGCAACATTTATTTTAGTATCACTAGTACAAAACCGTTCAGACTAGTGTAGTGTAGTCTTAATATTGTCATTTACATAATAAACCGCAAGAGCAAATAGTAAGTATGAAAATTATCATAATGCCCACGCTATGAATAAGTTTAATCTCTTTATATGTCACATGAAATGTGTTTGCTCGCTTGAATCACTGTTGATTTAATTCGTCATGTGGGTTTCCAGGTTTCTGTAAATTAATTGTACCTACGTATTATGAACGCAGTAAAGGACAAAACCTAAATTTGGCTCTTTCAAGATCTAAGTGTTCTTAAGTGGATGAACATGATATTATGTAATTGCCTTATATTTAATTAACTCACTATTCTATCTCTATTATTGTCTTTAATTTATATGTAGTTATATTATACATTTAATTTAATCTATAACTTCCATTTCTATAATTTATTGCGTGTTTATGTTTTTTCTAAATCTTAAATTAATTAATTTTGATTTAAATTTCAAAATATCATTTTTAACATAAATTTAATTTATATTTTTAATATCACCTCTCGTCAATATGTTTTAGGGTATAATTTATATAAAATTAATAATTATTTTATGTATTACATGGTCACAAGAAACTTTTACCATAACTGCGTATATCGAATTGAATCTATGTAGTATGAATCGATCAAAACGAAATTGAAACCTTACCGAGTAGGACCTTATGCTAAAGTTCATGGAAGTATCCTCCCTGGTAAACCAATATTTTGCTGTTGCTGTACTGGTTATTGAACCTAAATGATAATAATTATGGTTTCAAAAGTTGTTTGAGGGCAAGCCAAATTTCTTATGCAAGTGGACAATGTCCTTTCTTACGAAAAAGTAGGTACTATTATTAACATTGCTCTTTCGGTTCTTTCTGGCGCTGAAACCCGCAGCTTATTTGACTCCAGACGTATTGACGAATTCTTTCCTGACGACTAAGCTGAAAAGGTGGTAAAGGTGCTGGGCAAGCCTACTCTATCTAAATCATCCAGGTTTTGATGTAGAGGCCAATATTACTGTGTTATTAATTGTATTGTCTATTTGATCAGATGGAGGAAGATAAGCAAGAAGAAGAAGAAGGCACCGAGGACTCTGACGCATCAGGCATGGACAGCGACGATCCTCTCACCGCGACAGACACTAAATATGGAAAGAGTTTTAGGTACGTATTAACTTTATTAAACATCCCGATCCCGTGGGAATTCCGGGATCAAACAAAGCCTATAACATTTAGCTAATCTCAAAATAGGTCGACTGGTTTCGGAGCTTCCCCTACAACCTCACAAACTTTACCTCTTTAATTACCTACCTATCTACCTATTTAATTATATTTACCTATTTAATTATATTTACCCATTTAATTATATTAGTATATAGACTAGCAGTCGTCCGCGGTTTCACGTAGCCTACACAGAATAATGGCTATTGACGCTAGAGAATAATTTCTTGGTTTTAGTAGGTAAGTAAATGTTTTTGAAATTAATAGGCAACGGTTTAAATAAATTCTTTATTGTAAACACCAATGCAAATAACATTACTAATAAAATAATGATAAAAAACAAAGCTTAAGTCTAAGTGTTACAAAGGGCGGCCTTATCGCTCAAAGCGATGTCATCCAGGCAACCTTTGGATGGACAAGAAGTTGAGGAAGGTGAAGGGAACAGTTTAAATTAAGAATTTACTACTTATCATTTTAATATTATTTCCTAAAAACAAGAAATTATTCTGTAGCGTCTATAGATAAGATGTTGCTTCAATAAACCTTTTTTTCGTAATTATTATGTACATACATAGTGTACATATGTTACTCCTAAGAATTCAATGTATCTTCATAGCAAGTTTTATCGAAATCGATCCAGTGACGAACAAAAAAACATTTCCTTATTTTAATAATTAGACAATTTTTTTTTAAATATTTTATAACAGAAATGTTTATCAAAATAATATTTGCTTCATTTAGTTGGCCTAGTTGGTTGGCTTATTGGTATCGGCAGATGGCGCAGGAATAATAAACTTTGCACCATCTGCCGCTCTCGCACCGCTTCTCAGTGCTTTGTCATCTGTGCATTAGGGTACGGCTATGCCGAAGATACATCGTACATCACACATAGCACCTTATACTTCGATGTCAACTCCGTGAGGAACAAGTGTATGGAAATAGAGTCGCACATATACAAAAAACTAGCTGTGCAAGTATTTCAGGATCAAAATTATATTATTCCATCCCCTAAATCAGTCCAGTCGTTTGACCGTGAAGATGAAACAAACAAACAAATAAATAAATAAACTTTCGGATTTATAATTTTATAAGTTAAGATGCATCACTGCGAAACATCGATGAAGTTCATCTATGTGGCCCAGCTCGTGATTGGTCAAATCAAGGCGCTTCGTCTCGCTCGCGCCTCACTGCTTCCCATCTTCTTGTGCGATGTCGATGTGCAATGCTTCTTCGACATAGCCGTACCCTGATAGGCGATAAGTAACATGAGCTCTCTTAATATAAAAAAAAAGAGAATTTGAAAGATATATCTTTATTTGGCCAACAACAAAAATTAATGAAAAACACAACTTGTTTTTGGTATTACTAAAAATAACATATTTAAGTAATAAAAAAATAGCTGATGATGGTTCAGTTCAGTACAGTTCTGCGGGACTTAGTCTCTTCATTTTTCTTTTGTTGGTACCCCTGATGATGAAATGATGATCTTTATAATTGCAGACATTTCACACGAGAAGCTTTACCCCGGCTGGACAACTACAGGAACGTAATGTCTCTACACGCGGCACCGCGGCCTACTCTCGACGAACTGCACAACGCTTCTTTATCTAGAAAGGTGAGGGGTCAAGCGACGCATGCTGCGGTCACTAAAACGATGGGTCGAGCATATAAAGTTCCTATATTTAGTAGAGCGTACAGTCCGACCGAAACAGGATTTTCAGCCGAAAGTGGAACCAGATATTCGGTTTTGGTCTCAGTTTCGGCTGAAACCGAAACTTTTGAACACTATTAAGGCTTATTAAAAACTAGTTCTATTATAGTTTTATAGATTGTAGAACCCTCTTGACACCTGAAATATGCCAATGATCGTTAAAATAGACTTAGCACTCTTTGCACACCTGACAGGGATAAGGTAAAATAAAAATTATTTTGACCTGAATGCCAATTCTCGTAAATACAATTGCCCAAATTACATTGCAATATCATTCCGATTATATTTCTATTACAAAAAATAAAAATTATCAAGAATACCAAAAGCTGACTTTTAGAGTACTTTGCTGCCTTGAGAGTATCAACGTAAGTCCTGATTTCTTGGTGATAACATAAACATTTAAATATCAAATAATAATATAATTAATCATTAATATTCGCGAATAGTAAACTAATAATAATTAAACATACACAAAAACAAACTAGAAGATTCCTGTGCTTCAAGCGCATAAGGACTTACATAAATATGGATTAAATTATTTAAAAAACTACTTAATTACTAGCAAAATACAGTTATATTCGGTTCAGTGATTATAATTATGGTGGCGTAATTTTTACTCTCTACTACCTATATACATTTTAGTTTGATAAAAAAAGTTTCAATTTGTGGCCGAAAGCAAAACAGCTGTGACCGAAACTGTAACCGAAACTTCGGTCACACTCTAGTAGAAAGTTAATCAAACTCTCCCATACTGTAGAACTGGAATAATGACTATTATAATAGGCCTGTGCCGGTTATAGCCAATTATATCATTACCTATGAAGACTTAATACATTAACTTTAATAGCCCAAGTTATCAGTAAAGTGGGTAACATCGTACTCCCTAAGGTGCCTTACTCGATCTTTACTAACTACTAGCTGCGCCCGCAGTTTCACCTGCGTAAGCCTCGATCCCGTGGGAATATCAAAATAAAAAGTAGCCTATTATAGCCTTCCTCTTAACATATAGTATAGATAATAAAATGCACTTACATTCAATATTATATATATACTTAATATTATAAAGCTGAAGAGTTTGTTTGTTTGAACGCGCTAATATCAGGAACTACTGGTTCGAATTGAAAAATTATTGTTGGCGTTTGATAGTCCATATATCGAAGAAGGCTTTAAGCTACTTTTTATTTTGATATTCCCACGAGATTGGGACTTACGCGGGTGAAACTGTAGGGCGCAGCTAGTAGTTAGTAAAGATCGATTAAGGCACCTTAGGGAGTACGATGTTACCCACTTTACTGATAACTTGGGCTATTAAAGTTAATGTATTAAGTCTTCATAGGTAATGATATAATTGGCTATAGCAGGCAGATGCCTATTATAATAGTCATTAATCCAGTTGTGAAGTATGGGAGAGTTTGATTAACTTTCTACTAGTGTGTGACCGAAGTTTCGGTTACGATTAGTTAGGTTAGTTTATACCTATTTTTACGAAATATTTAGTTTTTATTAATTAAGTTGGCCCTTATTACCCGCAGGTACCTTATAAGTAAATTATCCATTGTCTGGCCACCAAGACTAGTTGCTTAGCTTGTGGTTAGGTGTTGCTACGTGCAATGTCCTGTTATATTTAGTATGTATGATCTATTACATGTTTCGTGTCACGTACCATGAGTTTCTTGTGCCTTCTTCTCATTGGTGGGCGCGTTCCGAAGGCACACATCCTAACTTAGTTTTTAAGACGTGTCCATGTGATCTTTGTACCTAGGTATTAAGTATCCAAAGGAGTAAAGAATTTTGACTTTGACTATGCACCTTATCCGCTTTATGTTCTGTCATCCATGTGTGTGTACCATCCTAAATAAGTAGGTTTAAGCATTCTAAAAAGCTGGCAGGAATTTTTTTTTGATTAATTATGGCTTCGCGCGGCTTGTGCATTTAGCCAGTGTCAAGTTATATTTTGCATCAAATTATGACCCGATTTTTCATAAATCGGGCCTAATGTATTTCAAAACAGTCAAAATCGTCATAGTCCGTCAAGTCAGGGGCTATAGTATAGCGGTGGCAAGTTTACCATAACATTAATAGAAGATTTGGAGGCAACGAGAAAACTTCATGTTTGACACTGATTTTTACTTTCACTACACTTGTGCACTTTCACAGAACTAAATTGAATAACATTCCACCAGAATTATACAATTCAACTCGGGTTACAACTAAGTTTCATAAAAAATAAAACTGCAGCACGACATGTTGTTAACTCTTTCCCGCCCAAACTCCTAGCAGGGATTTTAAAAAAAAAGTCCTATAAGAATATGTCATTAAACGAATAAGGCATTATACGAATAAGTCTTTTGCAGAATAAGGTATTATGAGAACAAGTCCTTTGAATAATAAGCCATTCCGAGAAGAGGTCCTTTTTTCACCGTAAGCCATTTTACGAATAGGTACACAACTATACACAAGTCACGTACCTTAATGACATGAGCCTAGCCCTGTTGACGTCCTAGGTAGACATCAATTGCAGTAATTGCCACTCATTACTTGGATTAATTAATTGGACAGGACAATTTGTGGCCGCTCCGAGACGTATATAAGTACGTTAGCAATTGACATTATAGGCAAAGACTTTCAATGTAATTGCTAGAAGTAGACCGCACAACGTGCAGCACCGACAAATTGTTGTCGTAGAAGTTTCTACTTGTCATTACGAAATCACGGAAAGATTGATTTAAGAACATAAAAAAGAGACCTGAGATTTCCATGATCCATATGAATTAAAAATTGAAGATTAAATCAAATCAAAAACTAAAATACATTGAGTAAACAATTATAAAATTAAATAAAATTAGGCATAAATTAGGCATTTTTTTATTTTATTTTTATTTTATTCTAATGTATGGATTTTATTATATGAAACAAAAGAATTGAATTGAATAAATACGAGGACAGGTTATTGGATAAATATTTGCTTTATTGTCAATCAGAAAAACAATGTATTTATTTATTTTCTAGATATTTTGTCACTAATATCAAGGTTTTAAAAAAACCCTTTTAGTGGCACTTATTACCTTATTCTTATTCGTCCGCGTTCGAATTGAATTTTCAATAATTCTTTTTTACCGGATGTTCATAATAGCGGTACCAAATGCCGAAACTGTTCATTGGTTTGGTTGTTGATCTATTAGTCAGTAAGGACTTACAATTTTATATGTATATGGTAGTTTTATCTTATATACTAAAACCTTCCTCGTAAACCACTCTATCCGTTGGTGAAAACAGCATGAAAATCGGTGCAGTAGTTTTTGAGTTTATACCGTGTTCGCAAAAAACCCTCAAGACTTTGTTTTATAATATGTATGTGTGATAACATTTTAATAGTTCGAATCAATCATTTAATTCACGCTGCGTTATATCTCAAGGCGTGTCGGTGCATTTAATCAGAAAGGTCAATAGATATGTCAAGTTAACACACCTACGTCTATCCGGGGGTCAGATGTGACCCTTGAACTTACAGATCATTCGTGCAATGTACTATTAGGTTATTAGAACAAATTAACTGATGATTTCATTAGTGGGAAATTCCTAGATTGTGTTGATGTTGTTTTTATTGATATTTTTTAAAGTCTAGACTACTTCGGCAAGAACTGCATTGGCTTAGTATTTCAGGCATTCTGCTTCAGCAGTATCTCTCGCTTAGGGCAAACAGCTTTCTAGGCACCTCTCGTTTTGGTTTAATTTCTTCATTAACATCCCGCATTAAGGTAACTCGATCAAAAGGGGCTACAACGAGCAAAGATGGTTTCAAAAAATAATTATTTTCAAAAAGAATTTGCCAATTAGAGTTGGGTTTATTTTCTCGCGGACTATTTGTTTAAGAACATTATTTCCAACCCCCTTAGAGCCTTTGCTTTCAAACTACTCTAAGGAGCTTGCTTGATATTTAAGCTCCTTATTTTAAGCTTAAATATAATTTTACGGATAATATAAAATTAAATTATATTTCATTAACCACAAAGTCGATATTATTTAATCAGTAGTGGTTGTGTTTGACACTTTGACAGTTGGTTAATCATGATAAAGAGTTTAAACACAATTATTTTTATTGTGTAAGCGAACCAAATTATGTTGCCGAATTTGGCAAAGTAAAATGCTTATAAAAATATTTCTTTTGCTTAAATCTAGTTTGGTTTTTACATCATCATAATCAGCCGGTGTCAAACCAGTGCTGGACGTAGGCATCTCCCAAGATGCGCCACTGAGCCCAATCTTTCGCTCTTCTTTTCCAGTCACTGTCCACTGCTTTGCGTATGTCGTCGCTCCACCTGGTCGCAGGGCTTTTTTGTTGCCAATATTCTCAGAATAATCTTAATGACAATAGATCGTGAAAGTACGAAAAGCCCTTGATCACAGAGTACTAATAATTCCCACGACACTATGAGAATCAAATAGCGACGTTATCACGATGTAGTAAGGTTAAATTCGGTTAGCATTGTGTTAAAATACCTACAATGCATTGATGCCTGCATCACCTTGGTTCATGACAAAGTTGCAAGAAAATTACCCATAATAATTATTAATTTTTAGGGTTCCGCACCCAAAGGGTAAAAACGGGACACTATTAAGTACTAAAACTTCATTGTCCGTCTGTCTGTCACCTGTATCTCATGAATCGTGATAGCTAGACAATTTTAATTGATTATGTATTTCTTTATCGGTATTAAAACAAATACTAAAAACAGAATAAGATAATTATAAGAGGGGCTCCCATACAATATACGGACGGAACCCTTAATGCACGAGTCCGACACGCACTTGGCCGGTTTATTGTTTACACTGATAAAATAATAGTAGCATAAGGAACCTTCGAACTAGGAACATGTCCTGTGTCTCCCAAAGTCTAAAAAAGATTATAAAATAAGAGATCACAATAAAATCATGGAGATTAAGTAATAAACTTACTAGGTTAAGTTTTAGTTATACAAAAACAGCCAGTCCAATAATAATATGAGGCCAATAATTATGAAATACTGATGTATTTGTTTCTGTTCTCTTCAGCCAGGTCAAATGGTAGAGAAAGACGCAGATGAGACGATGCCGTCAATAACAAGCTATAAGTTCGGCTGGATTAAAGGCGTGCTGATGAGGTGCCTTCTTAACATCTGGGGCGTGATGCTGTTCCTGAGGCTGTCCTGGGTCGTGGGACAAGCTGGTGTGGGTTAGTATCCGGATAAAACTGGTTTTACTTAGTGAGGTTAAAGGATAGAGAAAGGAAATATATATCCTGGATCAAGGGGGTAAGGATATGCCTCCTTTATATCTCTAGAATGATGTTATTTTTGAGGTTGTTTTGGGTTATGGTACAGGCTGGTGTGGGTTAGTATCCGGATAAAACTGGTTTTACCTAGTAAGGTTAAAGCGATAGAGAAAGGTAATTTATGCTGGATCAAGGGGGTGAAGATATGCTTGCTTAATATCTCCATAGAGATGTTCTTGTTGAGACTCTCCTGGGCTGGAGTGGGTCAGAATCCGGATCAAACTGGTTTCAACTAGCTCAAAGTAATTTTTACTAATTCAAATTATTTCGTCGCCATTCTATGCAATTTTCCTTCTTTTTGTAAGTTAGTTTCGACTGGTTTAAAGTAGTTAAAACTAGTTTACACTGGTTTGTACTTAAATGTTAAGTAGTGTAATGTGTTTTTATAATATTTTAACACAATATGATGTCATATTATCGGCAGCGCAGTCCATCCTGCTGATATTGACGACCTCTGTGGTTACCACTATAACGGCGCTGTCGATGTCCGCGATCAGCACAAATGGAGTTATTAAAGGAGGTAAGGGATATTTCGTATAACAAGGTAAGGTTAGCTTTTGGCAAATGTTCGGTGATGATGAGTCGAATGTCATCCCAGTCTGCCTGTGATCATGGGATCTGCAAAGTTCGTTTTTACAATATATAAAATAATGCGATTATCTTCTCTTCCTCCAAGCCTTATCCTATTATTTGGGGTCAGCTCTTCTAGTTACTCTTCGCCAAGATACTCGGTTCTGGGTCGTCTTTGTCCAAAAACATAACTACGAAAGTTAGCTAAAAAGTTATGAATCGATGTATCATATCTCATATAAAGTTTATCAAAATCGGTAGAGTAGATTTGGAGTCTATTCAATTCAAACAAACAAACAAACAATCAAATCTTTCCCCTTTATTATATAAACAACACAAATATCATAATTATAAGTACTCACGATAAAACAAAATGAAAATTAGCAAAATAAAATATACGAAAGGAAAACGAAAATATAATAAAAGACATCCTCAAGCGCGTCTCCCCGAGACATCGTTCCCAGAAGGCTGGCAACATTTCCATTCTGGATGGCTAGACTGACCCTTTATTATATTAGTATAGAAGATAATCTTATATTGCTAATTGCATAATATAGTACAATAAAGAGTTTATCTATCTATTGATTGATGTTTATCTCCTCCCCCCCCCTCTCTTCCCGCAGGAGGCACATACTACATGATATCCCGATCCCTCGGGCCCGAGTTCGGTGGTTCTATCGGACTTATATTTTCAATGGCGAACGCAGTCGCCTGCGCAATGTACGTCGTCGGTTTCGGAGAGTCACTCATTACATTAATACCAGTTTACATGGTCGACAAGAATTGGGTAAGTTACTCTTTTTATAATTATTATAGCTGTCCCGACAAACGCTGTTTTGCCATTAAAAAAAAACTGAAATAAACAAATAAAAAATAGATGTTGGCCGATTCTCAGACCTACTCAATATGCTCACAAAATTTCATGAGAATCGGTCAAGCCGTTTCGGAGGAGTACGGGAACGAACATTGTGACACGAGAATTTTATATATAAGACTAGCTGCGGCCCGCGGTTTCACCCGCGATCCCGTGGAAATATTGGGAAATAAGTAGCCTGTGTCGATGAAACAAAAAATAAAATTTTTTCTTCTTTTATCTTCTTCTTCGTGTCATCGGCGGCCAATGCAATACACCCTGATCAAAGCACTCCCGCCCAAAACTTAGCCACGGCAATCGCATTATCTGTTGCCCTGTTGAGGTCGTCTGCAGAGCAGCTAACAGGGCAGAGAGAGCAAGCCGTCAAGTGCGCTATCGTTTGGGCGGCCCTCCCACACTCACACAGAGTGTCCGATCCGGAGAAGCCATGTTCTCTTTGCAGCTGCCAACCTGGGATCGCAGGCGATTTAGGGACTTCTTCCTCTACTTCTTCTTTTTTTATAAAAAATACTAGCTGTTATTTTGCCTTATAAATTATTTCTAGTGAATATTTTGGTACTTAAATAAAACTAACTATTGCCGGCCGCTGCTCGCATGTATTCGGCTAATATTGCTATTAAAAAATAGGGATTGGTGGTAAAAGGGTGAAGATGTATTTTTAATGTCTTATTTAAAAAAAAAATCCTTAAAAATTAAAAAGATTTTTTGTGGAGGACCACTTTGGTGGAAAATTGTTTACGTATTCTAAGACCTCCCAAATATACACAAAAAAATTATAAGAATCGGTCAAGCCGTTCTGGAGGAGTTTAGGGGCAACCATTGTGACACTAGAACTTTATATATATTTTTTAAATTTCAGGATCAAACCATATACGGGTGTATAACCCTAGTCCTTCTAACAGGAATCGTTATAGTCGGTATGGAGTGGGAGGCCAAAGCCCAAATTGTCTTACTGATCATATTATTAGCAGCCATTGCTGACTTCCTTATTGGCTCGTTCATAGGCCCTAAGAGTGACGAAGAAATGGCGCAGGGATTCGTTGGATATAATAGTAAGTATGTTTGAAACACATAATAATGAACTACGACCTAATATACAGGGTTATTGCTAACTAGCTTTTGCCCGCGACTTCGTAAGCGTAGAAGTCGCGAATGATTGTAATAGGATTGGACCAAGAAATCACGTTGTCCCATACAAAATTTGCCCCCCTGTTTTACCTCGTTAGGGGTAGAATACTTTCTTATCAGATGCCTACGTCACACAAAAAACACACCCTCCAAGTTTCAGGTCTCTACGGTGGTTTAGGCTGTGCGTTGGTCCGTCAGTCAGTCAATCATTCAGGACAAAGAATTTTATATGTATAAAATTATACAAGCAAGCCCTTATGCTATTTCTGTACACCTAAACAAACAACTTTTGTTCTACGACTTTTGGAAATTCGAACATTTTTTTTGAAAATTTTGAGGTTAGGTTTACCTGAAAATCAGCTGTTTCTTACACGGAGAGGTCATTACCCTTAAATTTTACTTATTTTTATTAAGTCTTATCTACTGTTCTTAGTCTGAATGATCTTTGTTTTAAAAAATCAACTGTTTTTCTAATTTACATAACCTCAAAATTTAATTTTTTTTCGAATTTCCAAAAGTCGTAGAACGTAAGTTGTACAGTTCACAGAAGTAGCCCTCAACGGCTTGCTAGTATAATTACCTATAACCCTGTATATCACCTACTAGCCGCGCTCCGCGGTTTCACCCCCATAACTCCTGATCCCGTGGGAATTTCGGGATAACTCTTCAGCTTTATCTATACTAATATTATAAAGCTGAAGAGTTTGTTTGTTTGTTTGAACGCGCTAATCTCAGGAACTACTGGTTCGAATTGAAAAAATCTTTTTTTGTTGGATAGTCCATTTATCGAGGAAGGCTACTATAATATTATATATTATATCACCTATGTGCATCTTTTGTTCTCTAAGCGATGTCTATTTGGGGGTAATCTGTGGTACTTGTATTACAAACCTTTATTTATTTCCACAGTGACAGTACTGTATAATAATATGGGATCGGATTACCGTCTATTTGAAGACGTCGAACACAATTTCTTCTCAGTGTTCAGTATATTCTTTCCCGCGGCAACTGGGATCTTAGCCGGGGCTAACATATCTGGAGATCTGAAGGTATGGTATAGTTCGTGCCAGATAAGTGTGCGCGCAACTGGTAGCGCTGTTGTGGGCTAGCCCTAAGGAGCCTTTATGTTTAATTTTATTTATACAGCGTCAGAAATTTTAATCCATGGTATTCAAAGACGCTGTGGTGTATGGGAGAATTATTTATAAGAAAAAACACTTGCTAAAACCAAATGTGATGAATGTCACGTCACACGGTGGGCTGAAAATCAGCTTCCATAGACTTAGGAATCTCAAATTTCAAGAGCCGGTTTTTTTTGCTGGATATTGCTTCTATTACAAAAATGAGACCTGAGTTAATTCTGCACAGAAGCGAAGGAATTATAATTTTTTTACGAAAAATTTGTATGGAACTTGTATGACATCGATAACCGTTAAAAAGAGTATGACAACATATCACAAATAATGAGTACTTTAATCACCTGTAAGGATATTGCGGTTTTCCTTACCGTTTAATAGATAATTTCATATAAGTTTCATACACATTTTTCGTAAAAAAATTATAATTCTTTAGTTTTTGTGCAGAATTAACTCGGGTGTCATTTTTGTATATAGTAATAACAAATAGAAGGAATATCCGGCTAAAAAATCGACACTTGAAAATTTAAATTCCTAAGTCTATGGAGGCCGATTTTCAGCCCACCGTGCGTATAGAAGGTTATAAGCTACTCTTTTCGTTAGGAGCTCTTTACATTCACGAGCTTGTGGCGACGTTCCGCCTTGCTACCAACAGATGGCGCTGAGTCGACCTTTATCTTTTACAAGTTCTAACAACCTTCCCAATGGAACATCTTTCCCTTGGAGGAAATGTATTCCCTTAATTATCGTACCACCTTGCCTTTAGTCGCTGAGTACCTAAAACGCAGTCTGCCAATTTCGCTTTATGCCAAAATGTCATTTAAAAAAAGCGTTTGAACTAACTGCTTTTTTGTCTATGTCGCAATAGATCCTCGTATAATTGCCCATTTAGGTAGTCGGGAGCATAATTGCAGAGCCTAGTTCTAAAATTAATATCATTACAATATTTTTATTCTAAAAATGTATGTTTGATACATTCATGAGTTAAAAGACTTTAAAACTTCACCTAAAGCAGGTGCCTAGAATCTTGCTTGTGTTGAAAACATTCTTATATAAAAGAGCCGTTTTGTAGCTCTACGGTGGGGTTGCCGTTATGCAGCCGACGTACATTCAAAAGCTCCACGACATGTGGATACAGCCAATTTTAAACCGACTTCAAAAAAGGAGTATTTTATGTATTTTTTCTTTATTTCAGGACCCTCAAAAATCAATACCGAAAGGGACTCTCCTGGCTATACTTCTAACGACAATATCGTACCTCTTGATAGCAGTAGTGGCCGGTTGGACGGTAGTGCGCGACGCGTCCGGTGACGTCACCGGGCTGGCCGGGTGGAACTTCACTACCTGCAACGGAACCTGCGGTCACGGATTGCAGAACAGTAACGACGTAAGTATCGACCCTATCCCCAGGAGCCGGTACGGTCTCGTCGACTTCATTCACCTGGGGTACTTCACCTGGGTGTATTGAGTTTACCGCTTAGTTGACTTGATTTGAGTTTGTAGTATTGTAACTATATTAATACATGTTGTATCCGGTTTATTTGAATCGAAACGGAAGACGCGTCAAGTGCTGCTAACTTCACTCCGACGCTTCTAGGCAGAGCCGTGAAGTCGGCCGAATGTTGCTGGGTAGACATCACCTCGACATTCGGTGTGACAACACAGAACAGTCTCTCCGCTTAGATACGCTTGTGAAAATACCTTTGCGTGTGATACCTATCCTCAATTATGTTGATAATTTCGTTTAGTATCAACATTGTAAAATTAACGATTATAGTAAAGTGATTTCTTGTAAAAGAGAATTAGTCATTTTTGCACGTTACCCACACACGCCCACACAATGTCATTGGACATACATATTTTTACCTAATTATTGTTTCTAGTTAGTATTATGCAAGTCAATTATTTTAATTTATTTTATAAGTTAATGTAAGTCCTTTTCGCCTAAGATACAGGAATACCTAGTTCAGGCATATGTGTTATTTTTTTCTCTTTAATAATTAATGCTTAGCTTATTATGTAAAATGAGTTTTAATAAATATATTTATTTATTCATCTAGGTGATTTCCTGGAGAATTAGGGATATAACGTAGTACACTTTATTCTCTTAGGTGATTTCTTGGTATATTACTAGTCCCTATTGGAACGAAGTTCCTTATGGCGCGTTGCGAAAGGGGGCTAGACGGAAAAAATAAAGAACAAAAGTTGTAACGACACTTTTTGATTTTATTACAATTCCTTCACTAATCAATCGAGAGAAACTTCGTTCCATCCGGGTGTTCCTTGACACCTCTCAAGTTTTTATTTGTCACTCAAGTATTGCCTTGCCATCATTATTTCATACCACATATACCCTGCGTGTTACAACTTTTGGTCTTATTTTTTTCCGTCTAGCCCCCTTTTGCAACGCGCCATAAGGAACTACGTTCCAAAAATATATATAAAAATCTCCGTTTTTCTAGATTACAATGAAATTTATAGTATTTCGTGAACTTGATGTGAAATAAGTTTAATATAAAGTCACGTGTTTTTCATTTTATTCAGCATCTGACGCCATTACGCATATTACGTATATATTTGTTCAAAGTATTGTTTACAAAAGAAAAGTATAAGTAGTGTATCCGTTGTCTAGCACCCATAACACAATTCTAGTTACTTAGCTTGGGGATAGATGACAATGTGTGGAATGTCCTGCAATATTTATTTTATTTATTATTTATTTAAGTGTACAACCCACTCATCCCCTTCTTTAATTCTTGTCGATCCAAAGGTTGCTTGGAAGAGATCGCTCTTAGCGATAAGGCCGCCCATTGTGCCATAGTTTTTTTTAAGCAGAACTTAAATATGATAGAACTAGCTGTGCCCGCGTTAGTCCTGATCCCGTGGGAAAATCGGGATAATAAGTAGCCTATGTGTTAATCCAGGTCTCCAGCTATCGACATACTGAATTTCATCGCAATCAGTCCAGTAGTTTTTGAGTGAAGGAGTAACAAACATACACACACACTTTCACATCGTAGGATAGCTTATTAGTTTATTAGTAGTCCTACTAATATTATAAATGTGAAAGTTTGTGTGTGTGTATGTTTGTTACTTACTCCTTCACGCTAAAATTACTGAACCGATTGCAATGAAATTCGGTATGTAGATAGCTAGAAGCATGGATTAACATATAGGCTACTTTTTATCCCGATATTCCCACCGAATCGGAACTTACGCGGGTGAAACCGCGGGGCGCAGCTAGTTTATATAATATTAGTAGGATTAAGGTTGAATGTGGTACAATAAAGAGTTAATCTATATACCTATCTATGTATAATTGATCGTTGCAGGTAATTCGTCTAGTATCAGGTTGGGGCCCGCTTATATACGGCGGTTGTTTCGCCGCGACTCTATCCTCCGCGCTCGCTTCATTAGTATCTGCACCTAAAGTCTTTCAGGTAAATATATTCTTATACATATAATATACTAGCTGCACCCCGCGGTTTTACCCGCATAAGGTCCGATCCCGTGGGAATATTTGGATAAAAAGTAGCCTATATGTTAATCCAGGCCTCCAGCTATCTACATACCGAATTTCATTGCAATCGATTAAGTGGTTTTAGCGTGAAGGAGTAACAAACATACACACACACAAACTTTCACATTTATAATATTAGTAGGACTACTAATAAACTAATAAGCTATCCTACGATGTGAAAGTGTGTGTGTATGTTTGTTACTCCTTCACTCAAAAACTACTGGACTGATTGCGATGAAATTCAGTATGTCGATAGCTGGAGACCTGGATTAACACACACGCACACACAAACTTTCACATTTATAATATTAGTAGGATATACGCGACGAATTGAGAACCTCCTCCTTTTTCTGAAGTCGGTTAAAAATGCGTTGTCCTGAATGACTGACTGACGGATCAACGCACAGCCTTAACCGCTTATTGTAGAGATCTGAAACTTGGAGGGTGTGTTCTTTGTATAACGTAGGCATCCGATAAGAAACTTCTACCCCTAAGGGGGTGAGAAAGGGGGGCAAACTTTGTATGGGACAACGTGATTCCTTGGTCCATTTTCGACTTCTACGCGGACGAAGTCGCGGGCAAAAGCTAGTACAAAATAATAATGACTGTCAATTTTTTTGACGTGATAACGTCTTATATATCGATGAACACCGTACTGCATTCACAAAAAAGTGTCACGTTATTGACAAGGTAACCATAGCAAAGTCGGTCACGTTATTGACAAGGTAACCATAGCAAAGTCGGTCACCATATTGACAAGGTAACCATAGCAACGTGCCAAAGTATGCAAAATGGTTATGTCAACGATACGAAGGAGTTCTTATAACGTTTATCACGAAAAATTTTCGTTCGTAAACTGGCTTTACAGACAACCATTTTTTTTATTTGAAATTGTTAAACTCACTTGAACGGTATTCAAGGGATACGAGTTCGAGTCTCATCTCAGTTTCAATTCTTGAGGACGCGTTTTTCCTTTAAAATATTTTTAGATAATAAATCTTGTTTGAAGTATTTGCCCAACTCTGTTTAACTTGAAGACCTCTTTGGCGCGTCGGGTGACCGCCCGCATGCGATCCCGAAGGTTGCAGGTTAGATTCCCGCCTCAAACAGATATTTATGTAAAGACATTTGTTTCTGGTCTGGGTGTTTCATCACGATGTTTTCCTTCACCGTAAGAGCAATGTCAATTAACGCACATAATTTTTTCTTAATAAAAATCCATTGGTGCACGGCCAGTTGGGATTCGAACCCACGACCTTCAGTCGGGGTTTCTACCACTAAGCCCACACCGCTCTAAAAAATATGTTGTTCGATTCTCAGACGTAACGAAACACAAAAAAATCATACAAATCGGTTCAACCGTTTAGGTGGAGTTTGGCAACTATCACTGCGACATGAGACACGGTATACAGGGTGAAAAATAATCATCCTATATTTTTATAATAATCGATAGTGTTGCTGATAGAGATTGATTCCAGGAAACTGCAATAGTATGGCAAACCAAAAGAAACAGCTCTTTTTTGTAGTTTTCACCAATTTTCACCTTTCTTTTTCATTACCCCGCGGTTTTACCCGTGTTAGTCCTGATCCCGTGGGAATATCGGGATAATAAGTAGCCTATGTGTTAGTCCAGGTCTCCAGCTATCTACATACTGAGTTTCATCGCAATCAGTCCAGTAGTTTTTGAGTGAAGGAGTAACAAACATACACACACACACACACACATACACACAAAATCTAATGATACAGTTTTAGTTTTTCTCAAAATCGGGCACGCAACTTCTTTCAGCATTTTCGCTGTCTCTTATAGTTTAGGATAAAGCCCCGAAGGCCCATGTAAAAAATCACTCTGTGAATAGGGACAGGGATTAAGGGGGGTCCATACGCCAACGACCTTGGTACACAGCCTACTAAATAGTTACTATCGGCACCGGTCGCCTTCCTTGGTGAACATTGATGATCGTTACGAATGTGTTTTGTTTTTCTCAAAAGTGTTGAGATGGAATCGTAGGTGAGATTTTTACCGACATTTTGGTGTGACTTTGAAAGTCAAAAATTGCCTAAAGTTTTAAAGCTATCTTAAAATTAAGAATTAAAACTAGCCTAGCTTTGAAATGACAAGGAATTTTCTTCTCAAATTACCCCAAAATATTGGTAAAGTTTTCGCCTACGATTACATCTCAGCACTTTTGAAAAAAAAAAAACAAAAGATTCGTTACAATCGACAATGTTAGTTGCAAGCGACGGGTATTTGTGGCGCGTTGCGTTTGGCAGCATAAATAGACTTAATCCAGGTCTCCGGCGATCTACATATCTAGTTTTTAACCCCCGACGCAAAACGACGGGGTGTTACAAGTTTGACGTGTCTCTCACTCTCTCTCTGTGTGTGTTGGGTCTGTCTGTCTATCTGTGGCATTGTAGCTTCCGAACGGATGAACTGATTTTGATTTACTTTTTTTTATCTAAATCGGTCCAGTAGTTTCGTAGCCTATTTGCAACCAAACAAATAAATATTTCCTCTTTATAATATTTAGTGTAGATGTAAATGTGTTTCCAGGCCCTATGTCAGGACGAATTGTACCCATACCTGAAGTTCTTCGCTAAAGGCTACGGCAAGAACAACGAGCCGGTCCGTGGATATGTCCTTACTTTCATCATTGCAACGGGTTTTATTGTCATGGGTGAGTTATTGTTTTCATTATTAACGAGTGCGAGTGGGCGGGACATGCTTGCCATATGTCAGATGAACGATGAGCCAATATTACAACAGAATGATCCCCCATAGGGATACGAGCACGCGGCAGACCAAGGCGACGTTGGCGAGATGATTTTGACTCCTATAGGAATGATTGGTATGCAGTAGCGACATATCGTGATCAATGGAAGAATGGTAGAGAGGCCTTTGTCCTGCAGTGGGACAGTGTAGGCTCTAACTATAACAAGTGCGAGTCGACTCCCGCATGAAGGGTTCTGTAGCATGTTGTATGGAAGCCCCACTTATATATTTTGTTTTTGTTTTTAGAAGGTATTTGTTGTTATAGTGGCAACAGATATACATATAATATACACTGAAAATTTCAACTCTCTAGCTATCACGGTTCATGAGACACCTGGTGACGGACGGACAGTAAAGTCTTAGTAATAGAGTCTCGTTTTTACCCTTTGGGTACGGAACTTAACGGAATCCTATGCATTATTTCGTCTTACTCTGGCTGGGCAAAGGTCTCGGAATAGATGGCATGACAATGTGGATTTAAGGGAAACGGGCCAAGTTTAGCCCATACCGAGATGCTTCGTAGAGTGTGAAAGAGACCGATGATTACTGCAGATTTCATTTGTCGGATTTTGATGTAACGTATGCCACGATCTTTCTAGAAACTAGAGTTTTTGAACAGTGAAAACCAAATTTCAAAATGTTCAGTAATTTTTAATTGAATAGCAACTGAGACAAAAACTATGAATTCTTGTTCTACTACTTTTTTAAGACTTCTTTTTAGGTATGACTTTCTAAATTATAAATAATTCCATGTATATTTTTCATCCATTACTATTGTATATTTAATATACCTAGATAAAATGATAGAAAGGTCGTACTAGAGATACAAAATATAACTTGTACTAGTCAGTATTACTATAGATCCACAGCTGGCACATTCACATTTTGTATTTGTATTCTATATCCGTTAACAGCACGAAAAACAATACAGAACATGAACAGCCAATAAATAATAGTATATGACAATTGAAATGCTAATATAAGAATCAAACCATCAATTAATAACATAACCAGTACAATTATTGCATTTACAACATCTATACAGAAGTAAAGTATACAAAACCATAGATAAAAAGAAAGTAAACTTTTAATATTTTTTAAAATACCTCGTAGTAACGCGATGTGAGTGAAAAATAACGATCCACCTAAAAGAAAGAAATACACACTGAAAGCTTTAGCATGAATTGGTTTTAATTTAAAAAAGAATTCGAAATATTGCTGGCCCTCTCTAAAAAAGAACCAAACCGTACAAACGCCTGATATTATACCGAATACTGATAAAATTATAACTCCTGGTCTCAATTTTATACAGAAGCAACATTTCTGTGTAGCTGGAAAACGATTTAATATCGTATCTGACATTAGGGAGTCTGAAACAAAATGACAGATAGGTATTTATACTAGGAAACCGAACCAAGCGAGTGTGAGTAATGCAACTACTTGCATACTGGAGTTCATGAAGCTTCGTATCTATGGTTAGGGTGCTAGGCTATGCCGTAAACACATCAAGAGTCAAAAAAAATCTTTAGAATCATACAGTTGCACATGATACATAGCACGTCTTACATCGATGTCACCTCCATGTAAAACAAATGTATGGAAATAGAGCTGCACGCACATTAAATGCACCACTACGATATATTATCGATGAAGTCTATGTGTATCTATCTCGTGATTGGTCAAATCGAGGTCACCACGCCCCGTCCGCTCGTGCGGCACTGCTCCGTATGTACATGTGCGATGTCGATGTGTAATGCATGTTAGGCATAGCCGTACCCTTATTGAGATAAATAAAAAATCGCGGGAAAATAATTACTACACGGATTACTTATTGGTTTTTTGTCAGACAGACTAAGAAACTTGATTAACAAAGCAGCCTGGGCGCGCAGCAAGGGCGCACGTTCCCTAAGTATAAGCAAAAATTATAAGTTTCCCTAGGTAGGGTGTCCAAAAGGTTAGCTGCATTGCCTTTTTGGATGGCAATCTGGTAGCTTAAAGCTAATACTTCGATGATTCATTATAACACATGATGAACTACTTACCCAATGAATGATCATCAGCAACAGACTAACCATGATTATATAGTTAATTGGAACTTATTGCTTGAATACTTAATTCAATTTCTTCTTTATGGCCTTCAGCTAACAATTTCGGCCAGTATAACGCGAAGAAGTGAAGTGGTAAAGCAACAGGAATAGGCACGGTGACAATCTTGTTTGTTATGAACACATTGAATTTATTTATGATGGCAGCAGAGATTGAGGTAGTCGGTTACAAAACAGAAGGTTAGGACAGCAAACGAAGGAGATTGAGTGAAACAAAACCTAATGATGACCTCCGCTGGAAGACTCAAATTACCGTTTTCGTTTCGATAAATGATGTATAGATGCCTGGTTCAATGTCAACTGTTACTATAGTAATCGCCTCTCTGCAGGTTTTCGTGGTTCTACTAATGTCACGTGCGGAATAATTTCCCTTTGAATAAAAAGCTCATCATTATGTTTCATCCATAGAAATCCATGTTCGTACCTTATTCCATCATATTGCTATGTTGACTTCTGTCAGTTATGTCATGTTGTATAAATGTCATAATGGCCGGAAGTACTGAAAACCTGCCCAGATTCTAGACAGTACATGACGCTGGCAAGTCGGCCATATCGCCTGGGTTCGTAAGAAATAAAAAGCTTACGCAAGGAACTTCTACAGATCGTTCTTCAGGACAATAGATAATCAAAGACACCTCTATCGCGCTTCTGGTCTTACCACTTCTTACCTATCATGCAAGTATTGATAATTTGTACGAATTGATATATTGTACCAATCTTAGAATTGTACGTACTGATAACTTGTACGAATTGAGATATTGTACCGATTTTAGAATTGTACGAATTGCTCATTGTACGTACTGATAGTATGTGTAAACTGAGAATTGTACGAATTGCGATATTGTACTGATGGCGATGCTCCCAACTAAACTGAGAATCGTTCACAACTAACTTTTTTTAAAATCCTTATTATGGTTTAGTATGGGTTTAGTAGACATTGGACTTACCTCAGAGAAGACTCAGAAAAAGAAACTATCAGAAAAAGTAGGTATAGACAATTTTAATAGATAACTACACGATACCCATATAATTTTGTTTGACCATTGTCTATCTATAGGTCCATGATCTATACATATAAAAGGCGAAAGTGATTGACTGATGTATAAAGGCACAGACTAAACCCTTAGGGCTAGAAACTTAAAACTTAACTTAAACTTTGGCACACGTATTCGTCTTATGACGTAGGCATCGACTAAGGAAGGATTTTTCAAAATTCAACCCCCAAGAGGGTGAAATAGGGGATAAACTAATCTATCTAATTTATCTATATATATCTATCTATAAATATAAAAGGCAAAAGTGATACATAGGTAAAAATGATCCCATTGATTCTCAATGACCTTCCCTTCGAATTCAAGAGAACTTTATAGGAGGATGATTTTTCTGGGCCTGGAGGCCTCATAAAACGAGCCATATATCAAATGAAAGGTGGTTTCGCTCAAATGAAAGAGGAACATTTTATTGTAAGACCACTTTTTCAAATTAGTTGTGATATCGGAGTTATAGGTCATTAATGATAGGTGATCGATTCACTCTCCGTACACCAGTAGGGAGTATTAACGCCTTAATAGAATCAAATGTAGCCATCGTATAGCAATGAGTCATATACCAAATGATAGGTTATTTCAAAAGGAATAATTTAATGTATGATGATTTTTAAAAAATATTTTTATTTTTAGAGTTATAGGCCATTAATGCTAAGTAGTAGGTATAGGTGACTGAGCTCTTCTCTTGTGCAATGCAAAAGCTTGATTAGAACCAGATGTTGGTCTTCTCATGAAACGAGGCATATATTAAATGAAAGGTGGTTTCAAGAAAAATATTTATTTTAAGACCACTTTTTTAAAATAGTTGTGGGTTCGGAGTTATAGGTCATTAATGGTAGGTGGTCGTTTCACTTGCGAGTTTTCTCCGTACACCGCTAGGGATTATTAACGCCTGAATAGAACCAGATGTACCTATCATATAGCAACGAGTCATATATCAAACTAGCAGCGCTCCGCGGTTTCACCCGCGTAACTACGTGCGTAATATCGAAATATAAAATAGTCCAAACCCTTCTTCAACAATGGACTATGCAACATAAAAATATTTTTTCAATTCGAACTAGTAGTTTCTGAGATCAGAGCGTTTAAACAAACAAACACTTCAGCTTTACAATATTAGTATAGATGATAGGTTATTTAAAGAGAAATAATAAAATTCAATATATGATGACTTTATAAATTAATTTAATTTTTAGAGTTATATGCTATTTATGCTAAGTAGTAGGTATAGGTGACCGAGGTCTTCACTTGTGCAATACAGATGCTTGGTTAGAAGCAGATGTTGCCCTCCTCATGAAACGAGTCATTTATAAAATCAAAGGATTAAGTGGAACCATTTTATTGTAAGACTATATTTTCGAAATAGTAGTGGTTTCGTAGTTAGAGATCGATAAATGTACTTAAGTAAGTATTCAGTTGTATCAGAAATAGTTGACGTGATTTAGTCATCACTACCTAATACTATGCAGTGGCATAGCAGGCTGATAAAAAGCATGATGCTTATCGTAACCGAGATATAGGTTATGATACGTAGGTACTAAGTAGGATTATAAATAGGTTCAATGTCCTGCAAATCACACAAAAAAAGAATGCTCACGTCTCGTGACGGGTCTTGTACAATAGGTATAATAATGATACCACATACCTTTCTACGAGTACCTTTCTTTTAAGTGCGTTTCAAGTAGGATTATAAATAAGTTCAATGTCCTGCAAAACACACAAGAAAAGAATGCTCACGTCTCGTGACGGGTCTTGTACAATAGGTATAATAATGATATCACATACCTTTCTACGAGTACCTTTCTTTTGAGTGCGTTTCATTTGTTACTGCAATAATATCTATTCAGATTTTCCTGTTTGGGGACTAGGTATTTTTCTAATCGACTAAATCGATTGCGATGAAACTCGGTATGGAAATTGTTGGAGACCTAGATTAACACAAAATATTCTTTTTAACTCGATATTCCCACTGAATAGAGACTAACGCTGATGCAACTATGAATCTTCGTTATCAATTTCATTGAGAAGAATAATTTTCAAGGGTTATTCCTTTCGACTCCCGCTTATGGGGGCCGTAAGGAAAAATCTTAGAACCTCCACTCAATAATAAAAGTGCGGGGTGGTGGTCCAACCATGGGGCCCATTAAGCGGGAGTCGAAAGAAATAATCCTCTATTTCATTAATTCTGTATTCACAATCCGCGTTGAACCACCGCACACTTAGGCCTCCAACTATAGGTCGTGGTTCAACTTTTTAAATAGTTGGACCACGGGACTGTTTAGAGTCCCGTTGGACATTCATGACACGAAGTCTGTAGATTTAAATTATTTTGTTAAATAAGAGAACATGGTTTGTCGAGAAAATATTATTTACACAAAATACCCAATAATAAATGAAAAACCACATTAAACTTAACACAAAAACATAATAAAATAACAAAAGATATTACTAACTAAAACGTTTAAAATAGTTAAAAATGCATTTGCTGCATAAGCTGCATCTGCATAAGCTATTGCATAGCTTTTATCGCGGGCTTTGAGCGCAGCGCCCGAATCAAGAATAAAACCTAACACCCCCGACTCCACCTACCATGTAGCTCGGCCGAGCGTTCGCTTAACGTGTATGTATATGGTACGACTGTACGAAGCTCGCACGATGCAATAGCTTTACCGCGGCAGTCCCCGGGTGCCACACACGTTTTTTAAATAAAGGAACAACACTGACCGTACGGTCGTATAAAGCCACATCAGCAACATCACGACAGGGCGCTGGCGGCGGCGCAGCATGGTCATACGACGCTTTGGCCATTTTCGTCTTTACATTTATTTTGTTAAATAAGATAATAATATCTTGAACTAAATATATATCTACTTGAATGAAAAAACCTACTAAGTACTAAACTCTGGCAATATGCACAAACCGTGCGACTATGATGACTATGAGCTATGATTTGACATGAAAGTTGTCAGTGAAAGCGATTTTCCCTATGGCTGAAAGTTTTACTCTCAACACGCTCGCTAGGCACCTTCGGAGTATGAATAATGAAAAGTACCTTTTGTTTTTTGAAGATACCTAGTCCAAAAAAGGTCAGAAAAATATGAATAGATATGATTGCAGTAACAATAGAAACGCACGATAGGTACTTGTAGGAAGGTAGAGCATGTGGTAGCATTATTAATTATTATACAAGATCCGTCGCGAGACGTCAGCTTTCTTTTCGTGTTTTGTTTGCAGGATGATGATGGTTTTGATGGTTTTGTTGATGGCTTGCGTATGACTCTACATCTGAGCTCACGACTCGTGATGGTACCTATACCTCGGTTACGATAAGCATCATGCTTTTTATCAGCCTGTTGTGTCACTAAATAATGCTAAATAGTGATGTGTATATCACGACAGACATTGTCAACAATTTCTGATACTACCGAATACTTACTTAAGTACATTTAACGATCTCTTACTTCGAAACCACTAATATTTCGAAAAAGTAGTCATACAATAAAATGTTTCCCTTAAAACCACCTTTCATTTGATATATGACTTGTTTCATGAGGAGGGCAACATCTGTTTATAGCCAAGCATCTGCATTGCATAAGGGAAGACCTTAGTCACCGATACGAATTACAAAAATGTTTATCTAATTTACCAAGAGAATTAGGATTGCCTAAAGAATCTGTAGACAGTTGTAATAGTGATACAACGTCAAGTTATGTAAAGTTGCCAGAAATTCACATACCGAGATTTTCAGGCAAATATACAGAGATCTTTTCATTTTAATGATACACAACAACAAATAACTTGACGATGTACAACGATTACAATATTTAAAAGGCTATTTAACAGGAGAGGCAGAACAACTTATAAGAAACACACCTGTAACTGCTGCAAACTATAAAGGTTGTTGGAATATCAAAGAGCAGCGATATAATAATAAAAAGTTTGTTGTTAATAATATTTTAAAACGGTTTTTATGCCAAAGAAGTGCAACTACTGCATCCGCTAGTAGTTTGAAAGAGTTTGTTGACACTACAAATGATTGTTTGACTTACTAATTTGGGTATAGATATTTCCACATGGGATCCAATTGTAATACATTATATAGTTATGTTTAAAATTAGACCCCGAAACCCGCAAGGAATGGGAATTAAACATTTCAAAAACTATCGGCTCGGATTCCTTGCCTCTTTTTAGTCAGTTGAGCAAGTTTTTATGTAATAGATTCCGTGCTTTAGAAGTGATCGAACCTATTAAATATGTCAATAAACAGTAAAGGTTTAGTGCACGCACATCTACGGCTCAGAATATCAGTCACACTAGAGTTTTACATACTACTGATATTCCAAAAATTGTTTGTGAGTTTTGCAGTGAAGCTCATAAGTTATGTTTTTGTAAAAAGTTTGCTAATCAAAGTTATGAAGACAGACATGATTTTGTGATGAATAATAGAATATGTTTTAACTAATTAGGGAGCAATCACGGTGTAAGATTTTGCCGAACACCCATCAATTGTAGGATTTGCAAAAAAACGCCATCATTCCTTGCTTCACCCAAGGAACGTCTCCACTTCAGCTGTTGGTTAAGGGTTTGTAGGTCAAACGGTTGAAGGAGAGTCAGGTAAAGTCAATAAGGTAAATAAGGTATCTAGTTCACAAAGGAACTTGCCTATTGAAATTGTTAATCATATGGCATATTGTACCAAAAGTCAGAGCAACCATGTGTTATTGGCAACAGCTTTAGTTGGGGTTAGATCTAGAACAGGCCAATATCACGCGGTAAGGGCTTTGTTAGACCAAGGCTCTCAAGCGTCGTTTGTAACCGAAGCTACTGTCCAAGGGTAAGGTTTAAAAAGAATCACGGTTACCAACGTCGTATCAGGTTTAGGTGGTCAAAATACTTCCACAGTTTCGAGGTCAATGGTTTTACTTACTCTTAAATCTAAAGTAGATCCAGAGTTTAAAATCAATGTGAAAGCGTATTTATTGAACAACATCACTACATATATACCAGGTAAAAGGGTATGTTTGGACAAATGGGTCGAGTTATCCCAGATTTCATTGGCTGATCCTCAGTTCGATACGCCAAATAAAATAGATCTTTTGCTGGGAGCAGATGTATACTGCCAAATAATTAAGGAAGGAGTTTTACGTTCACCTACTGGTAGTCCAGTGACACAGTGTACTACATTTGGCTGGATTATATCTGGACCAGTAAATACAGTTACAGATAACCAACATTATTACAGGTTTGCATACATGCGTAGAGGAATTTGATTTAAGAGTCTACTGTTTGACGGGTTCAACTCATAGACGCACGTGGCTAAAATTATAGCTATTTCACCTTACACTGTTTAGGAAAAGGAAAGGCTCAGTAAAGAGCAGTATGAAGATATTACGCATACAACAATTTCAGCGTCAGAACACTACCACACACTACATTACATATAGACGTTCGGGGCCGCTTCGGTCGTTTCCGCAGCGCGACTTGGCCCGACACATCACACACACAGTGACAACAAGCTTACACGGAACTTGAAGTTTACAAACGTCACACTGGCGAGGAGTTTTACATTACTTCATTCAAGCATTGAATGCTTGAAGTGTATAGTGATTTGAAAATGGAACGTTCTATCTAAACAATGTACTCTGTTGCACAGCCTCTTACCATACTGTGACCATACTAGTAAATCCTAGTTACCGAGCAGTATGATGTACATAAATACAGGGTTATATTTTATGGGAAATATTAATATGCCTATTACAAAGAGAAAATATTTAATTGTTTGTTTGTTTGCATTGAATAGGCTCCGAAACTACTGAACTTATTTAGACGAAACTTGGTATGAGGATATATTGATTGACATGAAGATATTATTTTCACTTTTGGGACTATCAAGTACATTTTTCAATATGATGCCCAAGCTCTAGCAAATTGAAACTTTCAGGGATTATTCTTTATGAAAGCCAGTAGTTTTTAAGATAGGTTGCAGAAAAAAATAATCTGCGAAATATTTTTTTAGAACCATACAAAGATAATGTAAACATTAGATTTTGTTTTTTTTTTACTTTAATGATTTTATTTTGAGTTTTATAAATCTTAGACTCTGATTGGTGTAAGGGTACAAAAGGTCCATTATTGAAGTTGTTTCACAAAAAAAGGAAGAATCGCAAACCTGATAGTTTGGCTGTAATTGCGAAGTTCATGCTGAAATCTGATTTTTACTAAAATTTCACTAAAACCCAAATAACTTTTGAACCACTAATTATTGCAGAACATATAGGGGGTGAAATCGATAGGTACTAATGTCCCCCACCCCCCAGTAACCGATGATCCACCCCCCTTGTTACACCGTGTATATTCTGTACTATAGGTACGTGAATCTTATTGCGTAAATGCGTAAATTCAAAGAAAATTGCAAGAATTATTGTGGAGACATAGAAGCGAGCGGTTATTGTAATGAAACGGAAGGTTCCGTTACCAGTTTCAGAAATTTAGAAGAGTCTAAAGAAGAAGTTGAAGAGGGTCAGTCAGTCCGTCAGTCAGAATTATAAGTCAGTCCTACCTGATAAACCTAATAGCTCAAGACCCTCAACAATAAAAGTTTAGAAAAAGGATTAACAACTATAATTCACAAAGATAAAATAAAAAAACTTAACTAGGTGTAAAGTCAGTAACAGTGGTATCCGATAGCTGAATACTGCGTTCTCTCTTATTATCTGCTTAAATCATGGTGGGTAATATATTTTATATTAGTTATAGCGAACTCCATCCTTTTCTTACTTCTTGATCTTCAAGTTTATATACACCAACCTTTTTAGATGGGTGAATCAACGCGTTGTTGTATTGTATTGCACGTAATAACGAAGGAATAGATAAATTGTTACAAAGAAAGTGCGTTAGTCTCGTCGTCGTCGGTGTATGAACACACTCTGTAATCGCATCCAATACACACAGCTAATACTCCGCACCACAGCCAGAATTCTATTTATTCTATTATTTTTAATTATTATTTTTTAAAAGTCATGTCTCAGTTTTTCACGAAATTTTCTTGAATGACATTTTGATGACATTGTTAGCCTTCAAAAATCTAAAATTTTTTATGTCGTCAGTAAATAAAAAGTTTTAATTAATATCAAAAAGGATAAATTACAAAGAAATGTATAAAATAATGAGTTGACGTTTTATAAACTGTTATTGTCTATTGGATGCGAGATTCAGATAATAGTTCACTATTGGTTGGCAAAATCACTGTTAATTGTCTTCATTGGTCCCCGTGAAACTTTGACAGTACTTGTCGATGGCACACACACATTGAATGCTAAAATAGTTACGTATACATTGCTGGTATAGCCAGTTAATACAAAAGTATTCAAAAAGCTCCAGCGCGCATTGGATAAGATACACCCCCCGCTACCCGTTGACGGGGTAATACTCTATAGGTGAAAGGTAACGATGTTTTGAACAAAATTCGGGCCGGGAAATTTTGTGAACAGACCTTTCGAATTTAGAAAAATACAAAAAATCTACAATATGAATTCTTTCAAAATAAAGTTATTTTAACTAATTGATAAATTTACTACATGATGATGGTTTCATATTCGATAATATATTTCTCCTGGCGTAGCTATTTCACCCGTGAAATGAGCATTATTTTGACTAAAAATGCTAAAGTTTTTATGGGTATAATTTCTAAATTAAATATAATTTTACTATTCCGCCACCATCATGGGCTAAATATTTACTAGTTTCGTAGATTTAACTTTTATTTTTTTAAATTCCATGAAGAATAAAGGAATTACACTCTAAATTCATTTGTATGGAAACACGATCGACTAGCGGCGTCTTAAAACGCTTTAGGGAGTTAGAAGGTTTATTGTCGTCTAAAATGTTAACATTAGAAGAACAAAAGTGTGACCACATCTTCGCTGCATCTACGCGTCGTAATTCGGATGCAAGTAGATACGTTGTCAAGTTGCCGTTCCGAGAGGAGGTTCCTTCCTGTAAAAATGGTGATTCACGTGAGAGAGCAGTTAGAAGATTTAAGAACTTAGAAAGAAAATTCGCTATAGATACAATGTTAAAAGAAAGATATACAGAGGTAATAAACGAATACTTACAATTAGATCATATGATGTTAGTACAGAAACCAGACGATAATAAAGAACAGGCGGTATACCTACCGCATCGTGCTGTAATAAGTGAGGATAGGCCTACAAGTAAGGTCTGCGTGGTTTTTAATGCATCCTGTAAAAATAAAAATGGTGTATCATTAAATGATATTTTGATGGTTGGACCTACGTTGCAATCGAGTTTAATGCCTTAGAATTGGAGAAGGTATCCCATATGTATTGTGGCCGACATTATTAAGATGTATCGTATGGTGAGAGTAGCTGAAGAAGATTGTGATTATCAACGCATTGTTTGGATAGGTAATCGAAATGAAAAAATACAAGATTATAAATTACTTACTAACACTTTTGGTACAGCTTCGGCCCCACATTTAGCTGAAAAGGCTCTTAGTTAAGTTGCAATAGATTACAAGGATAAATACCCAATAGTAGCAGGAAGAGTAGCAAATAGTATATTATGCAACTAGTGAATAAAGGACGGATTTAAAGCGAGGGCCATAGATGAATCACGAGCAAGCGAAGGATTCTAACAACTGAATCACGACCGTAGAGAGTGATTCATGGCCCTCAATGTTAATCCGTACTTTATTCAAGAGTTGCATACTATACTTTATACCATGACTACGAGAAAAAGAAAACAAAACGTGTGGCGGGACCGACCGACAGACAGACAGACAGACAGACTCAGATAGACTCAGATAGACTCAGATAGACTCAGACAGACAAACAGACAGACAAACAGACAGACAAACAGACAGACAAACAGACAGACAAACAGACAGACAAACAGACAGACAAACAGACAGACAAACAGACAGACAAACAGACAGACAAACAGACAGACAAACAGACAGACAAACAGACAGACAGACAAACAGACAGACAGTATTTTTTGCGCAAGGAGGTTGTATTGAGATGAATGTCGAATACACAAACACCAAAACAGTGATTAAAGGGCCTTTTTATTCACTGTTTTCAGTGAATAAAATAAGCTTTTTAGAGTGGGTATGGTATAAAGAATATAATATGAATGATCTAATGAGTGGATGTCAAACAATGGAAGAAGGAGTAGAGTTAATTATAGAAATTAATGAACTTCTGAAGGAAGGTGGATTTATACTACAAAAATGGTCTAGTAGCAATGAAGAATTATTAAGGATTTTAGAACAAAAGGAAGCAAAGGACAATGCAGTAGATGAAGAGAAAGAAAATAGAAAGGTAGAACAAAACCTAGACAATATAGTTAAAATCCTAGGACTTACCTGGAACAGGAACAAAGATGAGTTTCAGTACTTGGTGAAGCTGCCGCCACTGTCTGCACCTGTAACAAAAGGAAAAATTATATCGGACGCATCTATTCGACCCGCTGGGATGGATAGCGCCGTATTTTATATTAGCAAATATATTCATACAGCGATTGTGGACAGTAGGATCAGGATGGGATGAAGAAGCTCCAACTGATATAGTAAATGACTGGTATACTTACCGCAATGTTTTAATACTTTTATCTGGATTCCGTATTCCTAGGTGGTTATTCACAAGCTCAAACGATGTTATCGTAGAACTGCACGGATTCTCGGATGCATCTAACGTTGCTTACGCGGCTGTTGTTTATCTCCGGTGACATTAATGTCGGACTAGTATGAGCCAAAACAAGAATTGCACCAGTAAAACAAGTAAACATACCACGTCTTGAGTTGTGTGGAGCTGTTTTAGTAACAAAGTTGTTGGTAGAGGTTGCAGAGGTTTTAAAGATTCCGAGTAACTGGAAGACATTTGTGGAAAATAGAGTGGCAGAGATTCATAATAAGGACAATCCTGCAGATTGTGCATCACGTGGTGTTCAACCTGCGGATCTAGATCAGCTAGATATATGGAAATTTGGTCTAAGGTTTTTATGGGAACAACATATCTCATACACCAAATTGAAGAACAACGACACTCACGAGGAAGAATCTTTAAAGGTTTATGTATGCATCGTAGATCAATCGAATTTAAAAGACTGGTTCGTGTTGTAGCGTCTTGCAGACGTTTTATAACTAGAATGAATATTGTTTAAAAAATAAATATATTACTTGTTTTATTTTATTTGTATTGAAGAGTTTTTAAATACGGGTATATAGTTAATTATCTTAGAATGCAGTATAAAAAAGGGCATAAATTAAATTAATTGAGACGCTGGCAGGTTAGACAAGCGATGCTTCAGAGTTTTTGACGTAGATGGTCGGGAGAGTATTTATCACAGCTCATGCATCGCTATAAATGGGCTTACCAAATTCCTGACCCAGCAGTTGGGGATATAGTCAGTTAATAATACCATTTTGTTGTTGTTACTTATGTTTTTGGATTTGAAGTTTTGTTTTGTACCACTTTATAAGCTTAAAGTTTTAGTTATTATTAAGGTTTTGTAAGCTAAGCGACGTCATGGTGGGCGGTTTTAATTTGTGAAGGACAGTCTGTCCTTGGTGGGCGGAATGTTCAAGTCATATGTAAATACCTAACATTTAGTTATATATTAGTTTTAAATCATGTAAAGGTTTGTACAAAAAAACAACCAAGGACTGTATCTCCAAAAGCTCTTATATTTCATTCTTCAATGTCTGTATTTAATTCTTTTCTAAACCCATTAACAGGACAAAATATAATAAAAAACAGAAGCACCCAAACAAATGTGAAACCCACAAATCCGTAACTCAAAGCCATACCAACGTCGTGAGTCCTAACACATAACACTATTAGTATTGCTGTATCGTATACAATGTCTATACAGAACAACGCTATTCCGGCCATTAAATACACAGTAACCCATCGCCCTTTACTCATTAAAGTAGCATACAAGAGAATACAATGAATAATAAATACAAGAATATTCGATATAAGCATATATATATCATGCGCAACAATTAAATCTTGCCAATCTTTTATGGTACCTATTTTTCTTCTACTCGTTATGGATCTTATTGAGTCTCGACTAACGAACGCTGGAATACCACTTAGTCCTAATATAATGAACCATACTGATATGATATATGCGCCAGCCCTCAATGGTATACATAAACAACACTTGTTTGTTGCTGGTGAACGGTCGAAGAATTCTCCATCCATATTATTTTAAAGTCTGAAATAAAATAAGATGCCGTTAAAAATAAATATTGTAAGTACACTTAATGTAGCTCCATCTAGCTCCCAAGCTAAGCAACTTTTTGTGAATACTATCCATATACAGGGTTATTGGTAATTATACTAGCAAGCCGTTGAGGGCTACTTCTGTGCACCTAAATAAACAACTTTTGTTCTACGACTTTTGGAAATTCGAAAAAAATATGAAAATTTAAAGGTTATTTCAGACTAAGAACAGTAGATAAAACTTAAAAAATAAGTTTATTTTTAAGATTAATGACCTCTCCATGTATGGAAAGGCTGAGTTTCAGATAAACCTAACCAAAATTTTCCAAAAATGTTCGAATTTCCAAAAGTGGTAGAACCAAAGGTTTTTGTTTAGGTGCACAGAAGTAGCCCTCAACGCGCAACGGCTTGCTAGTATAATCACCAATAACCCTGTATAATGAACTCTGTGATACTATCTTTTGTCTCTTTTGTGTAGATAAGTTATTAAGTTGTGAAGCGGTGAAGTTGTTGTTGCCCAGTTGTACTTATCTCGACTTTCATTTGGAAGGTTGCGGGTTCGTATCCCGGACGGCCGTGCATCAATGGATTTTTTTACGAATAATTAAGCTGAAGGAAAACATCGTTATGTTACTCGTGGCACAGTTGGCTCCAGAAGTATTGACGACTTAACTGAGAGGGTTGTATAGGTTCTGGACAGGCTTATTTCATCTATTACATGTCCCAGACACTACAGCGTCCTGAATATCATGGAATGCTGTCGCTGATAAATCTTCAGATTAGATATAAAGGTCAATATATCAACCGATCTCCATCGCGATACAGAGGCGAGATGTCACATATTGCGTAAATAACATATACATACATTAAGAATCATTTTATGATCTGTTTTTTTTATATATATTCCTTTACATTATAGATATAAATTAAATATTCGTAAAATTCTCTAATAATATTAGTGTGTCAGATTACATCAGTCATGTGATTGTCACTTGACTTCTTTCAAGAAAGAAGAGTTCATATCATGTAGGTAGACTAACTCAAACGTAGGTACTTCCTAAGGCTTATATATTCGAACTCAGTAGGTAGGGACGTATCGCTGGCGATACCCCCGCGCGCCGGAAATCGCAGGAAAGATTTGATTGTTTGTTTGTTTGTTTGCATTGAATAGGCACCGAAACTACTGGACCGATTTGGAAAATTCTTCCACCGCGCACTGGGTAGCTTCACTATCCCCGGGTGTTTATGGGCTTGTATCATATCTGGCCTAGGTGGCTTCGAGTTGCTAATACATATGGGAAAATAACGATATACGATTTTGGTCGGTTCAGTTGTGAAGCAAGAACAAGCTAGATATACGAGGGAACTCACCAGCTAGTCCTTTACTCCCGATGTCCGGCTTCCTTGTCGAGGGTGTGGTCCACAAACTACCCCGCGCGCGGGTTGGTACGGCACTTAGACAATAGTACTCGACAGCCGATAATTCAGCTGGAGATGGACGCAGTGGCACAATAATTACACGATAATGAATAGTCCTTGGTTTTCTGCCAGATATTCCCGAGTTATCTCCCACGGGAATCCACGATGGCAATTAGGTTCGTACACCTCGAGCCAACCAAAGCTTAGTGGCTACTAGCTGTCAAAGCATTCACTTGAACGGACCAATAGTAGGACGTTTACTATTGAGATTAGAACGAATGAATGACAGCGCGGTTAAAATTCGAAATTTGAATATTAAAGTTACGTTATGGACGAAACATCCCGCCCACCAAAATACCTATGGTATTTTCTGGTAAGAATAAAAGAATTAACTACGAATGAATTAATATTAACCTATCGATAGAGCTAAGTAGAGTAAAGTTAATATTACTACCTAAACTAAAATTAGAATAAGAAAAGATTTAAGCTAGTCCTCAATTGGTAAAGGGCATAACTTAACCAAAGGTCGTTGAATACGGTTGTTGGTTTTAGTTTGAACTATTGCAATCCGAGCTACACCATCTGCACCAGATATAAGCTCTACTACTCGGCCTACAGGCCAATGTAAAGGCGCGCGCATATCATCTTTGATAATGACCATGGAACCTATCAATAACGGTTTAGAATGCTTTGTCCATTTGGCTCGCTGGGTAAGTGTGTTTAAGTATTCCGATTTCCATCGAGACCAAAAGTGTTGATGAAAGGCTTGTAACAATTGCCACCGATGAAGCCGATTAAATTTGACTTGAGAGAGATCCTCATCGGGAACAGAAGTTAAAGGTTCCAAGGTTAGAAAATGACCTGGTGTCAATACTGAAAAGTCGTTGGGATCCGAACTAATAGGAGAAAGTGGTCTTGAATTCAGAGTGGCCTCGATTTGAATAAATAGAGTAGTAAGCTCCTCGAAAGTCAAGACCTGATCCCCAACTACGCGGTATAGAAGTGATTTCGCTGCCTTTATCTGACTCTCCCATACGCCTCCCCAATGAGGACTTGCAGCGGGATTAAATTTGAAATCGATTTTCTCGGCATTAGAAGCGTGTTGCATGAGTGACGATAGTTGATTTCTAGCGCCGACAAAATTCGTACCACAATCCGCATGAATTTCGTTGCAACGTCCGCGACGCCCTACGAATCGTCTTAAAGCCGCGATGAAACCGTCAGTAGAGAGGGTAGAGACTACTTCGAGGTGAACCGCCTTGGTAGCGAGACAGATAAACAGACATAGGTACGCCTTGTCCAGTTTAGCACCGCGATGCGGGCCGAGCTTAATGCGGAACGGACCTCCGAAGTCTACCCCTACGTTAGAGAAAGGTTTTATTTGATTCACACGGTACGCGGGAAGATCACTCATAAAAGGTTGCAAAGGTTGCGGATTGAGTCGATAACAGGAAATGCATTTAGAAAGACAGCGACGAATTGTACGTTTTGCGGATACAATCCAGAATTGTTGTAGAAGTAAAATGTGAGTAGTATTAATACCCGGATGGCAATAGGTACGATGAATATTGTCGATAATTAAAAATGTTAGTTGATGATTGGACGGTAGCAATGCAGGGTGCTTATGTTCAAACTCTAAGCCTGAACGAGATATTCTACCGCCCACCCTGAGTATACCTCGCGTGTCAATGAAAGGATTGAGTTTAGAAAATGCTTTCGATAACGATTGTTTATTTTGAATGCGGTTTATTACCTCGGAGAATGAATTACTCTGTACGTGCTTAACGAGTTGCATTAGTGCATTATATCTTTCGATATTGTTATGGAATTTATTATGATTACGTTTAGTTGTGTTACGCACATTATCAACGAAACGAAATACGTATGCTACTACATTAATAAGTTTTGATAAAGATGAGAAACGATTTATTAATGTGTCGAAAACTGAATGTTCGTTCGAGGTAAAATTGTTAGGCTGTTCGGACACCAAAGCTACGGTCTTACGCGACTCTGTTTCGATTATTACCTTCTCGTTATGTGATAAATTTTCACTATCTAGAGGCCAAGCGCTACGATTTTTTGTTAACCAACATGGCCCCGCCCACCATAAGGAATTTTGAACAATTTCATTAGGAAATTGGCCGCGGGAGCAGATGTCGGCGGGGTTGTCGCCAGACGGTACGTGATGCCAGCATTCGGTAGGTGTGATTTCTTGGATGTGACTAACACGATTTGCAACGAAGGTGACCCAACGTGACGAGTGGGAACGCAACCACGACAGAACAATAGTGGAATCTGACCATAAGTGAACAGCATCAAGAGGAATGCGAGAAAGGTACGTGTCACGAATGAACTTATATAGATCCGATAGAAGCACTGCAGCACAGAGCTCTAGCCGAGGCAATGAAATACGTTTTAGAGGAGCTACACGGGCCTTCGAACATATTAATTTAGTTTGAATTTCTTGAGTGTTAAGGCTAACACGAAGATAAATGATAGCACCGTAAGCTATCTCCGAACTATCACAGAAACCGTGTAATTCATAAGAATTAACGTTCTTATTCGTTATTTGGCGAGGTATTCGTACTTGAGAAAGTAATGATAATTGGTTACGATATGTGTTCCATGTACTAATGATTTCGTCAGGCGGAGTTTGATCCCAGGTCACGCCGAGAATCCAAAGCCTTTGGATTAAGCATTTCGCTTGAATAGTGACGGGTGATAAAAATCCTAACGGATCGAATATTCTACCGAGCTCACTCAGGATAGAACGTTTAGTACACGGCCGAAATGATGCTTTTATTTCGAAAAAGAAAGCATCCGATTTCTGGTCCCACTTCAGACCCAGAACCTTATGAATTTGATTTCCAGAGTTGTCTAAATTCACAGAACCCGTTAAACAATCCTCCGGGGGACGATCGGAAAGAAGTTGCGGCTTGTTACTAACCCATTTTCTAAGATGAAAACATCCACGTTTGAAAAGTTCGATAATTTGGATTTTCGCTTGTTGCGCTTCGTCATATGATGAAAATCCGGTTATGACGTCATCGATAAAACAGTCTGTAAGTAGGATTTGCTTAGCGATCGGATACGAGTCTCCTTCATCCTCGGCCAACTGTCGTACAGTACGACAGGCGAGAAAAGGAGATGATGAGACGCCGTATGTCACGGTGTTAAGGCGATACTCGTGGAGTGGTTCCATGGGGGAAGCCCTCCAGAGCACGCGCTGGTAGTCACGATGCTCAGGGGAAATTAACAATTGCCTGAACATAGCTTGGACGTCGGCCATGAAAACGACACTATGCTCACGAAAGCGTAATAATATTTGTATCATATTTGGTTGCAACTTCGGTCCGGTGAGTTGTGTATCGTTCAGGGAACGCGACTGATAGTCCTTAGCAGACGCGTCGAATACGACGCGAAGACGGGTAGTAACTGCCTCAGGTCGTAACACACAATGGTGACTCAGGTAATACTTCCCTAATCCGAGCTCTTCGGGGGGAACGAGCGACATATGACCGGAATCGAGGTAGTCTGACATGAATTCAGCGTATTGTGAATGTAATTCACGATCGCGACCAAGTCGTTTCTCGATTGCATGAAAACGCCGCAACGCAACATCACGTGACCCTATAAAGGTCGGTTCTGTGTCTTTAAACGGTAAACGCAAAATGTACCTACCGGATGAATCGCGAGAATGTTCAGTTACGTATTTTTGTTCACAAAGAATTTCATCCGGAGTTAAAACAGAAGCGTTAGGTATGGAGTCTAACTCCCAGAATTTTTGCACTAAAGTATTTAGTTCATTATCACAATCGAGCGATGTATGTAATAATGTATTAGATAACAAGCGAGTTTTGCCTAGGAGAAGCCAACCGAAAATTGAATTAAAAGCGGTAGGTTGATTTGGCTTTCCTTTGATTGTTTCATTCAGTAAGGAATCCGCGAAGACATCGGCTCCGAACAGAATGTCGATCGGGCCGGGTATATCATAACCCGGGTCCGCCAGAGGTAACGATTCGATATGTGACCAACCGGTATTGTTTAGTTTCGCGATAGGTTGATCGCCACAGATCGATGAGATCACGTGCATGTCTAGATTGAAAAGTATTTGATCGTTAGTACCTACATCGCACATAACCTCACCTACGATCGAAGCAACAGCTTCGCCGAGACCGCTAATATTATTTACATTATTATTATACGGTTGCAAATTTAAACGATGGACAGCCGATACGGTAATAAAATTGCTTTGGCTGCCTGTGTCGAACAAAGCACGAAACGTTTGCATTTTACCGAATGCATCACGAACTTGCACGAGCGCAGTCGCGAGCAGAACAGTAGTATTAGACGGTGCGCGAGACACCAAGGATGATGCTACCGCGGTCGTATTAGGTACGTTCGAATTGTCGCGATGCAACAAAGTATGGTGTTTACGTTTGCAGTGCCGACAGGAAAAAATCGATTTACACGATTTTTTTTGATGCGATGGTTTAAGACAATTAAAACACCACTTCCTGTCGCTTGCTACCTTGATTCGATCATCTATTGATTTTTTAAGAAACTCAGAACACGAAAAAATAGAATGTGAATCGTTACAATACGAACATTTAGTTATATTATTCGTAATGATGTTATTACCGCTCGAGCTAGGCTTAGGCGCAGCTGGCGCCGCCGCCGCCGTCTGGTCTGCCGCAACCAACGCGTGAGAGTAGGTACGGTTAGGGTGCGCGAACGCGGGCGTCTTAGACGCGGCGGTAGAAGCGGGCACGACTTTGTTAAACGGTTTGTTTTGTTTAGATTCAGAAGTAAAATGTGTGTCACGCACGACAGCTTCGCACTTCGATTGTAAAAACTCGATTAATAAATTAAAAGACTGTAATTCGATTTTAGAATACTTTTCCTCAAAACTCTGGCGTAAATCTTTATTAAGTTTAGATAAAACATGATACACTAAAACGAAATCCCATTGTTGAACTGGTAAATCAATTGATTTTAAAATCCTTAAGTTTTCTTGAATTAAGTTAAGCGACTTACTAAACTCGTTAGTATTACCAAACTTTAAGTCAACATTTAAAATGTCCCGCCAACATAAAAAAGCTAAATCGCGTTTATTGTTGTATCGTTTAATTAACGCCTCGTACGCGGAACAATAATATTCTTTTTATCACAGTTGCTCATAAAGTGGATCTTATTCAACGGCTTTTAGGCTCATAATCCAACATATTATGCACGCGTGCGTTTTACATTGCCAACCTAGTGCTGTAAAGTTATCCCGATAAGTTAAATACGTATCTTACTGCTAATTAAATACTTTTTTGATGTATAAAAAAGGTAGGTACCAAAGAGTTTTTAGCTAGCAGAAATGGTTGTCTCTAAAGTCGGTTTACGAACGAAAATTTAACGTGATAATGACTTAGAAAACGATTAAAAATTGAGTTGTTTATTTTTTGTTTTTTCTTTACTTAAATATATTGTTTTTTCGTACCATTGTATTTTGTTCTTAACCCCCGACGCAAAAACAAATAGAAAAAAACCCTAAAATTATTGTATGTCAGACGAGACTGTATAGGTTAAAAGTCTTTAGCCTGGCCTTTTCGGAGCATAATTAACAAAAAAATATTGCCTTGAAAAAATGTAAACATAGACTTATCACAAATATTTTGTTAATTATTATTTTGTTTTCTTTTCAAGTCTTTTCTTTTATTCGCAACTGTGATAAAAAACGTCGTACGATATACGTGTGGAATTGATCTTTGCATCTTGGCTTCTTAACACACTCGCTGCCGCTCGCGCGTCATTAACCGCCTCTATGCAAAGATCAATTTACCACACTTATATCGTAATGTACTATTAGTGACCGGGTACATACTTATTACTGATAACGCATCACCGCTCAACGATGCAGTTAGATAATGGAATTTCTCGGTGTCGCTAAGTACATTCGAATTATGAATTAATGAGTTAAATGTATCATAGTACTTAGGCCACGATTGTATATTGCCAGAGAAAGACGGAAGTGTAATCTGTGGAAACCTAATGTTAGAATGATTGGTATTCGAATTATTATTGATCGATTCATTCTGCCCACACGTTTTCGTTTCGTTTTCGGTAAGAGAGAGATAGATAGATGTAATTTGAAAGTACATCTCATCAATGCGATCTTGAATTTCATAATCCTCATCATCAGGATCGTTTAATATATCCAAAATAGCAAGATGTGCTTGTTCGAACGAGTATGCGATTTGTTTACTTTCCTGATAATACGATAGAAATAGGTTAACTTGTGTAGAATCACTTAATGCTAGATTACCTATTTCTAAGGATTTTTTCATACGATTAAAAGCAATAGTTCGTTTTCTACGTAATGTCGGTAAATCTTTTACTGTGATTTCGAGATCTATCGATTTCGACGTAGGTTTTTTAAGGCTTGCTTTGCGCTTAGATTGCCTGAGTAGCAACGACATGTTGTGCAAATTAATTTTGTAGTAAACAAATATTCAAAGGGTAGGTAAATTTACAACTTTAGAATAGAACGTAGTAGGTAAATTGCAAGTAGCTTCGCCGCGCAAGTATCGATAGAACGGTATAAGTAGGTACGTAGCGTAGCGGGTTTACGTGGTCGGCTAAGCTTACCCTCAAATATAAAGTTAACTAGATTTATGAAATATCGATGACAATTGCTCGAAATTAATAGATTTTGTCACAAATTGGTATGAATTCGATAGATAAAGTGAATATACGATGTTAGAATACTGGTTCTTGGGGTTTTGAATAGATTAAATTAGCGCAAGCCGACAAGAAAAATTATGCACCGATGTGATAAATGAGATTGCACAATTTGATCTTACACTAAGTTAATCTCGATGGAACCCAGATTCTTTCGATCAGAAAACTTAGGACCGTGATTGATAGGTTTGTGGACGATGAGATACTTCAAAAATAAACGTTTTTGGAGCGAATCTGATACACGATAGGTAACTTAAAATCCGATAGGCGCCATCTTGGTGATAGCAGAGAAATGATTTTAAGTCGAAGAAATTACCAGAAATACCACACGTAAATTGATGAAGCGGATCTAAAAAAGCCTTCCCTGGTTTCGGCACCATAAAATATGTATCATATCTGGCCTAGGTGGCTTCGAGTTGCTAATACATATGGGAAAATAACGATATACGATTTTGGTCGGTTCAGTTGTGAAGCAAGAACAAGCTAGATATACGAGGGAACTCACCAGCTAGTCCTTTACTCCCGATGTCCGGCTTCCTTGTCGAGGGTGTGGTCCACAAACTACCCCGCGCGCGGGTTGGTACGGCACTTAGACAATAGTACTCGACAGCCGATAATTCAGCTGGAGATGGACGCAGTGGCACAATAATTACACGATAATGAATAGTCCTTGGTTTTCTGCCAGATATTCCCGAGTTATCTCCCACGGGAATCCACGATGGCAATTAGGTTCGTACACCTCGAGCCAACCAAAGCTTAGTGGCTACTAGCTGTCAAAGCATTCACTTGAACGGACCAATAGTAGGACGTTTACGATTGAGATTAGAACGAATGAATGACAGCGCGGTTAAAATTCGAAATTTGAATATTAAAGTTACGTTATGGACGAAACAGGGCTATATTACATTTTAAAAAAAACTAGGGATCCTTACTAAAACCACAGCTAGAAAATACTTGATACCCAAAAACTGTTTCTATGATACCTTTGCCGCGATATTTTACGCTTCTGGCCTTACCACTTCGTATTAATGGGATAAACTTTAGTAGATTGTATATCTTCAGCTGTTTTCGAGACAAGCACGATGTCGTCCGCATACAGTTAGTCCCAAGGAAGTGACGCTTGTATGTCTTTTAGATCAATAACGAGTTTAAAAAGTAAAGGACTAAGTGCAGAGCCTTGATGGACCCCCACTTTTCGGTTATTTTCTTGCTGAGACTGGCCGCGCTTCTAACTTTAGTGCGGGCGTCATGGTACATATCTTGTATGCTACGAACATAGCATTTGGGAAGCTGTTGGGCCCTCAGTGCCTGCCACACCAGTTTTCAATTCTATCATATAAACTCTGTCTGGACTTCGCTTTTGCTTGTGCCACTATCCTCTTCGTTTGCGCGTTTGCTTCTCTGTACTTTATGTGATCTTCTTCCGACTTAAATAGTTGTTTCTTTTTGTTAACTTGGTATTTCACTTCGTCATCCCACCAAGTAGGATCCTTTCCATTACTAACCCCTCCCCTGGAAATACCTAGCTGTGATTGTGCCGTACTTTTGCAAACTCTTTCAAAATACATCCACATTTTATTAGCATCGCTGTAATCATTTTTAGCTCCTTGTGTAAATAGTCGCGCAAGTCTTTGAGGAATGAATCGCCTTTAAAGCTAGAGAGTACTTTCCATTTGATTCTATGAGTTCTATCTGGTTTCGTTTTAATAGGTTTAGGTAATTTGTAAATGCCCACAAGTATTCTGTGTTGAGAGGTAAGTGATTCCCCTGGGATAACTTTGCAATCCTTAAAGCTTGATGTTAGTCTTCTGTCAGTTAAGATAAAATCGATTTGTATACATTTACCTCCGCCTTTGTAAGTGATAAGATGTTTGCTTTTCTTCTTAAAGTTGGAATTAATGATAAACAATTCGTGCCTAGATACAAATTCCAGAATAGAAGCACCCTCCCTGTTTGCATTCCTAAATCCGAACCCTCCATGAACATCTTTGTAAGTTGTGCTAGCTACACCCACGTGCCCGTTCAAGTCTCCTAGAACGAATTTGGTTTCGTGTGGTGGTATATTGGCTATATGATCATCAAGTTCTTCCCAGAAGGCTCGTTTCTCCTTATCCGTGCATCCTACTTGTGGAGCATATACGCAAACTATGTTCGTTATAGGTTGGTTATCTAATGCAAGTTTAATTCCCAACAGTCGCTCTATGTTGAATATTCTACCTTCGAGGTGGCTATACCCACTCCGTTCTATCGATTAGTCAGTAGTCAGTCCATAGTAGACCAGCTGGTAACCCATACCTAGATCTCTGGATTTCGATCCCTTCAACCGCGTCTCCTCTACGCAGCAGATGTTGATATTCCTTCGTTTCAAGGTTTCTGCAAGCTCTTGGGTGCTGCCGGTCAGGGATCCCAGATTCCACATCGCGATTCTTAAAGTACGTGTCGTCTGCGAACATTTGTTTTTGTCATCACCGTCGCTTGGGGGGACGCCCTAGTGTTATGGCTCTTATCTTGCGTGTTTGTATTCATGAGTTAGGAGAAATGAGAGATAGAAATGGCTTGAGTTTCACGGCCGGTTGCCACCTGACATCAAGACTGTCACCTATCCTCAAGGTGCGAGGGCCGCCGTTGACCCACTAGGGGTTCCTCCGCCGCTAACTCTTTTGCGTGCCCCAGCCCAGATCCGCAGCACTGCCCACAGCCTCTACTCCGAATATGTCGGAGAAGCCCAGGGCAGGGATTTGATTTCGGAGTGTCCTCCTCTGGCCTTGTGGTCCGCGGGAGGTATTTAATGTCCCTCCTACCCTATGGAGGTTTGACCCTCCATCGAGCACTTCCCTATCCGCCACCTGGAGATGCGTCCTCTAGGGAATCAGGCTACCGCAAGGATCAGGCTACCCCAAGGACTTACATACGCAGGTGTAGATTTAAGGCAGGACTGTTTCTCCCATGGCCAATTTTACGTGGCATACTCAAGTGTTAGCTTACCCAGTAGCCTGGTAACTAGCACATATAAAACTTACCGTTTGGCCGAAAACGCAAAATAACCATTTTATGCCCTTGACCTTCAAAAACTTTTTTAGCAAATATCGGATCGATGATGTTTCAAACATTCGTACAAAGGCCTTTGGACACAACACAATGTATCTTCAAAAACTGCACAAATCCAACGTAGAATCCTTCGTGTTTTGGTATCAACTAACATCCAACAGCAGTTTAATGACGATGATAACGGTCGTTTTAATTATTGTAAAATTTTGCCAGTAGAAACTCAGTTCCAATATTTGTTACTCAAAGAGAATTTTTTTAATCAACAATATAGAAATGAACGAATATACCAACACCCTGTATGTACACGGGCAGCCGCTCGGAATCAGCTGGAGCTGTGTACGTTAACCGGTACGAATAATACCTACGGCAAGCGAACGACTGCTTACCTGGGGCCTTATTCTGCTGTTTTGCGTTAAAGGATTTACTATTGTCTTTATATCGAGACTGATATTGATATTATATCGAGATTGTTACTTTATTTGGTATTCTGCTAAAGTTTTAATAAAATCGCAATAGAATGGTAATAGATACGTCGCTGGTGTTGCTTAGCAACGTAGTATATGTTGCTAAGCGATATACCGTTTTGACAACTATCAAGATTCCATTGAGCCACGAATTTAGAGCAGAATACTAAAGGGAGTCAGTGGTGTTTCGATAGAATAGTTAACATCAGAAGAATACCAATTTGACATGTAATGTCATATTTTTGACATTAAATGTCTATTACGATTCTATCGACACTCTATTGAAACACAATTGTGTTAGCAGACTTAGGCCCCTGGTTCCTCGACTTATAAATGAACTACTGCCGGATTTGCGTTATATTGATGATGTCAAACCGAACAATATTAAATGTAAATTAAAGTCTTATTATAAGTAAACTGATAACGTCGAAGACTAAATAATAACATATATTGACAAACCTCTTTGTCTGGCCACCATAAGACAAGCGTAGTTGCTTAGCTTGGGGTTAGATGGCGCTGTGTGAAATGTCCTACGATATTTATTATTTATATATTATGCATTAGCTATTGAGTTTCCTTATTAATTATATAAATAAAAATAAAACACTGATCAAAATAACGTTCAACTTTATTCTGATGGGGCCGACGGGGTTGGTGATACACCTGTATTTAATTCTTTTCTAAACCCATTAATAGGACAAAAAACCAACAAAAACACAAAAAACCAAATCACTATGGAACCAACATAGTAAGTAAAAGCCATACCAACGTCATTCCTAACACATAACACTATTAGTATTGCTGTATCGTATACAAAGTCTATACAGAACAACGCTATTCCGGCCATTAAATACACAGTAACACATCGCCCTTTACTCATTAAAGTAGCATACAAAAGAATACAATGAATAATAAATGTAAGAATATTCGATATTAGCATATATATATCATGCGCAACAATTAAATCTTGCCATTTGTTTATGAAACATTGTACACTTCTACATATGTCTTTCATTGAGTCTCGACTAACGAACGCTGGAACACCACTTAGTCCTAATAAAATGAACCATACTGATATGATATATGCGCCAGCCCTCAATGGTATACATAAACAACACTTGTTTGTTGCTGGTAAACGGTCGAAGAATTTTCCATCCATATTATTGTAAAGACTGAAATAAAATAAGATGCCGTTAAAAATAAATATTGTAAGTACACTTAATGTAGCTCCATCTAGCTCCCAAGCTAAGCAACTTTTTGTGAATACTATCCATATACAGGGTTATTGGTAATTATACTAGCAAGCCGTTGAGGGCTACTTCTGTGCATCTAAATAAACAACTTTTGTTCTACGACTTTTGGAAATTCGAAAAAAATATGAAAATTTAAAGGTTATTTCAGACTAAGAACAGTAGATAAAACTTAAAAAATAAGTTTATTTTTAAGATTAATGACCTCTCCATGTATGGAAAGGCTGAGTTTCAGATAAACCTAACCAAAATTTTCCAAAAATGTTCGAATTTCCAAAAGTGGTAGAACCAAAGGTTTTTGTTTAGGTGCACAGAAGTAGCCCTCAACGCGCAACGGCTTGCTAGTATAATCACCAATAACCCTGTATAATGAACTCTGTGATACTATCTTTTGTCTCTTTTGTGTAGATAAGTTATTAAGTTGTGAAGCGGTGAAGTTGTTGTTGCCCAGTTGTACTTATCTCGACTTTCATTTGGAAGGTTGCGGGTTCGTATCCCGGACGGCCGTGCATCAATGGATTTTTTTACGAATAATTAAGCTGAAGGAAAACATCGTTATGTTACTCGTGGCACAGTTGGCTCCAGAAGTATTGACGACTTAACTGAGAGGGTTGTATAGGTTCTGGACAGGCTTATTTCATCTATTACATGTCCCAGACACTACAGCGTCCTGAATATCATGGAATGCTGTCGCTGATAAATCTTCAGATTAGATATAAAGGTCAATATATCAACCGATCTCCATCGCGATACAGAGGCGAGATGTCACATATTGCGTAAATAACATATACATACATTAAGAATCATTTTATGATCTGTTTTTTTTATATATATTCCTTTACATTATAGATATAAATTAAATATTCGTAAAATTCTCTAATAATATTAGTGTGTCAGATTACATCAGTCATGTGATTGTCACTTGACTTCTTTCAAGAAAGAAGAGTTCATATCATGTAGGTAGACTAACTCAAACGTAGGTACTTCCTAAGGCTTATATATTCGAACTCAGTAGGTAGCAAAGAGGATTTAAAATACTACGGTAGGTAGGGACGTATCGCTGGCGATACCCCCGCGCGCCGGAAATCGCAGGAAAGATTTGATTGTTTGTTTGTTTGTTTGCATTGAATAGGCTCCGAAACTACTGGACCGATTTGGAAAACCGCGCACTGGGTAGCTACAATATCCCCGGGTGTTTATGGGCTATGTTACATTTAAAAAAAATTGTGATCCTTACTAAAAACCGCACAGCTAGAAATACTTGATACCCAAAAACTGTTTCTATGACACCCTTGCCGCCATATTTTACGCTACGTCTTACCACTTCGTATTAATGGGATAAACTGCAGAATACCTATTATGCAAATCTATAAATATTATAATGAAAAATAAGTGACAAGCCGCGTTATTTACGAATAACGATGTAAAATTGTAGCACATATTGTAGCTTATTTCTAAGAATTCAAAGTATTACTACGTTTCACAGAAAAATGATTGGAAAAAACCTAATTAAGATTTAACTTTGTCCATAGGTGGTTTGAATAAAATAGCTCCTCTAATATCAAACTTCTTCCTTGCCGCGTATGCGCTGATCAACTTCTCAACGTTCCATGCTAGTTTAGCCAAGCCTGTCGGATGGAGACCTACTTTTAGAGTAAGTTAAACCAAATAGCTCCTCTAATATCAAACTTCTTCCTTGTCGTGCACGTGCTGATCAGCTTCTCAACGTTCCATGCTTGTTTGGCCTAGCCTATTAGATAGCCTACATTTAGAGTAAGTTAAATAAAATAACTCCTCTAATATCAAATATCTTCCTTGTCGTGTAAGTACGTGCTGATCAGCTTCTCAACGTTCCATGCTTGTTTGGCTAAGCCTGTCGGATGTGGACCGTTTTGGGACAAAAATATATTTTTGTAATATTTTCAGTTGTACAACATGTGGTTATCCCTGATTGGATCGATGTTATGTGTTGCTATAATGTTCGTGATATCTTGGTGGACGGCGCTAATTACCATCGCTTGTCTACTCGGGCTGTATTTGCTGGTGGCTTATAGGAAACCAGGTTAGTTCTATATCTGTTTAATGAACGGCTGACTGTCCAACTGATTGGCTAATTGACTTACTAACTAGCTCATTGATTGGTTGATTGACTTGCCCACTGGCTGGGTGATTGACTAACTGACCGGCTGACTTGATTGATTGATTGACTAACTGACTGGCTGATTTGATTGATTGATTGACTAACTGATTGGCTGACTTCATTGATTAATTGACTCACTGACTGGCTGACTGATTGACTAACTGAATGGCTGACTTGATTCATTGATTGACTAACTGACTATGGCTGACTTGATTGATTGGCTCATTGAAAGAACAAAAAGAAAGAAATTATTTTTATATAACAACTTTAATTTTTAACTTAACCCTAAAGTACATTGAGTCATTGGCTGTCATGATAGACTGTTTGATTGATAATTTGAATTGATTTTAGATGTAAATTGGGGTTCGACGACACAAGCTCAAAGTTACAAAACAGCTCTACATGGTGTTCATCAACTAAATAGAGTAACGGAACATGTTAAAAACTATAGGTAAGATGAAATATCCTATGTTATTTTTTTTAAGGTGTGATAGTTCATCGTTTGACCACTATCGTCACCTGGGTAGTAATTCTGTAAGGGAACTTGACGTGTGACACGGTTAAACATTTTCATGAATGTTTCCTAACTCTCTAAATCATGGTCTCTAGCTATCTACATACCGAGTTTTATTGGAATCGGTCCAGTAGTTTTCGCGTGAAGGAGTAACAAACATACACGCTAACTTTAATATTTATAATATTGGATAAGATGTACTTATTTATTCTATCTGTTGTCTGGCCACCATAACACAAGCCATCGTTGTTGTTTACTTTAGAGGTAGTTGTCGCTGTGTGGAATGTCATGTAATGTTCATTTATCAATAGTGTATATTTGTTGAAGCTGTGTTGGCCTAATGGTAGATACCTCGACTTTCATTCTGAAGGTCGCGGGTCGATTCCTGGCCGGCTGTGCATCGATGTGTTTTTCTTACGAAAAATGTATGTGCGCTAATTAACATTGCTCTTACGGTGCGCGGAAAACATCGTGATGAAACCGGCGGCTTAGTTGGCTCCAGACGTATTGACAAGTTCTTTCCTCTGTATACGGTCGACTGAGCTGAGAGAGTGGTAAAGGTGCAGCACTTATATACAACTAGCTAGCCTGGTCCATCTCATACATGTCCCAGGCATTACAACGCCCTGGCTAGCAACGATTAAAGTTGCTGGCGCTGTATAAATCATCTAGATTAGATGTGTAACAGCTAATATTTTTTTATATTTGTTACAGACCACAAATACTGGTGCTGACAGGGTTCCCGGGAGAGAGACCTATTCTTACAGACTTCGCCTACTTGCTTACCAAAGGATTGTCTCTAATGCTGTGTGGACATATTGTTAAAGTAATTACTTATATAGTTTTTGAATAGAATAGAAACCAGGACCCCGCCCTGGTTTACCATTAGTAGCAGAACAAATAGTACATTGCGATACAAGTGTGGTAAATTGATCATTTCATCGAGGCGGTTTATGACTATAAATCGCCGAGATTAAATCGATCAAGCCACACGTATATCGTACGACGTTTTTTATCACAGATGTGAATAAAATAAAAGACTTGAAAAGAAAAGAAAATAATAAATAACAAAATATTTGGTGATAAGTCTATGGTTACAATTTTTTAGGCAATATTATTTTGTTAATTATACTTCCGAAAGGCCAGGCAAAAGAATTTTAACCTATACAGCCTTGTCTGACTTACAATATTTTTTTAGGGTTTTTTCCATTTGTCGGGGGTTAAAAACAGAATATAATGGTACGTAAAGAAAAAACAACACTAATTTTTAATCATTTTTAAGACGTTATCACGTAAAATTATCGTTCGTAAACCGACTATATAGACAACCTTTGTGGTTGGAGTAAAACCTCTGTTTTGGTACCTACTTTATTTTATCCATCAAAACCATATAACCCAGATAAATTAAGAATGTTTCATCTACCTAACATGTAATTAGCAGTAAGATACCAATTTAACTTATCAGGATAACTTATAACACACTAGTGGCGTCGAGGTAATGCATAACGCACGCGTGTGTAATACGTTGGATTATGAGCCTAAAAGCGGTTGAATAAGATCCACTTTATGAGCAACTGTGATAAAAAAGCCTTTATTTTAATTTTTAACCCCGAGGCAAAAACAACGGGATGTTGTCTTATTATTTCAATTTACACAAAACCATGAAGATAAAAACCGCCTAAGGAGCCCCCTCACCCCCTTGGTGATACATGGTGATGTTTAAGACTACCAATTTTATCACGTGTATTTATAGTACCTACAAAGAATCTTATTTTTTTTAATATTTAGTACCTGGATGACCGAGCTTTGCTCGGTTTTTTTTTACTTAGTCTAACCTCAAAGCAAACACTCATTGACTTTGTGTTTCTTAACAACGCCATCTGCTGGAATAACTTTATTGCTCACAAAAATAGTATTAGTAGTTCAGTAGTTCGCCAATAGATGTCAGGAAGAGTCATATTTTTCAGATAAAAAAAGTAAGTTTCGATAAAACATGAATAAAATGATATTTTCTAAAAATGATTCCTAGCTAGATCGATTTATCGCCCCCGAAACCCCCTATATACCAAATTTCATGAAAATCGTTGGAGCCGATTCCGAGATTCCAATTATATATATATATATATATATATATATATATATATATATATACAAGAATTGCTCATTTAAAGATATAAGATTCTATAAAATACAGGCATAGTATTATCTAATTTTATTATAGAAAAATTTTCGCCGCTTTTCGGTTGAGTATCGCGCGTTTGCCGATACAATAAATACACCCCCTTCCCCCCTTGTGATATTTCGTGATTTTTATGGACCCCTCCCCTTTCGAGCCTCACGTGAATAGACAGCCCCTAAGTGCGAGGCGGTTCGCTAAGGGTACCGTATTAGTACATTACGATATAAGTGTGGTAAATTGGTCTTTGCATAGAGGCGGTTTATGACGCGCGAGCGGTAGCGAGCGTGTCATAAGAAGCCAAGATGCAAAGATCAATTCCACACGTATATCGTACGACGTTTTTTATCACAGTTGCGAATAAAAGAAAAGAAAACAAAATAATAATTAACAAAATATTTGTGATAAGTCTATGTTTACATTTTTTTAAGGCAGATTTTTTTGTTAATTATGCTCCGGAAAGGCAGGCTAAAGACTTTTAACCTATACATCCTCGTCTGACATACAATATTTTTTAGGGTTTTTTTCTATTTGTTTTGCGTCGAACAAAATACAATGATACGGAAAAACAATATATTTAAGTAAAGAAAAAACAAAAAATAAACAACTCAATTTTTAATCCTTTTCTAAGTCATTATCACGCAAAATTTTCGTTCGTAAACCGACTTTAGAGACAACCATTTTTGCTAGCTAAAAAACTCTTTGGTAGGTATCTACCTTTTTTATACATCAAAACAGTATAACCCAGATAAATTAAGAATGTTTCACCTACCTAACATGTGATTAGCAGTAAGATACGTATTTAACTTATCGGGATAACTTTACAGCACTAGTTAACAAATCTAAAACGCACGCGTGCATAATATGTTGGATTATGAGCCTAAAAGCCGTTAAATAAGATCCACTTTATGAGCAACTGTGATAAAAAATTATATTTTGTTATTGTAGCAGAGCGACAGAAATACATTGTCTGTGAAAATTTTCAACCGTCTAGCTATCACTATTCATGAGACATCCGTTTTTGCCCTTTAGGTACAAAACCCTAAAAATAGCAATATTTATTTATTATTACTTTATACCGAAATTCGGAATTTACAAGCGTAAATCCGCGCGGCGCTATTAGTCCTAGGTTTAAAGTTTATTGACTTACCAGGGTCAAGTAAGCCACCGAGGCCGTTCAGCTCTAACCGAACGAGCCTACTCCTGGTTCATTCGTCGCAAAATGAAGTCGTTCTACTGCCTCGTCGATGAAGCCTCGTTGGCCAATGGAGCTTCCGCCCTGGTGCAGGCAGCCGGCCTCGGGAAACTCAGGCCTAACATACTGATGATGGGCTTCAAGCAGGACTGGCTAACTTGCGATAGGAGTGAAGTTACAGACTACGTTGAGGTTATGCAGTAAGTTATTTTCAACCTTATTGCTTTGTGATAAGAGCTACTAGATTTGGAGTTGGTCTAGGCCAGGGTTCGGCAACCTTTTTATTCGAAAGAGTCAAAAATAATAACTTATAAAATTTCAAAGTTTTTAGAGAGCTACACAAATTTATTTTCGTCTATTAATTCTTTAAAGTGACAATGGTAGAGTACTTTTGACAAGATGCTGTTAATAATCTTGATTACCAAATTCATGATCAAAAGGTGAAAAAGGAACCTTTATAAGATCACTTTCTTGTCCGTCTGTCTGTTTTACCTGAACTTATAACTTTCTCGGTGTAATTAAATAATGGTCCCCCCGAGTGCCAAAGAAAAATGGCCAAACTTCGAAAAAAAAAAAACATATTTGCAAGGAGGTTAGGTTCTTAAAGTTCCTCTATGTGTTATGGCGTGACTTTAAATGCTTATATCTTTTTTCCACGTCTAGTTCGCAAAATACTATCAATTTAGTTGTAATCTGGAAAAACGGAGACCTTTATCATATTTTTTCTATCTGTGTATATGTTTTGTTATTTTTAAATTGTATCTAATTTAATAATGACAAATTTGCATATTATGGATTTAATTTTAATTGAATTGTACTTTAATGTAATTTAATTTCAAACAAATAAAGAAATTCAAGTATTGCCATGCTATTAGTCTTCAAAACAAGCTGCTTATTCCATTGAGATTCTGAAATGGTTTTAATACGTTGTATATCGTTTCCAGTAAAGCATTAGACGTTCACATGGCAATAGCGTTGCTACGCGTCGAAGGCGGACAATACACGAGCGAGGCCCTCGACGACGATCTAAAGGCGTATCTAGACGATATGGGGCATAAGGACCTCTCCGCTTTCTCACGTGAGTCTACTGCTTATTAGTATAGTGTAAGGGGCGTAGCGTGGATCACTGTCGCCTGGGGCAGAGTCGAAGTGTGTGTTATTTCAAAACCATGTAACGATGCGGGGCGACTTGTGATTTGCAACAACTGTATTGGGCGGGGGGCCATTCAATATGTGCAAATGGGTAAGAGCTAATTTCAAGCCAGTAACCGGTCGGCCTCTCAGCCCTTCGCTACGCTACTGATATTTCAAACGTTATGTAGACTTTTTTACCGTCACAACGTCTAAAGGGATCTCATACTATTTATCCCTAACACATCTATAGTTCCACTAGAGTAACAGTAGTGCGAGTTTTTTCGTATAGCAAAGGCTAATACTACACAATAGTTTATTACTGAGTTAGTGTAATTCAATTAGGATGACAAGAATATAATTTTTTTTGCAGTGAAATGTTGGAAAAAATCAACACTTCGTTGAAAACTTTACTCAGCAATAAATTATTGTATTTTGTTAGTGATATGGAAGTGTTTAACTTTCTTTTTTTACTAACATGTACGACATAGCACCATCTAAGCAACTAGGCTTGTAATGTGGTGTCAGAACAACAGATATAATATTTTCAAACTTGCCTTTATCACATACAAAAACCGGCCAAGTGCGAGTCGGACGCGCGCACGAAGGTACCGTCCCAATTTATTCAGTTTTTAGTATATGTTGTTATAGTGGCAACATAAATACATCATCTGTAAAATGAAAAATGCCGCTTCAGTCTATTTGAGGCATCATAAACTAATTCTTTTTTGCGTAAATTGTAATAAAAAAAATGTTTTAACAAAATTTCAAAGTTTTAAGAGAGCTGCACAAATTTATTGCGTAAATTGTAATAAAACAAAATGTTTTAACCATCACTCGCTTACCACAGTGCTAATAAAATATTATACTAAACCATACTTCTCCAGGGTTATTGGTAATTATATAAAAAAGCGTTTGAGGGCATTTCTTTGCACCTTAACAATCAACTATTGTTTTACGACTTTTGGAAATTCGAAATTTTTCTGGTAAATTCGATCGAAATCATGATGAAATCCGCGGCTTAGTAAGCTCCAGAAGTATTGACAAGTTCTCTCCACTGGAAAAGGTCGACTGAGCTTGGTGTAGGTGCTTGGCAAGCCTACTCCATCCTCACGCAAAAAAGGACCCAATTAAAAAGGGTCTAATTGCGGAAAACAGCCCGTTCAAGTACAAGTACATCAGGTACCCGCCAGGGGTTAAATCAATAGGTACTGAGGTCCCCCACCCCCCAGCCACCGACGATCCACCCCCTCGTTACAACGTATATAATTACCATTAACCCTGTATAACTTAAATATTTCTATATGTGTATCACGTCATGCTATATTCGTTACATAACACAGGTTCTATGGGTGACAATTATAAGGAGTCCAAATCTACGGAGAGTTTAAACACACATTCGAGGGGTAAGTCTTTCTTTATACAGTGTGTTTCGACGGAGGGTTGCTTATACGAAAGGGGGTTGTTCTAAAACGAACAACTTTTGTTCTACGACTTTTTTAAAAGTTTTGAGGTTATGTTTACTAAAAAAAATCTGCTGTTTCTTAGAGTTAGAGATCATTGGTCTCTGGGTTTTATTTGTTTATTGAGTTTCGACTGCTTTTTAAACATTAATGGTCTTTATGACCTAAAATAGCTGATTTTCAGTATACAAAACCTTTGAAATTTCAAAAGTCGTAGATCAAGTTGTGGTTGTTTGCATAGACGTCTAGAACAACCCCCTTTCATGTCAGAAACGTTTCGTCAATTCACGTTATATGTGTGTAAAAAAACCTTGTAATCCCACTTCTGATCTCCATAGTACTAGTACGCTGGACAGGGCAACCCAATCGGTTCAGTAGTTTTTGCATGACAGAGTAACAAACACATAAACTTTTTGGTTTATAATATTAGTAGAATAAATAGGATAGTATGTCCTGTACCCACAAGTACTTCAGAGTAATTACAGGGTTTTTTCTTACACACTGTATGTGTTAAATTTTTTATTCTTATGTTTTTTAAGACGCTTTAAAGTGATGTAATGCACTGCAAAACGCCTATTAAATAAAAAAAATTGAATTTGAATTTGAAATGTATAACATAATTTTATGTGAGTGTCTATAGTAGTGTGAGTTTTAATTGGGTTTTTTGTTGCTTAACCTTTGTTATACTCGGAAATGTTAGGTAACAAAAGCGTACAGTTTTAAATTGCTATTTTTTTTGTTATTTTTCATAACTTTTATTTCATAAAGATCTCAAAAATGTATAAAATAAATTCTCTAAAACGCCACCATGAGCGTTTCATGCCTTTCTTCAGTTAAAACAGCAATTGAATAATAGCAATTCCTCTGCTTCTGTTGCCGATTGTATGTAAGGGTAATTTTAACTAATGTTTCGCTCTTGGCATTCACATTTTTAGGGGCGAGGGGAATGGGTGATGAAACACAATATCGCAGTGTAGAAAATAAGTAATTTTTTCTAAGGTCTCGAAAACATTTCGAGAAAATAGTATATTATGCAACTAGAGAATAAAGGACGGATTTAAAGCGAGGGCCATAGATGAATCACGAGCAAGCGAAGGATTCTAACAACTGAATCACGACCGTAGGGAGTAATTCATGATTCAAGTGTTAAAATCCTGAGCCAAGGAGGTTGTATAACCATTGAGATGAATGTCGAATTTACAAACACCAAAACAGTGATTAAAAGGCCTTTTTATTCACTGTTTTCAGTGAATAAAATAAGCTTTTTAGAGTGGGTATGGTATAAAACCACTTTATTTATTATTAATACGTCTTTTTGTATTTGAAAAAAATAATAAATAAATACAGTTTCAATCATGTTTTGTGTACTTATCCGTAAAAAATACACAAAACTTTTGATTTTTTGAATAACTATGTAATGTTAGCTGCGCTCCGCGGTTTCGCCCGCGTAAGTCCACATCCCGTGGGGATATCAAAATGAAAAATAGCCTATAGCATTCCTCGATAAATGAAATATCCAGCACAAAAATAATTTATTAATTCGAACCAGTAGTTCCTAAGATTAGCGCGTTCAAACAAACAACCAAATAAACAAACTCTTCAATATTAGTATACAAGTAATAATAATAATAAAACATGCTTAAACACTCAAAGTTCGAACTACATTAATCGAAATAAGTTTCTTACAATGTCGTAAACTACTCGTAAAAAATAGAAACCTTTCCAATATTTCCATGCCACGGCTAGTAAATACTTAATGAATTGTTTAGGTAGCAGCATGTCGGACGTGTCTATGGGATCACCGCAGCTGCGTCGCGCCGGGACCGTCTCTAACGATCCTAATGCGGCCAAGGATAATGTCGTACAGAAAAAGGAAGAGAAAGAAAGGTAAACATTGCTCTAATATCACTCTGTTTAGCATAACTGATTGTGCAGTTTTTAAATCCTATTGAGCTCTTGCTAAACATGAGTAGCGGTGATATGGTCACACAGCTCACAGCAAGTTGTTGAGACTGCACCCTCAATGCACGTACACAGATATTCTATGTTTAATTACTTATGGGTACTTTATTAAATGTATTCATATTCATTTATTTGTCCATAAACACAGGTAATACAAATGGTGTTATTATAAAATTATTTAGTACAGCCATGTTTCGCCTAGCGGCAAATGAACATTTGAGATGAGTTATACACAAAATAATTACTTAGTTCACAAAATGTCAAATGGGGAAAAAGCATGGTCATCAATTAAATTAAATTCGAATAATACATTGGTAATTGCGTAGTATACAATGCTAAACTATATTAAATGTCAATGATGAATAATTTAATAAAAATAAAATTTACAATTGCATAAAAATGTTAAAATTAAAAAAGAATGTCAAATTGAGTGATCATTGAAAAAGTCTTTAATGTCGTAATATGCTTTTTCAACAGGAAGCTATGTATGTACCTATGTTTTTTGTGTATGGTAAATAGATGGTTTAAAACGTCAGATACCGTCGCAAGGTAGCAAGTTTATCTTTTGTCGGATATATTTCGGGGAGTGTGCAACAGAATTGCAAGTCTTAATTTTGGCCTTTCCATTCTTTCGTCATATAACCGGGCACATTGATATGCTTCACCGATTCATAGTGGGAATTCCAGACACTCTCACTTAAAGTTGTGCTTCGTCATTCCTTACCTACACCGCGTGGGAATAGAATCAGTTGCCTGTGTCTGTCTTTCCTGACATGTAACATATGGGTGTATTCAAGTAGCTTGTTACACCATAGACCGCAATGCCACTTACCAGTAGGCAGGTGTGATCAAACGCACGCAAACGCAGATTCCGAACGCACCTTCATTCGTAAAGTGAACAACTGTTGTGACGTAACTTGCCGCGTCACGCTTTTAGGAGCAAGAGCAGCAGCAGGAGGTCCCGAGATCAAAATATATCGCGGTACAATTTTTGGAGATAGTATTTTGCTGAACGCCAGTATCTATAAAGTTTCCTTCGCCTTGAATTAAAGTTGCTAGCTATGTATAAATCATCTAAATAAGATGTGAAGGCGTATTCTGACTACGCTGATTACCATTCTTCAACCCGCAGTAGACATTCGCGAAATATTCCTTTTAATTTCGCTTCCTTCACAATTTAACTTCAAAATTGTAAATGTTGTTATAGCATTGGTCAAGGCGTCGGTGCGGCAGTGAGACGCGCGCTTGCAGGGTCGGCGGCGCGTCGGGCTTCGTCCTTTACATCTGTGGAGCAGTTCACGAAGCGACAAGCTGGAACTGTTGACGTCTGGTGGCTTTATGATGATGGAGGTAGATATAACACAAATTAATCTGTTACATGTAGGGTTGACAAAAATTCCATGATCTCGGTGGGGTTCAAACCCACACCCCCGGTTAACCGTAGAAGTGCTCTTACCAATTGAGCGCTAGTACCAACTGTACGAAGAATTGCAGACCCACCGCAGAGCTCCAAAATTGCTATTATTAGAATGTTTTCACCTTCCAAGATTCTAAGGTCTTACTCGAGTTCAACTTTAAAGTCTTTCGACTCGTGAATTTATAAGATAAATATTTTTAGAAAGAAAAAAAAAACAATATAAGTAATTATAGCCCACCAGGTGAAATTAGAGAGAACTTTCTTTATATACAGCTAAACCATAGTTATGGGTCGAACCCCACAAGAAGCATGAAGTTATTAACAATATTTTCAATTTCCGAATTTCCCTAAGTGTGAATACACAAAAATAAAACCATGTAGTGATTGTCTATATGTATTATTATAGGTTTAACTCTACTACTACCATACATCCTGTCAACTCGACGTGCGTGGTCGTCCTGTCCGCTGCGTGTCTTCACTCTCGCTAACAAGAACACTGAACTCGAGATCGAAGAACGGAAGTCAGTATAGAAACATTCTAACTACTTTAGCTTAGTGTAATATGGGTCAAACCTGAAAAAAAAACAGTATTTATTTATTTATTTTATTTAGATAAAGATTTAGGACATTTCCCTCCGCGCTGGGCAGATACCCACGAGCAAGCAATCAAGTGTTGGCCAGACAACGGATGAAATACTTGTATATTTTTCTTATATGAACACATATTTATTATAAGTACATAAACATCCACACTAAAACAAAACAAACATCTCTACACAAATATTTGTTTTATGATGGAAATCGAATCTACAACCTCACAGGCGGATGTTCGCCCATCGTGCTGCAGATGTCATCATTTTTATATGCTTTTGACCGTAGCTTTGTCCACATGGGGTGTGATTTTTCCATGTTTTTAGCGGATTCCTACGTTATAACAGCTATCTATAGTATGCCTAAAAAATATTACAAAAAAAATTTCTTCACTAATTAATCGAAAGGAACTTCGTTCCATCCAGGTGTCCCTTGACACGTCTCAAGTTTTTTTGTTTCAATCCAAATTCAATGACTAATTTATTTTTGACATTACTTTTTACTTTTCATAATCTTACATAATCTCATGTATTAATATGAAGCAAATACAAATACAATGTAATAATTGTTTTATGAATAAATTATATGTATATAATATTGTCGTACAATTCCCAGTATGGCGTCACTGCTGTCAAAGTTCCGTATCGACTACTCAGCTCTCAAGATGATCCCGGACATCACGAAGCGTCCTAAAGACTCAACCCTCGCATACTTCGACAAGTTGATTGCACCCTTTAGGACCAATGACGATGATATTTGTAAGTATTTAATATATCTCCCGATCCCGTGGAAATATCGGGATAAAAAGTAGCCTATATTACTGGCAATGAATCAATGTATCCTCATACCAAGTTTCATCAAAATCAGTCCAGGATATTCGTTAAAAACAAAAAAATCTTTTCTCTTTATTATATTAGTGCGATATAATAAAGAGGAAAGATTTTAGATAGATGTAGATTAGTCTAGATAACACAGAGTGCAAGTTAAAAAATCATATTTCTTATTTTTGAACTTACTCAAAAACTCTCAGAAGTCTCAGAGCTATGGCCAGTTAACCACTCTACATCTGATTCAAAACAAATAATTAACCGGACGAATTTATTAAATATTCTCAAAGACGTTATGTACCTAGTTCAGGTATTGCTAATATATCTTGTACTAAGGAAAAGCCTCGATTTGTTGCCACCAATTGCAATATATTAACTACTACACCTATAATTTTAATTGTGCTATAGAAACAAGTTTATACGTAACTAAATTAAATTACTTTAACATATCTATCTATATAAATAAAAATGAATTGTTGTTCGTTAGTCTGATTAAAACTCGAGAACGGCTGAACGGATTTATCTTATCTTAGTCTTGAAATGTTCGTGGAGGTCTAGGGAAGGTTTAAAAGGCGAGAAAAAATCGAATAACCGATATTCCCACGGGATCGGGACAAACGCGGGTGAAACCGCGGGGCGCAGCTAGTAAGTAATAAAAGTACATAGTGTAGTTACAAAAAGGAATACGACTCAACCTATAACTCTATCAGACCGCTACACAACAAGTGTGTAGCGCAAAGAATAGTACATTGTTACCCTAGGGGTGAAAGTCACTCATTGAGTCCCGAGACGGAGTTTGGCGCCCGAGTTTAGCGAGGGTGCTAATAGTTCGAGGGACTCAATGTGTCTTTTACCCGAGGTAAACACTGTGCTTTTCATTACGAATAAAACATAAAATTCTTCCTTATAACGAGAGTGAATGAGAGACTCCATACCACCTGATCCTCTTACAAGGTTGAGACCAAAGAGGTTATACATTATGTAGTGTTTTTGCAAAGGAAGGAGGTAAGGTTTTTGAAGTTTCTAATGCGTAATGATACTGATACTGGCTACAAGCACATTGCACAAGACGTGCGAAGCCATAATTTGACATGACAGCTGTCAGTGAAAGCGATTCTCCCTAGGGCTGAAAGTTTTTCTTTCTACACGCTCTTCAGGCACCTTTACACCTACTTTCGGAGTATGAGTAATGAAAAGGAAATTAACTCATCTTCTCTAACTTTTTTCTAGGTGGTATAACCGAAGCGGACCTACTAGCCGCCCAAGACCGGACCAACCGTCATCTCCGTCTCCGGGAACTGATATCCACTCACAGTTCGACCGCCCGACTCGTCTGCGTCACTCTCCCCATGCCTCGAAGACGGGGGGTGGTCCCACCACCTCTCTATGTAGCCTGGTTACATGCGCTCGCCACGGCAGCGGACAGAGTCCTGTTAGTGAGGGGGAACCATGCCGCTGTGCTCACTTTCTACTCTTAAATATGTCTAGGTACTAATTCTACAGCTCGTGTTATGCTCCCTATACCTCGAAGACGGGGGGCGATCCCACCATCTCTCTATGTAGCCTGGTTACACGCACTGGCCACGGCAGTGGATAGAGTCCTGTTAGTGAGGGGGAACCATGCCGCTGTACTCACTTTCTACAATTCTACAGACCGTGTTACCCTCCCCATGCCTCGAAGACGGGGTGGTTTTACCATCTCTCTAAGTAGCCTTGTCACTTGTAATTCTACAGTCCGAGTTACCCACCCTATGCATAGGAGACGACAGGAACGTAGCCTGGTTACACAAGTTAGCTGCGACTGTAGTGTTATTTACTGGTATGAGTGATTCTAATATACTCACTCATTACACTTAGATAATAATGCTTAAACCTTCGAGTTTGTGTTACCCTTCCTAAGTGTAGGGCGTTATATTCTGGCCTAACTTAACTTATTACAGATTGTAGCCAAGAACCGAGGCTTAAAAATTAACACAATTTTAACGAAAACAATTTGAGTAGGTACTCACTCTCACTCAAATATTTTTCTAAAATACAGATAATTTTAAGTATTTATGGTGTCTTAATGTTTAAGAACACCAACTAGGCTGCAGGAGAAAATATTGCACGACGTTGTCCCCAAAGCACAGTTGGTAAAAAGCACCGCGGGCCTTAGGCTCTTAATCGTAACGAGGGCATGTTTTTTTGGAAGTATTTTAATTTAAATTGATCTTTCTTCTATGATAAAAAAACTACCACATAAGTACGTAAAATATAAACTAGTATAGGATCTAAATCAAATTAGTTACTATCCCCACCTATTTATTGATTTGAATACTGAATCCATTCCTAATGATTTGACGTACTTGCGAACGTACAAAATTTCATCGAAGTCGATCTAGCGTTTGATGAAGAAGAAGCAAGCAAATAAACAAAATCATTTGAGCATAATATAATATTTGTTAGAATTTTTGTGCGCCCGCAAGTGAAATCTTAGATGTAAGTTACATTAAATTATAAGTTTTTAAATTATGATTTTTAACTTAAAAATATTTATAAAGTAGAATAATTATTCTCACAACAATACAATAGAATAAGTCTAACAAAACAAATCTGTTGTTATTGGAAAATAGATCTTGAATCAATGCAGTAAGATGCCTTTTACACTAATTAGACTGAGCAGTGCCTAGATCTTTATGTTTTCAAATATTATACATATTTCTATGAATAAAATATTTTTAGATAACAATATGATACACGATTGTTAGGTATTTGAAGCTTCTGCTTTTTAACCCCCGACGCAAAAACGACGGGGTGTTATAATTAGAAGCGAAATCATGCATATTTTAAGCAAATGCATACAAATGTCGAAAAAGAGCATCATTTTTTATACCTACAAAGAAATTACATGAATATGATCTGAGTATATTACCTTGTAGAAAAAAGCAAACTTTGATAAGCATATGTATTTTAAAAGAAAATTGTGCCTATTTCTTAGACTCATACGATAAAAAACATAGGCCCCAGTATAGAGCCTTGTGGAAATCTCAAATATATTTTTGTAACAATTTTAGTAACTTTTTAAAGATTTTACAACTATTTTAATTAATTTTACATTTGATCATGAATTTTACATCGGATTTTATAAAATTATATTGTAACTTACTGATGACCTCCATGGCGTAGTGGTAATTACCATCTTGAGATCTATGAATCTACTTTAGAATGTCAGTTACCAAAGTACGGCCATGTACGGCTATAAGTACAAAGTACAAAATGTATTTGATTTAAACGATTTTGACATGTATTTTAACTTTATCTGTAATTATTACTTTATTATCTTAGTTCGGAGATCTGATGTTAATTTATTTTAGTACTGTATTATTGTGCAGTAAATTGATTCGTGAATAAAATGAAATGATATGTAGATGGTATTTTTATTTTAAAGAATTTAATTTTTTCTAAATGTTTTTATCAATCTGGTGTTTATAAAAATGAATCTCTATTCCTTTGTCATCGCATCACGCGTGAACAGCTGGACCGATTTTGCTAAGTGTTTTTTTGTTGTGTTTGTTATTGTCAGGAGAAGATTTTTATGATAAAAAAGACCCCACAGGGCGCATTTAAAAGTACCTAAACTTAATAAAATTTTCTATTAATTAAAATTATCTGTAAAATCTATTTACAACTATACATATCTAATCAATTCTGGCTTTTATGAGTCATAATAAGAAACAGTATACAAAATTGTAGATTCAATTTCTGAAGTTCTGTGTAGAATAGGTTAGACCATAATGTACCTTCTTTATTTTCTGTAGAATCTCTGCCTATAAATAAAATAATAAATACTAGTAATGGTAGTATCTACTGAATGTTCGCCGAATTCGAAAAATATGCATTAAATAAGCACTTAAATTTACTCAATTGGAAATCGTAATGTTTATTTTGTAAACCGTAAAAATCATAATCCAACTACTTAATTCTTTAGTAAGCTTTCAAACAAATTCCAAAAAAATAACATCGTAATGCTTTGTTCCCACGTCTGTAGCCTTTAGTAGAGTAGTTAGAAAATTATGTTCTAGATGTGCGGATTACAAAAATAAGCAGCGGCTTTTAATATGGTGACAAGAAAACGTATAAACTACTTAGGAAGCCTATACAATCTTTTTTTCACTTAGATCCGAATTTTTCTGTTGATCATACAATTTTTTGTTCAAAGGCTAGAATCGAATCCGCGACCTTCTGTGGCGTGATCAAAAGCCTCTGAAAAAATATTCCTACACTTATCGCATCCAACAGCCTAAGCTCAATACCTAAATAACTTCTATTAATAACTCCGCAGTAGAGTAATAAAATTCTTAAACTATTATTCCGTCTCTAACATCATTGACAAACAAGCACGACAAGCAATTTAAATGTTTTCTAAACGCGTAGACCGATAGTTGAATGCAATTTACCATTATCTCGTATACTTGCTCCTACTGACCAACGAGTATTGAGCACCGGCCAGCAAGCGCGGGATCGCCAGTCACTTCGCGCGACGCTTGCCCGCCGCACGCGTTTCTCGCACAACTGTCACTGTCAAAAATACCCGCGAATACGCCCCAATTTTCAAAGTGAGAACTTTCCTACTAATAACTTTTTTTGTGGATTCTGTGTCTTTTGTGCCAGTGTTTGTTTTTGGACCGGATTCAAGGGCGATCGAGGTAAACAATTTGTGATTGTCTTTAAATTTTTGTTATCCACATTCATAATGCTTTAATGTTTTCCGTTTGGCTGCTGTTTGGAAATTGATTTGGATTTCTTATTAATTCTGTTTTGCTGATATACTTCGAAATTGGAATTGTTTTATGATATCAGAAGCCACTGGAGGCTGAACAAACTAAGTTATAACTAACATGATCACATAGTGACATAAGTTCCAAATATTAAAATAGATAATTAAAAATAAAAATAAAACTAATTTATTTTTGCTGTTAACATTTTTTTAAGCCATCTACTTTTTTCTGTATTACGTTTAAAAATGGAATATCTATTGTGTTTTTCGTTTCATGGAACTATGTGGAACAATAACAAGTAGTGAAAATAGCTATGTAAGTTTCAAATACTATTTTTGTTTTTTCTATCTGTTTTGCAATTTTCCTTGGTGCCTATATATCTATTTATATTCTAGAAAAAAATACCTTATAGGTATGTTCTCACAGTATATAAAAATACTAGATATTATGGTAATTAATGAGCCCTTTATCTGTAATTTATCAACATTGTCAGAGTGGGCGTACAATGACCATTGATTTATTGATTTGAGCTAGATAGCGCACACTGAAATTATAATTTCGAAGTAAAAGAGAATGCCTATTTTCTTAGGAGATTTGGACGGGTTTTATTAAAGTTTAACCTGTATTTAATTCTACCTGCGCATAGCAATTGTACCTGCGTTGGCGTCTCTTTAGTAAGTTATTTTGATTATCTACAATCATAGTGCATCATAATAGTCACTACGAACTTACTTTTACCTCTTTAGAGGTTAAATTTCCAAAAATCCTTTTTAGTGCCTTAAGTCCTAAAAGGAAATCCCATGCGAAGTTTCAGTAGTTTTGTAGATTCAGAGATTTGTGTCTTTTTCTCTTTTATTTAGATAAATCAATGTAACACTAGGGTCCATCAATCACCAGTTTTCCGCGGTTGCGCACGCTCGGCGCTACGCTCTGTAAACTGTTCCGGAGTTCGATTCCATCTCCGTTAGAATGCATCTTCGTTAATTACTGAACACATCCTGTTCTATTATATATTTCATAATATAGTGTTTCGACGTAAATATATAGATCTTGTTATAGTTCTTAAGTAGGTATATAGATATATAGCCAACAAGAATGTCCTGTAAGTGAATAACCCATCAATTTAAACCCATCAACTAATCTTGATTAGCCGATACAACTTTGTGTCACTATGTAACACAACTAACAGACATCCTGTCCACATCTACCAGTTGATTTATTGAGTTATTGTGACATAGTTGCACACATCCCTGCAATATCTTAGATAACTTTTTCTTATGTTGCTTAAAGGGGCCGCCGGCCGGAAGTATGATCTTTCGCTAAATTTGTGATTCAAGGTCTAAATGAAACCTCCAGTTGGTTTTTGAAAAACAGGAAAAATAAAAAGATGTAAATAAAAAAAAGCGGTCCTATTACATCGACTCCTGTATATAATTAATTAACTATACCACTGCAAAATAAGGTATTACTTTTACAAATAAATGTGTGTACACGGAACCCTCAGTACGCGGTCCCGACTTACGCTTGACCAGTTTTTTAAAAGAAACGTCACACTGGACTTAACGACTTTGTACTAGTAAGGTAAGTACAAAATTTTGCTAATAATTTCAAGAGTTAAAAGATATTAAAGTTCAACCGAGCACCTTAGAATTTTGTTCGAGTTTAGTTATGGACCTCTACAATTAGTGCACTTTTGTGTCCTGATTGTACTTTGGCGAGCATTTACTAAGACTTAAAGACTCCAATGTTTTATACGAAAAGCCTTGGAAAGTTGCGAAAATAACCGTATCCATCAATATTTTTCAAAAGTCATTCACGTAAGCCGTGTTTGTCATGGTCTCATCTATCTGTGACCTTAAATACCTCATGCCTTATTGACCTACGTCGCGTTGTCGTTTGGTTCCGTAACGCAAGTCTTATGTCATTTTACTTATATATTTTTAAACCAGCCATGGTAATCTTTGCATAATATCTTATACAAGACTTAGTTCGCGTAGTGAATTTTCCAAAATCAGCAGCGCGTGGGTATTTTCCAAAATCAGTAGCAACTTTTTTAGCAGATGCCTACGTCATAACAGCTAATTGCAAATTAAAGCAAATTTTATCCCGATCTGTACATTTGTTTAAGTGGAGCGTTGAATGTCAGTCAGTCAAGCAGGACTCTGAATTTTATAATTTTAGATAGTTAGTATAAGATTGGGTACATAAAAATATATTACCTATTATGCCTGGTGGTTGATAGGTGCAGGTAGTACCTGTGACAGATAGGTACATGTGGGTACAGGTACCTACCTACCACAGGTACCACACCCACCAGGCATAGTAGGTAATATCTCTTCATATACCCACCCAATCTTATACTAACAAGATTTGACCTTATAATAATAAGATTTAATCTTATACTAATAAGATTTAATGTTATAGTTATAAGATTTACCCAATCTTACACTATCTATCTATCTATCTATAATTATAAAATTTAAAGTGCTGCTTGACTGACTGACATATTGACGGACTGACCAATTTTATAATTGGGAGTGAGTTCTCTAGCTATTACATAAATAAATTAAAATTTTGAGGCGTTTAAACCCCGGCATAGAACAGGGGTGACCGACTTCGGTTTACTTAGAAGATGACACGTGCAAAGCCGTTCAAAATGGATTTAATAAAAGCTACGCACATGCGCTCGCGCCGCAAGCATTCATACTATGTTCACGCTAGTTAGCACTGTAAGCGATGATATCTAATAAGAAATCTGCAATAATACGTGCTTATTTCCGAAACTAGACGTCTTTATGTAGGCCCTATAAGCGTGAGGATCGAGTAGGCTTACCCAGCATCTATTATACTCTCAGCTTAGTCCACCGTGTTCAGTGGAAAAGAACTTGTCAATACGTCTGGAGTCAACTAAGCCGCGGGTTTCCTCACGATGTTTTCCTTCACCGTAAGAGCAATCGAATTAACGCATATAAACTCTAAGAAAAACCTTCGGAATGAAAATCGAGGTATCTACCACTAAGCCAACACCGCTCCTCATCGAGTCGTATTAGACATTTATTGAACTTATGCAGATTATTAACTATGGTTAAATGTTTATTTAGTATAATTAATTGTCACTTGTCTTGGTTATCTCTCAATCTTTGCTATGTAATTATTATCGTTGAAAACTGTTTTGGCTAGTGTTATATTTTTTGTATATTTAGAAGTATAAGTAGATCTATGTTTTCTTGAATAAATAAAAATAAATAATTAGCACGTCCCGTGGTAAGCCATCGACAACTACAGCATTGTCAATGGTTGCTGAGGCAGGCGGCGCGGTACCGGCACGGGCGGCTGCATAAAATCATTTTGCAGTCCAAGTAAATTAAAAGTAAAACATACGGTACGCTGACCCCAACTAAATGTAGAACGCCAGACTATGCAATAATTTAGATTTATTATCAATATTTTTTAAGGCCAGGTGCTAATAAAGCTACCAAAATCAAAAGTAATCAAATACTCTTTTTTTGGATATAAATGGATATTGTAGTTTAATAACCATATTTTTGTTTATTGTGGTTGAAAACATGATATGAACAACTTCGTTCGATAAGAAAAATGTTAGAAAACAGAGAATTATTAGATCGTTTATCGGGTTTTATTCAAAAATAGTTAACGTTTGTTTCTAAAAATGAATCAAATGATAGGTTTTGACCTCTAGGAACTATATTTGTGGATAATAATGCTAAAATGTTTTGCATATCGATCAAATATAACAGTTAGCACGCAGCACGCTACGTTTTTGAGAGCGGGGGCTAAGGTAATGTATGGGCCTACACACGGTACTGGAAGAGCGCCTTAAGTTGTCTTGTTTTTGTATCTTAGAAAGGGGTTGTAGTTATTGGCATAGTAAACAGCCAGCCATTTTTAATTTTTTTAGTTGTGCTCTCTGCCTTACTTTTGGCAATGTGTAGATGGCATTAATACAAACAACAAACTTCATGTAACTAAATCTCATAAAGTGTCAAGTTTTTCTTTTTTGTGGTTAATAAAAAAAAATCTTGTTATTTTTTTGTAACTTAAAATAACAGGCGAGATTTTGTCACAAGGAATTTGTTGTTTGTATTCTAAATCTACTGCCATTGCCAAATGTTAGAAAGGTGTTCGTGAAAAATATTAAAAACTAAAGTTTGAGATGAAGACTATTATTATACCAGTCTCCATATTCAAATGTTACTACCCCTTTTCTATTGCAAAAACCGGTTTCGCTAACGAACCAGTTTTTTTCTACAACTATGAACTTAACTGCGTAGACGCGCAATTCATTGGTACAGTTTTAATATAGAATCAATGCGTAGTACCATAGATTAAAAATTAGTACCTACTTTATAGATTTGACACGACATTTATATTAAACTAGCTGCGCTCCGCGGTTTCACCCGCGTAAGTTCCGATCATTTGGGAATATTAAAATGAAAAGTAGTCTAAAGCCTTCCTCGATAAATGGACTATCCAACACAAAAATATTTTTTCAATTCGAACTAGTTAGTTCCTGAGATTAGCGCGTACAAACAAACAAACTCTTCAGCTTTATAATATTAGTATAGATAAATAGCAGGACAAACTAAGCTAAGCGTCTAGGTTATGGGCGCCAGATAACAGGTAAAATAATTTTTTTACTTTTAAAATATGTTTGCAAATGTTTTATTTTTGCAAAATAAATAGGTAACTAACTATATGGTAAAATAGGTATAGGAAACGCGACGGCCACAGCTGTGACGTCACAGCATCTCGAGTCTTTCTCGAGTACATTTTTACCAAAAAAAATGGTTGTCTGTAAAGTCGGTTTACGGACGATAATTTTACGTGATAACGTCATAAGAAAACATTGATGGTAAAATGACGCATGACGTCACACTTTTTTATGAATGTAGGTGTTCATCAATCTAATAGACGTTATCACTTCAAGAAATATAAAAGCAGTACCGAAGCCTTTCAGCTTAAGGTGAAAGGATACCGGCGCTCTCTCCATACAAACGTAGTCGACTGTAGCCTCCCTGGATAATGACACTAGCACAAATATTTTTGGGCCATAAAACCTATAACTGTCATGACTATGCTCCTATGTTTTAGTTTTATTTCATTTTCTAACATTCATAGAAATTAAGATTTAAAAACAAAAAAATAAAATGCAACAAAAATGTTTGCTAAAGTGTCATTATCCAGCGAGAAAACAGTCGACTACGTTTGTATGGAGAGGGCCTCCGGTACCCTTTCGTCTTAAAGATGAGCATGTGACGTTTTTACTGTTGATATTTTACGTGTTGACATTAAATACCATGGTATAACATGTGCACGTAACATATACTTATGTTACGTCCATGGAGTATAATATCAAATCTTTAAAAAATATATAACTATAATTGATACCTACCTACAATTACACTTTTACTTTCATCTCCATCTACCTTAACTGGGCAATTCTTCGATCAAGTCATTTTGATGGTTTTCGTTCGAAGAACCTATTTAATTCGTTACTTCTACCGTATGTTAGGACTGATTTCTGTTGTACTAGTAGCCGCCTACAAAGGCCTTTATTTAGTTTTTCTTTCAGTAAAATAGTTTTTAAAATACAGCAATCTAAACACTTGAATTCTAATTAACCTGGCGCGTCCGTTTGCCATTTTCCTACATAAAACTACTGACTACGAATTATCTAATTGAAAACTCACAATTCTGATGTTTCCATTTAGTATTTCGATTATTGTTGTTTACGTTATCGATTGTATTGAATTATTTTGATGCACGGATTAGTAGATACAAGAATTTTCAAAATGTCCGCAAAAAAAAACTAATTTATCTGGCTCCCAGTGTCGGCCATTTTATTTGTGGGGTCATTGACTTTTGAGTAGCCGTTAGGCATCCGATCGTTTGAAGTTAGTTGTCGTCGAGCCATCGTGCAGTGAATACGTCTCCGCGGCATTCTTGAGAAAGTCTGTACTCGATTGAAGTTTATTCTCTGGCTTTTGTCACGTAAGTTCCCAAATTTTTATGGATTAAATATTTAATTTAAATTATTAATGGTAGTATATAACAATTATTGTGTTAAAGGATTATGAGTTTTAGTACATGATTATTGATTGAAAATGTTCATATTTTATACTAGAAATCTACAAGGTTAACTCAACTTCGATTATCTAATTATTTTGGTCCTAATTTATCTGGATTTCTCTGGCGAATTAATGCCATGTAAATGAGATAAGATCCTGATAAATTAGATTTATTAGAATTATTTTTTACTTATTTCAAATTCTCCCCGTTTTCCGCCGGGAGGATACTTTTCCATGCAGTGGAACATATTAATGGGCAAACTTTACTTAATTTTGTACATAATTTAACAAATATCTTGCTTGTTTTTTTAATAACTTTATTTCTAACGACTCCTGTGCAAAAAACCCAACTTTTAAAACCATTTGTTTAAACTAGTGCATTGAGCGTAACATTTCAATAAGTAGATGACCTTACAAACAAGATAATATGTTTTAGGATATCATGGGGAAACCTAAAAATCAAACGAGAGAAGAAAGACTTCTTAAAAAACGATTAGCGAAGAAAAAAAGATATGCAAGGATTAAAAACGACGAAAATCTATGGAAAGAAAAACAAGAAAAAGATAAATTACGATACCAAAAAAGAAAAGATGAAAAAAAAACAACTAAGTATTTCGGAAATGACTCCAAGACAGCAACGTATTCAAAGGAGAACATGGAGGAAAAACTTCAATGCTTATTATCTGAGAAAAAAACAAGAAAGAAGGACTGCTCAACTGCTGATTGATAGCACCCCCTCAGATAGTCCCAATGCACAAAATATGGAACCACAGCAAAGCACTTCTGGCCTGTCTTCTCCTTCAGGTTCATTACTAAGATGCTACCGTTACAGGAAAGATAAAGAAATAAGTGAACTGAAGCTTCAAATATCCAAGTTAAAGAAAATAAATGAAAAGTACAGGAAGAAAATTAAAAGGTCTTCAGAAACTACAGCAAAAGGATTAAGTAATATAACTAAGACAAAGAAAGTTTCGATTAAAAGAAGTAGAAATAATGATATATCTAAAGGAGTAGCCAAAAATATAAAAGAAGATATCGTTAAATTTTTAGAAGAAGACAGACATAGCCGTATTTGTGCAGGTAAAAAAGAATGTATAGTTAAAAATAAAAGAAAGAAACAAAAAAGGTACCTAACCGACCAATTAATAAATATACATCAAAAATACTTGAAGGAGAGGGGTATAAAAATCAGCTACGCAGCATTTTGTAAACTGAGACCATTCTGGATTTTACTCCCTGATATTAAAACAAGAGAAACGTGCCTTTGTAAGCTTCATACTAATGTAGAATTGATACTGCAAGCTCTAAAACAAAACCGAATAATTTCAAGACTGATTAACAATTCTCGTGACTTGTTAAAATACGTATGTTGTAACCCTTATAATTTGACATGTTTACATCGAAAATGCAGTTTTTGTTTACACAAAGTAGTACCCTATTTGGAATTTGATAACTCTAACGATATACTTTACTGGCAATGGGTAAGCAAAGTAAACGAAGACCGACAAAAAAAATACGAGTCACTGAGAAAATTAAAATTCGCAAATCACCGAAAGAAGTAATTGCACAGTTTCATAATCTCCTGAATGACTTTTTCATACACTGTGGTAATATATCAGCCCAGTATCAAGCAACGAAATATTTGAAAACAAACCTCCCAGAGGGACATGTTGTAGTGCATATGGATTTCAGTGAAAACTACTCCGTTAAGTGTAATGAAGAAATTCAATCCTACCACTTTGGCGGCAGCAGAAAACAAATAACCTTGCATACAGCAGTTATTTATTTTAAAGATCCAGATACTGGTCAACTGAAGAATCAATCATTTTGTACAGTCAGTGATTGTTTACGGCATGATTGCTCAGCAGTTTGGGCACACATTGTTCCTATTTTAAATTACATATCAGAAGAAATTTGCCCCTACCTTCAGTGTATCCACTTTATATCAGATTCACCTTCAAGCCAGTATCGAAACTAAAAGATATTTCATGTGATTACTTCGCTTAACCAATATCAAACAACTTTGCGTACAATAACTTGGAATTATAGTGAATCAGGTCACGGAAAAGGAGCTCCAGATGGAGTTGGAGCCGCAATGAAACAAGCAGCGGATCGCGCAGTTTCCAATGGTACAGATATCAAAGATTTTGAAGACTTCATGGCTGTTGTATCTGAAAGCATTCGTAGCATTATAATAAAGACTGTAACTGAATATGACGTCTACGAAAAGGATCTGTTGTTTCCTCAAAAGATAAACAATTTTCCTGGATGTATGAAAATTCATCAAATCATTTGGACATTTGATTCTAATGAACTTGCTGCTCGGACATTGAGCTGCGTTGAAAACACTTGTATTGAAGAACCTATTTTATGTCCACACGGAAAACATTTGGGATTTTATACAGTGGCTAGCAACTCAAACGTTCAAGTTAGAAGTCTTTCTGAATCTACTAAAGACTTGAGTATGCTACAAAAAATCGATTGGATTAATAATAGAGATAACATTCAGCAACAACCACAAGGAAATACCCCCATAAATGATAATACAAAGATTAAGATACTCTCAAATGTTTTGACAAAACCAGTCAGTTCTAAAGAAAAGAAAGAGATTAAAGAAAAAGAGAAGAAAGTAGCTATATTATTTCTCAATTTAGGTAATTGAGAAATAATATACTTTTGTTTTAGTCAGTATAGCATATCTTATGCAGTCTTTCGCAGTATCGAAAGGTACAGTAGGGATAGATTAGTAATTGTAAGTCATGACTGATTGTTTACAAATGTGATATTCTTTAATCGTTTCTTCAATATTCATGTTTCTAATTATTTTTAATTATTTGCTGAATATGTTACTTTTAATACCTAAGATTGTACTGATATAGCTGTAATAAATTCATTAAAATGCAACAATAATTAATATAACATTGAGGTCCTTAAAAATATATAATTTAACATATTTGATTTAAAAATCTCTAAAGCTATTTTATTTTGAATACTAATTCTCTAAAAAAGACATAGTTATGTCTCTTACAAATGTATATTGACATTAAAATAAATAGATTAAGCACTGAAAATCAAAGCTAGTCTCATTTATCTGCGCAGTTCTAATTTAAATGAACACATTTTCTCATTTTTTTGGTTAGTTTATCATTTATCTGGTTACACATTTTTTTAACTGGTCATATTTCATAAACCAATAGGTCTATTTGAGTGCCTTTAATTTTAATCGAATTCTAAACTTATGTTTAACCATATAAGCCTCTTTCATTGAGCAAAAGAAGAAAATAAAAAAGAGCCAGATAAATTATGTAAAAACACTCGGTATCGAAGAATTGCCCAACTACACCAAAAAAAAGTTCTATATCACCACTTTCACCGTTTTATTCAAATAATAGTAGCAATTTACCATAAAAATCATTGTAAACATACAAATAAAGATAATTAAAAGAATTATAATGACGCTATGTTAAATAACTCTGCCGTAATAGTAGAGTATTAATGTATAGTTGAATTGCAACATAGCTACATTGAATACAAATTCAATCTCTCTATAGACTATAGACAGGGGTCCTCAACTTTTTAATGACCTCTTTAAAACATGTTATGGTAAATAATGGTTTTAAAAACTGGTTGTTAATTTGAATTTGGAATAAAATTATGGTGAATGTAACTATTTGATTTGATAACGTTTTGTGTTCATTATTCATGTTAATGCTTGCATAGGTATTTGATACTTTCCTTTTATTGAGTTTAAATTAATTGTTACGTTATGTTATGTTATTTACTTTGTTGGTTTAGGTTTATTAGTACAAGAACTAAGTAGTTATTGAAACTGTTTATACTTTAATTGTCATCTTAAAATGTTTTAGTTAGAAAATAATATCTCCTTTTTGGAATGTCTACTAGGCACTAACTGATGCCCGGTAAAAAAATATATCGTGTTTATAAAGTTTTTGTTGCACTTTAAGAAGGAATTAGTTATGGCGGTTATTGTGGTATTAAATGGAAGTTTAGTGTAGATTATTTGAATAAACCAAATTTTTTTAACTTACCCTTTTATTTAAAAATAAATTAATATTCTACGTACCTATGCCAATTTCAAAGTCATCGGAAACAACATAATTTAATTTCTATATTTTAAATCCTGTGATGGTATTATTATACAAGTAGGTAATGATAAAAAAATATAATACTTATAAAAACAAGAAAACATATTACTTACATAAACTATGCTTTTCGCTTATTTGTTTTTTTTTTAATTATCTTAAGTTTTATATAAATAATTGCAGCCCCCGGTAGAGTTCTAAAATTACAATTATTGGCATGTTTTCATTCTAATAATTTTTGTTTGATAAATTGATGAGTTAGAAGACTTTACACTTCAACTAAAGCAGGTGTCTAGAATCTTGCTAGTGTTAAAAACATTCTGATAACAGCCGTTTTGGAGCTCTACGGTGGGTCTGCAATTATGCAGCCGACTGTACATTGTTTTTTTGAAACGAATCTTTCCTCACGTAATTAGTTTTCTGTTCCTACTCTAGATACGTTTTGTAATCATGTAAATAGGTATTGTTTTCCAAATAAATAAATAAACTTTATAAAAATGTTTAGCAGCCCTGTTTGACCAGCAAACAGGCAAGCGAGCAGGGCTAGTAAGCACGTGCAAACATTGCTTCACGAATGCCTTTTCTGTATAAACTCTACAAAACGACATTGCTGTTGTAATTATTATAATGTATATTATTTTGATGATTGTGTTACGCTCTCAAACCATTGGTTCGACTAAATTGTACATAAGTATTGTTGTTTTTTTTGCAGTAATTTTACCTATTAATTGATACCCTACAGTACTTTTAATTACCTTAAGTACGGTCGGCTGAATAATTGCAGACCCACCGTAGAGCTCCAAAACGGCTGTTATAAGAATGCTTTCAACACAAACAAGATTCTAGGTTTAAAGTCTTCTAACTCATCATCAATCAATAAAAAAATATTATAATGTAAACATTCCAATAATAGTAATTTTCGAATTCTACAAAGGGCAAATTCTACAATTATGTAGCCGATCGTACCTACTGTACATAAAAGAAAAGTATTGGAAAATTAAAAAAGAGGTCTTGTTGTCTCACTGTCTACTTTTTGACATTCACAAAAAAGTGTCATGTTAATATTGTGTGACGTCATAAGTCATGGTAATATGACCAGACGCGTCATGGTAACTTAGGAAACAGAGTATTTAATAATAATATCGCTCATCTGGGCTTGTGTTATAGTGACGAGTGACGAATAGAAGATTTATGTAAAGTAAATATCGTCAGTGAACCGACTTTACAGACGACCATTTTTTTTGTTTTTGTTTCGATTTATTTTGTTTTTGTTTCGATTTATTTTGTTTCTGTTTAGACAAAAATGGTCTTATGCTTTAATAGTCGAAGTATATGGTCCTAAGGTTTAAGAGTTTAACGATGAGGAGTTATTGTTAAACAATGTTGTAGGTATTGTTTTTGCTATTTTTTGAGATCGAACTATATGGTCACAAAGTTTATTTTTTAGTTTAAATAATTTGGTTGGAGCGATTAAAATCGAACGTCTTGGAAAAAATCATAGAGTGCGATTGATCGAACCACTTAGTAGAACCAAGGTTTTCGTCAATGATTGTAGGTAACTGATAATACTTCATGGGTGCAGAAATGAGAAGGTTACTTAGAACCAAAACTTACACCTTCATTGGATAAAGTGCTTCCAAAAGATCAAGTCATCTCATAGTCTTCTCATTCCCGCCACAAACAAAGACTTCAAATAAATATACTAAAAGTAGAGCGGACCACAGTTACGAATTATTTTGGTCGCAAAAACTACTTTAAATACAAAATCGCTCAGTCTGGTGTTACTAAATAATGACGACACATTTTTTGTCTACAAAAAATTTCCTAATGTCATCTCTATTAAATTTTCAATCTCTCTACATACAAATAAACAAGTTTTTTATTCATCAATGTCAATAAAAAGTTAATTTTATTTAAACGTATTTTTTGCATTCCATAGGAGACGTTTCTACGAAGAATCAAGTCATTTATAAAACTTGTAAATATAAATACAGCGTGTCGTTAGTAAGTCAGATCACGTAGGTACATACCTACTTATATTACAAATGATTCGTTGCGAAGGCTGCATATTTCGAAACTAACAATTTGTTAAAATGATAGGTACCTATATCTACCAACTTTGTGGCACAGTTGACTTCTTTGGTAATGTAATTGGGCTAGTTGCAAAGTATTTTAAAAGGTGCAAAGGTTTTTTGTACACTTTTTTTTCTGAAGGAGCGTTTAATTTTAAATGTAATAATAACGTCATAAGAAAACATTTACGTTGCTATGGTTACCTTGTCAATAACGGGAGTGATGACGTCACACTTTTTTGTGAGTGCATTCCTATTTTATAAGACGTTTTCAAGTCCAAATATTTTTTTTGCTTCAATAATTTATAACACCTTCTTCACTCAGTTTAACTTTTTTAAACTAGTTGACGACCTCTCTCTGAGATTTAATTCTAGAATCAAACAGCTATTTTTTCTTTAAACATTTTCAGGGTTAATTATTAGCCTCGTTACACACTTCGATTTTTACGGTATAATTTTGAAGACACTTCCTTATCTTCAAAATCTTAAATCCTGTAGCAAATTGAGTCTGTCATATGGTCATATAGCTGCGCCCCGCGGTTTCACCCGCGTAAGTCCCGATCCCGTGGGAATTTCGTGATAAAAAGTGACAAACAAACTTTCAACCCCCATTTCCCCTCCTTAAAATAGGAAAATTGAAACTCCCTGAAACACGTCATCATTTATTTACGATAAGAAGATATAATTCTAATTTTCAAGTTTCTACCTTTAAAAAAAAATCAAACCTTCATACAAACTTCCACCCCCCATTTGCCCCCCTTAGGGGTTGAATTTCGCAAAATCCCGTCTTAGTGAGCACCTACGTCATAAAAGGAACGCCCATGCAAAATTTGAGACTCCTAGCACTTGTAGTTTCTGAGATTTTGGGATGAGTGAGTCAGTGATTTTCCCTTTTATATATATATAGATATAGATAAGGGTAAACGACAAGAGATAGCGAAACATGCTGAAAGGAGTTTAGTGCCCAATTTTTACAATAACTAAAACTGCATTTTTTGAAAAGTCATTGCAAAATCAACAGATACGATTTTTGGCGGGGTTCCTCTAGCTTAAAAAAAATAATCTTATTTTTTTATATACCTATGTTTTACTCGTCCAATATAACGTTCTATATATCTATATTTGGGCACAAACCAATCGGAAGTAGGTAAATCGTGCATAGATCTCGATGCCTCGATTACAGTGTATCGCGGACGGAACTTATCGATTAGTTATCGATATCAATTATGCAATACTTGTTACACAATGTAACAACAACCTTAAAATGGTTATAAACTCCGAATGATGGTAAACAAACTGATATCTTCGTAATTGTGGTAACGGGCTGTAATTGTAAGTTTTTTGTAGGTAAGTAGGTACCTGATTAATTTTGACGACACCAAATAATTAGTTAAAGAGTTGGGTGTTAGGATTAGGGGAAATGGGGGTGACTCCCGCTCCGGCTCGTTTCTGGCGCAGAGGTAAGCCATCGCCATTCAGCGTGGCAATGCTTTTATGGGAACCTTTACGTCGTCGGGTACGATAAGGGGCGGGTTATTTGACTAACTGGACACTTCATTTGTTAAATGTGTATGTCTTTTTATTTTATATAAAAAATAAGAAATATATTATTTACCTACTAGGGTAAAGAACAGGGAAACATCATAACCGAAAATTCAGGAGTATTTTCCAGTAATATTTAACCGGAATTTTCAAAATATATTTTCGGAATTTTCGGTAAGTAAGTACTTACCCGCTTTTTAGGATTCCGTACCGAAATGGTGAAACGAGACACTTTTACTAAGACTCCACTGTCCATCTGTCTGTCAACAAGTTGTATCATATGAACCATGATAGCTAGACTGTTGCATTTTTTTACAGATGTATTTTTCTGTTGCCGCTATAACAACAAATACTAAAAAACAGAATATACTGGTACGGAACCCTTCGTGCGCAATTCCGACTCGCGCTTGGCCGGTTTTTGTAAATTTTTCATGGTATAAAATGTTCAGGCGGATATTTTTTGGTATACCTATGTAAAATGTGTAATCACTAAATGAAGAAAGATTCAGCGGTGACTGAATAGGATTTTGATAAAAATTGTACTCCACAAATATCATATTTAAAAAAATTACTACTAATTAACAACAAAAAATAGACTTAACACATTAGTAAAGAAAGAGAACCATTTGCCAAAATCATGTTTGTGCTTGCTAACAAAGAGTTTGCAAAGTGATTATTTCTAAAATAAATACCTATTTGCGAAATAAAATTATGTTTGTAAAATAAAAAAGTTAGAGGCCTCAAGGCGATCTGAAAACTCTAACAATAGGTGAGCCACACCACTATACGAGAAGAAGAAGAAAAAAAATACGGAATTCATCCTACTTATCCTATTATCCTATCCTATATCCTACTAATATTATAAATGTGTAATATGTTTGTTACTCCTTCACGCCAAAACAACTGGACCGATTACGATGAAACTCGGTGTGTAGATAGCTGGAGACCTGGATTGACACATAGGCTACTTTTTATCCCGATATTCCTACGGTATCGGGACTAACGCGGGTGAAACCGCGGGGCGCAGCTAGTCCTACTAATATTATTAATGTGAAAGTTTGTGTGTGTGTATGTTTGTTACTCCTTCACGCAAAAACCACTGAACCGATTACGATGAAACTCGGTATGTAAATAGATAGAGACCTAGAATAACTCATAAGCTACTTTTTATCTCGATTTTACCACGGGATCGGGACTTACGCGGATGAAACCGCGGGGCGCAGCTAGTTGTTTGTATAAAATGAATAGTTTATGACACGATTTTAAAGATATATTTTGCTAACAGTGTTTTGGTAAAACATTAGTCAACCAAACCTTAAATTAAAAAAAACTCTTCTAAATTAAAAAGTGGCTTTCATAACCTAGCTAACTTTTACAAAGATCATGTAGCTATAACCTACGTAGCTATCTGCTCATTGTCTTTATAAACAATGCTCGTAGTTAAAGACATGGCAGGTGCCATTGTAAATTATAATTAACCACGTGCCAACTAATTAAATATATTAACATATTTGTCTTAGTAAAGTTTTATACAATTAAAATACTTAATCCGCTGACTCAGTGATCCGAAGTGGATCTTAGCTATATACACGAGCGGTGTTGGCTTAGTGGTAGATACCTCGAATTTCATTCTGAAGGTCGTGGGTTCGAATCGCGGCCGGCCGTGCACCAATGTATTTTTCTTAAGAAAAATGTATGTGCGCTAATTGACATTGCTCTTACGGTGAAGGAAAACATCGTAATGAAACCCGCGGCTTAGTTGGCTCCAGAAGTATTGACAAGTTCGCTCCTCTAGACATGGTCGACTAAGCTGAGAGGGTAGTAGGTACTGGGCAAGCCTACTCCATCCTCACGCAAAAAGGACCCAATTAAAAACGGTCCAATGGCGGAAAACCGCTTGTATACAAGTACAAGTAGCTGAATACACGAAACTTAAAAACCGGTCAAGTGCGAGTCGGTCTTGCGCACGAAGGGTTCTGTACAATGTTGAATGGGAGCCCCAAAATTTTTCTCTTATTCTATTTGTTTAAGAGATTTAACAAAATTATTTTTTTATTGTGCAAGCGAAACTAAAATGTAAATTCTGCAGTTTTTAAAACTTCATAAAAGAAAATCATTCTTAAATAAATTTTGTAATATATTTTTAATCATAGAATAATATTACAGGCGAATTCTTGTGAAACGACTTGAAGATCTAGATTTCATCACAGTTAGACACTTTAACAGTAGGTAGATAGGTTGACCTGGCTCACATTGAACTGTATAATGGCAATGAAAAATCTAGCATAATAACATTAACAGATGTGTCTTTTATATGCATTTAAAACGTGGCTGGTACACGTGAATCATAACTGAATGTGTTTCTTGAGATTCCATCCTACTTACTCTCCATATGTTTTAAATTAATTACGTAGGCATCTATCAGTTACCAAGGGTTAAACTGACATTTATTAAAACTTTGATTATAGGAGAGATGTCAAAAAAAAAACCGGCCAAGTGCGAGTTGGACTCGCGCACTAAGGCGGAACCCTTCGTACCTTAAATTTTAAATTTTTAGTTTTTTGTACTTGTCTGTTGTTATTTGTTGTATTTGACAGTGAAGTCTTAGTATGGTCCCGTTTTTACCCTTAGATAAGGTAAGGAACCCTAAAATATCGTTTATCAACGGTTAAACTGACGCTTTTGTTAGGTTCTTTCTTCTGGACACGGTCGATTAAACTAAAAGAGTGGTATAGGTGCTGGGCCAGCCTACTCCTTCTAATAGATGTCCCAGGAACTACATCGTTGTTGGCGCTGTTTATATGAACTAGATTAGACGTAAAGGCCAATTATGTATATTTCTCGAAGATACCTTACTTAGGTACTTATGTAGACTGACTTACCTACTAATTCAGTTGCATTTTAATCTTCAAAGTTATTTGTTCTCTAGAGGTGGTAGAGAATTTGAATTGTTTTGAGAATGTCTTTAAATTAATTAATTTATCAGCTGAGGCCTTACCACGAGTTCTTGATGCACACGATCATAATTGTTAGACATTTTTCTAGTTGGATATATATAAAGCGGTACAATAAATTTCGATGAAGGGTTTGGAAAAGGGGTTGTTCTTAAAGTCTTGGGCGAAGAACTTTTGTTACACGACTTCTTAAATTCGATTTTTATGTAGGTAAGTTTCAAGGTTTTTATTTAACTGAATCTGTTTTTGCTATAAAGACCAATAACGTTTAAAATATAGTAGTCCTCAAAATTACTCTAAATCCATAATGTTAATAATACCACAAAATCCAAGAAACAGCTGATTTTTGAGTAGATGAACATTGTATTTCAAAATTTTCAAAAAAGTTCAAGTTTCCAAAAGTCGTAGAACAAAAGTTGTTGGCGTCGACGTCTAAAATAAATAAATATTGCGGGTCATTCCACACATCGCCATCTAGTCCCAAGCTAAGTAACTAGACTTGTGTTATGGGTGCTAGACAACGGATATTCTACTTTATATACTTTTCTTTTGTAAATATATACTTATAATACATAGAAACAACCAGATCACAGACAAATATCTAAGCTTAAATACTTGTCTGAAGCGGGAATCAAACCCTGTATTTGGCAGTCCGGCATGGTGACCATTGTGCAACTGGGTCGTCACGTAGAACAATCCCTTTTCGTCTTAGTTATAATAGATTACTAGCTGCGCCCCGCGGTTTCCCGTGGGAATTTCGGGATAAAAAGTAGCCTATGTGTTAATCCAGGTCTCCAGCTATCTAGATACCGAGTTTCATCGCAATCGGTCCAGTAGTTTTTGCGTGAAGGAGTAACAAACACACACACACACACAAACTTTCACATTTATAATATTAGTAGGATAAACTCAATTATGTACCATTGATCGAGTGCGCTAGCAACTCGTGGTAGGGGTGTATCTACGTCTTATAGAGATTCAATGCCAAATTAATATAAACTGGTTAACATTTTATCATTCTTCAGAGGAATTACGAATGAATAAACTCTTTAAAACCAGAAAAGCTGGTTCTACAACGTAGATTTTTATAGTTTTATAATGTTTAATTGACTTTGGAAATTGATTTTATTAAAGTAGGTACGAAAGTGGGGTTTACACTTTACAAAAGCAACTTGTATGAGTCATTTCATATGAGTTCAGTGTTTTAATGTTTCTTTGTCCATCTACTTTTCTAAAATGTCTTATGTCTTGTGCTTGTCCAATTAAATGTTTTCCATCTTTCTTTTTTTTCACTCGTAAGAGTTTAGACATGTACCTATACTTTTAAAAACTTAAATAAATAAATGAAATAAATATATTTATATCCAAATACATTACAAGTAGTTTGTTACAGCTGTGGTCTTCACGCTAACACTCATTAAAAATTTTAATGGGGACTTTTCCATTCTCTTTAAGTTTCTTCTAAAAAAACTGATTTCGATAGATGGTGCTTTAATCAAAATAATACCTAGTAAATCTCTTGGAAGTAGGAACTTTCCGGCCTTGACTAGAGATCATTTTTGACAAAGGTTAGATTGCTTGTAATGAATAAGCTCCGAAACTACTGGACCGATTTTGATGAAACTTAGTAGGTTGTTACCACTACTTTTAATCTTCTTATTTCTACAGAAACGGGATTTATGAGGGTAAAATCACGGACTGCGGTCAGTATTGTATAATGTAATTTGTACAGTAGTTCCGAAGTGTATTCGTTACAAACAAAAATACATAAAATCTTTCCTCTTTATAATATTAGTATAGAAGACCAGAGTCCACACAGTGTTGCACTGCCTAGTTAAAAACACGCAAGTCAATCAATCAAGCGATCAATTTTTTTGCAACACCTTCTAAAAATATAAAATCTCAACTCAAAAAACACTATGATGTTTTCAATAAAGATGGCAAAAAAACAACAAAAAAATCTTAGACAAGTAGGTAAATAATGTAAATCGAAGTGCAATGTTGTAAGGTTATACAAAATGTTAACAATTAACTATTGCGGTTAGACTAAATGATGAAATATGATAAAAAAAAATGGTAGTTTTTCTATAGTTTGACAGTCAGCAGAGCGTTGACTCCTTGTGGAAATCATTGATGGGCAATCTTCCGATGGTGGACGCAGAGGGCGTGAAGGTAACACAGACAGTACTTAGAACGTGGATTTTTTTGATGTCGAAGTATCGAAGTAAAAGTTTTTCGTAAAAATTACCAATTTAGAAATCGGTTTTATTATTAAACTAGCGACCCGCCCCGGCTTCGCACGGCTTTATTATGAACAAACTTCCACCCCCCATTTGCCCCTCTTAGGGGTTGAATTTCGCAAAATCCCGTCTTAGTGAGCACCTACGTCATAAAAGGAACCCCTATGCAAAATTTGAGACTCCTAGCACTTGTAGTTTCTGAGATTTCGTGATGAGTGAGTGAGTCAGTGATTTTCCCTTTTATATATATAGATTATTACCCTCTCATCTATTGGTGTTTCTTTAGAACATATATTGATTTCCTACAAACACAGAGTACACAATAGCGACTACGAACTACAAATTTTAACAGTTCTTTTTACGTCTTTAGAGGGCGAATTTTCAAAATATTTTTCGGGCTTGCTTAAAGTCCTAAATGGAACATTCGAAATTTCAGACTCGCTCTTGTGTTTGTGGTTTCAGAAATAAGCCTTTTTCTCTTTTTATAAGTATCAAGATTGTGTAATCTGTGTGTGTGTAACATACAACTCTATTTTTGACGGTTCAATTTTATGGATTCAGGCATAGGTATATTCCTAGGTAATTTTGTGGCTTACCTTTAAATAAATTTCACTCCACGCTACTAATAGGTAAAAGAAAATTGATTCGTTAGTTAAATTACTTAGAAAAGATCGACAAAACAATCAAAAAATTACAAAGATTATCGCAAAAAAAGAATAGGTACGTATAAATTATACCTACGTTGTGTAAAAGTTATTTATTGCATGACGTGTTTACATGTGTTTTATATTTTATGTTATCGGATTTGAAGTCATAATTATTGTTAATAACAATAAAATTGCATTCACATTAATGATAGAGGTAGGTTATGTTGTTATCTGTTATAGTTATAGAATTTAATTATTTATTTTTATATAAAAATTGCATTTAGTTTCCTATAACAATACATTATAATGGACTTTACATGTAATTTAGATTGAATACAAATGGTGAATGTTTTACATGGGCCTTCAGGGCTAGGTAAATCCTGCGATAGCGAATAAAGCTGAAAGGTTTTGCTTGCTCGATTTTGACAAAAACTAAAACTACACCATTATATTTTTAATAAGTCATTACCCAAGCCAGGAACCTGTTAATTTTTAATAAGTCATTACCCAAGCCAGGAACCTGTTAATTTTTAATAAGTCATTACCCAAGCCAGGAACCTGTTAATTTTTAATAAGTCATTACCCAAGCCAGGAACCTGTTAATTTTTAATAAGTCATTACCCAAGCCAGGAACCTGTTAATTTTTAATAAGTCATTACCCAAGCCAGGAACCTGTTAATTTTTAATAAGTCATTACCCAAGCCAGGAACCTGTTAATTTTTAATAAGTCATTACCCAAGCCAGGAACCTGTTAATTTTTAATAAGTCATTACCCAAGCCAGGAACCTGTTAATTTTTAATAAGTCATTACCCAAGCCAGGAACCTGTTAATTTTTAATAAGTCATTACCCAAGCCAGGAACCTGTTAATTTTTAATAAGTCATTACCCAAGCCAGGAACCTGTTAATTTTTAATAAGTCATTACCCAAGCCAGGAACCTGTTAATTTTTAATAAGTCATTACCCAAGCCAGGAACCTGTTAATTTTTAATAAGTCATTACCCAAGCCAGGAACCTGTTAATTTTTAATAAGTCATTACCCAAGCCTGGAACCTGTTAATTTTTAATAAGTCATTACCCAAGCCAGGAACCTGTTAACTTTTAATAAGTCATTACCCAAGCCAGGAACCTGTTAATTTTTAATAAGTCATTACCCAAGCCAGGAACCTGTTAATTTTTAATAAGTCATTACCCAAGCCAGGAACCTGTTAATTTTTAATAAGTCATTACCCAAGCCAGGAACCTGTTAATTTTTAATAAGTCATTACCCAAGCCAGGAACCTGTTAATTTTCCAAAAAAAAGAATCCCCCTATATTTTTGTATTAATCGATAGCGATAAAATACTGTCAAAAAGTGTTAAAAATTTCAAACTTTAAGAAAAAGTGCAAAATGCATTGAAAAGAGATACTATAGAGCAGGGGTTCCCAAACTTATTTTGTCTAGTTCCCACTTTGCGAATAAATTATTTTTTAGCGCCCCCATTTTTTCACCTACTTAAAAACCACTATAACATAACACTTAATTAATTATTGTGTGTAATATTAGCGGAGATTAAACATTAATTCCAAATGAGACTTTTGCTATAACCCGCTAGAGTTTACTTGAAACCTGAGCGCAGTAGGTAGTACACAACGCACCCATTTTTTTTAGGTCTTTGACCACCCCCTTAAGGCCTGCAGCGCCCACAAGGGGGCGTTATCGCCCACTTTGGGAAAGGCTGCTATAGAGGAACAAAATAGGTGAAATTGAATACATGTGTAAATAATTACCGTACCTATTTTCTTAAATTAGTGATTACATCTATAGTAAAGCTAAGTAGGAAGGCAGATAGGCTTACAAAAAATAAAGTCCTGTTAATCACCAAACAATTGAGTAGACGAGAAAAAACTATAGCTAATGTAGACAATTGAACAATGATGTTCCAAACTGTTAGTAGGTATTTACTCTAGGTATACTGTGACGAGGATGTTACTGAATTCAGACTCCTCCGTTAGCTACGTCTTCACTAGTCCTATTGGGTAACAATTATGGGTTAATTATACTTACACGATTTTTCTTCTTCTTCTTGTATAGTGGTATGGCTCACCTATTCTTAGAGTTTTCGCCCTAAGGCCTCTAACTTGACCTAACGACTGCTACTAGAAGTAGCAAACGGGACCAACGGCTTAACTTTCCGAAGCGCGGAGGTTCTCACGAAAATACATTTTTGCCACACTACTAATTAGTCACCCATCGAAGTAATGACCGCGCCAGGCGTCGCTTAATCGTACGACCGTAAACGATCAGCGAGCTTCGCTTAGCTGTGAGCCTCCCCGTACGAGTTATATTTGTTTATCGCGTGTTGGATAAACTATAAAATGACATCGACTGCACATACTCCGTGGTAGCGAGTAGGATTTAGATAAGTGCTCGGCCGATCGTCCAGCAGTCACTGAATAGCAAAAATCTTATACAAGGGTTGAGCAGCCACTAAATTCATATCCTTCGGCAGGCGGTGCTATTAAAAAATCTATAGGAAATCTTAACAAATGTCTTCTGACTATCAAGTAGTTTTACGAATTTGATATTTCTTGACCGCATAGAACTTTGGCCGGCCCTTGGTTAGATACAACAAGAAAAAACAAAATGTCAAGTTCCGCACCATGTTGTAACCCCAGATCTCATACAACATGGTGCGGAATCCTTCATGTGCGAGTCCAACTTGCAGTTGGCCGATTTTTGCCAACATTCATTAAGTTCCTTGTCGTTGTGTAACAGTTTTTTAAAACTTGAATAATCGATGTCTCCGTCCTTCTGAGTGAATCATGTCTCTCCAGTAGGTCACTGGTTCAGGAATCGAACCGGTTATACCTCAGCGAGTACACTGACGACGACGGTACCTACACTTAATAAGTACGACTACATTTATACATTTATTTATACTCATAACTAGCTAGCCGCGTTAAAAAGGTCAAGATTACTAATTTTTGAACGTATATTTGAATTGACAAACAAACAAAAAATAAAACCTTTATAATTAAACTCATAATATTACCGATGGAAAACAAAACTATAGCTTATTAAACATTTATTACGTTTCGTCTTTTGTTGTTAGTAGGTAAATATCTAAGTAGGTACTAAGTCAAACAAAAGACGATCGAACCAGAATTTTGCTAATTATATCTAGTCAGAATTGATGAAATTCAATAAGTTAATATGTTATTACAAGCAGTTATTATTCTTAAAACACGAATTACTAGCTTATTATCCTCAAAATAATAATTTAATCAATTCACAAACCTTTCACAACTTGTTATCCAGGCGTAGGGACAGTCAGCACAACCGTCAATAGAGAATTTAAAAAGAATAAGGGTTTTGCTGAGCAATTAAATTGTTTTAATATTCTAGATTTACGAGTATGATATAATCGCAAAATTCTGCTTCAATCATGTTTTGGTCACACTTTCAGTTAAGACGAAATATTTCATCTCTTTATCCTTCTTCTTTCTGATTCTTTGTATTATTTTATTTTCTTCAGTGTTTAGTCGCTGCCATTCCGTATTTACCATTTACGACAATCGCCTAACTAAATGGCTAAGTTAAGCATGCTTAATACCGTTACATAGTACCTAATCAAGGTCCCAGTACAGTTATGATCTGGATTCGGAGCTTACTTAGTGCTTACTATGCAACATTTATGTAATCTTAGCACGATACATCGGTTTACTGTATCATTATTTTACTGTATCTCGATACTTAGGTATACAATATATGATTTAGCTATTAAACATTATTATCCAACCAACTGTCAAAGTGTCAAACACGTAATTATTTATTTGACATGTAATTACATATTTTCGAGGACTAAATTTTTTACAAGTTTTCATGTATGTACTTACTCTTACTTTTCAAAGTTATACTCCTTTATGCGCTTTAAGGTAGGATTCTGACGGTTAGAAAATAGAACGCGTTATTACGCTATAGCGCGCTTTGTTTGGCAAAGCCTTAGACAAATACTGATTGATGTAGTTAATCCTACCTCTCTGTTAGAATCTTCTACACAATTCTGAGGGATGTAGCTAATCCAACCTCTCAGTTACAACTTGCTGCACATTTATAACAGGTTGGATAGGCTGAATCAGCCGTCAGAATTTAGTAAAAGGTATTGTGTAGAAGGTTCTATTTAACGGACGGACGGACAGACAGACAGACGAACGTATAACTTTTCACGCGCGTACCGATTTTTTTTTTGTATATGTAAGAATGTAATTGGGACGAGTTGGAATTTTTTGTTAAGTAATTTTAAATCGGGTAGAGATGGGATTGGGTGGAGTGGAGACGAAGCCATAGTGTCTACCTTGTGGTTTTTGAAATAGAATTTAATTCTAGATTACCCGTAAATCAGTATACATTATTATATTAGGAACTAAATACGAGATGTGTCTCCCGTAAATTGTATTAAGCTAGTATTTAGCTAATTTTAAGCAAGACACCCTTCAAATTAACCAGGAAACTCACTTAACAGGATTTTCCAATTGCTAAAACGTTTATGCTTTAAAACTATTCAAAGTTTACATAAAAGTTTACAGTATAGGTTTACCTACTTACCTAACAATGATTGACGAGCTTAAACGACACTTGGTTTTTGGAAAGTTTCATAACTCATAAAAGTTTCAGTCATCGGAAAATTATGTTCTGGAAGCGCTTTTAAAATAATTTTTGATTTCGATTTCTAACATTGTCATTTTATGTAAAAAATTAACAAACAAATTAAATTTGGCACCTTTTTAACCATAACAATATGTAAGGTACCTATCGTATGAGGACACCAACAGATTTGTGAAAAATATCAATTCGTCAACGAGTCACGGGAGTCGCGCGACCAGTTGCTCCAGTTATGTAGTGAAACTAAATTATCTTGATTATTATAACATACGTAGAGTTTTCACTTTATTTTCATTTGATCACCGTCATCATGATCGTTTTATGGATAGATAGATTGTTGCAATAACTGACTATATTTTCTAATGGCTGTAATGAATCATATTATAATGACAATAACAAGATTTCTAAGTATATCGTTTTAATGGACGTGATGAAAGCCGTGCCTTTAGTTGACTTCAGACGTGTTGACGATGTATTTCCTTAAGCTAGACCAAACTGAGGGGGTGATAAAGGTGCTGATCGAGCTTACTCCATCTACCCTTAAGTAACTGTCGCTGTATAAATTATCTTGATTAGATGTAAAATGCCAATATTAAATAATAAACCGTGCACCCGCCATTCCGATGCACACAACGAAAAATAAAACGAGTAAAGACACAGAAGTTGCAGGCCTTTGCAATTTACAAAACGAAAATACCTACAAAAAGATAGTGAATACACAAATAACTTAGCTTCTCGAAGTCACCGTCCCTTGATACTTTATAAATAAAGTGATTTATTCATACACAATGAAGCGGTTACAGCAGCAATGGCGGCCTTGGGTCCACTCTCTGCGCCTGCGCCCGCGCCGCGCCGCGTCGCGCCCAACAAACTGACCGTGAAATTAAACATTGCTAAAATTGTTTTGTTTATTAACCTTAGCAACTGATTGATGCTTTCTATTCTTTATTTTTATATAGTTTTGTTGTCAAGGGCTCCGATTAAATTCAATCATCCATAATTATATTTAGGTCACTTTATATGTTATTGGCGTAGTGATAGGAGGTAAAAGTTTCATGGATGAAATTGAATTTTTGTTTTCTCTAAACTATAAAGTTTCCTATTGTACAGTCACATTACCAATTAGCTGAACCCCACGTGACCCAGAGCCCACTCGCAAATCTGTAAGGTTGTAAAGTAATGTTACCTGATTCTGTTTTTTAAACAATATCTATAATATACAAATCAATATATAATATAAAAAAGGTAAATACTATATTTTTACAGATATGCGAATGAGCTCTGGGTCACGTGGGGTTCAGCTAATTGCAAATGTGACTGTACATAACGTACCTATCTACCTACCTTATAATAACATTTTCATTAGGAGAGTGTCTCTTGAATTTCCTTTAAAGGGTTGTAAAGGTTTCATTTATGCCCAAATATTAAAACATTTGATTAAAAATAAATTAGAATATATATATTAACGCAACAAATGAGAACCTTCTATTTTTCTTGAAGTCAGATAAAAACGAACGCGCGGCTGGTGTTAAAAATCAATCGGATTTTTTGAACTGATGACTAGATTATTATTTTTGCTCGTAATCGTTATGCAATAGCTGTAGATAATTTCTTATCAGGTCCTCACAAAACACATGTTATTATCAATATTGATTAGTTTTGTCATTTATCATTATAATTCCTTATTAAATCGCTATAACTATCTGATGATTAAATGTTGATCACTATTGATTCTTTATACATTTGTATGGAATGATTTGATGATGAATTTGGAATTAGGTTTTTCCTTAAATATCAACGGAAAGTTTTGCCATAAACGTACAACCTATGCCTACAGTTCACTAACTCTAACGTGGTTCCACCCCGATTGAATAAATAGTAACCTATAATTACGTCTTGATAATGTAGCTTTCTATCTGTAAAATAATTATCAACATCGGTTCAGTATTTCCTCTTTCAAGCTTCCATTGTTAGACATATTTTTTATGCTAGTCCATAGCTCATTTTTTCCAGTACCTACCTAGAATTATATCTATATCCCGAGAATATTGTTTATCTGGTATAATCCAAACCCAAGATATGAGGGTTCATTTGACTAATTTAGACCACTGCATTTATGACGACAATAGCTTTGGATCATCCGCTGCTTAGACGAGTCCTGAGCACATCCTGAGTTTGCGACGATTCGATACTAACTAAAAAAAACGACGAAGGGTTTCGAAAAAGGTAGACAGCGCCCTTGATTTTAGCTTTGTTTGTCTGTAATTCTACTTTGTAAAAAAACGCCCAATAAAATTCGATTTTTTCAATCATGCCCCGACCAAACTTGGAGCTGAATTGACCATACAAGAAATGTCAAATGCTCCTGAACTTTGATTGTTATGCTCAGTGATGGTAGTGTTAGTCAGTTAAGATATGCGGATCTTGACATATATCAAGTCCTTTTGCAGTCATTGTGAAATGTTAATGGAATGTTCTGAAAAATGGTTATAATACAAATAATGTTCTAACCATGTATGTAAGAGCACACTAGAGGGAGAAAGCTAAAAAGATTGTATAAATATGCATAACTCTGTTGATTTCTCTGGCTGCACGCTACTTACCCGAGCGAAGTTTTCTTCTATGAAAATTGCTACGGCCAGACGCGAGACGGGGCGGTTGGATTATCATCGTTATTATTGACTTTAAACATTTTATTACGTTTTAATTGTTGAAATTAATAACATATTATTACAGTTGCAAATGAAAGTGGTTTATTTGCTTCATTTGATTCTATTTTATTATTTTTCATGTTAAATTGTTGTTGTGTATACTTTTTTATAGAAGTATCAATACGTTTAAAAGAAAATGAAATAGTTTTGAAAAATAAATTCTAATTATTATAATACCTATCGTTTAATTTAATGATATACATATTTAACATTATCAATACAAATAATTGAAGTGACCAGTCAGTCAATTAACCCACCCCTTATCTCCCCCTTCGTAAAGGTTCCCATAATGCTAGAAGCAAATACGATATATTTATTAGTTTTATGTGACTTCAAGTTCACCAAAAATTTCATGTTCTTACATGAAATTTTTTATAAATATTTTCTAAATATTTTTTATAAATAATTCCAATACTTTTTTCTTATTCATTGAAATAACTCAATCAACTTTGAGCTTTTTCTTTGATTTGCCATATTATGTTTCTTTCTAGGAATTAATCTCTATCAGCAACACTCTGATATAAATATAGGATGATTATTTTTATGCACAACGAACCGGTTACCTGGGTCATGTAAAAAAATCAGCCTGTTCTTACTATTGTTTTGCATCAATAACTTTACTCCCCAATCACTTCCTAAATCTTCAAACTAAATCGGAGTCCATAAGATGAAAAACAAATCGTCTCTATGTACGGTCGGCTGCATAATTGCCGCCCTCGGTAGAGTTCAATAATTATTATTATCGGAATGTTTTCATTCTAATAATTTTTATTTGATTAATTGATGAGTTAGAAGGCTTTAAACTTCACCTAAAGCAGGTATCTAGAATCTTGCTCGTGTTGAAAACATTCTTATAACAGCCGTTTTGGAGCTCTACGGTGGGTCTGCAATTATGTAGCCGACCGTACCTAACGCTATTTCGAAACGCAAGCGCAGTAGAGCGTAAACTCAGACGGTCTATCATTGTTATGATTCTGTACCTGAAACTGCAGCTTCACTAGCTAATTACGAGTATTTTTTATCAACATACGCCATCCCAATGCCAGGAAAAGTTCTCTCTCATCTGTACTCAAGCCTGTCGGCCCTGGGGTATGTTTAGCCATAGCCTTCATCAAATGCATCCTTGCCGACCATAATTTTCCGGCATGTTAAAAAGTACCTATAAAACCGGCCAAGTTTGAGTGTGACTCGCGCACGAAGGGTTCCGAACCATATTCTGTTTTTAGTATTTGTTGTTATAGCGGTAACATAAATACTTACATTTTTTATAACTTATAATTTTTAACTGTTCAGATATCACGGTTTATGAGGAAGACAGACGGACTTGGAGTCTTAGTAAAAGGGTAGTACCCAAAGGATAAAAACGGGACCCTAAAAATCTATTTGTCTTGTACTTAAAAACAATTTTTATAGCATAATTTCGTGTTGTTAAGTTACAATCAGTTGTTTAATTAATGTTAACAACATGTGTGATTATAAAACAGCGTTTAACACAATACCGCTAATGCGCATAGGTCAATAATGCGAGTATCATAGATAGATAAACACTTTGTAGCACAACAGGAAACCTAAAAATGAGGTAGGTATGGGGAATACCTACCTCATTTTTAGGTTTCCTTTCGATTCCCAAATACTATACCCCAAAACGGGGAATCTGAGATAGTTAGTGGGAATCTTCGTCCTAACCAAACCTTTTTATTACTAGGCCGGATGAGTACTTTGTTTTGGCGCCTCTTATTTAATACTCATCATTAAATAAATTTTCTACTTATATAAATATCCCAGATAAATAGCACTATCTTTATGCCATAAATATTTAAAAGATCTTTGTGTAATATAATTTTTATATATACTTAGGCGTTTTTAGTCTGAGAAAGTATAATTTTTTCCTAAGTACCATATAATTTAAGATAGTAAAGAATTTTGAAATTGAATTTAAATTGTTCCTTTCAATGCTTAATACCTAGGTTAGGATGTGTGCCTTCGGAACGCGCCTACCAATGAGAAGAAGGCACAAGAAACTCATGGGGTTTTTTTTTCATGTGATCACGCTCACAAAGGACAATATTACAAATATTTGAAAGTATTATTTGAAATGGAGCAATTAAAGTCACGTCCAAGGGTTATCATTAAGGTAAGACGAAGTATCATAGTACGCCTTACTGCACAATTTATGCTTTATAAAAGTTTTGAACCTGTTAATGGACATATCATATACATCTTTAGGTAATTTATTATAATAGAGCGCACATGTATTATTAAACGACCTGTTTATTTTCCGGAGCCTACTACCGGGCACGGTCAGTTCATCCTTATTTCTTAAGTTGAAATTATGAATATCGCTATTTTTTGTATTAGCTACATCCTCCAGAAACCGAATAAAAACTTTCCGGTTAACATCCTCGGTGCAGACAGAAGACCCAGGGTTTTCTTTCGAACTCTCCGGGAGGTCCCGGAGAGTTCGAAAGAAAACGCAGTGAAATGAACGCAGTGAAAGGAGGTCCTTTCACTGCGTTCATTCCAGGGAAAAAGTTTCCCTTATTTTCTTCACGGGGTCATACCGCAGCCAGTTCGAACGATCAAAGCCACCACTCTGGTGGGACCCTTTTTGGTCGCCTTTTACGACGGACAGAGGACACCGTAACCTGATTCTATTACACCCAGACCAAGGTATGACTCCCTGACACAACCTGCACGAGTTTTTTTTCAAACTGTATTTTTAAGAACCTTCATTACATGTAGCAGTCCTCAGTGAACGTAGATTTGTGAGATGGCCGTGAGTTAGATTCCGGGTGGATAAAGCTTCCGTCGACCGTGCAGTATTGTTTTCGCCTCAAAAACTAAGAACACTGTTTGACCTTTAATTGCTATTAAAATTTCTTGAATCATTCTCAGAATTAGATTATTTTTTTTTTTTTTTATCCTAACATGCGTAAATTTTACTCTAGAATGATTATTTTCTTTCTATTCTTTCGGTTCATCATCGTTTTATACTTACATAGTATACAACAATAGTACATTGTTACCCTAGGTGTGAAAGTCACTCATCGAGTCCCGAGACGGAGTTTCGAGGGACTTAATGAGTCTTTCACCCGAGGTAAACACTGTGCTTTTCATTACGAATAATACTTACAATTCTTCTTAATAACGAGAGTGAATGATAGACTCCATACTAGCTGATCCTCTTACAAAGTTGAGACCAAAGAGGTTATATAATGTATAACCTCTTTGGTCTCAACCTTGTAGTGTTTTGCAAAGCAAGGAGGTTAGGTTTTTGAAGTTCCTAATGCGTAATGATACTGATACTGGCTACAAGCACATTGCACACGTCGTCGTGCGAAGCCATAATTTGACATGACAGCTGTCAGTGAAAGCGATTCTCCCTAGGGCTGAAAGTTTTTCTTTCTACACGCTCTGCAGGCACCTTTACACCTACTTTCGGAGTATGAGTAATGAAAAGTCACTTTTCTCTGTCTGTCCCTATGATCTTTAAAACAATGCAAAGGATTTTGATGCGGTTTTTTTTTAATAGATAGAGTGATTCAAGAGGAATGTTTATATGTATACTGCATGCATCATATAGCCGTGCGAAGCCGGGACGAGTCACTAGTTTTATATAAGAACTAGCTTTAACCCGCGACTTCGTCCGCGTTGTAGTTGAATTTTAATCCAAATTCTTTTAATATCCAATTATCCACCAACACAAAGTAGTCCGAGTCATTTCAAACACTATTTATAGACTTTCTTAGTGTGAAGTCAATTAGCTTATAATTTTAATGATTTTATTTTCAAAATGTCTGAGAAATAAAAATGTGTTTATTATTTTGTCACATTTTTAAGCATTGTATTCGAACATTTTAATAGATATTCATGTTCGAATATATAATACGAATTATAGGATTATAATCAAAGTATGCTAGACTAGCTGCGTCCCGCGGTTTGACCCGCGTAAGTCTCGATCCCGTGGAAATATCAAAATTAAAAGTAGCCATAGCCTTCCCGAAAAATTTACTACACAACACATAAATATTTTTTCAATTCGAACCAGTAGTTCCTGAGATCAGCGCGTTCAAACAAACAAACAAACGTAAGAATAGATTTATCCATACAAACTGCTTTCTGTGCCAATATAGCGAAAATCAAATAAAAGCAAAAACTCAACTTAGATTTGTGGCACAGATTAACTAACAGTTAGTACATCTCCCGGTGAATGGTTCAAGGTTACAAGTGCTTATTGTGATTAGTGACGACTGTTTTTCTGTGAGAACTTACTTTTAGTTGAGACATAAATAATGTTGTTATATGATGTCGATGTACATTTGAACAATAAAATAAAAGTCATTATCAGTTACGCTGTCAAAAATGAAATAATTTCGTTTAATAATAATTTTCTACAATTATTAATAGGTATTTGAATATAATCGTTTTATGGTGGTAATTTCACGAATTATAAATTGATTTGGTATCACTTTTGTGCAGTGAATCCGGAGACTTCTTAAATTTAAGAATTTGGATTGTATTTTATGGTAATAATTAAGTGCCTATGTAAAAATTTGGTCGCTTCTCCATACAAACGTAGTCGACTGTTTCCTACCTGGATAGTAACACTAGAGCAAATATTTTTGTGCCATAAAACCTATAACTGCCATGACCATGCCCTTAAGTTTTTTTTTATATTCTAATTATTATAGGAAGTAAGATTATTAAAAACAAAAAAATTATAAGAATAAGACATAGGGGCATGGTCATGGCAGTTTTAGGTTTTATGCCCCAAAAATATTTGCTCTCGTGTCATTATCCAGGGAGGAAACAGTCGGCTTCGTTTGTATGGAGAAGCGACCGGGTACCTTTCCTCTTAAGGCCACCATTTACAGCAAAAGAATAATGCTATATTTCTATTTTACCGTTGTAATTTTTTCAACAAAAAAATAAATTCAATCTATTGGACCTTTATTCAGAACATCACGTTATTTATCGTTATTTTTGTAAATAGAAGTTTGCATTCTTTGGTTTACATCGTACACAGTATATTTACATCTCAAGCGAAAGACGTTTGAGCAATCTAAGTAAGAAACTAAGCACGTACTCTTGCGCATCTCATGGGTAGTGCCATTTATCGTGTGTTGCAATCGTCTCAAAATGCCACGTTCTGTATTTTAGTTAGACTAAAGATAATACTGTTTTGTTTGTTTGTGGTCTGGTAATTCAGATAATAAGGATTTAATAATTAATTATTTTAATTTATTATTGAGTCTTTTGCTGTGGAAACCGTGGGCAATTGGGGTAATGAAGTGATAATCTTACCGAGATTGGATCCCAGCGCTAACAATCGCATGATTCGGATATCGTTTAGAAAAAAAAACTAATCTAGTATTTCCGGTGGAAAACACGATAAAGTGTCAAAGACTTCAGTGTGCAATGGAAATAAAAATAAACAATTTACATAGGTATCGTAATTACACCAAAACCGAGTGTCGTATTTACCTACGTTTTTATTTAGTTTAACCGACTTCAAAAAAGTCAGAGATTCTTACTTCGTTGCGTATTTTTATTTTTACTGATAGGATAATGCTCCAGATTTTTTTTATTAGCCTACATTGTCTACTGGGTAAGTGCTTCACATCTTTTTCCACCTATCGTGGTCCTCGGTAACTTCCCCGGCCAGTTTGGCTCAAAGTTCAAAGCGGTCGGGATTGTCGGCATGTTGAAACTGAAAGAATTTGCAAGTTTGACCACTTTATCATTCAATAGTATGCTCCTTTAGCATCACACAGGGGTCACGGTCGGTGGGATATCTTATTGTCTTTTTCTATGAAGCGGAGTGTTGGGTTATCAAAATATGGATGAAAAAAAAAACTGAACAGAGATGCGTACCTATGCTGAGATGGATGTGTGTGTAAGAGGAAGAGGAAGTGTGAAAGTGGCGGTAATTACTGACAAGTTCAAGATTGGACTGGCGTGGTTCAGTCAAGTCGAAGGCAGGATACTCATGTCACCAGAATATTACAGGACTTGATGGTAAATGGTCGTAGAGTAAGAGAACAGACAAAGAAGATTTAGAGGGATTGTGGTAGAGACCCTCTCACTGTGAACGAGGACTTGACTTGAGAAATAGTGTGGAGCGAGCTTCATAAAGTGTGTTTTTTTTCACAAAACGATGTAGCGCATTATTATTTTGTCAAATTTACTTAAATTTTTATTGAACTTTTGGAAAAACATGAGAAAATATTAAAAATAAAATTTGTGAATGCATATTCGGTTAAAAGTTACATCTCTTCATTTCACTTCTAAGTAAAAATAAGGAAACTTACTTAAGTTGAACTTAACTGACTTCCAGATAAGTACAAGTAAGCTAAGTATTGCATAAGTAAACCACTTAAATCAGGCTTGGATCTTGGGAAATGTTTGCAATTACCACAGAGAGTTACTGCTAATCTGTCATACTTAGATTTAGTTTTACGATTAATCTAAGTAAGTAGGCTGTTAACAGTGGGAACATGGTTTATCGAATCGAATCTAAATTAAAATAAATGGGTTAATGATTTTTTATTCAAGTTATCGCTTCGCACTTATGCATTATAGCCAAGTTAATCTTTGTGTCATGTTTCTTGTAGGTATTTATTCTTTCTTCCATATTATTTTTTCAAAGTGTTTTTTTTTGAGGCTAAACAAATACCTAAAAGGTTTTAAAATCTGAATGTACTATTTTTAAATAATATAGTCCTTTCGTGTTGCGTTCTAGAACCATCGAATCGAATCGGAAGTAGTTCAGAAAAAAAGCATTGTAAAGCTCATTTACTCTGTCCGGGAAGGCAAAAGATTCTGAGCTCATAAAGATTTCACACTCTAGCAGTAGGGATACAAGGAACTGGCGGATTTTTACTGGTATAGACTGTATACTTCTATATATAGACTTATAGACTTCTTTCAGTAGATTAATGGTCTAAGTTCAGTTTTAATAATCTGGAACGATGGTGCTGCCCTCTTTGGAGGCATGTTGGAAATAGTCCTTTTTTGAGTGAGCCTTATCATTGGTCCTGTCAATTGTAAAAAAATATTGTTGGTTTGTAAAAAGTATAACTTCAATTCGTAACCCATTCATTGATGAAATGGACAAATGTAAATTAAAAAAAAATGGTAAATGTTTAATTAGGAATCTTCTTCTTTTTTTGAAGCTTGATAGAAATGATTTTTCATTGGATAAGTGAAATAAAAATCCTTAGCAAAATTGACAAGCAATTTGACTGATAAATGAACTCCTGTTCCCATTTGATTTTTGAATAGGCCATAGTAAAGAGATTTAAATAACTTTGTCACCTGGGTCAATCACCTCTGAATCGTCTAATAGTCCATCATGGACATTCTGGTGACCATTAGCATAACCATTAATTCCTATTGCAACAGTCATAAGTGTCATAATCGAATAAAAATCACTATTCACTCGTCAAACATAATAAGAACTCCATAAAAAAACAAAAGGCAAAAGATTATAGAGTGATTATAGGTCATCGTTAAATGGTGACGTATGGACTACGGAATGATAGGGTAAAGTTCCGAATGTTGACATTTCGTTAGAAGCACGCGATGAGGTAAACGTACCAGTAATTGACCGGTTCGTGCTATAAAATGCAGAGTAATTTGTTTATATTGAAAATGGTATTCGATTGATGGGGTCGATGGAATTTTTTGTAAAGATATTACAGTTTGAAACACGACTTCCAAATCGTTGGGCCGCCTCCCTTGGGGAGGTTAGAAAGATGGCAAGAGGGGAAAATAGCTGTGGCAAAAATTCTACATAGAATAGACTAGCATATCCTAATATAATAATTACCGGAGACATCAATATCGACATTACAACATATAATACGGATACAAAATCATCATCCTATTTGAATTTACTAGCTTCCCATGGCATTTTACCCGCATATAACATTCCTACTCACAACAAAACCTGCTTGGATCACGTTATGCTGAAATCTAAGTTGAATGTAAAGTGTTACATAGCCGAAACAACTCTAACTGATCATTTCTCTATTCTCTTCTCTTTAGAATTAAACTCCATATCGAGATATGACGCACCAAAATACTTAAAAATGACTAATCACGAACAATTAGATATCAGCATAAACAACTTTGATTTTTCTAGTATTTACCGTATGTATGATGCAAATATTGCTATGAGCTTTCTAATAGAGTCTTTAAATAAAATAATGCAAGCAAATACAAAAATCATTAAAACATCTTGTAGAAGACGGACTAAGGTTCCCTGGTTAACACCTGGGCTACTTAAATGTATGAGGTTACGTGATATTTTAAACTTGAAACAGAAACGTGACCCTCAAAATGAAATTTTGAAGATAACCTTTAAAAGATTTAGAAATTTTTGTAAAAATCAAATTAGGAAACACCAGAAAAAGTATGGAAAAAATGAACTACAAACTGCAGCAAAAACTAGCAACAAAAAACTTTGGGAAACCATAAAAACAGTAACTTTTACCACTAAGCAAAAAAATCTACCTACACAACTTCTATCTGAAAGGACTCCAGAACAAGATGTAGACAATATTAACAATTACTTTGTAAACATTGGTAAAGAACTAGCCGAAAAGATCACCTTAAATGTACATGGTTCGACAAAAATGCAACCTGATAATGTCTCATCCTCGCTGGTGTTCTTAGATACTGACCCCCAGGAAATTAACCTCATTATAACTGGTCTAAAAAACGATTGTTCCATAGGTCGTGATCAAATACCTGCATCACTGCTAAAGCGAAATAAGACTAAATTGATCCCACTGCTGGTTTATATCTTTAATCTTTCACTCGCAACTGGTGTTTTTCCTGATACCTTAAAACTGGCAGAGGTGCATCCGATACACAAGGGAGGTGACAGAGACTGTGTTAGCAACTATAGGCCAATATCTATTCTACCTACACTGTCCAAAATCCTGGAAAAGCTCATCAATAATCGCCTTACAAACTATTTAGAACACAACAAAATCCTTTCAAGTTCTCAATATGGTTTTCGTAAAGGTAGGTCTTGTGATGATGCTGTTGATGAGCTCACTAATTTCATAGCAACCAAACTCGACAAATCGAAGAAAGTAGTAGTGATATTTCTAGATTTGGCCAAAGCGTTCGACACGGTCTCTGCACCTCTACTTTTACAGAAATTGGAAAGGCTGGGAGTTAGGGATGTACAACTAAAACTGTTTGAAAATTACCTCACAAACCGTCAACAAAGAGTTAAGGTAGGTAGCACTTGTAGTTCCGATCTCCAAATCAAATATGGCGTACCACAAGGCAGTATATTGGGTCCTATCCTTTTTCTAGCATTTATTAATGATCTTTGTGAACTAAAACTTCATAACGGCCAAATTATCACCTTTGCGGATGATACTGCATTGTTATTTCATGGTGATACGTGGGATTCAGTTTTTTCATCTGCGCAGGCTGGATTTGATCTGGTGTCGACATGGTTACTTCATAACAAGCTGACTCTTAACGTAACAAAAACAAAGTACATAACGTTTTCGATAATAAATAATAAATCAGCCTCCCATAGCAATAATTACTCTATAATATCCCATACTTCCTCCTGTACTCATGACTTACCATGCTCATGTCCATTCTTAGATAGAGTCGATCATATTAAATATTTAGGTATTTTTATAGACAAAAATCTAAATTTTAATGTTCACATAGCTATGCTTAGTGCTAGGATTCGAAAGATGATATACATCTTTAAAAACCTACGCGACATTGCAGACATAAAAACTCTAACAACTGTTTATTTTGCCTTAGTACAAAGCATTATAACATATTGTATTACGTCATGGGGTGGTGCACATAAAACGGCACTAATCAAGGTTGAAAGGGCACAGAGAGCTGTCCTGAAAGTTAGTCGACGCTTACCCTTCCTATATCCAACAGTTGAATTATATAAACTAACAAATGTAATGACTGTTCGTCAGCTCTTTGTCCTATATACTGTCATACAGAAACACTCACGATTGGAGTATAAACCTCGGGATCTTAGTAATGCTAGACGAAATTACTCTGTATGCTCGTCAGATCGCACACATACCGCCTTTTCCCATAGATTCTTCTTTTTCCTCGGAAGCTACCTATATAACAAAATTAATAAAGATCTATCTATATTTTCACTAACACGTTACGAATGTAAACGTAAAGTTGGCGAATGGCTCCAACAATTAAGCTACGATGATACTGAAAAATTATTACTAACTTTGTCCTAAATCTTCCTTTTTCCTTTATACACTTACAAACTACACTACCTAACCTAACAGTTAGTTGCCCAACTCAGATTCTTAAGACTATGATGATCTGGGAAACCAATTCACATTTACTCTTCTCGAGCAAAGCACTAAAACTATCTTATATATATCTTACCTCTCCATAATATGAGTATAGACATCTAATCGTATTTATAAGTTATCTTATGCTATTACCTAAACCCGTTTATTTCTAATACTATGCACCTATTTCCATGCTAAACTATAAACGATATGTACCTACCAATGATATATTTACTGTTACGGCTTCAAAAATTCTTCTTTTACATCAATATATATATAATTATGTCTACTGGCCTATGCATGTATGTATTTATGTATGTATATGTATTTTTATGCATGTTTATATACATGTATCTATATATTCATTACTCGCATTTTTTTGTAACAATGTTATTACCGTGTCACTAGATCTGTAAGGTGGAAGCCTGGAGACTTGTAAAACAGGTTTTTATATAAAACTTTAGTGCAGGCTCCAGTCTCCACAATAATTAATTGGTTACGCATCAATATAACGATAACGTTACTTTGATTACAACTTATGTATACTTGTTTTATTGTGGAGAACTCAATAAAGATATTTATTTATATTTATTTATATACTTGCTAGTTTATTGGATAAATAGGTAGATCATGCAAGCAAATTGATACCAAAATAAATGTCGTTAAAATGAAGTATTAAGGTAAAAATTAAAAGGTCATGAAAATGGTTCTTATACCTATGTACTTATATCACACCTATTTAATCTGGAGAGCATTGACACAAAAAGGTTGGAATACTCTGCTGCAAAAAAACACCCGGTAATGAATAGGCTCTAAAACTGCTGAACTTGTGTAAAAATACAGGAGATCCTAAGGAGTGGCGAAGGCTACTTTTTATACGGATAATCCCATAATAAGATCTTTTAAACTTTCAGGAAGAAATAGTGATCTAATCGTTTTTTTTTTGTTTCAGATCTAATTTTGATTGACGTGAAAAAAAACCGCATTATAAAGGTAAAAATAATTACGTTTTACAATTTGAAGCTAGCGTGTATTCTCTTAAGTTAATTTTAAAATTTATTTTTTATTTTTTAAAATAGGTACTACCTAACTACCTGTCTTAACTTACGCTTCCAATAAAGTAATATGTATAAAAAAGTAATACCTTGATACCGATTTCTTATATAACTACCAATAATCCTGTCTATAAAAGTAGTAGGTAAGATAGCAGAACATGAGAGTAAAGTACGTACATGCAAGTGAAGCCATAGTATATGCCGTGTCGTGACAGAGCTAGAGGAATGGTCGGGAGAAAGCGTATCTGGGCACTGGACCACGACTCACGCGCACTGTGCGGGTCTAGGGTTGCCAGTGTTGCCACGACAACTATCATTTCCAAAATAGTTGTTTAATATAAAGCTTACTATCCTTAGGTGTTATTAGTTATTTGCGCGAAAGACACTGTCAAATCAAAACTTAACATAAGAATTTTTGAGGTCACGATTAAATGAAGTGATCAGTGAATCGGGGAATTTCGGAAGGTCGCGAGGTGCTAGTGATAAATAAAAGCAGAAAATGTTCGGATCCATAGAGAAATAAATAATCTGCACAGTTTTTTTTTACATTTTTTTTTGCACGATGAGCAGATGGTCGCGATTATCACTAAGTCGCGGTACAATTTCTGGATAGGTATGCATGTTCCTTGGAATTTTTTTCAAAGAATCAAACAATTTATTTTTTAATAAAAAAGTTGGAACTTAAAAAATAAATATCCGAAGAACGTTGATCGGAGCATATAAGTAGGTCACTAAAAAAATACCCACCATCCTGAACTACACAAATACTCATAGTGTGTTCATAGTATCCCAGGTCTTAATTTTTTATAACACAAATAGGTACACAAATTAAATATCAATTGACTGTTTCAACCAATATCTTCTTATTTATAAAAAACGTGACTATCGCACAGCTCAAGTTCAATCAAGATCGGACTGAAACTTGGCATAAGCTATTATACGAGACGTAGGGATCCGCTCAGAAAGTATTTTAGGAAATTCAACCCTCACGAGAACGAAAGGAAGCTTGTTATTAACGAAAAAGTTACTCAGACAGTATGTCTGTCTGCCTAAACCTTTGGACCAATTTTGATAAACTATAGTATATAAATAGATAGCTATAACGAATTGTGATAGCCCTAATAAACGATTTGTCACAAGAAGCGCAGTTCGTGGCAAATATTATATTTACTTATTTCGTTTCGCAGTAATATCTTAACCGAAGCTGTGACAGATTGTTTTATATAATTTTGTGGTCTAAATAAATACTTCCTCAACAAAATCAAATATTTTTACACCGGTCTTTTAATGTATTTTAATTATATTTAGTTATACATAATATTTAGGCCATTTAAATCGTTAAACATAATATTTAGGCCATTTAAATCGTTATACATAATGTTTATACCAAAAGATCGTTTGTATTTTGATTCTTCTGAAAATTAGGTTAATAGTGGTGTGATTTATTACACCTAGCTTTAAAAGTTGTTGATTTAATGATTTAATAAATCCTAAAACTAATTAATGTAACTTTTAATTGTTGTTTTGCCTTATAAAAAGGTTTGAACATAAACTTAATGTCTTGTCATGCAACTTATTTCAAAATGATTGTTGCAAAAGTAGCTATTATTCATAGTAGAGTTCTCGTTTACAAAATTTAATGGATTTTTAAATGTATTGTTACATTACAGTACTTTAGTATACTTAGTTATTTTGAAATTTGTTTCTACTAAAACTATTAGAAAACTAGTTAGGTACTCTAAATAGGTATAGGTAAACGATAGGTAACTGATTAAACTTCACATGTTTCTTGGACATTGTTACGGCAGGCACCATAGATACAAACCAGTCAAAGTCAAAATGTCAATAAGTATTCCATTGGAATCATTAGCATTCAATCACATTGAAACATCTTAAAAACTAAGTTAGCATATGTGTCGGAACGCGCCCACCAATGAGAAGAAGGCACAAGAAGCTTCATGGGATACCTAGTATCCAGTCCACTACCATCCCATCACAATAGCTCTTGTAGTTTATCAAACTGGAGGTTGTCCTTGGCTGCATTTTATAGTATAGACAGGTATTTGTACTTGTATACAGGCTGTTTTCCGCCATTGGACCCTTTTTAATTGGGTCCTTTTTGCGTGAAGATGGAGTAGGCTTGTCCGGCACCTACTACCCTCTCAGCTTAGTCGACCATGTCCAGAGGAGAGAACTTGTCAATACGTCTGGAGCCAACTAAGCCGCGGGTTTCATCACGATGTTTTCCTTACCGTAAGAGCAATGTCAATTAGCGCACATAATTTTTTCTTAAGAAAAATACACTGTTACACGGCCGGCCGGGATTCGAACCTACGACCTTCAGAATGAAAGTCGAGGTATCTACCACTAAGCCAACACCGCTCTAAGTATAGACAGGGATAATCGTCGGTTTGATGTCCACATCATAATTGGCTAATAAACTTGTTATTTTAAAGGACCTCTACGTGTTGACTCCATCGCACGCCTTCTAAAGTTCGAGGGTTGTATTTATTTATTTATTTATTTATTTATTTATTAGGAGAACCAACAGCTTTAACAAAAAGTAAACTTATATATAAAAAACGGAAAGCCAATTATAGGTTCCCGCGTTTATGATTAAGGATAGAAAAAAAAGTGTGAGAGATCAACGTCTATCACCACATAACTTAACGTAACTTATCAAAAATTAACTAGCAATAAAAAATAAACTAAAAACATAAAAGAAAAACAAATAAAAGAAAATAAATGAACCAATTAAATTAAACACTATCGAAGAAACCGCCGCCTAACCGCCGCCTCGCCGCCGCCACACTGGTACAGAATAAGTCCAAATCAATATCCTTAGATAGTACATTAAATGCTGAGCATGCTCGCAGCAGGTAGCTGTTCTGCCTGTAATTGGTGACAGCACGTGGTACATACAGTATATTACTAGAACGTGTGTTAGCAGGTGCTCTCAGATTGATCTTGTCCAATAGATTACCACACTCAACAACACCGGATGCTATTTTAAGAAGAAATATTATGTCCGCAATATCACGCCTATTCGCCAAGGGAAGAAAATGAAACTTTCTACATAGATCTTCATAACCATGTTCACAGTATGGGATTTTCAGTCGGAAGCATAAATACTTGAGAAATCTACGTTGTATATCTTCAATACGAGTTACATAAGTGAGGTAACGAGGGTTCCAGACTTGAGATGCATACTCAAGCGTACTCCTAACGTAAGCGCAGTATAATATCTTAAAGGTTTTTACACGTTTGAAGTCCTTGGAACTTCTCATGACAAAACCAAGGGCCTTTGAAGCTCTGGAACAAATATTATCAACATGGTCATCAAAGATAAGTCCAGAGTCGTGCAAAACCCCAAGGTCTCGCACACACTCAACCTTTCCCAAGTTCTGGCCTCTTAATGAGTAGTTGGAGAAGGTTGGTTTTCGTTTACGTGAGAATGTGACGACAGAACACTTGGCGGGATTAAGGTCCAATTTGTTCACTGTACAATAAGCATCAAGCCTTAATAGATCCTCTTGAAGGTTCGATACATCTGATGGTGATCTAATACTGCCAAATATTTTCATATCGTCAGCGAAACAAAGGAGTTGACTATGCTGAAAACAATGTTCTATGTCATTCACGAAAATTAGGAATAAAAGGGGTCCAAGTAATGACCCTTGAGGCACCCCGCTAGGAACGACTACCCAACTAGAAATATAGTTGCTCACTACAACGGCCTGGGTTCTGTTATTGATATAGGAGGCAAACCATCTAAGGAGGTCACCTCTTATACCTATCAATTTAAGCTTGGATAACAATAGTCTATGGTCAATTCTATCGAAACATTTACTGTAATCTGTGTAAATCACGTCAACCTGTCCACCACCTTCCATGGTACTAGTCAAATAATCATTCAGAATAATTAAATTGGAAGCGGTAGAACGACCTCGGAGGAACCCATGCTGAGAAGAGGAAAACGACCCCCGAATAGCCGAGTATAACTGATTATAGACAATTTTTTCAAATAATTTAGCAACAATACATAATTTCGAAATTGGTCGATAATTAGTTATATCTTGCTTAGGACCTTTTTTATGCACAGGAGTTATGAATGCTGATTTCCAAATGTGTGGGACAGTACAAGTAAAAAGTGATTTTTGAAAAAGTAAAGTCAACGGTAATGCTAAGGTTTTAGCACACCTTATCAGGAAAACAGGACTTAGTTTATCAGGTCCCGCCGACTTGGACGAGTCTAATTTAGAGAGCAATATCGAGACCTCATTTCTATCAACAGTGATCCTGTGAATGTCAGAAACGGAGATATAATCACCAATGCTGGTAGCATCGATGTCAGAATCAAAATTATAAGCATGAGAAGGGGAAGGGGGAGAGCGGGGGGAGGCCAAAAAAGTGGATAGGAAATAATTAGAAAAAGCATCACATATGTCAGAACCAGTCGATATAGAATCATTGTGGTAATGTAAGGTTTGGGGAATAGTACCTGATTTCCGGCGTGCCTTTATAAATGACCAGAATTGTTTGGGGCTGACTTCAATATTGTTCTCAATTCTATCAATATATTTTTCATAACAATCCTTCTCCACAGACCTCGCCCTGTCTCGGAGGAGAAGAAAAATTTCTAGATCTGAGGAATTACCATACTTTTTAAATTTTCTAAAATATTTAAACTTCTCTTTTAATATTCTAATAAGAGCTGGTGAAAACCACTGTGGATAAGTACTGGGGCAGGTAAGTTTACAAGGTATGTATTTAATTTTAAATTTATCAAGAAGACCATAAAAGAAAGCAATCGAGTCTTCGAGAGACCGACCATGCAGTTCATTTTCCCAGTCAATACTACTAACCTCATCGTTAATAGCTTCATAATTACCCTTACTGTAAAAATAACGTAAGTACTCTAGTGGTTTTAAACAGGGTAGTTTTACAAAACCTAGCTCGATAAGTACTGGGTCGTGAAACGAGTCAATAGGTACTAGAGGCTCCTGACACTTAATAACTGAGACGTCATCGTTACATAAAACTAAGTCTAATAATTTGTTATAAATGTTATTTACACAGTTATACTGATGCAGCTCGTAAGTGACCAACTCATCCACCAGATGGCATTCATCGGAACTAGTAAAATTGGTGGGCATGGTAAATTTATATAGGGTGGGTTCCCACATTATTTCAGAAAGGTTAAAGTCCCCCATAATCAAGAATTTATCGTCAGGATTAGCTAATATATTCTCGCCCATTTTTACCAGGTAATTACGTAATTGTTGTGATTTTGTAAAACCGTTCTTCTGTTCGATAATGTAAACACTACATACATGTAAGTTCATACGGTTACCATCAGAGTCTTTAAGCGGCAATGTAAGCCATATGTCCTCCGCTAATGAATGAAATGAGGGTTGAGCAGTTACTGGAATATTTTTTCGAACCGCGATCAGAACTCCACCTCCATAGATCTGGTCAAGGACGTCATACTCACGGTCCCGCCTCCAAACAATGTATCGTTCATCGAACAACGAGGCCGAGCTGATGGAATCGGGTAGCCACGTTTCGGTAATGACTATAATGTCATAGTTACTAAGACATAGGTTGCGATAGAAAACGGATAACTTACCTCTTAGCCCCCTCACGTTCTGATAATAGATATTCAGATTATTAATGTGTGAGGTCTGTGCAGCCATAGTTTATAACGATTAATAACAATTGAGTAAATTCAAAATATACCCAAGCATCTATGAAAAATAAACTGTGAAATAATATTTTAGATACCAAAAAACATCCCATAATAAGAGTGCACCAATCCGATAACAGTTGAACAATAAAAAACTTGTAAAATTCAATAAATATCAGCTCATACCTTAGCACGACTATAATATTATGTAAATGATTCATAGATTCATTGTAATTAGTTAATAATATTAAAATAATATGGTAATATTGTAAGAAGGAATATCCTAGGTTTAATAATAAGATAATTAATAAAATAGTGCGGAGTGTTTGTACTAAAGCAAAGAGGCAAACTATTACGTTAATTCGGATAAAAACATAATAAAGGAGCATAATTATTGAACTTATTAGACAAGATCGATAGTAAGGTAGTTTAGGCTGAGAGACAGACAAGCGAGTAATAAAACACGTAATGTGCATAGGTGTGACAAAGATGGGTAATGCAGTAAGTAAGATAGGAAAGTAAACAACAAGCACCTGCTGCGGCAATAGTTTAAGTAGGTAGAAGCGAAAAAAGTTAGCAATTGGAAGTACGGCGGCCAGGTCAGGGGTCGCGAACATTTTTTTTCGGTGATTGAACAAAATAACGAAGAGTGTTAAGAGATAGCAACAGCCTATTTGATCTTGTTTAAATCATCTTCTTTGGCAATGACGATCACGGGGGACGTATTATTTCTTCGTACGTGGATCTTGCCGTGCCTGACCCACACATAATCAAACTTCATATCCTTAGCTAGGGACTTCGTCTTATTAAGCAAGACCTTCGAGTTAGCATTAAGGTGGTCGTTTACGAAAACGCGCTGGTTAGAGTTTAAATATCCCAGGTCGGCAGCTGTCAGCGATTTACATGACCTCGCTGCAACCATAAACTCCTCCTTGGCATATCTGTTTAAGAAACTGACGATTATCGCCTTCTCCTTTGTCCCATGCAACGGAGTTCTATGCAAGTAATTTATTTGGTTTTTAGAATACTCAAGGTTTGTCTTTTTATATAGGGTCTCAACTACTGCAAATAAGTTCTCGTCATTCTTTAAAGGCACGCCTTTAATTTCCACGTTGTTCAATCTAGACCTCTGATCCATCACCGAGATTTGATATTTTAGATTGTGAACTTCCGATTCCAATGAGTAAACGGTTTTTTTCAAATCTTCAACCTTGGCCACTCGGTTTTGGATTTCCGATATCTGGACAGTAAAATCGTCGATCCTACCGCTCAAGTAGTCGCTGCTCTGTCTGAGCTCAGCTAACTCATCTCTAATCGCCTTCACATCTTCAATCAAAGAGGGAAGACACCTGAGATTAGCCTTCATGTCGCGTAGTTCCTTAAGGATAGTGTCCATTGAGGTAGATCCGCATATGGGGGATGGCAAGGGCGAGGAAGCCTTTCCTCTGCAGGAAGAGCACTTCCATGACAGTTTCTTATCCTTGCCCAATTTTCTCCAACTGGATTCAGCAATCTGCGCGCAACCAAAATCAAGCTGGCTCCGGCAAACAGAGCACTGCACTCCATCATTAAAATCATCACCACAGATGTCACATTTCATTTTTCTTAAGTATAATATTATTACTTTTCTATATGCACCGCTGGTTTAGTACCCCTGAGTTACTGGGCAGTTACGCGTGTAGTTGGTGTACGTGTTGATCGTGTGAGCGCACACTCGAAACTGGATAGTATAGTCCCATGATATGGAAATAAATAAGAATATTTTCAACCAGTCTGTGCCATAAACATACATATACATAAATATTTACATGGTAAATAAACATAATAGTCTTTTATGCAGTTTATACACACTTCCGAAAGACTTCAAGGAACTTCCTTTATCATATATCTACCTATAATAAGTAGCTATATTTATGTCTACATCCCATAATAAACAAATTAAACTGAGTATTAAATACTCTACACTATGTCGCATCCCTAAAAATACCCTTGTAGGGTACTTTTTAGGGATGCGACATCGTTCATGAAAAACATCGATCTTTTTTTCTTTTTTTTTTACAATTTTTCTTGAGTTCTTTAAAAACGTCACTAAGTAATGAAACTGTAATCGGGGTAACAATGTAGGAGTATTTTTTACCGTCATTTTAGTGTGACTTTGAGCCAAAAATTTCCTATAGTTTTGAAGCTTTACTAAAATTAAGAATTAAAACTAGTCTAGCTTTGAAATGATAAGGGATTTTCGTCTCAAATTACCCCAAAATATCGGTAAAGATTTCACCTACAATTCCATCTCAGCACTTTTGAGAAAAACAAAACACATTCGTTACAATCAACAATGTTAGTTGTAAGCGACGGGTATTTCTGGCGCGTTGGCAACATAAGGTCCGGTTAGAACAAAAACAAAAGACGATATACCATCGATGTTTTGAATCATCGATTAATCGTTTGCATCCTTATAGCTGCAAGACTATTAAAAGTCAAAGATAAGGATAATTATCCTCATATACCTACCATAGTTCGTGATCTGTACTATACCTACTAGGTACCTATAGCACTTAAACGTGCGCAGATCGAGGTGATAAAGTGGTACTTATTGTCGAGTTTGACCTTAATTGTTGACGGTTTTCATAGCATAGTAGTGAAGGAAAACATCGCGATGAAACCCACGACTTTATTGGCTCCAGACGTATTAAGGAGTTTTTCTTCTGGACACGGTTGACTAAGCTGAGAGGGTGGAATTGGCAAGTCTAATCCGTCTAATAGGTAGTTACATGTCAAATAAGTCACCGGTGCTGTATAAAACAAAAGGTCAATATTATTATTCGTAGCATTTATTTGTTTGGGCTATAGTCGGAGATCCCTTTAAAGACGCCCTTCATCGAGCTGTTTAATGGATGAAAAGTATTTTATATCAGATAAAATAGGCCAAAAAATACTTTCCAAATCGGTTGCCTAAAAAAATTCAGTCCAGAATGATTAATAAATACTTTATTATAGTAAGTACTTTCAATTGCAACTTTAATAATTAATTTGTTTATTAAGTTTCTATATTTTATGTTTATAGTGCTAGTTCGTAGTTACGCTCACGTCTGAATGTTTGAGTTACACCATTTTTTACCCGTGAGATCCTGTAATTGGCTTTCTGTTGTTACACTATGTTTTTATAAGTATATAATAGCTGTTGGATCTCCGAATAAATAAATAAATAAATAAATATTTTTTTTACTAGATTTGAGGTACATTTCTAGTTTAAACACAAACTTATACAATAAACTTAAAGACTAAATAAGATTAAAAGGCCTAGCCAAGGTATTTAAGCAACTGTAAACAGTCATTGAGTCATTGAAGATGTCAATTATGTAAGCTTGTTTAAATAATAGTAAAAAGTTTAAACTATATCAGTATTATCATACCTCAGTTACATTGTTTAGTGGAATACCTAATACGTAAGTTTTGTGATGTATGTATGACAAATGAATTGATAAACATATTGTGGGCGGACTCTTCTCATGTTACAGTGACTCTACCATACGTTGTAATTGTATTCGATATGATCAATGAACAAGCCTACCGGTGATTCGGTACAGGTATCCATCTTGGACAAGATTACAGCAGCTGGATATACCTCTCAGCACGGCTCTACATCGGTTTCGGAGTCCATTGGAGGAAGACAGTAGATCGTCTGCACCAGGCGTCATGATCTTCAGCATTGAGAGTACGACGTGAAGGACTAGATAAATACAAAAATCAATTGATATTCTTTAATAACAGATTTGACACTTTGACAATTCGCTAATCATATTTAAGATCTTAAACAAAATTATGTTTAGTTGTGTAAGCGAACCTAATTATCTCAACTCGTGATAGGGGTACAGTTTGTTCAACAGCTATCTAAACTTTAAGGCAAATATTGATTGATACCAACACACGTTAGTTGGAATCCACAATTTTTTATATTGTTTGGCCATTAACTGCGTCTTTTAATGCGTATTTGGTAGGTAGGTAGTCTAGGTATTATGTAAGAACTCAAAGGCACATTTGTTTCTGTATGTTTATTAAGTAGGTAGGTAAATACTTATTTTCTGTGTTTTTTTTTGTGTTGTTTATCTATTTCTTAACGTATTTAAAATGTATAATGTGTGTCTACGAAGATATTGTAATACGAAAGTGAATTGTTCTAGATGTCTAACTAAGCTAACAACTTTTGTTCCAAGACAATTAGAACTTTTTGTCAGGTTATGTTTACTCGGAAATCAGCTGTAGAGGCCATTGATGTTGAATTTTCATTTAATTGTGTTTCAACCCCTTTTTGAAACACCATTATTTAAGTTTTTATTTTTACATCAGATTTTCCAGACATAGGTACCTAACGCCCTAAGGTTTAACTTATATGCTTAACTATTGCATTGGGTCGTGTGGACCTATAATAATACCTAAAAGTTGGAAATATTTAAACAATCTTTAGATTTTCAAACAAAAGTTCGAATTTCTAAAAGTCGTTCAATCAAAGTTTCCCTAAACGTCTAGAAGAATCCCATTTCGTATTACGACATCAAGAAAACCCATCTGAGGTATTACAATACCACCTTTGAAACACATTGTATACAAACCAACACGAGAGAGGGATTCACTAAGTAAGAATGATAACAACTTGATAATGATAAAGTTACTTTCGCTTATTTCCAACTTACTATTATAACGAAAGTGAGAACTTTAATTTGGGTTAAACAGACCGAAAAGTTTTTATTTTTTACCTACAAGTTAAGATTAGATTATGACATTTATATCTTTAAAACGAGAGGGTTCAATTACATCTATTATAATGTTCCGTTATACCGCTCGGAGCACGTGTTCAAACATTGTATGAATAGGACATAGAATCGACTACAAAAGGTGATCTCCGAAGCTTAGTCGGTAAAGATCATTTTTCGTTTTAAATGTAGGAAAAGATTAATTTACAACGCTTGTTCATCAATTTACCATGATTATCAACACTCATTTATAATTCAAAAGCCTGCGCCTGATTGATGTATCAACGCAGTTTAAACCAATGTGCAATGGATGGATTGGGCTTTTGGCACTTATCGTAAGCATTCGCTAAGGAAGAATTTAGGAATATTTAACTCTTACTCTAACAAGGAAATATTTTTTGTTTGTAATAAAAAGGCTCGATGACTACTGAATCGATTTTGATGAAACTTGATATGAGGATATATTGATTCATTGAGGATAATTTGGTGACACTTCGTCTCGCCACCAACAGAGGACGCTTTCCGTTCTAAATCGCGAAACTACTAAGTTTTTCTGAGAGTAAGCTCATATACATGTTCTTAAGAAACATCGTTGGACCGCGTTCTGCCGAGTATAACACCTGCCCGGTGGGAGCTCTTCCCTTTGGGATACGGTCGGCTGCAAAATTGCAGACCCACCGTAGAGCTCCAAAACGGCTGTTATAAGAATGTTTTCAACACGAGCAAGATTCTAGGCACCTGCTTTAGTTGAAATTTAAAGTCTTCTAACTCATCAATTAATCAAACAAAAATTATTAGAATGCAAACATTCCAATAATAGTAATTTTTAAACTCTACCGAGGGCTGCAATTATGCAGCCTACTGTACATACCACTTCGTACCTCAAAATAAACAAAACGCTACTTTTTATCCGGATACATTTTTCTGCAACAGTACACCCGCCATTCTGACTTACACGATATTTCCACTGGATCGGGACGCTTAAATTTAGCTCCTATATGTGACCTACCTGTACAGTCTAGTTATTTTACATCTACTAGGTAATAACAGCAGTTTTTATTCATTGTTGTCGCGAAATGATTTGTGTTCATGACTGTAAAATGATGACAACGGCACTATGATCTTATCTGCATTGTAGATCGGTCATGTTAAACGGAATACACTGTTTTTAACTGTACCTATTTAACTAATTTCACAAGTGAATACGACGTTGCATATAGGTCAGCATTTGACCCGCATGATGTCGATGCGGTCTTAGATGCAGCACGGTTTCCTATAAAGTACTTGTACACGTTAGGAAAGACAATTACAGGCAACTGATTCCAATCCCTTGCTGTGCGAATAAGGAATGACGAAGTCAAACGCTTAGTACGGGTGTCTGGGATTTCCACAATGAATCGATTTTTGATGCTTATCTTATATACATATGAAATGCTTTGTCCTGAATGACTGACTGACGGATCAACGCACAGCCTCTACCGCTGATCGTAGAGACCTGAAACTTGGAGGGTGTGTTTTTTGTGTGACGTAGGATAAGAAAGAATTTTCTGAAATTTTACTCCTAAGGGGGTGAAAAACGGGGGCAAAGTTTGTATGGGACAACGCGATACCCTGGTCCAATCTACTTTAAATTATGCATAAACATTCTTTCGACTTCTACGCGGACGAGGTCTAGTACACTATAAAAATAATAAAATCATAAAATATTAAAAGCTATCTCTTAGCCGACCCTTATCCAGATACTTTCCTATTTGAATATTGCTATAGACCGATTCGGAAATAAATTAGAAAAAGATAGCGGTTTTCAAAAGTCCCTAATTGATTAACCACAGTTCGGAGTCTGAACAAATAGCTGCAGGAGGTGCGTATCTTGATATAATTAATTTGTTCTGTTGCCGAAATTACAACAACTTTTAATAATAAACTGTTTTGGTTTGTTTCCTTATCAAGGCAAAAACTTAATTAGGAAAGCATGAAATGTTAAAACTGTAATTCGTTAGACTAGAGATATTTCAAAATAGTAGAAAATATCTAGACGTCTAGGTTTAGATTTGTTTGATTAGTGATTGTTTCGATTTAGGAGACACTGTCGATTTAATTTTCTCAATAATCTGATGTATTTACGGCGCCAGCAACTTTAAATACTATACTTTTGTGCATAGGACATGTATTAGATAGAGAATAGTCTTGCATACTACCTATACCACCCTCTCACCTTAGTCGACCAATGAAAAGAACTCATCTGGACACGATAAGAGCAATGTTAAATTAGTGCACAAATTTTGTTTTGTATGAAAAAATCATTGGTGGACCGGGGTTCAAAACCATTATCTTCAGAATGAAAGTCGAGGTACCTATCACTAAATCTACAGCACCGCTCTTCATTCTCAATTCTATATTATCTTTGTTTAATGATATTTATGCTTTCTGTGTAAAGTGAAATATTAATTATTTATTTGCCCAAAAATCTAACAATATACGACTAACAGCTATGGATAGAAATATAATTATTTACAACTTCATAAAATATATACCTGAATTAAGATTATCTAAATCCAATACAAAAAATAAATAAACATGAACATAATCGATATCACAGGACATTGTACACCTCGCCATCTAGCTCCAAGCCAAGCCACTAAACTTGTGTTATGGTGGCCAGAATACTTATACAGGGTTATTGGTAATTATACTAGCAAGACGTTGAGGGCTACTTCTGTGCACCTAAACAAACAACTTTTGTTCTACGACTTTTGAAAATTCAAACTATTTTAAGAAATTTTGAGGTTAGGTTTATCTGAAAATCAGTAAAAATCCGAGAGGTCATTACAATTTTACTTTTTTTTTTAAGTTTTATCTACTGTCCTCGAATTAAAATAACCTCAAAATTTTTATTTTCTTTCAAATTTCCAAAAGTCGTAGAACAAAAGCTGTTTGTAGCTGTGCATAGAAGTAGCCCTCAATGGTTTATTAGTATAATTACCAATAACCCTGTATACGTTACACTCAGACCAGAAATAAACATCTATACATAAATATTTGTTTGAGGCGGGAATCGAATACAAAACCTTTGTTGTCGAAGGGGGGGTGTTCGAGTGCCACAGAGGTACAATCTTAGACTGCATCGTCACCTACCATCAGGCGGGAATAGTGGTCAAACGCTGAATAATCATTTATAAAAAATAAAATAAAATATTATATTTATTTTCTCAGTCTTATTTAATCTGAATATTTGTAACGGTTAATTTGATAGTATTGTCGCAATTACTCAGATCGGTGGGCCGTTAATAGCTGTAACGAATTCGTTAAACTTTCGATTAATTCGTTTGAAATATTCGATGTGATTGCGGAATAACGCCGTTTTGGTAATTTTAACAATTACAAAATTGGAATATTTCTAATTAACTGCTAATAAAAATAACGCATGTAGTAATTAAGAGGTTTACATAAAGATGTCATTTTTTATGCAATTTTCGTTGCAGGGTATAACATACCAGCCCTTAAATTTCCACAAAACGTTGTATTATTATTGTCAATCGCATGAATAGTCTAGTATTCTAGACTTACTACATGTTTTATTATTGAAAAAAGTGTAATTTTTAACTTTGTAATCTTTAGGAGACCAATGGGCTTCCTGCTACCGTGGCCGACGAATCGGTAGCCAGCCTTTGAGCCCTACCTAGAAAAACAAATTTAGATGTTTAATATTATTATTTTTTATATTAAATTAGTGATGTGTACTTATAACTTTTTCTATTTAGTAACAACTAAATAGATATAAAACCAAAATGCTCTTATAAATGGTGTTCATAATAAAAAAAATGTCTATCTATCTATAAATGCTGAGTGTTGATTACCGTGCCCAAATCAGTATTTAGTAAACTCATACATCAAACCAAACATGGCCTACATAAAGAAATAAGTAATCACAATGGTCATCAGGGCAAAAGTTTGCCTCCGAATAGCAAATTAGCAGTGCCAAAGATAATCAACAAAGAGAACATTATTTCTACGGGTTCAGTAGGTCAAACAATAACACGCTTCCTTCAAATTATTGTGTTCATTCGGTGCTTCGCGTGAATGACTTGTTGTTCATTTAATTAGGGAAATTATCTGCAAAACAATATTACGCTTTTTATTTTTATGATTTTATAGTAATACAGGGCATTGTAGTGCCTGTATTAGATATCGTAAGCTTGCCTTCTCAGTTTAGTCGACCGTGTCCAGAGGAAAGTCTGGAGTCAACTAAGCCGCGGGCTTCATTCGATACTTTCTTTCACCTTAAGAGCAATGTTAAAATTGATTGGGGCACGGCCTTGCATGCCGGGATTTAAACCCTCAACCTTCACACTAAAAGTCGAAGTATAAGAATTTCAATGATTTACTTCAAAACAAAAGCCACCTAAATTAAACAATTTTTGCGAAGATAAAACACGTTTACGGTATGTATGTCATGTTTTTACAATTCCGTTGTATAAATTATCTTCTCCTGGATTGTGAGCACATTTTAGACATATTAAATGCTGCCATAATTATGAAAAAGCCATTCACCTACCTACATTCCTACGAGATACTAATAAAAGCGATAGGTCTTGTAAAGTCGAAAGATGTATGTCATCTAGGTAATAAGTAGCCAAGTCATGTAATGTACCAAGCCATGTACAACTATGGATTACCTACTTGACGCTTCCCAGAACATTTTTAACTAATTAATTAATAAGAAAATTATGTCTAAAGGCAGAATTGCACGACTCTATCGTCTTTGGATTAGCGTTGTTCAGATACTATTCGTCTTCGAAAGCTTAGAGCTACCTATGAACTGAACTTTGGCATTTCAATGAACATAGGTAAAAACAAATCAAGTAGGTAATTCGATGGAGAAAACTTTCCAACATCGCGTAACAAACATTCTCCATTAAGTAATTCGCATTCCGTACTTCATTATTAAAGTACTTACATCGAAGTTCGTGACACGACAATATCGGCTTGTCGAATACTATCACAAATTCACAACTCGTAGTTGGGGGGGGGGGGGGGGGTGGGCAAAAAGCAGAACTGCACTGTAGATCTATTAGAAGGAAAGAGATACATAACTGTGTAACAGAGAAAACATTCCTTTTCATTTAGTTTCATTAATAAAATATTTTACATAACAATAAAATAACCAAAAATAAACTACCTACTTCCATTTAATAAAAATTAAAAATCCAAAGGGTCCCTAGAGAGTGTGCCCAAAAGGCTAGCTGCGTTACCTTATTGGTTGGAGCCATCCCTTTGGTCTGCCGAAGCTAAAACTAGTAATTTTGAAAGTAGCTGTCATGTGAAAGGGATCAAATTCGAATGAATATACTTAGGTACACATTCTATTACTCTTTATTTATATTTACGAAATAGTTGCTTACAAATATTCTTTATTGTATTTCAGAAACAACGATGAATAAATCGAGATGAAACAATCGAGTACACGAGAAGCGACCAAAATGATATAGTCATGGAATCTCCAGTCAGAATATGCATAGGTATTTATATCAAATATGTATCTAAATATAAAATAGCTTCAGGTGCCCAAAGGGCTGCTACGTTGGCTAACGGAAAGGCATCGCCGCCGTTCAAAGAGGAAATGCAGCGAGCTTTGGGGCACCCTACCTAGAGAAACTTATTTAGATTTAATATATTTTTTCCATTAAATTAAGTTGTAACTTTGTAATTTTTTGTAACTCTTAAATAAAATGAATTCTAAATATAAAAGACACTCATCACGAAATCTCTGAAACTACAAAAACTACGAGTCTGAAACTTTACATGGGAAGACGAAAATTAGAACTAAGAAAGGATTTTGGGAAATTGGACCTCTAAGCTAGTGGTAGTGGTGGTAGTCTGCCTGTGACCATGGGATCTACAACGTTCTCGAAATGTCAGGTTTTAAAAAAAACTAAACAATCTTGAATTCATTCGTTAAATTGGTTTCAATTTGAAATAAAAATTGTCTGAATTGTGGGGTTTTTTCTTCCAGGTGCCGCATTAGTAGTATTTCTACTACTCCTATGTAACACACCTACAGAAGGCTTTGCGATAAACGACACCACATCGACAACTCCGAAATATGAAAAATCCAAGACCACCAACAGCACTCTCAGGATCAAACCAGACGTTTCTCTCAACGAACTAAATCCTAAAGAAACTACATCAGAAGAACATACAGAGAAAAATGCCAAATACAAAGACAGAGGAAGGGTCAAGTATGGAGCAGCACCTAAATACAGCACCAATACGCCTAGAAGGGTTAGATCGTCTACTTCAACAGAAGCACCTACGCTTGTCATAGTAACTCCTACACCTGAAGTAAAAAAACCAGCACAAATTATCGATAGCATGAGGAGTTATAAAAAGACTAAGATGCCGTTGATCTCCACCACTACTCCATTATCTGTAAAGGTTAATTCAAATATCGAACAATTCGAAGATAGAGAAGACGAGGAAAGTAAAGAATCCTATGAGAAGTATACTTCAAGTCGTTTCCACGACAGTTTCTTTACATTACCCAGTTTTGAAGATGATTTTAAATTCGACCAGTCTAATGATAAGCTAAATAATAGACTTAAAGATTATGGTAAAACTGCCTATAGTTTTTCTACCTACTTCCCTGACGATTCCTCTGATTTCAAAGAGGATAAGGACCCTTACAAATCCAGTTTCTTCGACTTTGATACGGAATTGACTACGCCTAAGAATGACTTTTTTGATAAAAAGTACAAGAAGATCTCATCTAGTATTATAAATCATTTAGAATCTATAAAATCTAAGTCTCCTCCCCCTAATATAACTAGTATTGGTGTCGAAACACTGAGTAATAACACGCCCAGTAATAAATCGACAGTATTTATTAAAAATACCAAAGAAATTCGTATGTCAGACAATGAGGGTGCTGGCAGCGCTTCCAAGCAACTATCGGATGTACAGGGTACTAGCGTTTACTACGAGATGTCGGTGTTGTCGACCGAGACGTATACGATAAATCACTCCAATGACGATGACTGTGATACCGATTCAGATAGTGTCGAACCCACCGCTAGTACGTCTTCTGAACAAGAACTAGCCTCAATTAAAACAACTCCATCGACACCAATATCAACAGAAGCTGATATACCCGACAAAGGTTCCGAAATTCTCTCAACATCTTCAACCATATTCCTTATACCAAGCGTAACCCCTACCTTTAACAGTTTCCCTTACTCCACACAAAATACCATATCTTCCACCGAAAAATATAAAATTAAATTTCCAAGAAACAGGAGTTACTCAAAACGTCTTAATTTAGTTGGAATGAAAGATTCTCTAAACAATGTAACGCCTCAAACTGATAGCTCATCTACTTTAAGACCTCAGACTAGAAAATTCTATACAACACCTAGAATAAAACCAGTGTGGATGTCTGTTCGACGAAACATTACAAAAGCGGTGAAACCTGCAATGCCTTCAACAATATACACAGAACATTTTGATATTAAACATAAGTTTTCTACTATGAAACCTCGCGTGCCTACGAGGACTGTATTGACCACAGTATCATCATCTGAAATAGATCCAGTGTTAGTCAGCGATGTGAGTGGAATAAAAAAGATAGTCCACACGCAGGCTGTGAGAGATAATGCTATTCCATCTTTGAGGAAACGTGGTTCAATGAAGTATGCGACGTCGACCGCATCGTCTGCGGAGCTTGATGCGGAGATAAGTGAGTTCGAGATGCCTTCGACTGCTTGGGCTCTTGCAAGTTTGAGAAGTCCACCATCGCTGCCGAGCACAGTAGTCAATGCTACAGAAAATGAACTACAAAAAGTCGGGGAAGCCATAGGTGAGCATTTCAATTATCATAATTGTAACTTAATATTACTTCAAACATTGCTTTAGTATACTAATGATTCAATTTATGCTGTGTTACAGACAAAAAAGAAACTTCATCTACAAGTTCGACATCAACGACAACCGCGATCCCTATCAGCAACGATATTATTACCAAAAAGATCACTGATGTAGAACAAAATAAACTGTGGCAATCAGCTTTTGCTTCGATGTCAACTAGGAACGAACATCAAACCACTGAGATCGAAAGAAGACCCACTGTAAGTGACGTGTCATTTAAAAGTAGCGCTGACGTGGTTTTATCAGAATCTATTAAAGACAACACAGTAGACGTAAAAGTGAAACCGAAAGAAGTGAAGCCACTCTGGATTCCAGCTGCGTTAGAAAATGAAACTACATCGACGAAAAGTTGGATAGAAAAAGAAATTCCACCGATTGATGCTACAAGGTCAACCGGTTTTGAATCGATTACAAAATTACCAGCCGATGTTACGACACCGCAAGATGAAACAGTCGCCAGCAGTGAGCTCAATCAAACTGTAGCCATTGAAAAACCTAAAACAACAACAGATTATGAAATCACGACTATAAGATTTTCATATGTGCCTACCGAAACAACTGAAGAATCTACACAAACCGATTCCGAAACTACCACGCAAATAATATGGAACACAGTGGTACCAACCAAAACAAAATTGACAACTGTTGAAGATAAACCCATCACTACGTATAGACCTAAATTTATGACTACCACTGATTATACCACTGAAGAACAAACAACGATCGTCCCAGATACAACACCAGTCTTAGAAGTTTCATCACAAGTTATAATGAATGCTTCAGAAAAGATACCGGAAACAACAGAACGAGCAGAAACTTCACCAGAACTAACAACAACTGAAACGACTGTGACAACAACAACTGAATCAAATGTGACAACAACAACTGAACCTACTGTGACAACAACAACAACAACAGCAGCAACAACAACGGCAACAGCAACCACACCATCAATAACAGAAACAATTGAAGACACTACTACAGTTGTCTACACGGTTGTAACAGAAATAAATACAGAAAAAGAAACGCTAATACCTCTTCACTCAACAACAGAAGAAACAACTACAACTGAAGAAGAAATGTCCACATCTGAAGAGAACAGTGACAGCAATGAAATCATTCATGAAAGTAAAACAACATATGAACCGAGCACTGTAACAGTAACTACTGCAGAACCTACAACTATTATTGCTACCGTTGAAGAAGAAACAACAATAAATGCTGTTACAGAAAAAGAAGTTACTAACACACCGTTAGAAAAAATAGTTGAGACAACTTCCATAGAAGATACTTCAACAACAGAACCGGGCGAAGGTTATACAAATTACGGTGTAGAAATGACAACTGAGACGTCTTCGAGGGTATTGCCTGAAGAGGCAGGATCTGGAGCAGCCATCGCTATCGCAGTCAGTACGATTGGAGTCATCGCTCTTATTCTGCTTATTGGATTATTGGTGAGTACGAAGCATATATAAAATTCAAAGTTCTGACTGACTGACCTATAAATCAAAGCACAGCTCAAATCAATGGCCGTATCGGGCTAAAGTTGGCATCCACTAATACTAGTACTAGTACGGGATCCTTTAAAGAGCGAACTTCATCGAGCTGCTTAATGGATGAAAAGTATTTTATATTCAATTAAATAGGTCAATAAATATATTGCAAAGGGGTTGCATAAAAAAATTCAGTCCAGAATGATTAATTTATTTTGTTTTTAGACTCTGGTTTGGTCAATAGACAGATTACGTAGCAATTAAATACATAATCTTTAATGTATCTTTACTTTAATTATTTAACCAGACCAGTGCAAATGACTACTATCGATTTACTTGCCTACCCAAGAGTTGTGACAGGAAAAAATAGTCAACCTAACCTTTGCATATTCTATAGGCTTCATACTTTCTATTGGTATAGAAATTGTCTCTTAAACAACCAATAAAAGGTTTAAAATCAAAACTAAATATTTAAATTGTTAATTAATCATATTCTCGACTAAAATTTTAAGACAACCCATTTGCAGTATATATTTTTGACCTATTTAATTTGATATAAAATACAATTTATCCATTAAACAGCTCGATGAAGGTCGTTCTCAAAGGGATCTCAGACTATAACGAAAGGTTGTGAAAAATTCAAACCCTAAGGTAAAAGTTTTCAAAACATAAAATGGTATTACAATGGTCACAGATATAAAACTAGATCTACTTATAAAAATAAAGTAACTTCGCTTAATTAACATTAATTACAAATATTGATTGTCTAGTGTTTTCAGGAAAAAATGGTTAATCATTAATGTGTACAATACAATAAAATAAATGAGTTTACGACCGTCAAACTGATTAAAATAATATTAACCTTGTAGTTTTTGAAATAGAATTTAATTTTAGATAACTCGTTAAATACACTAAAATTTTGCTAACTTTGTAAAAGCACAATCTCATGCCGCCTAAGTATATTTATAAAGAACTAGCAAACCCCGGCGAACTCCGTTTCGCCACCAGATTTTCCTGAATTTTCTTTGCTATAAACCTCACGGAGCCCAAGACCTTTCCAACGAATGCAAAACCGTGGAAATCGGTTCGTGCGTTCTGGAGTTATAGCGTCAGGGAGGAAAACCGGACTTATTTTTATATAGTAGATAACTGTCCCGGCAAACATTGTTTTGCCATATACAAAAAAAGAAAAAAAATAGATGTTGTTCGATTCTCAGACCTAACGAATATACAAAAAAATTCATACAAATCCGTTCAGCCGGTTTGGAGGAGTTTGGTAACTAACACCGCGACACGAGAATTTTGTATAAGAGAAAAACATGAATATATGCAGAGAGAGATAATTGGCTACTGGGAAATGAGTCAAAATCTGACTGCCTTAAGTCTATTAAAATCTATCTTCTGACTTATTTTACTTGTTTCTTCTTAACGAAGCTTCTTCTTCATCTTCTTCTTCGTTCGTAGAATGTTCACACAACATAAATCCAAAGTAGGGTGCATAATATCCATATGATTCTTACGATAATTACGCGCACTACTTTGGAGCACATTGCTGATTTTACTTCTAGGTTCCCCTCCATATTCATCCTGGAATTATACAATTATATACTTAAAAACATTATAAAATACACAAGAAACTTCAAAATATATACGCGATGAAGTGAGAACCTGCTTCTTTTTAGAGTTCCGTCTGTCTCTCTGTCAGCATGGTGTATCCCATGAACCGTGATAGCTAGACGGTTGAAATTTTCAAAGATGATGGTTTTATTCGAATGCGGCCTTTTGTGTCGCAGTGGGCGAACTCCAGAAGGTTGCGGGTTCGATTTTCGTCTAAACAAATATATGTTTGTAGAGATTAGTCTGGTTAATATAACACAAGTGTTGTTGCTTAAATTAAGGCTAGATGGCGCTGTGTGAAATAGTGAGTATTTGATATTTTTTCTATGTTATTTACTAGCTGCGCCCCGCGGTTTGACGACCCAGTTGGCACAATGGTCACCATGCCGGACTGCCAAACACAGGGTTGTGGGTTCGATTCCCGCCTCAGACAAGTATTTATGCTTAGATATTTGTCTGTGGTCTGGCTGTTTATATATGTATTATAAGTATATATTTACGTAAAGTATATAAGTAGTATATCCGTTGTCTAGTACCCATAACACAAGTCTAGTTACTTAGCTTAGGGCTAGATGGCGATGTGTAGAATGTACTGCAATATTTATTTATTTATTTCTCCCGCGTTAATTTTCTACGCAATTTTCTTATTTTATTTTTCATGAGAATCTTTTCCTGACAATAACAATCAGAACAAAAAAAGAATTTGCAAAAGCGGTTCAGCTGTTCTCGTGATTTGCGAAAGATTTGAATGATTTGGGTGTCTATAAAATGTTGTTTTTGAGGATTTGTGAAAAGGACCCCGTTAATGTCTTTTGTATGAAAATTCGGATTTGAAAAAATTACGATATTTCGTTACATAGTACTTTTTGTTTATATTAATGTCCTCTATACAGTTGGTTGGACAAGACAGCCATGTAAAAAAAACCGGCCAAGTGCGAATCGGAATCGCACACGAAGGGTTCCGTATTCTGTTGTTAGTATTTGTTGTTATAGCGGCAACAGATATAAATTATTTGTGAAAAATTTCAACTGTCTAGCTATCACAGTTCATGAGATACAGTCAGACGGATAGTAGAGTCTTAATAAAAGGGTTCCGTTTAAACCTTTTGAGTACAGAACCCTAAAAACCACAAGATTGAGAAAACTACTATGCCAATTTTCATACATTATTCGTTTACCATTTTTGGATAATATTATACACAAACATTTTAAAGCAATCTTCTATCTTCTATCTTTTTTCTATAAATAAAAATGAATTGTTGTTCGTTAGTCTGATTAAAACTCGAGAACGGCTGAACGGATTTATCTTATCTTAGTCTTGAAATGTTCGTGGAGGTCTAGGGAAGGTTTAAAAGGCGAGAAAAAATCGAATAACCGATATTCCCACGGGATCGGGACAAACGCGGGTGAAACCGCGGGGCGCAGCTAGTATTTAATAAAAAAAAGGTTTCTTTATAGTAAGAAATAATCCTGTCCCTAAAGACGCTAGAGAATAATTCCTTAGTTTTAGTGAAATTTTATAATTTATAAATTGATAATTATTTATTGTAAATACTATTTTTAAATATAAAAAACAAAGTTTAACTCTAGGTAGTAGGTCGTCCTTTGCAACAGCAAAGGACGACCTTATTGCCTAAAGTGATCTTTTCTAGACAACTTTATTAATGCTTATTATTTTTAAAACTAAATACAAGTAATTATTTTCTTTCTCGAGAATTATTTTTTACTTCAAGAAACCCTTTTTTCTGTAAACTCAAACTCAAAATACTTTATTAATTTGGAGTCTTACAGTTTGTACGAGATGGTTTATTCCATAAACCCCTATTGAAAATGCCCACCTCTCAGTTGGCAGAAAAACCGCCCGTCGGTTTCTTCATACATTTTTAATATTTAACCATTTTTTTCGCGCATTTGTAAAAAAAGTTCAGAAAAGCTCATCGGCTTTAAAATATATTTTTAAAGCGGCGAAATACCATTAAACCGTCTTAAATAAATAAAATATAAATATTACAGGACATTCCACACACCGCCATCTAGCCCCAAGTTAAGTAACTAGACTTGTGTAATGGGTGCTAGGCAACGGATATACTACGTAAATACTTTTCTTTTGTAAATATATACTTATAATACATAGAAACAACTAGACCACAGACAAATATCTAAGCATAAATACTTGTCTGAGGCGGGAATCGAACCCGCAACCCTGTGTTTGGCAGTCCGGCGTGGTAACCATTGTGCCAAATGAATCGTCAAAAAAATTAAAAAGTAAGTTAGAATATCTGCCTTCGGAACGCGCCTACCAATGAGAAGAAAACACAAAACACATATCATAGGTTTGTTTTTGCGTGTAGTTATGAAGGCGATGGGCATAAACCGCCTCAATAAAATAAAAGCCCGACACGTTGAACCGTTCTTCAGAATCGGAAATATGACGTTATATCGTTAAATTGAAGACTTATCTGTGTGCAGACTATAAAAATTCCTTTAGCAATGAGAGAGGTGTCAAGTGTCCACAGTTACCGAGTTATCGGTGCTCGCCGGAACGTGGGTGTCGGGTTCTAACGATTGTGGTAACAGGTGCTTGTAGATAACGTTTGTTAATGTACACTTTTATAATTCGGTTGACATTTGTATTTATAAAAAAAAAATCCGAAAATAACAAAGATGAAAGCTGAGGTAAATGGTGCTTACAAATGTTAGGGAAAATCTAAAGAATGATGGTAAGGCAATACTTGAGCATAATTTACAAATGATATTGGAACGAAGTTCCAATATTATTTACGGACGGAAAAAATTAAGACCAAAATTTGTAATGACACTTTTTGCTATAGTTGTAAGCCGTGCGGCGTGTTTCTCTGTCGATCTCTCTCTCTCTCTCATGGAAAGCAAGCCAGTTATTTTCGTTTAGTCTTTCTTCGTTCCATCCGGGTGTCCCTTGACACCTCTCAAGTTTTTTTTTATAAAATTCTCCATTTTTCTAGATTACGATGCAATTAAATAAATAAAACAAATAAATAAATAAATATTGCAGGACATTCCACACATCGCCATCTAGCCCCAAGATAAGTAACTAGACTTGTGTTATGGGTGCTAGATAACGGATATACTACTTATGTACTTTTCTTTTGTAAATATATACTTAAAATACATAGAAACAACCAGACCACAGACAAATATCGATATTGATTGATAGTAATTGATAGTATTTCGTGATCTAGATGTGGAAAAAAGACATAAACATTCTAGCTGTTCCAGCAAACGTTGTTTAGCCATTTCCAAAAAAAAAACTAAAAGAAACAAAATAAAAAATAGATAGGAGCCGATTCTCAGACCTACTTAATGCATATAAAATTTCATAAAAATCGGTCAAGCCATTTCGGAGGAGTATGGTTACTAACATAGTGACACGAGAATTTTATATATTAGATAAAGTCATGTATTTTTCATTTGCATCTGCCGTCATTCCACATATAAAAACTTCAAGAACCTAACCTCCATGCAAACAAGTAGGTAATTTTCGTTCGAAGTATTGTCATTATTTTTTGCCTATATATTTTTATCGTGTTGACTCGACTCAAGACCCTGATTGTATGCACCTAACTAGTTAATATCCCGGCAAACGTATAGAAAAAGGAGAAAATAACAAAAATAGATGTTGTTCGATTCTCAGACCTGAACAATTAATCGGTTCAGCCGTTTAGGTGGAGGTTGGCAACGATCACCGCTACACGTGACTTTTATATATAGGAACTGGGGTCTGCGACTATAGACCTCAGTATCTGGAATAAATTTCACCCTGCTAGGTTCACCCGTTCCTGAGAAAATCGGTGGTGACCCACGGACAGACAGACGGAAAACAAAACTAAATTGAAAAACCTAGAAGGGATGAACTTAGTCGCATAAACACCGCACCGTAACAATTATCTACGAACCATCGTTAATGATCTAACGATCTGACGATTTAGATACAGTTTTCTTTTAAATCAATATTTAAAAGAAAACCGTATCTAAATCGGTAAAGCGGTTTTGAGACATTTGAGTGCACAAACAAACACCCTCTCACTCTCGCCTTAGATGCATATCCTCCGTTCCGTCGCGAGTTAAAAATATAAAATAAATATTAAAAAGACGAAATCTGATTTGATTGTTTTTTGTTTTCATTAAATAAGCTCCAAAACAACTGGACCGATTTTGATGAAACTTGGTATGAGAATACATTGATTTATTAGAAATGTCATAGGTTACTTTTATCCCGATATTCCCACGAGATCGGGAGTAACGCGGGTGAAACCGCAGAGCCCTCATAAAAACATGAAAAAAAAAACTATGCTAAGAAGTAAACTCGTACTTTGCTATTAAACTTGTAATGGGCCTCTACGTGTTGGCTTCGGGTTCACGCAGGCCCTAAAAAGATCCAAGCCACGTGATATGGGACACTATACCATATTTTTTTTTAAATGTTTAATTTTTGCAAAATAAATAAACGATTATTATTTGTATTTTATTACAAGACACGAAACGCCCCGGACACGAGTGTGATTTTACATCACAGCGTCTTTTTACAGTACATGTCACCGGAAAAATAAATAAAAAACCTCCATGAAGTGAGCCGTTAAATATGACCTGTGACCTCATCGACTATTTTCGTGCAACAATCTAAATTAATGTGAATAAAAATGCAATTTTCTTAAAGTTACTAATGTTTTTTTCGGAAAAAGAAATAAAAGTGGAGGGTAGGTACATAAAGGGACTAAACACAAAAAACTACTCAAGTGCGAATTATATTCTGTTTAGGTATAGTATTTATTGTTATAGCGGCAACAAAACTATGAAAATTTCAACTGTCTGGGTATCACGGTTCATGAGATACAGCCTGGTAACAGACAGGCGGACAGCGGAGTCTTAGTAAAAGAGTCCTGTTTTTACCCTTTGGATACGGAACCCTGAAAATGAGCTAGAGCAGTGATAAATACACTGAAAATTTAATAACGAGAGAGATGTTCAAACTTTGGGACCCTAAGATGGAGGTAGAGTATTTGATATTGGCTTTGATGAGATGATTTCGCGTTAAAATACTCGCGTTTAGGTCTTCTTTACACCTTAAAATACTCACTGGAGTTTCAAAAATATAGATAATAAATAAACAAGACTTACAGACAGGATCGAATTTTAAGACATCCATCATATTGATTAAATCATGCTAAGAGTTCTTGCTGGAAGTGGAATCAGTTGCCTGCGTCTGTCTTTCCTGACGTGTACAATTTGGAGGTCTTCAAGTCACGAGGGAATAGGTAACTTCTAGGAAAGCGTGCTACATCTTAGACCGCATCGTCACCGCCTTCAGGCGGGTGTGATAGTGGTCAAACGCTCACATTATTATTATTTAAAAAAAGCTAAAACTAACAATGAGTTCCTTTTTTACACAAAATAGTCATCTCACCCGATGGGAAGCGAAGATGAGTTCGAGGATGTAGCATGCTGGCAAAGAAGATATTATTATTCACTCTAGACTCGAAGACTCCAAGGTTGCGCTTTCGTAGAAACACCGAGATAAAAAGAAGCCTATGTATTGTTCCAGGATCTACGTTATAAATATACCAAATTTCATTTCAATTGGTAAAGTAGTTTTTGCGTAAAGAAGTATCAAACATACACACATAATCAACATATTCACATTAGTAAAGTAGTAGAATTTTAATTACCTTTTATGTTGAAATCACATCAGCCCGGCACCGTAGGACGATGTCCAATTACCCCGATTCAACCCCGAAAATCATGACCTAAATTAAAAAAAATATTAAAATTTAGTTAAATTATAATGTAAAAAATTACTGAAAAAAAATATGTTAGGTATTATCTGCATGTAAAGTATTATTAAAGTTAGGTACAAAAGCGAATTAATTTATGCCTGTTTTAAATATGTTTCCATACTGCTTATGCTTCATTAAACGTCTGAAAAAATTTACAGATGTAAAACAAAATCTAAATTTTTAACAAATATTTTACAATTATTCGGTAGTTTCCTTTATTATTATTCTTAATTTCATTAATTCAAGCTTACAGTTATTATTTCAGTTATATTTAATTCTATTTTATCTTATTTATTTGAAAATTATTCTCTTGTTGCTTATCGATAAACTTCCAATTTATGATTTTTTTATTTTACTTTGGAAAATAAATACATTTGTAATTAAAAAATATATAAAAACCAACAGAAAAATAATAAACAGAAAATAATTAAAAAACAAAAAATCTTACCTAAAATTCCGGAAAATTATATTTTTCACTGCATTAATTAAAATTAATTAGACTAGAAACAAACAAAATTTTAAATTACTAACTAAAAATTAATAAAAAAAAGTTAATTTTGGTAAGGAGTGCGCGTGAGCACGTTCGCGCTTGTGCTCGTATACGTCACAATTAGTCGATGGTGACCCGCGGGTTGAACTCGGGACCCTGGGCTGGGTGTAGGGCACTAGACCTAATGGTACGGCGGAACGTAAGTGTTGAGATAAAAAAACGCCGGAAAAAGATCTTCAAAACTAATTTGGTTAAATTAAAATAATATAGATAGGGTTCGCTTGCATAATAAAAATAAATGACTGGCCAAGCGAGCGAAGCTTCTCTGCTTCAATTCTGGCAAAATTTGGTTCCCTCTGCCAGTTGGTTCTCCTCTATTAGTCGTATTTTACATTTTTTTTATCGTTAGGGTGTTTTAGTTAGAAGGATACTTCCCCAAACAGACGTAAAGAGATCTTATTTCAATGATTCTTTATCGAAAGATAGTAACTTCAAGTTGATCTCATACTTGGTGAAGATCTGATGAGGATCTTCAAAGTGATAAGCAAAATCTACAAATTGCAATAATTTTTAGATTTCTAGTAGTGGAATCGGGCTTTTAACTACTAGGTAGAAATTGATGAGCGCTTTGAACCACCTTCTTATTAAAAAAACCACTCAAATTGTTCGCAAAACTACTATTATTTAAGCTCTTGACCCAACATAACTAAGTGATCAAAAAAAATATTGTACGAGGCAACACTGACGCCCGACTGAAGTTTTACTGAGTGATACATGTGCTGCATTTTACTTATGATCAAATGCTAAATCATTCTTAATAAGTACATATATTCCTTATAAAAAATATAAAAAAACCACAAATTTTTCGCATATATGGCTAACTTACCAAATAAATAATGGGTATAACACTTACGTGCGTCCGTACCAGTTCCTCTCACGTTCCTAGTAAGCTGTAGGTGTCGCCAGTATCGCACTCGTCGAGGATGTTTTAAAACGCAAATTATAAACAAAGCTTTGCTGAGTTGACGACGGACCCCGGGCGCGTTCACGTTGTTATATACCGTACGATTATTTTAACCGAATTTTAAAGTCATAATTCGTATGATTATTATTTCCCGGGACATTTTAAAGGAAAGCAATAAAAAGTACAAAACATAGAAGTCCTTTTTTTTTCAAGTTTTTAACCGACTTCAAAAAAGAAGGAACGGATTTTTTGAATCTTTTTCTAATTATGTTCCCTGTCTACTCGAAGATACCTGGACCGATTTAGAAATTTATTTTTCTATATATATAAAATTCAAAGTCCTGACTGAATGACTAACTGATAGGCCAAAACACAACTTCAACTACTACGTCTATTATAAATCGGGTTTGAAAAACAGATAGCTGTTATCCGCTAGACAAATTATTTATTGTAACACCAGTTTTACTCGGTGGCTTTTTCGTTCAAAGCTATCTCTTCCAGGCAACTTTGGATGGACAAGAAGTTGATGAAGGTGAAGGGTAGGGTTAACTTATTAAATTAAACAAATGGAGAACATGTAAGTTGTTGCCTTTTAAATAAGAATTTTAAGAAGACAGTCCATAAAATAAATTATGTTTCTTTCTTTATTTCTTCTTCCTTTTTCTATCAATGAAGTCGTGCGACAATGTGAACAAACCACTTGTAAAGTACCAATATGCGACCAATAAATCAAGGTCTCAAGTGGCCTCACACTTGCACTTTTTGTTGACTTAAAACTTAAGACCCAAGCTTTAAGTATCAGCTACGCGATTACGAACAAAAAACTTTTTCATTAGGTACTATTACTCGGAAAGTAGGTCTGGGTTGAAAGTAATACTTTTCAGCCGAGGGAAAAATCGTTTTAATGATATAAAAAAACTAGTTCTATTTTCACATTTGTATTAAACCATGTTCCAACTTTCTTAACAACCACCCAATTACAGCGCGATGTAAAATTAAAATTACATAAAGTTAAGTATTCAATAAAGAAATCTTTTTATTAAATTACCTTATTATAATTAGGTTTCAACTATTTCTTTAAAATAACATAGATTTGGGCAAAATATATACCATTTTTTAATGATAAAAATGTAAAATAATGTGAGAATAGCAGGCTAGCCACAGAAACAACAATAAACATTTTTCTTGAGCTAATTTATGTTTTTATTTTTACTTTATATAACATACTAGCAGCGCTCCGCACTTTCACCCGCGTAACTCCCGATCCCGTGGGAATATCATTATAAAATGTAGCCTATAGCCTTCCTCGATAAATGGACTATCCAACACAAAAAGAATTTTTCAATTCGAACCAGTAGTTCCTGAGATTAGCGCGTTCAAACAAACAAACAAACAAACTCTTCAGCTTTATAATATACTAGCAGCGCTCCGCAGTTTCACCAGCGTAACTTCCGATCCTGTGGGAATATCAGGATAAAAAGTAGCCTATAGCCTTCCTCGATAAATGGACTATCCAACACAAAAATAATTTTTCAATTCGAACCAGTAGTTCCTGAGATTAGCGCGTTCAAACAAACAAACAAACAAACTCTTCAGCTTTATAATATAAGTATAGATATTCGTAATGCACTGTGTTTCACTCGGGTTAATGACTTATTTAGTCCCTTAAACTATTCCGTCTCGGGGCTAATAAGTTACTTTCATCCCTAGGGTAACAATGTACTATTACAATATAGTTGCGACATGGTCACAAAGATATAACGGACGTGGTCAAAAATGGTACTAATGCGCTGCAATGGAAAATAGGACTGGATTGTTAGATTAGTGAAGAAACTAGCGCCCTCACTCAAGTGCATTATAATCGGACTTGAGAGAAATAAAAACAAATAAAATTTTTATTCTATCTAAGAAATTGTTAGTGCATAATCTATCCGTACATAATTCAGTATATCTATATTTCTATACTAATCCAAACTAATCATAACTAATAATATTATAAATACGCATTGACTTAATGGATTTAGTTAGCATTGACTTTGCTTGGGGCTAGATGGCGATGTGTCAAATGTCCTGCAATATTTATTTTACTGTTATTCATCTCTATATAAATACGTAAGTTTATTTATTTGTTTGTCATGCCCTCTTCACGGTCAAACGATTTGACCGATTTGGATGCCGGCACAGTGGTAACTTAGAGGATGGAGAAAAACATTGGCTACTTTATTTCACTTAAATTATCGCGGGTAAAACAGGGGGCGCAGCTAGTGTTAAATATAGTTTCAAACTCAAGGGCACCAAAGTACCTGTTTGGTGCTTTATCAGTTTCCTAAGAACCAAATGGTTTTACTTGATTTGTTACTTTGGCAGGTCATTCAAAAGGGTACTTAAAAATAATTTAGATTAATTCGAGTACCGTGTGAATATTTTTACAAACTTTTAGGGATAGGAATTGCTTGTAAATAAACAGGAAAATAACAAGTCGTTTAATAATACATGTGCGCTCTATTATAATAAATTACCTAAAAATGTATATGACTTGTCCATTAGGTTCAAAACTTTTATAAAGCATAAATTGTGCAGTAAGGCTTACTATGATACTTCGTCTTACCTTAATGATAACAACCGATGGACGTGAGTTTAGTTGCTCGATTTCAAATAATACTTTCAAATATTTGTAATATTGACCTTTGTGAGCGTGATCACATGAAAAAAAACTTCATGAGTTTCTTGTGCCTTCTTCTCATTGTGCGTTCCGAAGGCACACATCCTAACTTAGGTTTTAAGACGTTTCCATGTAATCTTTGTACATAGGTATTAAGCATCCAAAGGAATATAGAATTTTGACTTGACTTTGACTTTGTGAGAATGTTTATCGTAAATAATTAAAGACGCATTTACGGAAAGTGTCAAAATGTTAGCAAAGTATAGTATGGTTCCGGTTTTTTTTTCCGATAACCCGTTAAAGTTTTATATATTTATATAAAGACATCAAATAAATCAAACAACACTTATCTGTAGAATGTATAACAATAATTTAAAAATAATATACGTTTAATACAAAAAATAATAGTTTTCCGTAGCGTCTTTCCACAAAAACTATGAAAATAGGCCGACTTTCGGTACAAATATCTCAATAACTAGAAGATTTCAAATAATAAAAAATATACTACGATAAAATATAAATATTTAAACTTTAATTCGTATAAAAGATACGACTAAAATATTCACAATTACTCCCTAAACCACAAAAATATATCATCAATGTTCCACCGTGTTTTGCTAATTCACGTAAAGCTTATTTTCATAGAAATAGGGTTTGATGTATAAAGTAACGACCATTTTGAATGAAAAGTCAGTCTACATATTTCAGGCACGGTTCTTAAGTTATTTTGTAATCTGGGACTCAAGAATATATTTTCGCTGGGACCATATTTGTTTTTAAAACCCTCTAAAATTAAATTCATAACTATTGCAAAATTAAATAATACGGTAGGTACAGTCGGCTGCATAATTGCAGCCCCCGGTAGAGTTCTAAAATTACTATTAATGGCCTCGATATCAGTGACAAAATAACAAGAAAATGAATTGTTTTTCAGGTTGACTATTAAACAAATATTTATCTACTAACTGTGCCCCGCGGTTTCCCGCGTAATTTCCGATGCCTTGGGAATATCGGGCAAAAAAAGTAGCTTACGTAACAAACATACAAACTTCATTTATATTAGATACATATTAGTAGGATTGACCTGTTTTTAAGAATAGGTAGTTTTCCCTACTTTTACGAAATCTATTTTTAGTTAACCTTAGTATGAGGAAATTCGCCTGACGTATTTGATATTTTTCGCATTTTGGAAAGAATATGTGGGAAGATTATAATTATTATATACTTTTATTGAACGAGTACCTTTCTGCACATATTTGTTTATCAGTATTATAATATTATTCTTAACGTACTTTGTCTAAGAATGTGTAACGATAAGAACCCGTCAATCAGAGAAGTAGTGAATGAGCCATTAAGACTTCGCCGTTGACCGAAATATGATGACGTATCTTTAGATAACGTTCTACTTGTTGGAAATAATACTCAGCTATATTATTCTGGCACATACTTGTAGTAATTATACCTATTTCGTTTTGGAATGTGAGTGAAACACGTGTAGTGAGATTGGTAGTTTGGTATTGTGGATTTTTAGGGTTCCGTAACCAAGGGTTAAAAACGTGACCCTTTTGTTAAGACTCCACTGTCTATCACCAGGCTGTATCTCATGAACCATGATAGTTACACAGATAAAATTTTCACAGACACGGGATCGAGACTTACGCGAGTGAAACCGCGGGGCGCAGCTATAATAAATAAATATGAAATGTTTTGTCCTGAACGACTGAGTGATTGGCTGATGGATCAATGCTCAGCCTAAACCGATGATAGTAGAGATATGAAACTTGGAGGGTGTATTCGTACGCATTTACTAAGAAAGGATTTTCCGAAATACCGGATAAATTAAGGGGTGAAAAGGAAGGGGGGGGGGGCAAAGTTTGTATTTGATAACTTGATTCCTTGGTCCAATCTACTACTTATTCGACGAAGCCGCCAGCTAAAGCCAGTCAATTTTATAAATAAAGTCGAAGATGTAATGTTTATTTTTAACCAATTATTTTATTTATAGTTGGTAGTACGCCGTCGTGGTCGCCGCGGCGTGTACGCACAGAGATGCACACCCGTATCGCTGGACGCTTACAGCTTGGACAGTGTCAGCGTTGGACATAGGAAGGGCAACCAGCGGCTGAGGGCCAGCAAGCGGAGTTACGGGAACCCGGCTTATGATGATGAGGTAAGATAATACACACAGGCATACGGGCTTAAAAGAGTTACTTATTCCTTCAGCTCTTTCATATTGTCTGATTACCGTGTTTATTTTTTTGTGTGTTTTAAGGTATAATAAGTTAAGTACATAAATAAATATACTTAAATATATATTTTTTGAAAACTATTCAATCGATTGAAGTCAATTACACAACATTTTGTTGCAAATTATGGATGAAAACAGGTTGTTCCGGGAAACAAAAATTCTATTGAGAATGTCAGTGGTATGTAATCCACTTAACACTTTGATAGTTTCCATACAAAATCCAGTTGTTCCTTGGAATCCCAATGTTTTTGTTTCGGTGTAATTTATTATTATTTTCCAATAATGTTAGTGAGATTTGAGGCTCATTGTATTACCCAGATATACAAGTATTTATGTAGTACCCGAGGCTGTTATATTCTAACTTAGTTTTTAAGACGTTTCAATGTGATTTAATGATGCCAAATGAATAAAGAAATGTAGACTTCCTTTTGGATTTGGTTTACATAAGATCACATAATGTAATAACGGAACCTCATCGATCAGTTCTGATTGTAAGCGCAATCTCTCACAAGCTCATCACAATCTCCAGGTAACATCCCATCCAATGCAGTACCCAGCTCTCGCCAACTTCGCTCTGGACGTGGACTCCATGACGGCAGAGTTCCATGAGATCCCGACAGTGACGGTCCGTCCGGAGGAAGTTCCTCCAGGATGCGAGGACAAGAATCGTTACTCCAATGTCCTCCCACTGCCGGAGACCAGGGTCCCTTTGAACAAGATCGGGAATGACGCTACCACGGAGTATATCAATGCTAATTTTGTTACGGTGAGTTTTAGAAATTGATTGATAGAAACAGTCACGAAATGGTTAGATATAGATAGATAGATAGATACACTCTTTATTATACCACATTTAACCTTAATCCTACTAATAATATAAATGTGAAAGTTTGTGTGTGTATGTTTGTTGCTCCTTCACGTAAAAACTAAGATCGATTGCGATGAAACTCGGTATCTAGATAGCTGGAGACCTGGATTAAAACGTAAACTAATTCTTATCCCGATATTCCCACGGGATCGGGACTTACACGGGTGAAACCGCGGGGCGCAGCTAGTTCTAACATAAATTTCAGCAAAAAAAAACCAAACAATATGGCACCATGGGCGGCCTTATCGCTAAAAGAGATCTCTTTCAGGCAACCTAGATATTAAGGAGGTATGTTTTTATAAATTCTATTTCTCAAACATTTTTAGTCAGTTCTTTAGTCGAAAATTTTAGAGACTTAAAAATTTTTGACTTTTTTATGTTCGTTATAGACTCCCAACTTATCAGAAAAGACTTAAGAAACTGATTCCATTCTTTCTTATTTATGTAAATTGTAATGTTTCTCTTATGCGAATATTTATCCAGGATTATTTATTTAATTATTTCAGGGTCCAGGCAATATAAAGAACTACTACATATTGTGTCAGGCGCCTCTCTCGAACACAGTGACTGACTTCTGGAGAATGATTTGGGAACAGAACTCTAGGGTTGTCGTCATGCTCACCGAGTACATGGAGAATGGAGTGGTGAGCACTTTATCACACGTTTTATGAACCTAATCCTAATGCTTTAATGAAAGTGTGTTTATTTGTTTGCTCGGTCAAACGGGTAGACCCATGTGGATGAAAATCAGCATAGTGGTAGTTTAGAGGATGGAGAAGATCATAGGTTTTTGATCTCGAAATGCCCGCAGTATCGGGACTTACGTGGGTGAAACCGCGGGATACAGTTGGTATAATTTTAAAAGTGTCTAGTTACCGTTTATTGGTAAAATCTTTAAGAACATTTTGAATATATTTGAAGAAAAAAATTCGCTTTACTTTCTAAGTGTATCCAAAATTAGACGAAGAAACTAATTTTCTCCGCTTTAAAGAAAAACTAACCTATTTCTTCCAAAAAAAAACCGGCCAAGTGCGAGTCAGACTCGCGCACCGAGGGTTCCGTACAAACCTGTAGGTATATAAGTAAAAGTTATGGTATTTTTATTGCTAAATGAAATCCATAACATAACAATGTGGAAAGCTGACGGTACCTTGTCAATACATATATGAAAACATTATGTATGTTCGGAAAAATCTTCATCTCTTTAAGAAGAGAAGTGATAGACATAATTTTAATACTAGAAATAGGCACAATTTGGATCAATCTCGGTTTAGATTGGCTAAGGTACGAAATTCTTTTATGGGGAATTGTGTAAAATTTTATAATAAAATACCACTGCGGATTCTACAACTGAACGAGACAAAATTTAAAACATGCATAAAACGCACACTATGTAGACAAGCATATTATAAATTAGAGGATTATATCCTTGATAAAAAAGCTTGGCTTAATGCTGGTCCTGCTCCACAGTCACAGCCACTTGGGTCCACTAATTAGTTGTCCTCGTGGAGGCGATCGGCGGCAGCGACCTCTCGTAGGGCCGGGCCCCTGGTTCAGACCATGGTGTGGAGCGAGAGGGAATGGGAAGCAAAATTCTCGTGTCGCGGTGTTTGTTTCCAAACTCCTCCGAAATGGCTGAACCAATTTGCATGAAATTTTGTGTGCATATCGGGTAGGTCTGAGAATCGGCCAAAATCTATTTTTTTATTTTTTTTTGTTAATCGCATAACAACGTTTGCTGGGTCAGCAAGTCTAATATATAAAATTCTCGTGTTGCGGTGTTTGTTTCCAAACTCCTCCGAAACGGCTGAACCGAAATGCATGAAATTTTGTGTGCATATCGGGTAGGTCTGAGAATCGGCCAACATCTGTTTTTTTTTTAAATCGCTGAACAACGTTTGCTGGGTCAGCTAGTAAGTTTATGATTATTAAAAAAAATATACTATGTGATGTAACTAAAAATTTAAGATTTTCGGAATTTTTCCTATATGTGTACTTTATAACGTTGCTTCATGCCAAATTTCAAGATTCCAGGTCGTCTGGAAGTATCCTTTAGGTTTTGATTCCCTTGCGAGTAGTTGCGAGTTTCAAAATATGCGGCTTTAATTGCTGTATCTTTTGATTGCGTTGACGTAGAAGTTTGATTTTGTTACAGCTTAAAGATATTATAGACTTGAGTATTTGTTAAGAATTTCAATATAATACCACTACGCGTTCATGAGTAAAGGGGTAATAAGTTTAAAATTATTAAAAATATTTTTATTATATGATGTAACTAAAAATTTATGCTTTTCGCAATTTTTCCTTTATCTGTGTTATAAGACGTTGCTTCGTACCAAATTTCAAGATTCTGAGTTCACGGGAAGTACCCTGTAGGTTTTGATTCCCTTGCGAGTAGTGGCGAGTTTCAAAATATGCGGTTTTAATTCCTGTTTCTTTTGATTGCGTTGACATAGAAGTTTGATTTTGTTACAGCTTAAAGGTATTATAGATTTGAGTATTTGATATGAATTTCAATATAATACCACTACGCGTTCATGAGGAAAGGGGTAGTAAGTTTAAAATTATCAAAAATATTTTTATTATATGATATAACTAAAAATGTATACTTTTCGCAATTTTTCCTATATCTCTGCTATAAGACGTTGCTTCATACCAAATTTCAAGATTCTGAGTTCACGGGAAGTACCCTGTAGGTTTTGATTCCCTTGCGAGTGTCGAAAATTTGCGGCATAAACGGGAGTATCTTTTGATCGCGTTGACTTAGAAGTTTGATTTTTTTACAGCTCCAAGAGACCATAGACTTGAGTATTTGATATGAATTTCAGCTTGATACCTCCACGCGTTCCTGAGAAAAAAGGTCTTGACAGACAGACAGACAGACGGACAACAAAGTGATCCTATAAGGGTTCCGTTTTTACCTTTTGAGGTACGGAACCCTAAAAAAGTCTGTTTATACAGTTTGAATTGTTGTTTTCAGGAGAAATGCTACGAATATCTACCACCATCAGAAATATCAGACAACAAGCGTATATTTGGAGATTTCAAGGTTATATTGAAGAAACGTGAACAACGTGACAAATACGCAATATCCAGTGTCCAGCTTATCAATATGGCTACCAGGTAAAGTCTTTTTTTCCCAAGTCAAGTCCAGTCAAGTCAAGCCAAGTCTTCAAAGTCCCGAGTGAACAGGTATCTTCTAGGACCGCGTGTTCTTATTTTAGGCCATATCGTCACCTACCATCAGGCGGGTGTGATAGTGATCAAACGCCGCCATGATTTGTAAAGAAAAAAAAGAACACCTTGACATGGCTACAACTGGTTCGACTTCTTAGATTTCTACTTTATATGTATCCAAAACATCTTAAGTATATAGGTAGCAAATACCACTGTTAAGGGGAAAGGGTACCGGGGGCTCTCTCCATACAAACGTAGTAGACTGTTTTCTCCCTGGATAATGACACTAGAGCAAATATTTTTAATAAAACTTGTAACTGCCATGACCATGCCCCGTGTCTTGTTTATGCCTATGTCTTGTTTTTTAATCTTAATTTCTATGATAATAAGAAAATGAAAAAAACCAAAACATAGGGTTATAGTTATAGGTTTTATGGCACATTTTTGTGCTAGCGTCATTATCCCGGGAGGAAACAGTCGACTACGTTTGTATGGAAAGAGCACCGGTATCCTTTCACCTGTATGTTCTAAGTCTAGAGAGCTCGGTTTTAGCGTAGAAATATCAGAAAGAATGTTCGATAAACCTGTGGGACTTACTATACTCCATATTATTTGATCATAAGTTCTATGGTTATTCTAAAATCTAGTAATGATACATGACCTCCATATGGTCACTTTAATATGATGGCGGTTTTAAAAGTTATCAGTTTGCTGCTGTAAATTGTGTCAAAAATATATGACATCCAAACGATGCCGTCCTTTACAAACGGGGCTAATGAAAAATCACAATAATAGACATCAGTGTGAAAAGCACCTTAAAATAAACCCTTTGTATTTATCCAGGAGCTGGCGCGAAGTCACTCACCTCTGGTACTTCTGGCCGGCCAAAGGTGTTCCGGAAGATTACGACTCCGTGATAGATTTCCTCTTTGAAATGAGGAGTTATATGAAAGTTGCTCAAACTGCCAAGGAATATGACGAAGAAGGTAAAGTTAGGAGCCAGCATCTACCTTTGTTATCTACCTTATATCATAAATGGTCGATTTAGACTTTAGTTCTGACTTTGTACAAAGTGGAACTACTTGAACTATTTCATCATTTGTTTATACCTAAACATCGTAATTATGATATACTAGACCAGTTTTCGTTTTGATTCAGTCTGCAAAAATCATTAGTGTTTTTTACTGCTGGGTGAAAGTCATCTCTTTCTTATCACGGATCTTCAGCCAGTTTGGGCTTGAAGCGGTTAAGATCATCTCACCAGCGCTTTCATAACCGTTCTTGTATTAGAATAATGCCCCTTTCTCAATACGCCCTCTTCTATAAATTATCCTTTCTCACAATCTTACTCCAGGTGTAGAAATAATCTACGGAGACCAGAACAGGTCTTCATTCAACAACCTGTCCAAGTTGAAGAGTGAGGACACCAGCTCCACTAACGGAGTCAACGTATACTCCCCCGCGAAGGCAGAGGAACAGATGAGGAGGAACACCAACAACGGGACCTTGAGCAGGATGAAAGCGGCTTCGGAGATCGAAGGTAACTTAACCTTTAGTAATTTCAAGACACCAGAACAGCTCCCATTACACAACCTGTCCAAGTTGAAGTAAGCAGAAGTAGGAAGAGGTCGGTTGGAAACAGAGCAATTAATTGTAATATATGGTCGAAGATTGTAATCATATTGTAATACGAAAACCTCTGTCATCTTCAATTAAAGTTGACTGAGTCTAAAAGCCATTGCGCCTCTGACAAGTTAGACTTATTTAGGTTCTCATCAATGATTGAAGATTGGGGAGTCTGTTCTGACCAAACTGAAAACCTTAACATAATGATAAAACAAAATCAAAATCGTAATACTCCATTTCCCATCAACCTCAAACGGAATTCTTTAAAAGAGGGAAGTTGAGAATTGAACTTGGCAACTTACCCCAAATTCATAATTGGGGAAATTTAAGGGATAACATGGTACAGTATTTTTTCTTACAACCTTAATAAAATCAATACTAAATACCCTTGGTAGGGTGCCCAAAAAGCTCTCTGCATTGCCTCTTTGGATGGAAATCTTGTACTTGTATATAGGGTGTTTCCCGCAATTATACTCTTTTTTTAAATTGGGTCCTTTTTGCGTACTTAGTCAGTCTCAGCTTAGTCAACCATGTCCAGAGGATAGAACTTGTCAATACTTCTGGAGCCACCTAAGCCGCAGGTTTCATCACGTTGTTTTCCTTCACCGTAAGAGCAATGTCAATCAGCGCACATACATTTTTCTTAAGGAAAATCCATCGGTGCACGGCCGGCCGGGATTTAAACCAACTACCTTCAGAATTAAAGTCGAGATATCTACCACTAAGCCAACACCGCTCTTTGGATGGCAATTTTGGGGATAATGGGAGTAAAAAGTTGCATGTTTGTTTGTTTATTACCCAGGTATCCGGGCATGCGTGGTGGTGTGCGCGAGCGGCGCGGGCCGGTCGGGCGCGCTGGCGGCGCTGGACGTGTGCGCGCGCTCGCTCGCGTCCGGCGCGGTGGACGTGCCGCGCGTCGTGCGACGCCTGCGCACGCAGCGACCGCACTCGCTCTCCAACAGGCATCACTACATCTTCCTTTACAAGGTAAGTACACTCATGATTATATACAGGATCAGCAAACAGGAGCTATTTCCGTTGACTTGCCAAGCAATGTTTGTTTCCAAGAATTAATCTCTATCAGCCACATTATCTATCGATTGGTATAAAAATATAGGTGTGATTATTTTTTTTTGCAAAATCAACAGGTTCGACTCCTCGTATTTTTCAAAAATCTAATGATGCAGTTTCATTTTCTACATTTAGGATATATTTCTGAAGGCTAACCCTGTATAAATTAACCCTCACTCATAAAAACATTTTATTTAGTTCATTTTATTCAGATTAGCAACTGGACAAATTACAGTCGTAAACTAAAAAAAAAATGGGTACGTGTACTTATGTACGCGCGTGAGAAGTTACATCTAAAAGTTATACGCTCGTCTGTCCGTCCGCCGTCTGATATTTATTTTTCGGGCAGCTTCAACCTATTATTTTAGTGAAGCGCGCGCATCTTGAAATTTCACTCTCGCAGCTTCGACCTGTTTTACTTTTGGGTTACGCAGCTTCAACCTCTGACGTTTGTGTTACAGATGCGCACGAATTTTTAAATTTCACTCTTATCATATTTTCATACCGCCCAAAGAAGTATAACTTCAAAAAAACTATGAAACATTAATGAGGTAAATGCTTTTTCAGGTACTCAGTGAATATGGGAATAAGATAATGGGCGGCGGAGATACTATTTAATAACTCCATTCCATTCTACCTTATTGCATGTAGTAGTTATATACCATGACATATATAGTAAGTACATAAATACAATGTATATTTGTTATAATATTTATTAGGTAGATAATTAGGTAAGTATCTAAATAAATATAGCAGTAGAGTCACTGAGTTATCATGTTTAACTCGAGATGACAAGATGAAGAAAAAGTTTGCAGGCTTTCGGTACTTACAGTTGTAACGATAAAGATATATTTTTAAAATGGTAGCTGATTGGTAACTACATATATTTTACAATATTTTTTTTAGTAAAAATATAAAAAGATTAATTTATTTGCATAAGAATATTTGTCTTGCAATTACACAAACCGCGACGGCCATGCCTATTCCAAGCAGTACACGTAGTCCATTTTACCGAAAAAAAAATACAAAACCGTAAAAGAATGAGCCTTTAAAGATAAGCCTGTGGCGTCATTGACGGTTTTCGTGCAATAATTTAAATTAATGAAGAAAAATCGCATTGACTTTTTTTCGGAAAAAGGTAAGTACAAAACATTTGCGCAAAACATTATTTTTTTTTGCTGCAGCCCGGTTCGGAAACTTTTGCAAACTTTTTCTTTATCTAGTCATCTCCAGATGCACAAAGTAACTCAGTTAGAGTAAAACTATTTGGAATATACCAAAGTGTACCTTAGTAGATTTTTATTTTTATCCTTGAGAATTGGTTTTTTATTAGTTTTACTATAAGATTTTATGTACCTAGTAATGTTGTTTAATTAAGGATTTATATTAAATTAACTTTAAAATGTAGGTAAGTATAAGTACATGACTATTTTATGAAACAATAACAGATAATTTAAAACTTAATATATTTAATTTGTGTGCAGTGAAACCCTTATAATCTCTCAAAAAAAAGGAAAAAAGAAAAAGTTTAAAATTGGGAAATCATTATTTATTCTGAGTTTGAATTTTCAAAATGTGACAACACTATTTACCTAAGGGCTCGCTATTGTGGCGACACTTCACATTGCCACCAACAGATGGCACCACTAAGCCGATCGGAAATCCTATACCGCACAAGCGAAGTTTTTCTGAAGATAAGCTCATATATACAAGTTCGAACGAAACATCGTTGGTGGGCGGTCTACCGGGTATAACACCTGCCCGGTGGAAGATCTTCTCTTTGGAGGTACACACCACCTCGTACCTCCAAACTATCATAACAGTGTTACCATATCTTGTAAATTACTTAAATTTTCAGTACATTAGGGTAATTTTCATGAAATTTTTACATTCAATAATCCTTTTATTTTCAACATTTTGGTAATTACTTGAAATTACTACCAGTAACTAAGAAGCGTTAGAGATATTTTGTTACACATCGCTTAAATTCCCATTATTAGAATGAAGTTATTATATAATCTTACTTCCTAATTCCAACAGCCAATTTCGATTCCTGTATGTCCTCATTTGGGACAGCAGTAGAGGGCAGGTAGGAATGACTCCTATAAATTTTATATGTGAAAGTTTATGTGTATGTATGTTACCTTCTCGCTAAAACTACTGAACCGATTGCGATAAAACTAGGTATTTAGATAGCTGGAGACCCGGATTAAGAAATAGGATACTTTTTATTACGATATTCTTATGAAATCGGGACTTACGAGGGTGAAACCGCGGGGCGCAGTTAGAATAATATACATACATAAAAACTTTAAAATTATTTTTGTAAATATTTTACATAAAAATACTTTTTATTATATTATTTTTGTAAATATTTTAATGAACAATATATAATTGGGATCACTAGTCTAATGTTCCTTATTTTAAGTTTATATTTTTTTTATTACTTTTATCATAGAATAACAATGGTATATAGATAAACACACAAAAAAGTTAATGCGTATTTTAGTAATTCACCATCTGTTATAAATTTTATGAGAAAAAAAAAGATAGATCGCGTTGTATTAAAGAATGTTTTTGCTAATAAGTCCTTATTTTTGTCATTTTCAAATGAACACTTCACCTTTAATATTTTTTTAACATGAATTTAACATTATTTATGCTCCGTAAATAGAATAATACTCGTTATAAATGAACTTCCATAAAAAATATGTAAACGCAACGAATTTAGACACTCCTCCTTTTTTTAAGTTGGTTAAAAGATAGTCGTGGCGCCCCTTCAAAATATAAGCTTAACTGAACAGTAGCGCCATCTAGAGGGATTTTAATAGACTTTTTTGTTTATGATCTTTATACCATTGTTAATCTGTGGTGTTATTTTAAGCAAATTATCTATTAATTCTTAGCATGCTGTGATTATGTAATACTTTTAATGGAATACCGAATACCTACATATCTATTAATAGATAAGCCCTACGCCCAATCAGAAATAGCTACTTAGCGGATAATTAGTTTTAATGTTTATTCCATAGGAATCGACTTCATTTAAAACTTGCTGTAGGAAAATTTTGATGAGTTGTAAAATATGGAGTTACAAAAGTGTAACGTGTTTTATGTTAAGTTTTATTAATAAAATGTTACTCCCAAATTCAAAGCAAAATAGAATGATATCATTTTTGACACTTGTTTTTTGGATTTTTGAAGGTTTAAAACGCAGATGTGAAATTATAAATGAACAACAATCGCAATAACCATAACCCTCCCTTTTAGCTTCGCGTAGTCGGGTAATAAAAGTTGATTTACTAATCATTCGCTAAGTGTCGTTTTTGAGTGCAACGGGCTGTATGTCTTTGAGAATCTCGAAATGTAAAATTGGGATTTTATTTTCTTTTTGACTCATTAACCATCGAGCACATACCCAGTAGAGAAGTCATGTTGATAATAACCAACATGACTTCTCTACTGGGTATGTGTTTAGCAAAAATTCCGCGAAATCAATGCGGACGATCGGTACGTTCCTATCGCGTGTAAAATTAATTTATCGAAGCAATGAGATAAAATACTTCTATTCATCCTACCAATCGGAATTCCAATTGGAGGATAGAAAATATTCCTGAACAACGACACTGATTTCGATTGTCAACGTAATACTTAAGTTAGACTGCAAATAATAATCATTTATATGTTTCAGAGCACACCGTTTTAATAAAAAATGTCATTTAATAGATTATTTTAAATGGATTAGGTAGGTAATTAACGGGAAAATTTGAAATAAAAAACTTTCAATTATTTTATTCAATCATGTAATGAATATCATCGTAATAATTACATATATTAACACATTAAAACGTCCTAAATACTATTTAAGACGTTTTAATGTGATTTCATGTAAATGATTCCAAATGAATAATGGGTGATGATGACTTCGCTTGACTTATTTCACTTATTTCATTGTTAAAGAACTGATAGTGTCAGAAGTAGATGACCACCATTACGCCTCTATTGGTTATATACTCGATGGTAAAAACAAAGAAAACATGTTAATATTTGCCGTAATGTCAATTTTACCAGTTCTTTGGTATATTTAGGGTAACTATTATATTTTTAAGCTTAATTTAAGTGTTGCTACTATATCATAATAAATTACATAAATATTTTTATAATTATATATTTGTTTTTGTTAATTATATTATTTTATCAACGAGTTAGTTAAATAAAGCATTTAAATTAGTAATTAGTTTGCACTGTTTTTGCTCTCAACACTGAATATGTATGAAAAAAAAGTACATTCAAAATTTATTTAAGACCAAAAAAGTTAATTTTATATTTGTACGTATCATTATAAGTACTTATTGAATAAACAAAATATCGTTAATCTATAAAAAATGTCTTTTACTGTCTTTTTATTTTAGTGAGAATATCGGGATAAAAAAGGAGCATATTTACGTGTTAAAACATTCTGAGTATCATAGCAATCCGTTCCGTAGTATTTGAATGAAGTAGTAACAAACACACATTTTTTTACAATTTATTATATTAAATTATATATATACTAGCTGTTGCCCGCGACTTCGTTTGCGATGTGGGTCTGGGTTATATAGAATACCTAGCATTTTTCGGCATAGATACAATTTATCATTCGGTGTAAGTTATAAAACAAAATAGGTAGTTACATTGTTTTTAAACTATATTTTTAATTGATTTGGCGAAGGCACTTTACTTACTCATACTCCGAAAGTAGGTCTAAAGATGCCTGAAGAGCGTGTAGAAAGAAAAACTTTCAGCCCTAGGGAAAATCGCTTTCACTGACAGCTGTCATGTCAAATTATGGCTTCGCACGGCTCATCCATACTGCCAGAGTACTGACAGAGAGTACATAATAGGTTTTTTCTTAGTAATCGAATTCAGGTAGAAATATTTAGTTCAAGATATCTTATTTAATAAAATAAATGTAAAGGTGAAAATGGTCAAAGCGACGTATGACCATGCTGCGCCTCTGCCGGCGCCCTGTCATGATGTTGCAGATTTGGCTTTATGCGACCGTGCGGTCAATGTCGTTTCTTGAGTAAAAAAATACTGGCAGGAAATGCTTGCATTTTGAATGATTTTAATTAGTATTTATCTTTTGTTATTTTATTATGTTTTTGTGTTAAGTTTAATCTGGTTTTTCATTTATGATTGTGTATTTTGTGTAAATAACATTTTCTAGACAAACCGTGTTACAAAAACTGTAATTTAAATCTACGGACTTCGCGTCATTACTCAGTGTTGGATAAACTAATTAATAAAAATCACTTCGGTAAGTACCGACGTATTTGAGTATTGAAAACATATTGAAAACAAACAGCAAAAACAAAAAAATCTACATAATCTATAACCTCTTTGGTCCCAACCTTGTAAGAGGATCAGGTAGTATGGAGTCTCTCATTCACTCTCGTTATTAGGAAGAATTTTATGTTTATTCGTAATGAAAAGCACAGTGTTTACCTCGGGTTTGTTTTGTTTACCCAAGGTGTGAAAGTCACTCATTTAGTCCCTCGAACTATTAGCGCCCTCGCTACGCTCGGGCGCCAAACTTCGTCTCGGGACTCAATGAGTGACTTTCACACCTTGGGTAACAATTTTTTGTTAATTTTTCACAAATAAAACATAATACACAACAATATGATAAGCTAAAACTAAGTCCAATTTATATTCGCACAAATTTTTCAAAATACTTTGTCTTCCTAGTTATCTTTAGATTTTTGTAAATTTAAGAAAAAATAATTATCAACTACCTTTGTGTCTCGATTCATATTCTTCAATTAATCATATAAGAGGTTATTATAGTATTTATTACACCAACATCATGCAAATAATAATCTATTTTGGTGCAAATAATAATATACATTGTTTTTATTATCAAATAATAATATTAATGATTAAAAAGAAAGGCCATTGGACAGAACAAATACTAATACTTAAAATAACGCGATGCACATTGAGATCCTTACATATTGATAGCAGGCATTACATTAAACAAAAAATGCTTTCACACCAAACATCTAAAGCACCTCGGAAACGGGGTATTTGAAGGAACGTGATGTCCTATGATTTCACAAAAGTGCACGGTGCTCTTTGAGACTCATACCTATCGATAGAGGGCATCGAAAAAAAAAAAACAAATAATAAAAACACCAACCCTCTAAAGCGTTTTCGATACAGGGTTTTTGAAGAAACGTGATGTTCCTTGATTTTCTAAGAGTGCGCGGTGACTTTATGCCAAAAATAATTGTGTAAAATTATGTTATGCCTAGTTTAGGTTTTTATGTCAAAACCGATTATTCCAAAACCTTTATGCCAAACTACAAAAGGACATTCAACTTCTAAAGCAAGACGTTTCGGAAATGGAATATTTAAAGAAAAATGATAACCTATAATTTTTCAAAAGTTTGCGGTTCACTTTGAGTCCCATAATATACCTATCGAAAATGACAAATAATGCCATCAAACAAAACCTATAAAGCGTTGGGCATAATTTATTCATCGGGTCTAAAATCACAGCGCAAAAAACATAACATAACATATAACCACGCTACCATACTGAATGTCCGGACCCCTTTTCCAATTTTCTAAATTCTTGACCAAAATACCCAGTTTTTTTATTAGGTAGCTTGCAGGCCTACCTAATTTTGGGAAAAAAATGATTTTTACAAATACCTACCTGTATATTTTTTAACCGACATCAAAAAAGGAGGAAGTTCTCAATTCGTCACGTATATATTTATTTTTTTATGTATGCTCGCTGATTACTCGTAAACTCTTGGAGCGATTTGGAAAATTCTTTTTTTGTTTTTACTATCTAAGGTTTCCGCTACTTGAACTCATAATTCAAACTATAGCAGGAGAAAAGCGCGATAGAAGTGTACTATCGGAGGTCTTCGGTAAAGGAGATCGGTAATATTATGTAGTAGTACCTCTTTGTACTAACCTCATTTTCAGTTTCATGTAGGTAGTATTAAATGCAAACTATTTGGTTTTATGACAGCTGTCATCTTGAGCGGAGGCATGTACTGCAGCCCTACCATGACTTTTTAAAGAACTCGAAAAAAAGAAACACTTTTTCGATCACTCTCTTGTCCGTTTGTCTGTCAGTGTGTCACTACCGATATTCTCAGAGACGGGTGGACCTAGTAAGTTGATTTTTAGGAAGTTTCATAGTAAATACTCAATATATTATGTTTAATCGAATACGTAAAAAACCCGTGGTAAGGGTACTGTTCCCTTCTGACGTTCGATTACGTTTTACCACGGAAAAATGTTTCGATTTCACATTTTTTAAATGTTTTTTTATCAAATATCTTAATTATTGTATTAAACTCAAATTGAAACATACCCTAAATGTTAATCTGATATTTCCTGAACATATTTGTGTGGACCTTGTCGAAATCTGTTCTGTAGTTTATGAGATTACCTGGTTCAAACAAACAAACAGACAGACAAACAGACAAACAGACAAACAGACAAACAGACAAAAATTCTAAAAACCACCCTATCGTGTTCAGCTAACGATTTAAAGACGACCGGTGTATTTTTTTTCTGGATATCTTACAATTACAGATTTTTTGATGTCTACAGATTTATTATATGTATAGACTTAATTATTGTATTAAACTCAAATTGAAACATACCCTAAATGTTAATCTGATATTTCCTGAACATATTTGTGTGGACCTTGTCGAAATCTGTTCTGTAGTTTATGAGATTACCTGGTTCAAACAAACAAACAGACAGACAAACAGACAAACAGACAAACAGACAAACAGACAAAAATTCTAAAAACCACCCTATCGTGTTCAGCTAACGATTTAAAGACGACCGGTGTATTTTTTTTCTGGATATCTTACAATTACAGATTTTTTGATGTCTACAGATTTATTATATGTATAGATTTAGTTAAAATATTATCAAGTTTGACTTGGCCTATTAAGTTAGCCTAATTTAGGATTAACTACTTATTTTATTGTAACTAAATAGCACATATCGGCTGAAAGAACAGGCTAACATCAAATATAAATACTATCGAATCATTCAACCTGCTGATAAAAAAAATCCAAATCATTGATCACAGACAAACGAGTCAGATTATAGGTAACAATTGATTTTTTTTTAACAATTTTTTTTCCCCTCATCTTGGACCTCATCTCACCTGATAGGAAGCGAAGATGAGGCCGAAGATGAGGGAATGTGGGGATTTGGGGTTAATAATAGTACATTACGATATAAGTGTGGTAAATTGATCTTTGCATAGAGGCGGTTTATGACGCGCGAGCGGCAGCGAGCGTGTTATAGAAGCCAAGATGCAAATATCAATTCCACACGTATATCGTACGACGTTTTTTATCACAGTTGCGAATAAAAGAAAAGACTTGAAAAGAAAACAAAATAATAATTAACAAAATATTTGTGATAACTCTATGTTTACATTTTTTTAAGGCAATATTTTTTTGTTAATTATGCTCCGGAAAGGCCAGGCTAAAGACTTTTAACCTATACATCCTCGTGTGACATACATTATTTTTTAGGGTTTTTCTATTTGTTTTTGCGTCGGGGGTTAAGAACACAATACAATGGTACGGAAAAACAATATATTTAAGTAAAGAAAAAACAAAAAATAAACAACTCAATTTTTTATCGTTTTCTAAGTCATTATCACGTAAAATTTTCGTTCGTAAACCGACTTTAGAGACAACCATTTTTGCTAGCTAAAAAACTCTTTGGTACCTACCTTTTCGGGATAACTTTACAGCACTAGTTAACAAATCTAAAACGCACGCGTGCATAATATGTTGGATTATGAGCCTAAAAGCCGTTGAATAAGATCCACTTTATGAGCAACTGTGATAAAAAAAATGTTAAGACATAAAAACACCAAGTAAATGATTTCATATATTATAATTGAAATGATTATACATTGTTTGGTTATATAGTTATTATTATACTGAATCCGTTAGACATGCATTAAAATTCCAAGTCAGGATACCGATGAGGCCAAAAGTTTACGAGTTGTACCAGTTCCACATTTGCTGAAAAAGGAAGTAAAAATTAATGAACTTACAAACACATAAGACACTGGATCTTCTAGACTCAATGTTATACAAGTATGATCCATGTAGTATGGCCGATGTCAAAGACTGATATTGACAGGGAATCAAAGGGCATTATCAATCAGAGCCAAATGCTCTAGGAAGGCTTAAATCATACTAAAGCCTACTCTACAATTGATACAAACAGCCTGTGTACTTTCTACGTAACAAAATCTAAGGGAGCTATTCGATTTCTGTAATATGTGTTTTTGACAGAAATGTGAGGTTGAATTTCTGTCATAATTCGCAAAAATTACATCCCTAGTGAGCCAAGAGTTAGGACTATGGATCGCGACTAGTTGCCCCTTAAACCGACTCAAAAAGCATTTATGAAATTATGGCTGATCAACTATTTTGTCCATAAATATAAGATTATATTATGTGGTCGTATTCATATTGAGTATTTTATTTTATTCGGAAGACAAACAGCACTAATAACAAACATATAAATCAACCTTACTCACTAAAAAACCATTTACAAGTCTCCGCATATATCTTGCTAAACGCTTAGACGCATCGCATAAAAACAGAAGTATCTACATGACTAATAAATAATGAAATTAACAATAATTAACAAAGAAAGGAAAATATATACTTAAGAACAGATAATTTAAAAAATATATATATATAATAAAAAACTAAACATGAAATATAGTTAAGAGAATAAATAAAGTTAAGAGTCCGCAATCAACCAACGAGATGTTATTGCTCTTTTAATACTGTAAGAGGAGGTGTTAAAGAGATCCAGTTCCGGGTAGTCAACCAGCGCATTGAGACTGTTTGCAGCTCTTATAAGAAAGGAATTCCGCCTATATTTAGTACCGCCACGCATGACACCTAGACGAGATGCCTTACGATTCTCGCGCAAAATAGATCTAGGGGGCACCTTTATACACACCAGAGATAAAAGATAAGCCGAATCTACCTCTGATTGAGCAATTTTGCTATAAAGAACGATATCAGCTATCTTTCGTCTAACTTCGAGTGGAAGTGTGTGGTGCCTTCTACATCTAGCCTCATAGTTAGAATCGCAAATTGTACTCCGAAATTGCAGGTACCGCATGAATTTGGTTTGTATGGATTCAAGCCTTTTCACGTAAATTCTATAGTGTGGATTCCACACTTGTGAGCAATATTCAAGGGTGCTACGCACATAAGTACAGTATAGTATTTTAAGAACTTTGACGCTTATAAATTGTGTGCTGAGCCGCTTGATGAACCCCAACGACTTGTAGGCTTTATTCGCTATAATGTCAACATGTTTCTCATATGACAGTTTTTTATCATGCGTCACCCCCAAGTCGCGAATCTCGTTAACGTTCACAAGGTTAGTTCTTTTAAGCTGGTACGCAAACATGACAGGAATGTACTTATGAGTGAAGGTCATAGCGTAAAACTTTGACACATTAAGGTCTAGTTTATTACGGTGACAATATACCTCAAGTCTTTTTAGATCCTCCTGTACCATCTGACAGTCGTTAAGAGATCTAATTTTTTTATACACTTTCATGTCATCAGCATACATGAGGAATTCTGAGGAATGGAAACATGCGCCTATGTCGTTCACAAAGATGTTGAACATCAAAGGACCAAGTAGGGATCCTTGAGGAACACCAGATGGGACCTTGTTCCACGAAGATGCATATCCGTTCACCACAACTTTCTGTGTCCTATTGCCGACATAGGAACAAAAAAAAACCACCTAAATAGGCTCCCATGTATTCCGGCTTTCAAAAGCTTTTGTAACAGGATCGAGTGATCAATTCGATCAAAAGCTTTACTAAAGTCAGTAAATAGCAGTATAGCATGTATTAGTTAGATTAAATATGCTAACAAGTCTTGTTTACTGAAATATTTATCAGGCTGTGTTTTTCACACATAACCCGGGAAAATAACTAATTATTTAGACATCACAGTGACAAAAACTAATCGAGTCATATTTTTTTAAATAGCCATGAACGCTAAATGCTCTCAACAAGCGGCTACATGCATAGGACTGGAGAGACCACCGACGTCAAAAAACAGGTATTTTGTTTTGCTTTTATTGACTTTTAAGTCAATTTCTCTAATCGTTGCTTCTATTTCAAGCAAATTTATTGTTAATTTATGAAGAAACACTTACGTTTTCCAAGTCAGTCAAGTAAACATCGGTACCATAATGACGACGGTCACGGCGTTTGTTCCGGAATGTCTCCAGACCGAACTCCTTGGCTTCTTCATAATGCTTCTTCGTCTGGAACATCGGTACGACGAGCAGCCACCACCAAGACGGCCCTCTCAAATAGTTGTATTTACTTTTAAATGCCTCGAACGAAGAGTGCACTGCGATTTCATTTGCAGAACGATTAATATCATCCAATGCTTCGAATCGATTTTGGAATATCTGAAAAATAATGTAGGTATTTATATTTTTAGTCCCTACTTGCTGTCTTATTGGATTAAGGTTTATCTTATTTCTATACATAGGTTCGCTTATAGTAGAGGGGTTCAAATTTACGCAATTATGCAATCTAACGTGTTAAGTGACCAGCCAACACAGCCTCAACGAGAAATGTAGATTTCTTGAAGATGGTGAATAGGATGATGTTTCAATATTATAATAGTGTTCCTAAATTGATAAGATTGATAATTGTTAAGAGCGTAGATGTATTCCCCTATTACAAATATTTGATGTACACTTAATTGCCTCTGTGATTTACTTTCCATTTTTTAAATTAAATTAATGTAGTCTTCAGAATATGAAATATCTAAATCTCATGAGGCAGAGATATCCAGAAGCCCCCATTGTGCCCTTTATTGGGAGAAGTGCCCAATCAATCAAAAATAATAAAAAACTCTATAAAATCGTAGAACATTTACATACAAAGTTTCATCGAGTTCGTTTGTAAAATAAGACCTGTGAAATGTGAAGGAGTACCAAAGACATACTTAAATATTGACAAAGGAAAGCTAACTTTGCCAGATTTCGCTTGTTTCGCTCGCTCGGTTAATTATACTCACTGATAAGATTAGAGCTTCATCTCTATCAGATTTGTTAAATCCTTGTCCGCAGCTTCTAGTAGGGCGGAACGCCTTCAGGGCTGCGCAGACGGCTTCGTCATATTCTTCTTGTAAAGCTTGAGGATGTAGACAATGTTTCCTGATTTCAGTTAGCTTTACTATGTTTTCGTTAAACACAATAATAGCTATTTGGAACGACTCCTTGTTGGCGCTGCTGTTAATTTGCTTTAGAGTGATGTAGCTGAATTCTAGTTCCTGTAAAAAATTATACAAGTTTGATGATACTGGTAACCTTCAGAATTTTGTATATCTTGCTATTGAGGATGACAAATAATAAAAATGTCACGCTATATTTAAAAACTAGCAGCGCTCCGCAGTTTCACACGCGCAACTCCCGATCCCTTGGGAATATCGGGATAAAAAGTAGCCTTCCTCGATAAATGGACTATCCAACACAAAAATATATTTTCAATTCGAACCAGTAGTTCCTGAGATTAGAGCGTTCAAACAAACAAACTATTCAACTTTATAATATTAGTATAGATTGTCTATGTACCTACCAAGCGCAACAGTTCTTGTTCAATACCTAAATGCTTTTTACTCAGTTTCAGAATTTGTAACAGAAACAAAGTTTTCACGTTAATCTTATTTTGATTGAACATTATTTAATGGCTGACAAGAATTCATTTAACATACTGTCGTTCTATTTTATTATTTTAATACTCTACACGTTAAAATTGTAAGTAAACATCAAAATAACTATAATACAAAAATTGTTTATGATATAATTGATTTGTACTATGATATGTCAAGTCTGAACTTTATTACGTAATCGACTTCAAGTTCTGTGTACCTTTTGCAAGTCGTACTTATAGACGTCTTCAGTATACTGGTTGGGCATACTTCTCCTGGTGTCGAACTGTTCCAGAGCTCTTTGCACAGCCTTCTTGTGCTCTTCAGCAAATCGATCCTCCGTGAGGCTCGGCTTCTCGAGAACCTTTAGAAACAAAATCAGAAATTATTTATTCGGATACCAATGAAGAAAAACATTAGGTACCTAAATCGTATTGGTATCTAAATCTAAATCTATCAATCTATAAATTACCTTCACCATCATGAATTGCCAGTACTCGTCCTTCAATTCTGACTTCGCCAGTTTATTATTTTGCTCGTTGGTGATGCGCAATACAGTTAAGCGTCCAGACAAATCCTGGAATATTAAAACTTAATATGACTTGAGACCTAAACCGATAGATTAGTGGCATTGTCAATTAAGTAATCCGATTTGAAAACGTTTTTTTCAAATGGATATCGTTAGAAGATTTACTAACTGTAAAATTCACAGTAAAAATAATACCTTCTCCAAAGACTTTCTGTCCGGATCAGTTCTCGCAGACAATAGCTTCCTGTTACTGTCGAATTTATTCAAACCCGCTTTGAGTGCATCGTTGTGCACTTTCTGTAAGTCTAAAGCGTGAACACACAGTGGTTGTCCTTTGGCGATGGATACAATTTCCTCGTCGTAAGCGTCCTTCGCCTCGTTGATCAGCTTCTGCGTCTTGCCCATGTTGATGGTTACATATTCCTTTTCACGGTCATTTAGACCCTGTAAAAACGCAAAAGAAACTTACTTAACTTTCTCTAACGACACGAGATGATGAGAACTATTTGGTTTGACCTAAGAAGTATAAATGAAGATGGTGATGTCGGTGAAGCATCAACAAGTAGATCGGATTACCACCTAGTGTAAAAAAGCATTATCTACCCATAACAATACCTACCAACAATCTTTGAATCCGCACCACATTACCTAATCAAACATCCCATATTCTCGGTAAAACTGCGAGAATATGGGTAAGGAATATAAAATATGGTTATTGGTGCCGACCAATAATCATTTATTTTAACAGTACTGCTTCATTTCACACACCCGGAATATTATTCCAAGGAATTCTACTTGACACATCTGGATGCGTCAAACGAAAATGAACCCAAACATTTAAAAAAATACATTGCCTTCGTAAGTATTTCGAGATATTTGGCATTGTCTTCAGGTGAACCGAGTTTCTTCTTGTTGTTGAAGAGTCCCAGTGCGTTGGAGACCTCTAGACGATGCTGCTGCTGTACGTCGAGCGCGGGCACACTTTTGGCATCACCGCCGCATGCTGCCGTCATATTAGCCTCATACAGCTCGCGTGCCTCGTTCACCGCCAGCAGGAAACCAGCTTCTGATGTTGCCTGATCAACACAACAAAAAATGTTTCAACAACTGTCATATAACATTAAAATGTTTAAATAATATAAATATATTAGAGTAATTTTTGTAAAAAATATGTTTATGTGCGCTAATTGACATTGCTCTTACGGTGAAGGAAAACATCTTGATGAAACCCACGGCTTAGTTGGCTCCAGAAGTATTGACAAGTTCTCTCTTCTGGACACGGTCGACTAACTAACTGAGAGGGTAGTAGGTGCTGGGCAAGCCTACTCCATCTTCACGCAAAAGGGACCCAATTGAAAAGAGTCTAGTTGCGGAAAAAAACCCATATACATACATACATACATAGTCTAGATTATTTATACAGCATCAGCAATTTTAACCCTTACTATGCAGGACGCTTTGCAGTGCCTTACATGTAGTCGATGAAGTAGGTCATCAATACGTCTAGAACCAATCAAGCCACTAATTTTTACATGTTTTTTTTACAGTTAGAGCAATATTTGGTGTCCGTATCCCGTTCATTCAGTTGTATTTAGGCACTTGTTTTCTTCTTTTAATCTTAAGCTGCATTTACAAAACGTTGATCCCAGAGTTCTAATAAACAATATTATAATATAATTTTACATTTTATATAGGCACAGTCAAATCTAAAATTTATTTTAATTTACCTTCAATATACTAGTTGGAGTAGGTATTTTGCCACTGTTAAAGAGCTTCATGTACGTCTTGAAGTATTCAAACAGTTCCTTTGCCTTCACTGGCTGACCGTTCACTTGCTTTACTTTCAGTTTAGCTTCGCTGAACAACGATGGCACTAGTTCTTTCAAAGAGTTCCGGAAATCTTGAGATATTTCTAAAAAATAAATACAATGGTTATACTTCAATAGGGTTGTTCGAGATGTCGAAGCCGTGAAGAGTTAAGAAACAAAGAGGTGATGACCGAGTCTAGTTGTTTTTTAACTCTTTACGATGAAACGGCCTGAGCACTTTGAATGAAAACTTTCGTTAATGGGATCTCTACAGTATTGGATATGATATCAAATATTAAATCAAGAGGTATGCGGGCTAAAACTTATGTAGAAACTAAATCAAGGTTATTCAGTTAGATTAAATCCAACTTAGTTGCAGATAAGGGAGAACACTCTCTTTTCCTTTAATTAGTTATGAGGCTACAATTAATGTAGTTACAGCTTTGTTACCATTAACGCTTCCTGTAAACTTTGGGTTCATGACTGCGAAACCTGGATGAGGCATCAGGAAACACGTGACTGACTCGAAACTTGACTTTATATGTTGCCTGAGTTCCCTCAACTCTGGCAACAGTTTCGGCGTAATCTACAAAGAAAAATAATGTTATGGCACTGTTTCTAACGTATCGCATTACTCTCAGATAAGTTTTAAAAATGTTCACTAGATGGCGCCACAGGTAAAGTAAAATCTTAGCTGGACGACATGAGTGAAAGATGATTAGAATTCCTTATTGGATGGAAGTTGTCTGGCCTAGTAGCTCAATCGGGGGTTACATGGCGTGAATGTGCAATATCGTACAATTATTTTATTGTTGTGTTTTGAGCAAAATTTCCTTACTTCAAGTTGTTTATTCAAGTACTGTTGTCCTCCTTTCGCTCCGTAATCGTATTCATATGGGAACATCCAGTCCCGTACGAGGAATTCCAAAACTTGAAACGGTTTGCCGCTCTTTTCCTTTATTAATTTCCCGTACTCTGTAAACAACTAAATAAAAAAGATACATATACAAATAATGTACGTACTTAGAATTAAATTAATTTTTAAGTATTTCTGAAATATTAAGGAAGGACAGTAATTTACGGGACATTTGAAACGTATCGCTAAACGTGACTTCGTAACCTGACACAAATAATTGTTAAGGTGACCAAATGACAGTTTACCTGAAGGTGTTGAAGATTGTCCTCTTGTATTTTCATGGATAGGTTGTAGATTTGAACGGAAGAAAGCAATGTGGAGAGCGCAAACACCGTGGAGCAATCCTTCATTGAACTCGTGCTGTCGAAAGTGCCTTGAGTGTCCATTAGTAAGATGGCAACCTGGAAAAGAGAAATGCTGCTTAAAAAAGGTAAGAAATAACCATCCTCGAATCTGCAGTACGTGATCACACCAATCACGCTACTCGCCTTCACACACACATTGACAGCGTATGTATTAATATAACCAGAGAAATGAGAGAGTTATGAGGTACGAACGTTAAATTCTATGATTACATAATACACTTCACCTCATAGAAGTCCATTTTCTAACGACAAGTAAGTAAGTAAGTAGGCTTCAGTCATACCTTTTCACCAGTGGACATGGTCGCGATCATCGGTTCCGACCATATAAGGATCCCGGTGGTGTTCCTGGTGGAGCCACCTCGCCAGCTGAAACCTGTCAGAGGCTCGTCATCGGTCTCCAACCATTTACCGTTTAAACGGGCATCCGACTGACAAACAAACAAAGTTATGACTAATGTTAAGAGGAAAGGTACCCGGCTCTTTCTCCATTCAAACGTAATCGACTGTTTCCTCCCTGGATAATAACACTTAAGCAAATATTTTATATAGTATAAAACCTATAATTGCCATGACCATACCCCTATGTCGTAATGACATATTTTTTGTTTTCTAAGACTGTTCATCCAGTTAGAATATGAAAAAATTAAGACAAAGACATAATTATGGCAGTAAAAGTTAAAATCAGTAAAAAAACAGTAAAATCCAGGAAGGAAAGGAAACAGTCAATTACTTTAAAATGGAGAAAGAACCTGGGTACCTTTCCTCTTAATTGAAACTACACAAATTTACAAAGCCCGATTTCTAAAAATCGTGCTATATTTGATTCAAAACACAACTTGATCCCTATGAGCACAACCCGTGCGTTCATAATTACTAAAAAAAAAGTTAAAGGAAAAGAAAAATCTTACTGAAGCTCCGAGATATTTCAAGAAGAAGTTTAATAGGAAAGATTTCCCGCCGCGGTATGCGCCGGCGACGCTGATCACGACCACAGGCAGGTCCTTGATCTCCGGCATCATCAGCACTTCCTCCAGCTCCGCTACGTTCAGCGAGTACGAGTGGTCATCTTCCACCGTCACCACTTGGACTCCGTGACCGTTTTCACTCATACTTAAAAAAAAACTTTTTCTAAGTATCTAGATAAATACTTATTTATAATAACAAGTTAATTATTTGTCCGAATCGAACAGACTGTTAAAATTTGCAAAAAAGTAATCATCTTATATTTTTATCAATAATTATTAATTTTTCAAAAATATTTACCTAACTTATTTAGATATACAATTTATAAATATCTTTAACGTAAAAAATCACATTTATTCAATACATATCAAAAAATATAAATAAAATTCCATAAAAAAATATTAAACACTTTTCTTGAAAGCTGAACTTTATTTTTAACTCCATACAAAAAAATACGAAACGTGTCAACACAGCTAAAGTTTCTTAATGTGAGAAATAATCTTTTCCCTATATACGCTAGAAAATTACTTTTTATTTTTAATAATGTTCCAGAAAATAACAGGTAGTATTCTTAATTGAAGAATGTTGCTTTTAAATTAAAAACACAAGATTTTAAGATATTTCACTAAACTCAATCATAAATTCTCTAGCGTCTATAGGAAGAGAATTATTTCTTGCTTCAAAGAAACCTTTTGTTCTGTAAAGTATACTATTTTTGATACCTCAAATTCGTCCCATTCGGGTAGTTTAAGTATATGAGACGAGTCCAAAGATAACTCAAACTAAAATATAATTAAAATAAAATTGACTTACCTTGATAATTTTTAGGCACGAGGACCTATTTGTATATGAACCACTATAGCACTTCAAAACAGTGACTGAAATAGATATCGACAGAACCAACAATTTATACTAAATTAGTTCTCACGGTGGTTTTATGGGTTATTCCCCATTATCATCGATATAGTTCTAGGGAAGTCAATTGACCGCATCCCTGCAGGAAGAAATGATATGATAAGACGAACATAACCTAGGCACCGCAAATTATCATTGCAATTTCAATTGAAATAAATATTAAATTAAATTTTTAGAATAGGTCGGTTACATTGGTTCAAAACTGTTTTCCTTCACTGTAGTCGGAGATCCCTTTAAGGACGACCTTCATCGAGCTGTTTGATGGATGAAAAATATTTTATATCAAATTAAATAGGTCAAGGTATATTATAAATGGGTTGCCTGAAAAAATTCAGCCCAGAATATGATTACTTACCAATTTAATTTATTGTTTTGTTTTTATCCTTTTAGGCTTGACTCATGAGATACAGCCAGATGACAGACAGACAGACAGACGGTCAGTTAAGTCTTAGTGAAAGGGTGCCGTTTTTACCCTTTAGGTGCGCTTATGATGCTCGGCCGGCCGAAATTCTAATACACGACCTTTGAAATGAAAGTCGAGGTATTAACCACTGGGCCAACACGATTTTAGATACGGAAGACTACCTGAAAGTAACACGATGTCCTCTATGCATTGCTAAAGGTTTGCAAGGTGGCCGCGCAAAATAATCACAAAAGATTGGAGCGAGTACCTATATCTTCTCCTTCTCTATGTATTTGCATCATACATCGTGCAGTAACACGTCTTTTGCAGATTTTATGCATGAGAGTTCATACTGTCTGCGGTACAGGTTTAACCTAGTGCAGACAGTAATTGTCAACGATACACCATGTCATGTACCTAACTACTACATATTCGGATAATTGATTGTTGTAGCTTAGAGTTATTATTTAAGTACCGATTGTATGTTGTATGTGAATAAACTATATTTATTTATTTATATCATAGTCATACTAATTAGACTCAAAACTGATTTTATTTATTTATTTGGAATCATGCAATTTGCACGAGATCACAAGCGTCTTAAAACTAAGTTAGGATGTGTGCCTTCGGAACGCGCTCACCAGTGAGAAGAAGGCACAAGAAACTCATGGACTGAATTTGTCTACCACTTTGAATTTTTGGAACTTATGTTTTGAAATTGTAATTTGGCAGAGATCTCACCTACAAATTGTAAAGAAAATTGAAATAAAAACAACATTTTAATGCATAAACAATTTTATTTATTGTCAACGACTTTGGCAAAAAACGGTTCTGCTCCATTTTATCCGTCAAGGCTGCATAATGTTTAATTTCTGCTTGACGTTTTACCAAAAATACTTATATCTTCTTTGAGTTCGTTTCCTTAAAGTGCAATTAAAATAATTAATTACATAAAATATATCAATTACAGAAACACAAAAATAAGATTCACATTAAAGTGGATGAGAAAAATGAAAATGTTTTCCCAGGATACAATTAATGATTAATTATAAGCTGTTGAAAAGAATCATATACCCAGCGGGGAACTTTTTTACTATGAAAGTGATCACGTAAACGCCTAATAAAATAGGCATTTTTCTTTCAACCGGGCGCTCTCTCCATACAAACGTAGTCGACTGTTTCCAACCTGGATACTGACACTAGAGCAAATATTTTTGTTTCTATGATAATTAGAAAATGAAAAAAACCAAGACATAGTCATGGCAGTTATAGGTTTTATGGCATAAAAATATTTGTGCTAGTGTCATTATCCAGGGAGGAAACAGTCAATTATTTGTATGGATAGAGCGCTTGTACCCTTTCACTGTTTTCCTACTTCCTGGCATTATATTAATATATTTGGAATCGCGTTCTGCGCGGGCGCAGTGAGTCTAGTATGCGAAATTTTACTGAGATTCGGATTTTTTAGTCTGGATTTGGACTACTTACTTGTAGATAAATGTTTGTATAGTATTTCTTAAGGTTTTTGCGGTTTGAACTCATAATAAAACTAATACTAATAATAGTCGCGTTAATTTAGTTTTTTTAGGGTTCTTTAAGAGTAGGTAATTGGCATCTCAGTCTACCTGTGACCATGGGATCTGCAAAGTTCTCGAACCGCCGCAGGTTTTCACAACAAAACATGCCAAGTGCAAGTCAGACTCACTCACGAAGGGTTCCGTACCATTATATTCTGTTTTTAGTATTTGTTGTTATAGCGGCAACAGAAATATATTTCAACTGTCTAGCTATCACGGTTCATGAGACATACAGCCTGGTGTATGTCATATAGCCTGGTGACAGAGAGGAAGCCAAACGGACGGACAGTGGAGCCTTAGCAATAGGGTCCCGTTTTTACCCTTTGGGTACGGAACCCTAAAAACGAAATGAACGCGATTATATCCGTTAAATTAATTTCATTAGGTTTATTAATTTGAATATCTGCTTGTGGAGTGTACCCTTTGCAATTTTTATTTTTTATTTATTAGATAAACTACATCTATCATTAACAGGATCCAATGCAATGCAATGTAATTAAAATAATTTATATTTAAATAAGGTACTTGCGAGTAATAAGGACCAGTAAGTGATTTTTTAAAACCTTGATATTACTGGCAAAATAAAAAGAAAATGAAAAAAAGAATTGTTTTTCCGATTGATATTAATATCCAATCAAATCTATGAATAGGTTTTTATACGAAATATTTAGTTTTTAATTCATCAACTGGCACACAGATGGCGCCATAATGAAAATGTATGAGTCAACCTTTTCTGCCAGTTGAGAGGTTAATTAAGGTGGAATGTGGTCCTTTTCACCCGCAGGGTTTAGTGTGTGTAAAACCCGCACGATTAGTGTTTTTTTTAACTGACTATGTTTTGCATACTATAGTGTAGTCGAGGTTCATCTGTTCTTTCTCCGGAAATTCGTCCACAGTGGAGAGTTGACGACCGCACTCCGTCGCTGTGTATGGTCGGTGCTTCGGCAGATTTACGAGGGACCCAGCCAGGGACATCGATGATAATGATAACGAATCTGTAAAGGACCCGGACTTTAGTATGGGAGCTTGGGAAAGTGTTTTTTTTTTTCGCGGTCCATTTCGACACCATTGCCAATCGATAAAGGGTATTACAGTGAACAAATAATGCCTCCACAGCGTCTCGGAAACGGGATATTTAACACAACGTGTTGTCCTATGATTTTCGATGTGAAGGCATTATTTGTTCGCCGTAATGCCCCCTATCGGGTCTCCAAACGTACCGTGGCATTTTAAGTTACTATGCCTGTTGTGTCCCAAGGCTTTTAGAGAATAGAACGGTGTTGGCTTTGACTTTCATTCCGAATCCCGGAATCGTGACCGTCGTCGTAGGTTCGAATCCGAGCCGGAAGTGGTGTGATCGAGATTTCTTATCTACTTTAATTTAAAACTGTCTACTTTAATTTAAATTTTACCAAAGCAAAATGTTGAAAATAACTAAGGGGCCATCCATTAATCACACAATTAATAAAATCACGTGTATTTTTAGTAGGCACCTTAAAATAATCTATAAAAAATTAGAATACTTATTTTCTTTAAATACAGGTATGTTAATCTATTTTTTTTTCTGAAATCAAGGACCATGATAAAAATGCCTAGACAAAAAGGTAGCAGGTTGTTTTTAACTGAAAAAAAATCATTCAAAAAACATTTATTGTGCTTGTACATGAACGAACATTAGAACGATTAGAACATGACTGTTTTCGGTTTAGACCGAAAACAGTCATGTTTAATCGCGCGTTCGACAAAAAAGACACGTGATATCTTACTACAAATATGAAATTTCGTGAAACCTTAAGGAATACTAACTTTTTTTTTCACATCTCTCTTCATTTTTTTCTTTGTCTTCCTCTGTCCCTACTATAACTTTTGTCTCCTCATATTGTATTGTTTCCTGCAATATCACACAAATCGAATAAAATGAAATGTAACAAATATTTTTTCTTTAGTTACCAACTGTGAAAGTATCTGTAACTCCTTGATACTTCATGACATATCAGTATCGCTCACCGGACATTCTTTCACTGTGGTGTTGCTGTAGCAGCACTCGGTCGCGACGTACGGCTCATGCTTCGGTAGTTCTACGTAGGACCCGGCTAAGGATATCGATGACACTGATTTTGGACCTACATTATAGAGTGTTTATTATTAATACGAGTACCTCGGGGTAGGTTGCACTCACTCACCGGAGATTCGTGGCTACATTACTGTTACTTGTCACTTGTCCATATAACAATAGAGTAAGATCCCGCCTACCACCTGGCAGACCTTCGTGATTTTATAAAAGCTGGAAACTACTCAGCGAATGCCTCCAACACAGTTATAAACGATTGCAATTAAGAAGTTCAGACCATAGTGACTTGAGGGTTATCAGGTAGCAAAGCCAATAATCGAACCTACTAATTTTGCAACATTTAAACACTTATTTATTTTAAAAAAATGTACGTAGTAACTTTGCCCTTACGATGAAGGAAAATATCGTGATGAAACCGGCGGCGGCTTAATTCGTTCTATATTGAGGAATTCTTTCCTCAGGACACAGTCAACTAAATATCATGGATAGTAGTAGCTGGTGCTGTGTAAATATCGTGGATAGTAGTAGCTGGTGCTGTGTAAATATCATGGATAGTAGTAGCTGGTGCTGTGTAAATATCGTGGATAGTAGTAGCTGGTGCTGTGTAAATATCGTGGATAGTAGTAGCTGGTGCTGTGTAAATATCATGGATAGTAGTAGCTGGTGCTGTGTAAATATCGTGGATAGTAGTAGCTGGTGCTGTGTAAATATCATGGATAGTAGTAGCTGGTGCTGTGAAAATCATCTAGATTAAATGTAAAAGGTCTAAGTAATAAGCTTACGCATGTATTTTTGTCGCTCCTCATTAGGGCATTCTATTTCATTCTCATCATGGCATTCTATTTCATTCTCATCATGGAATTCTATTTCATTCTTATCATGGCATTCTATTTCATTCTCATCATGTTCGTATGCTTTTGGTTTCTGCAATTATAGTGCCAATTTCACAATTATTATACTTAATGTTTTTCACAATTTTAAAGTATCCTACTAATATTATAAATGTGAGAGTTTACGTGAGTTTGTGTGTATGTTTGTTCCTCCTTCACGATAAAACTACTAAACCAACTGCAATGAAATTCGGTATGTAGATAGCTAGAGGCCTGGATTAACATATAGGTTACTTTTTATCCCGATATTTCCACGGGATCGAGTAAATAATAATAGGGGCCAAAACCAAAATTCCTAAAAAAATTCTTCCTTTTTCTATTAGTACGGAAAAATTGTTGTTAAGTTGATGTACCGTATGACGGTAAAATACAAGACAAAAAATTCTGGTTTAAATAAAAATGGCTTTCAAAATGTTATTTTAATTTCACACTTGAGTCGTCAGTCAATATTAAAATCTCTAACCTCTGATTCATCGTCCCAAACTTTGCACAACTCGTTTTCGTAAAATAACACCGTATGTTTCACTGCTTTAGTTGCCCTGCCATCTTTGTGGTTCTCTGAAGAATTTATCTGAAAAAACAAAACAAAACAAAAACTTGAGAGGTGTCAAGGGACAACCGGATGGACCGAAGCTCCTTTCGATTCATTAGTGAAGGAGATGTAATAAAATCAAAAAGTGTCGTTACAACTTTTGGTCTTAATTTTTTCCGTCTAGCCCCTTTCGCAACGCGCGACAAGGAACTTCGTTCCAACAATTGCATTTAATAAGGGCGCAATTATTTGATCAGCGACAATTAGCACAAGTTTTAACAACTTTCCAACTTCCCATATTCATACTGCTGCGTCACCATCAAACAAGTAAGAGATACACGTTTAAAAAAACCGCATCATATCTATACTTTTAATACTTATTATAAAGAGGAAACATTTGATTGTGTGTTTGTTTGTGTTGAATAGGCTACGAAACTACTGGACCTTTTGTGATTAAAATTTGGTAAGAGGATACATAAATTCATTGGGAATCAAATTAGTTACTTTTTATCCTGATATTCCCACGGGATCGGGACTTACGCGGTTGAAACCGCATGATGATGCTAGTATTTAATATAATTAAATAAATAAATATTGCAGGACATTCCACACGTCGCCATCTAGCCCCAAGCTAACTTGTGTTATGGGTGCTAGACAACGGATATACTACTTATATACTTTTCTTTTGTAAATATATACTTATAATACATAGAAACAACCAGACCACAGACAAATATCAATACTTGTCTGAGGCGGGAATCGAAACCGCAACCCTGTGTTTGGCAGTCCGGCATGGTGACCATTGTACCAACTGGCTCGTCGTAATTAAAATAACTGTGTAAATACGTATGTATAATACTGATATTTTTCGCAAAAACAGCGACGAAATTAAGAAAAAAAGATGATCTGACCGTGCCTGGTAATAGGCTCCGGGAAATAGTCGTGTTATAATTGGCTCTATTATAATAACTTACCTATATGACATGTCCAATAACAGATTCAACATTTTTATAAAGCATATAAGGGTACTGGGCGCTCTCTCCATACAAACGTAGTCGACTGTGTCCTCTCTGGATAATGACACTAGAGCAAATATTTTTATTGCATATTTATAACTGCCATGACCATGCCCCTATGTTTTGTTTCTTTTTTTGTTTTTAAAATCTTAATTTCTATGATAATTAGGGGCATAGTCATGGCAGTTATAGGTTTTATGCAACAAAAATGTTATATTTGTGCTAATGTGTCATTATCCAGGGAGGAAACCGTCGACTACGTTTGTATGGAGTGAGCGCCGGTACCCTTTCACCTTAATGATAAGAACCTATGTAATAATAATATGGACTTTAATAATATTAAATAATACCTTCAAATATTTGTAATATTGGCCTTTGTGAGCATGATGAAAAAAAACCCCCATGAGTTTCTTATGCCTTCTTCTCATTGGTTGGCTTGTTCCGAAGGAACACATCCTAACTTAGTTTTTATTGATTCCTAATGAATAAAGCATTTTGACTTTAACTTTGTAGGTACCTCGTATTTAACAGCGTTGTTCGTTAAATGACGTCGAAATGCAACCATCACTGCGTCCATTATGGCTTCTAACACTGAGTCGTCAACATCGATCTTCTTTGACAATTCATACATCAGAGTGTCGTGCACTATAACATTTAGTAGGTGTTTGTTATAATCCGTGTATGGCAGTACATATACAGGGTTATCTATACTCATATTTTAAAGCTGAAGAGTTTGTTTGTTTGAACACGCTAATCTCAGGAACTACTGGTTCGAATTGAAAATGTATTTTTGTTGTTGGATAGTCCATTTATCGAGAAAGGCTAAAGGCTATTTTTTATTTTGATATTCCCAGGATCGGGAGTTAAACCGCGGAGCGCTGCTAGTAATATTATAAAGCTGAAGAGTTTGAAGAATATTAAGAATAGAATATTATTTATTTGCAACAAAAAGATCACAGAGTCTTAAAAAAAAAACTATCAACTAACAATTATTGCAAAACGGACCCCAACTCAGCGAAATGCTAGTCTTTCCACTAGCGCTGGTCTTCCGTTGAGGCCGTTCCGGTTTGTTTGTTTGACCACGCTAATCTCAGGAACTACTCGTTCGAATTGAAAATTTATTTTTGTTGTTGGATAGTTCATTTATCGAGGAAGGCTATAGGCTAGTTTTCATTTTGATATTCTCGGGATCGGGACTGACGCTGGTGAAACCGCGGAGCGCAGCTAGTTGGTAATATTAGCAAGGGGTTCAGGACTACTTCGGTGCACCTAAACAAATAATTTTTGTTCTACGACATTTAGAGCTTGAACATTTGTTTGAACATTATGAGGTTATATTCACCTGAAAATCAGCTAGCTGTTCCTTACACGAAGAGGTCTTTAACTTTAAGATTATACTTATTTTTTTTCTGTTAAGCCATGACGTTTAAAAAATCGGCTGATTTTCGGTAGCGAGGGGTCCAAACAACCAGATTCCTGTCGGCTTACCTTTACGTATTAAGGCTTATGTACCTTTTTGTTGTTTAGCATAATATAGGTGGGTTCCTCACACGCACTAAAAATATTTTTGGTGCTGTCTGTATTTTATCTCCCTTTTTAAAAAATATCACCCCTCGCCACTGGTAATTTAGAGTTAAACTTATTAAGTACTTTGATAATTTGACTCAGTGCGACTGAGGGGCTTCCGCTCAAACTATAACACCTTCTAATTAGCCCAGTTATCCATAAAGTAGCTTTAATAATACTAAAGACCTGGGCAGCAACTGGAACGGACGGAATTGGCTTTTTTAGCTAAACTTATGCCATCGATATAAGTAACAAAAAGAAATAATTTGTCTGTAAGTTTTATTCCTAAAAATAAGGTAGGTATAAATTTTACCTTTTCTACTCTGCCCTTCTTCAAAATACTTCTCAACAATGTTCCCAACAAGTTTGACCTCCTCATCACTCAACCCTATATCCCTGAGTTCGTCTTCCAATTCCGGCTGGCAAGAGCCATGGCAAACTTCGTCGCATATCTTAGCAGCAACGGCTAGCTTATCACGGGCTTCTAACAATGCTCCTAGGTATTCAGTAATGAAGTTACAGACGTCATTCGGTTGAGATCGAAGTACCTTTGGTTAAAAATCATTGGGTGAGATATCCTGCTTACTCATGTGCGCCTGGACCATTTCGTGCCCACAGGTTTTTAGCATAATAGTGAGAGCTCCTAATATATGCATTTTCGTACTTCAAGTTAATATTACTTTGAAATAAATTTATTTTGATCAATTTAAATATGGTTGTGAATCTCAGTTGCCAAAGTGGCTGGAGAGAAATAAGAGAGTGCCTCAACTGCGGGATAATTACATTAGAATATTAAATACACAAGTATCTTGTACAAATACTTTTGAACAAACATATTCGATCTGTTATAATTTCCTGGTATAACAGGATAATTTTACTCTTTTTGTTTGATTTACAATCAACGAAAGAAATTACTTTTGTTGTAAATGAGACCTCTTCATAATTTATGATCGCCTAGGTCAGCCAGCACCCAACTATACTTCTATATATTTTCCCCATTTCATATACATACGCGGAACATATTTATTAATCAGATAAACGTTTTTAGACCTATTGTTTTTTTTTAATAAAAATAAACTTACTTCCCTAGAGATATCGGACATCAATTCTTGAAGGCCATTAGGTAAGGCAAGTTTACAACTCTGTCTTATTTGATACTGATTAAGATCGTTCATTTTTACCAAATAATTTCTTTAGTTTTAATTATTATAAATTATCGAGATGGTCGTGGTCAAGCAAACCAAAATATCAAGTTGGCCTATTTTAGGATAGGTACCTTTTTATTTAAAAACAAATCAATTTTTAATATAGGATAACTGCCTAAAATAGCAAATAGGTAGATACATTAAACATGGCTAAAAATGAACCTGCACATCTGCACATGCACAATGTACATGTACCTATCCAAAAAAAATAGCTTTTTTATTACATTTTTAGATAATACAACAACAATAAAACAAACTATTCAAGCGAATTTCATTTAATTCAATGGATGAAATCCGGTTTACTCCGGAACGAAACCTCCATCAAAAATATTACATCCAATGGGATGTAATCCGAACCATTCAGCTATTAGATAAAAAAGGTATACAAATTCGCTATGATAGGATTGTGGAAAGTTCAAGTCCTACTCGGGCGAAGTCGCGGGTAAGAGCTAGCTAGTTAATATTATCAAAATACTAAGAAATAAACTAAAATAACGTACGTCCATAATCGAGTAAAACTAAAAAATAAAAAGAGAATAATAAGTTCCATATTCGTCCAGTAAGCGTGTCTTGCGAACCAAGACTAGCCAGCCATCTTGCCTTATCGGTTTATGTAGAAAGCTATTCATCATTAGGCAAGTCTTCGGGTATATCTTCGGCATCGGTCGCGTTACCGATGTCGGAAGGTGCCTCAACCTCTGGTGACGAGCCGGTCGGCACACTCATGCCGTCCGCTGCTGAACGATCATCTATACAAGAAAAAGAAGATAAACCAACCATCATTGGGACCGTTCAACGTTCAATGTGTTTCAGCGAATGGGTTTAAATATGAAAGGGAGTAGTCAAACTTTGTATTGATATTTTTGAAGGAATTTTTACTTGAAAATCCGCTGTTTTATACAAAAACTTCGAACGAAATGTTCGAATTTCCAAAAGTCGTAGACCAAAAGTTGTTCGCCTAGACGTCGAGAACAATCCCCTTTCATATTTAAACCCCTTTGCTGAAACAAAATGTATATTTAAAACTGTTTTAAATCAGCAAAAATATGGTGGAAATTCCAAACACTCCAGAACTCAGCTTTTCGCTTTGTTATTCTTTATACGTGGTTTCGAGGAAATGAAATCAGTTGCCTGCATCAAACTTTTTACGAATTCACGATCTTTTAAGCGAAAAACTATTATTTTATGATAAAAATGAAAGTGCAACTTTTTTTAGAAGTTGCGTTATGTTGAAATATAACCGTCATAATTCAGTAAATACCTGATAAATACTGGTCATCAGAAGTTGGTGCCGGCGGAAGATCTTCAGGTACCTCAATCGGTGTCAATTCGTCTACTATAACTTCAGTTGGGTACTGAAAAGAATCATGACATGATCCTTGCTCTAGCTAGAAATTGGTCGTTGTCATGTAGCTGGTGCTCCACCTGCTACTTCCCTTCATCTCTATCGTCACTACACTTTTAGCTAAGAAATAGTAAAACATTTCTACACACGCATTATATTAATCTATACTAATATTATAAAGCTGAAGAGTTTGTTTGTTTGTTTGTTTGAACGCGCTAATCTCAGGAACTACTCGAATTGAAAAAATCTTTTTGTGTTGGATAGTCCATTTATCGAGGAAGGCTATAGGCTACTTTTTATCCCGAAATTCCCACGGGATCAGGAGTTACGGGGGTGAAACCGCGGAGCGCTGCTAGTATTAACCTAAAAATATAATTGAAATAGCACAGAATTACAAAACCAAGCCCAGACCCTCCAGCCAATTTCCTCTTGGATAAGCTCGAAAATGTCCCCTGGAAGCCCACTGCCCAGGATATGAATGGATCGGACAGCGACCTATGATGTCACTACACTATGATGGGACTTTCAGTCAGCATGCAGTAATGTTGAGCTTACTTCAGCAAAAGATATCTTCTGTAGCGAAGGGTCGGCGGTGGTGGACTGCGCGGTCGGTAGTGTCGCGCAGCTGAGGCCACTTCTATGGGGAGTCGCCTCGTCTGTCTGTAGAGTGATGGGAGTTCGACGGGATGGCGCTGGCGAGTGTCGTAGGGTATAAGCTTAATCATCATTGATAGTGTTTTAGTCAAACAAAGTTGCTTTTGTACAAAGTGCTGGTATTATGAGACTGAAGTCCAAAAAGTGAGTATTGTTAAGAATCTTGTCAAGACATTACATTTTGGCAAAGGTTCTGAGTTCACGCACATATAATTATAATGTAACATTGAATTCTTACAAGTAAAGCCAGTTTCGTGTTTGAATAAAAATAAAAACCTTCATAAGTCGTTGGGCTTCTATCAGTTCGACTCTGTATGGGTTTGACCGGTATCCCGGCTGTGTAGCTGTGTGCTCTGCTTGGCCGTTTGAAAGGCGGTTTTATGTCTTCGCTTGGTGGTTTTACATCGTCGAAAAACGCTTCGTCTAAATGAGTAATGGTCTTCATCGGGTCGTACTGAAGACCGAGACGTTCACCGGCGCGACAATCGAAGATAGCATTTACGTTTTCTTCACGTACGTTCAACACCTGTCAGTGATTGGAGACATATGTGACTAGAAGACTGATGAACGTAGAGGGATGGCCAAGAAAAGGATGAGCTAAGGAAATATGAATGGAAGAAGGATGTGTATGATGGGATGACGGCCAATAGAGAGGAATAAAAAAAGACGTACTGCACTGACCAAATGAATTGAATGAGAGATAAGGGCAGAGAGAAAAAAACGTTTAACACCTGTTATTAGAATAATAAGAATACTTTGAATAGATAAACGGTTCGGTTTTAACTGCAGGAATATCGGAATAAAAAGTAAGCTAGATGTTTCTAGCTAAGCTCAATTGCACACAATCGTTTTAATAGTTTTTTCATGAATATGAAACGAAATGTATTTTTTATCACAGTTGCTCATAAAGTGGATCTTATTCAACGGCTTTTAGGCTCATAATCCAACATATTATGCACGCGTGCGTTTTAGATTTGTTGACTAGTGCTGTAAAGTTATCCCGATAAGTTAAATACGTATCTTACTGCTAATTACATGTTAGGTAGGTGAAACATTCTTAATTTACAAAAGAGTTTTTTAGCTAGCAAAAATGGTTGTCTCTAAATTCGGTTTACGAACGAAAATTTTACGTGATAATGACTTAGAAAACGATTAAAAAATGAATTGTTTATTTTTTGTTTTTTCTTTACTTAAATATATTGTTTTTCCGTGCCATTGTATTTTGTTCTTAACCCCCGACGCAAAACAAATAGAAAAAACCCTAAAAAAAATTGTATGTCAGACGAGGCTGTATAGGTTAAAAGTCTTTTGCCTGGCCTTTCCGGAGCACAATTAACAAAAAAATATTGCCTTAAAAAAATGTAAACATAGACTTATCACAAATATTTTGTTAATTATTATTTTGTTTTCTTTTCTAGTCTTTTCTTTTATTCGCAACTGTGATAAAAAACGTCGTACGATATACGTGTGGAATTGATCTTTGCATCTTGGCTTCTTATGACACGCTCGCTACCGCTCGCGCGTCATAAACCGCCTCTATGCAAAGATCAATTTACCACACTTATATCGTAATGTACTATTACATACAAAGGATGAGCAATAGCATCCTTAAAATTGAAGTCGATTGTTGCAAAGATATGATGTCCACTGTTCAGCTATATTTATTTATAGATACTATTGAAATCAGTTTATATCTTATAAGTAATTGACTAAAAAACGTAGTTTCTATGCATACTGATACACAGACAAACTTTCTTTTGTATAATATCAAGTTGGGAATTATGACAAGTTATGAGATATCCTTTTTTAATCCTGATGTGAATGAAACTATGGTCTTACAATAACAGGTCCCAGGTCAATTTCCCTGGAACCAGCTACATCGATCGGTGGTCCAGGTAGTTCCGCTTTAGGACCAGTTTTCTTCGCTTTTGGCTTCAAATGTCGAAGGATGTTACGTCTCACGTAGTATCCTCGGTAAGCAGCCTGGAAATATATTGTGGTACTGAAGTGGAACCAAGTGACTACTGAGTACTAAGAAAGGATGGTGGAGGATTGAGATCTATGCAGGTAAGAAAAGAACGGTGTTAGGTTAGTTGGAGATACCTCCTAACCTACGCTACGCTGAACAGGTGGTGGAGTTTGCCCCAAAGCCTGTTTCTTAACCTGTATATGGCGTGAGATATGGCCATATCCGTCGCCTAATCACATTTTAATCTTTGACACAACGGAAGAAGGCAGATACTTCAACTTCCAAAGGTCGTGGGTTTGAATCCCGAAGTCAGCTGTGCTGGTCTTTACTATTAGAAGAAAATTGTAAACAATACACACACATACATTTTTACAACATTTTGTAATTTTATTGATTTTTAAGGTGAAGGAAAACATCTTACGTGAGAAAATCGACATGCCATAGAAATCAGTCGGGTTCGAATGCATTAGAGATTCGCCTATATGGTAAAGACACTTATGGCATCTTATTGCCTAACTCCTGTGAGAGGAAGCGCTTAATATATTCCACAACAGGTCAAGAAGACGTAAGTAAGTGAGCCTTTACGCACTTCTTCATCCAAGCGGATGCAGTAAGACATGCTAACTAGTCATACCTGAATCTTCTGCGAAGCTCTGTTCAATTCGCTGAATGATGGCTTGGTTTTCTTGTAAAGTTCGAGCGTGTGTTGTGCAGCTATCTCCCAAGGTTCTTCAGGATGCACCTTCAGATGCTGAAAACAATGAAAAATAATGGATGCTTGCCTAATATAGTGAGTATTGTCGTCTACCGAAGTGATGCTGGATTTTTAAATAAGCATACTATTAGAAAATTTTGAGGTATATTTTAACCGAAAATCAGCTGATACTTACACGGAGAGGTGCCTTAGGATTATAAAATACGCTGCTGATGCTCATTTTGAGCGTGAAACGAGTATGCGCTAGGATTAGTCGGGACAGATATTTTTATTTAACAAATGAAAACAGCTTATTAGTTAATGTAAATTCAAAATTGGATACCTTTTCAATGAGTTTCTTTCTATACCAGTAGTCTCGGTAAGCATTACGAGCAACTTGGCACACTTTCGCTGAAAGGTCCTCATCCAGAACAGATCGGTTCAGAACTTTCTTTAAAATCATTGCTTCTTTCACTTTCTCTAAAAAATTAAACTTTGATACTAGTTGCGATTTTACTCGAATAAATCTTAACCCCGTTGGAATATCGAGATAAGTTTGTGAATCGTTTTAGGGCTTCAGCGAGCTACATAAGCAAATAAATTACATCCTCGGTTCCTTAGAACTTGTTTCATTGATGTTCAATTTTCTTCGGTTTATTTGTTGTACTTTGTTTTAAACAATCTTATCATTTTATCTAAGTAAGTACCTACCTACTAGTTTTACAATATCTGTTATCTTTTATCTGAATAAATGCCTTTCTTCTTCTATTTATTAAATAGGTAGGTACTAGAAAAATTACCTTTTCCTGTGCTATCGCACCTATCAATCTGGTCTTGGTCCATGTCAAGTAGCAGCAGATGCAAGCCTTCATGGATCTTCAACTCTAGTATACCAAACATTAAATCCTAGAATATGTAAGTTACCTTTTCCATCAAGAGGCTCATTGTGCTCAACTTCTTCCTTAATGACCTGTGCTATCGAATCCGCCTCTTCTCTCTCCATGCCTAGCTCCAGCAGATGCTCCGACACTGTCGGCCTGCAGTCGCACAGGTCTTCGAGTATCTTCACAGCTAGTATGCCATGCTCTCTTGTTATTATTAGCACTGAGGAATATATATAATAGATATACACACAGAGACACATTATTTTTGTGACTTTAATCTGTGTGATTGATAAAATAAAATATGCAAGAAGACTGAGAATCTACTCTTTTATTGAAGTCGATTAAAAATAAACCTTTTGCGCCTAATTAATAGGCAATGTTGGTGATGTTTGCAGTCGGTACATATATTTGCAGTACGATACGAATAAGAAATAATGAAGCCAAATCGTTAGATTGGACCAAGGAATCACATTGTTCCATACTCATTTTGCGAAACTCCTTTCTTATCGGATGCCTACGAGATACAAAGAGCACACCCTCCAAGTTTCAAGTGTCTACGATCAGCGGTTTAGGCAGCGCATTGAAAATCGATCCGTCAGTCAGTCAGGACAAAACCTTGTAGGTATAGGAGATCACTTTGAGTATAAATTCGAGCACAAGAGACTCAGTTAAAATAAGTTGAAGCGCTCTTATTTTTTATGTAAAAATATAAGCTTTTGCTCAAGATAAATGCAGGTCACAATACATACCTGACAGGTAGTTGGCTATGTAATCATAGAGCTTTGGTGGCTGATCGCGTAGTACCTGAAAAAAATATTATCCGATATTGCGTAACAATCAATACTAACCGCGCCCCGAAGTTTCACCCTTCGGTTCGATTCTGTGAGAATATCGTGATATAAAAATCCTATGTGTATCCTACCTTTAAACCGAGTTTTATCGCAATCCTTCCATTACTTTTTGCGCAAAGGAGTAACAAACATTATTTGTGTTCTACGTGTGATTTCAGGACTTCTGGAGTCCTTAAATCACAGAACAAAAAAACTCCAGCTCACATGTAAGGTACTTTTCATCCCGATATTCCCACGGGATCGGGATTTACGCGGGTAAAACAGTGTGGCAAACATATTATGTAAGTACATGTATAGGAATAACTAACTTCTCTAGTAATATCTGCCATTAGCTCCTTTAGTCCCTCAGGAACTGTAAAAACGTTAGAGCAACCGTGTTTTTGCAATAATTCGTTCATGTTTACTTTTGGACTTTTGTTTTACAAGATATTTTTTCCACGACACATCCAGACACCAAAGAGGATTTAAAATACTATGCCAGACACATCGGCGCGATGTCGCTATCTAGTGACAAATTAATAAAATATGAAAATATATTTCAAAATCAAAGAGCAAAGAGTTCCTATAGGTGCGTGATTCGTCTAAGGTACTTACCTAATAATGGATATCAGTGCTCTTGATTCATAGGTAGATACAGTAGATACTCGGAGGAAGTAGTTCCTCTATCTTCTTCTTCTATACATATAAAATTCTTTGTCTTGACTGACCGATGGATTAACGCACAGCCTAAACCGCTGATCGTAGAGACCTGAAACTTGGAGGGTGTGTTCTTTGTGTGACATAGGCATCCGATAAGAAAGAATTTATCAAAGTTTTACTCCTAAGGGGTGTAAATGGGGGGTAAAATTTGTATGGGACAACGTCATTCCTTGGTCCATTTTCAACTTCTACGCGGACGAAGTCGCGGGCAAAAGCTAGTGGGTAGATAAAACCACAGATATAACCATTTTAGGCATTCAAAGCGCTTTCAGATTAGCGTTTCCTACGTGCTTATCTCCGTGCGCATACAAAAACAAGCTTGTACGCGCGTGACAGAAGGGGTTGAAAAATAATAGTTAATTACTTAGGGAAGTATGAGTAATAAATGAAACATCTAAGCTTTACAGCGGTCAAAATAGAACTGCTTTATTTTCTCTCAATGAACCCTGTGTACGCTATTTGTTTACATTATAGAGGTCTGACGTAAGGCGATGCTATCACGGCCTTCCTGCAAAATGCTTTGTTCTCGAAGCATTATTTTTGTTGTAAATCATTTGTATCTCTATAATTATTTTAGACCAAAAATTTCTACTTTTTATGAATACAAATTATAATGTAACTTGAATCTTTGATTAACCAAAATTTAAAATTTGAAGCTACCACTCATTCGGAAAGCTGTTTCCCTCGAGAAGAATGAGTAAGAAACTCGTAGGGTTGCTCTTTTTTTTTATATATACAAATGCACTTACATCTAATAATATAAACTTAAAACTATTTTGCCTTAAAATAATGTAAATTCTACTTTTATAAATCATTTTCTAAAACAATGTTTTTAGCGTTTTATTCTGGAAGTACTTCCTTCATTTTATGGTTTTAAATACAATTTAAGTTTATTATTTCTATCTTATCAACTAATGTACTTAATACTATTTTTTATCTTATCAACTATGTAATTAATGTACGTAGGTAATATTAATTCGTGTTGGTCAACAAACTTAGCGTACCTGAAAACAGAAAGATATTAAAGAAATCATATTTTACAAGAAATAATCATCAGGTGCCACTTGACTACTGGGGATCGACCCCATTTGTTTTTGTCACTTTTTTTTGCTGTGTTGTGACACACTTTGTATTTTTTTTTTTTTTTTTTTTTCGGGCGATCCCAGCTCACTTAGTAAGTAGCTTACGCCTCATTCAATTTATTTTATTTTTGGCGGTCCTAGCACCCCTATAAATATAAGTTGCTTACGCCGTGAGTTTTAATTTCTTTTTTTTTTTATATTTTATCTTGACGGTCCCAGCACCCTTATGAGTATAAGTTGCTCACGTCATTTTTTTTGTTTTTGTTATTTTTTTTTGTGTTTTTTTTTTAAACTCTGATGCTATCACTGCCCATCATCGCTTGAGCCATTTCGCCAGCCTCACGGTTCCATAACCGTATTCGATCTTTAGGCACAATCTGTATAGTCTTTTTTTGTACATTTTTTACCTTGTACCTATCTTTCGGTAAACACTTTAAAATGACAAATGGACCATTATAGCGTGGGTCTAGTTTGCTTAGACGAGTTCTTTGTTGCTGAACATAAACAATGTCACCTTCTTTTAATTTTAAATTATTTCTTCGCATCTTGTCAAATCGTAATTTCGTTTTTAGTGCGTTATTTCTAAGCCTTTCCTCCGCAGTAATTCTTAGTTGATGAATGTCAACAGCTGATTCAATTTCAGGCAGATCAGTGTTGATTCTACTTATGGCGGGAATTTCCGAGCGAATGCCTGTAAGTAGTTGTATAGGCGAACAGCCTGTACTTTTTTGAACTGTAGTGTTAAGAGTTAGTTGTATTTTCCACAATACGCTCGCCCAGTCTGACCCTTTACTGACTTCACAGGCTAACAGGTTTAAAACGGTTGCCACATAGCGTTCGGCCTGTCCATTAGCTCTACTTGCACCAGTCGCAATAAAATGTACTTCAATATCCATTTTTTTTAATAACTCTTTTGTTTCTTTACTAGAGAAATTGGTCCCTTTGTCGGTTATTATTCTTTTAGTTGTTCCAAATAAAGAAAGTTGTGGCTCCAAGGCTTTTACTAGTTGTGAGCTCGTGAGATTTTTTATTGGTATTAGCATTACAAATTTTGTATAGGCATCAACTAATAATAATAGGTATCTATAAAAATCACCTGTAGTTCCAAATGGACCTGTACAGTCAGCATGTACAGTATGAAATGGAATCGGTAACTTTTCAATAGGATGAAGTAATCCTTGTTTAGGTCCACTAGGTCGTTTTGCCGATAAACAAGTAATGCAATGACCGATATATTTTCGTACAAAAGCAGTCATTCCCGGAAACCAATATTTTATTCTCATTGATTCTATTGTTTTATCTACTCCAATATGACACTGCTCATCGTGAAATATTCTAGTTAGATTAAATCGAATTGCTGAAGGTACAAAATATTTTAATTTTTGTTCTTCATTTTCTTTAAAAACTCTCATCAATATGCCATTTTTTATTGAGTATTCCTTAAAACTGTCTGGATTTTCTTGAATTTTTTCGATTAAATCTAATACTTCCCGATCTTTTTTTTGAGTGGCCTCTAACCAGGACACTTGATCATTCACTTGCATTTCCTCCATTTTAATTTCTTTGATTTCTTTTTGCGGTGGGTTTCTACTAAGAAAATCTACATGTTGAATATTACTACCCTTCCGGTACTCTATTTTGAAGTTGAAATCTTGTATATAAGACCACCATCTAGCAACTCTTGGCAACAAATCTCGTTTGGTTGAAGTCGCCTTTACAGCGTTACAATCTGTAACTAATTTGAATTCTATACCCAATAAGTACACTCGAAAGTATTTTAGTGCATTTACTATAGCCAACGTTTCTAGTTCATAGCTATGGTACTTGGATTCTTCAGGCGATGCTTTCTTGCTATAGTATGAAACAACACGGAGATCTCGGTCGTATTTTTGGAGTAAAATACCGCCAAAACCAATGCTACTTGCATCTGTATGCAACTCTGTCTCACGGTCTGGGTCGAAAACCACTAGTAGTGGATAGTCACACAGCTTATGAATTATGTATTGTCGAGCTTTTTCACATTCTTCAGACCAATAAAATGTGGTATTTTGTCGCAGGAGATTAGTTATACATGCAGTTTTGGTTGCAAATTCTGGTATGTATTTCCGAAAATAACCAGCAAGTCCCATCAATTGTCTCACTTGCTTTACAGTCTTAGGGATTGGAGAATTTTTTAGTGCTTCTACTTTTGTCTTCCCTGGGCGAATACCTTTCTCAGAAATTGTTCTTCCCAGATATTCTATTTCCATTTGAAAAAAATTACATTTTTTTAGGTTTAAAGTAAATCCGCCTTTATCCAGGGCTTCTAAAACAACATCCAACCGCTGAAAACCTTCATCTATACTGTTTGAAAATATAATGACGTCATCAATATAAACCAAGCAGCAATCATATCTTAAGGTTCCTAGTGCATTGTTGATAGCTCTCTGAAATGTACTTGGCGCATTAGATAGTCCAAAAGGAACTCTTAGCCATTCATAATGACCGTCTGGAGTCACAAAGGCAGTTTTTTCCACATTTTCTATAGATATTCCGTGGAAACCTGATGCCATATCAAGAGTAGAAAAATATCGAGCTTTTCCTAATCTGTCCAAATGGTCGTCAATCAATGGTAGTGGATATCTGTCTTTAATTGTTATCCTATTCAAAGCGCGATAATCTACACACAGTCGGTCACTTGAATCTTTTTTTTTTACCAATATAACGGGCGACGCATAAGGTGAAGTGGATTCTTGTATGATATTATTCTTTAAAAGTTCATTCACAATGTCCCGAACCTTTTCTCGCTCCACAGCTGACATCCGATAAGGGCGATAAACAACGGGTTCATTTGTTGTAGTTCGAATACGCATAACGGCAGTTTTTATTTCACGGATGTTTTTGTCAGAAGAAATAAGACCGGAATATTTGTTTAAAAGTTCTCGCAACTTCGTTTGTGTTGCGGTCGGAGCTTGACTTATAGCACTATTAATCAAGTCGTCTATATTATAAACAATATCCTGAATTTGGGTTTGGGAATGAAACAAAGGTCGTCTTGTAACAGTGGTACCTTCTTGGGATGTAACAAACATTATATTATTGGTACTTATTGCGTCTCTGCCAAGTATTGCGTCATACCGAATTTCTTTGTCTTGAACAATTTGAAAATCTGTTTCCAATGCAATATTTTCAAATTGAGTAATGACAGTTATCTTTGTGTAGGAAGTTATTATTTCTTTAGAGAGTCCACAAATATGTACTATGAAAGGTTGACGATAGGCTCCTATAGATCGCGCCACGGTGTCTCTCATCAAAGAACACGATGCTCCGCTGTCAATTAGAATATGAAAAATTTTACCATTAATAATAACAGCTGTTGTTGCACATACCTTGCCACTAGTGTTGACATCTTTTGATTGTTGATTTCGATCCACTCTCTGTTTGGTCCAACATTCATCTGCCAAATGCCCCTTTTTAAAACAGAAAGTACATTCCTTATCTTTTTTTGACGTTGGCTCGTTTGTAGACAGATTTTTTTTGTTACCCATAGTAATGGCTGGGACGTTAGTGGGTAATTTATGTACACTGGTACGACAATCACGTTGTAAATGTCCAATTCTATTGCAACGATGACACCGCTTATCTGTTTGGAGTTTAAATTTTTTTGGCGGGGAGGGCATTGACTCTACATCTAAATCTTTTTCAGAAGTCGGTGTAAGTGGAATATAACGAGCAAGTTTCTGATATAATCCAGTTATTGTCTCAGCACTACTCGCTATGGATTTCGCATGAGGATCGGTTATGCCTCCCGTTATCAACTCTAGTATTTCACTCTCTCGAAATTGCAATCTCAATTGCTTTAAGATTCTGTGTTTTTTCGCCGCATAAATTGAGACAGTCGAATATTGATCACTAGTCATATTCGCTGCAGTTTTGAAATCGCGGTGCAAATCTCGACACTTAGGAAAAGTAGTTTGTAAATCTTCCTTTAAAGCCGGCCAAGTCCTTTCAATAGGTGTCCAATCTTTGTACAGTTCTTTTGCTGGCCCGGCTAAAAACGGCACACACCTCGCGATGGTCTCGACATCATCCCATTTATTTTTCAATGATAACTTGTCTACTTCCGCAATCCACTCATAAGCTTCAATAGCACCAACACTTGGGTCAAATGTGGGCAAAGCTATAGCTTTGCTAGAATATCCACTCATATTTTCACAGTCATTTTCAATCACTCTCGGTACACTATTTTGTCTGTTATTTCTCACTCTTCTATGGTTCATTTTCACTGGTTTTTCTTTTTTACTTTTTTATTGATTATGTGGGGGTAGGTTTATTTATTATCCCACTTCTGATGACAGAAGGGGTTGAAAAATAATAGTTAATTACTTAGGGAAGTATGAGTAATAAATGAAACATCTAAGCTTTACAGCGGTCAAAATAGAACTGCTTTATTTTCTCTCAATGAACCCTGTGTACGCTATTTGTTTACATTATAGAGGTCTGACGTAAGGCGATGCTATCACGCGTATAAACCCGAGTGGGGCGCACGTGGTTCCCTTTCGGAGAGGGGTCCCCCCCGCTAGTGGACCATTGTATACTACTAATCCTAGCTGCTCCACCCCAGGAAGCGGTGGGATGATGTATAGGGCTAATTTCTCCACGTTAAGCAAAGGGTCCTTTTTATCCCGACATTCCCATGGGATCGGGACTTACGCGGGTGAAACTGAGAGGTGTAGCTAGAAATAAATAATATTTTTTGTTTAAGGTACATTGGACCGATTGCGGTTAAACTCGGTATGTAGAAAGCTGGGAACCTAGGTTACATCCTGATATTTCTACGGGACTCGGACTTACGCGAGTGAAACTGCAGGGTGCAGCTAGTTTTTCTTGTAAACTTTTAGTTACAAAAAGGCAGTTGGTTTTTCCTCCCATTTACGTCTCAACACGACTATGTCTATACGAATTATTTTGATGCAGTATTATGAACCTTATTTTATTGACATAAAGATAGATAAATGTTTATCTATCTACGGAACGAAGACTGCGTTTCATTTAGTTTAAGTAGTCTCACTGTGTGGTTGTGCTATAAAAACGTGTTGATTTTGATAACATTATGTAAATAATAGTTTGATAAACCTAGACGCTAATGTACGAGTATAAGTTACCATTTTTTTTATCATAAAGTACCTACGTTTAGTTGAATTTTAAATTTAGGATAAACGAGTGCGCGATCTACCCGCAGAAATGAAAGTGATTAAGTGAAAGTACAAAAGAAATGACTAAAAAGTATATTTTTTATTTACATTAACGAATTCTTATTCAAATTAAGATTGATTTTATTCATCATATAAGTGAATTGATAAAAATATACGAAACAAAATGGAAGCGGGTACAGCAAAAGTGTTGTCCATGGTGTCGCTTGGCTTAGGCAGTTTCATAGCCGGTGTGATCCCTGCCTGTTTCTCAGAAAATGCTCGGAAAAGGCACCCGTTGCTCCTTTCTTGCCTTCTTTGCTTTGGAGGTGGTGTCCTGCTATCCACATCGATCATCCATATGCTACCTGAGGCTAGAGAAAAGTTAAAAGACGCGGAATTCATGTTCTGTATTGGATTTTTCATCGTATATTTAGTTGATGAATTTGTTCATTTGATTTATGGAAGTTCGAATCCTACGCCTGAACATCAGAACCATACTTATGGGAGTAGTGAAGAGACGAGGCTTCTTCATGATGACGAGATGAGGGAGCGGAATTGTGAAGGTAGGTTTCTTTCTCTTTTTTTCCCAAATAGTAGAAGAATAGTACCTTTTTACAACCCAGCTAGTGTCAATATCAAAACTTAGATTTTAGCGCCCTGTTGCGGACTTGTCCGTGTTCCGATACGTAGGCCGGTGTGGCCATAAAATGAGGACGGGTTGGAAAAGGTTATTTGTTCCACTGTCTTCCCACCTTCACTCGCGTCCTTCGAAGACTGGGGCCTTCGTAGCGGGATGCCTATAGCCATGAGCTTATAACTATTTTCTAGAAAAGCTTCTTAGACTGCATCGTCACTAACCATCGTGTGAGATAGTGGTCAAACGCTGATCTATTTATTATAAAAAAATATAAGGCATTTAGGCCATAGAATTAGTATTAATTTGCTGTTTTATTTTACAGATAGGTCAAAGTCGTATCTGTATTTCTGTAATTTCGGTATTTGACGCGGCGGAAGCTTAATATGTTTCTGAATGCAACTTTAGTTCGAAAAAACCAGCGTTTTTTTTTGCTAAATAACCTCTGACTGATAGATCAGATATAAATGATCTAAATATACCTATAATATATCTTCTACAATTATTTGATCTAATAAATCATAATCATAACAATCGGTAGTTAAAATTCAAAAGAACACTTGTCTTGTTTCATCATAGAATCTAAACTTATTTTTACCGCCTTTTAAATTAAATTTCTTAATTTTTCCTTCGTTGTTCGTTCAATAAAGATATAATATGATTATGTTTTCTTCCAAGGTTCGAGATTATGCCACGTGGGCCACGTGGAGCCGTGTAACCGGAGTGCATCAGGTATAATAGGGCTGCTGTGTGCGCTGTTTGTACACAGTCTGCTCGAGGGGTTGGCTATTGGACTCCAGGAGACTACCACTCAGGTACAACACATATCGATATTACGACTGAAACCGCCCGTCAAATTTATACATCTGTAACATAAAACCAGCCAAGTGCGATTCGGTTTTGCGCACGAATCGTTTCGTACCATTATATTCTGGTTTAAGTAACGTATTTTTTATTATACTTGCAAAAGAAATACACCATTTGTGAAAATTTCAATTGTTTAGCTATCACGGTTCATGAGATACCTACAGCCAGACTGACAAACACAGGGGGGTCTTAATAAAAGAGTCCCATTTTTACCCTTTGGGTATGGAACCCCCTAAAAACCATGTCATCCCTAGTACAAATTAAATAGATAGGTAACTCAATTTTTTCCCCGACAGTAGGTACATACATTTTTTATGTGGTTTGAAACAAAAACTATATTTTTGGTTTGAATACTATTATTTCATTATCATTTAATCATGTATATTACATTTGTTTGACATTCCACACAGCGGCATCTAACCATGCTAAGCAAATAGGTATAGAATATAATTTTTAAAAGTGTTGAGCCTAATTGAGTATTTTTTTATTAAAAAGTACATCTACCTACACTAATATAATAAAGTGGAAATCTTTTTTGGTTCGTTACGAATAGGCTCCGAAACTACTAGTCCAATTTTGATGAAACTTGGTTTGAAGATACATTGATTCATTGTGGGAATAACATAGGTTATTTTTACACCGGTATTCCAACTTGATCGAGAGTCACGCGGGGAAACCGCTAGTAAACATATAAAATGAATTTGTGCGAAACGCCCATCAAACATAATTAATATTTTTCCTTACAAAGTCAACAAAAAAGTATGTGAATGTTAGGGGCAGAACAGCGCTTTGGCAATATTACATTTAAAGGCACAAAAAGGGCTATGACGTATTTTTTAATTTCATTAGTTCATACCATAAGACACAAAATAAAACTTGTAGTAAGACTATATAGAACTACATTATGGGATGAGAACTACAGTATCTGAAAGAGGAGGCTATACAACGATCTGCCTAAGTGTAATTTTTTTAATAAAATCCTAAATTGCTCATTGCCAAGCTGTAATGCCTATATTTTATTATATAAATTTTATTAGATCAACCTAACTGTTAACACGTCAGAGGTGAATACTTGACTACCTACTTTTATCTTTGTATCTCATTTTAAGTGACTATTGTGTCTTTTATATGTCTTTAAACCTTTATCTTCTGAATGAATTTAATAATTGTCATTGAGTGCAATAAATACAAAAATACAAAAACGAGATCGGACTATGCCAGCTAACGAGGGCCTTCACGATTGATAAATAATTGTTTCTAATGATAAGATACTCAATTTGTCATAGTTTAGGTATGATAACATGATTATATTATAGATAAAATAACTAACGTAGCTGTAATTAATTTAAAGTTTAATGACCTTGATACCAATCATTAAGACCAATGGAACATTTTGACATTATTTTTCAAAGACTATTAGGAGTAAGAGTGGAGCTGAAGTCAACACGTAGATGCCCGCCCATCAACAAGTTTCATAGCAAAGTATGATGTGGACAGCAAACTGGCGATTATCCCTGTCTGCATTATAAAATGCAGGCAAGGACAACTTCTGGTTTGGTTAAAAAAATTTGATAAGGAGCAAAACTACTTGGGATATTGTCATGGGATGGTAGTCGACTGGATACTGAGGCACTATGGGCATTAATAACATAATATGCATATAGCATATGGCATAATCATTTTGATCACTATACGACTTGCAGCTTAGGTAATTTCTGCTATTCATTTTAGGCATTTTGTTTTGTAGAATTGAAAATAAGACACTATGATAAAATCAAGCTGATTCAATCTGTATCAAGCTGTAAGCTGGATCAAGCTGTAAGTCGTATATAAGGATACGACTTATAGCTGATCCTTTACGACCCAGTTGGCACAATGGTTCGATTCCCGCCTCAGACAAGTATTTATGCTTAGATATTTGTCTGTGGTCTGGTTGTTTCTATGAATTATATGTATATATTTACAAAAGAAAAGTATATAAGTATTATATCCGTTGTCTAGCACCCATAATACCAGTCTAGTTACTTAGCTTGGGGCTAGATGGCGACGTGTGGAATGTCCTGCAATATTTATTATTTATTTAAAATCATTATAAAAATGTTATATTTGTAGATAATGCAAAATACACAATCTGTACCTATAAATATTATGAAGAGGTAACGTTTATCAGTTTGTGAGGTTCCTGGGGGTAATCTCCGAAACCAGTGGACCGATTTGGATGAAATTTTGTCTAAAAAGTTTGGGGGTAGCTTAATGTCTGTCTATAAATGATAGGCTATTTTTATTCCGGAATTCCCACGGGATCGACTTACGCGAGTGAAACCGCTTATAGGTACAATACATTCAAAAAATGTCTTTCTATAATGTATTTTGACGAGGGTATCGACCTAATCATATTGGTACTTCTTTCCAGGTACTTTTGCTCCTGGCTGCAGTAAGTTCCCACAAGTTTGTGGTCGGGTTCTGTTTGGGCGCTGAACTGTGTTCCACCTACCCGAGGAGAGTCTGCATGCATATCACTTGCATCATTATATTTAGTGCTGGGTAAGAATTGAGTCTTTCGACATCACCTTTCACAAAACGTATGACCCGGGAAATACCACGTACGCAAAATAAGACCACCTAAGCAACTTACACCCTCACCCCCTATTTTCCAAAACGAGGTTTAAGGATAGATAGATAGATAACTTTATTTCTACAACACAGGAAGAAACAGATGTACACAAAGTAAAGTAATAGCTAGAAAGTCTATGTTGCACAAATGGGCGGCCTGATCGCTGAAAGCTATTTGTTCCTGGCAACCTTTGGATGGAAAAGAACTGACTTACTTTACGAACTGATTTAGAGCCTTAGAACCAAAAAAGGGCTGAAATAAATATGATTTCTTCCAGACAGCCAGATAGTCAGAGATGTGGATTTAAACCTTTAGATTTAGACACAGATTTACTCGCTTTTTAATCCCAAGATTTAATCCCTATAGATTATTTTGGGCACTATCCCTATCCCTAATCTAAGGTTTAATCCACATCTCGGGGAGGTTTAAACCTCGTTTTGGAATAAGGGGGTACGAGTTTCATGTACCTTCTTTTCATTGGTGGGCGCGTTCCGAAGGCCTAACTTTTTTAAGTCATTTTTAATAAGATTCAAAGTGATCCCATGCCAATGTTGTGTACTATAAATAATACCAACTTTTTCGTAACCGACTTTCCGTACTTTAAATTTCTATTAGTAATCAAGTAAAAGTACCTATATATACATAGGTAGGTACATATATTAGGTATACCTATAGAATTATGAAAATTCGATGGATGTGCTCCTGCAGTGCGGTTTCAACTTTATTTTATACATGTTTTGTTTGTATTTCCAGGTCTGTGGTAGGTATAGGCGCTGGTGCAGGTCTTCAGACGTTCCGCAGTTTACAGGACTCCGCTGCAGTTCCTATTATGCAGGTATAAAAATGAGATTAGCTCATTGATCTGGGCATAACACTGCGTCTCAAAGTGTTACTCTTAACTAACAGTATTTTGGGGATTAATACATCTATACAATATCAAAATATAGCTAAGATCAAAATCGGGTTATCCGTTCGGGAGCTACGATGCCACAGACAGACATACACACGGGGGTTAAAAAAGCAAAATAAACGCGAATAAATCTGTTAAACAGTTTCAATATGAGTTCAAATCGCGAAAACTTAGAAAAAACACCGTCTTATATTTATTGAATTTTTAAGTGCTTATATTTTAATGAAACAACTTTTCCAGGCGTTAGCAGCTGGAACTCTTCTATACGTGACAGTAAGCGAGGTGTTGCCGCGGGAGCGAGCGCGGTGGCATGAGCGGAAGCGAGCTGCTGGACTCGCGCAGTTCGTGGCCGTCGTTGTTGGGTTCGCGATTATGTACCTCACTACTAAGTATTTAGGTAAGTAATTTGAACTAAAAAGGGGAACTAATGAGGCAGAAAAACCGGCCAAGTGCGAGTCGGACACGCGAAAGAAAGGGTCCGTACTATTATATTCTGTTTTTAGTATTCGTTGTTATAGCGGCAACAGAAATACATCATCTGTTATTCCAACTGCTATAGATATAGACTGGTGACAGACAGACAGATGGACAGTGGAGTCTTATTAAAAGGGTCCCGTTTTTACCCTCTAAGGGCTCTAGGTACCGACGGAAACCTGAAATGGTTTCTTATAGTAAGAAGAAATAATCCTCTTCATAAAGACGCTGGAAAATCATTTTTTTGTTCATTGAAGAATACTGCTTATCATTTCATTTTTTTTTTACTTAAACAAAGAAATTATTCTCTAGCGTCTATAGGAGGATTATTGCTTGCTTTAAAAAACCATTTTTATGTGCTGGAGAAAAAGGGCGTCTAAATTTAAGAAGCTACTTGTAAATTTTGAGTCTGTGGCGAGCGGACGAACGGCTTGCGATGTATAAGGTAACGGGTTCGATTCCCTTCTGAAACAGATACCTAATATTGATTTCTGCTCTGGATGTCCTTACTTAAGTATATTAAGTATGTATTTACAAAAAGTATTCCATCCGTTATTTGGTCACCACAACACAAGCCTAGTTTCTTAGCCAGAGGCTAGATGGCACTATGCAAAATGTCATGCAATGTTTTAATTAAAATAATATTTCATACAGATCCTGCCATCTAGTGGCAAACACTTGCACTAATACTTTTACTACTATAAGGTAGATGGCGTTAGTAATATATATATTTTATTTTTCAGATCATGACGCTGCATAGTTATAATTATTATAATAAAAGTATTGACCATTTAAGAAGTTTAATAAAAGGTATTAAAATATATGTATTAGAGAGTGCTAAGTAATCTAAGTACCTACTTATTAGGTTAGGTATAATATTTTTTTATTTAATTTTAAGTAAATGACAATAAAACAACTTTTGCTATATCAGATTTTTTATTTTATTTTGTTTTGATGTCAACAACAATAAAAGTAAATAAGTAGATACAAAAATGTGATGTCAAATGATAATATTTAAAGATAATAATATTAAATTAAGTAGGTATCTATTAATTTTCACAGTTTGTTTTCAAAATGAAGACAATTTTGAGACAATTTATTCAATTTAATGTCAATAACATGAAAGACGAAAGTAACTATAATGCAATAATTATACAAAATTGTGATTTAGCGTAAATAAAATATAATAAAAATTAGCAATGGCACTTGTTATGTTCAGCGACATCTATGTTGAACAATGACTAACTACATAATCTACTCAACACAAGATGCCGTTAACGCAATGGCATGTATTAAAGTATCTACTCGCCGCTAGATGACGCTGTCCACAATAATGCATTTGTTACACACTTAAATGCAAAATTATTATTATAATCTCAGTCCGGAATACTATGGCGTTACTTTTATTTACAATTAATAAAAAATAAGATTATAAAATGGAAGCGATTTCTACATACAAACTAACATCCATACTGTATATCGGAATACCTCGTATTAAACAGTATAAATAAATTTGAAAATTATTACTTAAAAAATAATTACAAGTTTTTTAAATACAATAAAGTATTAAAAAATATAAAATAATACAGATCTTTGACTCGACATACTTAGAACTATAGAGTAAGTACTGTTATAAACGAAAACTACATTAGAAATGTTAACTAGGAATAATAATTTATAAAGAATTTTAGTGTATCGAGCGACTTGCTTACGTCTAAACAAAATCTGACTGACTGATGTATCAATACACAGCTCAAACTAAAGGGCGGATCGGGCAAAAATTTGGCGACTGTTATAATATATATAACGCAGGCATCCGCTAAGGATTTTGGAAAATTGAAACCCAACGCGGAAAAACTACGCTTTTAAAAATTTAGAGCAAATTTCGCCTCGCCTACAGAACAAGATGCGAATAATAGTTAAACTGTTTTATAGTAAACAGACGGAAAAGAAAGTGATTTTATTAGGGTTACTTTTTTACCTTTTGACCCCTAAAAACCGAAATATTAGCTCATTTCAAGTCTTTAAATATTTGCCTTAAAGTCGTTGATATTATTTTCAACAACTTTAAAAAGAGCAGGTATTCTTTTAAAAATGTTTACTATTAAATTGCAGTAAGCAAGCCGCTAAAATCACTTGATTAAATTCAAGAGAGCTTTGTCATTCAATTCGAAAAGCTTTCAACTTTACAAAAGCTGTAAATCGAAGAAAATAATTTTGTTTGGGAAAATCAAGGAACTTAATACTTAGATTACTTACTTGGAGACATTTTTCGGGAATGTAATAGGGAAATATTTGTATGTAGACTGCAATACCTGCATACCTTCTTAAGAGGAAAGGGTACCGGCGCTCTCTCCATACAAACGTAGACTGTTTCCTCCCTGGGTAATAGCACAAATATTTTTGTCGCATAAAATCTGTAACTGCCATGACAATGTCTCTATGTCTTGTTTTTGTTCATTTTCTAATTTTCATAGAAAGTAAGAGTTAAAAAAACAAATGATATCTAAAAAATAAGACATAGGGGCATGGTAATATTAGTTATTAGTTTTATGCTGCAAAAATATTTGCTATAATGTCATTATCTAGGGATGAAACTTCCGAATACGTTTGTATGGAGAGCGCCGGTACCCTTTCCTCTTAAGTCTTTGATTTTAAAGTATACATTGCAACATTTACCTAAAGAAAATTGTAATATTCTTTATTAGGACCTCATATCGTCCAAACGAATGATGGATGAAGATCCATAATTAAGACAAAGATGCTTAGAAGAGTTATTTATTTTTATAAATGAAAGTTAAACTGAACAATAGCATTAAGTTCCTTGATCTATTTTCGTAAGACCGTATCTAGGTAGGTATCTATAAATGGCAAACATTACTCATGTCAGTCAACAGCTAAGTTTGATCAGTTTTATTGCTGTTTGCAACTATCAAAGCATACTCGTGGGTACTACACAACGTTCTATATTGTAGCCATAAGCAATTACTCTAGGAGCTTCGTTTCCTCAACTGTCGGTAGTTTTATAGTGCCATGTCAAATACAGAGTTTGATAGTTAGCTAAGAAAGCGGTAGAGGACTACTTCTGTACACTTTAACAAATAACTTTTGTTCTACGACTTTTGATAAAGCGGTTATATCCTTTTTAATAGGTTTAAATATACTTTTTATACTTATTTTTAACTCTATAATTATACATATTCATTCTATAATGATAATATACTACTACGTATATATTAGACTAGCTTTTGCCCGCGACTTCGTCCGCGTAGAAGTCGAAAATGGACCAAGGAATCACGTTGTCCCATACAAACTTTGCCCCCCTTTTTCACCCCCTTAGGGGTAGAATTTCGGAAAATTCTTTCTTATCCGGTGCCTACGTCACACAAAGAACACAACTTCAAGTTTCAGGTATCTACGATCAGCGTTTAGGCTGTCCGTTGATCCGTCAGTCAGTCAGTCAGTAGTTCAGGACAAAGCATTTTATATGTATAGATTAGGTTTTGCCCGCGACTTTGACCACGTAAAAGTCGAAAAAAGACCAAGAAATCATGTTATCTCATACAAACTTTGCCCCCCCTTTTGGGGTAGAATTTCGAAAAATCATTTCTTATGGATACTTACGCCATACAAAGAACACACCCTCCAAATTTCAGGTCTCTACGATCAGCGTTTTAGACTGTGCGTTGATCCGTTAGTGCAGGAAAAAGCATTTTATATGTGTAGACAATTTTATAAGTATGTTTCTATTAGGAAATAACATGTTTTTTTAAATAAAGAACCATTGATAAAATAATAAGGCAAATTTTAAGGATGAACTCTCTGGGTAAGTTACAGCTAATCGTCGCGCGTCGGGAAAACATAAAGACGATATTTTCCCAAAAATAATGGGCAAACTTCGAAAATTCATAAAACAAAAGTTATTTTGAAGGTGTACAGAGTTCACTCTCAACTGCTTTATATCTAATAATTTATAACCCTGTATAAAAATTACAGCACGCAAACTGTGTTTGTTGCAAGGAAACGCTTCAAGCAATGAACGGGTAACTGGCCTCAACTTACCAGCGCAGAACAATACACCGGCGTCGATTACGGGGGCACCAGCCACCGAAAACTGCTAAAACCAGCGCCAATCGGAGTCTAACCGCTTTTTACGTGAACCTACGAGCATCAAGCTGCTAGCAATTGAAGACATTTAAAATAATGTATGCGTGATAGATTGTGATGCTTCTATCTTTAAGAGGGATATGCATTGCTTATGTATTACTTATAGGTACATAACAACAAGGCACAGACAAGGCACCTGACGAAAGCGTATTATTCGTAAATAATATTAAATAAATATTTTATACACCGAACTATGATGTATCGGTAACATAGAGTATCGTGACGAACGCGAGCTCAATCCTAGAGACAGCAGACTCTTGAGATTTTACTCTCAATAATTCCTTCCTTTATGCAACGTGACATATTTCTACTGCTTGAGAATAAAGCTCTCCAGAAGTCTTATTCAAAAACTCCCAAAAGTCCTAGTATAGTTATGATCGCGTTTTTATATATTTCCGAAACTTTCAACTCCAAGGACTAATGGCAGTTTGAGAATTAGCCTTCAGACACTAAACATGTGTGAAAGGCACTTGACCACGGCACTGTCAATATAGTCTTCACTATCACTATGTAATTTGTTCAAAGTCCACTGGTATCTTAAGGCACTAGGTCTCATCGTCCTCAATGATCCTTCTATTTCTTTTCCTCTGCTTGTGTCTTCTTCTAGAAGACTTGTTCGGTTTTATCTGGCATTCGCAGCCAGCTCTTACCCTGACGTAGTCCATTGACCAGCCACCGGATCCAGGCACGGAGAAGTGGCCTTCCGCCCTGTGCTGAGGGTTCTCCGTTTCCGCGGAAGGTAAGTGCCTCACCAGCGCATAGGAATACGAATACTTCTGTATACACCTCGACTCGTTATACAGCCTGGAGTCGACGAACCTACAAGGTCGGTCTGCTACTCCTGGTGCGCAAGATACTTCGTAAAGACTCTGTTGATTCTCGCCATCTTCGTAGAGTTCTACGTAGAGGCCGGTGGGTGTCCTGCCTCCCTTCATGGTGACCATCTCCAGAACTGAGGGGCAGCACTGGACGCCCTCGCGGCTGGAGCCCTCTCGTCGGAGTATGGTCTGCATCTCGCGCCAATGGGACCGCTTCCACGACGCTGTCATGTCCAGCTCCTCGTCTGTCCTGGAAGGTAAAGAAAATTTTGAAACATTCTACTCAAATAAAATCTTTGGTACTTCCGACTTGATATCTCTATAAGTTTTGATTAAATCCTCGAAATCTGATATGATGTAAGTGACGCCTAGATCAAATTACTATAACGCTATTCTCACTTTACCACCGTTCTTCTAACCTATGTAGAATGTGAAAGAGATAGATATATGCTTACAGTACGCGGTGCGAGTGAGACAGCGGCGTGCGGCGCACGCGGCTTACGTTGCCAATCACGTCGCCCGCGACCACCACTGCACTACACAGCACCTGAAACGAAGGAAAACTTACGTTAGTAAAAGTAAGAAGCAAAAGTGAGGGAAAACTTTTTAGACGGCATCTTATGTCCCATAGCACGGGGCTATGGAGTCCCGGACCTTTACAATAATAAGTTTAATAGCAAAGTATGATACACAAAAAAAGGGTTTCTTGAAGCAAGAAATAATACTCTCCACACTAGAAAATATTTTCTTGTATTAATAAATTTTTTGACGACCCAGTTGGCACAATGGTTACCACTCCGGACTGCCGAACACAGGGTTGCGGGTTCGCTTCCCGCCTCAGACAAGTATTTAAGCTTAGATATTTTATTTTATTTGTCTGTGGTCTGGTTGTTTCTATGTATTATAAGTATATATTTACAAAAGAAAAGTATTTATGTAGTATATCCGTTGTCTAGCACCCATAACACAAGTCTAGTTACTTAAGATGGTGATGTGTGGAATGTCCTGTAATATTTATTTTATTTATTTATTTATTTATAAATGTTCCCAAAAATAATAAGCTGTGTTCTTTATTTAAGAATATTGCTTTTTTTTAACTAAATCCCTTTCTTTGCATTAATGAAGTAAACTTTATTTGAAAATGCTTCACAACGCGGCGTTAAGTAGAACGACGTTTCTTTTATCTAAAGTTGTTCAATTAACAACACTGCTAAGAAAATTAATATAATTTTACAACCTAAAATCCATTAAGATTGTATTTTTATTATATTGAACATAAATTTTTATCGGATTCACTCGCTATTTAGGTTAACTATTTAGATTATTTACCCGGCTATTTATCTACATACTTAATAATTATTAAGATGTTTTAAATAGACACCTGTGCTTGTTTTTAGATTATATACTTTGACTCTGCAGTAAAATTAGATTTAACATAACCTACCTAATAACAGGGTTATTTAAAAATATCAAATCTCAAACCAATTATGTCTTATGAAGTTGTTATTAATAACATTAAAACAACTTTTGTTCTACGACTAATGGAACTTATTTCTATCAAAACTTGAACCTAAGTCAATGTTACAGCCACAAGATGGGTTGCTACCTTTCGCAGTGGCTTACAGTTAGAGTAGTTTAAGAAAAAGCTTGAAGATATTCCAGTAAGAACATAAAAATATTCATCTTCTATTTATATACCTAAAAGATATAATTTCACCACAAAATCTCAGAAATTACAAGACCTACGAGTCTGATTTTTGGAATGAGTGTTCCTTTTAACGCAAGCGTCCACTTAGAAAGGATTTTTTTGAAAATCCTTTAGGAGGAGATCTAAAGGAGTAAAAAGTGCTAACAAAAACTTGTAGAAGAAAAGTTGCTCTTTATGATAATTATTAAGAATCCTGTTAAACACAATATTGTCATTTTATTTAAAACCCTTATATATTTACAATCTTTACTGCTCTGGACACGGTATAAAATATGAAAATTCGAATCTTTCTGGACCTCATATTTCCCTTCACACTTCCTGAAACGCAAACACGAATTGCACTAGAAACAACTGAAATCGAACAGCTCTGAAATAGATTGATTTGATTTGAAACCGATCAGCGGATATGGGTCGCTAACGATGCAATGTCACAACATGTCTTTACAGTGTACTGGACAATGTTTACAAAATGTTGCGAGAATCGATTGCATTAATGTGTTGGAAACGTTACTTATGATCATTCGATCACTCACTGATATCGTACTGAAAAAAGCCTTAACAGTTTGGCAGACTTGTGATAGTTCACCCGATGCACACGTCCCAAGTTGAAAACTAATCTAAGGGTGCTGTCGCTCTTTACACAAAATAGGCTTGCATTTGACCTCATCTCACCTGGTGGGAAGTGAAGGATGTAGTATGCTCGCCAAGAAGATACCTATTCACTCTAGACTAAAGACTCCAAGGTTTAAGTTTAGGGGAAATGCGCGGATAAGGAGTTTCACTGTGTGTGCCGCACGAGAAAGGTGGATGCGTGACGCTTTGTACGCGATTTGTATCAGATGATTCAACGGCTTCTGTTTGTCGCATCTCTCAAAATATTATGGAACCTGACGGCTGATGAGTCCTTAATCTGATCCTTCCACCTGGTCAGTAATAGGCCTCTAGGGCGTATACCATCTGTATTCCCAACCACGATGGGTTTATTCACGTTCTCATCACTTTTCTGTATTACATGACCAAAATATGCAAGTGTACGTTGGTGGCAAATCGTGGGTGCTATAGTGCCTGGGATATGTAAGTATCAAATGGAGGCTTGTCCAGAACCTATACCACCCTCTCAGCTTAGTCGACTGTAGACGTGACGAACATCTATTGGTGCAAAGATAGTGGAGATTCGAACCTAAGACTTTCGGAATTAAACTTAAGGTTTCTACTATGAGGCCAACATCTATCGAGGTAGCTATACATCTACCGATCACATTAAAAAAAGGCAATATTTTTACTAGTTACGCCCCACGGTTTCCTTTGCTTCCCAAAGTCCTAATCCCGTGAGAAAATAGGGATGAAAATAAATATGCTATAGGAATGTCAATCCTCAAATATAGAGCAATTAAAAGAAGGATGAACCAACATTCTAAAATTTTCTATTATACAAACCTTGTCCTGACTGACAATAACGAACACAAAACAATATTATCCAATTTGGTGGTTCAGTCATTTGGAAGTTATGCGCGTAAATAGGTACATTTCGGCGATTCCATTTGATTTATAAAGATTTTAGTAATGTCCAGGGGGTACTATAGAGATTATTAGGTATTTTTAACACACTGTATTATGTATGTATTATATTATTATAAAAATATTAAATAACTCAGACGCAATAGATAAAGTTTTATTGTACTAATAATAACAAACAAGCAATAATATTTCGTATAAAATTAGTAACAGACATCTTATCAAATGATAAAATACTTGATGAATGAATCGTTTTCTGATAACACTTAAAAGGATAAAGGGTATTATTATATACCTTCCTAAAAATATATTTTTTTTGTTTCATAAAAATAATAATTAATGCGTTATTAATCAAATAAATCGCCCCTTAACGCATCCGATGCAAAGGAGCTGAGAATACTGGTCTATGATTAAAATATTTATTGTTTTTATTTTATTTTTACCTATTACCAGAAGGCAATAGTCAAAAATCGAGGCTAATCGTATAGTTTAAAATAGCTATGATTTTAATGTTTTCAGGCAGGATTTTAAAGTAAAGGGTCATCAGTTTCTCTTGGTCAGCGTTTGACTCACACGCTGGTTAGTGACGATGCGGTCTAAGATGTAACACGCTTTCCTAGGGTATCCTTTAGGAAAGCCTGTCTTACGCTACGTGCTTGTAACTCTAAGATCCCCGAATAAAAGGGGTAAAATAAAACCTTTGAATCACGCGAGTGAAGGTAGGAAAACGGAGTAGAACAAAAACTTTTCCAACCCAACCTTTTTTTGTGGCCACGTCATAGGGATGTGATGAGTTTGAAAAAGTTAGAAACCACTGGTTTAAAACAATAGGTACCTACTCGTACAAAATTGCAAAAATATTCGTACCAGTACTTAGCAAGTCATAAATAACTTTTCAACGAAGAGTTCAAACGTACCAACACACTCTTAAGATAAGAGTAAAAGCTAACGCGAAGCTCTTGATATAGTACAAAGATGTTTTCAATTTGTGATAAAACAAAGCAGTCCTTTGATTTATTAATAAAAATAAATAAAAATAAAATAAAATAAAATAGCTTTATTGTTCCCTTACACAACATTTGTTTGTACTTATATCTATCTTAGGTAGGTAATTGTATTTTTTTTTTTTTAATCTTTTATTTTTATATATTTATTTTATGTAGTGTTATGTGTGGGTTAGTTTATAAGTAATTAAATGTTAGTGTTGTTTGTTAGTTTTATTGGTAAGTATGTATATTATTCTTATGTATTTATCTGGTTAGGTTAGTATTTGTTAGTTTTGTGTAGGGACCGCTTCCGCGGTAAAAGCCTCCTCCACCTGTCTCCATTTCAGTCTATCTCTAGCGACTCTACTCCATGTCTGGCCCACCGTCTTTGTTATGTCGTCACTCCATCGTTTGCATGGTCTTCCTCTTCTTCTCTTTTTGTCTAACGGGTGCCAGTTAAGGATTGTTTTTGTCCATCTGTCGTCGTTGTGTCTTTGAACATGGCCTGCCCATTTCCACTTTAGGTGTAAAACTTTTTGTGCTACGTCTTTAGCTTTTGTTCTTTCTCTAATAGTGCTATTTCTTACTTTGTCTCTTAGTTTTATGTTTAGAAAGCTTCTTTCTATGCCTCTTTGACATACCTTTATCTTCTCTAGGTTTTCTTTTGTTAACGTCCATGTCTGGCTAGCGTAAGTTAGGCAGGGTAGTAGACACATCTCCATGGCTTTAGTTTTCAGTTTTACTGGTAATTTGCTTTTGAAGATCTCTTTCATTGCCCAGTACTTGTTCCAAGTAGATTTGGTTCTTCTGTCGATCTCTCTCTCTGTGCATGCTCTAAAGGTGATAAGGTGGCCCAAGTAAACGTATTCATCGACATATTCGAGGTTTGAGGATTGCAAGGTCATTGGAGTCTTCTCTCTGTTTGACATCATTTTTGATTTGTCTTCATTAATTTCTAGTCCGATCTTACTACTTTGTAAACAGAGGGATGTTACCATTGAAAGCATTTCCTGCGGACTCTCTGAAAGTAGCACTATGTCGTCTGCAAATCTCAAGTGTGACAGATACTTTCCATGTATTTTCAGCCCCTTGCTCTCCCATTTCAGTTCTCTGAATACTTGTTCTAGTACGCTTATAAAAAGCTTTGGTGACATCGGGTCGCCTTGTTTCACCCCTCTCTCTATGTTGAAGCTCGGTCCTGGTTTGTCAAACATAACTCTAGATGTACTGTTTTTGTAAATAGTTTTTATCAGTTCGATGTACTCTTCGTTAACTCCTTGATGTGACAGAGCTTGCCATATTGAGTTATGTGAAATTGAATCGAAGGCTTTCCGATAGTCTATGAAGCATATGTATAGCGGTTTATCGTATTCTTGGTATTTTTCGATTATGGTTTTTAGAGTTTGTATGTGGTCTATGGTGGAGAAAGATCGTACAAATCCTGCTTGTTCGATTGGCTGTTCCTTGTCGAGAATTTTTGTCAGGCGGTGTAATAATGTCGCAGCAAATAGTTTATAAATGCAGGACATAAGACTTATGGGTCTGTAGTTACTAATAAGTTTACGGTCTCCCTTTTTAAACAGTAGAATTATATTCGAACCAGTCCACTGCTTAGGTATTTGTTTGTCATGTAGTATAATGTTGAAAAGTTTTGTAAGTGGTTTCGTTAGAGTCTCTTTCCCTTTAGTCAACATCTCGTTTGTTATCCCGTCTGGACCTGGGCTTTTCTCCATCTTTAGCTTGCTTATTGCGCGTTCTATTTCGTTTTCCATAAACGGTAGTATGGGGTCTGTATTTATTGCTGTGGGTTGTATATGTGTTGTATTGTTTTCGCACTTGTAGAGTTTTGCGTAGAAGTTAGTAGCAATAGTCATCACGTCATCTCTGTTTGTCATTAGTTCTCCGGATTCGCTTTCTAGTTGATTCATAAGTTGTTTTGTTTTTAATAACTGTTTGTAGGCTTTTTTCACAGCTCCTGTGCTTTCAAGGTGTTTTTCTAATATGTTTCTTCTATGTGATTGTGTGTTGCTCTTGATCTTTTTATATATTTCTTTGTGTAGTTTACTAAGTTCTTTTTTCTCAACTTTCGTTTTCTTTTCTTTATTTTTTAATAAATGTCTTTGCTCTATTAATTTTTTAATTTCTTCAGTAATTATGGTTTGATTTTTTATTGTTTTCTGGCTAACACTAGCTCTCCTACAGCTGTCTAGTATAGTTTTTTCTATTTTGTTGTAGTAGTCTTGCATGGGAAGGGTTTCTGTTTCTTCGTATTTTTCTAATTCAGACTTATATTGCTCGTGGTTTATATGTTTCTTTGGATTTGTATTGAAAGTAGCTCGTGATCGTGGTTTGTTTGGGCTGATGTTTATAGTGGCTCTAACAAGTCGGTGGTCACTTGGATGTTTGAAGTTGTTAAGAACATTGATATTCTCTATTATATTAGGTGTGTTCGTTGCTATAAAGTCTATTTCGTTCTTAGTTTCATCGTCCGGTGATCTCCATGTCCATCTCAGTTTGGGAGATTTATTGAACATTGTATTTGTTATTTTTAAATTGTGTTGTATACAGAATTGAATGAATTTTTCTCCTCTCTTGTTTCTTCTTCCATATCCATATTTTCCCATCACTCTGTTTTCTTCTTTCTTAGGTTTTCCAATTTTTGCGTTCATATCTCCTAGTAGAATGATGTTCTTGTTGCTCATGTCTACAGCTTTTTGAAGGTGTTTGTAAAACTTTTCTAGATCTTTTTCTTGTGAGCTCGAGGTGGGGGCATAGGTTTGAATTATAGTGTATTTCATGTTGTATATAGTGAGATGTAGAAGAGCTACTCTATCTGAGATTCCTATGAAGTCTTGTATTATTATATGGCTGTCTTGTTTAACAAGAAAGCCTACTCCGTTTCTTCCTTTCTTGTGCTTGTTTCCATTTAGGTATAGTCGATACTCATCCCTGTCTTCTACTTTGTATCCTTTTCTGCGGGTTTCGCATATTCCAATAATATCCCATTTTATTAATGAGAGAGCGTGTTCTAGTTCTGTTAATCTTATTTCGTTTGCTAGTGTTCTTGTGTTAAAAGTTGCTATGTAAATTTTCTTATTTGAAGTAGTTTTGTGTGTTGATGGAGGGTTTTGGTCTACTGCCCCCGTGGTGACCGGCCATTCTGGGGGAGGTTTAGTTGATTTTCTTTGTTTTGTTCTGTTCGGGCGCTGGGTGATGTGAGGAGGCGTTAATTGCTATTCGTCGTTGCTTGAGTCGGCGTTTTCGGTTGCTGGTGAGAGATTTTTAGGAGTGGTTTTCGTTATGAAGGTTCTTATAGAGGTCTGGTTTGTCGAGATATTCACTTTATTCTTCTTAGTCCTCCTTTGATTTATTACTACATTTTAATAATAGGTAGATACTTATATGTATTTTGATTCGTGATTTATGCTTTATAATATTGAATTGAAAATTATGGACCAAAATAAAGATTTTTTCCAAAAATTGCCCACTGTTTTGCTAAGATTTTTGCGGGACTATTAGGCAAAAGTTTTAGGCTACTCTTGTCTAATTTACTTATAGTGAAATGATAATTTATGTATATTTTGAAGTCTTTGCTTACAAATTATTTAAAAAACTATCGAATCGAAATACGTACTCTTAATATTCGCTTGCGCAACAAAAATAATTTTGTATAAGCTAAACATTAATCGACTGTCAAAGTATCAACCAGTAAATTGTATTTATTTAATTATTATATTTTAGCACCATCTCAAGCAAGCCACTCTAAGAAACACTAAGAAGAGGTTTGCTCAAGATTTTATGCTTAAACATATTTAGCTAAATACTAAATGCATTTAATGGGTTATTATTATTTCAAATTAAATAAAATTACAATTACCACAAGGTTGATATTATTTAGTCACTTTGACAGTTTGGTAAATTATGTTTAAGGCGCTCTTCCAGTACCGTGTGTAGGTATTCACATTACCTTAGCCCCCGCTCTCAAAAACGTAGCGTGCTGCGTGCTAACTGTTATATTTGATCGATATGCAAAACATTTTAGCATTATTATCCACAAATAGAGAGTTCCTAGAGGTCAAAACCTATCATTTGATTCATTTTTAGAAACAAACGTTAACTATTTATGAATAAAACCCGATAAACGATCTAATAATTCTCTGTTTTCTAACATTTTTTTTATCGCACGAAGTTGTTCATATCATGTTTTCAACCACAATAAACAAAAATATGGTTATTAAACTACAATATCCATTTATATCCAAATAACAAAAAAAGAATATTTGATTACTTAGAGTTGCTTAAAACAAAGGTCGATTTTGGTAGCTTTATTAGCACCTGCCCTTAAGGTCATGCTTTGTTAAAATAAAGTCATGTTTTTTAAACTTCTTGCTTTGTCATTATAGATGTCATAAAATTGAAATGTTTTACATTGGCAAGTCAAATATTTGGGAGTTTCCAAATCCCTTCTGATAATGCAATTTTAGGATTACCCATTACCTTTATCTAGAGCTACTATTATCTTTACAATGCAATTTGAGGTAATTGTGTAATTTGCGAAATATTTATCGCTATCAAATATCATGGCCTAATCTTTACCTCTCTAACCAACTTTCAAAAAAGAAGTCCGTAGTTTGACCAGCCCACTTCCAAATATAATTAAGATACACTTGTCTATCTTCTAAATTTATTATGTTTAACCATCGTTTATTAAAAATGTCAAAATAACAGAGTTTAGGACGAAAATATAAATTCGTTGATTTGTCTACACGGTTCATGATATATTAAAACCTAAATAGTTTTTTTTAATATATTTGATTAACATCTAGCAATAGACCGTAAAACTAAACTAAAGTAAAACTAACACCTCCTAAAATAGTTTTTTAGAGGAAAGGTTAGCATTTGACTACTATTACACGTGCCTGATGGTAAGTGACGAAGCGGCTTAAGATGTAGCACACTTTCCTACAAGACACCTATTGGAGACCCCCAAAATTTTAGTAAATTGTACTTATAACATATGGACTATAATTGTCCAAAATAGATGATTTGATTTGACTGACTTGAAGTACTGTACAATGGACGTAGACTTTTAAAACAGGCATGCAGCTTTACGGGTGTCTTCTTCTCATGTCAGAACACCTCAATATTATTCTAAAACCCTTATCGCTAACAGGAAATCGATTCTAAACGTGTTTACAAAATGTCTAACACAAACTATCATATTTGTTTTGTTCACCCAAATATTTTGTTAACTCTTTGACGGAGAAATCTTGGGATCTATCCACGCAAACATTAAAGGTAAATAACACATCATGAATGAATGATAACGATGAATGAGTCGTGTTAACTGAGTGAACTGACTCGCGAGAATGAAGCTTGTTGGTTTTCTATGGTGTTATTATTTGATTTTACTTTATTTATGTCCAAAAATTAAGTAACTGAATTTTTCGTAAGAGATTATTGTTTATTGTGAAATAAAAATCGTAAGCTTATATTGTAAGTTATAATTGCAAATACGAATAAAATATTTCTGAAAAATAAAAATGTCAAAGTTACTTATAACTATTTCTCATTTATGTACGTACGTACATAACAAACTTCAAAAACAATGTTAGCTCACAAAGGGCCCGCTAATCCAACCAGTTCTAGTTGTCATATAAATCAATTACAATATGAAGGGATTGGCGACATTATGGATGTCTTATTGCTGATGTGTTTGTGAACATGTAAGCTTGGACGTTGTTCACAAATGCCAGGGACGTGCTACGCAATAACTTTAATTTATTATTTACTAAGCAGAAATCATTAATTTTGTTAATTAAACTACAATGTTCTAAAATATATCTTCTCTAGGTTTTACCCGTTATTTCGTCCGCGTAGGGTTCGAATTTTTCAGCGGATGCCTACGTTGTAAAAACTCGACAAATCGAAAATCGAAAAATAGTAAAATGCAAGTTAGAACGTGTGTCTTCGGAACGGTCATTCCAATGAGAAGAAGACAAGTAATTTATACTCAGCCTAGTTCACTATCGTAAATAAACTCAAGATACACAACAATATTTTATTTTTAAGATACTTTAAAATCCCAATAGGTATGTGCTGAAGTTTATCTCGTGATTGTACTTGATCCTCGGGCGGCGTGTATAATTTGCTGTCAAACATTGCGCCTGACATGGCTACCAGACCAGATTGTAATCCTCATTAAACGCAGGACGAAGTGAAGGTATCAACTAATGAGACCGTGGTAAATTGAATCCAGATTACGGATCTTGTATTGATATTTTATGAAATACTTCTGCCTGCGGTTACTCCCGCCATTTCAAAATCTCAGGCATTGATTTAAGATCAAGATGCGTCTGTCTAAACATTATTGTTCTGTCAAACTTGATCTTTTTTTATTTTCAAAAGTAGGTATAGGTTGCTTATACTTACTTTTGAAAGGTTTTTTGAAATTCTACCTCTAAGTGCATCTTAGAGGTTGAATTTCAAAAAACCCTTTTCTAAGTAAATACCTACATTTCAAAAAGAATAGGTACATCTTTAAACTTGTCTCTAGGATCGAGCAGCTTTTTAAGCTGTGCGTTGAAATATCAGTCAGTCAGGATTCGGATTATATATTTATAGATCAGAGGCTATAATGCCTACATTTCTACGAAATGTAAGTAGGTATGTGTTAGTATGAAGGAAAAATATTATATTTTTTCATTGGATGATGAAGTGAAAGTCAACATTTCTTAATTCAGTTGTAATCATTGGCATGAGATTACATTGCACCACATTAAAAACTATGTTCAGATGTAAATAAGTTTCGTACTTAAAAATATTTAATGCTTTAATTGAGTGTGTTAGTTAGCTTCGTCCTTAGAGTGAAAATTCCCTAATATACACATCATAAATAGAGCTTAGCTTAGCCAATATTTAAATAAGTAAATAAAATTTCACATAAGGTTATAGGTGCTTAGTTGGAATACTATTTAAGTTTTATGATGTTTGTAAGCGGATTAAAATTTTACGATTGCAGAAAATTAAGAGAGTCTAGATTTTAACGTATTTGTCCACAAGTCCATATAAAATCTAGATTTTATGTTGTAGTTTTTAAATCTGACTGATCCGCTTATATTTTATACTTCTACTTGTAATTTACGCTTTCTATTTAATCATAACTAAAACATATAAATTTTATTCAGCAGACAAGACCGTAGTCAAAATAAAAATAAGTAATAAATAAAAACAGCGATTTAGTTTTGACAAATAGGTCTATTAAATAAATTGCCTAAAAATATTGCTTTATTCTTCATATTAATCAACAGAATTATGATATGAAGTTTTTGGCAAAAAAATCTTACAGGTGTGCCAATTTTAGACGATTGTGTATGTTCGAAATGTATAAAATGATGATCACATAGTATCACTGATTTTTGTTTTTTCGTTTTTTGTTTTTACGGAATTGTCGTTTCGAGCCCTACCTACCTGTTTTTACCCAACTGCAAAGAAAGGGTTATGTGTTTTTTAACTGACTACAAAAAGGAGGATGTTCTCAAGATACGTATTATATTCTTTTCTTATCATCCATTAAATTATTTTGACATTTTATTACAATGCAAGGGATTTAATAATACTACGCTAACTACACAGTGAGAAAACTTACTACACTATTTTTTTGTATTTAAATACCCACTATTTTTAAAAGCTTATAAAAACACGATAAATCTACGAACAGTTTCAGTAGAGTACAAGTCGCGAAAATACTATGAGATTTTCTTAGAAATCACATGACATCAAAAGAAACAATAGTTCTATCGATCATTCTGTTTGATCTTACGTTTTCAAATCGATTAATGTTTAGAATTCGCATTCGTAAATCAATTTAAAAAATCAGAGTTTCTTTCTCTAATTTTGTAATTTAATTAGTCTGTCATTTAATTTATTTTATTTCTTTTCGTTAATTAACTAGACAAACTGATATACTACATTGATGCAAGGTAGAAAACCAAGACATTCGCACTAAGCGTTTTCCGTCATTCCTTATTCGTTCAGCATGGGATTGGAATGAATTGCTTGCGTCTGTTTTTCCTGACGTGTACAATTTTCAAGTAGCGAGTGTACTATACATGTATCTTTTAGGAAAGCGTTCTACATCTTAGACAGCATCATCGTCTACCATCAGGCAGGTGTTATAGTGGTTGAACGCTGACCTATCATTCGTAAAAAAACCTATACCGAATACCGTTACATTCTGTTTTTAGTATTTGTTGTTTTATCGGCAACAGAAATACATCATCTATGAAAATTTCAACTGTCTAGCCTTTCATGGTTCATGAGATATCAACCTAGTAATATCTCATGAACAGACAGACGGACAGTGAAGTCTTAGTAAAGGGTCCGGTTTTTACCCGTTGGAATCCTAAAAACGACTGTAATATTATTACTTAAGATGTCCCTTCGCGTCATTTGACGTACCTACAGGTGGAAACAAAGCTTTATTGTTTCTTAAAAACCTGTGTAAATAATTATGATTGAATTATATTGATAAAGACCTAGTAAAAATACATTTTATGAAGACTAACAGATTTTGATGAAATTTTCGATCGAATGTATTGAAAGATGCACAAAAGCTACTTTATATCCGGATTATCTAACGGAATTTAGATTTACGTGTATTAACCCACGGGCGTGGCAAAATAAGGATTAATCCAAGATTTATATCAAAGTTTATCCTGTTATACTCTCAACTTTATTATTATGTGATTAAGGTATAATTCGCTCTGTATGCAAATGATTGTCTACACGTGTTGTTTTATGTTTACGATAATCGAGTAAATCCATTGTTGGTGTACAATTAATTATGTTGTTTGACAATGGTGAGCACAATTGTTTGCTAATTTGTTCATACGTGTTGTTTATTGGGATACATTTAAATAAATACTAGCAGCGCTCCGTGGTTTCACCCGCGTATCTCCCGATTCCGTGGGGATATCGAAACATCAAATAATCTATAGCCTTCCTCCACAAATGGACTATACAACAAAAAAATATTTTTTCAATTCGAACTAATAGTTCCTGAGATCAACGCGTACAAACTAACAAACAAAACAAACTCTTCAGCTTTATAATTTTAGTATAGATTAGTATTTATTAATTTATCCTATCATTATTAGTCCAATCTCTTGAAAATAATGCAGCATCGAAATATCGAGCATCTAAAAAAACATGATAAATATCTCTTTTTTATTACATAGTAGTTACTATGTACTTTTGTATTTATTATCTAAATTAATTAAAAAACATGGTAGATAAAAAAATCCATTTTAATCGTTGATCAACATAAATATAATTTAGATTATAAAAGATAAAATCACTATGCAGTGATACGCATATCTATCTAAAGGAAATATTATTTAAAAAAGTCTTGTCATTAATTGTGGTATTTTTTTGCAAAATTGGGAGTGCATAAATAAAAAGCTTAAAAAGTCTTTTTTTGCGAGGCTTTTACAGTGAAAGTTTGTTAAATTATAAAGAAATGAATGCAACACATTGATTTACCATTTTTCCATTCGGTAGGCATTTTTTTATCGTCATGAAGGGCCACCTTAAATCAGATCTTTTTTATTACTAGTCTAGATGGTAAGCATTTTGATTTTGAAATAAATTTCTTCTTTTTTTAGATGATTTATCAACGTACAATTTTCCATCAACTGTCATATCGAATTAAGAAACTTTTTTTGAAGTCGGTAAAAAAATGATTTCAAATTCTAACCCGGTATTTTTTTACGAAAAACTGAAAAAAAAAAATGAGTTGTTACTTTGATATCACAGTATTTTAAAGACTCGATACTAATTAATTATCTGGCCGTTAACGTAAATACCCAATAAAACAAAATGTATTACGTATGTATCACTAAACCACTTAAAACATCATTAATTTAAACTAATTTTCCCATTAAATTAAACTAAATTTACGATGAGACACGTGCACCGATTTCATGTTCATAAATAATTTTCTGTTTTTAGTAAATTTGTTTAAAAAACTACAAAGTTTATTTTTAGGCGGTCTCGAAGGCGTCGCTTGGGAAAAAGTTTTGAAGAATTTTCAACTTAATTGGTTACTAAAAGCGCAGTCATAGTGAGATTTTTTTGCGGATCCGATAAAAAAACTCTTGAGAAAAACTCAGAGTTACCCAAACTGAGTGCAAGGTACAAGATCATGTTTCAACCATTGCACCACGCCTAATGTTCTGTGTATCAAAACTAGATTTTCCCGCGACTTCGTCCGCATAAAGTCGAAAATGGACTAATGAATCACGTTGTTCCATACAAACTTTTCCCCCTTTTTCACCCCCTTATAGGTAGAACTTCGAAAAACCCTTTCTTATCGGATGCCTACGTCATACAACGAACACACCCTCCAAGTTTCAGGTCTCTACGCTCAGTGGTTTAGGCTGTGCGTTGGTCCGTCGGTCAGGACAAAGTATTTTATATGTATAGATAGATGACTGACAAAAACTAGTTGTAACAAAGTATTATCACGAATCCGTTGAATAACTCTGAGACTTTACTCAGGTCTCAGAGTACCTAAGTCAAATATAACTCGAAGTTACTCAAACTGAGGTCGCTCAAAGTTTAAGCACTGCATTTTCCATAAAACTGACTGATTGGTAGAAATTTTTAAAATAAGACAATAATAAATAATAAAATAATCAATATTAACCCAAAGACTGTCACCGCGCTGCATAACCAGATCTTAAAAAAATCCTTAAATTTTCAGTAAATTAGGGTAATTTTCTCGAATGCCTTTAATTTTGATGATGTAAGCCCATGTTTGACACATGGGCTTACATCTAGGACTTAAACTGTCTACAAAATATAAATCTTCACTGAAATCGATTTAGTAGTTTCTGCGTGACGTGGTAACAAAGTAACTTTCACATATTGGTTGGATTCGTGTTGTTTCCACGTAAGAAATATATTTCAGGAAAGCAAACTAAAGCTATTTCCTATTATTGATTTCTATTAATAATTTAAATTAACAACAATATAAAGGAGAAAGCATAACAAGGAAATGATATAACTATTACTGAGTAATAACTGAGTTAAACTCAGTTATAGTTATTTCAGTTAGTAATAAATAAGACCGTAAATGCCCGCTATAACTAAACTGTTAATATTGTATGTAAAGTGTTGTTTTAATCTAATTTTTCTAAGCGAAGTGTTGGAGAGATCTTTACAGATATTTTGGTGTAATTTCAGGACAATCCATATTTACATTAATATGGTAGATACAATAAATGTTGCAATAGGCGTCTATGTTCACATAATGTTATGAGCCCTGCCGGGCTTTGCAAGTGCGACGATATTTTTTATTAGGTATTTCAAAGCTTATCCTTTTGACGACAATTTCGATGTTTCTGACTAAAATATGGATAAAAAGGCGACTGCCTGGCAAACCTAAAAAAATATTATAATTTATAAAGTTAAGATTGGAAGCAAATTGGTAACATAACTGTGTTTTAGCGATAAACGAAAATTGAAAATGGCATATTTCTTGTCTTTTTTCAAATTACCTAACTAGATCTTGTTATTAAGTAGAATCATGTTAGGTAAGTATGTATATAGGTAAATTTAAAGTACTTAATTTAAAATTAAGAAGCAAAGTAAAGTTTTGAAGTAGGTATACGCGAAACTTATGTGATATGTGATCTTATTTAAAACTACGAGTAGCTTAAATCAATAAAGAAGATCAGTGAGAATGCAAGAAATAATGTACATTTAAGTTTTATTATCAACACTGGCGATATGCAGACGTGCGAACCAGAATATGAAAAACATGGGGTTATTTATGATTAATTTATATAATTTACTTTGTTTACAGCTTGATTTATAGGTATTCATCAAATATGATGTAAGCTTAGTAATAAAATTGTTTTTTTTTATAACATACGACATTTGAAAACAGAACAATCTAATTAATTACACGATTTCGTATCGAATAATTAAAATTTATGATTTTAAATATTAATATAAACAACCTAAATATAACTCACCATTTTAATTGCCGTCAGCAAAATTAATATTGTCCAAGGATTTGAATAAATCATACATAAAACTTAAGGTTACAACGAAGTCCATTTGAAAATTCCTAGCACATTTCCTTTTTAATTCAACCACATCATAGTTTTGTCCACTTAACATTAGAAAGTAATCTTTTTCATAAAAAAGTACAACTACTTTATGGTTTTAATTTTGCTGATAAAAAGTTTCTTGCAAAAAGTTTGGTTTGAATTTATCGAACACATCGCGCGCGATTCGAAATAGGAACGTTTTCTTTTTCTAATGCGACTTGCGTTGGCAACGGACGGTGTAACACTGCCAGAACCGATACACATTCAGTAGGTGTTCAGTATGAAACGAGCCGCACTTTAGTCCGAACCGCTTTTTTGGAATGCCATCTAGTTTTCGCCCATCTTCCCAATGATAAAATATTAATAAAAATGCATCGTGTAAAGATAATAAATAATATTATCGAATATATTTGTGTTTTTATCGAATTTTTTATTTTATTTATTATCGATTTTGTTAATGGGGTTTTAATAATCGGCTCGTAAATATGTTGATTTATGAGTATCGATTCGGTTTCTTTGTGGAATAATAATTTTCTAATTCATACTATTCTAGTTTCTTGTTACTTTCCGTTAATTTGATACAGAGTTAATTTCCAAAGAAAAACAGACTATATTTTTTGCTATTATTTTGTAGAGCATGTTATAAGTTTTTCCATGTCGAACGAAACAAACATCGCAATGTATTAACAAGATTATAATAATTATGATACCTAAAGTAATTATTAATAATGAATAGTTATGAATACCTTGGCGCCTCTTACGTACATCTGACCAGTGAGTATAACAGTTAGACTAAGAGTTATGTTTCACTATGTTTTGACGTGAAAATAGGTTAGAATTGTTAACATATTAAACCAAAGAGGTTGGATTAGTTCAACCTCTTTGGTTTAATAAGTTAACAAAACGTTTTCATGACACCTACTCTGGGGTTGTATAGGTGTGGCATAGGTAGGTACGGGTATAGGCTGTAATAATGGATACGTCCATGGCTATACGGGGTAACTAATAGGTATTTAGCTAAAATTGGTAATTCAAGTTGCATATATTATAGGTACAGTTTGTAGAAAAGTTATTTTCCTACATTTTGGTAAGTATGATTTTAAAACGAAAATTCTTATTCATTTCAAAGCTTACCCAAGTTTAGCTAAGTTTTTACTAACGTACCGTAGGTGTTTCTGACTTTGAAATTTTGATAGGGTACTAAAAATTATACCTATAAGGAATAACTGGGTTTCATTTGCACACTTTATACAGCATTCTTGAATACATACTAACTCACATACTCAGATAAGAATCAAATATTTGTTTAACAGCGCGAATCGAACCCGCGACGGTTGCAGACAAGTTCAGAATGTTCGTTTATTTTCACTAATATTACAAAAAGGAAAGATTTTTTTGAAATTTTCGTTCAAAATTACGGGACCAATTTTGATGAAACTTGATAGGTAGGTACATTGATTCATTAGGAGTAACATAAACTACTTTTATCCAAAAATTCCCACGAGAAGTTACACAGGCAAACCCGCAGGGAGCTGATAGTGCTAGTATAATAATTAAAAATATAAAGATACAATTTATAGACCTGACTGACTCTGAAATTTGGAACACAAACAGCTATTATCAGCTAAGAAAGGATTTTGGAAAATTCAAACCCTACGCGATCGAAGTCACGAGTTAAAGCTAGTTCTTTGTAAATTAAGATTTATCTTGATTAAATTCGTCGCCATACAAATCGAACTCTAGGCACGATAACTTCTATGATTGGCTGTTATTAATTTGTTATTTGTTGTTATTCTAAGTTTTCGTAACTTAGATTGAATATTGATTTATATTCTAGAACTGGTCACTAGCAAAAATAATTGTATTATACTCATAAATTAATATACTTACATATCTATCAATTATATTTAGTTACAATATTTACAACCAATTTTAATAAATTATAATGTGACTACACAGATAAGGTTACTTGAAATAAATAAATAAATATAGCAGGACATTCCACACATCGTACCCAAGTTAAGTGACTAGACTTGTGTTATGGGTGCTAGACAACGGATACACTACTTTTATACTTTTCTTTTGTAAATATATATAAATATAGATGGAGAGTAAGGGAACGACTTAAAAAGAGATGGATGGAGTGTGTGAGACAAGATATGAGAGAGATGGATAACTGGAAGAATGGACGAAGAAGCCGTACTAGGCTGATCCCAAATAAATCGGGTGTAATTCACCTAGGGCAGTTCACCTAGGTGTATTGAGTATACTACTTACGAATTTGGTATACAATGTGTTTCAGCGAAGGGGTTTTAATACGAAAGGGGGTTGTTCTAAACGTCTAGGCGAAAAACTTTTGTTCTACGACTTTTGGAAATTCGAACGTTTTTTTCGAAAATTCTGAGGGATTTACTTTGCTTGAAAATCAACTATTTCATGCAAAAACTTCAAACGAAATGTTCGAATTTAAAAAGTCGTAGAACAAAAGTTATTCGCTTAGACGGCTAGAACAACCCCCTTTCGTATTAAAACCCTTTCACTGAAACACATTGTATAACGTAGTAAACTTTATTCTCTCAGGTGATTCTTTGGTGTATTATTTTATTCACCTATGAGTTTTACTTCCAAATTATCGTGGAATCCAATCTTCTTGGATATTTGGGACAAGGGCAGGCAGTTATTGTAATTGTTTACAATAGATTATTTTATATTGTATCGTTACCATTGGAAAATCTGAATAAACTTCTGTAGCATGGTGGGCAAACACCCGCATGTGGTGCAGAAGGTAGCAGGTTTGATTCTTATCTTTTACGGATATTAGCTCTATATTTGTTTTTAGTCTGGTTGTTTCTATACGTAATCACAAACAAATTTAGGTAAGTATACTATCCGTTGTATAGCTTCTATAACACAAGCCTAGTTGCAATATTTATCTTATGTCTTTAAATGAGCAATTCTTGTATATATAATTGTAATCTCGGAATCGGCTCCAACGATTTTCATGAAATTTGGTATATAGGGGGTTTCGGGGGCAATAAATCGATCTAGCTAGGAATCATTTTTAGAAAATGTAATTTTATTCGTGTTTTATCGAAACTTACTTTTTTTTTATCTGAAAAATATGACTCTTCCTGACATCTATTGGCGAACTACTAATACTATTTTTTGTGAGCAATAAAGTTATTACAGCAGATGGCGTTGGTAATTAACACGAAGTCAATGAGTGTTTGCTTTGAGGTTAGTCTAAGTAAAAAAAAAATTCCGAACAAAGCTCGGTCATCCAGGTACTTTATATTTAAATGACAATAATCCTCGATTTCTCGATGTCGGAGAGCCTAATCATATCACGATGTGTAGTAACTATTTTCTCGCGTATATTTATTTTTTATTTATCTTACCTTGACGTTTCGACTATGTTACAATAGTCATGGTCGCGAGGAGACTGGAGCAGTGACGAGGGTTGTCATCTCATGTTGATAGTTGAGGGTAGTATCTAACCGAGGGTAGGTCGAGTACTGACGCTCGATTTTATAAACAGTTTTGTTAACAGTCATATGGGTCGCGGCACAACACACTCACTATGTCTAAAGATGTGTGTGTGTCCTCGTCCAGTAATGACCCGGCCGTTTAGGATACGTTTCTAAGAAGTGTCGATTACATTTTTAACGAGTTACGATAAGGTAATCTTCATGTTCAGGTAGGTTAGTGTAGGTATTTCTTAATTATGTGTCTAGCAGTAGCGAGGTAAGCCGAAAAAACACCACAGAGCAACACGGAAGAGATTGAGTTCTGTTGAATTACTTTATTTCCTGGACGGATGCCTGAATCCGTAAAAGTAAGCCGACAGGAGTTCTTTCCTCTGAACACGGTCGACTAAGCTAAAAGGGTGGTATACCTGGGTACGCCTACTCTACTACGACGTCTTGAATAGCAAGGATTAAAGTAGATGGCGATGTATAATTAGATATAAAAGTCAATAATAATGATAATGAACTGTATGTGTTACTACTTACCGCGAGCAGAATGGGCAGTGCGCTTGGCATGCGCATAGTAGCTGCGCCGGCGCGCGTGCGTTACGTGTCGGAGGCGGCGGACGGACGGGCACGCACGGGCCGCATCCCCCCGCCCTCCCGCCCTCTACCACCGTCGCGACCACATCTTCCTCCTACAACAAAAGAAAACAATGTAGTTGTCGACCCACTGGATGCCTCAAGACGGCTAAAACCCTCGAGATAGACCCAAGACCGGATGGCGCGTCGATCCTGGATGCATTTGATTTTCTGGGTAGAAAAAGCTGGAGATGGAGTTCCATCTTCAAGTTAAAAATTTATACTGTCACCCACTGGTTCCCGTAAGACAGTCAACGTTTTCGAGATTGAGCCAAAAAACAACTGCGTGACGGGTATGCAATCGGTCAATTTTTCGCCGGAAATAGTGAAGATTGAGACGCTTTAAAGCAGCAACGGCCTTAAGACAGATAACGTCTTCAGGGTTTATCCAGGACGCGATGGCGTAACAATGCATTGAAATTTCTGGCTAGAAATAGCTAGGAGTAAATATGGAAGGCCTTTGTCACAAGAGACAGCAGGCTAGTTAAAAAGACTCCTATTGCAATTACATTTAATCCGAGATATGAACTCCTGCAATTGATTATGATAGGAAAAGTTGCTGGAAAAAAGAAAGTTGGCCGTAGAAAAGGTCCTGGTTCCGGAATATCAGAGAGTGGATAGGGATAGCAAGTGTATTCTGAGCTGACTGCCAACCTTCACTAGTTGGAGAGGTACCATGAGAAGAAGAAGAGAAATTCCAAGACACCTCAGCTCGTGTTTCTCAAAAATGGCATTTTATTTTTTTACGTTAGGACACCTACCTAAACTACATACAAGTTTATTTTCCAACATCCCAGTTAAAATAAGAGATAAATAAACATAGACCTCCCAAAAACTAACAGAGACGATTAAAGGAGCCACAAAGAAGCCGTTTAAACGCCAGTTAGACATAACTCAAGGTACCGTAGGAGTTAACTCTTGACCTATTGCAAATTACCACGTTATTAACTATAACTTATACCCCACATGGTGTGCGGAATAACTTTATAAGGACTACAGACTACCGACTTTTGTCGACCTATAGTTTTCTTTAGACACCTAACGAAAACTTTTAAGGTGTGTTCTACAGGTCGTTGTCTTTGTTGCTGAAATTGTTATTATTCTACATTATCTTTTCCTAACCTATAATATTAAATAACGAAAACGAACTATTACTATAAAAAGAGAAAATATTGATTTTTTGTTTGTTATGAATAGGCTCTGGGAACTTAATAGATTTTTCAGAAACTTGGTATGAGGATATATTGAATCTCTTGCATTGAATCTTACTCGGAGTAAGGGCTACTTTTTACGCCGATTTTCCATGTGAATTAAACCAGCAAATAAAACGTGGCTAGATGGCAGAAAACTGTGAATTTATGCTAAAATTGTAAATTAAGTTTTGCATTGAACTTTACTCGGAGTAAGGGCTACTTTTTATCCCGATTTTCCATGTGAATTAAACCAGCAAATAAAACGTGGCTAGAGGGTAAAAAACTGTGAATTTATGCCAAAATTGTGAACTATGTTTTGCATTGAATCTTACTCGGAGTAAGGGCTACTTTTTATCCCGATTTTCCATGCGAATTAAACCAGCAAATAAAACGTGGCTAGAAGGTAGAAAACTGTGAATTTATGCCAAAATTGTAAATTAAGTGTTGCGACTTGGAGGTGGTGACTATCGCCTTACAAAAGTTTAAAGCCCGCAAAGCTCTCTTATCTGATTACAAATTAAAATACTGGAAGACATAGTGGTATTGCTTCAGATATTTTACCGACATAATTCTGTGAATTTTACTAAAATGTTCCCACAGAGGTCTTTTTTGGTTATTCATTGTTATTGTATTGAATTGTTGATATGTTTACAATAGGCGGTCTTGATCAATCAGAACAGAAGCAATGAAAACTTCCTTTTTTAAAATTGGTTTAAAATTACGTTTCCTCTTTATTTTTAACCGACTCCAAAGAAGGTTTTCTATTAGACGCGTATGTCTAATTTCATTCGGTTTTTTGTCGAGGGTTGCAAAACTCTAACTATTTCAAAGATGGCTGAATTGATCTATTGAATACGCATGCGTGAAAAAACCACGCCCTGGTAGAATATGGCAAGTATGCTTTTGTCCAATCAAAAATAGCCACGTGCGTTGTGCATACCTATATTTGAAGGGTAGGTATGTAATGTGGGGTGATGGGGTTCCTAAATTCTGAACAACTACTTCCATATGTCTTCATAGTTGATGATTCTTAGAAGGTGAACGGTAATAAATAAATTGAAAGATTTCTAAGTACTTACAGATAAATTTTATTTTCCGATTTCAAGAATAATTTGTTGATGTATAATTATTTTTTAAAGAATTAAGAAAATTCAAATGTCAGATAAACTCGGTCCACAGTCGACTTAGCTGAGAGGGTCGTGCTGGACAAGCCATGTTCCAGACATTACAGAGCGCCCTGATTATCATGTATTAAAGTTGCTGACACAGTACGAATCATCTAGGTTATATGTAAACGCTAATATTATCCAATAACGAAGTACAGTGAACTTTTATTGAGACACTGATGCTTGACAGTTTTTCGAACGTGATAATGAATACTTCTTAGCCACAAAACACTTTGGCTTGATGGTGCTATTAGAAAAATATTCAGTCATACAGAATTAAGAAACAATATTGCTCATTACGTCACTTTTCCCCCTAAATCTATGAATAAAACCGGTTTAAAAAGAAAAAAATAACCAGTCACAGTTACAAGAACCAATGACGTTTCACTTATTGTAAAAGATAACAGATAAAATTCCTTCTGTATCTTTGCACTGGCGACATTGGTTCCTTTATCTTTGTTTATCTTTTTATGACGTTATTGGCGCCTTCGGTCCACACCTCCAATAAATTTGACATCATACGATTTTCGACTAATTCGATATCTTTTACTGCCAAGGTTTTTTACCTATGTTACTTAATGATGTTTGCATTTATTTGGCGAACACTTAATGCGAGGCAGAAGACTGCGGGTTAGATTCACGCCTTAAACAAATATTTATGTTCCTACCAATATTTGTTTCCGATCTAGGTATATCTGCAATATACATACACCCCCCTTATTCCAAAACGAGGTTTAAGAATAGTTCGAGATGTGGATTTAATCGTTAGATTTAGATACTAGATTTACTCGTGTACTATTAGTCTAAACACTATCTGCATACATTATATAGAGAACTATAGTCTAAACACCATCCCTATAGCTTATATAAGGATAGTGTTCAGACTAAAGTTCACGAGTAAATCTGTATCTAAATCTATCTAATCCACATCTCGGACTATCCTTAAATCTCGTTTTGGAATAAGGGGGACCAGGGTTTAATATGCGGCTTCAGGGCTATTTCCTAAACAATAAGATATAGAGAAAAATCCTAAAAGGCGTCGCATGTCCGATTTTGAGAACAATTTAAAATTGCATCATTAGACTTTGGAAAAGGCATTACCCTAGTCAGAAATAGAACCTGTTAATTTTGCAATCAAATAACCACAATTATATTATAGCAATAGCTCATTTTTATAGTCAGCTGTTATTTTCATACTACCTAAACATAATTGCAGTAAGGAGGTACGTCGATTGACTTAACAAATAACTCCTTTTTTAAAGTCGGTTTAAAACTAATAGTACCTACTTACTTAGGTATGTCGCTGAGTGATATCGTCATTTATTTTTTTGTTTCACAATTTTGGCACAAGTTTTCGTGGTAATCGCAGTAGAAATCGAAATTATTTTTTAGATAAATATCTACCTAATCACTTTAGAGATAGAAATCTACCGGAAAATTGTTACCAATGATAGATAGATATAAGTGTTAAATAATATTAAGTCTTTTTGCATATTTTGAAACAAAAATTCCTTGCCGTTATTAAGCAACGGTCTAAGCAAATTTACTCTAAGCTAAAAACACCAATGTTGTCCTTTTAGGGTTCCGTACCCAATGGGTAAAAACGGGACCCTATTTAGACTCTGCTGTCTGAATTTTCACAGTCTATGTATCTCTGTTGCCGCTTTAACAACAAATTCCAAACAAAGAAAGAAAATAAGTAAGGCTCCCATGGTACGGAAACCTTCGTGGGAGAGTCCGACTTGCACGTACCCGGTGTTTTCTATCAAGAAAGGTTTGGAAAATATACCAAAATGTAGGAAAAAGTTACATCTACAAAATATCATGTGTATTGTGTATACCTTTTTGTGTATTATGTGTATACCACAACAACACCTAACAACAGTTTTCCATTCAATAATTAACAATTTTAACATTATAGATAAGTACGTGGTATGTTATCCTCATAACAGATAAAAATTAATTAAATTATATAACACTAATTAATAACACTTGTAAAATTATCATCGTCACCATATATCAAGCAAGTAGGTATTTAGGTTATGATTTATAATCATTGGTCAGTAATTTGATAATCGTGATAAATGATATCTTATTCATCTTGAATTATTGCTTTACACGTGTCGGCTTTTAAATTACTATTTGTTATAATTATAATGGAATATATCTTTTAGTAAAAATTTTGGTGGGTATAAGAAATATATGTACCTAAAAGAGAAAAAGACAAGAATCTCTATGAAACTACAAGAGCTATGATTCTGAAACTTCCCATGGAGGTTCCTTTTAGGACGTAGGCGAGCTAAGAAACGATTTTTAGGAATTTCACCTCTCAAGGTGTAAAAAGGGTTATTAAAATTTATAGTTCCTAGTATTTAGGTGTTATGTTTTTTTTATGTTGTAGGACATATAAATAACGCGCGTAAAACCGCAGGTCACAGCTTCAGTATATAAAACAACACTGCACAAAAAAGAGGTTAAGCTTAAAAGACTTAAGCTTGGTTCGAATTTAAAATAAAGCATGCAATGATGCTCTTCCTTTGGATATCAACTTGTCACAAGCGTACTCCTTTGACCCATCAAACTTAAGCCGAGTTGGACAAAATTTTCTCAAATGAGCTTTTAAATATAACCTTAGTATGTGAGAGAGCAAATAGATTTTCTCTACAAATATTAATTTAGAACTGCGATATTGGCGCTGCAATTTCGCGCACAATTTATAATTAACGAACTGCGGTTAATGGGTTCTCGTGAAACATTGATGGATTAGAATTATTATAGTTAGTATGTAAGTTTAGAAAATATGCTTGCACGTACAAAATGGGTTCTAGAAAAGTTAGCGCGCTATGGGTGATGATACTTTAGGCGCGTTTTTAATTATTTTTGGCATGAGAAACAGCTGATTTTTGAGGAAACACACCCTCTATTTAAAATAGTTCTTTTTTTAATTCGCAGAATTAAGGTTAATAAAGATAGATTGATAAATGGCATTTTTAATCATGGTTCACCTATTGTTGTGGTAGAATGTAAGGATCTTTTATTTATTTATTTATTTATTCACATTCTTACCTATTTTTGAACAATATGTAAAACTACATACACCCTAGGAATAATTTGATTTGATTTAAAGTTTTCAGACCCCAAATTGATCTAAAGCCTGCTACCAGAGCTAGGATCCGGGACCAACATGATACTTTTCATCCCGGGATATCAAATTACTCAAAATAAGTCGGGGATTAAAACCCGTAGTGCGTAAAGAGCGATTTTAATGCCCGGCGCCAACAGCGAGTAAAGTAACAGCTTATCTAGGTTTAATAGGCGGCGAGGGCGCCGGTTCCAAAGCTAGATGGCTAGCATCTAGTAACTAGGTACTATTACAAAACTAAAGATTAATTCTGATCTTGTGTGCTACACAAAGGGATCTAATTCGAATTACTTTAGTTCAATCATTTAACAAATAGGTACAATTAGAATACAAAAATAGTAAATATGAACTATGAATTTATTCATATTATACTAGCTCTCGCCCGCGACTTCGTCCGCGTAGGGTTTTAAATTTTCAAAATCCTTTTTATCGGATGCCTACGTCATACAAAGAACAGACCCTCCAAGTTTCAGGTCTCCACGATCAGCTGTTTAGGCTGTGCGTTGATCCGTCAGTCAGTCATTCAGGACAAAGAATTTTATATGTATAGATATAGATTATTAGAATGACCCATATCACGGGACTATGAGGCCCCGGACGTTTGGAAGGCGTGAGTGGAGCCGAAGCCAACAAGTTTAATGTCAAAGTAAGATGTGGACACCAAACCAGCGATTATTCCTGTCTGCACTATAAAATACATCCAAAGACAACCTCTTTAGATAGAACTATTGATAAACTACAGGTGAAAACTAGTAGGGCAATGATGGTATAGTAGTGGACTGGATACTGAGTAGACTTATGAGTACTAATTAGAATTAATTCGTAGGTAGGTAGGTATGTATCGAATAAATTAATGTACTTAGGGTTTTTTTTACATAATATGATAGAACAGCGTTTGACCACTATCACACCCACCTCATGTTAGGTGACGATGCGGCTTAGGTTGTACCACGCTTTCCTAGAAGATATCTATTCTTTCGCGACTTGAAGACCCCCAATTTGTGCATGTATTTTAAATTTGACTATGTAGCCAAAATGTATCTGGATTTTTAACTAATACTTAGGTACATTTTGTAGATATCATCAATGAATTCCTTATCATTTTGTAAATATTTCCGACAAAGCATGGTCGTATTGTCCAGCGGTAGGTCTAGGTACAACTTGTTACTTCAAGTATTTTGTTCCCTGTCTAGTAATCTATGGAATGTGCCACAATTATTGTAACAAAGATTATTTGAACTGCGTTGTTTTCATTTTAATTGGATCTGTTAACTTTTAGATTTGTTGTTAGCGACAGGTCTGTAGGTGAGTGTTGACGTTTACTAGTAGAGCCAAAGAATACTTTACAAAGGCTATAAATTATATTAAATTAGCAGCGCTCCGCTGTTGCAACCGCGTAACTTCCGACCTCGTGGGGATATCGGGATATAAAATGGAGTCATATATATCCCAATGAATCAAGTATTCTCATACCATCAAAATCAGCCTATTCGTTACAATCAAAAAAAAATCTTTCCTCTTTATAATATAAGTAAGTTTTTTTCCTTTATTATCAATGTAAAAAACGTAAATAACATTTATTATGTGTAGCTTAATACATTCCAAAGGTTTGTTGTAAAGTAAATTAAATACCCACCGACATACAATGATTACCTACAAGTGCAGTAGGTACACAAAAACTGATAGGTGGGTAGGTAACGTAACGATACGTAACGTAAGTATACGGGTAATTGTGAAAAGTTCTAGACAGGGGGACCGTTTTCGGTAGGGGGGTTGTTAAGGGGACGGTTAATCGTGAACCAGTATAAATATTGATTAAAAGTCCTGACTGACTAATTGATATATCAACGCACAGCTCAAACCAAAAGACGGATGGGGCTAAATTCTGTACAGAACATGCTTATCGTAATGCGTCGAATCTTTTTGTAGTAAAACCCCAAAAGTAAGGTAAAACTCAGAATCGAGTGGACTGAACCTTTTTTCACTTTGGTCTTAGAATATACTATAGTTGGCATTAGAAGACAGGTATCGACGTAAGAAAATTATTTAAAATAAAATCTAAGGGCGGTGCACAATTGCACATTGCATTTTGTGTTTTGGCACTAGGCTCAGAACTAAAAACTAATTAATACTTCCATTACAGATATGGAGTTCCGAAAAGTAGCGCCGGATTCAATCAACTAAATTATTTTTAGTTTTCCACCTCAAAAGGGGAGTTAGAGAATGTGGGACATATGAATCAAAATATAGTATAGAATTTATTTATATTATCATTACTAAATGGAATGATATAAAAAAATTCTATACTATACAAAATGATTTTTTTTCTGGTCATGGACATCTTTCAGTTTATCTTGTAGCGTGTGGTTAAGTGGTGCTGCAATCTAAGGTAGGTATAGAGAACTAGTCCTTTTTTGAAGTTATTTTCTTTTTCTTTCTATGGTCAGAGACCGAAGCTATAGCCGTGCACTTGTCTTTTCCTTTGTCCTAGTCCTTTGTTTTTGATACTAACTCAAACTTTATTGAGAACAATTTTTGGACGAATTTAGATTTTTTAATGTCAAATCAAAAAAAAAAATATTTCTTTGGATGCTTAATACAATTGTACATAGACCACTTGAAATCGTCTTAAAAACTAAGTTAGGATGTGTACCTTCGGAACGCGCCCACCAATGAGAAGAAGGCACAAGAAACGGAATGGAGTGTGGAATGCAATTCCGTAAATGAGTAAGGACTCAATCTTTTGACGACCCAGTTGGCACAATGGTTACCATGCCAGACTGCCAAACACAGGGTTGCGGGTTCGATTCCCGCCTCAGACAAGTATTTATGCTTAGATATTTGTCTGTGGTCTGGTTGTTTCTATGTATTATAAGTATATATTTACAAAAGAAAAGTATATAAGTAGTATATCCGTTGTCTAGCACCCATAACACAAGTCTAGTTACTTAACTTGGGGCTAGATGGCGATGTGTGGAATGTCCTGTAATATTTATTATTATTATTATTTTTGTTTTTAATCTTCCAATACGCCGACATATTCAAATCTAGAGCTACTGAATCAACGACGACGAAGGTAAATCAATAACAAGCTATTTATGAATAACTAATCAAATCAGTTATTCATATTTATCAACAAATCTGTATTGGCGCCTTAGCACTGTTATTATGGGCTCTTAAGTAGACAATTAAAATTATGAGCAAAATAAAGTTGAATTAAATTTTTGATTTTATGTCTAGTTAATTAGAGCAAATGGGAGTAGGAGTTGCACCGGCTGAGGAGCAATGCGAGTGTGGAGCTCCGTCGCAGTCCATGGTGCACCTACTTCAATGCCCATTGTGCCCTAACAATGTGCAGGATATTGAAAGACTTGGTAGAGGCCAACGCTGCTGCAGTTGTAGTGGCTAACTATTGGCCCAAACGTCACTGACTCGAAAAGAAGCCGTAAAGTTAAGTTTGTTTGTCTTTTCACTATACAATATCCCAATATTATAAGTAGAGCGATTCAAAACACTTAATTGATATTATAATGGATTGTTCGAGACGTGAGATGGTTATTGATTTTAGACTCGTTACTTGTTACAAGTCGTTTCATTGACTAATGGTTTACGCGGCGAACCTGTTATTATGGTGGAAAACTTATTTGTTCCATTTTTTAATAGAAACTGTTTTAAGTCGATTACAGCTTTACCCTTCGTTGGACTCAGAGAGCATGCGACCGATCGCTTTGGAAGTCTTTAAGGGAAGGTCTATGTGATGATGATGATAGCTTCACCCTGCGGCTTCGCCGGCCATTTCTCCCTCTGTAGGGTAGTATTAAAAAAATAACGGCTCTTCAGAGATGCAGCCGCAGTAGAGTTCTTGAAACGTCTCAACTTATAAAATATTAAGTTGATGCAATTTTGGCGGACGTAGCTAATCAAAATATTTATTTAAAAGTAAAAAAAACATCTCTGACTTTGTTTTGTTATACGGAATCTATTAATGAAATATGTAGAAATGGGAACAAACCCTAACATTTTATTTTCCAGTGTAAGTAGGTACTGCTACCTATAAAACGATGATTTATAATTCTGAAAATTTACCTAATTTTTTCTCTATAGACAAGAAGCTCGTAGAAGTAATTAATCTGGAAAAAACCATACGGAAAACCGCGCTTTTCTCTATTATATAAATTAGTAGAATTTATTATTCTGTATTATATGTGAGGATTACTAAGGGATTACTGATATTTCTTTGATGTTAAAAAATAAACATTTTTATCGTGAATAGGTTATGATAATGTCTGTCTAGGATTATCAGATCAACAAAGAAGCTTTAGCTTTGATTTATGCCAATATTTCCGAATGGATTAGGTTACTTAGTACCTACTAGTAGTATGTATCTAATAGGTAATTAAACATTTAGATAGGTGAGACATTAGGGCAGAAAACTGTTGATGTTTTCCACAATAAAAGTATAATAAGTAGGTATGCGTAACAGTTAACAGTTCCCAAAAAATGAAAATTTGTTCCCGTTCCTGTCAAATTCGACTTTGCGAAGCTTCAATAATTAGCAACGCCCCTCAGATTTACTCACGTTATTATTTGCCCTTTACAGTCTATAAATATAAAATTCAAAGTCCTGACTGACTGACTGATAAGATAAGCCGTTAAGAATATCCGCAAAGAAAAAATATATATATACTCGAGAATTGAGAACCTCCTCCTTTAGTTTGAAGTCGGTTAAAAAATCGTCAGTCATGTTGTTTGACAACAGGATAAAAAGTACAGACTAATTTACCAACAACTTAATATAATCGAAGCACAGTTCAATAAACAATAATTCTGAATTATCTATTTGCCTCCGTTTGAAATAGGCGTCTGTAATTTGAATTTGTACCAGATCGTCTAAATGTTTCGAAAATAGGCGAACTTAGCCACAGACTGGGTGATTTCAAATTGGCCGACAAGGTTAGTTTGAACCTACTAAAACCATTGTTAATTGGTTATTTTTTTTGTTCGTCTTATAAGGTGATTATGAGTAAATACACCCATCATCACAAGTATGTTGTCCAGGCTCTTTCTCTTTCTAACTGAGCATCACGTGAGATGAGGTAAAATGCGAGCCTACTTTGTTTAAAAAAAATCCTTAAAATTTTCGAAAAAAAAATAAAAATTACAAACGTTGTAAAACAAAAGACGACAATGAACTTCTAACCCACTAAAACATCTACAGTTCAAGACCTTTCTGATGGTTATACCACATAACTGCAACTTTTTTACATTCAAAGTGTCCACTTTAAAATGCTCGGGAAACATCTTTTTCAGCACTATCAATTAGTAACAAGTAACCTATCGAAGTAATGACCACACCAGGAGGATCACATACAAGTGACATTTTTTTATGAATATAAAAAAGATGAAAGGTACCTGCGGGTAATAAGGGCCACCTACAAAACCTTAAAGAAAAACTAAATATATCGTTAAAAATAGGGAAAACTACTTTAAAAGGTTATTAGATCAATATTTATTGCTTTATTAACGATCTGAAAAATATTTAATTTGTTTATTTTCTTATGTCAACTAAAGGATAAATATCAAAGATTTTAAGTGGCCTTTTTTGCCCACAGGTGCCCGCCTTAATGAATTAATTACATGCAAAAGAATCACCGAATTCGGAATATCAAGGGGAGAAAAGAGTAATTTCTTTTTGTACGCAAAAGTACACAGTATTTTCCTCTTTTAACCCTAAACGATCGGCGCACACAACTAGGCCATGAATCCGTTGTCTGTAAACCTTAAAAGCTCGGAAGTTTACCTACTCCCCAGTAAGTAATTAACATTATTCAATAATGTCAAACGAATGAAATACAACACAATAATAATGCAAAATTCTATAACCGTTTATGTTAATACTTGCTGTACCCTTACCACGTGTTGTTTACCCACTCGAACGTACCGTTTTGAGTATCTACCATGAAACTTCTATACTAGAATCGACCAACATGAGCAGCGAGAAAGATAGCTTAAACTAGTACCTTTAACTGTCTCTATCGCGCCTTCAGTTATCTACATAAAATAATATTTAGTCACCCGATACACGAGACACTGTTTCAAATCTTAGGGGTAAGTTCTCGCGTATTGGTCGATTTGATACACATTACGTATTAGCACTGAGTTATTGTAGTAGTTCGGTCAACAGAACTACTGGGACAAAATAGTCTCAACAGTTCGGGTTTCTCCCCAACCGAACTACTGGGACAAAATGGTTGCAACAGTTTAGTTACCGAATTATCAATTAAACTACTGGTTTTTTTATCAAGCGCGTTGTAAACAACTCGTGGTAAGGCCTCTGTAGTCTGCATCCCGCCGTGTCACTTGCTTAAACACACACAAAATTATATTTTAAGACAATATCAAACCGGTCTTTCTAAGACTCCTAACCTTGTTTTTTTATTATTTATTGACTTTCTGTTGTTCTTTCATTAGTTACAAAATAAAATAGTTATTATCAAATGACAGATAATTAACCTACTTTACTGAACTTTTAAGAAGTTTTCAAGATATGGCAACAGCATCATGGTATTTCGTAAATAATGGTGGTGTCATATTTTTGTAAATTCCCCAAACTTTAGGCAAATTAGAATAATTTTCCATGGGGTAAATTGAGTTTCCAATTTTTTTTTAAATTCGGTTAAGGTCCGGACCGGAAGTACTTACATAAATTTCATGGTTTTTTATACAATATTAATAATATGGACTTATATTTAAATATTATAATATATTCAAAATCCGAATGGAACTCTAGCATCGTATTGGCGCCACGTATTATACCTATTGTATCGATTCTCCGCGTTATCGATTACTAATACGTTGTCATTCTATAACGATTTATTGATGATTAATTGATTGGAAATTTGTGTGAGAGGTAGTTATCATAGATATAAAATATTAGCAATAGAGAGCACATACTATAATATTTGTCCCAGGCACAACAGCAGCGCCCTGAATAGCATTAACTAAAAGTTGCTATTTTATTCTCTCTACTAAGTATTATATTATTTAGTTACTTTATTAATTGTAACTCTATTACAATTAATGGTGATTACATAAGAACATATTTCACAAATAAACTTTGCAGTGGTTTTTATTATCTGCACAAAGTGTAATTAAATAAATTTGTATTTCTTCATGGAGGTAAAATCTGGCTTGTCGTCAATAATGTGACAGTATTTTGACCAACTGACACCTGAATACGTGATCACAACAGTATTAAGAAAATTGATTTGATGTTCTTTCTCTATAGAAAGTATTTTATCCCTACAGCAAGTATTGATCTTAAATTGGTGTTGTTAATGAGAATGATGATGTCATATTTAAGTAATTTGGAGTAAAATGTTGAAATTTATAGGTGATTTTTTAAATTACAAATGATTATGCAATTTTTATAATTTATTTCCTTTAAAATGAGTATGTTTTGCGTTTCATGATGATTTGTGGTCTAATTTAGTTGTACGACGGATGAAAACTTTCCATCAGCTTATTACGGACCGGTTGAAGCTAACATGGGTATAAATATGAAATGATTTATTTCAACTAATAGTGAATTTCAATGTATTTCATCAGATTTGTTGGTGGTATATATTACGTGGGGTTGAAAACGGTTTCAACCCACGGACATACAATTTTGACCTAAAGACGTGCACTTAGAGTAGGCAGTTTACATTTTCATGAGTAGGCAGTAGTACATTTCAATAAGGGCTTTTTGCGAAGCCGTTATGTCGGCCAAAGAGGTAGCTGAGCGGGAAAGGGAGATCACACCTTCTGATCGCGCGCGCTCCCGGCGCTCCAGGAGGAGGAGATTCAGAATGAGAACCTTCAACCTTAAAGTGGCTTGAAGGTGACGGACTCGGGGGTGTTCGTCACCAGTTCAAGGGCCCGAGATAGCCACGTCCCACGCTGCCTCTTGTGAAAAACTCTTGTGTGGGTTTTTCTGTGAATGGGGTCTGTCGAGACCAACCTCTGCCGGGTGAATCCCTCAGCACTCGGATTATGGCGGAGAGAAGGGACACCTCAAGGTTTTTAGTGGGTAAACCTCTGGCCGCCCACCATTTTAGGCCAGTAGGGAGCCCCACATACACAAGCTGCTCCCCCCCGGGGTGACGGGAAATGCAATGCATAAGGGCACTTTCCTGACGATAAAAAACAAGTAGTAGTACATTTCCACTTAAGACATGGTATTAGGGTACGTGTCCTGATATTTTCACTCTACTTACACGGGTGATTTCATTACTATTTTTTTGCCTTTGCCTTTATTTTATTATTTACTTACCTTTTTTATTTTAAAATTCATTTCCTTCCAAAGTAACTTTAAATCCAATACTTTTATCACAAAAATTCTGATTATCTAACTGTGATTGGATTGCATACCGGAGGCGCATACGTCATTACTTTTAACATTAATTTAGGTACATGTGTTATCAGAACATAGTCCAAAGTTCAATGGTAGGATTTTTCAGTTTACAGTGACTAATTTGCTAAGAAGCAGAATGTCACAAGTTCGATTCATGGGACAAATATTTGGTAATATGGTCTGATAGCTGCAATCGAGGTACCTACCACTAAGGTTTTTGTAACTATTTAGGGTTTTGTAAGTGGTTACTAAAAAAAATCATCTAAATTGGTTGATAAACAAAGAAAATATGCGCGAATATCCATAAAACATAATAATATAAATACACAACCGAATTGAGAACAACTTCTTTTTTCGAAGTCGGTTAAAAGTAATTTATATGCGCAAATATTATTATCATTGATCTTACGGTTAAGTACGGAAAACACCGTGATAATCAAAACCCGCGGCTACAGTATACTTTTCCTTTGTAAAACATTATTCCTTATTTACAAAAACCTCAAAATAACAAGAAAATAAACAAATGAAATGACCTGTTTCTAAGTAGTTTTCCCTATTTTTATGAAACATTTAGTTTTTAATTAAGGTGCACCTACCACCTAATAAAAAAATAAAGGTGGCAGATGGCCTTTATTACTCGCAGGTATCTTACTTATTATAGGTACATACATAAGCGCACCCAAATCAGTAACAAATATCTGTTAATAAATATTTAATGTTAAGGTGGGAATTAAACCGCAACCTTCTGCAACCCAGGAGGCAAGCAGGAGACAAGCACGAGTCTTTGCGGGTTCGATTCCCGCCAGACGACCCAGTTGGCACAATGGTCACCATGCCGGACTGACAAACACAGGGTTGCGGGTTCGATTCCCGCCTCAGACAAGTATTTATGCTTAGATATTTGTCTGTGGTCTGGTTGGTTCTATGTATTATAAGTATATATTTACTAGTTACTTAGCTAGCGGCTAGATGGCGATATGTGGAATGACCTGTAATATTTATTATTATTTATTTATTATTTGACCGTCGCGCTATAAAGTTCCTTAATATTGAATCTAGATTGAATTTACAACTGCACTATGTTGATTTACACCCAAAACCAGAATGTTAATAACATTTGTATCGAAACACTAATTTCTTTAACAACTAAACTCGAACGGAACAGTTATTTATATGTCTCGTTTACATTTGATACGATTTACATCAAATATTTAGATAAAAGCAATCGAATTTAATTAAAGTTTCTATTTAGAGACATAACGTTGCAGCGCTGCAAGGTCTTGCAACGTTTTACGATAGAGGGAAGGGCTGTTTCATTTGATTAAAAATGAAAATGTGTCGCAAGTTTTTCTGTGGCCACTTGAATTTATCACGTGGTTCGAGCAATCGAAAGACGATCGTAACTGAAACAGAAGACAATCGTAACATATACAAAAGAGTATAGCAACTGAAACAAAAGACGATCGCAACTGAAACAAACGTCTGTCGCAACTGAAACGGAAGACGATCGTAAGAGAAACAGAAGACGATCGAAACAGAAACAAAATAGTATAGCAGCTGAAACAAAAGACGATCGCAACTGAAACAAACGTCGGACGCAACTGAAACGGAAGTCGATCGTAAGAGAAACAGAAGACGATCGAAACAGAAACAAAATAGTATAGCAGCTGAAACAAAAGACGATCGCAACTGAAACAAACCTCTGTCGCAACTGAAACGGAAGACGATCGTAAGAGAAACAGAAGACGATCGAAACAGAAACAAAATAGTATAGCAGCTGAAACAAAAGACGATCGCAACTGAAACAGAAGGCCATCGTAAGAGAAACAGAATAAGATCGTTTTAAGTCTCAGCATTTATTTAAATAATCGATGCATATATTATAAAATGTCACATTGGTAATATTACATGTTATTTAATAATTCAGGACTAAAAATAAAAGGTAGACCATAACTGAATTGGACAGACGTAGTCAAAAATATCTAATAGACTGTAAAGTATCCCCCGTAGATGCAAGAGAAGTGGAGGAAGAAGACTACAAAGGCAGACCCCCCCCATCAGTAGAGATCATAGAGGTATCATAAAGTCGAAGGTAGAGGACACAGAAAGAGAAAAAACAGAATATCACTAAGAAGTAATACACACATGAAGCTATGATGATTATGGTTATGAATATACTACTGTTTTACAAAATTAAGTACTTAGAGCCTGATAATACTTCTAAGTATGGTTTACATGCGAACACGTGTGAATAGGGCATAGTTTCGATTGTTGTTTATCAAGCAACTGTCGAAGCAGTATGCTTTCATAAAATATTACTGTTATTATAATTAGGAAAAATAAATGTTGTGTGATAACTGGCGGTCAGTCAGACAATATTTTTTAAAAAATATTAGGTCGTACCCACTTGCACGTATTGAAAATAAACATCTTTCGCTCAATTCTCTCATAGTTAGGTTGTTTCTTACAACAGGTCATTGTTTACTTGATGATAACCTGATAAATCCAGAGAAGGCTAGTGGATATTTAGGATTATATAGAGTTAACAACGTATACACAAACAATTTTAATCTAATGTTTTACTGCGATCTATTTTTCTCATTAATTTATTTTGCTTAAATTTAGATTTTTATACAAACAAACTGAATACCAAATATTATATACATCATTAAAGAACTTATAAAACAATTATATCTAAGTACTAAAACCTTCTACCTAAAAAAATGTAATATACAAGCTTTAAAAATTATGTATACATATAAAATGTTGTATGTAAAACAGTAAATCATTATAAAAACCTAAACCCAGAAGACCGTTGGCAGCGAGGCAGGGCCCAGACTACCGATGATGGTTAGGGCCGCAGAGAGAGGAATCTTCTTACGATACGTGCCGTATCCAAGATGACTGCCTTCTGGATCTGACCCTTGACCCAACCATCCAGCGAGAGCCTCTGAGGTGGTCGATCTATTTTATCATTATGAAAGTTGGGGACTTGCTGTTTTATATGGGTAATAGTCGTCAACGATTTGGTCAACTCTAAAAGTTGATATATCTATTCGACAAGGGTTCGTCATGTGAACCGGAAGTGATCCATTGCGCGGGCGCCGCGTGATATAATATCATATGACAACTGTCATTATTGTCACACGATGACCTGGCCGTGATCTTGACCCTTGATTCTATAGATAGATAGATAGATCGATAGATTCTTTATTACAAAAACCATTTTTTAATAACATTTAATATGTAAATATTTTTTGTGTTACACTAAAGGTTTTATGTATTTATTTAAAAAAGAACAAAGCTTAAGTCTAAGTGTTACAAAGGGCGGCCTTATCGCTCAAAGCAACCTCTCCCAGGCAACCTTTGGATGGTCAAGAACTTCTACGAACGAGACCAGGTGATAAATGAGTTGATGATAAATGAGTTTAACCGCGGAGTTTCAAGTCTTGCAAGTATTCGGAGCTGGCGGCCGTCACATGTTCGTTCCGATTGGGTGAAACTTTAGTATCTTAGGGTCCAGAAGCCTCTTTCCTTTTTAACTGGCGCGCGTCTTGTCGAGGTGGCTGAAATGAAAATACCCTCAAAGTCAGTTTTTTTAATAAGCTGACGTTGAGGGTATTTTTTGCAACCGGAATGATATTGCAATCTAATTTTCACAACAGTTTTATATACGAGAATTATTGGCCTTCTGAGGGTCAGTCTGGTCATGCAGAGGGGAAATTTTGTCTGCCTTCTGAGAACGATGCCAGAAGTGTAATTTTTATCTAACCTAACAATTAATTGGTTTGGGTTGCAATGAAGTCGCAGTTTTGCAGTTAAAAGTAAAAACCCGCTCTATAAGTGCCTGTCTTTTCCACGGTTTATAGGTAGTGACTTAGTAAGAGAAACCTCTACTTCCGATCCATAGATTATCGGTTCGAATCCCAGTTGAGTGGTGCGATTGATTGGTCATGTCATCGTCTGTCTAGACCTTTTCTCCCTCATTTTGCTATCAATGAAGGCCAAAAATATAATTTTTCACACTATATTTTGCAAACCGTTTAAAATTCCTTTACCTTGATGCCAAGTATGGTATTTAATGATATATTTCGTTCAAAAATTGATATTTTTCAAAGAGAGCGGTGTATTTAATATCTGTCATACTTTAGGCCGCTGTCACAATATGAGCGAGTGTGAAAGTTTTCAGATTGTATGCACGAACCCTTATTTGGAGACCGATTATTGTACAATCGTGTGCAATGTACCTAAAATAGGATGAATAAAAAAATAATAATTTGAGTACATTGTATAGTAAAAACCCTCTAAAAAAATAAGTTTGTTTTTATTTATTTGGGAAAATTACCCTAATTCACTCATAGTTTGAGGAATTTTCAAATGTGCTAACACCATTATTAGCTAAGGGCTAATAATGGTGTTGCTACACCTTGGAAATTCCATCAATTTTCGGTAAATTAAAGTAATTTTCCCTAACTTTCAATTAAAACGCTGACCCATCCTTCGTAAAAATATAATTACATATTTTATTTTAATAGAAAATATTTAAAAATGCATTTTATTTACGCCAGTACCTACTTGTCATAATTCCAATATTGAAAGGCCATAAATATAAACAATATTTTAACATAATAACAGGGCGTGTAATTTTTTTAACACCTCCAGTTATTTATTCTTTTCGTAATAATATCTTAAGGTGTTCGGTCACGGACAAGCGAGATAATATAGAGCAAGTAAAATAATGACCTTGTCGTGTACTCTTTAATTTGAAACAACTTTATTAACGTAGTTGATACCTACTGTTAAATAAAGTAAAAAAAAAACACTCAGTTACTATATTCCAGTGGAGATGACAGTTAGGAGAAAAAGTTTGCACCGAACTAGTAGCAGAGCGAGGTGCGCTCGAATGTATCATTTTCTCTAATTTTTAATTTTTGCCTATTGAAAGCAAAATTGTTCCCACCAAAGGATTCCAATTCCTTAGACACCCGTCCTTAAGTTACCCAATTTATATTTCTTGATAAAGATGATTCAAAGTATTTTTTTTCTAAGTACCGTCAGCAAGAATGTTTTAGACCAAACTTTTTACTTGAAACTTTTTTCTTCAACTTTTTAAACTATCTTGGTAATAATTACTAAACTTGCTGTAAACTTTTTCTTCGTCTTGTCTTCTTCAGTAAAACATAGTAACTCAATGAAGAAAATAAAGTGTTTCTACGAGTGCCACACGCAGAGCTGCACAAAAAACAGAACTAGTATTAAATTACAGGTATTTAGCAGTTTAAGTATTCCAGACACTGTTATTATTAGGTAGGTAGGTAAATACTTAGGTAGGCACATATATATTATGTATTTAGAGTGTGTTTTAAAAACAATGTAAATAATCCCAATATAAATGTAAACGGAAGATATACAAAAAACATAAGTACTCATCGAATTGAGAACTTACTCTTTTTTTGAAATCGGCTAAAAATAATATTTCTTTAAAATTATTTATATTTTATGCAAGTATGGGATAATTATTAAGCATACCTACCTAAAATTTTGCTAATTTTGAAAATGTGGTAACACCGCAATTTGTAATTGATTCTAATAAAAAAAGTGCATAAAATAAATTTATAAAAAAACCCTTTTAATTTTTTCCCTCCTGCCACATTGGTAACTGAGATTCACAACCAGTTGCCAAAGTTTATATATTTAAAATATGTAAAAATTATTCTGATTTACCCAAAATCTAGAATATTTTGAAAATGTAGCAATATCATTAAGTTTTTATTTCTTGGTATAGCCAAAAAAATATTAATTTTTAAAAATGTTTATTTATTTGCCAATTAATTAGGCATTATTTAAAATGTGGCAACACCATTATCATTGCCAGCACATGTTTTTTTTGTTAAAATTATTATTAAGTCGATAATAATCTGAATAACCTTTACAAAACAACGATATATCATCTCAATCGAATAAATACTTTAATGAAGACATCTTGAACACGTACAATCATGCAGACAAATGTAATCGATTTTAATTGGACTCGATGCATCGATTAGGGCGAATAAATCTTGATATAAGTGATCGTTACTCGATACTACACCGATTGGGGATTGGTCGAAACGAGTAAATCTGTCAATTTGTTAACTGCCCTTTAATTGGTGTAATCTTGAGATTAAAGATCAGAGGAATGAGTGCTCGAGCGGTGCATTGGCGCTCTCTTTGAGACTAACTTACTATAACTAACTGCTTACTAACTAACTTATATTTGTTATTGTTTTATGTTTTCGTACTCAAAGGGTAAAAACGAGATCCTATTACTAAGACTTAGCTGTTCGTCCGTCTGTCTGTTGGTCACCAGCTGTATCTCATGAATCATGATAGCTAAGGAGTTGAAATTTTCACAGATGATTTATTTCTGTTGCCGCTATAACAATTATTAAAACAGTACTTAAATATTTTTTGAGTATGTTTTTAAGAATTTTAGGTTATGTTTACTATATTTTTTGTTTGTAACGAAACTACTATTTTTATGAAACTTAGTACGTATCACATTGATTCATTGGGAAAAACATAGGCTATACTAGGCTTTTTATCCCGATATTTTCTCGTTACGCTGGTAAAAGCAGAGCGCTGCTACTTTTTTACAAATGTTAAATCAGCGTTGAACTACTATAACACCTGCCTGATGGTAGGTGATGATGCGGTCTAAAATGTAGCAGGATTTCTTTGAAGATACATATTCACTCGCGACTTGAAGTTTGGGGGTAATTATATTGTATATCAAGTCATATTGGCGCGCTGTTCTTTGTGTGTGTAAGAGTCTATTTGTCTTCTGTATTTATTAAGACTTGTTGATTGTACATAAAGAATTTTGTACAGAGACTGAGACTATGATACTCATTAACATGTTGACTTCGAGATATCTAATGTCCGGTCCCTCGATTTCGACAGGATGCAGACTTATTTGGCCACACTTTAATCATGTTAATATTCAAATAAATAAATTAAGATTGAAACTTTTGCACGTGACATTACCATATCGATCGCAGCCCCACCCGAATTGCCCGAAGTATATCGTAAGATACCAAACACAGGTGAACTGGACTATACAGTCAGCAACACAAGTCAAATTAAATTTAAATAAAGGTATTTCATTCATTAATTTTAAATTCTAAAATACTCATGTTTAATACTATTAAAATGTCTGAACCTGCACTCTGTTATGTTAATTTCTGGAAATACGTTAAAGTGTTTTTAGTTGATTTAAGACGAGTCAGTCTGTCACGTTTTCCTTTTACTTATAATAAAAAGTTTTGACTTCAATTTTCAGGGCTAAATTTTTCAGACATTCACACATCCTAACTTAGTTTTTAAGACGTGTCCATGTGATGTTGTATCTAGGTATTAAGCATTCAAAGGAATAAAGATTTTTGACTTTGATATTATCTATCTTCTTCTATACATATAAAATGCTTTGTCCTGAACTACTGACTGACTGACGGATCAACGCACAGCCTAAACCGCTGATCGTAGAAACCTGAAACTTGGAGGGTATGTTCTTTGTATGACGTAGGCATCGGATAAGAAAGGTTTTTCAGAAATTCCACACCTAAGGGGGTGAAAAAAGGGGGGAAAGTTTGTATGGGACAACGTGATTCCTTGGTCCATTTTCAACTTCTACGCGGACGAAATCGCGGGCAAAAGCTAGTAATTCATTATAATGTGAGATTGCCATACAGAAAAACCAATAAATAAAAATTGCGCTTACTTCGAGCGCATATGTGTAATATTTTATTGGTTTTAAAAATCACTGAGTTACTATGGTAATTCAGTGATTTTCTTTGATTTTATATTTAGGGTAAGTCACACAAACACTAATTACATTAAAAAAACGTTCCATGACGGAAAACCTTAAAATATTTTTATTAACTTGTTCAGGTGACATGCGCATCATTATAATTTAATTTAGTGACATACTTTCATTGCTAACTCTACCAAGATTTATTTAAGTGATTGTACTCATATTCAAATAGCTTAAAGGTAGTCGTACTGTACTTGTACTGAATGTATATGAATGTTGCTTGCTCCAGTTTCAATGAACATGTTATTTCATATGATTAAATACATTTATGACAAGTAATCGTCTTGAAAATCAGTTAGAAGTCCTCACCTTCCTCAACTTCTTGTCCATCCAAAGGAAGAGACCGCTTTGAGCGATAAGGCCGCCCTTTGCAACACTTAGACTTAAGCTTTGTTTAATTGATTCAAAATGGTGTTTGCAGTAAAGAATTTATCTATCTATCTATTTTTCTTTCTCAGAAAACCAGATATGCGCGAACATCCATAAAAAAAATACAAACAACAGAATTAAGAACCTCCTCCTTTTTTTGAAGTCGATTAAAAAAGGCTTTAATTTCAAAATAACAAGCTATTTAAAAACCTTCGACGAATCATTTCAGAATCGTATTACGAACTAGCATCACCAAGCGTTTTACCCGCGTGACTCCCGATCCTGTGGGAATATCGGGATGAAAAGTAGCCTATGTCACTCCCAATGAATCAATATATTATCATACATAAGTTTTATCATAATCGGCCCAGAGGTTTCGGAACCTATTCGTTAGAATAACAATTTAAAAAAACCAACAAATCGTTCCCTTTATAATATAGATTAAAAGATAGAAGATTATAGAAGGTTAGAAGTATTGATATAGAGGTACCAAAACTACAACTTTGGATCTTTAAGTCTAGAGTGAACAAGTACCTTCTAGAAGGGCATGCTACACCCTCGACCTCATCGTCGCAACACCATCAGGTGAGATGAGGTCAAACGCAAGCCTATTTTAGTACAAAAAAAGAAGTACAGATATATATGTTAGTCTGTAAAGTATTTATTTTATATGGGTCCTGTACGTCTGTACTTATTTTTAAGTATCTGGCTGAAATAAATGAATTAATACAGTTCTTTGACGTGACCCCTATAGACCGAAACGCCAGACATTTCATGAAATAAGTATGTAAGTAACAAGACGAAACCATTGAATATCTCATCGGTTGAAACATTCAATAAGACCTTGCCAATGAAACTGTGTTTAAATAAATAAAATGCACGTATGAAGTGACAGCACAATTTACAGTACGAGCTTCGACTGTGCTTCGACCACCGGCCGAGCGTTACGAAGCTTTTACATTTGATTTGAATGCTCTTTGCGAGATATATGTAATTCGGTAAAGTTTTAAAAGGGATAAAGAGTATTTTCTGAGGTGAGGCGACTTGAACTCTATATAAATAAATAATAAAACTATTAAGTTACGATTTAGAGGTTTGGTGTGAAGGTATTATTTGTTCATCGTAATATCCTCTATCGATAGGAATAAGTCTCAAAGTGCACCGCGCAAATTCACTGTGTCAAGCTCCCATAGTAAATATTGTAGCGTCGAATGTACGGTCGGCTGCATAATTGCAGACCCACCGTAGAGCTCCAAAACGGCTGTTATTAGAATGTTTTCAACATAAGCAAGATTCTAGGCAATTGCTTTGGTTGAAGTTTAAATTTTCGAACTCTACCGGGGGCTGCAATTTTGCAGCCGACTGTACGTATACCTAGATGCCTAGAAAAACCCAGTTAGGTTTCCTGGCATTTGTTTAGCTAAGAAATTGAAAGTAAAATATTTCGTTTTCAATAAATAAATTCTGTAAGTTTTGTTGTTACTTATATAGTGAGAAATCACCTTAAACAATTCACCCACCGAATCCATTGTACTCTTTCATCGGGCTCTATTCTTTCATCGTTCAGTAGGTACCAATAAACGTATTGGCAACCATCAAAACTGTAGCTTCTTGAAATATATATCATATCTGTCAGTGGTCCATATAAATAATGGAGTCGGCGGTGGTCCTGACATGTTTATTTGATTACTAGTTATGTTATGCGGTTTCGTGTGCTGATGTGTAAGGGAATTCTACAGTCTGGTGAGGAAAATTATATTAAAGGCTTCTGTTACCCTGTCCGTTACTGTTTTATTCCTAAACCACTTAACCAATTTTATATTAATTTTTGTATACAGTGCGAATCAGAAGCCTGTTAGCCTTACTTGTAAAGTACCTCCAGAACATTCCTAAAAAAAAGTTTTTTACCTAAAAAAAGAGTATAATTTACTGAAAATTTAAGGTATTTGTAAGGAATCACCAAAATTGACAGCAGGCCATTAGGTCAATATTGGTGTTGTTACGTTTTAAAATTTTCCCAAACCTTGCAGTCGGGTAAAAATATATTTAAAAAAAGCTTTCGTTCGGATAATCTAGGTCTACCCGTTTCTGAGAAAATCGGTGGTGACACACAAACAGACAGACAGATGGACAAGAAGTGATTTTATTATGGTTCCTTTTTTTACCTTTTGAGGTACGTTAAACAAACCCTAAAAAATGATAAACAAACAAGCAAAGATTTCGTATGGAAAATATCATATACCTAAAATGAATGGGTTGTCTAGACTCTTTGAAGAGTCTTTTATCGTTTTAAATTTGTAGATGGAGAATGGGGTATAGTTGTAAATAAAATTACTTTCAGTCTAGACTGAATCGCTTGTTTATTTTGATTTATCGCTACTTTTTTCCCTCGGTCCTAATTTTCTGGGTGTTCTATTTTTCGCTAAAACTGTGAACCATAAGTATTTTAAAAAGTTTTTAAATTTCCTAAAAACCGACAAAAATAGTTAACTTGGCACTTTATGATTCTAGGCCGTTTTGTCAATCACTCACTTTGAGTTTGCATAGATTTAAAAAAACAAACCAATTTGTAGAAGCAAGGCGCCGCTAAATATCCAATTAGATCAATAAATCGTTGTTAAAACGGCGTAAAATTTACAAATGACAGGCATCAAACTCGCGACACCGCAGAACGGAGGCGTGTCCGCTTCCAATCAGTAAATACTTGTGGTTATTGATCGATTCAATTTACGTTAGCGGTTTATAGAGAACTGGTTTTTTACTACGTAAATACCTAACTCAATACCTTCCACATCTATCTATAGCTAGTAAAATTATGGTAGATAGGTATGAAAAAGACAAACGATTTAAATCGTAATGATATTTACCTACTCTGCCTTTCTGTTTATATTTTTACGAACTCCAATTACGGAAGGTGTTTCGTTTTAACGAGATACGATGGAAACGAAATTATCTTACATCATATTATTATTTTACAAATTTCCGGCAAAACTTCTAAATATTGATAGCATAATGTGTCCTTTCACTTTAATGAATTGATCGATGTGATCATAAGAGTCATGTCTACAATTCATTTAAAGGGAACATAATTGAGACAATGCAAACAATTTACACCAATCATATGTGTCAGCAAAGCTTGACCTTAACATAGGAGGTCAATGTATTTCATACTGTATCCTTCCTCCTTGAAAGACACGATATATCTTATATCTTTAAATTAGCAATTCATGTATATATATAATTGAAATCTCGGAATCGGCTCCAACGATTTTCATGAAATTTGGTATATAAGGGGTTTCGGGGGCGATAAATCGATCTAGCTAGGAAAAAATACCGAGCAAAGCTCGGTCATCCAGGTACTATACCTATTATGCTGCATACAATGTACTTACTAATACTAGCGTATAGACGCGACAGGTCAATAATTGACAGGTTATATAAGTTTGCGCTACGAACGTAACGAACGAAGCCACAGTGCCCCTGAAATAGCATGGATTAAAGTTGCTGGCGCTGTCTAAATGATCTACATTAGATGTAAATATAATATACCATTAATTTGCTAGAAAAGTCTCGCGGTTTTACTAGCGTATGTCCCAATCCCGTAGGTATATCGGGATAAAAACCCTTCGTTACTACCTACTACATTCGGTCGGCTGCATAATTGCTGACCCACCGTAAAGCTCAATTTTGTTTGCTTTTTTGAAAATAAAAATTAAATCTTTGTCAACTTTACTGTCATTTTGTCATGCCACAACAAACAATTGTCATGCCATTTAAAAAACAATGCCATCAAATTAATCTGAAAACATTTAAAAACTTCAAAAAAAGTACGCCGCTATCCTCAAAGATAACGGTTTGCATCATTCCACTCCATTTGAAGTCAACTTGTCAAACGCGACCGCCATGAAATGAAAAAAAAAACTAGTCATTCGCGTTGTTCGTTCATGTCATGACAAATGACCATGTTAATTTGTCATAGTTTTGTTATTGTGTTGTGTTCCATTGGTGACTGTCTCGGTTTGTTGTCTCAATTTAGATCCGATGATGTATTGCTTTCGCTGTTAAATGGTCATTCATTAAGCAATTAAGTATGTTGTTAAGTTCTTGTTGAAATTTCGAGAAAATTATTTGTCTGAATAAATCACAAATACGTTAAAGATATGTACAGTCGGCTGCATAATTGCAGCCCTCGATAGAGTTCTAAAATTACTATTATTGGAATGTTCCATTCTAATAATTTTTGTTTAATAAATTTTTGAGTTTGACTTTAAACTTCAACTAAAGCAGGTGCCTAGAATCTTGCTTGTGTTGAAAATATTCTTATAACAGTCGTATTGGAGCTCTACGGTGGGTCTGCAATTATGCAGCCGACCGTACATAAACACTTTAATTCAATAAAATACAAAATAGTATGCATAAACAATATCGGCCCTAATCGACGTCCTACGTCTTAATCGCTTATTTTTAGGTACCTATTTTTATTTTTGTCAACGGTTCGGCTGCAATAGCCGTGTCACGAAGAACTGAAACAGCGCAGGCTTTTGCCCGCGACTTCCGGCGTAGTATTTTTCAAAGTCATGTATTGGAATTTTGGATAACTCAACGTTTTCACAGCCAAACTTTAGCCCAATCCGTCTATTGGCTTGAGCTGTGCAATATATGAGTCATTCAGGATTTTTAGTTTTATATTTATACATTTAAGTGATACAGATATTAGAGGCAGTCTTGTGCAATAATATTAAGTAATTATAAGCAGTAATGTATTTGATTAAATTAAATAGGTAAATCTCAATTCCATATAATCTACCTTGTTTTATCAAAATACAGACTCTATTTGATAATGTAACCTTATATAGCACCGGCAAATGATCAACCAGCTTATTGAATTTGATTATCCTAACAGTTTACTTAGATATCACTAAATGATTGATTTATATAATAATCGTGAAGGATTTATTCGTGTATTTCTATTCAATGAATAATAAGATACATGCTTTATTGACTGAAACATTACAAATTGAACACATATAATGAAATGCAACTTAAAATTGGAATAACTGAAGGTAGATAAATATTTTTAGGGTTCCGGACCTCAAACGGTAAAAAAGAAACACATAAAAGATCAATTTCTTGTCCGTCTATCTGTCTATCCGTGTGTCACCATCGATTTTCGCAGGAACGGGTGAACCTAGCTAGTTGAAATTCATATGCAGATACTAAAGTCTTAGTCCCTGTTAGGTGTATAAAAATGAAGATCCCGAGTCTACACGATAAAAAGATATAGACAAATTTACAAAAAAATGTACCAAAATTTACCTTAATTTTCAACTTTTTTCTGAAGTTTAAAGTTAGAATCATTCCCTTATCAGTGATCATGATCGATCTAATCGAATCGGTCGATAGTTTGAGCTATCCAAATGAGGATTATCATTATACCTATTTTTTATTTATATTTATTATTTTTTATATATGTAATTCAATTTAACCAGGCCTTGCGACCAAGACTGGTTTTTTTTTGCGTTCATAAAAGTTAAGGGAGATTTTGATTGTCTTATGGCAAATGTCCGAATTATATCTGGACTTCCCTTATAGTCAAAATTATCTAATTATCTTTGAAGTTTTTCGTCACTCTTTATTCACAATATAAGGAACTAATTTGATCTTCACTCCTGCGCATACAAATCAATAAGATCTTCTAGATCTTTATGTAGTAGGAATTTTAATGTCTTTTATGCATGTTGCTATCAATTATTCATACATAAAAGACTGTGAATTAGTTTCCAACTGTTTTCTATTAAAATATAAGTGCTCCATATATTTTATGGTCTCAAATCATTTTGTGGTAGGTATTTTTAATTTCTATTCATAAACGAAATGTATTTCCATTAATGTTTTATTACTTTTCCATCAAAATGTAATGGAGATTTATGTTCATCGATACGACTCCGATATTTTCAATGACAAAATAATTGTTGCTAAATAAAAAGATTTAATACCTTTGTAATTGTGTTCTCCTTAAGAGGTCAAATGGTGATGAATTATCTGAAACAAATAGTTTATGTTTATTAATTAGTTTTGAAAAGGGAAAAAACCTACTGAGTAAAACTAGATTTTAAATCAACGGTACATCTACGTCGTCATAGTTTTGAAGAGTAAAGTTTTACTCTGGGAATCTGGGTCAGAGAATAACATTAAGTCACCAAAATGGTTGCTGGATATTGTCAAATCAGAAAGATGGTTAACGTCTCTAAGTGGTTGGGCAGTGTCCATTGGCTGGGCCACTGTGTGATATTTGAGATCTAAAAAGTTTTCCCTGCAGAGAAGCCTTAAAATATGTTGGGTTTTGGACCTATACCCACCACACTTGTCCAGTGCGGGTTGGTTGGGTTGCCAGAGTTTGTTGTATAGCAGGATGTACCACGAGCAGGTGAGGTTGACTCGAACCCCTTTACTACCCTTCCTTAAAATAAGGATATGAATTTAAGTGACGTATAATTTTATATAAACAGACTCGTAATAAAACACTTGATAATCTCATACATTTCTACAGGCAACGATTAAACCTCTTAAGGAGATATTACCAAACCGACAGTCATATCATTAGTGCAAAATGTCTACCAAACATGGATATTAACTTTATTATTATACCGAATCGTGACTAGATGTTATTGATAATATCAAAAATGGAGATTTCAAGTGTATTTAATTGTATGAATTATCAAATTCTGAAATGTGATTTTTGTTATTATTTTTTAGGTAAATGGCAATCGTTTTTCAAACGTGATGTTTAAGTGCTTTTTCTTTTTAAATATGTAAGTGGTTTCGAATCAGTTGATGTTACCACACACATATTCAGGCAGCTTCACCAAACAAGGATCAAAAGTATTCAAAAATGGTACATAAATCCGATTCAATTATCACATCTTTTGTGATTTTAAAACCGCCTTTGAGAGAGTGTGCAACACCGAGAACTACATAATCAGTTCTAATATTTGAGCCTCAATTTGTTTGCGCATGTCATTTGAGGGCAGGCGCCCTTGGGAACCTGGATACAACGTCTCTAGCTAGCTGCGTACAAACTTGAGAAAATCCGTAAGGACACCGTGGGAACCAGGGGCTGCCGCAAGGGTCAATATTAGTTCACGCATTTCTTATTACATACATCTTTTGAGATTTTCGGTGGTATCATCAAACAGATATGTTGTCTGGCTTTTACACCTACGTAGGTTAGCTGTTTGTGTTAGTAATTAGTTTGTGTGTCGCCATGTCGATACATAATGGTAAATAATGCATTGTTGTGCCTCATTTTTATGGCTGAGATGGAATTCTCCATGGGTGGTTTTGGCTTGTGATAATGTTTTTGTTGCTTTATGAATGTGTGGCTTAATAAAATTACTTACATCTAATTCAGTTTCATTTAAAATCCATCAATTCAATTTAAATTAGTTGTGATTGGGTTTGACGACTTGATTGTGAAATATATGATGTTATTTTAAAATGTTATTAGTCTTCTCATGAATAATAAAGAAAACAAGACATAGAATCTCAGCAGGTGACTGACAAGCGGCGTTTTCTTTAAAAAATAGTTTTTCAACTTTAATACCTATCAATAACAATATAACTGTAAATAATTTTATTAGTCGTTATATTATTTTGTAGAGTATGATTTACGATGATCGTGATTAGCACATGAACTACTCTTATGTGTTAATGTTTAGAATTACATATTTTTCCTTAATCTCGGCTTATTAGCTTACGGCTCGTAAAAAGGTATTGGAACTTTCATATATTTTATAGAGTCTTGTTGTGTAACATAGTCAGGGAATGATCAAGTTATTTCTGGATTTACGTTTTGTTTTATGCTGTAGACCGTAGATTAATAATCTTATTGAACTATCTCTCTGTCTATGGTTTTATGGTAACTACGAGCAAAAGATATAATAGTTAACAAAGTATATACAAAGACAAAATAGGTAATGTAGAAATACGGCATGCAGACACTGATGGATAGTCAAATTAATTAGATCGATAACCTCAGCGTCTAGGCTAGGATGTAAATGTGAAGGACTAAAAGGAAAAGGCTGTACTGGAAACTGGAAATTTAACTATTCCATTGTATTTCGATTAATTAGTTTTAGAAGATGCTAATTATTTTAAAATACGTTGATTTTATACCCGTAACAGTGCAGTTCAGAGATCTCGCCGTCAAAATTTCAATTTACCTGTCCGTGTCTGAGGCAACCATCTATACATATAATAAATCTGTAGACATCAAAAAATCTGTAATTGTAAGATATCCAGAAAAAAAATACACAGGTCGCCTTAAAATCGTTAGCTGAACACGATAGGGTACTTTTTAGAATTTTTGTCTGTTTGTCTGTTTGTCTGTTTGTCTGTTTGTCTGTTTGTCTGTCTGTTTGTTTGTTTGAACCAGGTAATCTCATAAACTACAGAACAGATTTTAAAAAGGTCTACACGAATATGTTCAGAATATATCAGAATAACATTTAGGGTATGTTTTAATTTAACTTTAATACAATAATTAAGATATTTGATAAGAAACATTTAAAAAATAAGAAATCGAAATATTTTTCCGTGGTAAAACGTAATCGAACGTCAGAAGGGAACAGTACCCTTACCACGGGTTTTTTACGTATTCGATTAAACATACTATATTGAGTATACACTATGAAACTTCCTAAAAATCAACTTACTAGGTCCACCCGTCTCTGAGAATATCGGTAGTGTCACACCGACAGACAAACGGACAAAAGAGTGATCGAAAAAGGGTTTCTTTTATTTCGAGTTCTTCAAAAAGTCATGGTAGGGGTGCAGTACATGCCTCCGTTCAAGATGACAGCTGACATAAAACCAAATAGTTTGCATTTAATACTACCTACGTGAAACTGGAAATGAGGTTAATACAAAGAGGTACTACTACGTAATATTACCGATCTCCTTTACCGAAGACCTCCGATGTTACACTTCTATCGCGCTTTTCTCCTGCTATAGTTTGAATTATGAGTTCAAGTAGCGGAAACCTTAGATAGTAAAAACAAAAAAGAATTATCCAAATCGCTCCAAGAGTTTACGAGTAATCAGCGAACATACATAAAAAAATATATATTTACGTGACGAATTGAGAACGTCCACCTTTTTTGATGTCGGTTAAAAAATATACAGGTAATAGTCATTTGTAAAAATCATTTTTTTTTCCAAAATTACGTAGCCCTGCCAGCTACCTAATAAAAAAAACTGGTTATTTTGGTCAAGAATTCAGAAAATGGGATTCATAGGACATTTTGTGCTAATAGAAATTGGACTTAGTTTTAGCTTATCATATTGTTGTTTATTATGTTTTATTTGTGAAAAATTTACAAAAATAGTACATTGTTACCCAAGGTGTGAAAGTCACTCATTGAGTCCCGAGACGGAGTTTGGCGCCCGAGCGTAGCGAGGGCGCTAATACTTCGAGGGACTAAATGAGTGACTTTCACACCTTGGGCAAACAAAACAAACCCGAGGTAAACACTGTGCTTTTCATTACGAATAAACATAAAATTCTTCCTAATAACGAGAGTGAATGAGAGACTCCATACTACCTGATCCTCTTACAAGGTTGGGACCTTATGTAGATTTTTTGCTTTTGCTTTTTGTTTTCAACATGTTTTCAATACTCAAATACGTCGGTACTAACCGAAGAGATTTTTATAAATTAGTTTATCCAACACTGAGTGATGACGCGAAGTCCGTAGATTTAAATTACAGTTTTTGTAACACGGTTTGTCTAGAAAATGTTATTTACACAAAATACACAATCATAAATGAAAAACCAGATTAAACTTAACACAAAAACATAATAAAATAACAAAAGATAATACTAATTAAAATCATTCAAAATGCAAGCATTTCCCGCCAGTATTTTTTACTAAAGAAACGACACTGAGCGCACGGTCACATAAAGCCACATCTGCAACATTTTGACAGGGCGCCGGTAGAGGCGCAGCATGGTCATACGTCGCATTTTCATCTTTACATTTATTTTATTAAATAAGATATCTTGAACTAAATATATCTACCTGAATTCGATTACTAAGAAAAAACCTATTATGTACTAAACTCTGGCAGTATGGATGAGCCGTGCGAAGCCATAATTGTTATTCTTTGGTGTTACCTAAATCAAGGAGGTTAGGTTTTTGAAGTCCCTAATGCGTAATGATACTGATACTGGCTACAAACACATTGCACAAGCCGCGCGAAGCCATAATTTAACATGACAGCTGTCAGTGAAAGCGATTTTCCCTAGGGCCGAAAGTTTTTCTTTCTACACGCTCTTCAGGCATCTTTAGACCTACTTTCGTAGTATGAGTAAGCCTAGAATAAGAATTGCCTTTGCCAAATCAATTAATAATATATTTTAAAAACAATGTAACTACCTATTTTGTTTTCATAACTTACACCGAATGATAAATTGTATCTATGCAGGAAAATGCTAGGTATTCTAAATAACCCAAAACCACATCGCGATCGAAGTCGCGGGCAACAGCTAGTTAGCAATATAAATGAATGTTTTGATGGCTAACCGGGTACGGTTAATTAGAAGTAATAGTTGAACAGATATCGGAATGCCTTATTCATTAAACATTTATGTTAAAGGTATTAAATGAGTAAAAGGTACTTGATTTTAACAGCTTTCTCAACTGTGGCAAGAAAGTGCTTGATGTGGAAATATTGTTGAAATTGTTCTCGAAATTGTTGAAGACTTCTTAGCTTCCATGTCTGTATTACATGGTTACTTATTGATTTGAAAATAATCTTCAAACAATTCCTAAATTTTATCAACTTAGTAAAATAGAGATAAAAATGTAAAAAATTCTAACAGACCATTTGTAGAGAACATAATTTTCAAGTTACTAAACCGTTAAATTAACTTTACCGATTTGGCGGATTTGGAAAAATCGATTAGGTTAGAACATTTAAGTTACCACATACCTACATTAAGCTTATAGTTCAAACAACTGGATCTTCTGCAAACAATGAAATAAGCCTAGAACTTAGCGGTCAGTGATACCACAAGAAATATTTTTAAATAATACCTCCTTACAGAACGTCAAACCAGAAACAATCTAACAAAACGTAAACATTTCGTGCGACAGTGTGAGAAGGATTCAGAGCAACAATTGATTCAATAGTTCAAGAGGAGACGAGAGTGATTCAAAATATTTACGTTATCCAAAGGAACGTGGGAAGCGAAAACATTGTAACATTACTGCAACCAGCCTCTTGACTATACACTGCAGACTACAGATTAAGGATGACTCACGCTAGACCGTGTCGGGTCCGAGCCGAGTGTCGGTTGTAGCACGGTCACCGAGCCGGTTCCGTGTCTGAAATTACTAAGACGGGCCTCGACCGGGCTATCATCGTTGCGCTGTGATACAGTATACTCGTCCGAGAAAAACCAGTGTTGTAACTAAACTACAATCATGTTCAATTTTAACGATCTGGAATTAGCGGCTATTGCGATCGCTCTGGATGACGAAGAATCTGAAGAATCTTCAACTACAAGGAAATGGAGTGTGCATCCACTTTGGAGAGAGCGACAAGAGAAAGGAGAATATGTGAATCTTTGTAAAGATCTACGTAGTTATGAAGACAAATATTGGGACTACTTTAAAATGACTAAGGAATCTTTTGACATCTTATACATGAAAATTAAAGATGATTTGACCAAAGGCAATACAAAGTTTCAGGCAATACATTTTCCGACGACGAACAAAACGTCAGAGCACTGTATAGCATCACTACCGACTGCTCGGGCGCTGCTCGGCGGCGCTGTATTCATGCAACGGGCCGTGGCCGAGCCGAAGCGGGACCGAGTTGTTTCCGAGCGTTGTCCGTTGCTCGGGCGTCACTCGGTTGCCGCTCGGTATAACGTGAGTGTGTTCATACAAAATATATGTAATATTAGTTGACCGTGCTACGGCCGACACTCGGCTCGGACCCGACACGGTCTAGCGTGAGTCATCCTTTAGTCTACAGTCGATAGTTCAGTTTTTAAGCAATTGATTAGGTACTTGATTTTAACATTTAGATTCACAAAGTTTATTTTCTGCAAACGGCTAATGTCCAAAGGCAATGTCCAATAATAAAATTGTCTAACACTATATTAACCAACCATTTTAAATGACACATGATAAAATTAACCAGCGAGAAAAATGACATTTTTTGAAAATGATATGTAGTTGGTCAATGATAATAAAAAATTACCAATCATAAATATGGCTAAATTAAATGCCCAATCATAAAAATTACTTTGAAAAAGAATCACCAGATTTCGACTCTCTGTCTTTTCTCTCATCACGCAAAAACTGTAAGACCGATTTAAATTAAATCTCACAGCAAATTAATTCCTGCAGACTAAAGACCGATATTACACGAGAGCGTGGCCTAAGCTTGCATTTCGATGAAATCTGTTATATCTAATTTATTGAAAAATGCCTAGGCTTTCTTGGCTTTCGGTAATTTTCACCCTATCGTATAAGGTCTCTAGTCTGCAGGAATTACTTTTGCTGTTTGTATCTTGAGGTGACAGTTGCGTCATAATCATAAGTCTTTGGTATTTGATGATGTTCTGAAATTGTTTCGTATTATGTAACCACAGTTCAGCAAATATGGCGATGGAATTGACTTATGTATGTTATTTGGAAATCGTGAAGCTAAAACACGAACCAACACAAAACTCAAACGAAAAATTGTAAATCATTGTCACTCTAATTCAACAACGCAAATAATTTGTAAGTTTTATCTTAGCTTGGAAGGAATGATAAATAACAGTCAGCATAATAATATGTTTGGTGCCATCTTTTGCCAATCAGTTAGATAAGTTTAGTTGTGAATCTATAGAAAAGACTTTAGAAACTCCTGACGGAAAAGACTCGTTGTATCAACAGAAATTGCAAACAAACTAAAAAAAATGGTCAATAATATTGCGACTTTTGATAGTGTTGCACTTGTTGGTGTTGCTCCTACATGTTTATGTTTGATATCCATAGACAGCACAAAAATGGAGTCAATAAAATGACGACTTTTGATAGTGTTGCCTATGTGTTGCTTCTATATTTTTAACGTTTGATAGCACAACAATCGTATCAACAAAATGACGAATCTGTAGCGACAGCTCTAGATCTTCACAAAATATGAGAATGGAGCGCGACTTTTGGTTTTTCTCCTCATTCTTGATCAATATAGGTACCTCATGTATAGTTACATACCTATATGTTATTTATATAATATGTTACTTATTTTTTACACAACTGAAAAAATATTTGATATTGAATAATATAAGCTTACGTTTTGATCTTACAAAGAAAAGAAAAATATTGTCTGAAAACAAGCGGTCAATGAAAAAGAAACTACATCCAAAAATAGTCATAAAAACTACAAAAGAACATCCCAATAAGGCGAGGCGAATAACCTATTTAACACTATACTACCATCTATGAGAACTTGTATAATTATGAGTGTGAAACAGGATAATGAGGCGGAAAGTGACGTATTTTATTAGATGTGTCCAGTCCTTAGAGAAGGGATAACATCTAGAGCGCTCACAACGAGTTTTGATCGTTGGCACTTGTATAATTTTTTGTTTTTATTCATATCGTCTATTGTTTAATCGCAAATTACATTTTTTTTCTTCAAATAAACCCAGAATATTTGCAGAGTGTCGTGGTCTATCTAGTTGGACCATCACTCCGCACTAGATTCTTTGACTTTTCGTTCTTATTAATAAATTATTGTGATATGGCAAAATATGTGACTTGCTAACACAATTCACCGAATTATAGTAAAAAATACTTTATTTAACATCATTGGAGAGTGTTATTTTTTAAGAAATTACAACTTGTATCATCTACTTACAGCCTAACTCAATTCAAGTTCATGGGTTGTTATTAAGTGTAAAAACTTACGAAAACTATGATAGTAGGCATTCATGAAATTTAATTATTTGAAAAATAATAGGTTAGTATTAAAACTACCACCACCCAAGTAGTTTTCCACCGGTAGCCATCGCTCGAACGGACGTATACTGTGTTACAGGAGCTCTCTAACTTCACGTAGTTACTCTAAGGTCCAGTCTGTTTGTTGTGTTGCGTGACCCATGTGAAGATATGGTTTGATTATTTAAAGGCTCAGGCGGTATAGAGTCACAAGAGATGAAGCTCAGAAAGTTACAGTCAGGGGTGGAGGTTTCCGCAATTTGTTCGTGAGAAACCTGGTTGCAAGAAACATACTCAAATCTTTGATTTAACTAAAACTTTAATTAGACTCAAATACATGTCAAAGTATAAAATTTTACCTCAGACTATTCGTAAAGAGTATCATTTTCAACCTTCTCAAAACCTAATAATAATTATGTTTTGAAACGAGTAGTTGAAGGCCTACTATGCTTTTCACAAACATTTTTAGCCACAATAAAATATAAAATTTATTTATTTATTAAATTTGTAAAATAGATAAAGGTAAAACAAAAAAAACATAAAACCAGAAATTCAAGTTTAAACACAAATGAATCAATTTCCTAAACATTAGTGACAAATATACGTCGGACAAACGAAACTAATTAGTGGTAACATCAATTAATGTCCGGCGCCAGGTGACGTGAGTAGTGTGTTAGGTCATTGCCAGGTTAATGGGAAAATAAATATCTTTGCCACATAAGCACAAGAAAATAGACGAGTTAAAATATAAATATGAATGATAACTACGAAAGCGCGTTACATCTCAGACCGTATCGTCACCTACCATCAGTCGGGTGTGATAGTGGTCAAACGCTTAACTATCATTTGGTATAAAAACCTCTCTTTTTCGAGTAGATAAATCCATATAAATCTCACAGTGACAATGTCAAATAAATCTTGTTCTTCTTTCCCATAATCGGGGTTGACCCCGGTGCAAAAACAAGAGGAGGCCTGAGCCTCCTAGTATTTTTGCACCAGATCTTACGATGCTGGTTTGTCAAGTGTTTCAGGTTCTGCGACTTCATCAGCTTATCCACCATGTATCTAGTACCCTTCCTCTACCTCTAGGTTTCACTGGGATGTTTAGTGTCTTGTTCACAGCGTGATCTACTTCACGTCTAGTTATGTGCCCGTACCAGCGCAATCTATTTTCTATAAGTTTTCTATAAGTCTTTCAGTAATATTTGTATTTGAAAAAAATCCAACCGATACGTAGTCAGAACTTCAAAAGTTTACAGAACTATGGATTTGTAGGTATTTTGGGCTTTTTCGGACTAAGCAACACCAAATTTGCACACTAAATGTGATTAAAATGGTAATTTTATTTTTCATTGACATCATTGATCAAAATAAAATGTAAATAATATTTTATTTCATCCTGTAATTTAATCGCACCGTTTCCAGAAAATATTTCGGCGGTTTTTATTTTAAATTTTTAAGCATCATCAAAGCCAGGTCTTCATAGCGTTTTCCCTGAAGTTTCAGTCACAGTACTTTTCAGCTTAGTTTCCGCGATAAACGATGGACTATAAAGATGTATTACTGTATTTATCAAAACACACTCAAAACCACATAAAACCGGTGGTAACATCAAAGCAGATCGTAATAAAACTATTAACGCACCCGTGTCTATAGAATCCACTACAAACAAATAAACACGTAATATTTTATTAGTGGGAAACTTACGAAATAGTTAGTAACAGAATTTTAATAGATACGGTACCAACATGCGTATTTACGCGTGTTTTATTTGCAATTGATGTCTTGATAGCAACATTGAAATTGGTTCTGATACGATCAGTTAATCTTTTGACTAAAAAAACAAAGGAGGTGCTATAATACCATATTTACGCCGGAACTGTCACAACCCAATTTTTTAAAAGGTTGCTCTTATGGTCCTTTCAATAAGAAGATACTTTGATTAAAATACAGTGACCGGAGTTATTGTTTAGCCAATTAAATAAATTCAATTTCATTCTCTGATAATATTACTGACGGCCAAAGGCACATTTGATTTTTTATTTCATACAATTTGAGCCTCAACTTAAATACAGATATACTCGTTAGAAGCTATCACTTCAAAACAAAAGAACAGAATCTCTCTTTTAGACAACGGAAAACTGAAAAACAATTTGGTCTTCAAGTCGCGAATAGGTTTCTTCTAAGGAAGCGTGCTACATTTTATCCCGCAACGTCACCTAGCCACACCTAGCATCAGGCAGGTGTGATAGTGGTCAAACGCTGAACTATTATTATGTAAGAAAAAAGCATTTCTACAAATCAATGAAAATAACGATAAAGATTTGTCTTATTAGTTTAACTTTAATTAAACTAATAAGACAAAATGCACCGTTATTTAACAATTAGAATCACATAAAGCCACTGGCATACAGGCTCTTAAATCTCACAGACACAAAGCGGCAAGATCGTTAAATTTTAATGAGCACATTAACTCTGATAGTAAATCTGCGTAAATAATGGACATATCATTGACACTACAATAATAATTATACTTATTAGATTAATTAATTGTAATTGATATTTAAGGCGTAGCTCCAAGTCTCAAAAATATTGGGTTGAGGGAGAACTAAGAAGACTTGGCAAGAAAACATTTTAGAGGATTACAGACAGGTGAAATGGAAGAGGAAATTGCTGAGGAGGCAAAGACACTTAGTAGTTAGCGAATTCCTCATATGTTTTGAGTGACTGTATTGGTATCGTCGGCTTGGCTTGATTCATTGTTGATAATTATTATTAAATCATTTATTTCAGGAATTAATCCATATACAAACATATCAGAATATGTCAAATTATTACAATAATAAGCCTTAAGTCGCCTGGTTTTAGAATTTTTCAAAGTGAAAACAGGCTGTTTGAAAAACAGATCGATAACCGTCTGCCCCTTTAATATATCGTAGATAATACCCTGGAGAAACCAAAGTTACACTCATGAAAGTTGTCAAGATGTGGAAAAGCACCGCAAGAAATTAGTTAGTATAATACTTTAAATTTTCCTCTGTCCTCTGTCACCAAATAAATGTTTTTCTTTCTTTATTTCTTTTTCTTTCTTTTCTATTTTTTTTTTTTTTTTTTCCTTATATTATGGCTTCGCACGTGTGCATTTAGCCAGTGTCAAGTTATATTTTGCATCAAATTATGACCCGATTTTTCCTAAATCGGGCCTAAAGTGTTTCAATACAGTCAAAGTCGTCATAGTCCGTCAAGTCAGGGGTTATAGTAAAGCGGTGGCAAGTTTACCATAACCTTAATAGGAGATTTGGAGGCAACGTGAAAACTGCATGTTTGACACTGATTTTTACTTTCACTACACTTGTGCACTTTCACAGAACTAAATTGAATAACATTCCACCAGAATTATACAATTCAACTCGGGTTACATCTAAGTTTCATGAAAATAAAACTGCAGCACGACATGTTGTTAACTCGTTCCCGCCAAAACTCCTTCTATTTTTTTTTGTTGTGTTTGTTATTATCAGGAGAAGGTTATAATCAAAGAAAAAAATAAGAAATCTGCTCAGAAAATTATTACAAGGGCGAAACCGCGGGACGCAGCTGGTTCTACATAAACTTGTTCATAATCATGTCATAAACATTTATGTATTTTGAAGGGGCACTAAGAAATATCTATTTTAAATAGTTTTTTTTACTAATATTAAAAGAATTTCACTATTTTTAAAACGAACCCTTTTAAGATCACTTTTTTGTCCGTCTGTCTGTCCGTGTGTCACCACCGATTTTTTACAATACGTGCTATACGGGAGTTAGTTATGTTGTTGCAGACAACATAACTATCGACATACAAGTCATGAAGAGTCCGCAAACATCAGGAACCAGGATTAATAGTACCGTTATCCAGTATCCTGACATTCCTGACCTAGTTTTACAATCATGTTTTACAGCATACATAATCACAGGGACCGACATAATTACACCTATAAATAAAATATTTACCAACTCATTGCCTTCTCCTAATAACTAATGATTTGTGATCGTAAAACGATTGTTTTAATTTATTAATTCTGTTTGGTTTTTGTTTATGTTGTATAGTTTTTATTGGTGAAGTTGCATATGTGTTAGTTTGTGAGGATTTCAACGCTTTAGGTGTTTGAAGTTTTTTAAATTTAATTTTCAAAAAAAGTCTATTAACCATAAACATGTGAGGCAAATTTGTCAGCACTAAGCTATTGTTAATATTTAAAAAAATGCATCAAGTCACGGTGTAGTTTTGGAGATAATTTTTTCCTTGAAATATATTTACCAACGCAATTTTACTACTGTAACAAAAGTTTGCTTTGCTAAAACTTTACGCTGACCATGGTTACGGATCGAGCCTTTTTATCAGAAATAATTAACATACTTTTGCTTCTATAGTAGGGGAGCCCGGTACGCTAAATTTGCAGTTACTAAAGCGTCATGGGGACCGATTAGATTGTGAAGATTTGGGCCTAAAACGAAAAAAATTTATGTGCATTTTGCCATTTTAGTGAGGAGGAGAGCGTGTGCTAATTTTCAAAAATGTTAAAAAAAATCATTCACATAAAAATACTCGAGCGCATCAGATATTCACGGTGTTTACCCGCTTTGTTTTTCTAACAACCGAGAGATATTATTCTGACGAGTAAGTAGGGGAGGATGGCTGTAGAAAAGGGTAGAAAAAAAAAAAAAAAAAGTTATTCGAGCGTGTCAGATATTCGAAGGGAATATTAAGAAAACTCAAAAAAGTGTCCTATTAAAATATCTGACGATTTGGATGTGGCCAAAAGTCATGGTAGATTTTTAAAAATGTAAAAAAAAAAAGTGACCTTGAAATACTCGAGCGCATCAGATTTTTACACAAACGGTTTAACTTGATGTTCTAGTCGTGCCAAATGATAATCTGACAAATATATGAAGGAATATTCTTAATCTGAAAATTTGAAAGAAAAAAAATTAGGAAAACGGTTGACCCTAAAGGCCATCCCTGCAACTTCCCGCTATACCATATCTACGCACCTAAAATTGCACTCAAATATATGCTTCTTTCATTTTTGAGCTCTCCGAGCTCATAAAGATAGCTGTCTTATGCTTTTGAACTCAAAAGTCTGATGAAAGTTTAATAAAACATTATTTTTCGAAATTTCAAACTGCAATAACTTTTGAATGGATGAAAGGATTCTCACGCGAGAGTGACACGAGAGTGAAATATAAAGAAAGAGTGAGAAGGAAACAGAAGCGCGGAGTTTCAATCCAGTTCTCAGCAGCTGCACGCACCACACTTTATTTATGGTTTAAGCTACATCGCCCCATGAAAATCGTCAGATTATTGTTATTCTGTAATTCTTACAGGATTTCCTTCAAAATAAAATAAAAATTAATCGCGCTCGAGTATTTCACAGTGACGTTTTTTTTTTACAATTTTGCCACTCACTTATTTCCTTATGCCACGCTAAAATCATCAGATTATTGAAATATATGCTGTTCTGTATGTATTTAACTTACCTGGCCTTAATCTGACGCGCTCGAGTTTTTCTGAGAATCGATTTTTTTTTACTAATCTGACGGGCTGTCCTCGGAGCACGCCCTTATATGAAGGGTTTATATATGGTAGGAGTACATTACAAGGAATAAGGTTTCTCCTCATATAGTTTTCTGACGCGCTCGAGTAACTCTTCAAATCCCCTCTTGGGCTCCCCTACTACTAGGAACAATATTGTTAGAAAAAAAATGTATTTATCAACTGTAAATATCTGCAGTCTAAATCAAAATTGGCTGTGACATAAATAATTTAAGTCTGATAACTTATTTTCATTACTTGAATAGCGTCTAAAGCAAGGTTTTGCACAATTTAAATGCCCCCATTTGACACCGTTCGAATCGTATTCGGACCACTTCACAAATATATGCAAATCATATTAAATTTTACTGCAATTTAATCATGTAACTACGATATTTAAACGGATCAATACACAAATTGCGAAGCAATTTTGTAATTCTAAGCTCCGTCCGTCCATAACTTGATTAGTAGTATAATCACATGATCTAATTTAAATTATAGATTTAGTTCTGGCAATAAACCCAAGCTTTTACTAAAAATATGTTTTTTATGTTCATTCGAAAATAAGCATCTTGTTAAAAATGAGGATCATTCAGGGGGAAGCTGGATATTGTGCTTAAACTTAATTAGATAAATACAACTGATATTATTGAATCATAGGTTTGTATTTGACACTTTGACAGTTAATCATGTTTATGAGCTTAAACATTTTTTATTGTTGTGCACGTGACTTAGAACAGTCGATAAAACTTAAATAATAAGTAAAATCTTGATTTCCGTGTAAATAACAGCTGGTTTTCAAGTTAGCTATTGATTCAAAATTAAAAAAAAATGGTTGAATTTATATTTTTTTATCAAAATTGCTCATAAAGTGGATCTTATTCAACGGCTTTTAGGCTCATAATCCAACATATTATGCACGCGTGCGTTTTACATTGCCAACCTAGTGCTATAAAGTCATCCCGATAAGTTAAATACATATCTTACTGCTAATTACATGTTAGGTAGGTGAAACATTCTTAATTTATCTGGGTTATACTGTTTTGATGTATAAAAAAGGTAGATACCAAAGAGTCTTTTAGCTAGCAAAAATGGTTGTCTCTATAGTCGGTTTACGAACGAAAATTTCACGTGATAATGACTTAGAAAACGATTAAAAATTGAGTTGTTTATTTTTTGTTTTTTCTTTACTTAAATATATTGTTTTTCCGTACCATTGTATTTTGTTCTTAACCCCCGACGCAAAAACAAATAGAAAAAACCCTAAAAAATATTGTATGTCAGACGAGGCTGTATAGGTTAAAAGTCTTTAGTCTGGCCTTTCCGGAGCATAATTAACAAAAAAATATTGCCTTAAAAAATGTAAACATAGACTTATCACAAATATTTTGTTAATTATTATTTTGTTTTCTTTTCAAGTCTTTTCTTTTATTCGCAACTGTGATAAAAAACGTCGTACGATATACGTGTGGAATTTATCTATGCATCTTGGCGTCATAAACCGCCTCTATGCAAAGATCAATTTACCACACTTATATCGTAATTTACTATTAATTAATTATTATCAATAACCCTGTATACGTTAACATTTTAATGAAGATCGTTGATTTATAATTTCTAACTTAACGGTAGAGGGCTAGATGAGGTATATTGCGACAGTACTTACAAACGTAATACTTTAAAAAGGACCAGTAAACCGAGCTGATGTGTGAATGAGCCCTTATGTCTTCCTTTTCTCTAATGGTGATAGACAATAGGCCGAAAATGTTACAATTTGGTCCATCCTTCATTTCCAAAATAAAAGTTGGTGTTATGCGTGGTTGGTATTTTGCTTAAATCGAAGTTGGTATTATGCATAGTTGGTATTTTGCGAGTTATGCGTTTTGCGGAAAGGTGGTGTTTTGCGTAGTTGGTGTTACGCGGCTTCAGTCCCACCCAAGTTTGAGGTCTTCAATTACGGTTTATTTTGCCTGAACTATCCACTAGCTTTGTTTTTCGGATTCCATACCTCAATAGGTAAAAAAAGAACCGTTACAAGAACACACTCTTGTCCGTCTGTCTGTCCCTGTGTCACCAGCGATTTCCTCAGGAACGGCTAGCAACTTGAAAATTATTTATATTTATAGTTTAGATGTAATTTAAAAATAATGTCAGTGATAAATAGGTAATTTATCTATTTATCCATATCTTAAAGTCTTATAGCATCGAACGATCGGGTTTCATTTGAATTATTGTGAAAATCTTTTTAAAATCTACGTAAATCACACTAAAGTTAATCTAAATAGATTAAATCTAAACGTTAATTGTAATTAATATAATTCAGTAGCGTAATCAAATTCAACAATTCATTGATTAAATTTATCTTTCATATTGAATCTGTGTTCGTTTCACAGGACAGTAGACATGTTTACGTAGTAGTTTACCTCAGCCATTCTAATCATCAAGACTGTTTATTATTGTTTACTAGCTATTGCCCGCGACTTTGTACGCGTTGTAGTTTTGTTTTATAGTCTAAAACCTTCTTACTGAATCACTGTCTCTATTAAAAAAACCGCATCAAAATCCGTTACGTAGTTTTAAAGATCTAATCCGTTGCGTAGTTTTAAAGATCTAAGCATACATAGGGACAGACAGCGGAAAGCAACTTTATTTTATACTATATAGTGATATTCTCGTGGTTGTGGGTTCGAATCCCGGCCTGATTTTTTCTTAAAAAATATTCATGTGCGCTAATTGACATTGCTCTTACGGTGAAGGAAACCCACGGCTAAGTTGAATCCAGAAGTATTGACAAGTCTTCTGGACATGGTCAACTAAGCTGAGAGGTTATAGTAGGTGCTACTCCATCCTCGTACACAAGTACCTACCAGTAATCAACCAACTGTAAAAGTGTTAAACTTTTTATATAACTTATATCTTGTGGTTAATAAAATTTTTATTTTTAGTTTACCCGTTAAATGCATTTAGCTAAATTTGTTTAAGGAACCTTTAGTGTGATATTTTTGTAGGTTAATCCTCAGTAATCCATTTTATTTAAAGTATGAATGAATGGCTGGGTAGTGTGGGTAGTAAAACAAGCGTTAATAAAAAGCGTTACTAAAAAGGATTTAGCTAATCTGAAACTGAAATTTAAAAGCAAATTAGCTCGTTCCTTGCCTTTATCTTCTTTTAAAGTGTTTGTATTAGCTGCATTTGTTAGAATTGTGGCAACTTGGGGCATATTTAACAACTGAGAAATACCAAGGCTGACATCTTCAATAGTGATCGTCATATTTCAGCCAATTCACATAAAACCTTAATGAAAATACATATAAACCTTCCTCATGAATCACTTCGTCCATAGTGTAAACCGTATGAAAATCTGTTTAGAAGTTTTTGAGTTTACCGCGTTCAGACACAGAAACAGACGGAGTGACGGTGCGAACCTTCGTCATTTCAGACGGAATGAAATGACGAAAGTTCGCACCTATTTATCTTAAACGAACATCCTCTTTACTTTATCCAAGTAACCTACTCAATTAAGAGCTAACATGACTAACGGTAGCTTGATTTATTCATAGACAACAAACACACAACAACTATTTACCAACATCGCACTTTAGAACAATAAATAAACTAATAATTTGAATAAAACTATAAATCTAACGTCAATTCTACACCTAACTGGTGATAAATAAACGATAAACAAAAGAAAAATAATTAACTTAAAGTGTGAACCAGTTGTAATAGATATAAAATAATTAAGGTAGAGTAGTGTTATAGAGAGTACATGAGAGGATTGTCATTCGCAATGCAATAGCGGCCGTTTTTATAGTTTTTATTTCATTTTTACTACATAGTGTCATTTTGATCGAATTAAGATGTGCCATGTGAAAGTGAAATTCAAGCACGTAGGTAGTCTAAAGCTCCAAGACGAGGTTTTGTTAAAGAAAACGAAAGAAGCAGATGAATGAAAGAAACAAGAAAAATAACCCACGAAGACGAAGTTGTATGGGTTGTAAAAGCTCTTCAAACTTCCGGGGCATAAATAAAAAATACAAAAATATATGTTTGATAAGCACATCAGAACCTTCTGATGTTTTTTAAATTAGAAGTATTTTAACTCTATATTCCTGAGTAATTTATATGTTAATATTGATGAGAATAAAACAGCGGAGGTAGAATATGGAATTAAAATGCACCAGTCAACTTGTAATGAGTATTCTTGAAATATTTCAAAAGGAACAGACCGTGAGACTGTTCCGATTTTACCTATTTCAATGTAAGTTAACTAATTCTGATAACTGTCAGTGTCAAAGTCATAAAAAAATCACTACCTACGTAAAACATAAGTGAGATGATACTTTAAAACTAACATGGTTATTTTCACTAGTAAAGTCATTTAAAACGGGATATATTTCTTTACCATGTTTTTGTTTCTATTTTGTGAGATTGTTGATAAAAGTTCGCGTGCCGATACCGTGGGTTTCGTCTGACGAGTACGGGATCGAGTTACGAGTGAGATTAGTGACGAGAGTAGGGGACCGATATTTAACTGACGAAGCAAACGCACGCGAAAGAAGGTAGTCCGATACGGTCGCTTCTAACTATCAAGATCTACTCACAAACTCCAGTCCCACGAAAATGATGCTTCAAACAGCATCTATCGAGAACTACGAATAAAAAAAATGGTAAATTAACCAAAATCATTCAGTCTAGTGCGACGTATATTTTAATAAACATTAATTGCGCTGCACTGAGAAAAAAATAACGACAAACGTTTTTGTATGAAAAATATCCTAAAGTCATCTAAGCTATAAATATGACATGATTGTGTTGCAAGTTCTTACATTAATTTACCCAAAAAAGTTGGTAAAACAATTAAATAACCCGTCATAACAGCAAAAAGATAAACGCGACAGAAACTCTTGAACTTGTAGAAATAGACACAGTTCGTGACTAACCACTAAGTACTTACTTTGTGAAGCAGTGTTAACGTGGGAACCTTATATCTTACAGCTGATTGTCAAAGTAGAAGAGACATAGAGATTTTAGCACTTACTGATGAAATTGTACACCTACCTATTGTGGAATAATTTCGTCCAAGAAGTTATGAAAGAAAACATTTACGTACTTGGCAACACGACAAGAGATTTGGTAAATTTAAATCAAATAACTACTGTTAATTAAAGGTTTAAACATACAGAACATAAAATAAACTAAAGAGTGTGAAAGAAATAATAAGTCTATTTCACTTTTAAAGGCTTACAAGCGACACTTTAATGTCGTTCGACTATCTGAGAAAATAAGCACTAAGGTCCTTAAAGACGACTCCAATACAATTATTATCGATCATCTTTTACTTGCACCAGATCGTTTTTTATTCGGACCACAGCTTGATCTAGGGGGACGGATAAGCTTGAAACAATCTATCACTGTTCGATTGACGGTCCCCCTGTGTTAGCTAGCATAGGGGGACCGTCAATCGTGAAATAAATGTAAACAGGGGGACCGTTAGGGGGACGGTCAATCATGAACCGTATAATCACCTGTGAATTCACATAAGCACCTAGGTCCTTAAAGAAACTCTTTAATCAGGATAAGGAGCTTGCTGTATGCGTCTGCTTCAGCAAAATAGCAAACTAAACTCACTTATTTTATTTTAATTTAGATATAAGAGTTAGACCGATACGGTTTGCAAACAGAATTTAAAAGCAATTTTCATGTTCATTGACCGTTTTGATTATCTTTTATACTAAACTAAGATCCCTTTAAGGACGACCTTCATCGAACTGTTTAATGGATTAAACGTATTTTATATAAAATTAAATAGGCCAATAAATATATTACAAATGGGTTGTCTAAAAAATTTCAGTCATTTAATTTGATATAAAATACTTTTCATCCATTAAACAGCTTGATGAACATCGTCCTTAAAGGGATCCCGTACTATACCTTAATAACCGCAATTTCCCCATTGCTCAACTATAACTCTTACATACTTTTTAAATTTTATTTTATCTGTTCTATCATAGTCCGTGCGTAAATTGTAGCTGAGCTCGAGCCTTTCCGTTTCGTGTAAAAATTGCATACACTACACAGGCCTCACTTATTAGTTTTAGGCATGTCTTAGGATAGCTACGAGTATTATTAGTTATAGGCTATTGAATTTACGACAGTCAATCCTAATTCAATGATAATTAGCCCCCCAGAGGTAACGAGTCTTGCTCAGTTTGCTCAGATGATGGCGGTGTGAACTTTAGCACATACGGTTTATCTACATTTGAGCAATTGCGATAGCTTTTAACTCGTAATTCGTGCTTGGTCTGCCGAATAAAGTTTTACTTTTTTTCTTTCTATCAACTTCAGATTCTTTGTAGTGTTAGGAGCCCCTGACCGCCCCGGTAGTCCAGGTAAAAACTGTAACATTTATTGCATCAAATTCCACGTAACCCGACACCCTATTCACACGTGCGTGTCAAATATGTGCGAACCATTCCCTACGGATTCTACTATTGATTACTTTACTAATTCTACTCATATTTTTGAACGATCTTCACTATTATTTTATGTCTGTTTTCAAAGTAAAATAAACTTCCTACGATTCTCTGCCAAATGTGTTTAGTATTTTAATCCGTAACGACATTTTGGGACGTATTTTAGCGTTAGTTTTTGGAACTCCAGAGAAATTTTCGTTTAGAATAATATTTTTATTTTAGTGCCAATCAGAATACTCGTACTATAAGCACCCTTAAATGCGTGCAAAGAGGCAATTCATTAATATTGCTAAAAAAAAAAGGTAAAAGATAATTCCTAATGATGTTACGTAATTAAGCGAAATAGTTTGGAGGTCTTCAATATTGAATTATTCCATACCTACGTACAAACATTCTAGAGGTGCATGCTTAATTTTAGCCCGCATCATCACCTGCCACCAGGTGACAGTGGTCAAACGCCCAAAACCTTTTTCATTTCTTATATTAAGCAAATAAAAAGATCTATGCCGGACAAAGCAACCATGAACAATCACGTCATCCAATTTATCGATCTTCTAAAAACCACATGTAAGACACATACGAGCAGCGAGTACATTAATGTACAATTATTGCAGTTGTGGACTATAATTATAAAGCATTATAATGCCTGTGTTCTCACCGACAAATATTTCGATGTCTGTTAAAGACATCACGTTAAAATTCTCTATGTCTGTCTTATTTGTCTATTCCACATACATATAGAGAAAAAGACCAATAAGACTTACAATCTTACTTGAAACAATTGAGAGGAAAGTACCTGCTCTCCTCCATACAAACGTAGTCAGTCGACTATTTCCTCTCTGAATAATAACACTAGAGAAAATATTTTAGTAGCATAAATTTTAAAACGGCCATGACCATGCCCCCTATGTCTTATTTTAAAAATATATTTTTTTTGCAATTTTTGGCAAATGAAAAAAAAACCAAGACATAGGGGCATAGTCATGGCAATTATAGGTCTTATGCAACAAAAATATTTTTATTAGTATCATTATCCAGAGAGGAAACAGTCGACTACGTTTGTATGAAGAGAGAGCCGAGTATCTTTCCTCTTAAAATAAGGAAAAATGTACTGAAGTTTGGGAAAATTGCCTTAGATAACACTGTTGTTGTTTGCACTATTGTACCGGTGCCTTTTGCCACACATTTCTTAAATTTTCACTATTTATTTTTATGCATAAATTTTTATTTTATTTTTGGAATTTTCTAGTATATCCTACAAGGACCTAAGACAGAACTTGGTGAATATGGTAATGCAATTATGTTCCTCTACCTAGGTAATTACAGGTTTGTGCTTACAGTTCGGAAGACGTTCGCAATGGATTGGACTATGCGAATTTGTGTTTACTCTTTGTCCTATAATCGAACCAAAGTAAAAAAAAAAAATTCGCGTCGTCCGATCGGTCGGACCGTGCATTCAAGACCACGTTTACAGGGGATATTTCTAGCTAGGCTAAGTAAAGTCCCTAAGTTAACCCAAACAGTTTCGTAACGAAGCTAAGTTACAATAAACAAACGTGTTACAGGTACACTAATCAAGTCTAAGAACAGAACCGACTCCCGAAATATTTCTAGGAAGTGCCCGCTGCCTGTGCTTTGTTTACGTCTCGATCTGTTTTAAGCTTAAGTACTTAGTTACCTAGAATAAGTTGCTTAGACCGTCTCGATTGGATTTAATTTTAGGCATGCTATAAGAATTCCCTATCATATAATAGAATGAAAAAAATAGGTACATATTACAAAATTGAAAATAAAACAGACAAAGTTATAAACAACCACAGAATGATAATTAATAGGCACATATAGGGAAAGGTCCGAGATGCCATGTGCTTCTCTAAATGGACTGACCTCAGCTGAAATGCTGTATATATAGCAAGCATGATGCTAACTACAGCGCTGGTCTTCCAACCTCACCCAGTATAAATGCTATTGCTATATGTTTAAACGAGCAATTCTTGTATATAAATATATATGTATATACCAATATAATCAGGATTTCGGAAACGGTTCCAACGATTTTCATGAAATTTAGTATGCTTTTCGGCTCAAGGAATCGATTTATCAAGGTCCCAGGTCCGAGAAAAGATCGGTTCCCAAGATATAGGCATTTGAAAACCGTGTTTTAAGCTTGTTTTAGGAAACCGATGGAAAAAAAATAAAAACTCTTTCAAAAAATTGCTGTCGTTGACTGTCAAAGTCAAAACTGCCGCTCTAAAAGTTGTAGGTTTCGAACTATAACTGAGTTTTATAACTGAGAAATATTGTATTTGTGTTTATAAAAAAATCGGTAAGTATGTAATACTTATTAATTTGTCAAGTTATTTATATTATTAAGTGTTGAGTGTTTAAAATTAGTTTCAATTGAAATATCAATTCAATTGACATGTTGTGTTCTTATAATGTTACATCGGTGTGACATCGGAAAGATCGAAGAACATTATTCATTTTTCATCAGTATTTCATACTAAATATAATTTTCAAAAAACACGTTCTACCAAGAACAAAAAACCGAGCAAAGCTCGATCAACCAGGTACTATAATATAATCACCGGAATATAATATAGGGCTACCCTATCTTCTTCAATTTACATCCATTCCATCAGTTACAGAAATGATATCAGTGACTGATTGGAGCCAGTAAGATAAGGTAATTGAAAAGCCATTGAAACTTTTACTAGGGGTGATTTGTAACAGATATTGCTAATCCAACCTCTTTAGGTCTTTGCTTAGTAATAGTAATTAAATACACTGTAATTAAATATTAAACCCGATTCCAAACCAACTTCCTCTAAGATAGTGTCGCGCGCGACATAACACGTTGCGATAACAATATCGATAATGCAATAAGTTATCGACTATCGATAAATTATATAGATGTAATGTAACCCTACAAACACTTCCGCGACTGAAAATTGCGAGAGAACAACATTATAGTGTTAGATTGAGGTTAGGACGAACTTACACCGAAAACCAATTCTAACAAAGAGGTACATTCCATTGACGTAAACATAATAATGTATATGCCTCTTCTTTAAAATTCATGTAGTTTATCGTAAGATTTAGACGTAAATCGCAGCTGCAGTGGTGTTGACACCACTGCAGCTGCGGTTTGTTTAATATCTTGTAACTTTCTGACCAATCAAGTTTTTTTTTTTTTTCCTTAAGTTTACCCAAAAATCATACTAATTATGGTTTTATCGACTGTTCTTAGTCTGACTGATCTTTATTTAAAAAAATCAGCTGAGTTTCAAGTTAACATACCTAACCTCAAAAATTTCCAAAAAATAGTTAGAATTTTCAAAAGTTGATAAAACTTTAAACTCGATTTGTAGTAATTATTTCCTAGGGTCTTAACCGCGGATTTTTTATTTATTTCATTACTTTTATTGTGACATTTTACAAAAACATTTACAATAATTCATGAAATAATATAAGGGACGCTCAGTCACACAGATCTCTCAAAGAATCTTAAACACTCTGACAGTATATGATTCCATTCATCAACAAACAAATCACAGTCAGGATTCTTATCCAGGAGGTCGTTCCAATAGTTGAGGGCACGTGGAACGGGCGACTGCCTGTGTGACACTGTTCGACTCGAGGGTAATGCCAGCCAGCAACTGATGGTGCCTACCTCGCAAGTAGTTACTGGCCGTACACAGTTAGAGTCGATGGAGTCAACCTTTCCTCTTAGTAATTTGAACGAATAGCGATGCACTCTAGAGATCGATGAGATGACGACTAATAGAAGTGAATGGAAGAAGAAGACATACTGCGCCAACCTCAAATAAATTGGGATAAGGACAGGAAGATGATGAGATGATGATCATGATAACGAAGCATCTTATGTCACATTTGTTTCAAATTGATAATTTACTATACAAAATTTTGTACAAACTGCTAACAAATCACTAATTGTACAAATTAAGAATTTGAACGGATGGCGATGCTCCCATCTTAAGAAGCATCATCATTTGGTCGTAATTACGCCTAACTTCTAGACAAACACCTCATAGAAATTGTGTTTATTTCTCTTAAGTCGACGTTTCGACTATGTTACAATAGTCATGGTCTTGAGGAGACTGGCGTAATGACGATTTGTCATCTGATTCTGATACGCGGTTAAGACCTGAGAAGATAATCACTACAGAAGTTGATTATAAAAGAGCACAGAATTACCACACAAACAATTATAATTATATTAATTACCAATAACCCTGTATTTTAAAATAAATAATAGTGATAAAGATCACAGACTGCTAACACCAGATTGTATGACCTAAGCTTTAGAATGATACATAATAAATAATAATACTAAAACAGAATCAAGGCTTGACTGTTTGTCATTTATGTATTATGATTATAATGATGGTTATTTCACACTGTCAGTCTGTCTGTGTTGATTTGTGAGTGCTGATAAGGGTTTCGTCGGTCTAGAACTTGTTAAGTTAGTGCCTTTATTATGTAGGTTAGGTAGAGAACATGTTGACACAGTAAGTAGGTAGGTGTATACCTAATGTTAAGTTTGTGCAGCTTTTAAATACTTACTTTGACAATTAAGTTACAATGAAGTACTTAAAAAATTCATTCACACATTATTTTTATTTGGCACAAAATAACAACAAAAACTAATAGAAAAACGGTTGCACTCCGGGAGTGCCGACAAGTGAAAACTTATAAAAAAATTAAATAGAAATAATAATAAAAAACGAAGCAATTCAAGCAATAACTGAATGTTCGGTGAGATTCGACCCAAACATTCATACAAATGTTAAGATTTGTTAAGTAGCGCTCAAAACCACCAAGCCACAAAGTCTTATTACCGAGCGATGAAAATATAGTACTGTTTGAAGCCGATAATGACGTCACATTGCGTCTCGGTAACGGGTTCAGAGATTTTATCTCATCTAAAAATATGCGTACCGCGCTAAAAGAAGTTTACATATAAAAGAAAAACAAATATTTAAGTAGGGCTTCTACACGACATAGTACTGAAGTTGATTTATAGGGCATAAAATTTTCAGTAATACAAACTATGTCCTACTGTTCAACTAGTTGAGCAATTTAGTTAGGCAGTGGGGAAATTGCGAAACTTAAGCAAAACTATCGAATTAGCTTGGATTATATGGCAATTAAAAGAAAACTAGTGCTTTAAATAAAATTAAATTATAAATTCAATTGCAACCATTTTAACATGTAACAAAAGTTTGGTATATTTATCATGTTTTGTGGAGTTCTATATTTCGACACTATTACAAGCACAAACTATGATATAAATAAATATTTCGTTTTATTGCTGTTAGCGGTTAAATAAATATATTAGTCAAAAATCCTATATTTTAAACATCTTAATAACAAACCGCCATCAACAACATAAAAGTTACACAAGTTACATTATCCGAGAAAAGTATTCAATAATCCGAATAAACATCAATAAAAATCGTCAGACGATAAAATGTTTAGCAACTCAATGCAAACTTTACAGCGCCATACAAAGGGAATAAAGTAGAAAGTACAAACAACAATTTTCCCATAAGAGCTCAAGATTTATATTAGGAAAGCATTTATCACATATCTGACGTATTCGATCCAAGTATACAAACAAATAATGAGACAGAATCATTGAACGAACGACCGGCTCCCACGCAAATTCTTCTTCCAAATAAAACACCGTTTCTCAAAGATCCGTTTAAAGATATAAAAACGTTTAAATTTACATTTGAAAGAGAGGTCTTTTCAACTGGTCAGATGATCGTGATTATTGCTTTAATGAAAACTCGATGCAATTGCTCACTGATGTTATACAATACCAGTAATAACAGCGATGAAATCTCATGAATGTATGAATGATTTAACGGAAACGGTGCATCTGAACAGGTTTCTGATACAAAACAACCGGTGAAAGTGTGAAATGTTGACGACATTCGTAATGAAGTTCAAGATAATGATGTTTTTGTTGTAATAGATACTATCGAGTAGGTAATTTGCTTTAAAATATCGTTGCGTGTCTCCAACGAAGATGTTATGGGAATGACAAATTGTATTGTTAAGCCATTTCACGTTTGATTAGTTTTAAGATTTAAGTCACACGATTTTAATAGTGTTCGTTAGTGTCTTCTTGAATTTCATATTCATTAATAAATTACTGTCAAATACCTTAATTTAAGTAATGCCTTACATTTAGGTGTGTTATTTCATTTAAGGCTTTCGCATCTGAAGCTCATTTGCTAAACATTTTCACTAGCGTGGTATATAATGTAAAATCAACTCATTGTCAACCAATAAAACTCATAAAAAATTAATATTGAATTCATAAAAACTCGTATATTTCTCAATACTCAATTATTACTTTGAAATTACTTATTTCAAGATATCCCAGTGGAAAAAACGAATAAAATAAACAATTAAGTTGGAGTCAAGCGGTCCTCTTTACGATTATCTGACTGAACGAGTTAATATTATTGACATTTCCATTAAAATGTTTGCACACCGTGCTTTAATAACTGGTAGGGGTGTCCAATCTCTTAGATTTTTTATTTGTTTTTGACATCTGTAACAGTAACAGTTAAGTTTAAGTTTTAAGTTTGCAGACTAAGCTCTTAATTTAACTTCATGACATGACTTCGATTTCAGAGGAATAATCTTTTTAGCTTTCTGAACCATACAAATACAAAGTTACAGTATAGTTTATTTACAGAACATTGATAAAGTAACACAAGGTGTAAAAGCTTCTCAGTTATATTTATAATTTTTTTGAGTTTGTAATAATAATAACTTAAATAAATTTTGAACAATTAGGCTAACTAGGCAATTTGCTGCACCCTCGAGATGCGATTCTGTTCATCACTCCGAAGATCCTCATCAGATTCTCATCAAATTTATATAGGACAAACCCTGAGGTATTTCCTTTTCACCAAAAAAAATAATGTATTTGTAAATTATATATTTATCTTTACTTAATCGCTAATCAACATATAAATAAAATAAAATCACGCTATGAATTAAGAAGATCGTCCTTTTTTGAAGTCCGTTAAAAGTAATAGAGAATTATGTAAAAGAACGATCAATAGATGAATTATAAGTATCAGCAGTAACTCTATTTGAATAACATTCTGGTAAAGCATCTACTAGAACCTTCAACACACGTGCCATCTTTTAATCGCTTCCCATTCTAACACTTACCTCCAAGTAGACCAATCTTGAAAATATTATTTTTTCCTAGCCCTTGCCAACATTGCTCGCCATTTCAAGCACTTCAAGTGTTGCCGTCTCAAGGACCATTATAGGCGCCACAAAACCTTGGACATCTTTACATACATAACTATTAACATCTTTCAAATCAATTACAACATTACTATAATGCAATAAGATCTATTTTACTATAAATTTTCATTAACTATAATATAGCGCCAATCATCTAACACTGCGATGAGTTATAAAGTGTTTATTTTCTGATTGTCTTATAGATTTTACCGGTTAATAGACACTTAAAACTTGATTGGATATTGTGTAAATAATATCTACTTTGTAAGTACTAACCAAATGTAGTACTGGTTCCCAAACTGGTGGTACTAGATAGGCTTTTCAAATTGTTTTAAAATACTAGTTGAAGTGGTGAAAACCTAGAAATATACGGACAGACCGAGACGGGCAGACGGACAAGAATGACCTTAAAAGGGTTCCTTTTTTACCTTTTGAGGTACCGAATCCTAAAAATCGACGTAACTTATTTATTTGTTGTAAAAAAGTGGCAGCAGCAGGCTTGAGGCTTGTTGCTTAATCGTGAATGGAACGTTAAGACAAAAACTTTCACCTAATATTATATTTTCTAAAAAAATAAATTTCAAAACATCTTAAAACTATGATAAAGTTCAAAGTAATATTATTCTAAGAAAAGTGTCCTTCTACAATAAATTAACTCGTCAATGACACTTAACCGGACAGTGATATTAAACTAAACCATCGTACAGCGTTACAAGTGATATAAATAACGCGGCCTTCTTTCAGTCCTTAAGAGGGTAACATACCGTATAGATAGTTATCAGGCCAAAAAGAAATAGTTCATTTAAATCCCTACTAATATTATAAATGCGAAAATAACTCTGTCTGTCTGCCTCTACGTTTTTTCTTTATTGGTTTTTTTTATCTGAAATTCAGATCGAACTTTTTTTGTAAATTATTTTATGGCTTAATAAAATTTTATTGCTTTTTCTTTATCGCAGCATTAGTACTACCTTAGTAATCAAAAAGTCGCAGCCCTTTTCTATAATAAAAATAACGTCTGATTTTGGTGTTTCTTTTTCCATTATAAACTTCGCTTGAATTTATTTTTATTTTATTTCAAAAATATGTTTAAGTTATACTCTTTTTAATTAATAAAACATGTAAACCAAAAACACAAGTGATTGACATCAATATCGTAAATATTTATTGCAATTTAAGGGATAAAAACAGATATAGGTACCTCGGCACGAAAATTTCAGTAAAAAATGTCATTGGTAAGTGATTCTCTTAAGGACTTAAGTAATCTAAGTGACATCAATCAATTTATATGTCAAAATGTGATAACACACTTGATTTTTGTGTCCCAGTTTTGTTAAATGATTCTCAACCTTGTTGAAAAATTTAATAATATGACAGATTGGGAACGAAAAGAGCTCTGTTTATTTTGTGTTGATCCAACAAAAAATCTTATCCAACCAATATTATAAATCACACTAATTTTATAAAAAAATATGTTTTGTTTGTTACGAATAGGCTACTACTGAACCGATTTTGATGAAACTTGATACGACGTTACATTGATTCATTAGTAGTAACATAAGCTAACTTGTATCTCGATATTCCTACAATTTCGTTACTTATGCGGGTAAAACCATGGGATACTGCGAGTATTAATATTATGTCTGTTTGTTACTCATTTATGCAAAAAACTACTGAACCGATTGCGTTGAAACTTGGCATGTAAGTAGCTGGAGACTTGAGTTAGTACATAGGGTACTTTTTAATCCGTTACTTCGCTTCAAAAACACATCAAACGGGTCTCAACCTTTTAAAATTAAATAGGTAGCTGTGTTAAAAATATGACAGATTGGGAACGCAATGTACTTGAGTGAATATTTTCTGAATAACACTTAAGATATAAATGCAAGAATAAATAAACAATTAGATACAAAAGAGGTTGGAATTCTATTTATTCTTGTTTTGAATTAAACTTGAATTGTAAAATACGTTGTAGATGATAAAGATCGTAGTAAAGTTGATTTGTTACATCGTATATTGTTGTTAAATTGTTTGTACACTTCAAGATTGACCCAGTACTGGTTGAATAAGACAATTGTTTTCATTATAAAACTATTTTTATGGATATAACTCCTTTTTTATGTTTTTTATAGTCTCACTCCAGCCTGTTTTCTCAATTCACATTCTCAATCTATTTAAAAATAAATTTTATTTACATATTTCTCAAACATCCCCCATTTTTCATTTTTTAACATATTGTATCCCGAGGACGTTTTCTTGCAGCTACAGCAGTTCTGACGGCTGACCTTGCTGATCCATTCAAATTGGTCACCCTGTTCAAATCGACGACTACTTTTCTCTTTAATTATTTTTGTACACTTTAATTATTTATTATTTCCTTTCTCTAGAGGACTGTAGGCACAAAACTTTTAACAGGCTTAGATTAAACTTTATAATGTGTCTTTTTCATGGTTGTTTCTTGTATTACTATCTACTTACGTGTTAAAAAAATACCATAGTTAACCATCGAAATAGAAACCAAATCGGTCTATTGCTGTAATTTAACCAGCAACCACACCATTCAAACCAATGTCGAATGTAGAGCACAGATACTGCTACTTTGTGATAGAAGTAAATACATCCAGTCCACAAAATATTCCTGCTATTTAAAATTGTTCATTGAAACCAAATTTTAATATTGTTATCGCTTTTTCCAAGAATTCATCACTGAACCCTGCAAATCCTTTCAAATCTCGGAACAAAGAATTGATCTACATATGGCGAATCACTTTGGGCGTGGTTGCCCTATTTTACGACTTGCATCTTGATTGTTGAATTGCATTTTTTTGTGAAAGTCATTGTAACTGTCATCGTTAGTGACAATCAGAATGTCATGTGTCGTATCATGTTACAGGATTTTATAAATTACAAAGTCAATGGAAGAGTTTTTTGTTGACGGAAATGTCGGTTCGTCCTTGTGTTTTTATTTTATAATTTACTGAGTTAAATTGAATGATTTCAGTGAAATTTAAAGTAATTAGTTTCAATAAAGATGGATCTTTGTTTTTTTGCAATGATGAAAAAAAATATTCTAATTTTTTACAAGTTCTGTCACGATCGATTCACAAATTCAGACACAAGTTTTTGTTGTCAAACTTTAATCAAAATAGGCACAAAACTATAAAACACCGCCATTATATTCTAGGTCTTTGAATTACCTAAAAGTGAACACAAAACTCAAGTTATAATAACTTTTTGGTTTTTGTAAATTGACTCTGGCTATATGCACAAATCATGTTGAGCTACAACTCCAAAGAAAAAAGAAATCTGTATTATAATGTATATTAAAATTCGAAAATTCTTCGATTTAGTTTTATAAACATTAATGTGTTTTTAATTTACCGAGCAAATCAGTTTTTATTAATGGCTCAACAAAATTGATCCACCTATTGTAAGTAAAAAAAACAATCTAGAACCGTGATCCTTTAAATTAACGTTTCATCATCATCATCATCATGTCAGCCCATGCAAGTCCACTGCTGGACATAGGCCTCCCCCATACGACGCCGTTTAATTAACGTTTAATAAATATAAATTTCTAAAACTTCAAAATGTAACACCCCATAGAAACCGTTTTGTCCCAACCCTGTAGGTCAAACGCGGGAGTGTCCATTTTTTGTCACTCTTGTACAAGATACTTAACGCATCGAACGCTTGAGTAAAACCAGATGTAAAACTTGTTGACAAGGTGTCGAATTGTGGTATAGATAAGAGGTTCCGTCTAGTCGGTTAACCGTTTTTAATATGGCGCCACTGACTCTTCGAAAGTTGATTTTTAGGGTTCCCTACCCAAAAGTTTTACTGAGTCTTCACTGTCCGTCTGCGTTTCTCCAGGCTGTATCTCATGAATCGTGATAGCTAGACAGTTGAAATTTTCACAGACGACGTCTTTCTATTGCCGCTATAACAAAAAAAAACTAAAACATCGGGCTGCAGTGAAAATCTCGGAAAGCCAAAAATCCGGATTCTTTTTCCAAAAATCTAATGCGGCAGTTTAAAAAATTGTTAAAATCGGTCACGCATTCCTTTCAGCATTTTCACTAAATATTGCAATAAAACGGAATAAAATATATTATATTAAATACTTAAACCACTTTTTTTTTTCACCAGACAGTTTTTATCACCTGTAAACTTTAGTTCTATGCACAAGGTTTTCACTGCAGACCGACTAAAAAGAGAATATAAAGGTACGGAATCCTTCGTACATGAGTCCGACTCAGACTGGGTCGGTTTTTTATTTTGGGTGTCAAAATTGGCCGACCGAGGCAGTCTGACTAATGTTCTAACTAATTTTAACTGATCCGAAATATATTTGCAAGATACGCCAAACGTCGTAACAGGTGAAACGAAATAAAAAAGGACAATCAAGAAGACATGAAAAACTGAATCATTTTACCCTTCAAAAAAAATACAAGTGAACCAAGGTGCAAATCATGATTTCTCACCTTAACGATAACTACATCTGTCAATCGGTCTGTTTACTTTAGGTTTTCTTAAAGAAAATAAACAATTCTAATTAGAAATTGACTTTTATCTTTTTCACTGGAAGAGTTGACATAAATAGGTCTTTCTAATTACCTTTCGGTACACAGATATAAAATAACACTTGTTATTGTGTTATTCATATTTAAATGACAACGAATAGGTACATTATAGTACATTACGATATAAGTGTGGTAAATTGATCTTTGCATAGAGGCGGTTTATGACGCGCGAGCGGCAGCGAGCGTGTTATAGAAGCCAAGATGCAAATATCAATTCCACACGTATATCGTACGACGTTTTTTATCACAGTTGCGAATAAAAGAAAAGACTCGAAAAGAAAACAAAATAATAATTAACAAAATATTTGTGATAACTCTATGTTTACATTTTTTTAAGGCAATATTTTTTGTTAATTATGCTCCGGAAAGGCCAGGGTAAAGACTTTTAACCTATACATCCTCGTGTGACATACATTATTTTTTAGGGTTTTTCTATTTGTTTTTGCGTCGGGGGTTAAGAACAAAATACAATGGTACGGAAAAACAATATATTTAAGTATAGAAAAAACAAAAATAAACAACTCAATTTTTAATCGTTTTCTAAGTCATTATCACGTAAAATTTTCGTTCGTAAACCGACTTTAGAGACAACCATTTTTGCTAGCTAAAAAACTCTTTGGTACCTACCTTTTCGGGATAACTTTACAGCACTAGTTAACAAATCTAAAACGCACGCGTGCATAATATGTTGGATTATGAGCCTAAAAGCCGTTGAATAAGATCCACTTTATGAGCAACTGTGATAAAAAATATATTATTGGTTTCTACTTTCGAACAATACTTGAAAAATAGTGTACGGTTGCCAAAGACTTTAAAGTTTAAAGTCTTTGGCAATCGTACACTTCACACATTCGACCCATTGTCAACAAAAAGGTATAAAGTTTAAACCTTTTTCACTTGTAAATATCACCGTAACAAAGTCATCAAAATAAATGTCCACGAATAGTTTTATCAATTATGCGCACCGCAGTTTCGCCCGCGTAAGTCCCGATCCCATGGGAATTCCGGGATTTAAAGTATGTGTTAATCAAGGTCCCCAGCTATCTACAGAGTTTCATCGCAATCGGTCCAGAGTTTTTGCGTGAAGGAGTAACAAACATACACATACTAAAACACAAACTTTCAAGTTAATATTATTAGTAGATTTTTTTAGTAATATTGTGATATTTATTTCATAAAATGTCACACTTAAATACAAATAAATAAAATACATACAATTACATTTTAGTTTTTACATTTTAGTACAAGTTTTAATTTGTTTTACTGGTTTAATTCACAAGGTTTAATTCACTGTGGAACATTATACTGACACAAACCGACCCATAGTTTTGAAGTTTTTGAAGAAAATACCACTACTTTAGGGTTTCGTATCCAAAGGCCTTTCACTGTCCGTCCGTCCGGATGTCCGTCCAGATGTTCGTCTGTCTGTTTGTCATAAGGCTGTATCTCATGAACCGTAATAGTTATACAATTGACATTTTTATAGATGATGTATTTATGTTGCAGCTATAACAACAAATATTAACTAGAGTGCCACTAAGGAACAAACAAACATACATACATCCTTTGCGTCCCGCAGTCAGATAAAATCATAATAGTACGGAACCCTTCATGTGCGAGTCCGATTCGCCCTTGGCCTGTTTATTCACTTTAAAAGCGATTTTAATGGCGCACACCAATTTTTCTTATATAAAAATCCATTGGTGCACAGCCGGCAGGGATTCAAAACGACTACCATCGGAATAAAAGACGATAGGTCAACACCGCTCTTATGTTTTCTCTATTTGACTAGAATTTTAAATATCTTCGATAATAACCCCTCTATTTAAATGACAAGTGACAAATGAGGAACGGTAATCGTCGGTACCTTTTAAGCAACAAATGGTATAAAAGGGTTAACTTTCTAATACGAACATAATTGCTGCACTAATTGTGTCTAATGTACTTATCATAGTAAAATTGTTTATCTACACTAATATAATGAAGAGGAAAGATTTTTTTTGTTTGTAACGAATAGGCTCCGAAATTACTGGACCGATTTTAATGAACCTTGGTATAAAAATACATTAATTAATTAGGAACACCATAGGCTACTTTTTATCCCGATATTCCCACGGGATCGGGAGTTACGAGGATGAAACCGCGGAGCGCTTTCGATGGTATTTTATTTCACAACTAGCAGCGCTCCGCGGTTTTACCCGCGCAACTCCCGATCCCGTGGGAATATCGGGATAAAAAGTAGCCTATAGCCTTCCTCCATAAATGGCCTATCCAACACAAAACGAATTTTTTAATTCGAACCAGTAGTTCCTGAGATTAGCGCGTTCAAACAAACAAATAAACAAACTCTTCAGCTTTATAATATTAAGTATAGATATTACATGGTTCATAAACTTATATTTACTGCTTGTTTTACACAATAAATAACTTCATCTTACTAATTTTGAATGGAATATGTTTCAGATAAATATGATATGATATGTTCCTTTTTGTAAAGAACCACCCCAGTACGAACCTAACTACATAGTATTTATGAAAAGGTCACAGAATCGACAACAGATAACGAAACTTGGCTATATACAATATAGCCATTGTCGAAATTAGTAAGACATATTTTCATTTTATACCTTATTTATAAAGTCATTCGGGTTTAAACAGCAAAGGGTGGCATCCGTTTTCAACCCCAAGTTTCAGCACTGATTCAGCCCATTGATCACTATTTTCCCAACATATTTTTCCTACTTAAATTATAATTATTAATTTTTATTTGTTGATCTTTAACTTTGTAATGTAATTGATGGGCTATTACGTTTTATCATTAGATCTCTACTACGAAATATTAACTAGCTCTGTCAGTTTAATTTCCAGGTTTTAAGCGCAATTGCGTCGTTGCAAGTTTTGAAAGTGTTTCATATCGAAACGAAAAAGCGTTGATATATATCGATAAATATAATAAAGAATATCACAACCCTTTCCATGCCGTCGGGAATGAAAATGAATCCCTATTTTCTTCCGTCACGGCATTATGCGTGAACGGCTTGACCAATTTTACTAATTCTTTTTTGGTTTTTCATAGGGACCACCCCAATGAAAAAAAAAATGAAAGTTAGGCAGAACATTATATTACAACATTACAGAACATTACAGCAGAACATTATTACGCGCGTAAACCCTGTGGTTTACCCGCGTTATAATGTTCTGCCCAACTTTCATATTTTTTTTTCATAGGGAAGGTCCCTATGAAAAACCTCCTGACGATAGCAAACACAGCTAGTTAATTTATAAAAATCATTCTTTGAATTATTGCCGCACGAAAACCGTCATGACATCATCGCTTAAAAGATTTGCACACTCCATGAAGATTTTAAAAGATTTTTGGAAAATAGTAATTAGAAGAACCTCCCCCGCCCGCCGGCGCGGACGCAAGTGTAAACAAACGTCTCCGTATTAAAAATATTTAAAATTGTTTCAAAGTGCTAATTAACTGTGAAAAGGCTATAAATTGATTAATGTTGCTACAATGAACTAATACTTTCGTCATCCAAGTGACTATTAAACTATTTAGTGAAAGTATATAAGTGAATAATCTTTGCCCAGAAGGTTGGACTATTAATCTAAACAATCAATAAAAACTTCATTAAAAAGTGCTCAATGTAATTCAGTGTCATTACTGTGCATTCCAAACAAGTACAAGTCTCCGATAGCGAAACATAATTTCGACAGCGACTACAACTAAACATTTGGTCTAGCGGTGCAAGCACCGGTTGGAGGCCATAATAACTATCGTAATACGAGTACGGTGGATGTAGGTTCGAAACCAGAGTATCTAAGACTAGCAGCTTGAACTCGTCTTTTTGCTTGATTATTTTTTACTTTGGCTCTCGATTATGGATTCTGCAATTACTCAGTTCACTACAATGACTACAGAGGGCGCTACCAGTACGTTGGATTTCGACATAGAAAATGTAACTTTACGTAAACGCCCAAATACTCCCCGAAGAACCTCATCTTTGATAGATCTTTCTAAAGAGTCTATTTTTGACACAACAATGATGAGCCTACAGAACAGCTTATTGAACGAATCTTCGAATACTGCCGAATTATTGGAAAAGGCCAAAGTTCTCACAGAGCAACTACAAAACACCAACCAGCAACTGAAAAGTGCACACCAAGAAATAGAAGACTTGAACAGTGAAAACTATCGTCTAAAGATGGACCTCAATAAAAGCCTCACTGTCATTGAAAACTACAAAAAAGTTAGCATATTGGACCAAATTAACGGGACTCCTTCATCAGGAAGAAATAAGAAGAAAAATAAACGGGATAGCCTCTCTACGCCCACTTACCTTTTTACGAAGCCCCCACCTGAAACTTATCCTGCCTACAATAGCGCTAAAATCATATCTCAAGAACCCTCCCATATTTCTTCCATATCTAATAACCCCGGAAACTTAAATGAAAAATCTAAAAGAAAATTATGTGTATTAAGTAATAGACATTATTCTGGCTCTCTTAATTTTATCGATGAAACATTTTCATCAGAATTTAACTTTTGTCGCTACCTATTCCCTAACTCTCGAATTAAGCAGCTTTTCAATAATTTGAAAGAAAAACTTTGTGATTTTGACATGAACGATTACTGTATTATTCTATTAGGAGAATCCGATTTTAAGCAGGATTGTAATTTTATTGAATTAATTAATACTGTTAGAGATGCAATTAAAGAAATAAATATGACCAACATAATATAATAAAATAATAAATAAAATAAAATAATTTATTGCAGTAACCAATAGAACGTACATTTCTTTGACTCAAATGAAAGCCTTAGATACGAAATGTTTTCAAATTTAACTGGCAGAATCAATAACCTTGGATTAATTGATATTTTCCAAAGTGTAATGAAGAACATAAAAATTGACCTCGCAGGATTTCCACTTGTTAGTTCATATCTAGATATTGACTGCAACAGAGCCATTGAAAGTAGTTTTAAACCTAATCATAGTTCATCAAACCATTTATTTCGTGATTAATTCCTTAAGCATACTTCATCAAAATATAGCTGGTATTATAAATAAAACTAATGCATTAATGGTAAATCTAGAAACCTTGAAGGATGCAGGAAATTCAGTAGACATTTTGTGCATAACGGAGCATAACATGATGGAATGTGACATACATCAACTAAATGTTACAAACTATAGACTAGGATCTTACTACTGTAGACATAATCGTCATGGTGGCTCTTGTATCCTCATTCAGAACACCCATGAATACGAGAATGATACTGATATAGTTAAACAATCTATTCCTGATGTCATTGAATGTTCAGCAATAAAGCTAGCGCAACATAAACTGTACATTTTATGTATTTATAGACCCCCTCGGACTAAAGTAGCAATAATTAATTTATTTTTAGATAAACTTGAAGAGATTTTGAAATTCGTCACTGGCTTGAGCAACTATAAATTAATTATTTGTGGTGATTTTAATATTGACATTTTAGAAAATAATAAAACAACTAATGACTTCCAACAGAAACTATCTAAATATAACGTAAAATTACAATTTAATGAGCCCACTAGATCAAAGAGCAAGACATGCCTAGATAATATTATACATAACATACGCGGTGCAAAAGGACAACTGATAGAGCTATCTTTATCCGATCACACGGCTCAAAACCTCAAGGGACCGGTGAAAAGAGCTTGTAGATTAAAGCACTGGTATTCTTATAGGCGTGATTTTGCTCTCGAAAATTTACGGAAATTTAACAATTGTATCAGAAAACTAAGTTTTAGCGAAGTATATGAATCTGAAGATCCTGATTACGCATTTAATTCTTTCCATGATAACTTTACGTTGTTCTATAATTTGTGTTTCCCAAAAACTAAAATAAAAATACCTTCTCTGAGAAAGCCTAAATGGATTTCAAAGGGTATTAAGCAGTGTAGTAAAAAAAGACGTCAACTTTTGTGGAAATACCGACTACACCCAACATCAGTAAACAAATCTGCATTTGAAACCTATTCTAGGAGATATAAAAAAATTATCAATTTGACACAAAAAGCGCAAAATGATCACTTCATCAAAAATTCAAATAACAAATCCCAAGCTACGTGGAAAGTTATTAACAAATATAATAATAACTTACCTAGGGAGAATATCTCCAGTGTTTTATGTAATGATTTCGAAATTACTGAACCGACAAAAATTGCGAATGCTTTTAACGACTTCTTTATTGATTATGTTGAAATTAACCATAATAATGACCCTAAATTACCTTCTACACAACATATTCAATCAAACTCAATTTTTCTATCACCGACATCACCATCGGACTTGGTGAAAATTATTGGGACTCTAAAAAACACTAATAGCGTGGGTTATGACGATGTCTCCACAAAAATTATTAAGAAAGTTGCAAATTTAATAGCACCGGTGCTATGCCACATTGTAAACTTATGTCTAGAACAAGGAAAATTTCCTGATAGATTGAAGTTGACAATTGTTATTCCCTTGTTTAAAAAAGATGACAAAAAAATGATAAGGAACTATCGTCCTATAGCTTTAATCCCTATATTTTCAAAGATCATCGAAAACGTAATATACCAAAAAATAAATACATTCTTTGAGATCAATAATCGTTTTACTAAACACCAATATGGCTTTCGGAAGAACAGGTCAATAAACATGGCTGTTTATGAATTTTTGGAAAACGTTGTTGCTAATGTAAACAAACGAAAGCCGACAATTTCTTTGTTTATGGACTTGTCTAAAGCGTTTGACAATGTACACCATAAAACTTTGCTCAAAAAACTTGAGAATTATGGTGTAAGAGGCAATGCCAGCAGGTTAATTGAATCTTATTTATCTAATAGAAGACAAGTAACACACATAAATAGAGTTGATCCTGTTACCGGTACTAACACTAGTTACGCGTCGAATGAAAGGTTAGTAAGCAAAGGTGTTCCGCAAGGAAGTGTGTTGGGCCCACTCCTATTTATTATTTACATAAATGATCTTCCTAGTGTGACTAAACATTTTATGACAATTTTTGCTGATGATAGTACTATTCTATTTTCTTATGACAATTTAAATAATGTAGAATGTGACATAAACAATACGCTAATATCTTTGATTGACTGGCTGACATTGCATAACTTGACAATTAACTTGACGAAAACATATTTGATCAATTTTAAACAAAGAAACAATACCCCCATAGAATTTGACATTAATTACTCAGGCAATTCAATTCAAGAAATAGAGTTCACAAAATTTTTAGGCTTAACCATAGATAATAAGCTGACATGGAAACCTCATATTAGTAATTTGGTAAAAAAATTGAATCAATTTTCATACGCACTTCATAAATTAAGAAAAGTAGCAAACGTCCAGACACTCTTAGAAGCATACCATGGATATGTTGCATCTGCTCTAAGATATGGCATAATGTTCTGGGGAAACACTACTGATAAGAAGAGCGTTTTCGTAGCCCAAAAGAAATGTGTGAGGTCTATATTTGGCTTAATGTCAGATGACTCATGTGAACCTTATTTTCGTATGTATAAAATTCTAACACTTCCATCAATGTACATAAGCGAGATCGCCAATTTTATTAAATCTAACCCACACTACTTTAAAATTAAACCTACTGGAAGCAGACGTCAAGGTACTTTAGAAACAACCCATAAATGCAAAGGTCTTCTTAAGAGAATGAGTGTAAACTGTATGGGACCTATTATTTATAACAAAATTCCACCGTCAATTAGATCTCTTAATGACAGTAAACAGTTTAAAACTGCACTCAATGGCTTCCTTGCTGGAAAAGCGTATTATGACATAAGAGATTTTTTAAATGATAAATTTTTGTAATAATTAAAACTTATTAACAATTAAGTAGGTACATAAAAATATCAATCTGACATAATTATTAATTTATTTGACATTTTTATTTTATTAGCCATTGACATTTATCAAATTCTTATATAATTTTATTGCATGATTTTTATTTTATATCGAGACTCATTTAATTTTTACTTAATTTTTTTCTTTTGACATCTTCATATGCCGATAAGGCGAAACATGGCTGTAACTATTTAATCTCAATCAACACCACTATTGTACCCATGTTTTATGAAATAAATGAATATGAATATGAATATAAGAAGGAATGTTAAAGTTGTAGTTCGTAGTTATTTTGTCTGTGGAAAATCAATATCACTTTAAAAGAGACACTAATGCGGGTATAACCGCAAGGCGCAGCTAGTTAATTATAAAATAATCAACGCCAGTAACTTCTCACCTTTCGTAGACAATCACGATATTATATTTACGACAGACAGATAAAACATGCCCTTTGGTATTATTATGGTTCATTTGAATCTAATTGTGATTCTTAAGCAAGAGGATACAGGGCTAATAAGGAACAAGGAGGTCTAAATCTAAATTAAAAATTCTCATTTTGACTTAGGAAATACATTAAGTGCTCTGAAATATAATAAATGGGGTAATTGCAAACAAAATGTCTATGAATTTTAAATCTATAATAACTAAGAATATCTTGACGAAAATAATGGCAAAAACTTCGAACAAAAATAACTTGTTTGCAAGGAGGTTAGGTTCTTGAAGTTCCTATGTGTGTAATGACCGCAGATGCTGATGAAATTGAAAAACACGTGACTTTAAATGCTTATATATTTTTTCCACATCTAGTTCACAAAATTCTATAAATTTCATTGTAATTTAGAAAAACGGATAATTTTATCATAATATTTTCTATTTGCCACCCTTTGCTGTTTAAACTCTTTGCATGCAAGTAATTTTTGTTCGAAGTTTTGCCATTATTCTTTACTCGATTCTTCAAGACCTAACTCAGAACTAACTCCAAAAAACTTCAAAAATCTTGAATAGCAAAGCAGTAATATTACCTTGTTTCTTCTTGCCCTCATATCCTCTTAAGACCCCACAGACAGCTACATATCGAAGGCTACAGATTACACAAACTTATTCCTACAGGCGTGTTCTTATAAATCAAATAGATTTTCAATTAGCTGGTGATCAGTGCTGATATACCTTCATTAATATAAGCTTTATTACTATCATAATAAAGACTAGATTCTTCAAAATAATTATTGTAAATTGGTATCATTTATTTAGATTAAGGTTCTCTGCTTATATGAATGTAATTTAAAAAAAATGATGTCTGTAAAGTAGGTTTACGGACGATAATTTTACGTGATAACGTCATAACAAAACGATTAAATATTAAATTTTTTTTGTTGTTCCTTAATATATTTTTCCTTTTTGTTATTTTCTTTTTCACTTTATATATTTTCCTCTAAATAAGTCTTCTGTTCGTCACTCGGCACACCATAATACAAGCCATGACGCGTCTGGTCATATTACCATGATGCATGACACTTTTTTGTGAATGCAGGTGTTCCAACAATTTTTTTAGACGTTATCACGTCAAAATATGTTCTACGTATTGCATGTTGGAGAAGAGTCCTTTCGGGATTGGATCATTCGGAATAGCATTATTGTCGGAGAAGAGTCCTTAGGAAATTGATTCTTTCGGAATAGTATTATTGAAGACGAATGTTGTCACACTTGCATCGTCTTCTATTCTTAAGAAAACACCTTGAAAAACTTGGTATAATATCCGTAGTATCTGAGTTAAGTGTTGTCGAAATGAATTCGTATAGGAGTTCGGTAATATCGATATAACGGATGACTATCAAGTCTTCTTCTGCCTGCCCTTGTCCCAATTATTTGCATCACTTATCTTAATTTCAGATTTCCTAATCAAAATCTTATGTAAATTCTCGTCGAATTAGGGTTGCAGGAGTTCAGTAATATATGGCACCAGTCTCAAGCGCTCAGTGAAAACGTCATAATAATATGTCAATGGTATTGAACGGTGAAAATGTCTGTTACGTTTCGCGTTTGACCACTATCGTCACCTGATGGTAAGTAACGATGCAGCAAGTGACGGACGATCTTCTTCTTCTTCTCGTGTTGATATCTTCTTATAGATCGTGTACTTGCTTATCTTAATTTCACATTTCCCAATTAAATATTTCACGTAAATTCAAATGAATATTCATCTATGTTAATTTCAGATAACCGCTACAAAAAAACGCTTTACTTCCGTTTAGTTAATTCAGACTAGATACTAAACCGTCGGCAGATCTACCGAATGACTGAAATTTAAAGGCATACATGCCATGTAATATTTTAAGATTTACGACATCAGTTCATAGTGAAAATCAAGTCATTCCTTATCCGCATCGCAAGAGAATTGAAGTTACCTTATGTGCTCTACTGGGGGGATCACCCTGCTGGACCAACTGCTTAAGGTTGTCAGTTTGTAACACTTTGACTTAAGTTTTTTATTTATCGTATATCTTTAAATGAGCAATTCTTGTATATATATAATTGGAATCTCGGAATCGGCTCCAACGATTTTCATGAAATTTGGTATATAGGGGGTTTCGGGGGCGATAAATCGATCTAGTTAGGAATCATTTTATTCGTGTTTTATCGAAACTTACTTTTTTTATCTGATAAATATGACTCTTCCTGACATCTATTGGCGAACTACTAATACATTTTTTGTGAACAATAAAGTTATTCCAGCAGATGGCGTTGTTAAGTAACACGAAGTCAATGAGTGTTTGCTTTGAGGTTAGACTAAGTAAAAAAAATACCGAGCAAAGCTCGGTTATTCAGGTACTAGGTATTTAATGTAATTTAAAAATGATCTGTATAATACCGAATTTATCTGTCTATCTATCTCTATGCACCATGCCACACAGAGAAAGGCCGGTATGTCATAAGATAATTAAATATTGCAGGACATTCCACACATCGCCATCTAGCCCCAAGCTAAGTAACTAGACTTGTGTTATGGGTGCTAGACAACGGATATTTTCGTTTCGATATATCGTTTTTTTTTTGTAAATTTATACTTATAATACATAGAAACAACCAGACCACAGACAAATATCTAAGCATAAATACATGTCTGAGGCGGAAATCGAACCCGCAACCCTGTGTTTGGCAGTCCGGCATGAATCACGAAAATTACAAAAAATCCCGTTTTTAGTTAGTTAACTGTCTTTTATTATTACTATCGCCAGATTTTAAGTCTATTTTCTGCGTTTAACCTTAACGTTAATTTTTAATGTGAATGATAAAGTTTTGTAATTTTGTTTTTATGATACGATTTTATTTTTATGGTCGTAAAATAAAAGGCTTAGAACAAACATAGTCAAATAAACCTACATAAACTTATGTTATTAATTTGTAAGTGAATAAATCTGCCTGTATACACTGAGTTACTATGTTTCACTGGAGGTGACAGAGCTCATACCTAATTACCTACCAAGTTCCTAATCAGTTCAGAATGTATTGCGTGAAGGATTACCAAACATAGGTTCATACATACATATAACAATATTATAACAAAATGTACAATCTAACTCGAGTTTCACATTCTAATAATAGCAGTTTTAGAGCACTGCGGTGGGTCTGTACTTCTGTTGCCTGATTGTGAACACATACTAAAAACTTATTTTTTATATTAGTAAGACAAACCTCATTAAACGTATTGTAACTATCATAAAATACGCGGGCAAATACAAATAAGAAAGTATACCTAGATTAAATTGTATGACAAGCTCCAATATTTTAATCGGTTCCAAGTTTAAATCACGGCTGCGCGTGAGTACCGCGAGTTACACAGGATTATTTAGTGTTACCAGAGGCGAAAATTAATTCCCGTCTATTTTTGGCTTTGTAATAAATCGTGTAGATTATATGAGTGGGTTTATTCAAGTTTAAGGATAAGGGTTGCCACTTTCTCTTGCGTTCGTGACTTTAGTTAATAATAATTGTAGCTTATTATCGTGATACTGTTTCATACCTAGTTTTGGTTGTGCAAAGGTTACAATGTAGCTTCTTTACGATCATAGAGATTGATCAATTTCTCGATAGATTTAATTTTATCTGTATTTTACGCAAACACTAATGAACTGAGGCAAAGCTACGATACCTTTTCGTCAACATTAATTGTTTTTTTTACTCTCTTAAATCGAGCGTTAACAAAAAGGGTTGTGGTTCCATATTTTGTATGAGTTTTAGATTTTTTGGTTTTAAAGTTACTGACTAATTGGATTAATTGTAGGTATGACTACTATTAACTTTTTCGTCCTACAAAATCGAGACTTTTGCGACTCCAAAATATTTCCAAGGTATTAAAAATATTTCAACCTCACCTCAGAACCTTTGTTCGAACAATAAATAACTTTTTGTTTTAGCTTTTAGCTCAGTTCCTTGTATTGTTTAGTTAGTAGCTACTCCAGTGTGCTACAAGGGTCCGTGTGGGGTCCTATTCTTTATATTTGCGTGATAATCTGAGGGTATACTCAGAGTAGGTATGAATTCCTAATAAATAGTTATAGAGAGTTCATGTCACTCATCGCATATTTAGGTAAGGACTTGCAAAAGATCTTTCGTCTTTGGCATGTCATTACCTTTTAGGCCGATTTAATTTTTTTTTACAAATCGTATTTACTTCAACAATAAAATTATTAAACTGATTAATTTCTTGCTAGTACTATTTTCGTCAAAAAACAATAATATCACAGAACAACCAAAAACATAATATAAACAGTCGAATTGAGAACTTTCTCCTTTTTTCAAAGTCGGACAAATATTTAATAAAGTTATCTTTTTACTACGCTTCCGATTTTTTTTGAATGTTTATTAGAAAGCACATTTCACTATTTTCGAAATAAATATGAACGCGCCTCACAATTTGTAAGGAGAATTTTGCGTTATACTAAGTGCCACAGAATTCATAGTAGTGCAAACGGATCGAACACTGCTGCGAGCTCTCTAGATATTATCCTTTCTCTAAGATGGCGTCCAAAAGAGGTATCTGAGGAATTCAGAAGTTGAACGCTGCTATATGATTTTGATAATCATAGATATTCAATTCTTTTTGCTATGCCCTTGTCGAAGTTCTAGTTTCTTGCCGTAGGTACTTTTTGTATTTTTTTTGTCCGCCTAAATCGTTGATTTTGTGATATTTTCCTATACATTATGTTATTGTATTCATATAGTTATTGTAATGCTAAGACAATATGATGGCTCAGTAGCAACTGGACAGATGCGCAGCTTAACAAATTTACAACTACTTAGACTGACTAACAACTGGACAGATAATCAACTGGACAAAGTACAGTCGATTTGTTAGATAAAAGTTTTGAATATAAAATTTTTACCATATAAAAATCAAAAATAAAATCAGTTTTATTTCTTTTTATAGCACTTGTAACAAATAGAAAACACGACTTCCGGATTGAAAGTCGAGTTATCGCTTACTAAGCTACCCTACATCGATCGTACAAAAAGTATTTCTTAGAAAAATGGTTGTTTTGACCGACACATTACGTTCATTTCTTCTTCGAAGCCTGATAAAGAAAAGTCCAACAATGGAATAATGGATCTTTTGAATATAAGTTGACCGCAATTACTGTTGCAAGTTGCAAACCGGAGCTTAAGAAAGATAAGAGTTGTATAATGGTTGTATAATTATCACGGTACATAGTCTTTTAAGATAAGAAACGGCCTCCAGACCTTTCGCCAAAATATAAAAAAAGGTTTTGTTAAAACTTAAATAGGTAACGACTTGGCAACGAAGAGGTTGGAGCCGTTTTGTGGTTATACAGTTGCGGATCGAAAACCTTAATAAATATTTAAAACAATCTGGGGGAGACGACACCAAAAAATTAGTTAAAGAGTTGGGTGTTAGGATTAGGGGGAATGGGGGTGACTCCCGCTCCGGCTCGTTTCTGGCGCAGAGGTTAGCCATCGCCATTCAGCGTGGCAATGCTTCTAGCATTATGGGGACCTTTACGCCAGTTACGATAAGGGGCGGGTTATTTGACTAACTGGTCACTTCATTTTTTATATTTATAATGTTAAATATGTATGTCTTTTTATTTTATTCATTTATTATTTAAGTATTTTTAATTTGAAGTATTTAATTTCTATAAAATTAATTCTGAAAGTCTTATAGCATCATTAAACAATCCTAATTTCATAGTCGGTATCTTGTTGTTGAATTAAAACTGTTCAAAATAATACAAAACATTCAAGAAGCTTCAAAATATTGAAAGTCAAGCACACAGTTTTAAAATGAGACACAGTTGTTCTAACCGTAAAAATAACTAAGATTTCCGCTATTTACACTAATTATCATACGAATAGTGTGATATGCAGTCTTAATTAGAATCACATGCATTAATGTACGGTGCGACCGCGGTGTGACCAACATAATGGTAGCTAGTCATTAAATCTATTTATAAATATTATGGTTATTTGCATAGATATTAATCTATAAATCTATAAAAACATATTACGCGACGAATTGAGAACCTCCTCCTTTTTGTAAGTCGGTTCAAAATCAAAACTCGTCATTTATTTGGTTTTTTTATAGGTACATAATGATAGATCAGCGTTTGACCACAATCACGCCCGCTTGTCAGGAGATGATGCGGTCTAAGATGTAGCACGCGCCCCTAAGAGAATCATGCAATTTGCATGAAATCACATTGAAGCCTTAAAAATTCGACGTGTTAAATTCAAGGTAATGAATGACTGACTGATAAATATCAACGCACGCACAGTTCAAACCAATCAATGAACGGATCGGGTTAAAGTCTAGCGTGGATCTAAGAAATGAGTTGAAAGACTTGCAATCGAGCAATACTTAAAATCTTGCTTCAGTTGAAAACATTCTAATAATGCAGTTTTGGAGCTCTACGGTGGGTATGCACTTGTGACTTCGGAGTCACAAGTATATAGTCGGCCATATGTTAATAACATCTTACAGAATAGACAGTCTTTCAACTTTAGTCAAATCGAGTTACATCGAGGCTTTTTTCCACAAACGCGGGTAAAACCACCGGATGCTGTTAGTAAATAGTAAGATAGAGTAATTAAGGTAAAGTACCGATAATTTTCATATACGTCACCTTTAATAAGTATACGGGAGTAATCGACTATAAGGTTTTAATTCCATCTCCCGGTGAGAGATACAAAATTATGATTTAATTAAATTATTTTACGACCCCACTTCCTATTCAATTGCACGGTCATAAACATCATTATATTAATTTATGACCTTTTACAACCTATTCGTTTTTAATGGCTTTTACATTATAAAAATCTACAGTGTTAGGTTTGGGTATGGTTAGGTTAGAAATCTGAGATTGCAGTGTTCCAGATCAAAAAATGACTCGATTTAGTCTCAATCCATCCAAAAAAGTGTTTTCAACTTGTTGAGTCAAGCCACTATCTGTCATCTATAAATTACTTCTGTTTGATTTTCGCCATTTTAGCGCTGAGAGCAGTACTGAAGAGTGGTGAACAATACTAGTCAAAGATAAGCACAAAATATAGTTCAAAATCAATTTCAAATGAAATCTGGCGTTTTGTATTTTTAAGATACCTATCGATACCTATCTATCTATCTTACCTGACCATATCATGCAAAAGACAAGACTTTGATGGTAGACACAGACGCGGGCTTTAAATGTTGGTAGTTCCTGGTCTGTGAAAAAGGTTTCATTATATGTTTCAGATAGTACGCAGGTGCTTCTTACAAAATATACAGGGTTATGGGGAATTATACTTGCAAGACGTTGAGGGCTACTTCTGTGCACCTTAACAAACAACTTTTGTTCTACGACTTTTGGAAATTCGACAAAAAAATATGAAAAGTTTGAGGTTATATAAACTCGAAAAAACACCGGATTTTTTTTAAAAAAAAAGGTCATTAAGACTAAGGACAGTAGATAAAACTTAGAAAATAACTAACATTTTTAGGTTAATGACCTCTCTGATCTGAACTGATTTTTAGGTAAACCTAACCTCAAAATTTTCAAAAAAAATTGCACTCCGGGAGTGCCGGCAGAAGTGAAAACTTGATTATTAACGTTGAGCATGTTTGATATTTTGGAATGGTTAGGGAATAATTTTGCACCAATTGCTTTATCAGTATAAAAGTACTATCATTTATGTGGTAGAATACAATATTCATTTATTGCGCTATCGTACACAAACATGACAATTTATATTACATTAAAAATTTAACACTTTAAAACTATAGCTGTCTACTTCCATCCGTCTTACGCTTTTTCGATCAGGTCACGTGTCCTGACGCGAGTTTAAGATTTTATACCCATTACAGAAAAAGTGCTCAACGCCGCTAAAGAAGTTTTCACTTCAAAAATGTTCCAAAAGATATTAAACAAAAGTTGTTTGTTTCGGTGCACAGAAGTAGCCCTCAAAGGCTTGCTAGTATAATTACCAATAACCCTGTATATTCCCGATTTTCTTCCTGTATAATTTCTCCAGACCAACATTTCTCAACAGATGTTCTAGTGCATGTTAAACACAAACTATATTGCATGTTAAACTTAGCTACCTACCTAACTAAGTACAATAGGTACTTAGGTTTTTGCTAAGTTATAACTTTTCTGTTGTAGTACGGGCAGGTACATCCGCATTGTACCAATAGTGCAGTGTATTTCGTCTGATTTTTATTACGAACTATGCATCGCGGGATAAATCAAAGACCTTAGGAGAACTTCTTACGGAGAAGACCGGTTATATTTATTGAAACTGCGAAGATTTTGGTCAAAATTTACTCTGGTTTTTTGTTTGGGATATAATGTTTTTCGTTGGAAACGGATCACGTTATCAGTGGATACAATTTGGCATGATCAGTGGCTAATGCTATCTGATCACGGTATTATCCGTGGATACATTATCCATGGATTATTATTAAACGCTAAAGTGTGAAAGTAGTATCAGGATTAAGGTGAAAGGGTACTGGGCGCTCTCTCCATTTTATGCAACAAAAATATTTGCTCTTGTGTCATTATCCAGGGAGGAAACAGTCGACTACGTTTGTATGGAGAGAGCGCCGGTACCCTTTCCTCTTAAAAGAACGGGTAAAACTGTTCTTAAAGTAGTCCAATGTCAAGTTAATATTAACTGAAAATGTAGTCAAATAGAGTATTCATTAGTTAAATTAATAAATTTTCATAACTCACTTACACTTTATGTATAATCAATAGTTTGGAAAATGAAAAGTTTCGTTTCAAAACAATATAGTATTTCCTTCGAAGAACAATGAAAATGTTTTGTCAATAAATTAGAAATTTAAATAAGTTACTGTAAAGTAAATGATACTTAATAGCAGAGTTACTTAGAACTTAAACTTTTATAGCAGTAAATTATCAATTGTTTGTTTGTCAAGGAAAGAGAAACGGTAGGATTGCCTAACTATTACTATTTATGTGATAGTAGCCGTGGATAGTAAGCAGTAGTAACTTACTACTTCTTATAAAGTAGTGCACAGTTTACCAAGAAAATAGTAAAATGTCCGCAAAACGCAAAGGCCACGACTTTAACGTCACAGTCTAAACCTCCATTGATTAGATTGCAAAATACTCGTAGTATATACTATTTTTGTATAGTGTATTTTGTACTTTCTCCACTTGTATTTTGTAATGAATTGGCGCGTATTGAAAAAAAAATAAGGTTATTCATGTTAATACATAATAGACATGGTATTCAGATAGGCGTAGGCGGTGAGGTGCTGGAGATTTTTGTCCTGATGTTAGCGGTAAAAATATAATACACTGTACAAAAATATCAAATTGTGCGTACGTTGTTGTACGAATAAAAACATGCATTTATTTTTAATGTATTAATGCTATTTCGAATAAAAAAAGATAATTAATTGTATGTTTATAATTTGCGACTTTTAGAATACTTACCTACTGGAAAATCGCTCTCAGCGATAAGGCCGCCCATTTGTGCAACTTATACTTTCTAGCTATTACTTTACTTTGTGTATATAGTGTTCTGTTTCTTCCTGTGTTGTACGAATAAAGTTATCTATCTATCTATCAAAATGCCAACAAGCCATAAATAAGTATGATAAATAATTTATTATTCTAATAGTGTCTCTATTGATTTAGTAGCGATCCTGTCAATATCGTGTCAATATATTAATTGAAAAAGCAACTGATTTGCAATAATAGGTGTTTAATGGTGTCTAGACATCAATTTAGTTGTGTTAGTGACCTTTTATTTTTTGGAACAATTCGATGTCCAATCGTCTCAGTCATTGACATCTAAATAATAAATAAAATAAAACATTTATTTTTCAAACTTTCCCTTAACATTATAGTTACAATTCTCTGGTGTATTGGACATTAGAAACCAGTATGATACTTCGTCGTACCTTAATGATATGATAAGACATGGCTTAAATTGCTCCATTTTAAATATCTTCAAAAATATATTATAGTCTTGCTTGACCTTTGTGAGCATGATCACAGAAAAAACCACTAAGCCGCGGGTTTCTTCACGATGTTTTCTTTCACCGTAAGAGCAATGTCAATTAGCGTACATAACATTATCGTAAAAAAATCCATTGATGCACGGCCGGCCGGCCAGGATCCGAACTCACGACCTCCGGATTGAAAGTCGAAGTATCCACCACTGGGCCAACACCGCTCAAGTACATTAGTTTTAAAACAATCCTGGTAGCATTTCCATCAATTTCTAAACAAATCCAAGCCACATTATTTATCAAACACTATTTACGTTCCTTCAAATAACAGTGAATGGATGAATTCAAGAGCATCAATGTATAAATCAAGAGGTGCCCTTACTTACAACTTGGGATATGGGATTAGAAAGCTATCCAAATGGTTAAACCCAAGTTGGCGGGAACGGGAGCCACGTGTTGATAGTGACGTATCGATGATAGTGAAAGGAACCTGTACTATTTCTACAGATAGCTACAAATGGATCGAATTGGTAAAAGGGAAATAGGTATTTTAAACATCTGTTTTTAATTTTGACATGATAACGTCTAATAAATTGATGAACACCGGCATTTACAAAAAAGTGTGATATTGTCATGGTCATATTCCGGTAAACGTCACGCGTCTCGTGTTTGTATTAATTGTTTTATATTAATATTATTTTATTATTATTTTGATATTAAGTCGGGAGGGAGTGAGCGCAGGCTAGGCTTGTGTTATGGTAAGGTAACGAGTGACGAATTGACTTTAAAAAAGAAATAAATACTAAATTTTTCATCGTTTCCGTATGACGTTACTCCGTAAAAATATCGTCCGTAAACCGATTTTACTGAAAACCATTTTTTTATTCACAATTGTAACTAAAAATGCCGTGGTGATTTTGAGATCCATACCTACCTATCGATAGAGGGCACTGCGGCGAAAATAATGATTTCACACCGAACATTTGAAGCGTTTCGGAAATAAGATAAATCCCATACTAAATATCCGCAATCTCACCAAGCATGTTTCAGAAAAATATGTTTTCTTAAAAAATTATCTCTCTAAAAATCTAAAAACCATATTAAAGAACATGCAATGATCTTTTCATAGATTTTAAATGTTTTATTTTTGGTGACTCTTACGATTTCTTGATTTTTTTTATTTGAAGAAATTCAAAAACTATAACATTTCTACCTGGAATAATATTTCATGCCAAGCAGACGGTACCAACGCAGTCACTCAAATATAATGAGGAGCTCCCTATAAGGTCCTAACACTAAGGTTTGGCAAATAGGCAAATAACAGCCTTAGTCCTATGTACAGTTGTCAACTTTAACATTATTTGTGAGACGGTAAATTGAATCGAACCTTGGTAGGTACTAGTGTTGCTGAATTATTAGATGATTTTCGATGTAAAACTATCGATAGATTACATTTACCCTATCGATAGCCTATAGACGACCCAGTTGACACAATGGTCACCATGCCGGACTGCCAAATACAGGATTAAGTGTTCGATTCTTGCCTCAGACAAGTATTTATGCTTAGATATTTGTTTGTGGTCTGGTTGTTGCTGTGTTATACGTATATATTTACAAAAAAAGTATGTTAAGTATTATATCCGTTGTCTAGCACCCATAACACAAGTCTAGTTACTTAGCTTGGGGCTAGATGGCGATGAGTGGAATGTCCTGAAATATTTATTTATTTATATTTATAGGGCTATCGATGTTATCAATACCAATTGATTTCTGCTTTAATTACAGAACCTGCCTATTTATATCGATAGTATCGATTGTTATCATACAATACTATCGATACTATCTAAAACTTAGTAACTTTTATTTAAAATACTTGCGATTGTATATAGTACTGCATAATAACCAGAAATTCTGTGTATTGCTCTTTAGGTGCTATCGATTTCTGCCTATATACAGCACAATTGATACTATCGATAGTATCGATTGTTATCGTGCAAAACTATCGATTCTTTTTACAGTTTAGTTATTTCTATTAGGTACTATCGTAAACTTTATCTTGATTATTCACTGCACTTAAACAGAGAATATAAACTTAACTAAGATTAGAATTAAGATTAAGTACCTTCAGTGCTACCAAAAAAGGATTGTACTCAGCATAACGTTGATATACGCTCTATCGATAGTATCGATTCTATTGATTTTAAATGAACTATCGATAAGTTAGCAATAGACTAGCGATCAGCAACACTAGTAGGTATATAACAAATAACTAAGGTAAGTTATATCAAGAATTAATTAAAATCTAACATATGGGACAGCTTACATGGCTTTTATTAAGTTGTGAAATCAAGTACTAATGATAAACTATATTGTTTACCTAGATATTTCTACACTGATATTTGAATGATTTTGATTGTTGGTATATTTATATTGACGACCTCTCTGGTGCGTCAGTCAAACACCAGCCTGCGACGCAGAAGGTTGCGGGTTTGATTCCTACCTTAAACAAGTATTTATGTTAAGTATTTGTTACTTGTCTTTTTGTTTCTGTATGTATTAACAAAAAAAGGATGTAAGTATTGTATTCATCGTCTAGCTACCACAACACAAGCCTAGTTGCATAGCTTGAGGCTAGATGGCGCGGTGTGGGTTGACCTGAAATATTTATTTATAGTTATTATCATCTATACATATAAAATGCTTTGTCCTGAACTACTGACTGACTGACGGATCAACGCACAGCCTAAACCGCTGATCGTAGAGATCTGAAACTTGGAGGGTGTGTTCTTTGTATGACGTAGGCACCCGATAAGAAAGGTTTTTCCGAAATTCTACCCCTTAGGGGGTGAAAAAGGGGGGCAAAGTTTGTATGGGACAACGTGATTACTTGGTCTATTTTCGACTTCTACGCGAACGAAGTCGCGGGTAAAAGCTAGTCTTCTATATTCCTTAGGAATAGTGTTAATCGAGGTCTTCAGAAATCTACATACTTTCCGAGTTTTTTCGCGTAAAGGTAAAACAAACATCCACATACTAACACAAAAACTTTCACATTTCAATCTATACTAATTTTATATTATTATAAAATAAAAACTTTTTTTTTTAAATACACATTTAACATTATAAATACAATTTTTTTTTTATTAGTTTGTTTGTAATGAATAGGCTCCGAAACTACTGGATCGATTTTGATAAAACTTGGTATGAGGATACATTGATTCATTGGGAGAAACATAAGCTATTTATCTGACATTCCCACGGGATTGGGAGTTACGCGGGTGAAGTCGTGGAGCGCTGCTAATTTATATATGTATAGTTATGCTATAGGAAGGAAGTAGTATAGGGTTTAACGAAATCGTGGTTTCTTAACTTAAAGTTCACTAAGTTACACTTACATAAAATTTTCTTATGGAATTGAAAATAACATTTCAGAATCAGAATAATCCATCGGTGCACGTCCGGCTAGGATTCAAACCCATCAAACCCATCTTCGAAATGAAAGTCGAGGTATAACTAGGCCAAAACAGCATTTCGAAGTAGAATAGGGTACAAAGAAATCATGGTTTCTTAACTAGAAGTTCACTGAGTTACACTTACATAAGATTTTCTTTTGAAGGTGAAGAGAAAATTTCTTATCAAGCTGTTAACGTGTTAATGACCGATAAAATTTATGAGTCGTTCAAATATGTAGGCGGTAATAATGTTATTTATTATTTTATCCGTTGTCTAGCTACCATAATACAAGCCTAGTTGGTTAGCTTGGGGCTAGATGGCGCTGTGGGCTATCTTCTGCTATATTTTTATTTAAATATTATCTAAACCTGGATGCATTCGACAATTAAGATTGGGATATATGGACGAAAAATGGGAGAGGCCTTTGCCCAACAGTGGGACATAACAGACAAATTTTTTTTTATATCTATCTACATGTATATTTAAATCGGGAAACAGCCCTACAAAGTTTCTGAATTAATACAAGCAGTATTATAATATTATAGAATCCTTGTTAAAAAAACTTTATATCTTAAAAAAACTATAATAATAAAAAAAACCGGCAATATATTTTTTGGTATTCATTTTTCTTAAAAAGTATTTCTAGATAATTATTTTACTTACCAAATAGATCACCCTTAATAAACATTTATTTACACATCAAAAAATACTTTCATGGTACACAAACACAAATATCACAAAAATCGATTATAAAAAAATATACACAAATATTTTTCACATTCCACATTCAATGGGTAATAAAACAGTGATGTCCGGGAAAAATATCGATAAAATTTTCGAAGCGATTTGCTATCGATCGATATTGTTCGGCGTGTTGGCGTGGCGCGGGTACGTCGATCACTGCGCGCGTTGTTCCGGCCTGCGTCTGCGCACGAGTTGCTATTGAACTTGGCAAAGCAAAGCTTGCATTTCTCGAGCCTATTCATTCCTATTTGTTCTCGATTTGATATCGATTTTTATGGTGATACTTTGCTAACAGTAATAATAATATTAGTATTTTTAAAACTACGTAGTATGAATTCTTTATTTGCATAAAATGTAGGTAAAATACAAAGTAAGTTGATAGCACTTGGTAGCTTTAATTCAGAACCTAGTAAACTTTACTGTTGCAATGTTGTAGCATGTAAAATAAGCAAACCTTGTATTTCTCGAGCCTTCATTTCTATTTGGTCTCGAATTGATATCTACCGTTTTTATATGCTGATACTTGAATTGCCAATTGTACATAAAATAAGTATTTTTTAAAGTAAATCAATTATGTAAGTATTCAAGTATTCTTTATTTGCATAAAATGCAGTACATAGTAAGGTTGTAGTACTTGGTAGTTTTAATATTTTTCAGAGGCATTACACTTTACAGTTGTAATTTCTGTAAAAAATTGACAATATTTACCAACTCTGTTTACTTTGCTTATACACGAGCATCATTATTACTGCGTAGCTGCTGAATAAGATAAATATGGAGGAAGTACTACCCTGTCAACACTGCAAATACAGCTATTCGTCCTGCTAAACAGTAGTACGTCCTACAACAATTACAAATAACTGTGCAGTCTTTACAAAAGAGTGAACTTTAAAGGGATTGTACACCGGTTGTCGGCAAAATTTAAGACAAATCGTAAAATAATGATCGAAGTGAAATAATTACCCATACATACAACTAAGTGTCGGTAATTTAAATGTAGTTCTCGTTTTTAATTAACCATCAATGGAACCATTTAATCTTTTTTTAATGGAGGCAAAAATAAATCTAGAATTAATGAAACAAATGACAAGTCTAGAATTAAGAAAAAATTGCAATTTAGTTGCAAGTTCAGAGACTTTTAAATAATATTGATATGTAGTTTGATATTATGGTCTAGAGTAGTTAGCAGACTACAAAAATTATACACGTGACCAATTGAGAACTTCCTGCCTTTTTGAAGTCGGTTAGAAATAACTTTAAATTTCGATAAAAAAATATATTTTTATTTGGCGGGCATTCGGTATGTTATTTCAGTACAAAACTTCTTACAGACTTGACAAGGATGTTTTTTGCAAATGGCAAAAAGAAACTAATGTGTTATGGTTCAAATTCGGTTAAATTGTTGAATAAGTAAAGACACTAGCGCCCTCTTTAAATTCAAATAGATCCTTGTCAGTACAAAATACTCTTATAATAAGTAAAATGCAAAACTATTGTCACTCAAACTGCATTGTTTGATTAATGAGTGCTCACGCGCACTCTCCGCGGAATCAACTCATATTCTAAAATTAGTCTTATCACCATACAATAAAGTTGATTTTTAACTAACGGTTCTTAAAAGGTTTTTCATAAACAATCTATGAGTTAACCACGCTGGCAGCGTTCTGGTAAAGATTGACACTTTTGTTTTCTTTATCTTTCACATGATAATAGTTAGACGATAAAGGTGTTTTCTATTTAACTTAGAGGTTTATTTGTATTTTAGTTCATGCTTTGATTTAATAATAAATAGCTGTAGTATTCTAAAATTACTATTAATTAGAATGTTTTTATTGTCATAATGTTTGTTTAATAAATTCATTGAAAGATTTTTTAAACTTCAACTTGAGCTGGACCTTAGAACCATTAGTTGAAAACATTCCAATAATAGTCCAGTCCAGTCTTCCTGCGACCATGGTCGGTGCAACCCGATCGAAATGTCGGGTAAATAAAATAGAAATATAGTTGTTTTTATAAAATGAACAATTCTAATAATGACAGTTTTGAAGCTCTACGATGAGTCAGCAGTTTTGTTGCCCGATTGTACAAACTAGGTGATACCTAGGTGTTAACATTAACATTCGACCACAGTTGTGAATTAGCCGCATGACAGAGTCGGTTCCCTAGCGAATACGTACGAAGACAAGATGTCACCTAAACAGATCTACAACGGTTTGAGTGTTTGGTTCAAGGTTGAAGCAGAAGCGAGAAAGTACACCTCTTGCGCGATTAATAATAAAAATAAATAAAAAAACCATTCACAAAGCTCCATCGGCAAGATGGAGCTTTGTGAATTGTTTTTTACCAGGCTAAGCAACTGGACTTGTGTTGTGAGCGCCAGATAACAGATAGGATACATTAGGTATAAACTTTCTTTTTTAAATATTTTCTTAATATAGGTACATACATTAACACCCAGACCAGAAACAACTATGTGTTTAAGGTAGGAATCGAATCCACAACCTTCTGCGTCGCAGCCGGGTGTTTACCTGACGTGACGCGCGACAGAGTTTGTTAAATTCGCACCGCCGCAGTCCAAATAGTGCGTGGTGTAGATCATTGATTCCCTTGTATTTATCTCAGATTTTTAAATTATACCTAAGTGTAGAAAAGTGCGCTTGTTACCTAGCGACGTACCCACTGAGGACGGTCCTATGCTATGAGCTAGGAGGTAAATCCCAGTCGTCACCAGTGGGTACTACAGTACTAATAACAACTGGGATACTGCACGCAAAATTTGAGATGTTATTATCTTGGCGACAGGCATTTTGTGTTGGGCCCTATTTACAAGTCCATAAAATCAGTTAGTACTTCCTACTATATGTTTATGCAGTAATGACTGATTTTTGCTTGTACAGCGTCATGCTTAGAGCTTGTTGAATTTATTATATTTCATATTAAAAAAAATATCTCTAAAAATACAATTTACCAATTAAATGCTTTCCTTCCTTAATCCGACCGATATTAACATTTTCAAGTTGATCATCGTTAACTTGTACCTTATACCAAACCCCAAACAATATTGATGTGATGTGAACACGATAAATTCATCAACAATTGACAATTGATAGAAACCATTACATTATTTATCATTGAATATTAATTATTTTCAGAGGCAACATGAGAACCTTCTCGATGGCTTAGTTACAAAACACCATAGGTACAAAACACCATCAAAACGTCATAATCTACACCTACTTATAAAAAGTTTGGGGGTATTGCCCCTATCCCCCAAATGGGAGATAGTGGGAATTTGGCGTGGCGTTATCTCCCAAATTGATAATCTAGCCAAGGGATAGGGGAATTAAAAGTTACAGTATCCCCCCAAGTACATCTTAAATAGAATACATTTCCCCAAATGGGGGATAGTCGGGTATGTACTAATATGGAAGCAGAACTTTAGAATTAACGGGATATTCCCACTATCTCCCAAATGCTATCCCCCAAAATGGGGGATAGTGGGAATCATCATGTCGTCATCCCCCAAATTCATATTGTACTCTATTTAAGATAAACTTGGGGGGATCCCCAAGTACATCTTAAATAGAATACATTTCCCCAAATGGGGGATAGTCGGGTATGTACTAATATGGAAGCAGAACTTTAGAATTAACGGGATATTCCCACTATCTCCCAAATGCTATCCCCCAAAATGGGGGATAGTGGGAATCATCATGTCGTCATCCCCCAAATTCATAATCAAGCCAATTAGGAGGAGAAAGCATTAATCCTCAAAGTATTTCTTAAACTTACAATGGCGTTAGAAACATTATTATGAATAGTACGTCCGGTCGGATTCAAACCCACGACCTTCGAAATCTACCACTAGACTTATATACCATTGTTCATCTATGGTAGGACGGGTCTCTTAGGTTCACTCAACAAATCCTACACTTATATTTTTCTGTTTAAAACCCGTCCTGTTGTCGTGAACCCGCATCATTCCTCACACGATCATTTTCAGAATATGATTTATGGGCTCTAAAAAGTTTTTATTGTTATTTTTTTTCTGGTTTCCACAATGGTGGAACAATAAAAATGTTAAGTTATATTCTTATTAAGCACTAAGTTACTATAATGTGTCCACTGGAGATGATTGGCGATCAATGGAAATCGGAAACTGCTGAAAATTGCTCAGTCTCTTGTCAATCATCTGGTAAATAGTAGCAATTATAACATCTCGATAACAATATTGTAGCTTTCTATCCGTAAAAGAATTATCAAAATCAATTCAGTGGTTTCGAAGATTACCTATTTCAAATAATATATGAACTTTATAGCTGGCTACTTCTATCAAAACTATTAGGTAATAAATAATATTTGGTCCTTTATATTGAGATAACTTTTTGACTCTCTGCGATGCAGAACGTTGCGGGTTCAATTCCTCCTTTAAATAAATATTATATTTTTGTTCAGATTTGTTGCTGATTTGGGTGTTCTGCAGGTATGTATGCAGTAGCGTAGCGATGCCCCCCCCCCCCCATCGGAGGGGCGGACCACCCCGGGTGCCACCATTAGGAGGGCGGTAAAATTGGGAATAAATATTTTGGGCGGTCACTGACGGTCACAAATTAATTCTTCATGAAATTAGCAATTAGCCACTTGCACATCTTGTATGTCCCTCCCGCCCAATACAGTTTCATCATTACATGATTTTTGAATGAACATTTTTGCTCAATTTTTTCATATCGTTACATTTTTCTCACAAACACCAACATTATTATTATTATTATAGCGTCAAAACGGCGGTAAATTGCCAACGTTTTTATTTTTAAGACGTCAAAAAAGCAGCATATTGTCATTTTTTTAATTTAAGACCTCAAGGGGCGGCAAATTGTTAAAAGTATTGTGTTTATGGCATCAAAAGGGGCGGCAAATTATGACACCTCTCCGGGCGACAGTGACCCACGCTACGCCACTGTATGTATGTATATTAAGTAAAACAAACAATCTTTCCTCTTTATATCTATATTAGTATAGCCATATTTACAAAAGAAAAAGTATTCTATACGTTATCAGCCTTAAGGTGAAAGGGTACCGGCGCTCTCTCCATACAAACGTAGTCGACAGTTTTCTCCCTGGATAACGACACTATCACAAATATTTTTGTTGCATAAAATTTATAAATGTTGACCATGTCCCTATGTCTTGTTTTGTTTTTAGAATCTTAATTTCTATGATAATCTTAATTTCTTAGTTACTTAGCTTGAGGCTAGATGGTGCTGTGTGAGGTATCCCACAATATTTTTTATTTATCTCACTAGCACATAACAATTATAATCAAGCCACACATAAACCCCGATACCTAAAACCATTACCTCCATGTTATTAGTTAAATGTAAAGACTAATCACAACCAATAACCGGTTAGCAACCAAGCACTAATAACCACACGTTTTTAGTACATGTTACTACTTACTACGGTAGCTAGACTGCAACAATGTATCGATACTTGAATTAGTATCGATACGAATCGAACTCGATTATTGAATCGATTTAATATCGATTGAATTGGGTGTTGAGATTGTTGTTTTGTTAGTTCGTTTAGATAAGTAGGGAGATGTCTTTTTCTTGAATCTAACATTAGTGCAAATTCAACATTTTAGGAACTTTCTGGAGCTGAAGGTTATTTTTAAGTATGTAAGTTTGTTTTACTATTGGGATTGGTACCAAAGACGATTAAAAAATAAAAAAGTATATTGCTGCGAAGTTTGTGAAATAACGGCGTTGTTCTTGTGTTTTCTTTTTAATGTTATCTTGAGCCAAATTAGATAATTCAGATATATTATTGTTTTAGTCAATAACGTGAAATCAAACACGTGACGTTGTCTCTTTGACGCAAAAAAACTCCTAGACACTGCCATTACATAGCGATACAAGAAGATTAATTAAATTTAAAATAATAAAAATTAACGCACACAACAAAAATTTTTTCTAGGTACTCGCTTTACAAATTGCACGAAGCTTCAGCTTGAAAAAGAGCAATGAAGACTTAAATTCTATATACTTACCTACATAAGTAAACATCTTTCAATTAAAATTGTATTTAATCGTTCATCATTGTAAGTCGCCACTTAAAACAGCAACAATTATTAGTTATATCGATAATTTTATGATAAATTATTGCATGTGGGCACCTCCCTAGTTCTAAGCTTCAGTTAGTTTGGTACACAAATATTACATACGCGCGCAAAACAAACTATTTTGTTAAGCTTATTTATTTCTGATCCCTTAAAGCTGTAGCCATGTTAGCCAGGGTTACTCAACATTTGAACTTGGTATTTTACGATCATTTTATTGTTTTGGCAAGATTTTAGCAATAGAACTGATCATGCCGATTTGGCTCCAAAACTATGGATAAGTCTATTTGTGGATTTAAATTGTTTGTATCGATTATTAATGTTTATTACTTGCATTAATTTGATTTTGACGTATGATGATTATGTTTTTGGAGGGTAAATAAGAATCATAAACTTTAAAACATACGTATTTAGACGCCTTTGAAATAGGTCAAAAGAGTAGGGGGGCACTTACTTAAACCAAGCAAGGGCTGTGATGTCATAATTTGTAGATCTTTCTAATTTAACCTTAGGTTATTAAATTCATTGCATTAACTCAAAAATTGCAAAAACTGATAGATTTTTTCAAAAATTGTAGAACAAAAATTGTTTGTTTAGATGCACAGAAGTGCACACTAATATGATTATCAATAACTTAAGTATAGGTATGCACTAAACGTAATGTCATTTTAACCCGACTACGGCGTAACCAAAAAGGAGGGTTATGTTTTTGACCCGTATATATTAAAAAAAAAGTTGACAATCTATGCCTAGAACTTATTTATTAAATCGCAAACCACGAAGACCAAGTCGATGACTTTACTGCAAGTAAACTTATGCAAACAATAAATTGTTTTAAATATTTCCAACACAAATTGTTTACAAGTAAATGTCCGAAATTAATGTAGGAATTATATTTAAACGTTAATATTATAATATTGTTTTAGCAAGTGCACGGCTGGCAACACCTTTAAATAAACATTGTTGAACTTCGGACCATGGAAATAATTTCAGTTATTTCAGAAGTTTGTGATTTATGCGCTCCGAAGGCATACTTGGTTTTTGGACGTTTAAATGTATGATTTCAAAGGAATAAAAAAATGTTACTGTGACTTTGACTATAACTTTATTAATAAGAAGTTACAAAATAATTAAATTGAAAAAAAAAATGGTTGTCTATAAAGTCGGTCTACGGGCGATAATTTTACGTGACAACGTCATAAGAAAACGATAAAAAATTGGTTTTTTTTTATTTCCTTTAACATATAGATACTTATACTTATATTTTTTTCCTCTTTTTCTTTAAGTACATATTTCTTTTCCATCATATATTTTTTCCTTTATAAAAGTCTTCTATTCGTCACTCGTCACCTTAACACAAGCCTAGTTCACACTCACTCCCTTATACTTAAGATCAAATTAGTAACACTATAATATTATTATTAAGCAATACAGGGTTATTGGTAATTATACTAGAAGGCGTTGAGCAAGGGCTACTTCTGTGCACCTTATTAAACCACTTTTGTTCTACGACTTTTGGAAATTCGCAAAATAATATGAAAATTTTGAGGCAATGTAAATTTTAATAACAGCTGATTTTTTGAAACAAGGGTTATTTAGACTAAGAACAGTAGATACAACTTAAAAAATAAGTACTTAAAATTTTAAGGTTAATGAACTCTCCGTGTAAGTAACAGCTGATTTAAGGGTACACATAACCGTGAAAAATTCGAAAAGAAATTCGAAATTCGAATTTCGAAATGTCTTAGAACAAAAGTTATTTTTGCCTACACAAAAATTGCCGTCATGCTCAATTTTAGTTAATTATCGATAACCCTGTATAAACACTATATATTTAAAGCACAAAGATAAATATAACATCACTTAAAACGCGTGCTATTTATGTATTGTGTTGACATTTTATGTGTAAATACATTGGACAGACAGACAGACAGACGTGCGTAGGCGCCGATCGTCTGCATACTCACACAAGAATATTATTTTTTACAGAACCCGTACCACGAGTTGTTAACGCACTCGATCAGGGTCACTTCTGTGTGTCCTCGAATGCTATCCCGAAATTGGGACAAACAAGAATCCAAATACTTGTTTGTCCTCGAATTTGGATTCGGAGACAGGAAATCATTAAATATGTTTGCCTTTCCTATTTGTCTTCGAATTGATTTCGATCGAAACAAAAATAAAAGACGATTGAAAGTGAAACAAAAGACCATCGAACTGGCAACAATAGGAGGACGGGTCAGACCTTTACTCACAAAATAATAACATTTGTTACCCTAAACAGAGATACTGTTTGCAGCTTTTGCGACGTACGAAGTATTAGCCGATTCCAGTTTTAAAGTTTCATAGCGTTTGATCGATGAACGAAAACTCGTGGTAAATCCTCCGATATAAAATGTATTACAAATATTACAATTGACGTTGCACCCTTTTTAAACACATAATAAAAGTACCTATTTGAACATTATTTGAAAGAGGTAACACTGAACTACTTTCCTTTTGCTTTGATTTAACAAATGTCTCACTGTTTACTATATACTATATTTACTTTTGAAAACGTAGTTTTATTTTAAATCATAGACACTGAACATTTGACACACAGTGACAGATACTCTGAGTTTATGGTAAGTATCTATGAACTAGAGACTTACACGTCGGGTGAGTCGATAAACTAGGGTTCAATTTTCTAATTTCAACAGACCTTTTGTGTTTTAATCCATACAAATTCTTATATTTCATCAACTGTGTCAATAGATCAAAATCAGTCGCGACACATTTAAGTTATGTTTCATTTGACGACTACTGTGACGCTGTGGGCGAATATTCGCATGTTATACGGCTCAGTTACTGGTTCAATTCCCGACGTAGAATAAAACATTATATTATCATCATTAACAAAAATCCTTTTGTGTAAAACAATAGGTAAAAATGATACTATTTGTAGGGAATTAAACATTCAAGACATGATATTACCTACTCGAAGCTTCGACTAAATTAAGTAGAAACATAAAAAAAATTCAAGAAAAAAACTTTAAAATAAATAAGGTAAATGGTCGTAGGTAAATCCTGGTTCGTTTTATTGTTCCAATAAAACCTTTGATTTCCATTTCTTTATTTCATAGAATGGATGAAAAAAAAATGCTAACTACACCCTGCTGTTTCACTTGCGTGTTATTCCATACACAAATATTAATCAAAATATGAAACAACATCGCTGAAACAAATGTCTATCCACAAATATTTGTTTGAAGTGGGAATCGAACCCACAACCGGTTATTCGCCCACCGCGCCACAGAGGTATAGTAGAGGAATAGTGTTCCTATTGGTTCCTATGAATATAAGAAATATTGCAGGACATTCCACACATCGCCATCTAGCTTCAAGCTAAATAACTAGACTTGTGTTATGGGCACTAGACAACGGATACATACTACTTATATACCTACTTTACTTTTGTAAATATATATTCTTATAATACATAGAAACAACCAGAACACAGACAAATTCTAAGCATAAATACTTGTCTGAATCAGGAATCGAACCTGCAACCCTGTGTTTGGGTCGTTAACATTTCAATTCATGCAGATTTCCTCAATACCCAATAAGAATATTCTTACACAAATTAAACTAAAACCAAAAAAAAGCTATGCATATACAAAGCAACATTCTTTTGATCAGCTATTTGTCACTAGATTGATTTATATCGGCCACCGTTGAGATGAAAGGGGACCGCTCCCGGCTATTACGTGCTATTACACAGATATCAGAAGGTTTTAGTTTATGGCCCTGGATCACGGCAATCGACAAATATATGTCGCCTAATACTTTAATTGTTAAAATTCTTGTTTTTATTAAAGTAGGTGAAATATAAACCGACATTTTTGTATCATTTACAGACTAAATTCCAATTTAAAATGCTTTGTTCTGAATGACTGACGGATCAACGCACAGCCTAAACCGCTAATCGTAGAAACCTGAAACTTGGAGGGTCGGTTCTTTGTACGACGTAGGCATTCTATAAGTTAAACCCTATGCGGATAAAGTCATGTGCAAAAGCTATTTTTAAAATATACATTTTAGTCAAAAATTAAATCTATTTTTGATTAAAATAAATAGCTGTGGTAACGATAAAATATGTAAAAAACAGTAGCTTATAACTATTGTTGGCGACGAAGATGAAAAAAAGGAACGGTCTTAGATACCTGCGTTTCGGTCAATAGACCCTATTAGAATGTTCGCGAAAGGCAGACCCTTTTTTGCATGCAGTTCTTTTGAACTCTTAATTGTTTTATGTTTTTGTTTATATGAGTAGTTTATTTGTATTTGACCCTAATTAGAATATTCGAGAATCTGTTTTGTCATCTAAACAATAAGTGATTTGTGTGGGTCATTCTTAGTAGAAACATAATAGGATAGTTGGGTTTTTATGATCTTTTTTGTAAGCTCTCGAGCCCCGATCTTTCTAGAATCTAGTTGGTTTGGTATAAAAGGGCCGGGGTTCGGGAGCAGAGCAAGTAGTTCCGACTGGACAACGAAACAGTCAACAAGTAGTTCCGACTGGACAGCGAAACAGTCAAGAAGTAGTTCTGACTGGACAGTGAAACAGTCAACAAGAAGTTGTAAACGAGAAGCCAAACGGACAAAGAGTCTTATTGGGAATAAAAAATCACTGCGAATCAGGAGTCTCATTTCGACCACCCTTGAGAGAGAGGTACGTTATAATATCTACTTCAACGACAGTGTGGTATTGCGCATCGCGAAGGCGCACGGGTCGAACGGTTAGTAGCCAGCGCACGAGTGTAGGAGAAAATACATTCGTCATCCCCCGTTCGACACATCGGCGACGACCCGGTATTATCTTTAACATCAACGTCGCTGAACCGCCGGTGGACGCGTGGTCTACCTCACCGAGGCACGCACCTCCATCGACTACAACAGCTGGTCCTTCGAGCCGGATCTTCGCCACCACATTGAAGAAGAGGAAGATTCTAGAAGATGCGAGTCACGAGGAGTCGGGAAAGGTCCAGACGCCGTGAACAGTCTGAGACTGCGGCCGCTTCTGGGGAAGATGCGGTGGCAAGCACGTCAAGAGAGACTGAAGGTTCCAGAATCATGGGCGAAATGGAAACAGGATCCACTATTACGGCAACTGGGAAGATAGAAGTGGCGGCATCCGTGTCAGGTACCCAACGCCAAGAAACTGTCGAAGCATCAGACAATCCTGTCAGCGGTGAACGTGACACATCACGAACCGTGGTTGAGAGAGAGCATTCTCGTTCTGTATCGATACGATCGACGACATCATCGATCAGGAAAAGACGAGAATGTCAAGCGCGAATTGAGCTAGCACAAAAGGAGCTCGAAGTCGCTCAGGAGATAGCACAGAAGGAGCTTCAAGTTGCGAAACTCCACGTAGAACTTGCGCAGTTGGACGAAGAAGACGACGAGATAATGTCTGAAGTTGAAGCACCAGACGATCGAGAAAAGTGCACCAGAGAATGGGTTGACACTACAGCTGGAAAGAAAACAACGGTGGACCCACTTACGGCAGAAGAGCCCCCTACAAATAACAGACTTCTTGGTGCCAGAGAGAAATCGAGTTCAGCAACTGACAAGCTAGCTGAAGCCATTATGAAGGCCATCGAGATGAAATCAACGCCTCAATGCACCCATTCAACGACGTCGCCTACGACTCCACTGCCACCACCACCTCCGAGTTACATGTTGGAATTGCCTTACTTCGACGGGAACTGCGGTGAATGGTTGGCCTTTGAGACGGTATACAAACAAACCGCACCACTCTTTTCGGACATCATAAATTTGACGAGGCTAAGGAAAGCCTTGAAGGGAGCGGCACGAGAAGCTGTGAAAAGCCTTTTGTTCTCCATGTGTGCACCGATAGAAGTTATGGAGGCTCTTCAGCGACGATTCGGAAGACCTGATGCTATCGTGCTAGAAGAGTTAGAAAAGCTGAGGAACATTCCAAAGATGAGCGACAACATGCGTGACATCTGCGTGTTCGCTAGTTGCGTGAATAACGTTGTCGCTGCGGTTCGCGGGCTGAGAAAAGTACAGTACTTGTATTCGCCAGAAACGGTTAAGATCATCGTGGATAAAATACCAACAGTATTGAAGAGTAAATGGTTCGAATTTTTAGCTGATAACAGAGAGGACGAATCCCCGGATCTAACACTCATGAATAAATTTCTTAACAGAGAAGCGGATAGATGGGGACAATATACACCTTGTGAATCAGTGACGAAGAAGGTCATCCATCGACAAGCCACTCACAGTGTGTCTCATGTTCGAGTACACCGGGAGGAAAAATCGAACTGCCCATATTGTCAAGAAGATCATCGGTTGGACAACTGTCATAAGTTCCGTCAAGCCTCTAAAGAAGAACGATGGAATATTGTGAAAAAGACACGGATGTGTTTTAAATGTCTTCAAAGTAGACATCGGAGGCAAAACTGCAGAAAACCAGTGTGCAAGATATGCAAACGATGGCATCACGTCTTACTTCATCAAGACAAGAAAGCCATCGAGAAGAAGGCCGAAGGGAAAGAGATCACGAACAACGACTTACAACCGGTGAACTCAACGAAGACGGCCGCAGCAGCATATCTGAAGATGGTTCGAGTTGAATTGTTTGGGCCAAATGGGTCAGTCAAGGTATTGGCACTTCTGGATGAAGGTTCTACGGTCACTCTTCTCGATTCAGCCGTAGCTAAGAAGATTGGAGTGCAAGGAACAGGAGAACCTCTCACTATGGAAACAGTGGGAGGGAAAAGGATAACGATGAAAGAATCGATAAAGGCGAATTTGAAAATTAAAGGACTTTATCAGGCGAAGAAGAGAAATCTAGTTGGGGCGAGAACTATTGATAGTATAAACATATCGGCCCAGGGAGTCGATAAGAAAAACATCGAGGAATACTCCCATCTACGGAAAATGGTCGAACAGCTGTGTTACGAAGAGGTGAAGCCACGTTTGTTGATTGGTCAGGACAATTGGCAACTCATCGTCTCGAGATCTACAAGGAAGGGAAAGAAGAATCAACCAGTCGCGTCGCTGACATATTTGGGGTGGGTTCTTCACGGATCTGACGGGGGAGCTGCGAAGGTGGTCAACTTCGTAACATGTGCACATTTAAGAACTTGCGAAGAAAATTCAGAAAACTTCGTAAGCGATGACGTAGAAGTGCAAATTCGTCGACCTATAGTGGACGTAGAAGAAATGAGCATGGAAAGGAAAAATGATAACGCGTGGACGCCGGACAACAACGAGTACCAGAAAACCCGGCCGAAAAACGACGTAGAAAGTGTTAAAGATCTCGCTCTAGAAAAAGAAACCTATGATGAGAAAACTGAGTTTGATCACTCTAACACCGAGGGGGAGATACACCTAACAGAAGTAGACATGCTCAAGATTGAGTCAGAAGAGAAGCAAATTATTTGTGCTGAATTCTTTAACGTTTCCGAGAAAGATAGGAAGGAAAATCCGACTTGGGACAGAAATCATAGGAAGGCAAGAGCGAAGATCAAGTACACTCTAAGCAAGATCGACGAGATAAATTTGGTGCTGTTAGTTCCAAGAGAAGCTGAGGGATTCAGAGTCGCCAAGACAGGAGTCGGTGCTACGCACGAGGGGGAGGATGTTGGCGACGAAGATGAAAAAAAGGAACGGTCTTAGATACCTGCGTTTCGGTCAATAGACCCTATTAGAATGTTCGCGAAAGGCAGACCCTTTTTTGCATGCAGTTCTTTTGAACTCTTAATTGTTTTATGTTTTTGTTTATATGAGTAGTTTATTTGTATTTGACCCTAATTAGAATATTCGAGAATCTGTTTTGTCATCTAAACAATAAGTGATTTGTGTGGGTCATTCTTAGTAGAAACATAATAGGATAGTTGGGTTTTTATGATCTTTTTTGTAAGCTCTCGAGCCCCGATCTTTCTAGAATCTAGTTGGTTTGGTATAAAAGGGCCGGGGTTCGGGAGCAGAGCAAGTAGTTCCGACTGGACAACGAAACAGTCAACAAGTAGTTCCGACTGGACAGCGAAACAGTCAAGAAGTAGTTCTGACTGGACAGTGAAACAGTCAACAAGAAGTTGTAAACGAGAAGCCAAACGGACAAAGAGTCTTATTGGGAATAAAAAATCACTGCGAATCAGGAGTCTCATTTCGACCACCCTTGAGAGAGAGGTACGTTATAATATCTACTTCAACGACAGTGTGGTATTGCGCATCGCGAAGGCGCACGGGTCGAACGGTTAGTAGCCAGCGCACGAGTGTAGGAGAAAATACATTCGTCATCCCCCGTTCGACACATCGGCGACGACCCGGTATTATCTTTAACATCAACGTCGCTGAACCGCCGGTGGACGCGTGGTCTACCTCACCGAGGCACGCACCTCCATCGACTACAACAACTATAAAATATAGTTTTGTTTGCATTTAAATATGCTGCAAACGTTTTGACCTCTTCTTTTTTTTAACAATTGTAGTTAAAGACGACAGGCGCTTGGCGTGCCCCAGAGACTTAAATAGGTAAGTAGTTGTAAACGTAGTACGTGCTTTCACGGGTGATGTGGTGGACTTTGGGTGTGACCTTACTCAGAGCTTTTGTCACATATTTTAATTTAAAAGTTTCTCATTTGTTGCTTCAGTTGTATGTACTTCGTGGCGAATGGTAGTCATATGGGCTTAGTTAAAAATAAAATTATGTGACTTTTAGCACGGCACCTGCCGAAATCATCCATGATTTACTTTCATGCCGAAAAATAATATTAATGAAACGCTGACAGTATTCTTTTAACTGAATGGATTTATCGAAATTTGTTTTATTTATTTTATAAATAGCTTCTGCCGACGGTTTCACCAGCGTGGTCAGTGGATACTTACAATACATCAAAGAACACATTCCCATGCCTTTAGGACCAGCAACGGTTTAAGTTGTGCGTTGACTTTGAATTACCTTTTTATAAATTGAACTTACTGTGATTTTAATTTAATATGAACATCTAGTTCAAGAAATACTATCAATTTTATTGTAGTCTAGAAAAACGGAATGAATTTTATCATGTTTTTCTATTTGTGTTTTTTCTCAAGTATTGCCTTGCCATCATTATTTGCCAGCATACTTTCCTCACAAATGCATATCTTGAATACTCAGCTTGAAAAAAAATACAACCCTATCTTTATATATGTTATTCTACTGTGCGTGTGTAGGTATGTCACTGAACTCCTCGATTTGTATTAATTTTTTGTGTACATAATCATTATGTCTGAGAATCGAACAAATTCTATATTTTTTTCCTATTAAGCTATTGCATAGCTTTTAACGCGGGCTTTGAGCGTGGCGACCGTATCAAATAAATCCGTAACGAAAATAAAACCTAACACTCACTCCGCGTACCATTTAGCTCTGCCGAGCGTTGTTTTTTGTAAATAGAAAAACAACGTTTGCCGGGATAGCTAGTCTTACTTTTTACAAGTTTTTCATTCTAGTAAGTACAGAGTTAACAGTTCTCGTATGATATAACAGTTGATAGCTACTTTCGGAACTACAATAGGAAGGAAGCAGATATCTTCCAATTGCCTCTCAACGAGCCAGTCATATGACATGTTTATTTTACCGGAAGGTGACCTAACATTTGTATCTAACCGGAAACAGCCGATTGTACAGTCAACAACAGATTTTGATCAATAAGGAGGAGTTACTTTTACTTACGATTGTACACCACAACATCTTAATAATTTGTAGGTGTCGAGACTGGAACGGTTTTTTTAACTTTGCAGTTCAACATTATGGTGTAAGCCTAGCTAGACAATATTGCATATGTAAGCATTAATTTTTTAACCTCTTTTAATCATTTGCTACTAACAAGTCGACCTTTGTTGTCTAATAAATGAATTTAATTATTAAATTATTAACCGAAACATACAGAAATACTGAATTTTATAGCAAAATTACAAAATAATTGGTCTCTAAGAGCCCAAGTTATTGAATCATAACAGTTTCAATTCACGTTGAATAAATTCGTGGCCCTTTGCTTTACCTAAGCCTTTACTAATTTGCGTATAAATCTTAATTATTAATTTCGTAAGAATTTAAAAGAATGGGCCCTCGATCCACATGTACATTATAATCCATTTTTTAAGTATGTAGGATTTAAAATTAACATAGGTATTATAATTATTTATGCATAACATAAACCTTACCATTCTAAACAGCATAGCTGCATACGTGAAAAAATCTTAGTATAGAGCTACATATTCGAGAAGTGAGTCGGGTTGCGCTGGAGCACGCGAATCGTACGATTATTATCTAAATTCGTATCATTTAGTGCAAATTACGAGATGTTTGAACACGCGATCGCCCGACACACATCACACCACTCTTGTTACGGTGCGGGAAGGGTGTGCTCGTACTGCGAGCGAGGAATATTCAATAGTTCCAATTAGTTTGACGTGTAACTTACGACTTTAAAATCGATTAAAAGATGAGGTCGCATACAAAAAACCCATTGAAGGATGTGATGTCTTAAATATTTATTTTTTATTTTCTTGGGAAAACACACAAAACGAATATATAAAAAAAAACATTTTTTTAAATACTATTCTCTATCTATGCTTATGGACATAGAAAACGTGTAAACACCATGCCACATAGAGGCTGTTTCTATGTCGCACTGTCTATAGAATCTCGAATAACACAAAAATCACGACCCCTGAAATGCGTAGAATCTTGAACTCTATCGCCTTAGCTTAGTCTACTCAGCGCAGCTGGTATAAAATAAATATTTTAGTTACTGAAATATAAAAATCCGCTGAAACACCAGCCACACCTGAAAATCGGATGACTCTAGAAATGATTGACATAATAGTTGTTTTGACTCGCAACTAACATCGCTTGCCGGTACGATACCGGTAAATTACATTTTTATTAACAACTCTGTCTGCATCGTCTCGTTCTCGACGAAGGTGGAATACAACGTTTTGTGTAAGTTTTTTTTGTAACAAGCGATGAGTGTTTTAGTGGCCAGTTACATAAAATCGAGCAAAGAGTTTGTCTATCTGCCTACTCTTTTAATTTATGAGATAAGTACCTATAACCTTCGAGTCTTCAAGTCTAGTCTAGAGTGAAAAGGTTACTTTCTAGGCGAGCATGCTACATCCTCGACCTCATCGTTGCGACACCATCAGGTGAGATGAGATCAAAATATTTTTAAGTTCTTGGTTTTATTTTATAGACAAACAATGACGTGTCTGGGTGAATCAACGTCTTATAAATCATTTAGAAGTATTGGGGGCAACTTAGAAAAACTAAATTACACTATAAATATGACTACTTACTTATTATTTGCTCATCCATCTTTGGGTTATAAGTTTAGGTCTCTTCTGCGGCTGCGTTTACCCGAATTTTCGTATTCTATAAATAATTTCTAATTTAACGCCCTTAAGACAAATAACTTTTTTTGGATACTTACTTTGGATATTTTGATATTCTAATAAGTAACAAATTATCAATATTCTTACTTTGATATTCTCGGAAGAAACAAATTACAGATTTTTTTGAAAAAAAAAAAAACAAAATCTTTAAATAAAATACTTCATATCAATCAAATTGTGTCATGTCAAAACAATGACACTTATCAACAAACACTCAACTTTACAACAAAGCTTTGAGAAAAGTTTAAAATTAAAAACAAAAGGATCTTAAACATGAATCATTTTAAAAATAGACTTGTTAAAAGCTAATTTGACAGTGTCGTGAAAAAATTACGACTTCCGAATACTTTTATTGGTTGTAAAGTTTTTTGTTATCGGTCTTTTTGAATTGGTTGTTATAGGCCCCGTACAAACCGGAACATTTGCGCGAAATCAGCGACGCGACACGCGCTATTTAATAAAACAATTTTGATTAGCTTAGATTCACTTTTGACTTTTTTTAACCGACTTCAGAAAAGGAGGAGGTTCTCAATTCGTCGCGTATGTAAATATTTTTTTATGTATGTTCGCCGATTACTCGTTTGACAACCCATTTGCAATTATATTTATTGACCTATTTAAAATACTTTTCATCCATTATACAGCTCGATGAAGGTCGTTTAAAAGGGATTATGTACTATTTAACCGACTTCAAAAAATGAGTAGGTTCTAATCGTTGGTACAATGGTCACCATGCCGGACTGCCAAACACAGGGTTGCGGGTTCGATTCCCGTCTCAGACAAGTATTTATGCTTATATATTTGTCTGTGGTCTGATTGTTTCTATGTATTATAAGTATATATTTACAAAAGCAAAGTATAAGTAGTATACCTATCTGTTGTCTTACACAAGTCTAGTTATTTAGCTTAGGGCTAAATGTCGATGTGTGGAATTTCCTGCAATATTTATTATTATTTTTATTTATTTAAATTTATATTCGGCTTCGTTTTTCTAAATGCGTCAATTATAATATTCTGCATCAAACGTGTTTCAATTTTACTTTCTTCCATCTTTGTGTTTCGTTAGAGTTAGTTACAATCTTCAACAATATGGGATACCGTCGAAATCTATACAAATGAAAATTAATCGTCGAAATGTATGAACTACGTGCATAACTCCCGAACGCCTGCACTAAATTGGAGAGTCCTTTTTTTGTGTTGGTTATTAATTGTCACGACGAGGTTTGTATACCTAGATGAAAATTTCAAAAAAATCTCACGTGAGCCAAACCGCCGTGGCTCACTAGTATCTTATGATTTTTAAACAACGAGACAACTTCTGATAAACCAATTTCATTTCCACTTTACTATTTATAAACACAAGTACATTGGTCAATAGGTATATAAACTGAAGATCCTAATTGAAATCAATATAAAATAATTTGTTAAAATAACAGACTAAAATAAAATAAAAATACCATAAAACTAACAAAACAAAGTGTTATAGTAAATTTATCTCCCGCAAAACCCACAATATCCAATATAAAAACTTACTGCAACACTAAAATTTTTGAAAACTGATCGTAAATTTGATACCGCTAAAATCATTACATCACGATACGAACTATAAACAATTTAGTATGTAATAGTTTATTATAAATCTAAAAGTAGATACGAGTTCTTACCTAGATACAAAGGTCATGAGTGGAGACACAGAAGCTTAAAATCCTCTCCATCGTAAGGTTACCTAGAAAAGACTTTTAGCGGTAAGGCCTCCTAATGTGCCATGTTAACTGTAAGGTTTATTTTTTTATATTTGTTTGAGTGCGTGTACAATAAAGAACTATCTATCTATTATAACTATCTATCTATCACTTATAGCTGAATAGAAGCATCCCGAGGTTTTGCCCGCGTACACCCCAATCCCGTGGGAATATCGTAATAAAAGTTACCTATGTTACTTCCAACAATTCAATATATTCAATATATCTTCATACCAAGTTTTATCAAAATCGGTATTGTTAATCTTCAAACAAATAAGTTGGTAGATTACCTAAATCGTTGACATTGACTTTGTTTTTGATATTTTGTTTCTGTGTGTATTAAAAGTATATTATTATAAGTATTCTTTCAGTTATCTGGCCACCATAACACAAGTCTAGTTGCTTAGCTTAGGGCTAGATGCCGCTGTGTGCATTGTCCTACATTATTATTTTCATTGGTTTAATTTTTAACTGAAATTTTTCCTAACTTTCACAAAATTACCAACCAAGTTGCGCTTGTGTCGCGCCACTAACCTTACCTATTTGAATAGAGCCTTAAAACTTTGATCTACAGTAGCGTTAATTACTGAGATATTATCAAATAGGTACCTACCAACCGAAATACCTAAGATTTACTATTTATAACAGTAACTCAGTATAAATTATCTTATTATTATCACCTAAATTGTACCCCATAAATATTACAATGACATTAAGAACCCTCGCAGACTATGGACTTGTCTGTGACCGCATCAGGCCGATAGTGCGACATTTCAGTCTGAATGTTTGTCTGTTTATCTTCATTACCCGACCAGAGAGGAGGGTTATGTTTTTACTTGAACACAAGAGGGTAATGTCTAACATCCTATGTTTGTTTATTTCATTATGTAGGTAAGTAATCATATTATTTATATGAGTTTAAAGATATTATTTTATTTAAGAAAAATAACAAACAAGGTTTTGGTAATATTTTGATAAGGTAATATTTAACTGTGGTCCCACCGCTATGTTCCAACCTAAAAACTTAATAATTTCATATTCAATTCAAATTCAATTTCAATAATAATTTCTGGAGAAATGCCAGCACAGAGATGTTTTCCTACGAGTATAAGTAAAGGGAATTGAGCTATAAAGAAAAATTGTGTTTTAGACACTGCCCAACTTTTTCAATCTGAGTTTAAAGTATATTGCCATTTAGGCATTTAGGTCGGTCTTTTTAAATCTTGGGCTAAATGAGATTAATGCATTTAATTTATTAGGCATATTACTTGTCAGACATCATTTTAAAGCATTTTGCTAAAAAGGCACAAAGCGTTTTAGATGACGCGCTCATGGAGGCTTTCAAGTACGTTGAATCATTATTGAATGTTGGCTATATTTTATCCCCTCCCAATATGCCAATATATTATTACGCGGGGCCTGCTAACACTCCAAACTACAGTCAGTCACAGTATGTAGTCTGCGGAGCCTCTAAAACCGATGCTGCGCCCGCGCAATAAGCCGATAGCTTACAGTAGGCTCGGTATATTATCGGTTCGTAACTTTAGCCAGGTCTAGGTGTTAAAATGTTTGCTCTTAAATAAGCTAAGTGGCTTTATCGGAGTACGTAATGCTAGGATAACTGTGGAGCTGATTGTTTTACACACGGGAAGGAACGATGATGAACAGATAAAGCTAATTGCAAATATTATATTTGATTTTTATTATATCATACCTAATTAAATGATTTTAAGGGATATATAATAATATAATGGCGTTAATTTTGCTCTCTCAAAACGTCAAATTGAACAAAAAAGCCCTTGAAATTTAATTACAAGTTTTCGATCTAATGATGCACGCGAGCTATCATATTCGCCAATTTTGCATCAAAATTTCAATTGTAAACAAGTTATTTCAACTTTTCTCCAAATGGTATCCCCACATGTGGGATTATATGGGAATTTGGCGTGGCATCGTCCCCCAAAATCATATTTGGGGTGAATGTGGGGGATTAAGCTAGGTATTTCATTGCTTGAATCGTACTTTGTTTAGAAGATAATAATATGAAAATGGCAATTATTATTCCGTATTTCAGAAAGTATTAGTTATTTACGCAGACAGGATATTAATACCCATTTTAAAGCTATGAAAACAACGTTTAGTACGTGTATCCCGCCCAGGCTATTAAATAAATAGGTCCCATCCAATTTCACATTTAATTTAAAGCCTTACCTACTGCTTTCTTGTCTCACCTGCAACCAAACCATACAGCTTATTATTTATACATTTATTCATTACATCAACACTTAAACATATATGCTTAACACCATTTAAGTAGCACTATACAGCATTATACAGCTTAAAATGATGGTAAAATTGTAAGAACTCTCTGTATCTGTCAGAAAAAACGACTGTGTGTCACAATTATATTACTATTTGTCACTTTATAAGGTCATAGGGTAATGTAAGGTCATTTATTAAAGGTAAAGCACCTGCGGGGTGACTTGTTAGAATTGCTAATTATTTTGGCTGTGTGTATCGAAAATAATTTGATACTTGGTCATCGGAATTTGGTTTGTAAAGTATTGGTTTAGTTAAATATCATTGGGTAGAGTTGTTAAGTAATTAATACAACTTTTTAAAATATTACAAATGAACTAAGAAAATTTGAGTTTCACTAGGTAACTAGGTCAAGCCTACTAAATCTATGAAATGCATACAGTGTAAAAAAAACCAGCCCTCTGGCGCGTACCTATCGACTATAGGGGCGTACCTATCGACTAGTACCCAACTAAGAGTAGTTAGGTACTAGTCGATAGGTACGCCCCAGGACATTACAAAAAATCTATTTTTTTTTTTAAATTACACGCATCGCCATCTATCCCCAAGCTAAGTAACTAAACTTGAGTTATGGGTGCTAGACAACGAATCTCTCATCAATCTCATCAATGGACACCATGCCGGACTGCCAAACACAGGGTTACGAGTTCGATTCCCGCCTCAGACAAGTATTTATGCTTAAATATTAGTCCGTGGTCTGGATGTTTCTATGTATCATAAGTATATAAGTAATCCTTTGTCTAGCACCCGTAACACAAGTCTAGTTACTTAGCTTGGGGCTAGATGGCGACGTGTGAATCTATCTATCTATCATTTTAGCATGACAATGGAAATAGGTATTATTAAAAGCTGAAATACTTAGGTACTGTCATCTTCATCATCATCATCATATTAGCCACAGGACGTCCCCAGCTTAACATAGGCCTCCCCCAAAGACTTCCAGAGCGATCGGTCGCATGCTCTCTGCTAGGTACTGTAGTTTCGGTTAATTGTAGATATCGATTTCTCAGTAAATAATCGACTAAAACAATAACATTTACTTAACGACATCATCGAGTCAATTCGAGTCACGAATCGAGTACTACGGCGAACTGATATAATCGAGATAAATAACATCGATTTATAATCTGTTGCGATTCGATCTGTTTACACTTTGTTTGTGTTATAAGTGAGTGGCGAATGATGATCGAATCGATTTCTTTTTCATTAAGACGTATTGATTTTTGTTTATTTTTATTTTACCATTCTTTATACAAAATGTATTTTTCATTGATTTTGATTGACCGAGTGAGCGAAGTGTCTTTGCGTCAAGTTAGACGTTGAATCAAGGTGGAAGTACTATTTTAAACATCAAAGGTGTTAACTTCCAAACATAGCTGATTTTCGTATTAATTTAATCTCAATAATAATCATAAAAGTTTGATTTTTAAAAATTTGGTCTCACAGATATACTTTGTACTTGTATACGGCCTTTTTTCTTTAGTCGGGTCCTTTTTGCGTGATGATAGAGTAGGCTTGCCAATCAACTATAAGTACTACCCCCTCAGCTTAGTCGACTGTGTCCAGAGAAAATAATTTTTCAATGCGTCTAGCTGGAGCAAACTAAGCCACGGGTTTCATCACGATGTTTTTTACCGTAAGAGCAATGTCAATTAGCGCACATACATTTTTCCTCCATTGGTGCACGGCTGGATTCGAACCCACGACCTTCGGAATTAAAGTCGAAGTTTCTACCATTAGGTCAACACCGCTCTATTGTATACCTACATACTTATATCATAATCAATATTATTGATATAAAGTTTATTCTGTCGTGGCAAAGACATTAAATGCAATATAAAGTGATAAACACCTTTGAAAATAAACCACATTAATAATGTCATCGTAGTCGACTTTACTCAAGCGTTAATGCGAATAGCAATCAATTAAAATATCCAGATAAACAGTTTAAACTTTACAACGTATTAATTAATTAATATTGAACTTTAAATGAACGTGATAAAGTGTAAATTTAAAATAGATGCGATGGTTTAGGGCCATTACCTAACGTTACATAGGTAATAGGGCAAAACGATAGTCTACGAGCAAAAAGTTGTGAATGTATGAAAGAGGATATTATATGACTTTTGTATAATACGATACGATTTTTGAAATGCCTAGATGAATAAACCAAAGAAAACAAACTTCTATATTAATATTATAAAGAGACGACACCAAAAAATTAGTCAAAGAGTTCGGCGATAGGAATTGGGGGAATGGGGGTGACTCGCGCTCCGGCTTGTTTCTGGCGCAGAGCTTAGCCATCGCCATTCAGCGTGGTAATGCTTCTAGCATTATGGGAACCTTTACGCCGGGAACGATAAGGGGTTGGTTATTTGACTAACTGATCACTTTATTTATTTGTATTTATAATGTTATAATTATATGTATGTCTTTTTCTATTTTGACGACCCAGTTGGCACAATGGTCACCACGCCGGACTGCCAAACACAGGGTTGCGGGTTCGATTCCCGCCTCAGACATGTATTTATGCTTAGATATTTGTCTGTGGTCTGGTTGTTTCTATGTATTATAAGTATATATTTACAAAAGAAAAGTATATAAGTAGTATATCCGTTGTCTAGCACCCATAACACAAGTCTAGTTACTTAACTTGGGGCTAGATGGCGCTGTGTGGATTGTCCTGCAATATTTATTTATTTATTTATTTATTTATTTATTTATTTATTTATTTATTTATTTATTTATTTATTTATTTATTTATTTATTTATTTATTTATTTATTTATTTACAATGATGTATTCTTATTTATGTAAAAATAAAATTATCTTACGGCGGTACCTATATTATTAAGAGGTAATATTGAATAAGAGAGATTAAAAGTGACGATCAAGCGATGGAGCAAATGTGAGAAGCAGTGATTATGGTGTGGCTCCGATACAACATGGTACGGAACCCTTCATGCACGAGTCCGAGTCGTACTTGGCCGGTTTTAATTTTTTCAGGTAAGTTCAAAACAGACAATTTTTTATATTTAGTTGGAATCATTAACATAGGATCACATTAAATCCTCTAAATTTTTTAGTTAGGATACGTGTCTTCGGAATACATCTACCTCTACAATCTCAATCTCATTTTAGTGTTTGTGATCATGTTCACAAAGGGCAAAATTGAAAATTATATTGAAAGTGGAGCAACAGTCATGAGTACTTATTATTAAGGTAAGTGCAAGATAGATAACAAGATACAGGACGGTAAGGAACATAGAATACGATATATACAAAGTAATAGCTAGACAGTGTAAGCACATACGGCCTTATCGCTAAATTCTTCCAGGCAACCTTTGCAAGATGCAATTTATAGTATATCAACCGATAACAAGAATCGTTCCATATAAAAATCCCATACTAAACAAATCACCAACACCGAGAGACATCCGTCGCGATCCGTACCAAAATAAACTAGACACAACACGAGCAATACGTCCGCAGTTGCATCAACTACATCATCAGCTGACTTACATGACGTATTGCTGGACACGCTCCACACTGTCATGCAGTTTCTATGTTTCTATTACTACAACAATCATCACTTTCCGTTTATTGCGAGAGGAAAAGACAAACACAGGATGCGGCCGGAAGGGATGTGTAAAACATGACATAATAACAGATAGTATAATATCACTTGATATAACGTTTACATATGGTACTTGTACTTGAACGGGCTGTTTTCCGCAATTAGACCCTTTTTAATTGAATATTTTTTGCGTGAGGATGGAGTAGGCTTGCTCAGCACCTACTACCCTCTCAGCTTAGTCGACCATGTCCAGAGGAGAGAGCTTGTCAATACTTCTGGAGCCTACTAAGAATGAAAGTCGAGGTACCTACCACTAAACCAACACCGCTCTTACGTTCGCATATAATATAAAAACAAATAACCTAAATTAAAGGATTGTGCCGAAATATCCCTTCATTTTTTTAATAGGAGACATCTGGCTCGTGACTCTAAACTGGTCCGGACAAATCCACCTATAAAAAATTTAAAAAGCGGACATTTGATTTGGATGCGCGTGCGTATCTGCAGCACATGCTGAGGCTTTACCCATTCCAGCAACACACTACTTCTCAGATACTTATTACTTAGTCTCTGATTTTTGTGTTTACTCTGGAACTATCTCTTATTGTTTCTTATAGTTTGTGTTTATAGTATGTCGTGTGTTTGTTTGAATAAATTCTAGTCTTTTCTACTTTTTGTCAAACTTGCATCGAAGACATAAAATTTAATCTTATCAGAAATTGAAAAGACCCATTAATCTATTGAATCTGAAAATAATACAACTTTAAATAACCTGTTAAAATAAAATACCCCAATCCAGGATTAGTTATTACTAGCTATGTACCTACCAGCTCGAACTCTAGATTAAAAAAATGCTATAAGGTAAATCGGAATCAACACGAAAAGAAGAAGACTCTAGATTCAGAATAATTATAACTTGTTGATTCCGCATATAGCTACCAAGTTTTATCTAAGCTAAAATCAATGCACCACAAAGTTATTAGTACAAAATATGTTACACACTGACAGCTATTAACGCAAGCAATTTTCTGGTCACAATTTGGCTGGAGCAGTGTATTAAGGTTGATCATGTCTTTTAAAACATTCAGAATAATTGCCGTATCACACGTATGACATAATTATGTGGCTATTAAGAATAAGTAGCCATTTCAACTAAGTATATGTCGATTAACAAAGATGTACGATTATGCATGTGAAGTAGGTATTTATAACATCCGCTGTTGATATAAATTCTAAACTAAACATTGAAATTGATTTAATTGACATTTGATAATGTAAATGTGTTTCGCGAATTTAAGTTATATTACATTAAAGTTGTTGTACTTGGGAAGTCAACCGGAAATCATGATAACTCTTAATCTTGATGGTTTCTTAATTTTTTACAATTGGCTGAAAAAGAAGATAAGTTTTGTGGTTTATTAAATTCGCGCGGTTTTTGTCGCGCGACTAGCTCTACCTAGCTAGTGAAAATTTAGCTAAACGTCCATAGACAATAAAAAGCTACTGCCAAAACACGTTGAATCAACTTATTACTAAGTAAAAATAACTTTTTCAAAAATGTTTAAACATAACATGACCCAGACGAGACGGATGTCTGAGTCACTACTCGCTTCCTAAACTACCAAACAATTCAACCAACACATTATACAAAACAGTAATGCACCCATCAAAAGGTATCATCAATTAGAACTCATCCAGCAGACAAACAAGGCGATCGGTCACGCATTCCTCCCTGTGGGAGTAAAGATATTCAACACTAAACAAAGCTAGGAGTATATGACGCGGAAAACTATGCAATTAAGATAATTAATCACGCTTTAATGAAGACACAATAAAGCGATTGAAATAGAGACAAGCGTGGGATTTGTATTGTTAACTTTCTTTAAATAGAATCGATAACTATGGTAGTGTGACTGTGGCTGTCCGTCTTGAGTGAGTAGACATCAAACAAATATGCGAAGTTAAGCTGTGAACAAACTGCAGTCCTGGCAACATGTGCGAACCAATAAAACACTAGTGATTTATGAATTGACACAGGTCGCGATGCTTAGCTGATGTGATTCACGCGTGGCACTGAAACAAGCTCGTATGCGTATAGTACGAGTACGTCGCAACTTAAAAACAATTTATGTATCCAGTACGTTCCAGCAAAGGACTGAGGGCAGCAGGTGAATATTTTAAAGTTTTCATTAAAAAAACTCGCTTATTGATTATTCTACTTGATATCACTAAAACTTTCGAAGTGTTAGTTATTTCACGCAGAAAAAAATAAAAATTATTGAACCGTCATAAAAAAAATTAAAGTTTAAAATATGCAAAAGATATTTTTTCAATTCGAACCAGTAGTTTCTGAGATTAGCGCGTTCAAACAAACAAACAAACTCTTCAGCTTTATAATTTTATTATGAAGCTGAAGAGTTTGTTTGTTGGATAGTCCATTGTGTTGGATAGTCCAATTATCGAGGAAGGCTATAGGCTACTTTTTATCCTGATATTCCCACGGGATCGGGAGTTACGCGGGTGAAACTGCGGAGTGCTGCTAGTTATAAACATATTTTTAGCTCTGACACGAGTTGCGCCAATATAGGTTTGTCTGGAGCCTTAGGAATTTGACATTTCGTAACAGCAAATGGGCGACAATCTTCAAAAATTCATTCGCATGGGACAAACAACAAGGTATATTCCCGAGAAAAAGGGAAGAACGACTGCATTTATTTATTATAGTTACAGCTGTTTATGAAGGTAACTTATGGCTTGTGCACTAAATTAGGCTGAAGCCGCGGAGTACCGCGGAGCCGCGAGTGGTGGGTGATTAAAGATACTATAAATTTGGGACTTCAATAGCTTACTTACACAAGGCATCATCGATCACTTCGCTAATAGGAGCCAGGGGACGAGTGTTAGTCATAAATTAGCTAAAGAGGTAAGTAGATATTTTTGTAAAGATTACTATGACTTCCTTTTTTACCCGACTAAGGGAGGGTTATGTTTTTGCCTTGTATGTGTGATCCATAGGAACTAAACGGCTGAACCAAATCCTTCTAATATGCGAAAGTTAGATAGATAATCGTAACTGGACGCGCCTTGCTCACTAAATATGTCCTAATTTATAACTATATGTTTACTTATTTGTAGTAGTTACTAAAACATTTTAACTTTATATAAAAGAATAAGTAGATACTTAGATACATAAATAAGTAGACATACATAAAAATGTATATAAAATAGGTACATTAAATAAATAACTAGTTATATAAATGAAGGACTAGTAAAAAGGGGGGGATAGTAAGTATTCTTATTGCTCTTGTCTAATGAGCTAATCGGTTTGGTCATAGTTTAAGGTGAACAGCAGTGAGACTGGTTGACATATCACTGGTGAACAGCCATTGTTTACATTGCTTAAAGCAGTTTAAAACGGCAGGAGTAAATATAGCAGGTAAAACCGTAAGGTACAGCTATTTTAGTATATTATTTCCGTTCTACTACTTTTTTCCTACTCTTTTTCAAAATTTGCTTCCAAGTCCAGACTTTTTGTCTTCTCTTCCTTTATTATAAGTAGGTGTAGGTATAGAAGATGTTAAAATGATATAAAATAACACATTGCATGAAGAAATAAATCATAGGAATCGTTTAGCAGAAACTAATAGTATTAGACGACCACGCATTGCACGTGTGGGTCGCATGCATGCACAGTGCTACCTCGGAGGACGGACAAATGACCTGGCTTAGGATAAACTTATGGTTCATAAGCCACTATATTGTGGAGGAGTTAACATTTATGTTTAAGCTATGAAGCGTAATAGAAGTTACGTAAACAAAACCCATTATGGAAATAATAATTATGTTTCTCCATATATATGTGAAATAATTTTATACTACATACTTTACTACATGCTTTTTATACTACATACATAGTATGTTTCTTCATTTGATCGCTACACAAGGACTTTGAAATATATTCTTCTACTTCAACTGACTGGCACTAGACAGGGAGCAGTGGAGGCCTTTGCTCTACAGAGAGACGAAATGGCCTTAAAATAAAATAACTTCAACTAAAGAGTCAAAGCAGCATTATATTATTATAAAACATCTATGAACTAAATACGAGATATAAACAAATAAAATCTAAAAATTTAAACTAAATCTATTCGAAAAAGCCCCTCCCTAGCGTTCCCGGTGCAAAGCTGGACAATATGCAAACAGCGTTACCCCGCTGAACCGCTATCGACAGCCTTAGCACCAGGAAAATTTATTAAATGTAGTAATTTTAGCAGTTCAATGAATATAAGCAACCCAGAGAGAAAGTCTTCAACATTATAATTGCTTATTAGAAAACAACCTACTAAATATGAAGTGATATCTGCTAAACCAACATAATTTAAAAGATCTTACATGAGTCAGAAAGGGACCGCACCGGTAAGGAGTACCGCAAGGCGCTATTCTAGCCCACGCATTGTTCCCTTTATACAACCTTGATTTAGTTCATATTTATGTCAGCTAATAGATCAGAGTGCGAGGGAGGACATCTGGGTCGGCTGGTAGACTCTCTGTGTGGCCTACAGCTCCACAACTTATAATTATTGAGCTGTTAACCTGTCTAGAAATTTAGTAGGTTATAAATCCGATTAGATAATTTGCGGTACTACAGTCAAAGTTTTGCATTTCAATCGCGTTAGTTTAGATTACAATCGATGTGGGATAATAATTGTCGTATTGAGTTACGTGGATTGTATATTTTATTGGTGCTTACTGTGTGGTCTTGTTTATATGTTGTAATAGAGGTAATAAAATAACGATAAATTCATGGACTAGGTATATAGTTTTATGTTCTAATAACAGGAGTTTAATTATGGAATTCAAGATGCTGGCCAAACAGTAACTCTACTTCAATGACACTCAAGTATCACAAACTTTCATGGCTAGCGCGTGACCTGCGCTAAATGTTGAATCACTGTTAAATAGTTCGTATATATCACGTCGTTTATTTATTTTGCAAATCTAGTGTTTTTCAGAACTAACAATTTTAAAGGTTCTTAAAGAAATCATCGCAACTTATTCTTGACAAATTTCACTGACTGAAGGCAACACACGATATATACCACTGTGTTTAGATAGATAGAACTTTGGACAGTACTTTACTTTTTCGTATGTTGATGAATACTAAGTAGGACTTTTTAAAATAGTGTTGTAAAGTAAGCACAAACATTTTATGAAATCCCGATTGAGATTGGGATATACTTAAATCCGACGAAGCCGCGTGCGATGGGAAAGCTCACAGGCTTATTATAGCTTGTTTATTTGATAAAGTAAATAAATATAGGACTAAAGCACTAGAAACATACGTGTTATTTGAACCAGAAAATTATACAGCACAATAATAATATTATTACCATAACAATAGTTTGATCTGTCCTGTAAATATACTGATTTATTCAGTTTTACTATTCAGAATAGTGCCTTTGAGTTTAGTAAAGGCTTTTATTGTTGAGTGTTAAGTAGACTAACTACAACAGGATATACACAAATAGAATATGCACTGATTTCTCAACCGGCATTTAAAGACTGTCTCTATACCAAATTTAATCAAATTCGATCAGCACTTTATATTGTGATTGCGTATAAAATATTAATAATTAAGTTAAGGCGCTCTTCCAGTACCGTGTGTAGGTATTCACATTACCTTAGCCCCGGTTCTCAAAAATGTAGCGTGCTGCGTGCTAACTGTTATATTTGATCGATATGCAAAACATTTTAGCATTATTATCCACAAATATAGTTCCTAGAGGTCAAAACTTATCATTTGATTCATTTTTAGAAACAAACGTTAACTATTTTTAAATAAAACCGGATAAACGATCTAATAATTCTGTGTTTTTAACATTTTTTTTATCGAACGAAGTTGTTCATATCATGTTTTCAACCACAATAAACAACCAAATAACAAAAAAAGAGTATTTGATTACTTAGAGTTGCTTAAAACAAAGGTAGATTTTGGTAGCTTTATTAGCACCTGCCCTTAAGACGTAGAAATTTGTATAAATTTCGTGTCTAGTATTCGTGTATTTCGTCTAGGTATGCTTTTATCAGTGTGACTCAGTCTCTGGTCGTAAACTTGTGTTTAGGTTTCAGTTTTATCAGTTATGGTCGAACTTGGAAAGGGCGTTCGTCATTTTGATTTCAGTTATGATTGATATTTAGTTTTAGAATTTGTTAGTGCTGAAATATAGCTGAAATAGCGTTCTTTGTTGTGAAATATTAGTTGAGATTGTGTAGCATTGATTTATAATGTTTTTGAAGGAGGTAAATATTTCATTAAGGGTTTGTTCAAACAGCATACTTAATTCTAATTGACGTTCCATTTGGGTGGCGCTACTATTTTATCCGATTCTAACTTTTGCAAGCGACTTCGCCTGCGTAGGGTTTGAATTTACCACTATAATTTCTTAGCAGATATAACAGATACGAGTATTATGTTAAATTTTATACCGTTCCGTCCATTGATTTGAATTGTGCGTTGATATATTAGTCAGTCAGGACTTTGAATTTTATATTTATAGATCAATATCACGGTAAAGGCTACTATTATGAACTTAGATAATAAATATAGGTCTTTAACATTGACAGCCCTAAGGCAGACGTTTACGATTACGACATCATTCATCGATTGTTATGACTGTGGTGTCTGTGAACTACACTTCACCTAGGCCAATGCCATCATTTAGGTCCCACGAGACTCCATTATAATAAAGCCCAAGTTAAATGAACTTGAACTAGAAAGAAAATAATAATTTATGTCCTGATACACATTACACATTGAAAGATTGTCTTTGGTCAAGCGCCAAAGCTTTTTTCTTCGGTTTCCGGCCGGCAATCTTTTCCTAAGATTAGAGCGCCATCTACGTAATGTTTTTAAGACGTTTAAATGTGATTTCATGCAAATTGGATGATTTCAAATAAATAAAGAATTTAGACTTTGACTTTGTAAACTGTTTTTTTTAACAAAAAAAGAGTTTGGAAAGTGTCTAATTGACGATAGATTCGTTGAGTTTTAAAACTGAATAAAATAGAATTTATAAAATATACTTCAACTGATCGCTTTTTAGATGCCTTGTTAATGTGGGATAAGTAAGCACTTATTTCAGGAATAATCGCTATATCACAAAATATCAAAATAGAATTCGGAATAGAAATCGGTTTCAGGAATATTGAAAATCCCTGAAACCGTCATCATTTATTTACGATAAGAAGATATAATTCTAATTTTCAAGTTTCTACCTTTAAAAAAAATCAAACCTTCATACAAACTTCCACCCCCCATTTGCCCCCCTTAGGGGTTGAATTTCGCAAAATCCCGTCTTAGTGAGCACCTACGTCATAAAAGGAACCCCTATGCAAAATTTGAGACTCCTAGCACTTGTAGTTTCTGAGATTTCGTGATGAGTGAGTGAGTGAGTCAGTGATTTTCCCTTCTATATATATAGATAGATTTTCAATGTGCTGGCCTTTTACGAGGTGTCGGGGAGTAGCGACCCCGCGGTCCAGAGTGCTCCAGGGGAAAGCCACCGTTCCGACCTGCCTTAGTTGCCTGATGGAAGTGGGCCCAGCTTGCCTTTACCGACCGATCCGACTTGAGTTGTGAGAGCAGAAATGCTCGAATGATGGATGCCAAACGCCAGTGATAAATTGGCGTTTCAAATCCAATGACGCATCTCCATCCTTTAGCCGCTCACGTTCCTGTTCCCCCCTTGCAGTAATTTGCTCAGCTAATAAGGGTGGCACAGTTTGTGGTTTGTTGGACATTGTTACGGTAATTGTACACACCTTAGCACAAATTACACACAAATTACAAAGTATTAAATAAACACAAACATAAATCTAGGTGGCATATAAGACGGCCTTAACGCTTAAGAGCTGTTATTTTATTTATTTATTTACCAACATTATGACAAGCCATAAACTTTTAAAAATATTCCTACATATAAAGGGACCATAAACTAATAATTATGTTGTCTTGTGCGTGTAGTTTTCTTCTTAGTTATTTTATTTGGATTAGTAACCAGTGTTGCTAGCACGTCTTGTCATAAATTACCTAACATATATTTAAAAAAATCCAATAACTGTCATATTTTTATGTTACATACAACCTGACATTTTTTTACTACATAGTTACATATATGCTAAAGATTTTTGAAATGCATTTTTATCAAAAGTTTTAAAATCGTCGTCGTCGGCTCAAAATCAAACATATATTAAGATTCCACACAGTGAGCGTAGCATATATTTTTGTGTAAAAAAATAATTATTTGTTAATTTACCTAAAGTTTACCTTTTGAGCATTTACTGATTAATTTTAAAATTAATTCCATACAAATTAAATACATCAAATTAAAAATACTTAAATAATAAATAAATAAATTAAAAGACATAAATTTAAGTGACCAGTTAGTCAAATAACCCGCCCCTTGTCGTACCCGGCGTAAAGGTTCCCATAATGCTTCTAGCATACCTGTAACCAAAACGTAATAACCAATAATAACTTGTATAATAACCAGACAGGCTTAAACATCACCTAAACGCAACGCTGTTAGTAACATAGGAAATAGTATTTTACTGATCTCACTTAGCGACCCAAAGAGTATGGCTGCAAAACAAGAGTCTTCCATTTCAAAGTGGTAAAGCAAAGAGCTCTAAAACGAAGTGAAAATATGTGACATGCCTGTGTCTCTAAAAGCATAAATAATAATCGTGGTTATTTTCAAATAAATACAATCCCACTTAGGTACTGTTACTGCTTCGGTGAAATTTTGGAATTCTTATCTGCGAAGAATATTACACATTAATTCGGCTACCTAGTAATAAAGTTTAGAAACTAATCATCACAAATCATAGTAAAATATTTGACGTGAACTGTTAAAATACTTAAGCTAAAATAAAATAATAGAAATCTTAAAAACATCTACTTTAAGGTTCATATTTCATAACGCAATGTCAGTTTTTTTTTTCAGGAAATAGTTTAACAAGTAGCTTGAGAAATTTTAGGTGCTTACTTGTATATTCTTTAATGATATTTTTATGATATTTTTTTATTTTGTTACACTGCTGGGCAAAGGCCTCCCCCATTACTCTCTATGTGTCCCGATCTCCAGCTGTTTTTAGCCAGTCTGCGTTGAATGCATCGTCCAACCATCGTTTCTTGGGTCTACCTCGAAAACGTCTGCCGTATTGAAGGACCCACTGGACGATTTTTTTTGACGTAATAACGTCTAGTAATCGATGGAACATGCAGGTGTTCCATCGATTACTAGACGTTATCACAATCGATGGAACACCTGCATTCACAAGAAAGTTGACGTCATTGTCACGTTCAAGTGACGTCATGTCAACAATGACAATGATGATATAAAACAAACACGAGACGTGTTGTATATTTTATTGATTTATCGAATTACAAAAATAATTACTAAAATAATTAAATATGAATTAAATGCAAAAATTATTGTATACAAATTAAAGACTTTTAAAGTGCCCTTAAAACCCTTAAGTGTTATAAAGATTTTGAATTATGCTAAAATTGCCGGAGCATTTTAAAGTTAGATTTATAATATACCAATGGGTTCTTCTTAAGATTAAATACGTCAACTTGATTGTAGTTTTTACCTTACAAATAAATTTATCATAAAAAATACAAAAGCTTTTTTACGACTTCACAATTATTCGATCTTTTTTCTTAGATGGGTCGTCCCACCGGCCTTTGACTGGTTGGGCGACACACTTCTCTTAGCGCTTCGCATCTTCTTCCATTCGCACAATTGGAAAGAAATATTGTAGGACAGGGAGCGATGGAAGACTTTTGTTTTGGAGGACTTTGGGTCACTGAGCCACCGGAGTAGGTAAATTATTAAGTATTGTAATCATAAATATCTCGGATAAGTACATCACCATCCGAGTTAACTTTGAGGTATCACGTCATCCGAGCTATCCAAAAAACATCCTATAAATGCCATAAAGTCAATAATTTTACAACGTCTTTGATTTATACACTTAGAACTATTCCTTTTGACGAATTGTAAGCAATAAAAATGTTTACTACAATTTTATGGCGTGTCAGTGTTAGTGACGTGAACTGTGGGAACAGGGAATTATTTACCGACTATTTGGAGAATTTTACGAGTATTTAATACGACTTTTTCGATAATTAGTAGTAGTTTGTGTAAAACTCTTATCAGATTAGCAGTTAATGTTAACAGGTTATTTAAGTTGATGAATGTGGAAAGTCGATTTTTCATTTAAAAAAACGAAAGTTCGTTATTTATTTTATTTCTTTAATTAGCTTATTTTGTTCTTCTGCAGGGCAAAATAGCCTTGCCCACTTCTTGCTATTCACTTCTTTATAAGGCCAGTCGTTCGTGTATTAGTCCAATTCATCTCTCCATTTTCGTCGTCAGTTGGAGCTTCGTTGTATAAAAAAAAGGACTATAGGTCCAGAAACCTATCGATAAAAGCAGTTTTCAACACATGAGTTTTTAAGTTTTGTCAGTAAGTCATCGTCGTCGCTGATCAATAATTATTAATCTAGAATTAGTATTTTATTGAAAGACGGCATTCGGCACATAAATGTGCTTAGATTTTATCAAACTATTACTAAAAACATTAAGCAGTCACTTTAAAGAGCTTCGTCAAACTATTGATTTCATCTAATTATGTCATAAATTCCGTATTTTATGTCCATTAGGCAAACAGTGTTGAAATTTCAGATTTTATCAATGAATTATCTCGGTGATTCCTGTGCTATGTTTTACGATTATTTTACGAGGTAGATAGACGTACGAACAGACAAATTAGATACAGATATTGCATGTCAATGAACCGATTTGTGCCGTTTGTTGGGTTAGGCTAGTGTGTGACCGGTGCGCGTGCGCAATCGCCGTCACTTCCCTTCGTTTCAAAGAAATCTATCTCATCTTGTCTTATATAGCCTAAGGCGTCCTATATTCTTAAAATAAATCCAAATGGAATTTTATAAAAAAAAACCACTCAACTTATTCCGAATCGCTCGATAGATGACTACTTTTTTATGTAGAATATTCTTTGGCCAAGGGTCGGCCAAAGTTTCTTGCAGCCAAGACTGACAATTGTTTGCATTATTAACGCAGATATTAGAATGCTCCTTTTAAAAAACTCGCTTAGTAAAAAAAAGTAAGAAATAATCTGGTTATGGTTATGGCAAACTCTCAGTTTTTATTTCGTCTTTTTCTGAGCAGCTCTATCTACCTATCGAGGGATATGGAAGTCCAGAATGATTATTGTATGAATACTTATACTCATTTCTCAGTTACAATTAGAATTAAAAGCAGCTAACAAGTGCTATTTAGTTTTAGAGAAGCAAATCAGGTAAAATACTTTCCTATATGGTTTATTTCTAGTCACCAAATACAAGACTAAAAAACGTTTGAGAATGCTTTAAAAATAAAATAAATAAATATTAGAGGACATTCCACACATCGCCATCTAGCCCTAAGCCAAGTAACTAAACTTGTGTTATGGGTGCTAGACAACGGATATACTACTTATATACTTTTTTTTGTAAATATATACTTATAATACATAGAAACAACCAGACCACAGACAAATATCTAAGCATAAATACTTGTGTGAGGCGGCGATAGAACCCGCAACCCTGTGTTTTGCAATACTATAGACGAGAATTCGTAAAATATTGTTCTGTTTAGTCACTTAAACGGATCCAAAAATAGGTCAAATATAAGACTAAGAAGTACTTTATAACTAAACTAAACTCTGGTTCTATAGAAGCGAATCGCCGTGTTTGATTTATTCCCAGTCACCGAAAACGGTTCAAATTATTTTAAAACTTCCTCGTCCAGTTAAGTTAAACATCCGACACGGCCTGCATACTGCGTGTAATGGCGGGAATATACTTCAAAAGAAAGCGAATGTGTAGTTTAAAACGTGTAAAATTAATCTTATTAAGAGTGAATATATTAGTTTGTGAGAAGGTTCCGTACATTTTTATGTCAGGTTATATTTAATGTGAAAGTTTGTGAGTTTGCTACATTTTCTTGTAAAAACTTCTAAACCGATTGTGATGAAATAACATATTAGCAAGTTTTCCACCGATGTTACACAAGATGGGAACTTAGGTAAAACCGCGTAAATAGTCTATACTAATATTATAAAGCTGAAGAGTCTGTTTATTTGTTTGAACGCGCTAATCTCAGGAACTACTGGTTCTAATTAAAAAAACATTTTTGTGTATAATTTTTGTGTGTATTTATCGAGGAAGGCTATAGGCTACCCTTCATTTTGATATTCCCACGGGATCGGGACTTACGCAGAGGAACCCGCGGAGTGCAGCTATTTACAAATACATAACGGATTTCTAAGTAGGTATATTTCAGTTTGAACCTATATTTCGAATAGTATCAGTGCAACGCTAATTGAAAATATTTAAAAAATGCAAAAGGTAATTGAGTGAGAAGGTATACTACATCTTTTTATTTTTTAAATTTCCAAATAATCTGGCACGCTACCAAAATTTACCGTTTACGAGGTGTAGAATGATAGATTTTGTCTGATAGCCTGACAGAACTCTAAATATTGAGTATTTTGTACTAAAGTTCATTCACATCCAACTATCCCTTAGGCGAATCCATTTAAATATTAGCCCTTTGCAATTTACGATACTGAAGTCCTTACGATGTGTGAGACCGCCTTGTCCAAGTCACAATACGCGATCAAATGAAAATAAACCGTAATCAAATCAGATAGAGTCGATATTCTTTTGTTTAAATAAAAACAGCATCTTGCAGCTAATGATAAACGTATCGAAACCGATCAATTTGTTACCGAAACGTTTTTTTGAAATCGAACCCTAAATTTATAAAATTAGAGTCGAATATCAAACTCAATAATACTGATATCTCTATTGACGGTATTTTCGATAATTTATTGCCGAATATTTGCCAAAGTTTTCTCAATTTTTTTCTTTGAATTTCTCGTGAGATGCATTGTGATGTATTCGCCGATTATATTGTTGGATTTCGTTGTATTTTCAGTGTAAAATAACGTGATTTAGCGCGTATCGGAGCCATTGTTTGGCAATATTGTTGGCGGTTTATTTTTGCCACTTGGGTGGTCAGTGGATTATAGAACGTCGATTTACTCATGTTATGATGTGGTTAGATTGTCTCCATAAGGTTATTGTTCAAATTCATCGTTCGTTCTAATATTAAACTTCATTGATATGCAAAAACTTCGCTACGAACCTAAATCGTACAGTAAAAAGAAGTGAAAAAATCAACTGTGACGACTTCAATTGCCTCGTAGGATAACCATTGGGAAAGCATCTGCAATTTGCAAGTTTTGGAAAAAAATAATGAATAGAAAGTGGTTTTAATACAGACCAACTCTGAGCAAAATCATTTAAACTTAATAGAGCTTAAGTTTTGCCTTTATGTGCGGCACTAAATTGCAATTTAGTGTAAATAAATTAGACATAATTAGTGTTTACCAATTTAAGTTGCGATAGCAGTGGGTTTAAGTGCCTTACTTAGTTTTAATAATGTTAAGTTAATTGAATCATTTGGAAATCGTATGTGGTACAGTTTATTATTGCAATTAGATAGATATTTTAGATTTTTTTCTTCTAAACTAGTTCCGAATTCCTGCATATATAGAGCTATCTAAATAGAGAATTGTATCTGGCGAACCAACCCAGAGACGTCAACTTTTTAATAAAAAAAGAAAAAAAAACTATTAAAGTTATTTTAGCCTCAAAAATGCAGACCTTTTTTTAAATCGGAAACGTAAAATTAAAAATCTTCTCGTTTTTTTTACAAGTGATAGGTGAGCGTTTGACCACTATCACACCTGCCTGATGGCGGTGACGATGCGGCCTAAGACGTAACACGCGCCCCTATAAGATACCTATTGACATGAAGACCCCAATTTGTTCACGTCAGGTTTTTCCTTCTACCGTTTAAACTGCTTCATCTTTCTAAGCAAGATTTAAGAAGCTGTTCAGAATTCATTGAGAACGTATAGTATTAATATAAAAAATACAAAACCCAGACAGAATAATGTTTTCAATCGAGACAATTTCATCACAAGCGTTGACATGTAGCGTACCATTTTACAACCGTTTGATCGTAAAACTGTTATTAGAAAAAATTAAGCACAACACGGGCCTATGTTACCGTATTGTTTTGGCATTTATTTTAGAACGGGATCAGGTGAGCTACCTGTTTTTTATAACCGTAGTCTGGTCAAATAAACATTAATCATTTTCTCATTTTAAAGTTGAGTATACACTGGGGTTTAATTTTTTTTATCACAGATGCTCATAAAGTGGATCTTATTCAACTTTTAGGCTCATAATCCAACGTTATTACGCACGCGTGCGTTATGCATTACCTCGACGCCACTAGTGTGTTATAAGTTATCCTGATAAGTTAAATTGGTATCTTACTGCTAATTACCTGTTAGGTAGATGAAACATTCTTAATTTATCTGGGTTATACTGTTTTGATGGATAAAATAAAGTAGGTACCAAAAAGAGGTTTTACTCCAGCAATAACGGTTGTCTATAAAGTCGGTTTACAAACGATAATTTAACGTGATAACGTCTTAAAAATTTAGCGTTGTTTTTTCTTTATATATATATATATATATAGTTTTTTACGTACCATTATATTCTGTTTTTAACCCCCGACAAATGGAAAAATCCCTAAAAAATATTGTATGTCAGACGAGGCTGTATAGGTTATAAGTCTTTTGCCTGGCTTTTCGGAAGTATAATTAACAAAAAAATATTGCCTAAAAAATTGTAAACATAGACTTATCACCAAATATTTTGTTATTTATTATTTTCTTTTCTTTTCAAGTCTTTTATTCACAACTGTGATAAAAAACGTCGTACGACACACGTGTGGCTTGATCGATTTAATCTCAGCGATCTATAGACGCACTCGCGTTCCGCTCGCGCGTCATAAACCGCCTCGATGAAATGATCAATTTACCACACTTGTATCGCAATGTACTATTAACATTGAAAATGTTTTTGTTTTACATATTAGTCTGCCTCACGGTAGGTGACAGGTACAGTTTGTGTCAAAAGAATCAACCTGTATGACTCGTGCGACCATCTTGTTATATGATCATTATTATCATATTATCACAAAATCATAACTCGTGATAGTGAAAAGCTTAAAAAATAAAAAGTATAAATAAACTCACGAATAAAGAATTAATTGGATGTTAAGTCCTTATAATAAAAATCGAAATGAAGCAACGCACAGTAAAAAAATCGCAGTAAGTTATAAAACGTATGTTTGCTAGATAAGCCCACCAGTTTGTTAAATGGTTAGCAAGGAGTTGGATTAGTTAGAAGTTTGGTTACATTAGTTAGAATATCGTCTGTGTTTATATCCAAAATCAAAGAGGTATATTATCTTCTTTTCTTTTATTCGTTACAAGTAATGACGTTACAAAACCAATGAACGCATTGGTTTTTGCAAGTCACTTATCTTCTGACCTAGTTTACACGTAAATATTTCGCATCGTGTAATCATACCTTTATAAAAATATCATAATGTTCAGGATGTTATCGATTGAAATAAACAAAATATATAAATAAACAATATTACGAGTAAATGTGCGAGTGAAATTTCAAATATTTCCTGTAGGTTACTGTGGCGGTAAGCAAGCATGTGTTTTATGTCTACTTTTTACGGGAATATGCATTTTATTTTTAAGCATAATACGTGAATTGAATCAAGCTTGTACCAACACTGTCAAAGAATGTCAAGTAAAGTTTTGCTTTAAGGACTAGTTTCATGAAGTTTTTGAAAAAAAAAGGAGGAGGTTCTCAAGTCGTCGCACCTTCCGTAAGTCCCGATCCCGGATTTTAGTAGGTCCCATCTATATCTTGTTCTGAGCTGTTCTGTTTCAGCTGGTCTGACCACCTTGAAACAGAACAGCTCAGCAATAGGTCACGTAGTAGATCCCCTATGAGGTCATAGGGGATCTACTACGTGACCTATTGCTTTCTACGTTAGCACAGATCTAAATAAATGGATAGATAAATCCTAAAAAGTACTGACTTGACGGAAGTGGAAGCGTAAAAGCAGGAAAGCTCGAGAGGGATGCAACCGGGAACATCGCTCGGATGATGACAGATCTATATAAATAGATAGACCTAAATTATATAACATATTATAATAAAAGGGCCGACCAGTCGTTGACCCATCTTTGATCAGCGAGAAAAGATCAAAATCAACAAATATCAAATAAATTATTATATAACGTTACTAGCTGCGTCCCGCGGTTTCACCCGCGTACGTCCCGATCCCGTGGGAATTTCGAGATAAAAAGTAGCCTATGTGATCCAGGTCTCCAGCTATCTACATACCGAGTTTCATTGCAATCGGTGCAGCCGTTCTCGAGTTATAAGTGTTGTAACAAACACGACTTTCTTTTATATATATATAAGATTATATCAAACTAAATTATTTGTTATTTTTATGTTACTCTCTCCCTGAATACTAATTCCATACAATGTTGCATCCCCAAGAGAAAGACTCTTCATGTTAATAGAAGACTAGTTACAACTATGTAAAGATGAACTACCTTTCAAATACATACGTATCTCAATCTTGGATCGAATTCATTATTCATAAAACAACGACTTCTAATTAAGTTTCCAGTTATTCTTTTATTAAATTAAAATATTAGATAGGTAGGTACTTTCCGTATATTATAATGAAAATGGCGACTTTATTATTACAGAAAATGTATTCAATTTAATTAGACGACGACGGGTGGTCTTGAATATGTTTATTCGTCAGTTGAATTGTTGAGCCGGTTTTAGAAATTTCAATTTCTATTAACGACGTCATATTTTTCTTCTCAAAGTGACAATACGGTCATATAGGCCTAACCGAGCTCTTATAAAACCAGAATAAGATATTTTAACCTTATAAGCACCTTTCTAACTATTCAAAATTGATATAATTTTGATTATGGCAACGACCTAGTCTCTTAAATTAGGACAAAAAACGCATCAAATTTAAGTCACTTCAAATAAAAATCTACCAGGAAACTATAAATATATATGAGGTAGCATACTAAAGACGAGCGAACAAAACTAATCTTATCTTCAAATGGCCTGTAAATAGTAATCGACACACGAATTCGAACATTTACTTAATAAATGGACACATTTGAATTGGAATTATATCGTTATTGTAAATAACATCGGTAAATAGTATTTTTAAATACATCTGGTGCGTTCTTTGCCGATTTATGGGAGTTTTTGTTTTTAGAAGTGGATTTGATTCGGTTGAGATTTTGTAACTGCATTGCTTGAATATCTAGCTTTGTTTAATATTGTAGTATCGACTCAAATTAATTGTATTGCAGTAACATTATTACTGTTGTTTAATTGACTTCAAAATAGCCATAGGATCAAACCATCGGCTTCCGGTAGTTGAGACTAAGGAATTTAAGAATCACAATTTAAATTCGCTGAGGGCATCCAGCATTCCCAACAACAGACGGAAAAAATTACTAAATCATATTGCAGGATGTATATAAAAGAGATATATCTTATTATTTATAAGAACACTTAGTTGTCTAATAACTTACCTACAATAGATAATAATTTAAAACGATCTTACCTACATTTAAACTGATTATTTATAATTTCAGAGCCTTTGACTTTTTCCAGTGTAGGTATCTACAAAAAAAATATGAATAGAAAACTAAATCAACTTTGTTATTAAATATTTATTACATAACCTCAATGTCACATTGCATTTCTAATGGTTATAATATAAATTAACGATAAACACCCTATTTGTAATATTAAAAAATATTCTTTAATGTTTTCTCCTACGTATAAAATATTGAAGTGATGATCTGACATTTGACAATGTGACAGAACGAGTTCTTTTTTATTGGTTGCGATAATTTAAATGAATATTCAAGGATTAGAATAATACAATAACCTACTGTGATTGGACTATGAGATAAAAAGTGTGTATGGTCATAGTGACAGAGATTGTGTTTGCAATGCAATTAAATATTATATTCTTTGTTTAATTGTTATGTTTATATGACAGGATTGGTATTATAAGTCAGATATGAGCCCTATTGGGCATTGCAATTGCGGTCACAGACCGACGCTTTTCTTACTATAAGTAGTTATTAGACATAAAAATAAACTTGTCCGATTAATAACTTGTTAAGCTCAATTAGGTAAAGAATAAGCATCATAAGCCAGTAAAAGTTTATTTCACCTGTATATTAGAAAATAAACTCCTAGAAAGTAACTAGCTTTCCAATACGCTGCGAGTATTTTATGAGTGAAGAGCATTTATAGAATACTATTTAGTCATTGTTGATTAGCTCTCTAAAGTCAATTGACTCCGCCCGTTAACAGTTAATTAAGCTCTTATAATGCAATAAGGTTGTATAAAGAAAAAAACTCTTATTTGAGTTTAAATCGCTTTTATTGCAACCATACATTGATGAAAAATTTGGCGCCAGTCAACTATGAATGAACTTGATAATAAAAACTATTTTAAAAATCTTTATTTATTCAAATCCACTAAACGACAAGATCTTTAGAGATTGTTTTTTGTTCTAATTCCTAATTATCTTATAAATGGTGACAATTTTTGGATGTTGAACAGGATATTTATTGAGTAGAATTTTCGCATACATGAGCCTCGTGTTTTTTGAAATATCATTTTTTTTAAACCTTGACCTTATTATTTTTGATCTATTTTAATTCCCGGATACCGGATGCACTGGAAATTCATCTATTTTAGTATTTCTTTTCACCAACACCACGGTTACGGTACACATCAGTATATTTATATTATGTTCAAATAGTGCTGCACAGGATTGTAAACGTTACGGTGCCGGAGACTTTTGACCGTTGATTGTACGGTCAGCTGCATAATTGCAGACCCACTGTAGAGCTCCAAAACGGCTGCTATAAGAATGTTTTCAACACAAGCAAGTTTCTAGGCACCTGCTTTAGGTGAAGTTTAAAGTCCTAACTCATCAATTAATCAAATAAAAATTATTAGAATGAAAACATTTCAATAATAGTATTTTCGAACTCTACCGAGGGCTGCAATTATTCAGCCGACTGTACCTATATTAAGTAAAAAAAAATAAAAATACATAAGTATTTTATCCATTGTCTGGTTATCATAACACAAGCCTAGTTATTTAGCTTGAGGTAAAATGGTGCTGTATGTAATGTCCTACAATCAAGAAACTTAGATACGAACGTCAAATTTTATGCCTACTATTTTTATTTATGTTTCCCGCTAAAATTCCAATGATTTTAACCATGACGTTGACGTATGTCATTACTGGTTCTTTTGACACAATTCTTAAATATAGCACTCGTTATGCTAAAATCACCTTTAAAATAAGGGATTAAGATTAGAAGTGCTTTGTAAGGAATTTTAATTAGTATTTAAAAGGCGTTTTTCAGACGAGCGATTGAAGTGTCGATGTTCGTGGGAATGTATGAAAGAATGCTTTTCAAGCTATGCAGGGTAACCATAATTTGTGCGTTTTAAAAATTTTAAGCTTAGTACTACATTTTCTGTAATACTTAGGTATTTATGGGACCTAAACAAAATAAACACATACCTACACGTATAAAATATCATTTTTCGTAAAATCGATTAAAATTTGGTTTGGTAGTTTAGAGATGTTTCACGAACTCCGACGCAGCCGCATCGGAGTTCGTGAAACATCTCATCTTATTATGTTAATTGACATAAGTACCTACCTTATTCTGGCGGATGTAGCGACTTTGTTATAAGTTGGCAACAAATAGGTTAGATTAGCTACATCTACTCTAATTATATGCGTTACATTTGGTTTTCATAAGTGCTTTTTTGGCCAATTTTAACGACGTTTTACGTATATTGTAGATTTTTACGTAGGTTTTTTGTCAAGCTAAGTAGAGCAAAATTAATTTAATTTATGTACTAGAATTCCTGTACTTTAAATAAAATAATTATTTTATGCAAAAATTTAATTATTATTATTTTTGGTAAAGTACATTAAAGGTTTCTGTTCCACGCTGTATATAAAGTTCTATTATTAACCGACTCCAAAAAAGGAGGAGGTTCTCAATTCGGTTGTATGTATTTTTTATGGATGTTCGCGCATATCTTCTTTGTTTATTTTAGACTAGCTGCGCCTCGCGGTTTCGACCGCGTAAGTCCCAATCCCGTGGAATTATCGGGACAAAAAGCCTATGTGTTAATCCAGGTCTCCAGTAATCTAGGTACCAAGTTTCATCGCAATCGGTCCAGTAGTTTTTGCGTGAAGGAGTAACAAACATACACACACAAACTTTCATATTTATAATATTAGTAGGAAGTAGGATAGGATAAACAACTGTCCATGAATATTCTATAATACAGTATCCCTACCCGTCTAAGTGTGACATAGCAAATGTATCATTTAAGTAACGACTCGTCACGTGCCACTTATATTTATTGGACATGGTGTGGTGAGGAACTGGAACTAGCATTTTATTTTTGGCTCTGAATTTCAGTTTCAATTTACAATTTCAGATCCTATTACAAACAGATTATTACAAAAAAAACTTTTTTCTTGATAATTTGATATGTTTGAAGGGTTACTTATACGAAAAGGGACTGTTCTAGACGTCAAGACTAATAATTTTTGTTCTACGACATTTGAAAATGACAACTTTTTTATTTTTTATTTTTGAGGGTTTATCGGAAAGAGCTGTAAATATATTTATAAGTTACATCTTTGTACAATATTTCGTGCAAATAAATGAAATTCATTCATTGAAAAACTTCATTATGAAGCTTTTTCGAACTCTATTATGAAGCTTTTTAGTGATGTAAGTTAGTTATTGGACTGTTTAGCTGGTTGTGGACGGCGGCGCGTGCGCGGCCTAATTCCAGGGTCAAACAACTAATTTTTCTTATTCTTTACTGCCTTTTCAGAGAAGGCAAAGAGTAAATTACTATTCCATACAGCCTTAGTCCAGACTTCGTCGATTTTTATTAGTCATATACATTATACATATTTCAGTTTTTTTTAATCCTGTAGGAAACTGGGGGCTATCAAGGCATAATGGTACTCAAATAAGCACTATATTTGTTTGAGTTGAAGTTTAATCTTTTAATTTTGGAACCAAGTTCCTTGTCGCGGGTTTGCGACGGGACCTATTCCATAAAAATCCAGTTCAAACCAGTAAAATCGTTACGAAACGAAAAACTGTAAAGGTTTGTACTATTAAAACCAAGGACTGGATATCCAAAAATCTGTTTGTCTGTCTGTCGAAACGAAAGGAACTTTTTATTATCGTTATTAGAAAGAAAACATTCCAATAATAGTAATTAATGGACTCTACGGTGGGTCAGCAATTTTGTTACCGACTGTACCTACTCGTACTAAAGATAAAAAATGATTTCAATTTAGTAAATCAGATATTATAGTTTAATATTATTCGCTTATTAAATCTAAAAACATAAAAGCTTTGGCGTTAACTAAACTTTTTATAGGTTTATCTAAGGTATAAAATATTCACGATTTTAGATGGTAAAACAACTTTGTATAAATTACTACTTTCTCATTTAGAGGTGATAAAGTGGAAGATATTTTAACAATATTGCATTTTAGGGTTCCGTAATATTCCGTAGTCCTGTCAAGGAACCCTGATAGGTTTTGATTCAATTATTAATAGTACATTGTTACCCTAGGTGTGAAAGTCACTCATTGAGTCCCGAGACGGAGTTTGGCGCCCGAGCGTAGCGAGTGCGCTAATAGTTCGAGGGACTTAATGAGTCTTTTACCCGAGGTAGACACTGTGCTTTTCATTACGAATAATACATAAAATTCTTCATAATAACGAGAGGGAATGAAAAACTCCATACTCCATACTACCTCTGGCAGTATGCATGAGCCGTGTGAAGCCATAATTGTTATTCTTTGGTGTTACATAAAGCAAGGAGCTTAGGTTTTTGAAGTTCCTAATGCGTTATGATACTGATTCTGGCTACAAGCACATTGCACAAACCGCGCGAAGCCATAATTTGACATTACAGCTGTCAGTGAAAGCGATTTTCCCTATGCTGAAAGTTTGTCTTTCTACACGCTCTTCAGGCATCTTTAGACCTACTTTCGGAGTATGAGTAATGAAAAATATATTATTATACACACCTACCTATTCTATCCTCCATAGCTGCTGACACCGTATCTGAAATGTACAAAAATAATTTTTAAAACGAGAAGACGACCATTCAACTTTTTTTTTCAGTTTTCTACGCGCCCAGAAAATAATTTTCTAAATACAACGACTTAAAAACTATCCTAAATAGAAATATTGCAGTACATTCCACACATCGCCATCTACCCCAAGCTAAGTAACTAGACTTGTGTTATGGGTGCTAGACAACGGATACACTACATAAATAATTTTCTTTTGTAAATATATACTTATAATACATAGAAACAACCAGATCTGAGAGGCGGGTATCGAACCCGCAACCCTGTGTTTGGCAGTCCGGCATGGTGACCATTGTGCCAACTGGGTCGCCAATAATAATTAATGACACTGTTATTTAAAGAGATAGTTTAGGCAAAGCCTAATAAATAATGTTCTACTTATTTGGAAAATTTTGTTCTAAAACTTAGTTTGTAGATAAACTCCTTATTTTTTTCGCTGTAATAAATGGCGCGTGTATCTTTCCGTGGCCATGATGGTGGAACTCAATTGAAACGTTATTTTAATATTTATTCGAATAAATATTAAAATAACCTAACGAATATTTCTAATTGGGCAAACTGTATTTTTTCGAATTTGGCTTTAAAAATTCCTATAAATTTTTTACATTTTTATTTAAACTGGACAACACTTTCTGCATTCGATTTTTTTAAATAGTTCATAAAACATTCAATACACGTGCGCGGTCGATCGTAACCAAGTCGCGGCGTCTAGACTCTAGACGAACGATTTATTCGATTATATCAATGATCGATACGTATGCGACGAGTCGACTCGATTGCCTCGCAAATATCGGACCACCGCGGTGTTATTTGCGGACGTGTTCCTTGATATTATTTGTTTATTTTGTAGATTTAGTTTAGTGCGGAAGAGTGCACTACTTAGGTTTTGAGTCTATAAGGTACGGTCGGCTGCATAAGTGCAGACCCACTGTAGAGCTCCAAAACGGCTGTTATAAGAATGATTTCAACACAAGCAAGATTCTAGGCACCTGCTTTAGGTGAAGTTTAAAGTCTTCTAACTCATCAATTTATCAAACAAAAATTATTAGAAGGAAAACATGCCAATAATAGTAATTTTAGAACTCTACCGGGGGCTGCAATTATGCAGCCGACTATACATAGGCCTATATGCCTTTTTAAGGCGTTTCAGTGTGATTTCATGTAAGTGAGTCTAAATGAATATAGACATTGACTTTGACCATACAAAGTAAAGTCATAGAAAGTATTATGTATGGAGAACTCGAGAAGAGTAGGTACTAGAGCCATACTATCCCCTTTACTTTGTGGTCTCTTATCTATCTTGTTTGTAAGACAGTAAACATAATCTTAAATAAGGGGTTTTTGAGATTATTGGGTTTTGGTACCTACCGTTATTTGGTGCTATTTTAGTGAGGCCTCTACGGGCCGTAGCAGGGCCAAGGGTTTCAAGTTAGACTTGGGGGGAAAATGCAACTTTTAACTTACATTATCCTCCTAATTCCCCCAAATATGAATTTAGGGGATGATGCCACGCCAAATTCTAACGATCCTCAATTTGGGGGATAGTGGGAATTGGGAGTATTCCCACGGGGTTACCTTTTTCAGCGTGTTAGCCTAGAGTCAAAAAGGAAAGTCAGTAGCTTACTTTGAACTTTGGGTTTTTGAGTTTTGTAATGAAACTTGTGATACAGGGAGAACGAAGACAGTGTTTTGGTTTTTAATATTATTTTATCCAACCTCTAGATAAGTTTGATTTATAGAATAACAAAGAGCCGGAATAAACTAAGCAGGTAAACGGATTGCCCTATTTAAATACTAACCTTCATAGATATAATTTAATGTCAAACATTATCTCCAACAATTTGTTACTATGAATAAAATTGGACTCAAATCTAGAATTAGCATACACCTTCAACGAACTATGCTCTATCATAAATCTTATCCTCTATTAAGGAAGATATTAACCATTTATCACGTTAGTGTTAGTAAATGTATGATAAAACATTAGTATACTTCTGCACGTCTAATAAACAACATTTGCGCGTGTAATAACAGTTGAAATTGTCAAGGAACGTACCAGTGGTGGACTCTTGCTGGTTGCTGGCCCTTCTTGGCGCCACCAGTAATGATTTACCAACAATATCCTGCTCTTTACCACCGTGTAAATATATATAAATAACCTTTAAAACAAAGTGCCAGAGTTGATGTTTGAATACCACGGTAATTCGATAAGTTGGTCAAATACGCGTGCAGACTTCGTTGGTGCGTCAACAAAGTATCTTTTTAGCGCGAGATCTTTATACAAATAGCGAATTTATTCGTGATTTTCCTTTTCCCTTTTCAATTCATCATTCGATGTCGGTTCACAACGGGATGGTGTGAATCGTTTGGCAAATCGTTTTGGAACGTGTGATGCGAATTGATAGGAACTATCGATCATTGGTGAATGGTCAGTGCGGTTTGCAGACAGCTTTATTCTTATTCATGCCTTTCTTATTTTCTTTATTGGTACCTAAATACAGTTGAATATGTTTCTGCTTTGAATTGTAATTAGTTTGTTGAGTTTATTATCTTAGGGCTTCGCTCATCTTGTACTTTTGTGTACGGGATTTTTTTGGAAACTAGATCTCTTTTATAGATTACTCAGCACCTACTACCCTCTCAGTTTAGTCGACCGTGTCAAGAGCAAATAACTTATCGATGCATCTGGAGCAAAATAAGACACGGGTTTTATCACGATCTTTTCCTACACCGTAAGATTAATTTGACGACCCAGTTGGCGCAATGGTCACCATGCCGGACTGCTAGTTAATTAGCTTGGGGCTAGATGGCGATGTGTGGAATGTCCTGCAATATTTATTATTAATGTTAAATACAGATCCTGTGTGCGACTGAGCTCCCTAAGACATTTTGTTGGTTTTGTGGGGCAGTAACATGTTTCACATTTTTGATTCGATCTCGGTGTTTCACTACTAGATCGAATCAGAAATAAGGAGATTCCTAGATGAACTTGAGTTACTAACAAGCCCAATAGATTAGTAAGCTGAAATGGCAATGGGTGGAGCATGTGGCTCGAAGAACTGATAGCCTTTGGGCCGAAAAGTGCTGGACTGGAGAATACGTACCTACCTACCGGAAACCGCAACGCGGGACGGCCTCCGACATCTAGTCGGGTCGAACTGACGGACGACTTAATTAAGGACGCAGAGAGCATGCGACCGATCGATCTGGAAGCCTTAGGAGGAGGCCTAAGTTCAGCAGTAGACGTGTTATAGCTATAATGATGAAATTTAACGTTACAATAACAGTTTTAGGTACCGCTATGAAAAACTTCGCTTTGACTTTAAGGCAAGCTTTGCTCATAATGGTTGCAACAACAGCGTAATCTCCTAGAACTACTGCGATATATCTATCTCTTATAACTATTATAATATCACCAGACTTGCGTTAATAATCACCAATAAATAAAGATTTAAATAATATAATTTTAAATCTAGCCAATTGCAGACAGTCATATATTATTCTGTTTATTCTCTTGATTTGTCTACACAGTGTCAAAATTATCGAACTATTTTTAGTTTGCTAATGGATTTTAGACACTATGACTATGTCTTATGAGCTAAATGGAGAACTTGGAGCACTACCGTGTGATAATCCTCGATATATCGTATATAACACTAATATTATAAATGTGAAAGTTTGTGTGTATGTTTATAATTCCTTTAAGAAAAAAATTATTGCAATAGAATGCGGTTTGTGAAAAAATGAAACGAAAAATTTGTTTACTGTCTAAATAATTAAATGATACAGAAATGAGACCTCTTCATCATTCACGATCGCCTATAGTAGATCAGCACAGCACCTAACTTTGTTTTCCCCTTTGCTAGTCGCTGTGGAGGAATGAGTGAGAAAAAAAATCCCAGTTATTACTAGTAACGTTCCCAATGGTAATGACTGGGATTATTTCCCATTCGTTCCCATTAGGTACGTTGCTAGGTGGGAATAGTTATTGATAATAGGAGAGGCGTCAGCTTTATTGCTGTCCTACACAACGCTGTTTTCCAGCTTCCCCTGCCTCGCTAAGTCATTATGGTGGTGCCCCTAAGGTAGCTGGTGTTCTGAAATAACATTTATTATCTAGACTACATTTGACGATCCAGAACCGTAAACTCTGGAGAAACACGATTAGGAGAGCCGATCCCAAATAGAGATGGGAGCAAGGCCGGAGTAAAAGAAGAAGTAGACTACATTTTCCCGATATTCTCGATCGGGACTTACGCGGATAAAATCGCAAGGCGCAGTTTATCTACAAAAAAAATTTCAACTCCTTACTAATTAATATATTAACGCACAGCTTAGACCAATGGTCGGATTTTGACAAAGGCATATCCGCTAAGAAAGGCTTTTGGTAAACTCAACCCCTCCGAGGACGGAGTCGCGAGTAAAAGCTAGTATCGTAAAGTGTAATGGGGTAACTCTGGCACAGTTAGATATGACCGCAATATTTGCATTCATATGTAAAACCTTATTTACGTTCGCCTACAAAGAAAACTATATCAAAATTCCCTATTTACCTAGTTATTTATTTTATAATATGCAGTAGTGTTGTCGATCGATAGTTGACTAGCAATAAACTATCGATAGTTAGAATAGAATATAATTTAGTTCATTCAAAATCAATAAAAAAATCAAAACTAAAAAAATACTATAGCATCGATAGGATTGTTAAGTTTCACGATTTTTCAGTGGTTCTGTACTTTACAGAAACCGATAGTACCTATCGAATGTTTATATGCAATACTATCGATTGTATTGCATTATATCGATATTATTACTAAGCACCATGATTGAGTAGTGATAGGTCTAACTGATAACGACTATAGGATTTCCCACTGGGAACGCAGTAAGTAGAAACGTGCTTTTCGATTGAATAGCTCATTTTCGTTGTAAACTATCGATGGTAAAACTATCGATAGTTCGGCAACACTAAAGTGCAGTATTAGGATTTGTTCGTAACACATGCGTGGGCACAGCGTGCAATGTCTTAGATTAAGTCATTTATCTAGTACTTACAAATCGTTACTATGTAAAATGTTATAAGTAGGAATAACTGTTTGTTTGGGTGTCCACATTTGCACTTTAGAATAGTAATCTCAGAATAAATAATGCTTATGTAGGCTTAACTTGTTATCCTACTAATATTATAAATGTGAAAGTTTGTATGTTAGTAGGTATGTGTTTTTGTGTGTTTGTTGATCTTTCAAGCAAAAACTACAGAACCGATTGCGTTAAAACTCGGTATGTAGACAGCTGGAACTCTGCATAAACATACAGACTACTTTGTATCTCGATATTCCTACGGGACATAGACTTATATGCGAGTGAAACCGCGGGGTGCAGCTTTTACTTATAGTTGAAAATGGACTAAATTTTTTGCAAATTTAACATGTATTTAACTAAAAAAAGGTGAATAGGGAGCGGCGTTGGCCTAGTGATCTAGATATCCAGCCGGCCATGCGTCTATGGATTTTTCTTACATTTTATTTTTATGTTGCAGTTGCGACTGCGATTTACCGTATGACGGCTAGCGACAATGGAAAAGGATTCTGTTATGATGTGCCGCTACCAGCCGACCGCTCTGGCTGCGGCAGCCGCATTACAGTGCGTATAAAAACTAGTTCAATTTTGGTACGTACGTAGCCCCTTTAAAAGATTTTTTGGTGTTTTGTGTTTTCATAAGATTAACCCCATTGAACCCTAGCATTTAACTTCGGTTAACTGTCCAAGGAGTTTCATATGACTTTCTTTTTCCTTAAAATAATTTTTATCACAGTTGCTCATAAAGTGGATCTTATTCAACGGCTTTTAGGCTCATAATCCATCATATTATGCACGCGTGCGTTTTATATTTGTTAACTAGTGCTGTAAAGTTATCCCGAAAAGGTAGGTACCAAAGAGTTTATAACTAGCAAAAATGGTTGTCTCTAAAGTCGGTTTACGAACGAAAATTTTACGTGATAATCACTTAGAAAACGATTAAAAATTGAGTTGTTTATTTTTTGTTTTTTCTTTTATTAAATATATTGTTTTTCCGTACCATTGTATTTTGTTCTTAACCCCCGACGCAAAAACAAATAGAAAAATCCCTAAAAAATAATGTATGTCACACGAGGATGTATAGGTTGAAAGTCTTTAGCCTGGCCTTTCCGGAGCATAATTAACAAAAAAATATTGCCTTAAAAAAATGTAAACATAGAGTTAACACAAATATTTTGTTAATTATTATTTTGTTTTCTTTTCAAGTCTTTTCTTTTATTCGCAACTGTGATAAAAAACGTCGTACGATATACGTGTGGAATTGATATTTGCATCTTGGCTTCATTAACACGCTCGCTGCCGCTCGCGCGTCATAAACCGCCTCTATGCAAAGATCAATTTACCACACTTATATCGTAATGTACTATTATAATTCACTTACATTGTGAAATAATTTAATTAAAGTTAATTACTAGGCATGCAAGATATAAATCCTTTACTTTCTTTAATTTCCCTTTATTTTTTACGTTATTAGTCATTTTCTTCACAAAGTGGAAAGAATTGGCATTGTAGTCAGTGTCAAAGAATAATGTTTTCGGTCTATCCAGGATTTGGATGATTTTGTGGAATTTTATTACCTGAATCACCTGAACTAAATCGAGGAGCTATGTGGTAACAGGACACATCCATTTTTCACATTCATTGATGCTTTATGTACAAGTCGTGCAAAGCCATTACTTGAAAAAAGAAATATAACAGTGACAACAAAAGACACACGTCACACTCCGCTTAAAAGTCTCTTTAGAAAGTGTTTTGTTGTCCTTTTTTTTTCAAGAGTTTTAGAGCAAACATCACTGCCCCGTGTCCTCAGTCATCATTTACCGAACAAACTCCATCGTATTGCTGTTCGACCGACCATAAGACCAATATTACAAGTGGAGCCTCTATTCTTCCACCGCATACCACGATATACACCGTACAATTGCTACACAAACCTGGACTTCCACATTATTTGCAGTACTTGGCTAAATTGCAGCATTTGGCGTGCAGATGCCATTAATCCATTAATAAAGAAGAAGAAGAAGACATGGGAAAAAGCCTCATAGAAACCCCATATTTCCAGGAGATTATTTCATAAATAAATATTTGATAAACGCAGCAACTGCAATAAAGATATATTATATTTACTTAAATAAGAAATTGTAACCTATGGGTATGAATCTTTATGAATAAGACTCTTAAAATTTACAATGCAAGTATCGTGAACCGACATATTGTAACAATGCTTATGCGACTCTCCAATCATTGTGTAAACACAAGTAACTTACCTAAACACTTAATATACAGGACAATCTGGACATAAACTAAAATGGAAATAGAACCATTGGTGGGAATAGTCCCTTTAATAGTTTGTATTGGTTTGGCTGTTATATTTCTGAGAAAAAAAATCAAGTGTTGTGACCGTTCTGTTGATTCTGAATCTGATAAACTTTGAATATAAACCAGGTAACAAACAGAGACCATATAGTGAAGAATTCTATATACCAAACTTGAGCGGAACAAAACGATGAACCTATTTCACGACTGCTAAGTAATTATTTCTGCTGGATTGAAAAGTCTACTACAAGACAGTTAATATTAAAATATTTTTGTTTGTATAAATACTTTTGAAATGGAGATAGTATCTATAATTGTGATTGTAATTTTAGTGCTCGCAGGAGTTTCTTTCTATTTGAGACGTCGGTACCAATGTTGTGTGCCTACAGAAGATCCTGAAATACCTCAAATGATCCCTCCGAGATGAATTGAGGAAGGCGACATGAATCCTAATAAAGATGGCTAAAAAAAGAAATAAGAAGCTTTTAGAGTTACCAAATCGTCATGATGACCCGCGGCTTAATTTGTTCCAGACAAGGTCTTTCCTCTATACACGGTCGACTAAGCTGAGAGTGTGCTGTAGGATCTTGGGAAGCCTACTCGAAATAAAACTTATCCGAGGCACTACAACCTCCTGAATGGTATGGATTAAAGTTGGTAATGCTGTATAATATAAATTCATCTAGGTTTGATGTAACTGCAGGACAATTTTATTATTTTACTATGTACGATAAAAAAAAACTTAAAATTCGACCAATTATGATTATTTTATTATCAATGATAATAAATTACCAATTTAATGTGTAATTTTCAGACTATATACTCTAATCTGTGGTCATTTTATTAGGGTGAGACGATGTCAATGAGTAACATGATTTCTCATCATTGCTGATGCCAAAATGTCCTTATGCCCAAATGTTGCAATGATAGAACATGATAAAGACATAATGTCGAAGTGATATAAGATAAAGCTTCCCGAATAACTATGACCGACATATTGGAAGACCTTTAGTCTGTGTCATTGTTGCCAATGATTCAGGGTAAAATTGTCTCGTATCTTATACAAACATTTATATTACTTATATAGATTGCAAAATCGATAAATCGCTGACAGCGCTTAATGCCGGATGTTATCTTGAGCCAACACGTGCCCTCTGAATAAATATCTAGATATTACAGCCTATATATCAATGAAGATTAGAGATTGGCTTACAATCGTGTGTGGTTGCCCTAATCCTGTAGCATTGCTGTTGGATATGGTTGCGATTGGCTATTTCATCGGCGGTTCTCTTCTTGACATATTATGTGATTGGCTATTACTAATCATGAATGCCCTTTTCCGCCAATTATTATGCGGGGTTAAGAAAGTTGGATTCAGAGAGTCAGATTTCAAAAGGTCCTTACTACTCATTACTAATCAGACATTTTCTCTTTGACATAAAAAGCTCCACGGTTAGGTTTCTTCAAAGATTGTTACTAGCCGCATATTGGCTTTTGCGAAACATGTATGTAAGAAATGAAATAAAAAAGGCTCTCTGTTTCTATTATTTCATGTTTATTTTTTTATTTATAAAATTAATAAATAAATTTATATAAATTGAATATTTATAAAAATAAATAAAAAATGGTAAACAATTACAAAATTACATTTAAAGAAGCGTGTAATTTTTGTTGATTTATTGTAAGATGATTCGAAAATTAAAAACTTGCTTTAAAAGTTAACTTTGCGGATGACGACATCTTTAATCAATTTAACCAAATTAAATATGGCAGTTACACCAAAAATACATTATAGTATTTATAATACTTGATAATTTCTCCAATATTACAACATAGTACAATACCTATTGGAAAACTTTGAATTATCATAATGAATGTGAACTCGAGTTCGTCATGCCTGTATGTTTATGTGTTTGTATTAATGGTCAGTTTCTATTGACTGTGTTTCATTTGTGTTTGTTTATTTAATGTTCTTTGGTTTTGAATTATCACCTTTAGTTATGATATTGTCTACGTAAAATATTGATGGGTGGTTTCTGTTCATGTAGTGACTTTCACTGAGTTTCGTTTTCATTCATTTCAATAGGGCATACTCTCTAATATTCTGTGGGAATACTAGATTCGTTTAATTTTTTAAATAGTTCTAAATCGCTTTGACCTAATTCCATAAGACAACCATTTTTTTCTTCTTTATTGCTTTTTCAGGACAGGCAAAGGGCTAAGTATTAATCCATACAGCTTGTTACACAATTCGTCGATTTTTACTGGCCGTAGAAATCTTTATTTTTTTAAATCCTGTAGCAAACTGCATCTGCCATCTATCCAGGTCCTATATTCACTAAGGTTCAAGTCGTTGGGTGCGCGTGATTAGGGGCGGAGGGGGAGCGGTTTTTGTAGCATAAGTTTAGGGCGAGCGCGTGATTAGGGCGAGATTGCGCCCTAATCACGCGCGACCGACAACTTTTGCTTTAGTGAATAAAGGAGGCGCAGGCCCTTACGAGACTAACAGAACCCTTTGCTAGGGATGAAAGGGTGGTGTCGTCGAATTCATTAATTTGTTCACCTATACGAGTACGCTGTCTTAAATGTGGCTTGTTCCGGGCCTGGTAAAATTTAGATTAGAAGAAAAAAAGGCCATTGACACGAGAAGATGAATACCTACCTATACACTTTATTGTGGTAAATATTTTATCTCTAAATCTATGAAACACAAAAGAGAATATCAAAGGCATTCTGTCAGACATACTTACATACTTACACAAATATATATTAATAATGAATCAAGTCAACAGGAGATCCGTAGAGATACTAAAAACCTGAGAAAGTCAGTAAATCTTACTGAATAGGATTAATTATATAGATGTGACACTAAGTTTATGAATTACCGAACTTGGTGAGGTACAGTTGGAAATAGTCACATGATTAAAATTATTATTAAATGTGTTCCAAAAACTCCGTAATCTCTGTAATCTGTAATCACAGCTAGGTGCCCTAGTATTTTTTTTTACATGAACCTAAAAAAAATTCCTTTCTGCCCACTGCAGGGCAAAGGCCTCCCTTCCTTTTTTAAATTCTTTTCTGTCTTGGGCCAGGGTAGTCGGTAAAATAATTAATTAATTATTTTAGTTTATTCAGTACTTTTTCAGATGTAGTAATACTATTATTAGCTGCGAACCCTTAGATTGCTTTTGGTGCAGATATTTGGTAGATAATGGTGCTGTCACAATTTAAAAATAACAATAAAAAATAATAAATTAAAAAAAGATGGTATTTCCTAATTTTTCATTTTTAAATCGATTTCAAAAGGAGTTTATTTTTGAGAATTCAAAGATTTAATGTAGTATTGATATTTTTTTCAGTTTATTTTTCATTCTGAACCGTTTCTACTTATTATTTGTATGTATATGAATACGTATAAAACATATAAAAAGACTCACCCAAAAAGCTCTAAAGTTACGAGTTTCAAACTTCGCACGGGATTCCTTGGGTGGAACGTAGGCGAGTAATAAGAAAATATTTTTAGAAATTTGACTTCTAAAAATGTGAAAAGAGCTGATAAAGTTTGTAGCTTTATCAGCCCTTTCTACACCTTTAGTTTAAGTTTGTAGCTAACTAATACGTAAACTGTTTCAATATCACCTAAAACATACACTGACTATAAAAACATCTGTACAATCATACTCTATGACAAAATACCATAAGTCTTACAGGATCAGGCGATATTTCAATCAAGTTGCACTGGCACGGTTATTTTTGACGGCACGATGCGCCCCAGCTATCCCTCTACTATCCAGTTTGTTTTCATATTGTGAAACTTCTGATCACTACCAGTTACCTATCTGTTTTATTTTAAACCTTGCTTAGTTAGCGGGTTTGTTTACCGGCTGTTCATTAGGTGTTATGTTTACTTTTGGTAGCGAAGTCACAGGTTTGGTCAATATTAGTGTTGCTAATATATCGATAGTTTACATTGAAAATCAGGTACCCTATAGATAGTGTCGATAGCATGGGGCGTAGTAATATCACGATATAATGCAATACTATCGATAGTTTCGATAGTATTAAACAATAAAAATGATAATTAGCCATTATTATGAATGGACATTATTATCAAAGGACATTTTAAAACTATTTGTAATTTTTCATAATTGGACATTAGTCGTGCAAAGACAACTATCGATTCTATTGATACCGTACTGCTCTGAACTATCGATTTCTGCCTTTAATACAGAACAACTTATAGTATCGATAGTCAGCTATCGATCGATATCTGACTATCGATACTTGTCTTGTAGTTTTATGTAACTAGATAAATCATCTAGTTAGATAAATCATCTAGTTAGATAAATCATCTAGTTACATAAAACTACAAGACAAGTATCGATAGTCAGATATCGATCGATAGCTGACTATCGATACTATAAGTTGTTCTGTATTAAAGGCAGAAATCGATAGTTCAGAGCAATCAAGTTGCACTGGCACTAGTTACACAAGATTTTCGCGGTCATCCGTTATAGATTCCCGTCAAATCCTATTGATCTGAGACAAGGTTACGATAAATATGTCAATATAATCGTATATGTTTTATGAGAATATTCAAATACCCACATTAAATTTATAGGTAACGGATAAGCAATAAAACTGGCAGACATGAGGTGTAGCGTAACTCCGAGGAAGTATTTGATTGCAAACGATTTATTCTCATATACATGTGGTTGGATTTATTGATTTTGACTACCGGAATAGGGAATAAATAAAAGATTCGCTTTTCGCTCATCTATTGAGCAATTTGAAACTTGTTTACTATGCTCTTTATGCCCCATAATCTGCCTCAAGAGGGTATTAGATGTGGTATAAGTCCAAAGGTCTGAATGTCCGAGGTATAATTCAAAGTTGTCAAAATGTCCTGTTATCAAAATATCCAGACTCTGATCCAGAAAATGTGGACCAGATAAATGATAACAAAACTATAATGCTTACTATACAAAATTCATTTTTGTGATATTTAGGGTTAGTACCGGAGAGACCCGACCCTCGAGAGACCCGTCCCCGAGGGTCCCAATTTCAAATTTCTCTATAAATGACGATTTAGAATATATTAAATAAAAGTACCGTTAGCAAGAAAGTGTTAAACCAAATTATTTAATTTACTATTCTTTAAAGACTTTTTTTATAATTAGGTATTAAACCTAGTACATACCACTCAAAAGTTTTACTTAAATAAACCCGTTTTTTATAAAACAAGCTTTTATATATGTATTCATAGTAAATGCAATTTAAGCTGCTAGTATGCAAGCCAGTATTCTGAAAGCTACAATGAGTTTAGCTCCTAAAATTCAAATTCATGTTACCTAAACCTTTTATGATTTTTTTCACCTTTTCATATTATTCATTTATAATACATTTTTATTTGGCTAATAAAACTGTTCTCATACCAAATAGAGCTATAAAATCTCTCGATAATAATTCATACTTAATTGAATTATTTATTCAGAAAATATCAATATTGTACTTTTACGAGTATCGCTGTCATATTAATATCAACATATAAAAATGTCTGTGGGTTTTAATTTATAATTATTAAGTTTTTAATCGAATTAAAGTCAATAGAGATACTTTTTAAGTGTCGTTTTGCAATTCTATATTGCATGGGAACTATAGATTCTGATTTCAACACTCATGCTTTTTCATGTTGCCAGCAACAAAACATTTTACTTACATACAATACAATAGGGAATACTATATTAGCTTATTTTTTTTTTATTCTAGTTCCAAATCGCTCATGAACAGCGGCGCTGATATTTCTAATTTCAGAGTCAAAGAACCATTTTCTTTTCTTTATTGCCTTTTCTTAGAGCCTTTATGGGCTATAATAGACGTCATCGATTATTATGTTCTCGTGTGACAAGTCAAATCAATAAAGAATATTTGTTTTTTTTTTTCGGAAAAAAGGTAGTTTTGATTATCATCATAATCAGCCGTTGTCAGTCCACTGCTAGACGTAGACCTCTCCCCCAAGATGCGCCACTGAGCCAGATCTTCGACTCATCTTTACCAGTCACTGCCCACCGCTTTGCATTTGTCGACGCTCCACCTGGTCACAGGGCGTCCTACTCTACGTTTGCCAATCCTACTAATATTATAAATGTGAAAGTTTGTGTGTGTGTGTGTGTGTGTTTGTTACTCCTTCACGCAAAAACCACTGGACCGATTGCTATGAAACTCGGTATGTAGATAGATAGAGACCTAGAATAACACATAGGCTACTTTTTATCCCGATTTTCCCACGGGATCGGGACTTACGCGGGTGAAACCGCGGGGCGCAGCTAGTATGTGTATAGTTCTATGATATATTGCAAACTATTAACAAGTAAATTGTTCAGAATACCTATTTGTACTGTGCAAAATATGTTTTCCTTACCCAACACATTGTCAGTCACAATTCTTTCTTTTTAAAAATAAAAGATCAAAAAGATCTTCAGAAAATTATAACATGTTTATTTGTAAGACAAGACATGAAATTATTACAAAATTGTAAATTATTTTCTATGATATCATTATGAAATTCATTCAGAGAAACTTGCATTGCGTTGCTTGGTTATAGAGGATGTTGTGTAACTCTGTCCATCTGTTTGACGGTTGATGTTTTAATTGGAAATACAAGTAATAATATAAATGCGATTGTGAGTATCTACGAGTATGTTCGTTACAACTATTTATATAGTACATAAATGAGTTTGATTCCCACTTCTAAGCAATATTTATGTACATATACGAGTTTGTTTCTTGTCTGACCAGACAATCGTAAATTAAAATGTATGTATTATAAATGAAAAGTATAAAGTATTCTATCCGTTGTTCTGGCCACCATGACACAAGCCTAGTTGCTTGGGACTAAATGGCGATGCGTACAATGTCCTACGATATTTTTCTATAATGTAATGTTCTATATCTTTAATTTTATAACATACATACATTGCATTAACTTGCAATAAAAGCATAAAATCTTTTAAAAAGGAAAGTTTTGATTGGTAGTTTACATTGAATAGGCTCCGAAACTACAGAACCGATTTAGATGAATCTTGATATGGGGATACAATGATTCATTGACAATAACATAGGCTACTTTTTATCTCAATATTCCCACGGCATCGGGAGCTACGCGGGTGCTATTTATTCATTTAATTAAAATAAGATGAAGTGTGCTAAACTGACTAACTAATTATTAGCAATAGGTAACCCAAGTGCGAAGACGCTGCATTCTGCCGTTTAGCATTTTCGTAAATAAATTAACCGCGGAAGATAAATTACCAGTGTGTGGGAGAGAAAGAATTTTCCCGGAAACAATGCGGCAAAGAGCATCAAACAATTTAAACCCCCAAAATTGAATAAAATAAAAGTCCACATTCACCAATTTATATACCTCTCACTTAAATCACAATCCATCCTAATTACGGAGACAATTTATCATTCTCAATCTTAAATTCATTTTGTGTTAAAAAATCATACACTTACAGCCTCCGCAGACTTTAGATTTTACGTCAGCCAATGGTTATATATTAATACTAGCTGCGCTCCGCGGTTTCACCCGCGTAGGTCCCGATCCCTTGGGAATATCAAATGAAAAGTAGGCCTATAGCCTTCCTTGATAAATGGACTATCCAACACAAAAAATTTTTTTCTATTAAAACCAGTAGTTCCTGAGATTAGCGCGTTCAAACAAACAAACTTTTCAGCTTTATAATATTATAGTATAGATAAAGCGATTTACCTTCGAATGTTAACTATTAAGAACTACAGCTGAAAAAACTTAGCAGTCTGCGAGAGCTGGTACCGCGAAATCGCAAGAGTAAAAGCCCGTCGTATATTTCAATTAGTCGCCAAAGCTTTACGAAACGATTTATGGTTGTTATTCTTTTAAATCCAATATTTTGGCTTCACGAAAATAAAGCTAATACTGACTTTCACTTGTAAAACTTGAAAACAGTTGATTAAGAGCTCCCTTCACGGCTCTCGACACGTTTGACACAAAATAGATAAATAGATAGATTGATAAGCACAAACAAAAAAATGATCACTTACCTAGCTATAAAGTACTAAAACACGAGACTTAAATAATATAGAAAAAGATCCGAGAGTGGCACAAAGAGTGGCGTTGTCGCCTAAAACCATTTATTCCAGGCAACCAAAAAGTTTTATGCCAAACGTGTCAAAAAAACGTCAGTCCTATTTTGATCTAAAAATATTTTTTTACAGCAATCTAGTATATACCTACCTATTCACAAATAACAAAAATTACTTACAAAATCTACAGCAAAATCTAAGGAGTAGGTGGTTCGCGCTTTTCGATCTAAAGCTTCAGCTAGAGCTTTATGAATGAAGCCTAGTAATAAAAAAACACTTAACGACTAAGCGGGCTGGCCACAATCTTTTCGCTGCAACGGAATCGTTGGCGCGCGCTCTATTTTGTTTTGGACTTTTTTCATGAAAATGAGAGTCGTAAATTCATGATGGACCATCTTAATAAAGTTACAAAAGGAGACGCCAACTGTATTTATACAAATTTTGAGTAATGTCCCACCAAATTGGAAGTGGAGTACCTAAATAATAAAATGTTATAGGATTATTGAATGAAATCATATATTTGGTAAATCATATTTATAACTGTAATAAATTCAATGATTTGAGACGGTCTTTTATGTTATTTATTTAATCGTTTATGAGTTTTTGATCTGGTATTTTATTAGTATTGCCATATTTTTTTCTTTATAATAAAGAACGTTATATTTTACGAGTAGATTTTTTTGGGATTATTTATTAATGAACCTTATAATAAACAGGACATTGTGTTTTATTAATTTTGTCTTCAGTGGAAAATTAAAACTGATATAAAAATGGCGATTGAATCTGGCAGCAGTACCTATTCTGTTACCATGGTAACCAAACACTTTTTTTATTTAAGTCAGTCAGAGATATAGGACCAAAGAAGCAGCCCGTTTAAGTCACTACTAGACCCATATCACGGGGTTATGGAGCCCTGGACCTTTAAAAGACGTCTGTGGAAGCCCTTTACAATAACAATAGCAAAGTATAATGTGGATACCGAACCTGCGATTATCCCTGTCTGTACTATAAAATGTATTTTATCAATCTATTTCTATCTGGTTTCTAAGTGGTTTATCAATCTAGTTCTAGTAGGTGTACCTACTAGAACTAGATTGATAAACCACTTGGTCTATTTTGATGGGATGGTAGTGGACAAGATACTCGGGAAAAAGGCAGGCGGAGACTCGCCAACTGACTGGGCCACTCTATAATCGGGACCGTGGGGTCGCTACTCCCCGACACCTCAACGTGCCCTGCGGGTTAGTTAGTTAATATTATTATTAGGTAACGTAACATCTGAAAGTTTCAGACACTTTTCTAAAAAAAAATACTCACCTAAATATAAAAAAACCACAGTGAAACAGAGGTCATAGTCTGTGAATTATGGGTGGTTGTCTCTGCCAAATAGTACGCGTCGATGACTACATAGATATTTCTGATGTTTGACACATCGGATCAAACGATACGAGAGTTTTATGATAGTACAGGGACGTAGTAAGGAAATATTAATAGGGGCAAATAAATGTGCATAAAAAGAATTATTAAAAAGTATAAGAACAATGGTCCTCTTTTAAATAAATTGCATCTTTACACGTCATGTAAAGACAGAAAAACTGTATGTTATATCAAAAATCTACCTATTCTTGGTACGTAAATAATAAATATAAATGGTAATAATAAATAATGGCCCAAATAAAGAGGCTAAATGTGGAAACAGCCCCGTAAAAACTAAACTGAAGACCTACTTATCGAAAAAGATGCAAAAGACACAAAGAAATAAATACAATCAAAACAGAAACAGAAGACATATCAAAACGAAAACAAAAGACGGCTGAAACAGAATGAAAAGTGTCGCCTTGTTCTGCATGTGACCATAGATACAATAACTGAAAAGTCAATTTTTAAAAAAGGCCTGAATAATTTTGTACAAACAGTTATATTATGAATGGATTGCAAACAAAAATATCAATACCTACATTGTCTTAAGTTTTGATTTTGCATAATTAGGTAGATATTTTCACTGGAATTTCAGAAGAAATAGAATCAAGTCAATATAATTCTTCTTATTCTGTCTGCGCTTATCCCTATTTCTTAGAAGCCTGCGCAGTATGTCAATATCATAAGGCAACCAAAAGTGTGCCCCATTACCCACGTCCTTAATTCGACCACCGCCCTATATTACTTCAGATAATGATAGAAAATACTAGGAGCCGTACAAAGGTCCACAATCAACACGAAATGTTATTTGTTTTGAAATACCAAGACAGATGATGACTCCAGATGAAAGAACGAACTTCTAATGAGGGTGGATATGTTTTCGTATACGACTGATATACTTTCTGAATTATTAGTCTGCGGCGCGTTTCGGCTTGTAAAAAATATATGGAGCAAGACATTTGAGACTAAAAAAAACATTGTTAAACGAATCTGTGACTTTGAAATTTTAACAAGCTGTTGTTTTGTCGAGATTAAGGAATTTTATCGAGGTAATATCGAACTACCTTCTCCATTAAACACATGTCCCAGGCACTACAGCGCCCTAAATAACATGTTGCTTGCGCTGTAATAATCATCTACATTAGATGTAAAGGCCTATATTATTTTATCGAACTAGCTTTTAGGCTTTGCCTGTGTAATTCATCCTGGCTCCGAACCTGGATGAGAAGCAGCCAATGTTTTGGTTAATCTATGTTTGTTAATAATGATAATAGAAAGAAGACTTTCTTCTTTGGCTAGTCAACATTATCACTCTTCTTCTTTCTGAACTTATCCCAATTTGTTCGGGGTTGACGCAGTATGTCTTCTTCTGCCATTCGCTCCCAATAGTCGTCTTCTCGTCGTTCACATTCATATCTCTCATTTCTTGTCTCACACAGTCGATCCAACAGTTGGCCACTGCAACTGCAGCAGCGTTGGCCTCCTCCATCCCAATGTGTGTGCAGGTATTACAGCACAATGGGCATTGGACTCCAAATTCAGGCATCAGCTTAGAAGTCATTTTGGAAAATTCAAACACTACGTGGACATAGTCACGGGCAAAAACTAGTTTAACATATTCCCAGGCGAAGGTTCAACAATTTTAATTTAAAAACAAATCTCATATTATCATTTGATGCAATATGTCGCCGCTGGCAGCGGGTCAGCGCGGGCGCATCGCTGAGCCAGTGCAATAACATGCAACACAACTACAATAATATGGATAAACAATATTATGTCTACGTTTGCAGCAGACATACGATTAAATTGTCGTAAACAGACCACCTCGGAGTGTTGCCAACCTTTTAAATTTTATGTTCGTTTTAGAACTTACAAAAAAAAGCGTTGCAGTGAATTTGATGCAGTGTTCTGATAGTTCACTTCAGGTTCACCGATAGTAACATAGCAGTTACCTACGTATGTATTTTGAAATCATTTTTAATTTCCTACTAGTTTGAATTGCTCACTATCTTTTTGTCAATTATTTACCCACTTCGTAAATCTGAGATTTTCCTTGAATCTAAAAGTTAAAACTAATCAACGTCAACGTTAAGCTGTTGCATGATCTGTTTCACTAAGTTAATCCAGTTGAACTCATTTGATAAAAAAATACAAATAAATAAATATTGCAAGACATTCCGCACATCGCCATCTAGCCCCAAGCTAAGTAACTAGACTTGTGTTACGGGTGCTAGACAACGGATAAACTACTTATATACTTTTCTTTTGTTAATATTTACTTAATACATAGAAACAGCCGGGCCACAGACAAATATTGAGCAATTGTTAATTTGTGTAACAATTATGGTAACTTTGATATTATTTGTGAAGTTTGTTACTCCGGACCATCTAACCACCAAACGCACGATCCATAGTCAGTTGAGACGAATCATTTCCCATTTGACTACTGGAGGTCAACAGTTGTGCTAGTTTGTCCAGAGCCCTCGGAGCGACTTGCAATTTGCAAATGAAGCGCCACGTATAAACTAAACAAGCGCCCTTTCAGCAATTCACAACAAATGAATAAACATTTGCAATATAAATCAATTTGAACTCATAAATTATTGTAATTTTGGCATCGGGTGTCAAGTCGTTTTGTGTTTAAGTAATAAATTATTTACGTTAATCACAATTATAGGTTTAGTAGTTCTAAGAGTTCTAACTGCAAGAGTCAATTGATAAGGTTTAATTGATGGGGCTGGCGATTGTAAGTTTATAGGTTTTCACAATGTTCAAGCAGAGGTAGGTATGCCAATTTTGATGAGCAATATAAACATTTTAGACTGACTTCAAAAGGGAGGTTTTCAATTAGTCGCGTTTATATTTTTATGTACGTATGTTATTTCATTCTGTACTAGCTTTTGCCCACGTTAGGTTTGCATTTTCCGAAATCTATTCTTATCTGATGCCTACGGAATAACAGCTATTTGTATGCACAATTTTAGTCCGTTCCGTCCATTGGTTTGACCTGTGCGATGGTATAGTTAGTGAGAACTTTGAATTTTATTTTATTGTGTATTGATAATGAGGGGATGAATAGGGCTCTTAATTGTTTGTGGGATGGGGTTAGGGGGATGGTTAGGTATAGACAATTTTAAGAGTCTGAGATTTTAGGGTACGACTGGGCTTGCTAAGAAAAATAACATAGATACTACCATAGTTATATTCGAAAATTTAAAACATAATATTTACCATATTTTGGTGCTTTTCCAAACACCATTTTCGCTTGTCATTTTAACACCATTTCATTTCATTGTCCAGCAGTATGTGACCGTGCATAGTATCATACTTGAAGTAGTAAGCTTAATAATAGCTGTATAATTCATTCTATAAACACGGGTCCCGGTCACATTATAATTACTAGTTATTTTAATATTTACTCGACGTTTCGATCGAAATTCACCAATCACGAGAAGACTGAAGAAGGCGCGATGCGGATGATTCCAAAAGGATTGTTGAAATCGAAAGGATTTCTAGAACGTGCAACTCACCCGGGCCATATCATTATGCAGTTATGAACAATTTTTCACAATAATATGAATTTTCAATTAAATTCAATGGAAACTGCCATCATAGGCAACCAAGTGGGTGTATGATTAAATGTCCTCTACCACGCGATCATATATTGATGTATATTTATCGAAGTATTTCCAATGAATAAGCTCCTGTTTTATGTCGTTAAATAATTTAACAGATATTAACGTGTTTTCCAGCATATTTTACTTACTTTAATGCTTTACCGATTATAGCTGATAGATAAACTATTTAAAATAATAATAAATTATTGTAGTTTTCTTGTTAGCCCGTTGAGTTCCACTAGGGCAATTCGTCTCTACCTAGGGCTTGGGCCAGGATTGACCTGTCGTTCCTGTTTTTTTCTTTTTTGTCTCGTACATATTTCAAGTAAAATTGAATAATTTTGGTAGTATTTAATTCAAGTGAAGTGTACCAAAAACTTAAGTGAATTCTAACGTTTCTGATTGACGCGAAAATAAACGACGATGTCTTTCGACTGTTACTAGCTTTAGCGAAACGGGAAGATGAAACGAAGAAAGATAAGATGCAAAAAAAATAAAAATACTAGCAGTACTCCGTGGTTTCATCCGGATCGGATATCGGGATAAATAGTAGTCTATGTTACTATTAATAAATCAATGTATCCTCATACCAAGTTTCGTCTAAATCGGTTCAGTAGTTTCGGAGCCTTTTCAATCAACAAACAATCAAATCTTTCCTTTATAATTATTATAGTAACCTACTATAGATTACTTGACACTGCACCCATAATTATTTCGACGAATACATGCACAAAATTAAATCGTTTTCTCCCTATAGTTACTGAGAGAAAGAACTGTTCTTTGACAGAGAGAGTAGTCTAAAAATACCTTTACACCAAGTTTCTAACAAATAAATGAAATAAAAACTGTCATAAGCCGATTTGCATCGTGTAATCGTTAATTGGCGGGCATTGTTGTAATACGAACAGGTATTGTTTGTAAGAAGTCATTCGGAATGAATTCTTTAAGACTACGTGGGTTAGGGCCACTTGCACAGTTCAGAGTTAGCTTATTAAACCCAGATTTAATTTTAACAAAATTATGTCAAAATTACAGGTCACATATATAAAAATAGTGTCACAAATTTAGGTATCTAACACTAAGTTAACAACCAGAAGTAATATTAGGTATATCATGCATTAGGTACCTACGTAATACATGTAAAAAGAATGCCTATAGACGAGAGATACATCCAAATTCTTAGGAATTTGTACAGGTCCGCAACAATGACTATACAACTAAGAGAAAACACCAACCCAATCCCTATTCAGAAGGGTGTACGTCAAGGAGATGTTATTTCACCAAAGGAGTGAATGTGAACGGTGCGTTTCTGAGTCATCTCCGATACGCAGACATATAGATCGTATCTGAATCAGCGTCAGAACTACAGACAAACACCATCATTCGACAACGCACCAAAGTAATAAACGTAGGGTACCGCGTCGCTAAATTAAAATGGGCGTGGGCTGGACATGTGTGTCGAAGGGGAGACGGAAGGTGGAGCAAAGCTGTTCTCGAATGGAGACCAAGAATCGGGAAGAGAAGTGTGGGCAGACCACCAGCCAGATGGTCCAACGACATATAAGCTCATGCTGGGCAGCGTGGTCCAGAGGGACCAGTTGGTTTTACGTTGGTTGATTTGTTTGGTGCAACTTAAATTTTGAGCTTAAAAGCTTAAACTTGCAGGTTTATTTGGGTAACCCATGGTGGGTTACCCAAATAAACCTGCAAGTGGGCTTAACTACCTAAATAAGAATAACTGAGACTAATAACGGGGAAAGTTTTATTTATTATTGAGGTAGGTTTTAAGCTTCTTTGAAAGCGAAAGTTTTAAATACCTACTTAGATGGGCGATTTACAGTAAAAAATTTACTGAATAATTTTATAAGTGAAAAATCTTGCACTCATCGTTTGATTCCTAAAAATATTTATTTCTTAAACATTTATTTTCCTATGTTTAGGGAATTTACCCTAATTAACCTTGAGTTTGGGAAGTTTCTTAAATGTGACAACATCATTATTAATCCAAGGTGTTGCCATGCCATTTTTAAAATTCCTTAAATTTACCTTAAAAAAGATTATTCTTTAAATTTTTGTGACTTCAAAAAATGACAGATTGACCAACGGATCGGCATTTCCATCCAAAGAGGCCTCTTTCCCAAGATAAGTTACCCTAGGTAGGGTCCCCACCCTACCGTGGGTAACTTATTTAGATTTTAATAGGTACCTATTATTATTTTTTGCATTTTTGCACTGTTAGAAACACAGTTGAAATAAATTTTATTTACATAAATAAATTTTATACCCCCGCGATACCGAGAATAACTTAATATCTAAGCTTATTATATTATTCATTTGGTCTTGTTCATCTCGCTTGACATCATTAAATCATCAACCTCATTAAACCCACGACAGACTTGTCTAACTGTCATTGGTCATCTCTGCACTGTGACACTTATCTTTTGACCAATCAAAGTGAAGTACATACTAGTTATCTATTCAGTTCACAGTAGCGCTAGCGTCTATGCGATGTTGTATCAATTTTTAGTTCAAGTTTTTTCCGTCTGATTATGTTAAGTTTGTATTTATTATGGTGGCAATATGGCGACACAGTGTAGCTAATACAAGATTCATCATTGGACGGCAAAGCTTGATATATTAACATTTTTATGATGCTTAATTAAATATTATTGCTTTAGGTACGGCTTATATACTTATTTATATGATTGTGTGGGCTTTATTGTTAATTTGTTCATTAGTTAAATTATTCGTAACTAGCAACGTCTCGCGGTTTCACTTACACCCCCATAAAAATATTGGAATGAATAGTAATTTAGAACAGCTTACTATTTGTAAAATAATTATCAAAATCGGTTAAATAGTTCCTCAGATTAACCCTATTAAACAAACATCAATCCAAATGTTAGCTATTAAAATTTTAATTATTTAATTGTTATTTCAAAGTTAATTTAAGTTAAAATATTTACACAAAATAGATCAAAATACAATTAATTTCACCAAAATATAAAAGTAAGAGAAATGGCCAATTACCTACGTTTCACCGACAAGAAGGAATTTTTCACCGAAATATTTTAATCTTACGTTTCACCCACAATTTTTATTCATCAGCTGTTTCGTTTTTAAAACCCAAATTTTAATTAACATCTTAACACAAAATTAACATTATTATCTAATAAACTGATATCTTTCTAAGGCTAGTCACAGAAATAAAAGTAGGTAGGTCCCAAGTGCGAGTGCGGCTGCCCGGGGTTAATTAATTGATCAGATTATCATAATGGTACAGAATGATTAGAGATTTAGATTCGTTACGATTTGACATTTCTGTATTGGGTAACTCGAGATTTTATCGTAGCCAGCTTACCACCTGTGGGTGATTTCGAATCAACATACGTGGCATCAGAATATTTATGTTCGATATGATATTTTAATTTGTTTTTAGATATGGCTTGTGATAGTTTTTTTTAATATAGAAGAACCAGTTTTGGAGTTATCCCTGCATTTATAAATTCCAGTATAGTAGGGAACTTTACGAACACTGTATAAATGTATAATTTTTTAAAGTCACATCGTTTTTACTCATTATATTTGTATACAAAATACGAAGTTTTCGTGTTTTTTGACAAATTTATAATTTCACCTTAGATTTCTAATTGCAGTGCCATTACAGAGACCGTGGTCACAATTACTGTGTTTTGTGTCTTGTTTAATCTATCAAAAATAGATCTAACTACTAGTTTACTGTACACACTCTATTTAAATTGCGTATCTGCGACATTTTGGCAAAGTTTAAGAAATAAAAGTCCGTCTTCTGCGTTGGGACTTAATCACTCAGTTAAATTGTTCTCATAGTACGTTATTTACATTTAAAATAAAGCCTCTAAATCAATCTAACTTATGTCTCTATCTGATTGCGTTTGACTAAACTAATCTTTGCTTTTAATTACGCACGACCATTGACCAGGTAATTACATGTTAATAGGACCGATACCCGATAGACAAAGTTCATTAGTTGAATATTAGTTCTATGAATCATGTTTGCGTAACTATTGAAAATGGGAGTTGTGGTTCTTTGAAATAGATTTGATTTGTCTAAGGTGTTTGAGCACGTGTGCCTAATTATTTTCATTTGTTCATGTTTTGAAACCTCAGTTATTTGTAGGTTACTAAATTCCTGACGATTCACATCTAACGGTTCACCGAATAATCGTTTCACCGTGCATTGTTTCGCAGAATACATAATGTACATTGTATTTTCTTTATGATACTACGGTTTGCTTAAACAATAAAAATATTTTGGTTAGGCTTTCAAAGATAATTAACCAGCTGTTATAGTGTCAAATACAACCATCTGTGACTATATAATAATCAACCTTTTGGTTAAATTTAATTTTAGATTACCCGTAAATAGTATTTTATTGTATCTAATTATGTTTAAGCACAATATCAAGCAAGTCGCCCTAGATATATTATTCCTAAAACCTTTAAGATAATGCTCAGACAAATGTGGTCATAATTAAACTAAACACAGTATAAAGACGCCACTGACAAAATAAAAACCATTTGACAACAACTAAAGCTTTAAAACCGCAACACTTTAAACAAGATCGCAATTAAATGGTACTGTCACGTCTCAAAACACCATTTTAAATTGAACTGCAAATATTTACACCGTAAACTTATTGAGAGTTCAGATGAAACTGGTTCCAGTAAGAGCTAAAACACTTGGCGTCGGGCCAGATCAAAGAAATAAAAAATGTCAAATAATTTGATCTGCAAATAATCACTATTGAAATTGCGTGTCGTGAGGTGTTTGATAGCATAGCTAAGCACGAAACGACCTGTAACTCCAAAAGGTTCATTCGTTTTATTTTATTTTTGTTGTGTTGTAAGATCGTCGTCGGTGTATAGTGGAAAATACGTCGACTTTCATGCCGAAAATCATGGGTTCTTGCTCTTACGGCGAAGGAAAACATCGCAATAAAACTGGTCGAAAACGACTTAGCTGGTTCCAGACGTTCCTTTTTGTCCTGAACACGGTGGACTAAGCTGAAATAGTGTTTTAGGTGCTGGACAAAGCTAGTCCATCTAATGCATGCCCCAGGCACTACGGCGTCCTGAATGACATGGATCAAAGTTACTGGCGCTGGTAAATCATCAAGAGTAGATGTGAAGGCCAATTTTTTTAAATATTTTCAGCTAAAGATTCAAACTTTCATTGTCTATTCTGATTTTCTTCATCTATCTATGACTAATTGACTATGTCTACGGCCAGGTTTATTACCGGAACGTCTACTTTAAAAAGATTAATTTAAAATACTACCATTCACAGAATCGTTGTAGGTATTTTAAATAATTATAATCTTTTCGAATCACTAACGGTACCAAATCAAATATCGGTTTTAGTAATAAGTTTTAAGAGGTTTAAAACAGTTTTAAAAATAACTCTTTTCTCCCCTATGATATTGTGTAATTTATTCATTATTAACTAGGTATGTATTTATTTTTTTAAGTCATTTATAAGTTACTTACAAAATAAACTATAATAAAACATGTAAGCCTAAAATACAAACTATTCAAGTGATTGACATCAATAACATCTTTTTGTTGTAAATTAAGGGGCGAAAACAGATATGCCCCAAAAAAATGTATTCATAAGCATGAGATCCTCTAAATAGTAATATAATACGGATCTCTAAAATAGTACGGACAATGATCACACCACCTCGTGTTTCTAGTTGTAGGTGTGAATTGTTTAATTATAAATAACGTAACACAAACATTTACATAGCAACTAGGTAAATCAATTAGTAATACTGGGTATTCTCCGTATTCTAGACAATTTCTAGTTCAAACTAATTAGAATGTCAAACGATTGATTTTTACGAGCGCTACTGCGTTTCGTTTGAGAGACAGAGGTCGATCTAAAATAAGAACAATAAGTACATGTACTAAGGTAAAAAGTATTAGGTGTAATGTAATTGCACCGTATCGTAAATTGTCGCAGACTTATTAATGTTTACAAATAGTTTTTATATATGTTCACCAAGTTATTTACTGAGTACTATTTTATAATGTTCTGTTTAAAATAGTCGAAATAATTAAAAAAGTATCTCGGATCCAGAAGGCAGACAACATTCTATAAATTCATCAAATATTTTACTAATTATTCGAAACGAACCGTTTGATAGCATCGGTATTTTACTCATTATGAATTTAGGTCTATAACGTACAGACAAAGAAACTATGATGAATAATTTATTATTATTTGATTTTAGCTTTTATAATTGGACGGTTTAAAATTGTGGGAGGTCATTGCGTATTTTATGATGATGTCAGATCGAGGCGGAACGGTAGCGATTTAGTATATATAATAATATTTACGACTCAAATATTGTTGGTGATAAAAATATTTTGTTGCCTTATGAAGTAAAGCTTCATTGGGCGTTTATAAATATTTTCTTCAAGCTCCTCCGCATTTTATAATGAATGTTCAGCTTTTGTTTCCAAATACAGGCATATTGGACTGCCTAAAAACTATATGTAACAGAATACATGAGATGAACAAAATTGTCTATTGAATTGAAATAGGTAGGTATCATGTACAATTTTAATTTTAAATTAATGTAACCTTAGTATTTTTATCTATTAAACGTTTGAGACGGCCTCTAGACCTAGTTATCTAAATATTTCAATAAGTAGCCTAATCTCCGATCAAAAGCAATCAGAATACAGATTTTACTCCAATTTATGTTCGGAACGCTGTAACAAGAGATGTAATCTGTAACCAGACGGGGAATGTGTCAAAATCAACATGTAGTTACGGCATATTTATTTCATCAATAAACAAGATTATCATATTAATATTGTTAAGAAAGTTTTATTTGTTTTTTAAGAGGTTCACAAAACGGTTTTTATCTGGCATGTAATCGTAGAGTTCAAAGTTTTTGGGTGCCTTCTTTCGTTTTTATGTGAATTAACTTATTGAGTGGGTTAAGCGGTTTGGGTTCTATATAATTAGGCGTATTTGACTGAAATGACGTAGCTGTCTAATGACTAATGGATGACAAATATGACGAGCGTCATCGAGTGCGAAGCTTTTCACCGAAATAATGTTTAACCGAATATTTTAAGTACTAGATTTAAAAGTCGTTTAAGTTTATTTCGTTCGTGAACAGACTCTCATCTTTCCGACCAGCCTTGGTACCACGTAGATTTAAGTTTGTGTTGATTTTATACGGGTGAATATTTGAAATAGATTTTCAGGTCCATTTCCTAAACTGTCTATTTTAATATCATAAAGCTGATTTGTTTAAACACGCTAATCGCATGAACTAACTTGTAAAAAAATTCTAAATAAAGGGCTTTATTATTATTATTATAATCTCAGGAACTACTGGTTCGAATTGAAAAATTATTTTTGGGTTGGATAGTCCATTTAACGAGGAAGGCTATATGTTACTCTTCATTTTGATATTAACACGGGACTTACGCGGGTGAAACCGCGGAGCGCAGCTAGTAAGATATAACCTACAAGTTGGATAATCAATTTTGTCAAGAATTAATACAGTATCATTAGATTTCTGGAAAATGCATTATATTGTTATTTGTGATAAAGTATATTGTAATTTGTTAAAAGCTATATCTTCTTTCATTATTTCCTTTGGAAATTATAACATTATATCCGCATTTGGTTTTAAAAAGGCTTTGTTGAGTTTAAAGATTTTACACGACAAAAAAAAGCTGAATTATACAATAATATTAATTTTATAATAACTTATAAGTACAAAGTAATAAAACCGGTATAAAATACACATGTTTTATTACTTTGTTATGAAATCGTTATTGTTTGAACGACAGTGAGCGGCGCTGAAACTGGATACAATCGATTGTTTCGTTTCCGCCGACGACATGATTGTTACTAACATAATCGGATATGTTCTTTACGATCGTTATGAGTTTCGATTGTATTCAACTGTAGTTCGGGGAAATAACATATTTTCAAATATATCTATGGCGCTTGGAGTAACATTCGTACCGTAAGTAAGTACCTATTATATAATATTTTTGAAACTAATATTCTGAGTAATAAACCTCAATTCAATAACTAATATTATTTAACTTATTGACTAATATTAGTTAACTTATTGACAAATATTAGTTAACTTATTGACTAATATTAGCTAACTTATTGACTAATATTAGTTAACTTATTGACTAATATTAGCTAACTTATTGACTAATATAAGTTAACTTATTGACTAATATTAGTTAAATTATTGAATTGAGTATCCCTCATAACTCAGAGGTTTATTACTCAGTAAATTAGTTTAAAGAATATTAACTTAATAATAAATAGATTAAGTAATAAGTTAACTTATTGAATTGAGTAATTAATTTGTCTAATTAATTAAGTCAATTGATTAAACTAATTAGACAAAGCATTTCCAATTATTTACTTAGTTACTTAGTATTATTTTAACACTTAAACTTCCAGGACAATATTAATCCCAAGAGTTATTTAATAGTTCTGTTGTTAGTCCAGTATCGACTTATTTTTCCAAGTTATGAATCGTTCCATAGATAGCTTTAAAGCCACCGTTATCTATGGTCAAGAGATTTTTTTTTAATTTCAGGGAAGGCAAAATATGCTGAGTGGGCCAATACAGCTTCATCGATTGTTACTTTAGTCATAAACTTTTTTTACTGCTGCCCTTAGACTAGTCCTTTTTTATTAGTAAACCTAACTAACAACCATATTGTCCGTGCCATCTTTAAATTGATTTGTTCTATTTGACGACCCAGTTTGCACAATGGTCACCATGCCGGACTGCCAAACACGGAGTTGCGGGTTCGATTCCCGCCTCAGATAATTATTTATGCTTAGATATTTGTCTGTGGTCTGGTTGTTTCTATGTATCATGAATATAAATTTACAAAAGAAAGGTATATAAGTAGTATATCCGTTGTCGAGCACCCATAACACAAGTCTAGTTACTTAGCTTGGGGCTAGATGGCGATGTGTGGAATGTCCTGCAATATTTATTTATTATTTTGGAACGAATATGCTCATACCTAACTGCTTCTTTCTGATTCACTGCTTTCATCCGCTTAAACCCTAGCTCTATTAAATTCAAGCTAAACTAGAAAACAAGCTTATTTAAATAACTCGTCACCCCCTGCGGCAGACTTGTCTTCGCGTAAAACCAATAAGGCAACGTTCACACTTGACCGGTTCGCGTAATCATATAGTGTCGGATCGTGTAAACGATGCCGAGTAAAACAAACTGTCGGTACTCTGTCTTCAATTCGGTGTAGAGTGTAGACTGCAGATATGCAATCAAGTTGTGATTGAGGTTTGGCTACAGTTCCAGCAAGATAATTAATAAACATTTTAAACTCATTTGAACCTCCTTTATAAATATTAAAGCTTTTCACTTTTAACGCGATATTAAATATATATTTGACGACCCAGTTGGCACAATGTTTACCATGCCGGACTGCCAAACACAGGGTTGCGGGTTCGATTCCCGCCTCAGACAAGTATTTATGCTTAGATATTTGTCTGGGGTCTGGTTGTTTCTATATATTTGCAATAAAAAGTATACAAGTAGTATATCAGTTGTCTAGCACCCATAACACAAGTCTAGTGACTTAGCTTGGGGCTAGATAGCGACGTGTGGAATGTCCTGTAATATTTATTTATTTATTTTATATTCGATAAACGAGCGATCCTACTAATATTATAAATGTGAAAGTTTGTGTGTGCGTGTGTGTGTGTGTGTGTGTATGTTTGTTACTCCTTCACGCTAAAACTACAGGACCGATTGCGATGAAACTCGGTACCTAGATAGCTGGAGACCTAGATTAACACATAGGCTACTTTTTATCCCGATATTCCCACGGGATCGAGATTTACGCGGGTAAAACCGCGGGGCGCAGCTAGTCACTTTATAATTACTAGTTATTACTAACTCAATGCTTTGAATGCTTCAATCAACTTGATATGGAAATAATGCATATTATTTCGATAAATTATTTTGCCTTACCACTTTGTCTCTGTAGTATACCGATAAAATTAAATTTTTCTCTCGCTTCATGTTCGACCAAGCCCTTTTTAAAACCACCCGCAATTATGTCCTGATAATGTTTGACGACGAGCTTAATTTTAACAGGGTTGTCAGCATTTTTGTTTCTTTCTTCTTCTTCTTTTCATCTTTTTTTTTTAATTTTTGATTTTATTTCAATTTATAGGTAAAATGTTCTTTCTATATTATTAGACGAATTGTACGAGTGACTTTATATCCACAAAAACATACCTTTTAACTTATTAAATGTTTTGTACTTCTCACAATCGAAAGCCATTCAAATAGAACCACTGTCATTATCAGAAACATAAACATATATTTTCTAAGTTACTTAACAAATAACTTCATTCTTCACTGTTATTTACATTAAGACCCATTTAAATAGCTATTAATTTTTACTATGACATCGTAAATATATCCTTAGGTACATAATATTATGGAATATAATTCCAAATATTTAGCAAGGTGTGCCTGTCAGCACTGCTACTGTCTGCTTTATTGCTATTTATTATTCTACAATTTTAGATAACGTATCGAAAGGAAACGACTGGATGGAAAAAAAAATTGGTCAAAAACGACAAGCACCCAACTTCACAAGGGTTAAAAAAATGAATAGCAAAAAAGATGTTTTTTACGTTGGTATAATGACAGACACATTTTGCTATATCGCTTTGTTTTCTCTATTACCTTCCTGAAAGAGTCGATAACCTATCATACTTCCTTCAGTAAGTCACGAATATCTTTTTCTGTTATTTTGACATTAATATGAAGGTTACGGTTTCAGTCTAACTTGATGAATAGCACCCTGCATCGTGCAGCTTTATGTTCACGTTAGCGCACGCTTTCGAATCGTATCTGTGACTGAATGGAGCAAGTAAGATACGGTTATTAATTTCGACTCATTAGTAGAGGTTCAGGAAATGCTTAGACTATCGTTTTATAGTACCACCTCGGTTGGTACCTATAATTACTAAACTACCTACCTATTACCTAACAGGTAGGTACAAGTGTTGTTAAAATATCATAAACATTTTATCGATAATTCTAACTAATTTTATTTAACTACGTTTTAATTTAAGAATTACCGTTCCATTTCTCAATGCCGGAAACTTTAACCGATAAAAATTAAGTTATCGCCAAAACTAATAACAATATAGTAAAGTAACGAATATAAATGTTCATTCTATTTAAGAGAAAACTTTAATGTAGTTAAATTTATATGAGAAAATGGTAAGTATAAGTATTAAAGTTTATTTATAGTTAATAGTATTGGAAATCCAGTCTTTATTAATATTTGTCGGTTTAGCATCCTGATTCTTTAACAATTTGATTGAATTCAGAGCTAGGGTTGTACAATTTTGTTTTATAAGTTAATCAAATCAAAATATCTCGGATTTTTACCGAAACTTACCGATATGTACTTATTCCGGATTCCATACGAATGAGAGTTTTAAGACACCTTTCCGGTTACAATTTTAATTTCGTAGCTTCCACGCACGATCTGATAATGATATTGGAAAAAGTTATGTACATGAACAGTGACCGCGGGTTTCGGTGGTTCTGAACAGCTGTGATTAACAAAGAAAGAGGAACTTTTAATTTCAAAAACATTTTGTTCGTTTGTACCTATAATAGATTTTTACAAAATAGCGAAACCTCCCACATCATCGCCCATCATCAGGCAGGTGTGATGGTGGTTAAACGCTGACCTATAATTTTTTTAAAAAATCGCGTTTTGAATGATTATTTTGAAAATTTCCTCGGCGTTTAGGCAGATGAATAAACATGGGAATTTGAAGAGTGTAAACAACTTTAGCCAACCCTAACAAAACAATTATGCATTTTATGTGAAAACTCGTGATTACGCACATCCTTACCGAGTCAACCGATGAATATAAAACGGAGACTCGTCTTGTTAAAAACGCGTCAATCCACTGCATATTGTTAGTTTAGTTTATCGAGTCGACAACCGAAGGTGTCAATTACATTAATCTATCGACATCGGGTGATTAATTGGCAGTTTATCGATATGCGTTGGACGTACCTAGTGCGAAAATAGACTTTGAATCCTTAATGATGTTGGAAATTATCGGGAATAGGTATGTTTTTATGGGAAAGTCTTTTATTAGAAAACTAACTTCGCTATACAGTTTTCACTGCGTAGGTTTCTTTGAGAATTTCAGATTTATTGGACTTATATACCAAAACTTTAAAAGCTTAACTTTACAGGTAAGAAGCAAATTTGATGTCTGACACGACAAAAGAATAACAAGTTCAATAAAAGCTTGTAAAAATTTAGTGTCGATTGGTAGATCTTCTCAGTACCTAATAGGTTTTATTTTCAAAAAGCAGATATCCGTACAAATAATCCTGAGCTAGAGCGGAGATACCAAGTAAGAAGATTTAGACGTACAAAAGTTTTGACAAGACAATCAAAAAGCTATTTCATAAAAAAGCTTCGGCTTCATTTGCCTTATAAAGTTTTTTTTAGGAAAAAGAATTCACTCATAATTTCAACAAAAACAATGCATTATCTCTAATACCTACATTTTGCAGATAAAAGCATAGGAATAAGGAGTGGACATTTCATTTAACTTTTAAAATATGACCAATAGAAAATCATTTATTTATACAGTGTGTAAAGGAAAATCTGTAATCACTCATCGGCACATACAAAAATACCCCTAAAACAAGTTCTGTTACAAACTTCAGACTAAACCATGACGCATGCGTATTCAATTTCTTAGGTAAAAGGTTAAAACCACGGCACAGCAGTTACGTACTAGTAAATTGTACATAAAATTGTATTTATTAGTTCCGTCAGAGGTTTTATAACCCATTGTGGTGAGCTAGGCGGCTAGGCTACACTGTTCGATCATAAAAGCTATTCTTTCATAAGGTACGGTCGGCTGGATAATTACAGACACACCGTAGAGCTCCAAAACGGCTATTATAAAATGTTTTCAATACAAACAAGATTCTAGACACCTTTGGTTTAAAGTTTAAAGTCTTTTTAACGCATAAATTGATCAAACAAAAATTATTAGAATGAAACATACTAATAATAGTAATTTTAGAACTCTACGATGGGTTTGCAATTATGCTGCCAACTGTACCTACTGCGGCACATTAAGCTCCTTGGTTACTAGGCAACCACGCTGCAGCGGCCGGCGGAATTAAAGAGCTTGTAACATTCTGGCATAATTAATGGTCAGCCTTTTTTTTTAGTTGCGCGGCCACCTTTGAAACCTATGCCTCTACAGATTACATTAATACAAACAATATGTTATTGTAACAAAATCTCGTAAAATTCCAAGATTTTCTTATGAGGAAAATATAAAAAAAAACTGAAATATTTGACGGTTTGCGGACGATATTTTACGTGATGACGTCATAAGAAAACGTTGATGGTAACCATACCATAGCACGTATTATAGGTACGTGGCTATGGTTACCTTGTCAATAACATAACGCACGTTCCGGGAACATGACGCATGATGTCACATTTTTTTGAGAGTGCAGGTGTTGTCCAACTTATAAAACGATAGCACGTCAAAAAGAATCATTGAAATCGGACTTCATATAAATAAAATAAATAAATAAATATTTTAGGACATTCCACACATCGCCATCTAGCTCCAAGCTAAGTAACTAGACTTGTGTTATGGGTGCTAGATAACGGATATACTACTTATATACTTTTTTTGTAAATATAGTATATATTCAGAGATCGGAATTAGGTAGAGTTATTTATGTACTTACACTGATTTCATACAGCGAAAGAATAACGTGGATAGTTTACGCGGATATGCCTCAACTCTAGAGATTAATTTTGAACAGCGGGAAAAATTCCGTCTTTTATAAGTATTTAGTAAAAAATGTTTTTAACTTGTTATTTTAAACGACGCGCGACGTTGCCAATCTTACACCAACGACTGTTGGTGTTGCCAAATCTGTAGGTCTCACATCAGAACAAAAGAACACAATAGCGGAAATGCGGAGCACCCCCCGCTTAACGAAATTTATTAGATTTTGTCTCTTTTTATCGCATTCAAAATTTAACGGTTAACTCATTAAACAGCTCGCTCATTCACTTACCTCGGTTCGTAGAATGCGCTCGCTTGTTTTCTGTTGTGTTTTTTGTGGTGAATGACCCCGGCTTGTTTATTGGATTTTGGACTCTTCTGAATACGACTATTTCGGCAAACATTAATGGACAGATTGCGAGAGCTTAGAATATAAAATGGAAAAGTCATGGATAGAAATCCTGATTTCGACACCATCAGAAACATAGCAGAAAAAGAAAAAGAGGAGGAGGAATTATATAAATTAGCTAACCTCACCTCAGTTGACGTAGAGCGATCATTCTCAATGTACGTTAGTAATGGATTTTAGACGTTCGGCGAAATTCATTGAAACCAGAAAATATTGAAAAGTTAATGGTCATTTACTTCAATTCTCATCAAAGTTATACGGTAATGTCGGAAGCGAACACTTCAAATATAAGTGGTACTTTGAATGAATCGGAATTCTGATGGGCCATTTGAATTAAGAAAAAACCTCACAAGTGTAATCTAAAAGCAAAAGTATTTTATCGTATTTATAAAATAAGGAGAAAATAAGAATTTTCTTAATACCTATAAATAATTTGTGTTGTGAATTAAAGAAGATAAATGCATAAAAAAACACTAATAAATAATTAAAATTATATTTTTTTGTTATAAGTAATTGTCTTACTTACCTTACACTGAATTTTTTAAAAATTTGTTGTCTTTTAGAAATCCCGGAAGATCCATACTAATATCAACATTTCGATGCAAGTACATAAATAACTCTACCTAATTCCGACCTCTGCTTATAATACATAGAAACAACCAGACCACAGACAAATATCTATGCATAAATACTTGTCTGAGGCGGGAATCGAACCCGCAACCCTGTGTTTGGCAGTCCGGCATGGTGACCATTGTGCCAACTGGGTCGTCGATATGCCGGAGTAGGTAAATATTTTAATAATCAATAGACCAAACAAATATATCCTTATGTCCCTACCTGCTAATGAAATCAAGACAACTCTGTTAGTTCAATAATTTAAAGTTATTTAATAACACAGAAACAGGTTTAGCCTGATGTCTTAGATAAAGAAGGCTGTCCTACATCGTTACAGCGGATATACGTAGCTATACAATGTGTTCTAACGAAGGGTCTCTAATACGAAAGGGGGTTGTTATACATTCATTTTAAGTTTACGTTCACAAAAATCCTGATATTTTTCGTAAAAAAAGCAATATTCATAATTTCAACTTAAGGCGCTCTTCCAGTACCGTGTGTAGGCCCATACATTACCTTAGCCTCCGCTCTCAAAAACGTAGCGTGCTGCGTGCTAACTGTTATATTTGATCGATATGCAAAATATTTTTGCATTATTATCCACAAATAGAGAGTTCCTAGAGGTCAAAACCTATCATTTGATTCATTTTTAGAAATAAACGTTAACTATTTTTGAATAAAACCCGATAAACGATCTAATAAATCTCTGTTTTCTAACATTTTTATTATCGAACGAAGTTGTTCATATCATGTTTTCAACCACAATAAACAAAAATATGGTTATTAAACTACAAAATCCATTTATATCCAAATAACAAAAAAAGAGTATTTGATTACTTAGAGTTGCTTAAAACAAAGGTCGATTTTGGTAGCTTTATTAGCACCTGCCCTTAAGAAATAAGGATGAACTGACCGTGCCCGGTAGTAGGCGCCGGAAAATAAACAGGTGGTTTAATAATACATGTGCGCTCTATTATAATAAATTACCTAAAGATGTATATGACATGTCCATTAACAGGTTCAAAACTTTTATAAAGCATAAATTGTGCAGTAAGGCGTACTATGATACTTCGTCTTATGTACCTTAATGATAACAACCCTAGGACGTGACTTTAATTGCTCCATTTCAAATAATACTTTCAAATATTTGTAATATTGACCTTTGAGAGCGTGATCACATGAAAAAAAACCCCATGAGTTTCTTGTGCCTTCTTCTCATTGGTGGGTCCTAACTTAGTTTTTAAGAGGTGTCCAAGTTTTTAAGAGGTGTCCTAGGTATTAAGCATTGAAAGGAATAAAGATTTTGACTTTGACTTTGTTTTATTTTTTTACTTTCAATTGTTTGGATCTGTGGACTTTATTCTGCGGTCTAATATAAATGATTATTTATTTATTTCTTTGCCGACTGAAGTCTATTTTTAAGCCACAGAATTGAATGAAATAGGAAAAGGATGAAACGGACATTGTATGTGACAAAAATGGATGAATTGGGAAAAGCATGACACAGACTTTGGATGTAAAAAAATGTATGTAGTAAACCGGTTCATTGTTCTAGAAGTCTAGGCATAAGTACAAATTTTCTTCAACGACTTTTGAAAATCGAACATTTTTTGTTAAATAGTGAGATTTCGTTTATTGGAAAGACAGCCGTTTATAAAGTTAGGAGTTAGAGTTAATATATAAAAAACTTAAAATTCTCGAAACTTTAAGGAAATTGTAAGGCACTCCTAACACTGCCAGAAACAGCTGATTTTCGAGTAAATTTAACCTACATTTTTTTCCAAAAAAAAAACAGTTAGATGTTTCAAACAAACCCTTTTATTATTAGAAATCCTTCCTTTGTACACATTGTATAAGGCAACAAATTAAATTTTAATTGAATTGCACAAAATTGCAAATGTGAAGTTTGTAATGCAATTAAATTGATCTGATTAACTGTTTGAACTGTGGTTTAATAAATGTTTATTTGCGTAATTTTATTGGTATTTAGTACATAATTTCTATACCTATTATGTGACTTTCCTTAAGGCCCGCCAAAGGAAACTATGGAGCACGTCATTTGTGAATGCGACGTCTTAGCAGCGAAGCTTATGAGCCTCCTTGGGAATGCGTATCCCAAACCGGAGGAATATAGGTTTCTTCCTCTCAGTGGGATCATAAAGGTAGGAGCAACCACAAAAAATCCCACTACTGGGTCGAAGTGTTGCTGGCTATGTCAGCCCCTGATGTAGCCCGAAGAAATAAAGAAAGATGAAGAAAGCCCGACAATAGCTTTAAGAAGAAGTGGTATGACCAGAAGCGCGATAGAGGTATCTTAGATTTAGAGGTATCTTAGTTTTTGGGTATCAACCACTAAAATCCATAGAATGATATTTCTATTGTCGTAAAGGTGAAGAAATGCTTTGTATTGTCATACACTTCGAAACATGATTACAGTGATATGCCTCGATGGAAAAAAATCGTGAAAATCCTTAAAAACGATTTTTTGAGCTTTTTCGATTTTACGGCGATTGTAAAGAAAAAACAAGTACAACATTCATTTATACTTTCAACAATTTTACATCAAATCCCATAAGGTAGTACAGATGGTTTTACACTAAAATATATGTGAGTCTTTTAATTACATAAAAGCGGGGGAAAGTGACAGGGGTTTTCAGGTCCAACTTCACCTTAAGCCTATCACAAGTTTTGCATAGACTTTATGTTCTTACACGATGCTGGACAACACTAAACGATTCAGGTAAATTGAAACTACCGACGACAGAATGAACCACGTTCCGTCATTTTATCTATTTATTATTGCTTAAATGATTGCAGTATAATACAAGATGGCACCACAATCGGCGCTCTGACGTACCTATTACTTCGAATAGTACTATATTCACGACTTTCTACGGTCGTTTTACTTTTGTTGATGGCAGTAGTATCTAGTGACAATAGTACTTTTCCTGTATTTGAAAGTATATAAAGCCAATACAAATAAACGTGGCATTCACACAAAACGTGATCACCTATGTACTTACAATGTCATTGATACCGAAGAGTCGCGAAGATCGATCGAAATAGACACGAAATCGACAGTCCGCGTCTGTTTGTTATTCTAAAGGAAAACTCAGACTCTAAACTTACAATTGACAGATATTTTATAGTTTTTGACGAATTTTTAAAAGTTTTTAAAATTGCTTGGAAGAGTTTCTCCTATTCTTACCTATTTGACGTTGTGTGACTCTACTAGAAGGTCACTTGTCAAAACGGATATTATTGTAACGTCATAAATACGCGTTTATGACTTAATCATTTGTAACGGATATAAGGAAAATGGTCCGTTTACTTTGTAAGTAAGCGGGCTGTTTATTCCTATAGATGTAACACGCGCGTCTAGAAGATACCTGTTTAGGTACCTTCGTCACATGACGACATCCAAATTACGTCTCATTAATATGAATCATGAAACGATTGTTCACCTAATTACCAGATAAATTCTTTATTAGGTAGAACACTTTAGAAAAAATTACGTGAACAAAGGGCGTTATTGCTTATGAGCGATCTCTTCCAAGCCACCTTTGGATGAATGGTGGCTTTGGTTTTTAGATGGTAAAACCTGAGTATAGCTTTCATAATTGACATATAAATAACGCATATAAATTGACATAAAACTAAATTGTAAATTATAATATTTCTACCTACAAATAAATTTTAATGTTTAGGAGCATTTTTTTTCTCATTAAACCAAGGATTGCCCCTCAATTAATTAAATTTAAAAAAAAATACTTATTTAATTTTTTTTGTTCAATCACGATTTGATAGTCACTAAAGATCGGCCGACTATTTATCATATTAATCTGCTTTAACTCTACAGTGTACAAGTGCAAGATTTATGCTAAAATTGTATGTAAATATTTATAGAAACGGTATTTGAAGTATTTCAAGCTAACACTTTAAAATGATCTAATTGTGATTATTAATTTCATCATCGTTTTTTATTGAGCTAAAGGTGACTGACTGAGTATAAAACACAGTCTAAATATTACGGTATGGAAACAGGAAATTTCCACGTTAATAGATATTCGAACTAGGCATGTTAGGGTCCAAAATCACGTAAATTGTCAAAAGCGGCGTTGACCTAGTGGTAGATACATCGACTTTAATTCCGAAGGTCGTGGGTAAATATATTAATCCCTTAGTCCACACTAGAGAATAAAAATAAAAGCTTATTCTAATGTGCCTTACCGCTGAATGCGGCCTTTTTCAGACAACCTTAGGATGTAGATTAATTTACGAATGATAAGAGCCGGCTTTTTGTTGGTCCTAAATGTTGTTTGCTTTCGTCACAGGCCAATATATAAATCGAAGTTCGGATACAAAGGACGGATCGGGCTCAAATTTGGCATTAACGAACGCATCCGTTATAAGGATTTTGAAAAATTTAAACCGCCGTAGGCAAAGGCTACCTTTATGAGGACCGGGGGTTCTCTCCATACAAACGTAGTCGAACATACTCATGGCAGTTATAGGTTTTATGGCACAAAAATATTTGTGCTAGTGTCATTATCCAGGGAGAAGACAGTCGACTACGTTTGTATGGAGAGAGCGTCAGTACCCTTTCACCATATTAATAATTTTCAAGTTACCTAACATTGCTACCTAAAAGAATTTGAAAGTACCAAGACACCCAGTAAATTAAAATGGTTTCTTGTATAAAAATTAAAGTTAAACAAATGGAAAAAAAGAAAAACATTTTCAGCGCGTCTCGAATACGTCTCGTGACTTTTTTGACCGTTCTTATTGGCCAATAAACTTCAGACTCGGATTAAAAGCTTTTCAGTCTGTAACAACAGGATTGATGAGTCAATATGTTTGTCATGTCTGGCTCGAAGACTCGGTCTGGTGGTCCCACTTCTAATTATTCTGCTTTCTGATGAGCAAGACTTAAAGTGATGTCAAAGTAACGGCTCGCCTAATTTGAGGTAGGTATTAACTATGGACCACTTTTCCCCACGGATGGGTAAGCAGTTATTTTTTTTTTACCGTAGTCCCACTAGAATTAGCTTTTATGTTTAAGAGACAAACAACGAAGGAGGTTCTTAAGTCGACGCGTATATTTTTATTTATGTATGTCCACGCATAACTTTTTATTTTACAGAGTACATTTATGCCCCGTTTGACAGAAAATTTAATAAAAAAAAGGAGTGTGAACTCTTATTTTATTGAACAAAAAAATAAGGTCTGGCTTTTTTTTCAGTTTTTTGTAAAAATGGTTCACTTAAGACATTTTGCTTTTAGATCCATGTAAGGATAATTAAGTAAGGAAATCAAGTAGGTACCTATATTATTTTGTGAAACGCGGTTTAGAACATTTCTTTTGCAACTACTAAAACCTTTAATAGGGTTTGAAACTATCCCAAATATTAATCAATTACAATCCGTTCATTTGTATTGACTTAAGAGTTAATATATGTATCATCCAGTCAGTCAGGACCTTGTATTTAATATCTATGGATTTCTATTTCAAGTCATAGAATTAATATCACGTAAAAATCACTTCAAATTAAATTGCACAAATTGAAAAATTAAAAAGAAAAAATAAACACAAAAAAAAATAATGACAAAAAATTATGTTTGTCTAGTTTACCCCTTGCTAGGCGAATGGGGATACCTTTAAGTAATTAATTACCTATTTTATTCGAATCCAGTCACATAATGAAACCATTCCATCTTTCTGAATAGTGTCTAATCCCTAGAGATTAACCGTGGGGGTCTTTTAGTCTACAAACTTATCTCTTCACTTCATATAACCCTTATTACTAAGCTATTAATGTTCAATATTGGTTAAAACTGTAACATTTACACCTAGGACATTGACATCGTACAACAATAGAACTACATGAAGTTAATTTCGGTTTTTATAGAAGTGTTTACAAGAATAGCTAATAGCTAGGTATGTGTAGTGGTTAATTGTTCACACGTTGTCTTTAATCGTTTGTCAGATGATTACAATTTGTTGGGATTGAAAGAATTTGAATGGGATGAGAGGGGCTTTGGAAATAGTCGGTTTATAGATAAATGTAGTGGTTAGGTTAGGGGAATTTATTAGCGGGTTCGATCTTCGATATGGAACATTTATATATGTCTAAAACCGAATTAGGTTTCTTGTAAATAATTTGTGATATAACCTATTTATGCCAATAAATAAACTAAAAGTCAAAATTCTTTATTCTTTTGGAACCATACAATTTGCATGAAATCGAATTCAAACGTCATAAAAATGAAATGTTAAATGTTTATTATTAGTTTATTATTAGTTTATTATCAGTATACAACAAAAAAGTATGTATACTACAACAACATTCTGAATAGTATGACGCTGTATAAATTATCTAAACATGTAAACATTTCTAAAATTCAATAAACAAAAAAGATTCATCATTTATTTATTCTACCAGGAAAAATTACAAACACTTTTATTACTTACCGATTTTATTAAAAATACCTAATCTTTACCTACTTACCTATTCAGATGACCTCATTTTGTCCTGTACAAAATTAATATTTAAATTAAACCTATCAAGCAAAGATAAAGTATATATTATTAGATAAAATTAATAAGAAATGCCATGTTAAACCAACAGAATTGGTCGATAAATTGTCCATGGATTCATACAAATATGTATGGTAAAAATGTGGCACTTACCGCCTACTCGATTACTCCCGAATACTAATGAATTTAATAATTCATTAAAAATCTATATATCACTTCTTTTTAATTTTGTACCGTCGGGAAATGAAATCAATTAAACATGTTTTTTATTATTCATTTAACTTTTAAATATTTACTTATATTACTATGGAAGGGGATTAGAGAGGCATTTCCCCTGCAGTGGGACATTAATATAGTACATTACGATATAAGTGTGGTAAATTGATCTTTGCATAGAGGCGGTTTATGACGCGCGAGCGGTAGCGAGCGTGTCATAAGAAGCCAAGATGCAAAGATCAATTCCACACGTATATCGTACGACGTTTTTTATCACAGTTGCGAATTAAAGAAAAGAAAACAAAATAATAATTAACAAAATATTTGTGATAAGTCTATGTTTACATTTTTTTAAGGCAATATTTTTTTGTTAATTGTGCTCCGGAAAGGCCAGGCAAAAGACTTTTAACCTATACAGCCTCGTCTGACATACAAATTTTTTTAGGGTTTTTTTCTATTTGTTTTGCGTCGGGGGTTAAGAACAAAATACAATGGTACGGAAAAACAATATATTTAAGTAAAGAAAAAACAAAAAATAAACAACTCAATTTTTAATCGTTTTCTAAGTCATTATCACGTAAAATTTTCGTTCGTAAACCGACTTTAGAGACAACCATTTTTGCTAGCTAAAAACTCTTTGGTATCTACCTTTTTTATACATCAAAGCAGTATAACCCAGATAAATTAAGAATGTTTCACCTACCTAACATGTAATTAGCAGTAAGATACGTATTTAACTTATCGGGATAACTTTACAGCACTAGTTAACAAATCTAAAACGCACGCGTGCATAATATGTTGGATTATGAGCCTAAAAGCCGTTGAATAAGATCCACTTTATGAGCAACTGTGATAAAAAATAATTTACTAAGTAGGTAGACAAGGTATTAAACCCTACTAAAAATAGAGAAAAACAACATTACTGAAACATTACATTACTGTGTCTTTTCCAGAATAATTACAGATTTTTGCAAATCATTTTAATTGTATACGTGTATGTTTAAAAACCATTTATTTACAAAACAAAACAACAATTACAAAACATCATAGAAACCAAATTAGGAGGTCGATATTCGGACCGCGTGACTAATTAAGAACCTCCTTTTTTAAGTATGTTTAACTAAAAATTTCAAGATTTTACAAGCAGATAAAATTTTGTACTTAACTGACTATGGGTTATCAAACTTTTTAAGTGTTACTTGAGTTGACAGTACGCCGAGGTGCGCACGCGCAGTCGCGCATGCCTCTACGTATTCACACAACGAGTAGCGAGTGTATCAGCGGAGAGATCAAACGAAAGAACAAAGCGTACTGAATTATTGATTGTACCTACTATTGCTTCCTCCGGGTTATTTAGGTAAATACAAAGGAATTTTCATGTTTTTATGGGACAGGAAAGAAGCGGAAACCAAAGGATTAGGTACTATTAACTTAACGCTAATAACATGCAAGTGACAGACAGAAAGATAAAGACAGAGATGCTTTCGCATTTATAATACTTATTAGCAGGGATTTGCATAAATTTATGTAAGTACATTGGTTGTTAGTTAATAATAAGGGAGCTCCCCATAAAATTATTCAGTTACATTTTTTATTTCATGGCCAGCCAACTTTCCACTAAACCATATACTTAGGTAGCTCCTTAAGTATAAAATTCATAATCTTGTACGGTTAACGAACACTATACATTGTATACTATTATAGTATACAGTAGCTGTATAGTATAAGTATAACAAAAATAACTCGCTGGGATACTAAGTAAATCTTTTAGATAAGTTTATAAAAAAAACCGGCCAAGCGCGAGTCGGAATCGCACACGAAAGGTTCCGTACAATGTTGTATTGGAGCCTTGCTTAATTTTTTTCTGTTTTGAGCTTTTGTTGTACGCAACGGAAATAAATAATCTGTGAAAATTTCAACTCTCTAGCTATAACGGTTCATGAGATATAGTGATGGTGACAGACAGACGGTGAGGTCTTAGTAATAGGGTCCCGTTTTTACCCTTTTGGTACGAAACCCTAAAAATGAGAACAATACTGTGGTAACTGCAACAACAAATACCTATTTCACTGACAAATATTTGCAAATACTTGATATGTACTTAATAAGAAGTACCTAGGTACTGTCGTGTATAAAACTCAATTATTTTCATCCTTCCATCCTTCAATCAAAATCAGAGAACATCTCAAACAAAAAATATGCAACGAGTAGGTACAGCTAGCATCAAAAGCAATAAATTAATTTTATTTTTTAATATCGCTCAGAGCAATGTTTTTATTTTTCTCGTTTCCGTTATTATTTATTGTTAATTAGAATTGTGAAACTAGAATAGAGTAAAATTTTATAGTTTTCGTGAGTAGGTTAGGTATGTCATAAAATTCAATTTTAATTTTCATGTAAAGCTATTTTCGACCCGTTTATTGATGTAAAATTAGAAATTGATAGTATTGAATTGGATTATTTTAGCGACAGAATGAGTTAGGTAATCTATTTAATACATTATGCACAATTTAACGACTCTATTTAGATAGGAAAAGGTACTTAATGTATTTATACAATTGAACTATAGGGAACCATAAACCCTCGTATTTGAAAGGATATTAACAATAATTTATCGCTAGTTGTAAACACCTGAGAAGGATATGTTTACTTTCTCCTATTTCCCATATTATTTATTATTTAATAATGATTAATGTTATGGGAAGTCTTGGAACTGTAGTTACCTAACATTCCAAACCCATTTTCCTATTATAGGTAAGTATTCAATAAGTAACTTAAAATAGATTTTTGTTTTCACTTTTTATGTTCAAACGGCATGACCAACCTTATTTTTTTTGTTTACCTATAGTTTGTCTTACTGCTGGGCCAAGTCTCGATTTCACACTCTTCTAAGCATTTCGGTCCAGAAGGCCAATTCTCGTTAGTAACATTGTTCAAATTACATCGCAATATCATTAATAAAAAAAGCTTTTCGAGATAAATATCCAGTGAGATACCGAAACGTAACGTTTGTGTAGATATACTCGTAGATAATTGTTTCTGGTGCTATTTGTTGCGATATTCCTGCGATTTTGTAGGCTGTGACCCAACTTAAGCTTACATTTTAGACTATTTGGCCCTTCTTTACAATGTGTCATCTTCTTTACAACTAGAATAACGTAGTACGCTCTTGACGTCTTTGATCTAGATGAATTACTCAGTAATTTGGACGAAAATTTTTTTATAACTTGGGCATTCTGTATTCACGCTCCTTTAGAAAATTAATATAATTTATATTTTCTTGTTGTCTGTACTTTTTAAAATATTCTTATACTGCGATGAAAACTAATTTATAAATTAAAATATTACTTACCATGTTTTATTTTATGGAAAGAATGCCACTTTTTTGGATGTAAATAGGTGAAATAAGTCAAAATCACCTTAATAAAAAAAAACATAAAAAAGTGACCTGTTATGCTGACTGTACCAACCTTAAAGAAAGTCACTTATCCTTATTTGCCTTACTATTTTAACTGTTACGGTAACTGATACCTTCAATTTAGCTTTCGTTTTGGGTTACATAGTCTATATGTACACTACTTCATAGAGTATTGTAAAGTGCATATTTTTTACACTATTTTACATACAGTAAGAATCTGTGTCAAATATTCTAAGCAGTGGTGAAAGTTAGTGTTGAAATCGAAGATCTAGATTATACAGGGCGTTTAGCTATAGAGTTCGGCGATTTTAAGGGTAGATTCTTAAGTTTATCTTACATACTTTCATGAATTAACAATGGTAAAAAGTTAATGCTAAATCCATTCAGGCTTTGATGGAATAAAATACCAATTATTTATATAAGTTACCCTTAAGCCTAATCAAATATAAGAAAAAAATAATCAAAAACTGTACCTCAAAACCCATGTCGGACCAAACAACACTTTCCAATAAAGTCACTAAAACTTTCTCTTTTCTAAAAAATCACAGCACTCCACTAAACACTCACAATTCTAAACTAAGAAAGTAATTTAAAAAAAGAAAATTTTGAAAAATCGTATGTCGGAAATAAAGTACATGTGATAGAGTACGTTGTGTTGGGAAAAGCGGTGCGCGCGCGCGTCTTGCGGAGTACAAACTGAGCGGCAACGACACAATAATAATAACCCACCGCGTTTTAATTTTTTTACTTTTTTTCCACTGAAAATTTGCCTCGCAGTTTTGACACGCACTTTTGCGCGTATCTGTCTTTTAAGGATTGGTATTTATTTTGTAACTGTACTTGTTTTTTTAATATAAGCGGTGGTTTTTTTACATATTTGACGTTGACTGTACTGATCTCACTGTGAAATTACAAGATGGATCAGTTGCGTACAGTTTACGATCGTGTGTGCTAAGCAATGTCTCACCCATCGAAATGTGCACTTTTAATCGGTCCACCCATCGAAATGGATCACATTTTGATGAGTGGACCGATTAAAAGTGCGACAAAAACATATTTTATGGGATATTCCATGCTCTTCAGCAATTGTAAAATAAGGATTTTTTTTCACGTATCTACTGCGGCTGCGTCTCAGCTACAGCCTACCCGATTCATTTTTTGTTCTTTTTACCCAATTTATTTATTTGGCAAAAGGAGCCACTTCAAAAACAGCGGTTACATTTGCTAAATGAATTTATAAAGTTAAATAAAAGCTTTTAATAAATTAGGCATTGTTTTTGTTGTGTCGTTAGTAGTATGTTAGACATTCCTTTTCAACCGACTTCAAAATAAGGATTAGATTATTCGTCGCGTATATATATAGTACCTGGATGACCGAGCTTTGCTCGGTATTTTTTTCGTGTTACTTAACAACGCCATCTGCTGGAATAACTTTATTGCACACAAAAAATAGTATTAGTAGTTCGCCAATAGATGTCAGGAAGAGACATATTTTTCAGATAAAAAAAGTAAGTTTCGATGAAACACGAATAAAATGACATTTTCTAATAATGATTCTTATCTAGATTGATTTATCGCCCCCGATATATACCAAATTTCATGAAAATCGTTGGAGCCGATTCCGAGATTCCAATTATTACAAGAATTGCTCATTTAAAGATATAAGATTTTAGTATGTTCAATGGTTAATCGACAAAGGCTCAACTGATTGAAATGATATTTTTAGTTGTGGTTAAAATAAAGTTATCTATTCTAAACTCTTTAAATTATAATAATTACAATCGGAACTCATATTCATGTCAAATAACAAAAACTGTTATCCACTGTAAGATTGCATGACCACCGAAATTAAAACTAGAGATAAATGTTTAATAAACAGCTTTTGGGGGTCAATTCTGAGGCAAAAGGAGCCACAAAAAAGGTCTCATAGTGCGATTATATTTTTTTATCACTTGCCGCGTGATAGGACTTATTTGCAAGGCTTATTTGCATGACAGAGTCATCCTAAGAGAACTTAGGTATCTTCTTCTTCTTCTTCTTAGTTTTCTTAAGTGGTGAGTTTACGGTGACGTGCCACATTTAAATTAAAAATCAATAAAACTGCCATAGATTTATTAGTTTCGACGGGAGTTTCACCTATTTGAAAGGGGTTAGACGTAGATTAGGTAACTGCACCGGTAACCAATACGCCAAATTAAAATACTTTTTTTACTTTGAGACTTTTTTGATATTTTGTTCGGTAGTTTAAAAGTGCTCATTCTCTGAAGTGAAGTTCTCTTTGTACGAAGTTTAACTTTTGCGAAGTTCTTCTTTTGCGACCAGTGCACATTTTACATCTAACCCTTTGAAGAATGTTGATTCTGTTTTACCGGTAGGTTCTTATTACAAACACAACCTCGCACCAAACGTTACTTAAAATATGTCTAACTAAATAGTTTCGATCAGAATCAACGGCATGCTACTTGAACGTTGATTCGTTCACACGTTCGCTCCCAAGTTCACGATTGCATCTAAAATGGAAGCTTCTATCTAATATTTAACATAGAGCAATAAATACGGGCGTTTATCGAGATTTATTTAATAATAACTAGTATTTAGTATGCAAGAAACTGGATGATATGAGGAAAGCTGGCTCGGTCGCTGTGTGGTACGAGGTAGGGAGAGGCCGGAGACCAGGACCGTAGCTGCGGACTGGTATCGGTGGTGTCCCTTTTATCCAGTTTAAGGAAACTGTCTATGTATCTATCCGTCTATCTCTGGAGTATTCTCGAATGAGATCCTAAGCCTCCAATTATTTAAGTTTTGTAATGCTCCAATTAAATCAAGTCGTTCCATCAGGTAAAAATTCTCAAAAAAAAGTGTGACTCTTAAAGCACCGTGCACACTAAGGCGGTCCGGGGGCTGGTATTTTGCAATATTCGAGATTTTATGCACTATGCCTTATAGACATTCGTATTTATATTTTATTATTTACTAGCGGCAGCGCTCGGCGATTTCACCCACGTAACTTCCGGTCCCGTGGGAATATCGAGATAAAAGTAGCCTTTGTTATTTCTAATTAATCAATGTATCCTCATACCAAATTTCTTCAAAATCGGCCTAGTAGTTTCGGAGCCTATTCGTTCCAAACATAAAACCAAACATAACAAACAAAAAATCTTTCCTCTTTATGATATTAGTGTAGAATGTAGATTAACTACTTTTTACCTCACAGCTTCCCGTTCCAGTCACCCGCTCAAAACAACTGCATTCTAGTACAAAACGAAGAGTGGACAGAATCGGTCAGCTTATGTCGCCCTATGATACTTGTCAGTAATTACTATGGGCGCTTCTCTACAGAAATATTGCAAAGAAACCGCTTGCAAATAAGTTCGATAAACGATTAAAATGTACCCCGGCTTCTTTTGCCTGACAACATTTTCGTATTGGTCAATATAATCCACAGTTCATGTGACATGTTTGTACAGTTGTAAAGAAAATTATTATTATTTTAATGTGTTTTTAATTTTATAGGTATGTAGAGTTTTTACGTGGGCCTTCAGGGCTTTATCCTAAACTATTTATAAGATAGCGATAATGCTGAAAGGAGTTGCGTGCCCGATTTTGACAAAAACTAAAACTGCAACATTACATTTTTGAAAAAGCCAGGCATCTAACCTGTTGATTTTGCAACAATCGATAGTGTTGTTGATAGAGATAAATTCTTGCAAACAAACATAGTATGGCAAATCAAAGGAAAGAGCTAATTTCTGTAGTCTTCTGTAATTTTCATACTATTTTCCCTGAAAAAATGTAGTGAGAAAGAATGGCAAATAACGTAATTTACTGCTGCACAACAAATAAAAACTGTTTTTGTTAAATTTTATGTAATGTAGAGACTTTAGAACATTTAGAAAAATATTACTTCCCCTCTACGCCTCAAACGCTATTATTATGCCAGAGACGGAAAGATGAAAATTGTAGAAAACTACAAAAACGAGCTAATTCCTTTGATTTGCCATACTATACTTATCTCCAGTAATTAATCTCGCTGTTGATTGGTAAAAAAATATGGGATGTTTATTTTTTTTACAAAATCAACAGGTTCTGTTGGCCGATTTCTGGCTAGGGAAATGACTTTAAAAAAAATCTAATGACGCACTAGTTCAAAAATCGGGCAAGCAACTCCTTTCAACATATTTCGCTATCTCTTTTAGTTTAGGATATAGCCCTGAAGGCCCACGTAAAAAAATCACCTGTACAGTACATTTCCGGCGACCTCAACATTTTCAAAGTGTTCGAATTTCCAAAATTCAAAGAACAAAAGTTTTTTTTTAAGGGCACAGAAGTGACCCTCAACCGCTTGTTAATGTTACCAATTAACCTGTATGTAAGCGCCCCGTGTATAGTTATTGACTAGATACATAACGACGCCATTGAAATATTTTATTCTGTTGTTTTATACATTTAAGCTTTTGCAAGTTAAACTTTTCGATCATATCGTACAACTTACTGATTCTGAAGTTTATTAAGTTGTTTAAAAGTTTCTATTAATGTCCTTGTGCATGTCTGTGTTAGTATTTTGTTACGCAGAAGGTTGCAGGTTCAATTCCCAATAAATATTTAAGTACATATATTTCTTTCTGGACTGACAGTTTCTGTATGTAGGTATAATAAGTATAAATATTCACTAAAGAAACGTAAATAAGTAGTTGCTATGTTTGCCAATAATTAAATTTTAAGCTACCATGTTTTTTTTCAGCACAAAATATATTTTATAATGATTGTAACAGCATCGAAATATTTAGACATGTACATGTTAAATATTCCGTTTCAAATAACTTTACCTAGTACTTATTATAATATCAAAAAATTCGAGGTATGCAAACGCCAATATCCCAAAACGTTGTTTCTTTCATGGCAATTTCAAAATTTAAATTTACGATTTCAATAATAATCTTGTACAAGACTTCTCATATTGATACACTAGCTATACCCCGCGGTTTCATTCAAAAAAGTTGCTTATGGTTATTTCAGGACTACAGCTATCATAGGTAAGTAACAAATATTCCAAGTAAAAGAGGAAAAAAATTATATCGGTTTTATAGTTTTTGCATAAAAAGGCAACAAATATACATGTAACACACAAATGTTTACATTTATAATATTAGTAGGATTGAAAAAATACAACAACAGTGGCCACAACAATTGCAACCAAGACAAAAGCCGTCAAAAGTCACGCGTCACCCGCAGGCGAAACTGCAAAACGACACTATATCATAACTTGCAAACATGATACTACACAAAACAAAGTAAAATATACTTTACAACAAAGGTAATAGAGACTAATAGAACTGAACAAATATACTTGGTATCCAAACACTAACAAAAGATTTATTTGCAAAAATTGCCAACGAAAATGTAACGAAAAAATGGATGTTAAATTGAAAAAGTTTTTTCAAAAAGTTATTACTTATTACTTTACTCACGAGTACTTGGGCAAAAGGAGTCACTTTAAAATTTGCCATGGTGATTATTTTATTTGGCTGATCAATTCAGGCGCTTGGAGTACCTCAAATATTAAAAAAAAAACAAATCCTAAGTTCCTACGTATTCTTCCTGCCCTATCCCAACTTATTATGTACATAACCTTCTATGATGTTATGTAGGTATACTTTCCAAAAAAAACATTCGAGACTCAGGGATAATTTTGCTAAGATAGCTTGCTTTTGGGCGTCCTTAATTAGTTGAAAATGACATAACTTGTTATTTTGTTGCTAACAGTACTAAATATCACAAATAAACCTATAAAATTTTGTGCGAAACGGCCGTCAAAAATAATGAATATATTTCTTTACAAAGTCTACAAAGCCGATCTTAAAATGACTAACTACTCATCTTAAAATTGGCTGAAGGACAGTGATTCAATATTCGGTAGATATTCGGAAAATAGAGACCGAATACCGAATAACACCCGTTCATTCGTTACATCTCTAAAGTCATTCGTTCTAACATTCATTCAAAGGTATTAAATTACACAGATTGAATTACGAATTCCAAATTCAAATGGATGTCAACTGTCAATAGTTTAGGTTATTTTTGTTTTACCATTTGTAAGCTAATGTAATGTTTAAAGATGTTTACATGATTATAAATTAAAAAATTGATAGTGAAAGTTCCGGCAACAGACCGCACCTGCGTACCACGTGCAAATATATATTAGATTTTTAATGAAAACTGCTTTTAATGACCGATTCATTCATTGGTGGGTGGCCATTTTGAATTCTCAAAACTACAGACAAATATGATGATCATAGCTTATTTATTGCAGAAAAGGAATAACAAAACATCTTAAATAATGAAATCTAGCAACCCAATGTCACTGTTTTGTTTTGCCAATGTTTTTATGTCACTTATCTTTAATATGAATCTAACGATACCTTAATTAAAGAAATTAGTCGAGTGGTTTGGAAGATATGAGGGAATAAAGAATATTACAAACAAACAATCATACAAATTTAAGCGCGAAAAACAACTCTTTTCTTGCAGTCGTGTAAATATGATCATGGCTTACTAATTTTGTTGACCAATGGAATACGTTCCTCGGTGAGCGGAAAAGTTACTTTTTCGGAGATAATAAGACAAGGATGACGAAATAGTAGATTGTACTATTCACGGTGAGGCTATTATTTAATGAAAAGGATTACAATATTTTTAAAGGATTTTGAAATGATGGAGTTAAAGTTATGTCCATGGGTTAAGACGACGTATCATAGAATAATTTACCACACAATATTTATTTATAATTTTTTTAACCTATTAATGGACATAAGCCATATACTTTTTTGGGTAACTTATTATATGTAATTGACTAGCTTTTACCCGCTACTTAACAAGGTAGAGCTTGATTTTTTTTAAAATTGCTCTATAGGAAGCTTTTGGTCACTTATAATATATTAACAAGCTGAGTCCCATGGTTTCACACGCGCAAGTCTCGGTCCCGTGGAAATATCGTAAAGAGAAAAACGCCAATCAGTCCGGTCGCTGTCGAGTTATAAATCATGTAACTAACACGACTTTGTTTTATATATTTAGACTAGCTGTTGCCCGCGACTTCGTTCGCGATGTGGTTTTGGGTTATTTAGAATACCTAGCATTTTTCTGCATAGATACAATTTATCATTCGGTGTAAGTTATATAAACAAAATAGGTAGTTACATTGTTTTTAAACTATATGTTTAATTGATTTGGCAAAGGCAATTCTTATTCTAGGCTTACTCATACTCCGAAAGTAGGTCTAAAGATGCCTGAAGAGCGTGTAGAAAGAAAAACTTTTGGCCCTAGGGAAAGTCGCTTTCACTGACAGCTGTCATGTTAAATTATGGCTTCGCGCGGTTTGTGCAATGTGTTTGTAGCCAGTATCAGTATCATTACGCATTAGGGACTTCAAAAACCTAACCTCCTTGATTTAGGTAACACCAAAGAATAACAATTATGGCTTCGCACGGCTCATCCATACTGCCAGAGTTTAGTACATAATAGGTTTTTTCTTAGTAATCGAATTCAGGTAGATATATTTAGTTCAAGATATCTTATTTAATAAAATAAATGTAAAGATGAAAATGGTCAAAGCGACGTATGACCATGCTGCGCCTCTACCGGCGTCCTGTCAAGATGTTGCAGATGTGGCTTTATGTGACCGTGCGGTCAGTGTCGTTTCTTGAGTAAAAAATACTGGCAGGAAATGCTTGCATTTTGAATGATTTTAATTAGTATTATCTTTTGTTATTTTATTATGTTTTTTGTGTTAAGTTTAATCTGGTTTTTCATTTATGATTGTGTATTTTGTGTGTTACACCGTGTTACAAAAACTGTAATTGAAATCTACGGACTTCGCGTCATCACTCAGTGTTGGATAAACTAATTTATAAAAATCTCTTCGGTTAGTACCGACGTATTTGAGTATTGAAAACATGTTGAAAACAAACAGCAAAAGCAAAAAATCTACATAATGTATAACCTCTTTGGTCCCAACCTTGTAAGAGGATCAGGTAGTATGGAGTCTCTCATTCACTCTCGTTATTAGAAAGAATTTTATGTTTATTCGTAATGAAAAGCACAGTGTTTACCCCGGGTTTGTTTTGTTTACCCAAGGTGTGAAAGTCACTCATTTAGTCCCTCGAAGTATTAGCGCCCTCGCTACGCTCGGGCGCCAAACTCCGTCTCGGGGCTCAATGAGTGACTTTCACACCTTGGGTAACAATATACTATTTTTGTTAATTTTTCACAAATAAAACATAATACACAACAATATGAGAAGCTGAAACTAAGTCCAATTTCTATACGCACAAAACTTTCAACATACTTTGTCTTCCTAGTTATCTTTAGATTTTTGTAAATTAAAGAAAAAATAATTATCAACTACCTTTGTGTCTTGATTTATATTCTTCAATTAATAATATAAGAGGTTATTATAGTATTTATAACACCAACATCATGCAAATAATAATCTATTTTGGTGCAAATAATATTTTACATTGTTTTTATTATCAAATAATAATATTAATGATTAAAAAGAAAGGCAATTGGACAGAACAAATACTAATACTTAAAATAACGCGATGCACATTGAGATCCTTACATATTGATAGAAGGCATTACGCTGAACAAAAAATGCTTTCACACCAAACATCTAAAGCGTCTCGGAAACGGGGTATTTGGAGGAACGTGATGTCCTATGAATCCAATTTTCTGAATTCTTGACCAAAATACCCAGTTTTTTTTATTAGGTAGCTGGCAGGGCTACGTAACATTGGGAAAAAAATGATTTTTACAAATGACTATTACCTGTATATTTTTTAACCCACATCAAAAAAGGTGGAGGTTCTCAATTCGTCACGTATATATATATATATTTTTATGTATGTTCGCTGATTACTCGTAAACTCTTGGAGCGATTTGGATAATTCTTTTTTGTTTTTACTATCTAAGGTTTCCGCTACTTGAACTCATAATTCAAACTATAGCAGGAGAAAAGCGCGATAGAAGTGTAACATTGGAGGTCTTCGGTAAAGGAGATCGGTAATATTATGTAGTAGTACCTCTTTGTACTAACCTCATTTTCAGTTTCACGTAGGTAGTATTAAATGCAAACTACTTGGTTTTATGACAGCTGTCATCTTGAGCGGAGGCATGTACTGCACGCCTACCATGACTTTTTGAAGAACTCGAAAAAAAGAAACCCTTTTTCGATCACTCTTTTGTCCGTTTGTCTGTCGGTGTGTCACTACCGATATTTTCAGAGACGGGTGGACCTAGTAAGTTGATTTTTAGGAAGTTTCATAGTAAATACTCAATATAGTATGTTTAATCGAATACGTAAAAAACCCGTGGTAAGGGTACTGTTCCCTTCTGACGTTCGATTACGTTTTACCACGGAAAATATTTCGATTTCACATTTTTTAAATGTTTTTTATCAAATATCTTAATTATTGTATTAAAGTTAAATTAAAAAATAGCCTAAATGTTATTCTGATATATTCTGAACAAATTTGTGTGGACCTTGTTAAAATCTGTTCTGTAGTTTATGAGATTACCTGGTTCAAACAAACAAACAGACAGACAAACAGACAAAAATTCTAAAAACTACCCTATCGTGTTCAGCTAACGATTTTAAGGCGACCTGTGTATTTTTTTTCTGGATATCTTACAATTACAGATTTTTTGATGTCTACAGATTTATTATATGTATAGATTAGCTTTTGCCCGCGACTTCGTCCGCGTAGAAGTCGAAAGTGGACCAAGGAATCACGCTGTCCCATACAAACTTTGCCCCCCTTTTTCACCCCCTTAGGGGTAGAATTTCGGAAAATCCTTTCTTACCCGGTGCCTACGTCACTCAAAGAACACACCCTCCAAGTTTCAGGTCTCTACGATCAGCGGTTTAGGCTGCGTGCGTTGATCCGTCAGTCAGTCAGTCAGTCAGTAGTTCAGGACAAAGCATTTTATATGTATAGATAGATCTAAGTAACATAAATTATCTATCAGTGAATCGAAGAAGAACCCGTGGAAAACTTGAATTACAGTAAAACGGATCAATACCGTTCTAAGTTCAGTAACTAAGTAGTTATCTTAAGTTAAGTGGCGCTTAGTCAAGTAGCTTAGAAAATGTAAATGGAGCGTGGAGTAATCAGAAATTGTTGAGTTCGTGCGTGTACAGGAACGCAATGTTAAACTTCATTAGATGGTTTAATGTGGATAAGGACAATTAATAAGAATTAACTTATATAAATCAGCTTATTATAGTGTGTAATAAAAACTCTGTAATCCCTTATGGGTTTCTAGGTAACTCCTGGAAATTATTTTTTATTTACATATATTTTTGTTTTAAATTGAAGTTAATGAGTTTTACTAGTAAGTTATTTTGCCACTGATGACGTTCTATCATTAACGTCATTTTCCCTGATAGACATAACTTTTTGAAAACCGTATCTACCTAGAAACAATGAATTTGGTTAAAATTTTGAGTTGTATTAATTGCCTGAAAAATAAATTCATCATTCATCAGGCAAATGGAGCAATGGTGTAGTGGCTACTTTTTAAAACAGCCTCTACTATCTGACTTCTGAATACTCCTTATCATTTACTAAAAGTAATCATAAACAATATGAAATATTAAATATTAATATTATTATAGTAGGTAGGTAGGTATGCCTATTATTAAGTACCTTACCTAGGTACCTATTGTCTGGGAATTTTCTAGGCTAACATATGGCTCTCGACTTGTGACTCAATAGAAAATGTTTTTTAAACTATAACTGTTATAGTTTGAACATTAAACAAAACACCTGATACTTAAAACAATGGTACTATTGACCTACCTCATTTAATTTTAGACGAACTCAGACGATCTATAACTATAGTAATTATTTTCCCGGATCTTAATCGCGTATTTTTATTTCTCTTACCTCGACGTTTCGACTATGATACAAAAGTCATGGTCGCGGGCAGACGATCTAGTTAGGTTACGAAACTGGTAAATTGGAAAACTGCTCATAGATCAACACAGATATTTAGTAAGAGTAATCACACATTACATTTTTTTTCGGCTAACACAATATCAACCGTTCAAAATAATAGGAACTATAGACCTAAGTATCTGGTATAAATTTTAACTTGCTAGGTGGACCTAGCAAGTTATAATATTTATTAAAATTTCGATTTTCAGGAAATCGAACCACCCACACAGACATACAGATAAGAGAGTGATATTATAAGGATTCCTTTTTCTACCTTTTGAGGTACGGAAACCTAAAAATCTAGGAATTTGTATTATCAATACGGGTAAATCACGCGGCTGATAACTGAAGTGAAAAACAAATGAAATAACCTTGAATATATCTAGTCTATTGTAGGGCAAGAGTTTTGCAGTAAGAAGTAAATGTCCACCTTCCAACTGGGGTGAATTCAAGCATTGACGAAAGTTCTACCTATTATTGGTTTCCTCACGATGTTCTCCTTTACCGTAATTTATGTGATATCTATTCACACAAAAAAGACAAACTAACTTTGTATTGAATACAAACGTACAATGCCAACGATTGCATCTTAGTCGCCCACATTCGCGTATTTGAAAGCACAACAAAATGTGCCTACAATAAGTACATGGCTGACAGTGCACAATCGTTTTTGCGACAAAAAACAAGACCCAAATATGAATATAAAATCTAATCAAAATAAGTCTCGTCTTCTACTGTATCAGTCAATGGTCAGACCAGCTTTCAGAAAAGCTAGAAGTGTCAATGAACGTCACACTGCACTAAGCCGAGGACCGCAAATGGCAAAAACCTTGTATAAAGCGGCCCTTCACGGAGTCACAATCTTCAATTTTCGGGAGACGAAGAACCGTCTGCCAAGTGACTAGCAAAGGGAACGAAATAAAATTGGGTGCTGACCTACAAGGCGATCATAAGTTATGAAGTAGTCTCATTTACTGAAGTAATTAATGTCAAGCAAACCATCGAAATAATATTATGGTCATTGTCGAAAACAAAAAAGTGAAATAGTCCTGATACTTATACCAGAAAGTCATAAATATAAGGATGTTCTGTTAATTAATAGAAACCACAGTAAATTGAGTGATTCACTACATCTCTTGAGGACTTTGGTGCTGACCTACCAGGCAATCATAAATTATTAAAAATGTGTCATGAAATTCACTGTCGTTGGTTTCGTCAAGCATTGTACACAGTCGGTTACGCATAGTAACTGGATCAGTCACAGTATAATCACGTTTCCTAGTGCATTATGGTAGGTAATGCAGTATAATAAACAATGTAGGCAACTGTTTTATAATCAGCCGTGACGAATGGATGCATAGACGCATAGTCGAGATCTTAGGCTACTTAGATGGTTTTTAAAGAGTAGATTCAGATATCTATGGATAAAAGATTAAATTTCTTGTTATGGCAATATTTGCAGCCGGCTGCCTACCTGATACTAACCCTCACGTAATATTTTTCAATACTTCATAGTTTTTGGTGGCTCTTTATTATGATAGTGTTGAAAACGTTCACGTGATCACATATACGGGTAAAATATTTGTGTAGAGGAGCTTTGTATCAAACTTAAATCTAAAGATTGCTTTCTACATACAATTGTGTGCCTCCAGTAACTTCCAGAATAATGCTTCTAAATCAATCTTTTTTCTCATAAAACCTAGATATTTCATGCTCCTCGGCTTTTCTGAATACTACTTATGTTTTTACCCTTTGGGAACGGAACCCTAAAAATAATAAATTGCTCTTAACGCATAATTCAGGAAGTAAAGTAATAGGAGAATAATTTGTATAGAAAAGCGCTACTAAAATACCGTCTTCAGTAGATAAGGTAACCTTTTAAGGCTGCTTATGCTGCCAAACGCAATGCGCCAGAAATACACGTCGCTTACAACTAACATTGTTGATTGTAACGTATGTGATTTGTTTTTCTCAAAAGTGCTGAGATGGAATTGTAGGTGAAATCTAAAACTCCTTGTAATTTCAAAGCTAGACTAGTTTTAATTCTTAATTTTAGGATAGCTTCACAACTATAGAGAATTTTTGGCTCAAAATTAGACCAAAATGTCGGTAGCACTTTTGAGAAAAACAAAACACATACGTTATAATCAACAATGTTAGTCGTAAGCGACGGGTATTTCCGGCGCGTTGTGTTTTTGAGAAAAACATAACACATTCGTAACAATCATCAATTTGCACCAACGAAGGCGACCGGTGCCAGTAGTAACTATTTAGTAAGCTGTGTACCAAGGTCGTTGGCGTATGGACCCCCCTTAAGTAGAATTACATAAAGCATTGTGCACTTAATAGAGCTGTCACATTTAACATTTAGCGTGTAATCGGTGCAACAAAGTGACTCGATCTCGTTTAACACCAGATTATAGACACCTAATATATACTCAGTTATGTGTAGTTTAAATAGGTAGGTATGGTCGGAGACAGAATTTTAGACCACCCGTTCTAAATTTACTACTTTTGGAATGTTTTTATTCTAATAAATTCATGAGAGGCTAAACTTGAACTTGAGCAAGACCTTAGAATCTTTCTTGAGTTAAAAACATTGTCATAATAGTAGATTTGGAGCTCTACGGTGGGTCTGCAATTCTGACTCCAACCGTACATTGACTTATTATACGCTAGTAATATAGGTCAATGAATAGCTACTGTGTTTATTAATTGTTCACATAGTTTAAATTAAAATTAGGCGACGGAGACATTGGACAGCTTTGTTTCAAGAGATTCTGTTTTTTGGAAAAAATCTATCACGACCTATTGTTTTATCAAATGACGGATCTATCAAATGTTACCATTTTATTGACCCTTTTTGGATGTTTACTCGCAGTTTCCGTAGATATGAGATTTCACAGTTATAGAGTGGTTATCTCCGAGCTTCGTTCAGTTCATTTCTTTATTTTGTCACATTAATTTGACATGTCTTCGTGCAAAATGCGAAATCACCTGAGGAATTACAAGTCAATTTTCGTGTGGTTAAGGTGTGGTACCAGCGCTCCCTGCCCCTATGTCTTGGTTTTATTCATTTTCTAATTATCATAGAAATTAAAATTTAAAAAAAAAAACAAAACATAGGGGCATCGTCATGGCAGTTATAAGTTTTATGCAACAAAAATATTTGCTCTTGTGTGGGTGGCAGGGAGGGAGAAAACAGTAGGCTACGTTTGTATGGAGAGAGCGCCTGGTACCCTTTCGCAAAGACGTATCTATGTGGTATCTACCTCTTGTTGACATATCACTGGATATAACCGGTTCTTTCCTGAAGTTTCTAAGGGGTTTCCCTACAATAAATCCACGTGTGTCAAAACGTCACTGACCACACGCAACTGTCATCCGAAACGTCACGAGGAATGTCATCGAGACGTCTAGACGTGACCCCCCATAAACACACAGACATGGTATACTTAGAAAAACTAAACGTAACACACAAGATATTTGCATATAAATTGTATCGTAAGCCCGCAGTATGATTTATTCAATATCCTGGTAGTTTTGGGATTTAGGGTTCCTTTAAAGAGTAATCGAAAAGTCTTTTTCTTATAAGAAATAGCGAAAAGGACGCCCATTTGCAAAGTCTTACTTCTAAGCTTTTGTGAAAAATTGTTCTATTATCTATAGAGAATCTCATCTATTTAGAAATGATACCCATAGGGACTAATTATTAATAAGACGACCCAGTTGGCACAATGGTCACCATGCCGGACTGCCAAACACAGGGTTGCGAGTTCGATTCCCGCCTCAGACATGTATTTATGCTTAGATATTTTCTGTGGTTTGGTTGTTTCTATGTATTATAAGTATATATTTACAAACGAAAGGTATTTATGTAGTGTATCCGTTGTCTAGCATCCATAACATAAGTCTAGTTACTTGGCTTGGGGCTAGATGGCGATCTGTGGAATGTCCTGTAATCTTTATTTATTTATCACCTATATTGATTTGTCACAAATACTTATATAAACTTATGGTTCGATTAAGGTTGTTTTATTATTTAAAAGGCAGATTCTTTAAACCTACGGAACCCACTATGTCTATAAATAAAAATGACAGTCTAATATAAAATGTAAATAGCCTAACCTAATCGTATTAGGCAATGTCATATCATTAAGACTCAAGATTAAATGTCCTCACAGGATAATAAAATAATAATTAAAACATAACATCTTATTTAATTATTTAAAAAGCCAAAATTATATATAAATATAAAATTCATAGATCGACTGACTGATTGATAAATCAACGCATAGCTCAAGCCAATGGACGGATCGGGATATTTGGCATATAGCTATTATGACGTAGGCATCCGCTCAGAAAGGATTTGGCATCCTCTAAGAGCGGTGTTGGCCTAGTGGTAGACTTTCGTTCCGAAGGTCGGGGCTTTCAATCCCGGCCGGCCTTAACCAATAGACTTTTCTATAAAAAAAAATAGAATGCGCTAATTGACATTGATCTTACGATGAAACATCGTGATGAAACTCGCAGTTTAGTTTGCTCCAGACGTATTGTCCAGTTTTTTCCTATGAACGCGGTCGAATAAGGTGAGAGGTCAGTATAAGTTCTTGGCTGATACATGTCGTAGGCACTACAGCAGCGCCCAGAATGAAAAGGTTACAGTCGCTGCATAAATCATCTAGATTAGATAGTAAAATACCAATATTATTTATTATCATAATTTTTAGTTTTAATTTTTACTAACAATTAATCTGTGTCCTTAAATTATGCTGTCTCAAATAAATTAGGTACATTATTTAATTAATTAGGTATTCTATATAAATATTATAGAGAGGAAAATTTGATTGTTTATGTAATTGCATTAAATAGGCTCCGAAACTACTGGTCCGATTTTGATGAAACTTGGTATAAGAATACATTGATCCATTGGAAGTTTTTATGTTTTTACTTTTATATCGATATATTCACATAATCGAGATTTACGTGGGTTATATATAGCTCTACTTTCTTTACAAATAAAACCAAACCAGGTCTACCTGACGTTAATCGGTGGACTCTGCCTATAATCCATCGATAATTCATCAAAAATCAATAGCATCGAAAGGCTAGTATGAAATAAATTAATATATTTATTTATAAGAAAATGCACTTCGTTTAAAAATGTTTTACTTAAATCCTTTTAGTCTCCCAGTTAAACAAAAACTTCATTACAAATGCAATACAGGTTCCCTCACATATGTCACCTCGTTCATCACCTGACAGGAGTACGTGATTGTGGTGTTTTTTTTCCACGTTTTTTTGCCGCGCGAAAAAGTCACTCGTCTCGGAATTTGCATGCAGCCAATTGACTTGTAAATAAGTAACGTTGAGGGATGCGTACACGCATCCACGCATAAATATCAATACCCCATCTATTTATTGATATTTATTGGTATTGTAAGCTTGTTTATTTTTGTTTGTTTTTTTAAAGGTCTTAAATTATTATTTTTCAATCTATTTTTGATTGAGTGATTGTAAATTAAAATCATTACGAAAATGATTATCATACAGATATCTAGGTAAAGTGATTGTAAGAACCTACATATAACCCGATTCCTGTCGGTTAACTTTATAGATTTGTCTATTTTTTACACATAAGTCAACAAATAAAATAATGTCAAATAACCATCATCGGTTTACCTTAAAATAAATTTCACTCCTCGCTACTGCTACCTACTTTTTGTTGTACTTTGTCAAGCCAAGTAAAATTAAATTCGCTCGTAAACCTATATTTGAATAATAATGTCGCAAGTTCGAATCTTACTAATAATCTTTAGAAAATCTAAAACATTTTGGTATTGCTTTGAGTTGCCGAATTCTTACGCCATGCCAGTATGAATGTAGCCTTACCCAAATGCAGTTGTGGGAATTGTCAAAAATGCATTCCATTGAGGTCGGACGGTGAGCTGCGCGAGCGCAAGGGCGCGTGAATGGGGTATAACAGTGTTATTAACACAGTTTGATCAGACTCGTAGTACTAAGTTAGCGTCCTAGTTTCTATGGATTTAAAAAACTGGAAAAAATAATGGCGTTTTTTGTATGGAAGTTAAAATCTACACTAGGTACTTACCTATTATGAAGTAAAATATTTCTTAGACGAGCTCTTTCCTCTGGGAGCAGTCGACTAAGCTGAGAGGGTGATACAGGTTCTGATATGATAGTCCACTCCATCAAACACATGTCCCAGGCACAGTTGTGCCGCTGTATAAAACCACAATAAAACATCTAGGAGTAAAGGTCAATATTATCAATAGTACCTTCTACATTATTGATTGCAAAGGGCGTGAAATAGGCATAGGTAATACGAGACAGGTAATTGCCATTTCCGCCAAGGTTTCGTGCTCTTCTCAAAAGAATGTAGGCAAAATTTTCGCGTCTTTCTAACTCGTCAAATTTTCATATCACTTTCATGTAATTTGTAATGTAGTGTAAGCCAATTTGCCTTCTGATTTTAAATCTGGTGAATGTCTTTTTCACTGTGTGAACCGATGCTCATTTTAATTGTTTTTATAATTATTGTAAAAAACAAATCAAGACTAATTTTTAGCTTTGCCGCAAAATGTTTATTTGTCATCTGCTGTGCCGAAAGGCAAACGCATTGATGGCTATACAGCCACGTGAACGCAATTTGGTTCCGAATTCAAAAAACGCTCCTGCAATGTATTTGATTTTCTTTGTCCGTAAATTCGATACTTCGCGTGTTCTTTTATCGAAAACTAATTGCGCGACGCGGTTTCACCCGCGTAATAATTTTCTACGCAATTTTCTTAATTTTTTCTTTTAGAACCTTCTACTGACAATAACAAACACAACAAAAAAAGAACTAGAGAAATCGGTTCAGCTGTTTTCGAGATTTATATTATAGAGAAGAAGAAAAGATAATGAGATATGTATTTTCATGCATCTTTCAGAATATATTTTTTTGTTTTTATCTTTTTGCGTCGGGGGTTAAAAACAAAAGACGATCGAAAAAGAGTAAAAAGACGAGCGAAACGGAAACAAAGGCGATGCCTTCGAAATGCCACAGTATGTATAGTTGTGACATTTCGTGTTGAAATGAGGGTCTCGTATGTAATATTCTAATTCGGTGTGAATTTACATGTGAAGGTTGGAGCCATGATATTTTATAAAGGTAGGGCACATGCTAAACTTACAAGGCGTCAAAATGAGTAGATATTGGTAGGTACTTACACCATTTTGCAAAAAAAAAGTTTGTTGTTATCTATGGATAAGGTTCGTTTTTAACCAAATTAGGTTCGTTTTTAACCAAAAGTAGGTTATCTTTTTTTTTAGTTCCTCAATATTTTTATCCTCTATCTTTGTTTTATAAGTACTTTAATTAAAACATATAGAGATGTTAATCTTCTGAAAAAAAAAAATTAGTCAGTACCTACTTGGTACTTACATATTATCTAGCGCATGCCGCAATAGGTAACTGAATTTCAAAGACTACTCACCAACCATTGTTGGGACACAATTAAACAAAAAATGTTTCATATGTTCTTACTAACTGCGCCCCGCGTAATTCCCGATCCCGCGGGAATTTTGGGAGCAAAAGTATATGTCCTTCTCTATCCTCTAAACTAGCACTATACCGATTTTCATCCAAATCGGTCCAGTAGTTTGACCGTGGGAACAGACATAATTAAACTAGCAGCGCTCCGCGGTTTCACCCGCGTAACTCCCGATCCCGTGGGAATATTAGGATAAAAAGTAGCCTTCCTTAATAAATTGACTATCCAACACAAAATTTTTTTTTTCATTTCGAACCAGTAGTTCCTGAGATTAGCGCGTTCAAACAAACAAACAAACTCTTCAGCTTTTTAATATTAGTCTATATAAACCATCGGATTTATAATATTTGTTACGGCGGGTTCTTTTGTTTTTGAAATCTTTTAAACACAGTTTGCGAACCTGTTGCGAACAGAAGTTTTGTGGATAATTAGGCGCGATTCCATTATGCAAGCCTTGCATGCAAGTATGACGTCACATTTGCGTACAAGTTGCTTGCATGAGAAACATGTTTTGAAACAAATCATATGCAGGTTTTTCTTGTATAAAAGTGGAGATGTTCAACAATTGACATGGATATCAAGGGTCTAAGACGTGATGCTGTGGTCGGTGCTGCTTACAAGTTCAAACTACCTCATACAACTTGTAGCTTGTATCAAGGTTTGTTCAATTTGCATACAACTTGCAACTTGTATTCTAGTAATTTGCATAGAAGTTGAATAGGTCAATGGCTTACCGCACAAACTGAAGATAAAGTTCTTTTGTTGGCCAGCTTCTACGATGAATTTCACACAGACACAGTCACAGTTCACTTCGTGATCACTTTTCAACCTATAAAGCACTAGTTTAGTTAGTTTTTGATTTAAAAACACATCGAATAATGGAGAGTACTTTGTGTCTTTTTTGAACCGAAAACGCCATATTGGCCCTGTCTTTTTCTCGCTCGCTCATTGGCCAGAGGAAGAAACGGAAGTAAGGATAGGTATATGAAGGAATGATTAGGAAAGAAAGAAATGGAGTAATGCTACTGTAATTTGACAGATACGTAATTTCCTTTAGTGTTATTTTGGTGTTGCCACTTTCGTGGTCCTAACATTACTATTTAAGAGGTTATTTTAGTGTGTAATAAACATACAGGTAGAAAGGTAACAAAGCAATCTATCTAAAAGAAAGTCTAAAAAAGATATATATTATTGTTTTTTGTTTTTATGTTTGTAACGCTCCGAAACTACTGGACCGATTTTGATTCGACTTAGTATAATGATACATTAACTCATTGGGAATAACCCGATACCGATATTCCCACGGGATCGTGATTTACGCGAATCGCTGCTAGTATAATAATATGTTCCTGTACGTTAAATCTTGTTAAATGTTTTCCTGCTTGATATATATCTCACATTGTAATGCAATTCGCTTAGCAATAGCTGTAATCACCATCAAACATTCCTAGCCATATTATTGCAACAGAATAATCAACAGATGAGCCTTAATGAGGTTGTATTGAATCTGAACACGGACCCCATTGTCACAGACCACCAGCACCGGCGCGGGCGCTGTGTTATAACGCCTATTTACTTCTTTAATACCACTGAATAAAAGGTATTTGTAATAACTTTTTATTAGATGATTATGGTAATTTTTAAGGCTAAGTATTAGTGTTATGGCGCGACGATCGACGCTGAGTGGCCAGTTAAAGCTGGATATTGAAATGAATAGAATGATTGGAAGGAAATAAGGTCTTTGCTCGTTGGCCAAAGGCTAGATAAAAGAAATACCAAGTCAAGTTGCAGTCATTCTACAGTCTTGGGTCTCGATAGCTGTAGGAAGTTTTTTACTACATATTTTATTTTGTGTTTTTTTTTAGTTTTATTTATCGAGATAATTTGAAACACAACACTTTGCCCGACTTTTATTTGGAATTAAGGGTCGATTTGGAACGCCTAACGCCATCTGTATGTGAGTAGCAAGATTATGTAGCATTGCAACGACCTCTAACCTGAAACTGAAAACTATATACCAATGTTATAGTAAAATGAATCATGTTGTTGTCACTGTCAACTGTACTAAACTGTCAATGTTGTCACTGTCAATCCGCCATATTTACATTTCTTTTTGACGTGCTTTCCAAAACAGCACGCAGCACGTGTAAAAATGCGTATTGAAACTTGTTATTTCTGCTCGTCCAGGATATATCCTGGACACGGCATACAGTTTGTAAGAAATGACTGCAAGGTAGCGTATCTACAAATTGTTTTATCTCAAAATTCTGCCATAAATTGTTACACAAGGTTGCACCACTCACTAACCTTGTTTGTTTTACAGATCTTCAGATTTTGCCGTTCAAAGTGCCATGCAGCATTCAAAAGGAAGAAGAATCCACGTAAAACTAAATGGACTAAGGCCTACCGCAAGACAGCGGGCAAGGAGCTGGCAATTGACCCAGCGTTTGAGTTCGAAAAGCGTAGAAATGTTCCAGTGAAATACAGCCGGGAGTTGTGGACCAAGACGATTGAAGCGATGAAGAAAGTTGAAGAGATTAGACAAAAGAGGTCTAATAACTACATAATGCAGAGGTTGAGGAAAGGACGCGAAGTTGAGTGGCAGAGAGATGTTAGGGAGGTCCAGAGAGATATTTCGTTGATCAGGTTAGTATTTTAGTAAATGGTCACGTCGGCCTTGTGTCTAATGAACTCTGGGTAAACTGGCAATTTGCTGGAACCCTACTAATAGCAAACGCCCCTGAGGTAGGCCCAAAAGACGATGGCAGGATGATCCTTTATGGAATGGTCGTCCATAGCATATGACCCTGATAGGTCCTGTAGTGACTATTCTTGCTAAGAGCCATCACACATACCAGCTAGGTGTGCAGTTATGGGTTCAATTACTGCCTCTAACAACATTGTATAGACAGATATGCATTTCTGTGTTTAATAAGTATGTATTTACAAAACAAAGTTTTCTATTTGATACAGTTATTGCAATTCATGCATGCGCTTGGCTTTGTTTGTGTGAGTGACCAATCTGTATATGTGTCGCTCGCTACTGACCGCTCCCTCAGGTACACACACCAACGAACATGTGTATTTACGATTACAACTACAAACAAAAGCCGAACGCACTTGTAAATTGTCAGAACTGTATATGTGCACAGGCCAAGCAAGTAGGCTATAACTTGCTCAACTCTAGACTAGATGGCGCTTTGTACATTGTCCTGCAATATATATTTGTTAAATTCCAGGTCACCAGCAGCCGGCCTCAAACAGAGACTAGAGCAAGAAGAGATGGAGGTTGAGAGTGAAACCATAGAGGTTGTAGACTCTAAAGGAAGGAAACAGGTCATTGAAGCTCCAGTTATGGTACCAGCTGTTGGTGAGGCCATCGAAGATGGGGGAGTTATCCAACTATAAGTTAGTCAAATTACATTTACATTAAAATCCATTTAACTGACTTCAAAAATGGTGGAGTTTGTAAATTTGCTATTTTTATGTGTGGTCTTAACTTCCATGCTTATGAACCGATTTTATTGATAATTTTTTTTACTTATAACATTTTTCCTTTCTGTCATTAGAATAGGGGTTCCCTTAAGAAACCAAATGTAACAATTAGCAGATGTAGCTAAACCAACCTTTTTGGATTATTAAGTTTATTGCATTAAAATTACACTTTGATTAGTCCATTTTTTATTTATGGAAACAAGTTGTTTCACATACTCCACTGATTTCATGATATAGCCTTTTGGAAAGAGAATACCTCAATGGTGATCCTTTTCATTGGTATTACATTTTTGAAGTCAGAGTTTGATGTATTCATTTTGAAGGAAAAAGTGAATGCAAACCTCCATTGCTAATTTTATCTATGCTGTAAGTTGAACTGCACCTACTTGAAACCAATGTAATGTTGTCACATTCATATAGATAAGAAAACAACACCACTAAAGTTATTTGAAATATAATTTTGAGCAAAATATTAAAAACTATACATAAGTATTGAATCTGTTTTTTTTTTTCAATTCTAACAATATACCAATGAAGTTTAATATATGTATCAGTTTGTATCATACCACAATGACGCATTTTGTTGGAGAATCGTTTTGTGCAATAGACAAGGTTTCGAATTTATACATTTTTAAGGGCCTCAATTAAGCAAAATTACAAATTCTTGATTTTACTAAACCTGGAACTTTAATGTTTGATAAATTTTGACAGAAAACTAAAACCAAATATTAAAAATTGTGTCCAAAAACTATGGATAAAAAGATTTTGCAATTTTGCTGCGGCCTTAAGCTTCTCGTTTTGCTTTGTTTATGTTTCTTAAATAATATATTGTAGGGATATAGTGTAAATCTATATTTATTCTGACAAGGTCTGATGCCAAGCCAAAGTTGGTAGTCTAACTGGTTTGTCCAAATGGAAAAATATTCGTTGTGATCAAAGCACACAAAGTACTTAAAAATACGTTCGAAACAAAAAACCAAAAGACAATCGAAATAAAAAAACCAAAGACGATTGAAATACAATCAAAAACAATAGACGATTAAGGTCCTTCGCCTAGTAGAGTGGGTAGTAGGTAACCTGTAAGCTAGATGAATCATAAAATTCATCCAGTACCAAACTTCATCGTAAGCTAATAAACTAGGTAGCTCACAGGCGACATCGATCGCGTGTTACATAATATAAAGGAAGTATTGATTTACGTGGAACTGGACTAGGCTAATCCTCTTAACTTCAGAATCAGGGGTTGACAACATCTTTACAACTCCGTGTATTTCACGATTATTTGGTTTTGGTATCTATTACGTCCAGCAAAACACTTAAAATAATTTAATTTCGTTTGTGGAGCACGCCGACAAATTGGTAAAAATACTATCATAACCAAGTGCTATCATAAGCTAGTGTACCTATGCCACTTTTTATAAGTTTACTTAACTGGTAAGTAGTATGTCGATATTCCTACAACTGTAGGTATTATCTTTTTGGAACGAAGTTCCTTATGGCGCGTTGCGAAAGGGGTTAGACGGAAAAATTAAGACCAAAAGTTGTAACGACACTTTTTGATTTTATTACAATTCCGTCACTTCGAAAGAATTCAATTCAATTCAATTCAATTCTTGATTAATGGCGATTCTGCCCACATTGCGTTGCAATTCCGCCAATGTCCAGTGAATAAAGAAATTAACGAAGGAGATTGGCCGGTAACAAGAAGATTGATCGGTGATTTATGCAGCTGGATCATCTAAAACAAACAGACACAACACAGGACGTTCACAAAATATATAAACAAACTATGAATATAACCATAAATCCAGATAACATCACAATACTTAAATTTATTAAAAATATATATTTAAAGGGAAATATAATACATATGATGAATATAATAAATTATAGTTTTATATTATTAGTATAAATAAATTTGCCCAATGTATAAACAAAAGGAGTAGAAACAAGGAAGAGAAGAGATTTCAAATTGATAGGACGGGGAATATCTGGAGGGAGAATTTCATACAAAGATGGCTGATGCCTCGGACATTCAAAAAAAATATGTTCTACGGTGCCTTCACCCAAACCGCATTCGCACAGTGAATGGTCCCTGACCCTAATTTTCGCGAGAAAAACTGGTGAACAGATGTGACCTAATCTTAACCGGCAAATAATGGAGGTAGTTCGCTTATCTAATCGTCGAAATTTGAAAAACCACGGTTTGGACGGAATGTCAGGTTGTATTTCGCCATAGTGTTTACCCTTTTGTCTTTTAGACACCTCCCAAGATTTGTTCCATGCACTCGTGAGGCTTGATTTAACGAGTGGGTATAAGTCATGCCGGTGGAGATCACTATGCTTCGGTATACCTGTATAAGTGGCATTCTTGGCACACGAGTCAGCGTTTTCATTTCCAGAAATGCCGCAATGACCCGGGATCCAGGCAAGGATAACTTCAATTCCCGCAGAGTGACACTCATAGAGAGCTTTTCTAATTTCGAAAATTATGGGAATATTAGACCGAAATGGGTTGGAAGATATAGCTTGGAGGCAACTTTTAGAGTCTGTGAAGATAATAGTTTTACGCAGGTTATGGGATTTAGTATATAATATACCTTCTAAAATCGCTACAGCTTCACCGGAGAACACTGAGTATAATGGGGGACATTTAAAGTTGAGAATAACCCGATAGTGGGGAATCCAAACAGCAGCACCAACAGGACTGCCGTCTGAAAATTTTGACGCATCCGTGAACATCGCTAACCAATCAGGGTATTGACTGCGGAAGTTATTAATAAAATCAGAATTTGGATCAACCGAGTCTTTGTAAACGCCAAAGTCCTCTAGAATTTGCGGTTGAAAGATTAAAATTTCATATTCCAGGGAGTGGGGAGGAAGGAGGACTTGTTGTTTTACCGGATTCGGCAATCGGGAAAATTTAATATAGCTGTTGAGAAGACAGGGAAGATTAGAAGATAAGTTATTATTTGCTTGATATAATTCATAAAGGGTTCTAATTTTGTTCATAAGAGTATGATGTGAGTTTTCAAGAATTTTAATATAAAACCTATCGCACAAATACTGTCTTCGAAGAAATGGAGGAGGATCAACACATTCTACCTGCATAGCATTTATAGGTGATGATTTCATAGCTCCTAAAATAATACGTAGACTTCTTGATTGTATTTTGTCTAATTTGTTAGCCGCATATTTGTTGCACGGTTCTAAAATAAAAGAAGCATAATCCATGTGACTCCTAACAATGGCATTATATAACAACTTTTGTGAGTAGGGGTGGGATCCCCACCAAACACCAGATAAAGACCTAAGGATATTAATATTCTTTTCGCATTTGTTTGCAACATAGGAGAAGTGACAATCACCAGTCATTCTGGAGTCAAGTTTTACACCTAGAAACTTGACGTTATTGGTTTGAGGGATGAGTTCCCCACCAATTCGGATGTCTAAGATAGGAAGCACTCTCTTTTTAGTGAAAACAATAGTTTGACTTTTTTGAGGGGATAATGAAAGGCCATGGTCGGACAACCATCTTCTTAGTCTGGCCAGAGCGATATTGAGGAGAAAGGATCCTTGCTCAACAGACTGGGTTGGAATGTAGAGAGCCAAATCGTCAGCGTATTGGAGGATTTCACACTGCCTTCCAACAGATTGATCCAAGTCAGAGGTGTATAGGCTATATAAAAGAGGACTTAGGACCGAACCCTGGGGTAAGCCTTTCCAGACAGTCCGGGAACGTGACAAATCGCCCTGACACTTTACGGAAACAAATCTTTCGCATAAAATGTCAAGGCAAAAACGTACTAACTTCTCGGGAACCCTCAGCTGGTGAATGAGCTTATTCCTGAGAGATGGAAGAAGGACGTTATCGTAAGCGGATTCGACGTCTAAAAATACCGCAATGAGGTACTCCTTTTTAAGAAAAGAGGTTCGAATGTCTGTTGATAATATTCCAAGACTATCTAAAGTGCACATCCCTTTTCGGAAACCGAACTGGGATTTGGCCAGAAGTGACTGACTCTCCACAAACCACTCCAGCCTCTGTTTGATAAGGTGTTCAGTTATCTTACATAAGACTGAAGACAGTGCAATGGGTCTTCTACTGGAGGGGGAAGAAGGATCAGAACCGGGTTTTAAAATGGGAACTATAACCTGTGTTTTCCAAGAATCGGGGACTGACCCATAATCAAAGAATTTGTTAATTAAGTTTAGGAAAAAGTGTTTACAGTGATCGGAGGAGTTTTTAAGGAAAGAATAAGGGATCCCATCAACACCGGGAGATGAATCATGGAGTCCATCAAGGGCTAGCTGAAGCTCACGGAAAGTGAAAGGGGAGTCTGTTATACTAGTAGAAGGAAGAAAAGAAGGAGGGCGAGGAAGAGAATCTTCAGTAGGAACCCAGGCCGGGGCCAATTTGTCGAAGAAGGGTTCAATCCAAGAATCAGGGTCATTTGAAGCTACATTATTATCTAAACAGGAGCCTCTGAAGCGTTTTATTTGTTTCCAAACTAGACTAGATGGAGTTCTGGGAGACAAACCTTCACAAAAATCCTTCCAACCCTGCTTCTTTTTTTTTGATAAAGTTCTTTTTGCTTTGGCTGAGCTTCTTTTATATTCAATATAATTTTGAATAGACATATTTGAATTATATGATAGCTCGGCCTGACGTCTCATGCGCACTGCGTCAGAACAGTCTGCATCCCACCAGGGAACAGAGATTTTAAAATTTCGTGATATTTTCTTAGGGATGTGTTCATTGGCAGAAGAAATAACAGAATCAACAAATGACTGATAGAGTTGTAGGTAATTTTCGTTGGTCACTGTTGGTAAGTCCTTGATTTTGTTTTCCAGATATGGTGTGTAAGAAGCCCAGTCGGCACCTGAAACTCTGTATTTTAAAAGGGACACATGATTAGAAGCAGGGGAAACAGAATTGGGGATCGATATCACTATTGGGTAATGGTCACTCCCGTATGTCTGCGAGTGAACTTCCCAGGTTAGACTCAGAGCGAGGGAAGGGGAGCCCAAAGTTAGATCTACTGCACTTTTAGGATTTTGACCAGGTTGAACCCTATGGGTTGGGGACCCATTGTTCACAACAGTCAAATTCAAATCATCAAAGATTTCTATTAATGAAAGGGAAAATAAATTTGTTTTCCATGAGCCCCATGACGGATGGTGGGCATTGAAATCGCCCATGACAATTATAGGAGGAGGGATCACATTAAGTAAAATAGAAATATCTGCAATAAGACGAGAATTAGGGTCAGGAATATAGATCGAAACAAAAGATATATTGAAAACTCTAACGGCTACAATATTAATATCGGGGGGATGAGAGGGACAGGGAATCTGGGAAAAGGGCAGGGAACGATTAATAAGCATGGCAGAGCCAGCACATCCATCTGCTCTGTCATCTCGGAGACACGAGTAACCAGGCACCCCAAAGTGGGAACCAGGTCTAAGCCATGTCTCCGACACGGCCATGATGGCAGGTTTAAATTTATTAATTAAGTGAATCAGATCACTGTAATTACGTCGGATGCTACGACAATTCCACTGAAGTATTTTGGATTGATTTATTGTTTAAAACATGAGATAATTGAGACAGTTTTTCGGCAACGTGGGACGGTACAGACAAATTGTTCTGGGAAATAATCGAAATCAATAAGGAAATTATGAGGTTTATATCTAAAGTGCTGCTAACTTGATTGGTGTTTTCTTGATTAACATCCTGAGAAAGAGCACAACCATTAGGTTGAGAAGACATAGGTTGGGATATAATTGCCTGATGAGATGTTCTATCATAGGGTTTTATTAAAGAAGGTTTAGGGGAAGAGCGTGCCAAAAAAACTGTTTTTTTTTGTGAAGTAGAGTAAGTGGAAGGACGTATCAGGGGAGGTTGGGGGGGAATTTGATTTTGTGATACAACTTCAGAGAACGAACGAGATACGTTAGGGAACTGTTTAGATGCTTCCATGTATGAAATACCTTCCTTAGCCATAGCCATTTTAATTGATTTTTGTCGGGCCTGTTCTGGGCATTGGGAATCGATGGCAAAATGAGCACCAGAGCAATACAAGCATGAAGCAGTAGCTACTTCAACAATACAAGATTCACCTGTGTGTGGCTGGGCACATCTATAACAGCGCGGCTTAGAACGACACTGACTCTTAATATGGCCGAACCGACAACAATTATGGCACTGAATTGTTGGGAAATAATAAAGTTCTACGGGTAAAGCTGTGTGATATGAATAAACCCGATCCGGGAGGATTTGACCCTGGAATGTGATGACAACGGTCTGGGTAGGAACCCAAACAACTTTGCCCTCAACTACAGTTTTTCTGTTTAACCTGCGAGCTTTGATTATTGGACCACAGTATGGAGGTACCACTGCTGTCTTGGAAAATTCAGTCATTGACATATCAACTGGAACATGGCGAACTATTCCCATTCTTGAGATGTTGTATGTTGGAATGATAGCTGTATAATTGTTTGTGCGTAATGCTGGATTTGCCAAAAAGGAATTGGCCGCTTCTGCGTTTTTAAATTCTACAGAGACTTTATTTCGTCCCATAGGTTTAATTCCATCTAAACAAACATCATAAACTTTATTTTGAGCAAGAAACTGCCCAAATTTAATAGGACGAATTACAGACCCTGAAGATTGATCAGAATCATTTTTGGAAACAGTGATAACAAATGGTCCTTTATCAGTGGAAAGGTAAGCATTTATTCCCGAGGTGAAGCAAGGATGAACGAATACGGTTTCTATTGAGGCATTAGCCATCTCTGTATTGACTATTGTCTTTTTAGGAATTTGGGGATCTTCTTGAGTCTGACGCGCGCGCTTTTTCCCCGCCGAGAGAGTCACCAGCGCGGTGGCCGCCTCAGCGGTGGGGTTAGCGATCGCCTCATCCATATCGATGTTCTCAACCGCTTCATTAGCAGGTTGAGGTATGCTCAAGGAAATATCAGGAGGTCGAGGCTGCGGCACCAACTCGGGGTCCGACATACTATACAACTTACCAATACCAGGTTAGTAAGTTGTTAAAACACTAAATAAACAATCCTACTACGCTAAACAACGCGAAATCACAATTAAAAAACACCAAAATCTCTCTAACACGTTAATAACCTATAACACCTTCCGACGGAATCACTTCGAAAGAAACTTCGTTCCATCCGGGTGTCCCTTGACACCTCTCAAGTTTTTTTTTTGTTAGTATATTGTCCCACTGCTGGGCAAAGCTAGACCTCCATTTACAAGCATTGCAGTCCGGTTCGACTATAAATGAATTGAAATTTTAAATACCGGTGTCCAAAAATCGGGATAAAGTAAGTAACTTATTACTCTTTAAGAATTAAATGTATCCTCGTACCAAGTTTCATCAAAATCGGTCGTGTGGTTTCAGAACCTATTCATTACAAACAAAAATAGCAAATCTCGTGTAAATTTCCTGACCAATAAAGTAGAGCAAAAAATAAATAGATGCATCTGAGTCAAAATTACATATCGCATTGACTCTTTATTTACGAAATAAGTATTTCCTACCTTTTGAACGTTTCGCAAAAATGTTGCCAACACCAACATAATCAAATTAAAACTATTTTACGACACAAAATAAAATAACGTATTAGAAATAAAGAATGCTTGTTGCTAAGCTGTTTCTTTGCAATAATGAAAGGTATTTATACCTACATTTTCAGTGCCATAGTGTGTGTTGTGTCTTATTTAGTGTACAAGAGTTACGTTAATGTGTTTAACGGTATTATTGTTAAACCTAATAAAAGATATGACTATATTATTGGTAAGTACTGAATTTTCATAATCTTATCGATAACATATAATTTGTATACAAATGAATCGCTCAAGTGTTCCTAAGCGAATAACTCGAGAACGGCTAAACCGATTTCACTAATTCTTTTTTTTTATAGTCCTTGATGTACGAGGATGGTTCTTACGGAGAAAAAACTTTAAATAATTGCCTGATAATGTCTAAAAACAACACTTTTCTATACTCCCAATTCCCATACAAACCATTCGTAATAATACTTAAAAGTCAATTTGAACTTTAATACCATATCATAAAGTTCAAGTTTTAATGGAGAGGTTCCGGGAAGGCAAAACAATTGAGTGACTTTAGTTAGTATATCGTATAAATATTGATGTCAATCGTGTTGCGGTGTTATTAGTTGCCAAACTCCACCTAAACGGCTAAACCGATTTGTATGTTTATTTTATTTTATTATATATGGCAAAACAACGTTTGCTGGGACAGCTAGTCTATACATATAAAATGCTTTGTCCTTCATGACGGACTGACTGACGGATCAACGCACAGCCTAAACCGAGACCTGAAACTTGGAGGGTGTGTTCTTTGTATCACGTAGGCATCGGATAAGAAAGGATTTTTCGAAATTCTACCCCTAAGGGGGTGAAAAAGGGGGGGGAAATTTGTATGGGACAACGTGATTCCTTGGTCCATTTTCGTCTTTTACGCGGACGAAGTCGCGGGCACAAGCTAGTAAACTAATAAAAATGCTCCGCGGTTTTACCCTCCAAGTTCCGATTTAGTGGGAATATCGGGGTAAAAAAGTAGCCTGCGTATTATTTCAGGAATCCAGCTATCTACATACCAAGTTCGATCGTAATCGGTTAAGTAGTTTTTGCGTGAAGAGATAACAAACTTGCATACTTAAACACAAAGTCACGTTTACAATTATTAGCATTTTATTCAGTAGGGGCAGGTACAACTGGTTGCGTACTGGCCTCCCGCCTGTCCGAAGACCCGACCATCAGGGTGCTTCTTGTCGAGGCTGGGGACACCATGGGGTACCTTACCAGGGTACCCCTCACTGCCACAGCTGCACAGCTAGGCCCTAACGACTGGGCGGCGAAGACGGAGCCGCAGAAGTATTCCGCTTTTGGAATGTGGAGTCAGGTAGAAGTATTTCCTGGATGAGTTTGAGCCACCTTATAGGATTAAAGCATCAGGGTGCACTTCAATGAGGCTGGAGACACAGATTTTGGCGTCAGCAGTATACACCAGGTTTCGGAATGTGAAGTCAGACAGATAGTTACTTCAAAATTTATAGATATCAGTAGGTAATTGGTTTCTTTTAGGTAACTTTGGTTAAGCTCTTTTTTTGGCAAATTCAATTTCTGTTCCGTTACACCTCCAGGTATTTTAATTCTAGCATAAGATCTCTCGAAAAATCTGGGCATATCAAAGGCCAATTTAAAATACCGCTTTCAATCTGGTTTCTTAGATGGGTGTAATCTAGTGATCTCAACTAGATGGCATAACAGACCATAGTTTCATTGAGATGGATCACAAGCTATATTTTTGCTACCACTAAGCTAGTCTGAGTTTTAGGGGATGGTTATTTGAAGACCTAGTACCCTACTTTGTCGTTATTTTTTCTAGACACAATTTATTCCCCGCGGCAAAGGGCTCGGTGGTTCCGGTGCAATCAACTTCCTTCTCCACGGCTTCGGCGTCCCATCCGACTACGATCGTTGGACCAGACTGGGTTTTAAAGGATGGTCTTACGAAGACTTGAAGCCTTACTTCGTAAAGGCTTTTGGAACTGTGAACAACGAGTTTGATTCTGAAGACTGTGCTGTTGATGGGGAATGTCCTGGGATGACGGTAATTTAAAGAATATATTTGAAATCAAAGCGTCGTTTGGTACAAAATCTAAGTAAAGGATGCCTACTCCACATTGGTAAATGTGCGCACCTTTAAAGGCGTGGTGAGTTGTAGGCTAAATTGGTTTCCATATAATGTTTTCCTTCACCGAAAGGGCAATATTAAGAGAAAAGGGTACCGGGGGCTCTCTCCATACGACAGACCTAGTCGACTGTTTCCTCCCTGGATAATGAATATTTGTGATAGTGTCATTATCCAGGGAGGAAACCGTCGACTCTACGTTTGTATGGAGAGAGCGCCGATACCCTTTCACCTAAAATAGATACTTAGAACCTATTAGAGAATCGAACCAGTAGGTAAGCTTCGTTATATAAAAGGATAGTAATGACATTTAGTTTTTCCTTCATTTTATTTTCTTACAGCTAACTTTCATTAAGAAGCTGTTAATTTTTCTAGGCACCAATGAAGTTAAAACTCCTAACAAACAACCAATTATCCTCCATCTTCAAGCAAGCATCAGATCTGAACTCAGACCCTGACATATCATTTAGAAGGCCAGCAGCTACTATCAGGGATGGACGACGGTACAGCAGTTACGATGCGTACTTGAAACCGGTGCTAGGGAGACAGAACCTTCATGTTCTGTTGAAGACTCAGGCGATTTCTGTAAGTAAAACTACAAGCCAGCTTCAGCCCTGATCAAAGACTACAAGAAGACCAGCAGCTACTGTCATGGAAGGAAGATGGCACAGCAGTTAAGGTGCCCACTTCAAACCCGTTTTAGTAAGACAGAATCTTCGTGTGCTGTTGAAAACTAGGCAATTTCCTTAAAGGCAGCTTTTCAAACTGTTTTTAGTAAAACAAAATGAATTTCTCTTAGCTGCAACAAACTAAGCCGACCCTTATTCCTCAGATCTGTAGGTACATGTAATTCAAAGCTGCTTTAGAAAAAAAAACAGAATCTAAAATACCTTTCAATTTGCATCCAATTCAAAATTCGAAAACAATTGAAGCGATTTTGATAATTCCTTCACAAATATCAAGCTACATTTTCCCTGACACCAATACCTGTAGGGGGTCCGTTGAGCGTAGGAGAGCCGTTAAGCATGAACCGTATGTACACTAATGTTACCAGCTCATCCGCTACTTTCATTCCAGATACGATTTGACAATCGAACAGCGTCATCTCTATATATCCTTCAGAATCACCGTGAATTAAACAATATATTTGTAAATAAAGAAATTATACTTGCAGCAGGAACTATTAAAACGCCACAGATTCTAATAAGATCTGGGATTGGACCGGAAGACACTTTAAAGAGGTACGCCTGTGAATAAATAAATAAAATAAAATAATCACAGCGCCATCTAGCTTCCAACAAAGCAAGTAGACTTGTTGATTGAATCCGGCGTTACTTTTCGGAACTCCCATATCTGTAATGCAAGTATTAATATTTAGTTTTTAGTTCCGAGCCTAGTGCCAAAACACAAAATGCAATGTGCACCGCCCTTCCGCCCACTTGAAGAGTCAAGTGGGCGGAAGGGCGCAATGAGGACAAGCAAGTGGGCTCGGAACTAAAAACTAAATATTAATACTTCCATTAAGTAGACTTGTAATATGAATAAGTACCATATTTCAGGTTAAAAATCATTAATTATGTTGATGATTCGAAGCCAAGTTTCCTCAAAATTGGTTTTTAAGTAAACAACCTCAAATAAAAATAGGATTATCTCACTAAATTCAATTTTTTTAAGAAGTTGAAGTCTCAGGGTGAAGCGTAATTTACCTCATAGGCTCTATTGGTTTTTGAATAAATAATAAGTTCAATTAAAGTCCTCTATTGTTCGCGTGTTTTTGAATAAATAAATTGAATGGATAAAAAAATCGATTAGACTTCGAATTTACAAACTTGATTGTTGATGGTTGTAGAACAAAAGGTGCACAGAAGTAGCCCTCAAGCGCTTTCATAGATAATTACCGACAACTCAGAATACTTTTAATGTATTTTCACCGATTACTTTGAAGACTGCTCAACCGATTGTCCTTGGCTTTGAAAAACTCCTTATTTTTTACCTATTTGTCCCTAAATAAATCTTATTATTTTATATTTTAGGCTAAAAGTTCCTCCCATCGCTGTAAGCCCAACACTGGGCAAGAATGTCCACGACCATATGAACATGCCTCTATACGTGAGCATCAAACAACCAATCAGCGTCACTCTATCTAAAGTGTTCACTTTACAAACTGTTTTTGAATATATTTGGAAGGGAACTGGTGAGATTTTGTAAAAAAAATGGCTTCGTTCTTGTATTTTGTTTTTATTGTACTAGTGAATCTTGAGTTAAAAAAATCTTTGAAAGCTACTCTAATTTTTTACTTCTTTAAATCTTTCTCTTATAAGACTCTGAAAGTTCTAAACCGATTTTAATAAAACTTGGCATAAGGTCCGAGTCCTTTCAAAGCCTTTAAAATGTAACACTTTAGATACTTGGAGGGTATTTTTTGCATCGGAATAATATTGAAATGAAATTTGAACAATTGTTATTTACAAGAATCGGCCCCTCCGGCTACATTGGCAACTGAAATTCATAACCAGTTGCCAAAAAATAACTAACATTATTGCTACTGGGCCTTCCGACCGATGCACGATGGGCTAAAATCGTTGCACAATAGCTACCGAAAGACAGAGACGTTGAAATTGAGGTAGACCCCGGAAAAGATGGAGTAATGATCTGGATACCTTCGATAGAGACGCCAAATTTGGCCTAAGATCGAGATGCTTTTGTCCCCAAATGGGTTGGACTAAACAAAAAAATTTGCAAGGTGCCAAGAGTTTAAACAATAATCTGATAATACACATTCCCACAGATTTATGAACGGTGTCCTTTTAGGGTTGCTATCATATCCACCGGTAGCCGGAATAGAGTTTAACAACAAAAGTGCTTTAGTACTGTTCTCGATGGGTACCGCCAGTGAGAGGCTGTTGAGGGATCTTTCTAATTATAAACCTAAGGTAAACCTGATATGAATTACCTGCTAATTTATCAATTACTTTAGCTAAAAAAAAACCGCCAAGTGCGAGTCTGATCCGCTCACGAAGGGTTCCTTACCATTATATTGTATGTTTAGTATTTTTTGTTATAGCAGCAACAGAAATAAATCATCTGTGAAAATTTCAACTGTCTAGCCATCGCGGTTCATGAGATACAGCCTGGTGACAGACAGACAGACGGACAGTGAAGTCTTAGTAGAAGGGTCTCGTAGTAACCCATTAGGTACCTACGGAACCCTAAAAACCTAAAAATACCTATTTTATCCAGGTGTTTCGTTCAACATTTCCATACCACAACCAGACAAGTAAAGAAGGCTTCATGTTTCTATCGACGTGTCTCCAGCCAAGGAGTCGTGGTCTACTCACTGTTAGGGATCTTAGCTCCCGTACGGATCCCGTGTTGGACCCGCGGTATCTAATCCACGGGTATGACGTCTCTTGTATCGTTGAAGGTTAGTCAAGTTGAACGCAGAAGGTGCAGGTTCGATTCCAGCTGTAGATTTGTGCTAAAGTTATTTAAAACGGGATATGTAGGTACCAACCATGTATTTTGTTTTTATTTTGTGGAGCTCGATATTTCGATGGTATGACAAGCACTATTTTCACGAGACTGGAGGATGACAGCCACGAGTGTGACGTTACAACGTCTACTAGCTATACATATTACCGGAAAAATATAACCTCCATGGAGTGAGCCTTCAAATATAACCTGTAAGATCATCGACTGTTTTCGTGCGACAATTTTTGCTTGCATTTGACTTCATCTCACCTGATGGGAAGCGAAGATGAGATCGAAGATGTAGCATAGAAGCTATCTAAAATAACTAGAAGATCGCCTAGAAGGTATCTAAAACAATGGAGATACATCCTAAATGTAGTTAATTAGTAATTCTAACTACTAAAAGTTCTTTTAGAAAAAATATAATTTAGTGATATTATAAACATACGCAACTTTTAATATACTAGCTTACTAAAAATCCATCCTAAGTCGATTTGTAATATCAATCTCTTTGATATTATAAATTGTCTCAAGTAGATACTTTTTGCAAAAAAAATAGTGTTACAGTGATACGCCTGCATCTTATAATAATTTCACTCTCGCAGCTTCAACCTGTTTTACTTTTGGGGTACGCAGCTGTAACATGTGACTTTTGTGTTGCAGATCTTAAAATTTCACTTATCGTTTTTTCATAACGCGCCTAAAAAAGTATAACTTCAAAAGACGGTCTTCTAGTAATGGTAAAGGTCAAAGTCAAATCACTTGGACACGTCTTAAAAACTAAGTTAGGATGTGTGCCTTCGAAACGCGCCCACCAATGAGAAGAAGGCACAAAAAACTCATGGGGTTTTTTTTTCATATGATCACGTTCACAAAGGTCAATATTACAAATATTTGAAAGTATTATTTGAAATGGAGCAATTAAAGTCACCTCCAAGGGTTGTTATCATTAAGGTAAGACGAAGTATCATAGTACGCCTTACTGCACAATTTATGCTTTATAAAAGTTTTGAACCTGTTAATGGACATATTATCATATACATCTTTAGGTAATTTATTATAATAGAGCGCACATGTATTATTAAACGACCTGTTTATTTTCCGGAGCCTACTACCGGGCACGGTCAGTTCATCCTTATTTCCTAAGTTGAAATTATGAATATCGCTATTTTTACGAAAAATACCAGGATTTTTGTGAACGATATATTGTTCGATAGCAAGTTCTCGTAGATATATTGTGAATAGAGCGTTAATATATTTATCTCTTTAAATTTTTCTCTAAGTGATTCCCTGGGGCCCAACCTGTATGAAAGTGATCCGGTATGAAAGTGTTTGCACTAAACCTGCAATGTAAACCTTTTAAAATATTCGCAGCAATCCGTCGTGCAGAGAAATTGTTAACAACAAAGCCATTCCGTGAGATTGGAGCTACAATACACTGGCCTAGACCCGAACGATGTCTTACATTCTGGAATGTTAAGCCTATGGAATTTATTAGAAGTAAAACAAAACGGTGAGTCGGTGAGTATACAATGTGTTTCAGCGAAGGAATTTTAATACCAAAGGGGGTTGTTCTAGACGTCTAGGCGAACAACTTTTGTTCTACAACTTTTGGAAATTCGAGTTTTTTTTTCGATAATTCTGAGGAAATTTTTATTTGAAAATCAGCTGTTTCATACAAAAACTTCGAACGAAATGTTCGAATTTCCAAAAGGCGTAGAACAAAAGTTATTCGCCTAGACGTCTAGAACAACCCTTTTCGTAATAAAACCCCTACACTAATACAAATTGTATAAGAACCATAATAAAAAATACCTTTTTGGAGTATTGGGATTCTTTTACTGAGACTCCACTGTCCGTCCGTCCGTCCGTCCGTCCATCTGTCAGGCTGTATCTCATAAATAAATATAAATATTGCAGGACATTCCACACATCGCCATCTAGACCGAAACTAAGTAACTAGACTTGTGTTATGGGTGCTAAATAACGAATATACTACTTAAATATGTACTTTTCTTTTGTAATATAAACTTATAATACATAGAAACAACCAGACCACAGACAAATATCTTAGCATAAATACTTTTCTGAGGCGGGAATCGAACCCTGTGTTTGACAGTCCGGCATGGTGATCATTGTGCCAACTGGGTCGTCTCATGAACCATCATAACTACACAGACTCGTACATATTCCATTAAAAATTAATTAGATTGAGTTGTTTGTTGTATGAAGCAAGCCAGTTTTTTTACGCCTAACAGTGACCATAGACCTTTTTGATTAATTTTGCAGTAAAATCTCCGAATGGAAAGCTGACAGTCCACCAGACTCGTACCTGGAGTGTATCATCAGGGAGGTGGCAGTGACGGGACACCATATCGGAGGGACGTGTTCCGCTCATACTGTTCTAGATGACAAACTTAGGTATTGATATTTTACAGGGTTTTGATCTTTAACTAGCTACGTTAAGGGCTACTTTTGTATATCAAACAACTTTTGTCCTACGACTTTTAGAAATTTTGGTGCTTTTTTAAGTTAAATATAAGCCCCCTGATTCACAAACCATCGGTAGGCTACAGAAACGAAGAAAAAAAAAATTGCTGCTAATCCAATCCCGAGACATTTGACGTGTTGCCATCCTTGTCTTTTTAGGTTTATTGGTTTCGGTAGCCTTTCGATGGTTTGAGAATCGCCCAGCAGGAACTGGGACAAAAAGTAGCTCTATATTACTTCCAAAGATTTAAAACATCTTCATACCTGTTTCAGTTTTCATTCTTACGAAGTAGGTACGTTTACAGTGTTATTGGTAATCACATTAGGAAGCAGTTGAGGGCGACTTCTGTGCACCTAACAAACAATTTTTGTTTTAAGACTTTTGAAAATTCGAACATTTTATTTAAAAAAATTGAGGTTACATAAAAAACAGCTGTTCCTTACACGGATAGGTCATTAACCTTAAGATTAGTTAAGTTTAAGTAAGATTTTTTTTAAGTATTATCTACTGTTCTAAATCTGAATGACCTGTGTTTTATAAAAATCAGCTGATTTTCGAATTTACACAACTTCAAAATTTTCAAAAAAATGTTCGTATTTCCAAAACTCGTAGAGCAAAAGTTATTTGTATAGTTGCACAGAAGTGGCCCTCAACCGTCTGCTTAATGGTTACCAATAACCCTGTATATTAAAAAAATATTAAGACAAAACAGACACAAAAAATCTAAAACTTATTTTATTTTCAGAGTAAAATCCATATCCGGTTTACGTATAATGGACGCCAGCGTACTTCCGTCACCCATATCTCTCTTCCCGAACTCAGTCCTTATAGCCATGGCGGAGAAAACTTCTGATATTATACGTAAATATAAATAAACTTTTCTTTTATTTATTTTTTGCCTTAACCCACGAATTGGCCTGCGTTTAATTTTTTAATATCCTGTCTTAGCAGATGCTTACGTCACATTAGTCATAACTCGCGATCCCGTAGGAATATCGGCCTTTGTTATTCCCAATAAATTGATATATCCTCATACCAAGTTTCACTAAAATCGGTCCAGTACATACAGAGCATATTCGTTAAATACTTTTGATTTAAACGTATTATCCAAAAAACCCTATTAGAACCATTTTCGACTTATACAATATGTTTCAGCGAAGGGGTTTTAATACGAAAGGGGGTTAATTAAGACGTCTAGGCGAACCACTTTGTTCTACGACTTTTGGATATTCAAACATTTCGTTCGAACTTTTTGTATGAAACGGCTGATTAGCAGGTAAAAATTCCCCGTAGAATTATTGAAAAAAAGTTCGAATTTCCAAAAGTTGTAGAACAAAATTTGCTCGCCTAGACGTCTAGAACAATCCCCTTTCGTATTAAAACCTCTTCGTTAAAACACATTGTATTAATATAGTTTAGTTTAGTTTATATGTATGAGTACGCTGCACTTGAAGATAAGTTCACCAGTAGTCGTCAACTCGAGTACAACTGCTACAATGTTCACACCTTTAGGCATAGGCAATAATATGGTCTTCGGACTTATTTCCATGTTGTAGTAATGATACGATCTCTGTAACAAAACATATTTCACCAATCAATCATTGTGTTTACTCTTTGTCCGATTAATCGAACGTAAAGTAAAAAAAGTTCGTGTTCATCCGATCGATTGGACTAAGTGAATTTGTGTTTACTCTTTGTCCGATTAATCGGACCAAAAGTAAAAAAAAATCACGTCGTCCGATCGGTCGGACTGAGCAGTCGGACTACGTGTTTACAGGGAAACGAACGCAATTTTTTTATACGAGATTTTTTTATTTAAAAAATATATTTGCTATTTTGTTATTCTCGCTAAAGATCGCGTCGATTTGTATATTTTGAATTTAAATTTTTTTGTAAGTTCATTTGAATTTAAATGGCGAACACGTATTTAAAAATTGCAAGGAAAACAGTAAAAAAACATTTTTCATTACTCATACTCCGAAAGTAGGTCTAAAGATGCCTGAAGAGCGTGTAGAAAGAAAAACTTTCAGCCCTTGGGAAAATCGCTTTCACTGACAGCTGTCATGTTAAATTATAGCTTCGCGCGGCTTGTGAAATGTGCTTGTATCCAGTATCAGTATCATTACGCATTAGGAACTTCAAAAACCTAACCTCCTTGCATGAGCCGTGTGAAGCCATAATCGTTATTCTTTGGTGTTACCCAAAGAATAACGATTATGGCTTCACACGGCTCATGCATACTGCCAGAGTTAGTATAGAGTATGGAGTCTCTCATTCATTCTCGTTATTATGAAGAATTTTATGTATTATTCGTAATGAAAAGCACAGTGTTTACCTCGGGTAAAAGACTCATTAAGTCCCTCGAACTATTAGCGCCCTCGCTACGCTCGGGCGCCAAACTCCGTCTCGGGACTCAATGAGTAACTTTCACACCTAGGGTAACAATGTACTATTTATTTTCCCATAGAAACCGTCCCTTATTTGGTAAGATGTAGGTTATACGAAGTTCACCGGGTCATCTAGTCTGAATAATAAAAGGAGGACGGAAAAGTTTTTGTTCCACTGCCGTCTTCTTACCTCCACGTCCTTTGAAGTCCCCTGTTTATTAAGGGGTATTTGAGCAACGAGCGTATAGATATCTTATAAGAAAGCATAGAAGTCGAAAATGGACCAAGGAATCACGTTGTCCCATACAAACTTTGCCCCCCTTTTTTCAGAAAGGATTTTCCGAAATTCTACCCCTAAAGGGGTAGCGGTTTCGGGGGATTAGCGGTTTCGGCGGTGCGTTGATCCGTCAGTCAGTTATTCAGGACAAAGGATTTTATATGTATAGAAGATTTTAAAAAATATCGTAAGCGTATAACTTACAACTGGAAAAGGACACTGATAAGAGACACCATCTGGCAACACATCTGTAAATGATTTTATGAACTCGTACATCCATTTTACTTTCATTGTATCGCAAAGTTTACGTTTTATTTCGAAATCTATCGGTGAATTTTTCATACTATGCTGGAATTTCACCTGAAAAATGATAATAAGTTGTAATTTGACGACATCTTTTGCATCCCTCGAAGACCCCCGTTTATTTAGGGGTCTTTTCGTCGCGAGCGTATGGGTATCTTATAGACACTACATCTTAGACCGCATCGTCACTCAGGCAGGCCGTCATTCTGTAAGGCAACTTGACGGGTCTCACGTGTGACACGGCTAAATATTTTCTTGAATATTTCATAAATTAATAAAAACTTAGTCCGTTAGTGGTTTGTATGCTTATATATATGTAGGTATATTGTGTGGTTTCCATTCATATTTTCATAAATACCTAAACGCTATTTCTGAAGTAGTTCGCGTCAAATAGTTTTCAGGAATCAGAAATCAGAACATCATTGCTAGATTGATAGATAGATAGATAAACTCTTTATTGTACCACATTAAACCCTAATTCTAACAAAAACTTATTGATTGTGTTTTCAGATGTTATGTTATGTAATATAGGAAAAAAAAGGTAAAAACAGACATGTCTGGACCAGACGACTTTAATGAAACAACGATAAAGAGGATTTTGTTTACGTACCGTAAAATTGTTTCCCATTGGTTTTAAGATGGTATACGTCAAATTAGTTTTGTAAGCATCATTTCTGTTTGCTCTAATTGTAAGAGCTTTCGCATCACTTATGTAAATTGGATTGAAATATTCCACTTTTGCTAATTCATGATGGCTTGCTACCTCTTCTAAAATCTTAAGCATTGGTTTTATGTTAGTATTATTATTATTTTTTAATCAACGACTAGTTGTTACAAAAAAAGTAAATAACAAAGTAATCCTACTAATATTATAAATGTGAAAGTTTGTGTGTGTGTGTGTTTGTTACTCCTTCACGCAAAAACTACTGGACCGATTGCGATGAAACTCGGTATCTAGATAGCTGGAGACCTGGATTAACACATAGGCTTTTTATCCCGATATTCCAACGATATCGGTACTTACGCGGGTGAAACCGCGGGGCGCAGCTAGTAATAAATATAAATATTAAGTTAAGTATACCTACTTACTTCACTTATAAATGTTAATTTTAACGTAAAAGTTAATTTAAGAAAGAAATTAATTAGAAAGTAATAAAATGACTAGGGAAGTAGGTGCTTTAAATAATAAATTCTATCTTTACCTTGTGAGAGAAATTAAAATGTATAAAAATGGTTAAAACCAGAAATAATATCATGACTGCAATGCAAAATACAGTGACAAATTTAAAATTAAAATAATATTTCATTTCCAACTGATGTTCTAAATTAATATACCTACTACCTATTCAACGAATTATATACACACATCAATACTAATATTATAAAGCTGAAGAGTTTGTTCGTTTGTTTGAACGCGCTAATCTCAGGAACTACTGGTTCGAATTGAAAAAGTATTTTTGTGTTGGATAGTCTATTTATCGAGGAAGGCTATAGGCTACTTTTTATTTTGATGTTCCCAGGGGATCGGGACTTACGCAGGTAAAACCGCGGACCGCAGCTAGTATATAATATATGACGCATAGCTTTTACCCGCTTTTTTGTCCGCGTAGGAGTTGAATTTTCCCAAATCCTTGATTTAAGCCTGGTCCGTCCCTTATTGGTGCCGTGTGTTAATAGTACATTATGATATAAGTGTGGTAAATTGATCTTTGCTTATAGGCGGTTTATGACGCGCGAGCGGTAGCGAGCGTGTTAAAGAAGCCAAGATGCAAATATCAATTCCACACGTATATTGTACGACGTTTTTTATCACAGTTGCGAATAAAAGAAAATACTTGAAAAGAAAACAAAATAATAAGTAACAAAACTTGTGATAAGTCTATGTTTACATTTTTAAGGCAATATTTTTTTGTTAATTATGCTCCGGAAAGGCCAGGCTAAAGACTTTTAACCTATACAGCCTCGTCGACATACAATATTTTTTAGGGTTTTTTCTATTTGTTTTTGCGTCGGGGGTTAAGAACAAAATACAATGGTACGGAAAACAATATATTTAAGAAAAGAAAAAACAAAAAAGAAACATAACTCAATTTTTAATCGTTTTCTAAGTCATTATCACGTAAAATATTCGTTCGTAAACCGACTTTAGAGACAACCATTTTTAGCTAGCTAAAAAACTCTTTGGTACCTACCTTTTTTAAACATCAAAACAGTATGTAATTAACAGTAAGATACGTATTTAACCTATCGGGATAACTTTACAGCACTAGGTTGGCAATGTAAAACGCACGCGTGCATAATATGTTGGATTATGAGCCTAAAAGCCGTTGAATAAGATCCACTTTATGAGCAACTGTGATAAAAAATATCTTTAGTTTTTCAAGAGAACGCATACTTTTTTGATGTGTGTAGTTTAATCTATACCTAGAATATCTACTAATATTAAAAAAATTGAAAATAATTTTTGTTTTAATCAATCTGAAGTTTCTGGACCGATTTTGATGAAACTTGGTATGATAATACTTTGATTTCTTAGGAGTAAATGCTACTTTTTATCCCAAGATACCCAAGGGATCGGTACTTAATTAGACGACCCAGTTGGCACAATGGTCACCATGCCGGACTGCCAAACACAGGGTTCGGGTTCGATTCCCGCCTCAGACAAGTATTTATGCTTCGATATTTGTCTGTGGTCTGGTTGTTTCTATGTTTTATAATTATGGGTTACAGGTTAAGTCGACCTAGATCCTTTAAGAGGTTGTAATTTCCATCATTTCTGACTAATTTCACTATGAAACACCATACCCCAGAACTAGCCGTTTTCGAGATATTGGACTATGAAGTTTTTTTAAAAAAATCCTATCTTTTTTTCTATTGGCGTATTTTTTTTGGGTTTTTATCGTCTGATTTACGTGTGTTTGCTATTTTTGTGTAGGAGACAAGTTGTTTTATTATTATCAATACTAAAATTTCAGATACATGAACCGACTGGGTTGTAATAGACGATTGATTGTAATAAATTTAAAGAAATTCGTAATACGTTTATTTTTCTGTCTAAAATATTGAAAAAAAATCTATGAAAGATACTCGGCAGATGTGTTTAAAAATATCTACATTTCATTAGCTATCCAACAAGGTATAACAAGCGAGACTTTTATCAAAATTCTTGGAAGAAAACATGGCTAAAAGGCTTTCAGGTAGAACTAAGGAAAAAAGTCATATTTATTACTTGGGTCAGACAATAAAATAAAACAATGAAATGGTTAGAAAATCATGTTTATTGCTATTTTACATCAGTCAGAAAGTCAGAAATAATGGAAACTACAACCTCTTAAAGGATCTAGGTCGACTTAACCTGTAACCCTGTATATTTACAAAAGAAAAAGTATATAAGTAGTATATCCGTTGTCTAGCACCCATAACACAAGTCTAGTTACTTAGCTTGGGGCTAGATGGCGATGTCTGGAATGTCCTATAATATTTATTTATTTTTATTTTATTTATTTACTTATGTGGTAGGTAATCATCTACGTACAGTCGGCTGCATAATTACAGACCCACCGTAGAGCTCCAAAACGGCTTTTATAAGAATGTTTTCAACACAAACAAGATTCTAGGTACCTGGTTTAGTTGAAGTTTAAAGTATTTTAACTCATTTATCCAACAAAAAATACTAGAATAAAAACATTTCAATAAATTAAATATATATTTTAGAACTCTACGGTGGGTCTGTAATTATGCTGCGGACTGTATACCTACTTTATTAAGCGAATTATAATATTGATGAAAACCGGAAGTTATTTTGCTGGTTTTTTGATCACATCATAAAGTAGTTAAATACAATGGCAATTTTCATTAAAATTAAATTATTTGATAAGTATCTAGGTTTCAACACTGCCTACTGATCGCCATTTTTTCCTTTTTCCTTTACGTCGGGTTATCACTCGTCAGTTTTCCTAATTAGTCAGTTTCCTTTTTCGTCAATTCAATGAAAATCTTTAAATAGACAGTTCCTTTAATTCGCAGTTTTTGCAATCCCCAGTCCCAATTGTCTCGTCAGTAATATTGCTAGTGGGGACAACTGTGATTATCCTAAAATAAATGTCCCAGTTATCACCACTGGAGACAACGCCAGCGGTGACCACTGGGGCATACTGTGCTTCGCTACATCGAGGACTGGTCAGTTTCCTTATTCTGTTTATGTGATACGCAATATAGAGGGTGATTTTTTTACATGGGCCTTCAGGGTTATATCCTAAACTATAAGAGATAGCGAAAAATGCTGAAAGGAGTTCCGTGCCCGATTTTGACAAAAACTAAAACGGCATAATTAAATTTTTGAAAAAGTCATTACCTTGCCAGGAATCGAACCTGTTGAATCGAACCTGATGATGCAAAAATATCATCATTCTATATTTTTATACCAATCGATAGTGTTGCTGATAGAGATTAATTCCTGGAAACAGACATAAGAAAAATATCTCTTCCTCTTTTATTTTGCGGAAAGACGAATTTGACGGAAAGATAATAATTAGTGAAAACTACAAAAAGGAGCTATTTCATTTTATTTGCTATACCATGTTTGTTTCCAGAAATTAATCTCTATCAGCAGCACTATCGATTGGTATAAAAATAAAGGATAATTATTTTTTTACAAAATCAACAGGTTCGATTCCTGGCTAGGGTACTTGTACTTGTGGAAAGGCTGTTTTCCGCCATTGGACCCTTTTTAATTGGGTCCTTTTTGCGTGAGGATGGAGTAGGCTTGCCCAGCACCTACTACCCTCTCAGCTTAGTCGACCATGTCCAGAGTAGAGAACTTGTCAATATTTCTGGAGCCAACTAAGCCGCGGGTTTCATCACGATGTTTTCCTTCACCGTAAGAGCAATGTCAATTAGCGCACATACATTTTTCTTAAGAAAAATACATTGGTGCACGGCCGGCCGGGATACGAACCCACGACCTTCAGAATGAAAGGCTGGGGTAATTACGTTTTCTTGTAAAAATGTAATGTTGTAGTTTTAGTTTTTGTCAAAATCGGGCACGCAACTCCTTTCAACATTTTTCGATAACTCTTTTAGTCTAACTAGGATATAGCCCTGAAAGCCCTCATAAAAAAATAACAAAAAATCTAATTAAGTATAACTCTCTTAATGAAACAAAAATGTAATTTCCAATTTAATTAACCTTTTCTAACGGGATCGTATCGCAGTATGGTGCTAACATCAAGGATCCTCTCTTTGGTGGCTGTGATGTACAGTACCATTATACTGGTGTAGTCGCTCTTCGTTAGAGGTATCGGGACGTTCTTCGGGGGTAACTCCAGGTTTATGAACTTGTAAGTGCCCTGAAAATAATGACGATGTATTTAAAGGTGAAGACAGTGTATTACAAAAACTAAGTGAGTCAGCACTCAGTACTCTTTAGACTATCGCTAGTTTTTTGCATCGCGGCAAGAATAGAAATCGCGACCGATTACCACGTGTGGGTACGCTAACTACTTCGCCTTTTGAAGATCCTTTTTTGGTAATGTCCATGAGAGAGGCCATCTTGCGGTCTTTTTTCGACTTTAGTTTGGGCTTAGAAACGACAATAAATTTTCGCACGACGCAGAATTAACTGCGCTATTTACGCGACAAAAGTTTAATAAGACGTCGCTCCCCGAGATGTTGACTCGCTAAACGCTAGAACCAGCCCTTATTCTAGCATTTATGGAGTTCTGAAAAGGAACGCTTGACTCTCCGAATTATAAGATGAGACGACTTACTGCGGCTGAGTCCCTGATACACAGCCAACCCTACGTTTTATCTTACCGTTGGGATGGGACATTTGTCAAGCGTCAAGTTAGTGTACTGACTCATATATTCCTTCATCCATTTATACTTGACAGTCTCACAAGTCTTCGCTTCTATCCGGAAATCTCCACCCGTTTTCATACGAAGAATGAGTGCAAACTGGAAATACGTAAAATTATTTCATACTTTACAAAATCTTGACTGTTTTCAATTCTGAATAGGTCGAATTTCCAAAAGTCGTAGATCAAAAGTTGTTCGCCTAAACGTCTAGAAAAACCCTTTCGTATTAGAAACCCTTCGCGGAAACATATAAAAGAGATAAAGAGAAAAACTAAAACTACAAGAGCTACGAATGCAAATCTAAAACTTTGCATGGGGTGGGTTTCTTTTAGAACGTAGGCGCGAACTAAGCAAGGCTTTTTGGTAATTATTCCTCTAAAGGGGCAAAAAGGGCTGCAGGTACTTGTATTTAAGCCGAAGTGGTAAGACTAGAAACGCGATAAAGGTGTCTTAGAAACAGTTTTTGAGTACCAACCACTAAAATCCATAGAATGATATTCCTACTGTCGTAAAGGTGGAGAAATGCTTCAAAAAAATCTCATTTTTTTGAGTTTTTTCAATTTTACGGCGATTGTAAAGAAAAAACAAGTACAAAATTTATATATTCACAAACTTTACATCAAATCCTATAAGGTAGTACAGATGGTTTTTCACTAAAACAGATGTTAGTCTTTTGTAATTAAAAAATTAAAACAGTTAAAACAGCCATTTCGTCGCGCGCGGGGGACAGGGTAGAGTCATCGCGCGGCGCTCGCATGGGAAAGGGATAGGGGTTTTCAGGTCCTACTTTACCTTAAATAATGATAAATGTAGGTTTAAATACGTACAGTAACGTTATTCCCATAAGGCATGAGTATAGTTCCCGTCATATTGGTCTTGTACGGGTCCTTTCTGTTACGTCTTCCTGTGAACACCACCACGTCTTTTATGTACTTTCCATTCGCATAATTCAATTGGCAACGTTCTTGTTTGTAGTCCTAGAAGAATAATTATATTTAAATTATTGTTTTATTGTCTTTATTTATTACATTCTAGCAGCGCTCCGCGGTTTCGACCGTGTAACTCCCGATCCCGTGGGAATATCGGGATAAAACGTACCACGTTTCTGTCAATGAATCAATGTATTTTGAAGCAAGGTATTATTATCTCCCTATAGACACTGGAGAATCGTTTCTGGTTTTTGTAAATGTTCTTTTAAATATTAAGACCAGTGAGTTTGAGCCAACTAAATCATAGGTTTTTTTAAATTTATTTATCATATTAACAATCAGTACCTGGATGACCGAGCTTTGCTCGGTATTTTTTTTACTTAGTCTAACCTCAAAGCAAACACTCATTGACTTCGTGTTACTTAACAACGCCATCTGCTGGAATAACTTTATTGCTCACAAAAAATAGTATTAGTAGTTTGCCAATAGATGTCAGGAAGAGTCATATTTTTCAGATAAAAAAAAAGTAAGTTTCGATAAAACACGAATAAAATGACATTTTCTAAAAATGATTCCTAACTAGATCGATTTATCGCCCCCGAAACCCCCTATATACCTGTTTATAGAAGTCCTTCTTGTCAATGTCATCTGTCAAAGGAGAGAGGGAAACGTGGTTTCCGGCTAGAGATTATTACAAGATGGAGATCATTCAAGATATTGTAAAATGCTGTGTGCTGATAATTTAATTAATAAAAGTTATATCATTCAAATCTATTCTTTGTGATTTACTTAAAAAGAAACATGGCGTCAGGTTCGGGGTTGTCCGGGCAATTAGCTCCTCTAAAATACGAAGGTAACCTGTCAGAAAATTTTAAGACATGGAAACAACGTTTTGAAATTTTTATTGATGCAAATGACCTCACGACAGCTAGTGAAAGAAGAAAAGTGAATATTTTTCTTAATTACATTGGAGATAGAGGCATCAAAATATTTAATAGTTTTGACGTGGATATAAGTACTATTACTTTGGCGGAGGTCATAAAGCTCTATGAGACACATTTCCTTGCACACACGAACGTTGTGATGGTCAGAAATGACTTCTTTACGATAAAACAAGGACCAAATAAACAGTTTGATGAGTATTTCACTAAAGTGATAAACTTATCACTAGCATGTGACCTGGGAAAGCTAAGGGAGAGCCTGACAGTTAGCAAGATTATAGCAGGTTTAGATGTGAAATATAACGATTTGAAGAGACAGCTGATTACAGAAGATCAAAATAAACTTACTCTGAGCTACGTTAGTATGTTCCTCAAGAAAGCTGAAGCTTCAAGGACATATGTGGAAGACGAGAAGCCAACGGCAGCAGTATTCATGGCCAAGAGAGACAACTTGTCATGTTCGAAGTGTGGAAGAAGAGACGGGATAGATAAGTGTTGGGCAAACGGAAAGAAGTGCTACAAGTGTGGAAAATTTAATCACTTGGCCAATGTGTGTCGTGGACAAAGGCTAAATGTCAGAGTTGTGGAAGAAGAAAATGATACAAGGGGAAGAGAGTCAGAAAGCCGACGAGTCACATTGCCAGAGAGTGACCACTTCTTTATTGGACTGGCAACAGATATAGAACATCAGGTATTAGAGCCAAAACAGGACTATTTCTTCGTTGGCTCATCGACAGAGATTGAACAGGTATTTACAGTCAATAATAAGTCATTGACCATAAAAATAGATACAGGAGCTCAATGTAACGTTATAGGATCAGAAATTTGTAAAAAATTAAACATAAAAAGAGTCCCAATTTCAATCTTGTAATAAGAAAATAGTACAATTAGATGGTAAACTTGTGCCTGTTGAAGGGATATGTAATTTAAATATTCAACACCCCAATAAACATGTCTATAATGTAGATTTTATTGTACTTAAAGGATCTGTTCCTACTTTACTTGGTTGCAGGATATGCTTAGAATATAATTTCATCAAAGTTAATACTGAATTAGTTAAAGTTCATTGTGCAGTAGAGGACAAAGTGCCGGGATTAATCAAAAAATTAAAAAATGATTTCAGTGAGCTCTTTGATGGTGGTCTCGGTTGCTTTCCCAACACAGTCAAAATACGTCTAAGAGAAGACGCACAACCGGTAGCTCAAGCTGCAAGGAGGATTCCATTTTCACTACTGCCTGAGATAAAACAAGAGTTAAAAGTATTAGAGGAACTAGGAGTAATTACAAAAGTAGAAAAACCAACAAAATGGGTAAATAATTTAGTTTTGGTAAGGAAACCTAATAATAAGCTTAGAATATGTCTAGACCCTCGTATCTTGAATAAATATATCATACAACCAAAATTTCAGTTACATAATTTTGATGAAATAAAAACTAAAATTCAGGGTGCTAAATATTTTGCTTATAGTTCCAAAGTGAAGGCAGTAATGAATATGGATAGACCTCAAGACAGAAAAGGATTAGAGCGTTTTTTGGGAATGTGTAATTATTTATCTAGATATATACCTAATTATTCAAAAATGTCTGAACCATTAAGATTGTTATTAAAGAAAGATACTTTGTTTGTGTGGGACAGCAACCAGGAACAGGCATTTAATCATCTCAAAGTTGCTATTTGTAATAGTCCTTGTTTGGGTTATTTCAATACTCAGCAGGATGTTGTATTATCAGTAGACAGTTCTTCTACAGCTTTAGGTGCAGTAATTTTACAAAACAAATTTAAATTGTTTGTTTAAAAATGCATCAATATGTTTACGGACGCAATGTTTTAGTGGAAACAGACCACAAACCTTTAGAAACGTTATTTAAGAAACCGCTGTATAAAGTACCTGCAAGACTTCAAAGGATGATGTTATCTGTACAAGGGTATAGTTTAAATGTGAAATACAAACCTGGAAAACAACTTTATATTGCAGATACTTTATCCAGAAGCTGTGCAACTAGTCAGACTGAAGAAAAAATGAAACTTGTTCATGAAAATGTAGTATGTCATGTCAAATTGTTAAGAGATATGTTACCTGTGTCTAATGAACAATTATTGAATATTCAAAATCACACTAAAAATGACTTAGTATTAGGAAAACTTATAGATTATGTAAAATTTGGCTGGCCTAGTTATAATAACTTAGATGAACAACTTAAGGTTTATTTTACTTTCAAAGATGATCTATCAGTTTTGGATGGAATTGTGTTTAAGAATAATTTAATAATTATTCCAAAATCATTAAGAAATTACATGATGGAAAAACTTCATGATGGTCAAGTAGGAGTAACTACTTGTAAACTAAGGGCTCGGTCATGTATTTTTTGGCCGGATATCAACCAAAATTTAGAAACTTATGTAAATAATTGTAATGCTTGCCTAAAATACAGGCCAAATCAACAAAAAGAGCCCTTGATTAACCATGATGTTGAAAAGCTACCATGGTAAAAAAATAGGTATTGATATTTGTACACTTGATGATAAACATTATTTAGTTTTCATGGACTATTATAGTAAGTTCATAGAAATATGTACATTGGATAATCTACTAAGCGGGCATGTAATACAACATTGTAAATCTATGTTTGTTAGACATGGCATACCGGCTGTTATTGTAACAGATTGTGGAACGCAATTTACAGCAGACTCATTTAAAATATTTTCAGAGCAATATGAATTTTGTCACATTAAATCAAGTCCCAAACATTCACAATCCAATGGGCAAAGTGAAAGTGGAGTAAAGATATTTAAAAATATTTTAAAAAAATGTAAAGAAGATGGCTCAGATCCGTACCTTGGTTTGCTAAATTATCGTAACACACCTAAACCGTACATGCCATCTCCAGCACAATTATTATATTCAAGAAACTTAAATTCATTATTACCAATATCAAAAAGACAGTTAAAACCAAAAATGTTTTCGGTTGATAATAATAGATTTACAATGCACAAAGATAATATTGAAAATGATTATGACAAAAATGCCAAATGTCTATCGAATATAGAGCCACAAACAAATATAATGTTTAAGAAATCTTTAGATTCAGATTGGCTACCGGGTAAATTAATTGAAAATTGTCAAGAACCTCGGTCATACATTGTTAAGGATAATATGGGTCAAATGTATCGTAGAAATAGAAAATATCTCTATCCAATGATAAATGTACATGATGCTAATAATAATATTGACTCTATGATTGAAAATAAGGAGGAGGTAACTCAAACGGAGGAGATAATAAGTAGTTTAAGTAATAGTGATAATGATGAGTTTGAGGACTGTGAAGAAGATACAGGACAGGAAAATATTCCTAGCAGCTCATATATTACTAAGAGTGGTAGAGTAGTTAAAAAACCTGACAGATTAGATCTGTAAATGTGTTATGCTGTTCGTTTTATTATTGATCTTAGGATCCGAGGAGGAAGCTATTAAGTTGTTTATTTTTGTTTTATTCTTAGATTAGAAGTTAATCATTATTTTGTTTTTACTTACAATGCCTACTTAGAATTAAGAACTTAACTATTATTTAGAAAAGGGGAGATGTTTATAGAAGTCCTTCTTGTCAATGTCATCTGTCAAAGGAGAGAGGGAAACGTGGTTTCCGGCTAGAGATTATTACAAGATGGAGATCATTCAAGATATTGTAAAATGCTGTGTGCTGATAATTTAATTAATAAAAGTTATATCATTCAAATCTATTCTTTGTGATTTACTTAAAAAGAAACAATACCAAATTTCATGAAAATCGTTGGTCCAATTATATATATATATATATACAAGAATTGCTCATTTAAAGATATAAGATACATAGGTCTACTTAAGATATAAAAACCACGGAGGTTTGACGTGATGCTAAGTAACAAATAAGTTAATAAGTTAGGTATAATAACCTACGCACCGACATAACTTTTACTTGAATTTAGGCTAAGTGAACTTACGCTAGAACACCAATAACCGATCGCAAAGAGGAGAATAATGTAACAAATAAACAATATTTTAGACATGTTGTTTCTCTAGTTAACCACTTTTAAAAACTACTGAAAATGTGAAAATATTTTTAAACTGACTTTTCGGTGTTGAAAAATTATATGATCATTATAAATTATTTTGATTTTTATCTAACCTCGTTATGGTGGATGATTATATATTTTATGGTTAAAGTTAATCATTATTAGCAATAAATGGTTTTGGCTGGATTCGTGCACTGGATAATTTTAACATTTCTCTGCATAATTTGTAGATTTAAAATTATGGGAAACGATCTCAAGCTCGCTTCCGCAGGATTTATCCAAGCATAACCCTCGCCATAAAGCAACCGTAAAGCTCGTTTAGTACCACCCAGGAGAACGTATCTCCTTGGTTTACTAAAGCATCGAATGCCATACGATTAAATAAATCATCCTCACGAAAAGTACCTCCCTATAGGCTGAGTCGTATTCCTATTTGTAATCACACTATGTATTTTTACAAATACCCTTTGGTTACAGATAAACTTATTTCTTTCTTTTCTTTCTACCTATCAAACCAATAAACACTGTTTTAAAAAAATAATATTTTAAAAGCTAAGCTAGGTACCTGTTTCTAACTCTGCATCTCTATTATCATCGTTCGATTACCTTTTAGAACCCGTCACACATGCAAGCTATTTGTACATTGACCCTAAGTCATCTAAGGCTACGTACCCACTTTGCGGTACGTCCGGAGATGGTCAACCGTGCGGCTGACCGCAGGATGCGATTGCGGCTAACCGTAAGACGGCTAGCTGTAATGGCACAGAAATACAGTTTATAGGGAGTCGGACAGCTGCGCTCCGAGCGACCGAAGCGAGCGGTCGGACGGCAGCCCATCCATCGAACCGCATAGTGCGGACGTAGCCTAAAATATCAGCCTCAAGAATACAATATTACTATTGGAGTGCGAACTACCTTATTTTTAACTCACAACACTTTTGTTGTCGCAACATATCAGATACAATTATTAAATGTATCTAGTTATAAAAAATCCTTTTAGTAAGTAAGTTCGGTGGACGTCGTTAACTTAATTCACCTCGGTGCATTAAATACACTTGCTTTAATAGTAAATCGAATATTTTGAATTGTAAATCAATAATTTGAAGTCTTCACAGAGGTATCAGAAAATAACGTTCTAATGATGTCTTTACTACTTATGACAAAACTATTCGAAGATAAATATCTATCTATTCCTAATCGAGTTCCCGTAGTGACTAAGATCATCAACCCTATTATAAAAGGAGCAAGCGTTTCATACATATATAAAGCCCGGACGCACTGGATTCAGTTTCGACATCGCGTGCAAAGATAGCTGGTGAAATGTGTCACACTAAAGCGCGGCTCAATGGGAAAGTTGCCTTGGTCACCGGAGGAAACTCTGGCATGGGACTGGAAGCAGCGAAGGACTTAGCCAGGAGAGGGGCAAGGGTCATCCTTGCAAGCAAAAATGAGACCAAGTTACGACTAGCCCGAGACCATATCCAAAAAACAACCGGTAATTACAACGTGGATTATAAAGTCTTCGATTTAGAGTCCTTTCATTCTGTTAGAAACTTAGCCTACGAGATCAACCACGAACCAAGACTCGACATTCTAATCAACAATGCTGGAGGAGTAGGTCTTCCAGATCAGCTCACAGAAGACGGCTTAACAATAATGATGCAGATAAACTTCTTTGGTGCGTTCTTACTCACATATCTTCTCTTTCCCCTAATGAGAGCATCAGCGCCGAGTCGAATCATCAACAGCTTAGCAATATCCATGTACTTTGGATCTATAGACTTCGACCATTGGAATGATGTTGGACGGTACTCTATTCTGACTGCCTCTGGGAACGCTAAGTTGGCAACTGCACTCATCACAGCTGAATGGGACAGACGCATCAAAGGAACAAAAGTCACTGCAAATAGCTACGATCCTTTCTTTGTGAAGGATACGGACATTTCGAGACATAGTAGTAAAAGTCTTCAAGATGCAACCACTGTATTTCTAGAAATATTTGGAAGACCAAAGGAGGAAGTCGGTTATCAGATTGCATATTATGCTGCAGCTGCTGAATTAAAGAGAGCTAGTGGACTTCATTTCAAGTTTTGTGGACGATGGCCTCGTCATAGGCTAGCTGGAGACAAATTGCTAGGCAGAAGATTGTGGGAAGAAACAAAGAAGCTTGTGAAGATTACTCCTGAAGAAGATTGGGAACAGAGAGAATGACCTTGTTGGTTTAATGGTAATTCAATAATGTTAAACTCAATATACATTTATGATTGTAAATCTAATCTAGATGACTGACGTGCTTTAACTTTTGCATCTTATTGCAAAATAAATGAGAAAAACAACGGTAGACCTTGTTTTATTACAATTTCCCATAAATATCGGTGCAGTTGTCAAGCTGCTTTCTCCGTTTTGAACTGTTACTAGGTCACTATAACGTTTATCGTTTTACTATAGATTTTACATTCGAGTAAACTCGTATAACTTGTATCTCAATTTGCTTGTCAAAAAACTATGAAAAATTGGCTCTAATGTTTAGCTATTTCTGTTTTTTTTTGTCCTGTTTTTGTATGAATAATCAGCCGCGTATTAATTTCATTCGAATGGTATTTTTAACAATAAAGTTTTTCACTCAACTCACGTAAGCAACCCGGAAATCGAGTAACTATAGGTATCTGACTCAGAACCTTTTTGCCTTGATACTAAAAAAATGTCGACCAAAGCGTCGGATGTTTCCTCTTATTAAATCAGTTTATCAAAGGGTTCCATTCGATTGGGTTGTGCATTATGTGTGAGACTAACACGGACTTAAAAGGAAAAGTCGCTATTGTTACGGGAGGTAGTGCAGGAATAGGCCTTGAGACAGCTAAGGAACTAGCAAGAAAAGGAGCTAAAATTATCATAGCAAGTCGCAACGAAACAAAGCTCAAAATCGCACGAGATGACATCGAAAAAGAAACGGGAAACACATACATATCTTACAAGGTCCTTGATCTTGGATCCTTAAAATCCGTAAGACAGTTTACTCAAGATTTTAATGAGAACAGACTTGATATTCTAGTGAACAATGCTGGAGCCGTAGCTTTGCCGGACAGGCTGACTGCTGACGGAATAAACCTGACAATGCAAGTAAATTTCTTTGGGACATTTCTATTGACTTACTTGCTCCTACCGTTGTTAAAAGCTTCGGCCCCAAGCAGGATAATTAATGCGTCAGCAGCTTCAATGTACATCGGAGAGATTGACTTTGATCATTGGAATGATATTGGACGGTACTCCTTAATAACTTCATTGGCAAATTCTAAACTAGCCATCGCGCTCTTGACCGCAGAATTAGACAGGCGCTTTGGTAAATACGGTATCACAGCGAACAGTTACGATCCTTTTTTAGTTAAAGATACAGATATTTTAACGAACATTGACAATGGTTTTATAAAAAACGTGTCCGTATTTTTTTTTAATTTGGTTGGGCAGAAGAAAGATGATGTTGGAAAACAGATTTCGTATTTAGCCGCTGCGCCTGATTTAGTTGATGTTAGCGGTAAACATTTTAAATTTTGTAGAGAATGGCTGAATCATTGGTTGACGAATGACAAGGGATTGACGAGGAAGCTTTGGGATAAGGCTAAAGAAGTTGTCGAAATTATGCCAAGTGAAGAATTTGATGAGTGAGAGTCATATTATATCAAAAAAGAAGGAGGTTCTTAATTCGTTTTTTTGTATTATTTATTAGTAATTTCACAGTTCGCCGCTCTTAGGTTACATAATTAAATACATTTCATAATATAAGAAAGTACTGATAACAGTGTTTGTTTTATTAATTTGTAAATTTTTGTTTGTGTTTCTTTAACGCAAAAATCACTGAACCGATTGCTATAAAACTAACTGAGAATGTAAATAGCTAAAGGCTGCGTTTTATTTTGATCGGGACTTACCTACGCGAGTGAAACCGTGGGGCGCAGTTAGTTTCTAATATTATCGTACAACCTTTTTTAACCGTCACGCTTGCTGACTATAAGTACAGTGACCGTAAAGTATCTTGCTTAACCTACCTGAAAAAACTCTATCAAAAGGGATAAAATTAGTTGGAGTTTTTCTCGACCGCTCAACGCTTTTATTATTATAACCACAGAAAATATAATAATTCATAACATACAGTAGATAAATTAATCACTAAAGTTATTTATAACGGTATATTTACCATGTTTCTGGAGCTCGATCGATATTTCGATGCAGTTATAAACATTTTGGTGAAAGGGTACCGGTGCTCTCTCCATACAAACGTAGTCGATAATGATATTAGAGCATTATCTAGAGCACTAGAGCACTAGTCATTATCCAGGGAGGAAACAGTCGACTACGTTTGTATGGAGAGAGCGCTCGGTATCCTTTCCTCTAAGTGACAATGAAAGTAATTCCTTTATCTACCTTTCTTTTGTTTTAACCGTTTCTAGGTTAATATTATATATTTCAGATTATTTTGTATTTAATAATGGAGTTTGGAAAACAAAATGCTGCAAAAGAGCAATGAGAGACAATATGTCTCTTTAAAAATTCTAACAATGTGAAAGTACGAAATATCAGTTCCCTCTCCACAGTCAAACACCTCGATTGCTTCAATACAAACTTTACCTGTATCCATAGTGTGGAGAATGACATTTACTTTAGCAACAAAGAGCCAATAATTTGTAGCTATTCCTGTTTTGTGTTTGTCCTGTTATCGTAAAATTGCATCTATATTAAAAGCAAAATGTTAATTAAATTCAAATGATATGCCAACACGTGAACAACGCGGAAATTGACCAAGTAAATAACAGGTATCTGACTCACAACCTCGTTGTTTTGATACTAAATATTTCGGCCAAAACATTAGATCCTTCATCTTATTACATCAGTTTACCAATATCTTTCATTTGATTAAGTTGTGCAGTATGTGTGAGACTTACGCAGATTTGAGAGGAAAAGTCGCTATTGTTACGGGAGGTAGCGCAGGATTAGGCTTTGAGGCAGCTAAGGAATTAGCAAGAAAAGGTGCTAGAATTATCATAGCAAGTCGCAACGAAACAAAACTCCAAATTGCACGAGATAACATCGAAAGAGAAACGGGAAATCAAAATGTTGCCTACAAGGTCCTCGATCTTGGATCTTTGAATTCAGTGCGACAGTTTGCCCAAAATTTCAACGAAAATAGACTTGATATTCTAGTGAATAATGCTGGTGCTTTAGGCTTACCCGACAGGCTGACTGCTGACGGATTAAACCTGACGATGCAAGTAAACTATTTCGGGTCATTCCTACTAACTTACTTACTGCTGCCATTGTTGAAGGCTTCGGCACCGAGCAGGATAATCAATGGATCAGCAACTTCAATGTATATCGGAGAGATAGACTTCAATCATTGGAACGACATTGGACGATACTCCGTATTAACTTCATCGGCAAATTCAAAACTTGCAATGACTCTTTTCACTGCGGAATTAGACAGGCGTTTCAGTAAATACGGTATCACAGCGAACAGTTTTGATCCTTTTGTGGTCAAAGAAACTATTTTAACAAATATCAATAGGGGCACTATAAGAGACGCGTCAGAGTTTCTATTTAATGTTATTGGGCAGAAGAAAGAAGATGTTGGAAAGCAGATTACGTATTTAGCCGCAGCGCCTGATTTAATTAATGTTAGCGGAAGACATTTCAAATTTTGTGGAGAATGGTTGAATCATTGGTTAACGAATGACATAGGATTGACGAGGAAGCTTTGGGATAAGTCTAAAGAAGTTGTAGGAGTTATGCCTAATGAAGACTTTGACTTATATCCTTATTATTTTTAAACAACTTTGTTTTTTTGTTAGTTACTCAAATAATAGCAATTTTTCAGTTCACTGCACTATACCGTTGCATACAGGTTGCATTGCATAAACTATAGGTGCCTAGGATACCTACTCGTGTCATTTAAGAGTAGGTACCTAATTTTATGATGCATTATTCCGTCATGAATCTAGAGTGCTAATAATTTGTTCATTTTTATAAAATCCTTTATTACTGTCCTATGTAAGTGTATATTAAATGTGTATTTATGTCACTGCTTATTTTAATGAAATTATTTAGTCCTTGATAGGTAAAATAGGTATATTAAATAAATGCGTTTTTCTGTTGGTTTTCATAAAGCATACATTGTGCTGTAAGGCATATACTATGATAATTCGTCGTATATTCATGAGAAGAACCCATAGACATGACTTTAATTGCTCCATTTCAAATATATCTTTAAAAATCTTAACCTCGCTACGGCGCAGCGTGACACCTAGAGTTCTACGCAGAACACAAACGTCACACTAGACTGAATGATTTCGTTCTAGTCCGGTCTACTTCTGGTATAAGTATAAGTATTTGTATGCCTATGCTAATAATTTATAATTACAATTACATAGAGAGAAAATTAAACCTAATCCTTATTAGATTTAACATAAATAATTCTGCTTAAATGGTCCAATAACCTTGAATAATTTTAACTCAATTTTCACTTCAGAACTCTACCAATTTAGGCCACATGAATATGTTTAAAGTATAGAAATAAGAAAGATTCAATTCTAAAAAAACGATTCTCGGTATAGTGTATAGCTACACAAGTGTTTTTAGAAGTTTTAATAAAAATTATGATAAAAATCTCGGCGATAAAGTAAATAGAATATTACTTAAATTCCGAAAACGTTTATTAATTAAATAGACTTTAATAGAATTTATTATTTATTTGCACCTTGTATTTTTTGTAACCTACAGTAAAATATTTACAAAATACCGTTGTTATTGTAGGTAGGTTTTGCATGAAAATTTAATTTTATATTTCCTGTTATACGTCCTGTATCACGGGGCTATGGAGCCCCGAACCTTTGGAAGGCGTGCGTGGAGCCGAAGCCAACACGTAGAAGCCCTTTACAATAACAACTATAATAGCAAACAATGGGGTGGATTCTAAACCGGCGATTATCCCTGTTTACACTATAAAGTGCAACCAAGGACTACCTCCGGTTTGGATAAAACTATTGATAATCTACAGGACAAAACTACTTGAGCTATTTTATATTTATTATTATTATATTTGGACATATTTATGCAGACGGGAACCAACCCACAATTTCGGTGACGTTAAAATTGTCATACAGTAGCTTTACTACTTAACAGAACCAATCTTCTTTTGGTTCTTGTTTGCGGAATACAGTTTAAAGTTTGGAAATACAAAGTGTTGCAACATAGTTCTTACTAAATAACAAAATTAAAAAATAAATTAATTAAGAAATGTTAGTTTCTCAGTAGGTATATACTTATAATATATATTTTTATTTCCACATAAAATTATATCGATGCCCCTTTAAAAATATATTTTCTAGGAGGATAGGAGGAGGAGGATAGTTCCTAGAAGTACCTATTCCCCAAATGTTTTTTCTAATTACAGAACCGAAACGGCTTTGATTCCTAGTGGTTTTCAGGGTTCCGTACCTCAAAAGGTTAAAAAAAGAACCCTTATAAGATCACGTTCTTGTCCGTATGTCCGTGTGTCATTTTTTTACAAAGTTGAAATGGACAGTTTAGATGTGGTAAGATATTATGCCCAAACATGGGCGAGCGAAGCGAACTCTTTGTTTTCTAGAAATTAAGATAGACCAACCCAGAATATTTTTTGTCACAAAATTGACTTAGACAGGTTAGGTTGGATATTGTGACCAAACATGGGCGAGCGAAGCGAACTCTTTGTTTTCTAGAAATTAAGATAGACCAACCCAGAATATTTTTTGTCACAAAATTGACTTAGAAAGGTTAGGTTGGATATTGTGACCAAACATGGGCGAGCAAAGCGAGCGTTTTGTTTTCTGGGAATCAAGACCAACTCCGAAAGTTTTTCTATTACAGAACCGACACAGATAGGTTAAGACAAAGCATTTTATATGTATAGATAGATATTGTGACTAAACACGCGCGAGCGACGCGGATTTGGTTTCTTTATGGATCCTCCAGAATATATTTTTATCATAGAACTGACACGGATAGGGTAAATCAGATATTGTTACCAATCATACTATGATTTTTAAAGGCCAAAATGTTCCTTTATATTAAAAAATTGACACGAACAGGATATGTTAGATATTGTGACCAAACATGGGACAGCGAAGCGAGGCTTTAGTCTTCTTGGAGTCCCCATAGACCATTTATTATAGAACCGACACGGATAATAGATAAGGAGAGATATTGTAATACAACACGTAAAGCAACCGCTTAGGTTTGAAGGATGCAGACCCATTCCGACATTAGGTAGCTAAATTAGGTACATCCAAAGTTAAATTCAAATTAAATTATAATATCATCAATAAACCAGACAAACGCAAAACAAAAACCCGGCTCTTTTCATTATCCTACTTCCACTGCCATCAATACCCACACAGTGCATCTGCACCATTTTTGAGACACAAGAGGGCTGTTTAATGTTCATCCGTCTTTTTGCAAAAAATAATCACCATTATTGAAAAATATCGAAAATTGAAAAACAATCGCATTGAAAATCACAGCTATAAAAAATAATTTTACGTGTACGTGTGAAAATCACAGCTATAAAAAATATCAATGATTTCCTTGCTTAATTCTTAATTAAAATTTATTAAGGACATGCTTTTATGCATGTCCTTAATAAATTTTAAATACATATTTTAAATTTAAATTTTAAATAAATTTTAAATACAAATTTTAAATAAAAAAAATACATAATTATCACTATTTGAGGTTGTCGCAGGCTCAGTTGTTATTTTAAACTCAATTATAAACCACGCATGCACGCACTTGTGTAAAATAATGGACGAATTCACAAACTGTGATAACAACGTACAATTAGACGGTAAAGTGGCAATCGTAACTGGGGCTACGTCTGGTACAGGACTCGAAGTGGCAAAGAACTTAGCAAAACGTGGGGCCAAAGTCATCATTGCAAGCCGGAACCCGAGCAAACTAAACTATGCTAGAAATGAAATAGAACAATATTCTGGACGTGGCGACATCGTCTCGAGGCAATTAGACTTCGAATCGCTGAAGTCTATTAGACACTTTGCTTCGGAAACCTTTCAGACTGAAATGAAAGTTGATATCCTGATTAACAACATAGGATCTATCGGTGTACCAGACAGACTGACGCAAGATGGTCTGCACACAATGATGCAAGTAAATTATTTCGGAACATTCTTGCTTACTTACCTCCTATTCCCTTTATTACGAAGATCAGCTCCAAGCAGAATTGTGAACGTATCATCCTTAGCTTTGATTTTAGGAGATATAAACTTTGACAAGTGGAATAAAGTTGGTGCGTATTCGAACTTCGGTTTCTACTGCAATGCGAAGTTAGCTGAGATTATGTTCACTGTTGAGATGAATAAACGAATCAGGGGATCGGGTGTTAATATTTACAGCATGGACCCTGGTTTAGGAAAGTCAGAATTCTTCAGATATGTGGACAATGAGGGTTTAAAGAAGATTTTAAATACAGGGTTGTTGATTTTCGGAAGACCTTTGCACAGAGTGGCAACGATGCCGGTGTTTTTGGCAGTAGATCCCAGGGTGGAAGATAAAAGTGGGCATCATTTTAGAGACTGCATGATGTTCTACAGTTCGTGGTTTGCTAACAATACGGAATTGACTAAGAGACTGTGGGAGGAGACGAAGAAACTTGTGAAAATAAAGCCCGAGGAACATTGGGATGTTAGTTAAATAGGTAACATCAATAAAACTAATCTACACTAATATTATAAAGAGGAAATAATTTTTGTTTGTTTCATGTTTGTAACTTATAGACTTTGAAACTACTGAGCCGATTTTGATGAAACTTGGTATGAGGATACATTGAGTCATTGGGAATTACATAGGCAACTTTTTTAATTATAAAGTTTTGTATAAAATGAAAGAATTGATGTTTGCAACTACTGGACCGATATTCATTCTAATGAACAAAATTCGCAATCGCGTTATGCAACTATTTATTCCAATATTTTTACGAGAATTGGTCTGGAGCTGGTGAAACAGCGATGCATGAAAAGATATTGTTATATTGGTTGTTTTCTACATTTTGAGGATATATAGTTGTTTCTTAACATAAAGGTGCAGAATAAACCAGGATTTTCTTATTCGTAAAAATATATTGATAAAGATGTTACTCGTTACAATGTTGAAGGGCAAGTGAAGTGCGATCCTACGATGACATTACACATTAGGCAAATTAATAAAAGCGCCTATTAAATTGTTGGAGCAACTGCGTTCCTAGTACTTTTGCTCTAAGATGAAGTATTTCAAGGTCAGCCTTGACAATAGTTTTTTCTAAACATTAATTATATTATATATCTATCTATATGAGATCTATATTTATAGAAACAAACTCATCACGAAACCTCTGAAACTATATAAGCGCTACGATTTAATATTGTGCAACGGGAACGTAAGCGCGCACGGAAAAATAATTTTCGGAAATTTGACCTGTAAACAGGTAAATCACTTCTTCTAATGCGTGTAAAACCGCAGGGCCAGCTTGTAGCACTACATAGTATAAAACAAAGTCACTTCCCGCTGTCTGTCCCTATATATGCTTAGATCTTTAAAACTACGCAACGGATTTTGATGCGGTTTTTTTAAATATAATATACAAGAGTGATTCAAGATGAAGGCAAAACTACTACGCGTACGAAGTTGCGGGCAACAGCTACTAAATTATAATATGAATATTAAATTGTTAACTTTAAGTAGGATAACGTCATTACTCAGTATATAAATAACCTTGTAAATAACTTGGTTAACCTTTAGTTATTAGTTACCAAGGTACTAAGGGCAAGGCTAATAATAAGTAGGTAGTTACAGTCGGCAATAGACTTGCAGACCCACAGTAGAGTTCTAAAATTACTATTAAAGGATTTTTTTTTATTTTAATAATGTTTGTCTAATAAATTGATAAGCGGAAAACTGCAACTCGAGCAGGACATTTTATCAATAGCAGTTTTGGAACTCTACGGTGGGTCTGCAATTTTTTTGCCTGATTGTACAATTGAAGTACCTAAGGCACAGGGAATACTTTTATGTTGTGACATTTTGCTAACTTGGTGCTTGCTAGATGGTGCAGTGTGCCTGCAATGTTTTTTATTATTATTTATTTATGATTTAAATATTATAATTAGAAAATGAAAAATAAACTTAAATTATATGTAATTATAGGTACTTCAACTTGACTTTTTTTATTTAACGGAAAAAATCTCCACAAAGATTTCGTTAAAGAGCATCACTGCAATTATACAAAAAGACGGAAGACAAATGCAATGCATTAAAGATAAAATAAACATTCTTACTAAAACTTAATTCAAATATTTATTACTGGCTATATGCACAAATCTTGCGAAGCCAAAACTTGAAAAAAAAAACATCGAAATAAGTAAGCAGCTGTAGTAGGTTTCTAAGCCTAAACACTTCCTGCAAGGGAATTGCTTTGTTAGAGATGATAAAATATTTGAAGATGCAGTTAACATAGCTATCCAATGAGGAAAACAGTCGGTACCTACTTTCCAGTATGACCGCAGAGTCCTTTTAATGTTGTCCTTTAAGTGATAAACTTAGAGCGGTTATTAGATGAAGAGTCTTGTTGGCCTAGTAGTCGATACCTCGACTTTAATTCCGAGGGTCGTGACCGGCCCAATGTGGTGCACCAAGTGATTTTTCTTTCGGAAAATTGATGAGGTGCGGAAAATGGAGGTGAACATAGGTAACTAACACCGCGACACGAGAATTTTATATATTACCAGCTGCGCCCTGCGGTTTTACCCGCGTAAGTCCCGATCCCGTGGGAATATCGGTATAAAAAGCCTATATGTTAATCCAGGTCTCCAGCTATCTAGATATCAAGTTTCATCGCAATCGGTCCAGTAGTTTTTGCGTGAAGGAGTAACAAACATACACACACGCACACACAAACTTTCACATTTATAATATTAGTAGGATTACTAATTGTCCTGGCAAACGTTGTTTTGGCATTAAAAAACACCGGGCTAACTTGTGAATCTAAACCTTTCAGAGCGCCACCCAAACGCATACAAGAAAAAATCGTTCAAATCGGCCCAACCGTTTAGGAGGAGTTCAGTGACATACACACGTACAGCAGAATTATATATAAAGATATAGGGATTATGCGAAGTTTTAAGACACGCAGCTGATGACTACTTTTATATATTACTAGCTGCGCCCCGCGGTTTTACCCGCGTAAGTCACGATCCCATATGAATTTTGGGATAGAAGTAGCCTATATGTTAATCCAGATCTCCAGCTATCTACATACCGAATTTCATTGCAATCGGTGTAGTAGTTTTAGCGTGAAGGAGTAACAAACATACACACACACGCGCACATACAAACTTTCACATTTATAATATTAGTAGGATAGATTTATTCTCTAAGAAATTCCGCTAAAGTTTATAAATAGTACCGCACCCGTCCTGTCATACATTTGCGTAATTCACACGGAAGCGGCGGCGGCGCGGGCGCACGGCACATGTCACCTCTTGATTTCTACAGTTCCCACTGATACACTTGTCTATTAGGACATAAACATACATGTTACTATTGGGAAACGATTTGTAGTCGGCGTCACGTAACGTGGCCGCTATATTGTTTGGACGCCCTTAGGATTCAACGGCTAAGTTACACTGCACTGACTCTTAGTTTTTTCATGCGTGAACAAATTCAAAACCTTGATACTTGTTCCTTACTTTTTTGATAGGATTATACTCACATATTCAAGATCTTAATTACAGGAAAGTCCATTCCTTATGCGCTACAGTTACGCGCACAAAATTTTACATTATAATCTATGAATTTAAAAGATTAGGTATTTTATGTATTTACCTATTGTCCTGGTACGCAATAGACCCATCACCAACATGTCCTTTAGTAATTGATTGTAAGAAAATTGGCAGTATGTACATTTGAAGGGAAAAACAAGATATATAAATAAATATTGAAGGACAATGCACACAGCGCCATCTATTCGTAAATTAAGCAACTAGGTTGAATAAATTATTAATCTATATACAGGGTTATTGGTAATTATACTAGCAAGCAACCTCAGAATTTAAAAAAAAGTTCAATTTTCAAAATTCGTAGAACAAAACTTGTTCGTTACGGTGGTGCACAGAAGTAGTCCTCAACGGCTTGCTAATATAATTACCAATAACCCTGTATATAAAATTCAAAGTCCTGTCGGGCTGATGATTTTCAAAAAAGCGCGGTGCATTTTGAGACCAAAATGCCCTCTATCGATTGGCATAAAAAAATCACTATGCCAAGCTCCCATACTAAATGTCCGGACCCCTTTCATTTCGCCGGCAGGGATCGTACCCACAACCTTCTAGGTTGCAGGCGGGAGTACTCTCACCACGCCTCAAAAGTCGCCAATACACGTTAAAGTGACTGTATAAATAATCTAGATTAGATATAAAGGCCAGTTTTATTACCACGTACTTGTAAATAAGTTAGATATGTAAGTAACTATCTAAGTATTTAAGCAATACGTCCTCACTTACACTTTGACATCGACTTGCAAGTTGGTCCATTGGAAAGTAAAGCCAAAGGTTACTATGTACATAATGACGACACTATATTAATTCATACCTATGTAAATAACTAGTTACTAATAATATTACATAACAGTATTTCTAGAATCTCTAATAACTTACTTATGTCTCACGTTAAACTTTCATGAAAGAAAATAAGTGTTTTAACCCACTTCAAAAAAGGAGGGAGTTCTCAATTCGGTTATATGCATTTTTTTTAATTAATACATTAAAGCGCTGATCGCACTGAGGCGATACCGGAAGCTTTTCAGAGCGGGAACTTTTTAAATATATTTTTTTACATATGATAGGTTAGCGTTTGACCACTATCACACCTGCCTGATGGCTGTGACGATGCAGTCTAAGATGTAGCACGCGCACCTATTCACTCGCGACTTGAAGTCCCCCAAATTGTACACGCCAGGAAAGACAGACGCAAGCAATTGATTCCATTCTCTTGCGGTACGAATAAGGAATGACGATGCCAAACGCTTTGTGCAGACGTCAGGTATGGTCTGGTTATGTTCGAGATTGTTTGCACCACCATATAGATTGAGTATTCGAGGAGATTCGGGATAAGAGCACACAACCAGCCTTTTCGTTGTCATTAAACTTTTAATTTTTATTAAATGTAAATAGGTAGGTTATTCAATGAATTTAGGTTTATATCATTTAATTGTTATGAAGAATATTTTATTCCTTTGTTAGTATGCCTTCGGCACCTTCATAGAACCTGACAAGTAATAAATTAGACGTTTATTAAAAGGTCAAAACTAATACTGACACTAAGCAAAATGTCTTACATAATGTCAAATGTATTCAAATTGTAAGGTACCTACATAATGTCAGGTTGTGATTGTGACGTAACGTAAATATATAGCTGAAGATTTCGCATTTCATTCTCACCCATAGCATAAGCACCAAGTATAGGCTGAGAATTTGGCGCGAAATGTGTAGATTCTGAGAAGCCATTCCATTATTTCGTTATACAACCAAGCAAACTGATCTAAGACAACGATTAATGGTAGAAATACTAGCAATAAACGTTCTGCTTCGTCATTCCTTATTCGTAAAGCAAAGGGATGGAATCAGTTGCCTAAGTCGTGAAGTCGCGATTGAAGAGGTATCTTCTAGGGGCACGTGCTACATCTTAGACCGCATCGTCACCTACCGGCAAGTGTTATAGTGGTCAAACGATGATCTATTATTTGTTATAGAAAAGCCATTCCATTTTTTCGTCATATAACGAGAGGAATGGAATCAGTTGTCTGCGTCCGTCTTTCCTGACGTGTACAATTTTGGAGTCTCCAAGTCGCAAGTGAACAGATATCTTCAAGTAAAGCGTGTTATACCTCTATAGCTAAAGGTTTCTCTCATTCTTTCTAAGAATGGGAGACAATTATTTTTAAAGTGGTAAAATCTTGAACTACTTGGCCTGAGATCTCGATTTCGAGCGACCGCAGCGCCAAAGTTTAATGTAACATCCGACGGGGCGGATGAATGACCTAGAGAGCGCGATTTTCAAAATGTTTTGCAACAAACGTTCCACGTTGAGAAATTGTTATTGAACTTGAATATTTACAGCATAACAATAACGTTGAATTTTTGGAAACTAGCTGTTGATTCTTTTTAATAGATTGTTGAGACACAATTTTTATGTTTTTCTATCATTTGACATCTGACTGATTCCAACTATTTATTTATTTGTAATTTCACTACCAAAATTTATTCTAATTCGTAAAATATTCATTCAATAAAATAATTGCAAATTCAGTAGGAAGTGTGTTTATCTCTACGCAAGGAAATGTGCCTATTGCGTAAACTCAAATACTTACTTTTTGTTTACGATCACCTCGTCGATATCTAAAAAAAAATCCTAGGGTTTAAAAAAAAATGTCAATAAATGAAACACAAGTATAAAAATGATTTATTTACTACACAATAACAAATATGAGTCGCCATTACTCGCTATCTCAAAAGCGTGCTAGGGTTGTACAAAAATTAGTAAATAATTCATTTATTTACTAATTTTAACAGAAGTTTGTAAATTATTAATATACTAATTAAAAGTATGTAATTAAACAATAACGAAATATGAGTTCAAAATTCTAATGGTTTTTCATTCGATTACGGATCAAGTTCTGATTTCTGCTAATTTGATGATAAAATCAATGGCTATCACAAAACCTATCAGAATGAAAACGTTACCAGCTGCCCGATTCACGTAAGTAATAAAAACCGTAGCGCAGTGACGTCACTTCGTTTTTTGCAAATTTAGCCCTTTTAACCGACTTAAAAAAAGGAGAATCCTCAATTCGCTGTATTTTTTAACCAATTTTTATGATTCTTTACACCAGGTAACTCAGAAATTGTATAGTAATTGAGCTATTGGAAGATTTATGACAATCCAAGACTAGATAAGTAAGTGCGTTTAAAACAGAAAACCAAAAGGCGATTTCTAAGTTCCTAAGTTAAAACGACTTTTGGACTGGCGTGTTTACGTGAATCGACTGGCTGGGTAGTTAAGTTACCTGTATCTTTCAAAATCATTAGGCGTTCTTCTCTTTCATAACACGTAAAGCTCTTTCTTTCCTCTCTTTCATAGCCTCTATGATACTGGGCGCGTCACGAATGGGCATGCTTCGTGACTGCCGAGGATCAACTAATTCTGGAAGTAGGCAATCGTAATAAAACCTAACTAATTTCATCTCCATTTTCTCCTCCCAAAATTTGTCGTCCTTTTCTATAATATAAACTTTCATAGGTACAGTAGCACCAAACCAGATGCCAAGCATGCAAACGTTTCTTTTAGTAATATGTACCTGTCCCTGAATTTGGAAATACCAGTTATGATTTTTATTTATGACATAACCCTTGGAAGCCTTGTCCTTAACCCAAAAGGTATGTTTGGCCATTGCTTCATCAAGAGTCATGCCAGCTAAAGAATGTGGGCACTTAATTTCAATTAAACCGTTTGCATAAATGCCATCTGGTGTAGTACCAAGAAATTCATATTGATCGTCGACGAACAAACCGCAACCTTGTATACTAATATTCTCTTGAATTTCTAACTGTTTAATTGCGGTTTCTTCGTTTTCGATACCGTACCGTACAGCAGGCAAACTGGAGATATTACTACCATAAACGATTTTACGAACAAGAACAGCACAACTTGTGCTCTCTCGTTTTTTACAAACTTCCCCGAACGATGATGAGGTTAGTAATTTTCTCCTTGTACTCATCCACTCAGAACTACTTCTTTGCAAATGGGTCGACCTTTCAAGCTCCTCTCTTTCAGCACAAGACAACTTTAAATCGGCTAAAAAAGATGACTTGGCTTTCTCATATAATTCTGGACTCAGATCAGGTTTTTCGCAGTTTGGTCCATAGTGAGCGTCTTTCGATACAGCGCTGTGGCTCTTTTTCAATCTTAATTTAGGTTTAGCAATTAAACGGATTTTACGATTACAATTTTCCACTTTCGCGATCAAAGGATTAGGACTAGATTTAAATATTACTTCATGAGTTTTACTATGAATCGATCCTGTATTAAAAGACACAACAGCAGCTGCGCATCGGCCCGCATAAGAACCACGGGAAGAATAATTTACACGCTTACCCCCTACTAATTTGGCAATCACTGCGTTAAAACTTTCAACTATATTACTTGTACAATTATGAATTAAACTTCTAGAATGATATGACAGTCTTTTACTTAAAATGTGTACCGCGTCCATTAATCCGCATCCAACAATTGCTGGAAGCAACCCAACAGGTTCTATTCGACGAGTATCAGGTCTACAGAAATACTCCTTGCAATATTGGTGATTACCAAATACGTGTTGTGGACCATTTAGGATATCTTCACTAAGATTTTTTATTTTTTCTTCGAGTGACTGATTTTGATCGCCCCAATATTTAATAGCGCATTTTACACCCGTTCTTAAACGCAAATACCTTTCTTTTAGGAATTTCCGCAATTCGCAAGGATACTTAGTGTCTTTCGACAGTTTCTCCAAGCTATTGCAGTAGTTTCGTAAAAGATGATTTTTGCATTCAATTTTCTCTACTGTTAAATTACCGTACGGTCGCGAATCTAATATTTTTTTATAAGTACTGGAATCGCCGTCTGCTACAAATTTATTATAAATTACACCGTGATCAACAATGGAACGTTTAAACCCCTCAACTATTATGGTCGATTCCATACCGGTAGATGATCCCGAATAATTCTTGAAACAACGGTGTTCCGAGGGCTGACTGTCGTTCTTTGCGGCTCGTGCACAAACTACGCAGTATTTATTTTTAACTCCAAAAAACAATACTTTATTAGTTTTAATGCCAATTATCGCAGCTGCGCCGGACAAGGCGGAAAAATTCTTACCATAAGATCTCTTGCTCCAACAACCGTCAACAGCAACAGATATTAATGGTGTACCATTTTTATCAACACTACCTATAGACACTGCGTACTCCGCTTCTTCCTTGACAGCTTCTGCCATGGAATGTGCTGCTGTCTTTTCCCACCAATCGCAAACCGTATTATTAATTTCATTGTATAATGAAGGTGACATGATTGGTAGGGCTACTGCGGCAGTTAATGTTTTTAACTGATAGTAGCTCCCACCAGATGATATGATACCAGATACAATTTGATGATTCACTTCCATTCTATCTTCTTTCTTTTCAATCAAACACACAGTAAATTTCATACTACACATACTACATTTCATGATGAGTTTTGAGTCCAGACCAACTTTTACTTCACCTATTATACTGAGGTAACTTAACTTACAATCCATTGGACCGTGGTCCCCTATGGCCTGAAGAGCTTTAAAAAAAAAAGAAACGTCTACAACTCTACGCCCAACTTCCATTTCATCCACCTTTCCCTCTTGGTCGTTTTCAATAACTAGTTCCTGTAAAGAAAGATAATGGCTTGATTTTTTTTATAAAAAATAATTAAAAATTTAAAAAAATGCAAAAGAATTAATACAATATTAGGTTCCTGATGAATAGAAATTATAGTTTCTTTACGCATTAGGTATTGTTTTTTTATGACGTCACCTATTTGAACGTAAATTTTCTTTTGAGAAAGTAATTGAGAAGTATTTCGGTACTAAGGTGTTTGTCTCTCGATGAAAATAATAAATATTGCAAGAAAAAATCTATAGGTAGGTATTGAGATTTTGTCTTCGCCCATCACTAACTAAGTAGTTTATTTATTTATGTAACAAGTCTACAAGAATTACGTATAACAACTTACCTCTATACAGCGCGTAGCATTGTTGCTCAGAGTCTCGGCCCCAAGGTTTTCTTTATTTTCAATACTGGAAATATTATTCATCAATATTATCCACTTTTTATTTATTTTGTACAACCCTAAGCCAGACGCTAGGCGCCTCGCGTCTGTTTGGCGGGTATGTCGACAAAGTTGCGCTGTCGCCTACCTACTTCCACAATTTGACATATACCTACATGTTATTGTAGGTATATGTCTGAATCGGGCGATCTAAATCATATGACATATTCTATTAGCTTTGTAATGTACCCTGTTCAAATGCGATAATAAATAAGTAGGGAGGAACTTACATTTTATTCCGAGATCTTTTGGCTTTCATATTTTTATAATGCGTACAAAACTTTCTTTTCCCTGGCATGACACTCAAATTCAATCAGTCCTGCGAAAAAAATAGCCTATGTTACTCAGTGATAATGTAGCTTTCGAATGATAAAAGAATTATTAAAATCGGTCCAGTACTTTTTGAGTTTATTCGTTACATACAAAAATCCAAATCTTTCCTCTTTATAATACCTATTAGTGTAGATATTGTATTTTTTACGATTTATATCTAGTTCCATCATGGTTTTCTTTCAGACATTCATTATATCGATACTTTCTACTAACTGAAAATAAATTAATTATAAAAATGTTATACTTACAGTTTTTTACAAAAAACACAAATACACAATACGTAATTCTGCTGTCTGCAGCCGACAAGCGTGGTGTCGCGTTCACTTACAGAAAGGAACTGCCGCTGTTGACCACCGAGATTGCACGAATGAAACGAACGTTTTATCCCATACATTTGTGTATGAAAAATTTACCTTAAAATATATCTAGATTTTAGGGCTTTAAAAGAGGAAGTCTTTGTTTGTAAAGGTATAAAAAAAAGTATACAGCTATACTTATTGGTTTCTTCAGTGTTCAAAAAGTGTTTCTTTTTATCAATTTGTGTTGATTTATGGGGTTAAATCTGAAAAATACGAAGTCATGTTTTTGCATTTTTACTCAATTTTGTGCGTTTGTTGACGTTTATTATAAAACAACTATTAGGTTTAAGAGTTTAATTTAAGCATGAACATACTTATTGGTCTTTGATTGTAATATATACAAATTATCATTGATATCAATCATATGTAAATAGGTTAAATATGAAAAATCGTAACACTCTTTTCGGTGATTTTCACGATCTACACCCTTAGGTCCTTACATGAGGACTATTTTTGGTAAAAACTTTATTATGATACTAGGTAATAACACTAGGTAATAGGGCCACTAAAAGGGTTTTTTAATCTTGATAGTTACAGTTTGTAAAAAAAATAATATAAAAATAAAAAATATAAAAAATAAATAAAAAAATTCTGGAACTACTGGACCGATTTTGATGACACTTGGTATGACATTGTTTTTAATATTTGTTGTTCATGAGTTACAGCCTGGTGACATACAGACAATGGGGTCTTAGTAAACAGGGTCCTGTTTTTACACTTTGGGTACGGAACCAAAAAAATTGCTGATTGGGCACCATCTCGCTCATTTCTATGTAGTCCAATAGAGACGGACTTTTAGCTCTTGTAATCCTCATTGAAACTTCACCTCATTGCTCAATAGAAATAGAATAGCTATTCAATTGCAATAGCATATGTGATGAGAATCAAGTAAATCGCATGCAATCTCATGTAGATTTTTAAACTGTCCGATATCGGAGTCTTTGATGCTGTTCACGATTACTTACATATCTAATCAATATTTGTGGGTTTTTTACATGATACGATTTATTTAGTACAAAACGGAAGACTAATAAATTTTAGCTTTGTTTGACATTGTGCTAAAACACATTAAGCTAAATTCTAGCTAAATGTATTTAACAGGTAATATAAAATTGAATTCGATTTCATTTTTATACAATTTTACATAAGGTTAAAATTATTTAATCAGTTTTAAAGTTGTTTATTCATGTTTAAGGTTTTCAACGTATTTATTGTGCAAGCCAACTTAAGAAGTGTTAAAAGTAGAAAATACCTACTTAAGATAGATAGATAGATAGGTAGGTAGGTAGGTATAATTTGTAAAAGAGGACACATAGTTATTTTGTAAAATTGTGGAATAGAATAGAATAGAAATCATTTATTGTTTAACTGTGTACATGAGCCTATAATAATGCTATAAGAAAAAAAGAAATAAAGGTATATGTTAGTATTAATTTGTATACAAGGTTATTGGTAAATATACATAAGAAAGCGTTTGACGGCTATATCTGTGCACCTTAAAAATCTTCTTTTAGGTATACGTACATTTTTTTAAATAATGTTTATTCAGAATTAGAACCGTCGAAAAAATTAAAAATAATCCAAAGGGTAAATAAACTTTTGGTGTAAGGAGCAGCTGGTTTTCGGGTAAACTGACCTTAAAATTCTCGAAATAATGTTATACAAAGTCTTATCCGTGGTCTTACCTCTTATAACAAAAAGTCTCAACTATTTTCTTATTTAACCCCATATAATATACTCTTACACAGAATATACAGGATTATTGGTAAATAATCCTGTATATTCTGTGTCTATAGGTACTCAACTTTATCACCAAGAGAGCTCCGACTTAAAATTTAAAAAATCGTGTCGCTACCAAATTGTCTACTATACAAGCTAACAATGTAGCAACAAAGAGTAAAATGCGTTTACATCAGAATTAATTAATAAATAACGAGCCGATGACGTTTGAGGCTTATTTTTGTTATTGTGTTTATTTTTAACTTTCGCAAGACGAAGAGGTCATGAGAAAAACTAATTGTAATGAAGTAGGTATGTAGGTTCTCCCACACATTGAACTGAGCAATTAGGTACATGGGTAATCATATTGTGTCATTGTGCAATGTATACGTAAATCGTACGTAATTCAACACAAAATTTTATGTTACACAAATATTTTATCTCTCAATAAAGTAAAAAATACAGGTTTCAACTAATAACATTTATAAGAAAATACATAGTATAAATCATTAAAAAACAATGCCACAAAAACTCGATCGAGTTTTACCGGGAATTACTATGTTGACTTAACTACACGCTAATTAAAAAACCGTTTTTTTTTGAGTTAATTAATTAAAATAATCTACGTAATTTAAACAGCACCAGTAACTTTAATTCATGCTACTCAGTGCAGTGAAATACCTGGAATATGTATTATAGATAAAGTAGGTTTATCCACCCTCGCAGCTTTGTCGATCCAGAAGAAAAGTTTGGAGCTTAATAAGCACAACTTAGGCAACCAATAATACCCTATGAGGTCCTACTGCAGGGCAAGGGTTCTCCACGTATTCTTAGTCTTCACATTTCTGTTCTGGGAGCATACTGATATGGAGGGCATCTTCACATGATTTGCCCGCTTTTGGCCATGTACAATTCATAGTCAAATATCCACCTATCGACCATCGAGCTATTTAAAAATTAAAAATAAAATTAATAATTATTGCTAATTGATAAAAGGGGAAATAATATTAATAGGCAAAATGTCCGTCAACTATATAAAATGAATTATTAATGAATACCTACCAATTTTTTTTAATTATTTATGTTTTCATCCACGTACAATTTATAAGTGCGGTCTATTAATATGGAAGCCTATCGTAATATTTTTTACAGGAATTCAAATGAAATGTTTTGTCTTAAAATTATACCATACCGGTAGTTTTCACCTATAAGTAGGATTTATTTTTAAAAATAATGTGACAATATTTTACGCAATAAAACAGTTTTATTTATAGCAACGGGCTCTAAACAGTTTTGGTGTCACAAACGGCAGTAAAATATAAAGCTTTTATTGATAGATTACGTTCGATAGTACTACGCGGAATGAATGACTAGGTACCTCTTACCTACGTTTTTATTGATTCTCTAAAGAGAACCAGCACAAGTAGGTGAGAAGTACCTACTTAACTTGCTCTAACGTTGTGCAAACGGGTCAAGAACAAGTCCTCTTTGCAAGTTGATATCTTCCAATGCATAACTATTACCATATTTAACTTTATATCTGATTATATTTTGTTTATTTTCCAAACTATTACAAAATAACACATTCCAATGGTAATATGAATTTTATACTGTAATAAAATATTAATACTTCTTTTAATTATACTATTGTTTTTTAAATTGTTTTAAGGTGAGAAGAGAGAGGTATTGTAACAAGGTTTCTATTTGGTAGAGTATAAAAAAAACTAAGATGGAACTTCAAATTATCTGTGAATGAAAATTTAAAAGAAACGGAGCGCGTTGATGTCTTTTATATGAAAAAAATATTACTTACCTGATTTTGTAAAATAAAAATGTTTAATATAAATATTTGATTAAATAAATAATAAAAATATAACTTGAAACCTACCTACTGTAGGAACCTATATATTATAATAATTAAAAATTAATTGTTTGGTGTCCACATCATACTTTGCTATTAAACTTGTTATTATAAACGACCTCTACGTGTTGGTGGTGTTTGCTTTAACCACAGATATAGATATGATTTAACTACGCATGCCTTCCAAAGGTCCGGGGCTCCATAGCCCCGTTATATGGGACACATAACAGATACATTCTAAGCCCAAAGAAGTGTCCCAAGGAAATTAAAAGGCTGGCTGCGTAGTTGGATGGCGATGCTTATCCGCTGTCCGTGGTAATAGCCAGACACGAAAAGCTAACACTACTAATTTTGAAAAATATCCTACTAGTAATATTATAAACGTGAAAGTTTGTGTGTGTGTGAGTGTGTTTGTATGTATGTTTGTTACTCTTTCACGCAATAACTACTGGACCGATGGCGATGAAACTCGGTATGTAGATAGCTGGAGACCTGAATTAACACATAGGCTACTGTTTATCCCGATATTCCTACGGGATTGGGACTAACGTGGGTAAAACCGCGGAGCATAGCTAGTAGAAATATAATAAGAAGAGAACAAGAAGAAGATGCAAGCAAAGAGATTTTGACATAATGACAAAATTTGATTGAATTGAACAAATAGAACCACTATAGTCTGTTACTAATAGACATCTTTTAGTTAATTGTTCCGACCCCTAGATTGTGATGCCATCTATAGAGGCGTAATGGAACTAGTTGATTACTAAGCCTAATTAAAAAATCTAGGCCAATGGAGAGACTATTAAAGACTTATTATAAACATTCATACAGTACAGTTATAACTTTATATCTTTCAAGTAATATTACGCAAGTAATATCTTGACATTAGAGAGGAACAACATATTATTTGATCTAGCAATTTACAGAATTACCGACACCAGTCATTCTCAAACTATGGATCGTGACCCACTGTTAGGTCGCGTTTCATACCTATGGCGATGTATAGAGAACATTGATACAATCAACAACAACACCTCTCGCAAAGTGTCCGGCTATTATTTGATGTTAAAAAATATGAATAAGTAAGACTTTTTTTAGTAAAACCAAAAAATAATAGGAAAAGTCTGTGGGAAAACCTGACAATATACGAGATTTTGTTACATTGTTTTTGTAGGTTATACTAATGTCTTATATACATTGCCATAGGTTTGAAAGGAGGTCGCGTAACTAAAATAAAATAAAAATGCCAGAATGTTATATTAGGTGAACCCTGAAACTGATGACCACATTCATAGAACGTCAACATCGCCCAGTTAATTTTCGTGAATCTGAATAACTTGTGAACGAGTCAGTCTGAGTATCAGAAGATAAATCGCTGAAAGACACTTTTAGGTGGCAAGCAAATAATTATTAATCTTCTCTATTTAAGAGGATAACAATCATTTTCCCCTTAACAGATTCATAACAAAACTAATTTGGAAACAGTTGGTACCGACTATGGTTTTTACCTAGGTCTTTAGGTGTACTACTTTAGGAACCACTGACCTAAGGCTATGCAATATACTTAGAACAATTTTTGACCGCTAGCTGTGAATTATGCACTTTTGCAAGACTTTTGTAGGTGATGATTGACATACAGATTTTTTTCAAATAATGGCAGGACGAATGAACACTTATTGACGTAGAAAACTCCACCACAAGGTTTATTTAAAGAAAAACTAATGAAAGATAGAAGAAATAATAAAATTTACCAGGACAGCCTAAGACAGCCCTTCCGTTTTTATTTTTTTCTACTAACAGAAACTGTTAGAAAAAAGAATCAGGAGGACGTCTGTTCAGAAGTTCTATATTTTATGAAGAAAAAAAACGACTGCTCTTTATTTTTCAGGAAGAAAATATTTGTATGGAGAAAGAAATACCCGCGTTTCCTCTTAATAGCTAATAAACTACTTACTTTAATGAATATAGGTAATCAAGTCTTTTAAAAGCACTCTACCATTTTATCTAGCTAATAATTACACATTATAAGCTTCGTCACTCAAAGATGACGAATGAAATAAAATGTACGCTCAATGCTGATGAGTTAATCATCAACAATTTTTCAATTAACCCTATTGTTCACGGGTTTTGAACTCCATCATTAAAATGTACAGATTATATCAACGCTATTAGAGTTACTTAAAAAAACAACTAGTTCCAGATGTATCAACAGGTGGCGGCAGAATCTTTACATTGAGGAAGGTAAAAAACTGAAGGATAAAAAAAAACAATAAAAGTCAACTGACTTTGGAAAAACGACGCAGTATGGGCTAATTCAGCTATCTTTGCTTTCTCTAAAAGGCTAAAATTTTCTATATCCACGTTGTAACAAGGGGGTGGATCATCGGTTGCTGGGGGGTGGGGGGCTTCAGTACCTATCGATTTAAATGTTCTGCAATATTTAGTGGTTCAAAAGTTATTTGGGTTTTAGTGAAGTTTTAGTCAAAATCAGATTTTACCCTGAACTTCACAATCACAGCCAAACTATCAGGTCTGCGATTGTGCCTTTTTTGTGAAACAAGTTCAATAGTGGACCTTTTGTACCCCTTCACCAATCAGAGACTTAGATTTATAAAACTACACCGTGTATATAAAATGATCCTGTAGCGGTGTTAGTAACCGAACTCCTCCGAAACCGCTGAACCGATTTGTATGATTTTTGAGAGTCGGCCAACATTATTTTTAGGAAAAGGAAAAACGAAACATTTATATTTGTTATGGCATAACAACTTATGCTGGGACAGCTAGTAAAAATATATCATTTTCTTGACCAGAGTGTGGCTATAAAGCCTGCCATCTATCGAGCGATTCGGAAATCGCATCGAAAAAACAAGCCATTCTAGTATTCCTCATTGGTACACAGTTAACACATAGGTATTCTTATTACATTTTAAGGTCAAAGTTGGTAAAAAATAGCGGGCTTACATTACTTCTGGCATTTCGTCAAGTGTTCTTATGTTGTTTTGTAGTCTAAGTTAGAAGAGCTGACGAGTATACAGCGGGGTGTATCTATAGATAGATCGGTTTATTTTACACACAGACATAAATAAACCATTTCAAAAATCAAAGAAAGAGTTTAGGTACTTGAATTGAGGTTCCTCTATTAACGTCTTTTAAATCCACCACTTACATAAAAGGAATGTGAAAGTTTGTGGATTAGATTTTTGTATGAGTTTGTTTGTTAGTCTTCTCGCTCGCGAAAATACTGAATCAACGTTAAATCTCTGTATATAAGCGTGTGTATATGTCTTTGAGCTGGAGACCTGGATCAACACATGGCTTTTTATCCAGATATTTCCACAGGACTTAGGCGGGTGAAACCGAACGGTAGAGCCATAGTAATAGTAAATATTTATTAGTAATATTTTGCTGGCCAGGGGGATCAGTAAGATTTCTAATTTTGTCAAGCTGTCACATATGTTGATGTTCACACCATATAAATTAATAAGAAACTGTCAGAGTGAACATAGGCGCATATCGTTCGTTGACTGTTGAGCGAGAGGTTTAGCTATAGCGAGAGAACGCATGTTTGGTCTAACGCGTTCCATAAAGTTTATCCACCTATGCACTAGACCGAGAACCAACCGCAGTCGCTACAGCTTACAAATTGTATCTTATTAAACTATGACCGCCATACTTAGAGGTAAAGTTTCAACTTGTCTACAATAGAGAGCACGTATAGGTATATCTCTCTTCATATATTACTTCAAATAATAACTTTGCCTTTGCATAGTATGTGGAGTATCGACACTTAAGGTGCTCTTCCAGTACCGTGTGTAGGTATTCACATTACCTTAGCCCCCGTTCTCAAAAACGTAGCGTGCTGCGTGCAAACTGTTATATTTGATCGATATGCAAAACATTTTAGCATTATTATCCACAAATATAGTTCCTAGAGGTCAAAACCTATCATTTGATTCATTTTTAAAAACAAACGTTAACTATTTTTGAATAAAACCCGATAAACGATCTAATAATTCTATGTTTTCTAACATTTTTTTTATCGAACGAAGTTGTTCATATCATGTTTTCAACCACAATAAACAAAAATATGGTTATTAAACTACAATATCCATTTATATCCAAATAACAAAAAATGAGTATTTGATTACTTAGAGTTGCTTAAAACAAAGGTCGATTTTGGTAGCTTTATTAGCACCTGCCCTTAAATCTAGATTAAACTTTAGCTAAATAAAATGTTCTGTTACCAATTATCATACCCAAGTTGTGCTACAAAAATAATACTTTTATTTAATCGAGGTAAATAGTACAATTTAGGTACAAACTTTTTTGGTAATTAGTATTACTTGATTATTTACACAACATGTATGATTCGAGAGACAATTGGCGGGATTAGGTACACCCGCCAATTGTCTCTCATTTTTCAATTTATCTTTATTTTGATCGAAGAGATCATTTTATCGAATGAACATTTTATTATTATTTATTTATTCGCCCGTTTATACCACTGCAAGGCAAAGTTTTTTCCTACCAGGGCCTGAGTAAACCAGGCACTGTCGTTGGGATATGAGTCTAATTTATCTCCCCACCTGTGACACAAATCGTACCAATATTAATCGAAAATTTGTCGAAAAATTCCAATAACACCGGATCACGAATCACGGTTTTACCCACATTACCTGATCCGGTATTATTGGAATAAAAGTAGCCCTATCTATTATGAGCTTTATCTACGTCGGGTGTTAGAAGTATCAATGTACGTTTAATGTCTATCTTTCTATATAATAATCAGCACTGGGGCTTCTAGCTCTAACATCGTTCTGAGGATGAACCTTTTTTTTCTGGGCGCTGTACTACTTTTTTCTAGTGCTTTTTTATGTGTTCCGAAAATAAAAAGTTATTTCTTTCATTCTATCGTAATACAATATTATACCTCTACGATGACCGCATCAACTATTTTGCACTCTACCTTACGAAATAGTCCGAGATTCATAGATTTCGATGCAATTAACTCTTCTTTCCTGACGTTAACTTTTGATGCACAATTTACTTGTTGCGTGTCGAATTTAACCGACTTTACGGGAAGATGGTGTAACTTAAGAGTTATTGTGTGAATGCTGAGATACGGGGAAAGAGATAACCACTACAATTATGTAAATATGAATGTATAGACATAATAATTATTATGACAGTATGATAAATTACTTTAGGTATTGAAAGATTTGTAGGTATATGTTAGACGTTGTTATTTGAATCTTAGATAATAAGTAGTTTCTTTTTAAACGGTATGATATTATTTTTATTCGAAAATTGTTTTTGGCTTTAAAATTCTGTTTCTGGGTTGTTTTCTCTGTTGCCTGTTTTTAGTACCATAGCTAAATACTTCCAACACCAGTTAAAATATTAACATATTTAACAGTTCATAGTAGTTATTTTCCTGGGTCTTAATCGCGTATTTTTATTTACAAATCGTGTGAGTTTAAAAAGTTTATTTATCCGTTCTCAAAAATAAAAGTAGTTCAGGATTACGAGATGAATCCTCAGTCAGCGAGGCTTGCATATTATTTTAAGTAGAGTTAACGTGAAATCTTCAAAAATGTATAACTATAAACATATTGTACATATGTGCGTAATTCTGGAATCGGGATCATTAGAAAATTCTTCATATACCTACCAAAATTTATCGGTTCTGCGGTTTATGTGTGAAAACTTAATTGACGCACAGAACTACTTTCGCATTTCGGAATAATAATCTTAGTAGGGATATGAAGGTATGCATGCCAATCCCAACATTTGCGTATTTATCAGTAGTATATTTAAATTTGAGATTATCTTGAAATCTGAAACGTTAACCGCATATTGATCTAACTGAATAGTATTTTCACTGACTTAGTATATCTACCGTTACAACATTCGACCTTCCAATGCTCGATCAGGGTCGGGATTTTTTTAGAAATTCCAATTCGGCGCACGCGCTGCGACACGCAGCGTTGTTGTGCCGTAACATGGTTGATTGTGAATCCATAATTTGTTATTTAAAATTGATATTACAAGACTCATACTTACATGAGCTCGGTTCTACTCCATTCAAACGTTGTGGGTATTGCCTGGAAGAAATCGATTAGAAACTTACACTTTTATGCTTTTAGGGCTCCGGACTCATAGGGTAAAAAATGGACCCTTTTACTATGACTCTACTGTCCGTCCGTACGTCCTTCTCTTTATCTGTCACCACTCACCAGGCTATATCTCATAAACCTAGACAGTTGACATTTCCACAGACGATGTATTTATGTTGCCGCTGTAACAAGAAATACCTATCAAAACAGAAAAAAATAAGAGGGGTTCCCATACAACATAGTACAGAACCCTTCGTGCGCAAGTTGGACTCGCACTTGGCCGGTTTTTGTTTAAATTCCCACCCTTTATGGGTTGGGGTTAGTTCAATTAACTTCATATTGTTTTGGAGTTCATAAAAAATTGTAAGATTTTGGTAGTAAATATGATGAATTTTAACTTCCAGATAATTATTTCCTTCCAAAAAGATATTTTTCATTTTTGTTTTTTTCCCTCCACTTTTTGCGAACCTCTTAGTTCATGTGTTAAATCGTATGTGTAAAATGTATCTCGTTGAAGTCTTTTGTATGAAAGTAACAAAAAATAATGCAGTTAGAGAACCACAAATCCACAATTTTGAAAAATGACTCCTTTAAATGTTTAAAAAGTAGTACGTAGGTACATAAAGCGCCATTTACTTACCTACATCCTATTTTTGGGGCATAATTTAATTAGAATAATACCATAATTTCGACTCCACCGCGCTCCAAAAATATATTAAAAGTAAGAGTACCTACAGGCTACGAGTATATTTTTAACAAACTTAGTTAAGAACATTTGAACATTTAATAAATGTCGAATATTACAAGAAGTTGGCTTAAAAAATTTTCAAACCTCCTTCTGTATTTTCTCCTATTAAAAAAAAAGTTAACAAAAGTAAGTGCGTTACTTTACCTCCCGTGCCATAATAATTATCTATCTTTAGATAACAGTCGATCAAATATTTACAAAAGTCATTAACTTTCCTTGTGTTTTCCCAAGACAAACGGAAGTGCAAAGGTTGCTTACTGCCTACCTACTCGTAGCATGGCGAGCGAGGTGTTAATTGACAAATATTAACATAATGGTGGGTGACACTTTACAGAAACAAAAACAGAGAAAACAAAATGTTTTCATCGTAAATTGAATTACTAAGTTTCTGTTTTATGTACGGTTGGAATAAAAATCTATAAAATTAAAAACTACTTAAATAACAACTGTGTTTTTTTTTTTGTAAATAATATGGTAACCCCAAATAAACTGGGATAAGGGCAGGAAGATGATGATGGTAAACATTAATGGTAATTTAAAATATCATACTAAGCAGTTAATTTATAGTTTACAATCTATCTTTCTTCTATATAAATAAAAATATCGATGTGTATGTACGCGCAAACTACCGAACGACTGCATCAAATTGTTTTTTTCTTTTCTGTTCGTTATTGCTAAGACGAAGTTTGGATGAAACAAAAATTTAAAAAAATCGAACACAAGTGAAACATTGTGGCGCAGCCAGTCAGAAAAAAAACTCTAACATGGCAAGCAGGTTATATTTAAAAAAGAATAGGAGAGAAAGTATACTTAGACCGCTTTTTCCTAATTCGAACCATTTTACCTATAGATGCAATCTCTTTAATCAAAACCTACTCGTAAAACTATTTTTGCATATTCGCCGTTGAATTGAATGTGTCTATGTTTTTCAACGTTTGAATCCTTCGAGCTTTTATCTCTATGTTTTAACCCTATCTAACCTGATAGTAAGTAACAATGCTATTTATAAGATGTATAGGTACACGCGGCTAGAAGATATTCTAAAGGAAAAAAGTAAGAGAAATTTATATGCCCATAAAATACTGCTTGACGAAAGAAAACATCACGAAGCAGCTGTTGTCGTAAAACTTATAACGGTTTAAAGGTTTAGTTAAGACCTTACTTGAATTAATGGACTGTTACTTCCTACTTGTGAATTACTAGGAATTTTAACTTTTATTGCGGACTGTACCGTAAGTGTTGTGTCACTGATTTTATAGTTTTTATAATCGGCATAATCGATTCGGTCGTAACATTTTAATATCTGATTCGATATTCCTATACCGTACCTGCGGGTAATAAGTTTTCTGAAACCTTGATATTAGTGACAAAATAACAAGACCATAAACAAATTGATTGTTTTTCAGATTGACAATTAAGGCCAGGTGCTAATAAAGCTACCAAAATCAACCTTTGTTTTAAGCAACTCTAAGTAATCAAATACTCTTTTTTGTTATTTGGATATAAATGGATATTGTAGTTTAATAACCATATTTTTGTTTATTGTGGTTGAAAACATGATATGAACAACTTCGTTCGATAAAAAATGTTAGAAAACAGAGAATTATTAGATCGTTTATCGGGTTTTATTCAAAAAAAGTTAACGTTTGTTTCTAAAAATGAATCAAATGATAGGTTTTGACCTCTAAGAACTATATTTGTGAATAATAATGCAAATATAGCAGTTAGCACGCAGCACGCTACGTTTTTGAGAGCGGGGGCTAAGGTAATGTGCATACCTACACACGGTACTGGAAGAGTGCCTTAAGCAAATATTTATCTAATGACCTGTTTTAAGTAGTTTTTCCTATTTTGACGAAAAAACTAGTTTTTAATTAAAGTGGCAGGTGGCCCTTATTACCCGCATTTACTTTAATTTACCAACTTTTATAGTATGAGGTAATAAATATCTAGAAATTAAATGCTTTTGTTTCTATTGTTCTGAGTAGGTAATTGAATAGTAAGGAACGTCTTATTCTATCCTATTTGTAAATACGATTGTGTGTATGTATGTTTGTATGAATGTATTTTGTTACTCCTTCACGCTAATAAATATTAACTCTTAAATTATTAACAAATTATTGAGTCTCGGTGAAGTGATGAAACCCGCAGCTTAGCTAGCTCCAGACGTATTGACGAGTTGTTTCCTCTGGACATGGTCGACTAAGCTAGAGTCCATAGGTCCTGTGCTGAGTGATGAATATTTTGTTCCTTTATTATTATCATTCTAAATATTAATTTACTTGAGGTACCTACTTACATTATTTACCCTAATGACTTAGGTTTAGGTAGACACTCCAAGGTTTTTATGACCTTCTTCATATATTTTTTAATGTAAATGAATAGCTACCAATTATATACGTATGGTACTTACGATTACATACTTATTACTAGAAAGACAATTTTGACGTCTCGTATCAAAACATATTCAAAGTCGTGTCCTTACTTTACGACATCTTGACCTCTGAGCCTCAGAGAATGGAGTCTATATTACTCATCTCAGATGGAAATTTAATTTATATTTAAATAGATTTTTAATTCAGGATCCAGGTGAAATATTAACTCTTCTTCTTCCACTTTCATGAAATTCACATATGTTTTTTGACGTGATAACGTATATTAAATTGATCAACACCGGCAACACTCTCAAAAAAGTGTGACGTCATCGCGTTCCGCTCACGTTCCATAGCAAACAATGTTTCGTAAAATGATCGTCCGTATTTAATAATATCGCTCATTTGGGCTTGTGTTATGGTGACGAGTGACGAATAGAAGACTTAATTAAATTATTGATTATATTATGGGAGATTAATAAAAAAAATATAGATAAATAATAGGAGAAATTAAAAAATACTCAATTTCTTATGACCTTATCACGTAAAATTATCGTCCGTAAACCAACTTTACAGACAACCAATTTTTACTTATTATCAAAATTTATACGGTCTATTTGTATACTGAGCTTTGACTAAATTGAATCTACATTTTGTAAGCTGACTAATATTATAAAAAGATTTTTTTTGTTTTTTTTTGTTTGTAACGGTTCCGAAACTACCGATTTAGATGAAACTTGGTATGTGGAGGATACATTGATTAATTGGGAATAATATAGGCTACTTTTTATGTCGATATCACGGGATTGGGAGTTACGCGGGTGAAACCGCGGAGCGGTGTTAGTGTTATTCACTAACAAAGTTTCTACAGTCTATTGTAGGTACACTAAGATTAGGTCAAATTGAATCTACATTTTATATGCTGTGCCATAAAATGCCTTATATAAGCCAGAATATATTAGGTAGGTAGGTAATATTTAGGTAAGAACATTTAATTTAAGCAGATGTTTATTTTACCTATATAGTGCGCGGGGCCTGCACTTGGTTTTTTACACTTATAGGTAAAATAAAAAAATAAATGAAATCACTTATTTCAAGCTAGAAAACCCATATTCAACTCATAAAAATTAAAATAAATATTTAGGAGAAAAGTTTTTTTAGTATGTTTTTTGTAACGAATCGGCTCCGAAACGATTGGACCGATTTTGATGAAACTTGGCAGGTATAGCATTGTATGAAAATGTTTGAAAGGAAAATTGTCTTTTCAAATATTGCATCCGACCCGAGACGCTCAGGTACGTCATAGGTAAAATTCAAGAAAAGCATTAAAACGTTTGCGAGTACAAGTCTTTTTTAGATTGCAATTTTAAAAGATGCATATTGTCTTTTTAAATAAGCACTAGATTGAAGAAAAAAAATTGATAAAGTACTTGTAAAACTTCAACCGGTTTCACAAAGAATTAATGAATGAAGGAGACAGACACATATCAACTTATAGGTGTTGAAAAAGGTTAATTGTCATGTACCACGGAATCCACGGATTATTTTACTATGTAGATCTAAGCAGCCACTGACTGACACTCTGCCAGCCCTTAACCAACGATTCGGTACGCGAGGAAATGGAATCAGTTGCCCGAATCTGTCTTTTTGACTTGGGTATCTTTAAGTGACGAGTGAACAGGTATCTGCTAGGTGCGGGAGCTACATCATCGTCATTTACCATCAGGTGAAATAGTTATCATACATAGGCTGAAAAAAGCATTACACTGCCTCGCGTCGCGTAGTCGGGTAAATAATTAGTGTCATGGCAAAGAAAAACTCCCATAAAACTACTATTTTATAGACTTGATTCCTGTCGGTTTAACTTTACGGATTCAGGCATGGGATACCTTTCTGTGATGTGGCATAAAGGTGGATTCTTCACTCACACTCAAAATATGTTTTATTGCTATGATGTTTTATCGGCTTACCTTTAAATAGAAAATAAAAATAAAATAAACAGAAAAAAAATCTCTTATCCGTCCAAAAGTCTAAAAAATCATTTATGATCTTCAAATTTAAAGCTTCTGTATATGCCTTCCATTGAAAAGAAGCCATAAGAAACTCATGAAGTCTATTTTTTTTCTTTTCCCATAGTCATTTTCTCAAAGGTCAGGATTAGGTACAATATCTTCGAAGTACAGGGTTGAAAATGAGAAGATCTAACACCCAAAAACTTCCTATTGATGTTCCTAGCTTCGGTTTACACAACGGCGCTATCCTTTCTCTGCCCCACCTTGGCCACTGTTTACTATATATCCATGTTCGCATTCAGAAACACCACATTAGTCGACACCGTGACCCATCATCAAGCATCATGAAGGCCTTTGTAGCGGTAAGTGAAGACAAGTGCATGTGCTAGTGAACGAAAACAGTGACTAAGTGCAAGTGAAGTTTGAAAATCAAAGTGCAAATTGGATTGTGTTCGAAAAATAATAAAAAATTCAAGTGATTTTTTCAAATAGTGAAGATGTTCCGAAAAGTTAATTTAAACTTTTTCTTTTTATAAAAGATTAGTTTTTTTTTTCACTGTTGCACTCTTGATTTTTGAACTTAACTTGGCGTGTTTCGTTTTTAAATTAGCTTTTAGTGTTGAGATTTGTGCGGTCACGATCGAAATCTCACGATTGTTAAGATTTAATCGCGAAGGATCGAATAAATTGGACATTTTATTGCTAAATGCAAAGTCGGTAACCGGAAAAATTAATTTAGCGTAACAAGATAATGTTTTCGTTTCTTAATCCTTTCTAATCTCAATGGGAAAGTTAGTTTGTTTGATGGAATTCATGATCAAAGGATCGATTCAATTATTAAGGGCACTTTCCCTAAGATAATATTGATGTGGGCAAAACCACAGAAAAGAACTAGAAATATTTTATCTTCTTATTCTTTAAAAGATAAAATCAATCCCTATCCATAGTAAGTCAGCTATTCTACTCATCAATCCAAAATCCTCATCCAATCTTCACCAAACTATTATGAGACCAACTTGAAGTTCCTACCTCTTAAATAAAAAATAATCATTTAAATCAGGTCTTATATTGTCTTATAGTCGAAATTGATAATCTATCTATCAATTGCCGATGGTTATCTGACATTTTTTCGAGAATAGGTATAGGAAGGATGTCAAAAATTGTAATTTTAACCCTTGGTTATTGATAGATAGGTTATAGATATTGACCATTAATCCAGTCTTAATATTGTGAGTTAAAGATCTCGTATCAGTTTGGAAAGATTCGCACGATAATGATCACATTGTCAAATAGCAACTATGGTGTAATCTTCCCATAGCGTGATGGCTTGAGGCAATCTTAGTCCCATCATAATGTAATGATGAGACAAAAGTAGCCTTAAGCCATTAGATAATATAAAAAGCTTTCTCTTTAAAGATTATCTAATTAATGTTACCTTATGTTTATATTTATTTACTAAAAATATTTAAAACGTAATATTATTTCCTTCTCAATTTGTGGTGATATTTTGATGCTGTTACAAGCAAATAAATGCGAATAAATAAGTAAGTAAGCATCATAAAATTGTGAATATCCTGTTTTGAAACAAAACTTTAGTATTACAAAACGATGCTAGTTTGAAATCTTTATATTTAATTGACTCGAAAATAAATGAAAGCATGAACTTTATACCAACTAACAGCACGCTCGCATATTTCTGGATCCCATGAAAATATCGGGATAAAAAATAGCTTAGATCATTTTCAGGATTCAAAGTACCTCCGTAAGCAGTTTCATTAAAATCAGTTTAGTAGTTCCAGAGATTACCTCGTTCAAAATTTTCTAAATCTCATCATCATCATCATCTTCGTTGAAAATTGTCTACATCTAACCGCTTAAAATCTCTTTGTAGGTATAGAATATAGATATATGCGTGTTACAGGCATTCAGGCTAATACCAATATTTATAGGTCATTCATAAACATAAAATAAAAAGTCCTAACTGTCTGACTGACTAACATATCAACGCACAGCTCAAACCAAAGGACATTCAATAACAAAAGATTTCTGAAAAGTAAACTGTTTCCAAATAAAATAGATATTATATGTTTCAGGCGGAAATAGAACCTGCAAACTTCTAGGTCACAGCAGAGGTCATCCAATTGTGAAACTAATAGCAAAACAAGCAATAGTTATAAACAAGAGTATAATTATCCTCGTGTGGTTTGTCTACTTACTCATCTTAGTTTGAGCAATCTTACCACAGCGGGTCATAACACAATAATCATTAGTTAAATTAACATAGATAGGTACCACAAAATTACTATATTTTCAGTAGCTGACTTCGTCATACAGATTCATCCGTGGTTGTTCCGATTCGTTGTGGTAATTGTTGCCACAGATCATTTCGAAGTCGTGTGCTTGATTCCTTGATTAGCCACACTTTTTCCTTTAATTTATTACTCAGTTTCTACTAATTTGATTTTGATGTAAAGTATACCACGATCTTCCCAGAAAATAGAGAAATCCAATATTGAAAAAATATAAAATATAAATATGAAATAATGAACAGGGTTGGCTAATTTTTTACGTTAAAGTAAAAATACAACTTAAACTAGCTTTTGCCAACGACTTCTTCCGCTTAGAGCTAGAATTTTCCAATATCTTATCTTAGAGCTCTAAATTATAACAGCTATCTGTACCCATTCCAAATAACCCAATGCGTCCATTAGCAGTGCATTGATATATCAGCCAGGACTTTAAATTTTATATATATGTATTTTTGACTCATCTGGCATCTACTCTCCTTTGATGAACTGCTTGGTAAATAAAACCCAACTAATTTAAATGGAAATGCATAAATTTACCTTCTTAACTAATTAATAAATAAACAAGTAATTTGTTTTAAGCGATGCTCAATTTCATTCCCTAGCGATTAATATTTGTAGTGTCAATAATGGTACGGCTTCTTGTATTTTTATGGTCTATGTCCATTGTTTAAAATTAAATGTGCGGTCTTTTTTTAATCTGTAACGTATTTATGTTCTATGTATTGTAAGAGTGTTTATGTTGATCTTTAAATTTTTAATGATTATAACTATGTTTAAGTATAAGAGTTAGCTATTAGGTACCTACCTAAACTACTACCTTATTCATCTACGTTCGCGTAGACCACGGACTAAATAGTCGGTCGACTGCTATCCGATCATCATAAACAAACAAAAACAAAGTATTTCCTTGAGTTTTCATGACTTAAACTCATAATGAAACGATTTTAATGAGATTTTTCAAAATGACCAAGAGATGCATTCACCTATGTCTCAATAGCAATCTGTGTGAAAAAAGGATATTGAGAAATATTAGCATCTTTTGTAAAAAAAAATATGTTTGACTGATGGCTGCACAAACCAAAAAACGGCAGCCGATCCGTGCATTAGCTTGAGCTGTAGGTACGTTGATATATCAGTTAGTCAAGACTTTAAATTTTATATTTATAGATCTCAAGTCTTTAGTCTGGTTTCGCGAAAATTTGTAATATGAATGACAAAGTGCTTTCAACTAGGTATAGCACTTGCCGTAAAATACACTGTTAAAATAAATGGTTAATATTCAATAAAGCACAAGAAAGTAAATTCACACTGTTTCTTACTAACATTCAAAACAATATTTACGATTTAATCACTTGTTTTGTTATGGTAATATAGATAGAGATATGTTTAGAGAAAGATACAATTTAAATATATTATAAAACGTATTTTTACCAATTTAATATTTGTAGAAAGCTAGTGAATAGTTTCTAAACTGAATGAAAACACTTTAAATAGTTCGTCCGTTTATTTTTTCAACGTATTTATTAAAGTGAAACAGTAACTCAACGAATTTGACTATATTATATTTGTAGAGTTGCAGTAATAAAAATGACAGTATAAATTTAATACTTATCTACGAAAAATAGTAGTTAATGAATACTTACGATACGTTTTCGCAAGTAAATACATTTAACTGGTAATAAATAATCGATTAAATAGCCATTAAGATCAAAAGAAGCCTCTTATATCATTCATGTGACCGCACGATTGTGCTTCGATTACAATTATTTAAACAATTGTTCAATACAAATACTGATGCAATGCAATTTTAAACGTTTTATGGCGTTAGGAACGTTGTTCGATTAATAAAATTGTAAATTACCTGAGTTACGTCAGATTATGGTATGGCACTGTAATTGTCAATAGCAAGCATCTTTTTTTTTTATCTAGCAGGGAATTTTGTGGTCTTAGCACATACTTACCAATGGCCATATTTCTAAATTATAACTCGTTGTTTTTGCAAATACTTAAAAATCAACTACAACAAACAGAGATTTAAAAATTGCATTTCTAATATCTTTATTCTAATCTAAACGGAGTATCACGTAGATGTATCTAATTAAACAAACGTCATTAAACAAAGAAAGTGATGATTATAATAAATCTTCACTGCGAGAGGTTCACTTGGCCATAATGGCGCATCCGTGACTTCCGGTGACATGATGATGACGATGGCGCCAGGGTTTCCGCGATATTATGTAATAATGAACTGTAAGAAAGTTTTTGTCTAAGTTTTTATGAGATATGCATATTGAATGGTCCTTGATGAGATCTCTCATAACTTGGAAGCATAAGAAAGTGATTTAAATACAATACAACCTTCTTACGTGGATAGCAACCTTATTTGATTAGATAATAAATTTGGCTATTCTAAGTATGCAGCAGTATGCATCCTTTTCGATATTTGCAAATAATGCAACTTCTTTCGTTCATTCATTACAAATATTACAACCTTCATAGATATCTTTACAAATATGAAACCTTCTTCAATTTCTGTCTACGTTTTGCCGTAAAAAGTTTTCATTATTCCTCATACATTACGCTTGTAAGTTATGAGCTAAGCTCAATCTACACATCAATTCGAGCTTCCACGTAATACTCCCAGCAGATCGTGACGTAATGTTACCTCTGACCTGAGCTTTCACTAGACCCATATTGTTTTTAAGGTTCAAATGTTGCACTTTAAAGTAAATGGCTTTATACCAGTATTAATCTTGACCTCTTGAAAAGTCTTAAGTATAGCTTGATTATTTTTCCATCCTTAGCCATTTCATTTTAAGCTTCTGATTTGAATTCTACGGTTGAATTAGGCAAGCGCACAATTTAAAAAGCTTAGAAAGGCATAATTTATTTATCTTTTTTATGCTTCTTAATTAACTTTAATTCTTAACATTCTATAAATTTTAATTAATTTCGTCAGCTCTCACTTCGTCTTAAAAAACGTATTAAGTATTTCGTCTTATTTTATCTGACTTTAGCTAAGTTATTTTTGTCTGTCGTAAAATGAGTAATTGGCGACAAATAATGACGATGATTTAGATAACTATCGACAAAGAGTTAAGACAATATGGGGACGATCTGATAGATAGATAGATAGATAAATTCTTTATTGTAAACACCAATTTCAAATAACATTAAATAAAAACAAAGCTTAAGTCTAAGTGTTACAAAGGGCGGCCTTATCGCTCAAAGCGATCTCTTCCAGGCAACCTTTGGATGGACAAGAAGTTGAGGAAGGTGAAGGGTAGGGTGTTCAAACTAAGATGCAAATAACAACAAAAACATAATAATAAATACAAACTTAACTACATACTAATAATAATTATATATAAATATATATACATATATAAACATACATACATATCTTTACATAAATATATTAATATAATTACAAAACAATGTACAAATAAATAGATAAAAAATAAAGATAAAATATATACAATACCTTAATTAAAAATACATATTTTACAATATATTAAACAACAAATTAACGACAGCTGGCCCTCTGATCTTTTTCGGCAATAGCCAAAAAGTGATTATAGACGTTATTTTTAAATACCGCCAAAGATTTAGATTGTCTAATGGTGGCAGGTAAATCATTCTGATTAGTGTCTCGACGGTCGTGCGTCGCGCGTCTCGTGGAGAGAGTCGGTTTAATATGTATTTTCACTTTTCAACAACCTTGGGTGGCATCGCGGTCAAGTGTGCACTCTTATATTATACGTTATGTCACATGATGCTTATGAATTTGAGTGATGCAAAAATGATTTCTAAAATAAATTTCCTGTTAGGTATTTATGCGTGATATTCGAGTATTATTGCCACGTTGATTGATTAGTTATTTTGATATTGTTACAGTGCATAGCCCTCGCGTTGATCGCGGTCGCCCGCGCCGAGCCCCCTAGCGGGTACAACTATAACCGTCCGTCGGGAGGACACGGCGGTGGCGGTGGCGGCCACGGAGGCTTCTCCAGCGGCGGCGGTGGCGGCGGATACCGCGCCGTCTCCTCCGGCTACCAGACCTCCGAGGGACAGAACGTAGACCCTCAACTCCTCGAACAAGTCAGACAGATCCTCCTTAAAGAAGAATCTTCCTCTGGCTCCGGTTTCGGTGGCGGCGGACACAGCGCTCCTTCCTCGTCTTACGGTGCTCCATCTTCGTCCTACGGTGCTCCATCGTCCTCGTACGGAGTACCCTCAGCCCGCGTCGTCGGACTCCACCTCGAAGGCGTCCGTCAAGCCCTCCAGGTAGCGCAGTTCGAACAGTCCGGTGGATCCTCCGGCGGTGGATACCCGTCCTCCTCGTACTCCGCTCCGTCCAGCAGCTACGGCGCTCCCTCAGGTCCTTACTAAGCTGTCATAGAACACGGTCTACGTGACAGACGACAAGCGATAACAACGCGTACCTTATCGTCTGTCACGTAGAAGTGTACGTAATTCGACGTCGGTCCGCTCCATCCCGGACTAAGTCGAATGTGTTGTTGATATTAGACCGGGATCACGTACAATGTAGGTGGTCCCGGTCCGGGCCGCTCTCCACCACCTCTCGCAGCCAACCTTGCGACTATGCACGCACTCGGGTGTGTCAACCAGCGGCGAGCCAGGCACCGTCCGCCTCGCTCCCTCCGACACCTGTCCTCAGGAGCCGGACGGTGAAGTGGCTAGTCGCTGGCCTCGACTCATGACTTGTATAAAGCTTATATTAAGATTAGTCTATTGTTATTATTAAGTTTTATGTTTTTTTACAAAAAAAAAAGAAGGAAATAAATACATTTTGACACCGTAATTTGGCAATTATTTAGAAATCAGAATAACCACAATTCGAAGTAACTCAACATCCTGTTAGATAGGTAAATAGGTATTGCGTTAGATATTGCGTTGGTTCTAACGAGTTACATACAACCTAACCGTATAAATTGTTACAAGTCATCTCTGCAGTCTGCAGACGATCACATCACGAGGTGAAAGGGCAGCTAACCTATTTGGTCATCTACAACAGAAATTGCAGGTACCATGATACCTTCAATATGCAACACATAGGTTAAACAAAGCAATGACTCGAAACTTTAATGGTCATTTGTTACGAATAGATATTGACAAATATTTAGTAAACAAACAATCAAGCAAGATTTTAACATTCGGGTCGTAATTCAAACAATTCCAATGCCTTGCAAGTAAATTAATAATATAATAACTAGTTATGAATAGTTAGCTATTACATTAGGTATCCTCTCATCACATAAACAATCAATAAATACTGAACTTTACAATACATCTAACCTAATGATTTATTCAGGACATCAGTAACTTTAAGTATTCGTTATTTCGGACGCCAGTGTAAAATATTTGAAGGCATAACGATTTGTCAGTGTTACCTAATTTGTGATCTAAAAAATTACAAATTTCGAAACGTTTCTATTTTCCTAAAAATGACTGTCGCAAGATTTGAAGTCACTCGCTCCCAGTTTCCAAATCAAAATTTTGAATTTGCCCTGCCATGACAAACATTAACACAGCTGCATATACGTACTACGTCACCGACATGCATTAGAAGAGAGGTTAAAGCTGACGAAAAAGCAATTATATTGTTTATTATGAACTCATTTCAAAAGGGATACGCAGAGATAGGTACGTAGAATTGGGAATTATAGGTACTGATCTAAGTGATAAAATAATTTGTAGCTGCACTCAGCATTTCCGAACATTTTTCAAAGACAAATGTACCTATCTGCGAGGTAGGCAGGAGCTCGCTAGTTCAAGACTCACTGCAGTGCAATTTTTGAAACGCATTTTTCCTTGTAAATATTTCTAGGTGTTTTAAAAGGTGACAACTTTACCTTAACTGACCAGATTGTTACAAATGCTATATTGTTACACAAACTTTCATAAAGCTCAGTGTACAATCAGAAGAACATTAACATCGCAAGACTGGAGCAATTATTTCACCATTCCATTATCCACATGGCTGGCCAGCGACGAGCGACGTCGGGGCGGTAGGAGGAGCAATCCATTGTTCGTTAGCAGACGATGTATTACGCAAGGATGGAAACGGACTGCAGACTTTGGGATCGGTTAGACAAACAGACAAACACGTAAACCTCTGTACTGTGGGCCGATGAACAGTCTGTGGTCTCTCTTCACCTGAAGTGATTCCATTAGACGGTAGCACATTGCTTATTGTATGAGGAATCGTGCCATTTAGCACTCTATTATATGCTTTAGTTGGTAGACATGGTATGTTAGTAAGTAATGTTATGGTGCAGTGAAAACAGAAAATACACTGCGAAATGTATAGGCTAGAGATAACTTAAGTAAATAGCTTTATGGTTTTAGTTCCTTTTGGCCTTACTCTTTGAGGAAATAAACAAATCAAGTTACTTTTAAGTAGAGTTCCCTTAATTATCAATAAAATAAAAAGCCTAGATTAAGAAATATTAACTTACCTACTAACATTACGGTAACTTTTAAACGGCTCAACTTATTTTCATTTTATAACTTAGAAACTTCACGGAACCTTTAGCTTTCAGATAAGAAAACTATAGGTAATATGTAATAAAAGCAGAGTTATGATAGTGAGTTTGCAGACAAACAGACATATACGTGTTAAACTTATAGCACCCGTCTTTAAATCTTAAATTGTTATTTTCACTACTAAAATTTAAGACGAAATATTTATCATATTTTGATAAAAAAACACTAAATATACCTTTTTTAATAACTATTAAAAAGGTATACCCTTTTTAATAGTTATTGAAAGTATATTTAACCTATTTATTTATTCGGAGGTTAAAATGAACCTATTTATTTATTCGGAGGTTAAAATGAATGAAGGGGGTCTGGTGTGCTAAATTGAGAACCTTTAGCGAATATTCGATTGCATTGAAAGTGCTCCTATGTTTATGAGAATTTATTCCATTGCGCAGGAACATTATTCTAATCATCATTGCCCAACAAAAACACATACCTACACGATTAGAAATCCCATTTTACTTAGAATTAATTGTGTATGTTTCACATGGTTTTGTAAACCATCGGCTAATCGCCTCACGATCTCTTATGTAACGTTTTTATGTGGCATTATTTAAGTTAAAAAACAAATCTGTAGTTTCATTTCATCACAAAGTCTATCAATAAGGTTTTATTCATACAAACGCACTGGCCGTATATGTCTGAAAAACACTAAAGAAAAATATAATATTAAAATGAAAATGAGGTTTGTTAGCACATTAAAAAGGTTTAACTCTAGTTTGAAGTAAAATATACTAGTAGCTAGTAGCATTCGGTTAAAAAATGTGAAGGGTGCTGGATATGAGATTTTTTATACCTACTTAGCACGTAAAGAGGTTTTACTCATGTCAATGTGAAAACACACTGGCTGCATGTGTATACCTACATAATTCTTGTCAAAGAAAGAGATGATAGATAAGGTTTATTATACCTAAATGTAAAAAGGTTTTACTAAATGAGCAAAACCTCTTTATGCGACATGTTATGTCAGTGTGAAATAACACTGACCGCACTTAGTCGAAAGAAATTGTGTTTAAAAAGATAAAGTACAAGAAAAAGGTTTTTCTAAAGAAGTTTTAGATACTTAGCTCATTAGTCGAAAAAGTACCTATTGACCTACTTAATTTGACTCTTTATCCGTGATTGTGTACACTAATTTTTGACGTTAAAAACGTCTTTTATATTGATGAACACCGGCAGCACTCACATAAAAGTGTGACGTCATCGCGTTCCATAGCAACGTCATGTTATTGACAAGGACCGTTCCATATCAACGTCATGTTATTGACAAGGACCGTTCTATAGCAATGTCATGTTATTGACAAGGTAACCATAGCAACAAATTGAAGTACCTATGCAAAAGAGTTCCTATGACGTTATCACGTAAAATTATCGTCCGGTTCCGTACCTCAAAAGGTAAAAAAAGGAACCTTTAAAAGATCACTTTCTTGTCCGTCTGTCTATTGTAAACTAGTTGCGCCCCGCGATTTCACCGGCGCGGGCGTATTAAAAAATAAAAATTATTTAAATGGAATTTTGTTGTATACAAACTTTTTTCCAGACAATAACGAATACAAAAAAAGAGTTATCCAGTTTTGTGCAGTCATTCGAAAGTTATGCGCATACATACATTTCAGCGATTCATTTTTATTTATAAAGATAGAGGAGAAGATAGATAATTGCTTGTTTTACAAGGACTTTCATTATTATCAGAAGAATATGTTTGTTGTTTTAGTAGGTAACGAAATAAAAATCACAAAAATAAAATTTACCAAAAAATATATTTAATTTCATTACAATTTCATTGATTGATCACTATAAAATCACATTCCCTTACAACATCAGTAATATCAACATATCTACCTACTTAATACTACTTGGCACTTACTGAGCATAATAACAATTTTATATTCGCTTCATTTAATACTAAATATTTACAAAAATACTATTTTATTATTATGCGTAAATATTTGTTCATTGTATAGGCTTTGTTATTCTCTTTTATTTTTTTCTTAATAATATATTCATGGCGCTCTTAACTACGGTAGAGATTGGTTGAGGTTGGTTGATATTTTGACATTGACACTTGACCTAGGTAGATAAGGGCGCCATCTATTGAAATATTTTTTCTAGCAATAAAAGGATTGAACAATTTTCCATTGTAATAAAAACTAAGGATAAACTAGATCTTCTCGCCACTACTGATCGATTGAATGCAGCACAAAATGACAAATTTGCAAAATGTCCAGTGTATAAAAGTGACACATCTGAATTTTTATAGAAAAATATATTTTTTATTTTATTTCGATTTTTTTAAGGGTGATAATATTTTAAAACGTAAAAATAAGTAATATGGCCTTTAAGTGGTACTGCCTGTGTTTATTTCATGTACATAAAATGTACCAAATTCACAACCAAAACATCGAGTATTATTTCGTTAACATCTTTATGGACTTAGTTCTTGTTGTAAAACATGCTTATTAGATAAAAAGACTTACAAAAATATAATATTTAAAAGGGAAGTAGGTATTTTTTACCTTTGGAAGAGCAAAGATAAAAGCCAAGAATTCATAAAATAAGAATTAACATATTTTTATTTTATTAATTATTGATTTTTATTTAAATCTAAGTATTTACAAAATTACAAAGTAAACTATGCTTACAAATACTTTCACAAGGCTTTTATACAAAAATAACATATTGAGGAACGTATTTCTGAACATTTGTAAATGCTTCGTTTCAAAATATGCGTTCAGAAAGTTACTTTTAACTATACTTTATAATAACGTACCTATTGATTGTCATTATTTGTAAAAGCACCTTCTTTAAAAACTAAAATAAATTCACTTATCCATTTTTGTTTAAATTACAATGGATATTATCTTTTTGTAGTACTTTCTGATATATTCGAAACGTGTTAATAGAATTTATGGAAGAAGAAAGAATTATGGTCGTAAATAGGGTAATAGAAGTAGGGAGCAGGCCCAAAACGAGACGCGGCAGTGGCGGACTAACAGGGGGGGGGGGCGGAAGGGGCGGCCCGCCGCGGGCCTCTGGTCTTGGGCCCCAAATGCCTCCGCGTTCCCCTGATCTAATCCTAAACAAGACTTTAAAAATGCAAATAAGTAACTCTTGTACACCTAAGCACACTTACATTCACTACATTCTATTTACGTTGAAACATAAACATTGGCCTCATTCCAAATATTATATTAAATTTCGTTACGTTGATATTTTATTGTTTATAGTGAGTTCTGATATTTTTGCAAACGGATAAGCTTTTTTCAAATTGTAAAGAAATAAACGCGACCTTATCCGTTCAAAGTAATTACATTAAAAAGTATTATTTATACATTTAAATGTGAACTGAATAAAAAAGTTTGTGAAACTATATTTTTTTTAAAGCGGCCTCTTTCGTCTTTTTCGCTCCGGGCCTCTGACGGACTTAGAATAAACAGGATACAAGGTTAACGGGAGTGGAAACGGACTAATGGCAAATAAAGTGGAAGCAAAGAAGAAAGAGCCGACACCATATAGTGGGAAAATTATTTATCTCAGTGGTTAAAACTGGAACTAAATCAAAGGCTGTTATGTCACTAAATAATGACAGTGCCACTAGAAATCATATAGGTTTTTCGGTGATGTAGATTATACTTCGTGCCCTATAGGAATTCAACAATAAATATATTGTTCATCTTAGGATTCATAGGTAGTTACAGAAACAAATGTTAAACAAGCTAGTAAATTACAGCTTAAAAATTATAAGCACAATCATTTTCACGGACAATTTTTATAAACTAACATAAATGCATTGTTCGAGCACAGTCCACACACAGTTTGTAGGTTTGGCGATATGTATTGTCATATATTGCTACACACTCCCTGTATTAGCTAGCACCTTTCTCCTTGCTCCCCACATCAGGCCACAACAGCTCCGGATGGTTCAGCATGTAGTACACCATGTGCTTCTCACTTCCGAAGGTAGAAGCTTTGGTCCCTAAACACATTTGATACTGACTTTTCTCCAAGTTCTTATCACAGTCAACAGAATGAAATATATGAACTAAACTTGTATCCGCTATCCTATACACTGTGAGGTTTGATTTAATAAGTGTCTCAAACAGTTGCACGTCTTCCAAACCCCATCCTTTAATCTTCAAATCGAACCCACTCACTCTTTCAAAATCACATTTATAAATACTTAGTATACCGAAACCGTACTGTCTGAAATAACCGTTGTCATCGTCTATTTTCCTACTATATTTTAAATTAGCTAACTCCCGTTCCGTCTTTACGTTTTCACCACTTTCAACGTATTTACCTATATCTGTATCGGTCACTAGAGGATCGTCTTTGAATTTATTGAAATCTTCACCGTTCACTACTTCGGGGTTGTATTCACTGAACACTATCGGGAAGTAAGCTTGGTGGTACTTTATAGTATTGATTCTGATTCTTCTTAACGTGATGAAATTAAACATCATATCGACATCTATGAAGAACATGAGATCACCGCTGGAACATTGTTTTACGCCTTCAGTCAGCGCAGCACCACGGGAAAACGTCTCCGTACCCATTTTTACGAGCTGAATCTCTTTCCCATACATATCTTTGTAATATTCGATGAGCGACTCCGTATTCTTGTAATCTAGGGGATTGTTACTATCTAAATAAAGTATGACTATAAGTGTCACAGCCTCATCGCTTTTTAGAACTATTTCCTCGTAGTTTTTCATGAATCGAGCAAAAGTTTCCTGTCTGCCAGAGAGCGGTACTATGAAATGTATTCTTCTGTCGTAAATGGGGTACTCTTCGAAAGGGACATTGTTCCACTTGAAGGCTTTATTTATGCTCTGCAGTTTATTGAGACCTGATTCGAGCGCCTCTTTGACGTTGAGTTTGTCGAATATGCTGTTCTGCTGGGCGGATTCGTCAAAGTCTTCGTATTCGTTCTGGTAGCTTTTCATACTTGCATCCAGCTCTTCTAAGATGGACGGATCTTCAGGTGGAGGTGGTTCTCCCATTGGTATCTCTCGTATTTCAAGCGCTGAAACAAATAAAAGGAAAATCAGCAGGTACCTAAGTAAAATTACTGAAATCATAAAGGCCACTTAAATCTAGTCGTAGTATAAACTTTGTATATTTGGTTAACCGAATATCTAACTTCTAATCTAACTAGGTAATAGTTTTTTTTTCTGGAACCCCACGATACAAACATTGTTTAGTATGGGGGTGTAATAAATATTTTTCTTTATTTTTTTCTTTATCAATTCGATTATTTTAATACAAGATTCTTTTTCCAAAATCCTTAGCCTTCTTTTTAATTAATAAACATCAAGAGCAGTAGAAACCGAAGAAAATATAAATTCTAAACAATTACAACGCGTCTATTATCTGAAGTCAATCTTACCAGAGAATGACTGCTGCAAATACGCGTGCCGCCTGACAGCTGCGGTCATCTTCCTTCCTCTGTACCGCCTATACTTCAACAGCAGGTCCAGTACATAGTCCACTCCGTGCAATGGGTCCAGCCTCATGTACCCGTAGAGGAGCTCGTTGAAGTCGATCACTCGTCCGCGTTGACGCGAGGGTGCATTTATTATTTCCATCACCTGGAAATGCAAGATTAAAGCTTTTAGCGTCATATTTATGGCCTTTTTTTAAAGTGATGGAATTAACGATAGTCTGTACTAATGTCTAACCATAACACTAGCAATTTGCTTTTGATGCATGAAATCTCAAAGCATTGCGCTCAACACTCTGATAAATTAAAATAAAAAGTCTCTTAGTCCTGTTATTTCACAGGCATCTAACTAGTACAGAGTAAAGATATAAGTAAATTGACAGTTCTTTCCTTGTCGAAAACTGCTTTGCTCCTGATGAACTTTTATATAAAAGAACATCTCTAGCTTTGTAAGGTACAGAATAAGTATATATAGTTCCGTAAATTCACATCGACAGGACTTGAATCTGCGACTATTGCAATCCGATCGCTGTCTTACCTCTCTAATGACGTCATCCAACGCCTCCTTCAACGGACCCTCAATCCTTCTCTTCGGGTTGGAGTGGTTGATGGAGTATATCGACTTGCTGATGAAATCGAACGGAATCACCTCTTCCAGGTTACTAGCCTTAAACCTGTTCATGTCTATTGGTTTACCTGAAATTAAACACAATCTATACATATAAAATGCTTTGGCTGACTGGCTCACTGACGGATCAACGCACAGCTTAAACCGCTGATTGTAGCGACCTGAAACTTGGAGGGTGTGTTCTTTGTACGACGTAGGCATCCGATAAGAAAGGATTTTCTGAAATTCTAACCCTTAGGCCTTAGTGGGTGAAAAAGGGGGCAAAGTTTGTATGGGACAACGTGATTCCTTGGTCTAATCTACTAATTCTTCGCGGACGAAGTCGCGGGCAACAGCTGGTATAAAATATTTTAATTCAGGCTTAATTGTAGGTACGCGTATATTTGCGTCATTTACAATTCATTAAGTTATATCGTGATCTTTGATCACGTTGCGTTTCGTTTCACACAATCATTGACGTAATAATTGCAGTATAAATTCTTCGGCAAACTTTAAATATCCCCAATCATAAGATAAACTGTTTTGTTATCGATTATGTAATATCTTATACAAATCTATATATATAAAAATAAATTGCTGTTCGTTAATCTCACTAAAACTCGAGAACGGCTGAACGGATTTATCTTATCTTAGTCTTGAAATGTTCGTGGAGGTCTAGGGAAGGTTTAAAAGGTGAGAAAAAATCGAATCCTACGGGATCGGGACTTACGCGGGTGAAACCGCGGGGCGCAGCTAGTTATATAATACAAATGTTCTGTATGAATACGTCGCTATCGAATGTGCTCTAGAAAATACAATCTGGTGTAGGTAGAAAATACAATTATTGTTTCACACCTAAAATACTGTTGTTCCCCAAATAATCCGGATCGCCGACTTTCGCAGAGAAGAGCGGGACCCCATCAGCAAGCTCGTAATCCGCCACCTCGGCGTCTGGTACTCCAAGCTCCTTCATTGCCATCGCAATATCGCGGTGCAGATCAAGTGCTTCCTCACGCATCTCTTGGAGACGAAGATTCTGGAAAAAACGTCAGAGGATTTAACCAAAAAGAGAATATTATGTTAATTAGCACGTTTATCTTGTTTATTTCCACACTTACCTACCACATCTAACCGAAGCAGGTCCTATAGGTACCTATTTATGTAGTATTTTCGATTAGTAGCACCTCACGGTTTCACGTAAACCGCGATCCCGTGGGAATATCAGCATTTTGTTACAAATAAAACCAATAAAAAACCTTTTCCTCATTATAATATTAGTGCAGATTGAAAATCCATTTACTTCAAATAGTACAGGTAAAGGTCCTCGAGTTAAAACGACGGAAGACGCAAAAGGTCCAATTTAATTTCAAAATATTAAATTCAAACTCTTTTCCAATGGAGTGTTCGAGCGCTTTACGGAAATCACGAACTGCCAGAAGATTAAAAGATCAAATGAAGTAATATAATTGTAAAACATGAATGAGCAACCATCTAACATAATCATCCGCCACTATAACTAGATTAGCGTAGGATGTGTATTTGTATAATTTACACAAACAATGCTTACACGTGTCAGTAATGAGCTGTTCAACGCATTTGTTTACATTTCATTTCTACGTAAGCCACACGGAAAACTCATTCTTTTGATACTACTTATAACACCTGATTGTCCATACATCTACAATTCTACACATATACTCTATTGTGACTTCTTTTCCCGTTCTTATCATAATTTATTTAGTTAGGGTCTGGGCAGTAGGTACCTACACCTTCTTTTATCATATTACTAGCTGCGCCCCGCGGTTTCACCCGAGTAAGTCCCGATCCCGTGGGAATATTGGAATAAAAAGTAGCCTATGTGTTAATCCAGGTCTCCAGCTATCTACATACCGAGTTTCACCGCAATCGGTCCAGTAGTTTTAGCGTGAAGGAGTAACAAACACACACAAACTTTCACATTTATAATATTAGTAGGATCATAAACTATAAACTACTATAATATTATAAATAAATATAGGCTACTTTTTATCCCGATATTCCGACGGGATCGGGACTTACGCGGGTGAAACCGCGGGGCGCAGCTAGTCATAAATAAACTCTACTTATTGATCTTCTTTTGTTGTCGATTCTTCAATATTTTCCTATTAGATATTTTCATATAAGCTATGAAATTCTAACTGCAGTCAAAAATCGAAAGGTACTGACGAATGCTCGGTAAACATATAAAGCTTCAGATTGAATCTTGATGTATTCATATCTTCTCGTCTAGGTAAGCATAGGATCCTACTCAACATAAAAATGTAGATACCTACCATAAAATAAGAGTGTATCCTGTACATCTGCCTATGGTCCTTGACTGGGTGCAGCGTGATGGCGCGATGAACCTCTCTCTTCTTGAGACGGGCTGTATACGCCAGGGCTCCGCTGCCATTGTGGTGCAGGATCGTTTGCATCTGGAAATAACAACCAAACAGTCAATAACAATTCAATTTCAGAACACCTAACCTAACCTATATACCTAAGTGGGTAAGTATGCATCTGCTCTTGCGCAATACCTGTGATTTCAATGACAACAATTCATTTTATTACCACCATAATCATATTAATAGCACTTTGGCAAAACGAATTACCCTTAAAGAACCTTGGTTAACCTTTTTACAAATAACTGTAATTAAATGAAATAATATTTCCATAACCACACATATTAGTTTACCTAAAAGTATAATCGCTCATGACCTCGATTACAATAATGTTTGTTTTAACCTCTAACTGTGTTTAGAAATAGTGTTTTTGGTTAACAAAATTCTGCAGCCGACTGTATATAAACGATAACGTTCATTTCCGGATTCCAAAAAGCAGGTATATTGGTAGTTTATAATGTGTTAATCACACCTACTTGCCAGTCTTCTTGATAAAGTAAAATATCATAGCTAATTGATTAAAGTGTTAATTGTATCCCACGCAATTATGTTAAAGTCAATAAAAACATATTCTTCTTAAATTAAAAATTGTCATTTGAACCACGTCATGCCGAATATACCTTTAGTTGGTAGGTATATAAAAAATAAATAGGTAAGTAAACTATAGATAAGACAGGAAAATGTCAATCGATTAATGACATCTGCCAACAGAGCATCGACCAAACAAATGTAGATTTATGTTCGTTCACAGTCGTCTAGATAAGGATCGTTGGACCGGGCATCTTATGATGAACAATGGGTGCCTGACCTAAATGAAAACGATTGTCACTAAAACATATGTTCGTAAAATCTAAATAGTAAAATAATGAGTAAACCTATTTAACAGACCCGGTGCGAGAAAAATGAACGACAATGTTACGGTTTTATGACTTTTTTATTTTATTTATGGATAATAGCAATAATAACGTTGACAGTTATAACAGTGTGTATTATTAATGTCTCTGGTTGTCTATGACATTTTTACAAAATGTATATTTATTTCCAATTTGCCCTTTCGAGATTTCGTCGTTTTGCGAAGAACCCATCAAAAATAATAATTACCACCTCATCCAGAAATATAGCAAATATCGCATACTATGGATACGCCTACTCCATTTTAAGCTATGGCATAATATTTTGGGGTAAGTCGGTATATATAGAATCAACTTTCCTACTACAAAAGAAATGTATTAGAATCATTTATAACTTTGTTAGTACAGATACTCAGATACCTTGTGTTGTATTTATATATACGAAATATGTAATTTCGTTAAGAATAATAAAAAATACTGTTTTGCTCAAAAATGCAATCGTTTAGAAAGTATAAGAAATAAGTATAAACAAAATATCTTTCAAAACGAAACAAAATTTTAATGCCAATAAGTCATATTTAATTAAACTTAGTATTTAGAGAGTTATATAACTTTTTCTTAAATTGCATGCTCGCAATGGGCAACCTGTGGATGCTTTACCTAATTTTAAGATCACCTATGTACACAGGTATTAAGCAAATAAATGTTTTTGTATTAAATAAATAAATATTGCAGGACATTCCACACATCGCCATCTAGCCCCAAGCTAAGTAACTAGACTTGTGTTATGAGTGCTAGACAACGGATATACTACTTATATACTTTTCTTTTGTAAATATATACTTATAGAAACAACCAGACCACAATCAAATATCTAAGCAAAAATACTTGCCTTAGGCGGGAATCGAACCCGCAACCCTGTGTTTGGCAGTCCGGCATGGTGACCATTGTGCCAACTGGGTCGTCAATTTGTATTTGTATTTGTAAACATTTTACAAAGCGTCTATTTTAATCATGTCTTTTTGTGTAACGGTCGTTTTGCATAGAACTCAATGATGGAAATCGTTGAAATAATATTGTACTTGATTAAATAGAATGTTTCTCTCAATGTTTATTATAAGAAGTTCTACGTGACCTAGATGCACTGAATCTAGACCACTTGGGAATTTATTATCCGACGCGTTTGTCGGTAGGAACGTTTATAAATTGTTTAAAATGTTTGTTTGAATTACGATGGAGTAATGGGCAGGTGGGTATAGACGTGGTTTCGTAATTCAGCTAAAATAAAATCGAATAATGGTAAGTTTGTACGCACATTTTCAGCCTGATAAATATATAGGTACCTACCTACAATCAGACAACAAAATTTATTAAGTATTAGAACGTTTTCAGCTCAAATAAAATTCTAAGGTCTTGCTCGAGTTGAAGTTTAAAGTCTCATGATTTCGAGTTAACAAAAGTTTTTAGAATGAAAACATTTCAATAATTTAAGAACTCTATGGTAGATCTGTCTGCTCGTATATTGTACTTCTCGGACTTCAAAAAAGGAAACATACATAGCTGTAAGAACTAAGATCCCTTTGCTTTCGAATTTATCAACTTAAAAATGGAGGAAGCTGATAGGAATAAAAGGTACTAATTCAGCTTACAAAATTTTACCTAAAAACAAACATATACATACAAACATTGCCATTTAAATTGAAACTGGTAAAAAATGTCCTCGTTACAGACCTAGCACTTACCTAGCAACAAAACAAAACGACAATCAAGTTTCACTTTTGTTTTTATCTCGCAACATTCTCTGGATCTGAGTGACACAGAGATGAAACCCGTCCGGCCGCCATTGTGTGCAAATCATCACGTTTCGACATTTAAGGAAGAGATACCACTTTCTAGACAACAGCTAGATATTCTCAAAGTAACTTGCGCAATAAAAACTTTGTTATAAATTCGATCATTCTCAAGGATTAATTTTTTTCATTGGATCCAGATTTCAAGTTGTGGATCTACTGAGACTTTTCTTGCTTAATCGATTCCTTCCCAGATTCATCATGGATCTAATGATATAGGAAGGTATTTCTCGTTGGATCCAAATTTAAAGTTGTAGATCTACTAAGAACTTTCCTTCTCAGTCCCTTGGCTAGATCTATAATGGATCATTGATTAAGGTTTTTATAATTCCAAACTAATACCGAATCTGACGAAACCCCCGGCTTAGTTGGCTCCAGACGTATTGACGAGTTCTTTTCTCTAGACACGATCGGCTAAGCTGAGAGGGTGGTATAGATTCTGGCAAGCCTACTCCATCTTATACATGTCCAAGGCACTACACTTTCCTGAATAGAGCATGGATTAAGTAACTGGCTTTTTATAAATCATCTAGATTAAATGGAAAAAGTCAAATCCGAATCGCTCGGTAGGTGGGGTTATCTAAATGAGGATTGTCTCTGTTTAAGGCCGACTAAAAGTCTTTGTGGCCAGGACTGCGATTTTTTTTGCGTTCGTATAAACGGGTGATATTGGTGGGTTGTAATAGCATCGAAATATCGGGCTTCACAAAATAAAAACAAAAAGCATTGTAAATATCCTGTTTTTAATAACTTCAGTTTAAGTTATTAGTAAAAATAACTAGGTATGCCAGTTTAAATACTATACAATAGAATAGAAAACAATAGAATATTATTCATTTGCAACAAAAAGAGATAACAAAGTTGTTACAGCTTAATAAAATTAATCATTGTTGCAAAACAGACCCCAACTAAGGGAAATGCTAATGTTTCGACTAGTACTAACAGCTTCCTATTTTCCTACAAAATCATCAACCAACATTACAGTTATTAAAGTTAGTAAGAAGTCTACAAATCTAACGGAATTCCAAAACTGTGTCCCTTTAAAGTGTATTAGCGACCAGCCGAGTCTTGGAAGGTGGGTCAAGCAACAGGTTTCCTATAGGCTTGCAAGTAATGCTGAATAGTGCACTGCCGGTTTAATATTATACCTAAAAGACTAATCGACAGTAATATTGAGAGATAATTTTTGGATTTGGTAAGTGTAAGATTAGAACCCCTGAGCCATTGCGATATTTGGTGTTGGGGAAATACCAAGTACTATTAAGTACTTAAATTGGTTTGTTCCCATTTCTACAGATTTCATTAACAGATTCCCAATTCGACTCTCAATTCTACATATTTCCAACCCAACAGATTACCAACCCTACAGATTCATATATTTAGTACCTCAATAAACAGCGAGGAAACGTGATAATAAAGTGGCCAGACATTCTGACATCAGGATGACTGGACCACGTTTGTTTTACATAGTTCGGGACATTAGCATCTAATCTTGAAAGTTGACTTATGCGTTAATAGTTAAAGGCGTTTTTAAGACCTTTAAGTTACACCTTTACTTTCATGAGACTTCTTGCCTACCCAAAGGTTGTTTGGAAGAGATCGCTTTTTATCAAAAGGTTATACTTACGTACGATTATTATAAAATTAGTGTTTTTTTTCGTATCGGATTTAAAAAATTGCACATTTGAGTTCATATAATAGTAACACTGAAGTTAGCCTTCTACTGCCTTAAAATACAATTTGTTTCCACCAGGAGCATCTGGACAGATTGGCATCTAGAATTAATATCTAGAGAAATTCGCATCTAGAGAGATTTGCAACTGGACAGAATGCGAGAATAGTCAAAAAACAGAATAAAAAAGAATACGAGGTTTAAACGTTTGACAATTTTATAAGAGTAAAACCGCGGAAAGCAGCTAGGAAATAATATTTCTCACGGTATACCTAAGTAGGTATTTATGACCGATCTAATACCGTTTTACCTACACTTATTTAAACAAATAAAATGTATTGTTTACACACATTTCGTACATCACAAGTTGAATGACACCATCAATCTTTTCATTTTGCTCGTTAATATTTCTGATAACTTATAATCACACTCAATCAAGCCAATTTCTTTTAGGTTGTTAGCCTCAAACCCCATGAGACATAAAATCTAGACTTTGCATTCTTGACATGTTTTAATTAAAGGGGAAGTCACGCCCATCGAATAAAAAAATGACCGTTAAAGATTATAATTCGATTTCTAATTGGGTACATTCAACAAAACCTACATTCGGGTAATATTCCCCTATGCATACGAGGGCGGCACTGAAAATTTCGGGAATCAAGGAAGTGACACAACATTACTATTTAAAAATGTATTTATTGCTTTTCGAAGTATTCTCCGCGAAATTTGACACATTTTTCCATACGATGGAACCAATCATTAAAGCAACCATTCCATTCGGAAGTTGGGGTCTCCAAAATGGCCGTTTTGTAGGCGTCCACAGCTTCTTCAGGTGATGAAAATCTCTGACCACGCAATTTATTCTTTATTTTAGGGAAAGTATAGAAATCATTAGGGCTTAGGTCGGGGCTGTACGGCAGATGGTCTAAGAATTCTATGTTTTCTTGCTCTAAAAACTCTTTTGTTCTGTTCACGGTGTGAGAACTCGCATTGTCGTGATGGAGGATGATGCGGCGGTTGCAGTTCTCTTTACGGAGTTCAGAAACGACCTGTGGCAAACAAATGCTAGCATACCATTCTGCATTAACCGTTCTTTGTCCCTCAAGAGGAATAGTCACAACATGGCCGGTTTTGGAGACAAACGTGGCCACCATTTTTTTTGCAACATTCCGTGAACGAACAATTTTTGTTGGCTTTAACTCATTTTCGAACACCCAAACTCGTGACTGGTTTTTTGTTTTGGGTTCGTACGCATATATCCAGGATTCGTCACCTGATACGATGTTGTATACAGCATTTGAGGATCCTGCGTGGAATCTTTCGAGAGTTCTGACGCACCAAGTAACGCGAGCCACTTTTTGCTATCCATCGGGAAAACAACTTTTTTACACCTAATTGTTCATGCAAGATTATTTGTATTTGACTCATGCCAATGTCTAAAGTTGCCTGAATTTCGCGGTATGTTACATGTCGATCTTCCTCAATCAGCTTACGCACAGCATCAACATTTTCTTGGGTGAGTGCAGTTTTTGGACGACCTTGACGGGGATCATCACTGGACCAAGGGATTGACACGTCCACGTTGAAATTCAGCAAACCAGCGATAAATTGTGGTTTTGGATGGGGCTTCATCACCAAATGCAGAAATCATCCGGTCAACACACTGTTTTTGTGATAAACCACTTCGAAAGTCATAATAAATCATCGCTCTTGAATTTTCTCGAGTCAATTCCATTTTCTCAACGACTAAACAAGTTTGACAAAACCTTGTGACAAGACCGAGATTCTTTTTTTAAATAAATAAATGGTATTCGATTTTTAAAACCAAGGAGTTTTCAATTAAAAAGATTGAAATATGACAGGAACAGTGGAAATATTCCATTCCCGATACTTTTAGTGCAGCCTATGTATTTTAGGGACCTAATTGAAATTTTTAATGATTCTATGAAAAAATGTTGTTGTTTATGAAAAAGCTGAGTTCCTACATTTTGCTATAATTTAATGACGACAATAATCCTATCCAAATTAAAGTAAAAAAAACACCTACGCAATCTTTAATTATTAATTTTAAAAAAAGTAATTTTCTTATTTTACCAAAATACAGGAAAAGATTTCACCCTCAAATTGTACACACATGCAGGTAATAACAGTTTTAGTTTCTTATATGCGAAATGTATTTTGCTTTAAAAGCCTATGCTTTAAGCTTATAAAGATGATAGAAATAACTAATACTTTAGATTAGAACCGGCATTTCACATTCCATACTTTACCTTTGCCTATCTTCGTTTTGTCTTTGACTCTCAGACGTTTTTATACAAACTAGAAATATTTTTTAAATATTACTTATTAAGTTTATTTTTGAACCGGTAGGATAATTTATCTTGATTAGACATATGTTTAGAGGTCTTTAGGTACCTACTACTGTACACAGGGCCTAATGCAATATGGCTATCACCTTTTAAAATTAATTATTTTATGTATATAAATGTTGAACCGGTAGGATAATAAAGATTAACATATGTTTAAACGTCTTTAGGTATATAAGTTCCGTTTAACAGTAATTCTTAAAACCTGCTCCATATAAGTACATAATCGTAGTATAGGTAATCTAATCAGAATCGCGACCATCCTTGACTCAAAACTTTTAGGTATCTTCCCTTATCTTATCTCGATATACCTATGATGTTACCGAAATATTTCTGCAGTTTTATTATAAATGTTTTCAACTCCAGTCTCAAAAAACTTGAGAACCAAGCATGGATGATTTAAAAAAAAGTATTTTTACCACATTTTAACCTTATTTGAGAGTATTATTTTATCTACTGGAGTGCTTTTGGGGCAGCACATGGCTTCTTAAATATTCTTAGGTTTAGTGTATGTTTCTTTCTTCGTTGTATAATGTTACCTATTTCTCTGTGTGTGTTTAATTTTAAAGTTGTCGTGTGCCTGCACCGAATAAATGTTTTTCTTTCTTTCTTTCTTTCATTTACATTTTAGTTTCATTAAGTATGATAATTAAATAATTAAGGTCGCGGGAAGTCGTTGGACGCAGAGAGCATGCGACCGATCGCTCTGGAAGTCTTTGGAGGAGGCCTATGTTCAGCAGTGGACGTCCTGTGGCTGATATTGATGAAGTATGATAAAATTATGAAATAATATTTAAAGCTTTTTTAAATAAAAGTAAATAATAACTTCAGTTTCTCGATCTATTTTTAGCCATTTGCAAATAGAATCGAATGCGAATGAAACCTAACGCGATAGGATCAAATATAAATGGGACCAAATGCGATTGGGACCTAATATGATAGGACCAAATACATCCAAACCCCCCAAAGGTCTTGGCAGCCAGTGACTGCATTCGACTGTAGCAGCACGTAGCAGTCCGTAAACGTTCGCGGAACACTATACTCTGGGTCATCGAGCTCTTCATTCTTTCAAAGTTACTCAAGAATGTAATGTATAAAAACATCACCTACCAACAATAAATGCCGGTCCAGTTCCGTTCCTAGCTACCTCTAGTTCCGGCATAGTGATGGTTATCAACTTGTAGATAATTTGCCCAAATGGTTCCCGTTTCGTGAGCCCGCATGTCTTGGTTTTTGATTGTAGTTCCGTCCGTTGTAAATAAATCCATAGAGATCGCCCACACACTTATCCTACGAGTACCTACTACTTCCTAAACTGCACTTGTCATCATCTATTAAATGTGGTCGTGTCCTATAGAGAACATAGAACTTTGTCTACAATGCTATACTATATAAGTAGACTTGACAAGTCGCCTTTGATAACCTGGATGCTTGAGTAAATTATTATTCATAGGTGATTAAAGGATACTAAAATAATTTATCATTTTAACTCCTGTTTATTTAGGGGTCTCTGAGTCACGAGCGTATAGGTATCTTCTCGGGGCGAGTGCTACATTTTAGACCGAATCGTCACCTGCCATTTTGTGAGATACCTGGTCAAACGCTGACGTATTTATTATAAAAAATACTATGGTTATTTTCACTAAATATCCCGTTTTAATTATTTTTAATATACCAAAATAATATTTTGATTGTAGTCTCCTTTGAAGATCTGAATATCTCGAGTGCATAAAGGACACTAAACCATCGCCTGTAAGGAAGTGGGTCGTATCATCCAGGTCCTACTGAATAGCCCCAACTTTGCAACTTATTTTTGTACTAGGTACCTACATAATTTATTTAGGAAGATAATCGCTTACGTGCTTAATGTAACCACAATTGCATGAATTATTAACAAACCGGTTATTTATTTTAGAAGCACGCCAGTACGTAAGTTTATATCAGCGCGAATCATCGCCTACTCAATCCAATCAAGGAACAAGACGCAGCATGACACCGAAGGAAGCCGGCACTTGCTCCCCACTGATAATAGGATAGGACGTAGTCTTGAATGCTGACTGTTGAGTCGCGCACGCGAGGGATGTGCCAATCTTGTTGTTTTACTGCTTCCTGGACCAAGGGATTTAATTGAAAAGTTGAAGACTGGTCAGTAGGTAGGTTAAAGATAAGACAGTGTCTGTCTTACTTAGGGAAAAAAAGGATACGGAATATTACGGATCACGAAATCTAAATTGCTTTGTTTTAACCGACTTCAAAAAAGGAGGAGGTTCTCAATACCTCTGTGGGTATAATATGTTTCTTATGGCAGAGATAACTACGTTGTTTCTAATGGTTCCGAATTTTCCTTAAAAAATATTTTGAGATTTCGATAGTCTGAATACCAGACAATCTAATTCCCCTTAGATTTTTTTAAAGATAAGTAGGTAAGTATATCCCTTAAAATCTAGTAAGTACCTACAGTCAAAATTACCCTTTTTTATTTTAGTGTTTTTCTCGTCAGTCTTTAAAATCTGGGCAGCACCATAACCCCTTTAGACGCATTACACCAAAAACGCGAAACACGAACTCGAGGTTTTGTGGTGATTAGTAGAAATAATTACGTAAAATACCAACTAGACACAATTCCACAAATGCAAACCACCACCTTGTAATTTTGGAGTGAAAACGCAAAACACCACCTTGTTATATTTTTACCACCACCTAGTAGTAACCTATTATACCTTCTTTTGGTTGATTTTTGTTCCAATTTTTGTCTATTTTTTATATAAAAAGCAGATTCTCAATTCGTCGAGTGTAGGTTCACCGAAAACATTTTAATATGGAATTCGTTATTATTATTTGAACAATGAATTGAGTCAGAGATTAGCGTAGTAAAAGGCCGCGTCCTTATCAGAAAACTATTTCTTGAACATCTTGTGCAGATAATGTTCTATTGGTCTGTAATTCTTTTTTAATAAAAATATGATTAGAAAGTACATTATCAATGAGAATATTATTATCAGTCTGGTCTATGAACTGCCACATGAAATATCAATCAATTTTAAGTTAGTATAGGTGTACCTACTACGTAGACAGATAATTGTTTCCAGAACCGTTATCACACTAAAAAAAACAAATTTACATAATATGATTAAAAAATATAATCTAACTAAATCATCTATGATTGAAATATAGTAACACTTTGATTAAAACATAGGAAACCTTTTAAATTACAACAAAATGTGATTAAATTATACAACTTGCTAAAAGTCATTGATAAAATAAACTACGAACTTTAGCTAATTGGTTTTGTTTGTTCTAATCTCTAACCTCGATCATGAAAAATTATAATTACGAGTATTAGGTACTTTTAAGTGCAAATTAATAATGGTTTTAAATGAACAAGTTAATTTAATTAAGCTAACAAACAGTTATGTAAGTACTTACACCTATGATTATTAATCCTATTTTTATTTTAATACTAGCTTCGAACCGCAGATTCACCCGCGATCGATTTTTAAGAAATCTTGTCTAGACAATCTCCAACACAAAAAATAATTATCCAATTTGGTGCAGTCGATCGGGATTTATGCGCGTACAATATATTTTTGCGACTCTTTCTTAGTATTTATATAAATTTCTATAGGAAACCGACCTATTATATAAGTACAAACTTGAAATGAAGTACCTCCTGATAACATTGTTTGTTCACGTATTTGTAAAAAAAAGATGATCGGACGGGTCGACTGATCAGCATCAGAATTTCATCTTTTCGAATCGACCCATTACATTTTTATTTTATTATTATATTATATTATTATGTTTATTATATATTTTTTACTATTTTTTAGAGATTTTATGGTTTTGTCTTTGGTTCAATACATTTAATTTAATAAAAAAAATACCGTATATTTTGTATCAACCGTGCGCCAAAATGAATGACCCTATCTACTTTGTGGTTCTATGAACTCAGAAATTAAAATATCTCAATAAATTAGCTATTGATCAATAAAGAAATCAATCAACTGCGGACTCACTAATTTCCGTTTAAAATTAGGTCTCGATGATCTTAATAGAAGCTATCAATCAATAAAAGTAGACTAACGTCAATTTAAATTCAAGGAAAACCCACAGTTCGTTGACTTAAACTGAAACAGATGCAGGGGTTTCCACTTAAAATGGATATTTCGAAGAATCTCAACAAATTAATTTGATGAAACATCCTTCGGCAGTTTGGCACTAAGTACCTCCATGTAGACAGCAATCAAAGGTTTTGTTTTTATTTCAGAGGTTGTTAACCGCAGGCTTAATGCAGGAAGGTTTTAAGTTATTTTAAGTCAACGACCAATTATTTTTGGTCAAACAATTTGTTAGAAAAACCCAGGTTAATAACATAATGTTGCAGTTTTGTTTGGCTGTCTGGAGTAACTTAAGTCTGGACTAAGCCGGAAGTATCGATTTACAGTCTACACATATGGATGTGTACAATTTGCAAGATGGAGTTTCTAGTCCTTATTTGAGTTGTACTTTTAAGGTACTCTTGGACATATTTTTAATCGGCTTTGGTAGATAGAACTAAAGTCTAGAGCTGCAGCGGAAATAGGAGCTAAAGGCAGAACGCCGGTCTCTTGTACTAAAATACTTAGTTAATTATTGCATGAAAAATTTAGTTTTTGTGTGTACCGTTTGTAGGTGAGTTAGTTTACTACATTTGGAAAATAGGAATATATAAACGTTTAGGTAACGTAAGTTAAGTTTAATTAAGTTTGGATAAGCTCGTGTTAAAATTAAATTTGGTAGGTAAATGATACATTGAATCCTGGAGAGTTTTATCGGCTATTTTATGCCGATATTTTCACAGAATGGGGAACTAAACAGGTGAAACCACAAGGCGCTACTAGTACCTACATTTTTCTAAATATTAGCAAAATATACAATAGGTTAGTACCAACCTAAGAGTAAGTAATCAAAAACTATCGCCATACAAAATCCCATAATAATCGTTAATAAGGTTTTTGTTATTCCACACTTTCGATTTTATAACATTTCATACTGGCAGATATAGTTTTTTCAAAATTTGAGCGGTCATTCATCTCGTCGATGGCATGTCTTACATTGGTTGCCTTGCTTCTTGCCTTCACTTCACTCAACTTGACCGCTATGTTAGGTTGATTGTACACCGCCACTTGGAAAGATATTAGCTTCATTATCCCACAAACTATTATTGAGACAAATTAAACAAAACTTATGAAAGTGCTCATATACAAAAATATTTCTTGAAAACATCAACAAAACATCGCTTCTAGATGTCTGATCACGTTTCTTTAAATTATATGTTGTATTGTATTGAATATACGTCTTTTTTTTCAAGCATATACTTTTACATATAGTTTTGTATGTTTTATAAGTTTAAGTATAAAAATTGCAGCATATCTCTATTTAGCTAGGTTTCTTATCTAGGTTAAATTGATATTAATATTGACCTTTGTTGTACCCTATCGTTGCTATCTGTTACTCATTATAATAATTATTAAATGATTTTATTGCACTTAAGTTTACTTGTAATTGTTTATTTTTTGAGATAAGTTATCACAACATATTAACTTAACAACCTACCGCAAAGTGCACAAATGATTTAGCGGTTATATTAGATTAGTTGCGCTCCGCGGTATCACACGCGTAAGTCCCGATCCCGTGGGAATATCAAAATAAAAAATCGCTTATAGCCTTTCTCGATAAATGGACCATCAAGCACAAGAATATTTTTTTAATTCAAACTAGTAGTTCTTGAGATTAGCGCGTTCAAACAAACAAACTCTTCAGCTTTATAATATTACTAGCTGCGCCCCGCGGTTTCACCCGCGTAAGTCCCGATCCCGTAGGAATATCGGGATAAAAAGTAGCCTATATGTTAATACAGGCCTCTAGCTATCTACATACCGAATTTCATTGCAATTGGTTCAGTAGTTTTAGCGTGAAGGAGTAACAAACACACACACATACACACACACAAACTTTCACATTTATAATATTAGTAGGATAGGATACTCTTCAAAGATAGAAGATACTTACAATCATCAACAAATATATTTCGAAAAAGATTATTACAGGATTTTATGTTGTTAAAAAACTCTATGGCCCATAACTCATTAATAGGTACCAACTCTTAACATCTTACACACGTGATAACTTTTAAACGAAATATCCGATTGAGATGAAACAAAAAGTATTTTACTTCTACATAAATACTCTTGATAACATAATGCTTAATTTTGATAAAGATTTAATATTACGATACATATTTAACGTAGTTTTTTTCTACAGACGATTTAATAATTATTTTGAACACAAAATCGGTTATTGTGATTAAACCATGATAGCTAGATATATGTTCTCGCGAACTTTTTTGTAGGTCTTAATGTGATCTACAAACCCGTAGTACATCATTTTGTTCTATTGTCAATAGTTTTTGCAGCGCACGCCAAAATAGGTTTTCGATTTTACACCTTGTGTTACAAAATAGCAATTTTATTACGGATCCCTAATTTTGAAAAAAAAAACATAGCCTATAGCCTTCCTCGATAAATGGACTACCCAACACTGAAAGAATCATTCAATCGGACCAGTAGTTCCAGAGATTAGCGCGTTCAAACAAACAAACAAACAAAAAAAAAGCTAATCTCTGGAACTACTGGTGGATCTATCTATACTAATCTATACTAATACTACAGGTATTAGTATAGATTAGTATAGATAGTATTTCCTATTTTGCATTTTAAATCGTCCTCAATTTTTTTGTGGTGATTTGGTATTCAATTTTCGAGAAAATCAAATGAATAATTTAAAATTTAAAACCTGCAAAAGCACAGGTGTATTAACGACGCAAAAGATGTAAATAAGTACTTAAAGTTATCTGTAGAAAAATAAAACCTTTTTTTATTGAAAATATTATTGGCAAATTATTAATAAATTCATAATTTAAATGTGTGAAGAGTCTGGTAGTTCTCAGCCCTCAAGCTCCGCCCCTTTTGAAATATTTACCCTGAAATTCACACGACGTCGATGCACTGCAAGAAATTATAGTCTACCAAGTGCTAGAAACTCCATACACCACTGACAAAATTGCCGACCATAAAAAACCACTTTTTATATTCTTGTGCACATTATGCTCCTCGAAGACATCAGAAAATATCCCCAGACAATAGTTTACATTGTGTAAATATCAATTAGATAATTATCTTATAGTATTGCATTGCACTGGTTAAACACCCTAATGTTTTTAATATTGGAATCAATTTGTATCAACAAATTTTAATCACTATATGCAGATGTAACAAGTAGGTACCCATACCTATAGTTTGTTCATCCATTCATACATATAATACATTATGTAAACTGCGCCCCTCGGTTTTATCCACGTTAGTCCCGATCCTTCGAGAAAATCGGTATAACTATTAGCCACAGAGCGCATTTTCGTGACCGTCAGGATGGCCAGACCACTTACTAATAGTAATTTAACGCTTTTTGCTCCTAGATTAAATTACTCGGCACGAAAGAGGATGTTAGGTTAGTTACCTACTTCGAAATTTTCCTAATTAAAGACTGCAATGGTAGGCGGCGTCGAATAAAAAACAGCTTGTTCTGTTTGTCTGTATAAAAAACAAGCGCCTTTTTATAATGCTGTTTCTTGACCCCTATTCATTTTAGATCAGATACTTTTAAAATATAACAGAACACATTCTGAATTCTCAAAAGTTGTTTTTTTTTGGCAATTTGTCCACTTCTATATTTTTGCCTCCTTTACGTCCTTGACCTTCTGTCTCAAGTTAGTGAAGCGTCTCATGACCCTTAAGTTTTCTTCGATGCAGTTTATCCAGTACATCTTGCGCACCCCGCGTGGTCTCTTCAGCTGTGCGGCTTCCACTTTCTTTGGGTGCGCTTTGATCATTCTTATCCACGTATGAGGCTTTAGGAGGCCTCACTATCGTCATTAGAATTGAATAGGTTTCGATTCTACTGGACTGATTTAGATGAAACTTGGTATGAGGATACATTGATTCATTGGAGGTGTCATAGACTTTTTTATCCTTACTTACTTTTTATCCCGATATTCCCACGGGATCAGTTGTGAGAAACAAGCATATTTTTTGCATGTAGGTATCTATAGGTAAGTAAGTATCCAGTATATTTTTAAATTCATACAATACCTACTTATTTAAATATTGAATTAGCTTAGAGGCCATAATAACAGTTAGGTTAGTACAAACATCATTACAAGCTAACAATTAGGCATTGCGACTACGCAAACAGTGTGTTTTTCTCTGGAGTTTTTCTTCATCAAAATTTGCATACAGATCTACCAACATTTAATTATAGCTCAGCTACAATCATTAGTAAAACTGTAGGTTTAATAAAAGTTAAATTACATTATAGTGATGTTGAAATAGCAACGCGCAGAGTATATTTGTTTTTTAAATTAATTCGATATCGACTTGATATATATCGATATGTTAACCGGTGAAAAACATAATTTTCCAACTACGTACTAAAACCAGGATTTGAAATTACCTATTTAAATTTTAGCAGCGTTTATGAATTAGGTACCCGGCAATCATTGTTAATGGCGCAGTGATTTGAATTTACGATAAGTTTATAAAATAATAATAAAAATAAAATAGCTTTATTGTTCCCTTACACAACATTTGTTTGTACTTATATCTATCTTAGGTAGGTAATTGTATTTTTTTTTTATCTTTTATTTTTATATATTTATTTTATGTAGTGTTAAGTGTGGGTTAGTTTATAAGTTATTAAATGTTAGTGTTGTTTGTTAGTTTTATTGGTAAGTATGTATATTATTCTTATGTATTTATCTGGTTAGGTTAGTATTTGTTAGTTTTGTGTAGGGACCGCTTCCGCGGTAAAAGCCTCCTCCATCTGTCTCCATTTCAGTCTATCTCTAGCGACTCTACTCCATGTCTGGCCCACCGTCTTTGTTATGTCGTCACTCCATCGTTTGCATGGTCTTCCTCTTCTTCTCTTTTTGTCTAACGGGTGCCAGTTAAGGATTGTTTTTGTTTTTGACGATAAGTTTAATGCTTATTAAAGGTTTTAATACTTGCGGGAATTCTGGTCATTCTGAACATTACTTTTATTATTTTAGATTTCAACTGGGTAATATTTTACGATTTAAAAAAAAGCTTTTTTAAAATCGAATTTAGTAGGCTTCCGTTATGAAATACCTTTAAATAAGGTCTTAACACAGTAAATATGTTACAATTCTAAGGTCATTACACTTACGGTTTTTTTATTTTCGTCATTTGCGTGCTAAGGATTGAATCAGACATTTCTTATGAATACCAATTAATGTATTCAATTAGAACCAGACGCAGACGATCCTGGAGAGATATACGGATACATAAATATAAGTAAGTATACTTAGATCCAAGATAGTTTCGTGTCTGAACGCGTTTTTTATGAGAGTTAACTAATTTGATTAGCAAATTGATAATTACCTACATCCTAAACTAATATTAAATAAAATATTAAAAGTCAATAAAATTTAACACATATTTATGTCTAGGTACTTGAAAAATATTCTCATATTAATTCAAAAAACAGAATGTGTGACTGACGTCGCTGATTCTGGACCTGAATTCTTAAATTACACTTATTATGGGTTAGCTTTTAACTCAGAATGCCTTGATATAGGTATTTACAAAATATGTATTTTTAAACAAAGATGGTAATAAAAACATATATGAATCGTTCTCAGCTGGACAATGTCGTTGACCAGAATAGCAACCAGCACTTTGGACAAGAAAGGAAGAAGTTTTATTAATCGATGCAAAAATTTAAAGTGACGTCACATCTATACTAATATTATAAAGAGAGTTTGTTTGTTTGAGCGCGCTAATCTCAGGAACTACTGGTTCGAATTGTTTTATTTTTGTGTTGGATAGTCCATTTATCGAGGAAGGCTATAGACTACTTTTTATACCGATATTCCCACAGGATCGTGAGTTACGCGGGTGAAACCGCGGAGCACGGCTAGTAACCAGCGGACTATTGAGACGCTTCTAACGATACCTCAATTGTTAAATTATAGTAAGTAGTTAGGTGGCAACAGATGAACATACATACATACAGGTCAAACACATTACCCTCCATTTTGACTTCGCCTTAGTCGGATAACAACAGCAATCCGGTATTGTAATCAGTTTAAATCACAGAAATATAATTAAATACTAATATTTTAAACGTATATTAAGTCAGTAACGGTGGCATGGTGTGACTGGGTTATAATGAGCAAGGTGTGCGAATTCATGGCGTCATTGGATAAAGAATGAGTCGTAAAATACAAATATTGATATGAGGCCGTTGTCCACGTCGCCACCGTCCCGCTACCAAGGAATTATTGTTCTCTAACTACTCGGAAAGGCTAACTATATTCATTGTTATAAGCCCTATATTTCTAAAAGAGATGTATAAGATTAGGTACTTAGGCACTTTGCAAATCATTTGTATCTTTGCTGGCTGTTATTCAAAATGATAAAAAAACGTGTAGCACTCGGGGACTGCCGCGGTAGTAAGCTATTGCATAGCTTTTATCGCGGGCTTTGAGCGCGGCGACCGAATCAAGAAATTCCGTAACGAAAATAAAACCTAACACCCCCCACTCCGCCTACCATGTAGCTCGGCAGAGCGTTCGCATAACGTGTATGTATATGGTACGACTGTACGAAGCTCGCACGATGCAATAGCTTTACCGCGGCAGTCCCCGAGTGCCACACGTTTTTTTTTTAATATTTGTTTGAAGCGGGAATGGAAAACGCAACCATCTGTGTCACAGGCGAGTGTTTGCCCGCCACGCCAAATACGTTTATGAATTGAATTAAATACTTTTGTCCTATTAATATGTATACGAAATAATAAATAGCTAATAATAAAAACGAAATGTATGTAGGTATATATATATGTTTGTTATACTCCCGCAAGGAAAAATACTGAACCGATTACGTTGAAACGAGGTGTGTAGATAGCTGGAACTCTGTATTAGCATATAGGATGAATATCCGGATATTTCCACGGGATCAGAACTTATCTAGGGAAACCAAAACGGTTTAACCCGTATAATATGTTACAACTTTAGATAAAAAGGTACTTCTTATCAAAGCTTTCTAAACAAACATTAGTGTAATTTATTTAGGCACTCATTCCCATTTACTCTCAAACCATTACGACTGACCCTAATTCATTGCCCGCACAATTATAATGTCAAGGCAACTTTCTCGAGATAGTTATCTACTTCACTACCCCTACCACAATTTGTGATAGTATTAGACAAACTTTAAGGCGACGACTCGTCGCCTTTAATTGACAATTGCTTGTTTTTACTGAAGCTTTGAAACGACATGGTTATTTTGTCTTAAAATTATCTCACCTACAAAGAAAATAAAATTTTATAGAAATAAAAACAAAAAACTTCATCCAACAATTTTATTAATTGCCAATTTGAGTTGTAACGGGCATTTAGACTTAAAACCAGTACGAGCCTCTCCGCGAACGGCGATATTTTGCGTAAAAAATATCTAATAAACACCTAGTGATAGTGGTCAAACGTCAACCGCTGAACGCTGACATAATAAAAGTTTTTTACTAACATTAAGCTAAGTCATAGGTACATACATACTAACAATATGTGATTTAACAATATAATAATATGATCTTTGATCGAAATAAAAGAATTAATAAATAAATAACATCGACTATCTTGTTCTTCTGTTCTTCTCCAAATATTATATTGTATTAAATTGAAAGTTAACTTGAGCGCTTATGAATACTCTTAAGATTATTTTTTATAAAATAGTGTAGCGTCGATTGTACCTAGATGCCAAGACAAACCCAGTTAGGTTTCCTGGCATTGTTTAACTAATTAACTGTAAGAAAATGTACCTATATGTCCTTTTTAGTAAATAAAATATAACAACTCGTGGTAGCGGTACTGAATCACTCTTCACACAATAATAGATATTATTTCAACATCCATAAGAACTAGTTCCCGGTGGAGCTTATTGTAACAAGTAGCCACAACATTGGTGCTTAGGACCAATTTATGAAGTGGTACTAAGAACCGATGTAATGTGGGTTATGTGGGCCAACTATCGGAACCAATGAACCCACCACAATGTTTAATGTTGCTTTTATAACATTGCTCTGATTCTATACAAATATTTCAACGAGCAATTAATAAATAAACTATAAATTCATTACTTTTTTCTTTGAGATGTCTCAATCAAGGTTATTTTGTACCGGACGCCCGCCAAATTCGAAAACAATAAAGTTTTAGTAAAAATGACACAGTCGAAATGCAACATTTTTTAAACTACGCTTTTGAACGCATATTTTTCGAACTAAGTACTATGTAGGTATTTACTTACCTAAGTATTTACTTAATTATTGTTTAGGCGTTGATATACCCATATACATATTATATATAAAATACACTTTAATTGGAAAAGTTTTAAAGTCTAATAAGGAATGTAAGTAGTTGGTTAAAACGATAATAATACGGATGTTGCTAATTCAACCTCTTTAGGTTGGTAACTTTATTAGGCACTTTTTCATTTAAATAATCATCTCTATTGCGCCTGAGGCCCTGATAACCTAGCAATGATTTCTTTTTATTTTTCAGCTTCCGGGGTGACATTCCGCATGCATTCCGCGGACAAAAGCTAAGTATGAAAGAAACGAAAAAAGGTATTTAGGTACAAGCAAATCTTTCCCCTTTATAATATTGGTGGGTGTAGATTTGTAATACCTACCGGGTATCAGATTGCTTGCACGCGCCAACGCCACGCGCCGCCAAACCTAGCCGAGTTTACGCCCTAATTAAAGTGTTCACCGGTTGATATATCTACCTAATAATGAATAACAACATTTACAAATTGCTAATTCAGAGTAATTCGCGGTTTATGTCTGCTAATCAAGAATACACGTAATTACCTCGTACTTACCTACGCATTTGTTAGAAGTAGGTCTTAATACTTCGATCTAAGATTTGTGACTAGCAGTGCTTTGCGGATTCACCCTCGTAACTCCCGATCCCTTAATAACATCGGGACAAAAAGCTTATGTTATTCCTAATGAATCAATGTATCCTCATACTAAGTTTCATTAAAATCGGTCCAGTAGTTTCGGGAGCCTATTCGTTACAAACAAAAAAAATCTTTTCTTCCTCCTCTGAACTTCGATAAGTATTTACTTCGACACGGCATTTACTTCGAACTAATATAGTTCGACAAGTCATTGTTTCGACTGAACATTATTCGACAAGTATTAGTTCGACAGAAAGTACTTCGACAAAACAACCTTCGAATATCATTACTTCGACAGATTCTACTTTGATAGCCCTACTTAGACAGTAGCTTCGACAGACCCTGCTTCGACATGCACTTGTTCGACAGTTAAGTATTTGGACAGCACATCTCTTCGACATAGAACATAGTATCGATCGAATTCGACTAAACCTTGGATTCGGCCCACGTTGGGACGAATCTCACCTAACCAATGTTTATTTTACTAAGGAATGAAGTAGGTACACTTACTGAGATGGCCAGGCTTATCGTTGCTCAGTGACAGCAATCTAATCACTTAATCACATAAAAACGTCAACAGTCACTCAATATCTGTCTGTATCTTATGATAACTTGAATTACTAGGAAATGCAGTTTTTCAAGAATTGAACGATTTATTAATAGTTGAATTACAAGGACCAGCTGCGCCCAGCGGATTAACCGCATAAAAGTTGCCTAAACTTTCTCAAACAAGAATGAGTGAAAGAAAGAATGATAACCAAACTTTACACAAAATAAATAATTGACAGTAGTTATGCACAAATCGTCTAAGGCTTAAAGTAAAAAAAATGCGATTTCTATGTATCATTGATTTTGCTTTTAAAGGGCTGGGCGAATGGGCCCATGAAATTCCAAGAAATGAAAAAACATATATTGAACATACACTGACCATACAAAAAATGTCAAATCATCAACCTCAAGTCGGATCTTGATTTTAAATCAATGCTTAAAACTAAGGAAATTCTTAAAGTACCTATATTCGTTAAAACGTAGCGAGTGATGAAGCACAGCAAATAGTCCATCAAAACGACAATGTCTAATCTAAACCTATGATACATGGTCCTCTCTCACTCTACACACGACCTTGGCATCTTCATTGCTATGCAGCTCACGTCTGCAATGCCAGACTGTATGTCTGTCATAGATACATTGTATGCTAGGCGAGGTAGTATCGAATCGTCGCAAACGCAGTTGGTCTAAGATAGCAACTCGTTTAAGCAGCGGATGGTCTAAAGCTAAACTCGACTACACAGGAATTTCATAGGAACTAGCTGCGCCCCGCGGTTTTACACACGTAAGCTTTGATCCCGTAGAAATTCCAGAATAAAACAGCCTATGACACTCAGCTACCCTCAAACTATCTCTATCCAAAATTTCATCCAAATCAGTCCGCTGGTCTCGGAGATTATCCCCTAGAACCTCACAAACTCCGAAACTTTACTGCTTTTTATAACATCAGTAGGTATAGATCACTGGAAACTTTGTTTTTAATATTATGTTGCTATAAATATTTATAATAATATGTAGTTCTGTATGTTTCCCAAAGAAACAAAAAAAATAAAAAAAATCTTGAAGCAAGAAATAAGCTACAAGTTTCGGGTCTCTACGATCAGGGGCTGTGCATTAATCCCTCAGTCAGTCATTCACGACAAAGCATTTTATATGTTTAGACAATCCCCTGGCCAGCGTAATATATGGACAATGATGTCTGTATGCCATTTGTATCATGATGTAACACATCTTCCCAAACAATTAATTCCTACAAAATTAATTGTTTGGGAAGATCGTAAAAATATTACGAGATATAAATAGAATTCCCATGGCAATTATTAGTAGGAGTAGCGCCCCGCGGTTTCACCCGCATAAGTCCTGATCCCGTAGGAATTTCGGGATCAAAATATTTAGTAACCTTCCTCAAGAATTGAACTATCAAATGTTAAAAGATATGTTTAAATTCAACTAGTAGTTCTTGAGATTAGAACGTTCAGACAAACAATTTATTACATTCATAAAAGTAGATACCAACCAACCAATCGCGAACAATTTTCTCAAATTAACCCATTATTTATAAACATATAATTAGCCTTCTTTAGTTAAAATGTGTTTGGTCACTTTCGCACATCTGTCACCTGTAAAAGTGCGAAAGTGTCAAAAAACACAAGGCTTATTGAATGTTAATTAATTAAGGAGTAAAACTTTTACATCATACCTACGTAAATACCTAATTAATGAATCTACTGTTGTAGTTATTTTATTGTTATAATATACCAATAAATCTTTGACAAAACATCTAGAATAGGTTTCAATTTAACTAAATAATCATTAATCATGCACCTATGCGTTTATGTGTATGAAACATGTACGTCAAAGCAATACGTGCCAAACTGGTATTTAATTTATTTTTAGTAACTCTTCAGTTTATTTATTATAATGTCTAGACGTAACTATGAAAATACTTTTACTACTTTATTTTAACGCTGTTAAGTATTTGCCTCTGCCCCGCCCATTTTTACAACTTTCAAGCTACTACTTTACTCTGTGTTTATCGTGGTTTATGGTTATTTTTCTACAAATAAATGTAATATTTTCCATTTAATAACAGTTTTAATTAAATTGTATTTTCCGTTTCTATTCAGACCATTAAAATATTTATTTGATGTATTTGCGAAGACACTAGCGCCGTTACAATTAAAATATGTTATGTTGGGCAAACCTCACTCGAAATTTATCTAACTACCCTATATATTTTTACTTTTTTTATTGTTTTTACTTTTGTATGCTCGTACGAAATATTACTTACGCATAACTTTTGATGTTTCTCATAAGTGATTAGTGTATAATCTTGGAGAAATAAAGATCTTTAAACCTTAAACCTTAATATGCGAGCCTTCCTTTCGTTACTATCATGAGTAGGTACCTGGTTCAAATTTTTTGCCAAACATTTATTTTTCGTATTTCTTCATTTCTGACTCTGTCTCACCGACATTTTTCTGTTTGGGGTTTTTTATTGTTGGACATTAACTGTGCGAACCATAAATACGTTTTAATCTATAAATATAAAATTCAGAATACTGACTGATTGATATTATCAACGTACGAACCGAACCAATTGACGGATCGTGCTAAAATTTGGCAGACAGCTGTTATAAGTTATAACTTTATAAGCGGAAGAAAGGAATTTGTAAAGTTCTCTACGCAGACGAATCTTCAGGCAAAAGTTAATCTATACTAATATTATAAAGCCGAAGAGTTTGTTTGTTTGTATGAACGCGCTAATCTCAGGAGCTACTGGTTCGATTTGAAAAAAATATTTTTGTGTTGGATAGTCCATTTATAGATGAAGCCTTTATCCCGATATTCCCACGGGATCGGGAGTTACGCAGGTGAAATTGTGGAGTACTGCTAGTTTTTTAATAAACTACTTGGGACCGGAGATGTTCATAAAATAAAACCAGTTAGATGTGTCTAAGTACTGCCTACTATAGAATAGTACATACCTACCTATTGTTTTGTTTCACAGCATCGGTTATACGTAATAGCTTACGTACGTAACTACTGGAGAACATCGTAAGGAAACAATCATGCCAGAGAAGCTAGAAGTCACCAACGAACTGTTCGAATTCGTAGGAAATTCGTAAAACTGGCCTCGAGCATAATTTACGAAAATTGAAAAATTATTTATTTACAAGTACATATAGAGTAATCCATTGTAGTAGGTACTTGGCTATTCCACTTATTTGAAGTATGTCAATTAGCCTAACTTAGTAATAAAATTGTGGTAAAATGTCAAATAATACAATTAAAAGACTTAATATAAAATAAAATGTCAATTGAAGTAATGTCACTAGGTACACTTTATACATTGGTAAATAAGTGTTCAAGAGTGTTAAAGGATAATTTTGTCATAAACAATGTCGCGTCCCTCGAAGGCCACCGTTTATTATTGGGTCTTTGAGTAACGAGATATCTTCTAGAAAAGCGTGCTTTATACATCTTAGACCCCATCGTCACTTACCATTGTGCGAGATAGTGGTCAAACCCTGACCTGTTTATTATAAAAAATGAGTATTTTTGTGCTCGTGTAAATCTACCTAAAAACTTGTAAATCTACCTATAACCTATCAGTTTCACAAAAATCTGAATTAGTATTAAGCTGCGTCCGTAATACCAAAAACTGCTGTTTTGTTTAGTCAGGCTAGGTGGAAGGTCAACTGCTTGCGTCATAAGTTTGTCAGCTTGCGATGTGGTTCTAGGTGTTCTACACATTTAGGTAAACATACAATCGTCTTAATACTGGAATATGGCTTAGTCTTAATCTTAGAATTTGACAAGCAAGACGAAATATTATACCTAAGTTGACTTGCACAACAAAAATAAATTCGACCTTAAACATGATTAACCAACTGTCCAAGTGTTAAACTGATTAAATACTATCAACCTTCTGGTTATTGAAACATAATTTAAAATTACCTGTTAAATACATTTAGCTAGAATTAAACTAAAATGTTTAAACACAATCCCCCTTATTCCAAAACGAGGTTTAAGAATAGATTATATAGGACTATAGTTTAACACTATCCCTATAGATTATATAGGGACAGTGTTTATACAATAGTTCACGAGAAAATCTGTGTCTAAATCTATGGTTTAAATCCACATCTCGGTCTAGTATTAGGTTTCATTTTTAATAAAAAATGGAAAAAGAACTCGGTAAAAATGTGCTGTAAACTCGCCTCACGTGAGCCATGGATTTATAGGAGTTTAAGAGGTAGGTATATGGATGGAGTTAAAAATACCTTACAACTTTAATAGGCTTAAAAACTGAAAAAGAACCGGCTTTCGATAGAGAACGATGGAATAAAGCGTTGAAGAAAGCTCGGGTATGTAGTGGGCTGTATATACCTATTTATACTTATGGCCACTGATATTATTAAAAAACACTGAAGAGAGAGTCTTCAGTGATAATTTAAACACAAAAAATGGATATTCATAATATTTCAGAACGCGGACTCAGTGCGGCGTAGAAGTTTACCTAGTAAATAAGCGAATGAAAAGTTATATTTTTATATTCAAAACTCATTTTGCATTAACCAATTTATCTATCATGCAGGCGGAAGATTAGATAAGGCATACCTTTTATATGTAGATTAAAATCTTTACGAGAATAACGTCATTAGGCAGACAGTAATGCGTATACACGCAAATCTGTTCTGGTTATTTCCAAGATGTTACCACGAGTTGTTAACGCGAATGCGTTTTATCGAATGATCTCGATCAAGGTATTGAGTATTTCCTATGGAAACGGTCAATACACCAGCTGAGATTATGTCTCTCTCTGTTTAAACGAGCAATCTTGTACATAAATATGTAATCAGGATCTCGGAAACGGCTCTAACAATTTTCATGAAATTAAATATTAGGGGGGTTTCAGGGGCGAGGTAAAAAAAAAGAAAAAACGTAAAATAATCTAGCAATGTTCAGCCACCCATGCACTAAAATATTAATCACCCAAAAGGCAGAGATACTGTTTTAGGCTATGGTTTTAGGTTATCTATCTCGGCTAATGTCGAAATACTTAATACAATATGTACGTTTAACCGAGTGCGCTAACAACTCGTGGTAAGCCGTCTGCAAAAAGAAAGCGTTTATTAGCAAGCACACGACATTAAACAACATATACGCAACGAATGATGTATCTAACATTAAAGCTGTCTCTAGTACCTATGTTGTGTCAGAGAAGGCTAGGTACCAGCAGCGAGAACTGAAATTTTCTTAAAGGTAAGCTGTAAAAAACACCATAAAACACGCAAAAGATTGAGTTATACTGAATTGACATTATTTAATTTCTTGACTTGTGTTGAAGTAGATATGTCTAGGAAGGTACATATATGCCTGAATCCGTCCGTACGCCGATAGGAACCAGATTGTAAGGACCCCTCGCTACTGATAGGTACCTACCATAGTACACGGGTATGTTTGTGAGTACTATTTTAATTAATTTAACAGTTCCTTGGTTCAATGCTCCGCGGCGCGGGTGTGGCGCATGATGACGGTCGCACTACGTTAATTTGACAAGAGATTAGGTACCTACCTAACTACACGCAAAAACTAAATTAAAGCACATCGATATAACGTATCAAAATGTAGATTGATTCATTAACTTCATTTGTGGGAGCAATGTTCGAGGTATTTTTTACTGATCAGATATTGATTGAACTACTTTTAATTGGATGGTAAGTGGGTACCTAACTACCTTCTGTGATGACTAGCCGAGTAAGGTTGCCAGGAAGTTGTGAAGAAATCTAGGATATACTTAAGGTATTCACATTACCTTAGCCCCCGCTCTCAAAGACGTAGCGTGCTGCGTGCTAACTGTATACAAATATAGTTCCTAGAGGTCAAAACCTATCATTTGATTCATTTTTCGAAACAAATGTTAACTATTTTTGAATAAAACCCGATAAACGATCTAATAATTCTCTGTTTTCTAACATTTTTTTTTTATCGAACGAAGTTGTTCATATCATGTTTTCAACCACAATAAACAAAAATATGGTTATTAAACTACAATATCCATTTATATCCGAATAACAAAAAAATAGTATTTGATTAGTTAGAGTTGCTTAAAAACAATGGTCGATTTTGGTAGCATTATTAGCACCTGCCCTTAACTGCTAAAATAATAAAATCATTCCCATTTGCTTGTCATCTGAAAATCTGGTATGTTTTCACTAGTTTTGTTTGACAGTTCCATGATTGAACTAGCTAGACGATCGGAGTGAATTCAAAAAACTATAGAAATAGAAGCAAAAGACGATCGCCACTAAAATAAAATAGGTACCTACTTACCTACCTAATTATCTCGCAATATAACAAACTATCTTTAAATATTAAGTTACTTTTAGGTCCGAAATAGAAAAAGCCTACTGTGACATAGAGAAGATTAACTGTTAAAGGTATAGTGGTTTTCAACGTAATACGGGCTGCATAATACTAAGCCTTCACTTTGTAAGCCCACTTGACGTGTTTCACGTGCAAGTTGCGACACATTTTGGTACAAAAATTACACCAAAATGTCAAACTATTTTTAATAAAAAATTTACCAAAATATCGGTAAAGATCCATCCTACAAATTATATAGAACATTTTAATAGAAACCACATGTTTTAAATGCAATAATTAACAATTTTAGTTATAAGCATTTGGTGTTTGGTCTTCTCGATGATCTGCGACGAAATACAAGCCGCGTGGAATCTACGTATCTTATAGAAAACAACTACGCGCGGCAGAGTCATTTAGATATCCTCACTTACCTCAGGCAAAGATACGCGAGGACACAACTGCGCAAAATATTCAAGAAAACAAGCGGAAATGTACTTGATTTCAATTAAGTTACACCGCGTCCTACATACCTGAGCTAAGTTAACTTGCATAACTTGTTGTATCATTCGTGTTTAGGAACCGTGATATTTAAACGTTGCTTTATTTAATTCGCTTTTTAATTAGGTTTTGGATATTTATTATCTACAGCTTGTCATGTTCGTCTTCCAGTTTAGGCTATTCTAGGCGTAGATAAGACTCCGACAGTCCTCCAAACGTGCAAAGTAACTTGTAGAATTAACATTTGTAAGCCTTCGTTAGTTTAAATGTGTATTATCACTTTCGCACATCTCTCTGTAAAAGTGCGACAGTTATAAAACACATTTAAACTAAGAAAGGCTTAAATGTTTGTAGATAAGGTGGTTCGAATCTACTTTTAAAATAGCTATAAGCAGAAGGCAGAATAGGACTAGAAACCACGACACTAGAAAATGTGATAGACGAAAGTCTAGATTACAAAATAGAACTTTAATATGATAGACTCACCTGCTTATACAAATAGTATGTAAGTAAATCTTTATTCAGTTATTCTGACTAATCTACATCACGTCATCTAACTGAATCTCTGACGCCACTGGACCTTTTCGGAATAAAGAAAAAAATCTCATTTTTACGGTGAATCGAACAACGAATTTCACGGAAATCTAAAATGATTGAGATTGATTTCACTGACATGCAGACTACGAAGAAATGTTACAATGAACTGAATGATACTTAAAAAGACACCGAAATACCTACTCTGTGAAATAAATATAAAGATAATTGTATGTTATGTACATATAAATGTTAAATGTAGGTAGGTAGGTAGAGGGACGATAAAGGCGATAAAGTTCATAGAATTTAACCAGTGCCAAATGAAATGGGAAACAAATTAATCATGATCATTATAATCATTTATTTATATGTGCTTGATTAAAATAATGAGGAAATAAAGATATCGCATATTAGTCTTATCTGAATTGTTTTAATATTTTAGATCAAAAGAACAACTTTTGGGATCACAACCAAACGAACACGACTGTCTTTTATAAGACTGTTATCTATTTTGTTTTATTTATCATATTATATGTATAGAAAAGCATTCTACAACTTAAGTGAATATTTAAAATCTAAGGACTCAATGTGTTCAAAGTTTTAATTGACCTTCTTACGAGTAGGTATGCCTATTTCAATTTAACGAGCCTATTTACCTCATAAATTAGCCAATGCTATTTATAATTTCATTTATTATTTAAACGTCCGTATAGGATAAACTGCTAGGCACTTTTATGTAAAACCACAGTAAAACCCAAGTCCTTATTGACAAACGATACCATTCTAAATAAAAGCTAAACAGTTTATGAAACTAAGACACATAAACATTTAAACATACGTTAGTAAAAAAAATGTTTGATGAATTTCGCACATCCGTCATTTGTAAAAGTGCGAAAGTGACAAAATATGTCAAAAGTAATGATGGCTTACTAAAAGTTTGTCAATAAGGGAGTTATTATATTCACCATTTCTCACAATTATTAAGCCGATCGTCAACCATCAACTAAACTAAGTTAGTTTAGCTTAGCTCGCATAGTTGATACTAATTTTGGGTTCCGTCCCTCAAAAGGTAAAAAAGGAACCCTTATAAGATCACTTTTATAAGATAATTTTCTTGTCCGTCTGTCTATATGTCTGTCACCACCGCATTTTCTCAGGAACGGGTGAACCTAGCAACTTGAAATTCGTACCAAACATTGAGGTATATCGCACCTCGTGGACGCACATGTATGGAAAACAGACCAACTATGCAGGCTAAGCTAGACTAACTTAGTTTGGTTGACTTTAGACGATCGGCTTTATGCATTACAGACCTAAATATGGCATTGCATACATTTCATCACTTTAATAATATTATTAATACCTACTAACTTGAGATCACGTCAGTATTAATAATTTCACACGCTTTGGTCGCGAGTTGCGAGGGGGCTTGCTAACTATCTCACACATAATTCCAATACTAATAGGTAATAAGCTACTGATTTATGATAATATTAGATTATTAAATTAATACAGATGATTGTGGTCGAGTTTACGATTCTAAATTAAATAAATAACATGTAGTAATATTTTTAAGACACAACATACAGAATATTTAAGTTTCCGTTATTGAGTTCAAGGAATTTCGGGATCTACTGGTTTTAAAAATAAAGACAATTGTTTGAAATAGTAATTATAAAGTCAATAAACACCGAGGTCAAAGATTTTACCTAAAAATTTTCAAAGTTTTAGAACGATAATTATCCGCTTAGACGTCTAGAAATACCCTCACCCTCAACGCATTGTATAAATAGGTATAAGTAATGTATACATTCGAAAAAATGTGAATTGTTTTTTAAGTCTGTTAAAAATACATAATATCAGTATTTTCCCCATTTTTTTGCGTAAAGTTAATACTTATGAACACTTAAGCCGACAGTACGTACGGTCAGCTGCATAATTGCAGACCCACCGTAAAGATCCAAAACGGCTGTTATAAGAATGTTTTCAACACTATCAAGATTTTCGACACCTGCTTTAGTTGAAGTTCAAAGTCTTCTAACTCATCAATTTATCAAACAAAAATTATTAGAATGAGAACATGCCAATAATAGTAATTTTAGAACTCTACCGGGGGCTGCAATTATGCATCCGACTGTACCTACCATAAACAGGTAATATCTATTAAGTACTTTAAAAAAAATTAAAAGAAAATGGCTGTATGCAGTGTAGTAGTGAGTGTGTAGGCGCCAACACACTGATTGACAAGATAATAAGCTGATTGTTATTAATTGTACGTCTTGACTTGGAATTACTCTACGACTATCGGTGAATTTAAATTACCTACTAAAACAGTAGTAAGACGCTGAGAATGCAGCTCGGGAGTTTTCATTTGTTCTAGGAAGAACGAACGTCAAGACTTATCAAATTATCTTTTACTAGCGACCCGCTCCGGCTTCGCACGGCTATATTATGCATGTTATACATATCAACCGTCCTCTTCAATAACTCTATCTATTAAAAAACCGCATCAAAATCCGTTGCGTAGTTTTAAAGATCTAAGCATACATAGGGACAGACAGCGGAAAGTGACTTTGTTTTATACTATGTAAAGATTCACAAATAGAGTACCTACTCAATTAGATGTTAAAATTTTAATATGGTACTTACTTGGCTACATGTCGTAAACTGAATTCACATGTCCTATTTCTCTTACACTTTTAGTAAACTTTAGGCACCTGGGAGCACTATTTAACCTTTTTGAGGTGTGAATTTATGTGAACTAGTCTAGTTTAGTACTAAACTGGTACTGGTACAATTGACATTTACCTATTTAAATGGTTAAATAGGTAAATGTCAATTGAAATATTGTCATTAGCATTATCGTGGAGTTCGAATTTCCGATATATCCTACTAATATTATAAATGTGAAAGTTTGTGTGTGTGTGTAACTATACAACACAATATACAATAAAGAAAAAATAACAAAATAGGTACTATATTTTTTACAGATACGCGAATGAGCTCTGAGTCACATGGGGTTCAGCTAATTAGTAATGTGACACATTATTTACAAAAAACCCAGATGTCGTCAAAAGAATGAGATAGACTTTTACCAGACGAACCGCGGGAAAGACCGAGCATTTGCATATTCGTACAAAGTAATTGGAAAACAAGAAAAACGACTTAGCGATGGAGATGGAACTTGATATTTTGATGTACACACGACTCCAGTTTCGTAAACATGGTGCTTGTAACATACCCTGTTCACGAAACTGAAGTTTCTGCGGTCTTGATAACGTTAAGTATTTGTTTATAAATAAATAACTATTACAGGACATTCCACACATCGCCATCTAGCCCCAAGTTAAGTAACTAGACTTGTGTTATGTGTGCTATACAACGGATATACTACATAAATACTTTTCTTTTGTAAATATATACTTATAATACATAGAAACAACCAGACCACAGACAAATATCTAAGCATAAATACCTACTTGACTGAGGCGGAAATCGAATCCGCAACCCTGTGTTTGGCAGTCCGGCGTAGTAACCATTGTGCCAACTGGGTTATTTATTGTAGGCCGGTGGTGTCCCACTACAGGGCAAAGAGAGGCCAATAAATATTTTTAGTAGTAAAAAAACATGTTATCAATAAACGACGAGTGGCATGGCATTCTCAGCATCGTACTACTGTATTATTACTTAGGATGGGGGCAGGATACGAGAAGCGTATTATAACCATTTTCAGAACATTTCGAGGAACCGGTCGCTTTGCAAAGCGACCGGTTTTGAAACACTGGATTTTTTGCGCCCGCTCTCAACTGAACACGTGATGCTGCCTCGGAATACTCAGGTAACGCAACTAACAGGGAATTATTTTAGCGTTTAAGGGGTATTTATGCCTGTTGTACGCGAAATTCAAAATATTGTATAAATGATCTATAGTTCCTCGTCTAGCATGTAGATTATAGGTAGGTACCGCACGGACCTTATCCAATACACATAAAAAAATAAGGAAAATATGGAGAAGCCCTAGTTTGCACAGAGTGTGAAATTTTGAAAACAAAGGCATATTAAGATGAAATTATTTTACAAAACATTAGAGACCACGAAACAAGAGACAGTGAAGCAGTGACGACTGAAAGACAATGAAACGTTAAAACACTAGTCTTATTCATAAATATTTCGCACTTTTACAGAAGACAAGTGTGCAAAAGTGACACATTTTAACTATCGCAGGCTTGTTAAATGTTTATAATAAGGGCGTTAGTTTTTGAGCTATATTTCCCGCTCATCCCGTATTCCATCCCCTTATTATTTTAGTAATGAATCGTAATATCTGTAGTTCTCCATCTAATTTAATAATGGTAATACTTAGCAACACGAAGTATACATTTACTTGTTGTTAAATATGTTTATAACTTCTTCCTTTGCGGTCGTAAAGAGGTTTAAAAAACACGTTTTTAGTGCTTAGGTGTAGGTATAATTTAATGGCTATTTATACTATTAACCCCCTGGAACACGTCATTTATTGCCAAATACGTTTCGCCTACATTAGCTAAAATAGTTAATAATAAAAAAAAAACATTTTTACCTAAATTGTATTTGTTAGAAAAGTAGGTACAACATAATAACAAAAATGCAGGAAAATTATTGCCTACAAATAGAATTTGGATAAAAACAATAATTTTTACCCGACCACGAACGGGTAATGTTTTCAATAGTCTAAAGTGTTTGTTTATTTAATCGTAACTTAGTAACTCAATAACAGATTTTAACAGACTATGGCAAAAATCAAAAGGAAGGCTTATGCTTTTAACCCGTATGTATATTTGTTAAATTATTATTCATGTATAATAATTATCAATTTTATTTAACAAGCATTAGAATTTAACGATTGTCGTGATTATTTTTGTGGAACAGCGAATCGTGGATATTATTTCGTCATACATATCTCCCACATCTCATCCAAACAGCAAACTAACATGACTAATATCTTGAGAAGGTTTATTATGAAAGAACTCCTACCTACCTAACGCTGTGGTAGAACTTCTAGAAAATAGTTTAACTAAGTTAATTGTTAATAATAGAATGTTTTAAACATATTTTTGAATTGTATTTTTTAATTATTATTGTATTGTGTTGTGTTTTGTAATGTTGATACTTATTCTAAATTTTATTTCTATACTGGACGGACTGTATTTGCTAACGTCATAATAAATTGGACAAAAATGTATGTACACCTAAAAAGGTAAAATTTAGTCGGAAATAATATCAGCAAAATTATCTGCTAAAAATATGTACCTAAATTAAACATGCAATAAATATTTAATTTCATTTCTAAATAATAGCTTTAAAATAGTAACTTAATTTTTTTTTAATTCAGACCCTTACGATGAGACTCCACTTTTGTTAATTGTACCTAAGTATATTATCCTAGAAGGTTTTATGTATTTCTTATCGTGACCACGATCACTGTAACGGGGTCAAAACGTCGCGTCGTCATAAGGTAGGTAAATTATATTGGAAAAGATTGGCATCCTTTTTGAACTGACTTCAAAAACAGGAGGAGGTTCTCAATTTCATAAAGTTGTCCATGGCAAATCTTTTATACAAACTTAGATTCCACGAATCAGGCTCAGCCTTGTGTGGAGTCTCCAGGAATAATATCAAACTCTGTAACTCTATATTGGTAAATAAAGAATTTGTATTTTGTAATTCGGTTGTACTTTTTTCGTTTTTTTCTTACCTTATAAACTAGGTGAATGATACTATTTATTTACATGTGATAGGTGAGCGTTTGACCATTATCACACCAGCCAAGCACCTGCCTGATGGTAGGTGACGATGTGGTCTAAGATGCAGCACGCGCCCCTAGAAGATACCTATTCACTCGCGATTTGAAGACCCCTAAATTTTATGAGTAACATTCTTAATTAAAAAAAATACTTTCGTATTAAACACCTTGGCTAAAACAAATTTTATATTTTTTAAATCAAATATCAAATATATATATAAATAATAATATACAAATATAATCAAATATACACGAAAACCAAAAATTTAACGAGATTTTGTTACATGGCAATTGTTGTTTGTATTATTGTACTCTATACATTGTCATAGATTTAAAAGGTGGCTACGCAAAAAATAAAACGAATACATTTAGGCGACTACTATGCCAGCCTAATTATTACTTCCCCCTTAAATTCATAATGCAGTTTAAGACCCGGCCCCAAGTAAATATTTCGCCATCGAATGTGTCTGTGCAAAGACTCCCAGGACACCGACCTTGCCGAATTCGATAAACAGTTGAGTAAATAAAACTGAGTAAATATTCAGGCATCAGATTACTAACGGTAAAATCCTGCGCATAATACAACACGGACAAGTGAAAAAATAATTTAGAAGATTTTTTTATCAATTTGACTTCGAAACACTCGATTTGGATTAATAATATTCTTACGGTAAGTAGGTATTTTACGACCTAAAGTACTTAATAACTTTCGACCCGCTCTGAAGGAATAATGTCTGGCACCCATATTATAAGCCTAGTTGCTTAGTTTGGAGCTAGATGGCGTTGTGTGCATCTGACAATTTAATTTTACTTGAATAGTCATCAGAAATCTAGTAGGCATTAAAATTCAAAATGGCCACTAGTTAAAAAGTTTGCTTAATATGTGAGTCAAACATCTGATAAAGTCTTTATTCATAACATATCTTACATCATATACCATTCATAATTCAGTATACTTACCTTCACTTAGTTCTTAATTAACTTAATCATGCCATAGGTACGATCATGATGCAATTACAACAACACGCGCCATACCTAATCAAAATGTAAAATACCTAACTAACTAAATCAATATGAAAGGCGTGCACAATTGATTTGTTTTTCATAAAAAATGTTTTCTTAGCATAATTTGGGTCTAGTTATGTAACTAATTTAAATTGCAAATTATTAATTTAATGCACAAGTAATTAAGGTAAAATATAGAAGATAAGTGATAGAAGGTATATAAATCGGTCGCCTATCGCCAGGCCAAAATGACCAACACTGTTTTAGTCAAATTCGTTTTTGGGCAAAAGGTTTATATTTTCCTTTAAAATTAATTTGTCCTAAACCCACTGACTTATATTTTAAGTTTCACAAAAATCATCATGAATCATACAATGATCATTCGAGTAGGTATAAAATAGGCAGACTGAAGGCATTTAATTTGCAAAATGGCAAAATTCGTAGTTTGGTGTCTCAGATTTCCGACAGCTTATTTATTGCATCCTCACGAAAAACCAACAGGTTTTAATGAGTCATTGTATGCAAAACTTAATGAATGATCCGACCAGTTTGTTTTCCCGGAGGAAGGTAACTCTGTTACTTCCTCACACTTTACTTAATTTGTTTAAGGAGCCGAGGTTGAAGTGCGAACAGCACTTAGCTACCGAAATAACTGCTGACCATGAAATCCATGGAGGTGTAGGTAAGAACATGCTACAATTTCATTTTCCTTCTAAACTTGTACAAAGTCTTGCAACCCAAGGTAACGATCAGATTTAAATTAACAAAATAATATCTATACCCATGATTGCTGTCCTAGAGAAGATGAAAATTAAATTCCAGATTAAAATCAATGTCCGTCCAAGTCTAGACCAAATAGTAGCCAGAAACCTGGCCATTGTTCAATCTGTGTTAGGTTTAATAATATACTCACATCATAGCTCCAGGTGCAGGAGACGCCGGCGAACTTGGCAACGCAACGTCCGAGCTCGACGTCCTCGTGCGTCGTGTACAGGTGCTTGAGGCAGTACTTGACATGTGGCGCGACGCGGCGCAGCGTCTCCCGAGACAGCAGAACGCCGGGACCGCCCATGCAGAAGTTCTCGTTGTAGTCTAGCGCCAGCGCGTCCCGCTCGGCGCCGGTACCGCGACCCGCCTGCCCTATGAACTGTGCCTTGCGGCTGTCCACCGAACGCAGAAACTGCTCGAGCCTATCGCCCCGAACGTAAACGTCGTCGTCCGCCCTCATAAACCACTCGAATCGATCACCGTACTTCTCGTACATGTAAAGCAGCATCAGGAAGGATTTCTTCTGCGGTGGGTAGCTGTCGTCGACGTTACGCAGCGGCACGAGCGGTAGACCAGGCGCGCGCGACACCTCCGAGCTGAAGAAGGCGATCCGTCCGGGCAGGTCCTGCGCCCACGTGTCGTATACCGCGCGCGCTCTCGTCGTCAGGTACTGCTCCGCCGTCATCACTCCGACGAACACCAACGTCCTGTTGGAGTTGTCGACGGTCTCGTTTGGCTGCAGACCTATCAGCGCGATCGGGTCGGGCTCGACCAGCTGGCGCGCGGCCCCCGGGCAAGTCTCGATGCCGGTCCGCGAGGAACTCCTCAGGCACAGCTTGAGGAACACGCCGAGCGTGACGCCGGCCACGACGCCCGCCACCAGGTGCATCCACCTACTTCTACGAACCATCATCACCGCACTGTGCAGTCAATAGAGGCGCCCGCTCTTACCCGGCGTCCACATGTGTGCATTCCAGGAATAACCTTTTTATCCCTTTTTTGTAGCGACCGGGAGGGGTAGACATTAGCGGGCTGCTTTTTTGTTCGAATGTCGCTCCCATCGACCGGGGAGCGATCACATGGCGCGTCGCGAACCTACTGTCGGTCGCGCGATATTAAATCGAACCGTATCGCGCTATCACCGGCCTAAATATCGGATTTGCAGATGTTATCGCGAGTGTGGCGCGGGCGCGGGCCTTCGACGCATGTAGAAATACGAGACGTTCATGTTACGTAGGTAAGTACGCTAGTCTAGTGATCGAGAGTGTGTGAGTCGAACAGACGACCGCGACTGCCGTCAGTCGGCGATGGAACGTGTAGCGCGGCGCGGGTATGATCGACTCGTGCGCCGATCTCGCAGCGACTGTACCTCAAAACAAACTCAACCTCAGGCGAACAACGAACAGCGGTAATTCCGAATGTCCGATGGTGGTCTCGCTCGCGCACGATAACGTTAGCTAGCTACGTCCCTGTCTGGTGGGCAGCCGGCAATGTGGGCCGATTCCGGCGAACTGTCCTATTGCCCATTCATCGAGTCTGCCGCGATCACAATAGACAATGCGGTGGTAGTCCATTGTCTGGCGACCGACGACGAAGACGGTGCCGCATGCCGGCCGCGGTGGTAGGTCACCGGCTCGCGGAAACACCGCACACCGCTCTCAGTCTAACCTATTTACTAGTCTGAGAAGTGGCGCCGACGACGGGCGGAACGGAAGCACAGTTCCTTTACCTGTGTTGCGATTACCCATGCGCTACGCTCAGATTACACGTCTGCAAACTATCCGATACTAGCATTAATTACAACGAACGCCCTTGATCCGCGAGCTCAAGTTCATCAGGTCATCGGAGCCGCAGTCACAGTCGCAGTCGCAGCCGCTGCGCTCGCGCACATACAGCGATTACCAGTTCACGTCACAACATAAACTGCGATCACATGCTGAGATAGGATTAAATTGTAGACAGGAACCACTCGTATCTCCAGACGATAAAAGTTAATGAGTTAACAGACGTAAATCTCTCTTCAGACGACATAAACCCATTCAGTATATTATAATACAATGCATAAACTGGACATTTAATGAAATGGAAAAGAGCTTTGAAAAAGGCGAAGTTAATAGTTAGCCACGGTAAGTAAAAAGAAATGTCAAACCACAAAAGTTCGCTCTACCATTTATCAGGCGTCTTGGCATTGACCCCGAATACTAAATGGAACATGATATCTGAAATTCAGGCGCAACGACCTCTATTTCATACGGAAATTAGGTTCAAAATTGTTTAAAACTAAAAAATATATTATGATAAGCATGACGGGTGAGACCGTCAGTTGCACGACATGTGGCTAACTGCATTGTTTGAACAAATGCCTATAAAGTTTTATTCAGGAAGTTGAATCTGCAGACGGCCGTCCATATGCGGCATCTTTTGATTGAAGCCATCAATGAGCAAAGAAAAATATTATTAGGGCAAAACAAAATCTCATAGGAATAATAAAATATTAAATTATGAATTAGCATAATATACGGGGATAGGTTTTGATATGAATATTTGATGATTTTGAGCGCGAAATACAAATTCACCAAATAACATTTATTACCCGAACACCCAATATGATATTCCGATTCATATTTTATGAATGGAAATCACACAAAATAGATGTTTTATGGATACAAAAGCAATAACATTTGTAGATGGTTTATGTCTGTCAATAATAATATTTTAAATACATCAAGGCGCTTACAGAATAAAGTACCTTGCCCCAAATTAATCGACCCACCCGTGCACCCCTTTGTAGCTCGATACCTTATGTTGTCAACAATATAATTTATTTTTATGCTTGTAAGAAAAGAAGGGGCTTGGTGTGGTCTCGGAGACGGGAGAGAGTATCATCGGAGACCTGAAAACTGGATTAAGATGGTTAGGGAACGTACCCATACTACGTGACCCATTTTTCTAAATAACAAGAACTGTGACCAAGAGTGGTATTTTTGGAGATACCCCCCTCCATTGAATGAGTCACGTACTATAGTACGTTCCCTTAGTTTCAAAGTGTTCCTTTACAACAAAACAGTGAATGGGTCGATTTTTTTACTGCAAATAAAATGTGGCTCATTTTCATTTTTATTTCATTTTACCTAACTATGTAACTAAATAGGTAATTGTGTTCGAATAAAAATTCCAGAAGGAAAATAACATTTTTTATTTTATTTCTGTGAAGCTGTAATTATTCAATAAATAAATCTTCAAAGAAAACTTTACAATACGTATTTAGTATGAATTCTATTTAATATAAAAGTGCAGTAAAAAGCTGTATTTTGTGGTACCTTTTCTATTCAACTTATATTACAAAGTCTGTGTGTTTGTTACTATAAAAAAACTACTGAACTGATTACGATGAAACTATATAAATAGCAGGGGAGTCCTGGGTTACTTTTTGTCTCGTGGCAGGTAAAACCTGGGGTCATAGCTAGTCTACGCAATAAACCCAACAATGGATTGTCCATTGTTAGAGATGGGTTGTCTAAGCACGACATCTCACATAAAATCTTAAGTCTTGTAATTATGAAATTAGAGAATTTACTGTTTGAAAATTATTTTTAAATGAGTAAATTTAAAAACAGTAAATTCCTGCTCGTAATAGAAGGTATTGAAAAATAGTATTTTACCGTTTACTACATGTACTAACACAGCTTCGATATCTCACAGGATCCAAAAAAAGAACAAATAATAGACATTCTAAGTAATTTCTAAGTAACTACCTACTTATTTACAATTATTTTAGATCTACATTTACAATTTAAAATACATATTATGTATATAGATAAAAGTATTATGCTATTGTTCTGATATTATACACTTTACAACTTTAGACTATGATAAACTAGTAGCGCCGCGGGTTCACTCGTGTGATAATAACGGAATACAAGTAGCAAGCAGTTATACCAAGTTTCATCAAAATCGGTCCAGTTTCGGAGTCCATTAATAACTACAACAAAAAAATCATAAATAAATTTCTATTTAAAACCAAAAATCAATTAAGAACAGTGTTCGTTCCGAAAGTTTTCGTAGCGGTAATAAAATAGTAGATTTTTGTAAAAATTATTCAGTTAGCAATCAAAACCTTTTAAAAGGCTTACAAACAGTGAACCTTTACCAAAACCAATGGACGGATGCTACGTCATAATTTGTAACAGAGGCAGGATTAGCTACATCCGGGAGAATTGTATCGCGATAGAAGTAATTTTCTTTTTTTTCTTGACCAATTTCCTACGGCTGCGTCCCTGAGTACAGCCTACCTAATTTTCTATTTTACCTGGCCAGGAAAAGATTATATCTCATAAAGCCTCGTCTTTAAGTACAAACTTCATCGATTTACTGGTCATAGACATATTTTAGTTTTTTTTAGTTTTGCCATATATCGAGGCCTAACGACTTTTTTTTTATGTAGGCCCTATTTACTTATTTCATTCATAAGCATTACACTTGAATAATATAAAAACAAGAAAGTGATCCTATAGGGTTTCCTTTTTAACCGACTTCAAAAAAGGAGGAGGTTCTCAATTCGGTTGTATGTTTTTTTAACTTTAAAGGTACGGAACCCTTAAAGAAAAGAACGAACAAAATAAACAATAAATAAAATAAATAACTACGAATAAAAAGTCATACCTACAAAATAAGTTATATTATGTGAGATATATTAAACAACCTCTGATTAAAAATGAATAAATGCTCTCAACCTTCAAACGACTGAACCGTTTTTCATAAAACTTAGCTTAGAACACTCGTGGAACGTTCAGATTTCATATAAAGAAAACTGCATTTAAATCGATCATTTCTTTAGGCGTATATACAGACAAACAGACATATGAGTAAAACTTGTAACAACTTCTTTTTTATTATTTAAGGGTTTAAAATATAATATTTGTATCTATATATAAAACTATATTTGAGTAAGTACCTATTATAATACAAGCTCTATGTATGTATATTCACCTAACAATACATTTTAAGCTTTGATATTTTTACTAAGATAATATTGATTTTAAGACGGAGGTAGCCGCCAAACGCAAAATGTCTGAGTATTACTAAAATTGTTAATTATTGCATGAAACCAACATGAAACATATATTTTTTTAATCTAAAAAAATAAATATTTTTGTCTGATGTCTAAATGCACGTGTATGTGTAAATGTATGTAAAGAAACTATTTCAAATCTATAATTTCTATTGAAAACAAATTTACACCCGCGATTTCGTACACATACCCCCTTATTCCAAAACGAGGTTTAAGGATAGACCGAGATTTAGATTTCAACCTCAGTTTTAGATACAGATTTACTCGTGAACTAGATATAGTGTTTAGACTATAGTTCCCTATATAATCTATAGGGATAGTGTTTAGACTACAGTTCCCTATATAATCTATAGGGATAGTGTTTAGACTATAGTTCCCTATATAATCTATAGGGATAGTGTTTAGACTATAGTTCCCTATATAATCTATAGGGATAGTGTTTAGACTATAGTCCACTAGTAAATCTGTATCTAAATCTAAGGTGTTAATCCACATCTCGGACTATCCTTCAACCCCGTTTTGGAATAAGGGGGATAGGGTTTGGATTTTCCAAAATCCTTTCCTAGAGGAAGGCTACATCATAATAGCTATCTATTTGTCAAATAGCCCGAGCCGTCAATTGGCATTAGCTGTGCGTTGATATATTAGTCACTCAGGACTTCGATTTAATATTTGACGCCCTCTGTGGTACGGTGAGAAAACACCTTCCTACGACACAGAGGATCGCGGGTTCGATTCCAGCTTAAAACAAATATTTATGTACAATATATGTTTCGGGTCTGGGTATTTCATTATGTATAACTAGCAGCACTCCGCGGTTTCATCCGCGTAACTCCCGATCCCGTGGGAATATCGGGATAAAAAGTAGCCTATAGCCTTCCTCGATAAATGGACTATCCAACACAAAAATATTTTTTCAATTCGAACCAGTAGTTCCTGAGATTAGCACGTTCAAACAAACCAACAAACTCTTCAGCTTTATAATATTAGTGTAGATAGGTAAGTATTTTCAGAAGAAAAGTAGGAATACTGTAAGTATTTTATCTGTTGTCTAGCTATACCAAAACACAAGCCTAGTTGCTTAGCTTGGGCCTAGATAGCGCTGTGTGAATTGTACTGTAATATCTAATAGGAATTTGATTTAGGTTTTTTTCGAATCTGGTTTCATATCGCTCGACAGATTGCGTTGTCTTATTAAGATATATCTCTGGATAAAGAGCGACCAAAATCTTTAGCGGACAAGGGCGTTTTAAATGCGTTCGTAAAAAATATTGTAATATCTGCCTTTAATTTCAATAGTTTTTCTTTCCATTAGATATTTCTATTAAAGTTTAAAAGTTCAAATCATCATTGAGATATTTGACGGCCTTTGAGGTGCGGCTGGTTGTAGGTTCAATTCCCGCCTCAAACATATTTCTGGTCTGGGTGTTTCTGTATAAATATTAAGTAAGTACTTACATATTTATAAAAATATATATAAATAAGAGTTCCATCCGTTATCTGGCCACCATAATACAAGCCTAGTTGCTAGATAGCGCTGGGTAAAATATCCTACAATAACTTTTTATATATTTGTTTTATTATTTTTCGTCTCTCTTTGAGACGCCATCTGTCGAGGACAATGGACCTAGTTTTTAAATAAGAAAGAAAGCCTCATTGAATCCAGTATATAAATTATATATACCATAAGGTACGGCAAGTCTCTATCTAGGTATCTATCTATCTATCAAGTCGGTTGGTAGATAGATTATTTATTTTGAGAACTAATTATCCAATAAAAAATGCAACATAATCAATCGTGAATAGAAATTTAAATATCAATTTCAAAAAACACATTTTCATCCAAAACCGGCTTATAGTTGAAATCTATAACGTCACTTATTTGCTCCCATCGGTTACGGATAGCATTTGTCATTTATACGTCTTTAAGAAGGCTGCTGTTCGAATTGGTGGTACAGTGCTAACAGCGCCGTGCGCGTGTAGAGAGTGCTATAAGTCAATTTTGGCTAATAAGTGACAGAAATGATACCAGTAACCAAAGGGCACAAGTAAGGGTACAATATTGATTTTTTGCCTAAGCAAGTAAAACGTCACAATCTCAGCAGTGCAGTTTATGTAATAAATAAATATTTTCTTTCTTAAAAACTCATCATTTATATCACATAATTTCAAGTGACTCAATAGTAACTTACATTATAAGCAGTGGCATTCTATCGTTATGTTACAAGTTCATCTAATGCCTTGTCTCTGTTAAATTCGTGTTTGGCGAGAGCGGCCGATACTCGACCTTCTGAGAAGCCCAGGTCCATCAACTCGCCTAATATAAGAAGACCCTCGATTATCTGGAATATGTACAAAAATAAAGGTCTTTATACATTGGTTATGAGTTTAATCTGCTTAATTAATGTACTCTCTGTAGCTGACTAGCGGACAACGCTTGCACAGTCTTAAACTGCTTGAAATTTGAAATATGATTTATTAGACATACTATTTGAGGAAAACACTTTGAAGATCTGTTTTCCTTGACTATCCATGCAAATATTGCAAGTTTGTTTGCACTCAATAGGCTTCGAAACTACTGGACTGATCTTAATGAAACTTGGTATGAGGATACATTGATTCATTGACAGTAACATAGGCTTTTTTAGTACTTTTTATTCCGATATTTCCACGGGATCGGGGCTTACACGGGTGAATCTGCCAGGTGATGCTAGTCGAATAATAAGTTTGTAGGAATTTAGCACCAAAAACTTGTAGGTACATATAATTAAAATTGTAAAACAAACACAATTATCAGATAACATATTTCTCTCACCTTTTTATCATTATCACCTACTAGAGTACATATTCTAGCTACTCTATCTATTGGAAAACCCATTCCATGTATCTTCTGACACATATCTTGTAGCCTTGGAGACAGTTTATCATAAGGGTTGGGCAATTGATCCGACTTTTTCCTTGATTTCCTTTCATCTCTCCTCCCACTGCTCGTTGGCTGAATATTTTTAGGCGTAGGACTTGGATTGTAAGATCTTTCATTTGCTCGCTGTCTCGCATATATTAGTTCTTCATTCAACTCTCTAACTATATCTGGTACACTTCTCGAACGAGATTTAATTGTATTTTGCGATGTTGCTACACTTTCCTTGTTCTCAACGGGCATCTGAGGAGTGTATGTTGTAACTTGATGAGGATGTTGAAAGTAGTAAGGCTGGGGTATGTACGTCGATTCATTTGAAACTGGTAGTTCAGACGTCGTTGGCATTTGAGGGCTGTAGTATGGATCGACAGGAGTATATGATGAATTAGGGACGTAATATTGATAATTAGACATATACATGTTATCACTCTCATTAGGAATGTAATATCCATTAGTAGGGTAATGTCCTGGTGATGCATACATCATGCTTGGGCCTTGGACACCTTGTTCTATGTAACTATTAGGTATGTAGCCCACTGGTTCCGTCTGCACTTGGGCTGCACAGTTTGGAAGAGTGTAACTTTGATCATAAACATATGTCTGCTGTGGATCGCAACTAGTTGATGACTCCCGTTGACTCTGCAACACCTGAGCTAACAACTCCATATCATTTATAGTTTTAAGCTCTACATTATCAAATGGACTCGATGTATCATTCTCAAAGTCTCTATATGTTAATGTTTCAACATTGTGTGTATATCGTTTTTTAGTAACTTTAGAGTTTATCCTCAAATTCTGTAAGACATCTGAAATGGGCTCGTCCATTAGGCAGTTCTCTTGGTAGTTAGATTTGACTTGTATCGGCTGTAGGATGTTCATCTGTAAGTCTGTAGGCATGCTACATGTGGGGTAATCAACATCTCTCAGTGCTACTTCGGCAGTGTTTGCTAAACAAGTGGTTATATCACAGTTTTTATCAGTTTTCTCATCTGGTGAGAGTGCACTGATCTCTTCTGTACTAGGATAGGACACCTCGGAGACGCTCAGTAGCTTGAGTCGCTCCTCCTCCTCTGCAGCCGCGAGGACATCCAATTTCTTTTGTTTGGCTTCTTCTAGCAACTGCAGCCTGTGCCTCCTTTCGTTTTTCTTCGTCTCCTTCGCACTCCGGAGTTCCTTGAGCTTAGACAACACGTTCGTCTCGAAAGTTGTACAATATTCAGCATTATCGACGACTATCTGTGCTCGCATAGGACACTCGGTTATACTGTAAGGCAAGTCGATTCGCGGCGGTCTCTTGTATTTCTCTGATATTTTGACGGGTACACCGTCCATGTAATCCCCAAAATGTGACATATCAGGGCGATTTATACTAAAGATAAGTGGCAATCAAACGATGAGACGACAAAGTTCTTTTCTTTTTGCAATAATAAGGTTACATCGTAGTCCTCCAACGTCATCACTTGCAGTATTTAATTCTTAAATACAACAACTTTTTGAAATTTATTCACAACGATCATTTCTCCTGAAAATATCCTGTTTAATTTACTGAAAATATAATTATTTTGCAAATAATTTGATAAACCCAGCTGGCAGTTTTTTTTTTTTACTTCTACGAACGGGCTGACGGGCTGGCAAAAGGTTTCTAGGCAGCCTCGTTTGACGTATGCTTTTTTTCTTCATCTTTTTGTTATGCCAGTGTCAGTGAGCCAGTCAAAGTGGTTTTTCACCATTTTTTCACCTTCAAAAAAACAAAACCTTAATGTGGGTCATGGATATGAACTTTTGTGAGCTTTTTCTCAACTTATAAATAGTCGATTTTTTTTTAATTGAAGTTTAATGTAATCATGAGTGTAGTTTGATTTAGTTGAACGTTAAGTATCATCATGGATGTAAAATAAATTAAGTATCTAATTGAAAATCTACTTTGCAATCAAAGTCAGACAGAAAATGTTCTAGCTATTCCTTTGATTAATAGAAATTAAGCATAAATAAAATAAAAGATTGTACAATTGTGTTCCAGTTAATTCCTCCAAGATTTTGTGGTAGTAGAAATCATTTTGATCTCAATTGCAATGCGTCATGCTTACAAATCAATTCTTTACAGACACATCAGCGACACAGGTACGAAATAATGTTTTATTTCGGCATAATGGGCATAATAATGCTGGCCAGAAATGGAATGCAAATATTTTGTATTAAAAAAAATAAAAAGTCACGTGTACGTTTCACTGACAATCTGTCAGATGTCGCTAGTGTTGTTTCTAAAAGTCATGGCGGATCTTTTTCATTAGATTTTTACAAGATTTGCCGTAATTCGTGGGTAGATTTATAATTAACGGCGTGAAATAATTATAGCTCGTATTGTTCGTACCGTGCAAGGCCAGAGTCACGTAATCCACAACACTACCGGTCATCAGTTTATTGAACGAGCTCGAGAAGACATCCCAGGACGTCTCGAATTACTTCGAATCCAAGATTTTATTTGTTTTCGTCGGAGCACGGTACACTAATTGAAGTATTACGCCTAGAATGACGCATTAAACGGCACGTTACGTATTATAAAATTCGGGACACAGGTACGTAATAAAAGTGTAATTGATTGTTTTCGGATTGAAGTATTTCCCGGTGTTAGTTTGAGCATGAATGACCGGCAGATCGAGGCGAGATGAGCGAGGGGGCGCCGATGATGTACCACGGGAACGGGGGCTTCGGGGGCCCCGGGCAGATGTACATGGTGGCAGGGCAAGTGGAGCGAGCGCCGCGGCAGTACCCGCTCGAGGTGCTGCAGATAATGGGCGGAGTGGGCGCGCGCAGCTCGCCGGGCGGAACCCCGCGCCGCTGGCCGCCGCGCCGTGAACGCCCGCTCTCCACGAAGTCCGCCCAGGATACTGCCTTCGGGTACGACTCTGATGACTCCAGCCTCTCTAGCAACGCTTCAGGCTCTAACAAATCTGGAGAGAAAGGTGAGATTCCAATAAATCCGTTAAATAACTTGGACATTACTACCCTCATTTGAATTTAATAAATTTACTAATTGCTTCCTCATTTAAAATATCATGTTTTGGATAAATGTAAATACATTATGTGTTGACATGACATCCTAGGTAGGTAGGTACTTAGTAATTCTCATTACTTCTTTAATTCGAATTACAAAAAAATAATAATCTAAAGAGTACCCCCACTTAGCAACAATATCTGGGTCTTTAGGCTACATACATAAATCTTGCTTATCATAGCAATCCATCTCACAATACCTACTTAGGATCTACCAATCTGTTATTTTCTGTCAGTTATGTTGGTATATTCTGAATAAATACTTTTTGTTACATTAATGTCTCAAATAATGATAAAATAATACCTACTATTGAAGTTCTATGATAATTAAATAGAAACTAGCTAACTGTAAAATGTAGCCAGCCCTCCACTCTAACATCAGGTGTAGTCTGTACTATCAAAATTGGACAAAACTAACTTTATAAGCCTACATTAATTTATATTAGTACTAGAAATGTACAATATATACTTTGGTTGTGTCTAGCTGTCCTTCAAGTTAAATAGTTACTGCCTGCAATATATTAAAAACTTGATATTTTGAAAAAAAATTATGTCAATTGGATCGAAACTGATGCAAGATATATGGCAGGGCGCTGTTATCAAGCATATTTTTTTAACATAGCATACCATTTTACATCCTTGTTGTCACCATGAGACAAGAAAAACATGTTAAGCTATAATATTCACTATTCCTCTATCACTAAGAATTACTGTCTAATACATAATATCAATATTAGATAACAGTAAATAATATCTGTAACAGATTTCACCTTGAAGTCGTGAGATAAGTTAATGTTCAAAACATGCCTTCAGTTATGCTGCTAAAAAGTTATAAATATTTTTTAACTCTAAATTATTTCACAAATTAATGCAATTTAATGAGAAAATAAAATTGCGTCATTTAATGAGTCATATGTATTGTGAATTGTATTTTAATAAAAGCTAATTTTGATTTTAATCACAAACATAATGCAGACATGTAAGTATACAGTATGCAAGAATATATTTTGTATTTATATATTAGACATTTTTAAATATTAGTCAAACTTAAGGTACTTAACCCTATTGATTTATATTTAAACCCCAAATAAACAGAGAGAGAGGTGTGGAACAAGTTTGACCTCTATGTATGTACCATATTGCTTCGAACCAAATAAACCAATACATAACTTAATTTTACAAAATAAAATAAGAATAGTTAGTTATTTATGTTTAGTTTTCAATTTGAACAATATTTTTTTCATATGAAAATAATCATCAACCTATTTATTTTTATTATCCAAATTCAGGAAATAAATGTAATTTATGACAAGGTGACGTGTGCACAATGACGTACCAAGTGACGTCATCGGTAATGCGTCATCATGCGCAGTCATTTACTATTTCACGAAACCATGTTTATTTATTTTGCTATTAGTTCCACCCACACGTCGAAGTTGCACTTTTAGATTTAACAGCTTTGTTCTACTAAACAACAAAGACTCATGGATTACCAAACCATAAAATCTAGCTACAAATACAATTCAGTCGTACATCGGCTGGTTCCTGCTTGTCTTTAATTTTCATTCAAGCACACGCCAGAAGAACATAAACTTTATATCTTACAGCACTGCAAGAAAATTGGACTATATTGCATATTTCATTGATGTTTTCTATGTACTTACCTATAAATAACTAATATTCATTACGCACCCCGGTTTCACCCGCGATCCAAATCGAAATTGGGTTAAAAAGTCTATACCTGTTATTCAAGAACTGCAGGGACCTACATACTTAGTTTTATCGCTATCTGTTCAGTTTTTGCGTAAAGGATTAACCAACTTTCACATTAACAATATATAAATGATTGTTTTGTATGTATGGTTTTGCTCCTTAGGTGAGGGTAGTTCCCGTTCGCGTACGGTGCGCGAGTGGCGCGGACGTCGGTCGGCGGGCGGCGGCGGCGCGGGCGCAGGCGGCGGCGGCCGCGAGCCGCGTCCACAGCGCCGCATCGCGCCCGACAGATACCTCACAGCCTCCTACCCCTTCCAAGTCAAATTCACACCTGATGATCTGCTCAATGGTAACTACACCAGCCCTCGAAAATATCCAGCCACCCAAAGTTGTGTTGAAAATAAGCCTTACGTGCAGACCCCTCTTTATCCCACTGGGCACTCTGGGCAAAAGTGCCCAGGCGCCCGTGATCGATGCGGCCCCTCAGTTCCTGTCAGATCACTAAACAATAACCCATATATAATAAGATAGTGTTCTGTCAAAGTCCTAATATGCCCAGGGCCTCCAATAGGTTAAAGACAGCCTTGCTTACGTGTTATTCTAGGTTCAAAGTACGACACGTTGTCGCAAGAGATGTGGGACAAGTTCATAAAGTCGCAGCAGACGGAGGAGACGTTCCGCAAGAAGATGAACCTCTGGCGGTATCTATACATATCCATCAAGGTAACATACCAAATAAATATACTGCGTTTTACCCCCGTATAGGACGGACAATGAATCATCCGCGGAAAGTGGAAGGGGTAAGAAGTCAATTTTTAGGTCCGTTTGACGGGGGGACAGGAGTGAAGGGCGGGTCATTTGCTCACATTATCGCTCTCTGTTCCGCACACACGTCTGTAGCCACACTCTGTCCTTACGTCTTTAGTCGTCTAAGTTCTGTCGCGCACATAAAACCCACACACACCTAAGTCTAAATTGAAAAAAAAAATTATAACCTAATGCGTAAAATTCAATGTCATTTTAGTTCCGGTGCAAAACATCAAATTTTCTAATTTAAAGGATTTTTTATCGGCAATATATTAAACGGGGGTAAAGTCGGCCAAATCGTCATATTTGGCTGTTAGTAAATCTGTCTGTGATAGTACATGCGCAAAATATTCCCACCAATTTCCGCTAGGGCCATGATTCTTTGTCTGACCTATTCGTCCCGATACTGTTTGAATATTAGAATATGAAGAAGGCTTTGTTTATTCTCAGGATCTGTGTCTTGAAACCAAGTTTTATGAAAATCGCTTCTCTAGTTACAGAAATTAGCATAAACTTGCAGCCAAATTCCCAAACTTTTATCTGTTTATAACATTAGCAATATAAATAAAAAGAATATAAAAATATTGTAGAACGCTCAACACACCGCCATCTAGCCTCAAGCTAAGCAACTAAGCTTGTGTTAAGACGGCCAGACAACGGATAGAATACTTAAGAAACATCCAGACCAGAAACAAATATCTGTACATTAACTAGGAACTGAATCCACAACCTTCTGCGTCGCAGGCGGGTGTTCGCGCGACGCGCCACAAAGGTTGTCAACCTACTTAATAGAAGCAATCGACTCATAACTACTGTTAAAGACAGAATACCGCATAATATCAAGTGCAGGTGCACCTGATATTTATCTTTTATGTTCCAGTCGCAAGTCCCTCGATACGGGCTATACGTAGTGGGGTCGACAATGTCGGGTTTCGGGCTGGACTCGTCCGACATGGACCTGTGCCTCTACGTGCGTCCCGTCGACAACCTGGAGCCCCGGGCATTCGCCCTCGTACATCTCAATTTCATTCTCGGCTTCATTAAGGACTTCGATCCAGGTATGATTATAACTTAAGATAGGAAACCTAAGATGTTTTCTGTAAAAACAACATTTCTAGGATAGTTTATTTGTATGATAAGCAGTATTAAATTGTCCCAGGTGCAGAGTTGATCCAGGCGAAGGTCCCTATCCTGAAGTTCCGCGACGCTCGCGCCGGTCTGCAAGTTGATCTCAATTGTAACAATGTCGTCGGTATCAGGAACACCAACCTGCTGCATTACTTCTCTAGGTGTAAGTATTATAAGAGGCTACAGGCACATGTTATTATCTGTTCGTTTCTCCTCAATAACGTCGTGTGTGTATGTGTTTCAGTGGACTGGCGCGTGCGGCCCCTGGTGGTGGTGACCAAGCTGTGGGCGCAGGCGCACGACATCAACGACGCGCGCAACCGGACGCTCTCCTCATACTCGCTCACACTCATGGTCATACACTTCTTGCAGTGTAAGTATACACAGAACCCCCTCCTAGCTTACCATTTGGAGTCTGGAGGATTTCAATGACTCCAATACGAAATAGTTAGATACTGGGCTAGAAAAGTGTAAATCATAGTTTCTTAGCCCGAGGCGTAGCATTTCCTCCATGCCTCTACTCCAAAAGAAAACTATAAAATCATTGTCTAAGCATTGTAGCCTGAAATTGCTAGAACCTTTCAGTAGGATTCGTTTACATACTAAAAATGCCGTATAAACTGGTGACATTACAGGCGGTACATCTCCGGCCATATTGCCGCGCGGCGTGGACGCCGGCGGCGCGGCGCCGGGCGCTGGACGACACAACCGCCTCACGGTCGCTGAACTATTCATACACATGCTCAAATACTATGCCGATTTCCCGTTAGTATACTTTTCATTTATTTACTGTTTGATAATTGTTAAATTTTCTTGGGATCATTTTGCTATAAAAACCATGGAAATTAATCCTTTGTCGAGAAGGAAATTGACATTCTTTTGCGAAAATATTGTGAGTTTGTATATTTGTGTGAATAATGTAGTCAATGTGTGTGTGTGTTTAGATGGTCTCGTATGGCGGTGTCGGTGCGATGGGGAGCTCGGGTCCCGGTGGCGGAGTGCCGTGCGGTGCGCGCGCACAAGAACGACCCGCACCAGTGGAAGCTGCTCTGCGTCGAGGAACCGTTCGACCTGACGAACACGGCGCGCTCCGTCTACGACCCGGACACGTTCGAGAAGATAGTGGCGACCTTCCGTGAGTCTCACCGGCGGCTGTCGCGCGGGTTGCGGCTGGCGGACGCGTGGCCTGCGTGACGTCACCGGCCTATAGAGTGCTACACCCGCGCGCGCCCGCGACGTCACATTCCACGGTGCCACGTCTAGTCTAAGTGTATAGATAGAGTATATGAGTGTCGCGCGGGCTCTGGTCGTAAGCCGTAAGCCGTCGATGTAGACGCGTCGCTCGCGACTACACGTGTCTCGCATGTGTCGGAGAGACGTCCCCGAGGCCAGACAACCACACGACGACACGGTCTCGTTTTTATTATATTTATCTTTCGTTTGTAAGTTATTTAATGTACATAGTAAGATATAAAAAAAAACATAAATATTGATTTTATCGTTTTTTGTAAATAGTATTTTTACGAGGAGGTGGTGGAGAGAGAGAGAGATAGAGAGAACCAGGCGCGTGCGGACCGAGAGACGAAATCCCGCGTGTAATGTGTGTGAGGTCGGCCGCCGGCCGGGACGGTGGGTCACGGCCGCCGGTCGGCTCGGTGCTCGCATATCGGTGCTAATGTTTATTTGCCTCGAGTGCTAGGCTTCCAATATAGCAATATTATTATATTTACCCGTCCGCCCCCCGCGAGATGATATGTTGTATCTATATTTATATAATATAGTCTATATAGTGACGTTCGTTATATAGCGAGGTGGGCGAGGTTCGAGGGTACCTCGCGAGGTGAACTACTCGCCCTGTCGCCAGTCACGACCTCGTACATGCCGTACCCCGCGAGGTCCTATCGCACCTCGTCCATTTGGCCTCCCTCGTGTACACGTGTAACACGATGTAAGCCGCGTGTACTACACCAAGTCTACACAACACATCGAATGTGGCATATCTTTAAATATAAACACTATATTACAATAACTAGGTATTACGTGACAAGCCATTCATTAAACTATAAGAAAATATATGTTGAAGCATGTCAAATTTTAATAGTTGAATATTGTAGACAAACGCTATAATGTATTGTTAACTCGGAAACTAACGTCCGAAGTAATGAAATATTTTTACACGGGGTTTTATATTATATTTTTGTAAATCGTTCCGGTGCATGAAATGGTGTGGATTTAGGTTAAACTGAAGCCGGCTTTACCTCGCTTCGAGCCGCAAGCGGCAAGCCTCGAGTGATGGCTAGTCTAATCCGCTAAGTCTTAGTATATAATTTAATATAATAATTTAGAAGTACCCTCTGAGGGCATCGCGCGTATATGTTTTCCAAAGATGCCACAATATTATTATTGTTAAGTTTTGTTCTCTAGCCGCTAATTACAAAATTGTTAAGTTTTTATCCTAATAATGAGAACATCGTCTCGCCTTAGCCAAGCCAAGACCGATCAAACCCCCTCACTTTACTCCGAATTGTTTATATTTGTATATTGAAACGCCTGGTTATTATATCTATATTATAATTATGTATAAGTTTTATAACGATTTTACATAAGAGGCACTTGCCGCGCTGAATAAATAAAGTACAATAAATAATTTTTAAAAAACACTTTATTATAAGAAAACTGATTAGTATAACGATGTTATTATGTACTAAAGTGTCTCAAAAAAGTGTTTAATTTTTTGAAAAAGATGAAAAAAAAAACAAAACTGACTCAGAAAAAAGTTAAAATTGAAATTATAAAAAAATGTTAAAAAAAAATATCAAAAAATCATAAAAATGTAAAAAAAATATAAAAAAAGACCATAAAATGTCAAAAAACCTGTTTTACGTTGACTGATCGCAGTCAGAATATCATATCAGTACGAGTGGGCGACCACCGACCCGCGCACGCGTCGCTACTACATCTAGCACGGTACCTTCCAACAACTTCACGTCAAATACTGCCATTACGGTGTGAAGTTAGTTCACCATCGTGACAGATATAGTAGTACGCTTCCAGCCTGCTGTCGAGGCTAGACTAGCGTGTAGATTCATTCTTATACGTAAGCTAGCTATCTCTCTAGTTAACATGTAGCTAACTTCACATCACAAGAATTGCGAAGTGAAGTTCGCGAAAGTCGTCGACTACAGATAGCTCGCCGACGTTCAGTAAGAGTGTGTCTCAAAACGCTCTATTTTACCAAATACCCTCGGAAGGCACCCCATTTCACCAATTAGAGAAATATAACAGCAGTTAACAACTTTTTATTCTAAATTTTATATTTGTGTTTTGGCTAATTTATTTTAAATTTTAAATAAACTGTCTTAAATCGTGCCTTCCTTAATATTTTAAATTTAAAAAGCCTTATATTGCCTTCTTTTTAATGATTTGTGAAATATTTTAAAGGTTTGAAGTATGTATGTACGACTATGAAATAATTAAATCAAATGTTAACCGCGCCCCGCGGTTTTACACGTGGTCCCGTGGAAATATCGGTGATAAAATTATACTGATATCCTTCGTTTAACTATGAGCTATCAAAATCAGTCAAGCCATTTGAAAAGCAAAGCAAAGAAACAAAACTTTCGCATTCATAATATAATATATGTAGAAAGTACACATAAAGACGAAATATCATCAGATTATTTACTGATCAAATATGTTTATTAGTGAAATATTTGTACATAAACAAAAAAGAGAATCCTTTAAATATATTCACAAAATATAATCAAGAAGCTGGTTAAAATACTGCTTTTTCCTTGAAATAATGTTAGCACTAACGAAATATAACTAAAATAAAGCGTAACGACATATTTTTGTGACGAAAAGAACTAAAATAATGCCAAAATATTGTAATTATCACAAAGATTTAAATCGTACATATTTATACATGTTTGCTAGTTAGTGTTATCATTTCGTTTTGAAAAAGTGCCTCTATTTTTGGTGCTCAAGAAAGTTAACTGCATTGTAAAATATTAGGCAGTTGTTTCGGTATTTCACGTGTTCAATATTGTTGTACAATTTATTAGCTCGCCTTCAACATTGCAAATTGATTCCTATCTCTACATCGTAAGGTACAACCTGTATTTGCAAGGAAAAACGATGCAATAATTTACATGCGTTTTTTTTCTATATAAATATCAACCTTGCGTAGTGGATATAGGATTCAGATGTTTATTTAGCTTTACGGCGTCTGTAAAATTTACCCTTACCAAAACAAAGACCGTTTGAATTATAAGTATGCGCGTCTACTTGTCGCTTTCCGCTACCTTAACGGCATAAATATGGCTATAAAACGCATGCTTTTAATTTTACGGACTCTATTATTACGGGTTGTGAAATTCCGTCACTTGGTAGGTACTTAACTGTTTTTCTATCGTTCAACTAAATAAAATGCAAATGTGATTGTTCAACATTTCATAATATATAATTTTGAAATTGTCAGTTGTATTGTATTGTAATGTAAAGTTGTATGTGAATATGATATAAATATTTTCATCTGCCTGTTAGTTACTTGTTTTATACAATTTTTGTCACTTTTGACATGTTTTATGTTGCATTTTATTTTATTGAACACGAGCGAATATTTGTCTTCATCATTGTACAAAAAATATATTGTAAAGAGAATATTCTGTAATAGTTAAATATATACAAACTGCAACATTACTTGTTTTATTTTGAACTCCTTTTATAATATTTATTGACGTCGAGTAGTTCAAGGAATTCGCCAGTTGCACTAGGTAGTATGGTTATTCCTTGTCTTCCAAAGTTCTTCGAATCGGCTAGTTTGGTAAGCTTAGATTTAAATAATTATAAATAAAACAATTTCGTTTACTTTAGTCATTATTTATTAATTTAACTCCAGTACAACTTCTCAAAGAATACAAAATGAAAGTTGAATATAGAAATAAAGTTTTATAGAATAGACAAACAGATTTCTTTACAATGTCTATCTAAATGTTTCGCGAAGTTCACATTCCGTTTGAACTCCTGGTTTTCATTTAATAATTATAATCTAACGTTACATCAATATTTTAGCGATTCGTATAATCAGACAACATTAGATTCGTAGTTATAACCTTAGTTATATAATATACGTCATCTAACTTTGGACTCGTATTACACATTCCAGTCGTGTCGACCGCCCGCGCTCGCGTCTTTCTCTACCACTATACGCGATACGCTACACACCTCACAGGTGAACTCTGCTACGATACGAACAATCGAAAAATATACATCTTACAAACTAAAACAGTAAAATCGTAATATATATTAAAATATTTATTGCGTAAAGAAGCAAGGCAGAGGAACTAAACTTAACAGAAATACTGCGCGCGGCGTCGAGCGGTCGACAACAATTCCCTGTCGCGCTCCGCCTTACGCCTAAACTACTTACGCTACACGTCCATCCTACACTATACACTATACGCTATATAATATACCAATACGAGACGCTACGCTACGTCAACCGCGGGGGAACTACACTGGACAGATCATCACCGTGTCTCGGTATAAACTGTAACCGAAAAATAAAACGTGTACGAACGTACATACACACACACATTACAGTAATCATTATAAACGTTAAACCTATGAGTGTCTGTAGTCAGGTGTTGGAGAGTTACTTCTTGGGTGTGGCCGCGTTTTCGGAAGCGTCCGTCTTTTCTTCAGTTTTCACCACTTTGCCTTCGCCTGGGAAAGGAATAATTCTCTCAACATTTTACACACAAACCATATTAAATTTAATGAACTAGGTATTTGATCAGCCTGCCAAATCGTCACAGAACGTGCGACAGCAGCGTGCGCGACGCGTGGTCTCGAACAACTCGATAGTACGCACGTACACACGCACTGACGCGCGCTCTACGACTCGTCATCGAGTATCATCATCTAAATAACAAACGTACAGTCTACGGATCACACTTCTACCCTGATCGAATGTCTACGGTGAGCAGTAATACCAGTCGCGGCTATTTGCGATTGCAATCGAATTTAAGATAGGATTAGAGCTTTACCGTTGGGCTGGTCGGGTTCGGGGTCGGTGTTGGAGCGCCTGCGCTTGCGCGGGAACTTCCACGCGCCCGCCGGGTGCTTTATCTTCGGCAATGGCTCCATGTCCAATACCTACACGATGATTTTTAACATTTTATTTGTTAAACTAGTCAAGTTTTCGACCCTTTTATGCATTTAAGAGTTAATAATTACCTTATGAATCTGCCTGAAAGCAATCTGCCTGAGGAACTGTTGAGCAGATGCGGTCAAATCTTCCCTCTTCTGCGGCTGCAAGTTACCCAGAGCGTCCTGAAAACCAAACATCAATACTACACTCAAGAACAGAAATACAACATCATTACATACCCCAAGGTTCCACTTTACGACCTTTATTTCGTCATCTACATTAATGACAAGGGACAACAGATTACACATATCCTACCTAGTTTAGCAGTAAGCTTAATTAGTGCCAAGTATGAGTGTTCTCATGATGTATGGGACACATCAAACGGCTTGTCCATCTCATATATTACCCTCCCAGCTTAGTGAACCGTATCCAGCTGTAAGAGCAATGTATACATACCACTAATTCCTTCTCGCAAGGATCCCTCAAGCCAGGTCCGTGGTCGAGCAGCAGCCCTCCGGCGACCGCCTCCATGACGCGGCGCAGCGCCTCGCCCGGCGACAACGCGCCGCCCGCAGACTGCATCACGCCAGACACCAGCAACTCCATCGCCTGCGTACACCATACACACATGCACTTAGCAGACGTTGTTCTATTCGTAGTCATACAAGTACTAGTGATCCCATATTCCCATAGTGTAAACTCAGCTTAAAGGATCAAAACATCAGCTTATTGAGTTAATTTTTGTTTGTTTAAATATAAATTATAGTGTCTATCTTTCTAAAATATTGTATGTATGTACTCACGTATGGGTTGAGCGGCGTCCAGTTGGGTATGCGTCGACAGAGGTCTCTCATGATGCGAATAATGATCACACAGGACTGCAGGTTCGCCGCTCTAGCCTGCACACACACGCTCCACTCAGCACAAAGGTCGCCATGTACATACTTGTATGTACACGCACATTATTGCCCCATTCACAGTAAAACAAGACGGAGCAATAAGTGTGGATAGGTTAGGTATATAGAGGAGAACTGCGTTTCCGACTTCCCCCAATAAACGGCTCACAAAGTGCGAGGAAACGCAGCTTACACTAGAAGCACTTGTAGCCACATGTTCATGGGAGGTACCTCTCGCGATATATTCAAAATAAAAAGCTAATATTTATGTGACAAATAAAACAAACATGTGACTAAGTAAGTTACGTGCGCACTCCCTCTAAAGATAGCGAATAAAGTAATACATAAACAATACAATAAATGTTGCGAGCTGATTGTTTCGTCTTGGTCTGATCTGATTGGACTGGTAAGTAAGGCTATATAATTATAATGTAAATATATAGATGTTGTTTGTTTGTGGAGTGCGCACACGTTTATATAATGGCGAATGTACCTGGAACCACTTGGCGTGCCGAAGGGCGGCCAACGCGTCCAAACACTTCTGCCGCGGGAGAACATCCTTGTCGTCTCGCTTTATGTCGCCACCGTCTAGCGACAACGAAAAGGGTGTTTGACCATCACAACGTCGACAAAAACGGAGCAAACACGCGCCGTTTGAGGTACCGTCGCGTCGTACACATACATCACATATCATTACATACAGAGCATACGCTATATTATATTGATAGATCAATCAATTAATCAATCAATCGTAAAAGGGACAGCCTAGCCTCGATGTTAAGCTATTATAAACAAAATTAAATAACGGGTAGAGATCAGATATAATAATATTGAATGTAGTGTTTGCACCGTTTCAGTAGAGCGATATACCGCCGCGGCGCGCGATTGGAACGCGACCGCAAGCGATATATCGAGGATGATGATCAAAAATCCTTACGACGTCGTCTTACGTTATACACCTAAAAATAAGCATTCCAACGGCCCGGCGGCAAGCGCCAGGTCGTCTTGAACAAATTATCTTTTTTTCACACATTAATTAGTCAATATAATATCACAGGAATAAAATAACTTATCGGTACACAATCGAAGCTTGCAAGGTAGAGATAGTTTGTTCTCAGAGTTTGGATGTCGATTTCGACGTCCAATTTCATCCATAATAAGGCAAGATAAGGCGTGGGCTCGGGGAGCGCAGCCTGAGTGAGCTGAAGGCGGACAGTGTCAGTGAAATTGGGTCGAGAATCGTGAGACGAGAGGTTGAGGAGTAGTAGGGTGGACCGAGGAGAGTCGGTGGGGTGGGACGGCGGGAGACACTCACCGGTGGGCTCGCGCATCACGGCCGACGTGAAGCTGACCAGCACGTTCACGTTGCCATCTGTCACTTGCACGGCGCCCTCCGCCGGCTGCAACTCTACCTTGTACTTCAGATCTTCACTATTGCCCTACAATGACCGGACCATACAATAATACATCATTCCAATTTAAAATGTATTCCCATGAGCTAGGCTATGGTAGATACCTTGACGCAGGCGAGATGGTGTGGCAGATCAGCGGCGGCTCGCTTCAGTAGCGAGACAGTGGGACGGTCGTGGCACAGCACCACGAGCCTCACGGAGCGGTCTCCCTTCAGCACGAGCCCCTTGGCCAACAGTCCGACACGCATCACACCCTTGAGAGCTCGGACCACACCGGCCCCGGCGCCGCCCGCTCCACCAGCCGCAGCCGCGTTAGCTTCACCCTCCGACACGAACGAGAACCTGCACATACACACTAGTTCAACATTGTTACTAACACTAATAGACAACCCTGATTCGGTCCTTGTTGCTCTACACTGACTCTACATGTACATTCACTCGATGGAACAAACGCAACAGACTATTGAGAACAGTCAGTAGTGCGTGTGCACGGTAAGCAGAATGTCGCGAGTTCAAGACTCGTCGCGGTGGAATAAGCATTTTTAGTAAATATTTCAGAAACTATAGGTAAGTATCCAAAATATACGTGTTTTCTAATCATGATTTCTACCAACTACTAACTCATTGACTGCAATTTACATACAAATGTATCTACAACTAGCAAACTACATCTATCTATATAATCCTACGGTGCTATATATATGGACGAATGGTCGACAACTGCACTCACGACGGTTTCTTCCCCTTTCGTCTAACTTTAATGTCTTCTAACAAGTCAGCCCGGCAACTGTAGTCGCGACCGCTGTGAGTGTAATGCAACCAACACACATGTTAACAACACTTACATTGACAAAAACAAGCTCATACTGCGACAACAATCATAATTAACGTGAATACATGCACCATGCATTTAACTTTATCCAGCTGCTGTTGTTGCTTTTTTGCCTTTTTCTAGCTGTGTTCCGCGGTTTGGCCTGTGATATCAGGATTTAAAGTAGCCTTTTCGTTACTAATTCAGTTTGTTCTTGGATTTTAATGAAAAGATGGACATTTGTTGAAAATAGAGCTAGAGCTGCTCTAAAGCTATAGAAAAAAATCAAATTTCAACAGGTCCAGTAGTTGTTTATTGAATAAACCCGGGACAGACAAAAATGAATTTTAGAATGATAAAATCGTATTCTAAAATATCGAATCTGGAGTAGTGCTCTCAGTATAACTGTTTTTTTGACTTCGATTTACAGATTTTTATCCTTATTTCTTTTATTTTACAAAAGTGTGATACTTTTTTTTTAGTTTTTAGCAACATTCATTATGATCCTTGTCGCGCAGAACAATAATAAAATTAGATGGAAATTAACTAAGTTAAATAAATGTGCATTAATGAAAGAGTTCATTTCGAATAATCTTAATTTAAAAATAACACTTACAGTTGATTGTCGCGGCCATCTTCCTTGCCCTCTGGCTTGTCATCCTTCTTTTCTTCAGTCTTAATATTAATCTTGGGAGTTTGTCCCTGATTGATCAACATACAAAATACACTATGAGACAACGTTTTTGATAAATATAATGAGTCAAGTATATTGGTGGGTCTTGGCTTTTTGTGTCACAAATTTAGAAAATTATAGTTAATTATTATTAACATGGAAATAGTTTTTGTGATTTTATTGCGTCGTATCAGGGCTACTATTTATCATAGTGAAGACATAGTGTATTATTTATTCAGTCATAATTCAACAATGCTTTTCACTAATACATTGAGGTCGATATTTGGACGCTGCTGTGGCAAGCGCCATGTTCACGAGACTAAACATTGGCGGTTTGTAAGTTTAGTAATGCAATAGTAGTTAGTATGTTTGTTACCTTTGAAGCGAGAGCATCGCTGAGCGACTTCAACGCCTTCTCGGTGTGCGATACGGCGCGCTGTATGTCAGCTAGTTGCTGGTCCGTCGGGAAGATGTCTGCGTGCTTTGCGATCACGTGACGGTCGTCCGAGGTCTCAGGCCGTCGCCCGCTGCCGCCGCCGTAACCCATGCCCATACCCTGCACAGATTACAACCGCAACTTGTATTACCTTACCACTCTCACAACACAAGCTTTATTTTGTAGAATTAATTAACAAAAAAATATTTACAATGCATATTTATAACTATGGTTTACTAATTTTGAAGAATAATTGCTAAGACACCAGGAACACAAAATTTCAGTCACAAACGTAAAGATCATCTGTTTTCTTTCGCTTGTGTTTTAAACAACTGTTTTTTTTTTAAAGTTTAAATTAGCTTAAATACTTTTTTTTTGTTTTTGCGTACTATTGTATTGTACGTGTATCCTACATTTGGGTATACAAATAGTACACAAAATTATAACATTCCTTTTTTGATATACATATTAACTTGATTCAGAAAAAACCGGCTAAGTGCGAATCAGACTCGCGCACGTGGGTTTCCATACCATGTTGTATGGGAGCCCCACTTACATTGTTTTTTCTTTTCTGTTTTTAGTATTTGTTATAGCGGCAACAGAAATACATAATCGGTGAAAATTTTCAACTGTCTTATCACGGTTCATGAGATACAGCCTGGTGAAGGACACCGGACGAATGGACAGTAAAGTCTTAGTAATAGGATCCCGTTTTTACCCTGTGGGTACGGAATCGCAAAAATCTATACTTATATTATAAAGCTGAAGAGTTTGTTTGTTTGAACGCGCTAATCTCAGGAACTACTGGTTCGAATTGAAAAATTATTTTTGTGTTGGATAGTCCATTTATCGAGGAAGGCTATAGGCTACTTTTAGCCTGATATTCCCACGGGATCGGGAGTTACGCGGGTGAAACTGCGCAGCGCTGCTAGTATTTTATAATGTAAGAAAGATTATGTATGTTTACATGATGATGGTGCAGCGGCGGTGGATGCGGTCCGCGTCCCCACCACGGCTCCACGCCTCCCTCCCAGTACATACGCTCCTCTTCCTCCATACCCTGAACAACATATCCAAACATGTCATACTCACTCAAGTCATCCGTCGAGAGCTAGAGACCTAGCTACACATCAATCAGGGCCCTGATTCTATAAGGCTATTTGATGATATCAATCGCTAAATACGACTGCAGAAATTGCGTTTATTAGTGAAAATATGAATGGAAACCAGACCAAAACAGATTTTATGGATTCAAAAGCCACTGACAAACTAAGCTTGTTAATAGTTTGTGTCAATTTGAGACACGTCAAGTTGCCTTACAGAACGAAGGTCCAGTACAGTTGCCAACTTACATCGTGCATGCGTCGCCTTGCCCAGAGCTCGTCGCGGACCAACATGCGCTGGGCCTTCGCCTCCGCCAGCTTGCGTTGGTGCATCGATGGCTTCACCTTCACTTCTAGATCCGGTTGCACCTAACGACATACGCACATTTGTAAACAAACAGGGATAAATGTACTTCATACGGCGCAATAACCAATCACCGATGTAGACAACTGTCAACAAACAGTTTAACAAGCGTGTCCAAATAATCAATACTTCGCTTTTCAAAAATACTAAAAGTCTTTGGTAATGGACCTTCCAAAAGGGCTAAGCCTTGATAAACTGATTTCCTGGATTGTTACTGAAGGGAAAAATATTTCATAAACAGAAATGAGCTTCAAAAGTAGCTCAAGAAACCAATGTGTATCATATTGGATGGTTGCAGAATGTCCTCATAAAATGCCATTCATCATTTGGAGCGCGGATCTCTCGGCGACTAGTTAAAGCTGTCGGGCTCACGCGCTCCTCAAACCTTTTACTAAGTAATCATTGGACAAAAGAAAAGTCTATCTGTGATAATGGATGATATGGTGCCATCAATAGAGTTAGAATACCTTCTTCTTGTATTGCAGACGATGCCTGCGCCCCTTCATGTGCATTTCCTTTGCGTTGGGATCGTTGAACTTGCAGTCGCAGAGCTTGCAGTTGAAGGAGAGCGCCTTGCCATCGTCGCCGCGTATCTCCTCGATGTAGTCCTGCCCGACGGGCTGCACTTCAGGCGAGGTGCTCCCGTCCTCCGAGTCGGACTTGTCACCACCTGTACCAGCGCCGGTTGTTGCACTCGCTCCGTCGCCCACGGTACTCAGACCGCCCGACGCCACGAATGCGATCTTCGGCGTACCAGCTACCGTCTTTTTGGCTGCATTCGAAAGTCAAATTTTCTCTTTTAGTTTCTTAAAGAGGTAGCTCTAAGCCTCCTCTATGTGGCAGAAAAAAAGGTGTCAAAATATTGAAAATGGCTCCCGAACAAACGGTCACACTCCATATCTGTATTCGTTACTTATATAATGAGAAAATTTGACCATCAAAGTGCCAAGACGCGAGCTTCGCGATACAGATATGACACTGTGGCGGCGGGCGGGGTGGGTCCGGTACGGCGGCGGCTAGTGTCACCTCCATCGTACACGGATATACATTTCAAACAAAATATACACAGAAGGTGAAAAGACTAAATTACAAAAAAAAAATAAAGAAGTAGTTGCGCCCTGCTGTTTCAACCGCACAAGAGTAGCCTATAGAGTTCTTCACATTATGGACTACCCATGAACAAACTTTAATGAAAATCTGCCAAGGCAAATATTTACATTAATAATATTTCATTTACCGTTATCATACACTGAAATGCGAATTAAATAAGGATAATAATATTATGAATGAGTTTTTAAATAGATGTGTTAGCAGGTATTGTTATACTGACTTCCGAGCTTGGTGGGCTCAGTGGACGGTATGGGCTTGCCGAGCATCGTGTGCAGCTTGACGACCTTCTGGTGCTTAATGCCCCTGACGTGGGCTGCGTACGCGTCCGCACCCGTGCACGTCACGTCGCACAGCTCGCAGCGTAGGGCTCCGCCACCGGACCCACGGCCTCCGCTGGAGCTTCCGCTAGCGCCGGCTGCTGCCAGCTTTACTGCTGCTTCCTTCTTCTTGTGCTTCTGGCCTTCCAAGTGCTCCTTGTAAGTCTAAATCACACAAAACACGATATTTAATTATCTCCTTTACTTATGTAATTTACTTCCAAATATTGGAAGAAAAAATGGATCAGCCTGCCAAATCGTCACAGAGCGCGCGGCAGCAGCGTGCGCGGTGCGTATTCTCGAACAACTCGATAGTACGCGCGCGCACACACACTGACACGCGCTCTACGACTCGTCATCAAGTATCATCATCTCCATAATAATAATTTTTATCTCAATATTGCCACGGGATCGAAACTTACGCGGGAAAATCAATAACGTGCAGTGCTCCAGTTAGCTGAATAAAAATATGTTAAATGGTACCTGAGGTCCAGCGCAGGAGATGCGGCAGACATCGCAGTAGTGCAACTGCTGCGCCTTGGGCGGCGGCTTCGGCCGACGTTGCTGGCCTGCGTTCACTCCAGTCTTGTTGTAATTCTTCCAACCAGTACTGTGACACATTACAACAATAAATTAACATCTAGCTCATACAAGTATTATAATAAAGCTAAATGATGTAGATAGAAACCTCCCGCCGCCTCCAGTTTTGCTCTGTTGAGCGACGTACATTGTGGCCGCGTTGTAAAGCGCTGTGTCGTATGCGGTGTTTCCTCGGCTTGGAGTCTCTGTAAGAAGAACAATAATTGTTAAGATAAAACCGAAAAGTCTTCACTCTAGATTATTATAAAACAAGGTTTTACTCATTTACATTTGAGTGTTTCTTTGTGTCACACAAGACTAAGGTGTTATGTTCATCTGCCAATGAACATGTTACTTTGGTGAGGTACTACTTACGTTTGGTCTGCTGAGCGGGTGTTGCAGTGTATGCCTGCGTGGGGTAAGAGGGGGCGGCTGTGGTGGCGGTGTAGACGCCGCCGTAAGTGGGTTTGGCTCCGGTGCTGGCGCGTGAACCGCCCTGCACCATTATCAAGTTCTATTGAACACGTTAAAGCTGTATCAGACACCATCCTCCAAACATCCTCCAACATCTATGTCTATTATGATCGCTACCTACTTGATTATGCCTAAACACGCTTAATGTTTGCGAATGTGCAAATAATAAGCAAGGTCTGGCATCGAATTAAGCAAAAAATAAATATTGGGGTTGAGTTGTAAGAGCACTTACGCACTGCATCCGAACCAACCTGAAGTGCGAAATTGCTCTTATCCCTAAGCATCAATCCTATGGTAGCAGTCATTAGGCCAACTCATTAAGTCATTATTTCTAGGATGATAAAATGAAACCATTAGCTATTTAGCAGATTGGCTTGTGTAAATTTCATATTAATATATTATACCTATATAGGTTATGTTATACCTATATAACGTTAACATTGAGTGCATGTTTATCTGAATAGTGTAGTAATGTATCTAAATTTTAAACAGCATCAATTACTCAAAAATTGCGGAAATTATATTGACAACTCAATAATGACAGTGTATTTTCTTTTCATCTATACTAATATTATAAAGCTGAAGAGTTTGTTTGTTAGTTTGTTTGTTTGTTTGTTTGTTTGTTTGAACGCGCTAATCTCTGGAACTACTGGTCCGATTTTAATGATTCTTTCATTGTTGGGTAGTCCATTTATCGAGGAAGGCTATAGGCTATGTTTTTTTTTCTTCAAAATTAGGGATCTGTAATAAAATTGCACAACAGAAGGTGTAAAATCGAAAACCTATTTTTGGGTTTGCTGCAAAAACTATTGACAATAGAACAAAATGATGTACTACGGGTTTGTAGATGCCATTAAGACCTACAAAAAAGTCCGCGAAAACATATCTAGCTATCATGGTTTAATCACAATAACCGATTTTGTGTTCAAAATAATCATTAAATCGTCTGAAGAAAAAAACTACGTTAAATATGTATCGTAATATTAAATCTTTATCAAAATTAAGCATTATGTTATCAAGAGTATTTATGTAGAAGTAAAATACTTTGTGTTTCATCTTAATCGGATATTTCGTTTAAAAGTTATCACGTGTGTAAGATGTTAAGAGTTGGTACCTATTAATGAGTTATGGGCCATAGAGTTTTTTATCAACATAAAATCCTGTAATAATCTTTTTCGAAATATATTTGTTGATGATTGTAAGTATAAGATCTTTGAAGAGTATCTTATCCTACTTAATATTATAAATGTGAAAGTCTGTGTGTGTGTGTATGTTTGTTACTCCTTCACGCAAAAACGACTAAACCAATTGGAATGAAATTCGGTATGTAGATAGCTGTAGGCCTGGATTAACATATAGGCTACTTTTTATCCCGATATTCCCACGGGATCGGGACTTACGCGGGTGAAACCGCGGGGCGCAGCTAGTTCATAATAAAAAGTGAAGTAAAACAAACACTTCCTGTATTATCAACATTGGCATGCTTCCAATTTATTATTGACATTTACTCTTTATGAATATAATACTCTGAAACTAGAGTTAGTTCAGAAATAGCTCTGTCAATGACCTCGTTTGCAACAGTTTTGTACACAAACATCTATAGCCAATTATTTTAAGAAGGAAACAAACAAGTTTTCATAAAAAACTCCTGTTCACTGCCACTTTAGCTTATATTGTTGTTTCAATCTCATCTTCTACTATTAGCAATATCAGATGTAGTTAGAGGTTGTATAAGCACATGGACTGAATGAATTTCAGGGGGAAAGGAAGGTTGGGAGGGGGATTGGCATTGAGTAGCCTATGACCCCCCATTTTCCCTCTCAAATTCATGCAATAAGACTTGTCACACTGAATGTGGCAAATTGCTTCCAGTGTGACAAGTCATAAAAAAATATGATCATTATTCTTCTACTGTGGAAAAAAAGGTAAATATATATAAGTAGTAATATGACTGGGACAGTAGTTAGTAAAGGTATAATCAGGGAATAAAGTAGAGGCTCACTGTGAAGTTTTAAAAATTGCGATTATTAGAATGTTTTCAACTCAAGCCAAGCTTTAAACTTTTGCTCAAGATGAAGAACTTCTTCAAATTATTATAACTGAAATAAACTTAAGAACTAGAATAATAGCAATTTAAAAACTGCACAGTTGATGATTATGTCTCAGAGATTCTTGGGAGATTAAGTTAACTTAATGTTTTCTGCAACATCTGTGTCCAAATGAATTGTAACTAGATACTGACCTGGGCATAGGTAGCCGGAGTGGAGTACGCTGGTTTGGCGGCTGCAGCTGCGTCGTACGCCTGTTGAGGTTGCGGTGGTGCGGCGGTTGGGTAAGCTGCAGCTTGTTGGTAGTAAGCAGACTTGCTCGCGTCGTACGCTGACGCAGCCGCTGCAGCCGCGTGAGCGTGCGCGTGGGCCGCTGCTGCTGTACACAACATATTTTGTAAGTCATTGCCGTCCCACCGTCACGTGGAGCTCTAAAATGGCTGTTATAAGAATATTTTCAACACGATCAAGATCTAGGCACCTGCTTTAGTTGAAGTTTAAAGTCTTTAAAAGACTTCTGAATTTATTAAACTTAATCATTAAAATGAAAACATTCCAATAATAGTCATTTTAGAAACTATGGTGGGTCTGCAATTATGGTACCGACCAGAAAAATTAAGTCTGAGAGTTAAAAATTACATAAATGTTCAGTTTGTTGTGGCTTCATCTCATTGAAAGATTGATGTTGACAGTCCACTGTGCAGAGCATGCATGGAGGCTGAAGAAACGACCGCGCATGTACTGCTAGGGACAATAGCTGACAACAGCCCGACAACAAATACAATATAGGTTAAACCTTCAAATTTTTTTGAGAAACCACATCTAGTGGCAAAATTTATGAAAGAGCTGAGATTGTTCTCTCCCTGATAAGTAGAACCTCATGCAAACAAAAGGGACCCAACTGAAGAGGTCTGATTGCGGACAACAGCTCATATACAAGTACAAGTACTCATTGAGAGATGCTAACCTAAGCCACATCCTAAATCAGTTTTTAAGACCTGTTTTGTGTGGCAAAAGCACTCCATACCCTCAGTTTCTTTAACATGGTAAATATTTAGAACGAACTAGAGAAGCTCTTTGAAGTGCGGATAGATTGTGTTAAAAGCAAAATTTAAGTACTCTGAAAGGAAACATCTGAGGTCGAAGAAGTCAGAGACAAGAGCGAAATAGATAATTTAGGAGGCCAAGACCGGCAAAGACCGCAATGTCAATTTCCCTCAGTTATGTGAAACGTTGGTCAAATAAAATAGACTATTGAGGTTATTTAGCCAAATGTTGTGTCAAAGTACTGTAGTCTTATAAACTAAAGTAACAATATTGCAAGGTTAATGTTATCAGTTGTTAATGTTTCTGTTTCCGTGTATATTTTGAGATTGAAATTCCTACATAATACCGCGACATTATCGATTTTATACGCCGAATGTAATATAACATAAATGTAGAGGGGAACGAGTGGTGTTCATTAGACCATGGTAGTCCCGTTAAAATCAGCAGCAAACTCGATGGAAAGTTTATGGCTTCAAATTACCTACAATAAAATGCTGACTAAGTTATCAGGTTTACGATATACCTATTGTACTTACCTGATATTGTGAAACTGCGCATTTTACACGAATATGCGGCGTTGATAATAAGCTGTTTGAAACATGGATAAACAGGGTAGATACCTCAATCAGTAGAACAGTTACGTAGGTCTGGAAGATTTACCTTGAGTTGCAGCCGCGGCTTGGTAGGCGGTGTCGTACCCAGTGGCAGCCGCTCTTTGAGTTCCGTACGTGGCTGCAGTAGCCGCTGGCGCCACTGCGTACCCGGTTTGACCTCCGTAAGCAGCACTAGCCGTCGCAGCCCTAAAAATACACCGCCCACATTACATCCTCGCCATTTTACCGCAAAATTGGACGATCAATAATCGCAAGACGCCATTTTGATTAGGTCAAACACGAGCACAAGTCATGAATAGCACACGTTTTCAACACTCGTTTTTACGCACTCTAAACTTTGTAATTGCACTGTTTTACAAGATATTAACTTACCCGTATTGGGTCCCTCCATGAGTAAACCCAAAATAGTTATTTGCTGCCATCATTTACTAATTTTCCGCTTTTGAAACAACAGACGCTTCGTAGCGGAAAAGACCGGCGTTTTGCCACTTTTGTCTTTGAATAAAAATGGCGGCGCCAGACGTGCGTCGTAGTCAGTGTTGCTAGAGGAAAATCCCTAAAGTGAATTTATTTAAAGATTATGTCTGATGGACGCATACGTGACGCATCGGATAGACGTGCTTAAAAAGGTGCAAACATATGTTTAAATAACACGTCATTTTATATTAATAACATTTATTTTATGTTTTGGATTGTTAATCAGTATAAAATATAAAAATTTAAATAATATACATGTGACAAGCAGGTTACAAAAATGATACACGGAACCATGCGGCAACACTAGAAGCTCAAAAAAGATGACGAATGAAGATGACGGAGTTTTGGCGGGAACGAGTTAACAACATGTCGAGCTGCAGTTTTATTTTTCATGAAACTTAGTTGTAACCCGAGTTGAATTGTATAATTCTGGTGAAATGTTATTCAATTTAGTTCTGTGAAAGTGCACAAGTGTAGTGAAAGTAAAAATCAGTGTCAAATATGAAGTTTTCTCGTTGCCTCCAAATCTCCTATTAAGGTATGGTAAACTTGCCACCGCTTTACTATAGCCCCTGACTTGACGGACTATGACGACTTTGACTATTTTGAAACACTTTAGGCCCAATTTATGAAAAATCGGGTCATAATTTGATGCAAAATACATGCAAAATATAACTTGACACTGACTAAATGCACAATCCGTGCGAAGCCATAATTAATAGAAAAAAAATGAAGATGACAAATAATTTTAGTGGCCACATAAATAAACTGCAAAGAAAAATAAAACCAAAAGTGTACAAAAAAAGATGGGGGACAAGAATGCAAAACTGCTGCTTTTTTGGCGGTTGTAGGTTTGATAATCGCGCCATGCCCGTGGTCCATTAGCATAGTTTACTTGAGTGTACCAGGGTTTATTTTTATCTTCCTGTAGTCCATTTTAAGATACTATTGAAACAAGAGACAAGCTTCTGTATTGTATATAGGGTTCCGTATCCAAGTTATAAAAACGGGACCCTTTTATTAAGATCCGTCTGTCTATCAGTCGCCAAGCTGTATCTCATGAACCGTGAATAGCTAGAAACAATTAAAATTTTCACAGATAATGTATTTCTACTGCCGCTATATCAAATATTAGTTGCGCCCAATGACTTTAATTGCGCCCTGCGGTTTCACCAGCGTAAGTCCCAATTCCGTGGGAATATCAAAATAAAAAGTAGCCTTCCTCGATGTACGGACTATCCAACACAAAAATATTTTTTCAATTCGAACCAGTAGTTCCTGAGATTAGCACGTTCAATCAAACAAACAAACTCTTTAGCTTTATAATATTAGAATAGACTAACAAACCTAAAACAAGATAGGCGCGAAAAACATAACCTTTCCTTGCAGTTGGGTAAAAATAGAATATAATGGTACGGAACCCTTCGTGCGCGAGTCCGACTCGCACTTAGCTGGTTCTTAATATTCTTATTAGTGCTCCGACGATATATTTTTAGTATAGGTACCAGCTAAAACGTAGTGATTATATCCTCTTTGATAGCTACGTGTGTGGTGCCTTGCTATAAGTTATATTTATAGCTCAGTATATTAATATAAATTATAGCTACGTGTGCGACGACCTTTATAAAGAGGAAAGATTTAATTGTTTGAATTGAATAGGCTCTGAATCAAGTATTATAATAGTTCTCCGAAACTACTAGACCTTGGAATGAGGATACATTGATTCATTGGAAGTGACATACCTATACTAATTTTTATCCTGATATTCCCACAATTCCCACTGGACTTAGGCGGGTAAAACCGCGAGGTGATGCTAGTTATAATAAGGTTGGGACCAAACTTTAGGGTAATTAAACCTACAGTTAAAACCTAACTATCTATATATTTAATCCAAACTTCGTGTAAAACAACTTAATAACGTATATGTATTTTAACTTTATTCAAATAGCCTTAAAAGTAATCATTTTATAAAAGTAAATAAACTTAAGTATTTCTGTTTGAATAAGTGTTTCCTTCGTCATCCCAATAGTAGCTTGAATAATATTGTTAGTATGTTTAGAATTATGAGGGGTACTGAAACAGAAAAAAAAAACATAAAATGTATAAAAGTTCAATCATATTTTGGACTTTTTGCTAAGTTGACTGACCACAAATGATAAAAATATCTATCTCAAGACTTTGGTCAGTGATTACTCTTTTAGTTCACCATTACCCGTAGAATAAAATACCTAAAGATCATAAAGATGAGCATTGTGGATTAGCAGCATTTTTTCTGTAGTACGGAGTTTAATAACAATTGAACATCAAATGTTATTAAGAGCTGTATGGGTTTAGATTATTTTTGCCTGCTTCTTTAGCGGTTGTCTGTGGTCCCCAAAAATATTAAATAAATAGTAAAAAGTTGACCGATCTCTCTAGTGGACTTTTTGCTAAGTTGACCGATCACAAACAAACAAAACATGAGACTTAACACTTTGATTAGTAATTACTCTATTAGTTCACCATTACCCGTGGAAAGTTCAGGCTACTCAGGCAATGCAGCATGACTAGCATGACCTCTATTCTACAGATTGATATTATGATTTAATGATGATTGACAGTTACCTAGATAGTCAGAGAACTTCAAGTAGCTAAGTGCTAAGTGCAGGATAAATACAGTTTGACAATAAACAAATTATATTCTACTGGAATAAATGTAGTGCTAAAAAATATATACTGAGTTTCATTGCAATCAGTTCAAATGGTTTTGTGTAAAGTAACAAACATAAACTAACAGACAAACTTTCACATTTATAATATTAGTAATATGAATAGATAAGTCGTGCATACTATTATAATGTACTTACTTCTTGTTACAGTTCTGATGGATCGGACAAGGTTTAATATTTGAAACTTGACTGACGACTGGTCTACGAAGCCTTGGTTCTGACTATTGGCTCCCCAGCCCACTGCAAAGAAACCATAGATACCAATTAGATTTAATATAGTTGAGATAGAATATTATAGTATTATGAAAATCTTCTGGATCGCAAATTAAACTGGCTTCTATTCTAGCCATAGCTTATTATGCTTTACCAGTTTTTTTGTAAGAAGAAGCCGTAATTTCAGCACAATTTCAGGGTTCGTAAAATTCTTAGAGGTTATCTAAGAAGATACTAACTTTTCTGCATGAATCTTTCTTCGTGGAGCACACACACTGCATTGAGACATAGCAGTGAAGCTTCGAAGAGGTTCCATAAAGTTAACATCTTAGTTTTGTGGTTAAATTATGAGAAAACAAAAATATTTTATTTTCCGATTCCAACTCAACCAATAACAAAATACAATGACAGTGACGCTGTTGACGTTTACGTATTTTAGGGTGAGCGCACACCTAGCCGCACCCTTGGGAGCGGGACAGAGCGCGGCTAAAGACGTGTGTGCGGAGAGACAGAGAGCGATGATGTGAGCAACTGACCCTCCCTTCGCTCCTGTCCCCCTGCCAAACAAATCTAAAATTCTGCGAGATTTAAGTAAAATTGTCACTGAGTGAAATAAGAAATCGGAAGTAATTATAACGTGCCTAAAGAAGTTTAACCACATGTGGTTTAACTTTAAAAAGATAAGTGTAAACTAAGATGTAACCAGGGGTTTTGGCGGGAACGAGTTAACAACATGTCGTGCTGCAGCTTTATTTTCATGAAACTTAGATGTAACCCGAGTTGAATTGTATAATTCTGGTGGAATGTTATTCAATTTAGTTCTGTGAAAGTGCACAAGTGTAGTGAAAGTAAAAATCAGTGTCAAACATGCAGTTTTCTCGTTGCCTCCAAATCTCCTATTAAGGTTATGGTAAACTTGCCACCGCTTTACTATAGCCCCTGACTTGACGGACTATGACGACTTTGACCGTATTGAAACACTTTAGGCCCGATTTATGAAAAATCGGGTCATAATTTGATGCAAAATATAACTTGACACTGCCTAAATGCACACGTGCGAAGCCATAATAAAAAAAAAAAAAGATGTAACCAACATCCAAATCTCAAAACTCAATGCAAAATTATATTCTTTAATATGGTAAATTATATTCCATAATATGAAAATTATATTCCATAATATGGAATATAATTTTGCATTATATATTATATTGCATAATAATTTTGCATTGTATTATATTATTCTACCCTTTGGTACCTATATTCCTTCAAAGTGGCTTTATGCATAGATTATACAAAATCACACTTATAAAAAAAGTGACAGAAATCTGACATTGACAGCAAATCTTGTGGAGCTGTGTTCCAAAACTATGAAATACACAGGCCAATTGCTACACAGCACTACATTATTATATTAGGAAAATCACAAATTACCTTCCCTTCAGCTCGCTGTTCCTCAGATATTAGACAAATATCAAGCCTAGAGCTCGTACAACAAAACCTAATAGGCCAAAAATAAGTTGCAAATTGAAAAATTTCCTGTTTCAGAACGCATTCTGTTCACAGTTCTGTTTGTGGCGGATGTTCTCTTAGAATTTCTCTGTTTTCGTTTAGTTTTTAAGATTATTGCTGGTTATCATATCGTGCTAATGATGTGGTTGTTTTGAATTTACAGCAAATTCTTATCTACACCTAGATCCTGATGTGAAAATTTTGTAAACATGAGTGATAGAGGAGAATTTGTTGCACCGATGCAGACTCCTGCAACTATTATTGATTATTTTCAATCAAAAATAGTTCTATGTCCTCAATCGATGTAGTCAAGAATACAACGTTTTATTTGGCTAACGATCTCCGATTACACATACAGCCAATCTGAATAAACCCAGTGAAAATACTATTAAAGACCAGTGTAAAGTAAGGCAATACAGAATAATTCCCAGACTATACAATTTTTAAAAAAAATATTCAATATGAATCAAAGTAATACAGATACTATGGATCAAACCAACACAACTTCAAGTAATTTAGTTGAACTTAGTGACTTAGGCATCACAGAACACAGTCCATACATAATTCAAGTTGAAATTGAAAATCTGGATAATATAGACGATTTAAATAGAAACCATGAAGTTGAACAGTTAATACTACAAAGTAATACAGACATTGAAGACATTAATCAAGTAAATAATAGTGACAAGAAAAAATTGGAGCAAGACATAAACCAACCCAGTACCAATACAGAAAACTTGGACCTAACAACTTTGACAAACATTTTACAAATCACTAACAGCACAGGGGACTGGAGTATTCATTCAGAAAATGTGGTTCAACCCATTACTCTTACTGAAAACTTGGATCAAACTCGTAATGAAAGTAGTGGTCAAGGATTTGTACAACCTAATCCTAATACAGAAAGCATTGATCAAGTGGATACAAGTAATGAAATCATTAAAGAAATGGATCATGCATTTGTTATGCCAGATTTAGATCAACCCAGTACTAGCACGGGGAAATTGGATGAAATCAACAGTACCACTTTAAATATGTTGAATAGGCTTGGTACTAGTATTGAAATATCAAATCAAGCAAAATCAGAAAAGCAGGAAGATGATTCAGTTTCACAAATGGATACTGAGGAAGTTGGGAAAGCAAAAGTACCACTTTATACTGAAGATACAGGACCTCATTGGCATAAGGTTGTCAACAAAATGGTGACACTTCCGGTGATTGGAACAAATTTACCTAAAGTGTTCAAAGACTTACCCATATTTGGGAAGCCAAAAAACAGGAAGGATATTGAAAAATTTTATGACCAACAGATAAGAGAGTTTGTTGGTTGCGATCTTAATGATGCTGAATTTAGTGAGTTACAGGATTATTGCAGGTAATTTATTTTTCGATAGATAAAGGTTTTTTTGAACTGAAAAAGACACTAACAGAACATCTTTTCCTTCCAGCATAGACAATCTACGAACTGACAAAGAGTTTACGATGTCCTCTAAGATTCCCCATGTTGGGATTCCAATGGGAGGTGTAAATGAACAGATACCCGAGGCAGGTAATAAACCTGACCTGTTTGTCTTGAGGAAATTGAAAAACAGGATGGAGAGGGACCCAAGAAATTTGTACGCAAAGAAGTTAAAGTATAGGGGAGTTAGGCTTATACCTATGAGTTATCAGGTTAGTTCATTTTTTTAGACTTGCTGCGCCTCATATTTTTCCCCTGACTTCTGTTTCCATGGGAATATCGAGGTAAAAGTATCATATTCAGCAGTCCAGGTCTCTAGCTATTTACATAAAGAGTTTCATCACAATTGGTTCAATAGTTTTTGAATGAAGGAGTTACAATCTTATGCAAGTTCTGCAGTAAGGTATAACATTAGATAGAATAGGAAAAACAGTCAACTGTGTCTTGGAAACGCGCACTGATGATTCAATATACAAAAGCTGTCCAATAACTCCACAAATTAATTGATTTTTCCAGGAAGAACAAGCAGGCATCTCAGAGACAAAGCCACCAGATTTGGAACCAGGAAAAGATGTACTTTATCGAATAAGAGTCTATCGTCCTTTCATGTTTAGCAGTCCTAGAGTTAAAGCGGTAAGTTTAATACATATACGAAAAAAAAATCTCAAAAGGAAAGTTTTCAATTACCCAAGATTTTTTCACTAGGTATGTGGAAAAGTGAGAATGTTTGTATTGCTATATTGCAAAAAAAAATCTGAGCTAGTAAGGTATCGTAAGGGAGATAGTTTCTTGCTATTATCAAAGTTTATTGTACTAAACTCATTAATTGTCAAGTTCTTTGACATTATGCGAGAGCAAGAGATGATATGAATTAAATGGATTATGTTTAAATGATCCTCAGACGTGGAGGCCAACAACAGATAATGATTAGTTTGTTGTTTATTGTAGCAAATCCGCGGTCGTCACTCGGTGTTCAGCAGCGACTTGATAGTTTGCGGGAGACAGCCGCTGACGGCGCTGCGCGACCGGCTTGTGTGTCGCAACGACGGGGACCTGCGGCTGGATGTGTCCCGGCGGCCGCAAGACCGGGCTAACACAACTTCTAAGGTACCTAGGTGATGTTAAGAACAAACAACGAGTTCTCGCGATGGTGTGACCATATACTTCGTATATACTAGGGTATAGACGACCTGACAGCCCGATAATGCGTAACCAATTTTGAGTTTGCAATTTATGCAAAATATTAAATATACTAAAGAGCTAGTTCTAAGAGTGGTTGACCTTTTCAATGGTCAATCAAAAATAGGTTACAATTACAAATGACTCGCTATCCTTTTCTTTCTTGCCTATCTTTGTCAAAAATGTTTTTCTCTCGCACGCTTTGTTGGTCTATTGAACGTAGTGAAAAAAAATCTAGGTCTATGGGTGTGACAGACTACTTGTTGCGAGTAAGTTCAATCACCACAAGTTAAGTTGAGGATGTTTAATTTTACTTGCTGCATAACTCGCCACAAGAACTCGCTGTGTCTTACTCGCTGCGTTCTAAACATGTTCTAAACTAGAATTTCAGCAAATGAATGGTAAGAGAACTTGCTGTGTGTGACTGTAGATTAACCGATGTCTTCCTCCCACCAGGACATGTTCCCCTCCGGGTTCCTGTTCATAAACAACGTGTTCTACGTGGACAGCCGCGCCGGGTGCTACGACACGACCGCCGTGATCCGCAACTGGGCAGTACAGAGGGGGTTGGGCACGTTCCCCGTCAGGGACATGGCCGACGTCAAAATGCACGATGTCAACGTCAGGATTGCTCATCCGGAGGTAATCACTTCTACTACTCATATAAATAAACTGGCCGAGTCCCGCAGTTTTACCAGCGTTACTTGGTATTTCGTTGATAATTAAATTTCTATCAAATTGATTTGATAGTTCAAGACAATCTTTATCACCAGCGGTGAACAACCATACGCCTGCGACGCAGAAATTTGTGGGTTAAATTCCTGCCTTAAACAAATATTTATGTACAGATATTTGTTTGTATTCTGGGTGTTTCTGTATGTATATTAAGTACGTATTTACAAAAGAAAAGTGTAGAAGTATTCTATCCATTGTCTGGCTACCATAACACAAGCCAAGTTACTTAGCTCGCGGATAGATGACGCTGAGAAAAAAATATATATTACAATACATATTATAGGAAATTTATTTTAGTACACAGCTACCATCTACCTCAAGCTAAGCAACTAGGCTTGTGTTCAAAACACTCGTAACCAACTAGATTGTTACCTTTCCAGGTATATGTCCACCAAGGCAACTGCGAACATGTATTCCTTATATCCGAGATACGTCTCCTGAACTACTCGGACCCGCTCCACTTGTCGTGCTACCCGTGCCGGACGGCCGTCTCACACAACCAGACCATATACTGCACCACCTGCGGCGAGTTCGGGGCCAAGTGGATCGTGACCGGTTGCGATAGGGTACCATTCGATCCGGCATTCTTTTGCGACATATGCTTCAAACAATATTTATATAAAGATGGTAAAAAGATTGGTGATTTTAAAGCTTACGCGTATAAAGGGAATGAACTTAGTATGTTCAAAGAACAGAGCTGATATTAGTAATAGTATCTATCATAACCGGTTCCAATAGATTCCCTCTTCCCGCCACTCTAGGCTGCGCTGCGGTCCGAATATAGATGACAGCGCTGACAGCGCTAACGTTGTGTACAAATATGATTAATAACCTGCCCCTTCGTTCTTTGTAACACATTTTTTACATTTAATAGTACATTGCGATACAAGTGTGGTAAATTGATCATTGCATAGAGGCGGTTTATGACGCGCGAGCGGAACGCGAGTGCGTCTATAGAGCGCCGAGATGGAATGATCAAACCACACGTGTATCGTACTACGTTTTTTATCACAGTTGCGAATAAAAGAAAAAACTTGAAAAGAAAAGAATATAATAAATAACGAAATATAAGTGATAAATGTTTACTATTTTTTTTTAGGCAATATTTTTTTTAATAATGCTCCAGAAAAGCCAGGCAAAAGACTTTTAATCTATACAGCCTCGTCTGACATACGATATTTTTTAGGGGTTTTCCATTTGTTTTTGCGTCGGGGGTTAAAAACAGAATATAATGGTACGGAAAAAATATATTTAAGTAAAGAAAAAACAATAAATAAACAAAACACAATACACAACACACACACAACAAACACAATTTTTTATCATTTTCTAAGACATTATCACGTAAAATTTTCGTTCGTAAACCGACTTTAGAAACAACCATTTTTACTAGCTTAAAAGCTCTTTGTTGGTACCTACCTTTTTTATCCATCAAACCAGTATAACCCAGATAAATTAAGAATGTTTCATCTACCTAACATGTAATTAGCAGTAAGATACCAATTTAACTTATCTGGATAACTTTTTACACACTAGTGGCGTCAAGGTAATGTAAAACGCAAGCATGCGTAATACGTTGGATTATGAGCCTAAAAGCGGTTGAATAAGATCCACTTTATGAGCAACTGCGATAAAAAATCACTTATAGATAGATACTTCCAAACTCAGGATCAAACATTCAAATTCGAATTTCACTCGTAAAGAAGGGATGCAAAATTCAATTTAATAAGTTCGCTCACAGAGATTCTGCGGGAGAGCAAGTATGCTGTGAGCACATAATATCGCTATTCGAGATTTAATGACTTCATACAGTCTTTCGCACGCTCATGGCTTTTCGGAACGCGTTTAAGCGGCCTGACAGCGCTCAAAGTCGATTTCGGACCGCAGCCTTTTGCGATTCATGCTTCAAACAGTTTATGTATTAGTATTTACTATTTATTCCAGGCAACAAAGACGCATAAATACATATTATAATATTTAATTAAATAAAACATTTAATAGTTTATGGAGTCTTTTCTAAGGTTTTCGCGACTTGAACTCATAATTATATTTATTTTACAGAAACGTCAGATTTTAACAAATTTATTTAAAAATGCGATTATATTCGTTAAAAATAAATATAATTATGAATAGTTGTGTTAATAGTAGTAACACTTTATGTTTGTACGTTCTGGTGGGATCTGTCTGTGGTATTTCAGGAGGTTCAGTAGTTTAACTTAGTATTAAGGTTTAGAGTCATAATAAGCTATGTCTGCCTAGCGAATAGTGTTTCATATCATAAAAACCGCTTCGGCCATATAAAAACATCTTCTCTGCCTTAGGCTGCTTGTTTATAGAAGCGAAGCGGCGTTCGGCGCGTTTCTACATACATTGTGCAAGAATAAAACTCCGCGTGCGGAGTCCGCATGTTCCGCAATGTATGTGAAAACGCCGCTCCGCTACCTCGCTCCGTTTCCAGTGGACAGGCAGCCTTAATATTGGCCGATTGTGATGTTTCTTTTTTTGTTTTATATTGTAAACTAGGCTCATTAAAAAACACTTAAATACAATCAACACAACAAAAACTTATTGTTTTTGAAATAATAAAACATGTAAGCCTAGAATACAAACTATTCAAGCGATTGACTTCAATAGCCAAACTTTTTATTACTAAGAGATAGGAATGCTATCAAAAGGGTCACATGATTCTATTAATAAGCTCAAAATAGTTGAGTTAGGTTGTCTTGACCAATCTAGATGATAGTATAATGCCTAGTGCATACTTTCATTTTCACTTATTACTCGTATGCTAATCAAACTAAGGTTCCCAAGTTTAAATTAGCTGCAGGCAAACACGGCTAATTTTAAGATAAATTCATATTTACTAGCTACGCCCCGCGTAAGTCTAGATCCCGTGGGAATATCGGGATAAAAAGTAGCCTGTGACATTCCAGGGCTTTAAATATCTAGTAAGATCAAGTTTCATCACAATCAGTTTAGTAGTTTTTGCGTGATTATGTAAGAAATACATATACTAACACAAACTTTGATAATATTCGTAAGATTTTTGTACAGTTTGCAGCAGAATTGCAGACCCACTGGTAGTGTTTTAAAATTACTATGAGGCTCGGCGCAAACGGACCACCGACCACAGCCACTAGCAGGTCACACGATTATTCATACATTTAGTTGTGGCCGCCATCGACCACATGTGTGCGCCGCGTTTTAACAAAATGCATAAGAAATCGTGTGAACTGCTAGTGGCTGGCCACCGGTGGCTGTGGTCGGTGGTCCGTTTGCGCAGAGCCTTATTGGAACGTTTTTATTCCAATAATGTTTGTCCAATAAATTTAGTTGAAAGACTTTAAACTTCAACTTATTAATTATTTATCAACTCAAGCAGGACCTTAGAATCTTGCTTGAGTTGAAAACTATCTAATAGCGCTGCAAAACTGCTATAGTGTTGGAGCTCTACAGTCGGTGTGAAATTTTGTTGCCTAAATCGGTTAGCTAAGAGTATTTCTATCTGTATTATAAATACGTTACAAACAGGTACTACTTATAATAATTTATTATAGGTTTGTAAGACAACCATTTTGATATTAAATAAATAGTATTGAAGGAAATGTAGTTTTATCTTACGACTAGCAGAGCTCCGCGGTTTCATCCCCGTAACTCCTGATCCCGTGGGAATTTCGGGATAAAAAGTAGCCTATAGCCTTCCTCGATAAATGGACTATCCAACACAAAAAGATTTTTTCAATTCGAACCAGTAGTTCCTGAGATTAGCGCGTTCAAACAAACAAACAAACTCTTCAGCTTTATAATATTTAGTATAGATTCAACCTTGTAGGCACCGGAGTCTTCAAAAAAATGATGTTTTAGCGATATTCGTACTCCGGCATATGAAGTCCGATTTCTATGATTCTTTTTTAAATCACAGGTGGGAGTTCAAGTTTTCTTTTGTTTTAAAGGATAATTCATTATTAAAAATATTCTGCTGCGATTTCATTTTCATGCCCATGCTAATGCTTTTCATTTCATGCATTTATAGAAACTATTTACTATCACATTGACACGTCTAAAAATTAAGTTAGGATTTTGGTTCCGGAACGCGATCGCAAATAATCATAATAACCCCATGTTTTATTTTTTCATAACCAAAATAAACTCGAATTTTCATTCATTTTTACGTCATATGTGGCGCGGCAGGTGAATGCCCGTCTCCAATGGTTGCGGGTTCAATTCCTGCCTCAAAAAATATTTATGGACAGATAATATTTTTGTTTCTGTGTACATGATCTACATTAATATTTTAAAGAGGAAAGATTATTTGTTAGTAATGAATTGGCTCGGAAACTACTGGACCGATTTTGATGAAAATTGGTAAGAAGATACATTGATTCATTGGGAAAAAAATAGGCTTTTCATCCCCATATTCTCTCGGGTACGGGACTTACGCAGGTGAAACCGTAGACCGTTGCTAGTAAGTATATATTAACGCATCGATTGACAGTTTTCCTATGTTGTTAGTCTATGATATCCCATTGCTGGGCAAAGGTCTTCCCAACCTCCATCTATGGACGACAACTCTTTCATGAAGAAGTCTAACTCATCCCGTCATAGTCTTTTGGCCTGATTCGGAGGCTTCTGCAGTAAGTCTGGTTCCATCAAGCTGCCAGTTTGGCCCAGGGTTCATTTGACATGCTGCCGTAGAATCGCACAACGTTCCACATCAAGGTGAGGGAGGACCCGGTGGACTTTAGTAGATAAGCTTCTAGTTGCTTTCCACCTTTCAGACCACAGGGAGCCCCACATGCCCTCGCCGCTCCCCCTCTCCAATAGCGGCGGGATGATGCATAAGGATGCATTTTCCTTAAAAAATAAGAGTTCATTCGACATACGGCAAACGTGACCAGCCTAGTCCCATCTAAATCGTGCGAATTTTTGGGAAAAACTTGTAATACGAAACCTTGTACGCAGTGTGGTATTTCTGATGCTATCCGCCAGTCTGTCCGAATACCAGTCATTCACCTTTGCTAAATGCCTCTCAAGGTATTAAACCTATTTACCTACAATTCAATAATATAACGAAAGGATACAAGTAGGCGTTACACGTTAGTCGTGTCCTTTGCGTGCTTTGCTCTAATAATTGATCATTTATCATAGATCTACAGATTGTTGTAATCTACCAACGAGGAGTCATCTCCTTGAACTATATTTCTAGAGCCTATAGGTTACTGGCTAGCTGCGCCTCGCTGTTTCACCCGCGTAAGTCCCGATCACATCGGGATAAAGGTTGCCATAGTTGTCCTTAACCAGAATTTAGTCATGTACTAACTTTCATCAAAATTGATTGAGCCACTTTGCCTGGTCGGGTGAAACCGTGGGATGTTGCTAGTGTTTGTTTCTGGACAACATGATGAACACGACGAGTCACTTGGCATCATAACTTTGTCTAGGGGTGGTGTTAGAAGCCGCCGGTCAAGGCCTACCATCGTTTGATTGTCTACTCCTTTAGGGCCACCTCTGGACCAAGGACTACGGTGGCTATAAAGCCCGCAAACTATCGAGCGATTCAGAACTAGCTCAGAAAAAAGAAACCAATCTAAGTATTCCTCATTCCTATTTGTAATATATCTGAGGAATATGACCCAGGTAGGTAGGTACCTACATTATAGCACGTGGGTGGTAAATGCAGTTTTCAACACCCTCTCAGACCTTTGCAAGTGACACTATCCGATCATAGCAGTAATGAAGACGGAGCGACTTGTTCTACTAATCTGGGTTAAGCTATCACGGTTGTTTATCCATCAACTGTGACACACTTGTGGACTATATTGTTTAACGAGACGATAGTCTTGGTGGTATAACATCAGCGGCGAACGGTGTTGGCTTAGTGCTTGATATTTCGAGTTCCATTCTGAAGGTCATGAGTTCGAATCCTGACCGGCCGGCCGTGCTACAATGGATTTTTGTTATGTATAATTATGATAAAGGAAAGACATCATCATGATAAAAACCTATGGCTTAGTTGGCTCCAGCCAGACGTATTGAGAAGTTCTTTTTCTATAAACACTGTCGACTACGTTGAGAGGGTAGTACACCTATAGGTTCTGGATAAGCCTACTCCACATGTTACAGGTGTACCTACCCGACACTATAGCGCCCTGAATAACATGAATGAAAGTTGCGCGATATACTTATAAATCATCTAGATTAGATGTAATACGTTGGATTATTAGCCTAAAAGCCGTTTAATAAGATCTACTTTATAAGCAACTGTGTTAAAAATAAGTATCGCGCTGAATCCTATGTCCAGGTTTTTCTTCTTGTCAGGGTTACAGCCTTTAAATTCTATCTGACCATGATTATGGCACAGCTACGACAGCATCATAGTCCAACGTGCCTGTTGGGGCACAGTGGACAGTGGAGGAGGCGATCCATTAATGTCCATATAGAACTCGCTTAGTGTTTGTTGCACCCATAACCAACAAGCTCTATTTGAAGTAAATTATAGTTATTTTTCATACGTAAGTGGTAAATTGCTTGATGATAAGTATCTAGCAGTGGACAGGTGGCCATCTTCCGCGGGGGCGCTAGGTGTTTCCGTCGATACAGTTGCCTTGATTGGGTAACGACAGCTCACACTGCAATGTACATTGTACTACATACTTTGTAGAAAAAAATAGGGATAAAAAATAATAGAATAGTATATTTGAGATAAAAACTTTGCTACAGAAGAAAAAAACACAAATATTGACAAGAACAAAAAAAAAACGTTAAAATATCATTGTGCCCCGCTGTTTATCCGCATTAAATAGTCTCTGCAGACCGCAAATTCGTAAGGCCGGCGCAGTTTTCTATGATAAAGTACCTATTTACTAGGTAGACATTGGTGTAGTATACTAAGACCTTTGCACAGTAACACTTTTACAGTTCAGGGTGCTACATGTGCGTCCTGTTAGACAAGCCTCACAAGTCACTCTCTTTGTTGGAAAAATAATGACACCGGAATAAAAAGATTAGCACTCCACGGAAGAATTTTAGCCTTTGTAAAGTGTTTTTAAGTCTTTAGCTTCAGCAAATCTGGCAAATTGGGTCGGTACGAGATTCAAGAGGACAATTTATTCATCTGTCTTTTCTAGTTTGTATTTAAGTCTGCTTATTATGCAATCTATCCTTAACAACAAGACACACGAGATGCAGTTATTAATAACAAAGTAAACAATGTTTCCGTGGTTCTTATTACTGTCAATTTCTAAGACAATATTGTATAGCAGTTTAAATTGTTTAAAGTGGTTGGATCTGGTACAATAATTGTTATTGTAGCACTAGGTATACGACCTGAAATCCTAGTTGCTAAAATCACCCCCTGGACAAAGTCATGGTGCCAAGTGAGTCGTCGTGTTCCATCATGTTGTCCAGGCTTGCTGTTCTCTTTCTAGGCGTGCATGCTACATCTTCAATTTCATCGTCGCTTCCCATCAGGTGAGATGAGGTTGCGTTGTCACAAAATATTGTGTAAAAAAACAAATACAAAAATATTTATTGCATAAAAACCTATGTACATTGTACATAGGTGTTCTTGCCTGGAAGAGAGCGTGTACAGCGGTAAGATCACCTTCTTCTTCTAGTACTGGTGTAACATACCTAACTATTGTTAAAGTTTTCACTCTAATTTAACCAAAAAGAGAGCCTAATAGACTTATTAGAGACGCAGAAACCTTGATCGTTGGCGTCCAAAGGACGGTAGTTTCGATTATTTAATTTGGGTCTATAAATTGGCGGCTTTTGATAGTGTTGCATATTTTGTTCAAAAATATTTAACGTTTTTTGACAGCCATTGATGGCACAGAAACTTGGGTCAATAAAATGGAGAAACGGTTCTAACAGTTATTGTCAAAATATGAGAATCCTTTGGGTTTTTCCTTATTGTATTTTTACTAATAAGTATATTTATTTCAGTGTACAATAGACTGTACTATCTGTCTATTTATCTAACATCTTTATTTATAGTTATTATCAACTTTCCAACACTACAATAATCTCCATCACCTTTTAACCTACTTGTTGAAGCTTTAATCCCGGCATTGCGTTTTGAAATCAAATGAATACCCAGTTATCAATTACTTAGGTACCTACTCGCCGAGTAGGTAGCGGCAGTAGGCAGTAGGCACGACTGATAGCTGATTTCAATTGAACTTATCTCGGTAACCAATTAACAATCCATGAATGTAATTGTGTTATCTAAGTTGGTTAATTTTCAACTATTGGTATGCGGTCATCGTCTGACTTTATTATTTCTATGGATTTTGCTTCTCAGTGTGGTTTGACAAGCGTTTTTCTAAATTAAGGCCGAATAGGACCAAGATATCGCTGGATGTACCAAGTTCAACAAGACCTGCAAGCAATTCAGGTCCATTGGCAGCAAATGGCACAGAATAGGGTGCAATGGCGTCTTTCGGTGTCGAAGGCCAAGATCCATTTCTGGTCGCTGAGTCAGCAATTTGGTGGTGGTAGGTTCGAATAGCTTGATAGAAATACTGGACACCAAAAAATGATCACGTTAAACCCATGTCCACAAAGGAGACGTAGACTGAAGATGAAGTGGATAACGTGGTCAAAAAAGACTGGGATTGTTTTTTAATTTTTTTTAGAATCTTGTCTTTGTCTATGGAGGCTGGGGGTTTTTTGTATACACGGGGCTGCAGCCCATTCCACCCTTGCATAATGGAACTAGTTCAGAATCTCTGGTAGGTACGATCGGCTGCATAATTGCAGACCCACCGTAGAGCTCCAAAACGGTTTCAATACAAGTAAGATTCAAGGCACCTGCTTTAGTTGAAATTTAAAGTCTTCTAACTCATCAATTTATCAAACAAAAATTATTAGAATTAAATTTCGAACTCTACCGGAGGCTGCAATTATGCAGCCGACTACATGGTTATCTGTAAACCTTTTTAATGCTACTTACAGATTTCGCGTGGTTTATAGTAAAGTGGGTCAGAAATTATGATAATATTGATAGTAGAGCTGTGTGTCGGTGTGTCGGTGCATCGCAAAACTAACAGAATATTAGGTCGCATACCACTACATAATGAATAGCTGTTTACTTAGCTGTCTTACTGAATATATTGTTGCTTTAGAATATTATAATCTTTTTTTTGATATCACTTGATCTCTGCAAGAATTTTTATTGCAGATTAAATTGAATTGTTATTTAGGATTCCTCAAGACGATATCACGCGATTGTCCGTCTGTCTGTCAAGACTTCTCAGGAATGAATGGAGAGAGTTTAAAATATCAAATTGCTGCGCCCAACCGCAATCGCTTTGTAAGTTCTGATCCCGTATTATCGGGATATAAAGCATTATACACTAACTCAGTGATCCAGCTATTTCTTCTTATCAAATTTCATCAAAATCGGTTCAGCAATGTTTGGGCATTGCGATAAAATTATACAGACACACACTGCTATCGATTTCCAAGCTTGTCAAGATTTAATTAAACTAGATTTTCATATTTCCTTTGTTTAATAGACTTGTAATATAATGCTGTATAGTCAACATAATCACATTTGTAAATCATACAAAAATTTGTTCCACGGCAGGAATCGAGCCAACAATCTTCTACAGGTTAATGTTATCCGGGCCATAGCATCCTTGTATAGCATTAATGGGAGGTTCCTAAGCAAATAGCAACATAGTACTATCTACTTTATACCGTCCATTTGTATTACAATATTGTACAAAATGATGTCACCATTAAGTAGGACCAGTAGCAAAGGCAAACACGCAGCTATACAGTGTGTATAGGAAACCCTGTCATCCCTCTTTAGCACGTGTAGGTATACCCCCGGGCTTTCATAATTATCAAATCAGCCAGCCACAGGACGTCCATTGCTGAACATAGGCCTCCCAAAACCTCCTTTCACTCTTCTTTTCTACTTCTTCTTATAAAGTCTGTCGCCGTTAGAACGAAGTTCCTTATCGCGCGTTGCGAAAGGGGGCTAGACGGAAAAAATTAGGACCAAAAGTTGTAACGACACTTTTTGATTTTATTACAATTCCTTCACTAATTAATCGAAAGAAACTTCGTTCCATCCGGGTGTCCCTTGACACCTCACAAGTTTTATTTTCTTAAATCTAAATTTTCCCAGACCATGAAATAGCCACATTTAACCTTAATATAAAGTCCGATTTTAATGATTCTTTTGTTAATTATGACAAAAGAATCATTAAAATCGGACTTTATATCGCGAGTACGTAATCATCGCTTAAATATAAAACCTAAAACATACGGATCGAATTGAGAATATTGTTATTTTTTAAGTCTTCGAGAAAATCACCCTAACTTACCCAGAGTTTAGGAAACTTTCAAAATGTGAAGGCACCGTTATTTAATAAAGAGGCAGCTGCCGATGCGTTGACGCATTCTGAAAATTTATTATTTTTTTTAGTAAATTGGGTTAATTTGGTATGTATAAAAGATATATTTAAAAAATGCAAGGTGGAAAGAATAGTTAAAAGTAACATAATAAGTCACATAATTATTCCGAACATTACATTAAAATATTTGTTTTAGTTCCATGTATTTTTTTTTAATTATGAATTGAGTACCTAAAAGGAATTACAGAGTTTTCTTAACACACTATATGTACCTATACAAACGGATAATGATTAAACAAATAATATCTAACACTTGTGGGCTGGTTTACGTAAATTACATAATTCTACTGTTTAGAACGTTTGTTCAGTAAATAGTTTGTTCAAAGATTACTTGACACTGCCTGTATATACAAATCGTGCGAAGCCAAAACTAATAGGTAGCGATTTTCATAGAAAAAGTATAAAAAATGCTTTATTAAACCAAACTCAGGTACCTACTACAGTTCCTTCACTAAACTGCTTACCAGTTTGTCGAGGAATAAGCACATTTTTTATAATTTGTAAAGTTTGTCTGTAAAGTCAAAAGAAAGAAGAAAGAAAGAAAATTGCCTGTTACTAAATACCTACTACCTATTTAGTTTAAATACTTCCACTTGTGAGAATAGAACAAGTAGGCACCCACCTGGTCCCGTAGGAATCTCTTTTGTCTTGTAATAATTACTTTAAAAGTATTTGGCGATATTTTAGTCTAAAAAATAAGTACACAGTCTAACATCAATGAAAGTGTTTTAGCGATAGGACATGCGTTTTTAGACTGAAATATCTCTACGATTTCGATGCATATGACCAATATACGTAAAATACCAAAAACGCGTAATCCTTTAAACGCAAGAGGCCAAACACGCATTGGGCCAAATTTGTATAGCGCAAGAGGCCAATAACTCATTTGGCCAAATTTTTTATAACGCGTTATACCAGAAATGCGTCTGGTTAAAATCTCTACCACGCGAATATCACGTAGGTAGCACAATTTTACCTGAAAAAACAATAGACACGCGCGGCCTTCCTCGTTATCCCATGTTTACCAAAGACCCTGCTTATCCAAATTTAACCAAATATATCTATCCATCTAGTTTATCATATCACTCTTCTTGTTGTGTTATTTTTGCATCATTAACCTGGTAACGGAACTGGGTCACATTTCATTTATCTAGTGATGAAATTCATTCTTAATCTTAATAGCTACACTAGCTTTAGTCCGCGACTTCGTTCACGTAGGTATTCAATTTCCAAAATATTTTCTTAGCGGATGCCTGCGCTATCTGATGCCAAATAACCCGATCCCTACATTGGTTTAAAAGCTCTGCGATAATATACTTATCAGTCAAGACTTCGAATTTAAAATTAATAGATCTATAGCAGCGCGCCGTGGTTTCACCTGTTTGAGTCCCGATCCCGTGGAAATATCGGGATGAAAAGTATCCTATATCCTTTTCCATAATATGAAATCGATCAAGCCGTTTTGCCGTGAAGGGACAAGCGGACAAAGTTTCGAATTTATTCTTTTAAAATATGTTTTAGGTATTGATTTATTACTGTTTGGTATAAAGTATATCTTAAGGCGGAGGTAGACGACAACGGCCATGATATTGTCTTTATCTAAAATTGTTAATATTTGCATGACTTTTTTGTTATTTAAATATTCCGTACAATTTTTAGGTAAGATTGACATTTTGGTATTATTTTAAAGGATGAAATTCCTTATCAAAATACCCAAACGATTCAAAACGACAAGGTAATTTTATTCTAGCTATTTTCCACAACTGGACCTCTATAGTTGGGTCATTTCTATATGAGGATGGAGTAGCTGCGCTCTACGGTTTCACCCGCGTATGTCCCGATCCCGCGTGAATTTCGAGATCAAAAGTATCCCATGTCCTTCTCCACCCCCTAAGCTATCACTATTTCGTTTTAATCAATATGACCGCGAAGAGGGCACAAACAAATAAATAAATAAAGTTTTGGATTTATAATTTTAGTCAGGATGTCTGCGGAAGTCTCACCCCCCCATTTGTACAAAAGTAAAAAAAATGAATGCAATAATGAACAATTAAGCCCAAGGCAGTTGTCGACTACCTATGCTATAAACACTGTTGTCTCGACACTCGACAGCCATGTGAGTAGCATATTGTGCCGTGTATGAGATCATGTGGGACTCTAAGCTTTGTTCTTCATTCTAGACATGTTATATTATGCTCGTAAATTGACCATAAATAATGTGCTTACTTGTATAAACATCGTCAGTTCTATTATTTACTATTTGAAGTCAGATTTATCAATAGAAATTACATAAAATCTTAACTTTTTTTTAAATTACATAAAAAATAAACCTAAATCTTCAACTTAAAATAGAAAATAACATCCAGCGAAAAGCCACCGCGTCTGTATGTCTGCTTGAACGCCATAAACTCATAAACTACTGGACGAAGAAGATGGGATACCTCTATCCCAAGTCAGATTCATAAATAAAAAAAGTCCCAAACACATCAAAATATCAGAATTATTATACAAGGGCCTGGTATTTTTACCTACTTGCGTTCGTATATAACTTTTTGTGAATCCGACTTAGGATAGAGCTATCCCAACTCCTTCATTCAGTAGTTTATTATCTACATAATGTTTTGGCAATATATATTTGTGACGCATGTCACTAGAAGAGTGATGAGTATGAATGTAGAGGGATTGACAGGAAGACGACGACCTAAGAGAAGATGGATGGACTGCGTGAGACAAGACATGAGAGAGATGAATGTTAACGATTAGATGACGACTAATAGGAGTGAATACAATACAAATATAAATATATTTAATCAATAAAAGCTGAAGTACATAATGCTTACATGTCTAGGTAGGCACCTTATAATATTACTGCAGGTTATATCTGGTTATAGACTCTAGTCCCCACACTAGGATACCCTGTGTTGTGGGTGACTAGTCTCTTCCTACTAGGCGCAAGATACTTACTTAAAATAAGGGGGAAAAAAAGGAAAACAAATATTTTTATACAAAAAAAGAAGAAAATAGAGGGTAGAAACTAATACTTAAATTACATAATACATTGGTTATGATAAAGCTCTATAAAATATCAGACCATAGTACACTTGTATCAATTGTAAGAAAACATTTAGTTATAGGTAAATTATAACGATCAGCTGCTTGACGAGATAAGAGTGGGTCACACACACCACGGAACAATCATATTATGCAGTCCAACCCGTACCGATACCACATGAGTAAAGAATAGAACCATAAGGACGCGTATGCAAGTACGAGCGAATGGAAGAAGAAGACATACTGCGCCGACCCCAAATAAATTGGGATGATGAGACAGACATACATATTTTGTTTCTTTTTTGTAAAGGTCTTATACAATTACATTCTCCATTTTTGAAGACGGTTAAATAAACTTGTAAAAGACAGAAAACACAATAAAAGTTGTATCATTTTATCGTCGACATTCCTATGAAGGCTCTACACATAGAAACAAGATTGTATAATTAGTAAATAACATCGTTATCTGAACACGTTCTTTGATCCTAAGCTGATGATGACAAGTGAATTTCTCTTCACAGACGTCATCGCGAAAACTCGAGGTTAACAACATGGTAAGGCAGATATGGAGAGTTCATGGTGATAATATGTAAGTGAAAAGTTATATTTTAAATCTATAGTAACTAATAGGAATCAGTAATAGGTAGAATTATAGGCTTCGACGCATAAAACCAAAAACGCGAAAGGCCTATATACGTAAAAGACCAAAAACGCATAATGCCTTAAACGCAAGAGGCCAAAAACGCAATTTGGCCAATTTTTTTATTACGCGTTATACCAAAAACGAATGGGCGAATGGAATTGGTCGAATTAAAGTTAAGTTCACTGGTATGGAATTTGACCTAACCTAACCAAACCAGCGAAAATAATAAAAAAGAAAAACAATTAAAATGATCATTCTGGACAAAAAATTTTAGGCAACCCATTTGCAATATATTTATTGACCTATTTAATTTGCTTTAAACAGCTCGATGAACGTCGTCTTTAAAGGAATCCCGTGGGTACTACAATATTAGTTGGTATTTTTAGCGTTTTCAGCTATTAAATAATAGTACATTACGATATAAGTGTGGTAAATTGATCTTTGCATAGAGGCGGTTTATGACGCGCGAGAGGCAGCGAGTGTGTTAAGAAGCCAAGATGCAAAGATCAATTCCACATGTATATCGTACGACGTTTTTTATCACAGTTGCGAATAAAAGAAAACACTTGAAAAGAAAACAAAATAATAATTAACAAAATATTTGTGATAAGTCTATGTTTACATTTTTAAAAGGCAATTTTTTTTTGTTAATTATGCTCCAGAAAGGCCAGGCTAAAGGCTTTTAACCTATACAGCCTCGTCTGACATACAATATTTTTAGGGTTTTTTCTATTTGTTTTTGCGTCGGGGGTTAAGAACAAAATACAATGGTACGGAAACACAAATTAATTTAAGTAAAGAAAAAACAAAAAATAAACATAGGTCATTATCACGTAAAATTTTCGTTCGTAAACCGACTTTAGAGACAACCATTTTTGCTAGCTAAAAAACTCTTTAGTACCTACCTTTTTTATACATCAAAACAGTATAACCCAGATAAATTAAGAATGTTTCACCTACCTAACATGTAATTAGCAGTAAGATACGTATTTAACTTATCGGGATAACTTTATAGCACTAGGTTGGTAATGTAAAACGCACGCGTGCATAATATGTTGGATTATGAGCCTAAAAGCCGTTGAATAAGATCCACTTTATGAGCAACTGTGATAAAAAATAAAATAAGCGCGATTTAAATCGTTTTATTATAAATCGTTAGTGTAGGTAGAGTTAGTAATCTTAGTATGAAGAGAACAAAATTGAATCTATACTAATATTATAAATCTGAAGAGTTTGTTTGTTTGTTTCAACGGAACTCAGGAACTACTGATTCAAATTGAAAAATTATTTTCGTGTTGGATAGCTCAAATATCGAGGATTTGGCATCAGTGACAAATGTTGCAGGGAAAAATATTCATATTTGAAGGCTTCCGTTGCGTGCGCTGCGTAAATTTGATTGTTTGCATTGAATAGGCTCCGAAACTACTGGGCTGATTTCGATGAAACTTGGTAAGAGGGTACATTGATTCAATGACAGTAACATAGGCATTATTCCCACGGGATCGGGACTTACGCAGGTGAAACCGCGGGGCATAGCTAGTGTTATAATATGAAGGAATAAAATTAAGCAATCTGTTTTTAGGAATGGTCTGGTAGACAGATGACTTCATAATCTTAACAAGACGCCTCATTGATCTAATTAAAATAATCCATATTTTGCACAAAAATCTTCTTTAGTTTATAACATCCAGATTGCCATAATCCTTCTTTGCAAACATCTATATCGTAGCTCTAAATAACATGAGGTTGTAAATTCTTTTAGTTTTATGAAGTCTAAAATAAGAATGTTGAGTTTAATCACTTGCAAATATTGTGGATAAAGGTGAACGTCCTAATAGTTCTAAAACTACCTAATATAAGTACTTACACAAAAAAGGTAAGTATGAAGATTTCTTTTAAAATAGTGGGAAAAAGTATTATCAAGCCCTATTCAAAGCACGTCAAAACTGTTGGATCTAGATTTTCAAAAATATGACATTTTATAGAGTAGTTTCTTACGAGCCAGCAGGCCAGACCCGCCATAGGTAAAATTGATGATTTTTGACGTAAAAAACGTCTTTCATTTCAGTTAGTAGTAGGTAAAGTCATGGTGGATATACCAGACGTCCGCACGAACGTTTTGCTTCGTCATTCCTTATTCGTACCGCAGGCGAATTAAATCAGTTTCTTGCGTCTGTCTTCCCTGACGTGTACAGTTTGGGGGACTTTAAGTCGCTAGTGAATAGGTATCTTCTAGGAGCGCGTGCTACATCTTAGGCCTCATCGTCATCAGGCTGGAACCACTATCAGTGGTCAAAAGCTCACCTATCATATTAAAAAAATAGGGGGTTCATTGCAAAAACCAAATATAGCTAGAGTAGCAAATAGTAGGTACTTAGTAGATATATGTACCAGATCACATGAGAGGAAGGCGCTAAGCTATCACTGTGTATGTGGAGCTAGTTGTAGTATAAACATTATCTTGTTTGAGTTCGGTATCTAATCACATTGTTTGCTGCAGCCTCCTTACCAGATCTGACCTAATTGTTTTTACTATATCTATATGTTACACTTACTTTATGCTGTTACAGAATTCTGAATATTCCATTGTGGGATTTCGGTTGATAGATTTAGCTGGTGTAGTGATAAACCAGGAAGTTAACAAAATTAAATTCATGATGTTTAGCAAAGTATGAGCGTAATCTTATGTTTTCAAACGAGTAGGACATCGTTTAACTTTTAGTTATAAATAAATGCACAAAAGCCAGCTGTGTGTAATGGAGATTTCTTACTTTCCAAATTTCCTATGCAAAACGCCAGAAATAGGCGTAGAAGCAGTTCTTCCTCGGACCAACGCAATGTATGGTCGGCATAACATGTCTAAACAATTTCCTATCAATTTTGCATCCATTTTCCCCAAAACTTCATCCTTTGTATGGCCTATGAACATTTACTCCCAAGTTATTTACTCTTCTAGTACTACATTCTCAGCTGACTCAGCGACCCAAAGTGGATCTTGGCCTCCGAAACGGGAGTCTTCCATCGCTCCCAGTCCTGCGCTAATTCTTGCCAATGGACATGAGTATTAAATAGTCTTAACGGTTTTCACCCCTAACCGAACTATTGGGACAAAGCAGTGATATGTCAACCAGAGATACGTCTTTGCGAAATAAACTTGACCACACAAAAAGGCAATTGATTCTTAATCCCTCGGGTTTCAGATATGCATGAGACACGCATTTTAATTATTGTGTCACAATAACGTAATACGATATTCGGATATATTCACTCTATAAATGTTACATCTCAATGAGACAAAGCCATCCTGTCTCGTATCTTCTACTGCGAGTATTCGTCTCAAAAAGTGACGTAACATCATCAACCAACAGCCATCAACCACGATCATCCATCGAACAAGGCATTGTGAACTGGCTACCACCTCCCACACTCACCATATAGAGATAAGTGAACCATTTAAAACTGACCACTAAAATGGGTAGCCATTGAGAAAAATCACGAAACACAATCAATCTCATGTCAAATTAATTATAGGGAGTTGAATGGTAGAGTCGTAAACATAGCTTAATATAGGATGCAAGCTTGTTGATTCTACCTCTATGTAGGATGCTGTCTAATGTTTGTGATTGTGATCTTATTGTTTATTCAAGATAGATAGATCTAAACTTTATGAACATAGAACATAAACAAAAAAACATGTGGCACAAAGACCTAAGAGTGATCACTTCCAAGCAACCTAGTTGGCGACCTAGTTGGCACAATGGTCACCATGCCGGACTGCCAAACACAGGGTTGCGGGTTCGATTCCCGCCTCGGACATTTATGCTTAGATATTTGTCTGTGGTCTGGTTGTTTCTATGTATTATAAGTATATATTTACAAAATAAAAGTATTTATGTAGTAATTATATCCGTTGTCTAGCACCCATAACACAAGTCTAGTTACTTAGCTTGGGGCTAGATGGCGATGTGTGAAATGTCCTGCAATATTTATTATTTATTTATTTATTATTAACCATAAATAATTTAGTACTAAAATATACTTACCTAGGTATTTGAAATCTCTCAGTTAGAAACTTAAATTGACCGTATTTATACCTTACTACCGTCCCGCCCCGGTTTTGCACCTCCCTTGACAATTGCATGTACAGTCGTGGCCAGAGCAGTAAACTTAACAGACCAAAACATAGGTAACATGTATACAAAATATCAGCTCAATCGGTAACCGGGACGTGGATCAAACTTAATTAATATCTACGGAAGTTACCTACATAATAATATGGAGCTGATTTTTTTATTCGCAAATATACTAGGAGACTGGCTGTAATAAATCTGTTTCCAGAAATACATAGTAATAATATAAATAGACTTACGCACTTAAAATTAATAAGACACTTATTTCAATGTATGTTCACTGAAATAAACTTAAATAAACTTTTAATGATCTCAAGTACAGTCGCTCACAATTAACTTATCAATAAATTGCAATAAATTGTTAGTCTCACCATAAGTCGTTCAAAAGAAAGTAAGTAATCGAGCCGAACCACGGGACAATTTATATGTATATGTAAATAAAGCTATTTAATTATCAGTGGGGCGTCAATGGAGTATAGTAGGTTCAATTCCCGGCGCGGGCACGCATCGCTAACACCGTGTAACCATAACTTAGATTAACGACCTAATTTATATGTTGTGAGGTTTGATTTATTTTATCTTTAGGGTACTTGCATTCTACTTATTCAACGTAATGTTGAACGATAAATACGGTGTACAATTTTGACGAATATTTACAGCTTAATAAGTACAAAATACAGATATGCACTAAATTAATCCTCAATTAAAGTTGCGTCTGACATAGATTCGAATGTTACTATGGAACTCTTCACTACATAGTATAAAACAAAGTCGCTTTCTCTGTCCTTATGTCCCTATGTCCCTTTGTATGCTTAAATCTTTGAAACTACGCAACGGATTTTGATGCGGTTTTTTTAATAGATAGAGTGATTCAAGAGGAAGGTTTATATGTATAATGCATTCTTATTATAGCCGTGCGAAGCCGGAGCGGGTCGCTAGTTGTACATAAAAAAAACTGCATTTTGTATGTAACTACACAGAAAAAAATCTTGAAGCTTGAACTAATCTTCTCCCTATTGCTTTTTAATAAGCAGTGTTAAGTATTTCAAATAAACGGTGTTCTTAATTTAAGAATATTGCTTTTAAATAAGCAGTATTAATTATTTCAAATAAGCAGTGTTCTTAATTTAAGAATATTGCTTTTAAATAAGCAGTATTAAGTATTTCAAATAAGCAGTGTTCTTAATTTTATAAATATTGTAAATAATAAGTACGGCTTATCATTTAAGATTTTTTACTAAGAAATTAATTCTCTAGCGTCAATAGAGAACTACAAGAAACCTTTTTCTCTGTGTATACTAAGTACAATGTATTATCGTTGTAGTACGATAATACTCTTTGTTTTTATTTAGGTCTCGAACCAAATTCTTTCAGGCGATCAATTAAGAAAAATCTAGATCAAAAAACCGTCTTCAGCAAGTACAGGATCGATTCTCGATCATAAAATGACAGAGCAAACATGTAATTGTAACGGAAGTAAGTGCGATAGATCAAGTGGTGGTTGGCGCGTGCTAAAAGCTCAGTGCTGCGCCGGGTACCGCCGGTGACGGTATACGAGCCTCTAGTTGCCAGTTAACAGTACAGTGTTGGTCGCGAGAGTAACGCGACGCGACGCTCGCTCCCGCGTTCCCTCTGCGTAGCATCACACGCCTCTGGCATGGTAAATTGTGAATTACTTCTCTAAGGATATAATCTGGATCTTTTTAGATTTATGGATCTTATCGGTATCGTATTTTATGGTTTTAATTTTTATTTTAACACTTTTGTCGGTTAGTGTATTTAAAGAAAATCTCAACTCTTAAAGGTATTTAATTTACCTAATTTAAAATAGCTTAAGAATAAATTGCAATGAAAATAATATAATACTTTAATAAAAGAGGTGACTCTGGATGAATAAAATAAGTATTAAAAGTTGCTAATCATGCTATTACTTTTCACAAAATTTAAAACCAATATAGATAAGTACCTTACTATTGAAATCTGCATATCAAATAATATCAGAAGTTGATTACTTTTTTACAATTTACCTCACAATGAAAAGTGCATAAATTTATTGCATTTATGAATTACATAAGACATTTATAGTCTATGCCCTGCGGTTTCATCTGCGTAAGCCCACATCCCTTGGAAATATCAGGGTAAAAAGTCCTTCAGTCCTAATAGACTATGTTGTCCACATTTTCATCGAAATAAACAAACTTTCGAATTTGTAATCCTTATTGGTAAGGATTTTTCTGTAATACTTATGAATAAGAAAATATTATGATGATATACTCATGTGTTTTACTTTCTTTCAATATATTATATTAGTGTTAATTGCGTAATTTTGGTAGAACTTTAGTATATTTAGTCCTATAAAAAGTGCACGAACGAAGCTAAATAAAAGGTGCAATTATGATTTTACATGTTGCCTAAAAACACCTTGATTCAATTCTTTTAATTAATTTAATTTCACAACAACCCTGGATAGTGGATAGGACTGACGGACAAACTTACCAGACTTGACACATTTTCAGTGCATTTGGGCTGGTTATACTCGTAACTTGACATTTTATACCTCATTGATAATATGAATAAACGGCCCGTATAACTAATCAAATCGCTATGTTTATAATAATATAACTTGTTGATAATAAAATGTAAGATTTACACACTGGGGCAAAGTAAAGAGAACTATAACATAATTGGAATAACATCCAAGATCCTTTATTCGCAAATAAATAATTGATTGATAAAACCACTTACGCTGAATGGGGTGTTTGTGTTGACCTGAAAATTTTACTGGCGTCATTCTTGGTCTTTTCCATCTCAGATTTATTTTTCGTTGTTTCTCTCGATCGATATTAATGATTTTTGGAAAGGTGCGTTCATGTATAGTTGTGTATCAGAAGAAATAAATAAAACTGTAAAATCAAATTTACGGTGCAAGTGCAAGGTGACGCAGTTTTCGCGCCAAATTTTTAGGCTATGCCTTTCTAAAGGTCGCACAACGTGAGTGGTTAACTTGATGTAAATATTACTAAGAATTATATACCTACTTAAGACTGGCTAAATTAGTGTTCAAAAGTTTGAATAATTTTCATTGTATTCAGATCATTTATTAACTTTAAAAAGCTAAAGATTACAGAAGATCTTAATAAAATATACCTCGTATATTATAGCCCTTAGTTTTACTTGTAACGCATGCAAAATATTCATTTAAATTTCAATGACTTACTATAAAATTACATAAGTAAATTTATTTTACAATTTGAATTTAGTAACTTATGAGGTGTTTTTTTCGATTTTCGATACAATAATATTAAAATTAAAGTTTTGATATATAAAATGATAGTGATACAAAAATAGGGCCAGGGTTACTGAGTGGTCACTCGTTATCAGTAGGAACAAAACGAAGGCTAGTCGATTTGCGCAACTGTACGTATCTCGTCCCGCGTCCCGTCCGCGTACAAACTAAACTATGCTCAATATGGGAATCCTCATGTTTTATTTAAACCACAACCACTGGTTATCTTTTAACCAGTTTTTTGGCTCCTCGGGTGCTGATCCAGCTGTGAATGACTTACCGCAGCGATGATCAGCAGGGCACAAGGCCCTCGTCATCCAGGGGAGAAGGTAGCCCTTTTATTTGCAGACTACCCAATTAACCAATAAATTGTTTAAAATATTGATTAGTAATAATGTACAGTGATAGGTACATTGTATTTTTGACTTACCCAATTTTTGAAGGCTTGACGAGTTTGCAGTGTGTCTTGAATCGCCCCGTTATAAAGATTTTTTGGTAAAAATTTGTCGGTTTACGGACGTTAATTTTACGTGATAATGAACGTTATAAGATCTCTTTTGTATCGTTGACATACCATTTTGTATACGTCGATACGTTGCTATGGTTACCAATCATGTCAACAGAACCTGACACATTACCATTTTGCATACTTCAATACGTTGCTATGGTTACCTTGTCAATAACGTAACGTAACATCACAATAACGTAACGCATGACGTCAAACTTTTTTGTGAATGCCGGTGTTCATCGATTTATTAGACGTTATCACGTCAAAAAACTACTAGTTAAAATTACAACTATTCTATCATAATTCAGACTCATGTTCTAATTGTTACGATGTTAAGAAGTCATTCCATAAAAGTTTGAAACTTTGACATTGTTAACGCGACTCTCTCACATTTCTAGGATGAACAAAACTTAAACAATGTTTAGTAAAAGCACTCCTTTGTAAGCTACACTAAAATATGCTGAAGTTATGCACAAGGACGGCTATACAAAGCGCTACGGAACAAAAGTTGTTAAGTTAGGTGCAAATTACAACAATTTCAAACTTAGAATTTTGTCAACAAAGTAGGGGCTTTAATAAGAATCCTAGATAAGGTTTTTTCATTTTATATTATAGAATTAAAAAATGGTCTTACTTTTGATTGGCTTAACCGATTTTAATAAAACACTCAAGAACACTTGCGGGACATTCAATTTTTATTTAATACGTTTTAATTTACTTTAGGATGTGGCTTTGTTTGATTCCATTGTTTCTAACCTTTCTATACTTAGTATTAGTTTTTGTACATTTCTAATTCGGTACTATGGCGTCAACCTTTAGATATATGACATAATCATGAATTAAACAATAAATTTGCGTTATATTTAACGATTCATGGTAATTTAGGTACCAAGAGTACCGACGTAATTGGTTTAAAAGCGTTGGATTTCGGTCGGTCGCAGCTTTTACGAGATTCCTGAACGATTTATAATGTCGTATGAAATTTATTCTTCCGGAGATGCGAATAGCATTAGATTCTGCTTAACCTACAATTATGCTTATGGCAGTTTTAAAAATGAAAATAATGTTTGCACTCTTTTTGCATTGGGAACACTGATTGAAAAAGGTATCGAATTGCCATTTTAGATATCTGAAAAGTGTTGTCAATGTTTCAAAATTCGGAAAATATTTATTCGCTCACTTCTCTCCATAAAAATCTCGTGTCGACAGTACGGTTTTGCCTGTGTGATATCACTAAGAAATTAAAGGACCTTGCTGACATCAGCCAGGTCCTTAAAGTGGAATAGGCCTCTTAATCAGTGCTCACCTAATATAAAAAATGTAAATATCTGATCGATATTCAGGGAACTTTAAGCAAGCATACAGATCACAGGGCATCCCCACGAGGCATCGTACTCAAAAGGAAGGTAAAATTTACCCTCTCGATGTCCCGATGGAGGTTGTCAACACAATCCTAACTAAACTCCCCAACAGGGTACGAAGTACACCCTTACGGCGGGCCTATACGAATTGCAATTTGTATTTCATAATAGTCCCATTAAAACTGTCGTTAGAACGTGTTACGATACAAAAGCTTCACATCTGACATTGGCCCGATGCATTGCAAACTAATTCTCTATTGTATTGCTGATTTATAGGCGCTTATGAATAATAACTGGTCATTACATGTCACTTCAAACACTATTGTCATTGGGCTATAAACTTTACTAGCACAAATTACAGCTTTAGGTATTCGAGTAGGTATACCTAACTAAGTAACTGGGTGATGTAATTTAGGGTCGCAGGTTTGTTCACCAACTCGCAACACTTCGCGGTTTAAGTCCCGATACTGTAAGAATATTGAAATAAAAGTGGCCATGTTACTTCGGTATCTAAGTTTTATCCAAATCAGTCCCGTAGTTTCAGAGTCTATTCGTTACAAAAAACAATCTTTCCCTATTATAATATTGGTGTAGAACTGTACGTTTGTGAAAGTTTAGATTTAGCTAGGCTAGGAGGAATAAAAACTTATTCATCCTTTTATTTTTTATTTATCGACACAGTAAGTTTCTAATATTTGAACTTATAATGCAAAAGATATTTGCTCGGCCATGTGTCTAATAAAACTTAGGCTTAGTAACATGTCTCACTTCATTAAACTTCAGAAAGTTAATTTGCTAAAATGTTAAATCCCAGGACGTTGAACTTGTTAAAATGTTGAATGTTGAATTTAAGCCAACTGCCACCCCTGAGAGAAGGCTCTAAGCTTAAAGATGGTGCCTTCAGTTTTACTGGTACTAACTCTTTCTATAAAATAATATTGCTTCTTTCATCTTTATTTGTATTAGAGATGTTTAATTTTGAAATACCAATTTGATGGTGATGTTATTAATTGAACAGATGCTTTGTCTGGCTTGTTTCATACCTACTACATTAGCACATGTTACAGAATTTGCTTATATGGTGATGTTCACAGATCTTTGTTTTAGATTTTATGACTTTAATTCGTATTTAGGGTACCGTATCTAAAGCCAAAAATGGGACCAATCAACGGGTCCATCTTATTGATAAATTGATAAGTTTTTACAGTTATTTCGTTGACCCAAATGACTACTGTTTGGAAGAAGTTTATCCCAATGCTATTTACAAATACGTTCTATTTCCTCAAATGATTCGTTTTATTACTATAAACGTTGAATCGATGTTAAATTTGGAGGATGTTATTGTTTTAGAAGCTTTATCTTTATCCCCGAAGCATCTAATACTATAGTGATACGGACGAACTGAATGCCAATAAACTTCATATAGAATATACCTATTGATTTGATTTGAAGAAATCATCTTCTCAAGTATGTTTCTTATATCTTTCGCTTTCGATATGATCAAATACAGCACACTCAACTCAGGTAATGTTTTTCTATAAGAAAATGGGTTTATACTCTGAGGTTTATTCCTATTACCCATATCATGTAAGTGTTCATTTAGTTCTTGTATCAACACTTTCCTATAGACTTTACAATATTGTCTATCCTAACAACGTCTCACTTGAGTACCATAGCGAACTAAGTGCTCCTTTGATCAGAGAAATGCATACACTTCCTTCTACAAACTTTATCAATGCGCTCCTTATCCTATCAAATAGGTTATAAATTATGAAATTCAGCACATGACGTGCTTTGATTTCCTTGTCGACCTTTGTTCTTTTAACTTCCTTCAGTGCATTAGTGTTATCGTTATGATTCTATTTGCGATTGTGAAGTAACGCATACCTGCTTATTATTGGAGTCTTTGTTGCAATTCTTACGAAAAACTTCCGGGCAAAATAAGCTTCAATGCAATCTATGACTAATCTATTAGCAAGTTCTCTTTGCATTGATTCACTTCTATTTTAAGAACAAATCAAATATCATACGTTTTAAAATCGATATATTGTGAACTCGATTGACACGAATCCGTATAAATCCGTGTCGGAAGTGCGCGGGGTGTACTTACTCGTACTTAGACCCAGTAAACTAAACGTGCTCTAAATGTAGCCTTGTAGACTACTACCCTTAATTATATTAACAGTTTTTTAGTAGAATAAAGGAATAGATACACCTGATACTGCGGGACTCTGTCAAATGGTTCTAATATGACTCGGATCATATAGAACTATGCTTGTCACTCTGAAATTAAAATATCCCATGTGTTTGTCTTATAATTTCACCAGCTTCCACAATCTTTAATCGGAAAAAATATGGGTATCTTCTGAAGCCTAGCAAACTGTATTAAAATCATAAAAATACCTAAACAACACGCGGTATATTGTATGATATGAGAAGAATGTACGTCTTTGTACTTACATTTAATGTTTCTCCGTATATTTTTACACACTAAGATAATAAGATTTTGTTTAGCAACGGTTCTATGAGATAATTTTTGTAGTAATATGAATTTTATCTAAATTGAGGTTGTTTGCTTAAACTCGTATTTTTATACTTACATCGTGAATTCTTGAGAGGGAAAGGAATAGAAAAAAATCAGGAAAATAAGCTCATGAATGAAATGGCCTTGACCCACAAATTCTTCTGTAGATTGGATATGATTCAGTTTCGTCATTTATATTCAAGAGTTTGTCCGCAAGTTTATCCAAATTTTTGACCCGATCGTGTGCGGACACGATTTGCGAATCTGCCTTTTATCAGTTTGCTCAAATACAATAGGCTAAAACAATATATTTTGTTTAACTAGCTTACGTAATTCTTTTTCCGTTGATAGTTGTCCCTAATTTGTTTGAATTTCAAGTATGATAAGAGTTTATTGTTAGATAGGTATACTATTGCGGATTTCAAGTTGTCATGTTTCTAGCAGTAGTAACACTGTAAATTGTTAGATAAATACTTATATAATCAAATATTTGAATTCTTTGACTATTCTTAGATAATTATTGTAACTTCACCAGCAGTTTTTATGTACAAGAACAATGCTTTGTAATATTATGAATTAATATTTGCACCTTGACTTTACAAACAATTTAAACAGACAAAATTTCACTCTTTTTCTATTTTCTTAAAAAAATCGTGTCAAGTGTCTCATAGATCTTAATTACTGTGATCTTATAAAAATAATAATCAAGGGTCGTCGGTCGCGCTTTAAGTTTGTTTACCTTTCTTCGCTTGCAATCAATCAAAGTGATTGATGCTCCTTCATAATACGTATTTCTAGTTTTATTTTGCAATCTAGGTCCATATTATCTAACACTGTTTGTTTTATGTTTTTTTAATCTACTTTTTTGTTTTATCTGTTTCATATTCGTAGCAATTCTAATCTTCTTAGAAGTTATTATATTAAATAGTGCTGTATTTTGTTATCTTATGTTTAAAATAATTCATTGTGTGACTAGTTTTTGCCGTTTACGAGCTGTCTACTTTGTTATCTGTCTATCTTACATAATTTTAACGGATTCCGTGTACTGTTTCTATTTAGATATTCTCTGTTTGTGCCCAAATAGAGTACTTGCTGTTATTTGTTTGATTTATTGCCCTATCTTTATTTTAATTTCGTTTTGGACAAAAGGGTTATGGCTTCCCGCTTGGTTCCAATTTTTCTTAGGGTTTGTAACTTACCTTCACTTGAGTTGGTCTATGCTTTTCACTTATCTACAACCGCAGTCTGGTTTTCAGTTTTTTTAATTTTTTTTTATATTTTAACATCACGTAGATACTTTTGTTTCATCTTTTCACATAGAAATATATTTTCGCTTACTGTCTTTGCTAACAAGAATGTAACAGTTAGGTTTAAGTGGAACTACCACGCTACCGCCGAATCAATCATGGTGGTGTCGATGTTTTGGCGACTGACTGTCTGCATTCATGGTGTGGAGTTCGTTGACTTCACGCATTCATTTATTGACTTCACGCTTACGATCGCAAAAGCTGGGATCTTTTGCTATGATGATTCTAGCTTTTATAATTTTTAATGTTTGCCCTGGTGTGAAATTTTATTGCATTAATATTTTAAGCAAGTTTTGTCTTGGGAGCTATTCTGCTTTGTTATTTTACGAGCTTTGAATTTATTTTGTTTGTATCTGTCTGTTAATCTGTCCAGTTCCTTTAATCTTTACTAATAAGTGTTAAATATTTAAAACAAATTATTCTATATCATATATCTTGGGACTTTATAAAACAGCTTCACAGATAACTTCAATAGGGGTAATAAATTAAGTTGTATTACTTTTATTGTATCTATTACGGGATGTATATCATCAATCCTTAAAGGAAACGGTAATTAATGACGCCCTTTCTCTGTGCTATGCCGCATATTAAACTCTTTAATTAATTGATTCTCATTGTTATTAATTAATCTAAGACTTCGTCTACGACACTATGGGAATTGGAAATTATTAGTTGAAGCAATGAAAATATAGACAAATGCAGTAGAGTTTTTTCTAAAAATATTTTAAAGAAAGTTGCAACTGAATGGAATTTTAAAGTTTGCTTCATAAAAAGAAACAAAGTGTGAAAACAAGTCATGTTCAATATAATTGACGTACAGCTATTCGGTGATCGGTTCGGTTTTCCATCGTCAAAGTTTGTTTGTTTATATGTTGCGATGGATCGTTAGAAGTCGGCGGCTCGCGCGGCGGCGCGGCGAGCGCGGGCGCAACGTTAATAACTCCTCAATTGGGAACGCTCGCCTGACCCGGCCCGAACTATGCTACACGGGATAGCGATTTATAATTATTATGTTAGTGTTTATTAGTGCTGTTTATTCCATAAATATTCAAAGTACAGTTAGTTTAAAATACGGTCTCTTAGAATCTATGATCGAGGTTAATTTGCTATACTATAAATACTTTCGAATATAGACATAATAATCTTAGGAGCTTAACTTTAAGGGCTTCAAATCAAAGTAAAAGCCGGTACGACTAATACCTTTAAGCTATTTTATAAGCGTGTGTTGCCACTATAACAGCTCCTAATGATTAGTTAAGTGATGTAAGCGCGTGCCGACGACGACGTCTAGTCCCGTGTCCCCCGACCTCTCCGCTTGTCATCGTTTGTTGACCACTTGATCCATACCGCACCGCGGAAGACTCAATACGATAGCATGTTTGCAATCACTTGTTACTGTACGATGCGTGGGATTAACGATAAGTAGCGGCTTGGCACTTGGCGCTTATATTCCACGGAGGGATTAAACGTTCTTTGTAAATTTTTGTGCGTCTAAAATCATCTGTCACTCTTTGTTTTTTTATTGCTACAATCATGAGGAATATCAACCGATTTCGACGAAATTTTTGAAGTAAGTTAGCAGGACACAGACTACTTTTTTATACGAATGATACCGCAGGTGGCAACTAGTAGATAAATCTTAAACGAGGCGTCCCGAATAAAAATAAAACTATCAGGCGATGATCTCTTATCAAAACAGCTTTATTTAAAAAAACTCGTTACGGCCGTTATCGGATCCCGTTTGAGTTATTCACCTGAGAATGGTGTGAAGTGTTGATTGTCGATACCGCATGCCGCGAGGGTTCATTATGGTCTATTCATTGATCAGCCTTTGGGGAGGTATCGCGGTGATTGGGTGCTGTCTCACGTTATTTGGGTCAATAGTGTTACTGACCTTAGCTACTTGCTTGTCCTTTGGAACTCAAGACCTCGTTCTGGATACAGTAACTTCGTTAGAAAGAGGAAAAGAAACTGTAAATTTATTTGTACAAGTAATTAAGGAACAATCAGTAGTTCTTTTTGTAAATTCTGGTCTTAATTATCTAACAGATATTGAAGAAGTATTAGTAGAACTATTTGTAGATGTTAGTAACAAAATGAAAGAATCAGAATATGTTCCCCACATAAACAAAAGACGTGATCCGTGATCGTGGCATTGTGCTCTGACAAACCTCAATTTCATTAATGAAGATATAGTTATACAAGTTACTAGGAGCGACAATCTGTGTAGTAAGGAAGGAGCGGAGTGGGCGGTGGCATTCACTCGCACTGACTCAGAACATTGGGTGGCTATACAATTCCTGTGCTGTCATACTTTGAAAAATATCGGTGATCCTGACCATTGTTGCTACTTCGATAATTAGGTCAAAACCAAAAGGAACCGTATAGAATTTCGAAATTACTCCAAGAATTTTTACTTTATCTTGGGTAAGTTATTAAACGGCACGCTGATATTCACAATTTGTAAATTGAACAAATAATATTTGTAGTGATGAAGAAGCTCTATGTATTTTCTGTCCATTAAGTTAATACGTGAACTGCGATCAAGATCCGCTGCCCAACAACTTATATGTTAATTGATATGGTCTACAAGTGTTGTTGCTGATGACCCTCAATGAGAATCATCTGGAAAGTACTCTTATTTTATTCATAGCAGCAGTAAAATGTTTAGTGGGGAAATAGTTCCATTTTATTTATTTCTAGAAATAGGTAAATATGCAATTTAAAGGGTGGGTGCATTGACAAGGACCATGAGGCATTCGCACATTCGTGCCTGAGTGATGGGTGCTAAAGCGATATGATCTGAGACGTATATTGAGGATAGAGGTTCCTTAAGTTTACCAGCAGTTGACGCAAGAGATGGTTCGCTTTCATTCATCACTATGCATGCGTGTGTAACAGAAGACCTATTTTAATCCAAGCACATGTCTGAGATGCCCTAAATGTATGAAAAGTTGGATTACACGGCTTGCTATGGATCTAATAAAGCTTTCTAAGTGATATATTACGTGGATCAAGTATAGTTCTAGCTTAATTAAAAAAATCGATGTGTACAGTAGTGTTGTTTCAGTGCAATAGTGGCGGGTCGACGGCCCTCGTTATCATTTCGGCACAGATTCCTTGACCCCCCGCGCCACACTCTACCCTCTATCTCTGCAGCTGGTTCCCTCATATACTCATATACTCATATTCTTAGAACTTTCACATTTTCTAAATCTAAATCGCACAACATATTAACAAGACCTTCAAAATTTCAAAGTGTATATTTATCCAGCCTAAAAATCTCTACATTTTGGCTATTAAAATTAAAATTAATACGCTCGTAAAGTAGGCAATTTTGATTTCTGAGAATTTGCAGATATTTTTAAAAAGGTCAGTTCCTACACAAACTCTAGCGCCGATAAGTCGTGATGCAGTAGCCTTGTACCCAGTTCAAGAGATAACAGTTATCACAGATTTTTTTATAACAAATTAAAATACTAAAAATACTGTTGTAGGTATTCCAGTATTTTTTGCGTTCATATTGTTTGTAACTGTGGTGGGTGCATTTGTAACAGATAAGTTTGCAATCTTTGCTCCAATTTCAGCCATTTATATGTCGCTGACGTTTATCTTAGTTATTAAAACTCGGACTATTATTTTAATATTGTTCAGATATTTTCAGTCTCAAAACGCACTTCTCATCAATGTCAACCATTGTCTTAACCCCACAAAGTATTATTGTTTTTCTGGTGGACCATGCATTTTTAGACTAAACGATCTTTACCTATTGCTCTAGCATACCACAATCGATCCATATTGATTGAGTGATCCTACTGATATTATAAATTCACACAAAAACTACTGGACTGATTGCCATGAAAATCGGTATGAAGATAGCCGAATACCTGAGTTAACACCTTTTTATACCGATATTCCACAGGATCGGGACTTCCGCTGGTAAACGAGCTTCAATTTAGTAACTTATAAGTTCGTAGATATAGAAACTCAATGATTAACTTAATCAATGTTCAGAGCATTGGTACCACACATTAAATACTTTATGCCTTAAGTATTCATCTTTAGAAATATGGAGAAAGGGGAAGTGACTGCGAAGTATCCTCAGAGTGCCCTAGACGATGCGTCAGATAGAGCAAAGTTGAGGGAAATATGCAAATCTTACATTCGAGTGGTACTCATTTCCTTATTATTGTTTCCAGGGTGATGGTGCCAAGATGACAGTGTGGTGGATCCTGGCGTTGGCGGTGGTGGTGAGCGCGGATCCCCGCTACCCGCAGCATGGCAGTACGCTGCGCCCTCGACATTGGCAACGAGGTGCCAGGACGCTTGACGAGAGGAACCCTAGCCAGTTTGTTGGGTAAGTCCAGAGTTATAAAGCATACTTAGTCCAGTAATATGTCTCACTGTCAGGCACGTTCGTAGCCTCCTTCGATTAAAGAGTTAGACATATAAACGACATCAGGATCAGTTATTTTACGAGGTTTTCGGTATATTGAAAATTTAGATGCAATTTGAATTTGACCCGTAAAAGTGTATAGTAGAGTGAATCAAGACAATAAGACCGTAGCGTAGAAGCTATTTAATTTACCAGGAAAACGTGCTGATGTAAGAAATGGTTGATATGCTAATGTAATCCGGCGAGCATCTCACGTTCCCTAGAAGCCAGCGCGAGCGCGCCTCACGCCGCCACCGCCTCACCACCGGACGCGGGACGTGCTCGGTATATATTGTTACGAATCGTACACATTTCTATTGTAATCACCTTACATACTCGTACACCTCCTTGAATATTAATATACCGCGATAGCTTCTTGTTAAAGTTATTGCCATTTAATGGGGTGTATATTGTAATGGTAATTTAATTGAGCAGTTTCTCTGTTTGAAATCTATTTATTTTATAATGTAATCTTACTAGTTTTCTCTCATAGGGGGAGAGGTGCTTGGGTTTTCCAAAATTCTTTCTTAGCGAATGCCTACGCAAATCAAATCAAATTATTTATTCCTTTGAATACTTAATACCTAGGACACGTCTTAAAAACTAAGTTAGGATGTGTGCCTTCGGAACGCACCCACCAATGAGAAGAAGGCACAAGAAACTCATGGGGTTTTTTTTTCATGTGATCACGCTCACAAAGGTCAATATTACAAATATTTGAAAGTATTATTTGAAATGGAGCAATTAAAGCCACGTCCATGGGTTGTTATCATTAAGGTAAGACGAAATATCATAGTACGCCTTACTGCACAATTTATGCTTTATAAAAGTTTTGAACCTGTTAATGGACATGTCATATACATCTTTGGGTAATTTACTATAATAGAGCACACATGTACTATTAAACGACCTGTTTATTTTCCGGAGCCTACTACCGGGCACGGTCAGTTCATTCTTATTTCTTAAGTTGAAATTATGAATATCGCTATTTTTACGAAAAATATCAGGATTTTTGTGAACGTGTGCCACATTTTAGCCTGATCTGTCCAATGGTTTAAGCTGTGCAGTAAGGGGTTTTAAATGTATACCTATAGAATACTCCCCAAATATTGTTTATTGCGTTGACGATTCTCACGAATAGCATGGATTAAATTGCAGGCAGTGTTTAAATTATGGAAATGTAAATGCCAATATAATTTAACCCATTTATTATCGCGTATAAAAAACACAACTTGAACTTATTAAAACTAGGGCGTCCTTTACAAAGTGTATCTAAGTGAATTCGCGTCGGATATAAAACTAGATCAGTTCTTCGGGTCGAAGGAGGGTCGGGACCTAATCTGGACCTTGGATTAAAATCATGATTTACTGCAGTTGATGAGGTCAAACGATGCGCTTGGTGTTATCGAAATCGACTGTTGCTTTATAGACGTCAATACTTCGGTTCATACCGGTTAAGGGTGGAAAAGAGGGTTACGTTAGGAATGAAAATATCGAAGAGTTCGGACTCCTCAGACGTCGCGCCGCTTGCTGTAGGTACTTATATCAATATATCAAAGTGGAATTCCTAAAATGTTTAATGCATCGAAATAACGAATCCTAGAATGTTGAATTTTCATAATAATATTGAATATCGAAAAACGAGATTAAGGGCAGGTGCTAATAAAGCTACCAAAATCGACCTTTGTTTTAAGCAACTCTAAGTAATCAAATACTCTTTTTTTGTTATTTGGATATACATGGATATTGTACTTTAATTACCATATTTTTGTTTATTGTGGTTGAAAACATGATATGAACAACTACGTTCGATAAAAAAAATGTTAGAAAACAGAGAATTATTAGATCATTTATCGGGTTTTATTCAAAAATAGTTGACATTCTAAAAATGAATCAAATGATAGGTTTTGACCTCTAGGAACTATATTTGTGGATAATAATGCTAAAATGTTTTGCATATCGATCAAATATCGTTTTTGCATATCGATCAAATATCGTCGTTTTTGAGAGCGGGGGCTAAGGTAATGTATGGGCCTACACACGGTACGGGAAGAGCGCCTTAAGTAGGCCAACAAACTCATTCTGTGGCCAAAAAACCAAAAGCAATATGATGAATTAAAAATGTTGAGTTATAGGTAACTTTGTACATCTAATTTATTCCAAAAATAGCGTATGATTGACTCGATTATATGCCCCAAATACCGTGGGAACTTGTATTACGCAATCGACATCCTCGCGTCCAGAAAAGCGCCTCATCATGATCCGAGTCGGTTCCGCTACTGACCCCTGACTCTCGACCAACTCTAGGGTTATAAGCGTGAAATCCACCCACGCGTGATACATCTCTTGTGTCATCATCACTACAGCCATTGTTTAAGCCTTTTTTAAATTTTCAAAAAGATTATTTAGAAACACCTTTACTGCCAAAAAATTGTCCCAATTCGGTGGCAAAGTTTGTGTGTTAGTATAAACTGATTGTAATGCAAGATGGTATTTAGATAGCTGCAGATGAAATAACACAAAGGTCACTTTTTATTTCGATATTCGCTCAAAATCAGGACGTATGAAAAACTAAAACCTTCGCACTGCGGTTTCGCGGTCTTATAGTTAAATTGCAATTATAATATTAAAGTTGCACAATGAAAAATGCTTGCAATTACAATGAAAGATTAACATTCAGCTGTGTGCAGTAACCAGTGACCACTAGCAACAAGTCACGTTTATCTCACATCCGTCTGTGATTCACACTACACCATAAACTTGACATCTTTGTCAAATGGATTTTATTCGCAAACATATTCATTGATTATTAGTAGAGCCCTACGGTTTTACCTTCTGCGTTAGTGCTAATCACTTGCGGATATCGGGATTAAAAGGTAGCCTACGTTTGGCAAAAGCGCTTTGAGTTAAACTGCCTGGATGTACAGAGGACTGCGATTGTGGAAAAAGATGTGGGAGGCCTTTGCCCAGTAGTGGGACAATCCAAGCTAATTAAAAAATGTATTGAGGAATATATGGTTTAAAAAAAGGCCTTTCGCCTTTAACTAAAAAGTATCGTATCGTTTGGAGGTCCAATCTTTTCCGACATTTTGGTATAGGTAATTTAAAAATGAAAATTCCTCGCCGTTTTTAACGTAAACTAACGTCGAAACAAAACGGTATAGGTGCTTTGAATTTGGATGGCTTTATTTATTATTAAAATTATAATAAGTATTTCTTGTTGTTTATAGACCCCACGTGTGTCGGAGTAGGAACAGCACGCATTGCTGTCCCGGATGGACTTCAAGGCCGAACTCACTTCTCTGTATAGTCCGTGAGTAACCAAACACGCTGACTTTTTCACTTTTGACACAATTTTGCCAAAATTGTTTTTATTCAAGTTTTCTAAACAATTTGTAATATGAAAATACCTTATAGTTTAAAAGTTTTCGTTAAGAATGTGCCTTAAACGTTTCCAGCACTATGTCGACCGGACTGCGGAGGTCCAGGCTCCTGTGTGGCACCCAACATGTGTCGGTGTCCTGGAGGCATTGAGGCTCCTTCTTGCGTCCCGGGCGGACTCTATCCTTACCCAGGTATAACCTGCGCATCTTATTTATCCGTTTACGGCAAAGCCAAAAGGAGGGGGTTATAGGTTTAGCCTATATGTATGTATGTTTGTCAGTTCCCGTATAACATTTAAATTATCAAAAATATAGCATCCTTCGTATGTATAGGAAGGAATAACCATCAAATGACTCTTATTTGATGGTTATTCCTTCCTCCATGGGTTACAAGCTATAACCCTCTACATATAGATCATAAAGACATGAATAAAAAAATCTTATATTTATTAAGTTTATGTGTTTTTGACCCATTTAAAAATACAGGAATAATTTTTACGAGTATCTTCGTTTCAGTGCGTACTCCTGGTGGTTGCCGGCGTATCTGTATGAACGGTGGTACGTGTACGAACGGTACGTGCGCCTGCGCGCCCGGCTGGAGTGGAGAGTTCTGTACTGAACGTAAGTCTATGTTATTTTTGATGTAAAATGTCAGAGTTGGACCTCATTCTGACCTGACCAGGTGCAGGTCAAAAGCTTGTTCTCGTTCACGTCAAAATCTCCTGTTTTAACCAAATTCAGAAAAAGGAGGATAGATATTTTATTTATGTGCGTGCATTCGTTTTTAACCGATTTAGATGATTATTTTTTGTTGTAAAGAGAATTCCAATGCCATAAAATTGAAATGGGACTACCATTTTAACTATACTTGTTATATTCTAGCGATATGTCGCGAGCCATGTTTGCACGGAGGGCGGTGTATAGCGCCGGATCGGTGCGTGTGTTTCCACGGACTCTCGGGAACTCGGTGTGAAATCGACAGGAGAACTGGTAAGCTAATCAACAATATGTTATTTAATAAATACGATTACTAAATCAAAATGATTACTAAAAAATAAACTTACATTTTAAATAACAATGGCCTTAAAACTGAGCCCTGAGGAACTCCCATGAAATTATACTGTCATCGGCGAAGGCTATAAATAATCGGACGGTAATTATTATATTTAATTATAATTTTTCACCCGATTAACGTAATAATACTACTGAACATAGGCCTCCCCCAAAGACTTCTAGAGCGATCGGTCGCTTGCCCTCTACATCCATAGGCTTCCCTGACCATCTAGGAGAAGGCCGTAAAATAAGTACTAATACACAAATAACTCATAAGGTTGAAATAATCTGTGTGTCCATAGGTCCTTGTTACACGGAGACCCGCGGTGCTCTATGCACGGGGGCGCTAGAGGGCGTTGTGTGCACGAGACAGCTGTGCTGTGCCAGTGTGGGGAAGGCTTGGGGACATCCGTGTGAACGGTGCGGTGACTTGGACTGTCCCACGGGACATTTGAGAAATTTACATACCAAGGAGTGTCAGGTAATTTTAGACAAAAAATATAGATGATGCTAATCTAACTTCTATAATAGAAGGTAGAAAATGACTTGTTTGTCTTAACTTTAGAAAAAAGAGGTTAGATGAGTAGTCTGGACTTAAGATGAAACGTTTAATAATGGCTGGCTGATTGCACCTCAGCAAAATATGCATCATAAAAAGAATTGAACTTATTAATAGTTAAAAGTGTGTAATATAATGATGTATGTGTATAGGATATAGACGAGTGTGCAGCGATCCCCGGCCTCTGTCTGGGCGGTAAGTGCGTGAACAGCGTGGGCTCGTTCCGGTGCGAGTGTCCCGCGGGACAGCGGCGACATCCCGTCTCGAACAACTGCGAGGACATCGACGAGTGCGAGGACCCTGATATATGTCCCGTGAGTTACAACATACACATAATACCTACACGTCACTACTACCTAACACGTCACTACAATCTAGTGTTGTACATTGTATAGTACAACACTATAATGTAACGCGTCTCTATAACTATTTAAAGCGTAGTTTTTTTTCAGGGTTTTGCAAACCCAAATCAAGATAAAACGTCACTACAACCTAACAATATAACACGTCACTACAATTCAATAAAATATATGTAAAACGAAACCGAAAAACGTGTTTCCTTAGGTTTCACAATTTTAAAATGAAATCGGTATAAATTGTTTTATTATGAATGTAAAAGTGAGTACAATCTACACACTTAACAATTCATTACGACCTAACCACAACAGAACACGTCACTGCGACATTACCAATACGTCACTATCATCATTGACCTGTTTTATCTTATGTATTATATAGCGTCACTGCAGCTCTTTCTGTGCCTTAATAGGAGCAGTTGAACAATGAAGTAAAAGATATAGATATGTGGTTTAGCAGCAACACGTCACTACACTCTAATCTAAGACATAGTTGGTTTAACTAAGACGACTTATCAGTCATTTTCTCTTGTAAATTTTCCAAAAACTTATTTATTGCTGCTGGGAAACAATATATTTCATCATAGAAAGGTGTTTTTTCTGAAATTATTGAGGTAAGATGGGTTTAATTCGCTAGGACACTTGACCTTTGAAAGCTACAATGATCACTGACGTTACAGATATTTCAACTTAAGTTAGCGCGCGGTTCTATGTGTGCGTGAGTCAATAAACAATTGACCACTTAGAACAAATGAACAATTAAACGTTATTGGCAGACCAACGGCAAAACGATTTCCGGACCAGATAAAAATGCTTATTCGAAACCAGGCGAGTTGCGACACTGCTAACAATGGGATTGTTCATGCCAAGCAGATGGTACCAACACGGTTACTCAAATCATATAGGTAATAAGCTTCCTTAGACCCACGCACACATTGAACCACGGGCTAACATTACTTGAAATATCTATATTAAAACCGATCAAAAGTAGGTAAAGAATTGAAGAAAGTTTGAGAAGTATTTGTGAAAATTAATTGACATTATGTTTTATTGTGTTTTTTCTTTTTAGAACGGAAAATGTGTGAACACAGAGGGTGATTACTACTGTTTATGTAATCCTCACTTCATTCCTAGTCCAGACAAGAAATTCTGTATTGGTAAGTTACTTTAACTTTTAAGCATGTTTTTACGGTGAAGGGAAATATTTTATGGAAACTGATAAGACTTGAAACTCACTAAGGATCGTAGATTTATGCACCTGTGGTGGCATTTTAATTTGATTAAATGTGGTCATTTGTTCCCAGTTGTCACCGCTCTCTACGTCCACAAAAGGGATTTTTATAGTTATTCCTTCAAGATTCACCGACGAGCCCCCACCGGTGGATCTATGAATATTTCTCTTTTCTCCACCGTTTCAGGTTTTAGGGGGGAACATGTAATTATGTAATATTTTTAATTAATATTTTTTTTCCAATAAATAATGTATTTTTGTTTCCCAGATGGTCGTGTAGGCAGTTGCTTCACGTACTTGAGTGAAACCGGATCGTGCGGCGATAGATTGCCCGTGGCTCTGTCGAACCGGGACTGTTGTTGCGGGTACAACATGGGCCGAGCGTGGGGGGATCTCTGTGCCCCTTGCCCGCCGAGGGGGTCGAGTAAGTAGGGGGTTTAGACAAATTATGCTCCAAAAACCTTCATAGATTTTTTAAAACTAAGAACTCATTTATATGTGGCATTTTAAGCAAAAATAATTGTAATAAAGCAACTATTCTACTTTCTGAATCTAGTCTTAAATCAATATTAAACACCTGGTACATTTTTTTGGAATGCTACATTATTTTCTAAAAAATCAGTATAATGACCGGTTTACATTATTCCAGTCTAGCGATCGAATCCTGCGCTGGATTGCTACTGGACAGGCTGTAAACCCACACAGGAATGCACTGGATCCAGTGAGCAATCCAGTCCAGTAAGTGGATTGGCGGTTTACTTTTTAATACAGTACGACCATTCCAGTGCCATTCTAGTGCTAACCGAACAATTATACTGGAAACATGATTCGACAGCTTTTAAATGACTGGAATCATGTAGACGACATCTCCAGTCCGATCCATTACAGTCCAGCGCTACTGGATTACGGGACTGGAATAATGTAAACCGGTCATAAGACCCGGTGGACTAAAAAGCTCCTGACATCTAATATCGGTTCTTTTGACATAATTTATTCTTATTTTTAGCTGAATGGTCGCACCTGTGCGGTGGAGGTTTGATTCCCCCTGACTGGCGCCGCAACACCACCGGCGGGGGTCCAGGAGGCCCTGGGGGCGGTGGCGGTTCGGGCGAGGGGGGCAACGGGGAGTACGGCCCGCCCCCTGCCATCGCGAAGATTAACGAATGCATGTTGAGGAACGGGATATGTGGACTTGGAGACTGTATTGATAAGGATATTGGGTATGTAATGATGGGGATATAGGGTTCTGTTTGTCGCGATATTTTTAGTAATGGGTGTCGTTTCCATGGTTTTCGTGATTTAAAGAAGTCTACGCTAAGTACTTACGCTGGTGAAATTACGGATGCCTGTGAGGCTCTACTTATGATTAATATACATGTGAAAGTCACTCTGTCTGTCTGTTTCGTTTTCACGCCTAAGCCGTTGAATCAATTTTGATGGATTATGGTATATGGGACCTTAGAGTAGGACATAAGCTCCTTTTTATTCCGACTCTGAAGAAACCGTGGGGCGCAGCTATCTGTTCTATATTTCATTTTATTATATACGTGTTAAAAATAATAAATATAGATTTTAATTCATAAATATGTATTTGTTCGTGTGTCTGTAGTTACCAATGTTCGTGTTGGGAGGGCGCTGAGGGTGCGGAGGTAGATGGCAACCCCACCTGTATAGACGTGGACGAGTGCGCGCTCGACTACTGCCGGGGGGGAACCTGTGTCAACAGGCCGGGAGGATTCGATTGCAGGTTAATTATATTAACATTATACCTACCTCCTAGCTTCTGTGACGTAAAGGTCACTTGGAACTAATGGATGATATTAGAGCCAATTACATCTAGATAGCGGTGGGTACACTCTTGAGGAAGATTTAAGGAGAAGGTTAGGGAAGCTAAGATGTACGAAGGGTTGTAGCACCGCAAGAAGTAAACAGGTAAGTAAATAGAGGGATAATCAGCCCAGCCCCGTCAATTCAGTCTCGTAACGAGGCCTTTGACACATTTGGTTAACTTAGTTCTTGTGGGGTCACAATATAACTTCCTAGGCCTTTAGGGCGAGTTAGCTACCTTTAAGTAACGATTCGTATAGCCATTACTTATTTGAATTGAAGTATACATTACGATATAAGTGTGGTAAATTGATCTTTGCATAGAGGCGGTTTATGACGCGCGAGCGGCAGCGAGCGTGTTAAAGAAGCCAAGATGCAAATATCAATTCCACACGTATATCGTACGACGTTTTTTATCACAGTTGCGAATAAAAGAAAAGACTTGAAAAGAAAACAAAATAATAATTAACAAAATATTTGTGATAAGTCTATGTTTATATTTTTTTAAGGCAATATTTTTTTGTTAATTATGCTCCGGAAAGGCCAGGCTAAACACTTTTAACCTATTCAGCCTCGTCTGACATACAATTATTTTTTAGGGTTTTTTCTATTTGTTTTTGCTCCTGGGGTTAAGAACAAAATACAATTGTACGGAAAAACAATATATTTAAGTAAAGAAAAAACAAAAAATAAACAATTCAATTTTTTATCGTTTTCTAAGTCATTATCACGTAAAATTTTCGTTCGTAAACCGACTTTAGAGACAGCCATTTTTGCTAGCTAAAAACTCTTTGGTACCTACCTTTTTTATACATCAAAACAGTATAACCCAGATAAATTAAGAATGTTTCACCTACCTAACATGTAATTAGCAGTAAGATACGTATTTAACTTATCGGGATAACTTTACAGCACTAGTTAACAAATCTAAAACGCACGCGTGCATAATATGTTGGATTATGAGCCTAAAAGCCGTTGAATAAGATCCACTTTATGAGCAACTGTGATAAAAAAATGTTGCATATGTTACTCTACGTACAGTATCTGCCGGATTATGGCATTATCGAAATGCATTCATAACTTTTGGCCAGCAATGATTAAAGATCTTTGTTAAAAGTGAAGTCTGTAACTAGTTATCAAACAGTATTCCCTAAAAGTGATGTTGTTGTTTTTAGATGTCCTCCAGGATTCGATCCTGTAGACGATGGATTACGATGCAGCGACAAAAACGAATGCGAAATGTCGAACGGAGAATCTTGTGCTAATGGAGATTGCGTTAATACTGATAATGGGTAACTTACTTGATTTTGAAATATATGCGTATCCTTATCTATTTTTTTATAATAGGTGTCGTTTCCAAAGTTTTCGTGATTAATAATTTACTTTTTTTTAAGTTACGAATGTCGTTGCAACGCTGGCTACGAGTCGGCCGGCGGTGGCGCGTGCCACGACGTGGACGAGTGCGCGAACAACCCGCGGGTGTGTCGCCGCGGACGGTGTCGGAACACGCCCGGCTCGTACGAGTGTGCGTGCGACCACGGGTACGCGCCCACGCAGGCCGGGTACTGCGCCGATGTCGACGAGTGCGAGGAGGGGAATATGTGCAAGGTATACTATTCTGATATCTCTATAACTTGCCACAAGGTTCTATATGTCAGTGAGTCTGTGAACGTTTAGCTCTGATTTGTGCGATAATGATGCGACAGCCATCGTTCGAAAATAAAAGCTATAAGTTTAATGACAGCTCTAGATATCATCCTTAGTATACTTAAGAATGTCAGGTACATATATTTTTCCTGTGTCTCGGAACAACAATGTATCTAAAGATTGTTTTGGAAACTGAACTGTTTATGACACTGAATTATAAAAAAAGTTTTGAAGGGAATTTACCTATTAAATAAAAGTTATTTTTGTTCTAATCGCCAGGGTGGTCGTTGCGTGAACAACGAGGGTTCATTCGTGTGCGTGTGTGAGTCGGGATACCGCGCGGTGGGCGGCGCGTGCGCAGACGTCGACGAGTGCAGTGAGATGCGCGTGTGTCGGAACGCTAAGTGTCACAACACGCCCGGCTCCTTCCGCTGCGAGTGTCTGCCAGGGTTCACGCTCGCGCAGGACGGACGAGAATGTAGAGGTAACATATTTTTTTACGGACTTCTACCGGAACTGATCCCTGGGTGACTCCATTTAAAATTTGTTAAAAATCTGATGATATTCATAGTGATAAACTGAATTTCACCTCGAAGGTCCAGTAAATTGCTCACTTCTCAAGATTTACCAGTAGTTAATAAATGGATCAACTGTTTTAATCATGCAAGAACTAAACGCGGTGTCTGATTAATAGCTAAGGTTTTTAACATTTAAAATTGTTTTCTAGATGATCTTCAAGACTTGTGCTACGAGAACTACGAAGACGGCAGATGTACCGGACCGGGCACCGATCCCGTTACTAAATCACAATGTTGCTGTAGTAATGCTAAAGGTACTAAAACACGGTTAAATTAATAACATAACTTTTCAGAAATTGTCGAACACTTCAAGCACTATATATACGATATTTTTGTCAATTTTCTTGTATATTTTGTCCCAGGTCCCCTAGGCTGGGGTGTATCTTGCACGGCTTGCCCGAAGGTGGGGTCTCACGAGTGGGACGCCCTCTGCGCGGAGGGTACCGGCCGCGACAACGGCGGTCTAGACATCAACGAGTGCAACGTCCTCCCGAACGCCTGCCCGCATGCCACCTGCGAGAACCTCGACCCTGGCTACCGGTGTATATGCGACCCTGGCTTCCATGCCGGCGACGACGGACAGTGCAAGGATATCGACGAGTGTGATATGCATCAGTCTGTACGTATACATACTTACATTTAATTCAACAGCTTTTTGACATGATAAAGTCTTATAAATCGCTTAATTTAGTACTAGTAATCGTTTGAAACGATCAGTTAAATAAATACATGCCTTAAACACGTATATAAGTTGTAAATAAATAATTCAATTAAATTCATAAAATTATGCAAAATATCATCACTGTTTTTTTCTTTCAAATTTAGATTTTATTTACTTTACATTCGTCCGTTAGTTCCGTCGAGAGTTTCGTTTGGATAGTAACCAGAAGTGTGTGTTGTGTGTAATACAGTATTGTCACGGCGGTACGTGCCGCAACACCGTGGGCAGCTGGGAGTGCGTGTGCGGCGCCGGCACGAGGTTCGAGCCGGAGGCGGCGCGGTGCCGGGACGTGGACGAGTGCGCCGGTGAGGGAACACACTCGCGGCACATCTTCGTCAGTGAACGAGGGGACATTCCTCTCGCCATACCCGACCCCGCAGGTTCTATACACCCTGTACATCCTGCCCGCAGCCCGCAGCCCGTCCGCAAACATCCGACCATATACAACCCATACAGAGGCTCGCTTGCGTTCGCATTGCGAAACCTTCATACCTAAATAAACTCCTTCGACTCTTGTAATCTAAACGTCCAGCTTGCAGCCGCAGTTGCGTGCACGGTAAAGCTTTATTGAACCAAAATTATTTCCTAAATCTTAAATCCTAAACTCCTAAACCTTGACCTAAGTTTTTGATCTTCAAAACCCTTATTATTAAATTCCTTCCTGGCATGATAATATCTAATTCTACATAAGTAGCCTTTTTTGACGAAAACTTTCCTTCCCATTATATTTCCATTTCCTTCCTTGAAACCCTGGGGTATCTATGTGGTCTTTTGGTTACAATATAACTAAAATATCATAATACGGCTTAGCTTGCCTTTATATTTAAACGAGTAATTCGTTTCGTTCAAAAATAACGCATGTAGTGTAATAAAATTAAAAAAATACACGCAAATCGATTTCATATCACAGCTTAGTTATTTAAAAATATTAATAGAACTAAAAAAGTTATTTAAAGTTGTTTAGTGAAGTTGTTATAGGAAATTAATTATACACAACGTTGTACGTTATGAAGTAAGAGTAGCGTCACAAAGTTGCAGTAACGTTGCAAGCACAGAGCAATAGGATGCAACACATCGATATGCACGTTACGAAGTTACAGTGGTGTTTCTTATAAAGGTAACGTTGCATGCAACATGGTGTGTCGTTATCGTTACAGAACAGGACAACCCGTGCGACAACGGACGTTGCATCAACACGCACGGCAGTTACGAGTGCGAGTGCGAACGGGGATTCGTCTTGGATGAATCAGCGCAACATTGTATTGGTAAGATAAGTTGCTTAATAATTAATAATAGTTTTAGAATTACATCTTTATTTTAGTTCCTTGTTAGCATTGCGTGTTTTAGTAAGTCAATTTTTGACATTTCTCTTAGAAACCACTTCAATGACGTTCCTAATTCTATATTATTCACAGCGTCGCAGGTACTTGTATTTCGATTAACTTATTATGTATGTTCGTATCAGATAACCGCCGTGGTTCGTGTTGGCGTCGCGTAGTTGACGGTCAGTGTGAAGCCGCCTCTCCCCTCCCCCTGTTACGGCAGGAATGTTGTTGCAGTCTCGGCTTGGCTTGGGGGTCGCCGTGCGAGCCTTGCGACCAAGAAGACTGCCCCTGTCCTAAGGGATTCGCTAAGGTCAGTCTTTAGTATATATTTAGAAGAGATTGGGGCCTAAGTTTGGGACTTGTAGCACTCCTAGTTGATGCTAAGTTTTTCTTAAATGTTTAGTTGTTATATTTTCCTGTTATTGCGTTTGAGGGTTTATTGTAAATACATAATTATTTAAATTGTAGTTTAATAGACGTTTTAGAAGACGACGATCACGATTAACTAAGTCAAAGGCTTTGTGTAAAATGTATGTGTATGTTTAGTTGGACGGCGCGAACTGCCGTGACGTGGACGAGTGTGCGTTGGACGCGGAGCTGTGTGGCGGCGGGACGTGTGTGAACACGGACGGATCGTACCGGTGTATGTGTCCGCCGGGTCTCGAGCTGGAGGAGGGCGGCGCGCGGTGCGTCGACCGCAGGCGAGAGACTTGTTACGGCACGGCAACGGGCGGCCGATGTGCCGCGCCGCTACCGGGCGCAGTCAGCCGCGCCGTCTGCTGTTGCTCCGCTCTCGGCCGTGGGTGGGGTGACTCCCGTTGTGAGCCTTGCCCGTCTAAAGGCACCGATGCCTACCGCGGTCTATGCGTGTCCGACTCCACTGCCCCCGGCACGTGGGACCGTCCTCTAGGTCCAGGCGGCGCACCCAACGGCTCCAACATCTGGTCGATGGTCGGGCCCGGTGATGTCGGCCCAGGGGGTGGTTGGGGGCCGAACGGCGAGTGGAACGACACGGCGGGATGGCCTGGATCCGGTCCCGGTGGCCCAGGGCTCGTCCCCGGACAGATGGAGGTTAACGAGTGCGCAGCCTTCCCCGGCCTCTGCGGCCCGGGGCGATGCAAGAACGAACTTGGCACTTTCACTTGTGATTGCTACCACGGATATGAACAGGTGAGTACTACAAATTAGGTAGTTTTTTAACAATCAAGGTTATTGATTTCCTAATGCTGTTTTTTTTGTACTAGGACTCTAAAAATCGTACTTGTGTCGATGTGGACGAGTGTGAGATCGTAGACAACGTGTGCGGTTCGGGCGAGTGTCGCAACACGCCTGGCGGGTTCACCTGCCATTGCCTACCTGGACACAAAACAGATGATTACAGCAAAATTTGTGTTGGTGAGTTTAATATTTTATACTTCCGCTTTTAAAATTGTAGAACTTAAATATTGAGGCACGATTTAGGCTTACATAAGATTTAATTAATTTACAAAGGTTGACCGTAATGGTCCTTCGATCAATATCTTGAGAATGATTCCTTTAAAACAGGTATATTTTTGTCCAGATGTAAACGAATGCGAAGAAGAGCCGAGCCTGTGCCGCGGCGGTCGGTGCGTGAATACGGCGGGATCCTTCCGGTGCGAGTGTGGTCCCGGGATGGAACTGTCAGCTGATCGACTCTATTGTAAAGATGTTGATGAATGCTCCATCACTTCTGGTAAGTGACACAAAACTGAGGTAAAAGGAGTTCTATTACTATTACTATCGAAGGTTCAATATCCTCCGCAGACAAAGACTTTTAAAAAGAATCATTTTTTTAGTTTATTTATCTATTTTATTTCAGGTATCTGCAGTAATGGCGCTTGCGAGAACTTAATGGGCACGTACCAATGTGTGTGCGACGAAGGGTTCGCGCAGACGACCGTCAAGTCACATTGCGACGATATCGATGAGTGTAGTGAGGACTCCACTAGATGTCACCACGAATGTGTCAACACGGCTGGTTCTTATCATTGTACTTGCAGGTGAGCAACCTTAACAATAAAGGGTGGCAGTCCTAAACCATCCGCGGCAAGGAAAAGTACTTCTTTCTGCTAATATTTGTTACCTATGTTTCGATCTATGTGTTGTTCTGTACCACAGAGATGGGTGGCAACTCCGCGCGGACGCCCGTTCCTGTCGCGATGTAGACGAGTGCGCGAACGGAGCGCGGGTGTGCGGCGCCGGCACCTGCCGCAACACGCCCGGCTCGTACAGCTGCGAGTGTGGGGAGGGATTGACTCCAGCTCCTGAGGGCTCGCCTCCGGGCTGTAGGGACATGGACGAGTGTGCTGATGTACCGGACCTATGTGGAGCTGGCGAGTGTAGGAACACTATCGGTAGCTTCGTCTGTCGCTGTCAGGATGGGTAAATATTTTTTTTATTACACTTTGCATTATAGTTTGTGAGTTTTGAGGACCATTCTTCAGGCCTCTGACGAGTAGAATTGTTATTCGGTGATAAATTACTTAAAGAAACAGAGCGGTTTAACTCATACTATGTGTTTTGTATTATGTTAATGTATGATTTTATTTGCTAGCTATTCAGTAAAGCCCGAAGCAGGGCCGGCTTGCACGGACGACGATGAATGTGAGCTCGGCACTTGCGACTGCCATCCCGCTGCCGACTGCATCAACTTACCTGGTTCCTTCCAAGTAAGTTTCATTTCTTTCTTCCTTTGTAGTTTTCAAAAAGACATTATGAACTCTATCTCGTTGATTCTCGATTCGCTGTTAATTGTTTAAATTATTCCTTCTTAAAAATATTATTTCCCAGTTCACTCTTTTCTCTCTCTTTATTTTGGCTATCGATGTCGACATTTCAAATTAAAAATTCTTTCGAAAATAATAAGTTATAGGACTGTAATATTTTTACTTCTCTTCACTTGACGTCTTTTTGAGTCTTCATTTACCCTATCTGATGTAATTAACTTGTTTAGTTTGTAAAGCATTTTAATTTATTTCTGTCTTTGTCTGTGTAGTGTCGTTGCCGCGACGGCTGGCGAGGTGACGGTACCACTTGTGACGATATCGACGAATGTGTTACCAACAACGGAGGCTGCCATCCTAGAGCCACTTGTACTAACACTGATGGCTCTTTCAAATGTCAGTGTGACACCGGATATAAGGGAGATGGGTAAGTTAAAGTTTTTAAAGGGTATCTTTAATTATTCTGTATCGTATCTTAAATATGACACGATGAAGATAGTATTTTATTTTCAAGATAGATTTTGTTTTAAGTTGGTTAAATTATTAGGATTTGACAAAAGCTTTGAATTGCATAGACTTATTTAAGATTTGATAGTTTCACATAATTTGTAGTGTTAAAATCAGTTTAAAAGAAGTATAAGAAAATTCAAACTAATATGTTGGTAAATTAGAATATTTTTTAATAGAAATTACGTTCGGAGTTCCACACGGATCAATAATAGGTCCTTCGTTATTTATTATTGACATTAACGATCTTCATTTTCTACTAACATTAGTAAAATCATTCAAACAAGAGTATATTTTCTTATAGATATTCGTGTGTGGATATAGACGAGTGTGCAAATGACCCAACACTTTGTGAAAACGGTCACTGCACGAACACGGCTGGAGGCTACGAGTGTGATTGTGATGTCGGTTTCACTAGAGCTGAAAATGGGAAATCTTGTCTTGGTAAGGGATCGATACTTATTTCATTGTATTTTTTATAAAAAGCAATACTTTTTTGTTTTTTTCAAAAAGATAATAAATAAATGTCAGTACAATATATTATGTGTGTACGTAATAATGATAGATTACATTTTTTAAATCAACTTAAAATGTTTTGATACTATTTTAACTTGGTTTTCCTATATCTCAAGATCTTAGACCTCCTGGTATTGCTTTGTTTTGGTTCGCCACATTGATCTATAATGTAAACTCAGTAATTATTGTTGGAATGTTTCAGACATGGACGAGTGTGCGACATTCGACAACGTGTGCGTGTTCGGTCGCTGTGTCAACACGTACGGCATGTTCAAGTGTATCTGTGATAAGGGGTACCAGTCTGACAGCGTTGATGAGTGTAAGTTATATTGCATTTATATAGTATTAGATTATTTTTTGACTTCAAAGGTTTTCTTTCTTAATATATGTTCGAGTAAAGGTTCTTTGTTTATAACTGATTTAGATGTAAGGATGATTCAATCGCTTGGCCCCATCTAGTTTCATCGGGATTATACCTGTTGAAGTTGGTTTTATAATTATAATTAGTATGGATTAAGTATCGTTTGGCTACATTAAGACTAAAGGGTTATTTGTAGGGTTGTTAATTTGAGTTTTATTTGGTGTTACAGTGATGCCAGGTTTCAACTGCACGGACGTAGATGAATGTAAATCGCCTCAATCTTGTCAATACGGACAATGTATCAACACACAAGGATCCTACATCTGTCGCTGTCCGCCTAACTATGAACTTGTTTCTGATGGAACTGCTTGTTATGGTAATATTATTCTTATCTTATTAGTTCAATTATCTATTCTCTTTCTACCCATCATAGTCTTCGACTTTGGATGACTACTGTTTCCTAAAAGAGTATATTTCATCCCTCGAGCCGTATACGTTTTACACAAACTTTAAGTATTTGTGCAAGTTCCAAGGTTTTTATTGTCCTTTCATAGTATTTATCTCAAAAATATTTTTGAATTTATAAGTATTTATGAATCTTTCCAGATTCTCGAAAGGCGCGTTGTTACGGCAAGGTGGACTTACGTTCCGGAACCGAACAGTGTAGAGATAGCGATGAACTTTCCGAAGATGAAACTATGGCGGCTTGCTGTTGCTCTGTCGGTAAGTGGTTTTTAATCAATTTATAAGGTTTATAGAAAAGCGTTTGAACCCCTACTTTAGTCAACTGATTATCTTGTATGTTTTAGGTGCGGCGTGGGGTAAATACTGTGACCTTTGTCCCTCACCGGGAAGTGAGGCGTACCGGCAGTTGTGTCCTGGAGGACCTGGATACCAACCTGTTTTGGAACCGGTTAGTTTTAAATTTAACCTAAATTATAAGTGAAACTGTCAGACTCAATGTTACAGTTAGTGTCGAAAAAAATTAAAAGTGGATTCATAATTTAAAATGCTCATTTTTTGGAACATAGCTAATATTATTATTATTCACGGAATATCGTGAAATCGGCTTTTGAATAAAACACACTAGATTGGAGCTATTGTTAATTCGGGGATTTAAATGTGACCTAACTTTGCAGCCAAACTACGTGGTAACGTTGGCAGATATAGACGAATGCGAGACACACGAACACTTGTGCGAGCACGGAACGTGCACGAACACGTTCGGTTCGTTCGTGTGCACGTGTGGGGCGGGATGGACGCTGTCAGCTGACGAGCTGCGCTGTGAGGACATCGACGAGTGTGCTAACGATGCTTGTGGACCTGGAGTGTGTCGGAACTTACCAGGTAAGGCATCAGACCGTGGACCTCTTCTCAGGAAGATTGTCGGGAGAAATGTTCCAAGCCTTAGAATCATGTGTGACATAGAAGATATTTTCTCGAATGTTTCAGATAATACTTAATCTATTTAATGTGATTCTCCCCCAGGAAGCTACGTCTGCCTATGTCCTGAGGGTTACGTAGCCATGCCGTCCGGTAAAGAATGCGTCGACGTCCGTCAAAGACAGTGTTACATGGAATGGGATGAAGGGGAAGGAAAATGTTCTGGGCCGGCTGGAGTGCCACAGACGAGATATCTTTGCTGCTGCTCCGTCGGTAGGGCTTGGGGATCGCCTTGTGAACCGTGTCCTGCTAGAGGATCGAGGGAACATACAGCCTTGTGTGGAGAGAAACCTGGCGAATATATCAACCCAGTGACAAACGAAACCCGTCCCATAGACGAGTGTGATATAATGCCACAACTGTGCAAGCCGGGAGTATGCCACGATACGGCTGATGGCTTCAGGTGCGGTTGTTCTCCTGGATACGAGCATGATACCACGTCACATGTGTGCCGTGATATCGACGAGTGCAACACGCGCCCGTGTGGGTCCGGGTTGGCTAGATGTGTCAACTTACCCGGGGCATTCGAGTGCAAGTGTCCCCCCGGGTACAGGCTGACATCACAAGGAGACGACTGCGAGGACTTGGATGAGTGTGAACAGTCTGGAGTTTGTGATCATGGCGACTGTAAGAATACTGTTGGATCTTACAAGTGAGTTACTTCTCTATGTTCTTTAGCTATTGTAGTTTCACAGCTTGTACCACGAAACGACAGAAAAGGGTACTATCGTTTAATTTAGGTGGAACTAAATTAATATCCGAATATTGAGCTACTTCTGGAATATAGTAAACTGGCTTTGCCCCGCAGTTTTCCCCGCATAAGTTCCAATACCGTAAAATATCGGGTTTAAAAGTCGATTGGTTATTCCAAAGCTCTAGCTATCTAGATATTAAGTTTACTTAAAAAATCGCATTTTTTGAAATTACTGATTATTAATTTGTTCTTTTTTAGATGTGAATGTAAACCCGGATACACAGTTCGGGACAACGTATGCCGTGATGTCGATGAATGCGCTCGCCCGAGGAACTTGTGTCGTAACGGGACTTGCGAGAACTTGCCAGGATCGTACCGGTGTCATTGTGACGAAGGGTTCAAGCCGGGAGCTAACAATAATGATTGTGTGGGTAAGTTGGAACACTTTTTTAATAAACCTATACTATCCCACTTCTGAGCAAAGGTCTCCTTTACACCCTTTCGAGTATCTTACATTTGATAATAATATTTAATAGACTGGCAGAAATAAAATATGACCCGAAGATATCAGATGTGTCATTATTTATCACACACTTATAGGAGTTGCTCCTAGTTCTTACACTTACTTATAACACAGGGACAAAGGATTTAAAAAATAAATAAACTTAAATGTCGCATAGGTAAATTTCCTTTGATATAATAATTGATATGCTTATTCCATTGTTCCATAGATATCAACGAATGTCGTGAAGGCGGCATGGTGTGCCGTAACGGTCGCTGCCGTAACACGCCCGGTTCGTTCCGGTGCGAGTGTGCCCCCGGGTACACGCTGGCAGTCGACGGGAGACACTGTCGCGACGTGGACGAGTGTACGGAGAGGGATGAACCTTGCGGCCGGAGGGGGGAGCCTTCCTGTATTAATACTAATGGAGGGTGAGTTACTTTCTGTCTTCATTTTCTCACATGCCTTGATGGGAATTAATTATCCAAAACATCTAAGGCAATTTAACTTATAAATATCTACCTGACAAAAGTTTAACAATTTGACATTTCTGTGGAGTGTCTCAAGATCTTAGTTTCATGACTTTTTTTAATATACATAAATACTTTTTTATTGTTATTAGTTATGAATGTTCATGCGGTGCCGGTTGGCGTCTCGTCGGCAAGCGATGCGTTGATCGTGACGAGTGTAAAGAGATTCAACACGTCTGTGCTGGAGGGGAGTGTAGGAACTTTGATGGAGGGTAAGTGGTACCAAGCTTTTTATAGTGCTCTCTAGTTTTAACTAATTTTGTTTTATGGTAAGCAAATATTTATTTTTTATTGTGTTTTAGGTACGTATGTGAATGTCCCCCCGGCTGGCGTTTCGACGAGGCGGGCGCGGTGTGCGTGGACGAACGTCGCGAGTTGTGTTACGACGACTGGTCAAGCGGCCGCTGTCATAAGGCGAGGCCGTTACAGCTTGCCAGGCCGGAGTGTTGCTGTTCCGAAGGTAGGTATATCGGCTACGATCGTACGTAGCGGACGTACTATAGACTACGTTGTAGCTCGACTTCACAGAGAAGGTACACTGGTAAAGAAGTGAACCGACTGATTTCGTTGTATCGACTACGACGTTGTTTAATAAACAACTTAATTTGGCAGGTGCTGCGTGGGGTAGATATTGCGAACGATGCCCGGAACCAGACTCATCTGAATTCTTGAGGATATGTCAAGGAGGAATGGGACGACCTAACTTAACACAAGTAAGTGCTATTAGATCGCCCTGATCTCAGACCTCCCGCTTTTGTGCCCTCCACTTACATCCTGTATCTCCCGAAAATCCCCCCACCGATCCTGCTGTTCGAACACAAAAATTCTATTAATCGCAAATATTCCCGTACTAAAAATCATGACGAGGAGAGCAACAGTAGGTACTCAAGTTATGGTCGAACAAACACACATACAAACATTCTAACGATCACCATATATGGACCTTCTCTCTCTTCGTTGAAAAGTTATTTTTAAACCAATTTAGAATAATTTTGGTATAGAGCATGAAGAAGATCTTTTTACCCCGATCCTGAACTTACGCGGGTAACAGCAGAGCATAGCTTGACTAAAATACGACTTTTTTTTATCTAGGATTTGGACGAGTGCATGGTCCGTCCGGACGTGTGCGAGAACGGGCGATGCATCAACACGGATGGATCCTTCCGATGCGCTTGTCCCCCAGGGTACGAGCTGGCTGCAGGAGGGCTACGTTGTGTCGACACGGATGAGTGCACCACTGAACCTACTATATGTGGGAACGGTACCTGTTCTAACACCGATGGAGGATATGAATGTACTTGTTCTAGAGGTAATGACACATTTTATTTAGATATTATATATGTCTAATAATTTTTATTTGTATTATATTTTACACAAATCAGAAGTTTTGATCAGGATGCTAACAAAAAAATTCTTGTTGATTTTGCAATAAATTAAAATCTAGTATTGCCCTATTCAATCAATATTGATATAGATGAAATTCTGAAAACAAACATCTTGTATTAGTAGTTTCCTAACTCAACGCTCTGGTCTCAGGTTTCGCGCCATCCGACTCCGGAACCTGCGAAGATATAGACGAATGTGCTAACGGTAACGCCGGCTGTGCCTTCCGATGTCACAACACTGCTGGGTCCTTCCGGTGCACGTGTCCTTACGGCTATGCGTTAGCTCCTGATGGCATCCATTGTAAGGACGTCGACGAATGTGCTGCTGACCCGTCCCCTTGTCCCAAGGCCTGTGAGAATACAGTGGGCTCGTATATGTGTCAATGTGGAGATGGTTATAAGAGGTAAGTACATACATTTCTCCGGAAAATGAATAATAAGAAAACCCCATGAGCTTCTTCTTCAGCAAGTTGTCAAGTGTTTTTAATTGTTTTGATTGGCGCACGATTCGATTTGTTCAGTGTAGCAGTGATATGGCAGCCATCTTTAAACTGTATATATACAGACCCACTCACACATAGAACTGCGCACTCGGACAAGCTGAAATTATACACATACCCTGAAGCAGGCCTTAGTCTATAAAAATATATCAATTCTAACTGAACTTTGTTTGAATAAAGGACATCATCTGCCCACGACGCTCCGGACGCGTGCGAGGATATAGACGAATGTGAAGACGGCAACAAATGTTCGCCCGGTGTGTGTATCAACACTGACGGAAGCTTCCTCTGTGATTGTGACGCGGGATATGAACCGAGCGATGACGGGACTGAGTGTATCGGTATGTATCTCTACTTCTTTCCCTTACTCCAATCCACTCTATTCCCTGTCAAGTCCGCGTCGCCACCAGATCTTTGACCGCCCTCTCGCTTTTAGACAATTTACTTACAAGTCCACGGTAAGACATTTATATCAAACTTTTAATTTCTTACTTGAAAAAATACCCCGGTTTAAAATAAAGTAAATAAAAAGAAAGCTTTCCACAATTTCATCACAGTGAGACGTGGTCCCCACCATTCAATTGTTTAAGAGAACCGCTTAGATTAAGAGAGATTAAGAATTAGGAAGTGAAAAATTATTGGGAAGTTTTTACCAATTTCTATTAAATGTGTTTTAGATCATCGTACGGGACAGTGTCACAGGAACCTGGTATCCGGTCGGTGTGTGCCGGAGCCGTGGCCGCGGTCTATACAGTCAACTCCTGCGCCGCCTAGTCAAGTTACCAAGTAAGTTACATACAAGGTTTAGATTTAATACAGTTTTGTAAGGCGCAACGTGAAAAGATATAACAAAAACATAGGAATTGAGACCTTCTCAGAAGTTCAGGAAGTTAAATTAGAGATGAAAAGTTTTCGCCAATATTGCGCGCGCTCCGCGCTTTCGCTTGCTGGCGCCGATTTAACGTAGTTATTTCAGTGTCATTTTAATATATTTGCTAAAAATAAATTGATTTGTTAACAGGGCACAGTGTTGCTGTACATTAGGCATGGCGTGGGGTCCAGAATGTGAACTCTGCCCTTCACCGGGCACGTCGGAACGTATGGAACTGTGTACCCCTAAGAATCTTGGAGGGAATGGTAACGGACATGGAGGCGGAAATGGACACGGGGGCGGAAACGGACATGGGGGCGGAAACGGACATGGAGGCGGAAATGGACATGGTGGAAACGGACATGGCGGAAACGGACATGGCAATGGCAACGGACAAGGAGGTGGAGGTAATTATTTTGCTTGATTTTAAGCAAAAAATGAAATAGTTTGCTTCCTATCCTTTAAACTAAAATGTGAAGTCGCCATAAGATGTAATTCGTAAGAGTTTTACGAGTTCGACGTATAAAAAAAATAAAAGGTCTCCATAATTTCAACCCGGTGTGGGTTGTGGTCCATGTAGCTTAGTTGCGGTGAATCGGGGATCGCCGATTCAAATCCCATTGGGGCAAATACTTTTGGAAAGCATTTCAAATCCACAGGGCTTATTGATGTTTTTTAAATTGTGTGCGTACAGTGACAAAATATGAGCTAGTTGTTGCGGCGTCGTCGTTCGGGGTATCCCTGGATTACCCCAATTGTGCCCCAGGGAGGAATGAACGAAGCTTTTAAATACCTTAAAAATTATAACTTTCTTCATAGGCAGCAGCGGTGGATCGGGAGGCTACGGAGGTAATGGCGGCGGCCACGGAGGTCACGGAGGTCATGGCGGTATCGGAGGTGGGAACGGTATCGGAGGCGGAGACGGTCTGGGCAACCCTGTGGATATGTTCGGTGATATCGACGAGTGTGCAGCGATGCCGGACCTCTGTGCGCCGGGACGATGTGTTAATACTATTGGCAGGTCAGTTCATATATTTATCAAATTAGATAAGCCACCTATGGTGAATGTATCCAGAGAAATGGGCAATCAGATTCGTCCACTGAATTCCTTGGGCCTTTTGAAGTAGCCCGACGGTTTTACCTGCGTAAGTTCCGATCCCGTGGGAATATCGGGATTACAAGCCGAACGAATCTTGTATCATACCAAGTTTCATAAAATTCAGTCAAGCCCCCTTAGACAGGATTACTTTCCATTATCGATATCGTCAATCGACAGTTTTTTTTGCATTTAATTGACACAAGCTTTTTTGCAGTTTTGCGTTAGAAAAAACCCGTAGAAAGTTATATCTTATGTCAATTTCATACAATTCAGATGTCGAATTAATACAAAAAAATCTGTCGATTGGCGATATCGCTAATATAAAATCTTTAATATATTATCTCTCTATAACATGTATTAGTGTATATTTTCATAGTATCGTGTTGTTACAGTTTCCGTTGTGTATGCGGTCGTGGTTACAAACAAGCGGGCGATATATGCGCGGATGTAGACGAGTGTGCGTTGCGGCCTTCGCCTTGCGAACACCACTGCGTTAATAGTGAAGGTTTGTATCTTCTTATAATATTATATTCACTCGGCCAATTCAAACTCAATCTCAAAATACTTTATTCATTAAGAATCATAAAGTTTGTTCGAGATCACATTGAAAAGTTTTAAAAACTAACTTAGGATGTGTGCCTTCGGACCGCGCCCACCAATGGGAAGAAGGCACAACAAACTCATAGGTTTTTTTTTGTGATCACTTTGCAAAGGTCAATATTACAAATATTTGATTGTATTATTTGAAATGGATTCATGCTCTATACTATTTACTAACTCGCTGAACGTGTCCAGGGTCGTACGATTGTACATGCCGTAGCGGGTACGAGGTGGGCCCCGACGGCGGCTCGTGTCGCGACGTGGACGAGTGCGAGCGCGGCACGCACACGTGCCAACAGGACTGTACCAACACGGACGGGAGCTACGAGTGCTCGTGTCAGGACGGATACGAGAAGAGGGGCGACGCATGTGTTGATATCAATGAGTGTCAGGTTAGTTGAATGGGTACAAGGTTCTACGATATAGATGGGCTACGTCGTAGTCGATAGTGCGGCCGCTACGAAAGACACATACGACTCGTAGTCGATATACCAAAACGGCTAGATTTACTTCCTTATTTGCGGTTCCTATTTACTTGATCAGCTTTGTTTCTCTTATACGCGGTTACTTCAGATACTACCGAACCGATTTCTTAGCAGTTAGCACTAACTGATAGAGAAAATCAAAAACCTTTAAATTACTAAACATGTTTTAATCTAACATTTCTAGGTGGATGAAGTATGCCCCCCTCCCGGCCGGTGTGTGAATCTCCTGGGTTCGTACCGGTGCGTGTGTCCGCGTGGCTTGAGGCTGGCAGCAGATGGCGCTAGTTGCGTAGACCGAGACCAATGCGCGGGTGGACTGTGTATGCCACCTTGTAGGAACTATAAGGGACAGTATCATTGTGATTGTCCGGCTGGTAAGTACAAAAAGGACAGACAGACGGACCAGAGAGTGATCTTATAAGGGTTCTTTTTTTCCCTTTTGAGGTATGGAATCCTAAAAACACTTTTTTCTTTGACCTTCACGATTATGAAATGTATTTTTATTAATCCAGGTATGGAGAAGGGCCCGAACGGTCAATGTGTGCCGGAGGACCCATGTGTGAACGGTCCGTGTGGGGGCGCGGCGTGCTTCGCTCTGGGCGGGGCCTATCGCTGTGGGTGTCCCAGCGGGTACGGATGGGACGCGGGTCATGCTGTCTGTCTACAGGTATTTAATAAATATAATATCCTTAGTTTGCGGGAGACGTAGCAGCAAGACATTTTTTAGTTAGTCCATAACTGGACTCCTTGGTAGGATTTTGTCTAGTGTATAATTTACAATTGATCAACTTGTCCCCAGCTAAGCGACGGTTGCGCCTCAGCGCCGTGCCTGTTCGGCTGCCGGTCCATGGGTAGCGGGTTCGAGTGCGGCTGCCCCAACGGGTACAGGCTGGTCGGGGCCGGTCACTGCTTGCAAGCTCCGGACATGCAGGACATTGGAGACGTGCCCACGTTCCCTGTCAGAGATGAACACAGGCTCTTGGGAGAGGATCTTATATCCACTGAAGGATGCTTCAGTTGTAAGGTAAGTGCTGATATCGGGAGAAATTGTAGCTGCAGACCACATTCCCGTACCGCACGTTCAAATTGTTGGATTTAGACGATCTTTTCAGATAATGAAGCTATCCAATAATGAAAACCAAATACAAGATTTAGCTTGTTAACCAACAGAGTGAATTGAATTTAAGAAAAGAAAGACATGAGAATTTTAGAAAAGCAGTAAAAGAACATAGCTGTGTTGTTCTACTGCTTTTCTAAGACCCCTAGACTTGATTTTCTCAGTCCAGACTTCTCGTCCTTTCTTCCATTAATAAAATTTGAAATAGAAGATGCTTTTGAAATGTCAGCAATCTTTACACAATGAACAAATGCAATATATAATGTTATAAGGTAAACGGCAGACACCGTCGCGCACCAGACGAGGGTGTAATCTACGCTAATGGTACTACTATACTGAGGAAACGGAAACGGCGCACGAGACGTAAGTAGACTACCCATATATATATCCCAATACAGATCGTCTCGATCTCCTGAAAGGCTTGTGCATTAAGTCAGTATCAAGTTAGGTTTTGCATCAAATTATGGCCCAATGTTCAGAAAACTGGCTCAAAGTGTTTTAAAATAACCATGACGTCATAGTTTGTCAAATTAGAGGATAAATATATAGTCTGTTTTACGTTTTTTTTTACCAATGAAAACCATACACGCCGGATAAGCGTGCCAATTTTTGTTCAAGAGCGACGAAACATTACATTTTTTTACATATTCCTCCCCCCCCTCTCCCAGGTCGCAGATCCCTCCTAGAGCCAGAAGCAGAGCTGATAGTTGTAAAAGCGACGCCGAAACAGACCTGGCACAGAGTCCCGTTACTGAACCTCTTGCCGGCCGAAGGGAACGGTAAACCACACTATCGCATCGCGTACGGTGATGAAAATAAAGACTTTATATTGTCGAAGAAAAATGGCGCCTGGTCTCTGCGGTTACGGAGACATATTAAACCGGGTAAGTTAAATTAAATGACATTTTGTGTTTGTGTTTGATGTTACTACCTATCACAGGCACGAGTATTTCAAAATAATTAGTTAAGTGTAATTGCTCACTCAATTACTATGTACTTTTAAATCTCGAACTTGTAGAACTTAAGATTCGTAAGAGAAATAAATGTTAATATTATTGATTGATTGATAGCATACAAAAAAATTACGAACACGAGGCAGAAGGTTACGGGTTCGATTCCCGCCGTAATTGTATACAGATATCTGTTGTGGTCTAGGTGTTTTTGTATGTATTCTCTCCGTTGCCTGGTATAACACAAGCCTATTTGCTTAGCTTTTGGATAGGCTATGTGCAAAATCGTGCGATTTTTTACTATCCATAATTGTCTATATTGATTATATATTAACAAAAAAAGTATATAAGAACTCTCTTCTTTTTCTGGTCACCACAACACAAGCCTAGTTGATTAGCTTAGGGCTAGATGGCGCTGTAATATATATTTTTATTATTTTATTTAGACTTTGGTACTACTATTATGTTATGTTTGGTTCCAGGTACAGAGTACGTGAAGCAACTAGAGCTTGAAGCTCGCTTCGTGCCGACGCCTCAAGTCGGCTTGAACAGGAGAAGTAGAAGGCACCTAGACTTGAACGTACCCGCGCCAATGAGGCTCTACGTCTCCGTTAATGTTGCTCCAAGGAAACATTAGTTTGTAAGGTTGTTGGTTTGTTTGTGTTGATTCTGTTCTTAAAGGTATGGAAAATATGAGTTGTCCTCACTTGTACAAATCAAATGTAACCTTACATATGCGTCATAGCAATGGATATAAGAAAAAAGCTGTAGGTTTCAATAAAAATAAATGTCGTAATGCTTTTTTCTCATATTTGACGAAATGACATTTTGTCATGGTCCGGGAAAACCTTTAAAGGATGTAGGTAATTAGTTAATTCCGTCAGAATGGTAATGAATTAAATAACAAACAGACAGACGGACAGTCGAATAATCGTATTAGGTTTTCTTTTTCTCTAAGTTGATTGCAGTACCCTAATTTGTTTATGAAACTGAATGGAAAACTTCGATTTTATAGTCTAGCTCAGCTCAGCGAAGACATAGAAAGCAATGAGTAAAATATAATTATGATTTATAGAGCTTTTAAACTTTCATTTTGTGTATATTAATTAACGGATACTGAAGTAATCGTATCGATAAAAATATCAATATCGATTTATTAAATTCATGTTAGAAAAGTCCATCTTATCGACACTTCATTTTAGAAGGTAAAGAACAGAATCAGCACAACCCTACGTTTGTATGAGAGTTCAACAGATAATAATGTGCCATTTTGAAAAAATTGTATTATTGATAAATTTTTGTTCATTGTTGGATGGAATCTCAATTCTACCAATTTTGTACGAGCACAATTTCTTTTCTATTTTTCTACAAGTAGCTTTGAGTAAAAACAATTCACTGCCATTTTGTTAGTGTATCCATTTGTCAAGTGTAAGTGTCAATTAGTGCCTTATGGTTGGTCAGCGTGATTCAATAGTGTACTCTGTATCAACGGGTTAACGTTTAAATTTCTATAAACAGATGTGCCAATTAAATCGATTGTGATGAAATATTATGCACCGATGGGCTTAAAATGCATTTTTACTCTCCGTGGTGACAAAATATTTAGTGCACATTACCACAAGGTCATGTGGGCAGTATTAAACATAAATAATAATTGAAAGATTGAATGCGATTGTTAACGATAATATCGATATCGATAACTTTAAATACTAACGTTACATCACTAATTTTACCATAGAGTAAAGCCAGTAATAGATGTATCATAAGAATTAATGTACCTAGAGTTAAGAAGACGTTATTTATTTAAATTTCAAAGTTATTGTAGTATATCAGTATCGAATCTAATCTACTTTATATTGTGAGGTATTTTGTTACTAGTACAGCATAATATATTAGGTTTAAAGTACAAAAGGAACAAATCAATAGAATCGTTTTGTAAATATGTGTATAGAGATTAATAAAATTAATATAATACTTATTTAGTTTTACTAGTAAAACTATCTTAACGTAGGATTAAGAATTGATAAAACCGGAAATAAAAATATTAATTTATTCTTTTGTTTCTTTTTTTCAAATTTCAATAAGGCTTCGCATGGCTTGTGCATAGAGCCAGTCTTAAGGATACAATTAGCAAATATGTCGCACAGTCAGATAAAAAACTGAGGGGTCAGGGTTCATTGAGTTTCTATGGTGTTTGGTTCATTCATGAATCTTTGCTGTCTAAGTACTGCCGGAGCATGAAAAAAGCACTAATGACGTAGGTCTTTATTTAAAGTCGATTGTCAAAATTCCGTCGATCTTGGTATAGCGAAGCCTACATACCTTACTATAAACAACCTCTCTCATTTCCTAATTATTTAATTTTAGCGGCTGAACTGTGGTTGAACTGTATACAGGGTGGTTAATGTGACTGGGTCAGTAAGATCCTTGAACCGTTGTAGCTGCGAGAGCACGTCGTTAGGAGACCTTTAACATCAATTTTCTTTTAATTTTGTACAGTTTAGGAAAAAAATGCGTTTTTAGAAAGTTTTCTTACATAAATCGATGTAGTTTCAAATAAGAAATAAATCACTCTTAGAAACCAACATAGGTTGAAGTATCAGAAACTTCGCAAATCGCAAAAACGACCTCCAAACATTTTGTACTTTTTGTAGGGCGGGGCGGCCGGCGTGAACATCCACGGAACAAGATAATACCTTGTTCCGTGTGAACATCGTCCTCCCGCGATACCGTACCGCGTCGCTATCACATGACTATCACATTGGAAAATTTTGGAGCCTCCTCCTCCTTTTAAATGTCGGTTAAAATAAGGTTATCTTCGCTATTTATGGCACTCTCCAGTCTCTGACAGAAACGTCAATAGGAAAAAATAAATAATGATCTGTCAGTATGTCACGTTCAAGCAAAAAAACACCGTGCGGATTTTCAAAACAAAAATAATGTGACCAGGAAGTAGTACTCAAACAGAATTAAAGTATTAGAAAGGGCAGATAAGATAAACTTTCAAAATGTCGAAGAAAAAGACCGACGAGCAGTTCTCCTGCGAGATGTTCTCGACGAAGTTCTTTCTATTGTGTGCGGCGGGTGGTGCGTGCGCTTGTGGGGCGACGCACGCCTTCGTCACGCCGCTCGACCTGGTCAAGTGTAGGCTGCAGGTAGACCCGGCAAAGTACAAGTCTATATTCACAGGGTTCGGCATATCGTACCGCGAGGGCGGCCCCTCGAACCTCGTCAAGGGGTGGGCGCCCACTCTCATCGGGTACTCGATGCAGGGTGCGGTCAAGTTCGCCGGGTACGAGTTCTTCAAGTACAAGTTCGCAAAGATGACGGACGAGGAGTCTGCGTACCTTTACCGCACGTACCTGTACCTCGCCGCGTCCGCCTCCGCCGAGCTGATAGCGGACGTGTTCCTATCGCCGTTCGAGGCGACCAAGGTACGCATGCAGACGACGCCCGGGTACACGTCCCAGATGCGCAAGGCGATGCCGCACATGATGTCGACCGAGGGGTTCGGCGTCTTCTACCGCGGCCTGACGCCGCTCTGGGGCCGGCAGGTGCCCTATACTATGATGAAGTTCTCCTCGTTCGAGAAGACGCTCGAGTACCTATACGACAACGTGGTGCCGAAGCCGCGCGATCAGTGCACCAAGTTCGAGCAACTGATCGTTACCTTCACGGCGGGGTATATAGCGGGTGTGTTGTGTGCCATCGTCTCGCATCCATCTGACACGATCGTATCCAAGCTGAACAAGGACCCGAGCTCGTCTATCGGCGGTATAATATCGGAGGTCGGTATGGTGGGCATATGGCGTGGGCTGGTTGCGCGTATCATCATGATAGGTACGCTCACCGGCTTGCAGTGGTTCGTCTACGACGCGTTCAAGGTATACACGGGTATGCCACGTCCACCGCCGCCCGAGATGCCGGAATCGCTCAAAAAGAAACTGGCCGCTAAAAAATAGCGATGTACGCTCGATATAGTGTTGTGAATAATTTGGTTTATCATGTCGTTTGAAAGATTTAAAGTTTTAATTCTTCCCAATATATTTATTTTGCAAGAAATGACCAATCATTTTAATATTTGTATTTTTATTTTATATTTACGCAGATAACTTAAAAGTATAATACTTACAAAAAACAACGGAGTACAGGGGCCATATTTAAGATTCGGTTTCCACCATCGTCTGCAAGTTTCGACCGTCTCGGGTCCGTTCGAGGTTATCTAGGTCGAGGTAATGCTCCTATTAATATTTATTACAGATCTTCAATAAAGTGCCTAATTGCTCCATGCTATAATATCGTAAAATAAAATGGACGTCCCTCTTTATTATCCAAATATTACCTCTAACATGTAGCAAAAGTTATACTACGAGTAAATTACATAATAGCCGACGAACGAGAGTGATAATTTTATATTGAATCCCAAATCCACTCGTCATTATGTAACTACATATTTTCTTACCAACTCATTCGAATGGTTTGAGAAACGTACGTCCGAAAAAACCAAACAGAACGCTTGAGAAACAGTAATGTACCTATATTGAAAAATAGTATCGGAGAAGTTATAATGTGAGGCGCAGTCGTATACAAAGAGGTTTGGGATAGGATCCTTCAGCTCTATAACCTTAATATGGGGATTTGTCCGGGATAGGGGACCCACTTACCGGCTTTGGTAGCGCGAGTGTCCAGCCGAGTGACCTCGGCCTGCGTACCTACAACGTAAGTGCCGGGATCAGCCGGACCTCCATTTACCATAATCTTGGATCTGGTGTTCGCGGACCACCTTATTTGTTTTATTATATGAGATGAGAATGGGACTAGATGTTTGAATTCCTTTATGAGTTTTATCGATGCTGCAACCTTGTTGGAGATACCTTTTATTGTTATCTCTAAGGATTAGTGTTAGTTAAGTAGTGTTTAATGTTACTTGTAGAAGTTAATTCTCTCCCAAAAACCTTCGTTGATGAAAAACAATTCATAGTGATTTCATTAAGCTCCTAATTCCTCTCATAAATCGGTGTTAAGTTAACAAACTCTGAGATTTAAGGATTTGAAGTAACATATTAGAAAGCGTAAATTGCCTGCATATCTAGCTATGGCTACCTACCTACTCTCACCGGTTTATTAATATTAACCATTAAAGTTACCTGTAGCAGTTAAAGTTCATATTAATTAATCTATACTTATATTATAAAGCTGAAGAGTTTGTTTGTTTGAACGCGCTAATCTCAGGAACTACTGGTTCTAATTGAAAAATTATTTCTGTGTTGGATAGTCCATTTATCGAGGAAGGGTATAGGCTACTTTTTATCCTGATATTCCCACGGGATCGGGAGTTACGCCGGTGAAACTGCGGAGCGCTGCTATTATGAATATAAATTAAAGGTGCTACAGGATGCTAATGCATCTAGATGCATTAGCATCCTGTAGCACCTTTAATTTATACCTAGGTATATAAATAAATACCAGAGCATAATGTGAGTATTTTTGAGAATAGAATAACGTTACTCTCTAGTATAAATGACTGTGAAATTTTCATGTAACTGACTTTCAGTGTTGATCTGCTATAGGCCATACAAATTCAGTTCGCGTAAGTAGATATGATAGTAAAACATCTTCGCTGAAACTCCTACTTCGTTCTAACTACACGATTTTCACTACAAACATCATTTCAGCTTACATGTATCCAAATCGATCACATACATACCCGAGTCTTGAATTAATTAAGTCCATTACATCCGAAATAGCCCTTTAAATTCACATTATATTAACGTACCGTACACCTTAGAGAAAAGGCAGACTACAAACTAAATCTAAGGACTAAACAGTCGGCCGACAACTAATTCAACGTCAATTTGAAGGCAAAAACAATATAATGCTGGTTCATACTATAAACTCAACTATAAGATAAGATCATTTTTAGTTGTGATCCTGTGTTTCAGGCGACATGTGCTGATAATTAAATTCAAATTAAACATGACCACTTATTATTGGACTTAAAAATGTATAAAATGCATGTTTACCTACTTAGGCAAACAAAATTTAGTTATCTCATCAAAAAGTACATGTTTATTTAAATAAATGAAAAAATAAAAAAGCTCATTTGAAATTTCAAGTTAATTGTACCCATTTACTTACTTTAAAACTATTAGTAATTCTTCTGTGTCTTCGTAGGACATATTTCCAAGTGCTTTCTTCGGGGCTTTTAACTATAAGTTGATTTAAAGTCTCTAGTCTGATGTTGTACGCTTTTAACTAAACCCGAAAGCGTTTCGACTACCACATTTACGAGTGCCATCGACGTTCATAACTCATGTTCCATAATAACTACGATACAATCAAATTGTAAACTGTACACTGTATATGCGGCGACATAAGGTCGAGATTAGCGCAGTATCTCGTAGATATATTCAAACCACGGTGGTTCAACGACGAGTTACAAACTCCGATAAAGTTCACCGCTTTTCACAGAAGTTACCAAATCGAATTTTTGTTGAGACCCCGGTCGAGAGATATTTTTAATATGAGTACGTGAAATATTTTAAAAGAATGTCTTTCGATATAAAAATATCAAGATTATTACATAGTTCAAACATATTTCGGATTACAGATAGTTATTTGAGGCCTTCTATTGCTCAAGTTGATAGAGTAACGCAATTTCACCCGTTTAAGCTCCGAGATTTGAACCTTTACACACGTTTATGTTCAAATCTCGGAAGTTTCTATCCATACCTATTGTCAGGACACTTATTGTCATTAAAAAAATGGAATCTATATGAATTGGCATAAATGGCATCACAATATTGCCATTAATAGCTACCTCCTACCTACGTAACGTTCTAGTATCGTAGAACTATTGGGATACTTTGTGACGTATAAACGTCGAACATCAGTCAGAAGCGTAGCGGGCGGGGGGGGGGGGGTCACTTGCAGAAACTAAATGAAGAAAGTGACGTCAGAATCAGCTACGTTATCATTTGTGACAAGACGTTATGACGTCTCTATTATTGCTCCCTGAAACAGTCTAAATTTTTGGACATAGTTCTACAACATTGTAAGGTGAAAGGGTACCGGCGCTCTCTCCATACAAACGTAGTCGACTGTTTTGTGTTAAAATATGTCTATGCCTGTATTCGTAAAGTTTAGCCTCAACAGGTATCGGGTTGTAAGGAGCCCTCGCTACTTACCAGTACTCGTATTTACTAAATCAATAAGAATAAAATACAGGGTAAAGTTCTATTTTCGTAACAATGAGTGGGTTGTTAAGTAGGTACCTTTTGAAGTATCATTGTGAGTATCTATTTCATCTTATTTTCGTAAAGAATATGAGATGGATAAAATTTCTAACTCGCAATAGAAGCAATTTCCTTTTAACTTTGATAAATATTGTTACCTACTTACCCAGTTTCAGAGACACACTTATATTTTATGGCGAGAAAGGTTTAACCTAACCTAAAAATATGTTAACCACTTAAAAGAGTTGTCACCCTCTAACCCTGCAGATACTCTTCCCGCTGGTCATGACTTGCCTTGGACAGTGTGGAAGTTACTTAACAGCTAAGGACTCAGGTTGGTCACTGCAGGGTAAACCTGGGATGATGGGGCATGATCGATCCATGTCGGGTTCAGTGCGACTGCAGGGCTATCGAGCAATGCTCCACTTCTTGAACTCACCTTCCAGCCCTATTAGCTCATAGCTAATAACAACGCCAAAGACCTGGCACCATACCAGAGTGACCGATACGAAGAAGAAGACGCTCTGAAAAAAACCAATAGCAAAGTTTTCTAGTACGAGAATTGTCATAATGCCCTAAATTCTCTTTGTTTCTAATAATATTGGCCTTTTACATATAATCTACGTTCTTTATATAGCGATAGCAACTTTAATCCATGCGATTCAGGACGTTGTAGTGCCTGGCACATCTATTAGATTGAGTAGAGTACTACAATGTTAAATCTTTGTTGTTACCTCAAATAGTTTACCAATAGAAGTAATTTGGTTTATAGTTCTTGTAACGCTACAAAGTTTTGTAATTTAGATAGATCAATGATTGACAGATGAATTATAACAAGTTTAATTGGTTTTCGACAAAACAGTCTTCGTTCTTCGCAAGTCTATTAGATAAAGTGTGTGTCATCTTTCTTCTTCTACTACGCTATATACTTTTCTAGAGGTAGAGATATTACAATCTATCGCACGCCTCATAATTGTTGCTCCACACGTAGAGCCAGTGAGGCCAGCGGGATCGAAAATAAAATATAGAAATCACATTCCCCCATCAGTGGAGACAAAACAGTAGGGCCAACGAGAGGTAAAACACAGTTATTAGGGTTAAAGACATTGGTAGATCGTACATTTTAGATTGATAGACTTCTACAAAGTTTTACAATTTCTTTGACATCAAACTTCTAAATAGAGAGGAAGTTCAAACGACAACTTAAACTCTCCTTAACATTATTTGCTGTTTGTTAACAATCTAGTTTAATACAGCCGTAGCCGCAGACTCGTCGACTACTTAAAAACTTTCGTAGCATTCGAGAAACTTGCAAATCAAATAACTCTCAAGGAATCGAATCCAGTAAAGTGCAAGTGGAATAATTGAAAAAGTTCCGTTTTAAACGGTCGTGGAGTGAACAACAGTTTAACGCAAGTTTATAGTCGTTGAATCGCGGAATTGCCGCGTCGCGTTGCGTCGTTCGTCGCCGCACGCCGCAGCGGTCGCTTGCGACAGCAGAACTGAATTAAGACAGCTAGACAGTAGCGAGTTTGTAAACTAGTCCACACAGACATAAAGTTACGTCTATAATTGCTAGATTAGACATGAAAAATCCACTCGGTGAATCTATATCTACTTATTTAGGTAAGTAGGAGGAATGGAGACCTATCGACTGGTCTACATACACATAAATATCCAAAAAAATGTTTAACAACTACTTATTTAAAATTTACGTAAAACATTTTGTTCTGAAATAATTTATTAAAAGAAAATACTTATTTTCTTTTGTATAAGTACAATAATTAAATGGAATACGATACGCTGATAAAGAATACGCCGTTAGATAGAGCGTAACTAGAACTCGCGTCAAACTAAAAGGTATTCTGAAGATGGTGTATAAGGCGCTGCAAAACACCAAACGGTGAATTCTAGAAGCGAATTTACACCTATGTCGCACTCGCAGCTAAAACTTCAGACCCACTCATAAGTTTGACACATCCCACCTAGTCACATCCAGGCGCACCATCTGTATATCAGAAGTTGTCAGCAGTGGTGAGCGGGATAAGTTTCTATTGTGACTCGCTTTCAGCGTTTGACAATACATGGGGAGCACAAGGTAAACGGTTGGTAGTACGACTACTACTTGGGAAACTGTCCGTGTTTGCTCAGACACAACGACATACTCTTCAAATTGATTAGTTTATCGGCCGTGAAGTTTTCATAGACTTGTGTTACTTAGTTGTTAGGGGTTGAGGAGTTGCGTGGATATTTAGAGATGTGGGTCTATTTCTTGAAGGGGCCTTTATATTTATGGGGCATTAATTTGTAAATTAAGTGCTGTTATCGGGAATCTGTTTCTAGGCGTTATGCCATATGGCATAACACCTAGAAACAGATTCCCTTACCGTCAATGCCTAGACAGACATTGTAATAATTTTCTATCAGTACTGCTTGAATTTAATTAAACTTTTTACCTGCCATGCAGGCATATGTCACTTTCCTTATTATTTTATGACTTTTTTGCTTGATTGTTTGGTTGTATTGATGATGATCATCACGATGTCCATTGTTACAGCTTTAAACATTAAAAAAATGGATTGTTCTTTCTCTACAAAACGTTGGAATTAAATTAGCTGGAGTTGCTTTAATCTCAAGTTGAGTATAATAGTTCAAAAGCTGGTACTAATTTACAAGCCTCCACTCGGAAAGTTTTTAAACTCATAGAAGTGTCTAGCGAAGCCTGAAATTAATGAAGTAGCCCCGTCCGAGAGACGTAATTTCGTAGAAAATTGGAATAAGTATGTAGTTACCTACCTACTAGTATATCTACAGGTGTTTTGAAGGTATACAGACTGAACGTTTCCATTTCCCACCATTTGAGTGATTCCGTTTCGGAGATAAGCGTACATATAATCTTGATCTGATGAATAATTGCTTACACGGCGTGGCACGGTAAAAAAATATCATGAATAACTATTTCAGAAAATACCTTCTTAAAATGTAAAGAGTGTCGATAAACATTGGGTTGAGTCAGATTCTATGAGTACTCTTGCTAACTAATACGACGAATAAATAAAAATAGTCGCAATGAATTAAGAATCTCCTCCTTTTTGAAGTCTGTTAAAAATATAGAACTCTGACTTTACCAACAACGAAGACATAGAGCGCTTGAAAGTACTGAGAGTAGCTTCGAGAAATGGATTAGTATAACGGCAGTGCTTCCTAGATTTGAAAGACATATTTCAAAATTTGATACCAGTCGCTTAGTTGACTCTACGCAGGTACTCATAGTCGGTACAAGATCAAACGTTGAAATTCGAGAACTCAATGATTGATAAATGTAACAGACTAGCTGAAATTCTAATTCCTATCTTGATTTACTCTGGCAGAATTAATCTATATTAAATAATTCATTAATAAAATTGAGCGAGCCTTGATGAAACCCTTATTACTAATATATAAACATATATGGTAAAAAATTAGGCTAGTGCGTCGGACTGGCGCACGAACCCTACTTCAAGATTTCTGTTTTTTTTTTCTGTTTTTTGTATTTGTTGCTTTAACGGCAACAGAAACCAATAATCTGCGAAAATTTCAACTGTATAACTTTCACGGTTCATGAGATAAAGTCTGGCGACAGACGGACGGACGGACAGTGAAGTCTTAGTAATAGGGTCCCGTTTTTACCCTTTGGGTACCTAAATCAAGTTTTTGAATCAGATGTGAAGTCGAGAGTTCTAATTTATTGTTCACAAATTCTGTCGAACCTGTCATTTTCACACACAATTTCAAATCAAAATGGAATTGCATTTTTTGCTTGAGAAGACCGCTTAGACAATTTAATACGACAGTTTGAATGGAGTACATGTAGTTAGGTAGATAGCTACTATATTGAAGAAAATGTGAATGGGTGTCAAGTTGTTCGTGAAATCGTGGTCACTTGGATTGTATTCAAATGAGATTGAATTATAGAATTTCAGATCCCGGACCCCTGACTGGACACTTTACGAGATAAGGGTTCCACTTATAAAACTGGAATAAGAATTTTGTGAAATAGTTTTTTAGGACAAGAATGACTGGTATAGAGGTAGATATATAATATTATACAAATCTTCTTCTTTTTTCCTTATACTAATTTATTTGGTCGGGGTTGACGCAGTAAAGCGAAGTCACAAAAACTGCGGTAGTATCCTAAAAGGATTTAGGTCAAAAACTAGCTAACATGAAATTTGGCAAAAAGAGAAAATAAAATAAAAAGAGGTAAAAATTAAGACAAGTTTTAATATAATATTAAGTGCGATTAAAATATATGATCGTATCTAAGATTTTTATGAAAATAACTATTCGCCGTGCCTTTGAACTTAGTGCGATATGATTCTGATTTCATCGTATCGTAGGCATTGGCTTAAAATTAAATATAAGTACAAGTAGGTAGGTATAAGAATGTAGAATTCCGGCTTGCTGCAGGTGGCTTCAACAAAAGTTTTTACTACCCAATCCAATTCTCACCCGCCAAAAAAGTTTCCAGGCATCATAAAATTCATTGTTATGGATATTCATAATCGCAATATCTTGTTCTCGAAACTTGTCCGTTTTACCGAATACAATTTGAAATAAAGTCATTATTCCGTCGAAAATCCCTGGAACTGTGAATAATGTCCGGGAATTACCCTGTGTTTTATGTTTGGCCCCGGGAACGCGATGCCAAGGTAAATTTTAACGAATTACTAAGAAAATTCGAGATTTTCCCACCGAAACAATTGGTGTGTGAAATTAGATTGTTTCTAAAGGTACGTAAAGTAAGTTAGGCAGGCATAAGGCCACTGAATTATAATTCTTTTAAATGTAAACCATTCTTAGGAAAAAGAAGTAAATAAGCAGATTTTTTCTTTTTGATCATGGCTTTGTAAAAAAACCCTCAGATTGACGTTTTTAACATTTTATTTATTTCTTTTTCTGTTCATTGTCGCCTTTTATAATTTACAAAAAGCATTATAATATCGTGTGCTTGTCTAATAAACGCCTTTTTCTTTCTTTCTACAAAGAGAAAATGAAAATAAAAGTAGATGTAATGTAGGTGTAAGTAGGCTACAATGAGTGAAGAATATCAGAGCAATTTCTTATTAACTGTACCTATCAACGTCAGTAACTTCTTAATAAAATGCTTTTCAAAATCTCAACAAAACAGCACAAACTTCGGCGACCTCAATCTTATAATAACTCTCTCTTTAATTAGTAATTAACTTTATGAGTTTTCATAAAAACAAGACTCGCAATAAGTCTGAAACATTGCTCTTGAAAGCGAAAGAGGAGTAATTAACAAATGGAATTTTTATCTGCCGCCATGTTTCATTAATTTGGCTAATGTTTATCGAATCGAAAATTTCTTTTATGTTGTCTTTGATGAGTTGAATGAAAAGATACCTCAGAAGTTACTTAAGACTTTTTTTTCGTTAAATTCTGAAAGTCTATTTACGTTTAGCCAATGATACTTAAAGTTTACGTCTACTATTACATTACAATAGGATCGTATTTTTCAACATAAAACGTCTGTCTTCTGTTGTCATTAATTTATCTGTGATTTTTGTACAAATTATGCTGGAACTTGTAATACGACGTCGTTGTTGTCAACGAGGTGCACGAGGGATCGCTATCCACACATGGTGAAAGCATGTGGTGAAAGTTCCAATTTCACGCACAAAGCGTCACGCATCCACCTTTCTCGTACGCACAGCTAAGAAATGGAACTCTCAAGCCGCGTCGCTGTTCCCACAAAACTACAACCTTGGAGTCTTCAAGTCTAGAGTGAATAGGTACCTTCGAGCTCATCTTCGCTTCCCATCAGGTGAGATGAGGTCAAATGCAAGCCTATTTTAAGTTTTAAAAAAAACTTGTTATACGCTTCTTTAAAATTAATTAAACCATAGAAAAATATTAAATTACAAAATAACGACGAGATCTTCTGTGAGATTAATGTGGAGGGAATGTCATATTTTGTATAAGCCCTTAGAATAAATTATAGTATATTTACTTTCAAAAGAGGATTGCGTCGCGAACAATCCAATACATTCTCAAGTGTGTCCAATACATGATGCATTACCTCGTCCGTGTTCGCTAATATTTTATCCATTCGAATTTCCTAACGTCCTATGCAGAGCACTATTCCAGAAACTTTGCTCCTACAGAACAAGTCGACGACTTGACCACAATAAACAACCAAATAAACAATATGATATAGACTTTGTTTCGATGCTCTAGAGTCCCATACAACTGCATAAAACAATATGGCAACAGTATATCAACTTGCTCGCGGGTTCCCCTACAACAAATTTACTGTCGGAATTATATTTTCAACGAAATGTTTTTAAAAATTATAGATTTTGTTTTTTAACTCCGCAAAAGCGCAACTTTCTTGAAACTCGAATGGTTCTACTTGGGAATTCCCGTCGTGTTCTGTTATAAAGTATTTTTTTTGTTTTAATAGTGTTCGTTCGGCATTGCTTATTCAAGACAAAATGCTTAAATGTAAATTAGTTAACAGGGAATAATTATTTATTCAAAGCGTATTTTGAGTTTTGGCACAACTTCATACCTTTTAGCATAATCGGTAATTCAATTACCTTGAGAGTTTTCAGTACTGAAGTAATTAAATACCTAGTATTGTACTAAGAAAGTAATGCCATTTGAATGAATTACGAGAGTAGCAAACGGTGTGTAACAAACGACCGGCGACGATTGACGCGGCGGTACTGATTTCTATCAATCGCACCCCTCTTGGCATAGCTCAGAGATATTGCTGATGCTCCTGAACACGCACACAACCACATTATTTACAGTCTGAGCCGGAGGCAATGCGAAACATAAAAAAACTGAAATTCAGGACTAAAGCTTCGTTCTTAAAAGATGTTCATCACAAGATACGAGTCTGAAAGAATATTTAAGCCGCGCCCTGAGCCCGCAGCGATGTGATGCGGCCTGTGAAGCTATGATAAATAGCTGAAGTTCAACGCAACCACATTATTGGGACGAAGTCGATGATTCAACGCGATGTTAACTTTACTTGTCTCTTGCTGATTCGACGACGGTTTATTGACGATGAGTTTTGAAGAGTTGAAATTGTGTTGCCGTTTAGGACTTGTTGTAAAATGGATTATCTTGTTCCGCTGAAAATGATTCCAGCTTATGTACTTCAGTTTTATTAATTCCATAATATTATCTGATGATATCGGATCCATACCCTACCCTGGGCCTTCAGAAGATACTGGAATTAACGAACGATGACGTTGTCACTGACGAAGCTGAATTTGTTGAGGTTAATGCGATTCTTAATTTCAACTCAGACGATTACATGAACGAGTGGTGCAATCAGTAGCGTACCTGGATGGTATTCAGGGGGTTGCGAGTTCAAGTCTCGTCTCGGTTGCAATCTTTGAATATTAATTTTTCCTTTTAAATGTATTCCGATTGACCAGTGCAGGCCATGCAGTATAAAATTAAAAATATCTGACATATTATACCTAATAATACCAATCCTTCTATGAACCAAACTAAGCATTCACTCCTTATACCAATTCAAAAGAAGTTAACTGTGAACAATAAAATCCGCTCGATAGAGTAACATCTTGAATTGACTAGTGCATAAAAATGACATTTCCAATCGGAGTCCTAACAATGCTTGTCTTTGAATCGACTCGTTCAATACCCTTCATTCATTCGTTCTGAATGAAAAGAAACAATGAGTTGAGTAGACGTTCTGGCTCCAGCTCCAGGTACCTATCTACACTATTCGGAGTGAACATTCACTTTAAAATTTGAAATATCAATAAATACCCTTTCTAGGTGCTAGATCATTGACTTGCAGATTATCTGTTTTGTTTTTTCGATCGTCTTCTGTTTTTGTACCAATTTCAAATAATGGCAGTAGTTCGGGCACAGTATGTTCGGGTTCGGGCAACCGAACTCCTGTAGCTAATCTGCCTTCAAGACAAGATGTGAATTCGCGATCTCAGTTAGTCCGTGACAGTATAGATACTAATCAAAGGGAGTAAACTGACAGGAGTCAGTAATTCTCATAATTATTATTTCAACATTTGTTAATCTGGTTTGCATTGTACCTCTTCAAGCAAAAACTACCAAATTCGATAAAACTTAATAAGCAACACAAAGGCTATTTTTCATCCCACGGGTATAGGACTTATACAGGTAAAACAGTGGAGCGTAACTAGTTTCATAAAAAAGTAATTTTACTTTATTGTCACTCTTTATTATTCCATGTTACTTGATCAGGGATCGGATCGTAAATAGATCCCTATGTGTATAGGAGTATAACTTTGTGTCCATTTATCAATGAGTATACAATATATAGCGTGTAAAGATCTATTTAAGGTACATATACCTAGATCTACCCGGACCCTACCCAAAAACAATTATTATAAAATTATTTGTTATCCCAAAATAAATAAAACCAGTAAAATTGTTTTTAAAGTTTTGGACATTACCCTAATATACCTACTTAACAATTTGAATATTATGTATTTCAATTATTTGCATGCATTTATATGGTAGGTTGGTTAGTTTTGGGGTATTTTCAAAATGTAACACCACTATTATTTACCTAAGGAACCGCACGAAGATCTTGAGTGTTATTTACTTTTTTTGGGAATTTTCTCAAACATTAAATTAAAATAATGTCCTAGGTTTACCTACAAGTACGTAAGAGGGATTGCAGGGTTGTTTTTACACACTGTATAACGTCTCAGCTTTAGGGAGGTCTCCGTAATTGGAAGTTAGTGCAAGGTGGTGTCCAAACTATCGGAACTCGACCCGACGAACGTTAGCAATCAGTTAAAAGCATGCGCAACTACTCTACAAGGCTGTTTACACACTATTTATTTTACTAACCGGTCCAAGTCGTATCGTCAAGCGGACTTGTCCGTGAACGATTTGGGTTTTAGTAAAAAATATTAAAATAATTAAACAGTATTTTTATTTGAAAAGCAATATTCTTGAATCAAGTACACTGCTTATGATTTTCAAAAGAATTTACTTAAAATAAGAAAATAATCTTTAGCGTTTATAGGAAAAGGATTAGTTCTCACTCCAAAAAACCTTTTTTTGCTGTGTTTCCCAACACGAATGATGCTGCCAAAAAAGGGGAACCGGTTGGAAATATTTTTGATCCACTGCCGTCATCCTACGTTCTTCTCGTGACCACGGCAGATGTAACTCAATCGTCTAGGTAAATATCGAACTAATTTCCCAAAACACGATCGCTATCCGTTTTAATACAAATCTATTGCTAAATTAAAAAGGCAAAAAGTCTGTACGTCTGTACTTGAAAGCAAATTTAAATAAAATGGGCCTGGGGACTTAGAAATAATATATTTAAAATTTGTTTATTTTGAAATTATTATTTTGTCTGAGTTTAAAGAGTGTATTATGAGACGGATTAGAAGTTTAGTGTGAACTATTCCTTAAGTTTCCAAACCCATCACATAGCGTTTAAGTCTTCTAAAATAAACTGCATTTACCGTGGGATTGCGACCGTGTGTGATACAAACATTCATCTTACTTGCTTTGCTATTTCACTGGTCGCTTTTAGATGACTTTGTAGCTTACTATATAGTTTATTTTAATATTTTTTTTCGAAGCTGTTACAAGCACTATTTTCATGAAACTGAACACTTTTAGAACTTTTCCCACAATAAACATATTAGATAAACATATTAGTATAAAATCCTTTATCAAAATAATATGCATAAAATCGCATAAAAAGAATGCGTCTGTCTTTCCTGACGTGAACAATTTGGGAGTCTTCAAGTCGCGAGTGAATAGGTATCTTCTAGGGGCGCGTGCTACATCTTAGGCCGCATCCTCACCTACCATCATTCAGGTGTGATAGTGGTCAAATGCTGAAATGTAAAAAAAAGACCATTTAAAAACTTGAAAACACTTGGGTCTTAAAAAGCTAAGTTAGGATGTGTGGCTTCAAAGAATCATGGGTCGTTTCTTTGAAGCCTCATATCGTGCGCGGAAGAAACGGCAGAGCATTACTAGTCAATAATAAAGTAGAATTTAGGGCAGTAGGTAAGTAAGTAGGTATTTGAGCGTATAGACTCGTAGGTACAATATAAACCAATGTTTAGGTAAAATCAATAGGTCACTGGGAAAAGATAAGGTAAGTCGCAATATAGCCGGACCCTCGTCACGTACTCGACTCGATGCTAGTGCTAGTGATGGGACACGGCCGGACATTACGGATCGAATTACCGGGTACCGATAGGTACTTTAATATGTACGGGGAATTATGGGTCAACTATTTTTATGCGCGTTGAATTACAGGTAGGTAAATGTGTACTTGATTAAAATAGTTATTTTGACAACATCAACAACCTGATGCCGGTATCTTTCATAATAATGTGAATGAGTTCTGTAATATTTGTTGTAGTTTTCTTAATATGTTTATTTGTTACATAAGTTCTATTCAATAATGTACCTACCTAATGACTTATTGTACGTTTTGGTGTATACTGTAAGTGCAATGAGTAACTGTATTATAAATAAATTAATAATTCATTATTCAAATGAAAATAGTGTTTGAAACAACATCGAAATATCAAGCTAACACAATTAAAACAAAAACCATGGTTAATCACATTTTAAATAACTTTAATGAATGTCTACTTATTAGAGTTTTACTCAGCGATGTTCTGTCTTCACTATATATCTACAAAAGCTCGAAGGTCTTCACTGACTTTATTTTTATTTAAATAAAAATTCGTAACAAAATCTATAATACTTGGTTAGTTACGTATACTGAAAACAAAACTTGCAAGAAGCTGCTTAATGTCGCAGACACCATTTTGCATGTAGTTTTTTTTACCTTTTTTTAATAGAGTTTTTAATATTAAATTTTTTATAAGTAAATATTTTAAACACCCACTAGATAGCAGGTGACCTAAGATGTAGCACGCTTTCTTAGAAAATACCTAAAAAAACTAATAAAATTACAAAGCGTTAACAGAAAACAAAAAATAACAGTAAAATATATTTTTTTTCCAATCCCTAACTGTATATCTGTATGGGCGGACATAGAAGAAGTCTTATAATATTTTATTTCGTATACCACCTCTTGCGGTCGCACCGTGAACGGGTTATTATATCCCGGGGGACGATGTAACGCGGTTTTTTCGCGCAATTTCTACTGGAAAATATTGCTACGAGTTCTCTATAGATTCTTAAGACGTAAAAAAATCTTATTGTTGTATTTTCATAGAGTAGGAAGCGTGATATAATTTTACAAGGTTCTTTAAATATAAAAATAATATAGTTTAGTAAGAAAAAAATATAATTTATCAAAGATAATAAAATTCATTACAAAATACCTAAAAGCAATGCAAGAGCTACGTGCTGAAACTTCGGGGTTCCTTTTAGGACGTACGTGCCCTCTAAGAAAGGATTAAAAAAAGGGCTTACACGAGTGAAATCACGGTGCACAGCTAGTTTTATTACAGTAGTATACGCAATGGTCATAAAGACAAGTTATATGGCCAGTATTATATAGCATGTGATTCTGTAGAGGAACAAGCGGCTGACGGAGTCCCGGGAGCCCTATTAGGTGCCCTACGTGCTTCCCAAACAATCACGCCAACTGTGAACCTTAGTAAGCTAAATAAATCCACGCGTAGGTTATTTTAGATAAGCAGAGATATAGAAATCGTTGTATTTTTATTTGGTTATATTTAGTTATATAAATATTTTTAGTGTAATACCTATTAAATATAATTTTGCGATATTTTATTTCATTGGGAGTGACATATGCTACATTTTATTCCGATATTTCCACGAAATTGGGACATATGCGAGTGAAACCGCAGGGCGTAGCTACTGTATAAATGTATATGGGACATTATGATACTATGGATGCGACGAAACCCTATAGACTTCGTATGTACAATCACGCAACAAAGGTGTAGAGTTGCAGACTCACTGTAGAATTCTAAAACTGCTATGAATTAAATGTTTAAAACTCAAACTTAAGGTCATGGTTTTGTTTAAGTTTTAAGTATTTTAACATGAGTTATATAACAATTTTTTTTAAATAATAACAATATTAAAACTCTATGGATGGTTGTATGTATTAGCTCGCGTACAGCTACATACAATCGGTCCATCAATGTAACATAGCCGGCAGGATTTAGTATATTTTGTTGGTCGAAGAACAAAATATTCTCATATTCCAAAAAAACTAAAATCTTTTCGAAAATTACGAAAAATCTTAGGATGTATGTACCTCTTCTATCTTATCTATACATATAAAATTCTTTGTCCTGAATGACTGACTGACTGACGGTTCAACGCACAGCCTAAACCGCTGATCCTAGATAACTTAAACTTGGAGGGTGTGTTCTTTGTGTGACGTAGGCATCCGATAAGAAAGGATTTTCCGAAATTTGACTCCTAAGGGGAGCAAAGTTTGTATGGGACAACAAGATTTCTTAGTCCCTTTTAGTGGACGAAGTCGCGGGTGAAAGCTAGTTTAGTATAATTAGTAAACTAAGTAAAGCACCTAAATGTTTTAAATATTATATGCTGGAAATAAGTTATCTGTTGGAATCATATTATATATACTTATTTGTAAGATCTTAATGTACACAGATAGAACAATAAATTATATTCTATTGATATTTTAAAACAAATACATGAGCTGGGCGACGCGCGGCAACTACCCACTGTTCGGTGAGGTGTAGTTGAAACTTTACTTCAGTGTCACTAGATGACGCTACTATGCAATTTAGATCGCGCTATCGATGTGTTTTACACATTCGTATGGAAGATCATGTTGAAATAAGCTCACTATCGATGATTCGTATTCCAATACCTATTAATTTTTGAAAATCGTTGACTAATTCCAGTGACGATTAACATACCTATGAATCTAGAAGTAGCTACTCCCAGAATCCCTAACATATTGTGATCTCCTGATAGGTGATTTCTGTCGGCGCTGGGGATTTCAGGATAATTCAAAAATTACCTACCCTTATTCATATGTAAACATTGGAATATTTTTAAACCAAACTCAAACACGAAAGCTGAAAATCGATAATAAACAGTTTACTTCGATATTTCCACGAGACTTACGCGAGTAAAACCACACGCGTTGCTAGTCTTGCTAGTCACTTATATAATAAAGGGAAAAGATTTTGTCATTTTTGTTTTTAACGAATAGGCTCCGAAACTACATGAGTAAATAATTCTTTACTCATTCAAGTCTCATGTGCCAAAACTACTTGACCGATTTTGATGAAACTTAGTATGAGGATAAATTGATTAATTGGTAGTAACATATGCTACTTTTCATCCCGATATTCCCGCGGGATCGGGAGTTAAGCGGGTGAAACCGCGGAGCGCTGCTAGTAGATATAAAGTAGGTACCTAACATAGATTATAAACCGACATAAAACACATTACTACTCTCCCCAAAAAAAAGTAACTTTACCCAATCGATCAATCAGAACACATTTACACAGTTTAGTAACGGAGTACCAAAGTAACGCAGAGTTAGGGCTCATTCACACACATCCGTATTTACTGGATCGGTTCTAACGTATTCGTCCTTACTGGAAGTAATGTTCCCACCATATTTGCAGAACCGTTTATATAGAATAGAATATAATTTATTCGAACAAACACACGACATAGTATAGATACAAATAAGAAACAGTAAGAGATAGTTACAAATAAAAGAAATTATAAAAAACAGACAATAAAAATAAAAAGTATCTGAGAAGTCGTGTGTTGCCCGAATGGGTAAAGCTTCAGCATGTGCTACGCCTCAGTATGTGTGTGTATATACGCTACGTCATCACCGAATGAAACTGTAATATGGGTTTAGGTTTAAATAATCTTTATTTCTCAAAATAACTTACAAAACAGTTCGCAATGAGAAAATTATAATAGTTACTTAATTAACTTAAAATCTAGGTCTCAAACTGGTGGACAAGCTTGCAGTGAACATTTGTTGCAGTAATGCAAGTTGCTTGCATGGAGGGTACAGGCTCAGCAATATGCTGTGAGTTGAGCGACCATCTCACCGCTACTGATTTTCAGCTTACCCTTTAAGAACTCTACAATTTTTCATACCGTATAGCCGGCATAAACTCGGTATTTGCTTTAGATAAACAAATGACTTTCGATAACTTATCTGTCCTACATACGGGTATATCATAAGATGTACAGTAGCTGCAAAATAATATGATGTAATATCCCTAAGTTAATTTTTCATTATCGGTAAATGATTTTGCAGCTAAGGCCTGACGTGTGAATGAGTCCTTATGTGTGTAGTTCGGTGTTCGGTGATGGATGTTGGTAACGATAATATTTAAATTGGTATAAAACTCGTATATATTTCGGTACGACAATGTTCATTGATGTTTTAGTGGGGGTTATGTCAATAGTGTGCAGATGTACCGTACCGGTTCCTGATTTATTGGAACTGTTTTACAAATTATACAGTTTGTTTTTAAAACATGGAGCCAGAAACTTAAATACAATCGAATGGGCTTTATCCAGGGATAAGCCGCAGTAAGTAATAGGAACCAAATATATTTGTTATCCTTACAAACTACATAAGCAGCTGCATCAGAACCACCGATTATCGCGTCAGTGTAGTCAAAATGAAAGCTTTTTAAACGTCTTAAAATTAATTTATTCAATTAAATAAATAAAAATCAAGGGCTGGCTGCTACTTTGGCCAACAAATCGGCGTTGCAATCCAAATAGAAAAAACAATACTAAATAAAATATACCTACGTGTCGACTTGAGAACCCCCTCCGTTTTTTCCGTCAGTTAAAAAACAATATATTTACTTTATAATATTGTTTATTTTAATAAAAAAAGGTTAAATAATCGGTGAACATTATAAACATACATAAAAAAAATACGAAACTAATTTCTAACCTTCTCCTTTTTGGAAGTCGGTTAAAAAGAAACAAAATAACAATCTAATCGCGGATGACATTAATCGCATTACCACTTCAGATATCAAATCAAAAATTCAAATAATTCAAAATGAATAGAGAATGAAATCAAAAAGTTTCGCCTGTCTGTTTTAACGAGGTGACTCAACTTATAACAATGCAATGTTGTTACGTTCTAATTCAATTTACGTTTAAAATGTTTTAATTTTCTAGTTTTAACAAGTTCGAAATTAAATATGGAGTTTACACATGATGTGATTGTGATAATAAAGTTATATAAAGCAGGATTTACCATGTTTATTTTTATTTAGGGTTCCGCACCTCAAAATGTAAAAAAGGACCCCTAATAAGATCACTCTCTTGTGTCCGTATGTCACCACCAATTTTCTCAGTAACGGGTGGACCCAGCCATGGAAATTTTATTCAGGTACTCGATAAAATTTTGCTGTTATAAAGATCATTTTCAACGAGGTAGAAGTTATCATGGTAAATATCTCATCTATACTTCCTGTATCACGGGGCTATGGAGCCCCGGACCTTTGGAAGGCATGCGTGGAGCCGAAGCCAACACGTAGAGGCCCTTTACAATAACAAGTTTAATAGCAAACAATGGGGTGGATTCTAAATCGGCGATTATCCCTGTCTACACTATAAAGTGCAACCAAGGACAACCTCCGGTTTGGATAAAACTATTGATAATCTACAGGACAAAACTACTTGAGCTATTGTGATGGGATGGTAGTGGACTAGATACTGGAGAACTATGGATACTATGGCACCTGCCCTAAAAATGTTCAATAAACACGTAAAAATGGCAGGCGGAGACTCGCCAACTCTCAGACTGGGCCACCCTAATAAGCCGAGTAAATTACAGCAAGGGGGCAACAGGAACGTGAGTGGCTGAAGGATGGAGGGGCCTCACTGGATTTTAAGTCATCGCTGGTAGTCCGAGCGAGCGGGCCAACTCATCACTGACGTTCAGTATCCATCCTTCGAGCATTTCTGCTATAGTGGCTCCACTCTGGACGGCCGGTGAAGGCAAGCCAGAGGCGGGGGACCGCTTCCTCGTCAGGTTTCACTCCGACCAACCAACTAAGGCAAGCCGGAGATGAGGAACGGTGACTTCCCCCTGGAGAACTCGGGACCGCGGGGTCGTTACTCCCCGTCACCTCGCCTCAAGGTGCCCTGCGGGCTCATCTATACTTATTATTAAGCTGAAGAGTTTGTTTGTTTGAATCTCTGGAACTACTGGTTCGAATTGAAAAATTATTTTTGTGTTTGATAGTCTATTTATCGAGGAAGGCTTTTATCCCGATATTCCCACGGGATCGGAAGTTACGCGGATGAAACCGCGGATAACTGGTATTTTAAATAAATTTGGAAGTGAAAATGACCATGGTGGTAAAATGAAATTAACTCAAATAGTCTTTAATCACAATTTATTAACTTTCACTTTATAATTATCTAAATAACTAGTTATCCAACCGACATAGATTCGACAAGAGGTTTTAACTCTGCCAAGGCTTGGCAAGGAATGAACGCAGAGTCTGAGCTCGGCTTCAAACAAACCCCCTCCGCTCTCACTACTTTGCCACGCCCTTAGTCAAAACAAATCCCAGACGCTATCAGTGTTGCCTCTTTATAATTTAAAATTATACCAAAATAGTAACTAAACATATTTAAAAATTTGAAAATCATAACAGTAGTGTAATAGTACATTACGATATAAGTGTGGTAAATTGATCATCGCATACAGGCGGTTTATGTCGCGCGAGCGGTAGCGAGCGTGTTATAAGAAGCCAAGATGCAAATATCAATTCCACACGTATATCGTACAACGTTTTTTATCACAGTTGCGAATAAAAGAAAAGACTTGAAAAGAAAACAAAATAATAATTAACAAAATATTTGTGATAAGTCTATTTTTACATTTTTTTAAGGCAATATTTTTTGTTAATTATGCTCCGAAAAGGCCAGGCTAAAGACTTTTAACCTATACAGCCTTGTCTGACATATAATATTTTTTAGGGTTTTTTCTATTTGTTTTTGCGTCGAGGGTTAAGAACAAAATACAATGGTACGGAAAAACAATATATTTAAGTAAAAAAAAAACAAAAAATAAACAACTCAATTTTTAATCGTTTTCTAAGTCATTATCACGTAAAATTTTCGTTCGTAAACCGACTTTAGAGACAACCATTTTTGCAAGCTAAAAAACTCTTTGGTACCTACCTTTTTATACATCAAAACAGTATGTAATTAGCAGTAAGATACGTATTTAACCTATCGGGCAGGAGTTTTGGCGGGAACGAGTTAACAACATGTCGTGCTGCAGTTTTATTTTCATGAAACTTAGATGTAACCCGAGTTGAATTGTATAATTCTGGTGGAATGTTATTCAATTTAGTTCTGTGAAAGTGCACAAGTGTAGTGAAAGTAAAAATCAGTGTCAAACATGCAGTTTTCACGTTGCCTCCAAATCTCCTATTAAGGTTATGGTAAACTTGCCACCGCTTTACTATAACCCCTGACTTGACGGACTATGACGACTTTGACTGTATTGAAACACTTTAGGCCCGATTTATGAAAAATCGGGTCATAATTTGATGCAAAATATAACTTGACACTGGCTAAATGCACACGTGCGAAGCCATAATAAAAAAAAAAAAAAAAAACCTATCGGGATAACTTTACAGCACTAGGTTGGCAATGTAAAACGCACGCGTGAATAATATGTTGGATTATGAGCCTAAAAGACGTTGAATAAGATCCACTTTATAAGCAACTGTGATAAAAAATAATTTTATATTAATCTTATATCTTTAAATGAGCAATTCTTGTATAAATATATATAATTGGAATCTCGGAATCGGCTCCAACGATTTTCATGAAATTTGGTATATAGGGGGTTTCGGGGGCGATAAATCGATCTAGCTTGGAATCATTTTTAGAAAATTTCATTTTATTCGTGTTTTATCGAAACTTACTTTATTTTTATATGAAAAATATGACTCTTCCTGACATCTATTGGCGAACTACCTACTAATACTATTTTTGTTGAGCTATAAAGTTGTCCAGCAGATGGCGTTGTTAAGTAACACGAAGTCAATGAGTGTTTGCTTTGAGGTTAGACTAAGTAAAAAAAAAAATACCGAGCAAAGCTCGGTCATCCAGGTACTAATAATAATCTGAATACTGAATTAATAATTAAGCCGAATGTAATTCCTATCCCTACTTTGATAAATTTTGGTGTTTAGATAAATAGGACCTCGAAGAAGGAAATTGGCTTTTTTATTCTGATCCGGTGATATTAAAATAACTACTTTACAAATAAAATCCTATGCAATCCATACCTCTAAAAATTGCAAGACGATCAAGATGGTTTTAACAAATCAATATTTTAATTATTTTTTGAAATGATCAAAAACTTCTTAATAAAAAACGAAATTGAACGTAGTTTGAAATAAACGTAGTTTTTTGCATTATTTGTTAGATTTTTTCAAAAAAACAGCGAATAAGTACCAATAAACGGCGGGGGTTCTAGTTCTATCTCCTATGTTCTTATCTGTTTCGACTCCAAAGCAATGTTATGTGACAGACGCCTTTCGTCGTCGTTGGGTAGGTAGGTAGGTAGTGTGTGTGTTTGTGAGGATCAGACACAGTGAAATGGGAATTGGGAATCATTAAACATATTATTTGCATTTAAAATATATTTATATTCGAAATCAATAACTTATCTATTAGCTACCAAGGGTTAAACTGTCCTTTTTTTGAGCTACTCAAATCGTAATGTTTGTTTACCTTCACAACATAACTTTTACTTATTAAAAATTTAAAATTACAGGTTGGCATACTTTTTAGCAGATCTAGAGCACATTTATAACTTCCATCGATCGCTTATTGCTTATTGTAAGCCTTAATAAATTTCATTTCATTACCTCGGATAAATAAACGTCCATGTAACTTGGCTTTGAGTCCCGATACAAAAAGCTCGAACTGTTTCGAACTATGATCGTCAGCTCCACGATAAATCCACTGATAACACGAACCACTGATAACGAGCGCATTGATCGCCATTCACTAGAAATTCATTTATCTCGACCGTAACCAAACAAACATTCGTATCGGAGCCCTGAAACTTCACCGTTATAGTGCACATTTCAGTGCGACATTAGAGTAGCCTGAAATAAGCCGCGGACGTACTGATACGACCTGCGACTGTGAGTAGAGCGCAAAATACGCGAGCGCATAAAATCAACGCGAAAGAAACGAAATGAAATCCGTGACCACGAAAAATGCGAGTGCGAATGACGCGAGCGAGCACTAAGTACAGTATGATCAAAGCGCGAATTCCTTGCACGAAGTGTATAATAGTGAAGTGTAGTGAATCAAGGTTTAGGGGTTACCATTTATGAATCAGAGTATGTATGTGCGAGCATTGTTCGTTGGGGGAAGAATGGTATGAATAAGTTTACTGCCACCAACGTTGCTAACATTGAACAGCAGATTTTTGCAGACTTTGCATAAGTCATCTTTTAATTCCAGAGCAGGGCCGCAATGTCGCAACAATTTACTTTCACTTAAGAAATTAATAAAGTATTTTTAGCTATCTAGGTGCCCCAAGTGATCCCGTAATAAAGTTATAAGATCAAAGCAAATGAATTTAATTTTATATTAACGACTTAGTTGGTAGATATTACTTAAGTTTACGAGAATAATTTACATAATTATACCTTAAAAAGTTAGCTTTTCACCTAGATTTTTTGTTTGAGATTAAATCTCAAGTTCGCCCTCTAAGTTTTCTTTATAAATTATGGCACACTTAGTAAATATTATTTTAGCGAGATTTAATGCAAATTTTTAGTCACAAGAGAGTCACCAATTTGACACTGATTTCGTTTTAGATGCTTGCTTTGCGTTTAATTTTCATAACTTTAAATTCACAAGAAGTTAGTCGTTAATTTTAAATCACTGAATCTCAAATGAGTAAATGATTATTAATTCAAATTCTTTTTAAATGTAAAGTGTCTACACGCTTATAATTATAGTTGTAAATAGACAGGTAGGTATTTCAATTTTTTTTTTATGAAGTTGCAGGTTGGACCACCTAAATGAGGCCAATGATGCTGCCGTGGCTCAATATTGTGGCGCAATATTGGTCAGATTGATTTTAAAGACTTGCAACCCTCTCATGAAGAGAAGAAGTGAAGTTAGTCCTTGAAATCGTACTTTTGTTAATAGTACATTGCCATACAAGTGTGGTAAATTGATAATTGCATAGAGGCTGTAGATCGCCGAGATGGAACGATCAAACCACACGTGTATCGGACGACGTTTATTATCACAGTTGTGAATAAAAGAAAAGACTTGAAAAGAAAAGAAAATAATAAATAACAAAATATTCGTGATAATTCTATGTTTACTATTTTTTTAGGCAGTATTTTTTTGGTAATTATACTCTCGAAAGGTCAGGCTAAAGACTTTTAAGATATACAGCCGCGTCTGACATACAATATTTTTAGGATTTTTTTCCATTTGTTTTTGCGTCGGGGGTTAAAAACAGAATACAATGGTACGGAAAAAAATATATTTAAGTAAAGAAAAACAAAAAATAAACAGAACTAAATTTTTAATCGTTTTCTAAGATATTAACACGTAAAATTTTCTTTCATGAACCGACTTTAGAGACAACCACTTTTGCTAGCTTAAAAACTCTTTTATTATACATCAAAACAGTATAATCCATATAAATTAAGAATGTTTCATCTAACTAACATGTAATGAGCAGTAGGATACCAATTTAACTTTACACACTAGTGGCGTCAATGTAATGTAAAACGCGCGCATGCGTAATACGTTGGATTATGAGCCTAAAAGCGGTTGAATAAGATCCACTTTATGAGCAACTGAGATAAAAAGTATCTTAGGATTGCGGCAGTAGAGCTGTACCTTAACTCAGGGAAGCACATAATTTGTGACCGCTATCGACACCTAGATAAAACCGTTCGATTTGGCGCGACTTTAATTTCTTTCCTCACGATAAATGCTGTAACATACGTCCTTGTCTAAACCGTAGGGCGAAAGAGGGACAAACAATGACATGTAGACAAAGAAGTTTAGTTATTGGTTCGCGAAGAGAGCCAAGTTAAATTGTGTTGTTGTGTACCAGTTTAGATGTAGCCGTGTGACAGTCGTGAGAAGGTTTATCGCTTTTACAATTTACGTTTTCGAGGTTTCAGATTCAAATTGTGATTGTGAAAGTATTGAGAGAACGACAGAGTATGTTTTTTTGTTGTGCAAAATATCTTTAATCGTAGAGCACTCATGATACAATCAGGTTGGTTGTATGAAGGGTTATAGCCGTAGAGGAGAACGTTATACGTTTTGGGTTTCTGTAAATAAAAAGGTACTAACCAAAGAGTTCTCATTGTAACTAAGTCAATAAACTTAATGATCAAAAGAGGTTGGATAAGCTACATCCGTTACACGTTATAACCGTTACCTTTGGTTTTTGCAGGTCACAGCCGCACTCGATTAAACATCTCCTATCAATACATATAGAGCTAAGTCCTATAGTCTAAACGTATTACAAATGGACGGAGTGATTTATAAGAAAGTTTATTTAGATAAATTTGCTGAAATGGGACATAATAAATACATAATCTGTGAAAATTAAGGCTCTCAAGCTATCACGGTTCATGAGATACAACCTGGTGACAGATAGATAGACGGACGAATTTTACCCTTTGGGTATGAAACCCTAAAAATTTACGACATTTGACCAATTTCAAGAAGTAGGCATTGTGTTAATAAAGTGAAATGTACCATGATGAAGTAACAGACTTAACTTGTACTTGTATTCAGGCTGTTTTCTACAATTAGACCCTTTTTAATTGAGTTTTTTTGCGTGAGGATGGAGGAGGCTTGCCCAGCACCCTCTCAGCTTAGTCGACCATGCCCAGAGGAGAGACCTTGTCTATACTTCTGGAGCCATCAACTAAGCCGTGGGTTTTATTACTATGATTTTCTTCACCGTAAGAGCAATGTCAATTAGCGCACATACATTTTTAACCGGATAAGTATAGGCGTATCCGGTAGCTGTTAGTCCATTCCCCAGACCAACCTGGAGCAGTCGATGTCGTGGGCGTGCGCGTGTGACCGCAGCCTCCGACTACACAGGTGGACGCCAGCACAGATTAAACATCCCAGGCTCACTCTCACACCGTTACGTTATTTGGGAACTTAACAAAAATTTCGAAAGAACTGCTAACAAATCACTTATTGTACAAATTCAGAATTTGAACGGATGGCGATGCTTGCACTTTGACTTACTAAACACTGGAAGCTTTTTTTCGAAGCTTCTACAAGTACAATTTTCCCGAGACAAAAAGCAAGTAACCCCGTTTTTTTAATCTTTAGTAATTTATGAAACTTCGTTAATATGCGGCTTATAGGTAGTTTCAACTTAAATTCGATGTTTGTTTGTCTGGACCTATTAATGATGGATAAGGATGATAAGAATAAGGATGATCCTTAGTCGCATGATCCAAGAGACCGACAACGGAACCTGTTTCTTTCAGAATCTCTAAAACCTAGCGCCTAGTCATACAAAGTGCTCTAAGTCTTTGTTTGTGGATACATAAAAGATTTCTTTATTCACTTGGAACCTTAAAATTAGCATAATATCAAATTGAAGCATCTAAAAAACTAAGAAAGGATGTGTGCCTTTCAATTGCGCCCACCAATGAGAAGAAGGCACAAGAAACTCATGGGGTTTTTGTGATCAAGCTCACAAAATTCAAGATTACAAATATTTGAAATGGTGCAATTGAAGTCACATACATGTTGGACTATCACCTCGTAATTAAAAATTAAAACACAGAAATGTTATCCGCATATATGGTGATAGCTGAATTAGTGATGGTAGCAAGTAAAGGTACTTTACAGGTATAGTGTTGTGTTAATTTAATTATAACACTATCTTTGGGTTTGGACACCCAAAGATAGTGTGAAAAGATTCTAGATTGTTAGTTTTGTTTCGGTGTAAGTGCGTCGAGCACCAAATCCAAGGCTCTGGGTACAAGTTCTGGCTATTTCTCCGCGTCACTGGAGATTTAATCAGACCGACTCAGTTTGTGCGGGTACTTCCTATACTCAACCTTAATTAATAGCTACGCGTCTAGATTTAACGACGACCATTTCAAAATACACTGTGGTAACCTATTGTGTTTCTCCTCGGAGGTAAACGTGTTCAACTGTTCATATTTGTGGTCCATTGTTTATGGTCATTCGGGTTTAAAGCTTCTGGCTTGGTTCGGTATTTGGATTAATCAATGATCTTTATAGAGGAGTCAAAATAGTACCTTCTAGTTAGAAATCAAGGAATTCATCTACATGATTTGTTAAATTCATTTTATTAATTCAGTAAGGCAATTTGACGTACAGTTTCACGAACATATCTTAAATTACTAACAATTTGACAATAACTATCTACAAACTTACTGGCTTTGATTTTGTATCCTTATACATTTTTATTTTATGTGGTTTCCATTCATTTTTGTACAATATAATAATAAATATTTCTGGCTGGCTCAATATCAATTTCTACAAATCTAAATGGATCATATCTTTTATTTAAAAAATAACGATAAGGAAATCCACTTAATTTCGATATTTTGTTTAAGGTTATTTTTAATTAATTGTTTAAGATTTTGTTGTCGTACATTAGAGAGCTAGAGACTTTATAGTATACAAGTAGAAGTACAAACCCAGAATCATTTGAGTTAACGCTGACGTAAAGCCCAGCTAAGAGAGTACAGAGCAAGTTTCTGCCTCCGAGCCAAGTCTGTATGAATCACACCGAGAATTCTGTGGTCATGTTTGTAGTTTTGCGCGAGAATTGAGCGATATTTGAGAACTGTGCAATCGAGTTTTAGAACAACTACGTCCGCAGTTGCACCTTAGATAATGACGGGGCATTATAGATGACCCCCTACAAAAGGCATAAAACTTCGTTCCGAGAAATTGATTCGGTTAAGAGCTAGCCAAAATTTCAAGTTTCATAGAGTAAGATCTGGGTTAACATTATGATAATTCCGTTCTATTTGAAGCAAGCAAGCAATAAAGTAAGTAGCAATGACGCCCTCCTACGAACTCTACCCACACCTCGCAATAAATCTGTGCTAAGTCTAGGTGTTAGACTAAATTGTCCTGTTAAACCTACTTCATACTGTTAACTTAAATACTTGAAATATTCCACCCAATTTGAATCTTATTTCTCAAGATATAAGGCGGTGAGGGTAACTGGGGAAGGTAAACAGAACTAAGTTGAAGTACTTAAATGGATTTCAAATACATTAGTCTTGCGCGTGACAAACGGACTGAAAATAGTGAGGAGACCAAATTTTGGTGACAGTTGAGCTGTGGTGAGGGAAACTGGTTTGGTGGAAGGCATTATATGCTTTGAACATACTATTGTTAGACTTTGGATAATAGAGGTTATTAGGAAATTATTCTCTTTAGAATTCAAGTTTCATACATTTATACTAATATTACAATGTCTAATACATGTCCCAGGCGCTACATGACTTTAATAGCATGGAATGTTACTGTACTGTGTTACTTGGGCTTATAGATTAGATATCTTGAACACCATGGAATAATGTTACTGGGACTGTAGAAATAATTTAGATTGAATATAAAGGACAATAATATCACAAAGAAGAATGATTTTTTTGTATCTGTTTTTAACGAATAGGCTCTGAAACTACTTCATCGATTTTCTTGAAGCTTGGTATATGAATATTCATTGAATCCTTGGGAGTGATTGTGTATCTTTTTTCCGATATTCTCACGGGATCGCGACTAAATAAAAATAATTGACCGATATCTACAAACAAATATTGTAGGTACCTACTAGGTACCACTTATTTCGTAAAAACAACTTACAAACTTTTCTCTGTATCACGAGTTTATAATTCGCAAATAAAAATTAATGTAAAATTACAACACAACTTGAACGGTACAAGCAAAAACCATTTTGTAAGAATCAGGTGTAATGCCTTGGAATCTGGCGAATACGCGCCTCTCTATACACTCAACCTAACAAGTAGCTCATCGTTCTCTATACAGGAGAACTAAACGTAGTAACGTCGTGTAAAACGTTAGCGAAACTTGTTCGTAACGGTGTACATCCCGAGATTTTAACAACAAAACTTAAACAATAAACGTTGGAAGTTTGGAAGTGGGTTTCGGAGGCATCACTCGGCTTCGCTGTTTACGGTGAGCCTCTTGTTTTATGATAACACTTTTACCTTAGCAATTTCATCCCTAAACTGTAATTGAAGTTTGAATGGTCCAGGTGTTTGCAATTATTGTATGGATGATAAATTTTTATGCAGCCATGAAGGAAAAATGGTTTTTAAGTAATTTGAACCTCAACGGTTATTACGGATTTGATAAGGGCTTTTCGAGGTGATAGGGTAGATAAATCTTAGAACTTTTGCTTCGTTGAATTTTTACTGCGGACGATAGATAACGCAAGGGGAAAATGATAGGGGCTTCTTGCGTTAAAGGAAAACACTGTGATGAAACCGACATGCCTCAGAACTTACCACGGTTTGAAGATCTGGGACATTCGCCAAGGCGTTAAATGCCTGCACACGGTTCTGTGTATAAGCTTTTACATTTTATTTTAATGTTGTTTCTTTTATGTTCTTCTATTGTGTCTTTTTCTCTTGTAACTATGTTACCTTTTTAAATAAACCATTAAATTCAATCTTAACCCCCTGAATTTCTGGAAATTAGTCCATGCTGTGAAATATATAGAAATATGCACAAATGTCACAAATGCTCTTGCTTATAGGTACTTCAAATCAAGTTGAATTATTGTAGTGTTAAGGAGGCCTCAAAAAGAACATGAAGGTTGTATCGGGGACACAGCCGCAGCGAGTTCGTTAAACGTCTCACCTTGCATCGATACAATTCTGACGGATGTCCTAATCCAACTTTTTGTGTCAGAAAGTTACATATCTCTTAACAAAAAAGTTAGATTAGCTACAAATTTCCTTATATCCGTTATAAATTAAGACGTATTTATGACGTTACATCTGTTACATTTGATTTTTACAACTCTTCTGACAGATTTTAAAAACGAAAGCTTATTAAGACCCTTGTCAGATTGGATTGCCCCAAAACAGTTCTAAATATTCATATATGTAGGAACATACTGTAAATAACGCCTTCTGCGCCTAAAAGTGTTACATATAAATATCATAATCTCCCTGACTTTTCACCCCATAAAACCGAACTGTCATCTGTCAAATTTACGTCTTTCATATTTACGCGAAAAACTGAAGTTTTAGATCAATTGAGTCTCTGAGATAAAGATATTTAATAACAAAGCTGAATAGAGAGAACCTAATATATCAAATTACCAACTCACTTGAGAAATTCTAGTTTCTATTAAGGCGCTCTTCCAGTACCGTGTGTAGGTATTCACATAGCCCCCGCTCTCAAAGACGTAGCGTGCTGCGTGCTAACTGTTATATTTGATCGATATGCAAAACATTTTAGCATTATTATCCACAAATATAGTTCCCAGAGGTCAAAACCTATCATTTGATTCATTTTTAGAAACAAACGTTAACTATTTTTGACTTAACCCCGATAAACGATCTAATAATTAGAGATAAATTTTTTTTTTATCGAATGAAGTTGTAAAAATATGGTGATATAAATGGATATTGTAGTTTAATACTACAATATCCATTTATATCCAAATAACAAAAAAGAGTATTTGATTACTTAGTTGCTTAAAACAAAGGTCGATTTTGGTACCTTTATTAGCACCTGGTCTTAATATAATAGCTTTCAACCGCGGCTTATTTGAGTATTTTCAAAGCTTCTTGCTAACTTTTAACCCACTTCGTCCCTTGGTTTGAGTTGTGCGTTAATTTAAAGTCCGTCAGTCTTGACTTTGAATGTTATACTTATTTAAAGATAGTAAATGGTTAAGTTTGAGTGTTTGTTGCCTCTTCACGCAAAACGTATACAATTGATGCTGCGAAACTTGGTATCCTGGAGTTTCTTGAAATTCTGGAATAACCTATAAACTACTAAAACACCACCTTACGTGGGTGAAACCGCAAGTAGTAGTTCTTCTAGCTAGTACTTGAACTGTGATCTTTTAGAAGCATGAACTGACACTCGAATGGGGATCAAAACTTTCGGTTGTAAGCGGGTCATCCGAAACGCTTTTTGTAGCAAAATGCCTTAAACGCATAATATCTAATTTTTAAATTACTTAAATCGTGCTAAGAAAAGGTTCGAATGCTCTCTCTGTTATCTAAATCTCTTTACGCTGGGATCAACCAAATAATTCTACTGACCTAATTCTCTGAAACGTTCGAAAATATACTCTGTATCGTTGTGTTAAGTTTCGTTTTAGCAAGAATGTTATATTGGTTAGTTTCCTAGGGCTTGACGGGTGTCGTCGACGACAGCTGAAATGGCTTTGTTTTGACGTGAAAGAATTAAATTGCTCTATTTGGTTAGATTGGGACGTGATGGAATACAAACTCTGTTAAATATTGCTGATGGATTTTGGATAAGACAATGTTGGTGAAATTGCTCAGTGAATTAAATTGTTTTATCAACCGTCTTACCAAAAAGGAAGTCTTTAATTTCACTTGTGCTTTGTTGTTTTTGGTAATTATAAAGGAACTTCGTTTGTAGGTAGGTACTTCTGTCCGCTGTCCGCGACTTATTCGACTGACGAAATATTTGAACTTAGATTTAATAGAATGTACGGAATAAGTCTTTGTTTAATAAAGTCCAGATTTTTCAATTTATCTGCTAGAATAAATAAATATTTAAATATACAAGGTACAAGAACCAAATATTAAAAATCTTATTTAAATAGATTAGCTTAATGCCTCTGCCTCATTACATAGAATCAGGACTTAGATTGGTAAAACCCCGTGTCGCTTCCTTGTATCGGTTTGTTTTTAATAAGTATATTCAATTCAAGACATTTCTTTTCACGACTATATATTTTCGATATGGATTTTCTTTACTGAATAACCGTTACACCCTGTGGGAACGAATCCATCTTCAGCGATTTGTGTAACATGGTAAATCTAGGTGAGATGTTCATACAAACATTTATCATTTGATTATTTGCTATTTTTCGAGTTCTTCTTAAGGAAAAAGGGGTTACTTTTACAAAAGTATTGTGGAACTTGTTTTTTTTTTATTATGTTTTAACCGGTATTTTTTTCCGATCACTTAATTGGTAATTAGGGAGTGTTTATACATCCCTAACTACATCCCGAGATTTTTCGTATTTCGTTTTAGTAGTTCACCAAACTTTGCATTATATTATTGTTGACGACCCAGTTGGCACAACGGTCACCATGCCGGATTGCCAAACACAGGGTTGGGGGTTCGATTCCCGCCTCAGGCAAGTATTTATCCTTAGATATTTGTCTGTGGTCTGGGTGTTTCTATGTATTATATGTATATGTTTACAAAAGAAAAGTATATAAGTAGTATATCCGTTATCTAGCACCTATAACACAAGTCTAGTAACTTAGCTTGGGGCTAGATGGCGATGTGTGGAATGTCCTGCAATATTTATTTATTTATTGTTATTTATAATTTATTTTTTATAGTTGGAATCTGGTTTTTAGTTCACATATTGAAAGCATTACAATAGAGTATCTTTATACCAGCAGTATTAATAAACCAAATGGTGAAAATTCGAGATAAATACTCAAAGCGTATACGTATTAGTTTAGATATAAAAGGTCAATATTACATTGTAGTTATTAAGACTTGGATAGTTACAGCCTGTCCATCTCACTTTTAAGTGTCAAGATGAAATGCCTGCATTAATCGTCAAAATATATACCTATAATATAAATATATTTTTTCAGAAAAAATGGCCTTTATTTGTGCTTTAAAGTTATCGAATTGGTTGGACTTAATATAATTTAAACCAGGCTTACGGATAAGGGATTCGATTCAATTGATCGACGTAGCGTTGTTAATACATCGTCATTGCAGCTTAAATTTAAATCTGTCGATTTCGGCACAGTAGAGGTTTCTCGGTAGAGATTATGTTAAAAGGACGTGGAAAACGACAAAATCACAAATAATTGCATATTATCGTTGATTCGACGAAAAATATAACTTGCAGAACCTCGCTGTTTTACCCGCCTTAGTTCTGTAGGCTTTTCAGGATAAAAAGCCTGTTACACAGCAAAGCGGTGTTGGCCTAGTGATAGACATCTCGACTTTAATTCCGAAGGACTTAACTAAAAAGGTCTAGTTGCAGAAAACAGACCATAAAGTATCAGTACAAGCCTGTTACTTCCTGGGGTTCAATGTTTCCAGTAGTTTCAGAGCTTATTTTATTACAACTAATAATTAAGAAAACAAAATTAAATGTTTACCCTATTCGAAAAATAATAAAGGTAGATATAGAAACATTCAAAATTCTTAGCTCTACTTTTCCAAAATGGACGACTTTCATCCAAAAACAAAGGACGAATTGAAAGTTTCGTGAACTTCAAAGATAATAATAGAAGTTATCTTTTATCTTTTTAACTTGTTGGAGTGACACGGATAATGAGCTGTGAACACTTAATTAAGGAGCTTACATAACTTAAAGCTTTAAAAGGGTATTTATTTCAAGCAAAGTCAAGTTGAAAAGTTTATTGTTCAGTCTGCGCCCGCGGTTTTACCCGCGTAAGTCCCAATCCCATAAAAATATCAGGATAAAAATAAGTCGGGCTATCTATATAATAATATCAAGTCTCATAGCAATTGGTTCAGCAGTTTTAGCGTGAAGAGGTAGTCAACATGCAAAAGAATGTTTTGTTATGTATTCCACACAACGCTATCGAGTCCCAAATTAAGCTAGTTGACTTGGGAATTTGGGCTTGTAATATGGATGCTAGATAAATAAAATACTTATTTACTTACTATGATATGATGCCTTTTAACGACACATATAGCTCGTGCCTTGGTATGTAAATTATTTTTGTTTGTAAATACATACATAATATCTACTTGTATTCTACACTAGCAGTGCTCCGCAGTTTCATCCGCGTAACTCCCGATCCCGTGGGAATATAAGGATAAAAAGTAGCCTATAGCCTTCCTCGATAAATGGACTATCCAACACAAAAATATTTTTTCAATTCGAACCAGTAGTCCCTGAGATTAGCGCGTTCAAACAAACAAACAAACAAACTCTTCAGCTTTATAATATAAGTATAGATAGAAAGACAATCTGACCAGAAATTATTTGTTCGACGGCGGGAAGCAAACCTGCAACCTATAAATAATTCATTGATTTGTAATTATGTAGACGAGTGTAAAATTATAAAACTAGTAAAATTTATGATTTTTTCAAGGATTTTTGAAGGCATGTACAATGTCACCGGAAGTGGCAACCGCTGTCGCAGCCATTTTCCATACATCCAACCAGAAACATGTCACAGCAATGTAACATTTTCTAAACAATAATATTTCGTTACTACAATGCTATGTAAACAACCAACAGTGACTTGTTGTGAGGCAGGCCTTTGTGACTAATGAAAGTACCGCCTTAGGTACTGATTCTCTAACGGTAGATATATTGTCACTAATAAATTGAAAATGTAGAATGGAATTTCGTTTCTGTATGTGGAAACAGTTAGCAAGTGCTCTGTCGTAAGCAGAGAACTATCACGAATCTCACCAAGCTATTAGAACGTCCACGATGCATGACACCTATAGCGGGTATTGCCATTAAAATAATTAAATTACCAATTAAAATTAATTTTATTTCACAAGTGCCATGCAAATTAGCAGTTGACACAATGGTCACCATGCCGGACTGCCAAACACAGGGTTGCGGGTTCGATTCCCGCCTCAGCCATGTATTTATGCTTAGATATTTGTCTGTGGCCTGGTCGTTTATATGTATTATAAGTATATATTTACAAAAGAAAAGTATATAAGTTGTAGGTATATCCGTTTATAAGTCTAGTTATAGAATATACATAGGCTGCACTAAAAGTATCGGGAATGGAATATTTCCACTGTTCCTGTCATATTTAAATCTTTTTAATTGAAAACTCCTTGGTTTTAAAAATCGAATACAATTTATTTATTTAAAAAAAGAATCTCGGTCTTGTCACAAGGTTTTGTCAAACTTGTTTAGTCGTTGAGAAAATGGAATTGACGCGAGAAAATTCAAGAGCGATGATTTATTATGACTTTCGAAGTGGTTTATCACAAAAACAGTGTGTTGACCGGATGATTTCTGCATTTGGTGATGAAGCCCCATCCAAAACCACAATTTATTGCTGGTTTGCTGAATTTCAACGTGGACGTGTCAAGCTCAGTGATGATCCCCGTCAAGGTCGTCCAAAAACTGCACTCACCCAAGAAAACGTTGATGCTGTGCGTAAGCTGATTGAGGAAGATCGACATGTAACATACCGCGAAATTCAGGCAACTTTAGACATTGGCATGAGTTAAATACAAATAATCTTGCATGAACAATTAGGTGTAAAAAAGTTGTTTTCCCGATGGATACCGCATTCGCTCTGTGAAGAGCAAAAAGCGGCTCGCGTTACTTGGTGCGTCAGAACTCTCGAAAGATACCACGCAGGATCCTCAAATGCTGTATACAACATCGTATCAGGTGACGAATCCTGGATATACGCGTACGAACCCGAAACAAAAAACCAGTCACGAGTTTGGGTGTTCGAAAATGAGTTAAAGCCAACAAAAATTGTTCGTTCACGGAGGGTTGCAAAAAAAATGGTGGCCACGTTTGTCTCCAAAACCGGCCATGTTGTGACTATTCCTCTTGAGGGACAAAGAACGGTTAATGCAGAATGGTATGCTAGCATTTGTTTGCCACAGGTCGTTTCTGAACTCCGTAAAGAGAACTGCAGCCGCCGCATCATCCTCCATCACGACAATGCGAGTTCTCACACCGCGAACAGAACAAAAGAGTTTTTAGAGCAAGAAAACATAGAATTATTAGACCATCCGCCGTACAGCCCCGACCTAAGCCCTAATGATTTCTATACTTTCCCTAAAATAAAGAATAAATTGCGTGGTCAGAGATTTTTATCACCTGAAGAAGCTGTGGACGCCTACAAAACGGCCATTTTGGAGACCCCAACTTCCGAATGGAATGGTTGCTTTAATGATTGGTTCCATCGTATGGAAAAATGTGTCAAATTTCGCGGAGAATACTTCGAAAAGCAATAAATACATTTTTAAATAGTAATGTTGTGTCACTTCCTTGATTCCCGAAATTTTCAGTGCCGCCCTCGTAATAGTATTCATATTTTGTCAAACTGTGTACATGAGCCGATGATAATGCATAAAATAGTTACTTAGTTTGGGGCTAGATGGCGATGTGTGGAATGTCCTGCAATATTTATTTATTTAAATAGGCAAAAGCACGCCTAGCTTGTTGTATTAACTTTTAATTTATAATAATTTATGTATATTTAATTTTGATAGCTAAAGTTTGAAGTAACATATTTTATCCCGAGCCCGGTAACATACGCGGATGAATTTGTCTATATTGTCACTAGTCCAGTGCGCAGTAGAGTAAGGAACACCACGATCAGGTCTAGTTTGAATGGCTGACAACGAGCAAAAAGACACGCTACTGTCACTAACCCATCAACTTCTTTAACTTATTATGTGATCTGTGCGGTCTGTGCGGTTGCACATATAGTTATTTAGCCACCAAAGGAGCTGCCACGGCACTACTTAAATCGTTCGTTATAGAAGCAATAGACCAACGATGTCGCTCCGTCCATGATGTATTTATATCTATTGCTGCAGAAATAGTCCCCCGTGTAGAGGGAGGGGTAAACGCATATTCTGCTAATGCGAATAAATCAACGCAATTTATAAAATAACTCCCGCAACTCGTAACACAATATCTAAACAGTATTTTTAATTAAATTCGGCTCGAAAAGAGGAACTTTTTATCCTCCTTGATTAAATTCCGTTTATGCTGTGTTTGTATGGACAAAATACTTGTTCAGAGAGCCTTTTTTCGCTTTGTTTTTATATTAATTAAGGATATACCTAGTGCCTACCTAACTATAGAAGCACATTGGTTGACCCGGAATTTTACGCCGTACTTTTTTTCTTCAAGTTTTGGCTTCACACGATTTGTGCATCAAATTTTTTTTTTTAATTTTTTTGATTCGCTAATGCCAATGACTTTCTTTTGGTTGTCACCGATAACTTAACTTGTTAATTATAACATGAGTGTTTTTGTTCATTTTTGTGAGTACTCAGCAAAACAAGTCATAAAGAAAATTATTTATTGCCTGACAACGTTTTTGAATTGGTGTAATTTTTTGGACACTGGGTTCTTTTCTTACATTTTGATAATTCAAAGACGAAAATTCCTTGTCCTTTTAATGCTATCCATATTATTCTTTAAGCTCCCGTCTAACACACACGAACCAACTAACAGTAAACAATGTAAATGAGCTCGTTCAGTTACCAGCTGTCTGTATGTTTATTGTAAAAGTTTCTAATTGTAAAGTTCATGAGGTTCCTGTTTGGTTAGGACAATGACACCCATATAGTTTTCAATTTATTAGTAGATGTTCACCTAACTTCAATCAAATAGTAAAGTTTTACAGAATTATATGTGATGGATTTTTTATTTATTAATATTTTAGTCTCGTAAGTTCCGATCCCATTGGAACATCGGGGTAAAAAGTAATCTATGCTTAGTGAATCAATGTATCATCAAAATCGGTCCAGTAGTTTCGGAGCCTTTTCTTTACAAATAAATAATCTTTCCTCTTTATTGCGTAGAGTGACAATTGCGTTTGAATGAGGAGCTTTAGGATCTGAAAAAGGAAAAGCAAAACTCAAGCTATTCCGCGTCCGACAAATTTTTCGGACTTCACGCTCTCTATAAAGAGTGACGACATTCGTATCAACACGTTTAACTCGTGTTCTTAGTGGTTATAAAGTGTTAAACATCTTTAACAACCAGTGTTCGGGTGTCATGTTGAAATACACCTTTCTTAAAGAGATGTGTCGCTTAGAGTGCTCCTTTAATTTTTGAACTCGATGTTGGTCCGACAGAGAGGAAGTCCACGGTCTGCAGTTGGACATATTAATGGGATATATTTCGACACACACAATAGGTATCTAACCAGGCACATGTATTAGAGTGGTATCCTCCATATTCCCGAAGTGGTATCCCAAAATGAGAGATAGTGGGAATTCGGCGTGGCATCATCGGGGGAATTCGGGGGATAATGTAAGTCAAAAGTTGCATTTTCTCCTAAACTAGAGAAATTTATTTGACAGTTCTCCTAGCGTACGATTGATTTCTAGAATCGTCCGTATTTGCTCGTCAATTCACGCTAAGCTTATACATTTACTAAAATTACCAATCCGTTGATATTATTCGAGACATTACCATTATATTTTAGGGTGTAAAACAGGAACTTCTTCTTAAAATTCGCCTTGAAAATACCCATAAAATTAACCAATAAAACATTAAAGTAGCCAATAAAATACATTAGCATCTAATTCTGCCGCCAAGTGCCACCATTGTTCGAGTTCAGAGAAATGTACCGCCTTAATCACGGAGCTTTAAGTTATTTTTCCTCAGAAGATAGCTCGGGACAAGGATAAGGGCAACCACACTCTACATACTTACGATCGGCCGATAATACGCGGATAGTTTACGGATGAAGGATTCACCTTCCTCAACTTCTTGTCCATCCAAAGGTTGCCTGGAAGAGATCGCTTTGAGCGATAAGGCCGCCCTTTGTAACACTTAGAATTAAGCTTTGTTTTTATTTAATGTTATTTGAAATTGGTGTTTACAATAAATAATTTATCTATCTATCTATCTATGAAGTTAATCATGAAATCACTCCTTCGATCACCGCTTTATACTAACTAGTGTTATTTTTAAACTCTATTAGCAATCTTACATTACATTTTTAATTAAGTATCAAGTCTGGCAAACAATTAATGTAGATTTATGACCACCTCTGTGGAGTGGCGGACGAACACCAGAAGGTTGCTGGTTCAACTCAAGCAAATATTAATAAAAGTGTGTTTTTTTTACCAAAAAAATGTTTATAAGTATTCTATCCGTTTTAAGGCATCAATAATATAAGCCTACTTGCTAAGCTAGGGGCTTAATGACACTGTGTGGAATGTTATTGCAAAATTATTTATTATGCGATTCTTTTTGTTTTAAAATGTGATCGAATTGGGAGCCTCGGGGATGGGTCCTAACACGAACGTTGGTATACCTATCGGTCGATAAAACGTCCGTAGTTGACGAAGGCCTTATTTACCCGGAGATAGCTCAAGCTCGGGTAGGACAAGAATTAGTTTGAACACTAGATAGCTGCACTTAATTCTTTACAGTGGAAACGTTATTCTTCACGTATTAGCGACTGAGAAATGGTACGAGATTTGTTAGCTTAAAGCTCCCGAGGTTTATGGAATACTCATAATAAATCTGTGTTTTCTTTTCTCTTTCATTAACCTTCGAATTACAAAAGATGGGTGTTGTACGATGATCCTATATGTCTGTTTGTATTTTGAACTAATTTGAATGTGGTTTTTTGATCTGAACTCTGAATTTGTACTTCTTACGTAAGTTGTTAGTTTTTAACGAGCAAAAATTGGGTAAATTTTTGTTTTTGTCTTTGTTAAACGGCTTTTAGGGTTTTTAATTAACGACCCACTGACCTTTGCGTTCTAGTGTCATTGCCGGCACCTTGTCTTGATGTAAAATGTTATTGAATTTCATCATATTTTAATAAAATTCTGTATCAATTTACAGACGATATTAGGTATGGCGTCTTCATAAAATATAGAATTTTTCATTTTAAATATTTTTACAAATATGTACTTATTAAATAATTACGAAATTTTCCAAATATACCTACAATCTTTAAAAACATTAAATTGAATAGACGACACAATATGATTAATATACTATACCAAAATGACCAATTAAATATGGTTCACGATTAACGATCCCCCTACGGAAAACGGTCCCCCTGTATTACAATAAATAAATATTGTAAGACATTCCAAACATAGCCATCTAGCTCCAAGCTAAGTAACTAGACTTGTGTTATGGGCGCTAGATAACGGATATACTACTTAGAGGTATACTTATAATACATAGAGACAACCAGACCAAAGACAAATATCTAAGCATAAATACTTGTCTGAGGCGGGAATCAAACCCGCAACTCTGTCTTTGGCAGCCCGGCATGGTGACCATTGTGCCAACTGGGTCGACAATGAACGATAAAAAAATATAACTATAATATAATAAGTATTTTATATACTTAATTACTTATAATATCATATGCTCGTAGGTACTGAATTGTATGTTATATAGTTAAAAATAATTTATAACTATAACATAGAATTCAGTACTTAATTGTTTTAGCAAACTCTGAAATCTTAGAAACAATTAAGAGAGCGTGTGACCATCCAAATGACCGGCGGCTGGATGTAACCGGTCACCGGTCACCTTCCCAGATTCAAGGCACAGGTTATATATAACGGTCTCGGTCCTACAAACATTTACACGACACACGGAATGTTTAGTTTAGGCGAATTAAACTAGTTTGTAAGTTTCGGGGTGTTTTATCTAAGATCTGGGTCCCTACCTGGCCACTTTGACGTTCACCACTTGATACGAATGGCCGGCTACAATTTACTGGGGGAACGCTTTGAAAAACTTTACAAAAGGGTCTACGTCAGGGCAGTTTCATACGGACCGTAAACGAACCGGGAATTTAGATCTTCTTTTGTTTTAGATGCGTTTTTGGCACATGCAAAGCGAGTTAAAACTGTTGCTGAAATAGTAATTATAAATCCTTAGTTATTAGCAGACTTTGGACGGAGGTATGTATAATGACATGACTTTGAGACCATTTGCACATTTACATTTTTATAAGGATCATTTGACTGAGCTAATTTTTTTAATTTTTTTTTAGTTATTGTCATAAGGTCAACAGCTCTTAAACTAGTTGCATCAGTAGGTAGTTATTTCCTACAGCCATTATTTCCTAAATCAAAATTCTAAATTTGATTTGACTCTAAATTTGATGGAATCGCCGTGATACCCATTGAATAGTGCTGTCCAATTTTCCAGCTACCCACTTTAACCCGTTTCTATGTTTATTAAGCTTGTCGTTAACTTATAAGTTACACAATACTATTTTGTTAAATATAATGGTACAAGGACAGAATGATCCCGACAACACCACACTGCACTGCAACGATCAAGTGACGCACAACGTCATCAATACACAACGCTTCCGGACATTAACGTCACGTCACCACACGACATGATTTATTGCAGCAATTCACGACTTAGCAACGTAAAGTGGTAAATGCCTACATAGTCCACGTTTAAAACATTTAAACTGATTAAAAAAAGGTTTGCAATATGTTAATCTCCTCATTTTTATGTCTTCATTAACTAACATCCTCAAATCAATTGTGGCAGAGTATCTGTCCTCAGGGTGAGATCAGTGCTGGTGTCAGCAGGAGGCGGGCCAGGTTGCGTGACGTATGCTCCCGATTAGTGAGGTCCTACGTTAGATAGGAGATATTAGACGAGTTTTTGTGCGCACCTGAGTGACGGAGGGTATTTTTGCACTATATAAAAAAATAAGTGACTCTGTCTAAATTAAACGTCTCTCACAATTTCAAGTATTAAAGTACTGATATTTGAATGCTTGAATCAACTGCCGTGTTCAGTTTATGTGGGTGATGATGCTTGATGAAAAGATATTGCTTGCAACAAGCAATGAAATGTCAAGAACTGTTTTCACTTTAAAAAAAGTGGTAAAAAGGTATTAAATACTAAAAAAGAAAATAATGTGGTAAACCAGTATAAAATTTAGCATCAAAAGAACTAAATTGACACTAGTGTTATATTTGTTATGTTAACGGTACAAGTTGAAAAAAAAAAGAAAAAAAATCAAACAAATTGCAATCAAAGTGTGATTCTCATGGACGGGTCGCTCGGGGATCAGGTCGCTACGACACTAACCTTTACAAGGGCCATTTCAGCCATGTTCGATTTTATTATTTGCGTTGAAACAATTGTTCATATTATTAACCGAGTGGCAAAGAATTTGAGACAATCATCCCTCAACTAGATAAAATACGAAAGATATAAAATGTAACAAAATTAAATTAAATCCGTGTGTTCTTCCGAGACGACCTAGAAGCGCCTTAGTCAACCAATTACTCGGATGCCTCGTACATTCCACAAATAGAACGATGTAACCGCACCAATAAAAAACGAGAATACAACCGTTTCCAATTTTATTTTCCAATCGGAAAAGCCACAATTTCCTAAAAAATATATGGTACAGAAACGATAAGAGTGTTCGTGCCCGCGTACCAGAAAATTGATTTCACCAGGTGTTTTCTGGAAAATAGTAGTTCGGTTGCGAACATTCGGCTCCGTACGTACTAACATACACCTCGAATGCAGTGCGCACAGCACACCCGCGTACATTGTTCTCTATACGGTGCACGCTCTGTGCACTATTGTACCGCAACCAATTGAGATTCTGTTTATTCAATAATTTACTGGTTTTATTTCGTAGCACCTTTTTGTTATAATTTATTTCTTACTTTCGAATGCTGGTAGTGTTTCACGGTGTTGTTTCAACGCAGAGGCAGCATACGAGTTAAAATTTAAATGCATTCCGGAAACTATAGCACTTCAGGCCCAGCATAATACTATAAAGTTTTCGCATATTTGGAATTACACAGGAAAAACGATCAGTAACATAAAGGTCATCATTTTTAGAGGCCTATCTATTGTCATTCCTGTTACTTTAGTTGTTACCAATTAGTTGCACTATTGGGGTTGTGCGTCCATACAGCGCTAAATTGTGTACATTTTCTACGAAGCTGTCACAACTGAGTTCCAGTTTCCAACAGTAACTACGAGCTACGTTAGATAGAGGTATCCAAGGCTCTACCTAATGACAATAACCTCAGTGCGATTGTTAACAGATATAAAACAAATGTCCCCCGAAGGCGTGCGGGTTGTCCCCCGCCGTGTTTTAATCACAGGCGTATTGACGCCTCAGTTTCGAGAAGATTGCTGTCTTTAGTAGGTCCAAGGGAGAGGATCTAGCGGGTTAATGTTTCACATAAGGTTCTTAAATTTGTAACAGTACTATATAAAAAACAAGTTTTTTTAGTAACTAAAAGGTACACATTTTACATAAATTGTTGTTGCCTGGCCTGTTGCGTAGCTTAGGGTTAGATGTTGCTGTATGAGTTATTCATTTTCTTTTATCATTAATAGATTAGGTTTACTTTTTAACTAAACTTAGTTTGACAGTTTAATCCAGAATAATAACCATTAATTATTTTCTGTCTCTCAAATAAAAACTTAATACTTTTTTAATTCAAGTAGGTACTTACTTATCTCGAGTAATATGAGATTAAAAAAATGTTTAAATTAAGTCTCTCCAAATTGCCTCTACAATTACCTACACATAATTATTTTCCATTGTCTTAATATCCATCTAAATTGAACTTGAAAATAATGAGTTTAAGCTCTTATTTATTACTGACATTGTTCGGTATATTTTTTATAAATAAACTTAATTATTGTTTTGTTTTATAGACTTTTATTAAAGCTTAGAAAATGGTATTTTAAAAGAAATTGACATTCATTAGACAACCTATTGGAAGGTTGATATCTTATTTATCTTTGAACTTATTTTACTTTACGCTTATTAGTTTAGTTTTAATTGTCTGGAGTTTTTAAATTGATTTATTTTGGCGAAGTTACTTGAGTATTTAGTTTATTTTATAAATATTTTGGAATTATTAAAGCATTTTTTCTAATTAGATAAGAAGCGTCAGTATGTTAGTTAATATTAACTGAATCTAAGTCGAAATATTATTTAACAGATAGGTTCATAATACAACCTATTTGTTAGAAGTTAAGACAAGGAACTTCATAGCTCTTTTGCCTAGGTAAGATTAACTAAATTTTTTTTGTAATTCTTATTATTAACGCTGTATTTTACTACCCATTATATTTTCTTATCGGAGGCTTTAAATAAAAGCTATTTTAAAGGAGAAAATTCCGAAATCATTGACGAGATATGTTATGCCGATGGGATTACATAGGAAACAGTTCAATAATAATTTTTGTTTTTTCTAATTGCATTTTACACAGAAGAGTCCGATGATAACCGCGGTCGCTCGTCTTCGAACCACCAACCATCTGCACTTCACAGATTACTTTGCAATTGAAAACAAATAATAATAAATACGAAGGCTGGGTGGTGTTCTACGCCAGAGAAAATTGGAAAAAATGGAGAAAAACCAGCGAACATCGTCTGTTGAGGCATTCAATTGAAACAGATGGTAACTTTACTGCGCAACCTTAGTTTACCTACTGATTCTTTATTTTATATAATACCTACCCATCTTATTTTGAAAAATTATGAATTTTAATATATTTAGTGACTGATATGCGGCACCGATTCATAGTGGAAATACCTGACAGCCGAACTAAGCGTTTTGCTTTGTCACTCCTTATTCGTACCGCAAGAGAATGAAATCAGTTGCCTGCGTCTGTCTTTCCTGATGTGTACAATTTAGGGGTCTTCAAGTCGCGAGTATCTTCTAGGAAAGCGTGCTACATCTTAGACCGCATCATCATCAATCCTCAGGTAGATATAACAGATCAGCGTTTGACCTCTTTCTCATCCAATGACAAGTGACGATGCGGTTTCAAAGATGTAGCAGTATGCAGTACGCTTGCCTAGACGATAAACACTCGTGATTAAAAGACCTCAAAATAAGCAGTAGCCGTCGAGGCACACGAGTACGACAAGGTTGGTAATTACCTATTGGGGAATACTAGATTCGATTTATTTATAAACTAGTTCCGAATTTCTGGATAATAGCGTGCTCCATAACCATAACAGATTTTATGGTGGATAATCTCTGGTAAAGAGATTAAAATTAAAATTTACTTAATTAAAATTGTTTATCAATTCAAAATTGATTTTACTGGTCGTGGTCATATACAAATTTTTTTAAACCTGATTAAGAAACTTGATGGTTTAAAAGTGGTCACCGAGCGCGAGCATAAAATCAACTAATTATATGGTAGGTATTATCACTATTATTTAACAGCATAGCATTAAAATACAGAAATAAGCCCCTTAAACGCCAAACATATCCATCTATCTTAACACATAAATAATTTACAATGTGAAATCTATATTTTACAGCCACTATCGTAGAGAAGCATTTACGATTTATACTATCTTTGATCAACTTGAGAGCCGGTGTGGTCCATTGTCAGCAAGGTTATATTATGTTGACCTTAGAGATATATTAAAAACCAACGCAAAAGAAAGAATAATATACTCCGATACTTACTCGAGAATATTGTTCCAATTTATGAGAATAAACCCTCCTCAAACGATCAAGAATAAACCATTTTTCAAGAATGGCGGCTCACGCAAGGTCACTACACTTACCACATTAAATATACGATTGAATATAGAGAAGTCGTATATCTCGGAGGGCGCGGGATGGACGGGATCTAAGAGATCCCGTATGATCCCGTACCCGAGAAATATGACCGCTATATAAAACCACCTTTGGCCAGCAAATGACGTCATTGAATCTAAGTCAATAGTCTACCATAACGTTGGCAACATTTCATAACGTACACGGATGTAGGTCGAAAATCTTTCTAGAATTCTTATAAATATTCTGTCTCTCTTCTTGTAAAACTTCATATGTAAATGTAAATATAAGTTCGAGGCATAAGGTAGAGCTCCAAAACTGTTATTATTACAATAGATTCTAAGGTCCTGCTTGAGTTGAAGTTTAAAGTTCTTTAACTAAAAGTAAAGGTATAAGGCAGACATTTTTAGAATGAAAACATTCCAGATAGAGTTATTTTAGATGGGTCGGTTCTGCAATTCTGTTGCCGATTGTTTGTACAATTTTCCTCGTCAATCGCTTTTTTTAAAGCTGACTGAGTATTTTTCAGCGAAATCACTTCAATTAATGTGATTTTCAGTTGAAACCATATCCATATGTCGTACATCGTTGTCTTCTCGCATGATTCCAGTCACGCACGGCGCGCGGTCTCCCCTGACGGATTGGCCGGGCGGGTGGCTGCGGCGGCGGCGGTGGCCGTGGCGATGCTCCCCGCGGCATACGAATACAGACAGATAGTTTTGATAAAGCCAGGATTATGAGATATGTCTGTCGGTGTTGTCGGTCCTGGTGAGGCGGCGAGCGGCGGACGGACGGTTTATTATCTTGTATAACTTACTAAGAGAATTGCTTTGCTAAATCTATGTCTGGACGTTTTATTCATTTGTGTGATTTACAAATATGTTCGTCTCATTCACATGTTACATTACACAAATTAATATATTAAACATACCTGTTCGTGCTTTAATAGGTAGTTATATATTGAGACAATGTAATTTAGATATATACAATGCTAATTCAGCGTATTCTTTGTTTATACCTAAGTTAAATTCAAGGAATAAACTGTTTAGTCTAGATATATTTTGTGAACAATAACATCCGTGTAAACTTTCGTTCGTCTCTACATTATTAAGTTAGTATTAAAATCATACTCATAGCAGTAACATGTAGTTTTAATTTAGTTTTTAAAAAGTTAAACTAGCGCTCCCGAAACTTAACTGGCGCAGCCTGGGACGGATGTCCATTGTGCTAGCGTGTGTGTGAATTTCACGTATTGGCCGCGGCATCCGGAACCAAACAAATAAATTCGTTACTTTCGGCGCAATGTGGAAACGAGCGGCAGTGGCGTTAATGTAAGTGATTACTCAGTACTCACCCCTTCTAATAAGCCCTTCCGATCCCGTACCCATTCGAGTGTATTGGTGCCTAATTTTAAGATTTAGATTTTTTTTATATTGAAATTTTAAGAATTAATTGTTTTTTTTTATTAGTTTATAATTAATATTTTAATAATTTAAAATGAATGCGGATAATGCGATAGATCTCGGAGCGGCATTAACAATGGCTGCTTCCGAAATTCCTCGCGACGTAATCAATTTAATTCCCGAATTTAATGGGGATACATCAGTGTTAACTTTATTTTTAAGAAAGTGTGAATTTGTACTTTCAAAATATCAGGGTACAAATGAACGAAACGAATACTTGTTACAAGTTGTTACAAGCAAACTTCGAGGTAGAGCCGCCGCTTTAGTGAACGAACGAGGAAACTTTTCTAGCTTTACCGATATACAAAATCTTCTAGTCCAACATTTCGGAGATCCACGTAGTGAAGAGTGCTTAGCTTTAGAACTAGCAACCTCTAAGCTAAAACCCAATGAATCTTACGTAGAATTCTGTAAGCGAATACAGGAGCTAAAAGCAAACCTTTTCGCTAAGGTAGAGGTATCAACCCCAATCATAACTAGGGACGCAAGAAAAATAATATATGACGATAAAGCCCTTAAGGTTTTTATGTGCAACCTCCCAATAGATTTAGTTAAAACAATTAGGCAAAAGAGACCAACAACCATCGAAGAAGCTTTAACCATAGTCTTAGAAGAAATTAATTTTGCTGAAGAATACAATATGCATTCAAAATTAATAGGAAACGGTAGACCGCCAATCACATTTTCAGGAAATAATTATAAACCTTTGATTACTCCTATTCAAGGACCAAATTTCATGAATCAAAGACCATCAGGATTCATACCTACAGGATCTAAACCCTCTTTACAATTTCAGCAGATAGGAAATCCACCAAATCAATTTAGAAATAACAATTTCCCTCAAAATTATCAGCCTAGACCCCAATTTAATAATCAACCCTCTGGTTTTAGACCTCAGGCAGGACAATTCGGATATAGACCTCAGCCATTAGCATTTAGACCTAATAATCAATCTTTTGGATTTAAACCACAGCCTGGTCAATTCGGATACCGACAACAACCAACTCAATTCGGATACCGACCACAACCAGCTCAGTTCGGTTATAGACCTCAATTCTCAGGTTTCAGACCACAGCCAGGTCAGTTTGGGTATAAACCACCCAACCAGCAACAAAACACGGACGTTTCTATGAGGACAGCTCCAGCTCGACCTCAACAAGTACCCGTGAACGAAATCTACACAGAATTTCCTTATGAAATTCCGTACCAACCTGAATTCGAAAACTTTGATAATTACTATGATTATAATGAAAATTATTACGATAATAGTTATGATGAAGACCAAACAGCTAGCTACCAACTTGCTTTAGATTATGCGGAATCTTCACAGAACGTAGAGCAGCAAAATATAGAGCCCATACACCAAGAAAATAAAAATGAAAATAAAATGGAAATTCAAAATTTTCAGATAGGTATCAAACAAAAACATCCGAAATAATAGCGATTAATTTTAATGCAGACCTAAAATTACCCTATATATATGTACCCGAAATAAACGCCCGACTAATGCTAGACTCTGGTAGTTCAAAATCATTTCTAAGCCCCAAAATAGCACAACAATATTTCCAAAAGTATAAATTTCAGGAACCATTCGTAGTAGTAAGCACACATTCAACTAGTTCTCACAATGAAGTTATCGAAATCCCACTTTTTACAATATTTAATAATAACAATTTTCACAAATTTTATTTGTACGATGTTGATCAAAATTACGACGGTGTTATAGGATTCGATTTAATGTCTCAGCTCAATGCTAATCTTAATTTAAAGGACAAGCGTTTAGAAACAAACGATACATGTATTCCTATAATTTTTCCGGAAGAATCCATGATTACTCTACTCCCACGTTCAGAACATAAAGTCAGACTACCTGTAAATCAGAAAGAAGGTTATGCACTTCTTAATTTTATACAATTTACAGAAGGCGTAAGAATGCCCTCAGCAATAGTTAAATGTGAGAATTATTTAGCTACAACCATTATTCAAAATTTACAAGAAGAAGAATTATTCCTTAAAATTACATCACCCTTTAAAGTTGAAAAATTAGAACATATAGAGTTAGTAGAATTAAATAATACACAAATACAATCCGAAAACATAGAGACAGACAGTTTATTAATAGAAAACTTAAATGTTAAACTAAGAACAAATCATTTAAATAACGAAGAAAGAAAAGCCATTCAAGAATTATGCATGGAATATAGAGATATATTTTATTGTGAAAATTTACCACTAACTTTTACAAATCAAGTTAAACATCGCATACGTACCGTAAACGAAGATCCTATTTATGTTAGACCTTATAGACAACCTCCGACGCAAGCTGAAGAGATTAAAAACCAAACTGAAAAATTACTAAAAGAGAATGTTATTAGGGAATCATACTCACCATGGAGTGCCCCTGTCCATCTAGTATCAAAAAAAATGGACGCATCAGGTCAAGTTAAATATAGGATGGTTATAGACTATCGACGACTTAACGAAATTACCATAGACGATAAATACCCCATACCTAACATATGTGACTTATTCGACAAATTAGGTAATAGTAACTATTTCACAACTTTAGATTTAGCTTCTGGTTACCATCAAATTGAAATTACAGAAGAAGATAGGGAAAAGACAGCCTTTTCTACACAAAATGGTCATTACGAGTTCCTTCGAATGCCATTTGGACTGAAAACTGCACCTGCAACGTTCCAGCGTACAATGGATAATGTATTAAGAGGACTTCAAGGCATTCACTGTTTAGTTTACCTAGACGACATTCTAATATATTCTAATGGATTACAGGAACATTTAACAAAATTACGATCAGTATTCGACAGACTTAGACAGACAAACTTAAAGATACAGTTAGACAAATCAGAGTTTTTGCGTAAAGAAGTACAATATTTAGGACACACATTAACAGAACAAGGCCTTAAACCAAATGACGACAAAATTAGGACAGTACTTGATTATCCCATTCCGAAAACACAAACGGAAATAAAAAGATTTTTAGGTTTTATAGGATACTACAGAAAGTTCATTCGCGATTTTTCTAAAATTACACAACCCTTAACATTCTGTTTAAAGAAAGGAAGAAAAGTAGAAATTAACGAAGATTATAAAAAGGCATTTGAAAAATGCAAAGAACTTTTAGTAAATGCTCCTATACTACAGTACCCAGACATGTCTAAACCATTTATTCTAACAACAGACGCATCCGAGGTAGCAATAGGCGCTGTATTATCACAAGGTTCAATTGGTAGCGACAAACCGATAGCTTATGCTAGTCGCACATTAACAAATGCTGAACGAAAATATAGCGCAATAGAGCGGGAACTCTTAGCGATAATATGGGCTACGAAACATTTTAGACCTTACCTGTATGGACATAAATTCGACATTTACACAGATCATAAACCATTGGTATGGCTATATCAACTTAAAGAACCCAATAGTAAACTCACGAGATGGCGTTTGCGATTACAGGAATACGATTTTAGAATTATACATAAAAACGGCAAACAAAATACTAACGCAGATGCCCTTTCTCGAATAGAACATTTGCAAATAAATGCTTTAGATTCAGATAAATACTCAATGATAGTTAACGTAGATGACGAAAAAGGACAAAAGGACTCTGAGGAGACACTTACTATTTCTGATGACGAAGACACTATGACAGCATCCGAGCCAGATATTGAGGTAATTCCACAATATCCTGTACCATCGGATAGCTCTGTTGGTACAGTTCACTCTGCACAAGATTTAGAATCACACGGTATACCTATACTAGAAGAAGCCATAGACACAAAACCGAACCAAATCTTAGTTTTTAATTGGTACCGCGAAGAGTTACAAGTCAAAAACTTATCTAGGGACAAACAGAAAGTATTAGAGGTTTTCTTACCATTAAATAATTTAGATATCATAAAACAGTTTCTCAAAGAATATATAAAACCGAAATTAAAATATTTTATTTACTTTGAAAACCCACAACATAGGAAAGAATTTGCTACAGTAATAATTTCATTATTTAAAAAAGGAACAGTTAACTTTTACGAATGTACTCAACGCGTAATCTATTTAGAAGACGAATTGGAACAAAAGGCAGTAGTAGAGAAATTACACGATGGAAAAACTTGTCATCGTGGAATTTCTGAAACCATCAAACGTATCAGACGAAATTATTACTGGCCAAACATGCAAGAAACAGTAGCCGCAATAATAAATGCTTGCGAAAAATGTAAAGTATCAAAATACGACCGAAAGCCGATAAAACCAATATTGCAACTAACACAGACGCAAAGTGCACCCTTTCAGGAAATTTTCATGGACATATTTTCAATAGATTTTAAACAATATTTGACCATGGTAGATAGTTTTAGTAAATTAGGTCAAGCGATCGAAATAGAATCAAAAAACACCCCAGAGATAGTACGAGCTTTAATGAAGTACTTTACATTTTATGGCATACCTAAGAAAATTAGTTGTGACCCAGGTACTGAGTTCAATAATGACCTTATTAGGGAAACTACAGATTTGTACAAAATAAAGTTACACATAGGTACACCAAACAACCCAAACTCTATGGGTATAGTAGAGCGTTTTCATTCTACAATTACAGAAATATACAGATTAGCTAGATACGACCAAAAACATACAGACGCATTGTCAGTCATGAATTACTCAATTATAGCCTACAATAATACAATACATAGCTCAACAGATTTAACACCATTTGAGGTAGTCTTTGGTCACACAGATTTAAATTCCACCTTTGATATAGATTTTGAAAAATCATACAGTCAACAGCTAATTAAAGACCATAAAAATAGAACCTCAGTGCTTTATAAACATTTAATGGAAAAAATGAAAACAGCAAAGGAAAACTTAGTAAGAAAGCGAGGCGGTGAAGAAACACCACCATTACAAATAGGGCAAACTATATATACAAAAGCAGTAAATAAGAGACAGAGTAAGGATAAACCAAAGTTTCAGAAAGCAAAAGTTACAGGTGAAATAGAAAGAAATGTAATACCCATCCAGGTTAGGGAAAGACATACTAGAGCCCCTATACTAAATGTCAAACGTCCTCCACAGGTTCGTCACACAAATATGGGCGCAGACGACAGCCAACCAGGACCCTCAAATAGTCAGAATTAATAACAATCCGGGAATCTTACCTGTTAAACAGGGAATTGCATACTTACAGACGGAAAATTGGTCAATCATTAAAACCATTTCATTAATTGGTATTCGATCGGATCTTTACTTTAACATTCATAAATTTCAGGATTTTATTACTATGGTTAACAAACATAAAATATATTTAAATGAGACAAATGAATTAAAAGCTCAGGCAGAATATTTAAGAGATGAAGCAATAGAGAAAGTGCAGCAGTTAGTACCTTCCAGTAGAGTCAAGCGAGGTCTCATCAATCCCCTAGGATCTATCATAAAAATTATTACAGGAAATTTAGATCACGATGATGCAGTACGCTACGATAACATTATAGGAAAAATAGAAAACGAACAACAAGCAATAGACAGTAAAATCACTATAGTTTCTGAAATGATGGACCACTTTTTAAATACAACTAAAATTATAGACGAAAATACTAGACTCATGAAAATGCGTTTAGATAAACTAGAAAGCATGGTCATTCGTTCATTAACGGCAGAGAACAACTTCACATCATTATCTTATTTTATTGGCGTAATTAATTTATTTGTTTCTAACTTCAGAACCATTTATATAAAATTAAGCGAAATAGAGACAGCTCTAGCATTAAGCAAAACTTCAGTATTACATAAATCTGTTATAAATTCTAATGAATTACTTACCTTGTTATCTGGAATTGCCAAATATGAAAATCTAATGTACCCTGTAACAGAAGAAAATTTAATTTATATAGAAGAAACATTAACTGTAAAAACTTACATTAAAAACGAAGAAATAACATTTATTATAGATGTACCTGTAGTTAATAAAATAATGTATAATTATTACAAATTGTACCCATTACCCATGTCCGATGAATCCACAAACCAAACCTTTATAGTGATCCCATCTCTTTCCTTTCTTTTGGTGAGTAATCACGAATACAGGCCATTCGCCCAAAAATGTAAAGAGATAACTACCGAAGAATATCTTTGCGATGAAAACGAATTAACGCCTTTTCCTGGAAAAACATGCATAGAGTCACTTATGGAATTCGAGAAAGACTTTTCTTCATGTACGTCCTTGCCAATACATATCGACGACGTCAAACTGCAGCGAATTAACACAGACAGTTGGATTTTATTCTGTAAAAACAATCAAGTTCTGACAATAAAATGCGGAAATAATGAAATTCACGAGCAACTGAAGGGAACCTATATACTCACTATACCAGTACAGTGTGATGCCCACATCGGTGAAAATCGAATTCATAGTCAACGGCAACATACATTAAAACCAGACTACAAACGCATTCCAGTTTTGAATTTACCTAATCTACAAGATTTGCGGAATAACCCGAAAACCAATGAAGACTACGACACCGAACCAGTTAACCTCAAAGGAATCAACTTGGACGATATCCGGCAAATGAACAATTTAATCAAGAAAAGCGGTAATCACGATAACACGAAAGGAACGCGAAAAACTTTAAACATAATGATTATGTTAAACGTGTTAATTATAATATTATTTATCATATTAATTTGTATTAAATACAGAAACATATTAAGACAATTTATATTTTTAAGGGATCGGGAAAATGTAGTAGAAAATAACGTGAACAATGTAAATCCCGTTGAATTACAAAATCAACGTTTAATTGTTTAAAATTTTAAAAATCCTAATTTTAGGTAATCATTTATTTTCTTTTATTGTATTCAATTAATTCAAATAATCAGTAATTTTAATATTATTATAATCATATAATCAATTATTTTTGTATAATCACTTTGTTTAGTAATTATTTAAATTCTTTTTGTTATAATTCAATTAATTATTAATTTTAACCATTTCTTTTACGTCAATTTTAGGTATCTGGAAAAAACCATTTTAATTAGTTTTTCCCGATACTAAAAGACTAAGGGGGGAGGAGTTATATATTGAGACAATGTAATTTAGATATATACAATGCTAATTCAGCGTATTCTTTGTTTATACCTAAGTTAAATTCAAGGAATAAACTGTTTAGTCTAGATATATTTTGTGAACAATAACATCCGTGTAAACTTTCGTTCGTCTCTACATTATTAAGTTAGTATTAAAATCATACTCATAGCAGTAACATGTAGTTTTAATTTAGTTTTTAAAAAGTTAAACTAGCGCTCCCGAAACTTAACTAGGTATTAAAACTTTGCTCTTGTGTTTGTTTTTGTGCAAAGGTGTTTTGAAAACAAACATCACACTAGACTGAGCAATTCACTATTTAGTAAGTAAAAAAAATTTTTTACGACCCAGTTGGCACAATGGTCACCATGCCGGACTGCTAAACATAGGGTTGCGGGTTCGATTCCCGCCTCAGACAAGTATTTATGCTTAGATATTTGTCTGTGGTCTGGTTTTTTCTATGTATTATAAGTATATATTTACAAAAGAAAAGTATATAAGTAGTATATCCGTTGTCTAGCACCCATAACACAAGTCTAGTTACTTAGCTTGGGGCTAGATGGCGATGTGTGGAATGTCCTACAATATTTATATTTATTTTATTTTATTGTAATTTGGGACACAATTTTGGTACCATTCAACCTCTGGGAATTTTTATAATTTATTATATTACTATATTTTTGCTGTGCATAGGCAATCCTTCTAAAATAAATACACCGACAACAGACAATACGCAAAAAGTAGTTTTTACGCCTTTTGGTCATTCTTTTTTCGGATAGATTTAGCTGAAACACTAAAATAACACAGCTACTTGAAACCTCGATATTCCTACGGAATCGGTAAAGACTTCTTAAAATTATTATTTTAAAGTACTAACCTCTTGTAACGCGAAGCGCGTTAGTGTATGTTTGTACCGAATTGTGTAAAGTAGGTAATTGTGTTTGTCATAGTTAACTGCGAGCCTCTCCCGCGGCGGTTTCGGCCGATATTGACTGTCGGGACTCGACGGGAATGAGGTACGAGCTTAAGCGAGTTCAATTACACGGTTTATAATATCATTTTTTGTAAGTAAAACTAGAATCGTAATATCGCCTGACTATGATAGAAACTTTCGCCCAACCAGAGATATTGTTTTACTTAGACTAAAGCGGCATTTACCGAAACATTTTCATTATAAAAAATTGCCCAACACTAAATTCTCCGAACGAATCAATTTACAAAATCAGATAGATCTGATTTTGTAAATTGATTCTAAAAACGGACTAAGGGTAGACCCTTAGTCCGTATTAAAGTATTTTTGTTGCATTTTGTATCAAGATAGACTGTGTTATATAGCGTAGTCTTGATAGACAAACAGACATATTTCTCGTCTCTGTTGGTTAATTCCGTTTGAAACTCAAACTAGACACCACCAAGGGTGTCTAGAGAAAATTTCTAAACTAAAATTGAAAATAGGCAATATAAAAAATCACAAGACTCCGTAGAGGGTATGAATAAGTCGCTCATATATCATTACTTGAACCACACATCCAAATACTTTAATATTAATCTTTATTAAGGCAAAGCCGCTTTGTTTCCGCAAGCAAACACTGAAATATATATGAGATTAATGTAAGATAGCCTGTTTAATCGATTTATACTTGTCTTCCCTACTTTCGGTGGTACGATCTTTTTTGCAGCCTAAAACCAAGTTATTTGGGGTCGATACAGTTAGTATCTAAAAATCAAACTCATGATGTGAATTGATAATTAATTAAGTAAAAATATTTTATAAGCATCTTCTTCTTGAGGTGCCATCTTGGCTATTATCATGACTATTTCTGTGGTTCTTGTGCTTTGCTTAAATCATTCCCGTTCTTGAGCCATGAGGTGCGCCTCTTTCCGGGTAATTGCTTCCCTTGGATTTTTCTTGCTTCAGTAGTTGGAGCAGTTCAAATTTATCATTGAGTATGATATGAACACAATACTGTAACTTTTGCTTCCTGAAAATATTTTAAACCTCTACTGTTGATTCACTAACAGCAAAACTTTTTCATTAGAGATTTTAACTGCCATTTCTCTTTGACAATGCTGTGGTTACTGCAGCCAACTTGCGGGAGATACAAGGTGTGATGGTCAGCACATGGTCCCTAAATCCCTTACCCGCCTTCTACGATACCCCTTGGAGGAGATGTAGTAGCCCTTCTATCTATACCGGGAACTATTCGGCAACAAAAATAATTACTAATCTACAACAAACATGGTTAATATCCGTTTGAAATAATTTGAGTACCTAGTTTGTGTAATTTGAGTACCTAGTTTGTGTGTTTGAGTACCTAGTTTGTGTAATTTGAGTACCTAGTTTGTGTAATTTGAGTACCTAGTTTGTGTAATTTGAGTACCTAGTTTGTGTGTTTGAGTACCTAGTTTGTGTAATTTGAGTACCTAGTTTGTGTAATTTGAGTACCTAGTTTGTGTAATTTGAGTACCTAGTTTGTGTAATTTGAGTACCTAGTTTGTGTAATTTGAGTACCTAGTTTGTGTGTTTGAGTACCTAGTTTGTGTAATTTGAGTACCTAGTTTGTGTAATTTGAGTACCTAGTTTGTGTAATTTGAGTACCTAGTTTGTGTAATTTGAGTACCTAGTTTGTGTAATTTTACTTGAAAGGTAGGTACAATTAATGCCTTTTTATTTTTAATAATTATGTATTTCAGAGTATCTCTATGTTAATTTATGAGTAAATGTATTTTATCACTTTAAAATCATTATGTAAAATTACCTGCAAAGTTCACAACTTTAATTTCGTCAGTGATTGACACCTACCAACTACTCAAAATAATAGTAGTATATTTCAGTGAAAGAAAGTTACCTATTTCATAACCTTTTCATAATAAACATTGGCAGGTGTCATATAGGATAAGTTCAAGATAGTAATATAAATAAAGAAATGATAAGAGGCGCGTATCTGGCGAAGGACGCGACGCTACAACAAAAAATGCAATTGAATCTATTTATTTTGCTAATAACGTTGCATATGCATGTCTATGTCCTAGGTGTGATGTTTTTATTTTTGTTCATATTGCATTTGTTTGTAAGCTCAATAAATAAGAGAAAAATTTAAGCTGGAAATGACTGTTCTTTCAAAATCTACAGTGTCTGAAATATGCTTGTACAAAAGTTTGTATATTCAGCATTAGTAATAATAAAATACTTAACAACAACGCTGATTTTATCTCTGATATACAAAAATTTTGAAATAAAGCGACATAAAAAAATATAATGTTAATCTTTTCGCAGATCGAAGAAGAAAAAGTCGATTTCTGAAACTTGAACTCTGGCAAAAACCCCATTTTTTCTTTTCGTCAATCGCCAAATATTTTCATCAAATAAAACTTTGGGCTACTATTTTAGCAGTGTGTCGTAGTGATGCAAATGGGCAGTAGCTTTTAGAGTTTGTAGGAATTAAAGGTTTCGAGGTCAAAAGTCTAAGTGACAAAATGTACAAAAGTGAATCGCTAAGCCACGCGTCTTGCCACTTGTGAGACCATGCCCTTACACTTTCAACTCTGAAGCAATACACGGCGGTTATATCACAACATTTTGTCGCGAATAAATCACAATTGGAGTACGAGTATGGAGTTGCTTTGCCAAGAAACGCTGCGGCTCGAGCTCGTGACGGTGTGGGAAAGATACGGTGCCATATTTTAGAAATAATTTTATAAATAAGTGGAATTTTTGGAAATAATTTAACGAGAATATTGAATTGGTTGATTATGTGAGTAACCTATTACTCAAAAAGATGTCTTGATAAATGTAATAAACCAAAAAATAATGGTGGCTTTCATAACAAAAGTAAGTACGAGTAGCTTAGTAACTTGATGCTTAACAATAATCTTTATACTTATATGATTTGCGAATAGATTTAGTTCTTTAGTTCTTAAAGTGATTTTTTGTTTGTTGTAAACTTTATATTTTTTATCTTAAAGGGTTTTTTTTGCGAGGTTAATAATCAAATAGTTAACCAAAACGATGCGCTTGCGCTGTCACTATAAGAACTGTAAAATCTATAAAGAACTAGCAGGACCCCGCGGTTTCACCCTGTTAGTTCCGACAAAAATACCTAAATAAAAGGCCTATGTTATTATGTATCCTCATACAAAGTTTCATCAAAATCGGTCCAGTAGTTTAATTACAAACAAACCAAACAAATTGTATTGATAAATCGTACTGTCGTATATTTTCACCTGAAACCTCGCGGCTTGCACCACCTCTGTTTATACCAACTTATATTCTTTACATTTTCATAACTTATCTCACGAAAACCTTTGTTATTTCACTGTTCCATTATCTTCGCCGAACGACGTATCTTCTCTTTACTTACACTGTACTGACAGTTGTTCTATACAATAGCTTTTTGAACATTGCTTCAGGGTTTATCTTTGATTATTTTGCTATTGGTATAACTTTATATTGAGTGCGACTATTCAGTTCAACTATTCTGTTCTACTAGTTAGACTATGGGACATCGAACAGTTCCATGCTTCAACTATTTAAAAAGTTAGACCGCGAGCTCTAGTTAAAGGCCCGCGTATGGTCAATAATAAATGTTATCTACATATAAATTTAGTCGGCTGCAATCTTAAATATTTTTTTGCGAAGTAGTAAATATGATTCTATTCTGCATTCCATGTATGCTTGTTTGCATAAACACCTTTACTGTCGTTTTTCAACTTTAATTTGTTTTAACTTAGAAATGACAAGGCCCAATACTAGTCAATACCAGTCAATATATAACTAGTGCATATTTTACACTAAGTCTACTACCATTACAGGTAGACGTAAAGTGCTGAGCGTGAGCACCCTGACGCGCTACAACGTGAGCGTTCCGGGGTCGATTCTATTCACCATACCACATAGAGACCGGCCGGTATCGATAAGGCATGGTCCAATCTCGAACATTATAAAAATTCCCGCCTCGGGGACACTCCCGCCTCAGTAAGCTAACCGTTAAAGTCATGCTAGAGGCATCAAATGCATAATGGTTGGAGTATTTTGCGAGCGAGAGTGAGCTTTCTATTACGAGTTATAAAAGATATAGAAAATGGACCTGCCTACATTAAATTTATTTTAAGTACAACTTAAATAACAATTTGCAATATTGTCACTCCAGTCGTACACCCTTTAAAACACGTTTAAACAAACCTACTAAAACGAAAAACATTGTCCTTTACAACCAAAACATCATAACGTACTGGATTATGTCCAAACTAAACTGTGGTAAACGACATCATAAACAACATATTTTGGTACAACATCCACCACAAGTATACGGATACCTTCCTCCTTATTCCAATAACATTAAGTCGAAGTTACAACGAATGTGGTTTGAGGTGTACTGTATAAGAATGTATCATGGTTGGTATCCTTGGGTAGTCGTAAATGCCCGAATCGTTTATTCATTGGCATATCAAAGTACCCTTGTTAAAATTCTATTCGTTGCATTACACGAGGGTTTTTGAAGTTACTTAAATTGGGTTTTTAGTTATATGGGGAAGTTGTTACTGGGTTTACTTTCATGATTTTAGGGTGAATAGGTGTACCTATCGGTCTTTACCATATCGGCGAACTGAATATCGATCGATCGATTATCTACAGATACCTAATATAAGTGTTTTAGTAGCCGGAAAATAATTATTAAAGTCGCTGATTGGGTAATTTATGGTTTTAATATATTTTTAATTTTGTGTTTATTTTGTATTTAATTCAAATCCAAAAGAAATATTTATTTATCTGCACTCTCTCCTCACCTAATTGATATAAATCGTGATAGAAACAAATAACTCGAGAATATTACAATGAAAAACAACAAAGTTGTGAGCTCCTCGGCTATCTCATTAATCATAGTCCAAGATTCAAGAGATCAAACATTTATACGTCAGTAGAGTAAACCTCTTCAGAATCAGAATCAGAAAATACGAGTATTTATTGAAGAACTGGGTACAATATGGTGTTGGGGTTTTTACATGATGCAGTGCCTAGCAGGTCTTAATAATACTAATTATAACTTGCAGCACCCAGCAGTTTCACTCGTTTAATTTCCGATCCCGTAGAAATATTGTCTCCCCTAGTCCAAGGGACCCGACCGGCATGAAAAAGAAATCGAAGGGGGACGGTCGGGAGTGGGGATCCGTTAGGGAAGCCGACGTGAACCGAATATGGGGATATAAAGTAGCATATGTTACTTCCAATGAACCAGTATTTCTTAATTAAAACTTAAAGGTACTAAAAAATTTAAAGTTCATAAGAATTGGTCAAATAGTTTCAAAGCCTATACCTACCTACGTTACACACAGATAAAAAACCTTTTTTCTTTAGGTATTTTATGTAGGTACATTTTAATCCTCTATCCTATGTGTTCCTTTAATAAGTTTTGATCTTTTCCCACACATTTGTCCGAAAAGCCCGGTATTGAATAGAATTAATCTTTCCAATTGATACTGTTACAAACTCCTCTATCCTACTAAGATTTAAATATCTCCGTCCGAGAGGTAACTCGCTGTTTGCTTATATTATATCTATCAGTCAAACGGCAGAGTAATGCAATTTTATATAAATTTAATATAACAAGCTTTACAATGTTCTGGTACGTGCAGCATCTATGGAATGAGATTTTTTATTTATCGTCTGTTGTTACGAAGTAATCCATTGGTTGAGCTTTGGAAAACTTTATCTATTTGTTGATGATTTAGAATTGAAATATCTTTCAAATTGGTCAGAAGAGCAGGTATAGTCACTTGCAGAAACAAAATGTAAAGGATGTAACGTCATAAATTATTCGTAACGTGTGACGGATGTAGGTAAAGAGAATGTAGCTAATCTAAAGAATACCTAGTTAACAGAATGTGTCTTACGACCGTTTTTACGAACAGTACTTAAGTTGCTCTTAGATAAGTGGATGCACTGCGCTAAATGCGGCCCTATGATTGGTCAATTTAGTGCTGCTTTCTTCATTCTAGCGAATCAGCATCTTATTTGTGGTTCAATGCGTTCGCGCGCACTATGCAATCTCAAAGGGTTAATTGTGAATACGTGTGTTAACCTTTTCACAAAGTGGTTTGATTAGCTACTGTCAACTGCCAGAATTGTGTCGACTTGACGTAAGAACCACTGAGGCTGCGTGATACAGCCCAGGTGCCAGCAGTATCATGGCAGTATCCTTTGTATATATTCGTTTGTATCGCGTGACTAAAGTGCAATCTTCTCGCAAAATTAGTTGAGCCTTAAAAAAACGAAAAAGTTTTGTCGGTTTCGTATTAAAAAGGTATCACTTAATACTTTAATAAAACTTATAGATACAAAATACGAATTCTAAACTTCAACAATTCATTGCACATAGTTCGAACTTAATAATTCTGAGAATATAAATAGCAGTATGCTCGTACGTACCGTACATTCTGAGTACATAATACGAGCAAGTTGGGGTGCATGCATAACATTCATGTTGCGAAGTGCAGATTTCAATACGGCAGAGTCAATGCAAATATGCCGGATTATTGCTATGCGTGTTCAACACGCTACTCTATGTGACAACACGGTCTCGATATCACAGTGCAAGCAACTGCAGTAGAGGAACTACAAACAAAATAAAAAAATATTGCAGGACAATATTGGACGGATAGAACTTATCTTAAAAAAGAGTTTTTTTATAAACAAAAATATACATTTTAAACTTAGACGAAGAATGTTAGTTCTTCTTTGGCAAATGGTTGTGAAATCAGTTGCCAATGTGGCCGGAAGGATATTATGACCTTTGAAATGACATGAATATTTAAAAAACATTAAATACTTTTCTCCTAGCAGTGTAGTAATAAAATAGTGCCTACAGAGCTCGCTTAGTTGTTTATCAGATGAGAGTCAAGGTGGCGGTTGTAAACATCTAATTGAGTATATTTTTTCGAGGCTATTTACAAAAACTGTTCCCAAATAGTACTATTAAATACTTCGGTTAAAAATATTCAGGTACTCCCGTCATATTGACATAAAAATGGCGGGATATCTGTTCATATATCGAACACAGCCATACCTAATTAATATGCCTCGGAAACTATCCACGAACAAAAAAAAATCTACAAATGCGAAAATCATAAATAGATATTTTTTTGCAAAATCCATTTATACAAAGAAACCAATGAAAAATAATAATAATTGTATTAAGTGAGACAAAATATACTCATTAGTTCCATGTTATAATTCCATGATGGAACTAGTTAGAAAATACCGTAATTTCAAACGTCGCCAGTAAACAAGCACTTTCTTTTAAAAAAATTCAATTTCAAGTACTCCCCTCGCTCACAATTTTGACATAAATGTGATTATAAAAATACAAATAGCGGAAGACAAGCCCTATTTTGCTCCCGACTACATTTTTGTTGTCAGTTTATGTGACGGGAGGCCATATTGAATTTGATGTGAAGTTATAAGTTCTTAAGACTTAAATCACGAGAAATATTTTCGTAATAAATAAGTAAGTATTTTGATATTATTAATGTTAGATCAACAAAATGATCCTGAATATAATGACATTGAAAAACTTTTGTTCGTGTACCAAGACGTTGTCGTATAGGTACATATAGATGTACCTTAAGCATAGGCTTAGGGTCAATGTTGACATACTCCTCCGTTTTTGAAGTCGGTTATAAAGGCGTAGTTCTATAAATAAGTAAGTTTTAAGATTTTGCGTGACGGAGTTCAGACACTAAATAGTATTTTAAAGTGTTAAACTTATAATACTGGATTTTAAACCATGACCATTTTAATTGTAAGAATATTTTTTTGGAAAGTTTTTTAAATTAGGTTAAAATATTAGTAGGATTTTCGTTTGTTATCATTCTGTATGAAAAATGTACTGTGGCATTAGGTGTTAGAATATTAGCATACGTATTACTGGCTTAATAAATTCATAGTGTACATTCTAAGCATGGTAATATCTAGATCACTTTCTATACAGCCTGTACCTAATGAAATCTAGACCTAGTATAATGATAGAACTAGATTTGATCAACATGTAGTATGATAAGTTTTCACAAACTATGTGTTTTGACACAAGTGCTGAACAAATGGTCAGTAACGAAACTAAATAATTATGGGCTAATTATGGGTATGTATTATTAATTTATCATTTACAACCATAATTACGAGTATCTAAATAGTGTAATCATCACTATTATAAGTTAAATTATTCACAACCTACCATTAAATCTGAATCAGTTCTTTTCCATCCAAAGGTTGCTTGGAAGAAATCGCTTTCAGCCATAAGACGGCTTTCTGTGTTGTACAAATAAAGTTATCTATCTATCTAGATTTATTATCAGAGTAGCTAGCACATCCGCGTGTCCGTTCTGTGACGTTTTTTCAAACTATATTATTTTTTAAAGTTTTGGACAAATGTAGTCCATTACCGTTACGAAACTAAGTATAGGCTAGCCCTTCATAAACTAGCTTTTAAAGTTCAATTTTTCAAGTTACCAAATCACCCTACATTCTTATTGAAGTCATAATTTAAGTTTGAAATCAGTTTTGTTTGTGAAACTGTGCGAGTTAAGTTATGATTAGCTTGTCTAGATGTATTGTGGTAAGTTATGTGATATGTTAAGTTTCTACATCGACTACGATTTATCTGTATTTAAGTAGTTAACTTAACTTTATCAGATTATCACCAATTTATTATGTATTACTAGTGTAGTCACAAAATATCGAATAGCCTCTAAATCTGTTTAATTTTTCCATTGAGATTTAAGTTCACAACCAGTTTTGAGTTCTAAATCTTTTACCAATAAATTTGATTACTTTTTTCGTAAATTACCCTCTAGTTTGGTTGCCATAGATTCATGAAAGGAAATTAAAAAGCCATTTTTTCCCGTCACGTCTTAAAACGAATATTTTTTAATTTAAACGATAAATCTGTGTTTATCTTTTGCGTAGGTTTTGGAGGAAATTAAATTGGCCTTGACTAGCTGCTTCCACCAGTTTTACATGAGTGGAAATCATTGATTATAACGTCGTCGTTTTTCAAGTTTAATTTGCTTTTCAGATGTTCACTTTTTCTTCTGATGTTCATTCTTGTAGAATTTTCATCTAACTATATTAGATTTTAAGAAGTTATTTTTATTTCATTTATTTTGTAGGAATGAGGGATTAGTACTCATTTCCTTTTTATAGCAGTTTTACTAGAGTAATTATCAAGGAATGAAAAACATCTGTTTAGAGATAGCAATACTTACATAATACCTTCTCTATGTAAACCACATACCAGTAATAACAAACAATAGTACCATCAATTGTAAATCCGAAATGACGTGATAAAGACATGTCCAATGTCCATAGTTGTACATAATTGAACAATTAATAAAGCTCGCGTTAAACTCTGTTTAAAATCGTCGATCAATCAGTCTCTATTGTGTGGGTAGGCACGTGTGATGAAGGGTTCAAATTGTACAATGATTAAAGTTACGGTGACCATATTGCTATATGGTGAAATAAAAAAATAAAATAAATTAAACCGAAACGTACAAAAATTATCGTTCCGGATCGACAAACAAACAGATATACCCCTACTAATGTCAAACTTATAACATCCTACTTTCTATCATTTGTCATATGTATACCATAGAAAAAGTTGGGAAAATTATGATTCCCATTTTGTTTTACGGTAGTAGACTCAGGTGAAAAGCGAGTTATTTAGTTATATAAAAAGCTATATAAAATTGGGAAGAAATTGTGACGTTTCTTCCGATGTCGGCATGCTCCATAAAATAACTGGGATGAATAGGCTTAGCTAGTTTCGTCCACAACGTCGTGTATAATCGCATCCTCGAAATATGTGATATTAGGGGGTTGAGAGGAAATTCTGCCAAAACTAAGATCTCTGCCTTGCTTTGTGCTATGTCATATCAACAGGCGGAGGATATTGTTGTTGGGGATTACTCTTGAAACCCTGAACCCTTGCGTGCTTTGTGTCGATAACTTGTATTTATTTTCTATTATTATTTATTATTATCTATTATTTTTTAATGATCGCGGACCAATTCCTTACCAATTGGGCTCGAGCACATTCATCTACCCAAGGTCTTTTGATTTTGGGGTGAGGTGAAAAATCCCGAGCTTATGAAACGACACACGACTCACATCATACACTACCTTAATACACATATATACAACCATCACACACACCCATTGTCTGAATTTTGGCCTAGGATGGTGGGGACTCTGCTTGTCTTGGGACACGTCTAACTCACACAACACACTCTTACACAAATACATACATATATACATTTTACAGAGCCTGAGTAGATTTAATAAATTTAATGCTTTATGTTATGTTCCATTATACATATGTGAGTAATAGTTTACTGTCTAATCTCCACGGTTTCACTGTAATTATTTCTTTCAATTGTAATCTTTCCTGGACCCTCGAGATACAGGAGATGTTCCTAGTTCGAGGTCCATTGTTAGTATTAAGTACTGTTTGTATCATTTTGTTAAATAAACTATTTTTATTTTTTTTTATTTAGCTTAGTACACGTGGACAGTTCTGTAATGATGCCCGTGCGAAGCCAGGGTGAGTCGCTAGTATCATTGTAAAGCTAAAAGATTGTGTGTTATATATTTGGTAACTCTTCACGCAAAAACTACCGTTTTCAATTAATCTTGGTATGGTACCTAGATAGATAGAGTTCGTCGCATCCCATGGTGCACCTGGCAAAATTATCACTAATGTCTGCACTACTGCTGCTGCAGTTGTACTGGTCAGCTTTGGGCAGGAAAAACTTTTACTGGTCGAACGTCACAGACTCGAATAGAAGGAGAAATGCCGAAAATAGAATACATACGCTTTTTATTCTGATATCCCACACGATGTTCCACAAATATCTAAAAGAACGGTGACATTACAATAGCATGTACCCATATCCGGGCAGAGAGCACATACATTGACGCAAGCGATGCGGTCCGGATACCGGCGGCACGCGCACTACTACGGCCGATGTATTTAGACGGTTGTTTTAATGTTTACGATGAATCCGACTTCATTAATTTACGGTCCGGCTTAATTAAATGTAAATAGGCCGTGTATTTCATGCCCGTACCACAGATTAAACAAACTTGATACGTACCTGAAACAAAATTAAGGCTTATTAGACTACTAGTTTGATTATAAAATATCTCTATAGATAGCAGCAATATCTAAGAACAAGATCACAAAAATGTGAAACTTATCTACACTAATATTAAAGAGGAAAGTTTTATTCTTAACCGACTTCAAGAAAGGAGGAGGTTGTTGCATATATTTTGTTTATAGATTTTGAAAGACGAGACCCATTTTGATGAAACTTAGTACAAGGAAACATTCATTCATTGGAAGTTACATAGGCTTCTTACTTTGATATCCCAACGGATGAAAACAGTTATAGGTTTATCATCGTGTAGGTAAAACATTCTGTAGGTGGAAAGGCCGGTCGTCGAAATTTCTGTAGGTAAAAGATTCTACTGGGAAAATAGAAATTAATGAATCATCATGTCGATAAACAGTTTAATGGCGAATCGGTCGTCGGAGAACGGATGCGGAATCAAACTGCAGGGCGTTGCTAGTGACCAATCAAAAAAAGTTCATGTCGTCCGATCTGTCGGACTGAGCAGTCGAACCACGTGTCCACAGGGTCAAAATCGAATTTTGATGTTGTGTTTGTGTCAAGGTGATAATCAAGTTTTGACATTACAATCCACATTTTTACAAAAGAAAAGTATATAAGTAGTATATGAGTTGTCTAGCACCCATAACACAAGTGTAGTTATTTAGCTTGGGGCTAGATGGCGATGTGTGGAATGTCCTGCAATATTTATTTATTTTTTACTGTATTACAGAGTCAGAGGTAGACAATTTTATTTTATCTGTTCTTTTTTCGAAGTTCCTTTATTACCTTTCCGATGTTCAGCTGATTTTTGCAATGTCCACTTTATTTATTCGTGTTTTCGACGTAATTTTTAACTCTCGTAAATAATTTGGAGCTTCGAAACTCCAAAAGCCAAAATAATTTTAATTCCCGAACACGCACCCAAATTGCATATGATATCATCTCGATCATTTGAAATCGTGAAATAAACTTGAACAAACATAATATCAATAAGTTTTGGATTCACTCGCAAATACTCGAGCAATACTCGTGCTATGGATCGTGATTATTCCGTTTAAATACGGATTATCGGCTGCCATTACGTGATATATAGTACAGATTGTATACAGCCACACACCGTACAGCCATCATGACGCGGGTTTACACAAATATAAACTATATTGAACCGGAATGCGCAGCGCGGGACGGCCTCCGACTAGATGGACGGACGACTTAATTAAGGTCGCGGGAAGTCGTTGGACGCAGAGAGCATGCGACCGATCGCTCTGGAAGTCTTTGGGGGAGGCCTATGTTCAGCAGTGGACGTCCTGTGGTTGATATGATGATGATGATGATGATGATGAAACTATATTGCTTAGTACGTAAAAATGAAAAATGTCTATAGCTATTACTTAGGTTACTCGACAAATATTATTTGAAAAAATCGGCTTCATCCCGACTCTTCCCGATTTCATCTCTTCTTAATTTAATTTAAAATTAACTAACAAAAGATCTCAAGTCTACCCGATATAAAAATCGAAAAACGTAGTTTGTTTTTTTTCGGATTGTCTATTATATTATTTTATCTGACTTCAAAGATAGGATTTGTTTTTCGATTTAACCACAAATATGAGTGAAAATCTTTATAATCATACATACATCCTACTCCATTTGTGAATGAAATCTTATACCTAGTCTTTGTCCGCCCGAAGCATAGACAATGTTAACACACGGTTGAGTGTGACAACTAGACAAGACACCGGCCAATCCGGCCATGTTCTACATGCAGCCACTAATATCGTGATTATCGGACAATGTGATCACGGCTCTATGTCACTTAGGATTGGTACATGTAAGGCTGTGTGTGCAGTGTACCGACATTGCTGGACGGTGCTGGTGGTAACTGGCACAGGGGCGAGTTTACCACTGATTCTAATACATGTGGTAAACTGAAAAATCCAAGTCTCAAAATCCGACGATGTATCTTTAAACCAAGTTTGATTAAAATCGGCCCAGTAGATAAAAAAACTTTTCTCTATAAAATATTAGTAGATTGAGTAATTTTTACTAAAATATAAGAATCTACTCGTTTACTTGCAGACCTAAGATACAAAATCCGTTTTAGCGGACTCCAAACCCTTAGGTGCAACAAGTGCATCTAACTCATGGGTTTTAATTTACTTAGGTAGTACTTAGAATAAATCGAATTAAATAATCTGTGAAAATTTCAACACACTAGCTTTCACGGTTCATGAGATACAACCCTGGTGACAGACAGACAGCGGAGTCTTTGTAATAAGGTCCCGTTTTTACCCTTTGGGAACGAAACCCTAAAAAGTTATGAACGTCTTGAAATATGATTAGAAAAGTATGATGTTTTTATCACCAATCTGTCACCAAACAAAAATAAAAACTTTAACCGAAGTTTTGCCGTGATCAACGTCAGTTCACAAACAAAGCGGGAACCACCGGTCCGTGTTGCTGTTTGACAGGCGAACGAACATACGTCATATCCTGTCAATTGACATGACAGCTGTCATTGTTGGGCGGCTGGTGACTTCCGGTCCGTGGTGATAGTGGAACAACGTGACATGTGCGGGCGGTGTCGCGGGCGCTATACTGTATGTTACTTTATATTTTTAAACATAATATGATAATTGCATTAAAAGACACAACTTTGATCGTAATTCATGACCTAGGATTCTGCTATAAGCATCAAAGAACTTATTAAACTTTGGATATTCTTTTACATTAGTGAAATTGGCATCATCAGCAACGTAGTCCTACGCGTTTGGGGTTATATTATTTAGTGAGCACAAGTATATGCTTCCAAAATAATATTTTAGACCCTCTCTGGGGGAAGTCAAAACTTAAAACTCAAAATTCCTTATTCATTTTGGAATTATACAATTTGTACGAGATCACATAGAAGCGTCTTAAAAACTAAGCGATGTGTGACTTCGGAACGCGCCCATCAATGAGAAGAAGGCTCAAGAAACGCATAGTGTAGGTACTCTAGGTACTCTTCCAATCAAAAATATCAGACGCCAAAAAAATCTGTAAACTTAGTTTCGTCCTATTCGGATGTAAAATAAGATCCGACTAACATAAGAACCGAATTACTGCATACATGTGCTACTGCTACTAAGCCACAATTCTAGTTCAATATCTATAGATTTCATTTTTTTTGTGTTGTAATTTTTCTTTTGTTGTAAAACACAGTAACGTTTGCTGTGAAAATAAAGCTTTTCACTCTCCATAATGCTACCCATCCATCTGTCAAAGCTTAAAAAGCACAATACCGTCCAATTTCCACACATAAAACAGAGGATCGAATTAAAAACCCTTACCTACTTATGCGGACCGTACTTTTCAATAAACATAAAAGAGATTGAACGGAGAATGTAAACGGAAAAAATGGAAAGTGTCTCCACATAGTTCACTCCGCACCCGTTGCTCGAAGTTCGGACATTCTAGATAGAACCTTACAATTTATTTGGGTTGTTACAAATCCTCGCCAGTCGTAAACCGAGTACCGACTCCGACAGAAAGGATAAATATTTACATGCAGTAGAACAATTTACATTACAATTTATTTATTTTAAAACTGCTTTTTGTTTGGTTTTCGGATTGTCTGGATTTATGTTTACAAATATAATGTTTATTCTTTAGTGTTATCCTTTGATTATCGCAATTAGATATCACCGTAAGCTGAGGTGAATCTATGTTATTGTTAACTGGCTGTTACCCGCGACTTTGTCTGCCTAAAATTAGTACATCCAGCAGCCTTTTTTAAAGCTTATCTATTAAAATAAAAAAATCTCTAACAGCTAGTAATAATTATTGTTTATTATAATGAGCATGTAGTGTGCCACTGCAGGGCAAAGGCCTCTCTACTCCCCTTCCTTAGTAAGATAGATAGATAGATAGATAAATACTTTATTGTAACATAGATACAAAACGCAAAATATAAAAAAAATCTAACATAATATGTACAGATAGTTATATCTGCTAAAAAAAATTAATATTAATTAAAATTAAAATTAAAAATTACGGTCTTGTGCGACGGATTGCAAATCTATCTTGAATTTCACCACCTCGCCACCTTCTACTACGGGGTCCAAAAACGTATTGTACGCAATTAGATATCACCGTAGGCTGACGTGAATCTATGTTATTCTTAATCTACGATAAAAACTGTTCTATTGTACAATTTATACAACAGTTTGCTGTCATTTCATCAAAACGACATAATCTATCAACGAGAAACTTTTCGCCAATTGTTTTTTTTTACAAATAGCTCAGCGTTTAACCACTAACACACTTGCCTAGTGGTAGGTGACACGGTCTAAGATGTAGCTCGTGCGTCTAGAGGATACCACTCACGACTGGAAGACCTCCAAATTTTACACGTCAGGAAAAACAGACACAGGCAACTGATCTCAATTCCTTGCTGTATATACGAATAAGTAACGACGACGAACACTCTCGATTGATTAAGTAAGTGATTTGTAAGTTTTATCCCGTGAGAATATCGGGATAAAAAGTAATCTACAGTGTAGGTACCTATATCTTATTTTTGTACTTTATTCATTTTTACATTATGACTCTATTATTTTCTATTATTACCAGCAATTCGTACATTTTTACACTAAGAATATGTTACCCATTGACTATTCTTGGACTCCACCCATCTATATCTATCTTTATGGTACCTAAATCTTTTCTGCCTGCGCTTTTCACAATTTCTTTAGGGTTGGCGTAGAATGTCTTCTATTAATCGTCACCTCAACGTTCACATCCACCTCTCTCATATTATCTTGTTCACCTTTTCTTAGGTCTATCCCTCTATAATCATACTCATCACTCTTCTAGTCACATGCGCCTTCTCTCTCAATGTCCAGTCGGCTGCATAATTTCAGCCCCCGGTAGAGTTCTAAAATTACTATTAATGGCAAGTTCCATCCCATCCGACTGTAAATACCAACTCAAACGGTTTCTCTATACTTAACTGCTAATAATGATCACTGAAATAACTTCTACAAATACTCCAAAGCATATAAACTCTAGAAATCAAAGTAAATCATCTATAACCACGTAATAAAGTTGTAATAATAATAGAGCCGGTGTGAGATCGGCCGTGAACTGTACTCAGTATTGCCAGCCTAATTAGCTATGCTGATCTCATTCATACGTCGGGCGTCGTCGGGGTAAAGCCCGGAATGCTAAACATACTGAATTTAGTTACGTGTCGTTAGCCCTTTGCCAGGTCTACAACACTTGTTGTGTCAAAACCCTTTGTTTTGTTATTTATATGGGATGATTCTCATTAGACCGGGCCGTATCCGGGCCGGGTCGGGTCCGGAGCGGAACCCGTCCGGACTTGTTCTTGTATGTATATTTTCCGCAATTAGACTCTTTTTAATTGGGTCCATTTTGCGTGAGGATGGAGTAGGCTTGCCCAGCACCTACTACCCTCTCAGCTTAGTCTATCACGTCCAGAGGAGAGTGCTTGTCAATACTGCTGGAGCCAACTAAGCCGCGGGTTTCATCACGATGTTTTCCTTCACCGTAAGAGCAACGTTAATTAGCGCACATACATTTTTCTTAAGAAAAATACATCGGTGGACGGCCGGCTTGGATTTGAACCCACGACCTTCAGGATGAAATTCGAGGTGTCTACCACTAAGCCAACACCGCTCTCGCTACATGTTTATATTACACCGGGTCATCAGCCATTGAGGGCGATATATGCTCTATGCTGGCATCATAGTCGCCTCAATACTTTTTGCGCTGCTCCATTTTAACATTAGCAGTGTATAGAGGACAAAGAGGTACAACAATAAATGCCTTGTAACCAAATCTCGAAAAATATCAGGTTCAGCCTCTCAGCCTTATCGACCGTGTCCAAAATCCAGAGAAAAGAACTCGTCTGGAGTTAACTAAGCCGCGGGTTTCATTTCAATGTTTTCTTTCACCATAAGAGCAATAATAGCGCACACAAATGTTAAACAAAAATGCAATAGGCCGGTAAGGCATTGAATTCATGGCCTCCGGTATGAAAGTCGAAGAGAAGGTACTTCGGGAGGAAAACACTATTTGAATCACCATTAGATTTCGTTCAAAATTACCAAAATAGTATCTCAGTAAAGGTAAATGCGAGTTAGATCGCGCGACCGGTCACTATGACGCTTACCCAACTAACCTTTAACATTTTCAAACTAAAATCAAAACAATCCCTTGCCCACTAAAACGTAAAATATAAGTTCGCAACTAAAACTAAATATAACTTCAGTTTAAAATGTTCAAACGTAATTTCTAAAAGCGGATACCTACCACCTGCTTCTCTATATAAAAATATACAGGGTTATGTAAGAAAACGGTTGAGTTCTACTTCTATGCACAAGAACAAAAATCTTCTTCTTGTATAGTGGTGTGGCTCACCTATTGTTAGAGTTTTCAGATCTCCCTAAGGCCTCTAACTTGACCTAACGACTGCTACTAGAGGTAGCGACCGGGACCAACGGTTTAACGTGCCTTCCGAAGAACGGAAGGGATCACGAAAACACATTTTTGCCAAACTGTTAATTGGTCACCCATCGAAGTAATAACTGCGCCAGGCGTCGCTTAACCGTAAACGATCAACGAGCGTCACTTTGCTGTCATAGCAAATGATTGTAGGGTAACAAAAATGCTTGTAGGGTTTCAATCAACTTTTAAAATTCGGTTTATTTTTAATTTTTTGGAGGTTATGTTTATTCGAAAATCTGATTATTTTTATATAGGTCATTCAGACCTAGGACAGTCTAAAAATTAAAAAAAAAATGGTATAATTATTTTGGTAATCTCTCTGTGTAATAATAGCTGATTTTCGAGTAAACATAAACTCAAAATTTTCGAAAAAGCATTTGAATTTTCAAAATTCGTAAGTTGATTGTTTGGGTGCATAGAAATACCCCTTAACCGCTTTCTTATATGATTGCCAATAACCCTGTATAAAATAAATATCTTTCGTAGTTCGTAGCGAGCGCAGTTATCGCAATTCCGAACTTCACAAATCGAAAATCATTGCGCTAACTTCGCGTCGGTACGAACTTCGTTGCAGTTTATTTTATTGAATTATTTTTTCCTCAGAACCGTTTTGAATTTCAATGCGAATAGTTGCTTATTAACAATGCTATGCTGTTGCGAACATAGAGATATAAATCATATCAAAGTAAAATAAAGTTAACATAATATTTCAAACCAATTATATCAAATTTTTGTCTCTCAAACAAGTTGAAGAGTAAGTAGTAGACTGGCAGCCAGAATAGTGCACGACTTGGAAGTAAATGGGCGTGGAACAAGAGGATAGACATAGAAGAGGTTTTTTGCAGAATATGCTAAGAGGTAAAGGGATAGCATTGAGAAGGATATGACGGATACCCATAGGGGTGGGGGTATAGGGGAGGGATAGCACTCCCCTATCCCTCATATCCTTAACCTCAGTTAACTCGAACTCATCGAAATAAAAACCTATTATTTCCATTCCGACCAACTAAGAGAGAAAAGAATAGAGTAGAGTATAGAAGAATGACTTGCCCCGGTCTTTATTGGGGCCAGATGTCAATTTTCATACTTAATCACTATCTATATATATAAAAATGAATTGCTGTTCGTTAGTCTCACTAAAACTCGAGAACGGCTGAACGGATTTATCTTATCTCAGTCTTGAAATGTTCGTGGAGGTCTAGGGAAGGTTTAAAAGGTGAGAAAAAATATTCCCACGGGATCGGGACTTACGCGGGTGAAACCGCGGGGCGCAGCTAGTATTCAAAAAAAATTCCATTACAAACTCTCAAAAAAACTATTTTTTTTGTGCGGTCATTGAGATTTTGACAGTCTGATGTTTTTCTTTGACAACCATTGAGAAGTCATAAAGATATCTTAAAATCAGAAGATTAAAATTGTTTGGTCATAGAAGACTCTCAGTTGGTTTTTCTCATGTAAGTACATTCCGAACAACGCCATCTAATGAGTCGTAATAGAATGCCTTGAAATACTTACCTCAAATGTCTCCTCTATTGTGCTTAATAGATAGTTTATATATATTCCTTCGGGCGTTCCTTTTATCTCTGTTCACGAGTTTATATTTTTATTCGTTGTTATTTTATTAAGTTCGTCTTATGGAATGCTTTCAATAAGTGTAATGTAAAAAGAATATGGTTATTGCATTCATTTTGTTTTATGATATTAAATATTTTCGTAAGTTTCATTTGACTTTTTTTCTGAAATAATGGCTTCGTGATACTAGCGCATAGGTATAGCCAGTGTCAGCCGACCAAAAAATCTTATTGTAGTCAAATGATATACCATAATGAATATTACCTAATAGGTAAGTACCTAAACTTTCCTTATAAAACACTCCTTCTATTTGTAAAAATAGAATGAATATTCGTGTAGTAAATAGTTTTTGAGCTTATTCAGATAGACAGGCACGGCAGGCGACTTTGTTGTATGTAGATTTATAGTCATAGACGACAGGCACTTTGCGTTTGGTCTCTATATGCTATTTCAACCGCTAACTCCTTAATGAATGAGTTAAAATTTCACATTAACAAAATAAACACATCTTATCTTTAAATTACGACGATCAAACGTTATAAATTAGCCAAAAAGTGTTGTTAGTACATAACAACCGCGTTACCCAATTAAGGCTCCGCTACACCGACCAAAGTACGTCACAATACTTCCCTCCGAGTTCCCGCCACGTTCCCGTACGTAACACGTACCCAAAGGATTCTCTCAGCGTTGCTAAATTATTAAATACGTCGCGTAATTTGTGTCACCTTACATTTTACAGTTTCCGCCCTCTCAGTAGGGTTACCATGTGAAAATATTGTTGTTGTAATTTGGTTTATTACGGTATGTATGATGATGTATGACAAATACATGCTGTTTACTTTAGAAAGTGTGGGTTGTTTAATTTTTAACAACTTTGTTATTGAAATTAAGGAAAAATAACATTTATGAATTTTGAAACGTACGTGGAATATTAATAAATGTATTTTTTTTTTAATTAAAGCCTTTATTTTGTTTTTATAATTAAACTAGCTTTTGCAGGCGACTTTGTCCGCGTAAAAGTCGAAAGTTGACAAAAGAATCACGTTGTGCCATACAGAAATTGCCCTTCTTTTTCACCCGCTAAGGAATGCTTACGTCATACAATGAACACCAAGTTTCAGGACTCTACGATCAGCGGATTACGCTGTGCGTTGATCAGTCAGTCAAAGACAAGTAATTATATAATTATGTAATATGAGATAGATAGATATTTGTAATAACATTTGCATTCTAGATGATTTACAAAGCGCCGGCAACTTAAAGCTATTCATGGCGCAGTAGTGCCTGGGACACGTATAAGATGGAGTAGGCTTGCACAGAACCTAGACCATCTTCTAAACTTAGTCGACCTTGTCCAGAGGAAATAACTTGTCAATATGGATTAGTACCGGTGTGACCCGATTCCCAAGACAGACGTTCCTGAGGCTCCCAATTTCTGATTTCTTGGCAAATGACGATTGTGAATAAAAGTACTACGTCTGGGGCAAACTAAGTCGCGGGTCTAATCACGATGTTTTCCTACACCGCAAGAGCAATGTTAATAAGCGCACATACAGCTATTGATGCAAGCCCGGCCGGGATTCGAACCCACGACTTTTGGAATTAAAATCGAGGTATATAATATATACTAGAAGCTTTAAATATAATAAAACATTAGAATAATTTCGTAGCACTGAACCGTAATGTACAATCGCAGACACAATGAATCTAACGCACAACGCTTAATTTTTCCAACTTCAATCATGGCGTCCCCGCTCGCGCTATATATAGAAGGTACTGTCGCGAACATAATGTGTAATCGTAGGAGACACATGTGTTCGGTTGTACCGCGGCGTATAAATCACGCGCGAGTAGCGGAGACGCGCGATTCCGCAGCGCCTTAAGCCGATGTGAGCTTCGCTTTAACTCGTTCCATTTGTTCTAAATGTCAATTTATTACATTAGAAAATATGCTTTAATGAAATAGTAATATGATATGAATATACAATCTCGTATTTTCCTAATTATCGAACAATTTAACTTTGTCTGAATAGGTAAGTAGCTATTTATGACTATCACTCTGTAGCGATTTATCGTGCGATAATACAAGCTTGGGCTGTGATGACTCTTTTGTCATATAACTGTGACAAAATGCGCAGCTTATGCAAGCATGAACGCGATAATTCCCACGTTTTGCCGATGTGGTAAAGTGGCTCATTTAGATAACGCCATCCTTCTATCGGCTATGCCTTTAGACTCTATAGTGTGTAAAGAAAGCCTTGTCGTTCTTTTTAGGTGTGAGTATCCCCAGGCCATTACTAAAAATTAAAAAAAAATCAAGGAAACTGAAGAATATATAAAAAACAATCGCTGAATGTGTTGCTGAGCGCAAATCTCGAGAACAGCTGAACCGATTTCGCCAATTATTGTTTTGTTGTGTTTTTTATTGTCTGAAGGTTCTTGAAAGAAAAAATTAAGAAAATCACGTAGAAAATTATAACGCGGGTGAAATCGCGGGGCGCAGCTTGCTTTTAATAAAAATATCGCGAAAAGGACCCTAATAATTATTGTCGCCATAATCGAGATTATACGATTTTCTTTGATAACGGTAGAGACAACGTATCCGTTTATTTAATATCTAAGAAAGAGCCAAAGAAATGTTCTTTTCCAAGGCAAATAGAGCACTAGGCTATCGACGATTAATATATTCCCGTCACAGACCAATCAAAACACTTTCGTCCTTCGTCGCATAACTAAACAGACTAACAGTTTTGCCTTAATATAAACGTACAAAAATATCTACTCTATCACACCAACTAGTATCATCTGGCAAGTAGAGTAAGTCTGTTTGTTTATTTTACCTATTTCTGTTAGACCTAAAATTCTACAAACTTTAAACTTTTAAACACTTTTCTTGATGACTGTACTTGACTTTTAAACTATAAATACAAACAAATATGAGAAGAGTTCAAGAATGAAAAAAAAAACCTCATGCCTGTAATGGGTAAGTTATTACTTACTTAATTAAGCCTATTTTAAGATCCTTGTGTACATAACTTTGCAATAAATGTCTTGATTAATTAATTTCCTGTAGCAAACTGGGTCTGGCTCTGTCTGGGTCTTTTTGTCAACCAACCTAATGCTAACCTAACAGCTATAATGTAACTACTAAAATATGTACTTTTTTATTTCTTATCGCGATCAAATTGAATGCATATTTTCATCAAAATGGTTGGATCTTTTTCTCACGTGTAGAGCCGCGAGTAAAAGTTAGTTTCCGATATCATTTTCCCAATACGAAATTATGTAGTGACCACGTCCAAAGGTCCGGTTATAATTATTAGACACCATATTGGGTCGGCTTCTTTCATTTTCGTAGTCTCATATCGAAGATTAGATATCGGTGGGGTGCGTTCATCCCGGTCAAGTGGCATAGTGTGGGGTGATCCGTGTCCATTGTCCGCGCCTCTCTCGCTCTTGATCTCAGAGATGGAGCTACAGATTATAATAAATACATTTAAATATACCTATGTTTTTTTGGAACAAAGTTCCAGTTCCAGTGAAGTTGGTTAAAATATCAGCTTTACTCAGCGCCCAGAATGACACCAGGTTTGTTCTAAAAAATTCAATTTTGAATCAAACTTTGCCAGGTGGTGCGAATTAATTAAACTTTTTCGTTGACGGTGCGCGTAGCGGGTTAGAAAACCGGTACTGTACCGGTTACTGTCGTCGAGTAACTGTCTACTTGTGCCCCATCATTAGTGGAGTAAGGTATTAAAACAAGGGGTTTTTGGAGAAGAAGGCATTAGGCCGTGGCGCGGTTATAATAAAAAACCTTAAAAAAATTAAAAATCATGGTGTTTGTATTTTGTTTTCTCTATACATATTTAGTTTTAATAAATTGCATAATTTAGTTAGCTTTTCAATCGACTAAACGTACCATTGTATTTTGGCTGAATTTAGGCTACAAGTAGATGCAATTTTCACATTATACTGACTGTATACATAGGTCATGCCAAGCCATTATTGAAAAAAAAGTCAATTTTTTACCGTTGTGTTATGCGTTTAAAAAAAACAAACAACAAAAGCAAAACAATTTCAGAGAAGTAATTTTATGAATATACTACCACAAATTGCATAATTTGCTAATTTCATAGAACTGTGTAGGGTGACTATACATTTTATATTAATTAGGATGACAACCGCACGGGACTGTCCACAACATACCATGTCAATTATTCTGTCCCGTATGGCTGCATTTTATGGACATTGTATTTGGTGTGAATAAATGTAGGTAGGTATTTATTAATTGGATACATTTTGGATACCAACTGTTCATCAATTCAATACTATTTTAGTGTAGAATGATATTTTATCATCTTTTCAGTATATCAGAATTGGATTTTACTTAATTAATGGAAAATTTGACATTATCACATTGGTTTACTCTGCTCCCGATTCAAACAAAAAAATAATAATTGAGTAATTCAAATTTATATTTTTAGCAATCTGTACTTTTCGAATCTACACTTTTGTGAAATGAATGCCTTTTTTGGATGTATATAAGTGAAATAAGCCATTCCATAGAGCTTACTACACGGGTGGGTCAAAGGAATGGCCTCCACTCCTGACTAGGCAACCGTGGCGTCTTAGTCCCCACCTTATATAAATAGGCAACATCATACCAACGCGTTGTTTTCACGGAAAATTAACTCGACCGGTCCGGTTCGGTCCGGTTTTGTCCCGATTATTCTGGGTGTTACCGGTTCGGTCCGGTTATAAACACTCGGTCGACACTAAAGCGATTTAAGGATCTATTCCGTCGATTCAGGGTGTGTTACGTGTTTTAAGAGACAGCGATTCTGCTTCTTTTAACTTGTTTTTTTTTAGAATTTTTTTTATCTCTTTACTATATTCTCCGGATTCCGATCTGCGATGGCCTAAGCGGCAGTCACTTAATCGATTCCGAACTCAAATGGGCCGTTGCAGACAATTTTGAGCAAATGGGGGTTTATTGCACCGACCGAGGAGCAATGCGGGTGTGGAGCCACGTCGTAGCCCATGGTACTTCAATGCCCATTGTGCTCTAAACCTGCACATTGGAGGACCTGGTAGAGGTCAATACTGCTGCAATCGTAGTGGCTAACTATTGAGCAGGAAAAATTTGACTGGTCGAACGTCACTGAGTCGAAAAGAATCCGCCGTAGGGTCAGTAACTTTTGCGTGAACATGTTGTCTCGCGGTTCTATGATGCATGAGTCTATAAACATGCAGCCTTTTTGCGGTGGAAATGCCGTCTGAGCAAAACAAATAGAATTATTATCATAATTCCCTTATGGGGACAGATCGAACAAAAAGTTTGATTTGTTCCTATGTTAGCACCGAGCGGACAAAAACGTTCGATCTGTCAATGACAAAGCATTAGGACAGATCGGAATAATTCAACAAATCAACACAAAGCTGTATATTTTATAGTCTCCAATACACATAGAACCCTGCGAAAACATGAATAAATAATAAATATTGTAGGACATTTTACACATCGCCATCTAAGTCCAAGCTAAGCAACTAGGCTTGTGTTATGGTGGCAAGAAAATTTATAGAATTTTATATACTTTTCTTTTTTAAAAGGTATATATTTAGTATAAATTCATTAGAGACCAGAAACCAATATCTGTATACATAAATACTTGTCCGAGGCGGGACTCGAACCCGCAACCTTCAGAGTCGCAGGCCCACGCGCCACAGAGGTCGTTAAAAGATCAGTTCCAACACCTAAACTCGATGCGAATTGTGCCTCTATTTTTTTTATCCCGCTTAAGTTCCTCCCTTATACTAATCAACAAACTAAATCCCTAAGACTTAAACGCACTCCCTTAACTTAATTTCCCGGAATGAGCCTATAAGCCGCGCACCGTGCTCCGCTCGCTGTAGGAAGGTACTCCTGCTTTAGTTGTTCACCTGAGTGTACTTTGTCCGTTTGTTACCCTTACATTGATTGAGGGTAAATACGTATTAGGTACTGGTGATAACAAAGGTGAAGGCTCATCGTAGAGCTTCAAAAATACCTAACTAGCTTCTTTACAGTAGCTCGATAGATAACGCGCTCTTGGACTAGTAAATCTTGGAAACGGCTGGAATTTTGATTTATGGTGAGAAAAATGAAAAAATGAAAAAAAAAAATTGAGTGTGTCTTACGCGTGTGATACCGCGGGGACTTAGTAGTAATAAGATATATTCTGAATAGTATCTAGGTAAAATATAATACAATAAAAATGGCTTACTGATTTTCAAAAACGGTCCCAACATCAACATCTTCCCGAAATTCAATTTAAAATTCAGACAGTTTACTTTATAACGTCCAAAGAAAATAGAAAGAATCTCGAGATAATCACGGCTTCGTAAAATAAACAGAATCTATTGATAAAATAAGCCGAGAGAAATCTGGCGAGAAAATGTCGCGTTTGTTACTTCGTCGACAACACACGTAGAGGTAAAATATGTGTATCTAATATACAATAGAGAGTACACCGGGGCCTTTCTCTAAGAAAATAATCAATTCAGACAATATGTTCTTGTATAACCAAATAAGTGTTGAGGTCCCTGGTGTGTTGCAACAAGACCATAAATGTGACCCAATCTTTGACAGTTGAACCATGTGGTTCCAAGGTTCAATAGTTCAGTGCTGCGATTCTGTAATCGATCAATGCATCAATGCATCAATGCAATCAATGGGAAAAAGGGGTTCGATTGATCGAACCACGTAGTTGAGGCTTAGGACCATGACTTTTTAGGATCTTAAATTACATTTGTAGTAATTTCAAAACAAAGATTATTCTTTGTTCTTCCTTGACTTTCTCTTAACTTTCGGGGTTCTTCAGAACTAGCGAACTAACGGCGCAAACAGGCACGAAGGAGCCAGCGAAAAAAATATTTTAAATACAATGTTGCATGTCATACCCATCGTTGCCTTACCCAGACCACGATTGGCGAGTGCAGTTAGACCAAGAGAGATCCTGATGTCCACTCTTCATAAGTCTATATAGACTTAAAGGTATTTTATTTCTAAGACAATACATTTAGAATTGAGATATTGGGTAATGGATTTGAAGGGAAAATGAATTATCAACGAAGAAGGTAAAAAATTAAGCTGTCCTTTAGTAAAATAGTCACGTACGAGAGTTTGGTGCGTTGTGCCTTCTCATCACTATTATAAGCCGAGTTCACACTGTGGAAGCTGGTTGCAGTAATTCATTATTGTTATAAGACAACATTTTTGAACCGTTGAGCGATAAGTAGTGGAGAAAATCTGATGAGTTCGCGTCGCCCCTTTACTAACTGTAGAAATTCTAGGTATATCTAAACGTATTTTTTTTTTTAAATAAATAATCTAGCAGCGCCTCGCGTTTGCACCCGCGTAACTCCAGATCCCGTGGGAATATCGAAATATAAAATAACCTATAGCCTTCTTCGACAAATGGACTATCCAACACCAAAATAATTTTTCAATTCGAACTAGTAGTTGCTGAGATTAGCGCGTTCAAACAAACAAACAAATTCTTCAGCTTTATAATAATGGTATAGATTTTTAACTTAGTAGCTTCGTAGTCAGTAGTTATTTAGTGAAAATTATAAAAAGATATAAAATATGTAACTTAAGTACGGTAAATTTATAAACTTGATCAATTTAATTATTCACATTGTAAATTATTTGATTAAAAACAGATTTTATGAACATAATTACTTACTTATTTATAGAGATTTTTATTAAAAACAGAGCAGCAATAAACTCAAGACATTTTATGTATGAAACCTTCTCGAAGTATACACACGGGAGTCCGTTAAACCACTAAACAAGCAACTCGTATCATGTAGACGTACCATAATCACAATAAACCTCCTCTGCTGAGCCTCATTCAATTTTTCCTGCAAATATTTCCGGCTTTATATTTTACTAGCTATGTCCTGCGGTTTTACGTGAGTCCTGATCCCATAAGAATTTCAGAATTAAATGTAGCCTGTATGTTGATTCAATTCTCTAGTACCTATCTACATACCGAGTTTCATTGAAATCGGTTGAGTAGTTTTTACGTAAAAATGTAACAAACATACACCAAAAACTTCACATTTTTAATTTTCCAAAAATCTTTCTTATCGGATGTTGACGTAATTCATTGGTTTGAGCTGTGCGTTGATATATCGTCAGTCATGCATGACTTTGAATTTTATATTTATAGATTCGAACGGAATCGGATACGCGGGTGAAACCACGGGGCGTAAGTAGTAAAGATTAAAACTCGTTTAAAATTGTCAGCATCAAAGGTAACAACAGCTAACTTCCTTACAATTTATATTAGCAAAGATAATTCAATTCGATAATTGTTTGATCTTGCGCGAAGCATTAATCAATTTCTTGTACAATTCTACCGTTAACTTGGGATCCATTTGCAAATTTAATTCTTAATTTACATAGATTAGTCACAATGCAGAATGGACACTGAATATTCTAACATTTCAGATTTTGTTGGTGTATACGAGTATTAGCTACACCTCTAGGTATCACCAGCGTAAGTTCAAGATCGACATGAGGATGAAAAATATCTTAGTTTAATTTTACGGGGTTGTTTCCGCACTTAGCCTCATTATTTAAATAAATAAATATTTCAGGACATTCTACACATCGCCATCTAGCCCCAAGCTAAGTAACTAGTTATGGGTACTAGACAACGGAAAATATACTACTTATATAATTTTTGCTTTTGTAAATATAAACTTATAATACATAGAAACAACCACACCACAGACAAATATCTAAGCATAAATACTTGTCTGAGGCGGGAATCGAACCCGCAACCCTGTGCTTGGCAGTCCGACATGGTGACCATTGTGCCAACTGGGTAGTCAAATTATTTGGGCCATTGTGCGTGTGAACAAAATACCTTATGTCTTTCTCCATCTATCCATTTACCAAAATTCATCATAACTGGTTCAGCTTTTCGAACCTATACTTGACAATACAGGGAGAGTTATTAGCGGCACCCTCTTTAGACAGCATAAGTAGGATTTTGTGTTACTTTTTTATTTTTCTATTTTTTTTACCGTTGTTCATAGTTTTTCTGTTTTATAATCTCGTAAATTAATTCTTCTTCTTTTTCTAAGTCTACTGCGTCCATTTTGTTGTTTTTCAACATAACACTGTTTGATAAAGCTCAGGTGCGTTCGTCCAAATATAAACCTCGTTTTATCCAATCTAAATTCATGAAATTTTACGGTTCGATGGAATGGCACATTTGCAAAGCCATAAGCGTCTTAGAGCCGAGCCTAGTCCTTTCCTTTGGGAGGAAATACTTACCCTGCAACTTAGTTATTAATTGCGCTTTCAGCAGTAATACACTTTTTAATTCAGAGGTCTCATCCGCATTAGTGTCGATACCATGGGAATATATGGGATAAAAGAAGGCTATGTAACTAAGTAACTGTGGGGTGCCCAGATAGAGTAATGAAACTAGTCGTCCATTTTGATGGTAGGATTTATTCTCCTAGTAATAACCTGACTTCGTATAACATATTATAGCTTATATATACTACACAGATATCTAGATAGGAAAGGGTAACAGTTAGGTAGATCATCTGATATTCAAACTATCACGTATACACGTGATATTCATCAGATATGATAAAGACACGTATTTCTACGGTCGCTATAGATTACGACGGAATGTGCTGACACACAGGGATGTGTGTCCGCCACATAAACACCAGGTTTCAATGTATCTTCATTAATATGAATTCATCGAAATCGGCATAGGAGTTTAAGAGTCTGTCAAAATCTCTATAATATTAGCTAGTAGGTAGATTTTTTTAGATTTTTAAAACATCTAATCTTTGTTTGATCTGTTTTTGCACAAAGTTTCAGAGATTATAAAACGAGTTTCCTGTGGCTTTTTCTTATAAGAGGGCGCGTTCCGAAGCCATATACATGCTAACTTAGCCTTTAATACGATTTCAAATGGTATTAAGATACCTAATGACAATGAGACTTTGAGCAAATGCGAGTGGTTCCGACCGCGGTACGAATTACCCAAAAGCTCGTTTTGAATGGGTTTATTTCGAGCGTTTTGTTTTCAAAAATTAAAAAAGTCATTCAAGACCTTTCAAACGACATACAGTTTAATTATATACAACTAGTGAGACACTAAACCCATTCACCTTTTAAATAATGACACCGCAAAGAAACTACTCTATAGTTATTAAGACGGAATATTTACTATGTTTTACATTACCCAGAATTTGATAGATTTTTTATCAAGCACCTACAGTGTCTCATCTGTTTTAACTACCTAATCTCGATTACTCTTTGACCGCTACCGGAGCACACTCTTCTACCTCCAGCCCACTTTCTTAATCAGATTTCACTGAAATTATAACAGTCTGAATGATTTATCGAACAAAGTTGGCCGTGAAAATGGATTTCTTTCTGATTTGAATGTCAATTGAGTTTTTAAATTTCCAGCCTTGTAACCGAGCCAATGTTTTATTTCAATTGAAATTCAAGGTAAAGTGGCTAGCATTTCAAAAAAGGTTTTTGTATTTGATATACTTACTTAATTTTATTCTTATTATAGCCTGTAAGAAGCTTTAATGATTGATCTCTGTGGAATTACATACCACTAAGTGACTGAAACTAGGTAAATTGTATTTCACAAATACCGAAAATTACGTCTGGTATATTTTTTTAAAATTATACGGTGAAAATTTAAATTCTTATATATTTTAGTCGGGATGTAGTCTAGTATCGCAACAAAGTTGTTTGTCGCGTAATGTTTGTATTGTAAATTAATTTCGTCGGAAGCAATTTTGTATAAAATTAATAATATTCAGGTGGGAAAGGTATCAGATATTTTCATTTGCATCGGCCAGAGATAAATATTTGCGATATTAACACAACTCTGATTAACGATGCCGCATTACTACCCAGTACCCACTAGGGGTGGACAATGTACAACATCATTGTTTATCGATAAACTTTTAACATTTTTAGATTCTAAACTGACATAGTTAATTTTACTGATAAATTCTTATTTTTTTGTGACAACAATAACTTAAAAACATTAAGTAATTGTCTTTCTACCTAACATATGTTTAAGAATTTCCTATTGTCCTATTGAATTTTAATATTGAATTCCACAAAATGTATTAAAAATACGGTTTGCACTATCAAGCCTTTTCAAATATCTTAAAAGTGGAAACATATTATTATTTATATTGAGAAGTCCTGATAACTATTCAATAACTTGCGCCCTGCGGTGTCACCCGTCTATGTACCGATCCCAAGGGAATATCAGAATAAAAGTGCTATTTACATCCCGGGTTTCATCGCAATCGCAAGGTTTAATTAAACACTGAACGAATTCACGTAAATTTTTATTCAAAAAAATATGTCTTTATTCAAAAATCTATATATCGGTTATGTTCCCGTGGTAATAAAACAACTAATAAGATTATGGACGTCAAAATTTCTCAAACGTAATAAATTGTATTATAATAACACCCTCATCAAAGTCAAGAGATAACAATTTGATAACATTAGCACATCTTCCACTCGAAGTAAGAACTTAATTAATATTTTATCGATATAAACCTCGGTTCGACACCGCGCAGGCCAACACTACCGCGCCTGCAAAGTGTCACAGAATTGAAATTAAATTTACAAAATGGGACCGTAAACTTATCGACTTTTATGAATAAGGAATTGATGAATGAGTCCTGCAATGCTGTGCAATTATGTAGAATCGCATTTAATGATAATTTTCCCATTTAGCGAGAGTAATAGTCATTTAAAATACATTTTGTGAATAGTATTAGGGCTGTAATGGGATTTTTAATGATGCTTGAGTAACGTGCTTCCGCAACTCTGGAGTTTCATTGAGTTATACATATTACTAGCGGTGGCATGTGGTTTCACCCGCGTAAGTCCTGATCTTGATCATGAATTTTGGAATAACAATTAGCCTTTGTAATTTCTACTGAATGACTGCATCCTCATACTAAGTTTCATCAATTGGCCCAGTAGTTTCAATTTTGGGGATAATAAATGAAAATTAAAATAATCTTGTGATAGTCATATTTTTACGGTGAAGTCAAAAGGGAGGGTTATCTTCTAAACTTCTACCTACTTGTTATAATTCTACAACTGGCTTGATCGGCTTAATTGTCTCTACAGGTTATTGTTAATATCCATTTTTTCCCGACTTCAAAAAGTCGGGTCGAAGTCGGGTCAAAAGTCTTCAAGTCGCGAGTGAATCTTCTAGGGGCGCGTGATATACCTTAGTGGGCAAACGCTGACCTATCATTTTTTTTAAATAAGCCTGGATTATTCCATTGCTGGACAAAGGCCTCTCCCATCTCTTTCCACACATCACGGTCCTCTGCGACTTCCGGCCAGATTGGCTCAAAGAGTCTCACACGAAAACAAAAATCTTAAAAAAAATATTTTTAAAAACAAGCTGTTATTGCATTGTCACGCGATTTACACATATTTGCAAAATTTCAGCTCAATCGGTAACCGGGAAGTGGATCAAATTTTATTTGCAAGATTCCATGACAGACATCGGGACAGGTGAAGCTAAATAAAAGCTTGTATAGTAAAAAGGTTTTATTTTTCTAATACAGCCTACTCGATTCTTTCATACAAAAGTCTCCAAAAAACAGCCTATAGTTTACAAAACAATAGCGGTATTTCGGTCCAATCAAGAGATACAAGGACGACACGTGTTTACTGAAGTACGGGCAAATTAGTTCGTCTGTCGTCGGTGGGACCGGTGTGTCGGGCCGGACCGGGGTCCAGGACAATGCGGGCCGCGCGGTACGTTTGTGCTTTATTTAACCCGTATAAGTGTAAAGTTATCGATACATCGGGGTAATTTCATTTTATGACAAAATTTGACACATCGATTTAGAAAAACTAATGCCATTCGCAGTTTGGATACGTATCTGTCGTACGAATAAATAAATATTGCACGTCATTGCATACAGCGCCATCTAGTCTCAAGTTAAGCAGCTAGTTAGATAAAGCTACAAAGCTCAAGTGGGATTGGGCGGGTCACGTCTACCGCATATCGGACCAAATATGGGCTAAAATCACAACTAACGAGGCAAGCGCGCGCGTCTTCTATATGTTTTAAAAGCGACTTGATGTAAAATACTTTTATCGTTAAAGTTGTCGCAGATTCGTGGTCGGTTACAACTCAAATAAAATTTGAGTGGCGACCTAAAACGAATCGTGAGAAGGGAATAACCGAAATATGTGGGTCACACAAAACATAAACGAATGCGCGAAGACCCAGACGAAGATGGAACGACGAACTTGACACTTATACAAAAGATTGACCAGATCTCGCTAATGACCGGGGTATGTGGAAGGACGAAAAGGAGGCCTTTTCCCAGCAGCGGGACACCCAGTGTACATCCAACATAACCAGTAGCAATGCTCTCACAATCCCTATGTATCGCGCATCTTGTTTGCTGGATGGTCCAGGTCGGTCCAATCCGCTCCAGTCCGCTCCACACATGACGATCCTTTCACAATGCACGTACGGTACGAGTACCTGCCTGTTAGACTGATTAGAGAACACCTCTCTTTGTATTCTACACTTTGATGAATACGGCGTTAGACTTTCGTACGAAAGCAAAATTATTCTAAAAATATCGATTAATATAATTTTTGACATTCATGTAAACGTGTTTAAAGTCAAAGTCAAAATTCTTTATTCCTTTGAATGCTTAATACCTAGGTATAAGATCACATGGCCACGTCTTAAAAACTAAGTTAGGATGCGTGTAAAGGACTGAGTAGGCTACTCACATACTTATATTCTCACACATTGGTGAGTTGCCCACGATCTTGATTTGTCAGGGTAGTTTCAGTCGATAGTATATACACCAGCGCGCGCGCGTACAGAGCGGACGTCTTCACTTACGTTCGTTATTATTGCCTACTTTTTTGAGTTTACTTACGTTGTTTTAGTCGAAATGGCTATGAATTGTTATGCGTGCAAGGAAAAATTCTCCGGAGAGGAATTTATGCAGTGTTCTAAGAGCAGTTGTCAAATGGTGTTCGACTTGATTTGTCTCGGAATTGAGCAGAAGAAATTCGAGGAGTTCACTACGGAATACAAACAACAATGGCTGTGTCCCTAGTGCGTTTATTCACAACCACAACCAAAGCGCACCGATTCCCATACACCGGTTCGACCATTAGCACGAAACACACCGGAACAAATGAAACAATTCATGACACCAAACTACGTCAACACTCAACGGGGTAGTCGTGGTTGTCAGCTGGAGGTACCGTCGGCGGGATCTGAAGATGTTTTGTTGGCGGAGTTTCGAATTTTTCGTTGAGAAATAATGAAAATTTTAGATTCCCAAGCTAAAGATATTAACATAATTCGTCAGATGTGTCTATCAAATAAAAATGACCTACAAGAATTGAAAAAAGAGGTGAAGTCGTTGCAAGAACAGTTCAATTATAAGTTCAAAAAGGTCAACGACCGCAACCAACAACATGAAGCGCGGCTAAAAACGTCTGAAAACTGCCAAATAACAATTCCTAGTGATGTTATAATAATGAAATGCTCAAAGATTAGCGACACAAATGAGAAAACTCAATCGAAGCAATTGATATCGACACCTACCCTCATAATTGATAAAAATCGTTTGGCGGCGACACCCAAGGCTGCGACAGCGCTTGGGACGGCGGCGGTAAATTCGAACATCGGTACATCGGGTTCCGAGGTTTTGCCTGTACAGGCTTTGAATTTAACAGATATTTTTAGTAAAAATGAAGCTTGGACAACAGTTAGCAGGAAGAAAAAAGACGTTAAGAGCGGCAAAAACGTAGGTCCTAGTATTATCAAAGCTACGGAGGTGAAGAAGAATCTTCATGTATGGCGATTGGCGCTGGACACTACTACTGATGACGTAATGAACCATGTCAAACAGGTATGTGGCGAAGAAATTTCAGCGAAAATTGAGAAAATAAAACATAAAATCGATCGAGACTATTCATCTTTCATTATCTCGATATCAGAACCAATGTACGAAAAACTATGTCAGCCTGTAGCATGGCCAGTAAATGTTAAAGGAGATCATTCACGTCTCGAACAAAAAATACCCAAAAAAAAAAATGCCGGCCAGTAAAAAAAAATGTGTGTATCTTGTAGATAATTACATTTTGATCATTTTTTATTATGGCAACAAAGAGCTACGATCAACCATCGCCGTGTTATGTAACATTGAAATAACAAAAAAATGAGTGAATTTGAAAAAAAAACCACCCTGGATTATTATATCAATCGGTAGTGTTATTGATAAAAATCAATTCCTGGATACAAACATACTACGGCAAATCAATGGAAATAGTTTATTTTTGCTGTTTTCTGCGAAGCAGGTACCGACAAGTTAGGGGGAGCGAGACAGAGTATAAAGCCGATCCTTTTGAGTAACGTGAATAAACAACACGCACTTTTCGACGATTTTGCATTGTTTATATTAATTATTAACAAATATTTATATTCTGATGATATAATTTTAATGCTATTTTTGATGTTACATAATGAGTTCAAAAGTCGGTGGTACACGTTACCCGTCATAATAAAAAATGTTTAAAATATCGTTTGCCATAAAAAAAAAATATTTTTTTTTGTTGGCCGGCACTTTCATTTTTGGGTACTATTTGCATGATCTCCTTTGGTGAATGGTTTTGGTTTCGGAGATCTACAAAAGAAACAGCAAACAATAAATAACATCGAGATTTTCTATCAAAATGTTAGAGGTCTTCGTACGAAATTGGATATTTTTTATCAGAATATCGAGTTATCAAATGCCGATTTGTTTGCGATTACCGAGACTAGTTGTCATAAGTCAATAAAAGATGCGGAGATTATACCGCCCGGTTATCAAATACTGCGGTGTGACAGAGCGGACGGGCGCAAGCAGGGAGGCGCGTTTCTCGTAGCGGCGAACCGGTTCGAGCTGCGGCGAGTTGCAATACCTACCGACGTCAACATAGATAACTGCATATTCGAAATTATTTGCGCGGCGGTATATTTAAACAATAGATATTTGTTTTTGTGTTGTGTTATTTACATTCCCCCCAATAGTAATGAGAATGAATACATGAATTTATTTAGAATTATAGAAAATTTGTGTTTAAAATACAATTAAATATTAGTTCTAGGCGATTTTAATCTACAATCTTGCAATGAAAATGTATTAAATTATTTTGAATATTTTAAAACTTTTTGTGAATTTACTCAAGAAAATCATGTTCCGCACTGTAATAATCGGCAACTAGATTTGGTGTTGGTGACGTCATCTGCGAAAGAAATTAGCGTATGTGTATGCGAGGCGGATATGTCATTAGTGCCATTGGTAGATACGTATCACCCGCCACTCAAAATTACAATGTCGATGTCGATGGCGGTGAGGGGGGGCGGGGTGTGTGGGTCGCTTGCGTCCGCGCCGACCGCGTCCGCGCTCGCGCCCGCACCCGCACCCCTTACGAGCGCATCGCTTGATCCGATTATTACTCGTAGTGGGCAAAATGCGGGCGAAATAGCACCTCATTGGAATTTTGCTAAAGCAGATTACCATAGTTTGTACTCCTGCATCGCGTCCGTAGACTGGAGCCCGCTGTTTTGTTTACAAGATCCAAGTGATGCGTTAGACTATTTTTATAACATATTAAACGAAATTGTTACTGACTGTGTACCAGTAAAAAGATTAAATAATAAACATACTGGTAGGTACTCATATCCAGAGTGGTACACAGTAGATATAATACGTAACTTAAGAATAAAAGCGCGTTTACATAGACAATACAAGAGGACAGGGAGGAAGGAGGACTATAATTTATTTTCAGAGTAGAGCCTCAATAAAAAAAGAAATTAATGAGACAAGTAAAAATCATAGAGTTAGTTTACAAGAAAATTTCACTAGGGACCCTAAGTCATTTTGGGACTTCATAAGATCAAGCAAAAAATCGAGGAGTGGTAGTACGATCACCAAGGCTGGAGTAGTATTGTCGGATTCAAAGTGCGCGAGGGAGTTTGCAAGCTACTTTTACTCGGTATACGGAACAGTACCGCCAAAGCTAAATGTAAAGAGTGCATCATCAGCGGAGGTAGAATCAAACGGCAGCCGGGTGCACGTACCTGAACTGTCGTTACCGGAAGTGAGGGCAGCTCTTAAGCGTATGAAGCCAAAGCATTCAGCAGGCCCTGATGGTATCCCGGCTTTCGTCGTAAGGGATTGTGGTGCAGTGTTGGCTAATCCACTGGCTTATATATTTAATCTTTGTTTAGAGAGTTCCCACTTTCCCGATCGATGGAAATTAACAAGGGTAATTCCTATACCTAAAAAAGGTGAAGGGACGGAGATTAGTGGATTTAGACCAGTAGCAATCCTTTCTTCGATAGCGAAGGTGTTTGAATCAGTGATGCAGCGAAGCATACAAGATCAAGTCATGGGTCAAATATCAGATGCCCAGCATGGGTTCAGACAGGCGCGAAGTACTACCAGTAATCTTCTTAACGCAATGTCCTATATTGGGCCGCATGTAGATGCCGGAACACAGGTGGATGCGGCGTACTTCGACTACAAAAAGGCGTTTGATTTGGTAGACAATGATGTTTTGCTTTCCAAACTTTCCAAGGTTGGATGCACATCTAAGCTTCTGGAATTTTTCGCCAGTTATATGAAAGGCAGGCGTCAATACGTTGAATATGTAGGTTATAAGTCAGAGCCATACTTCACGAGAACAGGAGTCAGTCAGGAAAGTAATTTGGGTCCAATGGAATTTATTATAATGATAAATGACCTACCTAACGTAGTCAGAAACGCTAAATATCTTCTTTTCGCGGATGACCTTAAGTTGTTACTTGCAATAAGAGATGAAAATGACTGCTGTTGTCTTCAGGAAGACATAGATAGGGTTAATGATTGGTACGTGAACAACAAGCTTCAGTTTAATGTTAACAAATGTTCAGTAAAAACATTTAGCAGAGCCACTGCACCAATTCATTATCGATATCAACTGGGCGGAACGGCATTAGAGCGTGTCAACAAAGTTAAAGACCTCGGTATCCTTCTGAACACTGATTTGACATTTAGAGAACACATTAGTAATGTCTGTAAGAAGGCATATAGAAGTCTAGGTTTCATTCTGCGGCGTGCGCAAGGTTTCACGAACATTAAAGCAGTGTCAACATTGTATAATGCACTTATAAGAAGCCAGCTCGAATGCAATGCTAGTATATGGTCACCGCATGAAGCCAAGTATACTACGATGTTGGAGCGCATACAGAACAAGTTTACCAGGTACCTATACTTACGTCTGTATGGAGTATACCCTTTTTATCCCTTGATGTATCCAACTCTGTTTGTACTGGGCATGGTTGGGTACACCAAGTTGGAAACAAGAAGGGACTTGGCGCTGGCGAAATATATTTTAGAGGTATTAAGAGGTAACATTTGTAATCCGACCATACTGGAATCGGTGAAACTATATGTTCCCGTGTAGGACCAACCTAGTCAAAAAATCACCAATCACGCGGGGTTTACACACACTAAATTTAGTTGCCGAACAAATTGACGTATTCATATGCGGGAAGAGTGAATTCCAAAAAGTAGCTTTATGGATTATTTGTTATAATTAATTTAAATTTGTTTTAACTACACTATTGCATTGGGGAATCCTGTAATGATAGATGTAGTTTTTCTGATAAATAAATAAAATAAATAAATAGTTTGTGAGGAGACTACTTATTTTTGACGTAGATAAATCACCCGGATCAAAAACAGTTTAATATTTAGATAATGAATATTTTTAGATATATAAAGAATTAGATAAATAATATTTTTAATAATGCAATTTTATTAGAATAACTCAGAAGAGTTGATAACTTGGAATAACAAAATGTAACGGATATAACTTCATGTAACTAATGTTATAAAAGAGGATGTAGCTAATTCAACCTCTTTGTTAGAAGGTCGTTGAAATCTTGAAACGATACTGAAACAAAGATGCGTATGTACTACTAGTGGAAACCCTTCAAGCAGACAGTGACTTAAAAAGGCAAGATAATTCCAGTGGTAATTATTCAGGCGCATGTTGGATGCAGCCTTTGTTATTCAAATTAAGATGGCAGGCGGTGACGTCACAGCTTCATGGTACCTTGAGTCAGGTGATGGCACATTTCATGGACATTGTTCACTATTAGATGTAAATTATCATGTAATGCCGTGTATTTTTAGTATTTTGCTACCGGTAAAACTAAGTGCAGAAAAAATGTAATGTTTTGGCGAATTTTTGCCCTACTAAATAATATACAGTAGGTAAATAACCCAATTAAAAGCTAACGTTAAAAAAACAAGTGAGGGTCGAAAAAACAAATAAATAATGGAATTAAAAACAAAATTTCAGATCGAAAAACAAAACAAAAGATCGAAACGGAAACTAAAGAGAATATAAACACAATTTAAGTTTAACATAACTTAATTTGTTTTCGTTTCTATTTTCTTGCATAATGCATAATTTCATACTTTTTGATTCCATTATTAATTTGCACTAGAACATAAAATTGTTATTTTCCTTTTTGTTGGGTTTCTGGATTTTATGTAGTGAAATAAGGATATGAAAACATTTAAACCTGTGGAGTATGACTACTTTCTACCCCTGGTTTACCGTAGTAGTTAAATTGACACCGAATTACTTTGATTTCGTCATTATTTATTCATACTGCAAAGTGCAAAGGAATGGAATTACATTGGATGTGCAATTATTTGACATTTGTTATTAATATTTAACTTAAGTTATTGACCATGAGCTACTGATGTAGTAGCACATGGCTACTAATAAGTTTTTTTTTACAATGTAATTATTTACTACTATTTGACCTGTAAATTGTATTTTTTACCAATAAAATACTATTGACTATTAGAAACAGTGATATTTGTGTGTCTTCAAGTAAAAAGTGAACAGATATCTTCTAGACGCGCCTGTTACATCATATACCGCATCGCCACTTACCATCAGGTGACGATAAGGGTCCAACACTGACCCATCAGTTGTTAAAATGATGCTCATTTTAATGATGTTATAAGGTCCAGTACGATATGAGCCGCTAAACATCAAAAGATAGTTATCTGAACCACGTAATAAATACTTAGGATACTTTTAATGCTTTTTATAAAAAAAAAAGGATCAATAATATAGCGCGGTTTGTTACCGTAATAAATGACAGTGACAATTTAACAAACTTAAAAAATACCTATTTGCATTGTTTACATTAGCCAATAGGATCATTCTAAATTGTAATAACTCTATTGGCTAATATCACCCATTAGCTCAACTCAGTGGCCAGTACAATAATAGTCCAACGGTCGATATCTCCAACTTATACCAAAATGTTATCATTAATTAACAATTGTGTGAACTCTCGAACAAATTGTCTAAATGCCTCTACGGCTTGTTAATTAAATCTATACTCATTCAGATTGTTATAATTGGTTCGAAGTTGTGCACTTAAAGTTTAGGTAAAGATTGATTTATTTTAACTTAAACTGGAGATTTTAAGATTCTATTCGATATTCAGCTTCATAGAATATTTAAGTACTTACCTATAAAATGTTACTTTGTATTTAGTTCATGGTATTTTATTAGCGGGCTATTAATAATTAGATGAGAAATTAATTGAGGGATATTCTTTACACCTAAACAAACAACTTTTTTATTACTATTTTTGGTAAGTAATTTGAAATTTTTCCATGAAATTCTCTAACATCAAACTGATTTTATAATTGCGTATTCACTCGATATTTGTTTTATTTAAAATCAACAATGCTTGAAATTGTTAAACGCTTTTTGTAAATAAAAGTGAAATATTTTTATTTAGGCGATCTATCACACGAGTACAAGTTTAAACTTTTATTTTCCGAACTGTGAACATAGTTTTGATTTTATCGATGAAATATACCTATTTTTGTAAGTCTGTTAAACAAAAGATAAAACTTTTCGACTAAAACAAAAAAAAAACCGTATTTCAAGTACATAAAAATGTAACGAGAAGCTAAGCCGCTAGTTTAACGGCACGTATTATGAACGGGCGTTATTTCCCCGCTGGCAAAGTTGCCCCTACGGGCTTACTTAGCGGACTTAGGGGCAAAGTTGCCGGCAACTATTCACTTAGCATCGAACGATGAACTACTTTAGTGCGGACTTCGTGGTCGTACCTACTTGCGTTAGGGGAATCGCTAGATATGACATTCGGATGAAATATTGTCTTTTTATAACAATAAAGATATTGTCTTATCTTCTAAACGATGACAAAATATTTGGGCGTTAGTGTTGTGTAAATATATATTGATGATACTTTAGTTTCAGATAAACAGGTGGGCAGTTTGTAAGATATGTCACAGATTCGACTTTAATGGTATTGTGTAACGGATGCCCGATACATTCCAAAGAAAATGTAGTTTTTCTTAAAAATAACCAAGTTAGAAATCGAAATGTAAGGTTATTTTGTAATGTGCCTTTATTAGTTACCTAACTATAATTCCTAATTTGAAATGATAGTGATATATTAGCAGTAATTAAATCATAATCGTAACTATAATTTAGATTATGGAAAGCTTCAAACACTAAAACTAAAAGTACTCATTGAAAAAAAAAACAAAAAGTACAGTTTAAAATATTGTTAAATTTTGATTTCTAAATGGGTCCAACAACATTATTTTTCAAAATAAAATCGGCGGGTATCCCATCCTCAACTTCTTGTCCATCCAAGAGCCTGGAAGAGATCGCTTTTAAGCGATAAACCCGCACGTTGTAATACTTAAACTTAAGAGGAAAGGGTACCGGGCGCTCTCTCCATACATATGTTTCCTCCCTGGATAATGACACTAGAGCAAATACTTTTGTTGCATAAAACTTATAACTGCCATGACCAATGACCACGCGCCTATGTTTTTTTTGTTTTTAAAATCTAAATTTCTATGATACTTAGAAAATGAGAAAAAAACAAGACAGAGACAGAAGATAGTCATGGCAGTTATAGATTTTATGCCACAAAGTATTTGCTCTAGTGTCATTATCCAGGGAGGAAACAGTCGACTACGTTTGTATGGAGAGAGCGCAGGTACCCTTTCACATTAAGCTTAGATTTTTAAAATAAATAATTTATTTACATGCGAAATACCCTTTAATAGACATAATAAATACGTAGTAGTTAGTTTAGTATCTGCGGTATCAGATTGTAGTTACCTTCATTACAGTGCAGTGGAGTAACTCACTGCCAAATGCAGCCGGTCGCCGGTCGGTAAGATAGAACTAGTGCGATAAATAGCACTGTTACACTATCTACTTAGAATTACTTAGTGGTTGGTAACTTTGCCCACTTGATTCGGTACTTACTTCACCGTAACTTACTTAGATGGAGTTGCGATTATTTTGGTAATCATTATAGTGATTATTTAATTTAAAATCAGGTGCCACATTTTTAACTAACTATTCAAATCTCCATATAATTTTTTGTATTTTATTAGAACTTTATAGAAATCAAACTATTTTATGATTCGTATAATATGGTAAATGCTAAATAATTATACATTAAAATTATAGACTATCGTGGTTATTATTTTCATAGTTATTATTTTCAAATCAAATATTAATACTCTTAATTTTCCCTCATGAGTTTCTTATGTCTTCTTCTCATTGATGGGCGCGTTCCGAAGACACACAACCTGACTTCGTTTTTAAGTCGTTTCAATGTGATTTCACGGGAATCATTCAAACTGAATAAAGCAATTTTGACTTTGACTTTCCCGGGAATTAATCGCCTGTTTTTATTTCTCTTAAGTACTTCGATGTTTGGACCAAGTTGCAATAGTCATAGAGGAGACATGAACTATTACCACAATTTCTTGTTAAAAATTAGAGATTTCAAAAAAATATTATTAGGTTAAAAATGAGTCGAAGTTTGCCTATAGAGCATACTAATATCACACCAAAATCAGAGGCAAAATTCTAAACCTCTAAATTGTCGTCCGGTTGCATATCAACAAGCATTTTATGTAGAGGTTGTTTGTGTGTCGAATCGTGACGATATCGGCCGTGGTCCCGGTACATTCCCGGTACTCTGACGGTATTCTGCCGGTACTCCGGTAACATACCCGGCCTCCGCTCCGGTCCATGTATGCTAATATTTGCCTATCGTCTATATAAACACGGATCAAGTGGCATCGATGTTTGCGACCGGCCTTTTATTTTTGTGGGATTATAGTTCAAAGAGAATTTATTTTATTGAGTTTAATTGTTTGTGGGAATTGTTGAAGCATTGTTTTATGTTATGTTATCCAGTGTTCAAAAAAATAGAAAAGCCTGGTTATACCTAGGTACGTCTAAAGTATACACGAGAATGCTATGGTCAGTTAAGATGGAGCTTAATAGCTCTATCCATTAATATAAAATTCAAAGTCCTGACTGACTGATTGACTAATATATCAATGGACAGTTTTAACAGCTGGTTCTAAAACAAGGAAGGGTGTGTCACTTGTAAAGTATAATTTAAGATAGGATTTTTGAAATTGTACTCCTAGAGGATTCGTTGGAGCATTCGCTGTTTTTTAAATTTACTTAAACCACACTTCGAATATTTACCTTGCAATGTCTGTATTCTAGGAAATGATTTTGACTATGCTCACCTTAAGAGAACGAACGAGGGGTTTGTATTTGTTTCCTTTAGACACCACCGTGACTGACGAAATAAACCATTACCAATACATTCGAATTCTAATATTTCATTTTATAAATAGGTACCTACCTACCGAAGTAAGTATTAAAATACACACAAAATTTTAATACTTCCACCTCAACAAATAATTCGACATCACATATGCGAATCTTTCATCTCTTCCTTATTGAAATACGGCGTTCAAACATCGCGTTAGCTAAAGTTAATGGGAACTCGTTCAATTTCACATGAAAAGTATAACCGCTAGGACGTGGAACACGTTTTAGCGGGAAGCGACGAGCGAAGCGTCGAGCGAAGCGTCGAGCGAAGCGTCGAGCGAAGCGTCTGGCGATGTGGCAAGCGAAGTTCAAACAAGTTTATAACACTACAGATTTCACTATTATTATGACTGGACTTCCCTACCCTTGTGGTCATATATATTATATTTAAATCCTTAAATATTAAGTAAATCTAATTAATTAAGTACCTATTTTTATCCATTTTTATCACTTTTATTCTTTAGTCACTTGATCACCCTACTCGGTAGGTTGTGGCAATATCAAATTTCCGGGTATGCGACCACTAAGTACTGTGCGCCGAGCGTTTTACAGTACAGTTTATTTATTTTTAACATATTTTGGAGTACCAAAAATCCGATATAGGTAAACCGATAGCTGCTTAACTACTTCAGCTATATCAGAATAAAATGCCTACGCATAATTTCTACCTTATTTATTTCGTTTTTCCTTTTTTTTAAGTCCTCGCCGACAAACTACTAAGCAGTTTGGCAGGTGTAAGTAACGGTATTAGTTTTCGTTATTTTTTTGTACTAAAGCTTACTAAAGCATTCTTTTTCTTGTCTTTTTTCTTACGTCTGTCGTTTTTTTTCGATCAAGAGCCCTGTCGGCCTTTTTGTTTTCCGCTCTGCTCATGGCCAATCAGTAAAGCGATACGAATGGAATCGTCAAAGCCCCAGCTAGAGTATGACGCGATGCGATGCATTGAAATATCGCGATTCGTGCGGATTCATTTCATTGTTCCAACGATGAGTGAAGCCTTCTATTAGAGATAGGGAGACCATTATTATTGTCATATTGAAATAAAGCATAAGGAAATCCATTCAAATTTAATTTTTGTATTGTCTTAAAACTATTTACCACTTGCAAACGTCTTAAGACTAAGGATATGAGGAACTCCAGGACTAAGGATATCCAATGAAAAAAAGCCACAAGAACTCATAAGATGTTTTTCTGTAGTCAATTTCATGAAGGTGAGGAGACACCTGGAGTGGTCACAGAGATCATGGGTTTTTCCTAATTAAGCAAAGGTCAGGAGAAATGGAAATGTCACAGAAGGCATACGTTTTTTTCTGTGGTCAATTTCACAAGATCATTAAATTCTGTGTTAATTGAATTTTGAACATAATTTTTATACATAAATATTTTATACATTTCTGATTTTTAAGTTTTTTTGAATTTTATAATTTATATATTTATAACCAACATTTTAATTAGCGGACATGTTAGTATAACAAATTATTTAAATTTCTATTTTATAATTATCTACACTGATTGACAGAAGTCTAAAGAGATATAGGTAATCTGAATAAAAGTCGAAAGATCAAATAGTCAATTTACAATGGCTATGGAATGTGTATATTATGATAATCCAACAAATCCTTGTTATTTGATAGGAAATACTGCTCTAGTAGCAAATAAACTGTTTTCTGCAATACGCCACTCTAAGCAAACAAACAGATGGAATTAATTTCCTTGACCTTAAACCGGAAAGAATACATCTTCATTTCGTTCTCCATATATCCCAATTACAACGTAAATTGTGGTAGCACTACCAGATCAAAGTGATTCGCTTTTGTTCCGGTCGGGATGCTGGCAGAATCATTCCACGATAGTTCACTGATTGGTTTTTGACGTGCGTTTCGGTTGGCCGAGTGGGTTCGAACCCGGATCGGCGCATGACAATGTCGAAACGCTATCTTATTGCTCGGGTTATTTGAGCGTATTAGTGGATTTTCCCAATTGGTTTTGTGCTAAGTTAGCCGGAATGCCTCGTGGGCGTGATGCCGTGAAAACGGTTGGTGGAAAAAACAATTTTGTTTTTGAGACGAAACCGTCGTCGTGGGAGTTAGGAGAATATAGATGCGAATCTATCACAGATATTTATATTTAGGTCTATATCGGGTCCCTGTCATAATAATGTTGTTTAATTTTGAATAGCAATCACTAGTAATGTCATGTATAGTAGGCCCGAGCTTTGTATCTGCGCCGCATTTAGACTAACCACTGACCGATGGTGGACGCCTATTCTTCTGTAGGTACATCTCCTTTTAACTGCAACTATAGCTAGGAATAGGACTCGAGTGCATTGCATAAACTCACGCAAAAATTTCGTTCGGAAAGTTTTCGAAAAGCAATTGAACACGTTTGAAGTAAATGAACAGGTTTTTATTAAGTATTAACTAATCTAGTTGCCTATCTTAATAGATCAATATATCTATATTTGTACAAATAAATTCCCCGGCTCAATAGAACAAACGCTCAGAGCGCGATCCGATGTTTGAATCAACAATGCAACACAGCAACACGAAGGATTACCCCTGATGGTTGTGTTTGTGCAACAAATCCAAGATCTTTGCTTGTCTCGGTGAACAGCGCGGGGATTTCTTATTGTATTGGAATTGTATTGGTAATTTGTGATCTGTTTGTTTTTAACACAAGTAGCAATTGTTCGGTAACCGGACTAGCAACCAAAATATGATGACCCTATTTAACTATTTAATCCAGACTTATTAAAAACCCGACTGATAAAGAAAATTCAACTTTTCAAAGGCTGAACCGATTTTGATCAAACATAGCTAAAAACACACCCGACTAATTCACCTTAAAACAGATTTAAATCGGTTCATTTGTTCGGGAGCTCCGATGCCACAGACACACACAAACATACACTTCAAACTTATAACACCCCTCTTTTTGTCGTTGGAAAAGAAAAGGTGATATGAAAAGTCCTCTTTACGGAATATCAGAGAGTGAACAGAGATTGGGTCAAATATTCAGGAGTTACTACTAACATTAATTAAACAGGCTCATAGAAAAAAGAGTTTTCTTAGCATAATAATTTTAGGTCACGATCAGAATGGCTTTTTCGCTAAAAGATAGTTTAAATTGAATAGCATGAAAGTTAGGCTAAGTGTAGCTAGATAGCCAAAAGTCACCTCAGCTAGATCAGTCAAAAGTAGAATACTCAGGCAGTGAATCAACTCAGCTGAGTTCTAGACAACATTATTCAATAGAAGTGTCAGAGTTTTGGCGGGAACGAGTTAACAACATGTCGTGTTGCAGTTTTATTTTCATGAAACTTAGTTGTAACCCGAGTTGAATTGTATAATTCTGGTGGAATGTTATTCAATTTAGTTCTGTGAAAGTGCACAAGTATAGTGAAAGTAAAAATCAGTGTCAAACATGAAGTTTTCTCGTTGCCTCCAAATCTCCTATTAAGGTTATGGTAAACTTGCCACCGCTTTACTGTAGCCCCTGACTTGACGGACTATGACGACTTTGACTTTTTTGAAACACTTTAGGCCCGATTTATGACAAATCGGGTCATATTTTGATGCAAAATATAACTTGACGCTGGCTAAATGCACAAGCCGTGCGAAGCCATAATGAAAAGAAAAAAAATAGAAGTGTCAACGTATTATGTCTACAATTAGTCGCAACCTGCTTGAATTAAACCAGTGGCGTGGTGGCGTTTACTTCTTGTCATTGGTCACCTATCAAAACTTTTAAGAGTTCCAAAAATAACCCTGCGTAAAGGTAAAAATCGTGATAGAATTTCATATCCACCCCAAACTAAAAGGATGTTAAAACTACCCTTCCACGTAACTTGTAACCAGTCTGCAAATTGTGTTATCCCTCGCGTTTCACTTCCGGGAAAGTGCGCGGGATTGGCGCGGGATTTAATTTTTTTCCTCTCGAATATTTTCATGTCATTTTTTTACAAAACCACGACAAAGGGTACCTCGGAATTGTTCGAGGATAAAAGTCGATGCAAACTTATTTGCAGGTAGGACCGAAAATACAAGTTATTTTGAACTTTAATGGTAAAGGAATAGGTTCAATTTTAGCTTTGTTTAGTTAGTTTAGTACGACTAATGAAGTTTTAAAAGTTATGGACACGTGGACGTTTTTTCGATACCTAGATGACAATGGAATTTGATAACAATGAATTTTATAAGGACTCACAATCATAAGCTAGGTAGGGAATGGACATTGACATTTTATTATACACAATAGAGATTTTTTCATATTCTTTGCATGTAAACTGTGATAAGTAATTTCATCATCAAGTTTTGTTATATTTTCATGAATCTTTCATTTATTCATCTTTTCGTTTCGCATTGTTTCTTTGGCGTCCAGAATTTTACTCCCGTCTTCTTCCCTTCACTTGTGCGTCCTATGAAGTAGACAGTTTTCAAGTCCAGAGATTTCTAGATGGACGTGTTACATCTTACACCGCATAGTCAGTTATAATTGTGTGACATATTGGTCAAACGTTAACCTGTCTATATTTTGACGGCCGAACTAGGACGCAGAAGGTTGTGGGTTCAATTCGCACCTCAAACAAATATGTTTGTACAGATAAAATATTTGTTTCTAATCTGGGTTTATGTATATTAAGTTTATATTTACAAAAGAAAAGTATAATAATATGAGTATTCTATCTGTTGCCTTGCCACTATAAAACAAGCCTACTAGCTTAGGGCTAGTTGGAGCTGTGTAAAGTATCCTATAATATTTATTTATATCTTACCCAAGTAACGCCAATTGTTGTCGATTTTTAAAACATACCTTGTAAAAGCTGTAATTAGTAAGGCGCGGCGGCGGGTGGTGGCGGCTTGGTACCGCATTACCGTTTGAATATTCATCTTTACTAAGTGCCACGCGAGACGATTCTGCGACGCACTTATACTCCTTATGTAGGTATGTACTTATGTACCTACACTTACTACAGTCTTGCTACTAATATGTAGTCGAAACGTACTCTAATATTTAATACGCTTGTTTGAAGATAAAGTTCGCGCTGAAAATTACTGAAAGACTTTAAATATTTATTTTTAAACTTATGCTAAGATGACGGCTATGCCGGAGATGTATTGCAATTCGACATCGCACCTATGTACTTGACATAGGAAGCACTGCGAGCGAGACGGGGCGCGGTGGCCTTGACTTGACCAATCACGAGCCAGAACACAGATAAACTTCATCGATAAAATATCGCAATGATCCATATTTTGACATGTGCGTGCTCCACTATTGGTGGTGACATGGACCTTAAGAGCAATATCTATTATTTAAACATTTTTTCCTAAAAAATATATATTATAGAGAATATATCGCCTAACAGAAAGTAAGAGAGAAAGAAATTATGACCATCAGTTCGTCCCTTCACTGTGTTCATATTAATTAGCTACAAGAGCTCATATCGATTCCAATAAAATACAATAGTTTAATTTTTTTTCTCAGCTAAAAATCTAGTACTTACTTACCTAATTTACATTGAAATAGAAGAACAGTTATCATGATCGAAGCTCGTCTCCATTCCGAATAAAATTCTGAGCACTATTCGAAACTTTTTCTAGTAATGCCCTCTCTATAAAAACTCTAAAATTACTCCTAAGTTTAAAGGTGTAAGGTTAGGTTTTGTATGAAAGCTGAATGGCACTATGGGATACTTTTTCTAGTAATATCCCTTTCATACACAGTTAAAAATAACCCGTAAGTTTGAAGTGGTAGAGTTGATTTTCGTATGAAAATAGATTGACAAGTATAGTGAACGATATTGCCATGTCGCAGTCAAAGCACACAGTTAGACTTTCTCAAAGAGACCGGTTTTGTTTACGTTTCGAACTTCAGCAGATGTTTGAGAGCGGTCATTGAATTGTTCTGCTGAAATGGAACGTAAAATACACATGTGTTGTGCAAATTCAAATTTCCAAGTTTCTTTGTTTACTTTGATATTCGAAGAAGGGTGGACAATTTTAGAATTTTGACCTTTAAAATAAGTAACAGAAACCAATATATGTAGCAAAGTTATTTGAAATTGGATATTAAATCCCATAACGTTTTTATAAATATTAACTTTTACGATGAAAATCGAATTCGCAACCTTCTGCGTCGCTAGCGGGTGTTCACCCATCGCGCCAGAGAGGTCGTTAATATGTTACGTGAATTAAACCACTATTAAAACGAAATAGGTAATAATATCTACCATAATCTTGATATCAAAATGTTTGAAAGGCACGTAGCACCGGCACCGGTAGCTAAATCGTAGCAACTTGTAGCAACTCGTAGCTGTTCGTAGCGTACCGTAGACACACGTAGCAATTGACTACGATTTTATCGCTTAGAAATTAGTTGAGCAACAGATTTATTTAATGGTAAACTATTTTATAACTTTAGTTAAAGCTAACCGACTTCACAAAAGCGACTTTCAAAAGATTGTGTTTTAATTAAAAAGGGTTGATATTGCGATCCCTCGGATTTAAGTGAATACATTTGTAAATTCAACCCCGAAGCAATATAGACGGGAGACCCAAAATAAATCAACTATCTCATAAGCTTACCAGAATATAAATCAATAAAACCTTCAAAATTGAATTTTCCCAATATAATTTAAAATGATCCCCGAGTCAGAAATCCCTACGAAACACGTCCGATAAAGTAGAATACTTAACCCCTATGTTACGTTTACACGGTCATAAGTTTCGGATTAAAAAACCCCCTCCGACCCCTGCCCAGTGCCCCTGGAGAAAGCCCTCTTGAGAATGAATGGTCAGGAACCGCTTGGAAGGGAACCTCTATTGTGATTTCTATGATTACATACGTATATGTAATTTGACGCAATATTTTGTTATATTTTCACGACTTGAACTCTTAGAAAGATTTCAACGAATTTATTTTGATTGTTTTGGAGTTGACTTTTAAAGCAACCGAAAGGGTTTGACGCTCTAAATATTTGTTTGAGGCGGGAATCGAACCAACATATTCTGCTTCGTACACGAGTTTCTCAGCCTTGCCATAGAAGCTATCCTTATTTGTATTATTTTTTATTATTATTAAAAAACAAACTAAAAGGAATATAATTCAAAGAAACATTTGTGTTGGTTGGCTCGAATGTCCCTCCGCCGTGTCTCGATGCAGTGATATTATTTTTATGTACGATTCCTGCTATGACAACGACTTGCCTAAAATGTAGGACATTTTGCATGTATTAAAAAAACGTTCTAAATAGGTACTAATTACAATTAGAATTGGTTGAAATTGATATTTTTTGTGATGGTTTACTAAAGTTTATATTTTTTGTGCATAATTAATATATTGCCTTGGTTCGTTGGTGGAGGCCTGGAGACCTGTAAAACGGGTTATCACAAACCTTTGTGCGGGCTCCAGTCTCCACAATTTTATACTAACTACATTTTACTTTATATACGTTAAATTTATAGGTTAAGGTTATAATTGTTGAGAAAGCAAATAAAATTATTATTATATTATTATATGTAGATTTGTTATTTTATTTAGATACATATCTTTTCAAAATATAATGAAATTATTCTATTTTCCAGTCACCATAACATGAGCCTAGTTGATTGGCTTAAAAATAAATTGCACTGTGTGCTACCCAAGTTGAACAATGTTTAATTTTAGTAATTTTTACTTGTATGTTTATCTTTGTATAGATTTCATTTCAGTTATATAAAAACTGTTTTCAACTCAAAATAATTAAAGTTAAAAAATTGTAAAATACATTAAAAACTTTTCTTTTTTAATTCTATTTTATCTCCAAAATGATATTACAAGATTATAATCATCTAACTACATAATTCTAGAACGATATCACATTAAGAAAAACTAAACTACTCAACAAAACTGTCATAAAACGAAACCGTCTCGTAAAACCAGTAACAACGAATAAAAACACAGACTGCGACAGTTATTTTATCAAGATGATCTTTTTCAATGGTAAAATTAAAAGCCACCGACAATAGAACTGGGGTAGAGAATCTGGTTAAATTGCTCAATATATTACGTGGAATGTTCGAGTTGTCGTGTTATAATGGTCACCTCATGGCTCAGTAAGTGGACTCGCCACACATGTAGAGAATTGTTTCCTACTTCGTCTCTAGCTGTGCACTCGACGTCGTGTCGGCTGAATCTTCAATGCTGTGGGTACTGGATTACGCAGAGGTAGAGATAATATTATATTTAACTAAGTAGTTGTAGATAGAACATCAGAACAATTTAATAAAACCTTTATGGGCGATTAGCAAGACTTGTAAAACCTATATTTAGTATAAATTAAATCTCGATTTTAGGAGATATTTTTATTTAATATCTTTAAAAATGGTAAAAAGATTTTCGCGAGACAGGCTTTTTACGTATCTACTGTGGCTGCATATCTAAAGCAGCCTAGATAGATAGATAAAAACTTTATTGCACCATAAAACAGAACGCAAAATGATTACAAACAACAAAAACAAAAATAAATTCTAACTTATAACTACTTATATGCTAAAAGAAAATTGATATTTAGTAACTTACAATATGGCATAATGGGCGGCCTTATCGCCAAAAGCGATCTCTTCCAGGCAACCTTTGGAAGCCTACCCGTTTTTTACTTAATAATAGCCAGTGTCAAATACTAATAATTGCATCTAGTATTGTTATTTCTTCATTCTGTCGAACGTCATCGTTACCGCCATCTTCGCCATATCCAGTGACTATATTTTAACAATAGTGCTGGAGTTTATTTATGTAAATCCACCTTGTAATAATTATCATGAACATACACCTAACATCATAGATTTAACAAAAAATTGAAAATAATATTGTTTTATAATTCGTTACGTCTGTAAGAACCTGGCAACATTGCGCCTCAATAGCCCCTAGTCATGTACAGTGTGCAGACTTATACCTACGTGCAATTTAATACGTGATTAATATGGTCTGATGTTTTCTCTACTGTAGTATAGATATTATATGTCTTTGCATAGAGTTCGAAGCTCGAACTCTAGATTCTAAAGCGTTTGTAGTTTCATGTAAAAATTGTTTGAAATGTTTACAGTTTCGTAAGTTGTTTACTTGTATTTGTATTGATGTCGGAGATAAAATACTACAGTCGAGTGTTTGTGGATACATTTCTGTATATTTGTTGTCCATTTGTACAGTTTTATTTCTTTTTAAAGATATGAAATACCGAAGGTCAGCGAAATTAAAATAGTATAACAGAAAATTACTCAGTTAAAAACCAATAAAAAACCGAGCCAGACAGTGAAACCACGTCAATGAACTGGCCCCGTTTTGAGGCGCAGTACGTGAAGAATACCGCCGACTGAAGACATAGCATTTCCAATTTTACGCATAGATTTCTGGCTAGTCGATGAACGAAGAGTCGATGGGCTCTTCCTCTGAATTAGGACTACATAAAACTTAACCAGAAAAGGAAATGGCTCATTATAAAGATAAAATGCAAACCGTCTTAAAAAAAGGGGAAGTTCTTAATTCATCGCGTATATTCGTATGTTCACCGATTACTCAAAGATGGCTCTACCGATCGAATTCTTGGCACAGTGGGTGTCAACTTTAACAATTTTAAACAGTACCTACCATTCAAAGAGCGACTTTTTTAATCAATTCAAAAGTAATTTCAATTATAATAACCTAAATAACAGATTAATAAATTGACGATCTCAGATAAAAATCAAACCACAATTCCATAAATCTTCAGACCGCTCATTTCAAGTTTTATACGACCAACAAAAAGAACTCCAAGCGAATTTAATCCCAATTTTCATCTGTAAAAGGTCATTTTCCCACAAGTTATCCTAAACCATTCTTACATATGAATCGATAAAGAAACGAAAGCAAAGTCATTAATTCTACAGAGAAGAAATTAAAATCCGATACGACACAAATTTTCCTTCCAATGTCCATTCGAGTATTTCCTAAAAAAAGTTACATTCCATTGCACTTTTTACCTTATATCTTCGTGATAAAGTTAGCAATAATTTGTATTTTGAAATGCTTAAGGTTCATAACAGATTAGGAGAAATTTTTCCAATTTAATTTGCAGTACAATTCGTATTTTTTTAGTATTTATCGTAATTTGATTACATCGCAGAGTTCGCATTTAGTTCTGTTTTTTGGTGGTTTACGTGGCAAAAGATGCCAATAATCCTTCGAATTTCGAATCTTTTGCCATATTTGTTCCTATGAACAAGAGTGTATTTTTAACTGACATCGGAAAAGGAAAAGTTTTCAATTATTCCACTTACATTTAAAACTGAAGCATACCTAATAATAAAAAGTATCAAGCTAGACACATCTGGACCTAATTAAATCTGGCCTTGGTGTTTCGATGTCTCAACATTAGTTTGTGTTTTAGATAGATAATTATTTATATTTTTATCAAACAAAATCTATACCTACTAGCTAGCTACTACTTCATCTGCGTAGAGGTTGAATATTAAAAATCGTTTCTTTAGCGGATGCCTACGTCATAATAGTTATTTGTACGCCAAATTTAAGCCGGATCCGTCAATTGGTTTAAGTTGTGCGTTGATGTATCAGGATTGATTACTTTTATTCCGGTATTCTCACGGTATCGGCACTTACGCGGGTGAAACCGCGAGGCGTTTTCATATGTTACAAGTTTTCCATATTAACTATGTTTTATGCATGTGTATTTTGTGGCCAGTACTGTTAGGTCGTCGGTCAAACAATTCAACGTACTTTGATGTTCAACGCGTTTCCAACAACTATTTAAATTCACCCAATACTCTGCCTAACAATAACTTAAACTGTCATTCTCGGTTAACCTCTATCATTCGAACCTTCAAGCTCAAACTGACGACTGACGACTGAACGTTACATCATTATTCAAGTGTTGTCCGACTCGTGCTTGACTTGCCCTTCTTCATCCAACATTCAAAGCTGTGGTTTTGGTGATTTCTCCAAGGGCGCCCTTTGATTCTACAATTAATCATGTGCTAACAACTTGTATGTATTTTGTATTTTGAAAGGTCAACGTGCTTTGTTGTCGATTTCGTTTGATGTGGCTTTAATTAAAGGAATATTTTATGGGCTGGAATTAAATAAATAATTTTTGCAGGACATTGCATACAGCGCAATCTTACCCCAGTAAAAACAACTAAACCTTGCGTTACGGTGACCAGATAACATATAAAATAATTATATAGTTATAAATTGAAACTTGGGAATGGCTTTTTGGATGGTTTACTTTTGAATGGTTCTTTCGTCGAGTTCTTTCTCTTTTACTTTCAATAGAATGGTAGTAGAAAAGCCAAAATCATATTTTGTAATTATGCAATTTACATGAAATTACAACGTCTTAAAAACTAAGTTGTAATATATGTCTTAGGAACGCGTTCGAAATATCATCGTTACAAGTTTGAAAAGAAAATGTACAGTCATTATAGCCTCCAATTACTAAACTTCCATCACGCGACATGTAACACACTATATCTAGGATATCACTTCCCCATTTTTCACTAACTCACTAAAAATCAAAATGCTCAATCAATCATAGCGTCCGTACCGTATAGAGTCCGTACTGCTGTAGCAGCAGGCTATGTGACCGGGGGAGAGGGGTGAGGGGTCGGTTCCTGTCAGTAATGACGGCACCTTGTCATCGTATCGTATATTAGATTAATCGACCATCGCTAGTCTATTACAGGCCGGAAATGGTCCGAGCGGGTTACTCAATTTCACAGTCCGACCGGCGCCGACGGCGCGGCGGCGGGGCGGCCCTGTAGGTGCGATCATTCCAAATAAATTGAAGCCTTCGGGTCATCTACAGTATTTTGATGGGGTTATCTCCAACAAATTATATTTGAGTTTTCAACTTATTTTAATAATTGGATTTACTAGCAACGCCTTGCCGTTTCATCTGCATAAGCCTCGATTTCATGAGAATATCGGAATAACCTAACACACTTCCGACTTATTCATCTTTCAAACAAAAAATAACAAAAACAAAATCAATTCATCCGTTCGGGAGCTACGATGCTACAGACAGACACACACAGACACTTCAAGCTTATAACATTTCTCTTATTGCATCGGGGGTTAAAAACTAGTCTATGTATCAATGTATCTTTATACCAAGTTCAATCAACATCGGTCCACTAGATTCGGAGCCTATGTGTAACAAACAAAATAATCTTTACACTTTATAATTTTAGTGTATATAAATACACACGAGCAATGAAACGGGTTACCTAATCCTAATTAAATCTTTACCTGTCCTAAATTAATATTATGCAAATACCTACTTACCTTTCGAATGGATTTATTACAATGATAACACGAAAAGAATAATAATACGATGTTTATTTTGAAAATTAGTCGAAACAGAATCTCATACACTCAAATAAAACCATACATAAAGTAGTTTTCACAAAAAACCGTGTCAATTTCAAAACGTGTACCGCTATAAAATGTACAATGTCGTATTTTTACGATTTCACTTCGGTAATAAAATTTAATATTGCCCTTGTAGGGGCCGGTCCGGCAATTTATCGATCGGCTACGTGTTTATAGCCGGGCTATTTTGTAAACGTGATTATTGATGGTAATAAACGTAGTGAACACTGATGTATGCGATGTTCATTATCGAGACGAGCTATCGTTTACTAAAAAAAACATAGCCTAAGGTACATACAGTCATATTGTTTTTGAGATATCCAGTCAGAATGGTTTAGCATTAGTTATTGATTTTTGCAAAATAACTGAATCGTCTCAAAAAAACAGAGAACTTAAGATATAGAAATTACACCTAAGTAATACTGTACCTTTAATGAATGTTTTAATAAGATTTTAAAGCTTTTTTGTATCGTTTAAAAAGTAAAAACTATTTTTTAATAATAATAACATTTAAAACTATCACTCGCGTAGCTAAAATACTTAAGTACCTAACAATTCAAATGATTTTACACATATTGGTTATCTTTTTAAATACTAATCGGTCAAGCCCTTTTATCGTGAAGAGGAAACAAATATTTTAATAAATTGGGTAACTTATATTTTTTACAAATAATAATGACCTTAATTTTTTGCTACTAAGTGTACTTAAGAAACATTCATTTTAAACTTGCAATTTCCCGTTATTCTATAGAGAAGTTCGGAATTGCTGTCTAAAATCGTGATAATATATCCCAGGTTCAAACTTGGAACAGTAAATAGGTAGATTGGCTACCTGAAACTTCAGCACTGTTCATTCTGTGCACTATTTCATCTAAAATTTCACCACTATGTTATAATAATATCAGGATTAGAAAATTAAAGACATATTTTCATCATCAGTCCAATGTCCCTGATTTTGTTAGACTATTTTGATGATGTCGATCACGAAATACGATTTTAGAAATAGTTTTAATTATGAAAATATGAATGGAAACCACACAAAAAATAGATATTATATAGGGATACAAAATCCACTACCGGACTAATAGTTTTTAGGAAATATATTAATGAACATATTTGACGTGAGACTCGTCAGAATTAAGGTATTGTATAGATATACCAATTAACTTTCACTCGCGACTTCATCAGCATAGGAATTCCAAAATCCTTTGTTACCGGTAACAAGCACACACACACGCACGTAGGAATAGTACAATTTTGACTATGAGCCATATTTATTCACAACTTGATTATTTTGGTAAAAGAACGCCTGACTACTATATTTTCGCTAACAAGATCAATTTGAGCGGTCGAATAAATGACGAAGATATTTTCACGCAAAAAAGGCATTTACGCAACTCATTATATTCAAAATATTTTAACAAATCAAAACACTCTGCCTCGTTACCCCGTCACTTGTAAGTTAAAAGTGAATGCGGCCCCAAGCAGGTAGTTTGTGAAGTGAGCTTTATGTGAGTGTTACCAACTTGGAATCTTGGGTGCCACCATTGTGAGTTATAGAACTCTTTATGGTTTTATTATAGAGTGTGATTGGAGGTTTATTTCATACACATATAGGAGGAGGGAGGGAGGAGGTTTGAATCCACCTCCCAAGACCTGAATCCCGGAGTTTCTTTACATGGAAAATTAAGAAATATTCTTTTTAGATCTATTCGAGTAGTTTGACCACAAGCGGTTTTTTTTCCAGTTGGACAAAGCAGTTAGACTATCGAGTTTGACTAGGAGGAAAATACTGATTGTGAATCAAAAACCTTTAACGTTCGAAATCCAGTGATTCGAAATAGCAAAGTTTTGTATCAATTCGGCATAACAATAATTTTCTTATTTCATTTATTATTTTTGTACAGTCTCGTACATCGAAGTTTTGAACATCAAAGCTCCGAAGGTCTGTCCGAAAAGTCCCATTCACCAATACAAAAATCTACTGTAAAGCTATTGTTGAGTTCGAGTACCAATAGTAATAGATACCTACTATAAGAATGTACCAGTAAGGCAGTATAGAAGCAAAGTACTGGGAGTCTACGACTCAATTACTATTGTTACCGCTAACATAATCAGCAAATAACAAAAAGAAACGCGAGTTCCAACAAAGAAGTAACGAAATGAAAACTCAAATATAATTTGGAGTTCGTACCATTATCAAAGATATTAAACACAACAGTAAAGTAGAGAAAACATCTCAAAAATTTTCTTAACTGAAAATTCCAACCAACAAGCTAAAACATGCCTTTCTCCATTTAAAGGTTGTCTGGAAGAAATCACTTTTAGTGCAAATTTGCCCGTTTGTGCAACTTTTATTTTTGGCTTTCTGTGTTTTTATATAAAAGGATAATCATTTTCAATCTTATGTATGTTGTGCGAACTCAATGTCTATCTATCTATATATACCTATTTTATTTTATTTTTTTCAAATGTTTGTTTTGTTTGGAGTAAAATCCTTCATTACTTCCATTCCATACAACAAGTTGGTCAGTTTCTTTGTACTGATTGGAACTCCTGATTCCATTCCGTCACGGTGCAAATAAGTTCTCTCTATTCAACTGTTGTATTAAAACTCTTTGACCATTATTAAATTGGTCGTGAAAAGGAGATAACCTCGACGAAGTTTCGTTTAAGTTACGCCGAGGTAAGTTAAGTTAAGCGATGGTTTGTTTATCTTGTCCTTTGTGATCACAATGTAGGTACGTAATGGCGTACTCAGTTTTGTTGTGAAGAACACCTTTTGATGAATTCAATTTGAGACTTCGGTAATTCGTTTAGATGTGCCTTTTTGCTGTTCAAAACTTAATTTTATGTTATACCGTCGCCCTCAATATTGCTACTTAAGATCTCTTGTAGACTTTTTGTCTAAAGCTAGATTTAGTTCATACATTATTAACACGAAGCTTAAAGTCATGTTTATAATTGTGTTAAAAGTGTATGGACAAAACGTACGAAATAAAATTGAGAATTTGACTGTAAGTGGTCCTTAGTGACTCCGTCCATATGACCATTGCGTACGTTGGTTTTCTTATTTATGAGTACGAATTCTTATTAAAAGTCCTAACCTTCTCAGTTCTATGAGAGCGTGTCCCATAGATGCTGGGTCCTACGATTGAGGCGCCACCAACCGGACCGGCCGGAAGGCATTTTAAAAAAAACCGAGCGGTACTGATAACTGAAAAGTTTCAAAATAGTAAATTGTCAGGTGTTCTAGGATTTGAACTATTATTTAAATGATTCACTAAGTATAGATATCGCAACAAATATTTCATTCATTTTTCAAAAAGAATATCGAAATTGTGGCATAAACAGTATAGTATGATTGTAGTGGATGCAATCACATGCAATTGTCATGCAAATACTACGGCATAGTGCAGGCGACACATAGTGTACGAAACAATCACTACGTTCTACGTACCCTGCATTGTGCGTGTTGGACTCACGTAGTCTACACACTAAAGTCGGCCGATAGGTGTATCGGATGCACTATGCTAAACCGAAACACGTTTGCACTTGTTACATTTGAACTATGACAACTCATCGAATATCAGGATAGGATGCAGCTACAGTACAAGTACAAAACATAAGACTTCTCAATTTAATGCAATAAATTTAATTACCCAAAAAGGTTGGATTAGCAACGTATTTGTTACGTATACATTATGACGTCATAGCTGTTATTTTGGTTTTGCAAGTGACTCGCTTTTCATCTTTTTTCAAAAACCATAGGCGGTCATGGGGACTGACAACATTAAAATGTTTAAAAACTATGAAATAACAATAGTCATATTCATAGCTATGTAGTTGGGTTGCTTTGCTACTCTGGTTACCGGAAAACTGCTTAATAGAAGTTTTCACTTATAAAAGACCCAGGAAAATAATTACTATAAATTTATTTTTGTCTGACCAATAGTTTGCAATAGCGATATCAGCATCAATGCCCTCATAAAGATCGTACCTACTATGTTATAGCAGATCAGATATTGGAGAAGGTGCTCCGTAGACTGCGTTAGGGCTCCACAGTCTCAATATTCATCAGAAGTGAAACTCTATCATATCTATAACTACCTGGTAGATGTACCCTCTATGCCATCGACCTTTTTTGGTCTGCAGTCGATTAAGCGACTTACATTCAAAACCACTGCAGATCAGGACATGAGAAGTCTCTAGGTTTACAAAATCTCTAGCCCACGTTCACCCTTTACCTACGCAACGCGTTTTACCCGAGCGTACTTTTACAGGAAATTTACCCAATTTACCTCGATGTACCCAATACTATTAGTGAACAGTTAGCCACGAGCGAAATTGCACCAATTTAGATCGCTTCACACCATTGTTTTGTACTATGAAGTTTTAGGTAGTAGCTACACTTAAGTTTTTTTAAATAGTCGTAAATGTGGCTTAGTAGGCTACTCACCTACTCACAATCTCACACATAAGTGAGTTGCCCATACCTATAATTTGTCAGGGTAGTTTCACTTGACAGTGTGTGAGAAGCCTATTATTACATTTTTGAAATGGTTAAATCACCCAGATAAAAAAGAAAGTAAAATTCCAGATAAAAGAATACCTATTTTTAATAATGATGTCTTTCTTTGAACGCGTGTTTGTCATCTTACTTCTCCTAAACGGCTTAACCGATTTGGATAAAATTTTGTGTGTATATTTTATAGGTTCATTGATAGTGAGAAAAAAACACAGTTTTATATAATTTTAAGGAGTTTTTGTCAGAGTGTAACAAGTTTTGGCGACGCAACGTGTAGACCAACGGACAGACAAACGAGCAAACGGACAGACAGCGGAGTCTTAACGCTTGTCCTAGGCGAACGACAAACGCGGCAACGCGACGCGATGTGACGCTATACTATACAAGGTGAATTTTTAAATGGTCCTTTAGAGTAATTTCCTAAGCTTTAAGACATATAGAATAAAATTTAGATTTTTAAAACTAATTTAACCTTTTTTGTTATCTTTTATAGTTTAGTAAGCCTACCTATTTTAAAAATTGACCTGTAGGTATACCGCGTCGCTTCGCGTCGCGTTACGTTGCCGCGTTTGTTGTTTACCTAGGACAACGCCTTTAGTAATAAGCTTCCGCTGCACCCTTTGGATACAAAACCCTAAAAATGAAATAAAGCAAACTATATAACTTTTTATTTTTTGATTGCTTTTATTTATCTAAGAATCATTTTGACGTAAACTCAAAAAACTTTCTAATAATGATTTAGTAATTGTTATGAAAAATTTTGTCTTGGGATTTACAATCAGTTTTTAAATCAAGTTTACATAATCCTATTCATCCCTTCAGTTTTTCTATGCAGTGTCCTAGGGATATTTCGCCATCATTTAACTCTCGGATCGCGTTTTCAATATATTTTTGTTGTAATATCGCCTCATTTGTACGCTTCGTAACATAATTATTCTTTTTCCATAAGTTGAAGTAATAATTTGCATCCTTACTCAAAAAATTTAATAGTACTGCTATGTTCGGTTTAGCTTTAACTCTTTTATTCAGACGTGAATTCCATGATTCCGTTACATTGTTAGTTTTATAGGGAACATCGTGGAAACACCATGTATCTGATAAACAAGCACTATTTTTTAGCCAGGTGCTCTCAAAATAATGGTTGAAAGTTGCCATCTTAGGGTCTTTTTTTGTTAAACATTCGCCCAATAGTACATTACGATATAAGTGTGGTAAATTGATCTTTGCATAGAGGCGGTTTATGACGCGCGAGCGGCAGCGAGCGTGTTATAGAAGCCAAGATGCAAATATCAATTCCACACGTATATCGTACGACGTTTTTTATCACAGTTGCGAATAAAAGAAAAGACTTGAAAAGAAAACAAAATAATAATTAACAAAATATTTGTGATAACTCTATGTTTACATTTTTTTAAGGCAATATTTTTTTGTTAATTATGCTCCGGAAAGGCCAGGCTAAAGACTTTTAACCTATACATCCTCGTGTGACATACATTATTTTTTAGGGTTTTTCTATTTGTTTTTGCGTCGGGGGTTAAGAACAAAATACAATGGTACGGAAAAACAATATATTTAAGTAAAGAAAAAACAAAAAATAAACAACTCAATTTTTAATCGTTTTCTAAGTCATTATCACGTAAAATTTTCGTTCGTAAACCGACTTTAGAGACAACCATTTTTGCTAGCTAAAAAACTCTTTGGTACCTACCTTTTCGGGATAACTTTACAGCACTAGTTAACAAATCTAAAACGCACGCGTGCATAATATGTTGGATTATGAGCCTAAAAGCCGTTGAATAAGATCCACTTTATGAGCAACTGTGATAAAAAATATATAACCAACCATCGTATTTAAATTCATTTGATAGATAGGCAAGTGCGATGCATCGCCTTATGTGCCCTTTATTCACCTTTGACTTGGTCAAACCAAGCTTCTTAGCTTTTCTCCACACTGCTTGAGCAAAATGAAATAAACAACCTCGGCTTTTCGATTTAGGATATACTTTTCGGATTGCTGACATAGCACTTATTTCAAAATCCGTGACAAAAGTTTTTGGATGAAATTCTGGCACTTGATTTTTTATCAAATGGAACAATAGTTCATAAGTGTTCTCTTTTTTGTCCGGAAGCAACGCATAAAGCACAGGAATAATATTTATAAATTGGTTGTCCTCAGTTCCAAGATCAGTGTGAACCGTATAAAGTTGTTTAAATGTAGGAACTGCACTTTTAAACGTTCCATCACAGTAAACGTGTGTTGCTCGTTTCAAAATTCTTCTTCCTTCAGCGCTGGCAAAAACCAAAATTCTTATTTTCTTATTATCATAATCAGCGAAAAGAATATTTTGAAATTTACCAGGAATCTTCATATCTTTATTTTTTTTTAAAACTTATCTTTTTTGCTTCTAGTGATTTGTTTCTATGCTTATAAAGTGTTTTCTTCATATTATCATATTTAGGTAATTTTTTCAATAATTCTAAGCCAGCATCCTTAAATTCTTCTAACGTATCCGAATAAATGGTTGGCACCGGAGTAATCTCTTCACCAACTCTTTTCAAACAGGTGTGTAACCGCTGCTTGATTTCATTTCCAACGATATCAGGCGCGCAGTTATTTGCTTGCTGTTTTATAACTTGATTATAATTACTCACTAAGTTACCTGTGCATTTCATTTTAACACAACGCCATGTTGTATGCCCGTTGCAATTAACACGTATCTTATTGTACCTGTAGCCATTTAGCAAAAGGACTTTACCTGTTCTTTGCGACGGAATAACAACAAAATCAGAATCTGCGCTTGTTGAAGATTCGTAATTCATTATGACTGAAAAAGAAAAAAAGGCAAGAGATACACTTTTGGAAATACATACTTGGAAACCAATCAAATTTTAATCAGAATCTTATTGATTATTTTCTTACCTTGCTTATTATGCCATATAAACTGACAATATAACTAATATAATGTCATAAATAACAAATAAATATTAATTACACGTTATAATTTTACCAGCTTGCACACTTTCGCAAATGATGAGATATCTTAATCACAACAAAATAATGTGACTACCTACATTTAAAAATAAAAACACATTACCGTCCCTCAGTAATGGCGTCGCACGGCTTGTGCATATAACCATTATCAAGTTTTATTTTTCATCAAATTGGCGCCCGATTGTCAGAAATTGGGGCCCGATTTTCAAGAATTGAATTGATTGAATTGAAAAAAGTCAATGTTGTCATATTTCGTCAAGTTAAAAAGATAATTTAAAGAAACAAATACTTTTGGTCCATAAATAGGCGGGAATAGAACCCGCAACCTTCCGCGTCGCATGTGGGTGTTTCCATTTTGATCCCCCTTTGTTTCCATTTTGATCCCCCTTTGTTTCCATTCTGATCCCCTTTTGTTTCCAGTTTGTTTCCATTGTGATCCTCTTTTGTTTCCATTCTGATCCCCTTTTGTTTCCATTCTGATCCCCTTTGGTTTCCATGTTAATCCTCTTTTGTTTATATTTTGATCCCCCTTTGTTCCCAATTTGATCCCCTTTTGTTTCCAATTTGATCCCCTTTTGTTTTCATTTTTTATCCCCCTTTGTTCCCATTTTGATCCCCCTTTGTTCCCATTTTGATCCCCTTTTGTTTCCATTTTGATCCTCTTTTGTTTTCATTTTGATTCCCCTTTATTCCCATTTTGATTCCCCTTTATTCCCATTTTGATCCCCCTTTGTTCCCATTTTGATACCCCTTTGTTCCCATTGTGATCCCCTTTTGTTTCCATTTTGATCCCCTTTTTGTTTCCATTTTCGAAACCCAGATTATAATATAATAAAACTAGCGAACCCGGCAGATTCCTGCCCGGAATAGCAGCGCCGATGATTTAACCATTTCAAAAATGTATTAGTAGGCTTCTCACACACTGTCAAGTGAAACTACCCTGACAAATTATAGGTATGGGCAACTCACTTATGTGTGAGATTGTGAGTAGGTGAGTAGCCTACTAAGCCGTAAATGTTATGTGGTTATTTTTATCAAATCAGTTCCGAATCGCTTGATTTATCGTGATATTATTTAAATAAGCATAAAGACAATTCTCCTGCTTATTTTTGCTGGAAAGGACCTTTAGATAATTAAATTAAATCTAAATGTAATTTTTTTGATTTCGTTCGTTTATTAAAATATCGTTGGTGACTTCAAGAATTTCTTTCAACAACTCTGGTGAATTCTAGTTTTGAGACTCAATAGAGCTAACCCTGTATCTCATACTGGTCAGCTACATAATATTTAATTGTCCATTGTCCATACTAATAACTAGAATATACCAGTGTGGTATTTTGTAATCACTTGCCTCGATAATTACACTATCACGGTACTGTACCTAACAGGTAAATGAGATGCGGTTTTCTGGACCATTAACATCAATTACACCATGACCCGGGGCTATTTACACTATGAGACTAAAGTTTCTATATTAGAGAGAAATTTTTGCTGCAAAGTGAAAAAAATGGCGTCGTCCTTGATCCTTGTGTTCTACATTTATTCGTTGATTGATAGAAAAAATTTAAAAGGGGAAACGATAAATTAAAGTCACATTAACCCACTTCAATATGCTACCAAGACTTTTCATTGTACAGCTGCTAGGGCTGGAAGAACAGGTTAGGAGGGTTGGTCTGAAGTGACCAACTGGAGTCCCTGTCATCTGTTAAGTGACTTCAACACTGTCCATGGCAAGTTATGACTAACAACGAGACGAGATTCTATAGGCTCCAGTTTAATTTGACTCAAAAAGGGGAAAACATTTCAGATCAAAAATAACTATATTATTCTTTTATTTATTTAAGTCGGTATCATAGCGTAAGTTGAGAAACGCTTAATCAGTTATTGTAAAAACTTAAGAACTTTTTATTTTTTTTAGGTCTTCGGCGTCTTGCCATCAGAGAGGTAGTGTCTAGACAACGAGTATAATTTTCTTTAACAAATATCTACGTGTATCTATATAGTAAACTCAAGCAGAACCGCGGGGCGCAGCTAGTTATAAATAAAAGTGACCACTTGTGTTTGTACACAACTGGTCACTTTTTATTTATTACTTTGGTTTTTAGCAACAATCAGTTTAGTGGGCGTTCTGCCAATCTGTGATTATGTTGGCACAGAACACACTCGCTGCGGCTTCCTAATAACTACATTACTTTAACACTTGTCGGGGTTCAAAAGTTGCCTACGTGTTGTTCCAGAGATTTGGCTGTCTATATCGTACCAAGTTTCGTAGCGATCGGTTCAGTCAAAGTCAAAATTCTTTATATATTTAATCTGCATGAAATCACATTGAAACTTTAAAAATTAAGTTAGGTTTTGTCAATAAGACAGTAGTTGCGCTACGGTTTAAAATATTCGCCTTATAATTTTTGTAGGATTCTCACCAAAAGTACCATAGGACTCCAGATAAGAGAATTTCCGCAGCCTTCTAATCGAATGTCGTTTTAGACCATATGTTTAATTGCACAAAATCGCGCGCTCGTTTAAGTGTGTTGATTGTATTATGCGCATGTCAAAATGCGTCAAAAAAAAAAAAAACAAGAGCAAAGTAATAATAATGCACTCTTTATAGATAAGTTTAATCTCTTTGTTAAAAAAATCATAGAATATAATATGACTATCATTCCAAGAACAGTATTTATATAGGTACATATATTTTCCAACGAATGCATGCACAATATCAGTGGTGTTGGTGCCAAAGCAATCGCGGGCTGGCCGACTTCCCGCACTAAAAGGATTGTAACTGACGCCGTCCTGCATGATACTAACGTATATCAAGTCCAATAGGGATGGGAAAGAACACGAAATAAGGACTGAGTCTTGGACTTGAAAGGGGTGCATCACAGAGGAGCAATGTAAAATCCAATTAATAACTAAGGTAACAAAGGTAACTTGTAACAAAGGTTAAATTGAGTATACCTACATTTATTAAGCAAAAAATAAGCAAAATGAAACAAATATATATGAGTATTGCCCCGTCGCAATCTATGGTGCACCTGCTTCAATGCTCATTGTGCAATAACACCTGCATATTGGATTAGGTAACGTAAACTAATTTTGCTGCTATTTCAGCTTACTATTACAGGTCAAACGTATATAGGTACAGAAAAAGGAAAAATTTGGACTTGGAATTTAATTTGCAAGATCAAAATAGAGTAGGAAATGTAAAAAGAACTGAGTAAAACAGTAAATTAGTGGTTAAAATAAATAAAAACAGAAAAAATGGTAAACAGGTAGGTAGCAATCATGGGATACTAACAGCTGCCCACGGTTTCACCTATGTAAGCTCCAGATAAAAAGTAGCGTATGTTTTACTCTTAAGAATTCAATGTTTCCTCACACCAAGTCTCATTAAAATTTTCAGTGCCTCAATTTATAATATTGTAATAGAAGATGTCGGTGTCAAGGAGTTTAGTCTTATAACCAAGACCGCATGTCCAATCACTAACCTTATGTATCGCCCAACCAAATACATTTTATAGAAAGTTATGTGTCTATATACGGCTGTAAGAGTGATGTACAGATTTAAAATTCCATTTATTTGACCCACATTATGTAGAGTTGTTCTATTTGTGACCGAATATTGCCGAATAACTTGTAATATACTCGCGAATACGCGAAAAACTCATGATGTTTCCATTTCCTGAACTGTACGGAAATATTACGAAGTGTTGCTTATGGTTTTTTTATGATGAATTTATAGAGGCACTAGTTCATTTTCGTGATGAATGAACACCTAGCTATAAGCAAATAGACAATGTACTTCTAAGATAAGTAAGACAAATAAAAGCGTAGGTATAACTGGCAGCTCGAAGTTAGGCACAAAGCGGGCGGGTAAGTTGCCTCAAATTCTCCTGACTTGAGCTTTCTAGCATTCTTCGAGCTTGTATTGAAAGTATTGAGTAGTATAATTTTTAAGAAAATCTTATAAAAATACTCATTTTTGTGATCGCTCACCAGTCGGCCGACTAGAAAAGTCTAGTCTAGATTCTTAACTAAGGACTAAACGAGGGACTAAGGACTTAAGTAAGCTCTCCTGACTAAATCTCATACAACATTATCGAGATAGTTACGCTATAAATGCAGTTACCGTCTGTCTGTCATAGCCGAGAATTTTACACTGTGAAGTATATTGTCACCTAGGGCTTGTGGTATTTCATACAGAAATACCTTAGGTGGATTGTGGTATAAGTTAGAAGTGAGAGAAATATAACGGTGAAGGAAACCTGCGGCTTTGTAGTCTCCAGACATATTGACAAGTTCATTCCTCTGGACACGGGTCTTAATACCCGTGTCCAAACTGAATTACCATTTTTAGGAACATCTAATACACTACAGTGCGTCCTGAATAGCATGGATTATAGTTCCTGGTGCTGTATACATCATCTAGATTCGATTTAAAGGTTATTATTACCTAGTTGGAGTTTTTATATTTAGAGTTTTATGTCGTCGTAAGATCTCATTTCGTTTATGCACCATGGAGCTGGGGACACTCTGCTCGTTCTAGGTCGAAAGCAAACTGTTCCCAAGTCCAGGATGTAACATAATACAATAAAGAAAGCTCCTCATTCATTGCTCCGTGCCACTTTACAGTAATTTAGTTACCTTGTCAAAAACAGAAAGTTTTAAAATATCTTATTTGTTAAGGGAATATAAATAAATAAATAAATATTGCAGGACATTCCACACGTCGCCATCTAGCTTCAAGCTAAGTAACTAGACTTGTGTTATGGGTGCTAGACAACGGATATACTACATATATACTTTTCTTTTGTAAATTTATACTTATAATACATAGAAACAACCAGACCACAGACAAATATCTAAGCATAAATACATGTCTGAGGCGGGAATCGAACCCGTAACCCTGTGTTTGGCAGTCCGGAATGGTGACCGTTGTGTCAACTGGGTTATCATTTAATATCGGATACCCATGGAAAAAGTGTTTTTATGTAAATAAAATCCACGTAATTTGTATAGACTGTGAATCTAGAACATAATTACTAAAATATGAAATTCTATATTAGGCTTTGCTCTATTAAGGAGATTATGTTGCCTAAACTGTTTCTTATGATATTGGATTAGCTTTAATTTGATCATCTCGTTTCTCTCGTAACATAGACCGGAATGTAACGCGTTCACGAGTTGTATAGCGTCTCTACTAGACTGTGATATCAGACCTGGGACGGTTCATAATAAGATTTTTATTAACTCCGTAAGATGTAACATCATCGTGTATGAAACACAAGTTTACTAACCGTTAGTAATGTTTCAAGGCACCTTGAGACACCAATTTCACAAAAATTTATTAAACTTTATCTGGAGTACGTAAAACGTCTTGTGTTGTTGTAAAAGACACAGTAAAACTTAATTTCATGCAATGTCAATCTATGCAATGTACTAATCAAAAACTTTGCGACCCAAGAAGGTGTTATAAGCTACATCTGTTTTACTTTACTTCCGTTACATTTGAAGTTTGCAACTGATCCCCGTCTCCACTGAATGAAATGAAAGACGTTTTGAATTACAATAAAACCGTCTTTTAAAGAAATTTAATTCAGTATATTTTTATACATGTCCTTTTGAACGTAAATCCAACTTACGCTCTTAAAACGCTTTAAGCTGCATACCAGTATGAATGCACTCTATTAACCAGCTTCAAGCAGCGAAGAGTTCTTATTGAATTCACGAATGTAGACGGAGTAATTCAGCATGTTATGTGGAAGGATTCCTTCGGGTGCACTACGTTGAATTGTTAAAAATGTCCCACAAAATATTCCACAAGTCTACATTCTACATACGCGGAAAATCTTTAACAAGGGGGTATTTTACTTGAAGTAAATTTAAATAGTTTAAAAGAACCACTACATATATTATAAAACATTCTGACTTCGCCTTATTTGGGTAAAAATGACGTGAAGTTTGTGTCTGTTATTTCACTACTAAATCGATTGCAATGAAACGTGTTTGAAATGAGCTGAAGCCCTGAAATAACACACATATGAGTTTTTAAAACCGCGAGGCGCGGCTAGGTCTAAAATAAACTCGAGATATCTTGATATAATTAAATTTCGTTATCAAACATCCTTTATTTATCTCAGTGCAGTAGGGAGTTCTTCAAAATGTTAGCTATGAAATATTTGTGAATTCAAAGGCATTGTGAAACTATGAGACAAAAGATAATATAAAGTATGACACAAATGTTTGACTATAATTCTTATAATGCATGTCGTTTTGCGGAGTAGAGTGCTTACTGTTTGCACAGCAGTATTTTGTGTATGAATAAAACCACAATGTATTTTTTTATATTTTAATTGCGTAAAAAATGCAGAATAGAAGAAAAAAGCTTTATATTCTGTTTAGAATCTGATTTTTAAACACTTTGAGTGTTTTTGTGGCTTTACAGTTTCTGTGGTTTTACAAGATTATACATTATTTGAATTGTTACCTACTTAACTATCGCATCGTTCGTAAGAACAGAATTATAAACAAAATAAAATATTATCCACGATTAATCCATCAGAAGCTTATTCCCTCCAACTACAGGGCAAAGGCGTCCCCTCTTTCCAATGTTCCTGTTGTGGGCTAAAAATAAATAATAATAATCATCAAGTAAAAATAGTACCAATAAGAAATATCGCACTAATATCTTAGTTTATGCATGTTCTTATGTCGTTGTTTTACACAAATGTAAGCAGCTTACACACAAGTTTACGGCGCAAGGTTCTATAACAGCTGTAAGTAGGCTAGTTATAGAACCTGTGTAAACTGGGTACGGATGCGGTTACGATGTTTTGCTTTATAACCTGACTAGGATCTCTTTGAATGTGACAGAAAAAACTAATAGAGCAGGTTGATTTTGACCTCAAAAGGCTTCCGAACGAATGACATTTGTTAAGATCTATCAAACGTGCCCCCAATTTTTTTCGAACTATCAAGCCAAAAGTAAAGTAAAAATAGCACAAAAGTCTTTAGATTAAAAAGTAGTAGAAGTTTCAACGGCAGGGCGCGGGCGGCCCAGCGGCTCTCCCAAAATTTAAAAAGCCATTGGGCCCGCTGGGTAGTTAAAACTTCTAATACCAATATATCGGTTAGTGATTTCTTCTACAGAGATATAATCGATTAAAACATGATTGAGAACGCTCTGTGTTGTTGTCTTCAAATAAGTACATTAATAAAAAATCGTTTAATATCAAAAACTAAGAAGAGGAAGAAGATGAAGACTATTCTTCTTTAATCTAAGGTTTCATTTATTGGACTGATCTACCAGGCGCTCATAAGCTGTAAGAGACTTGATAATTATTCTCTGAAAGTAAAAGTTACGCTAGCGCCCTTTCTCAACTTCAATAAGCTCCTTGTCAGACAGTACGCGAGCGTCTTGCTACTGTTTTATGTTTGTGGCTTATTAATATTTCTGTTTCGGTTATGTTTTGTTGAAGAAATGAGAACCGGATGTACGTTCTGTGGGACTGTAAGAACATTCCAGATTTATATTGTAAGTTATTATATATTTTAATATTTACCATGAACTGAATACTAATAGTACATTACGATATAAGTGTGGTAAATTGATCTTTGCATAGAGGCGGTTTATGACGCGCGAGCGGCAGCGAGCGTGTTATAGAAGCCAAGATGCAAATATCAATTCCACACGTATATCGTACGACGTTTTTTATCACAGTTGCGAATAAAAGAAAAGACTTGAAAAGAAAACAAAATAATAATAAACAAAATATTTGTGATAACTCTATGTTTACATTTTTTTAAGGCAATATTTTTTTGTTAATTATGCTCCGGAAAGGCCAGGCTAAAGACTTTTAACCTATACATCCTCGTGTGACATACATTATTTTTTAGGGATTTTCTATTTGTTTTTTGCGTCGGGGGTTAAGAACAAAATACAATGGTACGGAAAAACAATATATTTAAGTAAAGAAAAAACAAAAAATAAACAACTCAATTTTTAATCGTTTTCTAAGTCATTATCACGTAAAATTTTCGTTCGTAAACCGACTTTAGAGACAACCATTTTTGCAAGCTAAAAAACTCTTTGGTACCTACCTTTTCGGGATAACTTTACAGCACTAGTTAACAAATCTAAAACGCACGCGTGCATAATATGTTGGATTATGAGCCTAAAAGCCGTTGAATAAGATCTACTTTATGAGCAACTGTGATAAAAAATGCAATTTTCGTCTAATTTAAATATAGCTGATATTTTATTGGGTTTTAGATGCTCCATCAATATTGAAGTACCTTAAGTGATCCCACTGATAGATCTTGAAACTAAGCAATTTTCTGCACGCTCGAGGTGCAATTCTGCTTAACACTCCTTGGATCCTCATCATATCCTCACCGAAATGGGATCCACACTTTCTAATACAAAAATGTGATTTCCTGTGTGTTCCCAAATGTGTATGATTCCCCTCCAAATGCAAAAATAATTTTGACTTTGACTTTGGTTGAGCCGTCATTGAATAATCAATGAATATACAAATAAAAATAAAAGAGAACCTCTTCCTTTTTTGAAGTCTAACCGACTTCAAAAAAGGAAGAGGTTCTCTTAAAAGGGTAGTCTGTCTTCAAACAAACTCTAATAAACTGCTATGAGCAGGCGTTTACTGTATTTAACATCACTAGAATGTATTATATGTATATCTTACACCAAATATATCACCGTCGAATTCATTCACGGTCTCACTAACGTTCTAATTATACAGAATCCAATACAAACAAGCTTCACAAAGGCAATCAACTCTAGCGACACCATTCTACGACATTTCCCGACACTTGCCGAACGTGAGCCGAACGTTAACCGATCTAAGCCGATCCCTGCCGACCTCCCATGGATGAAGACCATAGAGCAACAGAATACTAGAGAGAGGATAATGCACTGAGTTGCGTGTGATCTCTGTGTGCCCAACGACGGCGGATCGCGAGGTATATGTCCAAGTGTGTTAATGTATCTCTAATGCCAATTTGTGCATTATACCGTGCACAACATATAAACTAAGGCAGGTTGTATCAGTTTCTATTTGTGAAATATCCCAACTCTTAACTTGTGAGTTGACGAAATTCTTGAACATCACCTTTTCCTCTATGCATTACAAATTATTGCGTATTTATGATATTATTTCCAGTACTTACTTACTTTCTATACTTTCTTACTATACTTACTATACTTTCTTGATCCATTAAAATAATTGAAAAAAAACGAATGTATTTTTGTGTGTCAGTTGGTTTTGCGATACGACTCAGTACAAACTTAGCAACTTGTCTAGTATCGCTATTATCTATGGTAAAGACTGGAGACAAACGTCGTATTTGCAATGCTAATCATTTGCACATTAACCTAGCACGTCAACTTGACACGTTAAAGTAATTTATTGTAATGTCTTCGCTGTTTGGTTTAAGGGTTGTTATACATAGAAATTACTACATTAAATACAGAAGAAAGACAACATGCCATATTCCTTAGCTTTTGATCCCAAATCAAATGTCAGTAACCCGAAGTACTTTCACTTTGTCGTGATTTTACTTATCTCTAACTTAGTTGTTAACTAGCTGTGCCCCGCGATTTCACCCGCGTAAGTCCCGATCCCGTGAAATTATAGGAAAAAAGTATCCTATCTAGTTCTCCTGGTTCCAAGCTACCACCCTACTAATTTTCGATAAGGATTAATATTATATGTTGATAAAACTTTTTGGCAAATTATTAGCAATAATGCATTAATTACGACGAAATTTGATTACCTTATAAAAGGTTATAGTAAGTCAATTTTAAAAGATAGGCATATACTGTCGCTGACATTTTTTAGATAATTTAAAAAGGAATTAAACTTTTATTCATATTTTTTGGGTAATTTGGACCGTTTACGCAGCGCACGTAACGGATGCCTTCAAATATGATTTTTGCAACATTTTTCACTGATGCTTTGCTCCTATTGATTGTAGGGTAATGTTATATAGCTTATCCAACACAAATATAATTTTTCAATTCGATTTAGCAGTTCCTGAGATAAATAATTGTCCCTGTTTTTACACATTTCCCACTGATTCTTCGCTCCTTTTGGTTGCAGCGTGATATAGCCTAAAGCCTTCCTCAATAAATGGACCTCCTCATTAGAAAAAAATCAGAGAGAAGTTTTTGAATTAAGTATATAACTTAATTCAAAAACTTCTCTCTGTTTTTGGAAGAGACTATAGCTTATGTTATAATACTTTAACAAAATTAAATTCTTTTAATTCTTTCAATTTCTTTGTACGCGTCGAAGCCTCAATAGATATTTTTCGTCATTCAAAAACCTTTCATTCTAAAAATCGAATAAAATATTGAAAGTATAAATTAAAGTCGTTGGGAATCAAAGTGGATTTACCTACGTCAAATTATAAAACGAGAGTCTGAAGGTATTTTAAACAGGGCGTGAGAAACTTCGAATGGAAATGTCAAGTTGGGAGTTGAGATTCAGGCCTAAATTAGGTGAATCAAGTTATAGGGAATAACTAGACTGTGACTAAAAGTGGGAATATTGTGCGATATTTAACAATAAAATTTATTTAAATAGATTGGGTAAATAAAAAGGTTTTTTTTTTAAATCCTTATGAAACAAAAAAATCTTCTTTGATTTAAATTTGCATACGAAAACTCTGCCTAGCCTACTCTGTCCCAATGCAGGGCAAAGGCCTCAATCCCCCCTTTCCTCTGTCCCCTGTCTAGTGCCAGCTGGGTCCAGTCCCTACAATGCTAGTCCAACTCGTCCCGCCATCTCCTTCTACCAATAAATTATCAAAACAATTAAGATAACACCCAATAACACGGAACACTCAGAAACACTCCAAAAAAATTAAACCTCCAACCTTCACAAGGAAAAATCTTAACCACGAATTTTTCATTAAAAACAATTTCTTTGACTCGGCCATTTAGTAGATGGGTATAATTAGAAGGCTTCTGTAATTGCCTAAACGAAATCTCAACGGCATTGTAAACTCTCATCTAAGAGTAAGAGGAAACTTTAATAAATGACCGAGGAATCTTGTCCGAAATATCCGAGATCATCTGAACAAGTTTTCATTATTTTATCATTGTTTTTGCGAGGTTTGTAAACAGAGGAGACGATGGTCTTTTGTTAGTGCTCCAATCACACCATTGAGTAGATCAGGAAACTAGATTTGCCACCAAACTGTTACAATTAGGATAAGCTTAAGGATTTTTTTCATTTAAAACACTTTGGGGTAGTTAAAAAAAACCCTACAACATTGACAGTGTGCTTTCGCGTCAATATATCACAAATAACCTATTAAAGCTTACCTCGCTCGGGTCATTCTGTCTTTCCCAGAATAGGGACAGAAAGGAATCGAAATTCTTGTTTGTACCTGGATTCTTTGGAAAAATTAATGATATAAGGGCAAATATGTAATTTACAGACGATAAGTCTAATGGGCATATAACTATTGTAAGCATGCATACACGTGCTTGCTTACAACAGCTATTGACGTTTCACATGATAGGGGGTAATGCCACAAAAATACCTATTCAGTCGTCTCTCTTATAGATCCCCAAATGACTAGATATATACGTCAAGTGCCTAAAACAAACTCAGAAAACTGATTCCATTTCTTTACGAATAAGGAATGACGAAGCAAAACGCTGCGTACGGGTCGTTAGGATATCCACTTGTTCATTTTTTGCGAAATTGAAAAAAAAATCCTCAAAAGGAACTCCTAGAAAAATTACAGTTTTTACATGAACCCCTCTAAACAGTATAGCTTAAGGCGACGTTAAACTTAATGTATTCAACAATCTTTTAACGTTTCCACTCACTATCTCGTCATCTACATTTATCTCACTTCCAGCGCCTTAAGGACCTTTTAAAAGCAATATTACCCGTTAAAAGTCTACAAAGATTGTAATATAATTTCTATAATGCTCTGGAAATTGTTGGACGTCGAGCTTTAATCGCTGGTTATGATTGAAACATTTATAAGATTACATCTTCAAGTGATGCTAACGGTGTATTAGCACTGTTTGAAAACCTGTTCAATGAATAGAGACGTTTTGTTACAGGGTTTTATACATTGTCAACAAAATATAAAGCAACATTTCTAAAACTTTAATTTCGCTTTTCGATCGCATTTTTGTCTCTGTTTCGAAAAGGGGAGTCGATTGAACAAACCTTATAAGCTTCCCTAGGGGATCCGCTTCTATAATTTTGACATTTGACAATTTGATAGTTTTATGTTTTTATCTGCTGTCGCTGTATTTTATTGCGGAAAAACAAAGATATCTAAAGTTTATACTGTTACTAAATGTGGGTTATTCCAATTTGACGCCGCTGTCTTTCTCCCAAACGATGAAAACAAGGATTTTAATTTAAATATCTTCTCAGTTGTCCCCAAAGGATGACATTGTTGTGGGGACAATAATTGGAAATGAAAAATTTTATCTACCCCTCCCATCGACCTACAATTTTTTTTTAATTAGGTTAGGTTGCTACATCTTAGATGGTGATGAAAAGTGACAGAAAATTTAAAGCATCATTACTGTGAATGCAACTCCAATAGTCACAAAGCCAAGCACCAAGTATTCTACAATATTCAAATTTCGAATTCGACATCCAAAAGCCACTTTTAATATCTAAGTTTGTAACAGTGAGCATCCGGTGTGGCCAGTTCCCTCCTACCTGCCGAAATTCCTGCAAACTAGCTACGTCACTTGCCGCACCGCACGCTACCGCCCCCGCAGCCGCATCGCGAGGCGGCAACTCACACCGGACCGCAGCAGCACGGCACCACCGACGTGCATTTGCATCTCATTCGGAATGTTACCAACTTGATACTTGCTGTTGATTCTACTGGATATGGTACTCGTATTAAACAATTTTATAAACAGTATAGTGATAGATTGGCAACCTCTGTGGCCTACTTGCGACGTACACGGTTGCAGATTCGATTTCCACCATACCAAACAACTATAATTGTTTACAAATATTTGTTGTGATCCCAAAGTTTAATATGTATGTACCGCTGATCGTAGAAACCTGAAATTTGGAGGGTGTTTTCTTTGTGTGACGTCCTTGCTTTGTGAGGCATCCGATAAGAAAGGATTTTCCGCAATTCTACCCCTAAGGGGGTGAAAAAGGGGGCCAAAGTTTGTATGGGACAACGTGATACCTTGGTCCATTTTCGACTTCTATGCGAACGAAATCGCGGGCAAAAGCTAGTAATAGTATAGTATAGTAAATATTCTATTTGTTGTCTGGTCACTATATATAAGCTTATTTGCTTAACTGTAAAAGATTAAACTTTTTAATGTTTATACAAGACTTTCATATAGTATTGATTTCTGATATAAAAGATTGATTAATAGTATTTGGTTTAATATAGCTAGCAAATAAACATCCGACCTAGTGACACTTATTTAGATATTTAATATTATTATTTTTTGCATTAAGCTAATCTATTATATATAGGTTTTCATATTTAATTTTTGTATATTTAATTCTGAAATAAAATTCACTAGCAAATTTTTGATAAGTTTATTGAAAAATCAACTCGATTAGTTCGCTGGAAACACAATATGTTATGTGATTCGTGATTATAAAATAATATTAGTACCTACATATAATAAATGTAAACGTGTAGGTGTTTAAAATATATAATACCAACGTAGGTACGTATATTAATATTTAATTATTCACTACACATGAAATTATAATCTCATATTATTATGTAGAACATAATTCTATAGACTTTAATTAATTAAATAAGAACGACAAAGACGAAAATAGACTATAATTATTGTCTATTTTCGTATAATTTTTAGTCTTAACTCTAGCGAAATAGATACTATTTCAGAATTAAATTAACGGATAAAACCATTAAAATAATTATCTTCATTATTTTACATTGTCTACTAGCGACCAAGGTAGTTGTGATTTTGCCGGAACGTCAAAATAATTATCTAAAACACGATCGCGGTGCGTTTTATTATAAACTAGCTTTAACTCGCGACTACGTCCACGCAGAAGTCGAAAATAGTTCAATATATAATAAAAAAAACATAATTTTTTTGTTGACTTAAAATTGGTTTGAGTTTCAAACGTGTCAAAATAAAATGTACTTACTTAATTTAAATCAAAAGCACTAAGGAGTTTGAGTCGAAACAAATCCCCCTAAAATAATTTTCTACCCCTTTTTAACCCCGCTAGGGGATAAATTTTAATTATATACGAAACACGTGTCCCATCAATTCTGTTAAAGAATGTTTATGCAAAAATTGAAGTAGATTGGACTAAGGAATCACGTTGTCCCATACAAATTTTGCCCCCCTTTTTCACCCCCTTAGGGGTAGAATTTCGAAAAATCCTTTCTTACCCGATGCTTACGTCACACAAAGAACACACCCTCCAAGTTTCAGGTCTCTATGATCAGCGGTATAGGCTGTGCGTTGATCCGTCAGTCAGTCAGTCAGTCATTCAGGACAAAGCATTTAATCTGTATAGACTAGCTGCACCTCACGATTTTACTCCTGTTTGTGTCTCTTTACAGTGTTATATTGGTTTCCTGCAAATACGGATTACAACATAGTTGTATACTATTAACTTTATCAGCCCTTTTTACCCCTCCAAAGGATGATTTTTTTTTTAAATCTGTTCTTGGTGCTCCTCAATGACCTAAAATCAACCCCCATGCGAAGTTTGAGATTCGTAGCTCTAGTTTCAGAATTTTTTTGATGATTGTTTTCTTTTTCTTTTAATAGATTAACATAACCACGTGAGTTTAATAAGTGAACTATATTCATTTTTTGAAATTAGAAACCATCAACATTAGTCACCAGTAGTGACTGGTGCATTATTTTAATGCCATATCCATAAAAACAATGCACCGTGTCCATCATTATACTTCGAGGTTGAGATTTTGCAAGCAATTTCAGTCGCAGAACCTACGAATGCAAATACAAACGAAATGTGTTATTTATCGCTTGAATTAGAACCTACTTGTACAAACTACACTAGATCCAGTCACTGGCACAAGTTACTTAATCAAGTCGCTCGCTCGATCTAAACCAACGTAAAATTTAAATTAGGAATTTTCATTATTAAGTGCTTGATTTTATAGATTAGTGAAATTGGATACGGTGAATGAATGTGAATTGTTTTGCTCTAAATTGAGCTGATAATTTTGCATGAAATTAACACAATTTGTTGTGGGAATGTTGAATTCGTGAATATTTGGTTAAAGCTGTTGGAATTTTCGTAAAATACGATTTATTTATACATTACTGCTAGTTTACTGCTAGTTTACTGCTTCGATGCAGGACATGGCGCACGTAATTTCCCATCGTGTCCATTGTGCCCTACCACCTGCCCAAGGAAAGTGCCTAATGGAGGCCACAGACATTGCCGTCAATGTGGCTAGCTTCTGGTCCACAAAAAATGTCTTTTGCTCTCAGAAATAATGTTAAATCAAAAACGTAACATAAGCCATTTACTCGAAAGAAAAAGAAGAAGTCGAACTACGTGGTGTTGTAATGTTCTCTGTGTAATCTTTAAACTTTAATATGAGTAGTGCCTAAGTTACTTTTTATTCAGGCTATCCGCGCTCTGAAGTTTTACCCGTGTTAGGTTTTTTGTTGATAATTTTAATTTCTACCTGGGCCGCAAGACAACTTGACGTATCTCACGTGTGACACGGCCAAATATGTTCATGAATATTTTTTAAATTAAAAATTAAGACAAACTATTTACAAACTTAGCCCGTTGGAGGTTTTTGTATCATTATTTATCTATTTGGTGTTGTTTAAATTCAAATAGTCCTACAGATTCTGGGCCCTGGTATGTTTTGAGATGAATAAAATAAAGCGCGTTATGTTTATTTTCTTGTATAAAATAGTTGTAAATAAAAGACAAAGCTACTTAACATTGACTTTGAGTCCTTCTTGGAAGGGTCAACTCGACATAGCCTCAGAACAGGTATCTTTGTTTATAACTCGGTACGGTGTATCCACTTCTTAAAGTAAATGACCAAGGATACCTTTAAGCAACTTGTCCACGTTCGCTTTCCTAATCAAATAAAGAATAAAAAATCCTCCAAAAAGTCCTGTAATATTCCTAATAATTCAACGTATCTTCCATATCAAGTTTCATTTAAATCAGTCCAGTGGTTTAGAGCCTATTTATAATTTTATGTAGATGAGTAACGGTTAGGCATTATTATGTAAAATATTTTATGGCGTGTGCTTGTCCAAATAAACGTTTTTCCAGTTTATTCTATCGCACAAGATCCTCCAATAAATATCTCAAAACGACCACTTCTTACTCTAAGACGCATTGCTCTTTTACTTTAATTAAGGGCACAAATCCGTTGAAGAATCAGTTTCTACTTTTTGTTTCTTTCTAATCCATCTGTGGATTTAGTTCTATTTTATGTTCGACTTTAATCTATCGATGGATTTAATTCCACATGGCGGGTGCTTGTTCTAAATGAAATTTGATTTATTTTATCTAGATAAATTTACTAATATTATATTACAGAAGAAAAATTTGGTTTTTAATTTGTAATAAAAATACTCTGAAACATTGGCTAGTTTTTATCCCGATTCTCATACAGGACCGAGGTTAGTCTAATTTAATTTTTCTTACATTTTGATTTAAATATTTAAAATAATTATAATAAGAACTTATAAATGACATAAAGTGGACAGTAGGTACCCACTTTTAAAGAAGTAACTAGCTAATTTAACGACATGAAGTGGACATCATCCCTGAGTATTTAGCCAGCTGATCTCAATTACTGACATGGCGGAAAATGACACCGTTCCCCAAGGACCTCTGGGGCACTTGATTGACATCCCAAAAGGCACAAAAGGGTTATTTTAACGAATCTTAGAAAAGCAAGGATAATCTCTATGATGAATATAAGGATGCGATTGTGGTCCCAAGGTTTATGTGTTTAGATAATTGTCTCTTTTTATTGGGGAATACTGTTCTACTGATTTCAAAGGTCTGGAAACCTCTTTACGGAAAGGACCCGGTTATATAATCTACAACCAAACTTTCAAAGATTTGGGTCAGTAAAATGTCGGCTTTAAATAGTGTCGCCAATGTCTTGCTCTATTTTTTTAGCGTTTGACAGCTATTGATACCTCAAACAATTATATCAATAAAATGGTGAATCGGATGTGACAGATCTTGTCACAAATAAGGCGACTCCGATTATTTTAACTTAGAATATCATAGACTACTTTTTAACCAACTTCCGGTTCTCAATTCGACTGTACACAAAACCCCTCAAATTTCTCTTATGTATTTGCAGGTTTTTTTTCTTGATATTCGTATGGCATAGCGAAGCTGCGAGTAAATCAGCGGGACGCATCTAGTGGTTATTACAACGACGACTTAGTTGCAGAACCTTAATACAGGCAGCTGCGGTGAGATTACTTCACAATTGGAAATAAATAAAAACGGAACGAGGCTTTTCCGTTCAGAGGGGTGTTCATAATCATAAGTTATTACTTTGGCTTTTTTCTGTTACACCCAAAAAAGTTGCTACCGTCCTGTTAGACTGTACTTAAGTATACTAGGAGGCAGTTTTAAGTTTAAATTTAAGTTTACTAGTTAATATTGTCCTTTATAAAATTATAGTCTAGACTATTTTCGCAAGCAACTTCATAAGACGAACTGTGTAAGATGGTGTAGGCTCAGTCATCATCTATACCAGCCTTTTAGTTGACAGTCTAGAGGTTTGAATAGTAGATATGTATTTAATGTAATATTAAGGATACAAATAAGTTTCCGTTTTATGCGTTTACTTTACAACTAAAGTATTTACTTGTAATTTTAGCTCCAGCTTCTGTATATTGTCGGTAATGGTTTATTTTTTGAAGTGTTTTCTATATCACGATGAAATTGAAACTAAATAAGGAATTAACGGAAAGGGCATTTAACTGCAACTAAAAGAGGAATGAACGGAAAGGGCGTTTAACTGTGTTTATGAATAACTAGCTGCGCCCCGCGGTTTCACCCGCGTAAGTCCCGATCCCGTGGGAATATCGAAAAAAATATCCTATGTCCGTCTTATGATTGTAAGCTACCTCCCCACCAATTTTCAGCCAAATCGGTTTAGCCGTTCCCGAGTTATAAATGGTGTAACTAACACGACTTTCTTTTATATATATAGATTGTCATCATCATCATATCAACCGCTGGTAACCATTGCTGAACATAAGCCTAAGACTTCCGGAGCGATCGGTCGCTCTGGAAGTCTTTGGCGGAGGCATAAGTTTAAGAATATCTACTTCAAAATATTATAAGTAAAAAAAAGAAAAGATTAAGTACATTAATTTTAATCAGAATAATGCAAAATACCTGTCGCCATTTATCGTTGTTAAGTGAAGGTATTATTTTGTTTGTAACGAAATCACTGGACCAATTTTGGTGAAACTTAATTCAATGTATCCTCATTGCATGGAAGTAACATAGTTTTTTTTTATATTTCCACAGAATTGGGATCTTAAAACCATTTTTCATTAGCAAGAATTAAACTCGCTACGCTTACCACTGTAATCTTAATACCTCCCACATCTGAAAGCCTGCATTCAACCGTTACCCAATGAATTTCAAAGCCTCAATATACGGAAAGTTAGCTAAGCTTTCGTTATGAGCTAACTTACACCAACTTTTTAATATTAATCAAGCCACGCATTGTACTCCGAAAAACAAGAGATATTATCATAGAGTATTATGTAGGGATTTGTGCAGAGTTGACACTTCAAGTCGTACTTCATTGGAAATATAGTACGTGAAAAATAGGCTAATAATATCTGACTGTGGTGCCTACCTTTTCAATCTAAGGGATCAAATGCTAAAAGGACCTAATGTGAGAAGACCATTTTTTACCAAAAAGGGTACTCTCTGAGTCATATACGAGTACTTGTCGATCACTCTACTTATTATAGACGTCCGCGTTGTGTGGCCACCATAACATAAGTCTAGTGGTTCAGCTTGGGACTCAATAATGACGAATTTATTTTGGTAAATATTTTCTGATATAATCACTTCTCTTTTTTTCAAAACCAACATAAAATTCTTAGACCTAATATTCTTATTTTGGTCGCCAAATTGCTTTTTTTGAGTTTTTAATACTTACCTACATTTAGATTCCGATCATGGTTATCTAACATTGTCAAAGTTTTTGGTTAGTCAAATTAGGTAATCAAAAACGAACAACTTATCTACGTAATAATTGTTCTTTGACGTGAAAAGCTACCTATTTGTCATCACGGAAAGTTCGTCCAAGATTTATTCAGAGCATTTACAGCGTGTTAACGACGTGACGAAAGGAATTTTAGTATACGGTACTTATTCAGGGTGTTCTGTGACACCTCGGTTAATTTATTGTTTTATTTATTACATTGATTATATAAAGTGATTTGATTTGGGGAATGGAATTATCTGAGTCTGTCTTGCCTGACGTGAATGTGTGAACAGGTATCTTTCAGAAACTCATGTTATATTTTAGAAAGCATAAGTGAGGATGCGATCAGGTATGATAGTTGTCAAACGCGGCTGACCTACCCCATTAAAAGAAATATACGATTCCTTTCCAAGAAAGAACCTAGGTAGGTAATTCGAGACAGAATCAAAACGGTTGTACCAAAACCCCTGAGATAACATAATTATAGTTATTGTCGCTCCTTAAAAATAGAATAAACGTTTTTTTTTAAACCTTGCCAAGGCCTAAACTCTTAATATTTTTTTAAGATATTCAAGAACCTAATTTCCAGAAAATAATATTGTCAAACATTGACCCAAAATTATTAAAAAAGACAAAAAATATTCTGAAGGTTTTTAGCAACCGGAAATTAGCGTATACCTTCAGAGATCCCTATGTAGACGGGTGCGGGCGGCGGCCTCTTGGACCGGAAGCGAGAGATTTCCTCTTACCTAAGTGGCAAAGGAACTAGAAAATTACATCAGAGAATTAATTAAGTACACGTTTTTAAGTGTTCTACCTTATATAGAAGGTACAAGGAGCCTTTATGTTTATAATACATGGCATGGAGCGACAAAGTTATGTGGGAAATTTCAAATTGCGTTGTATTTTGTTAATTTTAAAAGAACCAAGAAATCTCGATGTAAACAAAACCGTCACTCATAAAGGGGAATACACGAGCTAATTGTCAATCATTGTTAGACTGCATAGACATGCGCTAGATGCGAGATTGCTCGTTACCGGTTAATAAATAGGTACATTCATCTCAAATAATAGAATATTATTTCAGTAAAATTTATCATAAAGAATATATAAGAATAAGTGTATTTTGTTTGGTTCCCGAAGTAAATCATTTACTTTTACGCGTTAAAATACAAGCGTTTAGGTCTTGTCTGCCTCTTAAAAAAATCTGACGAAGACCACTTCCAGCGAACGGTAACCGGAAATTGGAGCGTGGAAGCCTCCAGAATGGATTTCCGGTAGACGAGCTGCGAAGAGCACCTACTTTATTTAACTTTATTGGATGTAGGTAAATGTTGAATTAAAGGTTTTGCCATTACACTGTTTTTTATTTAGACTTATGAAAACTTCGATCCGAAAGTTCTTGTTTTTCGACCTTCCAGCATCCTCTCAGCTTAGTCGACTGTGTCCAAAGGATCTCTCTACGTATACTAAGATAATTGAAGAAATGGTAAAAAGTCTGTATTTAGAATCAGATAAAAAAAACAATTCAGGAGTCATAAAACAATCAGTTATAGTCATAGTTTTAAGAATGAATGTTCCTAATGTGCTTGTGACGATGCAGCAAAATTGCAGGTTAGATTCCCGTAGAACAAATATCATTCTAAATGTAGATAGATAGGTTGCAAACACCATTTCTAGGTAGCTATTACTCGTCTAGTACCTATAATAAAAGAATGTAGTTGTTTCGATCTAAAAGTTTAAGATCTAAAAAATAGCCAGATTATTTCTTTTGACAATATTAGCATTGATCAATATTCTTTTAAAAGAAAATGAAGCCATTTTAAACCTAATAGCAACTATTTTTTGTGAGTAATATGACGGGGTTTGTTCGCGAATGATGAATCGATAATAGTGTGTATATTTCGGGTAACTTTTCACGATAACGTTATAGGGTTCCGTATGAAATTGGTTTAAAAATGATGAAACAAGCAGGTGGTCCAAATGAAAATTTAAGCTTACAAAGGTAAGGCCGTAGGTAATGCAAACGCAAAACCCAAAAAAATAAGTATAATATGTATTAAGCCTAGAAATTAATAGTACATTGTTACCCTAGGTGTGAAAGTCACTCATTGAGTCCCGAGACGGAGTTTGGCGCCCGAGCGTAGCGAGGGCGCTAATAGTTCGAGGGACTTAATGAGTCTTTCACCCGAGGTAAACACTGTGCTTTTCATTACGAATAATACATAAAATTCTTCCTAATAACGAGAGTGAATGAGAGACTCCATACTACCTGATCCTCTTACAAGGTTGAGACCAAAGAGGTTATATAATGTATTACCTCTTTGGTCTCAACCTTGTAGTGTTTTGCAAAGCAAGGTTGTTAGGTTTCTGAAGTTCCTAATGCGTAATGATACTGATACTGGCTACAAGCACATTGCACACGTCGTGCGAAGCCATAATTTGACATGACAGCTGTCAGTGAAAGCGATTCTCCCTAGGGCTGAAAGTTTTTCTTTCTACACGATCTTCAGGCACCTTTACACCTACTTTCAGAGTATGAGTAATGAAAAAATAATTTTCGTCTTGAAATTATGCCAAAATGTAGATATAATTATTTAACACAACACACTTAACAGCCTTTTTCTATGCAATAATTAACAATTTTAGTTAGGTATGGTTATTATACAACTGTTTAACTGGGTTCATGTTAACAATAGAACATCCGGTGTGAAGTCCGTGGTCTGCGTTCATCTTTACACTTTCCACAGTCTATATTCACTTCAAAAATATAATATTCATACCTACATAAAATATACTAAATTATGTCACCACAATTATCATCATAATATTCACAAAAACACTCCTAATCTCATTGCCACAATTTGCGTTGCACACACATACATTAATTCAACCTTATATTTTTTACGTTTTTTGCAAATAGAACCATAAGGGTGAACTTAGATTACATGCTTGAAATCGACTGATTTTTTTAATAGCATGTAAAACGGACGAAACGGCTGTGGTGAGGTAATTTTTAAAACAATTAATAGTCCATTGAAAAGTTACATTTGGGATTGCGTTTTTCAGAGGACGTAATTTTATTTTTTTGATGTGTAGGGGGGGTCAGTGTAAAGCTAAAACCAAGTTTGTGGGGTCGCCACTCTTGTCCCACTTGTTATATTTTTTTCGTAAAATGTAAAAAAAAAGTTATATTGAAAAATATCATTTTTTTTCTCGAATTTCTGAACATTTTCGCTTATAACTTTTTTATTTATAGTTCTACGATAAAAAGTTACTGGACCAAAGTTGTAGAAAATTTAATTTGCAACAAAAAATGTTAACAATTTTTTTTTTATCAAATAAATAGTTTAAGAGATATATCGTAAAAACCATTTCAACCCCTATTTTCAAGATGGCGGCCGTAGGACAAGAGTGGCGACCACACAAACTTGGTTTTAGCTTTACACTGACCACCGCCCCTACACATTAAAAAAATAAAATTGCGTCCTCTGAAAAACGCAAGGTAAGGCCTAAAAATGTAACATTTCAATGGACTATAACCAAAATGCGATCGCGACCCGTTCCATAATAAAAACAATGAATATAAATAGTGCGACTTTAAAGAGTGGATGGATTGTTTCTTCTTTTTTGTTTGTTACTTTTTTATTTGTTTGTGAGCTATTCGCAGACCGTCTAGTTTTTAGTCTCCACTCGCCCTAATTCAACCGTATTCAATTTTTTTTATTCTTTTCCATGTGCGGAACCCTAAAACGAAGTACGCAAACAAATTATGTAGTCACGCGGCGTCCCTTGAAAAATCTTGGTGAATTTATTTCTGCTCATCCCAGCATTAAAATCCGCGCTGAACTGAGTATTTTTTGTATTATTTTTCGTAGAAAATGTTCAAGCTACTATTTGAACAATTGTTTGCTCCATTTCCAGTAATTTTCACTTTGAGGCAATCTATAGTGGAATATTCAAAACAAAGTACCTACCTACTTAAGTATTTACAAGATTTCATTAAAACAAAAGTCTGTATGAACAAAAATACTATAGAATAAAAAGATAATTGATTCTAATTATTGAATCAATCCATCATTTTATCAATAAACTTAAAATATTATTTTTTGTACCAATACATTTTTTAAATGAAAGCGTCTCTCATGTCAATTTATTTTCCAAAGTAGGCATTGCTTTAATTGTGATGTTAATTTTAATAATAACAATCCATCGGTCATACCATCAGTTAACCAATTTGGTGATGCATCGATCAATTATTTCGGTCGTGCGAACGGACTTTGAAATTGAACGAAATCATGTATACAATATTTCAATTAAAATATTTATATTATTTTGTTGAAATGGAATAACGTGGAAGTCAATAACGGTAGTAGGCATGTATTGAGCATTGGGCTATAGGCTCATTTATATATGTAAGCCTTTATTGCTGACTTTATGTACTTTTTAATAAACCGGATTTTCCGTGTGACACGTAGGCCTATCCCAGCTGCTTCCATTATTCTACTTTTTTTGCTTTCTATAATATTCTTTATATCATCCAACCATCTCTTGGCTTGACTTTCTCCTCTTTCTTTTCCCATCTTGTGGTTGTCATTTGGTTATTATTTTAACCATTTTTCCTTGCTGTGTCTAGTCATACATTCAGCCAATTTCCATTATACTTGCTTTCTTTCTTTAGAGTTCTTTAGTGTGAGCCCATTATATTTTTTTCCATTTTTCTCTGACATGACTTTTTGGTATAAGTATTTCTATATTTTAATCCATACCTGAGTAGAAGACACAAATTGAACACTTATTTTTTGACCTTATGAAAATGTTTAAATTTTTAAAATCAACTTTAGCAGTGAGTACTTAATCTATAAATACACCCACAGTATTTAGACTAACGAATAAAATAATTATTTGTTTATGGCCGAAGCCTCGGGCCGAAGCGCTACAAAACAAGCAATTAATAACCTCTACATCAAAACAAATGAATGTAACAAATAGCCTCTGGTTGCATTGCATCAACTAAACGAATTGAAACGTACTACAAAATAAAGATATCTGCCTCGAATGTAAGAGAACTTCTCGTATATTATTCATACCATTCCCGACGCACGTCTGAGCAAGAATTCAAAACCCGATTTCCTTTTTATTACCTAAAGAAAATATGTTTATACACGTCCTGTCTCTTTCAATGGTTTAGTTAGGACTTATGTGTTACTTAGTTTACATTATGGACTGATTTTTAGTTTTTTATAGTATCTAACTCTATTAGATTGTTAAATAAATTCTTTATTGTAAACATAACTTTTAAATTACATGAAATATAAAAAACAGACAGACATACAAGAAACTGATCATATTTTTTACCTTTTGAGGTACGGACCCCTAAAAAAAGCATAAGGACAAAGGGTCTTTTATGACCAAGTATCAAGATCTTTTAAATAAATGCTTTATAGAGATTTAATAGTAATATTTATCTATCAGCTATCAAAGGTTTAACTGTAAATTTTTGACGTTTGGCTAGGTATAGAAAAATGACAGAAAAATGACATTTATAAATCTAACGTCCGACAGAATTCTACCATAAATATGAAGTAAAAAAACATTTTAAGCTAGTTAAATGGTATGACAACCTACGAAAGAGACCATTTCCGAAAGAGACAGCGTTCGAAACAGCGTGACAATCTGTGAAAGAGACTTGCTTGGTATTAAACTTATCATGGACATAGTTGGACGACTGGAATACTATATAGGCTACTTTCCTATATTCTCACGGTAACCATAATTTCCACGTCAAAACCGCAGGACGTAGTGCTAAATAAAAATATATTTATGAACAATATCTTTGAATAGAATAACAATATAAAAACAATAGTTCAAAGTTAAACTATAGTCAAAGTAAATATAAGTATTTCGTAAACAAAGCCCAATCCTACATTATAACAATGCCAATTGAATACAAAGTAGCAAAATTGGCTTCAACTACCAAAATAATATCAAAACTTGTGAACAACTGAAACAAGCAAGCTTTCTTTATATTATTTACAGTGGAAATATACTAAAAACTTATTTGTTGGTCGATAAGTGCTAACCGATTTAAACAATAAACAAATGATTTATTAGAAAAAGAAAATGAAGCTCTATTACCAACTAAAATGCTTTAAACACTTTGACGGTCCCTTTATATAAGAGCTAAAATTGTCCCATGGAGTCTCACGGTTTTTATTTGGCCCATATTATGTGTTATTGTGAATTGTGGGACTTGTATTATAAGACCCACATGTAGTACCCGGGACACTGGACAATCAAAGTGCTAAATAAACTTTAAATTAACTTTTAGTCGACTCTGACATCTAAAATAGCCATTTATTTATATTTTTGAAGTAGGTACCTAACAGTTTTCACTCGTACCGGTTTTTTCTTCTTAATTGCTTTTTCAACGAAGACAAAGGGTTATTGGCCCATATTGCCTCGTCTTTCACACACTTCGTCGATTTTTATTTATCATACTCTTCCATTTTTTTTAACCTATACACTGCCATAGGAAATTTCCTTGTGATTAAAATCTCATTGAACTTGTAGCGGTACATAAAAAAACCTCCGCAGGTTTTTTCCCGCTTCCGTCGACATGAGGGACCAGAATGACCTGTCTACTGAAGAAAAGGAAGGACTATCATAACCGGGACAGAATGTCTTGGCGCTGAGAAATCAGGAGAGCCGACCCCACTTGAAGTGGGAAGAGGCAAAGAAGAACCTGTAGCAAAGCGGCGCTGGTATCTATCGGAACATAAGTAACTAGAATACAAAAGTTTGTCGTCTGCATACCTCTCTAGATTTACTTCAAGAATACACGTAGGTATATAATGTATTTGAAAACGTATCATAAAGAGATTTCTATTCTATTCTACTCTGCAGTAGATACTTTATAAAGACATTTGAGTCACAATATGTATCATGGTTTCGCATTCTATTTTCGTTTAAGCTTATTTTATACGTATAAAAGTTTAAAAATTACTTTTTGCAATGATTCATTGATAAAAATTAAGATAGTTTAATAGATGGAATTTATAATCCTCGGAAAATAAAGAAATTCCCGCTTTACCTGACCGCTACGCTTGTTACCTTAACCTTCTAACAAAGAGGTTTATATAGTAAATCAAGTTTACTAAGTGGTATACTCTTAATAAACTTAGGTAAATTAAGTTGACAACACCTTGGATAAGCTACATCCGTTAGAATAGCGCCGATTTGACGTAATGTAAGAACCTCGGTCGTTTCGGCTAAGTCACTGATACAGGCTACTCGATTTTTTAATATAAGAGGAAGATACCCGGCTCTATCTCCATACAAACGTAGTCGACTATTTCCTCCCTGGATAATGTGAATAGAGCAAATATTTATAAGAAGCATAAAACCTATAACAGCCATGACCATGGTCTTGGTTTTTTTTATATTCTAACTGCATATAACTACAAAAATATTTGCTCAAGTGTCATTATCCACGTATAAAAAAAGAACAACTGATTTACAGTACCTAACCCCTAACCTACACCAACCCAACGAACTCGACTAAAACTGCTTGAACCAATTACGTCCCGTTCATATTTAATTACATCCCGAACCATTACCCTAAATAATGATTTCTTAATGATAATAACACCAGTTACTTTTTGTTGAGTTCATTTTTACGCTCAAAGTTAAGGCTTAGGGCTAATTCAGACTAAAGACTGGCTAGAAGAATCGGCCGATCAATTGTTGCCTGTTGCGTTTCTAGACACATAATAGACTCTACAATTTACTAATGTTAGTAATTATTTTTGGCTAAAATCATGTTGTATCAGAAAACATACTGTCGTTTTGTGAAACTTTTATATCCGTTATCTGGCCACCATAACAGAAGCCATGTTGTTAGATAGATAAATTATTTATTGTAAACACCAATTTCAAATAACATTAAATAAAAACAAAGCCTAAGTCTAAAGTCTAAGTGTTACAAAGGGCGGCCTTATCGCTCAAAGCGATCTCTTCCAGTTGTTTAGTGAGTCTTGTGTCTTCTTCTTTCTAACTTAGTTTTTATGTGATTTTATGTAAATGAGTCCAATTGAGTTAATAAATTTTGACTTGGACTTAATCAGATGGCACATTGTACTGCAGTAGTTTTTTTATTTCGCTGTATTCATCGATTTAAAGTCTATCGTCTGCGTTTGCCTTTAGGTTTATAAAGTTGAGGGTAGAAAGAAAAAAAGAGGTAAGTTCGACACAATCCGTTAGTAACGAGCTCTCTGGGTAATTAACTATTTGTTACCGAAAGTCAAACGGTAGAGTTTTACTCCCATCTCCCGGACGGTACCGGCTTACGTTAAGATGAAAGATGTAGCGGGATAAAGATATACTTTAGAGATAAAATAGAGAGTAACATTTTATCTCTATGATTTATCTTACAAATAAAATAAAATTCGAAACATCGAATTATTTATTTATTTCATTTTTTATTTTATATTTTAATCCATTTTGTGAGGGTCAATCATCTTTTTTCCCCATTGGTTCGAATGCAGAATTGCACTAACCGAACTATGGTCCTGTTGGAACAATAACAAAAGACGGTAGAATCAAACAAAAACATTAGACGATCGAAGCAGAAACAAAATATTTTGTTCACTCATTGTTATTTTAACCTGTTTTAACTAAAACACTGTAAGTACAGTGTTTTAATTTTTCTCATAATTTATTATTGTTATTTTCCAAAACTTCCGGCACATGAATAATTCGGCTTCGAAATGCGTCAACTGTGCAGTTTTTAACTAGATGGAAAACACAAAATGAGGGTTTTAATAGAATTTTTAACAGGTCCACGTGAGGATTTGCTACGCACGAAATAGGATTAAAAAGATTCCTACATATTATATTTATAATTGTAAGTCAGCAACATTATTGCGTTATAAAATTATACGTAGACTCTGTAAAATAAAATAAAGTTTACAGACTAACCAGCTACTAGTTTGACTAGTTGGTTTTCTTTGGATTGTCTTTTGTTTTTTATCGTCTTTGAGTAGTTTGACTACGAGGATTTTTTTCCAGTTGGATGAACCAGTTAGATTATCAAAAATTAGGATGAGGAAGAAGAATGCATAGCGATTTTAGGTTCAATTCTTGCCGTGAAATAAATACTTGTATGAGCTGGAGGACTAGATCCTATTTGCCCAACATTCCACTTCGCAACGCTCGTAAAATAGATAAACAAAATTTGCATTATGTTAACATTTTAATTTTCCATACATTCGGTTTAATTTGGCAAACTATGCATTTTATAATATTTTTGGACGATACAGCCAAGTTATATTAAAATGTAAAATATATTTTTCTATTCAATCCTACAAAAAAAAAAACGAAACGAGCAACCCCTTGCACTTTGGCCTGAATGTTTCTAAAAAAAAAATGTTACTTTTATTCCTAAATAATTGAGCATAAATAATCTAGGTACATCACAAATTTTAAACTACTAATATGCTAGTGTTACCGGGTGAAAATAGTGGAATAATCGTCTAAAACTTAATGAAGGAACATCTTAAAAGTTTGAAGACAAATACGTTTCCAAGTTAACGTCCCTTCTATTTTTGGAGAATCTCTAAGAGTGATCGTAGACTATACAGACTTTAACTCGGCCGATATTTTCTAATTAGTAATGTTATCGGCAAAAGAAAACCGACGCAAGGAAGTCATGATTTATGTAATCTTGTTCACTGTAATATTTCATATGTTTTAAATACAAAAAAAAAATTACAGAAGGTGGTTCATTCTGTCGCAGTAGCTTCACGACACTGGAACTATTTCATGGTCTCATAATTTATTTGAGTCAATTAGTTTTAGTGCATAGGTAGAGTAGATTAGCAGTTATAGATTTGTATTATTTGTCTAATGAATGTTGTGCATAACTTTTATCGGAGCATGAATTTAATTATTCATAAGTATGCTATTTGTGTGTCTGTGTTTTGATTTGGGTTCTGTTTTCGTGCCTTATAATCAATAAATAAAAATAGAGCAGGTATAATATTTTGATAGGTATGAAACTGCCATACTATAAGGAGATGGGATTAAAGTGCCTTTTCATTACTCATACTCCGAAAGTAGGTGTAAAGGTGCCTGAAGAGCGTGTAGAAAGAAAATCTTTCAGCCCTAGGGAGAATCGCTTTTACTGACAGCTGTCAAGTCAAATTATGGCTCACGACGCACGACGTGTGCAATGTGCTTGTAGCCAGTATCAGTATCATTACGCATTAGGATCTTCAAAATCCTAACCTGCTTGCTTTGCAAAACACTACATAATATATAACCTCTTTGGTCTCAACCTTGTAAGAGGATCAGGTAGTATGGAGTCTCTCATTCACTCTCGTTATTAGGGAGAATTTTATGTATTATTCGTAATGAAAAGCACAGTGTTTACCTCGGGTAAAAGACTCATTAAGTCCCTCGAACTCCGTCTCGGGACTCAATGAGTGACTTTCACACCTAGCCTACGCTCATATTTGGATAGAAATAATTATCGTTGACAATAATGAAGCAGCTAAGCTCTTTCTAATAATTGTTAGTTAGGTTACGTACCTCAAAAGAAAAACTTCAGGTAGAAATTGCACATTGGATAGGTATCAGTACATAATAGATGTAAAAGAAGAAGTTTCTAAATCAACACCATCTAAGTGGCCATATCTGGTTATTAGGATCTTGCTCTCCCATCATCTAGATCGGCCATCTTGTGTAATTTGGTTTTCTATATAAAGTAACGATGATCATCATCACAATATTGTTTTGTTTGATATTGAAAATCATGTTTTCTTCCATGTTTCGGAATTAAAACCTGTTTCTTCTAAAGCACTTGTTCTTAACGTTCCTGTCCGATCTTCCACTTTCTATGGAAACTCTTTCAATGCAAGGGCTGTGGAACTTTGGAATGATTTACCTGCCACCATTAGACAGTCAAAATCTTTGGCGATTTTTAAAAATAACGTGTATAAATACTTTTTAGCTATTGCCGAAAAAGATCGGAAGGCCGATTCTCGTTATTAATTCAAGTATGTAATAAAATATGAACTATTTTATATGGTATTGTATTTTTTTATTTATTAAACATTCTTATGTAGTTATATTTATATATTTTGGTGAAGATAATAATTATAATATATGTATATTTATTTTATGTGCAATATATAATTATTATTAGTATGAAGGTATGTATGTATTTATTATTATGTTTTTATTGTTATTTGCATTTTAGGTAATTATCTTAAGTTTGAACATCCTACCCTTCACCTTCCTCAACTTCTTGTCAATCCAAAGGTTGCCTGGAAGAGATCGCTTTGAGCGATAAGGCCGCCCTTTGTAACACTTAGACTTACACTTTGTTTTTTTTTTAAATTTGGTGTTTACAATAAATAATTTATCTATCTTTTTTCTGTTTACCTAGTTTTTAGTCTACAATAAGTCTAAGTAAAATTGAGAATTCTTAAGTATATTTATGTTGTTCATTAATACTAAGCAGGTGTAGAGTTCATTCACCTTTAGATAGGTACCTACATTAATACATCTCATACGTAACAGATGTGATGTTACTATGAGAAAGTTTCAGGCATTCTAAATAAAGATAATGTGGTTATGTTCTTTAAAGTCAATTTATGTCAATATTACATTTGAAATCCTAGAAAAATCCCAGAAAAACAGAAATTCTACTTTGCTATGTTTAGGATTAGAAGTTGAAATGGAACTGAATGGGTTAACGAAGTCAGGTCCATTGGCCCATTCAAACTTTCAATCAATTTATATATTAAATAATAAAGAAATAGTAAGTGTAATAATTATTTAAAATATTTCGACATCCGTTAAACATCCGTTCAAATTATAAATTTGTACATTTAGTGATTGTTAGCAGTTCGTTCAAAATGATGTAGTTACAATATATTTTATCAATTCGAAACAAATGTTAGTTATAATGCTTCATCTATCATATTGGTTTAGATCATAAAAATATTATTTTTACGACTAGAATCGAAGTTGCGGCCTTCTGCGACACAGAGGTCCATCAGTATCATATAAGCGGATGCGATATGGGTCGCGATGCGTACGTCGCGCCGTACGGCACCGACATACAATACATGTTACATCCATACAAACACCCGCCATGAATAATGCACGGACGGTTCAGTTTTAATTCCGGACCAGATTGGGGATATAAGCCGGTCCTTTTAATGCTATTATTTCACATTTATGTCTACGATATTTTTATGTTGAACATAGGTACTACATAACGATAGAGGATAAGAATTAGTATCGTTATTCAAAGGTCATCGTTAGCATGCTGGGGACCATGGGACAACCTCCTTGCCATAGTTTTGGCTTGGAGGTTTTGTTCCACTGCCGTCTTCTTTCACTCGCGTCTATCGAGGGACCCCGTTTATTTGGGTATCTTCTAGGGGCGCGTGCTACATCTTAGACTACATCGTCACTTAGATAGTGATGTGTGTTGACCACTATCTCACATTATCGTTAATTCTTATACAAAAAAGTCGTCATACTAGAGTGACCGAATTTGGGTACAAACATTATTATTGTTGTTAGCCGGCCTACTACTTAAATATAACGCATTGAACTATGTTATAAGTAACTAACACCATGGGACATCATGCCAATAAAGAAATATACAGCACATTGGCTAAAGCACCATTATAAAGGTACTTTTTTTTGTAAATAAATACTTATTATACATAACAACTTTGTTCTCGACTGTATTTAATTTTCAAATTGCGTCGAGACGTGATGACTGATGACAACTCAAAGACATACCTGGTAGAGTGTAAATGTTTTTTAGGTATGTAAATGTTATGGGGCGATTGAACAACTAATAATTCTTACAATTTTCCGAAAAAATCAAAAAATTTGGTTTCTGATCGCGATATCTGTTTCAAACCCCTGTTAGATGTAATACATAATTGTAAAAGGACTGTATAAAGCTTCGTGTCAAATTTTCCATAACAAAACACACAGGTACCTAATGAAGCAGAAAACATTTCGCACAACTTTCCTTCCGTATAAATTTTACAGTAGGAAAAGTTGTAAAACAACGAACTGTACTGTTCTCTCGTTGATTCACTGTCAATTGCTATGTACTGTGTACTGCGAATTGCTATCTCATAGTACAAACACACAGTATGCTGCTTCGGAAATTAACCTATGCAACAGTACTGTCGGGGGAGTTACTGATTTGGACAGTTGAGAAATGCAAAACAAGATACGTATTTGAGAATTATACACAAAAACCGGCCAAGTGCGAGTTGGATTCACGTTAAAAAGTTCTGTACCATTTTGTATGGAAGCCCCACTAAAATATTATTATTTGTCTGTTTTTAGTAGGCACTTGCTGTTATAGCGGCAACAAAAACACATAATCTGTGAAAATTTCAACTGTTTAGCTATCACGGTTCATGAGATACAGATACTGGTGACAGACAGATGAACATATAATAGGGACAGACAGTGAAGTCTTAGTAATAGGGTCCTGTTTTTACCCTTTGGGTACGGAACCTTGAATTTTTTTTTATTTAACTAAAAAAAGTACACAATTTCTTACAAACTAATTTCTCGCCAAATTGCAAAGTGCAGTTTTGATTAGGTTTGAGTTTTACTTTTCGGAGTTCCGAAAAGTAAAACTTATTTAGGTATAAAAAGTATTTAGTTTTTAGTCTCCGAGCCTAGTGTCAAAACATGATAATAGTATGCAATGCGCATTGCGCATCCCTACCGCCCACTAATGAGGCATGCAATGATCCAACTAAATATTAATACTGTTATATTTTACTCTATAATTTATTGTTACACTATTCTTTTATTCTATCTAGCTATCACTATTCGTCGCCAGGTTTGTCTATGACATCCACACGTCCTTCTTCTTTGAGGATTCCAGTCTAAGACTTGTCTGGGATTCTAGGTTTTTTTTACGCAAAATAGACTTGCATATGATCTCATCTTACTTTATGGAAAAAGCCAATGGGATTGAGGATTTAGCATGTTCACTATAAGGTCATTCACTCTACATTTGAAGACTCGGAGGTTGTAGTTTAGGGGAACACTGACGCGGACAGAGAGTTCTACTTCTTGGCAGTGCGCATGAGAAAAGAGCTATAAGTTGATGAGGGTTTATCCAATGCTGATTCAGAAACGTCATGTGTTGAGCAGAGATGAGATGAGAGATGAGAGTGGGGAAAATATAGGAATTCGAGAGAGAAAAAAGGAGATCAATAAAAAGATGTATGAACTTTGTGAGAAAGGATATTTAGAAAGATTAATGTGAACGATGAAGAAGACGACTATTTTCATCTACCTCAAATAAATTGAAATACGGACAGAAAAAAGCAAAATTAACATTTATCGAAACGAATTATCGAATATTTTAAAAGTTCGCAATAAATAAAAAACAGTACTAACCAAATTGAACCACTGAAGCAGTTACTGAACTACTCAAAAGTATTTGAGTAGTAACAGAACTAACAATCAAAACTACTAGCACCATAAACGAAATAACAAGTCTAGTTATCAATTACACCCCTCTCAGTTTCACAACACAAACCCAACCCAAGCAAGTACTGTAGACACTATAAACCAAATAACCCAGAAACCTAGCGGCCAAATCTGTGCTCCATTTAATAGATAAATAATTAATGAAAAACCTGAACAGGGTGCACTTTGCCGCGGCGAACGATACATACATACCTACACCTAAAGGTAGATCAGAATGGTCCATACAGAGTGTTCCGAGAGGTGAAGAAACATATAGATATTTTTCTAAGATAAAAAAAAAAATTGCTGGACATTCCACATATCGCCATTTAGCCCCAAGCTAAGTAACTAGACTTGTGTTATGGGTGCTAGACAACGGATATACTACTTAAATACTTTTCTTTTTGTAAATATATACTTATAATACATAGAAACAACCAGATCACAGACAAATATCTAAGCATAAATACTTGTCTGAGGCGGGAATCGAATCCGCAACCCTGTGTTTGACTTATATCAATTTCCAAATCCGTAATATTAGAAAAATCGGTCTTAGTAATAGGGTCCCGTTTTTAACCTTTGGGTACGGAACCCTAAAATAAAAGCTTAAGACTAAGTGTCATAAGCCGGCCTTATCGCTAAAAGTTATTCCAGGCAACCTTTGGATGGAAAAGAAGACACGTATCAAGTAGAAGTCAATAAGGTCTACATTTGCGACCATAACAGAAATTGATAGGGTGTTTGTTTACCGAAAATGTTACCGTAAAAGGGTAAGAACTTATTGCTCTATATATTGCTTTATACATTTCCTTTTGCCATCGCTTTTAAAAAATATTGTAAATAAAGATTTTCTTTTTAATTAATGTACCTATAGGAGTTTAATAAATAGATAGATTTTAGTTGGGTAAGTAATAATGTCTAGGTCTAAGTTTTGGCAAATAAGAGCTTTATTTTTTACGCTCGTAATCACATACAGTATTTAAGTTATTCTTGGATAAGTGAATGCACAGCCCTAAATGCGGTCATCTGATTGGTCAGTTCTGCTCAATTAAAGATTGAGACGACTACTACACCGGTCTTTGTTAAAAAAAAAATATCGTGATAATCTATATTCATAACAATAATTCAAAATTAAGAATCTAAATATTTGATCTTACTATGTACAATACTATTACCACGACACCGTGTATACGTAACATAACCTCTATATAAACAGGTTCTGCTGTAGCGCTGTAGTGTTCTGTTGTCGATAAGAGGTACGTGGCCAATTTAACCCCGATTGTTTGGTCAGTTCCCGTTAACACCGCCTCTAATACTTCTCATTACTCGCCTACGTGTTATTTTATTGTTATGGTATGTACTATATAAAGGTGTAACATCTTGCTACCTTTTCAACCTATGATAATGTATAGAGAAACAAAGTCCATGTAATAAATAAATAGATAGATAGATAGACTTTATTGGACTATTAAAACAAAACGCAAAATGATTACATATAATAAAATTAAAATCTATTCTAACTTAAGTAACTACCTATTATGCTAAATGCAAATTCATATTTAATACCTTACAATATGGCACAATGGCCTTATCGCTAAAGGCGAGCTCTTCCAGGCAACCTTTGCATGGACAAGAATTAAGGAAGGGGATGGGTGGTAAATATAGCGTTTTAATATCAAGATGATGTAGTTATTTTGTAATATGGGTATTTTCATAGTGATCCGATCTATGGGGTACAAATAATCAAAGTTAAATCTCGGGATAAATAAAATAAATAAATATTGCACGACAATGCACGCAGCGACATCTAGCCCCAAGTCAAGTAGCTAGGCTTGTGTTATAGAGATCAAATAACGGATGGAAAAAATATCGGTAAATAAATATTTGTTTAAACCGGGAATCGAACTCGCAACCTTTTGTGTCGCAGGTGATGCCCTTCTCAAATGCTTTTGAAATACATAAATGCATTTAAGCAGCAGAATAACATCCCAACCAGACCCAAGTAGAACAGACCTCACGCAAGCAAACCGCGCAGATAACGTTCCTACATAACTCATCGCCATATTTTGTTCTCTGTTTCCTTCAGATTGTCGCTATTTATGTAATAGACTGTTATGTACTCTTATTATAAATGAATAAAACATTTATTTTACTTTTATACATTTTCTTGTGTATTTGGTGAAAGAAATTTCTATTTCGTTTGTAGCTTTTTCCAAAACCTAATAAATTTTTATAATAAAATTTTCATAAAACAAAACGACAAGAATTTTCCTTTTGAAATTAAATCAAAATATCGGGAAAGGTTTCATCTATAAAATGTATAAAACAATAGTAATTAACAATTTAAGGCTTTGGCAGTCGCCCTAGTCAAGCTAGTCAGCTTGACTAGGGCGTCAAGATGATACGCGGTTATTGCTTTATAAATGCAAACTTGGGTGCACAAATTGACTAAACTATTTATTTCCTGAATAATGCATTTAGAGTAATATTTTCTTCATACCATACCCACTCTAAAAAGCTTATTTTCACTGAAAACAGTTCTTTTTTCTCGTAGTCATGGTATAAAGTATAGTATGCAATTTTTTGATTTTGAAATCTTGAATAAAGTATACGGATTTACATTGAGGGCCATGAATCACTCGCGTCGCTCAGGATTCTACACTTGAATCGTCATCGTCATGAATCACCCCCTACAGTCGTGATTCAGTTGTTAGCATCCTTCGCTTGCTCGTGATTCATCTATGGCCCTAGCTTTAAATCCGTCCTTTATTCACTAGTTGCTTAATATACTATTTTATAAATCCTATGTTTGCTGAACACATAAAGCACAAAGAAAGCGCTGCTAGGATAACGAATTAGCCTAACCTCGATGGCGATATCGCCTTGCGCGGCCAACGCACCTTGATTTTTAACCGACTTTATAAAAAAAGAAGGTTCTCCTTATAAAGAGGTTCTCCTCAATAAATTTGTTTAATACTAGAAATTAATTAAATACGTGCCTCTCTTCTTCAAATAAATTACCTACCAATATAAAAGATATTATTATCCTCAAATAAGTAGGAAGGTATACCTATTTAAAATAAACGAAATGCTTTTACCGTCCTCATTAGTGCCTCATTAACCTGATTGTGGTCTGTTCTATAAATATAGTATACCAAGAAAGGCAGAAGCCTTTGCCTTACCAAACGAAAAACTTGTTTTCACTGAAACTCTTGTTCTACTAATTATACTTGTTTCTCTAAGGTATATAGAGAAAATAACGGGACTCTTATTTAATTTTAACTAGAAGTTTTAAAGAAAATTACCTAAAAATAGTATTAATGTTAAGTAATAATAAAATTGTACAACAGTAGTGAGTCTTAAATTAGTTTTTTTTTGTTACTATTCTAAAAACAAAACATCGAACTACTATACTACAAGAATTGTAATGTCAGGTGTCTATAAGTGTCTCTACTACAAAAAATATATCTGTTTTAATAAAAAATATCCACAAGCGCGTCCTCCTGTAGCATCATTCCCAGAAGGCTGGTAAAATTTCCCTCTGAGCGAAAGTATTACCTCGCAAAGACGCGCACCGAGGTCCCAAAAATGAACACTAACTAGAATCGTCAGGCGACACGCACAGCCCGTAATTAGATGTCAAGGGATCTAGACCGTCGGGAGTGGAAGAGGATGATTTACGTCCTGGATTAGTCAAACAGAGGCAGAAATAAATGGATGGAGAACACTTAATCATATCATGTCTATTCATAAAACTCTATGATCTATGTTAAAACGAGTTGGCCCTGCCTATGACGTAACTCTATTCAACCATTAGCTGACCTCTCCGCAACATTACATGTGCATTTTACGAGAGAAGCAACCCTAACGCATGCACCGCAAATCAGTGAGCGAGAATTTGATTTTGCTGAAACTGCGTGTGGTAGCCCTGGCCAATTAGCGTTGCGTTCTAGTTTAGGCAATGTGAAATCTGTTGACTGTTCTGTCCTTTGTATGTTCTAGTTACTGCATGGTACATTTAATTTTTGCTATTATTTGATTTTAATAGGTTATTAACGAAGGTTTTTTAAACCAATATAAAAACCTAGTTGGAGCTTACATAAATTAAATTCCTTGGTATCTAGTTTTAACCCTCGACGCAAAAACGACGGGGTGTTATAGGTTTGATGTGTCTGTGTGTCTGCCTGTGTTTATATTAATTTACAAAAACCCCTGACTTTTGTCCTATATAACTTTCAGACGGATGAACCGATTTCGATTTTGATTCTTCTGTTTGAAAGGTGAATTAGCTGAGTTCGTAAGAATTAGAAGTGTTTCTAACCGACTGACCGAAATCCGTTCAGCCGTCTGAAAGTTATGAAGGATAAAAGTCAGGGGTTTTTGTAAATTCTATATTTTTTTATCGGTATAAAAACCTAGTTTTGGCTTCAATAAATTAAATTCCTTGGTATCTAGTTTTCACGTAGTAATACCTACAATTTTCCTTAACTTATAGTTCCCTATCAGAAGGCAGCAAGTCTTAGCAAAGGCGTGTAAAGTATCAAAATTTATTAGCAGCAATAAAAATATGAGGCGAGAGAGAAGCGAACGAGATTAGCGTTCTAACGATGAGGTACTTCCTCTATAACGGTGTAACGGGAGCTTGCCGTTATAGAATACGTTATTCGTTAGACGATGTTAAAAAATAACTTGATAGTAGGAAATTATTGCTTTTCTCATATTTTATCTTTATTCATGCCAAAAACTTAAAATGTGGGAACAATGAATATCTATGAACAATTAAAAGTCTAAGAAAAAATAAAAAGAATAATTTATTAGGTATATATAATTAATTGAATAATCATTACATTGTATAAGACAAAATCACTTTCAGCTGTCTGTCCCTATGTATGCTTAGATCTTTAAAACTACGCAACGGATTTTGATGCGGTTTTTTTTTAATAGATAGTGATTTAAGAGGAAGGTTTATATGTTGAACACATGCATGCATAATATAGCCGTGCGGAGTCGCTAGTAATGTATGAAAAATAGGATAGTATATAAATATTGTAAGGCCAATTAATTGATATTTCTCTATTTTCATCGCTTTCACGGTCTATATTATCACTTGTTTGTCCGTACGAATGTTTGCCTACAAATGTGTCACTATTCGGAGACTCTTAAAATCTTTGTCAAAGTAGCTGCATACCGCGGGCGGTTATACCCACGTAAGTCTCGATACCGTACAAATATTAAGATAAACCCCAGGTGTTATTCCAGGGCTTAAAGCTATCTACACAAAAAGTTTCATCGCCATCGGTTCAGTAATTTTTGCATGAAGAGATAACGAATGAACACAAAAACTTTGACATTTATAATATTACTAGTTGCACCCCGCGGTATCACCCCAGGATAACAACCCAGGCGTTATTCCAGGACTTAAGCTATCTACATACCAAGTTTCATCGTTATTAGTTATTCGTTGTTTCGAAGTCGTTGCAAAGTTGCATTACAAAGTATCCCAATTGTCTTAGACATGAAGTTAGCGTGTTACAAACGCATAGTCTCTATGATTGCTATCGCAGTCGGCTGCATTCATTAACGTTATTTACTTATAAAGATCAACGCCCAATGCATATAACACAAAATATATTTCAATTTATTTGTCGACCTCTGCAGCCCATTGGGCTAACACCCGCTTGCGACGCAGAAGGTCGCGATTCGCGGAAGGTATGGATTCTCGCCTCAAAAAAGTATTTATGCTATAAATAATTTGTTTCTGGTCTGGGAGTTTATTTGAATATAGTTTTTGCCCGCGACTTCGTCCGCGTAAAAGTCGAATGGACCAAGGAATCATACAAACTTTGTACCCCTTTTTCACTTAGGAGTAAAATTTCCGAAAATCCTTTCTTATCGAATGCCTACGTCACACAAAGAACACTCTAAGTTTCAGGTCTCTACGATCAGTGGTTTAGGCTGTGCGTTGATCCGTTAGTCAGTCAGTCAGTCAGGACAAAGAATTTTATATGTATAGATTAAGCATATTTACAAAAAAGGTATACTTATTTATGTATTCTATACTTTATCTAGCAGCAATAACACATGCCTAGTTGCTTAGCATGGGGCTAGATGACACTGTGTAAAATGGTCTTAAATATTTATTTATATATTTTATTTTAATTAAAAGAGCACCTCAACTACCAACAAGATAGTTAGCGCCATCTAGCCATAGGTATCAAGCTAAGAAACTTGTGTTAAATTAGCAATGTAACTTTATAATCTTGACTTTTGTGAGCATCAATCTAAAAAACTATGATACATAAGAGTTTCTCGTGTCTTCTTCGTGGGCGCTTATTGATGGCGCACATCCTAACTTACTTCAATGTTTCAATGTAATCACATGCGAATTATTCTAACAATATTTTTTTTATTTGTTTTTGTATGGGCGTTATTCTTTATAGAATATTGCCATGTCTACGTGAAACTTGTAATGGAAATGGGGCTATTTGTTGTGTTTAAGTTAGGTTAGGTTTGGTTCACTTAGATTTGGTATTATTACCACATTATACGGTTCACGATTAACCGTCTCCCTAACGATCCCCCTACGGAAAATGGTCCCCCTTTCAAGATTTTTTCACGACTAACGGCCCCCCTGGAGTAGACGAACCGATAAGCGTTAATTTAAAATAAATTTTGAAGGTCTGACGAACCTCCTATGCTGAACTGTTGTAGATTTTTTATGCTCATCCGTCCTACAAGTAAAAGACCTACCTACTTGGTCATAATTGTAGAGATTAAATAAAATATTAATACTTTTGGAATGTTTAATAATCAATGAATTAGTAGGTTTTAGTAATTTTACCTAAAAATAAATAAAAATTGCAGAACATTACTAATGGCATCATTTAGCCCCAAACTAGACAACTAGACTTGTGTTATAGTGACCAGACAATGGATAGAAACGGTAACTAGGTGCATAGCTAAATATTTGTTTACAAAAAAAATGTACACAAATACTTATCTGAGGGCGGAAATCGAACCCGCAGTCCCCGGCGTTGTTAGTATTTAGTTTATTTTTGGAAAAATGTTTACCGTAAAAAAAAGGTTACCTACCTAAAACCTATCCTTTGAATTATCCACCGAGTGCTAATATAATATAAACAGCTTAATAAGCTAGTTATTAAAGCTGCGATTACACGAGCTTAACGCCGTCGCCGTCTAAAACATGTTTACGTAAAACCGATGTTTATCTATAAAGCTAGTCGTACACCTGGACATTAGGTAATGTCGACCGATTAGCTTTATTGAAGCGATAACATCAACTAAATGGGCCAGTGTACGCCGCCGCGCCGCGCCCTGTCTAACTTATAAATAAATAAATAATAAATATTGCAGGACATTCTACACATCGCCATCTAGCCCCAAGCTAAGTAACTAGACTTGTGTTATGGGTGCTAGACAACGGATATACTACTTATATTACTTTTCTTTTGTAAATATATACTTATAATACATAGAAACAACCAGACCACAGACAAATATCTAAGCATAAATACTTGTCTGAGGCGGGAATCGAACCCGCAACCCTGTGTTTGACAGTCCGGCATGGTGACCATTGTGCCAACTGGGTTATGAAACGAGAAGTCGAATTCACTGTATTTTAGAACTAGGTTCTGTTGGAACAAATAATACGATGGAACCATAATACCTCTGTGGTTTTATGGCTTACGGCTGCGATGCCAGCTCTTTATCACTAATTTGTATTGGGGACTCTATTTCCTGATCTGATAATTGGCTACCGAGTTTATCAAACACGGCCTAAGAGTGCGGTTATGCCGAAGATGCATTACACATTGACATCGCACAAGTCGATGCAAAGCTGTGCGGCGCGAGCAACACGGAGCGCGGTATTCTAGATTTGGCCAATCACAAGTCGGCCCCCTTACACAAGATTGCTTCCCATTAGGTATCGATGTGGGCAATCGACAGACTTTTTCTGTTTTTTTTTGTATGAAATTGACAAAAGCCAACGAAAAGAAACGTGGTCTTGCGTTGGAGAAAAAAAAGGTTTAATCTTATGGCAATTTCATACAATTCTTTATGTCAATTTCAAACAAAAAATCTGTCGATTGGCGTTATCACTAATTGAAAGTAATCTTGTCTAAGGGGTAGAGCACAACAGATGAACTTTTCAATCGTCTTTTGTTTCCGTTTTGATCGCTTTTTGTTTCCATTTCGATGGTCTTTTTTCCATTGACCATTGACTTCGAGGAAATTTATTCCTTTTGGAAAAACTAGTTTGACCGGAAAGTTTGATCAGCAGGAACGTAACAAGTTCGTCGATGTGTCGCAGTGATGTATCTTTCGACATGTGTGTACGACTCTATTTCCATATATGTGTTTTACATGGAGGTGACATTGATGCGTTACGTGCTATGTGTGATGTTCGCTAAATCTTCGGCATAGTCGTACCCTTAGTCCGCTCATGATATAATCAGATTTTAGAACTAAACATGAATGTATATTACAGAAACCAATTTCTATATAATAGGTAATGCTTACTTAGATTAGCTTCGGAGTTTATTGTACAAACTTATCCCGTAACAGCAATAATCTAGGTACAGATATAAACAAACATCTAAATCGAGAGCTAAATTTAATGGTTCTCCATAATAACAGAATGAGGGTCTAAAAATTATCATAACCGGCACACTACTGTAACCTTGGAATGGAAAACCAGGCAAAAAACTAAAAAATGCAAAGGAAACCATACTCTAATACAAGACGACAGAGTCTAAAATAGTTGTAGATGTATTTCGAAGTACATTCGATGGCAAAAGGATCAGAACTTGAGCAATGTTTTATTCATGACGGGAATTGGTGTTTGTCCAAATTTGACGTGCCATATCTTGCAGCCGCGATTGAAATTTTGGTAATAAAAACTTATTTTATATTGAAGTTATGAGAGAGTTTGAAGTATTATCAATTGACGCTCGGGCTGATGTATTCGAAATGGTGACGGTTTACAATCTGAATCTGTGATGGTTTCATACGAATTATGTTTTTGCACGATTAGATTAAGATCGCGGAAAGCCGTTGGACGCAGAGAGCAAGCGACTGATCACTCTAGTAGTATTTGGGGGAGGCCTATGTTCAGCAATGGACGTTTTGTAACTGACATGACGATGATGTTTTTGCATGCACAAAAGTGCTTTCATTCCAAGGTGCACCAATGAATTTTTCTCACGAAAAATGTATGTGCGCCATTTATCATTGCTCTTATAGTGAAGGAAAACATCGCGATGAAACCCGTGGCTTAGTTGTCTCCAGACGTATTGACAAGTTCTTACCTCTGGACACAGTCGACTAAACTGAGACTGTGCTGGGTAAGCCTACTCCTTCTATTACATGCCCAAGGCACTATTTCTGGTTGGACGCTTTAATACTAGGACATAATTATGCTATTGAACATTTTTCTTGTTGGAGATTAGTCGTCCTGCTGATCAGCGAACCAATACATACTTCAAGAATACATGTAACGCCTATTATGTCATTTTGGCAACAGACCATTATCTGCCCAGTATATGTACGGTCGGCTGCATAATTGCAGACCCACCGTAGAGCTCCACAACGGCTGTTATAAGAATGATTTAAGCATAAGCAAGATTCTAGGCACCTCCGTTAGGTGAAGTTTAAAGTCTTCTATCTCTCATCAATTAATCAAACAAAAAATATTAAAATGAAATCATTCCAATAATAGTAATTTTCGAAATCTACCGAGGGCTGCAATTATGCAGCCGACTGTACATGTAGCCTATAAATATTAAGGTTAATTTTTTTTATCACTTCATTAATAAAACTCAATAAAACGAATCCAATTACAAAATATAACGATCAAAATCATGGTGTTTTCATTTTCCAGCCGCATGAAACTCGCAGGAACTTACAAAAACTCAATTGTAAGAAAGTAACAAACAAAAATAATAACCCGAAAAATTTCATCAAAAGACCGAAAGCGGAGTACAAACTTCTAATCGGACGATCGATAGTCAAAATATTAAAAGCTACATTTCACTTGTTTTTTTATTTAGAAGCTTTTATTTAAGTTGCACTGTTTGTTTGTATGTATGTTCGTTTGTCTATCTAGTGTATGCTGTAGAACCACGTAGAACTATGAATGTCCGGTTTTTTTGTGCGAGTTCCTACTTAAGACAACGCATGAAAAAATGCATTAAAAGAGAGACCAACCTTAGTCTACAGTCTGCTTTCGTCTAGGATAACTTATCTAACGCTTTACAATGCTGTTTCTACAAAATAATAGGAATTTCTAAAACAAATGAATTAAGATGTGTACTTTCGGGAGAAAGCAGGACAATAAGGTTAAAAGTTAGTAATTGAATTCCGTAAGAGACAACAAGACATTTTTGTTATATTTTGTAAGTAATGCGGAAATTTTACTTTGCTTGTGGCGTCGCTAAGTTTTGATAATCCATATTAATCCTATACAAAGTAAATTTTTACTTTACTATATTTTGGGGTACTTTGCTAGATTAAATGTAAGAAGAAGTTAGTAAAATTGTAAAGAACACGGAAGTTTTTAAAGCAATTTTTCTTTAGGCAGAAAATAGGGCGCCACGCGTTTTTGCCTTCGAAAGTTCCAATCCCGTAAGAATATCAAATTAAAACATAGCTTGCATGTTATGCTATGACACCAGCTATCAAAATATCAAGTTTCATCACAATCGGCTTAGTATTTTTTGCGAGAAGACGTAGCAAACACACAATCCTGCTGGCTGCGTGCTGCGGTCGCAACCGCGTATATCCCAATTCCGTAAGAATATCAAATTAAAAAAGTAGCATACTAGGTATTCACCCAGCTCCTTAGTTGTAAACGTATCAAGTTTCATCGTAATTGATTCGGTAGTTTTTGCGTGAAAAGGCAACAAACTAACACAAAAACTTTTAATACTTTTTCACTTTTTAGTAGATTTCTATTTTTAACCCCAGTGACGTATAAGTTTACCAAAAAACATCATGTCATCAGTATTTAGGTCACGTGGCTCACAGTACATGTCAGATGGTCCCCCCCTTTCCCCCCTGCTGGCCCGTGATGCAAGATACCTATTTATCTTCATTTAGGTAAAGCCATGTTTTATTAGAGATACTTTTTTATTTTGGAAAACGTTTGGTGTGTCGATTGTTTCGGTGTCAGAAAATTTATCTCAGCCAGATTCGAATTTGCGAGTGTAATCAATTATGCCGGAATGTGCACGTCTGCCCCCTGCTCTGTGACTTTAGGGGAACATATGCGCGTAAAATAGTTTTGTTCTTTCCCCCTATCATCAGTAAGGGTCAAATAAAACTAAAACTTTAAAGTGGTTTCCTTATAGGAGGAGACCCCATCGCTAATTATAGGGGAACATAAAATATAAGAAAAACATTAAGATAAAATAAGTGACAGAGAGACACCCATTATTATTTATTTACCAGCTGTCCCGGAAAACGTTGTTTTGCCATATAAAATAAAAAAATAATTAAAAAAATAAATGTTTTTCGATTATCAGACCTAACGAAACCATACAAAATTTTTCATACAAATCGGTTCGGCCGCTTAGGTACAGTTTGGCAACTAACGCCGCGACACGATTGACATAAATATTTAAACGATACTAACGTCACTCAATTGTTTTGCCTTCCCGGAACCTCTCCAGTAAAACTTGAACTTTATGGTATTAAAGTACAAATTGACTTTTAAGTATTATTACGAATCGTTTGTATAGGAATTGGGAGAAAAGTGTTGTTTTTAGACTTAGTCAGGCAATTTAAAAAAAAAGTAGAATTAGCGAAATCAGTTCAGCTGTTCTCGAGATTTGCGCTTAGCAACACATTCAGCGATTCATTTTTATATTATGGAAGATGGCAGATTAATGATAACTTTTTTATGAATGTGTCTCTGGACAAGGTTTATATCATGTCCTTGTTTATAACCACGCGGAAAATCTGTAACAGAAGGGGTATATACAAGGACATTTCAGTTTAAAAACTGTAAAAAGATTACTTTGGCACCAACTTCTATGATTCTATAAGAGAGAGAAAAAACCAAACAAAATCACTTATCAAATAATACCCGTAAACCTTAACAGAACCTACAATAACATCGTTTTAAGTCGTTTTTATTAAAACCTTCTGAATCCCAAAACAACATTGTAACGTTAAAACAAAACCCAATAAACCGTTCTGATGAAACACCAACAAACTCCAATAACGTGCTAACCAGAACTCGGGATACGAAAAAAAAGAACGTAACGACATCAAAATCCGGGCGCAAAACAAAGCAATACAAACACCGATGAAGCGGGCTCAATAAGACGGAGGGAGACAAAAACACAAACGTAGAGAAATGTAAACGTTTCATTGCGATATATAAAAGGGAGCACATCAAAATTCACTTTGCTTGCGGGGCGGCCCATAAAAGTACGCAGGGCGATGCTACCCCGGTGATAAATAAAATAAAAGGCAGTCAATCTGGATCGGACGATGTGCTATCGGCCACTGTTTTTTGTGAATAGGTGATTCGGTTATAATGCCACGTCAGGTTTCGTCGGGATCACATCGCAAGGTTTCAACTTCGCAAGCCAGATACCTCACGATTTATACTGTCATATTACCAATACTTACTCCCCGACAGGATATTTTCATCCTGCATATGCTTACACATTTATTTCGGATCCGAGTTGTTCGGTGCACATCCATTTTATAGAACTACCGTCGTCTTCAAGAAACAACGGTTATGAAAAATGTTATTTTTGCATATTTCTATTCAATGATCTATGTATGTACGCAAACAAACAAACTGTAACGGTTTTAGAATCGAAATTGACAAAACTAGCCCCGATCGGTTATTCCTATTCTACAAAACAAATTAATATGAATTTGTCTGTCTGTATGATAAATAAATAAATAAATAATAACCAAATATTGTAGAACATTCCACACATCGCCATCTGGCCCCAAGGTAAGTAACTAGACTTGTGTTATGGGTGCTAGACAATGGATATACTACTTATATACTTTTCTTTTGTAAATATATACTTATAATACATATAACAACCAGACCCCAGACAAATATCTAAGCATAAATACTTGTCTGAGGCGGGAATCGAACTGGCAGTCCGGCATGGTGACCATTGTGCCAACTGGGTATGCCCTGTTTTACATACATACAACCTGACATCCAGTCTGCACGTCCATAGAACTAGGAAGGTTGGAATTCATCGTTGTTCGTTCGACTAAAAACGTCCAAAAATATATCCAAAGTGTCCTTATAATATAGCCGTTACACCTAGAGCGGTGTTGGCCTGGTGGAAGATACCTCGACTTTCATCCCGAAGGTCATAAATTCGAATTCCGGTCGGTCATACACTATTGAGTTTCTTTAAGAAGAACATTGTTATGAAGAAAAACACTGCTGATGATCTCGCAGCTTATTTGGCTCAGGACGAGTTCTTTCCTCTGAAGACGGTCGACTAAGCTGAGAGGGTAGTATATGTTCTAGGCAAGCCTACTCCGTCCAATACATGTTCTAGGTACAACCGCTGTTTAAATCGTATAGAATAGATGTAAAGGCCAATAATTATATTATTACCCATAGCAAAGTTAGCAACCAACGTATAGCAAAATTCGCGATAAAAATTCGTGGCACGAATAAGAATTGAAAGTGTAACCTACTCATCGGTTATTTATGATCTCGAGATCAAACAATAGTTCACAAAAAGGGTTTTTGTTTAGTTGTAAATCTGAACCTTTCAAATGAATTTAGTTATTCACGAAAAATCGTGTAGGTACCTATCAGGTTATACAAGTTAAGTTGTTGGATTTCAATAAATGCGTGTTTTTATTTTTGGCTTCATTTTATTTAAGCTTTATTTACGATTTGTGAAAATAGTATTTATTTTGCATCTATTTTGGTATTTGCTATAAATATTTCTCATTAATTTTTATGTTTCGCTAAAGTCATTGTCTTTAACGAAACCTCACCGTATCTCCTTTTTCGCCTAAAACGGAACGAACGAAATAAACTTCCTAATTACCAAGACAGTTAAATTATTTATTGCGGACACCTCAGCATAAATCTATACTATAATAATATAAGGTTGAAGAGTTTGTTTGTTTGTTTGAACGCGTTAATCTCAGGAACTATTGGTTCGTATTGAAAAATATTTTTGTGTTGTAAAGTTCATTTACCTTGGCTTTTTTATTTTGATATTCTCACGGGATTGGGACTTACACAGGTGAAATCGCGGGACGCAGCTAGTTACTTATAAATAAATACAAATTGAAATCAAGGGTGGCCTTATCGTTTCAGAACGATCTCATCCAAGTAACCTTTGAATAAACAAGAAGGTCAGGCATATGACTTGTTGATTTTCTTATATATCTAATAGTGATATAGTTCGCTATGTAAAATTCTTGTTTTTGTAATTGTTTTTAAAGGCGGAATTCGAACCCGCTACCTTCTGGGCCAACTCTGTGGGTAACGAAACATAAGATTATTTGATCTTTAACCGGGATCTGGATTACATTGCAAAAAATAAAACAAGTCATAGTCAATATTACTTTTCAAGACGAAATACTTGAATTCTCTATTATCATTTAAATGGCCTGTGATCAAATCGTCAAAAGATCATACAGCCGTCGTTTCTGTGACGTTTTCATGACTATAGTGTTATGGTTCGTTCCAGGTTTAGTAACAAAAAAAGCTGTAATAACAAAAAAAGCTGTTTAAGTACCTAGTTATTTGTTGTTATAGCGGAAACAGAAATACAAAATTTGTGAACATTTTAACTGTCTTATCTATGACGGTTCATGAGATACAGCCTGGTGACAGACAGATAGATGGACAGACGGAGCAACGGACGGACAGTCAAGTCTTAATAATAGGGCTTCGTTTTAATCCCTTGGTTACGGAACCCTAAACATAGTGTCAAGTATTTTCTAACGTTTTCACAACTGAACTCATAATAAAACAAAATAAACGCGATTATATCCGCTAAAAAACTAAGTTATGTATTGTATTTGTTACATCTCCGCAAAATTGAGCTTCGCTACAGTTTTAGGAAAACAAGCCCTTTTCACATTTGGTCTCCATCAGCGTATATTCTGGACTCGTATTTATTTAAATATTTCTTTTCACTTTGGTCTTGTAATTCTTTTACACAATGAGTTAGAAAGCTGTGTTCAGTAGTTTTAGATGTTTGGATTGAAGAGGGTTCCCGTACGTACAGTCGTACAGTGATTGAGGGAGGACATTTTAAACATACCCTGTAGAGATTTGTGGGAAATATTTATAGAATTTTTGGAACAACTAAGTGAAAAGAACTAAAATATTTGCGAATAATAATCCACATTGTACAAACAAATGTCTAATAAAACATAATAAAGGGATATGACTCATGAATACTTTTACAGTGTATTCCTGGAACTACATCACTTTGAATAGCATGGGTTAAAGTTGCTGATGCTGTATAAAACAACGCCATAGAAAAAATATCACAACAAGTACGAATTTTGAGAGACACTTGGTGAGATTTCCGCCTGACATTTAGTTTCTAGATTTAAGTAGATCTTCACAAAAACTCGGTGATGATACACATACAGACAGACGGACAAGAAAGTGATCTTATAAGGGTTTCTTTTTTTACCTTTTGAGGTACTCACAAGAATGACAAAAATATAAGTTAAAAAACATAAGTAGGTTTCTAATGAATAACAACCTTTAAAATTAGCGAGTTCCACCGAATGAATCATTCCTTGAAAACCGTCAAGCGAATGAAAGAAGCTCGCATTGAATGGGATCCATTGCGTAGTCGTTCCCGTTCGTTCATTCAATCAGATTCAATGTTTCTTCGAGTCTAATTGGACTTTGGAAATCTAATTGAATGGTGTTTTGATTCTGTCTAAAGAACTTTGTTTTGAGACGGGTGAAAACACAGAAACTGCTAGTCTATTTCATCAATTTAAAACGACAAAAACTTTAAAAAAATGGCCGATAATTTTACGTTATAACGTCATAAGAAAACATTGATGAAATAATTGACACTGGTTCAGACTTGACAAACGGTTGTCTGTAGATTACATTGTCAATAACGGAGCGGTAACGTGAGCATAACGTGAACGATGACGTCACCTTTTTTGTGAGTGCTGCCGGTGTCACGTCAAAAAGGTATAGTAAGTCAAGTAAGTAGCAAAATACTCGTTGACTTTAATTACCTTGATGTAATTTTTTAAAATTATTGTAACAAAAATTTTACCTGGAAATTATTAAGAAAATTTGGATAAAATCAATATTTTTTCATTTACATCTGTACCGACTATGTATGTATGATAATTTGAATGCAAATAAATGAAATAAAATGCAATTAACTATTTTAGTTATAGACGACGGGCCTAAAACCGTTGACGTCATCGAAGGCCTGATGTCCGCAGTCTTAGAACCATGGTTACTCCATTTCAGTTTCCTCACGACGTTTTCCTTCACTTTAAGAGCACGATGTACCCTATAAATATTTTACTTTACACGTGATTTGTGTACTGAAATTATTCAAAATTAATCCAACAATGTAATATCAACCTTTAACCTTAAGAAACTAAGCATATAATCCAATGTTTTGCATATTCTGTAGTAGTTAGGTACAAGAATCGTAACGAAGAGACCGGAACGGACACTGTTTGTTGAAGCTGACTCGAATTGCTAGTTCAAGAGCTCTCTGCATTATTGTGCCACATAAGTATTCGGGTAGTTTACTATTGCTACAGGAACACCTTTGCTTATTCTTGTGATATTTTACCAGACTTCAAATATTGAAGAGTAGGTATGCGACCATTGCATGTATTTGAAAGCGCACCGCTTGACGGCCTCCGACTAGATGGACGGACGACAATGAAGGTTGCGGGAAGTCGTTGGACGCAGAGACCATGCGACCGATCGCTCTGGAAGTCTTTGGGGGAGACCTATGTTCAGCAGTAGACGTGTGGAAGTTTATATGACGATGCGACCTTCGGCACATTAGACACTAACTATAACTGGAATATACATTCGGTTCATTATGTCTCTTTACCTGAACATCTATTCCCCGAGGATCCACATACTTGAATGTCCACCTACCTAAATGCACACTTACTTGAACGTCCAATCCGGATACCTATGTCATAATAGCTATCTGTATTCCAAATTTCCATTGTTATGAACTGTGAGGACTTTTAATTTTGAAGAGACACCTCTCATACTATGTTAGACAAGATATACAGGATGAGGGCACAAAGAATCAATCGGACATCGGCGAAGCTGTTTTCTTTTTCAATCAACTCGAGTCCGTCGGGATCTCTACCGTATACTTGTAATGCAATATACCTAACTCATCACAGAGCAGCGAAAACACTCACAAAGCTTTTATTTTCTAAAAATGTTCTGCAATTGTATGATGCTCTCCTGCTCTGTAAGTCAAAGTTGATTATGTACAAACATTGCCGAGAATTATAGTTAGAAATAAATTGAATAAAAGAATGAGGAGGGTGTTAGTTAAGTCGTCAATGTTTTAAGAACTATATAAGCTGAGATTCTACCGTCAAATATTAGGTAAAATAATAACGTATACACAAATAGCACTTACAGCAAACAAAACTCCCACAGTTTTGTTTGCTGTAAGTGCTATTTGTGATGAATTACAGTCTGGATTTACGCTATGTGAGGTTATCGTAAATGTATTTGTTTTTGGTTAGCTGGTTATGGCGACATATTATTAAAATTTATTTATTTAGGTATTTAGTTTTATAAAAATGGTATGGTTTATGACGTCTCGTTAAAGCTTCGTTAAAGAGCTTAATTATCATTTTATTAAAACAAGATGAAGAAAAGAGTAACAAAATTTGAAGCAAATAAACGATATACTAAAATTAAAATTATCAATTAAGAGTAAATTATTAAAACAAACAATTTTTATTCTAATGATGTTTTCTTATTTTCTTATTATTCTATTTATTTAGACTTGTGTGCGTAGAAACGTTATAAATTTCAATTATTACTTTTTGTCGTAAAAAGTCGTCAATCGCTATGGAAATCATTGCAATACAGCGAAGCAACCATCGATGTAACCAAAAGCTCAAATATCGCGTCTAAAGAATACATTACAAACATCAGTCGCGTTTCGGTCCACAACTCGTGATTTGAATAAGTATACTCACTCGTACGTGAGTTGGTACCTATACGTACTTCTACTTGAGTATACTCGTAACTTTGTTGTATTCAATGTATTCATGTTATTATGTGCTATGTAAAAGTGTTAGCTTAGTTTTTAGGGTTCCCGTACCTCAAAAGGTAAAAACGGAACCCTAGCGATATTTATAATTTAAATTTAAGAAATAAGGTCGAACTGACCGGTCGTTTAATAGTACATGTGTGCTGTATTATAATAAATTACCTAAAGATGTATATGACATGTCCATTAACAGGTGCAAAACTTTTATAAAGCATAAATTGTGCAGTAAGGCGTATGATACTTCGTCTTACCTAAATGATAACAACCCAAGGACGTGACTTTAGTTGCTCCATTTCAAATAATACTTTCAAATATTTGTAATATTGACCTTTGTGAGTGTGATCACATGAAAAAAAAACTCCATGAGTTTCTTGTGCCTTCTTCTCATTGGTGGGCGCGTTCCGAAGGCACACATCCTAACTTATTTTTAAGACGTTTCTATGTGATCTACGTACAAATGTATTATGCATCTAAACGAATAATTTTTTTAATTTTGACTTTTACTTTGACCTTATAAGATCACTTTCTTGGCCGTCTTTCTGTCACCACCAAATTTTTTGAAGTATTCGAGCATTTCAAGTGGCTGCAATCTTAGTTGTTGGTTTATAATTTAATGAATATACAATTTTTAATCTAAAATAAACCCTAAAAAAATTAAATTAACTGCAGGAAAATATCTTTAGAGATAATTCAACTTTTCAAGATCGTTGCTGTCGCTAACTTTATCAGGAAAATTGTGACAAAAATGAAATTTTTGTATCCTTTGAAATTCATATTTTTCGGTTACAACCTAAATAAAATTACTTTGTTCCATTTCCCGCCAACTCAGTCAGTGCGAACAATTTACCAAATGTAAGTATAAATAAAAATAGCTGTTAATAAATCTTTCAAATTTAAACAGTTAGTGAACAACAAAAGCAGGACACACACGGCCGCCTAATAAACACCGGCCATAACCGCGTCGCTCGTGCCCCCGCCGGACCAAACAGGACATCCGTTCTAAAACAATGTAAAGTACCACCTAACGACAAAAAAATGAATATTTGTTCAACAAACGAATTTCGCGCAGTCCAAACAAAGTTTTTTAAACAGAATCCGTGCGGAAACGCGGTCGAGCCCCGACCAAACCGAACGGATGGGATACTGAACGAAATTTTTCAGGGAACGGCTTAGACGTGCGCTTTTTTTTACCGCGTGATAATTCGGTTTAAAATATCGACGCTTTCGGAGTGAGAAACTGTTAACTGCATTTTTAACGATCGCGGAACGTCGAGCAAAAAGTATGTTGTAGTGTTTGCGTTTGGTTTTAGAGTAAGTAAATTGGATTTTTGAAATTCAAATATCGACAGCTGTACTGCACAGTTTAAAGTTTAAAGTTAAAGTAAACAACATAAAATCATTCAGTTTCGTACATTTTACCTAATTGTATATCGATATCATTTTGAATTTAAGTATTCCGACTCTAACAAGGATAGCACCTGAACATAATGTATAAAGTATTATTATTTTAGTGACGATAAAAGTAAAACCGCGAAATACCTACCGATACAAATTTCTAAGAATCCTGTGAAATAATCTGTTAGTGTAGACGTAAGTATACTTTATTATAAATTCTTGGAATTAGCTCAATTGGTGTAGGCAACCTAAATCACACTGTAGGTAGAAACAAAGCACTAGAATAACTCCCAAGTGTCGCTTTAAAACCTCGTAACGTTTACATCTATTCGTGACATAAACTTGTGCCAGTTCCAAAAACAAATATCTCTGAGAGGGCCGAGTGCGGAGCCAACGGCTCGCAACGGGTCCAAACATGGTTCAAACCGGTTCCAACAGTTCGCATCTTAGATTTTATAGCTGGCTAATAAAGCATGCGCGGTTGCAGGAGGAAATGTTATTAAATTGGCGCCGGTAGACGTTGACGGAACGCTTCTGTCGGCTGCCGACCAAGAGTTTAGAATGAGAGGACAACGTAGATTAAATAAATATTGTAAAACACACAGCACCATCTAGCCTCAAGATAAGGAACTAGGCTTGTGCTAATGGGTGACATACGACGACAGATTATAGATATAGGTATATTCTTTTTTGTAAATAAAAAACCAAGCTTAGAGAAGCTTTAATGTCGCAGGCCAACGCCCTTAGTGTTGAGTATAGAATAAGTAAGAAAAGATCTATACTTATATAAAATTTAAAGTCATGTCAGTGAAGTGATATAGTAACGCACAACTTAAACCAATGGACGGTACGCGCTCATATTTGGCATACAGAATAGCTATGAAATGAAAACTATGACAAATTCACGCGAAAAAGCTATTGATGATAATATCGCAATTCAACCAAATGTTACAGAATCAGGCACTAAGACGTGGATAACATTCGAAGCGAGACTCTATAAGTATAGTTACTCTATAACTTTTATTACTAACGTAGTTAATAGTTGTTCGTTTGTGCAGTGTCCCCTCGGTGTATTTTGTCTGGCTCGAGTCCAGACTAAGATGTGGCATGTGAAGTTGCATTACATACCGTCACGCCATCCCGTCAGCCCTTTACGTAGGTACTTCCACAACGTATACATTGTTGTTGAAAACCTTCTAAGTTACAAACAAAACTGATAAGCGTTTGAAAAGTTACAATAAAGTTTTAAAAAAGGATTTTGATTTATTTATTTATTTATTTAAACACAGTTGCTCTCAGGCTTACAGCCCACGCCAAAACGCCTGAGATGCCATACAAGTAGGTAGGTATAATTTTATTTTTATTTTAATAAATTAAATTAAGTTAAATAATTGCAATTAAATTTAAAATTAAGTTAAATTGCCGCTGATTTGTGTAAAAAACGTCGACATCATCAAACCGGTCAGCGATCAGTTGGCTGGATTTCGACTTTTTAGTCCTAAATTGCTCGATAGATGACACTAGAGGAAAGAGGATGTAGCTAATCTAACCAGCTCTTTGTTAGAAGGTTAAAGCTAGGGGCAAAGCGAAGCCGAGCCCCATGCCTTAACATTTCTTACAAACTAAAGTTAACACGTTTTACAAGTTTCACTGTGGCTAAGTTCCTGATACAACTTACCTGATTTTAGGCTATTTTATTTTATCGCATTGTAACAATAAAGTTAACAGACTTGCATGTCAAACTTGTCACAAGCTTTCTCGTTTGACACATCAAACTTGTAGTTAGTATCAAGTTTACATTCTTATCTGGTTTAGGATGTGGTAAACTTTTCTGAAAATCTAGAGTACCTACACATTTTGAGTTATTATAAAGATACCTAGGTCAGGTATCTACAACAACTAAATTAAATACGCAAATGAAAATAATATTATTAAGCCCAGTCAAACTAGACTCTAGACAACAGACTTTTTATCGATCGATAGCTCGCAGACCGTCACATTTAAAGTCAAGCACAACCAAACAATTGAACAACCGTTTATCTAGGTATCTATATCAGACTAACTATCAGTCGATTTCAAATCTGTATTCTGTGTCCACCCTGAAAGTTTAGCAAGTAAATTAAACCCTGTAAAATTCCTTCTGGAAACCGAATTTTCCGAATTTCCGCGAACGTCTAGCGACAATATTTTAATCCTTCTGACACAGCAATTCCTCATTCGCTTTTACCATAGAGATAAAATGGTTTTTAAACAATAGAGTCTTAACCATCGTTACTATGCAAAAAGCATATGGTGTGTGCAATTTACCTGTAAAAAGAGGTCAAAAGTCCAGAATTACTAATTTTATTGATTCTAGGACTTAGGTAGGTATTAGTAAAAACACTATAAGTACATAAAAGTCATCGATAATATCACTTTGTAGAAAGAAAATATTCACATTCTATCTCAATGGCTGAGGGTATGCAATTTTATCCCCTTATAGTACCTACTCCCATGGGGGCAATAAGTGCCCTTAGGAGATAAATCGTTCCGTTATGGGGGTCGAAAGGAATAACTAAAAACTTTCCCTTGTCAAATGTAACAGTATTTCCAGTAACTGACACTTAAATCGAGTTTTGTACCGCCGCTTGAGAGAATGGCGTCGTCTAAATGTTTTTGTTTAATGTTGATTTTGATAACTTCGGTGACATTTTATATAGTTTGATTTAATAAAGTTGTAGGTATATAAACAATATGTAAGTGTAAGTGAAATTAACAACTCAAGGGACCATTTATAAACACTAACTACACTGCGAAGTTTCGTTAAAGATTTTCATTGGCTTTAGCAACACAAGAAGACTAATAAAAAGATACCAAAACTTTATGTAAAGATTTCTGAAAACCTATGCAAAGCAAAGCCAAAAATTTATAAGAAAAAAAACCATCTAAATCTTGAAACATAATTTGCTAGTAAAATTTCCCTATTGTAGTAGAGATAGTTTATCTCTATGGTTTTACCAGTAAAACAAACAAACAGTCATGTCCGGCACATAAATCAGGAGCACCATACATCAACAGTTTGAAACGAACCATCCTTCTAATGGTCCAGTAATACCCAGCAATGGACTCTACATTTTTACTCGAGTGATTTATTGTTTAATTTATAGCTTTATAACTAGTCTTTGTATGATCGTTCCCTTTCATTGTGTAAGGTATTTTAAGTTTTAAAATTTTCAAGAAATAATAGTAAATCAGTTTGGTCATTGTGGAACTGAGCTAGATGCAACCTTTGTCACTCGGTGAACACCCGTCTATGGCACATAAGTTGAAAGTTTCACGTCTTGGTACAAAATGGATAGATATTTTTTATTGATAGTTATGATAAATTAAAAGAAAAAACTAATTAAAAAAGTTATTGATTTTACAGATGATTATTTATTGGGTGTTTCTGTATGTACACTTCATAAGTATTTACAAGAATCAAGAATCAAGACTATTTATTGAAAAACTGTGTACATAAGATGACAAATTATAGTAGGTAGGCATCAACAGTTTGTCCATCCCGGACATACAATAATGAGTTACATAAGTATAAAAGTAATAAAGGTATTTTACTCGTTACATGTTTCCATATTTTAAGGCTGTGGTTTATTTTGGGGTTGACGTTGTGTACAATATTTATCGATTTCGAGCGACCAAATCCCTGAGAAAAACTTAAAACAGTCAAGAAAGCAGTTAGGAAACTACGCTATTTATATGTTCAACCTCTTCCAGTGTTTAAAGCAAAATGCTCCATTAACTTCGATACGGGCTGATGTAAAGATACATAACATTATAGTAAAGTAGAGTGAACATCTTTCGATATCAAGGACAAAAGTAGTTTTATTTATGTACCTATAAATAAATGAAAAATCGAGAAATTAAGCATTTCATAAGTATGCCTTTAAATAAAATGGGAAACCTAAACAGTTATGCAGCTAAACACCTTCAATTTTGAATGTCCAACCTGATTATATTCATAATATTGTGAGTAGTAATCCAAGTATTACAAAGTATGTAGGTAAGGTACTCCTTTATAATTCGAAGCAGTCAAAGTGTATTTTTTACACGACCTTAGACGACCCAGTTGGCACAATGGTCACCATGCCGGACTGCACAGAGTTGCGGGTTCGATTCCTGCCTCAGACAAGTATTTATGCTTAGATATTTGTCTGTGGTCTGGTTGTTTCTATGTATTATAAGTATATATTATATTTACAAAAGAAAAGTATATAAGTAGTATATCCGTTGTCTAGCACCCATAACACAAGTCTAGTTACTTAGCTTGGGACTAGATGGCGATGTGTGGATTGTCCTGAAATATTTATTTATTAATTTATTTATTTAAAATTTTAGGAGGTCCATGCTAAGGTTACACTTAAAAGTAACCATTTTTGTCTTTCGTCTTTTTTTACGATACCAAAAGGTTTTCATGCTCTAATGAACACTCTTATTTTTTAATAATAGAAATTTTAAACTTATTTTTTAAAATATCGTAAAAACCCTGTGTATATATTTCCCACATTTAATATTTGAAGCCTTTATGAAGCTGTTTGAAAACATTCAGGTCTTTTTAATTAATAATGTTTATCTCTATACCCATGAAAGTTCTTTACCGACACCGTGAGGGTAGGTATATAAAATTTTACTACAACACGTCGCAGAGAGGTAAATAAAGCCAATCTATAAGATTTAGATAATGCTTCTTTAAAGGAAGTGTTCATGGCTTTCAAATGGGTAATTTTATGTATATGTCTAGTATAAAGACGTTATATTAGTAGTGTTTTTTACGTTTATTGACATTTATATATGAAATATTATTAAATTAATTTTGTACTTTATTTCTTAAATTTCAAATTGTGTATATTGCTATGTAGAGAGTACAAAGTAGTACAAACCACACAAACAGACAGAATTGGTAAAAATCCTGAGATGTTTGTAGAACCTAACCGAAACTCAGTCTGAAACAGAATATTTACTGACAAATATAGTTCTAATAATACTTATCACAGGGCAGTCATTATTCATGATGAAATTACGACTGACTTGTCCCAAAACCTAACCAATAGATACCCGAAACTAGCTTGACATTACATACTCCGCAACTCCACAAAACCGACACACTGCAACCTAAATCCTTACTCTAAAAGACCACAGCATTCCCTGCATCATTTCATCTATGAAATATATGATTTATGCACCAAGAATACAGGACGGATTCCTCTACCCTGCAATACCAATAACACGCCAAAGGAAATTCAATTTTCCTCGCAAGATATAAAGTCTAAATTACGTTACGTACCTGATAAATATCTCAAAGGAGCGATTTGAAACGTTCTCGTTTTGAAAGATGGTGAATGCCACTTGTTTTGTACTTTACTTTTAAATTTATTTTGTTGTTCAGATTTCTTCTAGATGTAAAGAGACGGGTGGGAAAAGCAGCTTGAGAATATTAAATGTCATGAAAGCATTTTTGTGAAGGAAAATACATCGTGTAAACCTATCAATGCACATTTCACGGATGACTTTCAGTGACAAGATGGGTCTGCAGGTTTTTGACATGATAAACGAAGTGTTCAGATGTCAACTTATCTAGACTGCACAATTTGAAATCTAAGCATGAAAGTCTTTACTTCATCCACCGTTAGTCTCCGCTCTACAGTGCCATCATACTCGATTTTGTGTTTGGCGAATCTGATTCCTTAGTAAGAAAAATATATAATATATTTGAGAATATAAAGTTTTATACCATTTTTGTATCAAATATGTCATAAAAGCCTACTTGACTCTCAAAGATCTGGAATATTAAAGTAGCCCGTAGCAAGCAGCTAGATGCTTAAGTTAAATAGGTACATATCGTCGTCCCTGCTGTTAAGATGGTCATAAACTTAACGTAACTTATTCGAATAACCATTAAAGATATCTCAATATCTCATAGAACTATTGAAAGTTACTGATCGTCGAAAACATCCTATTGGCAAATACTCGAGTTTATCTCAAGCAATAAAATGTTTTACAGCCTCTCATATACAAACTACAGACTTGTGATCGGCAGATATGAAACAGCAAACGAAAAACGAAAATAAGTGAATAAATTGTTAAAATAGATAACCAAAAACCATTGTAAATGTAAACAAACCGGCCAAGTGTGAGTCGGACTCGCGCTCGAAGGGTTTCGACCATTATATTCCGTTATTAACATTTGTTGTTATAGGGCAATAGAATTACGTCATCTGTATAAAATTTCAATTGTCTAGCTATCACGGTTCATGAGACAGACAGATAGACAGTGAAATCTTAGTAAAAGGGTCCTGTTTTTAACCCTTGGGTACCAAACCCTATAATACGGAAAACCATAATTATCTTCTCAAGAAAAGGTAATAACAATATCACTTCTAACGATGATGATATCTCCTTGACCGATTTCGGCTACTCACAGTGACTATTTCTGACAACCTATACAGAAGAAGATGACGAGCTTCGATGTTCAGCAGCTCATCTATAGTGTGCTTTTTGGTGACTGGCGTACCCCATTTTTGCGGAAAATGTTCTACCGCACATCGGACACGGTAGCATACCATTTATGAAATGGCCGAGGGTGGGCTGGCCTTTATCGCGTCTCGTTTGAGGTCAAAATCAGCACATCGTTCTGATTCAAAATCAGCGACGTGATAATTAACGAGACGCCTCAACTCCGGGACTTTGGGCTGCCTTCTGTTCTCAGTCGATTTTGCATCGCTTCTAACATTGGTAGTATAGCACCTACAGGCATTATTTTTAACCATAAAAATAGAAGCCATTGAATATCTCGATTCGGTAATGGATAATAATGTCTTAAAAAGAAAAAGCAGATTAAAAAAAATTAAGATGTTCCTTTAATTTAATTTATCAGTCGATTAAAAAATTTGTAGTCTGTGTTCGCCTAAGAAATACTGTGTAAGCACAATTCAATCAAAATGATATCATGGTGATAAACTTTAGGTATCAAATGGTAGGTAGTAGGTACCTACTTACATATATGTAGGGAGGTAGTTAAGAGGGTACACTGAGGTAAATATCATTTAAGATGTTTGATTTTAAGATTTTGTAGATTATGATGGTTCTGTAGGATTTTATGACATTTTTAATATTGGTCAGAAGAGTAGCAGGTCACTTGCAAAAACCAAATTCAAAGGATGAAACGTCTTAAAAGCGTCATAATTTGTAACGTATGTAAAACAAAAATGATGTAGGTAATAAGTATATTCACCGCTTTGTTTAGAAAGTTCGTGTAAACACGTAAAATGAGACGTTTAATAAAAAAAAAACTATTTAAAAAAGTTCTCGTCTCCAAATTTTTCATATTTTCACAACCCAAGAAGACTTGCGATTTCTATGAAAAAAAATCTTCTACCTTTTACCTTTTTTTTTAAAATCATATACTTAAATGAAACAATTATCGGTCTCCTTCATTTTCTTTCTCTCTCGCGGTCTTACGTTCCCCATTTCCGTAACGCGTTACATTTTTTCTCGGTTAGGTTCCCTCGCCAAAACTCGCGATAGGGAACTACTTTGTCTAAAAACCAAGTTGTTACCTACAATGTTTCTTTTTTCTTAATAAGGCTGTGTTGAGTTTGTGTGTGAATCACATTTAAAAATGCTCGCGACACTACAAATCAGAAAAGGAACTCCCAAATTATAGAAAGCAATCACTAGGATAGCTCTCGACTCTGACGCAGGCGGACGCGGACGCGGAATACCAATCATGCCAGATTTCATTTCTAATGGTGCACATGGAAATTCATGAAAACGCGTTCATTTTATTACCGGAATACGTATGGATGTCGAAATAAATTGAGTTTTCAGTTTATTTTGTATGTTTGTGTGTGTAGTATATTCGATTCATGTAATTATGTTCAGATCAATTTTATTTTAAATGTAATACCAAGGTAGGGAGGTTTAAAGGAAAAGTAACAACTATTTAACTATTATGTTTTTGTTGAATAAATATGTTATCATAAATACATTAAACATATGTTTTGATCAAAAAACATGTATTTATTTAATTCTATTTCTTATTTGGCCACCATAACAGAAGGCTTATAGATTAGTGTTTGATGATGCTGTGTGCCATGTCCTGCAATTTTTATAATTTATTCATTACATAACAACAAGTATAAATCCGATTTTCAGATATGTTTAGGTACCTACTTGATGAAGCAATCAGTTAGCTAAAATGCCTACAACTTGATAAAACCGAGTCTACTGTAGTCTTGCTAATTATAATTGGCTAGTTGTTGCACAAAGCAGTGCCATCCAGCCCCACATTAAGCAATTAGGCTTTAGGGTGACCGTACAGCGACTGGAATAAATACTTACTTAGTGGTAATAGGTAACCAAAAACAGATATAATCATACAATAATTCATTTTATGGCAACAAACGAACCGCTTAGCACCTTCTGAGTCTCAGGAATGCCCACTGTTTATTTATCACGTCACAGAGGTCCTCAAAACTTTCAAAGTCAAAGTAAAAATGTCTTTATTTAAATACAAATAATTTATGTATCACATTCAATCCTATTAAAAACTTATTTAGGATGTGTATCTTCGGAACGCATTCACCAATGGGGAAACTCATGGGGTTTATTAAGAGACACTTCAAATATTATGAAAAGCCTTCGAAATCTTCATAATAACGAGGTAACACGTTTGAAAACGCTCCGACTACGGCCTATAAAACGATGATCTTTTTTTATGATCACCATTAGGCGAAGAGTCATCGACTGTGTCGCGTAAAGATTTTATAATAAGGTAGTATAGAGGTTACATATTTATCATTTGGTAAGCAATCGTATGCGAACTAAAGTAGACATAAGAAGTCTAAAGGATTAGTAAGCTGAAGTAGAAATGGGCATATGGCGAAAAGTTCTAGACCACGTACCGGAAAACGTAACACGGACGACCTCCGACTAGGTGGACACATTAAGATCGCGGGGAGCGAGAGAGCAAGCAAACGTTTTAGAAGTCTTTGGGGGAGACCTCTGACCTATGTTCAGTAGAAAACGTCCTGTGGCTGATGGTGATGAAGCAATGCTTTGTCAATACCTCTATAATACTACGAGCTTAGGGATTGCAATCTCGAGATCTTGCATGATAACCCTGAGGTCAAGATTGTCCAATTCTAGATCACGGCACATAAAATTATACCTATCCAATTGCTCAAAATTAACTACCATCTCGCATCCCACTCATTTTTATGCAGCCCGACAGAGACCGACCTTTAGCCCCTTTAGCTTCTTAAGATGTTATCTCTATACAATAATAATGTTAAACATCTTGACCATTAGAGGACAAGTCGTCGACTATATCTCCTATATCGCCTATTCCATACACATTACTTGTTTGTAAGAGGGATCGTAAACTATTTATGTGTTAGGCACAATTTGCTTTGATTGTGTTGTGTAATGTTCAATGTTATTGATCGGAGTTTTATTGTTATGTGACTGTGTGAGTTTCCTTCACTCACACATATAAGGCAGACTAGCAGCGCTCCGCGGTTTCACACGCATAAGTCCCGATCCCATGCGTATATCAAAATGAAAAGTAGCCTAAAGCCTTTCTCGATAAATGGACTATCCAAGACAAAAATAATTTTTCAATTTGAACTAGTAGTTCCTGAGATTAGCGCGATCAAACAAACAAACTCTTCAGCATAAATAAGCGCAGAAAGTAAAAGTAACCAGTAAGCTGAATCGAAACGTCCTAACTAAACTAAAGGATATTTATTTCAATGCGATAAACTTAATAACTCAAAGGGGTTGAACTTGCAAGATTCGTTACAAATCCTTACAAATCAGAAGGACCTAAAAGTAAAATGTAATTATGACGTATTATGACGTCATGATATTATATTAATTAAGTGGACCGATCTTCTGGACTGATTTTAAGACGTTTACACGTCAAAAATATAGATGTTACTGCTACGTCACGACTGCTACAGACTAGACTTCTTCCGATTCTGTTGAAATCGATGATTTTAGCCACGCGGCAAAGACAATTTAAGTTCTTGAATTTAAGATAAGCTAAGAGTACCCTAGAAGCTTTACTTTCTAAACCTCTACAGCAATGTAGGTCCACTGTTTACCTACATACCCCTCTGTTTTCCAGTTTCCAACAACTATGACCAAAGGATTTTTTTAATTCCATTAAAACCAGAAGGAAAACAAAGGGGCATGTGAACAGCAAACCTTGGTTTTATATACAAAAAAGATTGCACTAGAGATATTACTTTTATATAGAGAAAGCAATGCCCGTGCGCTGTTCGTATGGAGATAGGTATAACCTGAAACTGAAACAAAGCAAAATGCCTAGTTTATTTATGAAAATGTGTTGAAAAAAATCATTTCCTTGTATCAACCATGTAGCAGATTTTCAGCATAATGTATTTGCTACATCCTACTCGAGTCTCACAGAGGGTGATATTTACCTTAAGGGGTCGAAAAAAAAAACAATATTCCTCAGTAATAAGACGATGTATTATGTTAATATATACAGGGTTACCCCTCACTGACGGGTATCAAAATATTTTGATTAAAACTTATACTTTACTTACTATACAGGGGTATTGGTTATTAATTTCACATTGTATTAAAAGGCCTCTTGGAGCAAAATTACGAAATCTCGATTTTACTGCACCTAGATTTATACAGTTTATACGTTTTGACAGAAAGGGAAAATAAACTTTTCAAATGGTGTCAAAATTTAGAAGACATAAAAAATAAAACATTCTAGACATAATTGAGGTTATGGAATTTCGACAAAAAGTACTAGGTAGGTTTATATAAAGTTTTATTGGTTTTTTATTGAACATAGAATTCATTTCATATTATCTACATTGTTTCGTTCTCTAAATTCCCAGAAAGCTAGTTTGTCTTCATTGTTTGTGTTGCAAACTATCAGCAGTAAGTAAATATTTAAGGAATAAAATCCACAAATCGCCGGCTACTTTAAACTTTTAAGTGCAAACTTAACAGAGATTGCAACTTCCGCCGCCCTGTGTGGTTTAAAAATGTATCAATTTAAAGGCACACGCAGTCAGAAAACCTTTTAGTTGGTCTAGTTTTTACGGTTCCTTTAACTAAGACCTAACTGTCTGTCTGTCACCAGGCTGTAAGAATATCATGAACTGCGATAGCTAAACAGTTGAAATTTTAACAAATTATGTATTTCTGTTGCCACTACTTATCTTTGTTACTTCTGCGAATTAAATTAGAAATTCTGGTTCCATAGAAATTTCATTAATATTGTTTCAGTAATTTAGTTTAGAAAATAACTGGAAAGTCACCTAAGTTAAGGAAATTACGTAGATGTTTTGCTTTCTTTGACTTTTTTATTGTAATTTTCTAATTGGATTAATTTCATTAAAGTTGGCATATTTTTACTTTATTTGTTTTAAAATTAAAGGCTAAAAAGTTTGTTGTCTGCTTTCATCCTTTTCAAACCGTCAGAGGGCGTTACTACGGATATAGACGTCCTCATTCTAATTTCATATTGAAAACTTTAGTGATAAATTAGGTAGATACTTCGCCGTCGTTATTTATAGATACTAATTTTATGAGTTAGCTCCTGAACTTTGCATTCATTGAGTTACTTAGAAATATGAGTTGAATATAAATGATTTTCAGTTTCATTTTCACAAAAATAACAGAACATAAAACAAAAAAAAGACAATCTAAAAAGTTTAATAGTTTAAAAAATATTTATTATTTTTGTACATGTAAATTTTAATGAATTTTGTTTGAAATATTCTTGGGAATTGTTCATAGTGGTGCATATTTTTGTGTTCAATCTACTTCTTTTAAAACTTATTTTTAAAAGTCTACAAAAAATTAAAAGTAAATCAACATTTTCGTATTTTGAATTTTGAATAAATGTAAGATAATCTATTAAGTGTTTTAATAAAAATATGTAGTAGAATGTTATTACCATATTTTATATTTTCCTATTTCTAAAATACTACATCCACAAATACAAACTACACTTAAGGCCCTCTTCCAGTACCGTGTGTAGGTATTTTAACATTACCTCAGCCTCCGCGCACAAAGACGTAGCGTGAAAGTGAGCCGCGCGCAACGACTCGCGTACGCGATCAAGCTACGCCACAGTGTAGGTGTAAACAGTGGGCACGCCACAGTGTAGGTAGGTGTCAACAGTAGGTTTTCGTTATCTAATTGGGATCGATACATAAAATAATAAAACTAATGTGTAGCTGTAATAATGTACCTAATATTTTTATTGGAACGAAGTTCCCTATCCCGGGTTGACGCGGGGAACTAGCCGAGAAAAAAATGTTACGCATTACAAAACCGTGAAACTGGAGCAACAATACAATAAACAAACTTGTTACTAACCTTGCCTCTTTATAATATTAGTATAGATTATTTGCGCTCAGTCAATCGCGTCCAGTGACCATAACACAAGCCTAGCTGCTTAGACTGGAGCAACAATACAATGTACAAACTTGTTACTAACCTTACCTCTTTATAATATTAGTATATATTATTTGCGCTCACTCAATCGCGTCCAGTGACCATAACACAAGCCTAGCTGCTTAGACTGGAGCAACAATACAATGTACAAACTTGTTACTAACCTTACCTCTTTATAATATTAGTATATATTATTTGCGCTCACTCAATCGCGTCTAGTCACCATAACACAAGCCTAGCTGCTTGGACTGGAGCAACAATACAATATACAAACTTGTTACTAACCTTACCTCTTTATAATATTAGTATATATTATTTGCGCTCACTCAATCGCGTCTAGTCACCATAACACAAGCTTAGCTGCTTAGACTGGAGCAACAATACAATATACAAACTTGTTACTAACCTTACCTCTTTATAATATTAGTATAGATTATTTGCGCTCAGTCAATCGCGTCTAGTCACCATAACACAAGCCTAGCTGCTTAGACTAGAGCAATAATACAATACACAAACTTGTTACTAACCTTACCTCTTTATAATATTAGTATATATTATTTGCGCTCAGTCAATCGCATCTAGTCACCATAACACAAGCCTAGCTGCTTAGACTGGAGCAACAATACAATATACAAACTTGTTACTAACCTTACCTCTTTATAATATTAGTATATATTATTTGCGCTCACTCAATCGCGTCTAGTCACCACAACACAAGCCTAGCTGCTTAGACTGGAGCAACAATACAATATACAAACTTGTTACTAACCTTACCTCTTTATAATATTAGTATATATTATTTGCGCTCACTCAATCGCGTCTAGTCACCATAACACAAGCCTAGCTGCTTGGACTAGAGCAATAATACAATACACAAACTTGTTACTAACCTTACCTCTTTATAATATTAGTATATATTATTTGCGCTCAGTCAATCGCGTCTAGTCACCATAACACAAGCCTAGCTGCTTAGACTGGAGCAACAATACAATATACAAACTTGTTACTAACCTTACCTCTTTATAATATTAGTATATATTATTTGCGCTCACTCAATCGCGTCTAGTCACCATAACACAAGCCTAGCTGCTTAAACTGGAGCAACAATACAATGTACAAACTTGTTACTAACCTTACCTCTTTATAATATTAGTATATATTATTTGCGCTCAGTCAATCGCGTCTAGTCACCATAACACAAGCCTAGCTGCTTTGACTGGAGCAACAATACAATATACAAACTTGTTACTAACCTTACCTCTTTATAATATTAGTATAGATTATTTGCGCTCACTCAATCGCGTCTAGTCACCACAACACAAGCCTAGCTGCTTAGACTGGAGCAACAATACAATGTACAAACTTGTTACTAACCTTACCTCTTTATAATATTAGTATATATTATTTGCGCTCACTCAATCGCGTCCAGTGACCATAACACAAGCCTAGCTGCTTAGACTGGAGCAACAATACAATGTACAAACTTGTTACTAACCTTACCTCTTTATAATATTAGTATATATTATTTGCGCTCACTCAATCGCGTCTAGTCACCATAACACAAGCCTAGCTGCTTGGACTGGAGCAACAATACAATATACAAACTTGTTACTAACCTTACCTCTTTATAATATTAGTATATATTATTTGCGCTCACTCAATCGCGTCTAGTCACCATAACACAAGCTTAGCTGCTTAGACTGGAGCAACAATACAATATACAAACTTGTTACTAACCTTACCTCTTTATAATATTAGTATAGATTATTTGCGCTCAGTCAATCGCGTCTAGTCACCATAACACAAGCCTAGCTGCTTAGACTAGAGCAATAATACAATACACAAACTTGTTACTAACCTTACCTCTTTATAATATTAGTATATATTATTTGCGCTCAGTCAATCGCGTCTAGTCACCATAACACAAGCCTAGCTGCTTAGACTGGAGCAACAATACAATATACAAACTTGTTACTAACCTTACCTCTTTATAATATTAGTATATATTATTTGCGCTCACTCAATCGCGTCTAGTCACCACAACACAAGCCTAGCTGCTTAGACTGGAGCAACAATACAATATACAAACTTGTTACTAACCTTACCTCTTTATAATATTAGTATAGATTATTTGCGCTCAGTCAATCGCGTCTAGTCACCATAACACAAGCCTAGCTGCTTAGACTAGAGCAATAATACAATACACAAACTTGTTACTAACCTTACCTCTTTATAATATTAGTATATATTATTTGCGCTCAGTCAATCGCGTCTAGTCACCATAACACAAGCCTAGCTGCTTAGACTGGAGCAACAATACAATATACAAACTTGTTACTAACCTTACCTCTTTATAATATTAGTATATATTATTTGCGCTCACTCAATCGCGTCTAGTCACCACAACACAAGCCTAGCTGCTTAGACTGGAGCAACAATACAATATACAAACTTGTTACTAACCTTACCTCTTTATAATATTAGTATATATTATTTGCGCTCACTCAATCGCGTCTAGTCACCATAACACAAGCCTAGCTGCTTGGACTAGAGCAACAATACAATATACAAACTTGTTACTAACCTTACCTCTTTATAATATTAGTATAGATTATTTGCGCTCACTCAATCGCGTCTAGTCACCATAACACAAGCCTAGCTGCTTAAACTGGAGCAACAATACAATGTACAAACTTGTTACTAACCTTACCTCTTTATAATATTAGTATATATTATTTGCGCTCAGTCAATCGCGTCTAGTCACCATAACACAAGCCTAGCTGCTTTGACTGGAGCAACAATACAATATACAAACTTGTTACTAACCTTACCTCTTTATAATATTAGTATAGATTATTTGCGCTCACTCAATCGCGTCTAGTCACCACAACACAAGCCTAGCTGCTTAGACTGGAGCAACAATACAATGTACAAACTTGTTACTAACCTTACCTCTTTATAATATTAGTATATATTATTTGCGCTCACTCAATCGCGTCTAGTCACCATAACACAAGCCTAGCTGCTTAAACTGGAGCAACAATACAATGTACAAACTTGTTACTAACCTTACCTCTTTATAATATTAGTATAGATTATTTGCGCTCAGTCAATCGCGTCTAGTCACCATAACACAAGCCTAGCTGCTTAGACTGGAGCAACAATACAATATACAAACTTGTTACTAACCTTACCTCTTTATAATATTAGTATAGATTATTTGCGCTCCCTCAATCGCGTCTAGTCACCATAACACAAGCCTAGTTGCTTAGACTGGAGCAACAATACAATATACAAACTTGTTACTAACCTTGCCTCTTTATAATATTAGTATAGATTATTTGCGCTCACTCAATCGCGTCTAGTCACCATAACACAAGCCTAGCTGCTTAGACTGGAGCAACAATACAATATACAAACTTGTTACTAACCTTACCTCTTTATAATATTAGTATAGATTATTTGCGCTCACTCAATCGCGTCTAGTCACCATAACACAAGCCTAGCTGCTTAGACTGGAGCAACAATACAATATACAAACTTGTTACTAACCTTACCTCTTTATAATATTAGTATAGATTATTTGCGCTCACTCAATCGCGTCTAGTCACCATAACACAAGCCTAGCTGCTTAGACTGGAGGAACAATACAATGTACAAACTTGTTACTAACCTTACCTCTTTATAATATTAGTATATATTATTTGCGGGCACATACGTTTGTAAATTATTATTTGCGGAAAAAAGTTTGTCATCCCTGCAAATGCAAGCTTCCGCGTGGGGTTCGCTCGAACGCAGCGTGCCGGCAAAAGTGGCATAGGTCTTACCTCGACGAAGCCCGGAGGCCGACTGCGAGGAACTGACGCGTGCTAACTGTTATATTTGATCGATTTGCAAAACATTTTGTACATTTTAGCATTATTATCCAAAAATATAGTTCCTAGAGGTCAAAACCTATCATTTGATTCAATTTTTAGAAACATACGTTAACTATTTTTGAATAAAAACCGATAAACGATCTAAAAATTCTCTGTTTTCTAACATTTTTTTTATCGAACAAAGTTGTTCATATCATGTTTTCAACCGAAATAAACAAAAATATGGTTTTTAAACTACAATATCTACTTATATCCAAATAACAAAAAAATAGTATTTGATTACTTAAAGTTGCTTAACACAAAGGTCGATTTGCGAACACATGGTCTTAAAAGTGTGGAATACATTTCTCGATATCTGAATAACAATTGATCGAGCATACGACGAACGGTCACAGACGTAAGCGATCTAGTTCACTGGTCAATGACGGAACGTCTATGGCAAAGACTTTCAAATAAACAAATAACATAAAATCAAATATTATATTACCAGGAGTAGACTGGACAACGAGTAAACCTTAACTTCGTCCTAGATACCTACGACCCAGGTCATCGTGGCCAGTAAACATATATGTGTTGCAAAATTGTGTACTTATTAGAACAGAATCGTTCAGTGTAGTGTGACGTTTGCAAAAAGAACGACAAAGTTTTCATATGAATAGTGTCTTGACTTCATCTCTTTTAAATATAATCTATAGTCGATACGTGTATAGCCGTGCTGACTTCGCAACTGTTGACACGGTATTTTTCAGTGGCGAACTCTTGAATAGGACACTCTATGAGTCGGAGATATTGTTTTTTTACGCCTTTTAGTGTCACCGAACGAATGTGAAATGGAACATTGTGTTTCTGTTCATAAAGTGTCTGAACTTTCGATAGAATATAATATATAATATATAATTTATTCGAACAAACACACGACATAGTATAGTTACAAATAATACACAGTAAGAGATAGTTACAAATAAATTAAATTACAAAAAACATACAATAAAAATAAAAAGTATCTGAGAAGTCATGTGTTGCCCGAATGGGTAAAGCCTCAGCATGTGCTGCAGATACGCAGGCGCATCTGCAGCGCTGATCTTCCGATACGTTTTTAACTTTTGTCGTTATTAAAGTAGTATAATGTTAATTAAAATGTCCGGATTTAGAAATATCCTACATGTGGTCCCTTGAATTAAAAAAAACTTCAGAGGACACCCGGATGGAACGAAGTTTCTTTCTATTAATTATTAGTGAAGGAATTGTAATAAAATCAAAAAGTGTCTTTACAACTTTTGGTCATAATTTGTTCATTCTAGTCCCCTATCGCAACGCGCCTTAAGGAACTTCGTTCCAATTGGTAGGCCTTGTTCGGCGGCATCTTACACCACCCTCTGGACAAAGTCATAGTGCCATATGACTTGTCACATTTGTGCAAGGATGCTGTTGTCTTCCAGCTGAGTATCTTCGACTTCATCGTCAGCAGGTGAGAGGAGGTCAAATGCAAGCCTATTTTTTACCAACTTCAAAAAAAGGAGGAGGTTCTCAATTCGGTTGTATGTATTTTTTTAATGTTAAAAAAATGAAGTACCCAGTTTTATCCTAATAATTTTGTCACTTTATCACATAATACTTCTTCTCCACTTCTTGTCCATCCTCTTTGTTGTTGGTTGCCTGGAAGAGATCGCTTTGAGCGATAAGGCCGCCCTTTGTAACACTTAGACTTAAGCTTTGTTTTTATTTAATGTTATTTAAAATTGGTGTTTACAATAAAGAATTTATCTATCTATAATATTGATAATATTTGTAATCCTTGTGCGACTTAATTTCTAGGTGATTTTTTTTTAAATAGGTTTTTGTGGAATTATATATCCCGAACTGAGTCACAGAGTTTTGGGACAATCCACTTATAAGTATTCTTTAAAGTTGGCAACACATTATAAGTACATTTCAACGTTAAAAATCAGTTTCAGATTAAATTTCTCAAGTAATTTTCGAAGTTAACAAGCTAAAAGCTTACGGTCATAGTTTAAAAGAACTTAGGAAGGCTCATTAAGCTTTCTCTCTGAAATTCATGCAAACAAGCTTTACTTTATTAAAATAACTTTTAAGTTATTGTACTTTAAAAGTTAATAGATATACTATATATTCTTGTCCAGAGTAAAGAACTTGGTCTTTACTTGCTATCATATGTTAATGCTGTTAACATTACACCCGCGTGTTATATAAAACCTTATGCAATCAATTAACCATTTTATTGGAAACGAGTGCTCTCGAACTGTCAATGGTTACCAACCGTTAAAAATATAGGAGCAACATTATCAAAAGTCATCATTTTAAAGGACAAAAGTTTTAAAACAGTTTGCTTGCTTTTCTGTTGATAATTCAGGTTCTCTTTTTGTAAGGAAATTCTAAATCAGTCAATTAAGCTTGACATTAACGACTGACATCGGGGTGAGATGGTAACATGGTAGCACGTTACGTTATACATTGTAAGCCACAAAGGAAACCATAAGGAAACAGACCATAATATCAGTGAACAAACACCTCAACTCCTCAAGCAAGCACCTAGTCACGCAATTCCACCATCTCGTGCAATTCCGTGGTCCCAAATTGTCACCAACTTCTCTGTTAGGGTGACCGCAGACTTCAAATTTAAATTCTTTCCTATTTAACTCATACATTAATAATATTACAAATTTAAAGTCTATGTATATGTTTTTTACACTTTCACGCAAATACTAGACCGTTTGCGATGAAACTCAGAATAAAATAAATAAATATTACAGGACATTCCACACATCGCCATCTAGCCCCAAGTTAAGTAACTAGAATTGAGGCTTGAATGAATACTTAGGCTTCTTTTGACCGCAGTGCAGCTATTAAATAATAAATGATATGCGTAATTGCACACACCATCTAGCCCCAAAGCAATTAAACTTGTGTTATGGTAAACAAATATTTTGTTTACACGGCGGGCATTGAATACGCAACCAATTAAGTCGCAGACCAGCGCACAAAAGAGATCGTCAAACTTTGGCAACTAGATGAATTTTTACCAGTATTTTTGACGTGATAACGTCTTCTAGATCGATGAACGCGAGGTATCAGCCGATCATTTTGTTAGTAGTCTGTGTTCAGTTCACCCTATTGTTACCCGACTTCAAATTATAGGGTAATTATGTGTTTCGTAGCTTTGATCACGCATACTGTAATGATATTGTAAGGGTGGTCATTTGGTGAGTTTTTTTGATCTGATTAGTGGTTTTAAAAGTAGTGTTGTGTTGCTAGGAATGATTAAATATATTGAGGTCAACAAACGGTCATTACCTATCAAAAATATGCAAAATATAAACAAACATACATATATTGATAAATATATTCTCGTATAATGAAAATATTTTTAAGGAAAAATGCATTTCAAACTGGGCCGCGTTCGCGTTCGCAAGTGAAATTAGGATAATTGCATTTTACATTATCAGTAAATGCGCGAGAATAAAGAAGTACTAGATACAGTGTTGTTATAAAGAAATTAATTTTCAATAAAATATGAAAGTTCCCGCCACGAAATCGACGCCCGAGGCAAAAATAAAAATAAAAATTCTTAATTATTCATTTTAAATTATACAATTTGCACAGTTGAAGTGTCCTAAAAATTAAGTTAGGACGACGTAGGCATCCATCATACTCTCATTGAGTGTTCTCGTGTGTGAACAAACAGTTTACTTGGCCACCTGCCGTCCCAGGCTGCATGCCCAGCAGCCTAAGGGCGGCACTGAAAATTTCGGGAATCAAGGAAGTGACACAACATTACTATTTAAAAATGTATTTATTGCTTTTCGAAGTATTCTCCGCGAAATTTGACACATTTTTCCATACGATGGAACCAATCATTAAAGCAAGCATCCATTCGGAAGTTGGGGTCTCCAAAATGGCCGTTTTGTAGGCGTCCACAGCTTCTTCAGGTGATGAAAATCTCTGACCACGCAATTTATTCTTTATTTTAGGGAAAGTATAGAAATCATTAGGGCTTAGGTCGGGGCTGTACGGCGGAATGTCTAATAATTCTATGTTTTCTTGCTCTAAAAACTCTTTTGTTCTGTTCGCGGTGTGAGAACTCGCATTGTCGTGATGGAGGATGATGCGGCGGCTGCAGTTCTCTTTACGGAGTTCAGAAACGACCTGTGGCAAACAAATGCTAGCATACCATTCTGCATTAACCGTTCTTTGTCCCTCAAGAGGAATAGTCACAACATGGCCGTTTTTGGAGACAAACGTGGCCACCATTTTTTTTGCAACACTCCGTGAACGAACAATTTTTGTTGGCTTTAACTCATTTTCGAACACCCAAACTCGTGACTGGTTTTTTGTTTCGGGTTCGTACGTGTATATCCAGGATTCGTCACCTGATACGATGTTGTATACAGCATTTGAGGATCCTGCGTGGAATCTTTCGAGAGTTCTGACGCACCAAGTAACGCGAGCCACTTTTTGCTCTTCACAGAGCGAATGCGGTATCCATCGGGAAAACAACTTTTTTACACCTAATTGTTCATGCAAGATTATTTGTATTTGACTCATGCCAATGTCTAAAGTTGCCTGAATTTCGCGGTATGTTACATGTCGATCTTCCTCAATCAGCTTACGCACAGCATCAACGTTTTCTTGGGTGAGTGCAGTTTTTGGACGACCTTGACGGGGATCATCACTGAGCTTGACACGTCCACGTTGAAATTCAGCAAACCAGCGATAAATTGTGGTTTTGGATGGGGCTTCATCACCAAATGCAGAAATCATCCGGTCAACACACTGTTTTTGTGATAAACCACTTCGAAAGTCATAATAAATCATCGCTCTTGAATTTTCTCGAGTCAATTCCTTTTTCTCAACGACTAAACAAGTTTGACAAAACCTTGTGACAAGACCGAGATTCTTTTTTAAATAAATAAATGGTATTCAATTTTTAAAACCAAGGAGTTTTCAATTAAAAAGATTTAAATATGACAGGAACAGTGGAAATATTCCATTCCCGATACTTTTAGTGCAGCCTATGTACTAGGCTGGCTGGCACGTATGTATAGCTACAACATCCCGATATATATTACAATACAAGCATTACCCCTCAATCCTTGTTAGAATCGTCAAAGAGAACACCCTTGTATTCCCTAAACAAAACGGCTATTGAAATCGCGACCGCACAAAGAGCACAACAGACTCTTCACTCTTCAGTCAGTTAGCCAAGCGAGCGCCAAGCGCCGAGCACCGAAATTCAGATGAAATCGAATCTAAATGATTACGCCTTAATGATTCACAATAAACGAGGGCTATTCAGGACGGTCTCTAACAATGTCTTTAGGGGTCCGTGGGCTGAATATTTACTGCGTGGAGATTGAAAATCAACACGCAGTAAATATTTGAAGGCAATTTTTCGTGTTTCGGACGTTTATGTACCTAACTGTATTTTGTAACGAGTTACAAACTAACATCTTTTCATTTTAATGCATGAAATTTAAATTCAATTATTTTTAAAAACAGTTATCTTAAATTGATATTTTAATTCGTTTTATTTTTACTCATCTAACAAGCAACGACTTGCGGTTTCACGCTCGTTAAGTCCCGATTTCATGGAATGAAAAAAAAAAATATTTACCGAGTAGTTTTAGAGTCATTATAAAAAAAGAAAAAAATAACCAAATTAATTTTTTTTGGCGTTTAAATGAGAATTAGTCGGCCGATAGTAAATCATCAGTCTATGATGTCTCTAAATCTGATACGGCTGTGTCATCGCCCCTCTTCCTTTAAGATTTCATTTCATTTTTGCTTTGAATTTTTATTCTATTCTGTTTATCGTGTTAGCGTTAAGTGGTTTAAGGATGAACATTTTGTTAGGTATTTATACCTATCTATCTACCTACTTAGACAGATGCACGTACTCTCTTTGTTGGTCTGAAAAGCCAACCAATTTATCGTTGTTAGAAATCAATGTTAGGTTGAACTGGCTATTATACAGGACTCACTTTCACTCGTAACTTCGTCCGCATAGAGATGTTGAATTTTCCAAAATCCTTCCTTAGCGGATGCCTATATCTTAATAGCTATCGTGTACCAAAATAACCCGATCCGTTCATTGGCTTAATCCGTGCGTTGATATACAAATCAGAACATTGAATTTGATAATATAAAGAAATAAAAATAAATAATCGTGTGGGCTGATATATGGAGAATGCAGCCGCAGTTAATTCGGAAAACATCTTATGTTTCGACGTATGTAGCGAATCTGCTGCGTTTAGCTTCTTACGTACTCTTCCAGCTACTTACTAGTTTCAAATATTAACCTATTTCAACCATCCAAACGCCACATACACCCTTCACAAGCTCTCAAAAGAAGCTAAATTCGGTTAAAGTGGGTAAAACTGGCGAAAAATTCCAAGATTCAACTTTTCATAACCACTACAGTTTAGTGCTTGATGTACAGTGTCCTTAGCAAAGCGAGTTGATTTGACACTTGAGCGACTGATTACTACTTTATTGCGGGGTACGAAGGTTTAAAGTTGAAAAGCTAATGCGGGGTGGAAAATTTTAAGTGTGGAAGTGTTCTATAAGGAATATTTTGCTTTGGGTGAGACAGGGAAAGAGTTTAATTCTTTTTGAAGGCTGACGTTCGCTCGCTTTTAACGTAAAACGTATTTAAAATTGCAGGTCAGAAGAGTAGGGCATCACTTGCGGAAACTGTAGTCTGGGCGATGGACAGCCCAGACTTTTGTGTTGGACTGCCCGTTGCAAAAGACGACCAAAAGAGGATCTGCAGGCTGATTCACAAACCATCGGAAGGCTACCGAAACGAATAAAACTGAAAAGATAAATATGCCAACACGTCAAAAGTCGCAGGAGTGAAAGAGCAGCAAATTTTTTTTCGTTTCGTTTACCTTCCGACGGTTTGTGAATCAGGGGGCTGGTCCGTTGAACTATCTGAGCGGGTCTTTGATCGTTCGAAGAAGCGGACTTGGGACTGGCTGCAGTGTGGCTCCGCACCTTTGTGGAAACTGGGGGAAGATTTCCCTGGGATGAACGCGGTTCAGGGAGGCTTCGAAGAGTTTGAATGAGACCCCAACAAGCTACACCGAGGAGGGACATAACCCGTCGTCACACTCGGTGTGGCGGGTTTCTCTACGTAAAAAAACGGGTATCACTTGCAAAAACTAAATGTAACGAATGTAACGTTATAAATGTTTACGGATGTAAGGGAGACGTAGAAGGTAGTCAAAAACTTAACATAGAAACCGGCCAAGTGCGAGTCGAACTCGCGAACGAGGGGTTCCGTACCATTACGATCGATACATAATATCGACGAAAAAACCCTACAAAGTAAATTGTAAGTCAGTGGAGGCTTGATAGGTTAAAAATATTTTGCCTGCCCAAAAGAACTTTTAACTTTTAACCTAGTAAACATAACTTTTTTTTGGAATAATTAACAAAAAAAAATATTCCCTAAAAATAGTTAAAAATAACCAAAAATTCTAAAAACGTACTCAAAAATATTTAGTTTTTTCTATTTTTAGTATTTGTTGTTATATCGGCAACAGAAATACATCATCTGTAAAAATTTCAACTCTCTAGCTATCATGGTTCATGAGATACAGCCTGGTGGCAGACAGGCAGACGGATGGGCGGACAACGAAGTAGTACTAATAGGGTTCCGTTTTTAACCTTTGTGTACGGAACTCTAAAAACTATCTAAAACCCGACTACGGTACTATACTTAACTACCTACCTACTAAGAAAAAATACGAAGCAAGAAATTGTTCATTTCTGCAATCACTGGTATGTGAGGGTAGCAAACGATTTACTGAATACTGAAATAATATGGTGTTCCATTATAATTGTGTCGATTTGACGTGTGGGATTGTTTTTACATCTATTGCCCATTGAATTCTAGTACCTGGATGACCGAGCTTTGCTCGGTATTTTTTTTTTTTTAGGGTTCCGTACCTCAAAAGGTAAAAACGGAAACCCTTATAGGATCACTTTGTTGTCCGTCTGTCTGTCTGTCTGTCTGTCTGTCTGTCTGTCTGTCTGTCTGTCAAGACCTTTTTTCTCAGGAACGCGTGGAGGTATCAAGCTGAAATTCATATCAAATACTCAAGTCTATGGTCTCTTGGAGCTGTGAAAAAATCAAACTTCTAAGTCAACGCGATCAAAAGATACTCCCGTTTATGCCGCAAATTTTCGACACTCGCAAGGGAATCAAAACCTACAGGGTACTTCCCGTGAACTCAGAATCTTGAAATTTGGTACGAAGCAACGTCTTATAACACAGATAAAGGAAAAATTGCGAAAAGCATAAATTTTTAGTTGTATCATATAATAAAAATATTTTTAATAATTTTAAACTTATTACCCCTTTACTCATGAACGCGTAGTGGTATTATATTGAAATTCTTAACAAATACTCAAGTCTATAATATCTTTAAGCTGTAACAAAATCAAACTTCTACGTCAACGCAATCAAAAGATACAGCAATTAAAGCCGCATATTTTGAAACTCGCAACTACTCGCAAGGGAATCAAAACCTAAAGGATACTTCCAGACGACCTGGAATCTTGAAATTTGGCATGAAGCAACGTTATAAAGTACACATATAGGAAAAATTCCGAAAATCTTAAATTTTTAGTTACATCACATAGTATATTTTTTTTAATAATCATAAACTTACTAGCTGACCCAGCAAACGTTGTTCAGCGATTAAAAAAAAAAACAGATGTTGGCCGATTCTCAGACCTACCCGATATGCACACAAAATTTCATGCAAATCGGTTCAGCCGTTTCGGAGGAGTTTGGAAACAAACACCGCAACACGAGAATTTTATATATTAGACTTGCTGACCCAGCAAACGTTGTTATGCGATTAACAAAAAAAAATAAAAAAATAGATTTTGGCCGATTCTCAGACCTACCCGATATGCTCACAAAATTTCATGCAAATTGGTTCAGCCATTTCGGAGGAGTTTGGAAACAAACACCGCGACACGAGAACACAATTCCCCATAAAAGAATTTCGTACCTTAGCCAATCTAAACCGAGATTGATCCAAATTGTGCCTATTTCTAGTATTAAAATGATGTCTATCACTTCTCTTCTTAAAGAGATGAAGATTTTTCCGAACATACATAATGTTTTCATATATGTATTGACAAGGTACCGTCAGCTTTCCACATTGTTATGTTATGGATTTCATTTAGCAATAAAAATACCATAACTTTTACTTATATACCTACAGGTTTGTACGGAACCCTCGGTGCGCGAGTCTGACTCGCACTTGGCCGGTTTTTTTTTTACTTAGTCTAACCTCAAAGCAAACACTCATTGACTTCATGTTACTTAACAACGCCATCTGCTGGAATAACTTTATTACTCACAAAAAATAGTATTAGTAGTTCACCAATAGATGACAGGAAGAGTCATATTTTTCAGAAAAAAAAGTAAGTTTCGATAAAACACGAATAAAATGACATTTTCTAAAAATGATTCCTAGCTAGATCGACTTATCGCCCCCGAAACCCCCTATATACCTAATTTCATGAAAATCGTTGGAGCCGATTCCGAGATTTCAATTATATATACTTGTAATATATATATATACAAGAATTGCTCATTTATATATATATACAAGAATTGCTCATTTAAAGATATAAGATAAGATAAGATAATAAGAAGGTCCAGTGGTTTCTGCCTGAATAAGAAATTACATAACTTAAATACGCACTGAAAGATACTGTACACATTTACAAGGAAGACAAAATGATAGCCACTTACCTCGTTCAATCAGCACCGCCTTTCCTCTCGATGGTGGTTTCAGATCCATTAAAGATTACAACACACACGATATTAATAATTATCACTATCTATTTGCACACTATAAGTAGACACTCAAACGTCACCAGCTCCGGGCTTACCCGGGCCCGGCTTAAAAAAACGGCGCCGGCGCACCAAACTGCTTACAGTCTGGTGCGCCGGCGCCGCTTTTTTAAGCTAACACAATTTACACCTTGTAATGACAAGTTTCGATAAGATGCACGAATATCCCGCTAAGACTCCCGACGCCGGCGCGGGCGACAAGACACGTGTGTTTCATCTGACGTCGATGACGCGAATGCTCAACCAATCGTTGCATTTCTACCCTCAAGTAAAAAAAAAGTTGTATGAGGTTCGAATATGACGTATATAATAAGATGTTCTTTTTTTAAAATGGGCTAGTGCACCTACCAATGTTATTCCCCCTAGTGGGTGAGAATCGATTTTTCTACCTACTGTTGAGCTGCTAATATGGATAGCTGGAATAAAAGTTCCACTTTTACGAACCGATCTGTTAATAACAATAATAAGTACAGCCAGTTACAAAAAATATTTATTCCATTCCCACTCCAAAAACCTTATTTTATTTACTGAAAACAGTGAATTTCCGTGAAGGCCTTTTAATCACTATTGTTTGTTCACGGTGTTTAAATTTAGAACACACCAATATATTCGACTTCCATCTCAACGCTTATACAACCTCCTTGCGCATAATAGAATCGATACAAACTCTTTGCCTACGATTACTCGACACACAAACTCTTTATGCAAATAACTCTTCGAGATTTGATTGGTCAATATTTGCGACAAGGAGTTTAGCATTCTGACCATCGACAGGAAATAAATATCGCTCTTCAAGTCAGTGATATGAGTTTTGGCGGGAACGAGTTACCAACATGTCGTGCTGCAGTTTTATTTTCATGAAACTTAGATGTAACCCGAGTTGAATTGTATAATTTTGGTGGAATGTTATTCAATTTAGTTCTGTGAAAGTGCACAAGTGTAGTGAAAGTAAAAATCAGTGTCAAACATGCAGTTTTCTCGTTGCCTCCAAATCTCCTATTAAGGTTATGGTAAACTTGCCACCGCTTTACTATAGCCCCTGACTTGACGGACTATGACGACTTTGACTGTATTGAAACACTTTAGGCCCGATTTATGAAAAATCGGGTCAATTTGATGCAAAATATAACTTGACACTGGCTAAATGCATACGTGCGAAGCCATAATAAAAGAAAAAAAAAAGTCAGTGATATGTCAACTAGATACATCTCACTGCTTCAAGTTGACCATCTTAATAATAATTAGTAAGAAAATTACTGTTAATTTTAGTAATTGTTCAAATTTTAATGTGCGTTTTAATTAATTTAACCTTCTTTTTTAAGGTTCCATACCCCAAGGGTAAAAACAGGGCCCTCCGTCCGTCCGTTCGTCCACCGTCTTTGTTTTTTCTTTTTCTCGTAGTCATGGTATCAAGTATAGTATGCAACTCTTAAATAAAGTACGGATTTACATTGAGGACCAAGAATCCTGAGCGACATCATTCGCATCGCTCAGGATTCTAACTATGTGATTCAGTTATTAGAATCCTTCGCTTGGTCATGATTTACCTATGGCGGATGGCCCTCGCTTTAAATCCGTCCTTTATTCACTAGTTGCTATATTATTATCGTAGAGGGAAAAGCATCCATTATGAATTAACGTAATTTTATTAATGCCTTAAACATTGATTTAGAACATGCCATGTCTAGTCTATGACCTCAAAAGTGCCTCAAAGATACCAACAAAGCAACATTCCTACCTGGCTCTCGCACTCGACTTCACTCACTGTTCAGGTTCCCTTTGTTCACATTTCACTGGTCGCATTTCACGAATCTCTCTAAACCTTTGTTGATGAACATTTGGTAGGTAATTATTAGTGATGTGAATCCTACTATCCAAATTAAAAATGTGCAAGTTTGTGTTGTTTTACTTCCATCTGGATAGACTAAGAAACTTTAAGAATTTTCGTCTTTAAATTATGCCAAAATATAGGAAATGATTTCGCCTACAAACGGTAAACACCACAACACTTGACAAATATTTTCAAGAAAAATAATAAAAATGTAAGTACTTAATAAATAAAAAGTCAACTTATTTACCGCCGCAAAAACACATTTACGTATTTTAACACAAAAATATGGATATTAAAATCTCTTTGGGAAGTTCATTCCATAGATTACGAAAATAAATAAGATTGGAATGAAGTTGCCGGCTTGAATCTGGAGCGTTGAGGCCATACTTGTGCCTTTCTATACAATGTGTTTCAACGATGGTATTATATTACGAAAGGGGGTTGTGTTACACGTTTAGGTAGCTTACTACTTTGGTTCTACGACACCTATGCAGAAATCAGTAACTCATATACGTCTTGTCGCGGTGTCTTTTTCAGATATTCATTTTTGCGTATTTTATCAGATTGATATTTTTAATAAAACAATCTAATTTTTTAATAATGTTTAATAATACTTCCATCTCTCTCGTTACAATTATTTACAAAAACATAAATAATTATAAATAAACAATTCGTTTCCTAATCGTTTAATAAAAACGTTCGATCGTAGTACAAATTATTTATTCCGAGGTTACATTAACATCATACTACTTTACAAAGATATTTAAGTTACAAAGGCATAGAGAAAACATCTCAAAAACCTTTTTTCTAAGTAAAACTGATCTCCGTTACAATTTTTCTTTGTCCATCTCGTTTCCCTATAAACGAGGTCCTCACATGGATGCGGCTTGTTTGACACTGTCTCAGTTTGTTTGCTCTGGCGATTGGACCATCTAAAGGTCTCTCTTTATATTTGAACACCAGGAAGTGGCCTCTTCCTCTATTTTTCTCAGGTTGGTTTACGGCAATGTTCGCAACATGATCGTCTACAAAATTATTAGATAGCTAAGCACTTTATTGCAGCATAAAAACAAAAAGCTATTCGTATTAGCTTCCGGTGACCAAAAGACTTGAGTTGTCTGGAGGCGAAAGAAGTAATGCAGCCAGTCTGCGCTCGACTTCCATCTCAATGGGATCGTTTAGGTAATGTACAATTTAAACAACTATTTTTGCTGTACGACTTTATGGAAATTCTATCTGAAAATCAATAGACTTTTGATGAAATAAAAATTATTAAAATTGAGTCAGTAAAACTTGAGAAAATAAGCAAACTTAGGTCAATAACTTCTCCGTGTCAACAGCTGATTTTCAAATGAACATTAATAAAAAACTTTCGATTTTCTAATAGTCGATTGTTCAGTTCAAAAGGTTCTGATGTTCTTTTTATAACTGCAACTTTAAATATCTTTGTACATTAAGGAACATAGCTATTCATATTTTCTACTACTTTTCTATTTATTATTTTAGTTTTCTACTTTACAAGTTACGAGAAAGAGATTTCAACAGTCTGAAGCGTACTTTTACAAGTTACAATGTAACTCTGTATTTTGTGAAAATTGTGACATTGTTATAAAATTACTGTAATTTAACAAAACGATTATGTTAAATTATTTAAATGTACAGTAACTTTCATTAAATTGATAATTAACATTTGTTAATTATAATTTACGTTAACTGTGTCTCATTTGTAATTTACAATAACTGTTTTTAAATTGTATTTTTAATGTATTTGAAGGCTTTTATTGCGTTAACGTTTTGATTTGATATTGAAATAAACAATTGATGTACATTTAGTGGCTACAAAGTTTGTACAAAATTAATCCGTTAACAATAATATTCGTATCTTTTTCTTTCGTTTGAACAGTTAAAAGAAATGTAATTTTCCGAGAGAAGAAACAGTCAATAGATTTTTATTCAATTTCTTAATAAATTCTAGTAAATCTATCATCAATCTGTATTTATCAGAATCGTTCAATTCCATTTCTAAAAGAAATTTTCTTTGAATATAATCCAAGAAATTTCTTTTCTGATAAAAACAGACTGAGGGAGATTTGAAAGTTCGCGGCTTTATAGAGACGTAATTGGAATTTAGAAGATTAAATTACGCTTATTAGATCTATTATACTAATTCAATAGTTGCTATTTTGGGAAATTTCATTAATTTTTGACGCTTTGCTTAGAAGTTATTCAGTATTACTCAATTAATTCAGTAATACTGAATTAAATTCAGAATTAATCGGTAGTAGAAATTGACGCTCATTTGAGCCGTTGCGTCTTCCTCTTTCAACTCTGTACAGTTAAATTAAGCTAGGTGCATTTTTAACAATTGTATATGGTAGTAAAAACTTTTACGATTTGTCTTCAACTGACTACATGTCTTCATAGACTGGCTGAACCATGTCTTCAATTGGCTTCGAGGATACCTCGTATTATGTTTAATAACGGACCATATATTTTTTGTAAATTAAAGAGAAATCAATCATCTCCTTTCAATTATTTCAAGATAATTTCGTAATTGCCACAAAAAACTATAATTTTGCACCACTACTCAATTACAGAACCTAGTGAGCTAAACTTCCACATTCTATAAGTAGCCGTGAACTTTCCAATCTACCCTATTATTCAACAAAACGTTCTATGAACATAAAGTTTTATTCACCACACAAATGGTTATTTAATTTATAAATAATTAATTGTAACTATTTACATTTTTAAGAATTATATACAACGTGACTTGATATAAACTTTTACACTATTATTACGTATAATCAGTTATTTACAAAAAATCCTATTACATTTACAATTGTTGGAGATCAAAATTAAAATCACAGCTCCTGTTTTTTAAATAAATTAATTTGTTTTAAATTAAAATATAATAATTTAATTATCGTCTAAAATATTAATCACGAACTTTCGTTTACGAAAATTTAATTCCTTCCTTTATTTTATTAATAACAATTCTAACGTTTTATTAGTTTACTGATTAATTTAATTACGTTAATTTAAAGGTCGGAGCTTTTGTTTGTTGGATTCAATTGTTGTTGATTAATTTTACCTGCCTTCTTTAATTAAGGAAATTAGCCCTTAAGTTGTTGCAGATTTTGTATTAGGAATTATATGTATTAAGTCATCACAACCTTGTGTTTTCTACGTCAGTATTCAGTTGATAAATACAGATTTTATGTTCGAGACAAGTTAGATCCGAAAGATTTGCATGAATTTACTATACAATTTATTAAGTCTGAAAAAGATGAAAGCAAACTACAGACTTATTTTAGACTGTAAGTACAAGTTTGAAGGCAAACAAATCTACTAAGCGTCTGCCATCAAATGCGAACTATTGAGAGAGGTTTTCGAGCCAAAACTTTTTCATGATGTGGTTCACCTATTTTTACAGCTTTACAGCCTCTTAATTGACCTAACAAACGCTACTAGAGGTAACAACCGGAACCAACGGCTTACGGTTAGATACTTTAACGTGCCTTTATCTGTAACATCTTAGGCACCCACACTTTTATGATATTTTGACGTCTCAATAAATAAAGGTAAGCTTGACCAAAGACCTGCTTACGGTTATACGTGCAGACGCAGTGTCTGCATGTATAAACGTAAGCAGGTGTTTGCAAAGTCTTGAAAATTGAAGTCAATAAAATGTCGGCTTTTGATAGTGTTGCGCATGTTACTTCTATATTCTTTTAATTGGATCAAGAAAATGGCGAATCGGTCATTAAATATTTGTCAAAGTATGGGAATGGGGCGCCTCATTTTTGTTTTTTCTTTATCCAACTTGACTTGTAATGACAGAAATGACCCGAGCAGAATCAGATGATAGCAAATAAAGATACGTTATAGATTTTGATAGTTCTGTAAATGTTCTGTTCTGTAGCCTGCTTTCAATCTTAAAACACTTTCAGTTTTAACATACATGTAGTAAAAGTTATGTACAATGTGAACAAAAGCTCCTCACTCAGCAGCCAGTTCAGGCTGATCATCTACAAGCCATCGAGGAGAGAAGGTAGACTGCGAGCGCGGCGGTCAACTGCGACGTCAGGTACGACGACGCTCGGTTGCTTGTCTGCATTGCTGCTGGGTGCTCACCTGGGAAGTAAACTATATTTTAGACTTTAACAAAAAAACGTTGTTATTTTGGATTATTAACAGACGTGTTATACAAAAAAAATACTCCATGACGCTAGAGCTTACTAAACATTGATTTCTTTGGTCTCATAAACATAGTTTTGAAATCGATTGAGTAGTTTCTTCTATTTCACGAAAACAGTGGTGCGGTCCGACTTTTATTGGAAGTTCTTCTATCCTTATCTAAAGAAATCCTAATTGTTAAAGTTTGCGTAACAGTATATTTATTTTTAACGCAAAAGTACACAACTGATTTTGTAGTAACTTGTACATAGGCTGCACTAAAAGTATCGGGAATGGAATATTTCCACTGTTCCTGTCATATTTAAATCTTTTTAATTGAAAACTCCTTGGTTTTAAATATCGAATACCATTTATTTATTTAAAAAAAGAATCTCGGTCTTGTCACAAGGTTTTGTCAAACTTGTTTAGTCGTTGAGAAAATGGAATTGACTCGAGAAAATTCAAGAGCGATGATTTATTATGACTTTCGAAGTGGTTTATCACAAAAACAGTGTGTTGACCGGATGATTTCTGCATTTGGTGATGAAGCCCCATCCAAAACCACAATTTATCGCTGGTTTGCTGAATTTCAACGTGGACGTATCAAGCTCAGTGATGATCCCCGTCAAGGTCGTCCAAAAACTGCACTCACCCAAGAAAACGTTGATGCTGTGCGTAAGCTGATTGAGGAAGATCGACATGTAACATACCGCGAAATTCAGGCAACTTTAGACATTGGCATGAGTCAAATACAAATAATCTTGCATGAACAATTAGGTGTAAAAAAGTTGTTTTCCCGATGGATACCGCATTCGCTCTGTGAAGAGCAAAAAGTGGCTCGCGTTACTTGGTGCGTCAGAACTCTCGAAAGATTCCACGCAGGATCCTCAAATGCTGTATACAACATCGTATCAGGTGACGAATCTTGGATATACGCGTACGAACCCGAAACAAAAAACCAGTCACGAGTTTGGGTGTTCGAAAATGAGTTAAAGCCAACAAAAATTGTTCGTTCACGGAGTGTTGCAAAAAAAATGGTGGCCACGTTTGTCTCCAAAACCGGCCATGTTGTGACTATTCCTCTTGAGGGACAAAGAACGGTTAATGCAAAATGGTATGCTAGCATTTGTTTGCCACAGGTCGTTTCTGAACTCCGTAAAGAGAACTGCAGCCGCCGCATCATCCTCCATCACGACAATGCGAGTTCTCACACCGCGAACAGAACAAAAGAGTTTTTAGAGCAAGAAAACATAGAATTATTAGACCATCCGCCGTACAGCCCCGACCTAAGCCCTAATGATTTCTATACTTTCCCTAAAATAAAGAATAAATTGCGTGGTCAGAGATTTTCATCACCTGAAGAAGCTGTGGACGCCTACAAAACGGCCATTTTGGAGACCCCAACTTCCGAATGGAATGGTTGCTTTAATGATTGGTTCCATCGTATGGAAAAATGTGTCAAATTTCGCGGAGAATACTTCGAAAAGCAATAAATACATTTTTAAATAGTAATGTTGTGTCACTTCCTTGATTCCCGAAATTTTCAGTGCCGCCCTCGTATGTAGGTAACTAGTAGGGATTCTGCATTCATACATAGGCTAGTTCGTGACAGGGGGACCGTTTTCCGTAGGGGGATAAAAGATAGGTTCACGATTCACGGTCCCCCCGTTAATCGTGAATCTATTTTTTATCCCGATATTCCTAGGGAATAGGGACCTACATTGGAAATCCATCCTAAACAAAAGAAAGGAAGAAAGTTCAGTTACTACGTTGCATACCATTAAGCACATGTACGGAAACAGATGCGGGATGCGCATTGTTCGGCACACACGTGTAGTTCCCGGAGTCTGTGATGGCCGCCTTCGTGACCAGGAGTTTACTTGTCGTTCCACCTTCCGTCTTCTCAGTCTCGAGGCTGATGCCGCCGCGGGGAGAGTCGAAGTCTACCACCGAGGTGCCGTGGTACCTGGTCGAAATGCACCATATGGATACTGTTACTATCAATGTGTCTTAAAAAGTAACAGCAAGAAACTCAAGGGTCATACAGTAACACGTAGGTATGTCTGTATTCCGATTTCGGATTATTATCAGAGGACGTTAATTTTTGTGTAATTTTCTCTCCGCGTATATTCCCCTGTGAACACTTGGCTCTCTACTAATTAATTCAACCGATCGGACAACGTAACTATTTTTAATTTGTTTCGATTAATTATTGGAGAAATAGTAATTACAAATCGCACAGTCTAATCGATAAGACGATGTGAACTTTTTATATTTTTGGTTCAATTAAGGAGTAACAATATTTATTTCCGAGACTTCACTTACAACGCATTTCTTATTAAGTAATCAACCAAAAAAATAATATTTTTAATTGAATGTGAAAAAAAACGTTCTGAAAAGCTTTACCTACTAAAACCTAAAATCCACAAGAAAATAAAAATTCTAAATCGAATATTTTCTTCGTCGAAAATAGATCTCATAATAAAATTGATAGAAAAAATAAATCTTTACTTAAATAGATGAAACTACGAAATCTAAGTAAAATGATTCTTAGAAATTGGATACATCTATCCTACGCGGCTGAGGTGAAGCTAGACAACATATATTTAATCGGCCGATAGCTCGTAGACGCATTGATTGTAAATCTGGGATTTTTGCATGTCGTGACCAGCTCGTAAAATTGATAATTTTGAGATGACATCATGAAATTGACTATTTACGATTCGGTCACGACACTTACACGATCCCCGGTTCACCGTAGCAGTGTTCTTTTTGCGCGTACGCATACCTCATTAGTCAAAATAAATGCGCACATCCATGTGCAGGACATTAGTAATGGTCACCAACTAAGCTACGTGGACCACGTCCCACCGAGTCGAAATTACGGAACGCTTTATTTATTTAGGAATTATTGTCGCTCGTAGTAGCGTCTACCGGTGAACTAAATAAGCAGTTTCTAATGGTTATATAGTTAAATTCCCTACATGTAGGATTTTAAGTAAAGTTATAACAAACGTGTTTCTTGTTTTTATTAGTGTTTCATATTTTGATGCTGTTACAAACACCATTTTCACGAAATTCCAGTAATTGCAGTTTTCTTATTGATATATCAACTAAATAAAAAAACATGGTAGATATTTCGTTTTATATAATTTTTGTGGACCTATTAATAATTTAGATATTGAAATATTTTTCAAAAATTTCACAGACATTTGGCTGTTTTTATTTTAAAACTGAAGTCTGGTTTCGCCTCGGTGAGACGAGGTCAAATAGAGGATAGGATTCCGACCTCGAACTTCATTAGTTGCGATGCCGAAAATAACTGGAAAGTTCCAGAAAATACCAGAATTCCAATGCAAAAAGACATTTCCAACGGCTTTAGGAATGTTATCGAAAGTAAGTGAAAGGATTAAAATACGATTTAATTTCGGTATTTGTTTGTTTAATGTTTAGGAGTGAAGAATGTTTCTAAAGTATTTTGTAAATCTCTGTTTATTTATGTTGCCTCAAAATAAGTAAAATAAATAACGTTTGTTAAATTATTGACATTACAACGACTGTGTTTAATGTAGGTAAATAAAATGATTCTGTTAAACCTTTTTTAATCTATCGTAAAGTCCATAAATTATATGTGCCAAATACAAATACCTGTCGCATGAGAAATTGTGTTGTTGAGTGTATAGTTTGTAGGTTGTAGGGTTCTTTTCGTACATTTTCGTAACATTTTAAAGATATAATTCCTTGTCGTTTTTACGATCTTTTAAATTTAAGTCAAAAAACACCTTTGTCATCTTTTTTCGACTTAGTAAAGACGAATAAAAATTGTCCATAAATTATTTCCTACACAATCACATTTAACGACTATATTCATTAATTAACTATTTTAAAAGCGAAAGGCATTTTGCGTTTGGCTCACAAATTCCCATTAATAATGCATCTTAAGTTTTCTTAGTAAACTTATGCAATGCTCTATTTAGAATTTTATTTATCACGCCAAGAAATGTTTAAATAACCCAGAAAAGGGGTCAAACGCAGCAATATGCTGCAACCATATAAAAGTTAGGAACACAACTTCTTATCTCCAGCGTTCAACAAATAAAATTCATAAATGAATTCTTCCTCAAAATTCCGCTTGTTACTTATTCCTCTCACAAAATACCGATAAATTCTAATATTACCAGAGAACAGAAGCGCTGGATGGAGGCGAGGAGTGTACATTCACTGAGCAGGTCAGCGATATCGTGCTGCCTTTCTTCACGTATACATCCTGCGAGCCCCAGATGCTGGCCGCTGCAGCTGCAACAATGGAAATACAACTTTGGTAAACTACATTAGAGTAAATTTTTACATGGCGATTATGTATTAATGTGTTATGGTACGGTTATACCAAAGATACATTGCACATCACACTTCGATATAAACTTCATGTAAAAAAATTGTACATAAATAGAGGCACACGAACATGTCAAAATATGCTTTACTGCGATACATCGATGAATTTCATCAATTGTGCTCTGGCTTGTGATCGGGCAAATCAAGGCCACCGCACCCCGTCTCACAAGTGCCGCACTGTTCCGTGTCTACTTGTGCGATTTCGATGTGCAATGCATCTTCGGCATAGCCGTACCTTTAGTGATATGAACGTAGTTTAAAACAAATAAAGGTACTAAGTAAACTGTTGACTTTCCACTCTAGCTTCAGAAAAGTTGCGCCACTCTTAGGCACACAGTGTGCAATTCCTTTGAGTTTCTTTAGTAGATCAGTATATTCTGGTTAACATGAAATGGTGGTATGCAATAATGTTGGTTGGTACGTGAACTGGTATGGAAATTCTTGCTTTTTGTACGTTGTTTTATTCTTGTTTGTGAATAGCTGGTTTTATTTACGAAATATCTATTGATAAGAATTAGTTCAGTTGATCTTGATTACAGTCAATTATAATAGGGTTCTTCATAAACTGCCATGATATAGTTACTGCCATGATATAATGATAAATACTCCTTTCCCCAAACTTGCATTTTGACAAAACACAGTCTTGACCAACTGCCCCAGACCCAATTATTGTTGAAGGCGAAGTTACAAGAATAAACGGTACATTTAGTAAAACTACAAAATAAAAAAGATAATAAAAAAAACTACTTATTACAAAAGAGAGTACTAAATATCAGAACATACCTATTCCGATATCGGTCAGTCGAGTTTTGTAAATTAACCGAGTTGAAAAGTAGTTGATGTAAGTACTCTCTATTATAGTAAAAAAATATTTTATCTCTATTTAAAATAAAAAAGAAAGAAGAGAGGGTACCTGAGGAACGGGGCGAGGCCGAGGTCGCATGGATGTGGGACTCATCTGGAAGACAAGACAAAAGCTTAGGATTGGATAGGAGTTACCCTTAGCCCCGTTCACAGGTCATTTACTACTCTAACGGTTAAGATTTAAAGATTATTTTGTTCTAGCAACATTTTTAGAGGTTATTTTATGAAAATATTGTTTAGTGTCATATTAGAATTTTCAAGCGATCTGAGCGGAAGTGGTTTTTAATATTTTTCCAACCTTATCGCTAATAAAGACTGGATTAGCAATATTATAACGTTGAAAGTATTGATCTTGGACGGGTTAGGTTAGTATTTGAAGCGTGGTGCGAGCGATCTGAGCGAATCGAAATTTTATAACTAGCGGTGCATTAGAATTTAAAGTGTATGTAAATATTGAGAATGAAGTAGAAAAACAATTAAATTGGATTATTTTAATACTCACTGTGAACGGAGCCATACCTATTATCTTAAAAATATAAAATTAAGATGGAATATTACCTACTTTACTATTAAAATCTGCATTATGAATGTGTAAATCAATAACAATATAACACCACACATACTTCTAAAGAATAGGTTTCATATAAAGCCCCGCTTATGAAAAATGGGTAGTTAACATAAAGCGTTATGTTTTAAATAAACGTACCTACCTACCTGACTAAATAAGTGATAGATATTTATTTGCAATTACATCTAGAAATTACTGGACTCATTTTGATGAAACTTGTTATGAGGATATATTGAATCGCTTAAAGTAACATATGCTACTTTTATTCCGATAATCCCTCAGGATCGGGATCTATGCGGGAGAAACCACGGGACGCAGCCACGTATTTAATGCACGTAGTGTCGTGACGTAGCGGTATGTCTAAAGCTGTTTAAACTGATCAAATTATAATGTAAATTCCCTTCAACCTTTACCTATCACCTCAATGACCCTTGAATCAAACAGAACTTCTCGATCCTAAAGAGATAAAACACCACAACAATAAGAGAGTACATCAAAAGGTTCTATCGCATTTTTTAAATTTCGCGTTTTTTTATTCCCAGGTAGTTCGACTCGAGAAATTTTAATAAACTTATTTCTCTCTGGTCTTATCTTTTCTGCTTTGTTTGTTAATAGTTTTTTTGCTGTATACTGTAAGTATTAAAACAAATTAGTAGGCAATAACTTATTTTAATAAAATAAGTATTATGAGAGTGACCTCTTATCGATACGGATAATGCGGTAAAAATGTAGGAATAAATTGTCAAAAGGCAATAATCAAATACGGTAGTATTTATTCCTTAAGGCGCTCTTCCAGTACCGTGTGTAGGTATTCACATTACCTTAGCCCACGCTCTCAAAAACGTAGCGTGCTGCGTGCTGTTATATTTATACTGTTATATTTGATCGATATGCAAAACATTTTAGCATTATTATCCACAAATATAGTTCCCAGAGGTCAAAACCTATCATTTGATTCATTTTTAGAAACAAACGTTAACTATTTTTGAATAAAACCCGATAAACGATCTAATAATTCTCTGTTTTCTAACATTTTTTTTTTATCGAACGAAGTTGTTCATATCATGTTTTCAGCCACAATAAACAAAAATATGGTTATTAAACTACAATATCCATTTATATCCAAATCACAAAAAAATAGTATTTGATTACTTAGAGTTGCTTAAAACAAAGGTCGATTTTGGAAGCTTTATTAGCACCTGCCCTTAAACATTAAAATTTGACTTTTAATTGACACATTTTGATTACGATTTTTGCAAAGGAAACCTTAAGGTTTTTACTAAATTTACGTTTGTTAAGTTTTTACTAATAAAAACTAGCACATGGAGTTAAAATCAAATTTTCGCTTGGAATGCCCTGATGTACCCTCTTTTTCCATACATATATTTCATCTCTATCCTCGATCCCAAGCTATTGTGATTTGAATAATAAATAGCCACATCAATTAGGATTCCTAAACTCTCACCGCTGTCACTAATACCCCCCTATATTTGTTTGAGATGAAGACGTGACGTCAGAGCCAGCTGACGCATGATGTATGAAAAATCACTTGTCATAGAGATGTGAATGATATTAGAAGCCCGGAGACCGACTGGTTGGATGAATGTATCAAGTTTTTATGAAATAAAACTAAAGAAATGGAGAGCTCCCTCAACTGTGATCTTTTTTTTGTCAAATTGACTAAACTGACACGAGTAGGTAACTGTTAGAATTCGAAAAGATTTTTTAGTAGGTCTTTGTCCACTACAACGTAACCATCATGGTAAGTTACGGTGTACTGGGCAGGGATCTTAGTTCATACATTATTTAAAACCTTCTTTAGTTAAAATGTTTTACGCACTTTTACAGATGACAAGTAAGCGAAAGTGTCAAAAAGTGAAAATATAAGTGTTGTATGTGATTTACCAACTTCAAAAAAGGAGTAGTCATTGCGTTTTTTTCTGTGAAATTCGAAGTTAAACTTTTTTTTCGAAATATCATTTTTAAGAGGGTGATGTAGCGGGCGAAGCCGCGTGAGCAGGAGGTAGCTCACCTAACTACTTTTGATACATTCATGAAGTTAAACAATCACAAATTGTAACCAACAATATCTCGTTAGCACAGAGGATTCGGAACACGAGTTCGAATTACTGTAGTCATTATAAAATACATCGACATTCGTTAATCATTTGATATACCTAATCTATTATTACGAGGAAATCTTGTTATATTTCATCGCTTGTAGCGCTCTGCGGTTGCATCTCTATATATTTATATTTTTGTACGTTTGTACATCAATTATTTACGAGTATGAACCACAATCTATACTTTATATTATAAAGCTGAAGAGTTTGTTTGTTTGTTTGAACGCGCTAATCTCAGAAACTACTGGTTTGAATTGAAAAATTCTTTTTGTGTTGGATAGTCCATTTAGAGAGGAAGGCTATAAGCTACTTTTTATCCTGATAATTCCCACGGGATCGGGAGTTACGCGGGTGAAACCGCGGAGCGCTGCTAGTTTAAAATACTTTTAAATTAGAAATTAGATTAAAAAATATCTAATTCCTCGCTTTACTCATTATACATCGTACATGGCAATGGTAACTTTTTTGTTGAACCAGTAAGTAATTAAAAATAAATGCCTCCTATATTATACTTAGGATACTTTTGATTCCAAAATGACCTCGGGATCGAGACTTATAAGCGGGTAGATACCGCGGGGCGCAATATTATATAGTTACCAGTGGAAACAATCAAATTATCCCCTGAACCAGTACGAGTACAGTTGTGGACATGACTGTACATGTACAATGACGTATATACACAACATTTTTCAAAGGTAACAAGCACAATAATTGGCCGACAAGAATATGAGATCCTCACGTCACGCGTTGTATCACATTGATACAATGATAAATTGGACGCTATGGTAACGGGATACGACCGGAAAATTTGGATACGAACTTATATTAAAACAGCAAAAAATAAGAATGGATAACCTGATGCCCGATAAATCCGAATAATATGCAGTTTTTTGTAAATGTTATCAAGAAATCATAATGTAACCTGACTTTGTTATTCGGTGCATCTAGAATTCAATATTACGGCTTTAAATCTATTATAATTTAAATATCAGTGTACAATAATGAACAGATAATTCAAACACTTAAATTTAAATAGGCCCAAAACCTAATAAAAAAATAGTAATAACAAAATTACATTCTATTGGGCGGAATACAAAATAAATTATGTTAGATTACCGTTTCTAACTTTTTAATTTTTGATTACGAAATCTGAAAAAAAGAACTCATATGGAACTCGGTATGTAAATAGTCCGTGAATAACGCATACTATATAATGTTTTATCAAAATAATAAAACCTTATTTATTTTTCTTTTATAACTTTTTTGAGAGAGTTTCGTGGAAATTCAAAAGATATAAACTGGTTGTATCTCGAAATAAAATTCCATTTTTATACGAGTATTTCCTAATAAATAATATAACATAATCAAAGGGCGCGTTCACAATAATATACATGTACCTTTACAGGGTGAATGTTTTAAATGAGTTGAAGGACAATTTTTTTCGAGGAATGTAGTATGAATATTACAGAAAATTATAAAAAAATAACTATTTCCTTTGATTTTTCAACATTATATTATGTGTGTCTAGAAATTAATCTCTATTAGGAATATGACCGATTGATAAAAAAAAGTTTTTTTTTAAAGAGTTTTTATTCTTGGCTAGGGTAATGACTTTTTTCCAAAAATCTATTGATGCAGTTTTAGTTTTTGTCAAAATCGGGCAACGCAACTTCTCTGGATATTTTTCGCGATTTTATAATTATTTATGCTCTAGAGGCTCGTTGACGAAACCATCCTGTATATTTGTTGAACATCCCCTGATTGTACTCTAGGTACCTTCACATAACACACAGTACACATTGACCGAAGTCCGTCCGACCGGAATATTATTGATTCGAACACACAAACGTCCCTTCCTTTTGATATTTCACATCTATTCAATTTCATATTTGATTATTTTTTGACATATTTTTTTATTTATATTATAAACATTATTTGAGTACTAGGAGCTCCCCGCGGTTGTTATTATAACATTGACGAGTTCTATATGTGGCCAACAGAACTTAGTATTGTAAATACGTAGTCTGACCAAAAGCTGAGTAGAGGTATTTTAGGTACTATAACAAGTTTAATAGCAAAGTATGACGTGGACACTAAACCGGCGATTATCCCTGTCTGCACTATAAAATGCAGCCAAGGACAACCTCCAGTTTGGATAACTATTGATAAACTACAGGAGAAAACTACTTGGGCTACTGCGATGGGATGGTAGTGGACTGGCTACTGGGAAACTATGGATACTATGGCGCCTGCCGTAACAATGTTCAATAAACACGTAAAATCCTTTTTATTTTAGATGTTTTAATACACCTTAATACACCTGAATGAGTAAGTACTCGATTTTAATTCTAGAAATATAATTGAATCAACCAAATAAAATGAAATAAGACGGTATTTAATAAGTCGAAATTATCTATGGTTTTGAAAAAATAAATACAGCAGATAGATCGAATAGATACGTTAACGGCAATTAAAACGAAGATAACTATGTCATATTTATGAATAAATTAAACGTCACAAACAAACGTAGTCAAAAACAACGTCACTTGTTGGAAAAATTACACATTATTTAACATACAATAAAAATATGGCAGCAACAGAGCTAATTTTTATAAAACATTGTTGGCTATGGCCCAGCGGAGTAGACGTTGAAATATCGCATACAGTTTGTATTGCAGCATTAGCTCTGTTACCGTAATATGACGCGTGACTGATGATATTCGAGTTTCACGTGAGAACCTGTCGTAGGGGTAACGAAGGTACCTACCTAACTATGTGTTGTTACATGCTTTATGGTAGGGGACATAAGACATTAAATACTTTGTAATCTATAAAAATAAGAGACAAAGACTCATCAAGCAATCTCTGAAACTACAAGAGCTACGAGTCTGAAACTTTGCATGGGGGTTCTTTCAGGACGTAGGCGCGCACTAATAAATATATTTGAAAATTTGTCCCCAAAAGGAGTAGAGTAAAAAGGACATAAAGTTTGTAGTAACTAATACCTATGTATGCCTGTCTGTGTGTAATCAATAAGAGATACCAATGCGGGTAAAGCAGCGGGGCGCACCTAATAGGTACTGTATAATACTAGTCTAGTAACGCAATAGTACAGGTGATATTTTTTTTTATCTTAATTTTTCAGAGGTAATTTGTTTTTCTAGTAAAATCTTTCTAACAATGACTGATTGGTTTATTGACAGTATTTTTAAAGTCGTAAATTATGAATAAACTTTTCTCATTATTTTTTTAAATAGCGTTAATAATTGAATTGTAGAAATATATTGAAATATAAATATAAATAAATGCCTGTCACGTTCGCAAATATATTTCAGTAGGTATAATTAAATACAAAAAAAATTGTTGAGTTGTTAACCTTTCAGCGCTACCATTTCCAACATATTTCTTATTATTTTATTAGTTCGGTATAAGTTTCAGATTTCTTAAAGCTGAATAGAACGAAATTAGTTAAAACAACCTCTTTTCACGTCGTTGATCTTGTAGGTACACCTGTTATAATTAGTCCACGAGCGTCTAAACAATGTAGATGTAAAGAAAAATCCCCAAATTTAGAGATACAATACTAATTGTTCAATAGACATCAGAGTCGGTATGGGTCTGATATGAAACATACGCAGCAAATGCACGTGAATTGAGGTCCGATAGGATGGCCTTCAACTATCAAGATGTACCAGCAAACTACAGTCTCATGAAAATGGTGCTCGTAACGGCATTGAAATATCGTGCTGCACAAAAACCAAGGTAAATATCCCAGCTTATAACATTAATAGTAAACATGGTTATTTTTACATAAAGAATTGAGAACTTTCTCCTTTTTTTGAAGTCGGTAAAGTAAAACCTTTAAATATCAAGCAAAACTCCAGTCTGTACAGAAATATCGAGGTCCAAAAAATAAATAGTAAATATCTCGTATTAAATCACTGTATTTATAGTATTAGTCATATATATCTATGACCCCAGCTAATAAACTAAGCACACACAAATATGGTTACTAAATATAAACAAAACGAGCTCATTCCATGCAATAATATCTTTATGATTATGTCAACCCTTACTTAAATTGGGGGTGTTTGTTATTCACCCCTCATAAAACATGCACGGACAATTTCAATGTTTCGTTAAAAATTCCGTTTTTGTTAGAATAGAAGGACAAATGCAGACTGCATACTGAATAGTCGGCCGATAGCGCACTGTTAGTCACATTTCAACCCAAGCAAAAAAAACATCAACAAAAAACTATGACAGCGAAAGTATGATCAGACTAATCTAAGTATCCTCTTCTAGCAAAAATATATTCATCTAAATCGCGTTACAACAAAAAAGTTTTACTCGAATATACAAAATAATTTTTTAAACGAGACTTCATTTATAATGCCCAAAACTATGAGAGATAGCAAAAAATGCTGAATCACGTGCCCAATTGTGACAAAAACTAAAATTGTATTAATTAACCGACTTTTGGAAAAGTCATTAAAGTCACAAGCCAAGAATCTTCTCCAGAAAATAAGCTACCTATCTCATTCGATTTTCTATATTAGTTTCTATAGTTGATTTCTATCAGCCGATTGATAATAAAGTATGTATAGAATGTTTTTTTTTAAATCATTGTGCATGTTCAGTAATAATCAACAATCGGCCGAATCCGCCCCTTAGAAATAACATTTTGCTGAGAATTTTTTATAAGGATGATTTTTGGGGAAATGAAATATTCGTGTTTTTCACTTTATTCTGGGTGGCTACGAGCCTACGTAATCTGACCTTTTCGTTCTTAAGTTGGAGTATAAATAGCCGGTAAGTACTTTAATGTTATCGCCCATTACTGTTCATTTCGTGTTTACAATTCTAAATATTGTGAGACGTCTCATTTACTGTCATCGAATTACACAAGCTACTGCCAATTGTCCACTCGTGGTTCTATTTGGTGGTACTCTAAGAAAATTTACTTACATATTAGCGAAAAATATTTTCACGCCCATTATACTTGAACCAGCTGCACCACACCGTTTCACCCGCGTAAGTCCCGATCCCGTGGTAATTCCGGGATACAAAAAATAGACTATGATACTTAGCTACCCCCAAACTATCTTTAAAAATTTGATCCAAATCAGTCTACTGGGTTCGAAGATTACCCCTACAACCTCACAAACTTTACCTCTTTACAATAAATATATAAATATTAGTAAAGATATAAAAGTGTTTTACTGAGCTTTTAAAAAAAAGTTAGTAATCCGCTGAGGTATTTTGTTCTACTGGAGATTACCGGAAGCCGCTGTAAAAGTTTCCGGCGCTGGTTTGTGTCAAACTAGAAGAGCCCCGCGGTTTCACTCCCGTAATCATAGGTCCAGTGTACCCGTTTAAATAATGGAATTAAAGTAGTCTATGTTACTTCCAAAGATTCAATGTATCCTCATATTAGATTTCAATTTCATCAAAATCGTTTCAGTAGTTTCAGAGCTTATTCGTTACAAACAATTATAATACCATAACTGCCGGTAAAAAAGGGCCAATAAAGGTTTTTTAAACCTTAATATTAGCGACAAAATAACAAAAAAAAGGTTAGTTCCATTATTTTCAGATTCTTTTAAAATGGAACTAGTCAAAAAAAATACCAGTAGTTCCATCATGGAACTGTTAATGGTACTAGTGACAACGAAGCATAATTAAGGCCTCCAAAAATATGGTCTCATGCCTTCACAGAAAAAGTTAATTACCTTCAACAGTCAATACCACAGCCATATTGATCTTGGGTTCGGTATTGATCTGGCATTCGTAGACGCCCGCGTCTCTCGGCTGGACGTAGTCGATCTTGAGGTCCCAGTCGTCCGAGGGCTCCGGGTGGAGAACGCTGAACCTCGCGTCTCCGGTGTACGTGAAGATGTGGGACGTCAGGATGTGGAGGTCGCGCTTCCTCATCCATGATACCTGGTCAACACAGACCGATATGTAGGTGATCAAATAGAAACTTAATATTTTTTTAGTAATTTATACTAAAAATTACATGTCTATTAAATACTAGCTCTCGATCTCGTAGGAATATTAGAATTAAATGTAGCCTATGTTATTTCCAATAAATCAATGTATTTTATACATACCCATACCTAATTTCATCAAAATCTGTTCATTAGTTTCGGATTCTTTGCGATACAAACATCAAAACAAACAAAAAAATATTTTCCTTTTATAATATTTATTATTAGTGTAGATGTAGTAAGATAGTAATGCTTTCTTCTTAGATAAAAATAAAAAACCTTAATATCTCCAGTCGAAATCTGACTCAAATTAAGAAGAGGAGAATTTTGGAATTTTTCGTAAAAAAAAATCATACAACCGAATTGAGAACCTTCTCCTTTTTGAAGTTGGTTAAAAACGACTTAAGTAGGTATTTGTATTTTAAACACTACAGATTTTGGTCTTCCTAGGTAGACGTCAATATCAGTTCAGTAGATAGGTAGATACCTAACACTATACCTAAAGATATACCTACCTGGATCAATCCTGACTGACAGCCACACAACTATATTCTTCGTCTGTATTCCTTACATTGTTTAAAAATACTCAAGGAAATTATCAAACAACACGTTTGATTAAAATAAGAAAGTAAATAAATTCTCTTATATTGTTCGTCTCTTTGTTTTTTGTTGGTAATTAGAATAAGCCAAGTTAAGCCCAGTTGTAATTAAGCAATACAAGTACTTTTAAATAATAAATTACGAGCTTTTTCCTTGCTTCAGCGTTGGATGAAATTTGATGAGATGACCAAAGTTGAAGTCAATTTATTATTCACTTGGATTCATTCGCATGAAATTGCATTGAATCGTCTTAAAAACCAAGTAAAAGTGTGTCAGATCGTGTCCACCAATGACGAGAAAACCATCATGGGGTTAATAATTATTATAATTGGTTTATTATAAGCCTGGTGGCTTCATTGTTGCCATACATCAAGAATATCAAAATTCAATACTATACTTATTGAAAGGACGAACTGACACTTAGTAACGTGATCTTAGAAACTCTGCAATTATTACGAGCATACAGTTAATATTACCTACCCAGATTTAGCGCTTAAGAACATATCAACTTAATTAAAACATAAATAATAAACGAACTTACTAATTAAATTCACAGAAATCAAGCAAGGTTGAACGCACGGCTCAGAGGGTGAATGTCCCATTCTAAACTGGGACCAGGGACCAATTCTACTTTTCCATTTGATAATTGTGTACTGGGTCCACATCAGGTTAGGTATAGGTACGACTGCACTACTGGATATTTTCTAGGGTCTATAACCAAATAACTGCCTTTTGTTTTATTACTAGGTCATTAGTAGGTTTTCCTAACAGAAGCAAAAGACAATCGAAACAGAAGCAAAAGACAATCAAAACAGAACCAAAGGACAATCAAAACAGAAGCAAAAGACGATAGAAACAGAAGCAAATGACAATCAAAACAGAAGCAAAAGACGATCGAAATAGAAGCAAAGGACAATCAAAACAGAAGCAAAAGACGATCGCAACAGAAGCAAAGGAAAATCAAAACAGAAGCAAAAGACGATCGAAATAGAAGCAAAGGACAATCAAAACAGAAGCAAAAGACGATCGAAATAGAAGCAAAGGACAATCAAAACAGAAGCAAAAGACGATCGCAACAGAAGCAAAGGAAAATCAAAACAGAAGCAAAAGACGATCGAAATAGAAGCAAAGGACAATCCAAACAGAAGCAAAAGACGATCGCAACAGAAGCAAAGGACAATCAAAACAGAAGCAAAAGACGATCGCAACAGAAGCAAAGGAAAATCAAAACAGAAGCAAAAGACGATCGGAACATAAGCAAAGGACAATCAAAACAGAAGCAAAAGACGATCGGAACAGAAGCAAAGGACAATCAAAACAGAAGCAAAAGACGATAGCAACAGAAGCAAAGGACAATCAAAACATACAAAAGACGATCGAAACAGAAGCAAAAGACTATCTAAACAAAAGCAAAAGTTGATCAAAACACAAGCATAATACTACAAAGAAAAACAACCCATTTCAGCCCTAAAAGTCATCCCATTTAAAAACGAATTCCTTTTCTGTACCTTAGGGTACAAAAAATTACATGAAACAGTCAAACGACTATTCAGTTGCTTTCTATGTATTCGCCTTATACTGTAACAATATGGCCCCTAATCAAGGTATTAATGTACAGTGCAATAATTGAGCAATATCTGAAGCTAACAGACGGGATAATTGTAATTTATGCCGGGATCAAGATTATTGAATAGATAATGCGGTGTCTGACCAAACAACTGCTCGCACTGACAAACTGACCTATTTATTATGTATAGTGTAAACTATGTATATTTGATTATACCTACTACGATCAATTATTATCACAGTTTTTCAATAACTTTTTCTATAACAACTAATAACACAGTTTTGCAATGACTATTTTGCTATCGATTTTTTTGAGTTTAAAATAGAGGGATGGTCATAACTAATTCAAATTAGTAGAGTTTAAATTTTTGGGTATAATAAATCTCGGGATCAATTAAGAACTTTTTGATTTTTTTTATTCTTGGCATTGAATTGAGCCGCTTTATAGCAACTGGACTAAGTACAGTCATGAAATTATCACTAACCTAAAAATATAGAGGCCCGCGGAGTTCTAAAATAGTTATTATTAGAATGTTTAGAAGGCCCTTAAAGCTCTGTTTGAGATGAAGAAATTTAAACTTTAAAAATGCATTTTTAGATCTCTACGGTGAGCCTTTTCATTGACTATACAAACTTATAACTAAAATATCTATTATAGAGATACGTGATTCAAAAAAGCCAGTATGACAGATACCTAATCCTCCGAGACAGAACTCAATAAATTATCGTTATGATTAAAACGCTCCATAAAACTACGTGAAAACAAACTAACCCCTCCAACCAAACACATCAGTCACAAAACAAAGCCCCCTATCAAATATAATCCCAAAAAAAATGACAGGCAATCCCAAGAACCATATATTATAATGCACCGGAGGACACGTCAGGATAATATACAGGGTTATTGGTAATCGTATAAGAAAACTGTTAAGGGGTTCTTCTGTGCAACTTAACTTTTGTTACTCCTTAAAATTTGAACCCTTTTGCAATTTGTGCTAGTGTCATTATCCAGGGAGGAAACAGTCGACTACGTTTGTATGGAGAGAACGCCGGTACGCTAAGTTTGAAAGACCTTTACTTATATAAATCGGCTACTTTCCAATTAACTTCAAAATCCCAAAAATCGTAGCACAAAAGTTGACTGTAGAAGTAGCCCTCAATCGCGTTCAATTCTCACAATGTCAACCAATAACCCTGTATATTCGTGCGAAGGGATCACGACACCATTAATATGGCGATCAGTGAGCCGTCCCGGGTGTACTACGAGATATCGGAGACATGCCAGGTGCTCGTTCGACTGTTACACCATGTCAACGCTGCAATATTATGCAAAATGTTTCCTGAAAACAAATCGGGACCACAAGACCACTTATATCAGGGCAATCAACTCAATCACACTCAACTCCACTTTCTACAAAAAATCCTTCTCTTTTCACTCAGTGATACTCTGGAATTCCCTGCCTCATCATTTTTTGTATCTATGTATATAATTATAAATTGGTATGTATTGTATGTATAATTTGATATTTTAAAGCCATATTTATGTATATACTTTATATTATCACCTGTTACAGGTTATGTTTGGTATCCTGCTTGAGGGAATTCACAACCTACCATTAAAGCTGAATCAATTCTTTTCCATCCAAAGGTTGCCTGGAAGAAATCGCTTTCAGCGATAAGCCCGCCCATTTGTGCAACTTATGCTTTCTAGCTGTTACTTTGCTTTGTGTATATAGTGTTCTGTTTTTTCCTGTGTTGTACAAATAAAGTTATCTATCTATCTATCCATCAATCCTTGATATTACAAATTAGACTTGCGTAGGATATGATTAATCAAGAATTTGACGAGTGTCTGCAAAACCCTTTGGATATTTTAATGACTAGACATTTTGACACATTAATATTATATCTTGGGCATTCGTTTTAGACATTTTTACCTTTGGACTTTTCCCCTTGGAGGCACTCGATTGTTCCCTTTTTCTTAGGAACAGGTAGGGATAGCAAGATATTTTAAATTAAATATGTACTTAGGTCGTCTACGGTTTCTATTGGCTTTATAGAAAGAAGTAGGTATCTAAATTCATGCGAAAAGTTAAAAGAAGGCCATCAAAATTTTTGCAAGTATGTGGTTAAAACTCAATTTATTTTTTATTTGTCGGAATTTTCCTCTTCAATGTCATTCAAACATCAAAATATTTGTTTTCTAATTTCTACGGTTATTTCCAGAGATGAGTTTAAAACAAGTTTTTATTTCTAGGTATTTATTTAAGTACTTAATAAAATAAAATGAAGTCATTACGTTAAGGAACTTTGGCGTTAACATTTCAACTCAAAGTTACGCAATTTTAAGCAATTGCTTTGATACATGGTAGCCCCCTAGCGCCTTAGTTACTGAAACTACAGTCTGAAGGCGATAACCATTGACTTATTACGATAGGAACTGTTCTAGATCTCACCTTGAACTAAGGAAATCCGATACTAAATTAGATATCCCAATGAACAACGTCTCAAGATCTGAAACCCGAATTATTTCGGAGAAGGCATTCGAATATCGAATTTATTAGACCATCTCCGCTTTGAAGGAAGCCAAGTTCGCCAAGTCAGCCGTTCGTAGCTGAGGTCTCCGGTTGATCATTTATCTTGAGATATTAAACAGTGACCGTTATTTAAACAATGTTTTGTAATACCTACGAAATTTGGAAGTTCTATTACTTATTGACTATAACTCCTTTGACATACTTAATTGATTTTGACTTTCAAAGGTTGAAAGACGTTGAGGCAGTCTGTAGTCTGTAATTGTCATGGACTAAATCCTCACTTGTCAGCCAGAATAAGAATTAACTGTATAACAACTACTTACAGTTCTATTTCCTATGTGTTTTGCTCTGCACCTCAGTACAGCCACTTGCCCGACGACAGCCGAGACGTTCCGAGGTGAAACATCGTCGAAGTACGGCCGCTCGGGTCGGGAACCTTCGGCCCCATTCGCTCCAGGCAACGGACCGAGACCTGCAGAAGAATATTCTTATTTTAATAGACATAAAGTTGTTTGTTGGACGTTTTGTTTAGGAGCTTGACTTAGTTGGTATTTTTCCGCGGTAGCGGAAATTAAAACTTAAGCCAGTCGACAGAGATGAATAAATAAGCTCTGTTCCACTCTAAACCAGTGAACAAATCCATTAAAGGATCTGTTACTACTTTTTGTTCCTCTCTAATCCATTACCGCGGTGGATTAGGTAGATTCCTGCGGTTTTTATATTTTGCTTAAAACCTACTCCACAAAGTGTTTCAAAAACGGAAAATTCCAAGTCAAAGTTATGGACAGGATGCGGCCCGTGTACCCCCAGAGTTTTAAGACCCTGGGGATGACGGGGACTCTCCTGGTACCAAGTCCTCCTCATCCAATACTACATTCATAACACACCCATAGTTTAGTAAGAAATCGTTAAAATAATTTTCCTAATTTTTCGTTTTTTAGGTTTTTTGTTTTTGTGTCCCGCAATTCGGTGGAGATCAAAGGTAGACTTTGTAAAATCAGGATAACTTATTATAAAGAATTTAAGTTTTTATTATACAAGTTTAGAATTTATATTGGCTAAAGTGATTGAGCATAAAGGTTAATTTATACAGCTAATTAAACAGACAAATAAATAAATGAATCTTAAAAACTACAATTAAAGAACTAATAAAATAAACCGCCCCATGACACTCCCGACATAAAAGATGCGAGAATGCAAGCGGCATTACACCGCTGGATGGCGATGGCCAATCTTTGAGCCAGGAATGCCCCGGAGCGATGATCCAGAAATAGTATCTGTAAAATAATATTTCAATAAATATTCTTTTTGTTTGTTTTATTATTTTCTAATTATGTCCTTTTAAGTAGTATTGACCTAACACAAATATTCTATTCACAAATAGTCATAAAGATACCTACACTTCTAGTCATAACAAAAGCCCTAGACTATGAAGGCTATATAGTATTCAATTAAGTACCCTTTCCACTAGCTAAAAGTAGATATATATAGACGAACTAAGGTTATTAATTAAGAAGGATCCGTTCTCAAAGTGTGGTGTAAATTCTAGTTGTTTATAACTAAATGTTTAGGAGTAGAATGTTTTAGAAACTAATTAGTAGTGTGATAATTACGAATGCGACATTTAAACATTGTTCCGGTTACAACATACTCTTATATTAGTTCTGTTTTGTTAAATTTAAATACGGATTTATTTACATTTACAATCTAAACAGAACAATAGCTGCGAGTCTGACACGTCTCATGGGGGTTATTTTTAGTATATTAGCGAGCACTAACAGAGGATTTTTAAAAAGTATTACCTCTAACTGGGTAAAAAGGGCTAAATATTAACATTTTCTATTTGTATTTGTAGGAAATCATCCCATAATAACCGGTTAAAAATATAGAAACATAGAAATTGTAATTCTATTTTAAATTTATAAACACGTCTTTCATGGTTTTAAAATTTTCCTATTTTAAGAGGGAAAAATGAAGGGGTAAATTATATTAATATAGAATGATAAAATCAACGCACAGCCACAACTACTTTTTGTGTTTGCAACTACAAACAACCCCTCACCGATTTTAAAAAACTTTTACGTCAAAATAAACTCTAAGATCTTTATGAATAAGGTGTCTTATTATAATTCTATTTACTTTTTATTTAATTTCCACCATAGTTTAAAAAAAGTAGCGTATCATTATCTCGGTGTCTCTGGCTGTGTTCGTTTCCGGAAGTGACGTCACACGCACCGAACCGGAAATAAGAACGAAGCCTTTGCCTGCCCTCTTATAAAGGAAACACGGGAGCATATAAAGTTGTGGTTTGGCCATTATGTCGGCGGGTGATTTAATGTTGAAACATCCGCTCCTTGTATCCGCTTCGTAGCTTCCTTGTGGAACTAACTTTATGAAACTTTTCAAAGGAATATGAATTTTGGTTTGACGTATAAATAAAATTATTGTAAATGGAGGTTTTTGATGATATTTGTGCAGGCAGATATGGCTGTATAAAAGCTAAGCAGTGCATGTACTTATATATCATTCTATTTCAAATTAAATCTAAAATACCTACTTCATTGACATAATATATAGGTCAATATTATAAACTGAAAATAATTAATAGTCTCAGTAGAATAGACTATGAAATTATTAAACCGATTTAGATGAAACTTAATATGAATCCTTAGAAATAACGTGTCCTACTTTTTATTCCGATTAATCTTCTATATATATAAAAGAAAGTCGTGTTAGTTACACCACTTATAACTCAAGAATGGCAGAACAGATTTGGGTGAAAATTGGTAGGGTAAATAGGTAGCTTAGAGCCAGGAGACGGACATAAGATACTTTTTATCCCAATATGCCCACGGGATCGGGATTTACGCGGGTGAAACCGCGGGGCGCAACTAGTTTGGAATAAAAATGATGTGGAAACACGGCATTCTATAAACAAACTCTGTTCTGTTTGTTTCTGTATTTTTAACAAGATAATACTTATTTTCATCATTATTTAAATGATAGCCCGCCAAGAAGTTGTTACGGTTACATTTTCGAATAAAAAAAAATTACAAATATTAATATTATCTATTTATTACCAATATGGATAAACGTTTACATAACACAAGGATATAACCCCGCCCTAAGTATAGCCACACCCGATAACTCTGCGGTGCAGCGAGAAAATGGAAATGACAACGATGAAGTTCTTTTGTAGGTCTCGCCTACATATTATACAACCTATAGCTGTATAAGACCTGTATAATACTTACTCTACACCTTTATGCCACCTCTAGCGCCTTTTGTCTGTCTTAATGTGTCTCAGATTTCTTTTCAGTTTTCTCGCGAGCGCATTGATAACGTGGTTTGTCGAAAAATTTCGATTTGAATTTTAGTTTGACAATTTTTTATGGAACCACCATTAAGGTAGACCCTTTCCAACAGAAAAATATTCATCAAAATCGGTTGATAAACTAAGAATATATGCCGAACGAATTGAGATCCTCCTCCTTTTTTGAAGTTGGTCGAAAATGGATTATTTTCGGTTTCAAGATTTTCATGGTGAATTTTTGAGGTAAAATGTAAAAGTTAAAATTAGTTCTCTATTTGCTAAATTGCTAATAGCTTTGTTTGCAAGCCTACGTGCAAGCCATCCAAATACAATGTCCGAGGCACTTTGGTGCTCCAAAATAGTAATGATTAAAGTCGCTGACGCTGTATAAATTATCAAGATTAAGTGTAAAGACTGGAAAAGGAAAAATAAACTATTCAAGTGTTTTTTTTAATTGTATGTTTATATTTAACTAGTAGGGGGTTGTTTGAAATTCAGAAATAAGAGAACGCTAGCCTATGTATAAAAATACACGATTAAAACCCGGAAAAATATTAGTTACAATAAACACAATCCAAAGAACAAAATTTTAACCTCCATCAATCAAACACATTGAAAATTTTAACAACAATGCTTTGTTTCGAAATTAACAAGTTGAAGTTAAAATGAGTTCGCGTGATTTTATCCAACTTCGTTCTATAGCGCAAACAGGAGAGCGAAAAAAGCAAAATGCCTTTCGCCTATAACTAATATTGTTAATTATTGCATGGAAAAAAGTTGTTAAGTGTTGTTGTGTTTCATTTGTTAGAATATTCCTCGTCTTTTCTAAGCCTATCGAAAAATAACATTGGTGTTAATTAATTTGGATTGACTTAAAGAATAATGGCAAAACTTCAAACAAAAATTACTTGTTTGTTAGGAGGTTAGGTTTTGAAGTTCACACAGGTAGATAAGTGTAATGGCGTCAGATTTTAATGAAGAAAATGGAAAAAATAACGTAACTTTTTTCCACATCTAGATCACGAAACACCTACTAATTAATTTCATTGTGATTTAGTAAACCGGAGAATTTTATTATATTTTTCCTATTTATGTATTTGCTCAAGTATTACCTGGCCATCAAAGACTTAGAAACAACAAGGCTTTTTTGTCTAAAAATGAATTCCAAAACGCAGCTACTTACTGTATACCTAACAACACTATTACATATAATAATTAAAAAAACACTTTATAGCGACAGGCATTTTTCGTTTGGCCCCTATATGCACTTTAAATGATACACGAACTTTAAAACAGTAATTATTGAACACGCGAGAAATTTAGACGTTGGTACTTCCTAAGGTAATTATTGTAGTGTGTCGGTATACAATGTTAATTTGCTAGTTTTCTTACCATTCAAACACCTTGGAGTCTCGAAGTCTAGAGTGAATAGGTACTCTTTAGGCTGCTAGTCCACAGGAGTGGATTGGAGAGGAGCGGAGCGGTTTCCACCAATAGATAAATACAATATATATTTTAGTATTTTTTAGCAAGATATTTTTTTTAAAACTAATTTTACGTCTTGTAATAAATAAACATAAAAACAGTAAATAACACAAATGCCTGAACTAGGAATTCATATGTTTCATGCGATATAACAACGATTCACATAAAAAAAGCTAGAACCCCCGATCTCTGGTTGATAGTAGTCAGTTTACCACTGAACCACGGGACTACGACATAGTGAGTCGAAAATTATGTGTATCTGACATGGTGCGTGTGCGTGCAAATCATATAATAATAACAATATTGGAACGTTTAAAGTTAGTGTCCAAAACTATTTTATTAACTTAAATCTTAATTAGGAGTGACGTGACGACAATAAAAAGTAAAATGTGGTGTGCCTGGCGGGAGCCGTCCGCTAAGTGCTCCGAGTGTGGGGACTTACTCCCCCCAAGCACAGACTGAGTGCTAAATATGTGTGTATTGAGAGTGCAATGGAAGTTCTGTCGTGATGATAATCTACTACTTATTCTACGAAAGTATTGTGGTCATCACATTATAAGCCTAATAGCTTGGTTCAGGAGCTAAATGGTGTTGTATAAAATATCGTACGATGTAAGGCTGCGCCGGGCATCATTTGATACAGATCAATAGCAGCAGCTGAATTGTAAGTTGGTATATAAAATCATCTACCTACCTACTGTTTAGTCAGTATTTGCATAACTGTTTTCTCTGAGCGGAGCTCAAAAGTCCATGCTCCAGCCGCAGTAAGACATAATTACTGCGTTAAGTTTCCTTATTTCTCTATAATCTACATTTCAGTCACCAGCTACTCATAAATCATAAATTTCACTTCACAACTTTCAAGAATAATAAAAAACTCGTTTACAAAAAATTCTCCTTATAAATATTATACCACTTGAGCGGATTTAAGCTCGAGCTACGACACTGAAGGAACTCTAATTATTATAATGAATATTAACGATACAAACTAGTGATGTACTCACAGTCGATAAATTATGACAGTCAATATCGATAAACGGAATGTTATTAATGACAAATGTTCCCTTATGTAGTTAGTAGTAATGAAGATATAGAGTTATGTTAAGTTGTTAAGGTTCAAGGAATATTAATTCTATTCAAGTTTTTCCTTGACAGGATTTCAATCTGTAATTTCCGCTGTATTATAGAGCCACAGGGGACTACTTTCTGCCGATATTATGTTATTAAAGTTGGTAATTTTCCTGAATTATCTTAACCACATACTGTTGTGTAGGTTTTATACCTACTTCGCTATTAAAGGTATTTTGGTTACAATTCTTAAATGTTTTTTTAAAACGATTTAAAATATTCTAAACCTATACCAAACCCAGTTATATTGTGTCAACAACATGACATCAACATCTCAACAACAATAACAAAGTTAGCAATATAAAATAGTCGTTTAAAATTCAACACACCACGTCGTGGTATGCGTCACTTTGTCGCAGAAAACTCAACAATATTATATTCTACTATAATAATATACTAAACGCAAAAGTTTTTAAGGTCAGAGGGCGAGCGTTACATAAAAACTACTATCCCGATTGCGATGAGACTTTATTTGACTGATGGAGCTTTGGAATAACACATCAAATACTACTTTTACCCCAGTATTTTCATTTGATTATGGCATACAATAAACGCAATTGGTAAGATATATTTAGAGAGCGTTTTTATCGACAATAGAACATCACTAGTGCCCAATGCCGCCCAATATTAGGCAATAAGAAGTGTCAACTTCGGGTCCAATATTAAAATTCATACAACCCCATTATGTTTTACATAATTCTTTAATGAACCTAGTGCGTAAATCACGGTACGGTTAGTGAAGGGACGCCAACGTTCGCGATGTGGCGCCCATTACCGGGAAATTATTTAAATATTTTGACAGCATAATCTTTTGTTGATGAAACGTTTTTTACACGGAAATTTAGCGGAATTTTAGGTCTTTTTTTGTCAACGACGTCACATTAATATTGTGATGGGACGGGTGACCGATAAGGGTGGAGGTAGTCGTCAAACGCAAAATGCTCGGAGACTGTAACTAAAATTTATAAAAAAAATCGTAAAGTTAACATGGATTAAAATTGTGATGGCCTTTCAAACGAAAAGAAAAATTTGTCTAAAAAATATACCTACTAAAATGTCGGTAAAGATCCCGCTTGGATAGAAACAACAGTATTTCAAGCAAATGACAGTTTGATTAATATATGACGGATCCAAGGCGGTTAATTGGTTGCCGTCGCTATATCTGGTAGCAGTCGTTAGGTTAAAGTAAGCGACCTAAAAACTCTAACTATAGGTGAGCTACACCACTATGTGATAAAAGAAGATCGGCATATACGGCCTATAAATATATAAATCTACGTCAAACAGAACAAAACATCATAAACCCATCCCCAAGCCATCCAAATCCTTCCGTTTACATTTAACAACAACAAAAAGTCCACAGAACTTTCCAATAACCAAACAATAAACCGGAAAGTACACACTAACCCTAAAAAACTGCTGATACCTACTACCCCGTCCTATTCACTAGCAATTAACCGTTTCGTCGCGTATAATCTCGGCAGTAAAAACTAACTCGCACTATGCGTTATACATAAAAAGCCGAAACCGAACGGGACCGAAGACCGAAAAGGTCCGAACGTGACATGACTACTAAGTATCGATAATAAAATCTGTAACTATCGGACGGACCCGTCTCTACTGATATGTTTTTAGGGTTCTAATTTTGAAATGTTAAAAGGACCTTTCCTCGAAGCCTAGCCTAGTTTTGTGACGAATTTATATTAAGAACTGGCGTTTGTAGAATTGTGCGTAGTTGGTATTTTACGTAATTATTCCTACTAATCTGCAAAACACCACAAAATCTCAAGTTGGTGTTTCGCGTATATGTTGTTATGCGTCTAAAAAATAACGCAGTGTGTTGTACCTTAACGCGGCTATCTTATAATATAAAATTTACGAATAAATAAATAAACTTGCTTTACGTTTCAGCTTTAAAATATATGAAGTAAGTACCGTCTTAACAGACGCATCTTACTCCGGCTCGACTCAAAGGACGGGGAACGTACTCCGTTTATTGCATTCATGGACGGCTCAGAGGTAAGGATAATTAAATAACACTACAATAGAGTTAACATCAGAAACTCAGTTTGCTTTTGAATAGTTACGTTAAATATTACATATTTCACTTTAAAATACGTCACAAAGGAGACCAAAGTTTTGCAAACAGTGCCATCTAGTGCCGAACTATGCAACTAGGCTTTTTATGTGAAAAACAAATCACAGAGTACTTTTTTAAATAAAAATATTGCAGGATATTGTATACAGCGCCATCTAGCCCCAATCTAAGCAACTAGAATTTGTATTTTTTTTTCTTTATTTTTTAAGGAACTTTTATACTAAAAATATATGTCAGTTCCGTTAAGTTTTGACTCAACGGAACTGACGTGTATTTTTAGTATAAAAGTTCCTTAAAAAATAAAGAAAAAAAAATTGTGTTACCGGTGCCAGATACTATACTAATAGATAATTTTACTTCTGTAAATAATTGTATAAACTTAGTAGGTACCTATATTATGCAAACTTTTACGTTTAAATAAAATTAAAATGTGTTCTCTATTGCCGAATAGATATTTTCTCTCTTTGCTCAAAGAAAAAAGGCAATATTCTCCCAGAGTTAGAAAGACTGTTTGCTCTTTACCTTTGATGATGTGAGATCGAACTAATGATGCCTTTTGAAGGCTTCTGCTTGTGGGCTTTTGTTTGACTGTGTTTTAATTTATTTCATGAGGTATTTTAAGTATAGGTAGGTAAAGTTTTTACATTCAGCAAAGCTTAGAAATTGTTGCTTCGGCAATTTTTTTTTACATTTTATGACCGTAATTTGGAAAAGAATAGAAACGACAAGGTTATCGTTATGTTATCGTCTGTAAATAAAAGCAACGTGTCCGTAGCTAAGGATAAACAAATACAAATTATACAAATATGCAAACAAATTATTATAAATATTTAAAAAAACATTTTTAATTTTTTAAACGACAAACTTGTGGCGAAGAATCCAGAGCTTTGAAATATATTCCACTAAAGGCAAAGGTCTTGGCGAATGCTCTTTCTCAATAAGCACATTAAATCACATGATTTTAAAATAAGCAATTAAAATCCCATGCTCCTTTTTAAATAAACAATTTAACGTTGGTTTTAAATCGTGAGCTAATTTTAAAAGAACATGCCTCAAACAAAAAAATTGTAACCTCATAAAAACCCACCTCTTCCGGTCAACACGAAATAAATTAAAAAACAAAATAGACAGTCAGGAAAACAAGTTTACATTACGAATAATAAAAATAATATTACGCTTGTAAAACACAAACGTTAAGTACGATATTGAGAATGCATTTCGGTCAAAGGTGTTGAAATAAATGTTTACATGTATCACCTTCATGGTCTTATCTCACAGGCTGGTTTGGTGATTGATGTTTTTTCACCTTTAGAATGTCATTACAATATATATGGCTGTCTACCTGAAATGTTAGCTTTTATTTCCACTGCTGCATACTTTTTCCAAATAATCCCAACAAGGGTTATGGGCCCAGGGGCGAAGGCTCCAGAGTATTGCAAAAAGTGAATAAGGAATCTAAATTAATAAAAAGTACGATATGACGACCGTACGAGTGGAGCCCTTAAAAGGCGAAAATTACGATTCCTGGAAGATTCAAATAGAAGCTTTATTAGTAAGATATGATTTCTGGGAATATATATCAGGTGAGAGGCCAAAGCCGACGGATGATGCTAATAAGTTACTTTGGGAGACTGCGGATAGAAAAGCAAAGTCTGAACTTATTCTGGCAATGGATCCGAGTGTTGTACGTCATGTTAAGAAGGTGACTACTGCGAGAGAGCTATGGTTAAAGTTAGAGAGATTGTTCGCATCACGAGGCCCCGCCAAGAAGGCAACCTTGATGAAGAGGCTCATGCTACATAAAATGAGCGAAAGCGATAAGGTGAGCGAACACTTGGACTTTTTTTTCGAAGCCGTCGACAAACTTGATGAAATGGGCATAAAGATTCATGACGATTTATTAGCGATAATGCTTTTATATAGCTTGCCAGCTAGTTATGAAAACTTTAGATGTGCGATAGAGTCAAGGGACGAGCTTCCGACGCCTGAGCAACTGCGGGTGAAGATAGTCGAAGAATGTAATTCGAGAGGAAACACCAAAGCTGAAAACATAGAAGGCGCTATGTATGTAAATAAGTACATAGGACCTAAAATTTGACTGGTGTAAAAATCAAAACATTTCAAAGTGATAATGGCACGGAATATAAAAACAAATTATTTGATAAATTTTTACACGAAAATGGGATTAGAAGGAGGTATACGACCCCTTATACTCCGCAAAGTAATGGAGTAGCTGAACGGAAAAATAGAACACTCATAGAAATGGCCAGGTGTATGCTTATATCGTCAGGATTGCCACCGAGTTTTTGGGCAGAAGCGATTGCAACTGCGTGTTATATTCGCAATAGATGTCCAACAAACAGTTTAAACGGCAGAACTCCGTATGAAAAATGGTTCAATAAGCCTGTGAACGTAAGTTATTTGAGAACATTCGGTACAAAAGTTCATGTCTTAGTTAAAGAGCCAGGGAAAGATAAATTTGCATCACGTACTATTGTTGGTTATTTTGTAGGATATCCAGAAGAAGCTGTCGGTTACAAGCTGTGGATTCCGGAGTGGAGAAAGTTTATCGTGTCCAGGGATGTAAGATTTCAAGAAGGAAGATTCTTTGATAATAAAAGTAATACCTCAGATCAATCGCTGCTTGAGTCACAATGTGAGAAGGATGTTGTGAGGAAGAGTATTGAAATAGAAATTCCATTGGAAAGTCTGTCAAATGAACCGATTCGTCAAAATGTAAGTAATCAAACTATTGTGTCAACAAGTCGAGTACCGAGTACGCCGAGTACGCCAAGTACACCATGTACGCTACATGAGGAGAGTACGCCAAGTACGTCACGTCAAGTACCGACTACGCCGACTACGAGTACGCCAAGTACGTCACATGAGGTACCATGTACACCGAGAAATTTCATCGAAATACAGAACTTGCCAGAACCATCGAATGAGGAACCAAGTATAGTCAGTACGGAAAGTGCTGAGGGTGAAAGAGTAACTACTCTGAAAAGAGGTCCTGGTAGACCGAGGATTGAAAGAGGTCACATAGGGCGACCTCGTAAAATCTACAATATGGTTGAAGTTCAAGAAAATAGAGAAAGTGAATCATCGAGGGGCGAAGATGAATTTTTTGACACGGATGATTTTGCTGGAACTATTGAAACTTCGTTGAAAGATGCTTTGTCTAGTGACGAAAAGAGTCAATGGGAAGAAGCTATTTTATCGGAAATTCGGAGCTTAGTGAAGAACGACACGTGGAAAATAGTAAAGAAACCGATTGATCGTAATGTCGTGGGATGTCGATATGTGTTAACAACGAAGCTTAATGTCGATAAAACTGAGAAAAAGAAGGCAAGACTTGTAGCGAAGGGTTATAGTCAACGATCAGGCCTGGATTATCACAGGACATATGCGCCGGTAGCGAGACTATCAACCGTACGTTTGTTGGTCGCATTAGCTGTCGAAATGAATATGGACATTGATCAGATAGATATTAATACGGCATATTTAAACGGCGATCTGAACGAAGATATTTATATGAAGATCCCAGAGTTGCTGAAAGAGAGTTTGGAAAAACTTGTAAAATGTGATGGTGTTAAGAGCCTCACTGGTAAGAGAGCAATGAAGATGCTTGAAGATTTAAAAGAAGGTGGAAATATCTGTCTTTTAAAGAAATCTTTGTATGGACTAAAACAGGCCGGACGTCAATGGAACATAAAACTTGATATGAAGTTAAAAGAAATGGGTTTGAAACCGACTGTAAATGAGCCATGTTTATATCACAAGCGACATAAAGACGGATCAGATCTATTTGTAGTAGTTTATGTTGATGATATTTTGATAACGAGTCAAAAGAGGTCAGTTATTGATACCTTCAAGCATGAACTAGCAAAAAGGTTCGAACTTAAAGATTTTGGTCGAGCAAACTTTTGCTTAGGAATTGATATAAAACGAAAAGGGGACAAATACTATTTGTCACAGGAAAAATATATCAATGATATATTAAAGAAATTCAATATGGAGAACTGCAATCCCGTCAAGACTCCTATGGAGATAGGGAAGCCAGTATTGAGCACTAAAGAAACAGAGGAGCGGAAAGCATTTCCCTACAGAGAACTAATAGGTTCGCTCATGTATTTAAGTGTTGCAACGAGGCCGGATATAGCAAATTCAACGGCGAAACTAGCGCAGTTCGTGGAGAATCCGCAACAAAGCCACTGGAAAGCAGCAAAAAGGATTCTTCGTTATTTAAAAGGTACGATAAGTTACAGTTTGGTATTTAAACCGACTGGTTTATGCATTCATGGGTATGCGGATGCGGATTGGGGTAGTTGTACGTTTGATAGACGTTCCTTTAGTGGATACGTTTTCATTTTAGGAGGTGCAGGTATCTCATGGGCTTCACATAAGCAACGCATCGTAGCAACGTCGACCTGTGAGGCCGAGTTCGTGAGTTTGGCGGAAGCTATGAAAGAGGCTATGTACTTAAATAGTTTATTGAACGAACTAGGTTTAAACAATTTTTCTAAGGTAAGAATGCATGCTGATAACTTAAGTGCCATTTGCTTAACTGAGGATAACGGTGTTTACCACGCTAAAAGTAAGCACATTGATATCCGTTATTTCTTTATGAAAGATGTACTGCGTGAGAATAAAGCAATAAGTTTGGAATATTTGTCGACTGATAAGATGTTGGCAGATATACTCACTAAGCCTTTGTCCCGTGTAAGGCACGAATCTATGACTTCTAATTTAGGTTTGTGTGTGCGGAACAATTAGGTATTATTGTTAATGAGACCATGTAGTTGAAGGAGGTGTGTTGAAATAAATGTTTACATGTATCACCTTCATGGTCTTATCTCACAGGCTGGTTTGGTGATTGATGTTTTTTCACCTTTAGAATGTCATTACAATATATATGGCTGTCTACCTGAAATGTTAGCTTTTATTTCCACTGCTGCATACTTTTTCCAAATAATCCCAACAAAAGGAAATACTAACGTTATGATTATATAATAATATTTTTTCTACAGCTGCTACAACATAATTACAACATGACTGTGGACTGGTTTTTGCGTAATTAATTAACTTAAACATCTTTATACATTATTTTTTGCCTTTAACGTGGTTAGTGACAAAATAGTTGACACACGTACCGCGCGGAGCCCAGATTTTGTTTATATTCGTACTCAATTGGAAAAATACGTGTAGACAGGCAGTGATTTGCTTAATTTTCTTTACTTGCCATGCTAAAAAATGGAATCAGTTGCCTGAGTTTTTGATTCCAAACGTGAACAATTTGATGCACTAAAAAAACTCTGCCGATACTCATTATCTATATCGTACCACTGTACAGAAAATGTAAAATTCTCATATGGTTCGCAATTTCAGGAGGTTTTCAGTTTTGAGTCGACACGTGTCCTTTATTACGATTTACCGACATCGTAGCCGTAGCACGCTCGTAGCACTGCTACTGTTACTACGAGAGCAACGTAAATCGCTTGCTTGAGTTTTAGAGGGAATTTAGTTGATATATTTTGTGTAATACCTACTTTGTAATATTTTGTGTAAAATTGCTTTTGGTTTATATCTGTCTATACTAGAATTACTCATGTGCTAGAGGCAGCTCGCATGAGATTGTGCTTCAACATATTAAGCTTAATTCTAGTTATATGCATAAAGCGGTTAATCTAAAGTTAAATTCTATTGAATTAAGCATAAGGTTGTCCTAAATGTATTTATTTTTTGTTGTGCAAGTAAAGCTTTAATGAAAAGGCAATAAACAAAAAAATTTAACCCAGAAAAAACTACCCTTACCTTTTTTAAATTTATTCGTTTTCATTTATAAAAATAATATCGAATCGAATTATATAAAAATAAGGATTTTTTTGGAATTTTTGGACTTTAACGTTAAGTTTTAAAGTAGCTTGAAATCTAAAACAATGATACTATTAAATCATTTTAAAATCTAGACTTCACGCATAGTTGTTGAAGACCTAAAATGAATATAGACTACGTCAGAGCATTTTCTTCGGCAGTATTTTAAGTCTGGTATAAGCCAGCTATTCGAAATAGTAGGTATTTTATATATTTCGAGTATCTGGTTTATTTCAGAGTTGAAGGTTCAAGTAATTGACGTCACAGTTGACGTAATTACAAGGCAAAGTATTGGCGAAATATTGACGTAAATATAAGGCAATTACTTGAGGATTGTACAAGTAACAATAACGATTAAATATCAATAATGGTAGCAATCATTAAATATAAAATTTTGCATAAAATTATATTGTAAAATAGCTGCGCGCGTTATCAAAATTTCCTCACAAACAAACTTTGTCCTGACGATAACGAACACAAAACTTAAAATTATCCAATTTGGTGCAGTCGTTCGGAAGTGATGCGCGTATATACATTTCGGTGATTCAATTTTATTTGTAATAAAGATTTATTTTACTTTGACATACCTGAGGTAGGCCCAAACGATGAGTTAGACTCTTTCAGGGAAGAGTGATCGTCCATAACACAGGATCGTGATACGTGGCAAGAGGTTGGAAAGACCTTTGCTCATCAGAGGGACATCGTGGGCTTATATCTTATGAAGATGAGATACTTTATTCTATTTTTAATGAAGTGCACCTTTAAACCTTGAACTACGACGTTTTCATGCGACAATTGTTGTCAATAAAGCAGTCTTCTTTTTCGTCAAATAATTACCGGTTTTACTTAAAATTTACTTTTTTTTTTTTTGAGGTATATTTACTCGTAATACTAATTTTTTTTATCACAGTTGCTCATAAAGTGAATCTTATTCAACCGCTTTTAGCTCATAATCCAACGTATTACGCACGCGTACGTTATGCATTACCTCGACGCCACTAGTGTGTAATAAGTTATCCTGATAAGTTTAATTGGTATCTTACTGCTAATTACATGTTAGCATAATTAAATATCACGATAAAATTTCTACACATTACAACTGGATATGATGGGATTAAAATAATTCAGATGTACTCTCTACTTGCAATATAAATGTTTTACATCTATAGACTGCGACAGTACTTAGATACAGTCTAACCAAAAGTAATAAGTTTTGATATGTTAACGTCATCGTAACATACCGCCGAGGCTTCGGAGGAGAACGTCGTATAACGCCGTTACGTTGACGTCGTTAATACGAATATACGTTGAACGTTTCATTTTAACGGATTAATATCGCTATGGGAAGATATACTATCAAATAGTGTACAGGCGAAGAAATAGTACTAAACTAAACATATGCCACTATGTTTTTTTTTGCAAATACTTACCAAAGAAAATGTGATTAAAAGTAGTAAAAAAACATGGAATCATGTGTCAGGCAATAAAAGTGCAGACCCACTAACTAAGATTATTATTTAATTAGAATATTTTGAGTTCAAGCAGGACTTTAATTCTTCACCTTAGACAGGAGTTAAAGCCCTGATTTCGTTGAAAACATTCTTATAATGACAATTTTAGAATTCTCCGGAGGATCTGCAATTATTTTGCCAACTATACAGAAAACTAGATGTTATAAAAACATATTATTATGATTGCTCTAGAGGCACTATTCAAGAATCAAAAATAGGAGAATGATGTAGAAAGCGACAATAGGATACCGTCTTAAAGAAAAATCTTGATTTAATTTATACCAAACTGTCAACATCCTAAGTACTATCAGATCAAGCAAACAAAACGGTCATTTATTTAAAAAACACATCCGCCGGAAGCGGTCCTTCAGAACACAATAGAACCTTCACCGAAGCACCATAACTCAGCAGTAAAAGCCTTCGCCACCATAACGACTGTGCCTGTACCATTCAATAATATTCTATTACGCTATTAGGACATTCATATTGGTTATAGAGAAGGCATTCCGAGATAACGGCCGTTATGCAACCGTTACACTTTAACGATATTAACGTTATGTGCTTTGGTATTTTTTTAATCGCTTAACACAGCAAAATAGTTTTAGAAGTAGCACTATTTTTCATTTTCTTTTTGACGTGAAAAGGCCTTATAAATCGAGAACACTGGCATTCACAAAAAAGTGTGACGTCATCGCTCACGTTCCGTTATTGACGGTAACCATAGCAACGTACTATCGTTGCTATGGTTACCATTAATGTTTTCTTATGACGTTATCACGTACAATTATTTTTCTTGTTGGGATGGGTTCTCATCGCTCAGAGCACTGCTACGATCAAATGTTAGTGGTAGGTTCAAATTTTACGAAAAAAAGTCTAAAACAATTATTTCAATAGCTTCATAAGTGTAATTAATTTCAGTATGATAATAATTTAAAGGAAAAATGCGTCTTTAAAAGTTGCAACAAGACTCGAACTAGCAACCCCCTGAATACTAATAAATATTTACCCAGTACAGGCCAAAATAAAAATCATTAATTTGAGTAAAAAAATTAAAAGATGTAAGTACCTTTTATGCCAAGCTATCAACATTAATAAAATGAACAAAATTGGATATCAAAATTTTAAACATTGAACTACAAAAAACAAGAAACTAATCTATCATCCAAAACCATAAACAAGGTGTTCCCAAAATCAATTGTCGATAAGAAGAGAAATAAAATAGAATAACACGCACTATCAGCTCTAAGGGTGTACGTACACAGTACAGTAAAGTAATGTCTGGCTCCCCTCTATCCTAATCTAGAAATAACATAAAAAGTGCCGTCACATTACAGGGCACCATTAATCTAAGGGGAGAGTTGACAAATGATCGAACCCCTGTATATGCGAGAGAACGATACTCTCTTACGAAATCCCCCTGTATCTATCTATACAGAGTGTACTAGTCGAGACAACATTATGTTCTTTTGAATGGTGATATAAGAAACACCTACGAGTCTTTAACATTGAAAATGTTTTTACAAATAAGTAAATTTTATTCTGCTTTTAGGTTAACGAATAGTTACAATATAAGCATGACTAGTGCATGCATATGAGTACAACTATTTTCTTCGACTAGTTGGACCACGGGACGGGAAAAGGCCCTTGGTCAATTCGACTAACTTTGGTAAATTTAAAATAATTGACGATTTAAACAGTGTCAATTCCCACGGGATCAGGAGTTTTACGTGGACGAAACCGTGATGTCATCTTACTTATATTATAAAAAGGGACATTTTTTTTGTTTGTAACGAATAGACTCCAAAACTACTGGACCGATGTTAATGAAACTTCTTATGAGGATACATTGATTAATTGAGAGTTATATAGGCTACTTTTATCCCGACTTGCACTATCTATAAAACCACACCCCTTCGTAAACACGTTGTATAACAAATACATAGTTCAAACAATAAAACTATTTCGATTTTATTGTCGTCTGTTCCCGAACGATAACTCCATCTTAATACCTATTTTATTCGATGATTTTTTATTTGAACGATTTACATTTTTTAGTGTTATTCGTTTTTTGGCGTTCAATTGAGAGGTTGTAAGATTGATGACTCGTTTTCAAGTGACTTAGTTTGAATTTTCATTCAATTTGTATTATTGAAATGATGTTTTACTCTGTGAATGTATTTTAAGGGTTTTTTCGATTTTTTTTTAATACTAGCTTTTACTCGTCTCTGTCCGCATATGAGTTGAATTTACTACTTTTTCTTAGTTGATGTGTACGTTATAACAGCTGAATGATAAATTTTTAACCCGATCCGTCCAACAGTTTGAGCTGTGCGTTGAAATATCAGTCAGTTAAAACCTTGAATATTAAGTTTTTGCTAAAATCTGAACAAATAAATAATTAAATAAGTTTTTAGTTTTCTTTTATGTTTTGAACAATCAAGCGAAATTAGTAGCACGACTCAGACAACAGACGCAAATTAACAATTTTATTATAATATATTATGGTGCCTAAGTTGCGCTCCTGAATGTGCCCTTTTCTAGAGATTCATAAAAGTTGTTAAATATAAACTAGATTCACCCGTCCCTGAAAAAATCGGTGGTGATACACGGGTAAACAGGCTGACAAAAGAGTGATCTTATAAGGGTTTTTTACCTTTTGCGGTACGGAACCCCAAAAAGAAAACCTATCTAAAAAGGTACATGGAAATATTTGAAACATAAGGGTACAGCGAGACCCGTCTCCCCGCGAAGGGTTACACTACACACTCTGCAAGTCACCACAAACGGGTACATCCATAAATCGCTCTGCTATTAAAAAGAGTGCAGAGTGGTTTCAGCCACGAGCAATACCTAAACTACTTTCTGAGATCCAATACAGACTAGAAACTTTTTATCAACCGATAATCGATAAAGATCGAACTGATTGTCTTTTATTTTGTATTTTAATAAAAACATACGACCTCTTATCCAGTGAAGGCAAGGAACTAGGAAGGTCTGCATTGTTTGTGTGTGTTTCATACCTAGAAAAAAGCATAAAAAACGCATCCAAAGAGCGAGCGACTTTATAACTGATATTAGTATCCATTGTCCACAACTTGGTTTGTTTAATACCATCGTCTTCTTGTCGTGTCAATATCTATTTTTTTTCTTATATTTTTGTTTGTTATTTTTGATACCGTGATCCATGGAGACAAACCAGAACTGTCGAGAGACAGAAAGTCTGCTGTTTGTTAGACCGATAACTTATAAGTATAACTCAAAGCACTTAAGCACGTCACAGCGACTCAATCAAGAATGTTTACGGAAAATAAATTCACCCTATTCCCCCCTTACTTAAGTATAACTTAATTTTTGAAACATTAAGTTTAATGGAGTGCCGGTTATCGGCACATCGTGAGATTAGCTCCACATTTTGAAGTAGTAAGGGCAAAAGTAGATTGAAGACTTGAAATTGACCGATGGGCGAAAGAAACGCCATGAGTCCCTCCTGTCTTCTCATTGGTGGGCACGTTCCGAAGGTACACATCCTTACTTAGTTTTTAAGTCGCCTCTGTGTGATCGTATAAATTATATGATTCCAAATTAATAAAGAATGAGTTGATACTTTTATAAATCAGGAAAAACTTAAATGCAATTATTTTAGGTTTTTTTATTATAATTTTTGTATTGTATTAATTACTGTAAATTACTATTCATACAACTGAGAGTAATATAATGTTTAAAACTGATATTATTTTGTTGAAGTTTACTATTTTTGATTAGATGTTTTACTTACGATAAACTTTTTCTCTATCAACCTAAAACAAGGTTCACTTGTTTTCTTAAACAGAAAACCTTGTTTTAGGTTGTCGCGACTCGGTGAGGTATCGGCCGACTGATTAGTAATTAGTCTGTAGTCTTTACATTTGTTTACTAATATAATAATAGGGTAGTTTTTCTATGTTTAGGGAACTAAGTAATAACTTAAAAATGAAATGACGGTGAGAGTTCATAATAGATTATTTAAATCAACTTTTAAAAACAGGATGAAATTAGCTTAGACTAGGCTAAATGTATCATATTATTATTTGTATTGGTATTTGGCATATTTTCTATATCGTTTTTCATCTAAATAACGGTTTTACACGTGATGAAATGGAATGTTCTATTCTTGGAATATAACTAAATAATAAAAAAAAAATCATAAATAAATAAATGAATCACTAAAATAATAAAAATCAAAGATTGTGTTTTAAATGCATCAAAATCGTTCAAGTACGTATGATAATCACAACAACAAGATAATCTCAAATAAGAAACAAAATCAAAATCGGTCCATCCATTCGGGAGTTACGGGAGTTACGTCAAACTTATAACACCCTGTCGTTTTTGCATCGGGGATTAATAACATTAAAATTAAACTGCTAAAATAAATCTGAAAGTAGTCCAAAAATAGACTAACAATTTCCGAGAAATCCCCGGCCCGGCAGCTAGTCTAGTAAATAATTAACTGCTGTACCGATTTAAGTCACAAATGGGTTGAGGTTAAACATGAATAGTTCTCGTTGAACGAACTACGGTGACCACAACCAATGCCTTAGCTGAGGACAAAACACGCAAATGTCAGATCGAATTATAAATGTTAATGCGTGTTTAAGTGGTTTTACTTGGTCGTTTATTTTTAATGTTCTAGTTACCCGTGTAACTTATAAGTTATTTTGTTTCGTCTTTTAACTTAGTTTTAATGTTGTTTTTTTAGATTGGTAACACTAAGTATTTTGAAGGTCAAACGTCACATGCTTCCTGTAAAGTTGGTTTAGTGATAAAACAACTATAAAATAAATCGTATATTATTTTAAAAGTAAAAAATTTACTTTACAAAACACACTGAGGCACATTTTTAAAGTGCCTTGAGTTTTTTCTTTTGTTTTACCTATTTTATCCGCTTCTGTTTTTTTTCTGCTGCGTAACGCATCATAAACTAACTTCTCGCAGTACAAAATAACGGTCATCCTAGTCCTTTCCTAGTCTAATCAAGTTGCGCTTTGTTTAATGCAATTAAACAGTGATTAGTCAAGTTTCTAGCTTCGTTTAGCTTGAGGTAGTTGAGTTCTTTTTAACGCCTTCACGGTCTTAATTAACCATTATGATTGTGTTTCAATTTATTTTATTTTATTTTACGAAGCAAAATTCATATAAGTTACATAAGTTAAGAAAATAAGGTTTATTATTTTGATGAAAATACAGGGTGTTAAGAAAGCCCTGTGATCACATATCCAGACCATTTACCTATGTCTATATTTACCTATTTATTTAATGAAATAAATATGAATTTTTAAAGACATTATACAAAAGAATACGTAGGTAGGTACAGTCAGTATATTATTAATAAATTAATATAGCAAGACATTGGCCACATCGCCATTTAGCCTTTAGCAACTTGGCTTGTGTTATGGTGGCCAGATAGCGCTTAAAATACTTTTATAATTCTGTTTTATTATAAAGAAACAAACGCTTCGAACAATTAATATTATATCTGTACTAACATAAATATCTATTTAAAGCGAGAATCGAACCCACCCTCTACGTCATAGAAGTCTTTCTTATTTAGGACGACCCAAAGTAGTATAAACTATATCTGAATATAAATATCATAATATAACTAAGTAGGCAACAATTCAAGACAAAATACAAGGGACATTCCCCTCGGTTGTAATGTAACCATAATTTGTGTGTCGCCGTACAATGACCACTTGAATGCCCCCGGATTTCACTATCCTACGAGCCATTACGACAGAATGGCCAAAACTTTACTTATGACCACTTTTTGCCCAGTTTTATTATAGCATTTAACGATGGCCACCCTTCACTTTTCTCTAATAAATCATGGTCACCCAACGACTTGTCCGTAGTTAGTACTAAATAATGGTGACCCTACTCTTGTGTATTAAAGATGAGTTTCTGTATGTTAATGGGATGTTTTAATATTGTTTTTTTATGTCTGTTTGTTGAATAAATTCCGGAAGTTCGTGCTAATTCATGGGTGACGTGATTTAAGAAAGTATTTTCGGTTTTTGTTGTTAGAGAGGAGAGCAGTTTATAGCATAAGGGAGCAAAATAGTATTTTACACCACGAGGACGCTATTTTCAATCCAAATCGGAGTAAATCTTTCTAAAATTTGCAGCGAGTAAAACGAACGTCTTACTCCATATAAAATGATCTAATAAAACTTGATTTTATGTAGAGCTGAAAATTCACTTTAGATCCTATCTGTAACTACAATAATCATCACATCATGACCATCAAAATCAAAGTCTTGAAACCGACCATAAGTCCTTAAACGATAACTATTTAAGGGTAAACCCGCATTTATTTCACATTAACCTAATTCACATGAAAGGGGAGTGATACATAAAACATTAAGGGACTATAAACTACAATTTCCACAGAACTTACCCCACCTACCTCATACGAACGCAGACAATAGATTTTTTCTCAGTAATGCCTATGCACTATCCTACTAATAAAATCCTACTAATATTATAAATGAGAAAGTTTGTGTGTGCTTGTGTATGTATGTTTGTTACTTCTTCACGTAAAAACTGCTGAACCGAATGCGATGAAACTCGGTATGTAGATAATTTTTTATCCCGATATACCCACGGGATCGGGAATTCTGCGGGTGAAACCACGAGGCGCAGCTGTTGATTATAAAGTTATTGACAAGTATTCATATTTTGCTGCATTTTTTGTATCTTATTTGACGTGATAACTTCCATCTCTTGTTTTGACAAATAAGTGTGACGTCATCGCCCACGTTCCGTTATTGACAAGGTAACCATAGCGACGTCACTACGTTCCGGGAATGTGAGTTATTGACAAGGTAACGATGACGATAATACGTTGCTATGGTTATCATAAATGTTATAACGTAAAATTATCTTCCGTAAACCGACTTTACAGACAACCTTTTTTTTACAACGCTTTTTAAACAAACCTCGTCATGGTGCGTTTTGTGTCAATGAGAAAATGTTACTTATCACTTGAGTTTAGCGTTCATTTCACTTGTAACACATCTATAAAAATATTACCTATTTAACTGAAATTATTGAATTTAATTCAAGATACGCTATCAGATTTAGATTAAAAAAAGACATGGGATCTTATAATATAAAAATGAATCGCTGAATGTGTTGCTAAGCTTAAAACTCGAGAACAACTGAACCGGTTTCGCTAATTATTTTTTTGTTGTGTTTGTTATTGTCACGAAAAGGTGAAACCGCAGGCACAACTAAGTTATTTATAAGCGGAAAAAAGTTTTTTTGTTACCGAAAACAAGCAGTTAAGAAATAAGAATATAAATACATTTCTTTGTCTATTGTGGCTACAAAATGGAAATCGAGTCACCTTATAGCAAACGTGCAGTACAGCGCACTGATAGTTCAGAAAGTCTGAAAAGTCGGAAAGTCTGCGGTCTGAGTTCGCAGTAAACGGGGGAATAAAATAAATCTTCCCGTAAATAACGCAGTTAACAATATATTTCTCTGGAAACTTCGAGAATGCCTCTTGATTTAAACAACACTTAACATTTTTGGTGAAATGTTGCCCAAGTAACGGTATTGTTGTAAACAATTTGTTTTTAATTAATTTGATTCGCGGATTTGAGCCATTGATTTTATTCTTTTCTTTTTTTTTAATTAAGGTATCTGTTACTTATTTTGGGAATGTAAACTAAAGTGAGTTTATAGTCCACCTGTTTTATTAAAGTCAGTAACAATCTTTAACGAAACCTCTTCTAACTGAACTTATATAAAAAAACAATGAAAAGGCTCTGTTTTGTTTTTTATACATTTTAAATTGAATAGCCGCTTCGGAAATTTTAATTAAAGCTAAGTTGTTAAATAAAACAAAAGAAAAAGTATTTTTTATACGTTCAGTAGAGTATGAAAGTTACCGATTATTTGCAAATAATTCCCAAGTCAACAATAGTCCTATCATCGAAAACTCCGGATAAAACTCAGGTAGGTACAAGGCAAAGTTATAAATACGTCCCTTGGAGCTAATGTCCATAATCTTTTCAAGTTTTAATAGGACAAGTCCAGAATTTGACGAGCATTATTCAAGAAAAAAAAACGGGATAATGGTCACCCTCGTGGGGTTTTTCTAAACTTTTATTATTTGAATGTCATCGCGGATGTATTATCTTACAGAGAAGGGAGAAAAATCGATTTGATTTTTTTAACCAACCAAAAACCACTGAACATCAAATAAGTAGGTACTACAATAAGATATTCACCTATCAAAATATCCAAAAAATGTTCATGAGTTTTAAAAAGGTGAAGCAATTATCGGGAGAATCTTTGGCAGTATTTTATAGATTTCGTTCATCTTGCAGCGTGTAACCCACTGCTGGGTAGAGGCCAGCAGTGGCCCTTCACCTGCCATATGTAACGATTTACTATTATACCCAAGTGGGTATAATAGACCTTTATTTACCTATAGTTTTCAAAGAAATCAAGTGATTTCTGTGAAAACTTTAGGTACATAAAATTACATGAATTGAGTTTTTTTTCCAATTCACATATTATGTTGTTAGACAAAATAAGCCGTCTTGAGGGATCCCGTGTTTTATTAATAAAAGGTCAAAAAGGAAGTATTTCTCCTTGTAGGCACAATTATTTTTCTTTGGCAAACAAAAGGCATATATTCTTAAATTATTATGAAATTCCTATCCAAGTTTGCAGAACACTTTAATGGAGTTATTTAATCTTTTGATTGAAAAAATAAGCGGTCAAGTGTGAATAATAAGGTGAGTTGCGGGGTTCCGAATATATTTCCCGAGGTACTGTTATATAAGCTCTCGAATTATAAAAGAGAACTGTTATTATAAATCTATTTGTATATCTGTGTATGTATACCTGTGGTAATATGGTTCCGAGAGGAAAAAAACATATTGAAATGTTTTTTATTTTATCTTGTTGTTAGTGTTACTACTATTCTTCGCGTTCCGTACCCAAAGGGTAGAAACGGGATCCTTTTACTAAGACTCCGCTGTCCGTCTGTCTGTCTGTTACCAGGCTGTAATCTAATGAACCGTGATACCTAGTTTTCTTGATCGTTTTTCGCTATGTTTCAACCGTGTTTATTTTTTGCTTCAACAACATTGGAATGCAAAGTAAAAAGTCTATAAATCCACTGGTGGATTAAGGAGGAAAAAGATGTACGTACATAGACCCTCTGGTGGACCTTCGTCGGTGACTTCTAATGAAATGAGGGGACTTTTCATAAAAATCGATACAGTCTTTTAAAAGTTTTCTTATTTGTCGAGATTACATACGCAACGAAATTTAGTTAAAAACATTAACGCATTGAACAAAAAACTTATTTCACGGATCATCCGGTAAATAATTAGTGATCCTCCCCGTTAATTTGTCCCTTGGGTCCAATTTCGACACAAAATCTCCTCTTTTAGGTAGAGCTGTGGACATACTGGTAAAACTAGTAGTGCCCTCCGACTGCGATCGCAAAGTTACAAACGTCAGTAGTTCGGTAAGTAATAAAAAGTTAGTTAAAATATAATTTTTTACAACAGACAACTCTGTTCCACTCTAATCCTGTGAACAAATTAATTAAGGGATCTGTTTCAACTTTTTGTTTCTCGTTTTTAATCCATAGATGGATTTATTTCAACTTTTCTTTGGTCTGAAATTGCAACAAGTAAAAACAATGGGGACTTCCTTGTGTCAGATATTTTATTACGACACTGATTTTTGTGTTACCTTGTTGAATTTGTAAACTCAACAAGGTAACACAAAAATCAATGTGTGACATGTTTTTGTTAACGTAAAAACTCCTCGTTTCGGCAAAGATTGTCAAAATAAAAAGACAAATGTAAATGTTAATAAAATTAACAAAACTTGATACAAAATAAATACTTATTTGAAACTGGCTATTTTGCACGAATCATGCGAAGCCAAAACTAAAAAAAGATAGTATTGCGACTTAAGTTTTGCTTAATAAAAACATCGAAGATCAATTTGGCTTACACCTGAACGTTTCTGAAGATATTTTCTTTAGGAAGCTGAATTTCAGCGATAACATATTCTTGAGTGAAATTTTTGTAAACAGCCTTGATACGGAAGTTGCTGTGATGTTACCTATTGTTTAAAAATACAGTAAAAATTGCAAAGTAAAAGAATATTTTGTGACCATTCTATCAATTAGCTTGCAGCTCCCTACGGTTTCACCTGCGTAAGTACGAGATCCGGAAAAAGTAATAGCCTATAAACCTTCATCAAAATTATTCTATTTCATGCGATATTATATTTCTATACCAAAATCAAAATGAATTTAGTGAAAATAGATTTTGAATATTGCTGGGACAGTAATATTCAAGATCTATTCATTACATACAAAAAAATAATAAAAATAAATGACAGGCTTGAGTAATACATTCCAATTTAAATAAATTGAGTTTTTTTTTGCCCATCCATGGCAAACATTTAACAAGAATCCTTCAGTAAAAGAACATTACAATCTCTAATTGGTTCATTTGACTGATTCTCCATTCTAATTATGTTATCCAAAAGATTGTCAAATGAGGAGACTTGAATATTTGAGGTCCTTAAAATATCATGTTCATATTTAAAAACTAACTATATATTTTGGTATCATTTTCGTAATCTTATATCTTTAAATGAGCAATTCTTGTATATATATAATTGGAATCTCGGAATCGGCTGCAACGATTTTCATGAAATTTGGTATATAGGGGGTTTCGGGGGCGATAAATCGATCTAGCTAGGAATCATTTTTAGAAAATGTCATTTTATTCGTGTTTTATCGAAACTTACTTTTTTTTATTTGAAAAATATGACTCTTCCTGACATCTATTGGCGAACTACTAATACTATTGTTTGTGAGAAATAAAGTTATTCCAGCAGATGGCGTTGTTAAGTAACACGAAGTCAAAAATACCGAGCAAAGTTCGGTCATCCAGGTACTATATATATATAAAATGACGACCTCTTTTGTGCGTCAGGCGAACACCCGCTTGTGACGCAGAAGGTTGCGGGTTCGATTCCCGCCTTAAACAAATATTTTTGTACAAATATTTTAATATGAAAAATATCTGTACAAATATTTTTGTACAGATATTTGTTTCTGGTCTGGGTGTTTCTATATGTATTTTACGTATATATTTACAAATAAATTAAAAAGTATTTTATCCGTTATCTGGCACCTATAACACAAGCTTAGTTGCTTAGCTTGTGACTAGATGGCGCCGTGTGAATTGTCACACATTATGTATTTATTTATATTTTAAAAAGTACCAATATATGTGAAAGTCTGTATGTTTGTTTGTATAGTGATGAGAAACCCGGAAAATTACTAAACTGGTTACGATGAAACTTGGTATTTAGACGGTTAGAATCCGGGAATAACATCCTGAACTTACGTAGGTAAAGTTGTACTATTATTCGTTGCAAATTATTCCTAAAGTATATTTTAACAAATTTCGGTCAAGCCGTTTTATAACAATAATGGGAAAACCGAACTTTTCAGGCTTCGAACCAGGAAACCCTATTTGTTTGAAAGGTAAAATTTGCTTAGGTACATAAAAAAAAACGCAAAACAACTTCCTGCCAAAATAAAATTAAAAAACAAAGTACCTACCTAACTCAATTCAAAGTAATTACAACTCAGTTCCGAGGGAACGAAACGTAGATGTTAAATATTTGTAGGTACCATGATAGAGGGTACATCGAAACAATTTAATTAACTCACGTAACTCTGCTTTCTAATAATGTCAAAAATTCGAATGTTTGTATATTCCATTCCCTTCCATCTAGGCCAGATTAGCCGTTCGTTCCAGACCGAGTCACAACTCGGCCTGCCTTCAGAGCTGTCGTTTTATAACGGCTTGGCCCAAGAACATAATAATATTTATTCTCTATTAAGTATTTTATCTCTTTAGGAAAATATGATGGAAAAGTTGCGTCATCAATTAGCATACTAATAAAATAAACTTATTTATAAAAAACTAGCAAACCCGGCGAACTCCGTTTCGCCACCAGATTTTCTTGAATTTTCTTTGCTATAAACCTCACGGAGCCCGAGACCTTTCCAACGAAAGCAAAACCGTGGAAATCGGTTCGTGCGTTCTGGAGTTATAGCGTCAGGGAGGAAAACCCGACTTATTTTTATATATTAGATAAAATAACGAAATTTCAATGGAAGTGTCAAATTTAAATTATTGTTAAACCACAGAATATAATATGTTGCTACTGGATCGGTTGGTAGTAGCACGCAAGAAGATTTTTTTGCCCGTATTTCTACCGGTAGTAACACGGGCAATAAAAGGTCTGCAGTCTGCATTGTTGCTTAGGTCTACAAAGTTAGTTTAGAGGAAAAGGAGCAGAAATTTCTAATTTGTTGTATAATTTCCTACTTTAAAATATTTATATTAAAGTAGCTAGGTAGTTAACATAGGCAGATTGCCTAGGTTGATAGTCAGGAAACTTATTAGTAGTTTGGGTATATTTATCTGATTATTACTCAGCAAATAAAATAGATCTAAGTAGGTAAATTTTTCAGCAATACCAATTTTATTAAACCTAGAATTCATACCTACCTAAATTTTTGTCAATTTTGAGCTAAAATCTAGTTTTGATCCTAATTCATTTTGCATAGAATTTAGTTCACACGGATTTTTATTTTATATGTCAGCGATACTAAAACTTTTTCATCAAAACATTTTCAGATTTAAATATTTTTCAAACAAAAACCATTGTAAAATTGGTCCGAAACACACACAGAGAGTATTTATTTATTTAACAAAAAGGTCACAGTAAAATGACGTAAGCTGCGTAAAGATTACAAAACAAATATAGAAATGTTAGTTCCAACAGACTATCGATTGTAAAAAAGGTAGAAAATAAAATTTTGACTGAAAAATTGCAAGAGAACAGTGCAGTGAAAACGTGGAAAAGTGAATTGATGGGAGGCGAGATGGACTCTCGTATTTTGTACGTTCCGTCGCGCGTCGCATTGACGCGCTATTGTCACAAAATGGGAACCTGTGACCTATCAATTCACTGGGGTAATGTTATTCAACTTTTTTTTAAGGTACAGATAAAAAAGGTTGCTTGAAGCAAGAAATAATGTTTACGGTCTAGTACAACTGAATGTTGAAATGTACATATTAATCCTCTATAGAATAATTGCTTGTATTTTTTCCGATTGAAGTTACAGACTTTTTATTTTTAAATATCAAATCTTTAACACTAACTCTATGAACTTACATGACTTGATTCTAATTTGCCATTTTTATAAGAAGAAGACACAAATTTTTACACAGTTAAAAAAGACCAGAATGATCTCTTTCATGTAGGTAACATAGAATATTCCACATTTAACATAAAAGTAAGCTGAAGTACATTATAAAACTATCTATATCCAAGATAAGTCTACTTGTACACTCGTATAGTCCTCGATATAATGGCGCCTGATAACGTCACCTCGACAAATGGTCGCATAGCGCCTGCAAAACGACCGCTACACCAGCCACTAGTGCATAATGGAGCACTTATACCACTACAAGCTGTATTAAGTTTCTTATACAACCCGCGGGGGGAATTAAAAAGATTGTGCTATGGGTTAATGTAGTTTGAGACTGTGGTTTCTTTGTCTTGACAGGAAATTAACTTTGTATACTTTTAGAAGATCTCTTTTTGTGCTCCAAAGAAATATACTTTTGACACAAATATAGTTTCTTTCTACTATTTTATTTTTACCAAAATAAACCCTTTGGCCCATTCTATATATATTATATATAACTATTGTTCAAAACTAGCTATGAAAGGTGATTTTTATTTATTAATTCGTAACTTATTATTAATAAAAAGGAATATTAAATCAATGGACGTAACTTTGTTTCGTAACCAGCTACAAAAAAAAACTTATTTCAGTAACCAGACACAGTATTTTATATGTCCAATGGTATAAGAGTTTAAAAAATTAATTTAATTTATCACTTTTATTTGATAAAACTCCCAAATACCTACTAACTTATTTATGAACATATTCGAAGTATAAAGTGCCATAATAATAGGTAAATAAAATAAAAAAACACTTTCAAAGGACAAAGAGAATTTCAGAATGGATAAAACAATAGTCCGTTCTTATTCTCAGTACATTTTAAATCCGAACAATAAATAATTTTCAATACAGTACGTATACACTTTAACTTGCAAATTGTTTCAACGAAATGTATAGAAAAATGGATAGCACCCCGGTCCGTTGCACATTTGAAATACGAGTTGGCATTGGTTGGTTAGATTTAACTTCACATTGCTGCTCATCTATAAACGCCGGTGATATACTGGTGATAGAAAAGTGGTAATGTATTCAGATTCAATTGCATATTGGATTTTGAACTGCGGTGAAGGTGTTAGAAGATAGATTTTTGCACGTTCAACTTTAGTGTAGGTTTTTCGTAAAGTTTCTGATTATTTTAATAATGCGATGAAAAGTAAAGAAAATCATTGTAAACTGGATGTAACACACTTTAATTATGTCAAATTTTGGTTAATTGAAACAGAATTTTATAGAAAAATTACTGTCGGAAATTCTGTACGAATTAATCTAAGTCAAGTACACGCTACACGCCTACATTATAATGTTGAAATTATTAAGTTTGTCTACATAAAATGAATGTCGAACTTTTTAATAATTTAATTTCAGCAGCGAGCAATTTCTATTTCATAACAGGTGTGTTCTCAATTCAAACATAATATTGATCTACCGTCAAGCGAGAACTGTTTGAAAACTCCATCTAAACTTGTGTCTGTATTGATAACTTTACTTATTATTATAGCGATAAAATCGACAACGAACAAACGTATCTATTTGTTAAATTTTGTATGATATTTTACCAAATATAAGGTACAAAATGTTTCAAGGTTATGATGTCAATGAGTAAGATAGGCTTTGTGGCAAAATGTACAAAAGTCATGATGTACATTTGGCAAAACATCATTGTGACATAATGCTTCAGGGTCTAAATGTTCCAGTGTCAAAATGCACCTCTATGTATATTAATTTATCCGTATACGCACCGTCTCAGTCTAAAATATAAACAATCTGTAAATATAAAATTTAAGTTTTGACTGACTGACAGATAAGTATATCAACTTATACCAATGGACGGATAGGGCCAAAAATTGGCATTTAGATATCTGTTTTTAAGGAAGTAAATATCCGCTAAAAATGGATTTTGAAAAATCTACGCGGATTCTAAACTAGCTTTAGAACTTATAAAATCTAGTTTTTTTTATGCATTTAAAAAGCTGAATAATCTGTGGGGATCTTAGCTATGTTTACTTCATTTCCAGCCTTTAGTACAAGAAACGAAAGAAAACACGTTTATTTGTAACGAAAACATAACCGTACCTATGTCAAACTCAATATTAATGGGTGTAGATACAAAGTACAATTTCCTACACGCCCAAAAATTGTTATTTTAATTTAACTCAGTTCACCGTATTTTGAAATTCTACACATACTAAAAGCAGGACTCTTTTCAAACGAATACTCTGAACACTAATACTAGTGCATACAACTATAACATTTACTTTAAGGAGTCATACGAACGAGCTTACAACACTTCTACGTCTTGAAGCAAGTCACTGCTATCTACTTTAGAAATGGCTTAAATATTGTATGTACAGGAAGTGGCTGCAATACTACGACTTCCTAAAATTACTTACTGTAGATAAAATTAAATTGTCGAACTTACGAAAGACAATATTTTGGTCACTTTTATTCTTCTTTTTAATTATTATCGAACTTCCAGTGGAAGCGATTGTAAGTCTTAAACTACCTAATCGCTTTTTGTTGCCATTGTCTCTTAAAAAATTTTACTTGGCAAGTGTGGTCCTTTGGGTTTTCGCAGATTACAAGCCGATAATAATTTTCCAATTATTGGCAAATAGTCATCACTTGTTTTGCCAGCCACTGTCAATAATTCTATATAATCAGACTTTGGCATTTCTTCTATTTATCTTCTATTTACTAGCTTCATTATAGCGTTCATTCAACCCTCGCATTTCGAATTTTCGTTAAACATTTTTTACATCATTATGATACTTTAATCTTCATTTCCACATTCAGTAGAAATAAAAATTAAAGCTATTCCATATCTTGCAGTTAAAATGCACGAAGAAGCCTTCACATACCTAGCTATAGCCTTAAACAAAGTTAAGCTCTCGACTTTGTTGGCACGATCCTTACTTCTTTGTACAACACATTACTATAACTGTGTACTTAAAACAATTATTATGTTACGACTAAGAGAAAAGTACTCTTGCATTTGCAGAATTGAAATTAAATTCTCTTGCTTTTGTAGGTGAACGGAACTCGTAAAAACTCCTCTCTCTCAGTACCCAAACCTGCCTTAAGCAACAATTTGGCAATGGTTACATCGTATAATTTCGTTTTGAGTATTATAAAAATCCTATAGGAGTGTCAATAGAAGGCAATTATAGACTTAATTTAATTTATATAACTATTGAATTTTGTTTAATTTTGATTTGAGTTTAATCCTAACTAATGTATTTTTGCACTTTTATTTCAATTGTATACTTTAAAATGTATAATATAGTTAAAAATTAATAAGTGTGTTATTAGAAATTAAAGATCTACAAAAATGTATTTAGGCTTTAAATGAGAGTAAAATAAACTACTAAGCCACAGTGCAATTAAAACAATAGATAATGGACCTATTATAGCTGTAATTTGACGACCCAGTTGGCACAATGGTTACCACGCTGGACTGCCAAACACAGGGTTGCGGGTTCGATTCCCGCCTCAGACATGTATTTATGCTTTGATATTTGTCTGTGGTCTGGTTGTTTCTATGTATTATAAGTATATATTTACAAAAGAAAAGTATTTATGTAGTATATCCGTTAACTAGCACCCATAACACAAGTCTAGTTACTTAACTTGGGGCTAGATGGCGATGTGTGGAATGTCCTGTAATATTTATTTATTTATTTATTTAATTAGCTCTTCACCCTGTAGGCTAACTATAGCTTGAAGAGCTAACTACACCTATAATCTTACAGTAATTTAAAACTTCCTAAAAATTAACTTTAGGTAAACAACACAAACAACATTAAATGCTATACCTATTATGTGCAGACTACCGGGACAATTAGAAAAAAAATGGGACTATCGGAAGAACTTAAGCCAAAATTATCTTAAAACATCAAAATAACCTATAGATGTAAAATAATAATCAAGTAATGAACAAAGTGAACGACGTCCCAGATTTTATCGTCCTTTCATTACGTTATTTGTGAAATCTCCCGATGTCCAACGCGAACGTTCGGAGTCAACCTCACTAATTTGATCAGCTTCAAGCCTCCGATGACGTCATTCGTGACGTACACAAGTGACGTCAGCAGTCGGTTTGCCTATCTGAGAGGTACTCGTCTATGATTATGGATAATTAATTAGGAGCTTGGATTGTACTTAACGAAGAGGAAAAAAAAAATTAATTTAATTAGGTGCTTGGTTATTTTCCTTTAATTTGACTAACAATAAAGAGATTTTTTGACGAGTAAAAAATAGTGAATTAGAAAAACATTTTTGACTGATTTAAAAGATTCACTAGTAGATGAAAAAAACACAGTGGTCCGATCCACGTCATAAGTAATGCAACTTTTTTGGTCGACCCACATAGGCATGACGAGCTTGTACTATGATAACGAGATAGTGAGATACTAATTACTTATTGTTTAGTCTTACATTTTGGGAAATTAACAACAGCTTACCTGAAACAAAACATATTTTATTATTAATTAATATTTGAGTACCACAATTAAACAACTAGAAGAAAAACATATAGACTGTTCTATATGTTTTAATTTATTTATTTTATTCTTAAATTTGTTCATCGATATTCAAAATACCTAATCTTCCTTAGTTTGACCTATTTATCCAAGTCCATATCCAAAAAACTACATCCAAACTATTCCTCGAAAGTAATTTCCATTCGTTTCCGTACATTTTCCCAATTTTTATTCAACTGTAGGTTGTGTCGAACGGCGAACCCATTATTAGCGTATCCAGAGCTTCAGACCTAAGCAAATAAAAATATCAAAGACAGTTTCCGAGGCAAACGAAAAAGAACTCTGAAATCTGAAACATAGAAACCTTCTTTCTTCTAAAGTATCTCATTTTATTACCGAATACTTCAACTGTATTTTTACGTTATTAAAGTTTAAAATGCCGTATTGAAGTTCAGTTTTTGTGACATTAAATTGAGAGATCGACATTCCAAATTGTTTTTTAATGCAACGTCGTAAAGTTTGATTTTGACTGGCATTAAGGCTGTCGTTATTTTCAAGTTGGTAGGATGAATAATGTAATGAAGTTTTATTGTGAAATTTAAAAAAGTCGAGAATCTACTTTTGAATTGGTTTTGGGTAAACTTATTAGGTTAATTTAGGGACTACTTATACCTTATACTAGCTGTGATTTGCATTTTTTTATTGATTTAATAGGTATTTAATTTTCAGAGCTTTAGCTGTCTAGATACCACGTCAAAATCAAATTGATAACAATTTGGGCTCCAAGTTATGAGAGAGAACGGGTAACTTCAAGACGCGCGTGTTACCTCTTATTGTCACCTACCATCACGCAAACGCTAACCTGATACTAAATAAGTATCGGTAAATGATCGCCCGATAGCAAATCACCAACTTGAGTTTGCCTAAACACTTAATAAAGAAGGTATTTTTTAATATAACATACTCAATAGTGGGTGGGGTTTAACAAGTTGGAAAAAGAAATTTCCTATTAAAGTGAACCTTTTCAGACTAAAGAAGAAATATATTTATATTAAATCTTACATAAGTAGCACAGAAAAACGATGTTAAATTATGAAGTGCAGACCATAGTGGCTTGGAGGGTTATCACTTTATCAGGTAGGAAAGCCAAGAATCGAAACTGTTAATTTAGAAAAAAAGAAATGGCCTATAGTTTTGTACCAATCGATAATGTTGCTAATATAGTTCCGTTTCTACCCTTTGGGTACGGAACCCTAAAAATTACAATCTTCATATTACATCAAAGTTGTGCTAGTAGTAACACCGTATATAATTCAAACACGGCTGAACCGATTGCGATAAAACTTAGTAGGTAAAAGGTATGTAGAGACACCTTGCTTAACATTTAAACCCAAAATACCCACGCCATCTGGACTAATGCAGATAGAACCGTGGGGCGCAGTTAGTTTAGTAATGAATAGTGTAATTCTGAAACCAATGAGCAATCCTTCTAAATTCACACAACGTTTAGCAAACCGTTTAAATTTTAACATTAACACCATTTAACGCCGCCATTACGAAACGGCATCGTATTTAATTGAACAAAACAAACAAGTGCTAACGTTAAAACCTGTTAAAATGCTTACGTTGAACGAACGTCACATGTCAGTTAACCCGTTCACTGCCGCGCCCGCTCCGAACGCCGCGTCGCGCCGAGCTGTCACTTTGACAGCGAGAGAGGTATCGTCTGTCATAGGCGATATCTCTCATACGTTTATCCAATTGTTTCGTATTGAAATAAATGCTTTCCGTGATATTTTGTGATTTCATTTTGTACATTGCAATTTATTTTTATTGATACCTAGGTAATGATTTTATTAGAAGTTGAATATGCTGAATTTCATTTTCATATTTGAATAAAATAAAACAATTGGTGATTAGGACATAACAATATGGGTTATGGGAAAGTAGGTATTTGGTCTCTTTGGTCGACTGGCCGTACTTTATTTGCTTTTACAACAAAGTAGGTAAAATATGATTTTTGTTTCTCAATTAAATGTCAATGGCAGTTACTAGCTAGTTACGTACCTACCCCTTGATTTGAAATTTCTATAAATTTTACTTTGATGTTCAAAGATAATTTTACAAAATAAAATAAAGCTTAAAAAATATAAAGCCCTTCAATTATCAACTTTTGTAATTTTTATTGAGAATTATCAGTAAATTCACTCATCAAAAAACATTTTCCAAGGTTTTATTACCATTCGTTTTAGAGTTTAAATGGGTTCTAGCAGACTGAAAACTTTTGGTCAGCCTATCCTTTGGTATGAAGTCTAATAAACAAGCGACAATGAGCCTTCAAATGGGACTATCGGAGAATTATCCGCCGATAAAAAGTTTTTAGTAAACAGAAGCTCCAAAAGGTTCTCCGAAATAAATATAGTTGTAAATTTTTATGATTTTGATCGAATTTATTAGATTTTTATGATTTTTAGAATACGAAACAGTCTTAATGATTCATACAGTTTTAGTAAAAGGTATCACGAAACGATAAATTTGTGTAACGAAAAACTTTTAGAAAAACGCGGTTTTTGGTTTTCAAAGAAATAAATAATAACGTTTTAACATCGTTATAAGTTTTCATTTTATTAAACTTGTTTATTCTTTAAGATTTATTAGTAAAACTGTATAGTACCGCAAACTGTGGAACAAAACTAGCGAAACGTGATCTGAGTATCTCAAGTCGTTAGTTATCTTAAGAACAACAATTTATTACTTACTTTATATTACTTGAAATGTATCTGTTTGACTACGAGATTGAACTTAGCGGCGAGTGGAGGATAGAAGCAAGCTGGATGATAAGGAGTTAGCGCTAGAACGCTAACAGATTAGAAGAAATAAGTTTATCATTCAACAGACAGAGACAGGCAGAAAGACAAATAGTTCATATTTTTGTTTTGTATGAGGAATGCAAATGATATATCTTAATCCTTTCAGCCACAAGAGTCGACACCCAAAAGTTATTTATTCAATTGAAATCATTCGCATGGGTTCACATAGAATTGTCTTGAAAAGTAAGCTAAGAAACGCGCTCTCCCATGAGACAAAGTCACAAGAAACTCTAGTGTATTTTTGCTATCATCATTTTCACAATGATAGGGCTACAAAAATTTGCGGCAGTCATATTTTAAACAAAATCAACATTTAGTCTGTCTTATTATTTCTTCTGAAGAATCAAAAGATGATAATATGGCTTAATAAAACTCCTCTTTTTGTCACCTAGACAGCCGCTATCCGCTGGTTGTTGCACCACTCACCGCTCGCCGCCCGCCGCTACGACCACCTCGTGGCCGAGCGGTTAGGTACAATAATACAATAATAAATAATAATTTATTAAAGAAACAAAATCAAAGGGCTCCCAGGTTCATTACTTTTGGCAAATAACGTTGACCGCTTTATTAACCTAAAGGGCTTGACATTGACAGCTCTAATGTAGGTTTGTTAAACGACACTCGAAATTAAGGGTCCGTACCATAAATTCAACGTAAGCTTCATTTGTCTTTGTAATTAATTTTAATTAATTTCACTGTTAGTTACGGACCTTAAGCATACATATTATTTTTGTGGGATTAATAAACCTAAATCGTGGATATTCAATTGTAGATTAATTTAACCTTTCATAAGAACATGAGTTCATGATCACACCATAATGTGCAGTCCACTAATAGTTGTTTATTGAAAAAGTCATTAGCCTAGTTACAAAACACTATTTGGCAAGATTATGGAGAACTCAACATGTTGCTTTAAAGGTGCGGCTTAATTATTATGTCAAGTTTATTTTACACGGTACACACTTTTACCGGAACATCTCCGTGTGTATTATCTACACTAATATTATAAAGACAAAGATTTTTTGTTTGTTTGTAACGAATAGGCTTCAAAACTACTGGACCGATGTCAAAAAATCTTACAGCAATAAAAAGCTACATTATCACAGCATAACATAAGCTAAAAATGTTTTCAAAAAATAGGGATCGGTAAAAAATTTGCAATATTGTAACCCAAGATAGAAAACCCAAAATAGTTTTTGGCGTGCTTTGCGAAAACTATTGATGATAGAACAAAATAATGTACTATAGGTCTTATTAAAATCTACAAAAAAGTCCACGAGGTAACATATCCATCTTTAATAGTTAAGCTACAATAACAGCTTTTATGTCCTAAAATTTAATTACAATGCAGGTAGGAAAAATAGTTAGTTACATTCGCGTCATGGTCTGACCCCTATCCGAATATATTATTTTATCATCAGCACTATTTATTTCTAATAAAATTGCTTTTTAATTCATTTACATCGGACATTTTGTTTAGAAGTTATCACAAGTTTACGACTAGGCGCGGCGGCGAAGTGGTCGATTGTTCTTAACATAATGACAATGCGACTATCTATACTTATAATTATACTACTAATATTATAAAGAGAAAATATTTTTTTGTTTGTAACGAACCGATATTGATGAAATTTGATATAAGGACACATTAATTCATTGGGAGTGACTACTTTTCAGTTAACCATATATATAAAAGAATGTCGTGTTAGTTACATCATTTATAACTTGGTGACGGCTGAACCGATTTGGCTGAAAATTGGTTAGAACCAGATAGGATACTTTTTTTCTATATTTTTACGGGATCGGGACTTACGCGGTTGAAACCGCGGAACACAGTTAGTCTAAGATAAACTGAACCATTAACGTGTTTTAATTTGCGATTTCGAAATAATAAAACAATTCTTCTCTTCTTTACTATCTCATAAATTCTGTTTTTGTTAACGCTATATTTAACTACCTATCAAATTTTCATACCAGGATTGTTTAATGAAATAGATTCTAAAGGAATAAACTCCAAAAACGAACAATTGTAAAATGTAGAATATTTCAAAAACTGCTTTTTGCAACAAACAAAATTGTCATTGGCGGGCAGAATCGGCCCGCGCTCACCCGGTGTCAGCTGTCATCTCTTACCGCGCTACTGTTAGGTTTGACGTGACCAAATTGTGTCTGTCAGGCTCCCCGCACGGCCGCGCCATCGCCACGGCGAGTGACAATTAACTTCCGTATTTCACTCGCTAAATTGATATTTTTGAAGGCTTCGCGAAAATGGGTCGGATTTTGTCTTAAGTTAGGTTGTTGACGGTAATAAACTTAAGTTCGGAGTTTGAAGTGTCTACTTAAGTAATTGTTTTACTGAAGCAATATTGTATTGTGTTATGTGTATCATACTTAATTAAGTATACTTAATTGTTTTTATTTTAAAATAAGAACAAACTTAGTTTACGACCTCTACTTAAAAATGGTTTTGTCACCTTCGGATATTAAAATTTGTTTCTTTATGCATTTCCAAAATAAACGTATTAAACGTATTCTATCCATTGTCAGGCCATTATAAGACAAGCCTAGTTGCTCAGCAGCTAGATGGCGCTGTGCGCTTTGTCCTTCGTTATTATTTATAGTTTTGAAGGACGTACCTATCTATATATTATCTAGTCAACCTCCCACACATCGCACGATACAAAGACAAGACTATTCTCATATATATTTTAACATTTAATAAAGATATCAATAAGTATAATTTCACCGTTCTATTCGCGTGACAAATTACTGACGGGTCCCTCGTCTAGACGTTATAAATAAAATGTCTACGTTATCATGCGTGACGTATGTCATTATTTATTTAAATAAACGTTAATATACGCGAATACTATAATGCGTAAAAGTATTATTATTTATTTTAGTGACCTGAACAAAAAATATTTTTATTTATGTTTTGATTTGATTCGATAGAAGAAAAAATACGAAAATACCTATGAAAAAGTCTTTAGAAAAGTAAAATTACTTTTATTGTTACGGGTCTCTTATTTTACGCGTTGTTTGAAAGATAAATAGCAAATACCGAGATAAAAATACGTTGTTTTATTACAGAAAATTGTATGGCACTGGCAATATTAAATAATATCAAATTCTTAAGACGATTGAATGTGATTTAATGAGAATGAGTTCAACTGAATTAAGAATTTTAGACTTCGACTTTAAGTTACCAAAGATTGAGAGAGGTAGTCTAATAAAACATTTAAATTTAAAATAATAAAACGAATCGGAAAACATCATAAAACAAAAACCAGTGAAGGAAGAACTTTCCTTAAAAACAAAGTTAGAAATGTTTCAATTAATTTTTGATTATGTTCTCGTTGACAGCAACCGGAGGATAAATTAATTGTTCTCTAACTAGCGCTGTTGAGGGGTTATTGTTGACGTGTCACGTCGTTGTCACGCCGCGGGACGATACGACACGGCCGCCACGCGCCCCACCGACACCGTGCCGTGCCGTGACGCGACGCGTGACGCAACATGACGCTTGCTCGCGCTCTCTACGATACCAAAATGATTAATTACGAGTAGCTAACAGAATACTAAAGTCAAAAATAACCTTTTGAGTAAAATTGCCTCGTAATTTCATCAAAATATTATTTAGGTAATTAGTCTGTTAACATAATGTTTCACACTTAGGGAATAGGTAATATATTAACTTCTGTTTGTGTATACTTAATATTGTTTCTAAGCCTATAGTTTAGGTCAAAAAATACCTATTGGCATCTTTTAACCGACTTTGAATAAGAGAATTTTTTTTCATTAAATTGTACTTAAATGTAGTAATAGATTTCACCTATAAACAGAACACACAAAAACACTTTTTCACAAAATTGCATGCAATAATAAACAATGTAGTTTACCAGCGAAAGGCAGTTTATCGCTTATCTTTACGCTTTAATAACCTCGTATTTTTACGGGATCGGGAGCGGGTGAAACTGCAGGGCGCTGCTCCGCTGTTTTAAAATGTCCCAAAGCATTTATTTCAGCGTTTCCGTAGCTATGTTCAAAGTTGAAGAATATGTCACGTTATAGAAGAAAAAAGTGACAAAACCTAACTCTCCCCGTTTTGTCACTAAACCTCAAGACAATGCCATGCGCCAGTCGCCACCAAGAGCTGCCACCTTTTGTCGCATCGATATTGTACTGTTTGAAATGCAAAGAACTTGGAACAATAGCACACTCTGTACCTTTGTTTTGTGAACGATTATTAAAATGTTCGGAACAGTTATTGTTTCATCGTTGCGTGATATTAAAATATTTCTTTCCCTTTCTTTCTTGAAGACTAAGTTACATTACTTGTATAACATTTACTTGATGCTTATTTGTTTTATATTGATCTAGCTTTTGTTCACGGGTTTGAATTCTCCAAAATTCTTTCATAATAAATGCCTACGTCATAATAGCTATATGTATGTCAATTGCTTAATTCACTTATTGGTTTGAGTTTTGCTTTAACATAATATTATAAGTCAGTCAATCAGTCTTAGTTTTAGTTTTACTTTACCCAGATTTATGAAAATCCACAGCAATTTGTAAATAAATTTGTAATCAACAAATTCATAGGTATAAATTCGTAACCTTCAAGCCAACCTGACATCCAATTACGGAATAAAAATAATTAACTGAAACCGACTCTTCTGTAAAATGTAGAAAATGTAAATATATCCCGAACAAAAGACGCTCAACAAAGTTTTATTCTAATACAGAACCTTCAGGAAAAGATTTGTCATTTAAATTATATCCTTGAGTTAATTATGAGTCGAGAAATGCTAAATCAGTGGAGTAGGTTTTAATGAATGCGCTAGGAAGAAGCGCCGCGCGTCGTGACAAAAGACGTATCTCAAGTCTTGAACAATAAGTGCAGGGCGTCGTACCGCGCCCGCGCCGTGACGCGACCCGCCGCGCGCCGTGACGGCAGCTAATCGGGTCACGTCGTCACGTTCGCCTTCTTTATGTCTTGAATTAGCTAGACGGAACTCGCTTTTGTTGTTCTGTTAATGAGTAAATAGTCATTATTCTGTAATAAAGCATTGTAATGATGACTACTGAGTTTCATTATTTTCATATGGCGTGTTATACATCTGGTACAACTTTCGTTTAGGTACTTATTTGTAAATTTTGATATTACTTATTAATTCTTAATCACTCGTATGGAGTCAGTGAAACTTTAAGCGCTAGAAATATTACTAACTAGCTGCGCCCCGCGGTTTCACCCGCGTAAGTCCCGATCCCGTAGGAATTGACTCTAGAAAACGTTTGTATGGGAAATAGAAAAGGGCTGTTTTTAGGGTTTTCCCGGAAATAATTCGATTTTCTCTCGCCTTTTAAACCTTCCCTAGACCTTCACGAACATTTCAAGACTAAGATAAGATAAATCTGTTCAGCCGTTCTCGAGTTTTAGTGAGACTAACGAACAGCAATTCATTTTTATATATATAGATAATTGACTAGCATTTTTAACTTCTCGGTATTATTAAGTTTTTCAAGCTTCATTACAAGCTGCAAGCAGCAGTGTAATTGCTTGCAAATAACTAAAATCATATAAAGTTATATTGATCTATCGACATCGACACGTCCTACTCCGTTTGTTTTATGAAGCGTCACTCGTCCCCACGTCACGTTAGATGTCAATGTCAAACGCAGCGTGACAGTGACGAACGCATGTCGCGTCGCGGCACGAGTCACGACACGTATTAACAACAGTGTAAGTTTGTACAGCTAGCAAAATAATGGCTTAGAATATTCGTTTTGAATTTGTCGTTTTACTAGAGTAAATACCGATCCCGTGGGAATATCGAAAAAAAAAGCCGCTTATTTAAAAAGTCTTACTCTTAAAGGTTCAATTTATACTCGTGCATAAAATACAAAAATTTACAAAAAAAGTAAAAAATTCTCTCTTCTTATAACATTTGGACAATTGAAATTTAATATGATATATTTTATGTTAGCCAAAAAGCACAATAAAGTCTATGAGACGAGATCGAATTTCATATATTAAAGTAAAATTGATAAATCTTGCATTTATGGCGAAAGCAGACGACAGGCTTCAAATTAGACGACAAAAAGGAAACTTCAACAACTAGAATACGCGCTTTAGGTAAGTTTAAACATGGTTTGATGATTTTCCCATCCCACCCCTTCCTTATGTCTTGTCCATCTTTATGGTTTTTACGGTCTGGAAGATATCGCCTTTATTTTGATTTTATGATTTTTGTCTTTTACGTTGTGGAATGGATTTTTTTTAATTTGTTAATGTTTACCATTTTCTTTCTAAAAGTAATTAAAAGTGAAGACAGGGTCGACGTTAGGCGACTAAAGCGCGCGCATACTTTTGGCACGCACTATTATAAACAACTGTTTTTTGTAACTTTCTAGATACGACCGTCAGCGAGCTGTCGGTCGACCGTTTAGTTTATAGTTTACATTATTGTTACGCGAGTCATATTGAAATGTAATTTCGTTGTTAAACTTCCATTACTTTTTGTAACACTTTTTTCTTATTTTATGAAAATATGATATAGCTCCATCTGAGGCATTTCATTTGTATTTTAATTTTTTTTTTGTGTCTATATTAGTTTCGTATAATAAATTAAATTCTGATTGAACAGTACCTATATTTCGCACTAGATCAGAGGTTGTAGGAAGCCGTTTAATAGTACTGAGTAAAGATTTTGTGTTTCAAAATATGTTAGTAGTTTTGGTGGAGAGGGTTGTTCAAGATGTCCAGTAGAAGTTTTGTTTTACGATCTTTGAAAATTCGAAAAATTGCTGTTACGTTTACTAAAAATCAGCTATACCTTTATTAAGGTCACACTTATATATGATATAGGATATATCTACGCTAAATTAAAATAAAGAATACAACTCCATCCCCGTCTCTAACAACTCTGTCCTAAATCTAGTGCACTTAAACGCTTAAAACGTTTATTCTATCCCATTCTACTGTGTCCTTTTAAAAACAACCCGTATCCAACGGTCCAGTAGCCTAGACAACGGACGCATAGAGCGCAGCACACACGTCCGTAAATTAAAACTAATCGCTCGACAAAAACCGTACCGCATCAGTCTCGAAGCGTTACCTTTGTACGCTTTGTACCAACGTTCCACTTGCGTTCCCGTTTGAGAGTTCCAGTCCCGATGCACTATGGTCCGCGCTTTGTCTCTCTCAATGAATACTCTGGTATATGTCACTGATACTGTTTGTGACGCTGGATACGCGGTTGAAAACTTCACTAAAATGATTTACTATTATTAACGAAAAAACTACAATACCCATTGTAATGAAACTTGGTATGTAAATAACTGAAGACTTGAATTTAAAACGTGACATGACGTCTCACTTTTTTATGAGTGCAGTAGTTCATCGATTTATAAGACATTATCATGTCAAAAAAATATCCCAACGTTTCTATCGGGTCAAACCGCAAGGCACAACTAATAATTTAGTTTAAATTCGGCCAATAGCGGTTAGACTGTAAGAAATCTCACATTAAATTGCGTCATTTATTAGTAAAAAATGTCAAAGGTCACAATTCTAAATTAGGCTTAGTAAATAATTCGCAAAGTGGTGGTTAGTAGTAGAATCTATTCGCAGAGGGTACTAGACTTCATTTCTAGAAAAATATGAACTCAAATCGCCAATTTCTTAGTTAATTAGGATTACGACCAAAGTATGCAATCATTTTAAACATCCTGCTGGAAAAACAGAAGCTAATCTATAATTTAGAACGTCAATGTCGACGGGTGTTACAGGCGTGTTACAGGCTATGGTTACAGGGGATTGAATCGTCCGCCATTTTGCGGACTCCTTTGATCTCGTTGTCGAAGTTACGTCAGTTTTGTGATAGTTGAGTTTTCTGTGTTGATGCAGGATGTTGATTAGATGCTTTGTGACGAGGTTTTTGTTCTGTTCCGAGTTTTAACAAGGAAACGAAGAGAGCTTTTGACAACTTTATGCAAAGTTAGGGTTATTTGAATTGAGTCGCTCGAAATAATTGACAGAGCGAGTAAGGTGTGTGACGGCTGTTGATGAGATGCTGTCCTCTATGGATGCTGTAACTTTTGTATCTTTGTTCGATGGTTACTTGATTATTGTTGTTTAGATCTTTATGGTTTTTGGTATACGAGTAGTTGAGGTGAGAACTGATTGACTAATATATCAACGCATAGCTCATACCAATTAACGGATTAGATTAAAGCCGACTGTCCACCGCCGACTATACTAAGTTAGTTAGAGCTAAGCTAAACTATCTTAGTTTACTTGGTGGTGGAGACGGTTTTAAATTCGGCACACAGATAGATATTATGATGTCAACATCCGCTAAGAAATAATTATGGAAAATTAAACACACTAACGCGGATGAAATCGCATGCAAAAGCTAGTCCCTAATAAATTAAGTATCCATTTGACTAACCAGTTCGGCATAAAAGGCTGTATTGTAACAATGAAGTAAGAGCTACAATAAAAACATCGTAAAGTTCCGAGAGGCGAATATACGATACTTGCTTTAGGAGTGAATGATCATGTCTTGGGCATGGGTGGGTATACACTACCGACTACAGACTACAGAATAACAATACATTATATAGGAACATAAATTAGTTGGGTATTTGTTCCACTGACGAATATTGTTGCTCTGGTTTTAGGATTAATATTTTGTAAAAAGAATAAATCCAAAGACAAGCTTTATTTTTATGCAAACGTAATAGTACATTGTTAGCCTAGGTGTGAAAGTCACTCATTGAGTCCCGAGACGCAGTTTGGCGCCCGAGCGTAGCGAGGGCGCTAATAGTTCGAGGGACTTAATGAGTCTTTCACCCGAGGTAAACACTGTGCTTTTCATTACGAATAATACATAAAATTCTTCCTAATAACGAGAGTGAATGAGAGACTCCATACTACCTGATCCTCTTACAAGGTTGAGACCAAAGAGGTTATATAATGTATAACCTCTTTGGTCTCAAACTTGTAGTGTTTTGCAAAACAAGGAGGTTAGGTTTTTGAAGTTCCTAATGCGTAATGACACTGATACTGGCTACAAGCACATTGCACACGTCGTACGAAGCCATAATTTGACATGACAGCTGTCAGTGAAAGCGATTCTCCCTAGGGCTGAAAGTTTTTCTTTCTACACGCTCTTCAGGCACCTTTACACCTACTTTCGGAGTATGAGTAATGAAAAAGACTTTTTGTGAAATGATAAGGTCGGCGTTTAACCACTATCACACTTTCTTGATGATAGGTAACTATGGGGTCACGCGCATCTAGAAGATACCAGTTCACTCGCTACTTAAAGATTGCTTGGAACTGATTGCGTTCACCTTGTACGAATAAGGAATGACGAAGTAAATGGCTTCTTGCGGGATTTTCAACATGAATCGGTGTCGCATATCAGTTTGCCTGGTTGTATGACGAAGGAAAGGAGATGGCTAAAACCAGGTCGTTTTTTTCTTGTTTTTACGAATTGTTCGTTGGGTAATACTAAAAATCTCCCTTATTTATTCTATGTTATTAATTAACTCTCTGAATTCAGCACATTGCCACTGATTCTGCAGATGGCGTATTTTGTGGTTTCAGATTTTGATCAAAATTGGCACCGTTAGCATATTACATAATATTCAACTATCATACAGCTTTATAAACGAAATTTTAATAGGCATTTACATACGTAGTTTATTTTTCCCGTTTTATCGCTTTTAGATATTTTCTACAGTGAAAATATTATGCCATTCAATTGAATTATTATTTCTTCCAAACATTCCCTTCCCTGTTTCACAAAATGTTTCACCAAAACTGAGTTTTAATAAATCATCCGAATAACTTGACAAAACAAATCAGTTCTCTTTCAAAGTGTGATTGCCACACAAAGGATTTCGTTTCCCAAAACTCAGCATTGTCAATTAACGAATATTCTGTATAGGTATAGACATAAAATAAATATGATAAAAAAGACAGTGCATCAGAAAATTCTCATGTGCTATTTGTAAAATTACCTGCTCAAACAAAAATCAAAGATATATTATTTTATTTAATCGTATTAGTCTTTGCCTTATAAAAGCATCGAAGTTGTCTTTAAAATAATAATTAAAAAAACTAAAACCCGACAAAGCTAACAATCACGAAAAAATATGAAACAAGAAATTGTTTTAAATTCCCTTACCACTATGTTAATAGACGATTTACTGAATAAAGTACATTGTAAGTACTTACAGCAGTGTTCAGTTTATAGTCGTGGTTGTATGCCGCTATAGTCGAGTATTTACAACATCGATAAACTGAGGTATTATTCCTCATTTATCAAAATCTGATCAGTATTTATCGAGTTACGTTTAAATAGATAAATAAACAGTGATAAAATGATATCCTCTCATTTGGAATTGTCAATGAAAATATTTTGATTTACTCTCTATTTCTTAAATTTTATCTCTATAATTCTGTGTCAATCTAATTCTATGCTGCTCGTGTACACTGACGTCTAAACAAAACTGGACAGTTGAAAATTCAACTCTACGTTCCTGGAATACGATTCAGTTTACTGTGGTTCAGCTTGTAATTGATAGGAGGACGTATAGGATATACTAGTCACCGCAGCTTGCTTTGCTTTCGAGTCGAATTTGGACCACGTTTTGCGCTTAATTTCATCGATGTTTGCTGTCGGTGTATGTTCTGGACTCGATCGGTACACTATTTGTTGGGCGTTTTTTATTTTTTATTGACTTAAATAAATACTAAATTCGTTATGTTTTTTGCTGCTTTTGGGAATAGGATGGCGAAATTTATGACATTTTAAAATAAGCTAGCATCGCTCCGCAGTTTTACACGTTTACGTCGTGATCCCGTGGGATTATTGAAATTAACCTATGTCACTTCTAAGGATACCAAGTCCCATCAAAATCGGTCGAGTAGGTTCATTTAAATATAATACAGAGACAAACAAAGAAACAGAAAAGAGGTCAAACTTATAACACTTCTCTTTATTATTTACAATCTTTTATTTAGCTTCACCTGTCCCACCATCGAATCTTGAAAATAAAATTAGACCCACTTCCCGGTTACCGATTGTGCTGAAATTTTGCATACATGTGTAAATAGCGAGACAGTAGGTACAAAAAATTTTTTTAGGAAGATTTTTCAAAAGATATTTTAATTTATTTCCTAGTAAAGAAAAAAATATATCTGCAAGTTTATAGAAGTATTTCATTTCAAAAAAGTTGAAACTAACCCAATGAAAAGTTAGTACCTAAATTGATTGAAACCATCGTAGGTAATGAGTTGAAATGTGCTTACCCGGAACGGAATCTACGACCCGCTGGACGAGTGCCAACTTTTAATGAGTCCATTCGTAAATTGTGAACATTTCACCTAGTTATGTAATAATATCGGTTGATTTATGTTTTGTATCTTTGTTAATTACATATGAAGGTCACCGCCCATTACAATAACTAATTACTCGAGTCGTAGTATCTCAATATTTTTATGACTACTAATTTTACATTAGTACGACATTAGTAAAATAATTAAAATAAAATAGTAAATAGTTGTTCTATGCGTCTTGACAAATAACTATAGTTCAAAAACTTTTGAAAATTCTAAATTTTGGGGTTAATCAAATAGGTAAATAGATAAATTATTTATTTCATTGCACTTACCATAGTATAATCTTAATTCAATCATAGATTCCTACAAAAATTATCAGCAGTTTCTTAGAGTTAGTTAGTGGTCATTGATCTTTAGGTTTAATTTATTGATTGAATTTTTTTAACATTTAAACTTTATTGCCTAAAGAGCTAAGTTTCCAGTAGGTAGGCATGCGAAACCTCAGATTTTCAAAAAGTTCGAATTTCCAAGTTTTAGAACTAAAATGGTTTGGAAAGACATCTAGAACTACCCCTTTCTCATTAGAAATCTTACCTTTAGCCACTATTTTACTATTACCGCCGTTTACGTGCCTACTCGATCAAACGTATCATATTTAGTATTTACTATGAAACTTCAAGACTGGAATCAATCGCTACGCGTGAAGCGATATAGTAAGCTAAAATATTCTTTCTTTCTTTTTGACCTAAAAAAGGAAAAAGTATTTTTTGTAAGCCATTAAAATGACTTTATGCTATCCAATATTTCACAAACTTACGTAAAGCCGTAAACTTATGATGACTTATAGTTTTAAAACGAGACTTGGCTCCGGAAAGATTGTAGAAACACTAGCAGCGCCTTGTGGTTTCACCCGGGGAAGTTCAAATCCTTTACGAATACCTATTGGGATAAAAAGTAGCCTATGCCTAATGAATCAGTGTACTATCCTCCTAAAAAAACATTTTGTACAAAGTTCACAGTCTAAAAACCAAGTTACGATGTCCGCCTATGGAACGCGCCCGCCAATGTCCGCTATGTCCGCATGTCCGCCTATGGAAGATGGCACAAGAAACCTTCTTCTCATGGGTGGGTCATATGTTTCATCAAAGAGCCCATTTATGACAAAAAAAAACCGTTTTGTTTGTAATATTAGTGTAGCTTTCTAATGAATGTCAAATAGAGTCTGACGTGTCTGAGACTGAAACTTGAGCTTTATTCAAATCAGTTAAGAATAGCCTAAGTAATCAAGTAACCGGCAACGCACATCAAACAATGCGACAAAAGGTTAATACCTGACCTGAACCTGGGTAACCTAGATGATTTATACGGCGGCTACATTAATACCTGACCTGGACCTGGGTAACCTAGATGATTTATACGGCGGCTACATTAATACCTGACCTGGACCTGGGTAACCTAGATGATTTATACGGCGGCTACATTAATACCTGACCTGGACCTGGGTAACCTAGATGATTTATACAACGGCTACATTAATACCTGACCTGGACCTGGGTAACCTAGATGATTTATACGGCGGCTACATTAATACCTGACCTGGACCTGGGTAACCTAGATGATTTATACGGCGGCTACATTAATACATGTCATTCAAAGCGCTGAATTTCTGGGACATGTATTAGATGGACTAGGCTAGCCCGGCAACTATCCCTTTTAGCTTAGTCGACCGTATCCAGAGGAAAGTACGTCTCGATACTTCTGGAGCCAACCAAGCAGTGGGTTTTATCACGATGTTTTGTTCCATCTTAAGAGCAATATTAATAACGAACGAAAAATATCCATTAGTGCACGGCCGGGACTCTAACCTACGACCTTCGGAAGAAAGTAAAGGTACCTGCACCTACCTATAAATTATAGTCGCAAAATCAAGTCGCAGTTTCAATTGTAAACGTCTAAAAGCCTCCCTCTACAGCCAATTTTCAAAGACAAAGTCAGAAATAATTTGTTATTCATTATGTCGACAAAGTTTGTTAATTAAAATCTTTGGTAGGCAGGACCAGGTGTTTTTATACATCAAAATATATATTATATTCCTACTCATTTATATATTGTATACAAAGTTAATGACAGCCATCGAAAAGGCTTCAATTGAAATTGTATACCACCTATATTTTATTTATTTATTCAAAAACTTGAATCTGATAGATGTACCAAAATAATATTTTCTTGGAAAAATCTTTAATAAAGAAATAAGGGCGACGCGGACTTCAAATTTAACAGTCAAACGATAACTAATCAACTGTTTCAAGTTTGTGGTAGTCCTAATATTATACTAGACTCTAAGTAGTATTAAGCAAAATGTTGTTGATTTGGCTATGATTTTCAAAATTTCAAAGGGAAGAGTTTTAGATAAGTAAGAAAGGTACAAAGGGTCCTACACCACTTTATTCTTGACTTCACAAATAATGAAAAGGTATATAATATAGAGGTACTTTATGGATAGAAAAGGCTTTATTCACCACGGATGGCTAATCTACTCTGACATTTGAGTGACGGCTACAGGCGAATTATTTCGGGTCTAGAATAATCTACAGATCTTTCTACGTAATATTTTCTCTTTTATCAGGATATCTGCTTTCTTAATAAGATACCTTTTCACTTAATAAGTTGAATACAATACGATGGAAAATAATAAAATAGGTATGTAGGTACCCATACCTACTTTCTTGACTGGAATCAAATGATTAAATAAGTGATACTTACTTATTTAAAAATTACATGATATTTTCATATGTATAAAAAATAATAAAATATTTTTGTTGGAGGATAAAAATACTCTGGCGTTGAAACACGTTGAAAATGTAATTATTATGCACTCAAGTTAATCGGCCTATCTAGGCATTAAAAAACTAAGTTAAGTAAAAGAGATGATTAGGCTACATGGTTGATTTTAAATTTAGCCATTTTGTTTACACAAAGACTTTTTAGACGCAACGAGCTTTCTCAATTATATTTTGAACACACTCAATTAGAGAAAACAATTAAAATAGGTAATGAATTCTAAGAAAACAGCCTTTAATGTTATTAATCTTTTCTCAAATAACAAGATAAAATGTTACGTAAATAAATACAATTAGTAAGTAATTGATGGTTTATTGAGATGTGGTAAAATAATTGCCTTAAATTCCAATGAAATGTCAATATTATATTTCTTACATTGAAATTTGCTTTAATTGGAACAATAATAATTGTAACAATATTTATTATTCTACGAAAAAATCGAATAACAGAAGACAACGAATTCTGTGCCAATTAACTTTGACAATCTAACAAAACTGTAATTGATAAACACAGTTGAATAAAATATTTAACTTAAAATGCATCTTTTTATTCTTAGTATTACTGTTGGAATACGTAATAAATAAATACATAAAACTGAACACAATTATTGTAAAAATTAAAAAAAAACCGACGTGAAATAAACAGAAAATACCCACATTAACATAATTTGAAGTATGGTAGTTTTACGTTCCATTTTGTAGTTGGGCTGTTCCCGACTTGAAATTATTAGATGCAGTTTTCTATTTTTTTAAAGCCGGTTTTTATTATTATTTTAATTTTTAGTGCATAAACTCGAAAATAGGTCGACCGATTTGAATGAATTGTTTTTTATTGTGTTTGAGGTCCCTAGATCGACTGATCCCAGAGTCCCTGGTTATGATTCGATATTGGACCAATAACGTGGCGTTGCATCCGAGTTTTAAGGCAATATATTTCAGGTAAGTACACAAACAAGTTATTTTGCTTAAATTCATTCACAATTTTAATAAACGGAAAGTTAGACAGAGTATTATTCAAGGTTTATCTCCAACCCATGAAATGAAAGGATAATTTATGTAAAACACAATACAGTACACAATAAATAAAATATTAAAACCCATAACATCACACAACAACCCAAAATTTAATCAAGCATAAAAGGATAAAATATCCATACAACTCCTGACGCTGTCCGTCATGAAGGCACTCTCAACTGAACGCAGACCACAAACTTATAATCGCTAAATCATCGACTGAAAAATAATTGCTTTGATTTTGTTTTACGAATATTAGGGCATTTTTTCGTTCATTCTTCATTTTGCTAGACGATACCTCAAAGGCAATCCCATAGGAATTTGGTGAGGCTCTGACAAAGATCTCCGGAGTAATAAACAGATTTGACTTCGAGAGTGCAGCAAATAGTTGGGTTTTAAATCTTTATCAAACCCTCAAATAATGCACTAAAGATAAAAAAACCCACCTACAAAAACTGAAGTCCGGTATCCAAACTTTTTACTGGATCTAGGTAGGTACGTAAAACTGTCTTCAGATTTTATTAGTGTAGTTATTTTTTCATTTTCTTAAGACTTTTAATATTTACTCTTTTTTAACTCTCTATACTCTTTTTTGTTCGCCTTGTGACGCCGAGACATTAGAACTTTTACCAACACAAGTTGACAGAATAATGGTTCGATTGATAGAACTGCTGAAAGTTTGATTTATCCCGTGGTTCGATTGATCTCCGGCGATCGGACCACGACCAATAAACGGAGATATCGGCTGACCGGTAAGTGTCTTGTCTGCATTCAACCTAACCGTCATGAAGGCACTTTACCCAGATCCTCACTCACATTTGACATGAGGATACGCATGCAAATTACAAGCCATCGACTACACCGCGAAACTAAACCATATATCAAAGGGTTAGAGTTAATTTTTTAATGATACTGACCATATTGAAGACACATAAAACCCATGTCGTACATAAAAGATACGAACTGACATACGTTGAATTGGGTGATGTTATATTCTCTGGTGATAAATAGAACAAAAGAGATGTCAGTGGTCCATAAATTATTAAGAAAAAATGGCTATTTTTTTAACGTGTACTTTCTGAGTCTCATATAAGGGAAAAAAATAAAAATGAAATAATTTAGTCTATTCCATTTAAAAGATAAGAGTGATATCGACCAAATCCTAACAGATGCCACTTTAGTGTCCTTAATATGCACTCAGGTTCTCAAAGGTGACTCCGAATAAATAATTAAAAAAAAAATCTTCTTATATTTATCTTCTTACATCAATCATTGCAATAGTGTAGTAAACATGAATATAGGTCAATACATTGTAAATTCATTGTTAATAGGTTTAGTTTTAATTTTTAGATTTTATTTGTTTGTATCTCGTGTTTAGTTCCTAATATAATAATTCATTGTAATAACTAGTCCATAATGCTACTTTTGAAATATAAAATAATAAATCGTAAATTTAAAAATATAATTTGAAAAGATAATGTGTCATTTTGTCCGACTACGGCAAAGCAAAAACGTTTTTATAATTTATATTCATGTAAACTGGATGGAAACCGTTCAATCCGTCCGTTTGTATTGAATATAGGTAGATACAAGAGGTGGTGTACGAATTAAACGATTATTGTAATAAATTATATTTTACGTTGATTTTGTATTGTTATTGACGATTTATTACATAATATGTGGACCTCAATGTGAAATAAACCATTATGTTTTGCTTTTCTATACAAAAAGTGCGAATTTGAGAGTTTGTACAGTTATGTCACGAGGTGCGAGAACATTTCGGATCAATGTAATTGCTGAATCTAGAACATAGTTTAACATTTTTTTTAATCCATAATCAGTATTTGAATCTAAATTAAGTTAAATACCTATAATTGTATTTTAATGAAATAGCCAACAATCGTCAATTATTCGTTTCAATTTATTTATATTTTCACAAAAATCTAACACAAAAAAGAATTTCCCGCGATATGCTCGATGCTTGGTAACAATCTTTAGGGCTTTAGAATGATTGTACCTAAGTTTAATTTAAAAATACTTTATAATGCCTGTTTTTATAAAGCACAAACATTCTCAAACTTAAAGTAAAATATTCCATACTTTGGTAAAATATTACCACAACTAAAGTTTCCAAGTCAAACTTAAATATTAGGTAGGTATAGGTACCTAACTAGTTACACCTGCCTGCTCAGCGCTCAGGTCTTACCCAAGTTAATTGTTCTAATTGAATATTTAATCATAGTTTAAGAATTAAACTCTCAAGATTCAGCTTAATTGTTTTAAATTGAAATAGTTCAAGCTTTACTATTAGATATACTCAGTGGGATTTTAAACTTCTACTGTATATCTCACTACTGAAGTTATTTAAAACACGAATATTCACCAAAATTTTTTGTTTGTATTTTGTTAATCCCGAGTTGTTGTAGCTTTGTGAATATTGCGCTAGCAACACTGCTGAAATATCGACATCATCTGAATGAAAGCAAAAAAAATCGTGTAAATTTCCGTTTAGTAACTTCACATGTAGAGTTTTGCTTTGCTATCGGTTTTATAAAAATGTTAAATGTCTTTTAGACGTAACAATATTAAAACACACATATATCAAATGATTTAGAAGAAACCAACATCAATCAATACTGATTGAAATGAATGAGACATTCGAGACAGACTTTCATGGCATGCGAAGTAAATATTTTCATACCAATGTGCTCCATACTCAAAAGCAGACCAGATTCTACTAATATTATATTAAGTTAAAGTTTGATGTGTTGGATTCTGTTTGATACTTCTTGTCGTATAATCTACAAAACCGATTGCGATGAAACTCGGTATGTAGATAGCGGTGGACCTGGATTAACACTAGGATACTTGTTATCCCGATACTATCAGAGATATGGACTTACGTGGGTGAAACTACGGAATACAGCCAGTAAGTAATTGATACAATATTGTTATAACACATTTAACGTGTCAGTGCGCTGACTACGTATATTTTCGCCATAGGTCCGGACACTCGCTGTAATGCGGTGAACGCAGGATGTTCAAAAAAGCGACGCATGGCTACAATACCGCAAATTTGTGCCCACTTTACAAATAATTGAATTTTGCACACAACGCTTTTTGGCTTTACTTCAATTTGTTTTATGTCGAACGAATTTCGGTAACCAATTAAGGTTTTTAATATAAAATATTATCACTATGTAAGTACTCGTATAGGTAATCCATAATAAGCAACAAATTTAATGAATGTAGGTAGAAACATATTGAATAGGGGGTTTTTACTGTGTTAAACCTGTTATGCTAGGCTCAGTCGTAAATAAAATAATACTTTACGTAATTTTGACAGGGTAACGTTGGTTAGTGGATTTAAAGATCTCAGGGCAATTTTACGATATGGAGAAAAAAATTGCTATTGTCACTAGGATATAAAGTTTTAAAAACATTGAATATCCAATCTTTAATACCTTTAGTAGGTAATATCGAAATATCTTAATGTGACAGAATATAAAATGGTGGAGTCGATAAAAGGAATGGTTTTGGTGAACTGTAACTTATCAAATTGACCTCGGTATAGATTGCTGGTTGCTGGAGATATGATTTAGTGTACATTGCCGTAAGATATTGTTTGCCAACATTGTGGTGGACTTTAGTAGGTATGGAATTCTAAAATCGGATTTATTTTTCAACCGGAAACCTCTAGATAATAATAAAATCAAAGTTAACGTTTTTAAAGTATCAATAATTGAAAGCACTTTTATTCCTCTCTCTCTCTTTCTCTCTCCTGGGACTGCCTATCTGGTCTTCTCCCTACATTTCGCTCTTGTCTATAAATTAAAAACATTCATTAAAATGTCAAGGATAATTAGTTTTATTGCTACTAATTTATCTCTAGAGAAAAATGATATTATTTTGCCTTCACTGCATCTAATCTACACTTTTTATCCTTAAAATAGTAGTAGGCACAAACACATTGGGATCAATCAACAGTTCAATTATCATAAAGCTACTGCGAATAACCACTGTTTTCATAAGCAACTTCCGTTGTTTTTTTTTTATTGATTAAAAATTATAATAATATTACGCATATTACATAATATGCAAAAAAATACACAAGTTATTTGACAGATTAAATAAATCATTTTACAGTTAAAATAATATTTCATGTTCATCCTACATTTTTCAGTTACCTAAATAAAACTGGCCAATAGGAGTGTAACGCCGTTATTACGTCATTAAAATAACGACTGTAAATATCAGTTACGCGATAACGACGTATCTTTTAAACAGATTACGGTTATTTTATACGTCCTTCTAAGTATTTTATTTGGCTGTTACGGAAATAAGGGGCGTAATTAAAAAGTTTCTTCACTTTGATAATTTTCTTAAATTGAATTATATTTCTAAAGTATTTGTTTGTAGGCTCTTAGGCTTATGCTCTGAACAAACTGGTGGAATTAGTCGCACGGCTCGAGCAACACGACACGATGGATATTTGAAACGCTATCTTAGGAGTAAACAAAATACAGGATGCAAATTGCGTACGTAGACACTAAATGATAGATCATCCAACTAAACTTTCTTTTTCAGCGAATTTACTTATTTGATTTTAAGTGAGCTTGTTTAATGTTTTCGATTAAGTATTTTAAAATTTACCTCCTCTTCTCTATTTTTCATTCACTATAAAGGTTTTGTACATATTTTTATTTTTGGAAAAAATGTACTGCATGTTTAACTTGTGACGTCAATGCCGGGGCCACCATGTTTCCTTTTAATTAATAGACAAATAACTAAATAAGTATTAATATTTTATTGCGAAATACATAAATTTTAAAATATTTGTTGCCTCCATTCCGAAATGTTTTATATTTTATCAATCAATCAATAGTTTATAATATGCTAACAAAATGTTACAGAATTGTTTTTTAGTTACTACCGGAAACTACCGAATTGCATTCAAACCGATCGAAAACTCTCTCTAACGTAGTTTTCAGTAGAAAACAGGGGTTTGAACCCATCATAAAATAAAATAATGACTTGTATTACATCCAACTACAACCCCTAGAGGGCAGAGGGGGGAGGACGACGGGTTACACAAGGGTCAACATTAGGCCCTCATCTCCATAAAATTCATCGCACGCCTCAGTAATTAACCAAAAAATGTAATTAAACACGTGACAGGCGATCCAACAGGCACATCAGGCACTTTACGGCAGACCGGGCACATTGTTTCCAGAGGAATTTAATTTAATAGTGTAATAGTGTTACCTAGAGGATTACGTTTGTCAGTTCACGTCGCACACTCCGGGTCCTCACTCCGACCTTTTTGTCCGAGGGTAAGATTTGCGGCTCGAATCTAGATTGCTTTAATTCGCTTCTCGTGATAATCAACTTGTAATTGACGAATTACTGAACGGAAGTTCTTTATTTGATAATATATTCCGGTTTTGGTAAATCTATACTATAATAAAGAAGTAATATTTTCTTGTTTTTTGTTTGTTATGAATAGTTTTTGAAACTACTGGACCGATTTTGATGAAACTCGGTGTCAATGAATCAATGTATCCCCACATTGATTCATTGGAAATAACATTGGCTACTTATTATCCCGATATTCCTACGGGATCGGCAGTTATGCGGGTGAAACCACGAAGCGCTGCTAATACTTAATAAGATACTGAAACGTGGGGGGAGATACTGAAGCGGAGGCAGAGGGGGGGAAGAAAGATGACGTTTATTGTTGTCTACGTCATTATAGCTATCTGTGTGTCAATTTTTTAGCTCAATCCGTCAATTGATTTAAGCTGTGTGTGCAGTCATTCAGAATTCTATATTTAAAGTTACCTAAATTATTTTTATTTGCATTTATACAAAAAAATATAATAATATATTATATAATCATCTAACCAAATAAATTCACCGAACCGTTTAAAAATTCATTGCAACTAAATTCGGTAGGAGAACGAAGTATTACAATCTACTAGTCCCAAAGGGTTCCCAGCTCCACTAAAAACTTTGCATGTTACAAATAAAGCAACTTTTTACACAACTGTTTTGCTGTAATTTCTGTAAAGTAAACGTACCGTTTATTGCCTCGGGGTCCATTCGTGGCTCGTGTACTCGGTTCTTGCCTCTCGACCGTTGCTTAGACATAAGTTAACATAACACGGGGGTTAGATCCTATCTAAATCTAATGTTGTTGATTGTGGCAGGAGGTCTGCTCTTTTTCTTTTGTCGTTGATTGGTTTTGTTTTATTGAGTGGATGTGAAATTTATTTAGAGATGTTGTTGCTTTAAGGGGTCTTTTGAAGGTAAATGTACGAAGCTAATAGTGTTGCTTAGTGCTTCCGCTATCAACTCTTAGAGGTCGCCGAGCAACAAGCGTAACTACTAACTAAACGAAGGTGCTACGATATCTCGGACTACAAGATTCCAGGATTCCGTTCTACGAGTGCTACGAGTTTTGCTACGAGTAGCTACGACACACACCTGCTACGAGTACTCTCTTAACTCTCTCATTTATGAAGGACTAGCTGTTGCCCGCGACTTCATACCTCCTCTTGAATCTCTCTATCAAATTAAAAAAACCTCATCAAAATCCATTGCGTAGTTTTAAAGATCTAAGCATACATAGGGACAAACAGACAGCGGGAAGCGACTTTGTTTTATACTATATAGAGAAGTGAAGTGATGAAGAATATTTATTCCTAATTTCAAAATTCAATGTTTTTTTCTATATTCAATCAATTTTTTCTATTATAACTGTTTGTTTTTTGACATTCAAATGTTTTTCCGAAGTTGGCTGTTTTCTGACATTCAACTTTTCTTCGAAGTAAGCATAGTATAAAGTTGCTGATACGACCAAAGTCTAAATTAGATGAAAATGCCTTACCATTAGCCACATATCGATTTAATACCACATTAATCAATTGTTTATCGATTGATACAACAAGCTTTAAACCCAAATAGAACAATATTAGCGACGCGCCAACGTCACTATCAAATATTAACATTACTAAGTACGTTTATCTCCGGAATACCAACGTTTAGTTCCGGAATTAATTATCTTATCATGTACAACTACCAAATAGTAATCAAGTTCTAAAAGATTCCCAATTAATACAGCTATATCAATACATACAATGTTTTAATAAAATATTGTAGGAAACTTCACACAGTGCCATCTAGCCTCAAGTTAGGCAACTCACCTCTAGCCTTGTGTTATGGTGACCGGACAACTGATAGAATACTTTACAGGGTTATCAGTAATCATAATAAGAAAGCGGTTAAGGACTACTTCTGCGTACCTTTCCTTTGCTCTACGACTTTTGGAAATTGGAACAATTTTGGGAATATGTTAATTTGAAAATCAGCTCAATCAAAATAAAAAATAAAATTTTTAAACTACTGCACCGATATTTTTAAATAATAATAATAAATCATTGATTTCAGTCTACAAAGGCCCATAGATACATACATTAAAGAGATAGCTAAGAACTATGTTAGTAGCACTTCCATGACACTACACTTTCGTCTTAGTGTGTTCGCGTGGAATTAGCCCGCGGAAGCGACCAATCATAATTTAGACCACTTATTTGCACCTTCACTGCACCAAACAGTTACAATACTAAAACAAATAAGAATCATAGCATCTGATTTACATTATTAAGCCTATGTATAGCCTTTTATTACTAGTGAATACGCTCCGAAACAACTGGACCAATTTTAACAAAACTTGATATGAATACATTAAATCCTTGGGTTACTCCCACAATACACATTCTTAACCCCTTATTCTCACGCAAACATGATTTAATCGAATGAAATCGCGGACTGCTGTTCTTTTATTATATACATACCATGACTTAAACCAAACACAAAGAGATAAAATGACAAATAGATACAGTAAGAGAGGCATCTGCACTTAAACTAATCAAAATGATCCACCGATCAGCTTCCAGACAATCACTCTTACAGCGCCATTAATATAATTGTATCAGTATAACAATTATTCGTGAATACATCTCGTGTTGTCTCGTCTCGCACGAGTCTCCACTGACGCATATTTATTCGAGTCATTTCCTTCAGTTAACAACCGTTCGCATACCACGCTCGCAACGGTATCACGACAAAGAACTCCAAACACACTGACATTTACACCAAATGATATATGGTTTATTTGTTAATTAGATTTATTTAACTTAAGTATAGTGTAGCGCCACTTATAGAAATGTAAATTGGTATTTGATCATAGTCCTGACTGACTGACTGATAAATCAACGTACAGTGAATGAACGAATAGGCTATTTGGTACACAAACTGCTATTGTGACTCTAAGAAGAAGGTAGAAGAAAGAAGGTTTTGTAATAAATTCAACTAACGAAAATCATCCATGTATTCGTTATTATAGATTCTATCTCAAATTGAATGGTCATTGAATGCCAGTTATTGGTCAGGTTAATGAAAAATTCCAAAGTCTGAATTCGTAGTAACTAAATAATACCTACGTACTGGAAAATAGAACAAAGTAAAAGAGTAAAGATCTGAACATGGTCTGCCCATATTACCAAATCAGAAACTTGTATATACACGGTACCGGCGGGATTGAGGGCCATCTACCACTTTAATTTAAAACTAATTATTTCGTAAAAGTAGTGAAAACTATTTAAAAACCGGTCATCAGATAAATATTAGTTTCATTGTCAATCTGAATAACAATTCATTTGTTTATTTTCTTGTAATTTGGTCACTAATATCAAAGTTTAAAAAAACCTTTAGTGGGCCTTATTATTGGAGTTTATTACCCGCAGGTGCGATACATACATATTTTTAAACATTGTAACACTTATTTCAAATTCGTACGTATTCACTCGTGACTAGAATACAGCCAAATTCACGCCAGGAAAGACAGACTCAGGCAACTGATTCCATTTCCGAATAAGGAATGACGAAGCGAAACGTTAAGTGCCGGTGTCAGGGTTTTGCACAATAAACTGATGTTCGACTACGAAAGGGAGAATATAAAAATATTAATATTAAAACTATCAAATATATAAAAGGGAAAAAGACTCATCAAGAAGCTCTAAAACTAGAAGAGCTGCGAGTCTAAAACTTCGCTTGTTCTTCTTTTAGGAGGTACTAGAAAAGATTTTTGGAAATCGATCTTTAAGGAGGTGAAAAGGGTTGATAAAGTACAATCTTTATTCTATGTTAGTACGGGTGGCTTCGACTATGTAGAGAAGAATAATAAATTGCAATTATAAATCTCTAAGTAGGTTATGGTTCAAGTTCGCCATGCTCTAGTATACGTATAGTGGGCGAAGACTCTAAAGTAATTTAAAGATTGAATATGTAAAAGCAATTACTCGTATTTAATAATGAAATAACAACCACCGAGAGTGTAACTGTTCCCCTTTGTTAAGTTATCCGGTGTAGGCGTGGTCGACAGTTACTTACAATTTCTCTCCAGGTTTATTTATTTGCGGAGGGAATAAATTTACTAAAAGTAGTATTTGTGAGGCTCTTTCTTCGTGAATTAAGGGCGGAACCAGACTCGAGATCGGCTGATAGTTTAAAACAGTTAGAAGAATTATCGATTTTTTTCGCTCGTCTGTTTTATGCTTTTGCTCAATCTTTGGGCTTTTTGCTCGTGAATTAAAGTTTATCAACTGGTATTTTATTGTGTAGTGTTAGTTATACATGTGCTATATATAATTTGTGGTTGCAAGTCTAATTTATCAAGGGGCATCTTTTAAAAAAAATTACTATAATACGTTTAACTTTCCTTTGTTTCGAATAAAATACGTAATTCGAACATCTGTTTTAAGATTGTCATATTAATTCAGAATGCAACCATTTGACCTGTATTTTAATTGTATTTTGGAGTAAAATATAAAAACTAATAAGAAAGCACTCGTAACATTTCCCAAATTTAAATTAACAAAATAAAAATGCAAGATAAACAAATTAAACCCAAATATAAAAACACGTCAAAATCTCATTTCGATTTCAATTCCCCTTTATCCTACCTACCTACTCACACCAAAAACCTGAAAAACCTCAGACGAATTTACTTACTAAGCAGTATCACATTCGACATCAATATTAAAAAAAACTCCATCAAGTTTAGAGATAAAATATTTTTATATTTACCTTCCTATACTACAATAGAGAGCACATTGTTTTTTATTATTATCTATGAATAAATACCTCCAGCAGTACTTCAAGTAACGTAACACAATACGAAACAGTACTCAAAATGTGACTACTGAAAATGCTGTGATAGTGTTTTTTATTGTCAAAGCAAATGTCACAGTCTTACGTGGTTTGTTTTGTGACATTTTAGTTAAACAAATTCAGGAGAAGTGAATACAAAACTCAAGTGATACCTATCTGACATTTTTCTATAGATTCAAACACTCCACGACGAATTTTCGTTAAAGAGTATTATTAACTTAATGATACAAAAGTACAGAAGATAAAAGAAATACCAAAACGTGACATATAGTTTACTTGATACTGGCCATGAATGCACAAAAAAAATATTGAAAAAAAAAATTCTGTGATGTTTATGTCTATTGTATCATAAGTATTATATATCTAAGCCATCAAGCCAACCCGCTTCCCGTAAACTCGCTTTAAAAACCTGACGAAGTATTTCTGCGAACAAAATTTCTCATAATTGCAACATCTAAACAATTTTCATACGAACATTTTTACATCATATCTGCGTAATAGGTTCCCAAGTAGGTTACGATGGTTTTTATTAAATTACTTGTTGGTACTTAGGGTACTTGAGTTCGGGAACAATGTGCTTGGTTTGTTTCATTTACAGAACAGAATTTTGTTAATTATTTAATTAGAATTTCTCATGAAAGCAGCCTAAAGTATACCTAGTCTAATTCTATTTTAGGTCATAGTTGTGTGAAACAGCTTAATGATTCCACTTGTTTTTTTTTTTAAATGTGGCGGTAGGCAAGATAACAGCCTGCTGTTTAGTATACTTTCACCTTTAAACTACTCTTCAAAAAGAATATTCTCATATCGACATGTTTTTGAGATTAATAATATAGATTAATAAGTATGTATAATTTTTATCTATTTATCCCTATATATGTATATAAAATTCTCGTGTCGCGGTGTTAGTTGCCCAACTCCACATAAACGGCTGAACCGATTTGTTTGAAAGTTTTTGAGGATATTCGTTAGATCTGAGAATCGAAACGAAGTCGTCTAAGCGGACGATGTCGCGGGCGATAGCTAGATAATAATAAAATAGTTTAAAATCTACTCATTAAAAACTTAACACCAACAAAGTCCCGCGAAGAACGCTTCTAAGTAAAACCTACAAAAGTTATTATCTCCGAATCATAACTTTCATTACATTTTAATATAAAAAATCCAGATGTAAAAAAAATATATAAATTCTCATATTTTCTACGTTTAGTTTCACGCGTTACTTTCGCGACTGAGATAAAATATTCAGTGTATTTAAAAACTCGTTTTCCATAGGTGTACTCTTGAGAGGTATAAAAAGACATTGCTATGTTATTATGTACGGAACCATGGCAGTAGGTTGGTACAGCACCTACTTCGTTTTATATATCTACACTCATGGGTAACCACGATGTTAATAACGCTCTAGGTTTCTAATTTTTATGACATATTATTAGGTCAGTTTTTGACAACTCTCTAACTGATGACCAATTAAACTCGCTGCAGTTACAAAGGCGGCCGAAAAGATGTTAGTCTGTAACTTTTTACGTGATATAAAAACAATCCCTTTGTAACTGGTACATAAGCGGCCGAAACGGATGTAGGACGTGCGTCTGGAAGATATTCAATCATGACTGGAACACTCCCAAATTGTACTCATCAAGCAAATTCCTTAGTGTGTTTGCTCAGTTCTCAGGCAACTGATTCCATTCTTTTATTTTTACGTCTGCATCCATCAGGTACTCGAAGTAATTTAACAATTTAAACGCTCTGTTTTTACTTCACCTTACCTTCCTACTCGTCACTTGAGGTACTTGAAATACCTACCTAACATTACTTAAATTATTAGACAGGCTTAATTTTCGCGCACGTTAAAACTTAAGATGTATCTAGGCATTCGATAAAAATATAGGAAAATTTAACCCTTACACGGATAAAAGCTATATTAATTATAGGATGACAAAGATCCATTCAATTTATTCACATACTTAGTTATGTCAGTAATTTTATTAAAATAAATAAATAAATATCAAAGAGTTTCAAAGGTTGTATGAGGTTAAAACCTTTTTTATCTTCCCAGTTCATTCATCTATTAAATTGTCACAGAATTTTATCTACATCATTTTTATTTTTATCAAATTAATTCTTTGCCAACTTAACAAACTTTGACTGCTTGTATTGTAAAATGTAGAACAATTTCGGCGTCTTAGCTTTAAACAAAGCCGAATCTGTCTGAGACGTTACCGTGTATGCGCATAAAGTCGCCTATTTTGGAAGATAGGCAGACAAGTAGGTAGTAAGCACAGCATCTGTTTACCTATGCAGGGGTACGATTCTTGGACCGCAGTTATTTCGTAATTCAACTCATTTTTTACGCGATAAATACCTATTCATCCTAGAAATACGGGTCGCGATCGCGTTCAGCCTTCCCGTAACTATGGTAGGCGCAACTCTATCGAAACGTGTTTATAGAATGTTAGACATTTTGTCAAGGTAGAGAATCATCGAAAGGAGAACTTTCAAAATTAACTTCTAGCAGACCATCGACTCACAGATACAGTTTTAGAATGTCATCAACTAATCTATTTCCATTTTTGACTTGTAAACGTCTTTGGAATCGGTCAAAAATACTTGCAAAAACCAAATGTGATGTAACGTCATAAATAAGTAATAATTTGTAGCGATTATTGGTAACCTTGGTTGAAAACTCTTTAGTTTAACCAAGACGTTAATACGTCTCTAGCTCAACTGTAGCTGAGCCTCAGTTATACCCAATTGTTTTCTCTAATATTGCTTCTATATAAAGCTCATTTTCCTAGGCTTGTATTTATCCCATTATTATTCTAAGAAACGTTACAAATTACAACATTAATTAGAGGAAAATCTGTGAGAGCGTTCCACAACCACTCCCAGACGGCTAAGTAATTAAACGTAACAAGTCCCTGGGACATAAGAGAATTGAAAAATGTTTTATACTCCCATTTTACTATTCATTTTATATTTAATGTCCAATTTAGATAAATAGGTACTAACTTAGATTACATGAATCATTCATAAAAGAGAAAAACACGTAAAAGGAGAAATTGCAAAGCCTAATAATTAAGATTTCAGTAGTTTGAAAATGATGTTCTAATGACTCTAGAATACAAAAGAACGTTACATTTCTGTTTTCAACTAGATTATAATTATATTTATTTTATCGGATATAATCGCGTTTCATCCATCATCATGCAGATGGTGGTTAGTTTTCCCGTGGCTAGAACGAAATTGGTCAGAGTCGAAACCGGGCAACTTCTTCATGGGGTCCGATACGAGATTCGAGTTAACTTGTACAAAAAGGCCCCACTCCGCAAACCATGCCTTGTTTAGGTCAAACTGATTTTTAATCCGCTCGTTTGTCCAGATTGGGAACCTTGAAGTCAGACGGGAATATGGAAGGTCGTCCAGAGCCTCTTTGATGAACATGGGTTTGGAGCAGTTTGGCTGGGAACATTTCTCTCATTCGTGGGCAGCTGCTCTACATCTACGAAGTTTAGGCGGTGGAAAGTGCGTTAGTACGGGAAGCCATGGAAGTGAGGTAAATTTTATAACTCCCGATATTAGGCGCATGACTTCGTTGAGCTGGGTGTCGACCTTATTTCTGTGGGTATTAAAATGAAATATTAATATATTAATATTAAATGTATTTTGATATAAACATAACACCCCCACTTATCAAAATAAGAAATACAATATAAACCTATGTATTTACCGAGGGGAATATTTAACAATTCTTAATGTTTTGAATCCATAACATGTTCATGAAATAATAATGCTTTGCAACACACAAGCTTTTAGTAAGCAAATCAGCTGGCATCTCACTAGTTTCTAGGTATATTAACTTAACAATATTCTGATTAACACAATCTCTGCAGTAATGATAACGTACATCAATATGTTTGGTTCTCCTATGAAAAGAATTATTAGTTATTAATCCTAGAGCACCCTGGTTATCACTAAATACATTAATGGTTTGTAAACAATTGGTTATTTCATACAATAATCTACGAAGATACATAGCCTCTCTACATCCTTCTGTAATTCCCATATATTCAGCTTCGGTACTTGAGAGAGCAATAGTCCTAAAGCAAAGCGGAAGGGGCAAGGCTGCCTATCGTAGAAGGAAAACGAAGATATAAAAACTTCTAGCTTTATTTGAAGAAGGAGTACGGAAAAGAAAGATATACACGAATACGTAATTACGCGCAAGCGAGCGGTTTGCGGAGAGCGGCGTGCGTCTAACGTAAGATAGGATGTCTCGATGACTGCCGGCGCAAGCGGCGGCCGGCCGATGCTAGCCCGGCTACCGCGCGCGCGCCCGCTGCACCCCTCTGCACACCTTGAACCGGTCGCAGTGCGGCAGCGAGCGTCCGCGCAACTATCTAATAACATAATTAATACGCTCGTCCGCTTGTGCGTTTACAATAATATATTAACTTAATATTAACTTATATTTACCTTATATAACTATTCTAATATTATATGTAGGTAGGTATATAATATTTACTGTATATAAATATTTGTATATTTATTTAATGTTACATGTATCTATATTATATCTATATATATATATATATATTTATTTATATATTATTACTATGATATATAAACTAAAGCTAAGTAAGTACCTACAATATTATATCTATATATTTATTTCTATAAGCTAGCTCCGCTACAGTCCTTTGCTTTCTAGTCTCCCATGAAATTGCAGCCCCAGAGAGAACAAAGCATAAACCTGTGTATGACTTTCTGTCTATGACATTGCTCGCCCAGTCAGCATCAACATAACCTTTTAGCTCTAAATCATTCTTAATATATTTTAAACCATAGTGTTTAGTTTTCTTTACATATCTCAAAATTCTTTTAGCATAAGACCAAATTTCAGTATTATAATTATTATTGAACTGACTCAAAAAAATTACATATGCAATATCAGGTCTAGTTAAAACTGCTAAATACATTAGACTTCCAATAAGTTGTTGATAAGGAAGTTGACCTGTACAATTATTCTCTACTTTACCTATACTTAATCTAGCTTCTAAAGGAGTGTCAGCTGTTTTACAATCTGCCATTTGAAATCTATTCAATAAACAATCAACATATTTTTCATGGCTCAAAGTTATTACACCATTCAACTTATCAATGTTTACACTCATTCCAAGACACTGTTTAACTTCTCCTAAGTCTTTAATTTTAAATTGAGATGACAATGTATTTTTTAAACAATTCGTTTCTACAGTATTGTTACTAAAAATAAAAAAATCATCGACATACAAAGTAACAATAGTCTTCTTCTCACCTTCAAGCTTAGTGTACAAACATGGTTCAATCTTAGACCTCCTGTAACCCACCCTAACAAGACAATCATCTACCTTTTTGTACCACGCTCTTGAAGACTGTTTTAAGCCATAAATTGCCTTTTTTAACTTTAAAACTTTACTGTCACATTCTGAGTTTGGAAAACAATCAGGTTTTTGCATATAAACAGTCTCATCAAGATCGCCATTCAAAAAAGCCGTTGTAACATCAAGATGGGTAACATCTAAATCTAATTTAACAGCCAAAGCAAACATCAGCCTTAGTGTTGCATGTCTAACTACCGGTGAAAATGTCTCATAGTAATCAATTCCATGTTTTTGCATAAATCCTTTAGCAACAAGTCTAGCACGGAAACGCACATTATTGTCACTATCATATTTTTTCTTTAAAACCCATTTACACTTCACTATAGTACCACTTTGAGGAGCATCTACCAACTCCCACGCTCTATTATTTTCAAAACACTGTAGTTCTTCACTAACCGCCACTAACCACTGTTGTTTCTCAGGTCCGTTTAAGGCATCTTGCAAAGATAAGCCGCTAGCATCATCAACAATATCCTCTTCCATGCACAGGTTAACATGGCCGTACCTTTCAGGTTTCTTTCTTATTCTAGTCGGCCTTGTTGCTTCCTGGGGAACATGAGGTATGTCTGTTTGTGATGCCTCCTTGGAAACATCACATAATTCTAACGAGCTGGCATCTTCATAGTCACTGCTAGGGACATAGGTCTCATCGAGGTTTTCCTCAGAGTAATCACTCTCTTCTTCTAAAGTTGTTTCCCCCACTGAATCTGCATTTTCTAAACTGTCTGTAATAACAGGTATGTTGATTTCGATGGTATTTTCCTCTTCTATTATTATTACATCTCTACTAGTTATTATTATTCTCGTTTTGGGGTTGAATACTCTGTAACCTTTGATATTTTCTGAATATCCAATTAAAATACTGCTTTTCTGACTTTTTATCCCATTTTTGACGTTTTTCTTTAGCAGTGTGAACCATAACAGGACTTCCAAATATTCTTAAATGGCTTAAATCTGGTTTTTTACCAGTCCACAATTCATAGGGAGTTTTCCCATCTAACCCATTAACTGCAATACGGTTCTGTAAATACACAGCAGTGTGAGTCGCCTCTGCCCAAAATTCCTTTCCTAATTTGGCATCAAATAACAAACATCTTGCCTTTTCTACTATTGTTCGATTCATGCGCTCACACAAACCGTTCTGTTCGGGAGTGTATGGGTTAGTTTTCTGATGAATAATCCCATGTTTCTGCAAGAGTAAATCAAATTCTTTGTTACAAAATTCTCCACCATTGTCAGACCTTATGGTTTTGATATATTTTCCTGTTTGTTTTTCAACTTTTGCTTTAAAATCTTCAAAACAAGATAGAGCTTCATTTTTTTGTTTAAGAAAATAAACAAAAGTCATGCGACTGTAATCGTCGATAAACAATATAAAATATTTCGAACCAGCTACAGATTCTTTCTCCATCGGCCCACATACATCGGTGTGGACTAAACTAAGTATATCAGTACTTCTCATACCGGTTTTATTAAAAGGTAACCAAGACTGCTTACCTTCACAGCATACTGTACATGATGACTTAGAAATAGCAGCTTTTTCCTTCAGCTTCATTCCTAGTACCGCACCATTCATTCTATTTAAGTAGTTGCTGTTTGTATGACCCAATCGACGATGCCAAGTTTTTGCTGACACCACCGCAGCCACTAGTGCACTTTCTGCCACTCTTAGCTTGTACACGCCATTAAATAGTGATGCTGTGGCCACTAGTTTTCCATTTCTATTATACACTTGACACTCATCCACTGTAAAAACCACTTTGTTTCCTTTACTGATGAGTTGACTTACAGAGAGTAGGTTTGTCGCTAACTCGGGTACACAATGTACATCGGTAACTGGTACTTCAAATTCAGCTTCATCTGTTTTTGTGATGATACTAAGATCGCCGGTGCATAGAACTCGCGCTTTGTTTTTATTTGCCACAACAATTTCATTATTTTTCAGATAAGTTGGATTTGCAATCCAGTTTTTGTGCGCCGTTAGGTGCATGCTCGCGCCTGAGTCTATAAACCAGTCAGTGCTCTTGAAATCACCACTCAGAAACACAACACCAAAAACATTTGTCACCTCTCTATTTTCTTTTGGGCATTGACTACGATAATGGCCAATTTGTTTGCATTTGAAACATCTTACATGCGATCTGTCACTTGAGATTGACGTTTTCGTATAATCATTTGCCACACTGGCAGTAGACAATTTTTTGTTAGTGTTGTTACGTTGCCATCTCTGAGAACTCACAAATGCACCGCTGACTTCACCACCATTCTCATTCACTTCCTTTTCCTCCATATCCATTAACTTTGTTTTAATGGCGTCTGTGGTTATAGGAATGCCTGAATGTTCAATGGCCATGATCATGGGAGAGAACTTCTCCGGTAATCCCGCTAGTAACAAACACCCAATCCACTCGTCGTTAATATTAAAGCCCGTTCCACTAAGTTTCTGTCCTGTTTCCATAATTTGAGTAACGTATGATGTCATAGAAGCACTATTTTCAAGACGAATTGAGATCAAATTTTTCAGCAGAGATATGCGTCTTGAAAAACCAGAATCGTCAAATAGTGCCTTCAGCTTGTCCCATAGTACTCGAGAAGTATTTACTTCTTTAACATGGACGTAAAGTGACGTGTCAATAGTCAATATCAGTTTAGCTTTGGTTCTCTGATCATCTTCAGGTTTGGTTTCCTTTCCCTCGACAGGTTTTATGTAGTGAACCATATCTTCTAAAATCAGGAAATTCTCGATAGCAAAAGCCCATTTGCCGTAATTTTCACGACCTTTCAGTCGCGGCACGCTTGCAAGAAAATTGGTTGAAGAAGACATTTTGTTTTACAAACCGGACTTCTTTTTTTTGCAGTTTTCACGAATTAATATTATCTTTTTGCTTATTTTAATTTCACAACTCGAGAGAAATGTTTTGTTTTAAACTTACGCTAAGCTGACCTATTCTAACACGAATTTTACTAACTTTTATGGGTCTGGGCCCATAACCTAAAATGAAACGACTTTTCCATATTATATCGGTCACACGAGTGACATTTATTTCGTAAGAAGTAACGACCAAAAAGAATGAACACACAATAGTAGCCAGTATTTTGATATAAACATAACAGTATTGCCATACCATGCAGGCACACAATACTCAGCGGTCGAGCATACGAGCGCTAGAGCGGATGTACAAGGAACAGTTGCAGAAGCTCCCCAGTTTGTGCCTGCCAGCCTACGGATGATGTTGATTCTCGTTATAGGCTTCTGGTCACCACAGTGCAATTGCGGAGCACCTGACCAAACCCTTTCCCATGTGGTAAACGAATGCCCACTTCGCCGTTTTCCCGGTGGTTCATAAATTTACAACTGCCGCCGCAAGCTGGCTGAAAAACTTGGATAAAGAGTTTTAATCCACGCATGATGAATGCAATACATAATGATGATGATGTTTTTTTTGCAAGTGATCCCTTACTTTTCTAGCCTGAAAATTCAGTCGATTCCAAAAACGTTTAGGTACAAGTTATATAATAAATTTATCTGGTACCAATTCGTTATTAACTCTCCGTAATGATTGACTACAAATCTTAATCAAAGCAAGCTTTCAACATAAAACAATGTACCTAACTACCTAATCTCTTCTAAAATGTACGTAAAGTCATTAACACCTCGTTTGCTTAATTAAATCGATGTAGAAATAACAAAAAAATCCAGAACTTTAATGAAATATTTGTATTGTTTAAGAACTACAATGTGACTTTGAAATTAAACAATCGTGGTCAATATGTTTTGTTGTCGTAACGCATCCCATAGTACACAGTTCTACTAACGAAGAAGTTAGACACGTAAAGGCAAGCGATGAATGGAGATTTTTTTATTGTACACACACTTTTGTCGCGCGTGTCGACGTTATGAATTTAAATAATGGTAGGTATGAATTTTAGGGCCGAATTAGGACTAAATCTTATCCATGTTAGTTGAAAACTAAAATTTTGGATTGAGAAAAGGTTAGAATATACTAGATTAACCGCTAGTTGGAAAGACACTGTAAGAAGAAGATACGATTTAGGTTACAAAATTCTCACCGCTTTTGAAATAGGCTATAGGTACTTATACTTTTATATATTCTGTGCTATAGGTAACAAAATACGAACGTACCTACCTATCCAATTTAGTAATATCTGACACTTCTAAATTTTCTGAAGCACGCACTCAAATATCTTTTTTTCTATTGCGGGTGAAAAGGTGTCGCTTTTTTCAGGAATCACCTGAACTCAGCGTTTCTGCTGATGGCTTGCTGGGTTTGACATCTCAAGTTCAAAGTCAAGGGTCATTGTTATCATTTCAAACTGTAAGAAGTAAGTACCTGTATTTTTTAGGTATTTTTGGGTTCCGTACCTCGAGAGGGAAAATGGTATTTAGCAAAATCGTTTGTGTTATTTTTTTCAGTGGTGGAAACTGTGGTGATAAGATAATTAAGGTTATAGTAGGGGTATAGTGTAAATTTCATGATGTTTTGGTTTTCGGTCTGCTTGATAAGGACTGGAAGCCCTTAAACAGTCTTCTAAAGCGCTTAAGCCTGTAAAACCAACCACTAAAGTTGACCAACACTCTCAAATCTCTTAAACAAACACGCTCTAACGTCACAAGCCTCAAGCCAATACAAACAATACTGAAAGTTTCAGGACTTCCTGAACAGAAACTTTCTCGACTACGACAACTACTTTACTGGGACAACTGAAATAGTTGTAGGTAGTAGTCGAACGAAAATAATAAATTCAGGATAATTTACAAAGAAACGAGGATATGTAATGTACACCCTTATGTATAATTCCTATCTTTACCACTGTCAGCTATAAATTGGACTTTACTATCGCAATTATAAAGCTTAAATTCCCGTCCTGGTTATCCGTTTTATTGATGATGATGATGTCGTCCACGTCGTGTCCGACGATGGCGACCCTGGACTATCTCCTGGCATGTGCTCGTATGTGGCTGGCAAATCCGAACTTCGTCTTAAACACCCGGTCACAAGCCGCACAGTAGAGCTGACCGGTGTCATTGTAGGTGTAGTTATAGGCAGGTTTCGGTCGACTCTTACGAATTTGGCGCTTCAGGTCGAGGTCGGAGAGGCGAGTACATTCAAAGTTTGAGATGCCTGTCTTAACCTTCGAACGCCAGACCGACCTAGCCTCGGCATCCTTTTCCCACTGCTCTATCGGCAGGCTGCATGCGACAAGATTACGCTTAAACATATCTTTATAACGAAGGTACTGCCCACCAGAGCTGCGCTTTCCACCAGAGAGCTCCGAGTAGAAAACACTTTTCGGTAGTCTGCAGTCATCCATTCGTTGAACGTGGCCGCACCAGCGCAATTGTCCCCCCATCAATAGAGCTTCCACGCCATAGATCTCTGAGCGACGAAGAACATCAGCATTCGTAACACGATCCTGCCATTTGATGCGCAGAATAGAACGCAAACATTTTATGTGAAAAGCGTCTAGCTTCCTGATATCGCTTTTATATAGGCACCAAGTCTCCGACGCATATAAAAGGATAGGCAATACCATGGCACGATAAACTGCCAGCTTCGTTCGTAGCGTGATGTCATGAGACTTCCACACGCGTTGGTTCAACCTGCCAAAAGTGGCAGCGGCTCCTGCTATGCGTGCGGGGATCTCAGAAGCAAGCCTATTGTCATTCCTAATGTGGGAGCCTAAGTACCGAAAATTGGTGACTTCTTCTAGGATTGTTCCATCGATGGTAAGCGCACAAGGGTCCGTAGCACATCCTCTCGGCGGTTGCTTTAGCAACTGGGTCTTCGTAATGCTTATAACCAAGCCAAATCTAAGGCACGAGCCATGCAAGGCATCGAGATAGCACTGTAAAGCCTCTATGCTGTCCGCCATCAGGCATACGTCATCTGCGTAGAGAACATCCATAATAGGTAGTTTGGTACATCGGGACCTCGCTTTGAATCGAGATAGGTCGAACACGCTCCTATCCGTTCGCACGTTCAGTTGGATTTGTTCACTACACCTCCCGAGAGCATCATTCATCACCACCGCAAAGTAAAGCGCGAACAAGGAGGGAGCCATCACACAACCCTGTTTCACTCCACTGGTAACCGGGAAGGGTTCCGAGAAATCGCACTCATGCATCACCCGAGCCCTCATATTGTCGTGAAATTGCCTAATCAAGGCGGTAAGCTTTCCAGGACATCCGGACTTAGCAAGGACAGCCCAAAGAGCCTCACGTGGTACGCGGTCAAAAGCCTTTTCAAGATCCACGAAGCACATATAAAGAGGGGTGTTCTGCTCTAGGCTCTTCTCCTGTATCTGCTTAACAACAAATATGGCGTCGACCGTCCCTCTGTTCGGGCGGAAGCCGCACTGTGACTCCGGAAGTATCTTTTCAGCCAACCTTCCCAGGCGGGAGTTCAAAATATGTGCCAGCACCTTACCCGCTGTCGACAGCAAGGATATGCCCCGATAGGAGCCGCAGTCAGACACACTGCCCTTTCCCTTGTACAATTTGCAGATTGAAGCGTCTTTCCAGTCCTGAGGAACGACCTGGGATTCCCAAACATCCAAAATTATGTCAAATAATCTAGACTTGATATTAGGTCCACCATGCTTATAAATCTCGGATGGAAGGCTGTCCGCTCCAGGTGTTTTGGCGTTCTTAAGTTTGCTGAGCGCGGTAGAGAATTCCACAAAAGTTGGTGGGTCAGCCAGATCCTCACAAACAGGCAAGCTCGGTATCGTGTTGACATACACAAGATCAGCACTCTGCGTAGCAGGGTTCAAAACCTCATTAAAGTGCTCAGCCCATCTCGCTAATATCTCGTTCTGATCTGTCAGTTGGTGTTGTTTATCGCGAGAGTAAATTGGTGCTGTCTTTCTAATCCTCGGTCCAAAAACAGCCTGTATGCCCTCGAAAAACTTGCCTGTCTGGTTACAGTCTGCGTAGCTTTGTAACTCTTTGGCTTTTCCAGCCCACCACCTATCTTTCAGCTCTCTGACCCTTAGTTTTAATTTCTGCTGCGCAGCTCTTCTTTCAGAGACACTCGACTGACTGCTAAAGGCGCGCCTATGATTCTCTACGAGCCTTTGGATCTCCATGTCTGTAGCATCAAACCAGTCTTGGTGTTTCCTGCATGGCTTGCCAATGACATGTAGAGCGCATGCATGGAGATTTTTGGCATATTCACGCCATCCTTCATCTATAGATGCTTCTATAGAAGAGGACGGTAGGGCACCGAAAGCTTCATCGAACTCTTTTTGAAGGTCTTCAGAGTGAACTAGCTTTGTGACATCGAGCCTTGCTGGGGTCTTGTGACATGACCTTCGTGGCATTCTCAGTGAGACGCACAACCTAGATCGAATAAGTCGGTGATCAGTCCAACCCTGTGCACCTCTCATCACTCGCGTTATGCATACGTCTTTCAGATCTCTTTTTCGAACGATCACATAATCTAAGAGATGCCAGTGGTGTGATCGAGGATGCATCCATGTGGTCTTAAGTTTGTCTGGCAGGCGAAAATAGGTGTTGGTGATCGAAAACTCAAATTCTGCGCACAGCGTCAGAAGTTCCAAACCATTGGCGTTACATCTTCCGACTCCATGGCGGCCAAGAGCTCCATTCCACAGTTCAAACTCTCTTCCCACACGCGCATTGAAATCACCCAGCAAAACCACCTTGTCTTTTGTAGGAATGCGTTCCAGAACACAGCGCAACTCCTGATAGAACTTAGCCTTTTCCTCGTCTGAGGACGGAAGTGTAGGAGCATATACACTCACAAAGTGAATAGCAGTTTTGTTTCTAAGCCGAATTCTTAGGGACATAATGCGGTCATTTACACCTTTTGGCAGCTCAGATAAGGTGTCTGCCAAATTGTTACGAATCGCAAATCCAACACCACTCGCAGCTCGCTCCCCCGCAGGCTTTCCACTCCAATAATAAGTGTACCCTCCGAGTTCCTCACGAAGATCACCGGTATCACTGAGGTGGGTCTCGCTCAATGCGGCAATGTCAATTTTATAGCGAGCCAGTTCTCTCGCGATCAGAGCAGTTTTCCTCTCAGGACACAGGTTATTGGTATCGTCTAAAAGGGTTCGAACATTCCACGCTCCGATTATTAAGTCTGTCTTTGAAGTGTCTATTTTATGTTTCTTTCGACCGCGTTATATCGATGTCCAGATGACCGCGGTTTGCCACCTGGTTAGTGGGGGAAGCGGACTATTTTTAGGCCACCTTTTCTAGGCCCCTCCCCTGTGCAGGGGAAAGCAGAGCGTTCCTAAATAGGCCTGCTTTGTCATCAGACGTGCTGCCGAACCCATCCTCCCGCACCAGTCGATTCTGGGAGCGACCACTGATCGTCTGATCGCCTACGTGCAGAGCTCCAGCTAAAGATTGGACACATCGTCGTCCCTCACTCCACCACCAAAGCTCCATCGCCGTAGGGCTTTTCGAGTCTCGTTTAGTCAGTAAGATATTGCCAAGGTCATCTGCGCGTGATTTTTATATAAGTGGACAAACAGTTGCGCCGGTGCAAACCCACTCTCTCGTCTTTTATCTCAAAGACCAATGGATTGGAGACCAATACGACTGGAAAGAGATAGAAAGATGCAGTAAGTTGGCCGTATATCATTTTGTAGATCCTTGATATACGCCCTCTGCGGCCTATTACTTTGCCGTGCTACATCGCCAAGTTCGCCGAAACATTTGTTATACCAACGGTGCTCGCCTCTTCTTGCCGAAGTAGTCTTCGTGTGCTACACGGAGGATCACCCGCCCAACTATGTGCATTCAAAGACACACACACAGCCCCCTCTGCTAGGTTTAGTCCACGGGTCGACGTGGCTTGCCAGGGTGTGGCCGCTGTGCACACTACAGCTTCTTGGAGCCACTAGCAGAGAGTTATGGGGGCCTGCGGTCCAGGCAGCAGCTACCACCCGCATGACACGAGTCGACCGGTAACCCTGTAAAGGTCCTACCGCTAGACACCCCACGACACCCCTAATCCGTTTTATTACTGACGCATCAGCATCATCAGCTAATGAAGTGGAAGCACAGAATATGGTGCTAATTGAATTTTAGTGTAAACCTCGAAATAGGCGTTTATAATTCTGCCTAATTCGTTCGAAGTGCATAATTAGTGAATCGGGCAGGATAATACTGTTTCATTACGAGTTTTAGTAGAAAATTGCTTATTCAAAACAATAGAAAAGGAATTAATTAATTGAAAACAAGGATTTTCACTAAGGAAATTGGTTATAAACACGCTGGGAATATTGCACTGGATACCTGCCATGTCAGTTTTTCGTAAAACTGACTAAGAAGTCCTAACAAACATAATTTCCCAACCCATAAAAACATTAAAAGCATTGACACTATCTCAGTATCAATAATTCAGACCGGTGCGGTGATGCAACTAGTCACGTGTCAAAATCTAATAAATAACTACGCTGTTTGACTCTTCAAAAGCCTTTAGCTTATCGGTCTCAAAAGTGACTTCACAATCAAATTAAAGAAGAAATTCCAATATAAGTTTCCCTCCGCAACCGCAAATTGAGTTAAAACTATAAGGTACCTATATCAAATACATCGTAACTAGCAGACAAATACCACAACACCATTCAAAGAGAAATCTCGAAAGGTTAAATCCAAGTTACGTTATTTCAGACTTTTATTTGGCTCTTTGACTGAGCTACGCTAAAATATTTAAAGGCAAGGATTTTCCAAGATCTGAAATTGACTTTATCGTTCCCCATGCGGTTTTCGGGAACACCCAAACGACTAGCTTCGATAGTATTTTGTTACTCGAAATAATTTTCCCACAAAAAGGTAATCTCGTCCCAACCCTTTGTTTGGAAGTACGTTTACTAGCTTACCTGCTCCTCGAGTAGTGGCCTCATATCCGATTATGTTTTCTGTATAATTTACTGTAAATTGCTTGTTGACCTGTGCGGATATACGTATAAGAATTAGATTTGTTTTTTATTTTATTTTGTAAGCAAGTAGGTATGTTATAAATCATGATTATTTAGAGTATATCAAATTGTAGCGTAAATTTCAATAAAAATCTACATCGAGAGCAACAATGCGCACTTTGGCTACAAACTAGCCACAATTAGGCAAAAATTAAAAAGCTTGAAATTAGCAACCATTAACTACAAGTTCATTTAACATTTATCTGATCATTAGATTTATAAGTGAACATAAACCCCCAAGCTCCATAAAAGTGGTCGATACCACTCTATTAACTCTCGAACCTTCCAAACACCTCCACTGCCACCATAAAAGTATTAACAAAATAGTCCACATACCTGTATAACGAGTTTATTCCAATACATTTACCCTGAATAGAGATTCATTCCGGCCGCTCATACTCACTCATACGTTCATATTCGTTCACGTTCGTTCACATTCGTTCACATTCCCGGGACACTCCGGCGGTATCTCGTGGATATTTCACGGATAAAACTCTTCCTTCCTTAGGATTTTTAGTAACTTTTTGATGTTAAAATATGGAAGGCTTTTGTGGACTCGGGTATAAATATGGGGATGTATTTTGATTATGTATTGTTTGGGATTGGAAGCTTTAAAGGGCAAGGAATAAGTTAAGTGTGGTTTCGGTCGGTCGGGGCAAGGCGCCACTGTCAGGTCGATCTTCTTTTATAGTTTGAAATATTAACATTACAGATTTGGGTAGTATAGCATTTAAATATACTAAGATGTGTCTTCTGATTCATATAGGACGAATAAAGTAAATGACCCTCTACAAACTTAAGTGCGGTAAGTCCATACCCAAATTGAACCGTTTCAATTAGCAAATTAGCGTTTTATTCATTAGCCTATATTTATTAAGTATTTCTTTATAGTAAAAATGCTTTTAGAATTAAGGATTACAAAATCTTAAACAGAAATGACAAACAAGATAATCCTGTAATGGGCGCGGGCGGTGAAATAGATTTCCCTCGTATTACAAAACTTATTTAAATTTTAAACCGAACGGGTACAAAGCTTTTTATAAACCCGAACTAGCACGACACTGCTCCATTTGCGTACATAAATAATTAATAAACTTGGCGAAACGTTTCAAGTTACGCATTCTATACCTATAGAGCTTCAATGGAAATACTGTTTCGTGGGCTATTTACATACACTGTTCTCACTATTTTATATTAAATCTCTTCTTTATTGTGGGAGTTCTGTTTTTTATCTTGTTTAAGACGAGCAGTGGAGTGTGGTTTTAGAGATATTTCCATTTCCATAGTGAGTTTCTTTGTTTAACGCGAAGTGAAATGAGCGGTGTTAGTGAGGGAGAATATTTGAGTAATTTTTGAGGCCGCAAAGAGAATGATTTGTGTCAGTTTCAAACATTACGTTTTATTAATAAAGTTTTAGAGGTTTTCACTCGGTTTGAGTTTAAATTCTGAAATGTTTGAAAGTAATAAAATTGTCTTGCTCGCTGAGGATAATACCGGTTTTATAAAAAGAGAATCTGCACAGAGTTTTAACGGAGGAAATAGTGTTCGGACCGTGTCTTGTTTATGACTAGACCATGATTAGATTACCTAATAAAAATCTACTACCAACAACTTACCTATAAACTTTGCTAAACGGATGACGTCGTTCAATTAGGTAGGTATTGTCAAAAAAGTCTAACAAAACAGTATATTTACCAGTAATCTATCACCTTTAAAAACAATATTTTTAGGGGTGTTACAGTGTACTTACCTCCACTAGGTATAGAAGCGGTGGTAGCCACACAGAAGCAGTGCAAAAGCAAGGACAGCAGCATCTTGGTGGTCATGGCTTCACTCGTTCTCCTCCAGCTTATGACCGCCTGGTACCTTCACATCGTGCTCTCAGCACCATCCCGCTTTATCTGCCTAATCTTCTACTACCACACTCCATGGTTATCATCAAAGTCTCTGTAACAAAAGACAAAGAAAATTAAAAACTAGTTTTAACTCCAAATCATCCTATTAGTAGTTCATAAAATTTTCTTTCGTTTTGGTTTTATCGATATCGCACTGCAAAATTATTACAAGAGAATTGTCCATTAAACGATACCTAACAGTTCAAGGCCCATTCTCAATCTCGAGAATCTTTAATACCATCATTAAATCCAGAAAATTATACGAAGAAAGTTTTCCTTTGGAACGATCGTAAAACAATGTAACGTCCATTTGTACATTCGAAACAGAACATTACCTGCCCATAACATTATCGGTGCCATAAAGCTACCCGTTGTTCCAAATTCCTATAGCAAATGCTCGCAATTTACTTTATTGCATCGTCGTATCACGGCCAGAATCTGTTGGTCTATCAGCGAGGGTGTTATTACCCCTCGTTGCGTTGGTTTCCGTCGCTCCAGTAGAGCCGAGGCCGGTCTATGTAAATCGGTCGTAGATAGGTTTCGTGAGGTCGTTTGGCGACAATTTTTTTTCACCGAATTCGTTGCACGAGAACTCTATTTGTCAGACATGGTCCCCGGGGCGCTCGCGCTGGATGCAGAGCTCCTACGAGTGGAACGACGACGAACGAGCCTGCGGATGTCACCATCAATTCGTACCGTCTTCCTCATTCCTTGACGAATGATGCTAATAAATTTTATTGTTCGAACGAGTTGCTGTCGCGTTGAAAGGTTTGTTCATCGTTTGCTTTGAAAAATTATTCAGAGAAAAGTTCCTACTCCATTTACTGCTTGTTACTTAATCATTGCGTCTCATCTACACAAAATATTATGTTTGTTTAACTATAAAGTCAAAAAGCGTTTTCGAAGATATATCCTAAGGGTGTACCCTTATTACACCGCCAGTTTCGAAACACGTTTATACGTACGAGTATAACATTTCTTCTATGATGCCCCATTAAACGCTAAGTAAAAGTTATCTATCGAACCAAATAGTCTCTATTTGTAAACTGGCTATTACAAACATTTATACTAATAAAAACAGGTCAAAATCATCATCATCCCTTCAGCTACATTTGTAAAATTTAATACTCACTAGTACAAAATAGCTCAGTCTAGTGTGACGATGGTATTCAGCGGTTACAGCGCAGTAAAAACAAGAACAACATTTTAGTATGAAAATTGTAACATTGCCTACTCTATAAACAGGTTTAATTTCTTTGGGAAAAAGTGTCTCAACATTTTGAAGCCAAGAGGAAAATGAGTTTTCATTAAAAACATTAATTATCTTAGCGTACTCGGGTCTCGGATGGAACGGCTAACTATTCTTTCTACGGAACAATTTGTTATGACGTCCTTTTCTTTTTGTTTAAATAAACCAACATTTTCTATGTTAAATAGTTTTTTTATGACCTTTTTTAAGTGAGCCATGAATTTAAAACCATTTTAGGCTACGCAACCCTGAATGATTTAGTATCTGTTGTCTCTCGGATATTATTTATTAAAGGTTCCACTCTCTCAGATCAACAAATATTTATAATCTTGTGATTTCATGTAACTTGGAGCTTGTGTCGACTTGTGACTTGACGCTATGTTCACTAGAACGATGAGCACACTGAGGTGGTACTAGATGATACATAACACATAGACGACGAAGGTCGTAGTAGCATGCTGCATGGAATCTCAAACATCACAAAAAGCCATTGGAACGCTCCCAACTCAGTGAGCTCAGCGCTTTAATTCAAATTTCAAAAGTATTTTATAGGATTTATTCAAGTCTTAATAATTTTGTACTTTTTGTACAAGACAATGAGAATATTTTTCATGAGTGACACAAACATACAGTTTTACAGTGTTCTTGAGACATAAAGTAGGTATATAAAAGAGACAAAATAAGAACTGGCTAGGACGACCGCAACTACAAGCTAAACAATCTACTGATACATAGCTCACCGAATTTTCAAACAAATAAAAAAAATTGAACGCACTTACTAATAAATAAACATGAACTGTCGTCCGATTTAAAGTATTAAGTCTACATTCGAATCGTCTCTCGAAAGTAGAGAGAAATAAATTGAATACTAAATTTGTAACTACGTAAGTTTGGATGTTGAAAGCTCTCGTAGACTACAAATGTTCTATCAGCCGATAGAAACATTGACGAAGAAGTACTTTTGAAAGAAATACTTTTAAATGTGTAAATGTGTAGGAACAGGTTTGTCTCCACGGATCCCAGTATAAGACTCAATCAGAAACCGGTCACAAAGAGTTGTCGCCGCCGATATCAGTTTCTGAACTATCGGGCGACAGATCACAAGTCTGCAGAATCCTGTTGCAGGTGTATCAAGCTACCACCTGGTTCACAATTTATGTCCAATATAGTTTTATGTCACTCAGTGGAAATGAGATAGTTTAGTCCGAATGTGACTTGATGTCACTGATATTGGACTGATGTGTTTCGTTTAGTGGCTACGTCAAAGTTTCGGCACTTTTATGCTATGTTATTTATTTGTTAGTTGCGTATAAAAAAAGTCGTCTGTAGTATTCAAAGGCATAATAAATGTTGTACCTATTCTATACTTATTTGTAGCTCATTCAAAGTTAATTTAAGGAATTACTATAATTTATATCTCACATTGGTAAACTTTTGCTAAATTGGCTAAACCGATTTAAACCTAATTCTAATTGTATAGACTCAGATTTAATTAACGATTCAAACGATTGATGTAGATTGTGACATAAGTGAGTGAAACCGTAGGATGCTGTTAGTATGAAATATTTAAACAAATAATTATTTATTTCTTAGAAATGCAATATAATCAAAAGTCTTTGCTTTTGTTTCTCGAGCTGCTTTGTCCCGAAAGTTACAAGTTCTGAGATGTTCTATTCTCCTTCTAAAATTTTCATTTAATTCTACACTGGAATACAAGTAACTTTGCATAGACTCGGCTGTAAGGTACAGTCAAATACAATACTCAAAAACTATGTAAACTATAAAAATAATCGTGCAATTTTGGGACTAATTTTAAAATCAATTTGTGATTAGTTTCTAAAATTTCAACTTTTAGAATTGGTTATAAACATCTGTAAATTGCTAGGGCATCTATAAATTATATTACCAAGCATTAACTAAATGAAAAATAGCAATGGTTTTGAATGTAAGTACGGTCCGGCAGCATAATCGAATTTTATGGGCAGATAACTTTAACACCTATAAGTTATTAGACTGTTCATAGTAGTTTTTGAAATAATATATCGGTACAGTTTTGGCTGCGAGTGTACCGCCCGACTTCAACGTTAATACAAACATGCCTAAACGTAACAACTGAATTGAAATAAACGCGTCGATTCAAACTTTACTTATTAACTGAGTTGCAGTTTCAATAAACAATCTTACCGAGTTGCCAACTAACAGGAGGCGGGTGGGTGTGCTCTGCTCAGTGTTAGGTCGCGACAATTGCTAATGAAATAGTGATTTTGTTTAACTGCAAATTAAAACTTTGACTTCCCGTTGTTGAGACGAGACTCCGCGCCTTACTTAAGAAGCTTTGAGTATAATTGCGGCGGGTAACTTCTACTGCAGTTTTATACAAATCCACTCGTTTGTTAGCATTTGAAAAATGACTGAAATATTATTAGATTTTATTGCGTCAAATCATGGGTCATTTTTAGATATTTTGAGGAAGAGATATTTCAAAATATAACAATTGGTTTTGTGTATGCTGTTTGTTTAGATTTACTATTGTTCACATTATTTGATTATGATTAATGTTTAAAAATTGTCTTTTCTATAATTTTAATTAACTTATACCAACAAAAAAAACCAATGGGATGAGTTCAAGGTTTAAAACACTAATATTTTACTGTCCTAAAGTGGTCCTTATATAGGACAAGTTTACTAAAGTGTTTTTGAGAAGGCATTCTTCTATACCTGTAGGTAATACTTATTACTTAATTAAGTATTCTGTGTCAATCTCTTACAAAGTTACTAAGGTACTCGATAAAAGTTATTATCAAATATTCTAAATTCATGGCAAAAGTTATTTTAATTAAAAACGAGTTTTGTACAATTTGAAGTAATAAGTCAAGTTCCCACAACATGATAACGATTCAAAATGTAATTTCAAAGAACATGTATTGTTAATAAAACTTTTTTCATTACATTTCCAGAGCTGAGTTACTGTTACATTAATTTAATATAAAACACCCCTTGAAGTGAACTGTGGTTGCGTGGAACTTGGAATTTATATTCAAGATTTTCAATTCCTTAATAAAATAATAATTTCCAATCACTAGACTTGGATTGCTCAATTTGCTTTTTCCTAACTTAGTTCCGAATCGATAGATCTAAAGCCCGCCATGGCTTTAGAGATACCATTGTCTTTGGTCAAGATAATGATTTAATTTTTAATTTTACCTTGTCGGGGAAGGCGAAGACTGCTGAGTGAGCCCATACAGCCCAGTCTTTACAAACTTCGTTGAATTTTACTGGTATATTTCAGTTATTTTCTACATTCCTTGGTGTAAAGATAGTAAAGAGATCCTAGCGCTGGCGGCTTCTTGTCCCAGAGATGTAGTCTCGCAATTCAGCGAGGGAATGCTGCCAGCATCTTGGGAACAATGCCTTAAGAGGGTGTCACTGACGACGGCTTCCATTTGTTCAAGGTTAGGATATATATTACGTTATATACTATAACATGTAGTGTACCATTCTAATATTATGTAATTTTTACATTAATTCGTGTTTTAAATAAAATACCTTAGAAATAAAAGAGTAAGTATTTAATAATAACTACCAAATGACAAATGACTTTCCTAAACTCAAAACTAAATCTGTACCCTCAACTAAATCGCTCCTAGAACGTGTCCCTAAACATCAGCCGTAATCCTATCAAGGTTAAGAACACGATAATAATATCGAAGGAGCCCTTATTATCCTATATCAAACAATAAATTCATCTCGGATTAGACCTATCGATGTAATGACTCTCCAGTTTATTAGGACGGGGTTACACCAAGGATCAAGCAGTTAAGGTCAAGTGTCAAGTAAGTTTTGCTGATATTTAAGTCAGATCTGTCGTAAATATAAGTAAGGTCAGTGCTTATTTAGCAAAAAAAAACATATTTTACTATTTTCAAATCCTTGTTTCAATTTATCTGGAAAAGACTTTAGACTGGCAATTTGAAGCATAATCGACTGATAAATTTCACAGTTTGCAGGAAACATGAACTGTATAATTCTTCTTCTTTTTCGTATAATTTTAAGTGCTTTAGATAATATAGGTACCTACCTAAATTGGCTTGTTGTATGCAACTATACACGCTAAACCAGCGGTTTTTTAAGTCCCGATCCCGTGGGAATATCGCTATAAATAGTACTAACCTACCAAGTTTCATAGTAATCGAGTTAGCAATTTTTGCAAGAAGTAACAATAATAAATAGCTTGGTTTTTTCACTTCTTAAAGTTAATGGTTGATTCAACCACAGATTCAGCTTCAAGCTTGAAGCCTGATATGGTTTTGACGGTAGTTATACGTGATACTCCTCCAGTGTATGTTTTCCCTTAGTAATCCAATCTCTATCAGAGTTGAAATTATCTGTTCTGGGTAGGTTATGTTCATATGCGGGCTTTGAGCGTAAAATACTTCATTATACATTATTGTTAGGGAAGATAATTAGCAATCTAATGCTTATATTTCGGACCACGGTTCTACTCGCCGAGTAAGTCCCGACTCCGTGGAAATATTGGTATGAAAAGTAGTATATGAGTTTCCTCTGTACAAAATTTCACCATGAATGGGAAACAGACAAACTTTCGCATTTATAATATAAGTTGGTATTTTAGTTAGACTAGTAAAATAAGAGTATTTTACTTTATCTGTCTTAAATTGAAGTCGATTTATACGTCGACTATTTAAATAATTGTGAATAGGTATGTTTCATTGAAATACAGTTATTTGCGTTTAGACGCATTTAACCAACTACGCAAAATACCACCTTTACGCAAAACACATAACTACCAACTTCGATTTAGAAACAAACAAAGAGAAACAAAAGACGATCGAAATGACGATGCAATAAGTAACTCATTTAAAATTTCATGCACAGTTCAGGTCAATAGACGGATCGGATTACGACGTTGGCATGATAAGAAAGGGTTTAGAAAAAAATTACATCTTATGCAAGAAGTCGCGGGTGGACGCTAGTTACAAATAAATTTACCTAATAACAATTGTTGGTCTACAAAGTTTTCAATATAGTCGAAATGTAGATATTGTATTAATTCGGCATTATTGAATGAATGGAAGGTCACCAGACGTTTGTTTCGAATCAAGATGTCAAGATACGTAAGTAAGGAGTCTATGAGAAAGAAAATAAATGACGTAGCTGTATCGGTTTTGTTTTCTTTCTTCTATGTTGTTTTGTTTCTTGTGTTATTTCTATTACAAATAGTTGATAACACAATAGTACCTACATTGTATTATGTGGTTTTACTAGGGAGTAAATGTAATAATATCAATGATTCCTCAGTGTGCATGAAGGTCCGAAGCTCGGATTTAGGCTCGGAAGAAGGATTGTAAACCACACGAGGCAAATAATATGTTTTCAACCCGAATAAAACATAGTGATTTTCGTAATACGAGGAAATAATAACTATAAACGTACATACTAATTAAACAAACCGTCTGTAAATGGCTGCATGGAAAAAGCACAACGTTTCCATGAAAAAAAAATATGGCCGTAGCCTACTCGTTTTTCATTTAAATTATGGATTTTAGTATCCATTTTCAAGTATCAAAGCCTATTTTAGTTTTTTTTTGCCATATAATATGCTTTTAGCGGGCTAAAAATTAGAAATTCTATCAATTCCTTAATCGGGACGAAAGTAGCTGGTAGGCAGACTCGCATTCTTGGCTTAAAACACAAAAGAGTGAAACAAAGGATTATTTAAAGAAACCTTTAAAAATGAAGAAATAAAATCTCTCAAAACCCGATATCTTTAATCTCGCTTTTGTTGTTTATTTACAAACGGAGGACTGCCTCGAGATCTTAAAATTCGTTTTGTTGATCTTTTTCAGATAAAAATGTCTGATGTTTATTCATTTCCATTTGCAAGGGACTGCGGTGACTTCCACAGGAAACTGGACTTTTTGAACCGAGACTTCATTAGTCATATCTTTTTCAACGATTATTTCATTTTATTTTTCGGTAAATGTTTATAGGGCAACGGTTCCTTTAAATAAACAAATTTGATAAGCAAAGTTACCTTTCAGTTAAATTCAAATTCGGAACTCAAAGATGAATCGCAAAATCCCTTAAATCGGTTTAAAGCCGATAAACGAGAGATAATGCTAGTATTTATCCAACAGATAGAGAAGAATGAGTTGCAAAATGAAATCAAACCGGCTCCCGGAATCGTATTAAAATCCGAAACGACACTAACATAAAAACGGTTTAGGCGTTCAATTATTACCCGTTCGTATCTGTCTTGCAAAAAACGGGACAAAAAGAGCCGGCGATAATGGTCCACGCACTGAACCACCCCCCGCCCCGGGCGAGCCTGCCCCGGCCCCGAGCCGTTTTAGGGTTTAGTACAATAGCCCGGTCCCGGTCGAAAGGCAATCGACGTTTTATAAGAAGCACTAGAGAACGTTACGGAACCGCGACCTTTCACCGCTCCACTTGATAGCTTTTGTGTAGCTCTCATTAGGACCACTTTGGATTTTCTTTTATCGAACACCGGTAATGCAATAGACAAAATTGCTGACGATTATTCCGCACGGATTGACGCCCGCGTCCGCGCCACTCGCGCCGCGCAAAGCCGACCTGTTACGCGGCTCGATGATTCCATCGATATTATTTACTTAATAGATATTCAAACGGATCATAGAATAAACATTTAATATGTCACAGATTCGATATGAAAACCAGCTCTTCAAGGAAAACTCAAGCAAAAAATCAAAATCAATCACACATGTTATCCCGTTCTAAAGGCAGCCCGAAATTTGATAAGCGCCATTTGCAAAATTCCTCGTTTTACTTAATGCAAGATAAAATTTAGACATTCTCACGTTAACCGGTGGAAGGTTCTAGAAAATTCCCATTCGGAAAGAAATATTCGAGGCGAAGGTAGCACTCAACGGGGCGCTAATGGCATCGCTTTAAAGGGAAAGGAAAATAATAAATTATTGACATGGAGGTTCTATCATCGTGAAATTATTTATTTTATCTTTACTCCGGGCCGGGAATAATATTCTTTGCAGCGGTCAATGGAATGGAAACAGATGGTGAGTGTGGAGTGTGGAGCGTGGGGGAGTGATGAATTTACGAACGTGGAATGGGATATTCTGAATCGTAAATGTGCATGATCATGGTTTTATTGCATGTTGTTTTATTAATATTTGTATATGACGTCGTTCAGGGGACGCGATGGTAGTGGCGAATGTTGGAGACACTGATGTATGTTTTATTGTGCTGTTCATTTTAATTCGACGTTGATTTACGCACTAGCTGTTTGTCTTCGATTCTCTCCCGTTACCATCCAGAATATGAGTATGTATGAAAACGTCACAGAATCAGACATATTTGCAATTTACCGGAGCAGCCTAGATTTTTCAGAAAAAATGCCACATCTGCACTTTTTAATAGTCCTTCCACATTCGCAAAGCATTATGAAAGCATTTTGTAACCAATCAAGTTATACAGACAACAAGTAGTTCCGGAAACGTCTTAGAAGCATACATCCGTCCTTAAACTTGGAGCCTACAAACAGACGCACCTGTACATATGTAACAAGAATCGAAGACTTTACAAACTTAATATCAACTGTTAACTAATTGTACCGACACACAACGTGCTTTAAGGCGTTTTGCACACTGAAGTGTATAGGTTAGACTTCCTAACCTACTTCCTGTAGATATTTGATATAGATGTTTGATACGACTAACTATTTCAAAAAGTTTTATCTGTTCCCTCGTCACTAGTAGAGGAGTGGCAAATACAGTTTTCTACACGACTACGGCGTAGTCAAAAGGAAGGATTAATTTTTTAATGGTTTATAGTTGCACTTGGTCCATCCTTTGTTGACAGGGCGGTCAATAACAAAGGTGTTTTTCTCTGAAACTACTAAACCGATTTTAATGAAACTTGATAATATTACTACTTTGAATGACATCAATTTTATTGATTTTATATTAGAATCAGGAACTTTACGGCGTGGTCAGAGCGTGTAAACTGGGCGATGCTGGTCTCGAAATAAAAGTAAAACCTACAACATTTCGATCTGTAAAACGTTATACGAGACATGTTAATCTAATGTAGGAATCCTTAGCAAGACAGCAGCCTGGAAATGTGTTCCGTTTGCGAAGCGCCTAACGACCTCGCAGGTGCCTAGGTGTGGGGAACAAAGCGTATGAGATAACAAGCGGGCCCGAGTACCTCGCGCTCGCCTTCACCCACTCCTACGATGATATTAAATACTATATATTATAGAGATAACATCTACTTGAATATTTTCATTATTGATTTCCTTAGTTATAGTACAAGGTGTTTCAGAAAAAAGATTGAGCTTTTTTAGAGCTCTTTGTAAACGCCCAATTTCAAAACATTGACTGATTTTAGGAACTCTTTGTTAATAATCGATTTTAAATCATACTGAGGGCTCTAAAAATATTCTTAAAAGCTTTAATAAGATTTCCATCTGCAGCAGTCTTCGGCTTGACGCAGTGCAACGTTATACACGGTAGAACTCCAGCGGGTAAGCCGTGTATAACTCCAAAAAATTATAGTGCAAAAAGGGTCATTTCGTGAAACGTTTTTCGTGGGACGTTTCGCTACCCTTAAACATTTTGCACATTTGGCGACTAAGCCCTTCGTCTCTGTATCTTTCCTTTCATCTTGCCTAATGCGATGAAACTCTTTATGTTATCGGTAACTCTACACTGCGATGTGGCCAAAATATTACTAAGTGTTTTGTAAATTACTAAAGACAGAAAAAAAACATCAGGTTCTATCGAATTGGGCATCATGCGAATTAGTCCTTTGTAGGATTAAGCTTTAATGATTTAGACGTTTATTAATTAAATGTTTTGAAATACCTACCTATATCAATATTTCAAAACGTGTCAAAGGTCAAGATGTTCTCTTTATTCGACAATAGTTTAAATATCTTTCACGCCAGCTTTTAATGAACGGAGGACACCGCTAAAGCGAAGGGCTCTCAGTTTTCAAGTTTCTTTAACACATTGGATGGACATGACTTTTGTTTGAGGTCCTAGTCACATATATATATATAATATATTTTGATACTTTTGTTTGAGGTCCTAGTCACATATATATATATAATATATTTTGATACTTTTGTTTGAGGTCCTAGTCACATATATATATATAATATATTTTGATACTTTTGTTTGAGGTCCTAGTCACATATATATATAATATATTTTGATATAATTCATTTATTAAAGGTTTTAATAGTTGGGGAATTATATTTGAAAGTTGATGTTTACAAAATATATTATATTTCGATTTTCAATTGGGTCTTTTTTGTGTAAAAATAATCTTTTTTTAATTTCACGGATATTTGGTACGAATTAAGTTTGAAAAGTTAATAATACATTTTTGATTGTAACGAATGGATAGACTCTGAAAATACTCAACTGATTTTATTGAAACTTGGTATGATAATAAAATAAATCCTTGGATGTAACATAGTCTATTTATAAAAATATTCTCGAGAACAGGCCATACGCGGGTGAAACCGCGGTTCACTGCTAGTATGTTATATAGTTTATTTTTTATATTTGTAGAGAATAGTTATTTTATATAACAACAAAGAGGCTGCATCTAGTATTATATTACCTACTCAATGGAAAACTAAACAAATACAGTTTTAATATTGCAATATCAAAATATTGTGAAAGCACGCTCTGGCAGCAAAAATATCTTTAGTAAAAATAGAGAAAATTAAAGTATGTAAGAAACAAAAGAAGCCGTGGGTAGTGGGTTCGGTGCCAAGAGCGGGAAGTGCGATGTGTGACCAGGAGTGTCGGCAATAATCTAACTTTGGCACGAATTCCACTCACTAACGTAGAGATAAAATAGTTTAAAGGTACTTTATTAGAGAGTACATGAAAATATTATTAAATATTGATGCAAAAGGCTCAATTAATAAAATAATAAAACTAATTTTACTATTTATTTTTATTGTGAATAGTGTGTTAGACCTAATAAAACGTTACAACATTAAAAACGCAAAATACGTGATAATTATCTCTAATGTTGTTTGACCTATGAGTTTTGAACGACCTAAGAGTTTTGAAGGCCATATTTCAGATATTTACAAAAACATAGGTAAATCCTTGTTTGTATTAATTTAAAAGAAGACGCAGGTACATACTATAATAAAATGCTATTTTCGCTAAATGGATTCGAGATTGGAATACCTTGAAAACTAGTAAGTGCTCTTTACTGCAGTGATTTAATTATTTACTAGCTGCGCCCCACAGTTTCATCTGCGTAAGTCCGAATTCCGAAGAAATATAGCGATAAAAACTAGCCTATATGTTAATCCAAGTTTCCAGCTATCTAAATACTGAGCTTCATCGTAATCGGTCATGTAATTTTTTTGTGAAAGAGTAACAATCAAACACACATACTACTAACATACAAACTTTTAAAATATTAGTAGGATAGTGCATGAGTATGTTAAGATTTCTGTTTACCTACCGATATCCCGCTTACTTCATTGTTTAGAGTATTTTTGAAAACGTTCTGTTACTATCTATTGTAATGCTAGTGTTTTATCTCTATACCTCCTAACGAATAATAAGTTTCACGCCAGCATACTGATTCTGGCGTATGCTGGCGGGGACTACTGAGTACTGGTATTTACTATCAGGAGACCAAATTGCATAACCACAGTCACTAAGTTAAAGTTTTTATACTTGTATAGGTATTAAGAAAGAGGTCACAAGTTGAGAACCACTTCGATTTATAGTAAAAACGTGTAACTTTGATTATAAACACCCATGACCAAACGAGACTTTGACGAAATACACTTTGACCTTGGTTGGGCCAAACATGCACTTTGACCAAATACACCCTTAACCAACCGTCCCAAACCCAAACACTATAGTATCTATACATATAATAAATCTGTAGACATCAAAAAATCTGTAATTGTAAGATATCCAGAAAAAAAATACACAGGTCGTCTTTAAATCGGTAGCTGAACACGATAGGGTGGTTTTTAGAATTTTTGTCTGTTTGTCTGTTTGTCTGTTTGTCTGTTTGTCTGTCTGTTTGTTTGTTTGAACCAGGTAATCTCATAAACTACAGAACAGATTTCGACAAGGTCCACACAAATATGTTCAGGAAATATCAGATTAACATTTAGGGTATGTTTCAATTTGAGTTTAATACAATAATTAAGATATTTGATAAAAAAACATTTAAAAAATGTGAAATCGAAACATTTTTCCGTGGTAAAACGTAATCGAACGTCAGAAGGGAACAGTACCCTTACCACGGGTTTTTTACGTATTCGATAAAACATAATATATTGAGTATTTACTATGAAACTTCCTAAAAATCAACTTACTAGGTCCACCCGTCTCTGAGAATATCGGTAGTGACACACTGACAGACAAACGGACAAGAGAGTGATCGAAAAAGTGTTTCTTTTTTTCGAGTTCTTCAAAAAGTCATGGTAGGGCTGCAGTACATGCCTCCGCTCAAGATGACAGCTGTCATAAAACCAAATAGTTTGCATTTAATACTACCTACGTGAAACTGAAAATGAGGTTAGTACAAAGAGGTACTACTACATAATATTACCGATCTCCTTTACCGAAGACCTCCGATGGTACACTTCTATCGTGCTTTTCTCCTCCTATAGTTCGAATTATGAGTTCAAGTAGCGGAAACCTTAAATAGTAAAAACAAAAAAAGAATTTTCCAAATCGCTCCAAGAGTTTACGAGTAATCAGCGAGCATACATAAAAAAATAAATATATACGTGACGAATTGAGAACCTCCTCCTTTTTTGATGTCGGTTAAAAATTATACAGATAATTATTTGTAAAAAATATTTTTTTCCCAAAATTACGTAGGCCTGCCAGCTACCTAATAAAAAAACTAATTTACAAAAATCTAAAGATAACTAGGAAGACAAAGTATTTTGAAAAATTTGTGCGATTAGAAATTGAACTTAGTTTTAGCTTATCATATTGTTGTGTATTATGTTTTATTTGTGAAAAATTAACAAAAATAGTACATTGTTACCCAAGGTGTGAAAGTCACTCATTGAGCCCCGAGACGGAGTTTGGCGCCCGAGCGTAGCGAGGGCGCTAATAGTTCGAGGGACTAAATGAGTGACTTTCACACCTTGGGTAAACAAAACAAACCCGAGGTAAACACTGTGCTTTTCATTACGAATAAACATAAAATTCTTCCTAATAACGAGAGTGAATGAGAGACTCCATACTACCTGATCCTCTTACAAGGTTGGGACCAAAGAGGTTATAGATTATGTAGATTTTTTTGTTTTTGCTGTTTGTTTTCAATATGTTTTCAATACTCAAATACGTCGGTACTTACCGAAGTGATTTTTATTAATTAGTTTATCCAACACTGAGTAATGACGCGAAGTCCGTAGATTTAAATTACAGTTTTTGTAACACGGTTTGTCTAGAAAATGTTATTTACACAAAATACACAATCATAAATGAAAAACCAGATTAAACTAACACAAAAACATAATAAAATAACAAAAGATAATACTAATTAAAATCATTCAAAATGCAAGCATTTCCTGCCAGTATTTTTTTACTCAAGGAACAACACTGACCGCACGGTCGCATAAAGCCACATCTTCAACATCTTGACAGGGCGCCGGCAGAGGCGCAGCATGGTCATACGTCGCTTTGACCATTTTCACCTTTACATTTATTTTATTAAATAAGATATCTTGAACTAAATATATCTACCTGAATTCGATTACTAAGAAAAAACCTATTATGTACTCTCTGTCAGTACTCTGGCAGTATGGATGAGCCGTGCGAAGCCATAATTTGACATGACAGCTGTCAGTGAAAGCGATTTTCCCTAGGGCTGAAAGTTTTTCTTTCTACACGCTCTTCAGGCATCTTTAGACCTACTTTCGGAGTATGAGTAAGTAAAGTGCCTTCGCCAAATCAATTAAAAATATAGTTTAAAAACAATGTAACTACCTATTTTGTTTTATACCTTACACCGAATGATAAATTGTATCTATGCCGAAAAATGCTAGGTATTCTATATAACCCAAAACCACATCGCAAACGAAGTCGCGGGCAACAGCTAGTACTAATATAAAGTAGTCGACTTATAATTTCTTTGTAATAAGAAAAATGTACTATAAGTTAGTAGCGGTGCTAGTGCAATGTTCTCCCCTGAAAGTACCTACTTTGATTAAATGAATACAGATTTTACGTGAGAAGCATTCGTTTGATTCTCATTCTAGTTCTTACGGTAGTAAGCGATGCTCATTACGGGAAAACGAATTCTCGAGAAATGTATAAATCTTTTTTTATTTTATTTTTCGATTTGTGTGTTCATTACGTCGTAATACGATTTTCGGTTTTTTGTGTATTTAACAAGGTTTTGAGTATGTAAAATATAAGTAAATTATTTTATTATAAATTTTCCTACGCATAACATTTATTACATACAAATTATAATACTTGTGAATACACCAAACACTAGGTATAATAATATGAATATAGTCTTATATATAATTACCTAACATAAGATCCCTTATAACATATTCTCAAGTAAAGACATGACATGTAAATAACGTTGCAACTCAACTAAAAGATGAGGGAGAAATTAATTTACGAGTTAATAACGCCAAGGGAAGATCTGAGAAGGCTCGTACAACCCGTATGACAACGACTTGACTAGACATCTCGCACAACTATGTACGACAGCTGATTGCAAAAAAAACTGATAATTGATAGTTTAAAGGACAATGGGCATAGTGTCCCACCTGTTGTATAGAGTCGAGTTATATGTCATTTGAAAGGTCATGCCAGTAGCTTTATTTTATTGTATGACACCAACCCTGTAACTCGAATAGGGACGGATCTAGGACGCTTTCAGTTTCTGAAAAAAAAACTTATTTTTAGGTCGAGTTGTACGTCATTCGAAAGCTCTTTACAATAGCATTATTTTATTGTATGATGCTGGTCCTGAAATAAGAACAGGGACGAATCTAGAACGTTTTTAATATTTAAAAACATTAAAAAGTTGAGATCAAGATGTATGTCATTTAAAAAATACTGCTAGTAGCTTAATTGTATTGTGACGCACTAACTCTGAAATCCAAACAGGAACGGATCTAGGATGTTTTTAATAAAAATATATTGCTGTCTATATATATAATACAGTTTGAAAGGTCGTAACAGTACCTTTTTTTGTGACTCATATCTGGAAATATGAACAGGAAGAGCGGTGTTGGCTTAGTGGTACCTTGACTTTCATTCTGAAGGGCGTGGGTTCGAATCCCGGTCGGTCGTGCACCAATGTATTTTTCTTAAGAAAAAATTATGTGCGCTAATTGACATTGCTCTTACGGTGAAAGAAAACATCGTGATGAAACCCGCGGGTTAGTTGGCTCCAGAAGTATTGACAAGTTCTCTCCTCTGGAAATGGTCGACTAAACTGAGAGGGTAGTAGGTGCTGGGCAAGCCTACTCCATCCTCACGCAAAATAGGGCCCAATTAAAAATGGTCAGATTGCGGAAAAACAGGTCGTTCAAGTCAATTATGAACAGAAACGGATTAAGGACGTTTATAGTCAAAAAAACGTGTTGATGTTGCTACATACGTTATTTGAAAGGCTGAGATGTATGTTATTTGACGCAGCAAGCCTCTCGGAGGGTAAACAATATTTTTTGATGCTTAGTGCTTAGGTCCTTGCCGTGAGCATAAGGTCAAGACGCTAGAACAAGCTTTTTTGACGTGATAAATCTTTCAAATCGGTCTTAACAGTAGGGGTTACTTGTGTATCCGCACAGGGATGAGCACTCCCCTCCGCCGATGGCTACAAGTTCTGGAATTGAAGCAATCCCAGAGGAGGAAACGCCCGAGATCACTAGTGTCGAGTTGAAGCTGGCAGTCGCACGTTTAAGAGCTAAGAATACCGCTCCAGGCCCAGATGGCGTTCCGGGGCGTGCACTCGCATTGGCCCTCAAACACCTTGGACCTCGTTTGTTGAAGCTCTTGAACGCGTGCCTAGAAACAGGTCAATTTCCTATTCAATGGCGTATGGGGCTGCTAGTTCTATTAAGAAAGGAGGGACGACCTGTAGACTCACCATCTGCCTACAGGCCCATAGTGTTATTGGATGATGTGGGAAAACTATTTGAGCGGATCATAGCTGCCCGCATCAACTGTCACCTTTCCAACTCGGGTCCCGACCTCTCTGAAAACCAGCATGGATTCAGACGAGAGCGCTCTACAGTTAGCGCCATTCTTCGGGTTAAAACCTTGGTGCAGAATGCTGTATCCCGGGGCGATGTGGTGTTGGCTATATCCCTGGATATAGCCAATGCTTTTAACTCATTACCATGGCCCAGCATATTTGAGGCTCTTCGGTACCATAAGATACCTCTGTATCTCCAGCGCATTCTTGCTTCTTACCTCTCGGAGCGCTGGATCGAGTACGAGAGTAAGGAGGGGCGTCGAAGATGGGAGATGAAGTGCGGTGTTCCACAGGGGTCGGTCCTCGGACCACTCCTGTGGAACATCGGCTATGATTGGGTCCTCCGTGGTGTGTTCCCGGGTGGTGTTGACGTCTCCTGTTACGCCGACGACACTTTGGTCATTGCTCGCGGGCGTACGCATCACGAAGCTGCTCAAACTGCGACGGAAGGTGTGGGTAGCGTCGTAGCCAGAATACGTCGTCTTGGGCTGGACGTTGCCCTAAGCAAATCTCAGGCGATGTCGTTCCATAAACCAAGAAATGCCCCTCCAGATGGTTTTCATATTATGGTAGGGGAGACCCAGATTGCCGTGCAGCCAAGCCTGAAATACCTTGGTTTGGTTTTGGATGCCCGCTGGACCTTTCGGGCGCATTTTACAGCTCTTGTGCCCAAGGTAATGGGTGCTGTTTTGGCTCTAGGTCGATTACTACCGAATCTAGGTGGTCCAAAAAATTCTGTTCGTCGGCTCTACTTAGGGATAATTAAATCTATGGTGCTATATGGGGCCCCTGTCTGGGCTGATAACCTGACGGCTTATAACATCAATAAGCTTCACAGACCACAAAGGGCGATGGCCGTCAGAGTAATCAGAGGGTATTGTACCATCTCACGGGAGGCAGCTTTGGTGCTGGCCGGCTCTACACCATGGCACCTCGAAGCAAAAGCTCTTGCATCGCTTTATCGCTGGCGGGAGGAAGCGCGTAACCGTGGTGACCGGCCGTCGCTAAAGGAAGTGGAGCAGCGTCGACTGGAACTTGAGCAGGTTACTGTGGCGGAGTGGCGGCTCGAGCTAGAGCACCCTAGTTATGGTGTGGCCACGGTTGAGGCTGTTAGACCAGTCTTAAGTGAGTGGCTGAATAGGTCTCACGGCACCCTATCGTTTCGTCTGACGCAGGTACTTTCCGGACATGGTTGTTTCGGAAAGTACCTGCACAAGATAGCCAGGAGAGAACCGGATAAGCGCTGCCATCATTGCACATCACTGTGCGATACGGTGGCGCACACTGTCGAGGAGTGTCCAGCGTGGGAAACCCAACGGCGGGTCTTGGTTGCCGAAGTGGGCAGTGATTTGTCTCTGCCTGCTATTGTTGGCGCCATGACTGAGGATGACTCAAAGTGGATGGCGGTCAGAAACTTCTGCGAATCAATTGTGTTGCAGAAGGAGACAGCGGAAAGAGAGAGGGAAACAACATCATCCCTCCCGATTCGCAGGAGGCGTAACAGGAGCAGGAGGATCCGCAATGATCGCCTTCCTCCGTAAAGACCAATGAGTGGCGATCTTGGGGGAGACCGTCACTCATAGCAATGAGTCGGAGATAGCGGCGGCGTGTGTTCCGCGTCGCCTCTCGACGGATTTTTCCCGATTTTCGGTTTTATCTGTAGGAAGAGCAAGGAACGACTGGCTCGAAGTTGGGTCCCAACGGACAAGTCGCCGATGGAGTCACAGAAGTCCTGCGCAAGCATACCTGTACTCCGTCGGACCTCGACTGTTGGCGGAACACCGATGGGTTTTTAGTGGGTAAGCCTCCGGCCGCCTACCATCCTCAGGCCGAAGGCAGCCCCACATACCTCCGTCGCCCCCTCCCCCTCAGGGTGGCGGGCGGATGCAATAATGCATTTTCCCATCGATAAAAAAAAAAAAAAAAAAAAAAAAAAAAAAAGGGGTTACTTGTAAAAATCAAATATAACGAACGTTGTAACGTCATAAATGTGTTATAGCGTGCATAGAAAGAAGACGCAGCTAATCTAAACTTCTAACAATGCCTTTAAATAAGCTATTTCTGTTAAGAATCGTGTTAATTTGACGTAAAATAAAACGTTTTATGCGTTACATTGAGGCTGTGTCCCCGACAGAGTCTACCCGTTTCCTTGATTATTTCTGGCGACTGGTCTTGGGCGCTGTATACATTGGATTAACTCTGGATGGTTGAAATGGCGACAGGTCACATCAACCACCTGTGAGCCACGGATGCCCCTTAAACTGAAGGGTAAAATCTATAAAACCGTGATAAGACCTATCGTCTTATCATATCATATGGATCGGAGTACTGGGCCGTGAAGAAGAAGAATGAGGGAAGATTGCATGTAGCGGAGATGAGAATGTTGAGACGGATGTGTAAAGTAACGAGGATGGATAATGGATGGAAGGAATGTGTATATCCTAAATATAGCAAGCCTAAAAGTAGTACCGGTTACTAATAAAGTAAAAGGAAGCGTTTGAGTTGGTATAGACATGTGAAGAGAAGAGAAGAGACGCATGCGACTAGAAGAGTGATGAGTATGAATGTAGAGGGGCGGAGAGGAAGAAGACAACCTAAGAAAATATGGATGGACTGCGTGAGACAAGACATGATAAAGATAAATGTGAACTATGAGATGACGTAGAGATAATGGAAGTGTAAATGGAAGAATAGGACATACTGCGCCGACCCCAAAGAAATTGGGATAAGGGCAGGAAGATGATGATGACTAGTCTTGGGACCATAATTGGGTTGGGCTGATGTTGCGAGAGTCGATGAGAAACAGAACAAGTCATGAAAGAAAGGAACTGCTACAAAACGAAAGCGTCTACAAATATCAGAAATGTAACCTACTTGATCTGACCGATTATCGCTGGAGTTAAACTCGTATTAAAGATTTCTTATTGCCGATATGGTAGTGCCATCTTCGCGCTATTAAATCAATATTCGTTGTTGGAGGTTTTAGCAGACAATAAAATCTTTGTGCTGATAAAAATGAGTGCTATTACCAAAGTCTTTGCTTTCATTAGGGAACTTGACTGGCAAAAAAAGATAACCAAATTGGCATCAACACAGTTCAAAAGGCTTATTTTGTCCTAGTAAATAGGAAACCTTCAATTTAGAACGTTTTATGTTTGCTGCCAGAATGGGGTTAGTAGCAGTTAGTAAATTGCCAAAGGATAGTAACCTTCATTTTTGAATCTATACCCCCAAGCATAAAACACTAAAGCTTTTTGCCGATGATATAAGTTTCACCTGGCAGGTGAAATCTTTTGAGTGCGTTGAAGTAGGATTTATCAAACGCTTCCAGGATTTTACTAACAACACAGTGAACTAGCTAAATACTAATTCGACTAAGAACGAACTCTGAGCATTTAACCTTCGTAAAAAAACCAGCAACTCTAAAATATTAGAGCTTTGTGGTAGACAAAAATATATTTAATTTAAACAGCACTGTCAGAACACTAAAATAAAATGTGGGATTAGAAACAACGAACGGTATTCCGATTAGAGGATCAACCCACGCATGATGTATACCATAGGTTTGCTACTGTATGCTATTCCTGCCTGAAAAAATCCTTGCATAGCCATCAAGTCGATGTCACCCTAAATAATGCAGCTGTCGTCATCACAAGTTCAAACAAAACAACATCTGAAGTCCAGAAAGTTCTTTTTAACTAACATCTCTCATAACTGTTCTACAAGAGGATTTAAACTCACTCCAATAATGGAAAAAATGCTATTTTAAGGAGGCTAATTTTGACAAACCTGCGAGTCCTGCAACCTTAAAAAAACTTTTTAAAGTCTCATTTTCTTTCCATGAATTACATTTCTCATACTTCAAATATAACTGGGTTTTATATTGCATTAATTCATTTAGTAATTTGTTTTGGCGTCATAGTTATACTAACGGTGAGAACCGAATGATTAATCAATTAATAACTACAATTTCTTACGATTTTTCACAATATAGTTGGTACCTATGAGAAATCATAGAAAATAGTTAAATCTTGTTTCAATCACTATACACTGAAATAGCTATAGATAGTTTTTTGACGTGATAACGTCTAATAAATTGATGAACACCTGCATTCACAAGAAGAGTGACGTCTTGCTTCTTCTTCTTTTTCGTTACACTCTTGACAGAGCGGTCGTGATCATCATGTAGTAGAGGGGGTAGATGTTGCGCGCTTCACGACTGCTCGCCATCTCTCCCTGCTGGAGGTCATCCTGCTACATTCGTTCAAAGAACCTCCCACTGCAGCCTTGACTTGGTCAATCCATCGCGTGGGTGACCTCCCGCGCGATCTGGTGCCTTCTATTTTTCCCTGTACAACGAGGCGCTCAATGGACAGATTATCACGCCGGGAAACGTGGCCGAAGAAAGTCAGGATGCGAGATTGTACTGCTGAAAATAGACGCCGCTTGATACTGAGTTCTTGAAGTATCGAGACGTTTGTGCGAAACTCGGTCCACGAAACCCCAAGCATTCTTCTCCAGCCCCACATCTCCAGAGCATCTATTTTATGCCTTTCCACTTCTCGCAAAGTTCACGTCTCAGCAGCGTAAAGAAATATGGGAAAGATGAGTGTCCTCACGAGCCTGGTTTTCGTGGTTTTCGTTATGTTACGATTCGTCCATATTTTTTTCATCTTCTCCATTGCCGTTCTGGTATGATCTTGTTTGATGGAAGCCGTATACCGTTTTCCAAAACTGTCAAAAATCTTGGTGTCACGATGGATACGGAACTGAGCTGGCAACCTCAACTAACAGAACTCAGTCGAAAAATATTTGCGTCTGCGGGCTCACTTCGTAGACTTCGGAACTTTCTGCCTACTGCCACTAAGGTTAGTCTTGCTCAATCCCTTATGCTCCCAATACTTGATTACGCCGACATCTGTTACCTCGATTTGACCGAAGAGCAGCTCAACAAACTTGAGCGACTTCAAAATGTACATACATTTTGAAGTCGCTCAAGTTTGTTGAGCGACCCAAATAAGGTTCATATTTGGGTTACGCAAATATGACCATGTTTCAGAATTTCGATATAAACTCAAGTGGCTGCCAATCCGCCTTCGCCGGGATGTCCATACTCTGTGCTTCCTCTACAAAATTCTATTTTATCCTTCATCTCCCCCTTACCTAAGAGAACGTTTTAAGTTCCTAAGTGACGGTCATGCTAGACAACTCCGATCCATTGATACCCTTCTCCTTCAAGCTCCCCTTCACAATTCAACTTTCTACAGCAAATCCTTTTCTTTTCGTTCTGTCATTCTTTGGGATTCTCTACCCCAACCTATCCGCTCTGCTAAAACCCTACCCATTTTCAAGAGTATGGTAACTGAACATTACTTTCACTCTATTGTTACTTAACTCTTGCCTCCTATTTCTTTTTATATTTGTATTCTTGATTTTTCTCTTAGAATTGCTTGTATAGTTTTATTATATTTTATTTTTATTTTTTGTATTATATACATATTTGTTAATTTATTCTCATTATGAATAGTTTTGCTAAATATTATTATGTGTATGTTATGATATCTATGTTTAAGTATTTAGTTTATATCTTTTTTACGTATGTATTTATTATTATATGTGTTTCTTACACCACACGACCTACCAGTTAAGCTAAACAGACCTTCTCCATCCTAAGGTTGCCTGGAAGAAATCGCTTTAAGCGATAAGGTCGCCTGTTTGTACAATTTCGTAGTTATAAGCTTTCTCATCCTTTTTGTTATTTTCAATGTTTAGTGTGTTGTACAAATAAAGTGTTTATCTATCTATCTATCTATCTAATAGCTATACGCCGTTTATGCATCCGCCATTGTTTGAGATTAGAGCCCCAAGGTATATATAGGATTGGGCCACGTCACAGTTCGCAATACGTGTCACCTCCGGCAAATTATTGCTGGCACGGTCGACAGTCATTATCCTGGTTTTGCTGCGATTAATCTTTAAACCAAAATCTACATGCATCATGGTAAAAATAAGACCATGACGCCGTTATGTTCCGGTAAACGTCAAGCGTCTCGTGTTTGTTTTATATTGTTTAATAATAATATCCCTCATCTGGCTTGTGATATGGTGACGAGTGACGAATAGAACAATTAAGTATAAAGTAATTAAGTAATTAAGATTTTTTTTTATTTTCATATATTAAAAACGTTCTAGATCCGTCCCTGTTCCTTTTTCAGGATCAGTGTCTTACAATAAAATAATGCTACTCTCAAGAGCTTTCAAATGACGTACATCTCGACCTAAAAAGAAAGTTGTTTTTCCAAAATTGAAAACGTCCTAGATCCGTCCCTATTCGAGTTACAGGGTTAGTGTCATACAATAAAATAAAGCTACTGTCATGACCTTTCGAATGACATATAACTCTACTCTATACAACAGGTGGGACACCGTCTATACGAAAATGCCCATTGTCCTTTAACATTATTTAATGTAATTATTTATTTGTTAAATAAAAAAAACGCAGCCACAATGTAGTTTGTAAAACTTTTCATCTTACTTGTTTCTAAATTAATAATAACTAAATTACGGCTTCATAAGTTTATATGTGTTGAGAAATACAGAATACACTGCATATGAGGGCGAGTAGCATCAGAAATATTCAGGACAATGATCCACTGACACATTCACAAGGTAATTACGACATCGTAAAGTTTAACATAAATAAAGTTCGAAAATCTTGTTAAGATGCAAGAGCTCGGCATTACAAAGATTTTTTTGGTATCGAACGTACAATAATTTATTTTTTATCTAAAAATGCGAGAGTAATGTACTTACTCGATTTAGGTAGTGACGGTGAGTGTTATAGGCTATATTCAATTAGATATTATTAAATATATTATTTTATATTATTGTTAGGTTTTAGTTCAACGCGAGGTATCTAGTCGCCTCGTAGAGCACAGAGGTTGTATGTTACTTGTCTAGTTCAAATAATTCCGTGAACCTGGCGGGAGTGGTAGGTACTTGTTGTATCAGGCAATTCAGGCAGAGTGTTTGTTTCCTAAATATTTTGATGTAATGTTTATATAAGGTGATATCTTGCGGTTGTATTGGGGTCGGATACGGCGCGGCGCGGCGTCGTGTTCGTGGTTTATTTTTATTAATCAACTTTAGTGTATCCAAGTGTTCTAGTGTCTTTCCTGACGTGTACAATTTGTATGTCTTCAAGTGACGAGTGAAATATCCGAACTGGTACCTTTTAGATATACATACTATTTATTTGCAGAAAATTGTAGAACATTACACACAGCGCCATCTAGCTATGCAACTAGGCTTGTATTGTGAGATAAAGGCTAAAATAATTATCACAAGACTAATACTAAAAAAAACTACTAGAACTATTTTCGACTTTTATGCGGATGAAGTCGCGGGCAAAAGCTAGTATTCTATTTTATGTATGTATATGTATGGGGGAGATTAGTTATTGGTCTTTTTAGTGCCCTATTTTTTTAAGAAAAAGGTATAATTTAAAAGTTATACTTTTCAAGTTAGAATCATGATTAAATATGATTCGAGTTTACTTGGAAACTTTCAAGGAAACCTCTTTTAATGTTATTTAATGCCAAAACACTTATTTTACGCCTGTGAAAGTTAAAAAAACTTCCTGAAGTATCAGGTTCCCTTTGAAAATTATGAGAGAACAAGTTTTTTTGAGCGTATCGTGTTACTATATGGGTCATTTTTCATTTAATTACACTAATATTTTAGGAGGGATTTTTTTTAGTTTGTAATGAATAGATTTTAAAGCTACTTGACTTATTTTTAGAAAAGTTGGTATGAGAAATTCAATATTAGGGAGTAACATAGGGTACTTTGTGCTCCGATAATCCTACGGGATTGGGACTTCCGCGGGCAAAATCGTGGGGTGCTGCTAGTCTGTCGGATTTAATGATTAATTAAATCAAAATTATTAAAAAACTGGGTTTTATGTACTGCACTGCGGTTGTGGTTACAGGAATGCTAATCCAAAAAAAGATTATGAGAGATTAGCACATCTTCACTCTTTACATATATTTTACTTTATGATGTTAAATTTGATTTTTGGAAAAACTAATTGCAATGACGTATTAATTATTTCTTTTTTACGACTTCAAAAAAGGAGGAGCCTCAATGTGTTACGAGAAAATAATCTAAAACGGTTAATGTATTTCACTGAGAATATAAAAACAAACTAACAAACACTTTTATTTATTTCGGTGATATTTTGTCCACTCTCTTATTTACATGAACATCTTATTCCACTGTTATTTCAATACTAAAGCAATTGTAACAAAGTATTCTGGTTTGTATTCTAGCCTGTGTTGAAATAGCCCCACAGTGGCGGCCACTAAACCGGGGCAAATAGGCACCGCGGGAACTTGCCTTCAACACATTTAACGTTACCATGTTATAGAGGTGACATCTTTGGGTTGGTCGTCGGGAGGCTCACCGAAACGGAAAAACTTATTGCTATCTCTTTTACTCTCTTGATTTTTGACAATCTTTGTCTCATTGTTTTAAATTTTTAAATTATGTTCAAACTTTTAAATTTACTTTTAAATACATCAATGAATGGGTCATTCTTGTCTGTCCCCGAATCTTGTTCCTGGGGACAAACATAATTCAAAATTCCTGTTTTACGACACTAACAAATATTTGTACATTATCAAACATCACTAGAGACACTAGAGGTACGATCGGTATTAAAGTGAAAGTTTCAGATGTTCTATCTATTTCACTTTAATTTAGAAGTGTTCGAGTTTGTACCGCTGCCAACAATGTTGTAACATCATTTCGTTAATTTGTGCGAAGTGTAACAATAAATCACATACATTAGTCTAAATAATATACGTGTTATTGTATGTATGTATGGAAGGCTTACTTGACTTATGGAAGGAGTTTTTGTTATCTTTATTGATGTTACGTGATTTTGCAGTTTTTTTACGTTGGAAAGTAAGGATTTTTGTAACAGTGTAATAGGGCGAACGCAAAATGAAGGATATTCGATCAGGCGATTACTTGAACTGCGATTTACGTATTACAACAGGAACGAGAGACATTTTAAACAACAACAAAAGACGATTTATTGGAAAAATAAACCTTGGTAACATATTGGTGATTTAAAGTGTGTTTACATCATGAGTGTGAAACTTCGATTTAATGGTCCCTTAATTCCATAAAAAGTAAATGCAAACTACAGACTTTCGGATCGTCCGATAATACATCGCTGATTAAATATAAATCTTTGTTCTTAAAAGTTCAACTACAAGATAGCTATTGGTCCATCAAAAAGTTTTTAGTCTGCTGTGCTCATTCTTACCATTTATTAAGTCATTTACATTTAAAATAAGCATTAAAAAGGCTTCGCTAATTGTGACCAAATAACATTATCAACCCTCTTTTTTGTTACCCTTTCACTCGTGGTGTGGTATAAAATATCCCCACAGTGCGAGCGCGGTAGCGGTAGCGGGGGGCAAGTGAGAATAGTTAAGCGATACCACAACCCTGCGGTTTCCGAACACATTGAGATTGTGTGCTCGCTGTATTTAAATATAGTGTTGTCTTAATTACTCGAGTAAATATTTTATTTGTTGTTGGATGTTATGAAATAAACAAAATAATTATTTTTTAGTCAGAATTTATGAATTATATATTTTAATTTAGAATATTAAGTGAGATCTTAATAACTGTTTAGGTTAGTAAATTATAAAACGTTGACCATTGTCAACACAGCTTGCTATCGAATGTTTGTCCGAAGAACCCTAACTCAAGTAAATACCTAACTATGTTTACACAAGTCTCTGCACATTTTATCTTTAAAATTACTTTTAGTAAACATACTTAATGCGATTGGGTTCGGTTAATTTATTAATGTATAAACATAATTTAAATATGCTTATTCAGCAGGTATAGAACGCATTTCTAACTAAAGGTCGAAGTGATTCTAAATTGTGTTAAACATTTTAATAAAGTTTTGATCGAAATAAAACAAAATTCTAAAACAGAACACCTTATTTCTCTCCCAAAACTCACTCCAAAAAGTTCGCACCCTTCTAAAACGTGACAAAACTGCTCATAAAGTGACAAACGACATCCAACTTGCATTTTAATTACCCAAAGTTTTGCAAGTCGCCCCTCGGCCAAGCGCTATGTTCGCACTCTCCCCGCGCTAGTGCCGGTATTCCCACCCGCCCCCCAACAATACCACTCTGCCAACTTGCCCCGGTACCGGTTTCCTGTTTGTGTGCTAAGTGCCGAGTGATAAATATCGAGTTAGCGTTGTATTAAATCACCTTTATCGTGGTATGAATAAGAGCGTTTTTGTTGTTATAACGTTGGTAATTGTAGCCCAACTTTATCTAACGATGCAAAATGACTTACACAACTGTGATTATGCTAAAATTTAAAATAAGCTCTCGTGGGAGTTGATATTAAACGTACATAAGGAAGGAACGTATCATTATGTGCGTTCTAGTTTACATCACCGCACCGCTTTTCACTTCTCCAACTGTTCCTTATTCATCTCTTATTCCTAACTAAGTCAACAATTAATTTAATCCAGTCTCACTTACATTAATTAAAAGGAAAGTGGTTGTATTCCAGCGGTTAGTAATTTAGAGCACGTTCATTGTAGGACTCACCGCAGGACGTAGGTATAAATTGTTCCTTGGAAATTATATCGCTCGCTCGGTAGGTTAGGTTAGGTTATAATACCCTATTCTTGTCGGGGAAATGTATATGATATTTCGGTAATGCGATGATTTGTTTGAAATTGAAATTATACGATTTACCTATTGATTAATATAGAAGGTGTGTATAAGTCATTTGATTTAATTCTATACAATAAAAGGAATTACTGTATTTATCGAGATGGCATAAAGGTTTTAGTTTTATATTTTGGGAATTAGGAATTTTGGGATATATAATTAAAACCTACTTACAGGGTTATTGGTAATTATACTAGCAAACCGTTGACGGCTACTTCTTTGTACCGTAAGTCCGTAACAAACAACTTTTGTTCTACGACTTTTAGAAATTTGAAAAAAAAGAATAAAAATTTTGAGGTTATGTAAATTCAAAAAACAGTAGATTTTTTAAAACAAAGGTTATTCAGATTAAGAACAGTAGATAAAACTATAAAAATAATAAATTTTAATGTTAATAACCTCGCCGTGTATGGAACAGATGATTTTCAGGTAAACCTAAAATCAAAATTTTCAAAAAAAAAAAACCAAAAGTCGTAGAACAAAAATTGTTTCTTTAGGTGCACAGAAGTAGCCCTCAACGGCTTGCTAGTATAATTAACAATAACTCTGTAGAAACAAGAAGTTCTATCTTATCCTATAATTATTATAAAGGTGAAAGGTTGTATTTAGCTGTATGAGTTGTTATACTTAAAAATATAGGAATAACAATTAAATAGTTTTTAATAAATTTTATGGTAATTACCTACTGGCAATTCGGCGAAAAGTAATTTATACTGTTTGTATTGTCAAAAATAAAACAAAAAATAAATTAAGATAATCCCAAAACTCAACAACCGAATACAACTATAAAATTGGAATATTGCAAACAATCAAACAATTTTCCTGCAAATCCGGGGATACCATGAGCAAACGTCATAAAATTGTGTTTCGTGGAACTCCCACAATGCAACGTGTAGGGTTGCCAACTGTAATATAAATGCAGCTGATATCTTTATATCGTGTCTGTATTAATGGATTATTCTACTTTTGAATCAGTTTTTATCCTATCATGATCTTTTGTATTTACCTTTTCTTTATTCTATTATAATAAATATACAAAAGAAAATAAATATATAATTAGATGAATATTTCTGTTTTACAAATAATATGCGGTGTAAATATTTGTGTTACTATTGCGGTTTAACTTGCGAAATAACAATTACAATTTTTTTTTTATAATACATATTTATAAAAATATTTGATTTTTCTTAGTGATAGCCCTAACGACTCATGTATGTACTCTACTTTGTCCGCATTGTACCGGTCGTACCGGTGTGCAGAACCGGTCTCGGTACAGGAATACCGGTCGCTGGCAAATTATTTTCCGAGTTCACCGGGACAATTAGGATTTCATTAAAACAGACGTTAAAATATATAACGGAGCTGAATGTAGGCGTGTACGTTGTATTGCAGGCTTTGTTTTACCGGTGTTTTTGTTGGAGTTTGTGTTTTTTTTATATTAAAAAATAAGCCGTTTTCAATTACTTTAAAAAAATTAAGCCGCCTTACATAGTTTCACTTTATCCAACATTTTTATATTAAAATGCAAAGCCGAAGCAGATCTAACAACGTGACTAATCGGAAAATTTGAAGCAGAATCCGAATTCTTTCAGCATTCATTAATAACTCGAGAAATGCTTGCAATTATATCCGAACAATTGAAAGAACAATCCACAAAGGACGTTCAGCGAGTAAACTGGTAGACATTGACGGCACTGCTGAGGGGCGCTTTACTACAGATAAAAAAAATAAGAGAAATTTCAAATTTTACTTTATTTTTATTGCCATTTGCCTCGTTGAAGTTTTTGAGGCTAGGCAAGCATATTTATGTATCTTTTACTATATGCCCTTTCTGATACATTGACTTACGAGTAATAACTTAGCTCCGCCATTTCTTTTGCCAATATTCGCAATCAAAGGTGATTTTATTAGTTCTCTAATTTGACAATATCAGTTGCTTAGTTTTTTATTACTATTGACTAGTCAATTTTGTTGTATTCTATTGCTGTACCTTTTTACACACCCTTGTCACTTGCAATATTTCTTTTATGGGTAGGAATAAAGTTCAACTCTCCATCTGCGTCAGAGTCTGTCGCGGCGGACGGTTTAAAAAACCGAGACGTTGTTGCAAGCATCATTGTCTAGTGAAAATGGTGCTTGTAACAGCATCGACAAATTATTATCGAGACCACAAAATAAAAACAATAAATAATTTTAAGTGTGATATTTGACTTAACCTACTCACGCTTTTATAAAGTTTTCTCCATGAAAGTGCCCATTGGCAATCAATTGAACACAGCGAGATTATGAACCGTGACAATTTAACGAGACATCGTTTGTTTTAATTCGTACGTTATTCTTTGTGGACCGATCCGAGCCGGGTGAATGTTTTAAATGAGCTGTATTCACTTCGTTTATTCCCGCCCTGAGATACATTTAGAACCGAATTGATTTACCGAAACAAAAAACCGGTAGATGTTAACGATATTCTCTCTTTCTACTTGTGATGACCGGATGTATGGTGGCAAATGGGAATACTTAGAGGAAAATGTCATATTTGTCAAATACCACCTAATCTTTATCTACGTTGTCAATTAAACTTTAAGAACACAAGCAGTTCCACGTGGTTTCAACGACATAAATTCCATGTGAATATCGAATCGGGAGAAAAATTAACCCATGTTACTCTCAAGAATTTAAAACTGTAACTTAAATTGGTGCAGTACGTTCAGATCTACTTACAAACAAAAATACAAAAAACCGAAACAATCTTTCCTTGGAATATAATCATTAGCTGTATAAGTATAGGTTTACAAGATCTTAAGCTTACAGTTATTTTTTTGAAAGCTTAAACCATAGATAACGCATCCATTATTAATTCTAACAACAATATACGATCAATAAAGCCAGTTCAAACTCGTTAGACCCCGTTCACTCGGTAATTTTGACATAAAACGACGAAAAAACGTCCAATAAAATGTAAAAAGGGAAGCTGTAAACAATACATTGCGTGTTATATTGGGCCAGTGATAAACCAAGGACCAATAAACACGGGAATGTGCCGAATCCAAACAAAAATGTCCCAAACGACTGCCGAACATCTTCGCAGATAAGAGCTACATGAACATTAAACACATCTCTTACTACAATAGAGAGGACATCAAAGCTAAACTTATCCCGAGGAGAGTTTCTCATTGGGCTCTCAAATACTTTTGCAAATTATTATAGCAAATTACCTTACTTGTTAGCTTACGTATTCAAAACAATGGTAAACGAAGCAATTTATCGCTGAATAGTCCATAGTTGACTAGTCTATCGTCGAAACAGCTACATACGAATAGTTCTGTCGGCGAAACGACGCATATGTTAATGGTTCTGAAGGTGAATCTCTCAGAAATAAAACGTCCTATCGGCGATCAGTCCAAAGACGAAACGATTGTCGGAGAACGCTGAGATTTTTTAAAGATGAGATTCTTCTGATTTATCAAGTACTCTCTATTTTATATAGTATAGGTGTTTTGCCTCTACGAAATGCGACATATAAAATTGAGATGTTCTGATTTCACGTATGAATAAAAACGGCGTTCTTTTATGAAACATTTTATTTATCTGAGTGTTTTTTATTTCCTTGCGGTAAATATTGTAATGCCTACCTTTTACGAAGGTTGTTTCCCTGTATCAGTATTACTTACTTATTTGGGTCGATTTGATAACACATCTCTACTAATATAATATAAATGCGAAAATTTGTTTAATTTGTTTGCTCCATAAAATATACATGAAAAGTACTACAAGGTATAAAAAAATACATAGGCTATACTTTAGTCTGGTGACACTGCAGGCCGCAGTCACTTTTGGGCCGGAATTCCCCGTGCTTTTCTTTGGGCGCCGCCGGAAAGGATTTTTAGGAAAAAAAAATGAAATCCCCGATGCAGGGATTTTTTGGAATAAGCCCAAACAAGTAGCTTCGCCAAGTAGGTCACTTTATTGAATATGAATCACTCATGTTTTTATTAAAATATTATTTTACTTAGCAATTTTGATATCAAACATTTATATCGTTTTGTTTGTAGTATGGAAACCAAAATTCAAAATAGTACAGTTATCTCAGGCAGGCAATTTGAATATTTTTTTGTTTTTAATATAATTGCATTTTGTGTCATTTTAACTGACTATACAATACCTACCAATGTTGTGTGTCACGTTTCTGACTTTTTCAGAAATTTCTTTGAGCTTTATGAATATTCATGTTCATGTAAAACACGAAATTGTTGTTGACACGAAAAATGACCTACTTACCTATGTAATACCTCTAGATACAAGGTAGGTGCTGTATATAAATAGGATGTTCGTTCGGTCTATTTATTTAGGGTGGTAATCGGTCAATCACATTTTGAGAAATAGGGGTAGAGAGAATATAAATAAGTAAAATACATATTTTCATTAGCCAAATTGTTACATAAAATACATATTTTCATTAGCCAAAATATTCGCTCCCTCCTCCCCTCACTACCTCAGAGAACGTTTCAAATTCCTGAGTGACGCCCATTTACGACAACTCCGTTCAACAGAATCCCTTCTCCTTCAAGCTCCTCTCCTCAACTCTACTTTCTACAACAAATCCTTCTCTTTTCACTCTGTGATACTCTGGAATTCCCTGCCTCAACCCATCCGATCTGCTAAGTCCCTACCCATTTTCAAAGCAATGGTAACTGATCACTACCTCAGTACTGTCTAATATCCGTATATATTCCTGTATTATTTATGTATGTATACATGTATGTATGTAATTATTTGTATGTATCTATGAATATAATTTATTTGGTATGTATTATTAATTTAATATTTAAAATCATAATTATGTAAATAGTGTATATTATAAGTTAAATTATTCACAACCTACCATTAAAGCTGAATCAGTTCTTTTCCATCCAAAGGTTGCCTGGAAGAAATCGCTTTCAGCGATAAGGCCGCCCATTTGTGCAACTTATACTTTCTAGCTATTACTTTACTTTGTGTTTATCGTGTTCTGTCTCTTTTTGTGTTGTACAAATAAAGTTATCTATCTATCTATCTATTGTTCCTTCATTCTATTTTAGTTTTTTTTTGCTACAATCGTTTTTGTTTTTATTTCAATCGCCATTTGTTTTTTACTCATTTTTGTGTTCCCAAACCAACTTCATGTTTCTAATAAATAAACTCTAAAACTACTAGACTGTTTTAATGAAAGTTTGTATGAGAATACTTTGAATCCTTAAAAGTAACATATGTTACTGTTAAGATAAAAGACATAGCAAAGCATATGCTTTGCTATGTTTTTTATCCGATATTTCCACAAGATTGGGACTTATACAGAAATGAGCGGAACGCAACATTATACATAGAAAGGAAATAAGTAACATATTGGCCGGATATAGAAGGTACTTACATAGGTATTTATGTGAGACGTCAGAGCTAAGTGAAATGCTGTGTTTCGTTACGCAATGTCGGTATCGGATAGTGACTTCGTTTTGCTATTTAAGGGGCCGACAGGTACCTAAACGCGAGTATTATAACGTGTTATATGATTGACTTCAAAGTCAAGGCAAGGCAATTTATTCATTTGGACTCACTTAAATGAAATCACATTGAAACCTCTTAAAAACTAAGGCACTAAGTTAATAACTAATTAAATACGGAACCCTAGAGAAAAAGGGAGTTAGAACTTTAAGTTGAAATACTGAAAAGGTAACTAATAAACTAATTAAAGACATATTCTCACACATTTTCCCTATACAATATACATTAAAACTTGTCTAAATTAACAAATCTTGAACTTTTTAAAGTCAAAAATTAAAATATCCATATACTGGTCTTTATATAGACACCTGCCTATTGTATGCCCATTTGGAAGTCATTATTTTTTATCACAGATTGAGAGATACTCACCTCAAAAGCAAGTGGAATCTTAATCACACTCGAAGACACTCGGTCGGACGAAAGCACCAAAAGTCGTTAGTAAATTGACAATAAGATCGTAATTCAAAGATCAAAGTATTTTGTTGGGAACTTCTTCGGATCTGGCCTTTGATGATAATTTAAATTGGAAAATAGATTCTAAGGCACAGCTCTTGGAAATGCGTTGAGGCATTATTTGGAGGAAATAATTGGGAGTTTATGAATATCGTGAGTTGGAATCAAAATATGCGATTAAAGTGTAAACTAAATCGATGTTATACATAGGTTTGGTACGTGCCAGAAATTTATTAAAAGAAATGGAACAGTACTACTTTATTGACTGAAACATATTAGGAAAAGTGAAACTTCTTAACTTGCCTCTGGCTTTAAGCGTGTAGAGTTTTGATTCCTCGTATGAGTCCCCGGACCGTACCCGATATTATAAATTATAGTGTTGCAGCACCTTGAAAATTCCTTAAATTTTCGGTAAATTAGTAATTTTTATGTAAATTTTTAGTGATGTATATGTATAAGTGATGTATATGTATATTCAGGGATTGTATATGCATAACTAAGCCAAATCTAAAAAAAACAATGTTTCTACCCAGTAACAATGGACCATAAACTGTTAAGGTAGACTAGAAAGGTACACTTTCCAGAGCCTCTTTAAAACGAAACAAAACAAAGACAAACGGTAGAATATTCACGGGTGAACAATTCCCGTATTGTTACCCTTCCACGGCACGTATCTAACACGATCTAGGGGCCCTATCCGGTACAATCACTCAGACGTACGTTAGCACTGGGGGCCCTGTTCGGACGGTGGTGGAGCCCTAATCAGACGGTGAATTATTCCACTATTCGGTGCTGTTTGGGTTCTTGCAGACTATAGTATCTAAGTCTGCCGATAGCTCGCCTGCTGATACCAAACTATCATTAGCTAAAGGTATGTAGTCAGCAAAGGTCTCATACTGGCTGAATACGAAATTAATAGAAATCTATAGGGGTCTATAATGACTCGCATATCATTTTCAGGCAAAAAAAATTAAAGAAGCATAACGCATACTTAAATTAACCATAATATTATTGATTACGCAAAACTATCTCTACACATGAATACCTACACAATTTATTTAAATTTAGGTATACAATGAAAACATATGACAAACACACTTATACTTGTCCATAGCACAGGACCGTGATAGGTGGAAGTCTGGGAGGCCTTTGGCCAGCTGCAGTGGGACATCATGTCTTATCCAACCCGTCTTATCACAAGCACAGTATACCAAAACAGTTTTGCAAAAAAGAATTAGAAAAAACATGGCAAAATAACAACTCGTCGCTCGATATAAATGTATAGTCTACAAGTAGTGTAATCGGAGTGTGAATTATTCCCTTATATATTGGGCACGGGCATAAATAGTGGCCCTTTGATTCCCGCCTTCAGGGAGACCTTAATAAACCTTCGAGGCCCAGTCTAATTAACAGTTGATTGTAATTGAAAGGGTCTACGATATTTGAACAACAAGCCATGGTAACCTTTCTAACGAATTGATACAGGGATATTATCCTACTTTTGCGAAACGAAATAAAAAACAGACAGACAGACGGAAAACAAAGTAAATGTTTAGATGTTATATTAATACTAACTATCGGTAGGGTTGCCATAGTTTTCGTATTAACTGTCACCGTATTGCACCTGTATTATTTTTTCGATTTTGAATTGTTTTTCTTTTCCTTATTATGATATTTTTATGGGTGGTAAAATTGAGTGGTATAAAAACAAAAAAAGCGTTTTGCCTTATTAAACCTACCTAGTTCAAAAATACCGACGTGTTAGCCGCGCACCAAAAAATAAAGAAATTACACTTAGTTAGAAATTTCATTTATTAATGTTTTATGTATTTCGTTTGTACTAGTTTCATGTTTTATTTAATATGCCTCTTTTTTCTTTGTGAATTAAATTTCTTTATCTAAGTGACAAGTTATTCATTAGCCATACCCTTTTCTAAGTTCTAATTGACTACTTAGATAATAAGTGTTCAAGAAAATATTTAATTGCTATTTTATGAATGAACCCGTAATTGCCGTTATTGGCGCCTCAGATGCTACGTTACGTGGAAAATACAAGCGGAAGAGATGCGGAAGCTATTTGTTATAGTAGAACCACGATGCTGTGGCTGGTGTGCATAATTATATACAAATTCTATACTTAACACTTTGACAGTACCCATACAAGGGCTAAAATGGTTCCGTGGAGTCCCAATACGTTCTTATACATTATTGTTTTTTCAAACAATGTAAGTGAAGTTTGGGGCTCATAATTATGTGCTACCCGTATTTGTGTAGCTTGTCTACCAGGAGCCACACGTGGGACAGTGGCCCCAGTACTGTCAAAGGGATAATTGCCTTTCCATCTCAATTTCAATTACGATAGTCTATCCCGATATACCTGTGACTTACGCAGATGAAGCCAAGTTTCATCAAAATCGGTCCAGTAGTTACGGAGCCTATTCGTTACAAACAAAACAAAAACAAAGATATCTTTCCTCTTTATTATATTATTATAAGTGTAAATGTAGCAAACCTATAAATATTTACATAGTAGCATAGCAAGGTAGCACATAGAAAGTTTACCAAGAAGACAAGTAAACGTGGTCCTAGCGTAACAACGGCGACGACGTGTTCCTACTTTTGTATATTCTGTATTAATTGAGGAACAAATTAATTAATTGTTTTATGTAAAAGTTTTGTTGTTCGTTGTAAACTCACCTGTTAAAGCCGGGTTCAGACGCTGCGTTTAATTGTCGCGCGCACTTCTAACGTTCGTTTATAAACACCATTAATTTACCTGTAAAAATGGAAAAATAATTAAAAGTGTAATTGGAGTATTTTTGGAGAAGTTTCAGTGATTTTAAAACATGTAGGAATGAACTAATAGCGCATAGGTACATGCGGTCCTTATGATTTTATGACCGTTGGTTCTTATATTTATAAACAATATTCGACATATACAAAGTTCACATTTTTATTGTATTTAGGTGGTAGGAATTTATAATTATTTATTTTGCATAACAGGTGGGTATCAAATAAAAATAATTTGTGCGTTTTAATCGCCCAATGGCAGATACCCAAATGTCAGACACGCATACTTTCAAAAAATGCTCTGCTCTGTCACCCTAAGGGAGATAGATGCCAAATAACAATAAAAATGGAACTTTAGAACAGATAAGTATCCCTTAATACATACAACTATAAATTCTCATAATAAATTAAATGCCTACATTATATTACAAATAGAACATGAACACTATCCTGACGTAAGTTTTACATCTAACCTGCATCACGCAATAGACATTCCACGTCAAAACAACACTTAACATTTCAACGACTGCATACTGCAAAATTGTAGGTATACCAAACCAATACAAAACCTGCAATCAATATATATTGGATCGTATATTGTAAGCAGTAAAGTTCAATATTGAACAGTTAAATTGTATTGCATGATACAGGGTGTTACGTAAAATCGGTGTAATTTATAGCGACATTGGTGTGGAATTTGTAACAGGTCGTTGGTTCATAACTAATTTTTTATTAAGTAAAGCTAAGCAAGTCGGTCGACATACCGTTAAATTAAATTAATAACATTACTTAACTTAACATCTAAACTGTTTATGGAATTTCTTGATTGTATTTATTTTCTAAAATATTTTACTTAAGATATTTTGTTAGGTACTTCTTACTTTACTCAATTGATCTTCCTTTCTTAACGATTCTGTGGTGTTGGCATACAAACTATGAATTGTTTACTCGCAAAAATATACATAAATAATAAATATTGTATTTGTTGTCTAGCCACCATAGCACAGGTCTTGTAATATTTATTTACTTTAAATAATCACTCTGTTTCAATTATAGGGCCAATTATTACGTTACATAAATTTCTCGTAGTACAAAGAAAACATCTAGCGCTTAATAAATATAAGAAACAAAACACAGTTTACTCCAACATGTTTATGTCTAGAGCAACCTCTTTAACTTCCTAAAATATAGTCTAAAATACAGGCTTAATTTTCTTAGAAACTGCTTTATTCGGAACTCCAATAACGTCAGACGGGACCTATCTTCTATAAATAACGGCGTTACGACGTAACGACTGCGTTACGGCGTTACGAAAGGCCTGACTTAACGGCACCGTCGATACAACGGCGCCGATTCAATTTTTCCTGACTCATTTTTCGATAGGTTCGGATCGGGATTGATTTTCTACTTTATTTAGAAGATGATTATTTTTGACAGAACCTGGTTTTTATTTATTCCCTTGACAAAAATCGTGTAGGTGTACATATAATTTATTTATTTAAATTAAATAAATAAATATGGCCGGATATTGCACATAACGCCATTTAGCCCCGAGTTAAGAAACTAGACTTGTGTTATGGAGACCAGGTAACGGATGGAATTTTTAAATACTTTATTTTGTAAAATCATACATATAATACAGAAATACCCAGACCACAACAAATATCAGTTTACCATACCAAATATCTCTTCACAAGCACTTGTTCGACAGCCGGAATCGAACCCGCAACCAGGTCGTCAAAATTATTCATTTATGCATATTAACTGTGTATATCTCGGTATTGTTAACTTGTTAATTCATCAAGTTTAATCCATTGAAATCCTACCAAACACCACATTGTGGACATATTATAGTCCGGTCATTTTAGACAATTGAAATAAAGAAAATTCCGACAGAGCCAAATCTTCGTAGAGACCTTAGGTTTACCACAAGGAATAAAGTGTCAAAAGTCCCCATCAGTCCCATGTGAGCTTAGGGACTTATTCGGGGTCCAAGGTCAAAATTTTAGGTTTTTTGGATTTTTCTCGAAAACGGTAAGTTTTATCAAAAAAGTATCTCAGAGCAAAGTTGTAGATCTTAAAATTCTCTATAAAAATGGTCCCTATGATTTTTTCTCTAAGACTCACTATTTCCCAGATATTGCGCTTGTAAGAATCATGTTCTACATAGTATGCACACATATGCCACGTATATACATATTTAGGTACTCAAGCAAGCAAAAATGCCTACTCGTGTCTCTTTTATGTATACATTATACTATTCTCAGAAAATTTACTCTAAAATGACCAGAGGCGACTCGTGATATTTTTTTATGGGTGTTCACTAAGAAAAAAAAACAGTCATGCTTACTTATATTTATTTGTAAATAAAATCCATTCGCCGGTCTTTTTGGCGATCGAAAACATCTATCTTTCTTGTGAAAATCAGAAATTGAGTTAATTAACAGTTTTTCTATGCTTATGATAAGCATAGAAAAACTGTTAATTAACTCAAATCAATCTCTGAAACAAAATCAACCAAACCTCTATAGATTCCAGGATTCAAGGATTCGGTAGATTCATCATGCCCCCGCAATGCATCTTGAAATGCACCACAAAATACCACACAATCTATTAAACGCCGTAAAATGTATCGATTTTCGTCAACGCGTTCATTGAACTCTCTAATAGATTTTCGATAGGCAGAATCGAGCGTCTTACGAATATCTTGTCGCCTGATAGAAGCCAATTGCACTTCACATAACATATGAAATCGAGACTGCGAGTGTTTTTTCACTTTTATTGATAGATGCGCTAAATCATCAACTCCTGAGTCCATGCCGAGTCACCACCACCACCGGTGCCAGCTCCAAACACCAGACACGGGAAGCAAAATAACTTATTGCTTTCTTCACATCCACACAACCAAGGTGTTTTGAAATATTGTTCAGATTTAAAAACACGCGTCAAACTCTTAGTTTTCGAAGTACATTTTTGAATAAGTGCCGAGGCCGAGGTGGTCCCTTCGCTTTCAACTCGAGACGCATTTCGAGATTTTTTTCACAGTTTTTAATAAAAGATGTGTTGTGTGCATATTATGTAGAACGTGATTCTTACAAGCGCAATATCTGGGAAATAGTGGGTCTTAGAGAAAAAAATATAGGGACCATTTTTATAGAAAATTTTAAGATCTACAACTTTGCTCTGATGTACTTTTTCGATAAAACTTACCGTTTTCGAGAAAAATCCAAAAAACCTAAAATTTTGACCTTGGGCCCCGAATAAGTCCCTAAGCTCACATGGGACTGATGGGGACTTTTGACACTTTATTCCTTGTGGTAAACCTAAGGTCTCTACGAAGATTTGGCTCTGTCGGAATTTTCTTTATTTGATCACTATTTTTATGTCTAAAATGACCGGACTATTATATTCAAATGATAATAATGGTCTCAGCTTTGAGTTTCTTTTTTGCCTTTTTAATTCTACAATTGACAGGAATCATTGTGTTCATATATCTCGGTCGTACATTAAGAGGATCGCATATCGATTGGATTTTCATTGATGTTCATCCCTTAAATAGCAACCATATTATATAACCTACTAGCTTTTGCGTTGAGGTCGAAAATGGACCAAGGAATCACGTTGTCAAACGGGGGAGTTTGTATGTACAAACTTACATACAAACCCCCCCCCCCCCCCCCTAGGGGTAGAATTTCGGAAAATTTCGTTTTTATCGGATGCCTACGTCACACAAAGAACGTTGATCCATTAGTCAGTCATTCAGGACAAAGAATTTTATATGTATAGATGGTCTACTCATGTGCTATGGTATTTATTTCACAGTTCAAGCGATGGGAAGATGACTTCTCAAAAGTAGCCGCACCGTGTTGGACCAGAGTCGCAAAGAATAGAACAGAGTGGAAATCTTTAGAGGATGCCTTCGTCGAAGGACAAGCTGAAGACCAACCGAATGCCGATATTATAATTTAAAATTATGGTTTATGGTTAGGTTTAACCATTATTAAGTGAAACTTTGTTAACAGCAATAAAAGCTTTATTTTACTTTCGTTTTATTGATGTTGATTGCTTGAATAGTTTTGTTTTCTAAGTTTACATCTTTCTATTATTTCATTATACTAAATTAACTTTTACTAAAATATTTTAAAGGATTTTGAAATAAAAAAAATGTATATATGCAGCGAATTGAGAACCTCCTCATTTTTTTGATGTCGGCTAAAAAGTCAGAAATACTAATTTAGTTTATAAATAATTTTTACAAAGAAATAAACACTGAAATTGGATCTAATAATATTAAAGGGATAAAAGGGATTAAAGGGATCTAATAATATTAAAGTGTACTCGTATAGTACGCAGAATGAAATCTTTTTGAAATATTTTAAAAGTCTTTACACAAAAACTTATTTTTGTTAACACAACCTAAAGAATACCTTGAAAAGCAACAGTAAGTACCTATAAGAAGTTCCCCTCAAACAATCTAACAGACAATAACTTCAAATAAATATTACCTTAAAGCCTAATGGTGTGTTTAAATGCCAGAAACGAGTACCTACCTAAGTTGGCATCGGCATCGCCCGCGACTCGGTCCGTAGCATTTTATGTATGATATTATGGTAAATATATAACTTTCTGAGATATAAGCGTATTAAGTTCAAGGAAAATTAAAGGGTAAACGGAGAATTGGCACACGGCTCGAGGGTGTAACACATTTGACCTATTTTAGTTCCAATTATTTGAACATAGATAAGTACATTAATACTACAAATATAAACTAACTAGATTTTATCCTTCTCCATCCCCCTCAGGAGTTTTCAGGTCTCTGTAAGGGCTCATTCACACACGCTCCATTTCAAATAATACTTTCAAATATTTGTAATATTGACCTTTGTGAGCGTGATCACATGAAAAAAAAACCCCATGAGTTTCTTGTGCCTTCTTCTCATTGGTGAAGGCGTTCCGAAGGCACACATCCTAACTTAGTTTTTAAGACGTATTCATGTGGTCTGTAAAAATGTATTAAGCATCCAAAGGAATAAAAAAAATTGACTTTGATTTTTTTTGTACTTTGACTGGATATTTACCGGACCGGTTTTAACAGTTACTCTTTACTGGAAGTTAATGTTCACACCATATTTGCAGGACTGTTTATAACGTATCCGTTTTTATATTTACCGGATCTAAAATACCTGTAGCGTGAGCTTTTCGACCTCTAACTTAAACTTTTAGCTTTTTACTATTCATAGTTATAGCAACCGGGACCTGTTTTCTTTCGTGGATCGATCGCCTCTTGTTCCTGGTTCGATCGTCTTTTGTTTTATTGTTAAGCCATTATTGGAACGAATAAACCCTTTAAAATTATTCAGTAGTGCACTTGATAGATTAGGTAACTATTTGTTTATTATTAATAAATAAGTATTATTGATAAAGGAAATAAATACCTTTATTATTATTCGAAGTTTAAAAGTCTCTAAGCGTTGTTATTATATTTTTGTGATTATTTGAAGTTTAAAAGTCTCTAAACGTTGTTATTTGATAGCAACGTTTGGATGACGTAACACTTGTTTGTCTACGCCTATAAAACGAAAAGAGAGGGGCCGACAAGGGTCACTACTGGTCGGACTGTCGACTAGTACGGATCTCCGGTCTTCTGACTAAAAGTTAAGTACCTACATGTTTAAGTAAATGGTTGTTAAATGTTTATAATAAATTTGATATAAGATAAATAATACCATATAATATAATAATTAATAAAATATGTAGTAAATTGAATAAATGAATAAATACGTATAATTAGAAATAACGTTTTCTTATTTCATTTTTAAGTAAATTCCTACAAACTATTTATAGAGTTTCAATACATAAGAAACAAATAAGGATACTTTTTAGATATTTATATATAAAATGCTAATACACTCGTACCTCATACCTGAAATGATGTGGGCCCAGTTATAGACCATTGTAAAAGTGGAAAAGTTGAATTTGGATTGAATTGCGGACAGTTTTTGTCATTTCATCATCATTTTGGATTTTGTGATTTGGAATGAAATTCTGTAAGATGAGTGTTTTTTTATTGAATCCAAACCTTTTAAATACCTATAAGTACCATGATCACTTTCAAGTTTCTGTGAACTCTAGGTTAAATTTGAATAAAATCGAACCTTAATTACTGACAAAAACAGAAATAATGTCAAACCTAATACTCAAAGTTGTACCGATTAAAAACCGAACGATCCCTTTCGGTCCCGGTAGTACCGGTATTTAGCGTATTTCATTAACCATTTCACCGTTAATGCCGGGATAATAAGTTACGTGCTAGAATTCTGTCGGCTTTATGAATTTACGGCGGCCATATTGGATTTATATTCGGTAATAATTAATTGTAAGCGTATTGGAGATTAGTGACGGCGTTACGGCGATGTAATTAATGTGACGATTCGAATTATTTATTCAATGTAATTATTATGTAGAATAATTTAATGATGTATATCCAAAGGATAAAGCTATCTTTAATATTATATTACATCAAAATCTATTCATTATTTTTTGACAATATTGATTAATTAACAAACATTTAATAATTTAGCTTAGCGTATTATTTCTTATATTAATTAATACGTGTTGTTTTTAAGTTATTCGTCTAAAGAAAATAACGAGTTACACTCGAATTAGTCACCTTACGCCTGACTTGTATAGATATGTAATCTAAACCCTATCCCATTATATTAAAGTACAATACTATACTTCTCGTAAACGCGTAATCCGTATTATGACCGCACATTTATCACCGTAACCATAAATTTTCCCGTTCGATTCCACTCACTGGACCCTTCAAGGATTCCCTTTGTTAGGATTATTGAGTGGAAAACGTTCAAAGAAACACCACAGATCCTATAATATTATCCGTACTTACATAATGCTGAAATGACCAATATAACCGGACCTATTCACGAAGTACTAAAACTAAACGATAGTGTTCGGTTATAGGAGTCGACTTAATCTGGTCCTGTTGTAGTTGACAGTGGAGAGGTTTGTATTAGACAGAAGGTCACGGTGACTATATTTGTTGCTTTTTTCTTCGTTCCTATTTAGGAACGTTTGAGCTTTTGTTTCTGAGAGGGTACAATATTAATTCTGTCATTGAGTTTATCAAATAAAATATTTCATTTTATATTCGTTTCGACTTGTAAATTTAGATCTACGTCCACAGTCAAGTTATCTTAGATATGCCTGACGGCATTTCGACCGCCTTTATCAAATAGTTTTGTTATTTGTTTAGTTCTGTTGATTATTAATATTTCGTAATTATTTATTTTCAAGACAGAACTCGAATACAATTTATTAATCTTTCAGAATTTCGGTCTAAAAATATTTATCAGTTACAGGATAATAACATTGTATTTAATTATGTTTGAGACCAAAGTAATTTAATATAAGATTTATAAGGTCTTTCCTTAGTAACCGCTATTTATTTTGTAGTTACCATTTTCTTTTAGGAAAGCTGAATAATAAATAAATATTTGGTTGATTGAAATCTTACAAAAAAGCTCCATAAAAATAATTTATTGTAAATAATTTTCGATAAATTAAGACATAGATTAGATTTTAGGTACATGTGAATTATCTACACTAAATCCCTTGGTAACGTTAAACTAAAATCATTTCAAAAGAAAATAAGAATATTGCTACTAGATAAGTATATTCTACGTAAGTACCGACCAAATCTATCAAAATAGCACAAAGGGCACGCCAAAAACGCTTCAAATAAGATTCCAGGAAGCGTCAAAAATAACTATTTATTACGTCCACTGAAGCGGACAGTAGAGAGGTGTCCGTTATAACCCCGTTTCATGGGCACCCTTGTTTAAAAGACACGTGGAGGATTCGGTAGGGGGCTTCAATAGGTACTGTTTTATTTTACACATTGTTTTAGTTTCTTTATATTCTCTCTATGTGTTTTAACGTCTTCCATGGATCAATGGTCACCCATTGAGCCATGGATGAACATAGATATACTTATACCTTTCTGGTACCTACCTACTCTATAATATTTCTATTCTTTTTTTGTTATAAAGGGTTCATGCTAAAAGACTTTTATAGATTAAATTGAATTGGAATTGGAATTGGACTACCAGGTTACTGAAATTGACATGTAATCTATTAAAATACTGTTTTTTACTAGTTTTTACCTTAGCTCGCTTCGCTTATTTGACTCAATTGCCAAAATAATTATATCCAAAAGACGTTTTTGACTAAAAAGATGCAGAAATAACTATTCCAAGAAACTACTTTGCAAATTTAAAGGATTGAAAAATGGGGATCCCAATTTAGCAAGTGTACGGAGCATCCGTACGGAGCATCCGAAAGAAACGAACCAATTTCAATCAATTGTTTGTTATCTGAAAGCTGAACTGTGGGTGATCTTATAAGTGTTGAACCGTGGGAATGAGCCTGAGATGATCCGAGCTTTAAGCGGGGCCTGACCGCGGAGCTTACAACACTGCGAGTGCTCACTAATTTACTTTAAATATTTATTACGGGTCTATATGACCCGATAAATAAACACCCTCAATGAAGCAAAGAGATCTACAATATATGTAAATTTCAATTTTATTTTGACGTCTGTCGGAATCGAACATACCCCGAAAATAGCTTAACAAAAATTTTGATAGGCTATATTAGGGTCTCAGCTGCATGAGGTGGTAATCATCCACCTATCCGATATTGAATTTAATTGTGACGATGCTCAAATAATTAAAATAAAACTTTCTCACAGTTGTATGTTTGTTAAGTATAGGACATATGGTTTTAACAAATCACGTCAGTTGAAACATTAGTTTCACTTAAGATAAGAACAATGTAAACCTTAATAAATAAAGTATTCTAATAGGTTCCCGACTGCGTTGCATAAAAATTAGACACGCTTAAGAAATCCTAAATAAACATAGCGTCTAGAGGATCCATAAATTTGAAAGCTGACCCGAACATGTTGCACAAAGTAACGAAAGGAATAGAAAAAAAGGGTATTTCTTAGAAATTGCGCAGGCACACGCCGTCCCACTGAAAAGGGCGTTTATGACAAGACGTCGCCAGAAGTCCGAGAATAGTGATTGGATAATGAGTTTCGCACAGAACACCCGCCCATTTTAATTGAGAAGGGATGATAGCCGAAGACGAAAATCGAGGACGAAAGGAGGACAGTCGGGTTTGGGCCAGATCAGAGGGCAGAAGTAGAAGCAGTTTTGTATCGATTTAGAAGCAGTGTTATATAATATCAGCGTCCAGCGCGGGACGAAGTCATGATAGAGTTTAATTGTCTTTAAGTTATGGTATAATTCGTAGATAACGTAATTAATGTAGAATAAGTGATGAGTGTTGATCTACGCCGGCGTATTTGGTAATGTAATAGCATAAGTCAGTTGTTATTTGAGTACAGGTTGACTACTGTAATGGAAGCAAGATAATTAGAAATATAATACATTTTCTTTCTCTAATCTAACCAGAGTCCTAGTAAATGGAAGCACATTGACGGCTATTTACATAGCAATCCATCAGAGAGATAGGGAGAGAGAGAAGGAGAGACTCCAGTCAATGTTAAATCGCAATGTCAAGAATTTAAAGTAAAGTAAAGCCATTGTGTTAGTTAACCTGTAGTTCAAGATGCATGGGCAATGATATAGTATAAGGTAATTACTATCCTATGTAATCTAATAGTATATAAGAATGGCTTGAGGGTTTTTTACTTTGGATTTTGCGTTTTTCCCTCTACTTCAGCAGCCTTAGGAACAGAAAATCCAGTCATAATGTGCTAAAACTAGTACATTATGATTTAAATAATATCACAGTTTCTCTTTTGGTTCACATAAATATATTGAATAAATACCAATATTAGTAAAAGTTAAACAGGAAGTTTTAATGTTTAAGTTTAAGAACCTTTGCTTAATTGACACTCTTAGGTAGGAATCAGACGCTGCAGGTACAGGCGCGTAATCCCAACGCAACTTTCCATTTTATAGGAAGATAGTCCGAGTATACTTCATGAACTACTGAACCATATAATTCATAGGTCCCCAAATAACTCTTTCAACTATAACCAATTCCAGGAAGGATACGTTAGTCTCCGTTGACCGATAGAGCCTAACGTATACATGGACGGTGTACCTATATGGACGCATACATAACATATACAAGTACATACACTAGTACTAGCCAGATCTATTAACTATAACAATTGGTTTCTATTAGACTCTTTACCTACTAAGTAGTAAAGATAGGTAGACTGAACGAGCGCTACACCTACAGCCGGAGAGAGAGCAGAGCTACGGGTCTACAACGGAAGGTAGTAACTATTTAAGAGCTATGTAGGTAGTAGGTTTCGCTATCTAGAAACAGAATAGATAAATATTAGGCAAAGCTAAACAAGTATTAGGTGAATATTTATAGAGGTGGAGAGGTACATTGAACATACAGTGAGATCGCATCCGAGGGACACATATGCGCGTGCAGTACCGTTTTGTTTTTATCCAAGGCGATGAAATAGGCCGAGACGGCGCGCATATTGACCATGCGAATCACTAGGATTGGAGTCCTATACGCGAAATGTCATTACATACGTTAGCAAGGCACACGGACGTAGTCCCCTAGGGTAAGTCTACAGACACGTCCTCTCTAAGAATGACCACCGAAATCAATATGGCCATATTGAAACTCTCAAATACTAAATACGATATAACATAAACCATGGTATACTGGGCTCAAAATGAATCCACGTCTTCGGACGTGTCGATAGTAAACGCTTCGTAGCGAAAGGTGGTCAGTTCTAGCCCATGTTGCATTGCAACACCGCTTCAGGCGGAAGTAGGGTTCCCGTAAATTCACTAGGGGACTGGCCGTGACCTGTTGGTGGGATACCAAGCAAGGTTGAATACTTATTCGCGCCCGCTGTCAGTTTACCGTGAGAACTGTACCTAAATAGACAAAATAGAGATTCTGTTTTACAGTTTGGATTAAATACACTGCATAAACTAATTAAGTGGAGATACAGGTATCACAACAAAGGTAAACTCAGGGGGAATTGATGAAGTATTTGATCTTGTCCACTGCCCTATGTACTGACGAAAGTTAACTTAAAGAATAGATACTAGAAGATATTATATTTTAATAAACATAGATATTTTACTACAGTTGATAATCTACTGCACAGTCGATACCCTCCAACTCTATAAAACCTATACTTGTAAGGCTAATATATTGATACCCAATTAAATAAATCGACGATCACAGCTGGTAGGCCTGGTACCACTACATGCAGTCCCATTTTACTTTAAGTCGGTATAAGTTCTAACGGTTATTACGTAAGAAGATGGAGCTAATTCAACTTTCCTAAGGAGCTCTACCTATAAGAAGTAATTATTAGCTACATCCTTATTAATTACACGTTTTAACCTTTGTTACTCTATTGTACTGACCGATTTCAAAGACCTTTCACTACATAAATTAATTAATTAATCAATTCAGGAGCCTAGATACTCAGTAAAGCGCCATCCGTTTGCCGAACAATATTCATGAAATGCGACACCAGTACGGTAGGAACATCTAAAGAAGCGTACCGTCGCCGTCGTCGGACAAGCTCTGTGCTTACAGAAGTGAAAATACATTAGTCGGCATTGCTCAGTGGAGCGTCGCGAGCGATCGCTCTAAGGTCGGTCCCCTATTACATGCGACGTTAAACTACCTACCATCTACCTGCAGGGACTTATGTTGTAGGTACGTGACATACTGGGTATGTAGAGTAGGTCATAGACTATTCGGGACATTTCACACACACTATCCATATCAGCATCTGCTTGTCTTATCTAGAACATAGGCCTGGAAGAGGATGGACGAGGCCTATGTTCGCGGGGCAATGACATTCAATCATGGCCTGCGTGTCTTTAAACGGCATCTTTCTCAGCGGCTTAGTATGTGCACGCGAGCGCCACTCTAGCAGCCTTCGAGTCCACCTTTCGTAGCTCATTCGTGCAATATGTCCCTCCCCGCTAGCTCATATCTCCACATACACAAATCCGGCTCATCTCAAACTAAGCAAACTTTAGGCCCACTCTAAAGTTCTAAGGCTATTATTAAAATGTTTTTATCTCAATAAGGGCTTTAAATTTCTATTTGAATTGAAGGACATTAATTTTAAATATTAGCTAAGTATATTAATAGTGTTTTAAGAACTTTACGGTAAACCACTCTTGTTAATTGATTGTACACAGATAAGTTTTATAAATGTAAGAGTTTGTATAGTAGTTTGTTACATCTTCACGCTAAACTGCTGAACCGATTGCGATGAAGCTCGATATTTAGATAGCTGGAGATCTGGATTAACACATATTCTACTTTATATCCTGATATCCCCACGGTATAAGGACTTACGTGTTTAAAACCGAAGCGCAGTCGGTGAATACTTTAAATAACAGCTGCTAAAGTTTTAACAAAACTAAGCAAATAGTTCGCAATTAGCAGGTAAACACAGAGTTAAAATAGAAAACAACAATATAGTTGTACCATAAACAAGCGGATAGCGAAGCGGCAACTAATAGGAAACTAAGAAGTTAGTGTTTCCCAAAATGTTGAGATTTATTCCAAGATTTATATAACATTGTAATGTAATAGAACTGCAACTTTTGTAATTATGTAATGATAAGAAACAGATATTCGTGGCTTGTCTTTGATACCAATTGTTAAATGTATCGGATGTATGCAAGCCGTGTAAGGGGTATAAAAAAACAGGATATGGCTAATCAAACCTCTTTGTTAGAGGGTACACACTAACCTAACCTTCTAACAAAGGGCTTGGATTAGCTACATCCGTCAGAATAGTGTCAACTTGACGTACGCTGAGACATTAATAAACGCTTGAGTTTAGTGTTCTCTACACTTGCACACCTTTATTGACTTAACTAAAACACAAGGACGATACCATATTTTTTAATTCAAAAGTTTTTTTTTATTGAAAACGATACATTGCGCAGAGGTGTTTTCTACGTGTCCATTTTGTAAAATACGACAAATATCCACATACATATTGCCACAGGCATTTCTGTTTACAAAACGTTACAATTAATTTTAAAACATTTAAACGTATTTGTTCATGTCCTTCCCGAGCGCTAAACATTCATACAAACAACAGATAGGCTACGGTATTAAATTTAGTTACGTTATAAAATAAATTTCACTTGTATCATTACGAACGTAACACGTTACGGATATTGAATATTTTACGTTCAAATACTCTTTGTTTAAAAAGGGAATTTCTGAAACAATTCGTATTATTTTGTTTTAGAAATATATTGGCGTTGTATTTAGTAAAACAAACATAAGATTAATTTAAACATAATATTTTATTAGCAAATTTATTTGAGTCTATATTTCCTGTCTTATACAATGTTGTGTGTCTTCAAGCGACGAGTAAACAGATCTTTTAGATAAGCGTGAAACATCTTAAATTATGGTCAAAACCAATAACCCATCAAATATCTCACTAGATCAGTTAACTGAATAAACGAGGAGTAAAATTTCACAATCAACTGAAGTGATCAATTCAACTAGTGGGAATAAACGTCATAAGTTACCAAGGGTCAAACTAGTATTTTAATTTTTTACTAGCTTTCCCAAAAAAGAAGACAAAAAAGAGGTAAAAAAATAGATAATGTTCGATTCTCAGATCAGTTTAACCGTTTAGGTGGACACAGGTAATTAACACCGTGACACGAGAATTTTATTGGAGGATTATTTTTATTAATATTTTGAATTGTAAATTCTGACATCTTTCCAATACATTTCCAATAGCAATAGCTATTGGAACGATGTCAGAATTTTCATTTTAATCTCCGCTAGACGACAGATATTGATTTCGAAAGCATCGTCACTTCCCATCAGGTGAGATGGTCGTCAAACAATGACCACCATAACCCAAGCTTAAAGTGGAGATAGACGGCGCTGTGTGAAATACTCTACAATATACAAAGTTCTAAACACATTCTTGTCAAGAACATTATTATAGACGCCGTGCGTCGGTATAAAAAATATATGAAATTATGTTGATATAATTACTTACATAGTAAAATGTTTTTAATATTCTTTTTAAATGATCATAGGAGGACCGCACTAATGAATGTAATATTGTCGTAACACTAATTACCCACGTTGTTAGGGGTCGGTTGGTTGCTCCTGCTGTTTACCCTTTCTACCCATATGAGGGTAAGGGTACAACCTGGTACAACATATTTCAAGTCACGTATTGGGAGTTTTCATTACTCTTTATTACTTCATTTATTTACTACAGTTTAATACGAAAGAGATTTAACATAATATTGACTTCTAGACAGTGAGTACTTCGATGGGTGACTAGTAATTGTGGCAAAAATGTATTTTCGCGAGCCCCTCCGTACTTCGGAAGGCACTTTAAGCCGTTAGTCCCGGTTGCTACTTCTAGTAGCATTCGTTAGGTCAAGCCTTATGGCGATCTGAAAACTCTAACAATAGGTGAGCCACACCACTATACGAGAAGACGAAGATAGTAAGAAGTAAATTTGGAAAAGGGCAAAGGCTACTTTTACTATCCCGGACTAATGAGGGTAAACTATCAACACCGTCGGCTAATTTCACGCCCTAACATACATATAATTATCTATTATCTATCTCTACATATATTAAGGAGGGTAGGTACCGAGTACCGCCAAGCAACGTAACGCTACGCTCCAAGAGATAGAGTGTTATCTATGGACCGTGCTAATATAATTGGGCACTAAGTTACAGTCATTAGTGACGTAGTGTTAGTACCTACCTACACCTACCCTACGTCGTGCGTCGATGAAAATGTGGACCAGATTACTTTAGGTCGGTATCGGTACGTGAGCGGGGGCGGATTGTTGTTTAACTACACCACCACTACGTATATTGTTCTTCCTCTTGTAGAAATAACTATGAAATTAATGAGATAATGCAAATGCAGGGCACTTAAATGCAGACTATACTTTCATTCTCAGACAATGATCGGTGCAACTCGATCGAAACGTCGATTAAATATTTAAAAGAAGCGATCGCGAACCGTGGTTATGGAATGAATATTTATGATCGCATAAAAAATAAGTAGGATATACTTTCTTTCAAAACACAATAAAAATACATTCGTTGATCTAATATACAGTCCTAAATGAAATCGAAATAAAACGGGGTATTCCAACTATCCCCCGAACGGAATCCCCGAAACTATGGTTCGTCAACACATTGAATTATCACTTTGTTTCAATAAAGAAAGAAATACAAAGGATCGGGCAAAACAATGATTACGCATCGGAAATCAATCGAGCATGGGAAAAACAATTTAACTACTGGTGTTATATCTGACACCAGCACTGGAAGAGCATGGTCACAGCTGTTAAGGGATTTATGCTATAAAAATATTTGCTCTAGTAACATTATTCAGGGAAGAAACAGCCGACTACGATTGTATGGAGAAAGAGCCGGTACCCTTTTCTCTTAAGGACCTACATTAGTAGGTATAGTGGAGCTATTGAATATTTGGGGAATATTGGTGACTACAAAGAGATATAAAACAAACTTAAAGGTTAGATTAGAAATGCTTCCCTGATCACCATACGAGCTACCTTACAACCCAACAGCGATATCTAAACCGCATCGAGTAGAGACAATCGTGTTAGTTTGCGACCGCTCTATTACTAAATGATCTGTGACTTTAAACTGCCATACCCGAGGGTTGCCAACTAATCACGTAATTATAGGTATATCTACTCAATATTGGTAAAAACTTTAATATATAATTTATTTTGCATGTTCGATTCCGTAAGAGAATAGAATAAGTTGCCTGACCAACTTTCTTAGAGTATAGGAGTAGAATTTACCAAAAAAAAATTATTAGCTAATTATTATAGCTTACTGACTAATTTTTTCAGCTACTTTTGATGTCGACAATATAAGTCGAATCAACTATATTTGAAGTAAGTTGTACCAAGTATCCACCACAGTTCCACATACCGCCTCGGTCTCTGTAAATTGCAGCTAACTTCACCATCGAAGCAACGAGTATTTAGTTACGGTCAATCAACGGTCAAATACTCCACTGCTAATGTTTTGCTTTCACAACTTACTTCTCTAATAGAATGTTTAGTTGGATCGGATTTAGTTTGAGTTCGTTCTTGATAGATAATAATATGTTTTCTAATAGGGACTGGAGATCGATCGCATCGGTCTAGCAGCAAAGGAGATTGATAAAGTATTATATTCTAAAAATACTTAGTTTGTATTTATAATGTTTTAAATGTTATATTACCTACTATGATTATTTACCGACATGCACATCCATTCGTTTAGAATAATGTATACTGCACGGTCGGCGTTGAGCTTGACATCCTCACCCACAACCTTTGAATTAAAGATCGAGGTGTCATCCACTAAGCCGTCCTCAAATATGAGATCATTCTAATGACACATTCAATAAATCATAACCCCTCAAAATAAGAACTCGATGTTTATTAAGTATTTTAATAGTTAAATTCTTTCATCGGATTTCAAACCTGTTGCCCATGCGAAGCTTCTAACAAACTAAGTTATTCAGAAAGCATCCTTCAATGAGAGGAAGCTACTGAAATCTCATGCAGTTTTACTTGACGTGTAAAAAAACACCCAGGTGACCCACTAACTAAAACCTATCGCGGATCATCATATCAGCCACAGACGTCCACTGCTAAAAATAGGCGTGCCCCAAGACTTCCAGAGCGATCGGTCGCATAACTTCTACGTGCAGCAATTTCCCGCGATCTTAATGCGGATACAACCTCATAATTATGATATCAAAATTACTTATCTATGACTATATATTTTAAATAGATATTATCATAAGGAAAGAGATTGGATTAGCTACATCAATCAGAATTCTGTCGAATTGACGTAAGATAAGAGTTGAGATGTATCACAAATAGAGCTTCCGATCCTAAATGCAACCTATCATTTTTTTTAATGGCCAATATGACAAAGGTCAGGATAATTAAACTTACGTATTGAATTGACCGAATACGATAAACTAGAACCATTATCCAACAAACTGTAAACAGATATTGCTACTATTTAGATTAATCGATTCGCCGCAATAATGTCAAACTGCAATTAAACTACGCTTTGCTCATACTATGGGTACATACTTCCAACTGTTAGAACTTATATTTAATAATTGTTCGACGGCGTTATACCTAATTGCGAGGGAATGGAATCTGTTGCCTGAGTCTTTAAGGGACAAGTGAACAGATATCTTTTAGGCGCACGCATCTTAGACCGCATCGTCACTTATCATCAGGTGACAGTGGTCAAAACCTGACAAATAATTAGAACTGTTATTCGCTACCAGAGATAGCAATCGAGTTGAACAGTATCAATGCTGTCCGAAGAAATTATTTCAAGTATCCCTATGGTTATTCATTCCTTCTGGATCTTCTTCTACTAGTTAGACAAGATTATTTTATATTATCATAAGTTTTAATAAGTCTAAATCAGCAATAGTATGCTATTCCTACCAGTAATTCACTAACCATTTTGCAAACTCCTATTCATTTAGATAAAGTTCAAAATCACCACAAACATCGCCGTCTATGACCAGTAACCGAACCCCCGGCACAGTTGAGATGCAGCAAATAGCAGCAATGTACCGGCGACACGAGTAAATTACCACTGGGCAGCTCTGGGTTGCTGTGATAACGTCGCGGTGGCTGCTCGGCAATCAAACGGAGTAGGTACGTTGTTACTTCTATTTGTATATTTGAGAGGTTTGTATGTGTGTTTGTTTTGAAGGTAAGATGTGGGTAAATACAGCAACCCGTACGGGATCAAAGGTTAGAATGCATCTAACGGAATAAATACCCTTAATTTGATAAATTTTGTTGACAACTATCGTGGAAAATTTATTTGGGAATAAGATGGATTCTTCCCACAGGAAAATTTCGAATAGTAGTTTTGGAGAAAAACCGTTGAATGGTTAATTACCCGTCGCGTCTAAAAGTGTTGCCACCCCAGCTACTCCTGATATAGGAGCGTAATGCCGACATTTTCACTTTGTCCTGTAGTTACTCCTATTAATTATATTATTTATTTACCTATTAATTTATTTATACAGCACAGCATTAGATACAGCATACGTATTTTATTAAATATATTCGTCCTTATTTACTAAAAGCGCTAGGTCTAACAGAAACATGTCATTTTACAAAAACTTCTCCGAATCGATAAATATACTTTTTTAAATAATTATCAAGGGACAAGCATAAAATGCACAAGGTTCTTGGGGTCAACTATTTCTGAAATAAATATCAAGCAGTTAATAACGGTTGAACACACTGACCAGGATGTTCGGTTGCTGATCGGATAAATTCTTATATATAATAATATTATAATTAGCTAAATACTAGCTGAATACAATTTCCGTATAATCAAATTACGCAAATTTAATATTGTTAAATCACATGTTTGACAGTTGGTTAATAATGTTTATGGTCTTAAACATGGTTGTTTTTTGTTGTGTAAGCGAACCTAAGTGCCTACTTAGAATAAATCAAAACATTATTGAACCCATTCTGTATAGCCGTAGCAAGTAATACCTCAACGAGATTGTTTACGAGTACCATTTAGCACCCGACGAGTGAAACACTCAACACATGAATATTTATGCAAATTAAAACAATTACATTAATATTTACGATAAATACGATTCGCTTAATTCAGTTACAATTTCATAATGTATGTAGTGTACTACATCAACGGTTTTGGCAAACAATACAATGCACATGGTGTTTATATAATTAATGGGACATCATTATCTGATTTTATAACTACTTTATTATTAAATAATGTTATAAAACATTGTACACAGCGCCATCCAGTCCCAAGCTAAGCAACTGGACTAATGTTATGGTAGCCAGACAACGAAAAAAACTTATGTACAATCAACGCTCAAAAGTACACCGCCACCGTAACGTTTACAATCCTGTGCAGCACTAATTGAACATTATAACAACGTAACCTGTTTATCGAAGCTGGTGTAGCGGGTGGCAGCATATATCACTCAGCTAACTAAAGACATAGTTAATATGTTGTCAATAATTATCACACTGAGTACCTACTTTTAATTCAAGTATTTATGTTTGTGTGTAACGTCTATTAGAAGAAGGTCGTAAGTCCAATACTTTTGTAAATAAATACTTACAAACAAATAACACCCCTGCATTTCATTGTCTCTTTATCTCCTAGTTATATATTTATCTCCTTACTTATTTTCATTACAATCAGGAGTTAAGTAAATTACTTTCATCAAGTCCGTACCAAAATAAACAGGTATAATAATTCTTTTTAGTCCCGACCATAAATCTGTGTGTCAGCAGCTCGTTGCTCGCTAAATTATGAACAAGTACAAACTACTGCTACCTATCCGATTCATCAAAAATTAACAAAGTGGCTTTCCGCGTTTAGCTTTTACTACGTCCAGCTCAGTGTGGAGTTGAGGATTGTTGTTGTTTGGTACAAGGTATAAGAACATCTCGATAAATAAACAATAAAATATTCTAAAAGATGATAACATAAGCAACGGACCTCGAACTAGGAATGTGGAATATGTCCTGTATCTCGAAAGTACAGGAAAGGTTTCAAAATAGTACATTACGATATAAGTGCGGTAAATTGATCTTTGCATAGAGGCGGTTTATGACGCGCGAGCGGCAGCGAGCGTGTCATAAAGAAGCCAAAATGCAAAGATCAATTCCACACGTATATCGTACAACGTTTTTTATCACAGTTGTGAATAAAAGTAAAGACTTGAAAAGAAAACAAAATAATAATTAACAAAATATTTGTGATAAGTCTATGTTTACATTTTTTTGTTAATTATGCTCCGGAAAGGCCAGGCTAAAGAATTTTAACCTATACAGCCTCGTCTGACATACAATATTTTTTAGGGTTTTTCTATTTGTTTTTGCGTAGGAGGTTAAGAACAAAATACAATGGTACGGAAAAAACAATATATTTAAGTAAAGAAAAAAACAAAAATAAATAAGTCAATTTTTTATCGTTCGTTTCGTTCGTAATCCGACTTTAGAGACAACCATTTTTGCTAGCTAAAAAACTCTTTGGTACCTACCTTTTTTATACATCAAAACAGTATAACCCAGATAAATTAAGAATGTTTCACCTACCTAACATGTAATTAGCAGTAAGATACGTATTTAACTTATCGGGATAACTTTACAGCACTAGGTTGGCAATGTAAAACGCACGCGTGCATAATATGTTGGATTATGAGCCTAAAACCCGTTGAATAATATCCACTTTATGAGCAACTGTGATAAAAAATACATAACGGTGAAATCATACAGGTTTTATAAATAAACTACTGATAATTGATACTGGTAATAATTGTTTTGGCTGTGTCCTTATTTTTTGTCAAAAATACTTAATTTCTGCTATGGTTCTATTTGCAGTGGCTTTAATAATTTAATGTATTGGGTACCGCGCTTCTCTTCTGCAAGACGTAATCAATCATTTAAGAAGCACAGGAGCTTAAATCAAAACGCCTGTCGCTTACTAAAACTAATAAATTTTGTTGTTGCAACAAATTCTTTGTGCACATTTTGCTATAATTTAAGTAAGAGAATTCCTTGTCGTTTCTAAGCTTATAGAAACTGACGTCAAAACCTTAGCTTGTAGCGCAAAGTAAAATCTCTTAGTTCATACGTTACATACAATATCCGTAGCAGGGGGCTAATTGAGCTGAAGACGGTGTGTGCGGTATGCCACAAGGCCACAATGTTCCGGTTCTGCTTGCTAACAATGGCTCTGGTTTTTACGTGTACGGAACCATGGCGCAAATGATACCACTGCTACGACTAGGTAGATAGCAGTTAGATCCCGACTTAACACACCAGAGGTTATTTGCTGGTTTAAATTTCTTGATATTGGTGAAAATCTTTTGATAAAGATTATCCATAACTAACCTACGTAGGTTCCTATGCCGTAAAATTTTTACACGTTCCTTTTTTTGACAGTATTTTAAGTTGTAAATTACCTCTTATACAAAAGGCTAGTCTAGTATGACGTTGGTGTTTAAAAAAACACTTAATTTTTGTATGAATAATAACCAGGCTTTAAATAACATGACTAAAGTATAAAACAGTCAACTAATGACATAAGTAAAACTTAATCTTAACAACTTGAATGTCAATTACATACCAATTAAGTGCCTAATTCTCTGATGGAGCAAGCTGAAACTTTCCCACCCTCTCATTGGCTGCAAGAATGATTAATGGCTTCGGAACGTGCCTGCGATGGACTGTCGACGAAAAAATCACTACTCTACTAGTTCACGTACTTTTACTACTTACTGTACCTCTACTTAGCTGATCTCTAGTGGCAAAAAGTTAATGCCTTAAGTTGACGTCAAGTTGAGAGACGAAGGTCTATTTTTTGTCGTTGACAGGTGACGTTTCCATACAAACGCATAAGTTGGTGCGATATGGTCTCTACTCATCCCACAGAATTTCATCCCACATCAAGAAATTACCCCAAATTGCCATTTAGCATAAATCTATTTTTTTTAATTATTTCATAATTGTCATCATCATCATTGGGTACTATACAAACACAGCGCCATCTAGCCTCAAACTATACAAGTGCGTTTTTAATATTGTGACTAAAAAACGATAAATACTTGACTTGTTCAATAATGTACTTATTCAGAGTAGCTAGATCCAAAAACAAATCTGATTTAGAAAGATCTTAATATAATATTTGTTTTACGGTGGGAATCAAACTTAAAACCATCTGTGTTAAGCAGAGATAATTAGTCTTTAACATTTTTTAAAATCAACGTTAAGCAGCTTAAATATCAAAAAATAATTTGCCTCAAGATAAAGCAATGAATGTAGGCGTTAATTATAATATTATAAAGTAGGTAGAAGCTGTTGCCTACCGGAATACATAATATTCAACGATTGGAAACGCTAAAGGCACTCTCCTATATTATTGGAAGTACTTCGAGGAACCAAGTTTAATTTGAAAGTAAATATAGCTATCTGAGCTTACCGTCAAAATATCAGACAATCTAAGATAAACAGATAGAAACCGTTTTGATTAAAACATCGTTATATACTTGACTAGCTTTTGCCCGCGACTTCGTCCACAAGGAATTCAAAAATGGTTCTAAAAGGATTTTTTTGTTGAATTTGATTGAGTTTTCAAACATAGTGTTCTAAAGTATATTTGACCGGAATCACGTTGTCTCCTCAGTCAAAACAAAGCATTTTATATGCATAGATAGATAGATAATTATGTAACTTAACGGTTATCCGCGAGTGGTAAGAAACCCAGTTGAGAGGATAACCTCTCAATTGGTATTACTACTGTTGATCCTCTGGGATAAGTACTGGTAGGATGAGTCGACCAAAGAACCCTTTAAAACATTTGAATTGGGTGGAATACCCAAATAAAATCATTTTTTATTTTATTTGAATGCAACAGTAAACCTTAAACCCGTCCTTATGCTTATGGCCCACGATAGGACAAGTTTAAGGTATTAAGGTAAGGTATTATTTAAGGTAAGTTTAAGTTTATGGATAATATTGTCATGATCGATTTTAACAATGCAGAAAATTCTAAATAATAAATCTGCTTTAGCTATGAGGTTGTCAACGGCGCAATTCATCGATTTCGAGTAATTCATATCTTAATTTGTCGAGGTTTTTTTATCTACACTCTTTAAACTCACACGATTTACAAAATGTATTATTTTTAATAAAACCGGTGACAAACGCACTTTTGCCTCGATGTCCCGGCAGAGTAGGTAACAACTACTGTGGTCACGAGTAGCCGCTCTAGTTACCTTAAAGTGAATTTCCGAACAAAAACCCGCATATCAAACCTTACAGCCAAAAATACCCACACATAAATTATCATCTTACCTCCATTATCCATTTAATTAAGTGTAAAAACTTGATTACCGGTCGGAATAAATCACATAATCCTCGACGACAGCTCGCGTCCAGCCAGGAAGATACGAACGGTTATAAATCATCGAGCTAACAGTTACTGGACCCATGTCATACTCCGTCACATATCTTGGAGTTAGTATTCATTGTTTCTTCATTGGACTTCTTTTGTATATTTTAAAATTTCAGACCGATTTGTAGCTATTAAACTGAGTAAACCTTAAACTCGTCCCTTATTATCACACATCACATATTATTCTGAATATAATTATTTTTCGTAGCACTATACTTACTCTTAATTCTAGTCTAGGTTTATAATGTTTCTTTAATTAAGTACTGTGTATGCTTAATAATATAATGTTTTATCTATTCTATCTGGCTCCAACGGTTTAAGCAAAAAAAAATATTTGAAAATCGTATATTATTATTACGTATATTCACCTAAATAAATCAAGATTTATTTCTAAAATCATCTATCGTTCAATTTGAAAACAAACAAAAAAACCAAAATGAAAAACTTCTGCCTTGAAATGAAACGGTTCAAAAATCTGTAGTAATTCTCTGCTCTAATTAGTATTCCCTTTAGAATTTAAATTCCCATGTAAAAATATACGATCCAAAGTGTAGAGGTCGTAAACCGCATATATGTCCAAAATGGCGATCGGCGCAGCTTCGTTTGATGTATGTGAGTTACGTGCATCTCTCTATCCTATAGAGCTATCTGTAGGACGGGACGTACTCGTAGGTAGTAGATATGTACCACTTGACCTGCACCGGGTAAATCTTTATGAGGAATTAAAATTAAACTGACGTTGCAGAAATTTTACCGTTATTTTTCAATAAAATATATTATGAGGTAAATACGTAGTTTTATTCAAATTAAAAACTAAAATAAAGTTGGAATAAAAACCGTTTTCCTATTAGAAGGGGTAAGTACTTACACGAAATTTTCTTAGTTAAAGTTCGCAACATGAAATTTTATAGAACCAAGTAAAAAAGAAATACTCGTACGGGGAGTCTAACAAAGTGTATTTGGCTGATTTTTATCAGAAAATGTACAATAACTGAAAGCAAAACTATTCAATAATTAGCTAACTGTATATTATGGATAGATTTCACTAATCAAATACCAACAATGAATCATAATTAATTAGGTACTAACCGTTTGGTTGTTCAATACAATTTCATACTTATTAAGTATATGGCGTCCATGTATGTTTTACTAATAATTATATAATTGCTTCTTTAGTCAAAAGTCCAATGATATAGTCTAAATGTGCAAATCACAAGCATTAAACGCTTCACTTAATAATTTCTCCATGAGGAAGTGGAATCAGTGGCCTGAGTCTGTCTTTCCTGACATGTACAATTATTTAGAGACCATAATAATTGAACAGGTATCTTCTAGGTAAGCATTCTACAGACCACTTTGTCAGATATTGAACAAACGAGATACATTTGAAAAGTGTGTCTGTTTTCGATTATACCTACCTAAGAAAAGGCAGACAAAAGGCTTTTATCTCATACAGCTTTACCGTCCTTATAAACTGGTGATTTAAATTATCTTTATTGAATGCAATCGTTACCGTATTCAGTCTAAGTGGTTATTAAACATTTAGATCGCAGTCATCAATCTCGAGACGGACGTTTGCACCAACTGGTTATACTCTGGTAGTAGCTCTAGCTCCACGTAGCTACGGGTAGCTGAGCGATCAGTTAGCTAACAATCTGTCCCAGAATTCACTTTACCTACTAAGCCTTATTGGAAATCAATTAGGTAAGCAAGTTTGTTTGCTTTGTTTGCGTTAAAAGTTTAAGTCTGGTCGGAAAGTCGGTTTACGTTTGGTGAGATTGGGTAAATAAACAAAAAGCTAGGTGTTTGTATGGGACTTTTTCTTTTGTGAAATAGATTACCCTGTTTACGTACTTTAGAAATAAATACAATAATATACATACGTACCTAATAATCAATTTCAAATTATCTACCTTCTTATAAATTTTATAAGTCAAATGTTCAATCAAATCAAATTACCTCTTGGAAAATACCTTTTTCTTTCCATAAAATTTACAACAGTAATTTTCCTTGCCTCATCGTAAAATCGCTGAGTCAAGAGTTTTTGGGTCAAGTGGGAACTGCAATATGAGTTTCTTTGATTCATATTCATTTCCATCTTATTCTAACAATTGAATGGCTATTGAGGAAAATATATTAGTTGGTGAAAAAAGTGATGGAAATGTCAGGTAAGCGGAAAAAAGTGACAGAAAGGTATGGCAAGTGGAAAAAGTGACAGAAAGGTCTGGCAAGTGGAAAAAGTGACAGAAAGGTCTGGCAAGTGGAAAAAGTGACAGAAAGGTCTGGCAAGTGGAAAATGTGACGGAAAAGCCAAATTGTCCACCTAATGGTAAGCGGTCGGTAATCACTGCCCAGAAATATAACAGTTTGGTTAAATACTGTTCATTTTTTATCGTATTGGCTTGTAATTCTTTAAAGTTAGATAATATCTACACAAGATAGGATAAAGTTGAGAAACGTGTATTTTTTGTTATGACAATGTATGTTGACACACTTGGATTAGGAAATGATACACGGAACAGATAATGTGATTGTGTTTACGTTTGTGAATATTTCATATTGAATATTTTACTCAGATATTTGTGAGAGTGAATATTATATTGTAGAGGTACCTAGGACCGCCGGACATCGTACCTCGAGGCTTGCTAAAATAGTGAAACAATAAGTAGAAGTAAGTAAGTTTGTACAAGAGATCTGTATTTCAACTTAGGAACTTGAAAAGAAATCAAATATATATTATTCATACTTTTTCTTCTTAAATTTTTGGCTTTAAACGATTTGTGCAAAAAGCCAGTTTCATTCATCTTCTTGTGCCAATGACGATTTTTAACAAAATTTCGTGGAGTTGGAAATGCATGTGGTGAACCGATCCGGGCCGATAACGCAAAGATCATGTCATCTCAACTAGTCCAATAACCTATCAGACTAGTCACACTCTTACAATATGTGAGATTCATTGGAAATTTGAAAGGAAACTTAGGTCAGAACATTTGACAAAAAATGAATGAATTCTCAGAATTCTGTACCCGTTTGAATAGGGGATGAAAGCTGAGCGACAACAACTAAAGCAAAACTAAAACATGATCCCAACATGACATCTCCATTTCAAAGTAATCGTGTAATCGCATATAATGACAATAACCGCGTCCCGGCGCTCACTGGTGAGCTGGCGAGGGCGAGGGCGAGGGCGCAGGGTGCGGGCGTGATAAACACTCGTCCTTAACCGTCCCTGGACTGGAACAATGGTTGTCATAACCAGAGTGTAACCAAGACCGGGGAGCGGAGGGACGGAGACAAAACGACCTCGGTCTAGGAATACAACACGTTTGCCGAAAGCTTTGTGCCCGTTTGATGTCGTGTATAATTTCGGCGTATGAAATCATTTTGTCCTGTCCGTTGTTGAGGTGATTTGTTTTAATGAATTTATTGTGGAGTTGGTTGTTGGTTATATTGCGACAAATTGTAACTAGTTTGATGTTTTTATGGTGGAGTGTTAGTGCTTTTTTACGACTTTATTGTACGCACTTTCGCTTCGTATAATTCGGTACTCAATTGACAATGAAGAAATTTCTACTAAAATGAATACTAGAAGTAAATCAAAACACAGACTAACTTATCAAAATGAAAGAGATGGAATTGGTTCCTGATTCGAGTTTAGGAATGAGACGATTAGCCTAAGGCAGTATTTTTATTCTAATCTTGGGCCTACCACAGCTAGTTGGCCAATAATTATTGAATATTTAGGGCCATACAAACATCTCTAGTTACCAAACAGCGTTCATGATAACAAAGTGATAAACAATAAATCACCCGGCGCGTCGTAATAACGACTTCAACCGCCTTCAAATAGCGCCTTTCGATTGTAAAGCCGAAGTTAAGATGGTTTGACTAATTTATAGCGGTAGATAGCTTAGTGTAGGAATTAAATTACGAGTCATTTAAATAGTCACGGAATTATTTTGGAAATTAATTGTTGATGACTTAGGAATGACAGGAACATCTCTAGTTGATTCGGAATATTCTATATCTAGTTAATTCGGAATATTCTGTTTTAAAGGTCAACGCAGACTGATAACTGAACCGTTCAATGTATAACAAACGAATAAAAACTACTGAACGTCTGCCTTCAAATTACGTATATGGCCGACGAGTTATCAGCCGATCAAAAAGATTTAGTATACATACGTTCGCCATAACATAAAATGATATCCATGGCTTTACTTGTCCAATAAAATAAATTTATAATAAAATAAATATAAATTATTTTCACAAAACACATTATAAACAATAATCAAATTACAGAATCACCATTTATGAAAAACATTAAGACTAAAAGACCTCAACTTTGTACATTTTTTTCATAAGAAGCAATAAAAACTGATCAGCATTTTCTTACAATCTTATACAAGGCAGAATATTTGCTAAAATATTATGAATAAAAACAACTGAGACTGCAAACTTTCTTCTTAAGACTTTGAGCCAAACGATTTTAAATATTGATTAGTAAATCCCTGTGCTTGAATTCAATGCGAACTAGTGACCGACTGAAGGTTCGGTTTCAGATTCGGCCCATTTCGGCCAAGAAAATCTAGTTTTGGCGTCAAACATCAGCTGAAATTTTCCGCAGCGTCAGAAGTCAGTGTTTGTGAATTTTCTGGTATTGTTCAGCTAACTTCTAAGTTTTTGACCTGTAGTTGTTAGCTAAGTTCGTTTGTCAGTCCGGTCCAATTATGTTTTAACTTTTCGTAAAAAATCTTACTTAATTCAACACAATAGTCCTGCAATATTTATTAATTTATTATTTATTTATTACCTACGTGTAAATAATATAAATACACTAGAATTGAGTATGCAATTCACATGTAGGTATAATAAAGTTCAGTTTCTATTTCGGCCGAAACTGAGACCGAAGCCGAAAGTTCGGTTTCGGTTTCGACTGAAAATTCTGAAAACACTAATTTGAATCCTCCGTAAGTAGCAACTGTTGAGAACTCTCCAGATAGACAATGAATTTTCCCGCACAACTCGAGTGAAGTACGAATGTTCCCTACTTAATCACGTTAAACCGGCTTCAGTTAAAAATGTTTTAATTATTCCTTTAATGAGCACTGATTGGGGTTTTACTATCATTTTAATGTTTCTTTATTATTATATTATTATTATTATTAAGTACGTATGATTGTTTCTTGACAAAGCTAAAATGTCAGTAAATCTTCGAAGCGAATTTAGTAATTCAATGAAAGTAACTACCTACCACAACAAGACCACAATAATGTGTTTGATGTATCAACATAACATAAAACACCCGAAACTAATCAACTAGTTGGCCTAAATGTTCGGTAAAAAACATCGAACATGTTTACGCCGCCGCCGTCGGCTTCATGCACCAATAAGTCAAAAACTTTTTTGTTATTTCCTCGAATCGGGGCCAAAGTGTCGAAATCATAGCGTTTACCAGAAGTAAGCGGAGACCGACTATAATATCATCAAGGTTGCCATCCCACCTCGACTCGACTTCTGACTTGCCTAGATTTGTCTGCCTACTTACCCTCGGCTATATTTCAACGCTCATTCCTTATTCTTTGTATATTGCAAAATTCCACAAAAATTATACTCCCCCATCGAGGTTTTCATCGGCACCGGTGCTCTAATTAGTATCTGTAGAAAACCAGATGTCGCTTCCTTCATTAAAATTTTCACAAGTTTTGAAGGGAAAATTAGTCAACGGAATTCCTACCGATTTATCGCAAAACAATCAAAGCAAGCGCTTTCGAGTTTCCGAATTCCCAGTTTCTTGTCCGACTCCAATGAACTTTACAAAAGATAGACGTTAATGAACTCTGTAGATGTTAATTTTACGTTTAACTTTGAGTTTACGTGGCTTCTAATCAATGACTTAGAGATGATAGAAATTTGAATGTTTTGCTCTCTGCTTCGATTTCAGTACTTATTTTATATCGATTTTATCATGAGCAAAAACTTGTTTGTGTAAATACTCGATTGAAATGTTTATGTTCGAGGAATTTGCGAACCACGAACGGAATCGACATTTATTTGGAGAAACTTAGTTGTTTCTTAACGATATTAAATCTTCGTTGAAACAGTGGGTAAATGAGTGGCTACTTCAACTTGACTAGGGAAGTATTTGTTGGGTCAGCACTTTTGCCTTTCATTCCCAAAGAAGGTAGATTCCACAAAACAAGTTTACCTAAATCGATTATTTGGTGTTTATTTAGTGGTAGCGTGCTAATTAATTACTGCACCTTTTTTTTCTCAAAATTGTTAGTCCGAATTTATTTTTACAATTATTTAATACCTAACTAATGTTTTTTAATGATATTATTTTTATTTTCCATTTTGTACTATTCCATCCTATAGCTACTATAAACAATAATTGCTAAAGTGCAAAAATAAATCGAAGTATCATACGTACAGATGTAATGTCAACACAACCCTCCCTACCTACGATAGTGTAGTGTAGTAGTACAATTACTTACAAGTTGATACATTGGGACCAACTTTAATGCTTCCCTTCGAATTATTTTCGCAACATAAATTTTTATAGTTCCTGTTTATTATTATTTTTTTGTAATTGTAATTTTTAAGGTCGTTATTTTACACAATGTTTTTTAAGACACTTATACCCGGCATTAGTATATGCAATTAATTCGCCTACCAGTGCTTTCAATTATTACATAGGGCATACTTTGTTGTATGAATTGTATAGGACATTAATTCATGACCCTACACTACTGCCCATTATTATATTATATTATACAATGTTGTACAAACAGGCAACAAAACTTACCGTAGAATTTTAAAATTGCTTTTATTTTAGTTATTATTCAAGTTAAAAGTCCTTTCATTCAAACGGAACTTTTTAAAGCTTTACTTGAGTTGAAAACATTCTAGCATTGCATAGCATATCAACATTATAGTGTATTTTTTTAATTTATTTATCTTTGTGTGTGCATTATATAATTCTATCTATTATGGTAATATTAGATAGAATAATAATAGATAATGGATTAGGGTAATAATATATAGAATGCATAATAATTGCAAAACTCTACATTTGTTACTGACAGTACAATCTACAAACCACAATGTGTGTATAAACCTTACGTTAGGGTCTCATATAAAAGTGTAAAGTGTCGAAGTGTAAACCCTTTTACATCCACCTGTAACAAGGTAATAATGACCAGTGAAACGGCCGTCAACAACAATCAAACACTTTACAACTCAACAACACAACGCAGCTCCACAACAACGGCAGGTACCTACTCAATGCGAGTACACTCAATTGTCATAAACAAAAATGCTTTCCGAATGACACTGTACAGTCAGGAACACAAACAATAATGAGATAAAATTTACTAACAAAAACTATTAAGTTTATAAAACTTATGTTAGAGGAGTCCCCTCTTTGCCGCGGTTCGTAATAATACCAGTTCAATTTAAATAAACCTTAAGAATTAAAAAGAGTACTTTAGTGTTTCGTCTCACGACTCTTTTGTTCTGCGATTCGTCCCATTGAGTATTTTATTTTTTTCAAGTTTTTTAAGACTCTCTAACGTAGTTGAACCGTTGACTCTACAATAAATTAAAGTAGAAAATAAATCTTTTAAGCTAATATTTTGTGTAGTGAAATAAAAGTATAATGTAAGATTTTTCTGTACAAGCGTACTTCTCAGAATTTTACAACGTACATCAAATTCCAAGCAGTTATTGTTGTGCGACCTAGTTTAGTGAAGTGACTATAGACAGCAGATTTATTCATCGGCTGATCATTGGCCGACCGTTCACTTAAATTAAACAGTCGGTGACCTCATGCAGAAGAAATACAACATTTCAATTAGTATTCGGTTATTATTTGTTGTTGGTTAATTCGATCTAATACCTAATGACCATGCACCAACCATGCGAATATCCCGCACCCGCACTTTTTGCACGTTTTGATTTGTCATTCCTTATTCGTACTCAGTTGTCTGAGTCTGACTTTCCTGACATGTATAATTTATGTGTCCTTAAGTGGCAAGAGAACAAGTATTTTCAAGCTACGTCTTAGACCGCATCGTCACATACCATCAACCAGTGGTGTACCTTAACATAATTCAAAATAAATCATCACTCGATAGAAAAGTATGTGGTCCGCTTTCACCATAAACCCTATCTTAAACTCAGTTAATAAACGTAAATCCGAAACAAAGTGAACTGTATTTCGAGTGCGGCTTACCGGAGATTTGTAACTGTAAGTATACAACGATTGTATTTCATTCGGCATGCTTTACTACGGCATTTGGGTTATTACGATATATATTTATTGTAATTTATTGGTTTTAATTATTTAAATTTAATTTATTAATACATCATAAATACAAACTTAAAATAAAATCAAATATTTAAATTTTTAAATTAATTAAATTGACTTTTTAAGTATATTAAATATTTTTTTATATTTTATCCCAAAAAAGTAGAATTCTTCACCAAAAGTAGAATGTAGATGGACATTATTAAGCTGTGTCACCAGATTTAGATTTGTGATTTGAGAAAAATGTATTCCCAATTAGATACTATTAAATCGAGGTCGAGGTACGTATGTTCGTATGTTCGTATGTTCTTGAGTGCCGTTGAGCGGCTATTGCATTTCTTAGGAATATTTGGTCGTAGATTTAGTAGAATAAAACATGAATTCAGTTCAAAATTTGTCAAAGCCCACACTTTGTGTAATAAAATCATGTTTGTTATATTTCCTTGCAAGTGGGCCTTTTATTCTGTATTAATAGCGTTCATGTAATAACACCCCAAAATACCATATAGTAGAATACCAAAACACATCGGGGTAACACGTCACCGATGACGTCACGCGTGTCTAACGCAGTCACCTCGTCTCTGACACGTCATTAATTACGCGTCAAATCGGATTTCATTCTACCCTACCGAATTTAAGTACTTACTCTTTATAATTGACTAGTTGTACCTTGTGGTTTCACATGTTAGTCCCAAATAGAGATCGTGATTAAAAGTAGCCTATTTCTTTTTTGAATGTACTTTATATCGTTAGGTATATCAAAATTCACCAGAATCGGTTCTGCAGAAAATTAATTTAAATTGCTTCTACTTAAGTTATTGCTTAAGTTATTCCAAAACTTCACAACATATAAAATGCTTTGTCCTGAATGACTGACTGATGAATCAACGCACAGCCTAAACACTTGATCGTAGAGACCTGAAACTTGAAGGATGTGTTCTCTGTATGACGTAGGCATCCGATAAGAAAGGATTTTCCGAAATTCTACCCCTATGGGGGTGAAAGGGGGGCAAAGTTTGTATGGGACAACGTGATTCCTTGGTCCATTTTTGACTTCTACGCGGACGAAGTCGCGGGCAAAAGCTAGTCTACAATATAAGTTTCATTGCAATCGGTTCTATGAGTGATGAGGTAAACAAACATACTATCAGACAACTTTCACATTATATTAATAACAGCTCCAATATTCCTCTAGGGGAACAGTTTGAATCTCAAACTAATAAAGCACGAAACTATGTGAATACTCGTGACCCTAATACCTAGAGACGCTCCATGCACGTTACATCAAAGAACGGCTAAAATTGACTCCGAAAGAACGGAAATTAAAGGAACTACCTACACCTACTCCAGCCTGTCTACGATGTACGAAACTTTTGGAGAGGCCAAATGAATATTACCTTCCTACAAAGATATATAATAGAGATTACATCTAAACTTATTTTTATGTGGAATACGTTCGAATTTAAACTTATCTTATCTGATGGATAGGAACGATAAAGTCGAAAATGATCTTTAACCCGAGGCTCGGTTTCACTAAAACGGTTTGGTACACCAAACCGTGAAACCGAGCCTCATTCCGAAACCAACCATCCACTTATATATTCACAGGTCTAAAACAACGTCGAGGGCTATAAGGTCTTTGACGTTGTATAGGAACAAGTATTAAAACAAATTATTTTCGGATATACACATAACAAGATATTATCGACTTTAGAAAACAAAAAGGAAGGAGTGTGGGTTGATTTATTTGCGAGCCAGTATATTTGCAATCGATAAATGAGTCGGAATATTTAGCTTAGCAAAGCTTGGATTCTAATCGTCAGTAATCTATCGCAAAGTGAATTACCTTGATGATGTTGTTTAAACCATACAGGTCGAATGTTCTCTCTATTTAATTGTATAATGTTAAATATCTTTGCTATTCCTCCGTTCCCGGTAAGAATACCACATTGTAATTTTAGATTTGTGATTTAGATTCGGTTTGGATAAAATACGGCTCTGTGATCTTGGGGATGGTATTTTGCAGACGTTTACGTAATGTATTTTAGATTACTTTGTTAAGGTCTGCTTTTATTTATTTTAGGTAAAATAAAATAATATTTTATTTTTATCAGAATTCATATAAAAAGTTATATAAACTCGAAAAGTGATAGGTACGTAGACTAAGTTACCGTTAAATGTGAAGTTCGTTCGTATCGGTCAACAAATGTTAACTTACTTTTTTACATTTGCCTTTGAAATAAACGGTCAACTATTGGCGGAGCGAATATTATATAATTTGCGCTCCCATATTTTCAATATTCGCATATTTTAAACTTGATCAAAGGTTTAATTACATTTCCTTTAATATCTGCCTCATCCATTAAACGGTTACAGTGATCTCAGTCACGTCACTTTAATGGACACCAGATTGCTGAAGCTACGACACTTGCTGCTAGACCCAATAAAATATAAGAAGACACTAAGAAAATGTGAGATTTTAAATATAAAATAACATAAAAAATGAGTGGAGTATTAATATCTGGATCGAAAGTTTTCAGACCGCGTCTTGTCATGCCAATATCATGTCGATCTTCTTTTGTCTTAGACAAGCGTCGCGTCCTTTCCACGCAAAGTGGACGACGGTGTAAGCTATTATATTTTGGTGTAGCTTCATAAAGAAGCCATTTAATTTGAATAGTTATAGGACTTAATACTTATGCGGACTTAATAGTTATATGACTTAATACTAATGCGGCGAGATTTGAACCCGCAACCTTCTGTCACAGGCGAGAGTAATCCCACCGTGCCACAGAGGTTGTCTAATGGAGGTCGTATATAAATATGCATAATTATGTTTAATAGTGTTTAAGAAGGAGTGTTTAGATATTAAGAAAATTAGGTCAATCCAAACCCAACAGAAAGAATAAGGGTGTTAAAACAGCTCCGAAGACGAAGGAAATAGGGGTCAGTGAGAAACAAGTTTAACCTTGAATCGGTCTCGAATGAGATCACCAAGTAAGGTCAGAACTGCATCGGAACGTGACAGCGTTGAACCGAACGCTCTTATAGTTTGTCCTTGTACTGTTTGTGGTAAAACCAAGTGAAATTTCTCCACGAGACACTATGTATTGTTAAGTTTAAAAGTTGCACTTTGTTCACGTCTCAATGACATGCCTTGAATTGAAAAGGTTCGTATTTTCTGGTTGGAAATAAGAATTTTCTTTTACTTGTGAGTATTTATCTAATGAAATATTGAATGAAATTGTGTGTCCAGCCTCAGCGTGTTCGGTGCTTAAGTCCCAATTCATCCGACTAAATTTTATTCTACATCAAAAACTCAATTAATTCCAAAAAGTGTTACCAATTCAGCCCGAATTTATTTTGTTTTATAATTTTTTAGCTCGCCGACGGCCGTTCAATTTGCAAGCCAACGTTCACCTGTTCTTTTTTTTTCAATTTAAGTTTGAGCGGTTAGATCAGATAGATTAGATCGTTCGTTCGTAGACTGAGTCTGTATAGATTCTCTCTATACAGACCAAAAACTATACTCATCACCACTCTATACTGTATAGAGGGATGAATTGCATTTATTTTAAAATTCAAGAATGAATACGAATCAATTAACCTTCGTACCGCGACAAGTTCACAACAACTTTCCCAACTTTAACCGTTGTTTACGACACAACTTTATTTATATTCCCCTTCGTAATTAATAAGCGTATCATAAAAGCCATAAACCGAGTCCACTTTTCCTAAAACAATATACGCGATAGCAATAATTCCAACACAAACATTAAATATCTAATAAACAACTTTAATTTACTACACTAATAAACAACTAGCCGAATTACAAATAAGCTTTTACCAACAAAAATTTATAGGTCAAAGTAGTTTGTTTCATCCCTTAACTTTTGTCCCGTGTGGGGTTTAGCGAAGAGTGGCGAGTGACATCTACCCTTAAATCAACTAATACTTACGCCCGAACAACTGTAGCAATTTAGCGGTTCAGATACAAGTGTATTAAACAGGATATGCTCACAGTTTAGTGAATACCTACTTTTTAAAAACAATCAAATATACCTATCACATTTTATTTATTAAGCGGATCAAATTGACATTAAGTTTTTAACAACTTTTAAATTTTTTTAAAGTTTTGCAGTTCCTCCTATTAGTAAAAAACGCAAAAAAAACGTGATGTACCTAGTTATTTCGAAGAATATGAATAGTGTCTGTTGTAATATCAAAATATTTTAAGATATAAAATGTCTCAGCTTATTCGATATTTATGGAAACAAATATGACAGATAAGTAAATAATGGGTATGTAGGAACCTAAGGGTTGAGTCTCGTTCACCAACGTATTTATCAAACCTTTTTGCCCTCGCAGGGTTAATGAAATGAAATACATACAATATTATTCTTCCGAAGTTGCGAGCTCGAAATCTGTGTAATCCCGCGTACGGAGGCGGGCCGTTCCCAAACGACAGTTTTATACAAGTACATATTGCCCGCTGCGGCTATTGTACCCGGCACACCATACATCGCTGGCTCGCTTCCCATACACGTATACATGTATCTACTCTACGCGGAAATGGACTTTGTTCTAACTTTATTAGTAGGAAGTTAGTTTTAATGGAGGCCGGTACACTTGTCGTTTAGCCAACTCGAACTATACGCAGGCAAGCTTATATACACGCGAATATGAACCTTCCTGAAATATGTTTAAGGTAGATACTACGTTGTCGTATAATAGTTCGGTGTCGAGAAGAATGGTGCTGATATAAGTTCCCGAGCTTACCTTAAACATGTAAATTGTGTTAATAGCAATGATTATGCTGAAAGGGGTTTCTTAGAAGGGCGCAAATAAGCGGCTATTATGTAATCAAGTGGAAACCGAGGAACTACGACTTGGCGAAATTTTAAGCCCCTTAAAAGCCCCCGTTAGAAGCATATTTTTGGTAACGTTTGGTAGCGACCTAACCTACAAGTTTCGTGCGCTAAAGTGCTGGTTTACCGTCGAGACGTTTCACAGATGACGTCATTAACAAAATTGATGGTTTTCAAGACGACGACGTTGAAAAAGCGGTATTACCTTCTAACTCGACGGTGAATGAACTAAACAAACATAAAATCAGTATCGCAAATAAATATCCTAACCAGAAATATAAGGATAAATCCAAGTATGATTCTTAGATCTGTAAAGCAGCATGAAGGCATTCGTTTATATAGCATGACCTAATTCTGTGGTGATTCGTAATTCGTATTCCGGCAACGAACGGGCATGTGTGGAGTATAATGATCATAAACATTGCTCGTAACGACCCACACTACTAGCGTTAACTATAAGACAGATGGGTTAAAACTGCAAATTGAATATTACGAAACTGGTTTCAGAATGGATTGTTTATTCATTTTATACCATTTCTGTATTTTAATCGTTTATATGTTTGGTTACGATAAATAAATCTGAATAATTATGTTTTTATATCAGTTCATTATAAAGTCACATCGACAAATTCCACTCAGTTATATAAGGTATATTATCTACGTAAATTACTTTATTCCTAAGAAATCATTATGAGAAAATTTTCGTGAGAAAACACGAATAACGCTACTGCAAAACATGAGAACAGGCCCTAAATAAAAGCGGATTATAAGATGGCTCCCGAGTCAAGACCATAAACTTGATCCTAAATAACTTTGCAGGAAGCCGTTTTCAGTTTACAGCTTACAATACGATTTTCAGTCAGCGCCTCCAGGAAAATGCACGGGAAATTCACTTTGAAGGAAAATAGAATCATTTGGCGTTTGTCACGGAGCGGGGAGATACTGTATCTATGTCGAACCTTTCGGCTACTGGAAATTTCATCATTTTGAACAAGACTCGAGGCTCGGAGGTTCCGAATTGATTGGGTTTCAGATGTATTGTTTTCTTTTCACTGTGTCATTTTAGCTTTGTACAATCCAGCATGTAGCACCATCATTAAACTAGTCCCGCGACACTCGATAAGCAATATACTACACCTACGCGCTTTAACACTTATTAAATCTGGTGGGTCCTCCGCAACCTTTTTGGTAACCGGTCGGTAAAACGTAACGACTTCGTGGGTCAAGATTATTAGCGATTATACAATAGACAGACGAAGCCTTTGATGCAAGAATTATGAATTAACAAAACATAAGTTTTAAATTTATCAACATGTAACTATCATAGACAAGACACTAAATGGAAACGCTATACCAATAATTATCTCATTCATGACCGTCAATCTAGTCACAGCGACTAAAAAAATAGTCCAACTAATATCAACAATTCTGATAACTGACTCGTGGTCCTTCCGTTGATATTATTAAAATAAAGTCAAACGTATATTTTTTATCACAGGAGTATCATTGTCATTTATATTCGTATAATCGAACGCGACAGTAAAGTCTCCGATAACAATCTTTAATTAAACCGTTGGCTACCGTGATGGGTTATGGTTTAAAGGGGGTATTTTTCCGATAGGCCATAAATCGTTGCTGGCGGCCATAACTCATACAACGGTCATCTCGAGAACCGATAAATTCTGGTAGCTACTAGTGGCTAGTAGCTAGTATAGTTACGATGCGGTGGGAAGTGGCTCTTTAAGTTCATGTGTCCCAACTTTACTTAGACATCTTATCACTGGGATAGTTTAGATGATTCGAATGATTAATTTACTCCCTCTCTCTCTCTTTCTCTGTTAAATATAGGAAAGATGAAAGTGTGTAAAAAGGCTGTATGGGTTAATCATTCATTATACCTTTGCATAACCTGAAAAGATGAAAATACAATAAAAATAAGGTTGTCTGTAAAGTCGGTTTACGGACGATAATTTTACGTAATAACGTCATAAGAAACCATAGCAAGAGACCGATGTTTTTTTATTTATTTATATATTTTCCTTTATATAAGTCTTCTATTCGTTACTCGTCACCATAACACAAGCCTAAATGAGCGATATTATTTTTAAACAATATAAAACAAATACGAGACGCGGTTTTATATTGCTGCGTGCTGTATGACGTCATCGTGACAATGACGGCACACATTGGGAACGTGACAATGACGTCACGCAATAGGAACGTGACCCTTTTTTGTGAATGATGGTGTTCCATCAATTTATTAGACGTTATCACGTCAAAGGATGGGCTTTGCATCTCAACGCCTTTCCTGGAACGATTCGGAACTAGTTTAGAAAAAAAGGTAATAAAAGAGTCTTCAGAGTATTTAAGCGTATTGCTGTTTTAACCCACTTTTTTTTTAATCAACGTTTTATACTAGATACTATAATTTTCAGCTTCCATTTACCTGAAGTGAAATAACTTACCCGTTCACTAACGTACGGGCTACAACTATAAAATGTGATACTGAACGTTCCAAAAGGACCTTCCAGTAAACTTTAGAACCGAAGTACGTAATACTTCTTGAAGTTTGTATATAAATATCACACAAATAAAACCACAATGTAGGTATCAATCAAGTAAGTTTCAAAGTTATCCGAGTAGTGTGGTATGGTATGGATATATTATTGAATGAAACAATTGTTTTGTATCATAGGCAGGCAGGCACTTGTAAAGAGCAATCGATAGAATCTATAGTCATCATGCAATACTATCGATAGTATCGATACAATCATTACTTTGATTACTTTGAATATAAAATATACCTATGTTTGGATATTATGTGGAGGATGGATTGGAAAAGTTTTGGTTCCACTGCCGTCTATCTACCTTCAGTCACGTCCGAGCGTATCTAGGATCTTCTAGGAAAGCGTACGACATCTAGACTCTGCGCCAACGGGCCACCAACCACAGCCACCGGTGGCCAGCCACTAGCATTCACACGATTTTTCATACATTTTGTTAAAACGCGGCGCACACATGTTGTCGGTGGTGGTCGGTGGCGGCCACAACTAAATGTATGAAAACTGCTAGTGGCTGGCCACTGCACCGGTGGCTGTGTTCGGTGGCCCGTTTTCGCAGAGCCTTATACCGCATCATCACTTACTATCGTGTGAGAGAGTGGTCAAACGTTGACCTATCTATATATATAAAAGGGAAAATCACTGACTCACTCATCACGAAATCTCAGAAACTACAAGTGCTAAGAGTCTCAAATTTTGCATGGGGGTTCCTTTTATGACGTAGGTGCTCCCTAGGACGGGATTTTGCGAAATTCAACTCCTAAAGGGGGCAAATGGGGGGTGGAAGTTTGTTCATAATATAGCCGTGCGAAGCCGGGGTAACATATAGACAAAGATTAATTTAATCAATGGCAATATTATAAAGAGATTAAGTTTTGATGTAGTAGAGTCTAGATAGATATGTTGTAATGGGATTTTAATGTACTTAACTGTAAACCTTATCAGGACTTACGCGGGTGAAACCGCGGGGCGTTGTTTATTATAAAAGAAAAATTACTATTAAAACTATCGATGGTATTGCAAAATATGGATATATGCGCGCTACACGCCATGCTATCGATAGGAGTAGCTGATTTTCGATTTTAAACTATCGATAGTAAAATTATCGATAATTCGGCAACACTATTGTTATTGTATAAAATGTTTACAGCATTTACTTGCCTACAGTTAGGTACCTACACAGTTCGCGGTGAATACTTTAGACAGTTTTACATCCAATTTCGCGTATACTTTGAATTTATGGGCTTTTTGCCGACTCCACGATCCATTTGAAGGGAAATTTCGAATTTGAAAATATCATAGGATTGGTGGAGTTTTGATTGAATCGATGTTATATGAATTTCAAATATGAGTGAGAGAATGTTGTTTTATGCAGTTCGCTTTCGAGATTATGCATGAGTTTTGGTTGGACTAACTTCAACACGGTTCGATAAGTGAGCTGTCGACTTGTCGTGGTTTACTATTATGTAATCTTATCTTATCATAAGGTATATTATTATCGTAATAATAGCTGTCCCGGTTAACGTTGTTTTGCAATATACAAAAAAATCTTATAAAGAAAAACCAGGAAAAAAATAGAGGTTATTCGATTCTTAGACCTAACGAATATACCTACACAAAAAACATACAAATCGGTTCAGCCGTTTAAACGGACTTCGGCAACTATAACACTGCGACACGAGAATTGTCCGCGTTAAAGTCGAAAATGGACTTAGCGCCCCTTTATCACCCCCTTAGGTGAAAATCTATTCTTATCGGATGCCTACGTCACACAAAGAACACACCCTCCAAGTTTCAGGTCTCCACGATCAGCGGTTTAGGCTGTGCGTTGATCCATTAGTCAGTCATTCAGGACAAAGAATTTGATATGTATAGATATGTATAGAAGATAATAGTATAGATATAGGGACGTTTCAAAGTTATTTTTGTTATTTTACAATTAACCTTAAGGTCTAAAGGCACGCAAACATGTCCGTCGACGATAACTAAAATTGTTTATAATGTTTTGTTTATAAAGTTACAAGGAAAATAATTGTTAAGTGTTGTTGAAAGTTTGCAGATCTTTTATTTAGTTCTAATCTGGTTCTATTACTGTAACTATACTTGAGCATAATCAATAGAACCTACTTTACCTCCTTCATCTATGTCGTAATATTGCTGATCTCCAGATTCCGAAGCTTAATTATAGACGTAAAGGTTGCGTGTTCGTCGTCTAATAGCTCATTTGTCGAAGGATTATATTACGCTCAAAGTCACACGTTACGACCAATCAAAATACTGCTTACGTATTCACTACCTACTGTTGGTTGAATGTTAGACAGATTTGAGGATTTCGAATTATTGTTCTTGAAAATATTTATAGTATGTGATGGTAGAAGCAGTCGAATGTACAGTGCACAGAAAAGTGGTCATATTTCAAATAAAAATCAAAAATCATGCACACCCTGAGAGTACTTGTGACCATACAAACAGTCAAGTAAAGTTGATATTGAATTTAGGTAGAGGTATACAATCTATAAAACATTAATCATCAAATAAAATCTACTAGTTTGAAGAAGTGTTTTAGCGCGTGTTTAGATCAGTTAAAATGTAATTATTTTATCTCCATATCATGCAGCTATCGAACATAACGTAGGTAAAACGTCCATAAAGCAAGAAATATGAAACCATCGGAGTTCGGACAGTTGTAAGATAATCCAAGTATGGTCACGTCTCGCTGTCAATATTCTATCGGCCGCCGGTTTATTTATCGAGCCTTCGAGAGTCATGAATTATAGTACGGCCTACCTTGCCAATGCTGGCAACCCTTTGAGGATAAAGGCCGGTAGTTAAGGAACGATGTGTGTGATGTAGCTACTTAAGTGGTCAGCTATTTTTGTTCATTTCGACGTTTTTACTGCTCTAACTGTTGATAATGCGCATATAAGTCTCCTCAACAACATTGGGAATGTAATCAAACTGAGGAAGTGTTTTAGCCATACTTTATCGAGCTTCTTTTGTTGTAGGTGACGTTTTATTTAACAGAACTAGTTTGTGCTGGGCCGATGCGTGTGGGTCGGTGTCAAAGCAGTTAAATGGATGGTGACTCTCAACTTACGGACATATCGGATCGTATAGAAGTTTTTTACTGCAAGATTCATTAATAAATACTAATTAGTTTATGTTTGTCCGAGATATAATCTAGCCTAGTAGGGGCACAACATAAACGCAACTTTTTTGGTAAATTAATTGACAAGATTTTTTTAATTAAAGTCAATGCAGACTAATTAATACGTATAATATATTTCACAACAAATAAAAAAAAACAATCGTTTAGCTGCTTAATACTAATTATAATTATAGACCGATTCTAAGTTTGTTCTAAGTTACTCGTAGAAGTAGTAATTACTATTTACAGATTAAGAACTCGAATAATTTGCTCTTTTCAAAAATCCTATTTATCAATTCGACTTCCTTAATCGTACTTTATTCAACTAAAGTCTAGAATCAAAGTATTTCAAGTGACCCTAAGTTGCAAGAGAAGGTGTCTCCAACCCAGTGAGAGTACATCTTTATAGCCGGGCGCGGTTTAAGCATGAATTATCTGTCCCTTGATCGCAGTTCTTACGGCACTCGGGGGGTGAATATAAAAGAGGCTTGTTAGATGATATTTTTATAATGAAGCGGTACCTTTGATCGGCAGGTTGATGTCGAAATTAAGATGTTATTGAGCTTCTGGCTTAGCGGAGATACTACTTATGAACGCGCGGGAGTTTGACGCTTCGTTTTTTTCAGGGTGATTTATGTAACCTTGTTACCTTTTTTTTGAAGATTTTATGAGGATGTCGGTAGTTAGGTGTGTTTGAGATTGAGTTGATTAATCATAAACACATATAGATACCTAATCAGGCAAAAACATTTTAATTTCTACACAATACCGTAAGTATCTAATGAACGAATTTTTAAGAAATTTTATCAAATAAATAATTATTATTTTAGATTGTGTCAAAGTTTACTAAAAGTAAATTTAGATCCACTAATTATATTGATATAATTATAATTACTTAATCGAGTAGGTAATAGTCAAAATTATATTTTCAAATAATTCATTTCAAATCAAAAGACACAGAATGAACTCTCAAATTAACAACAATAATAAAAAGTTTAACAAAGCGAGAACTAAATGCGAACAAAGTTAGCAAATCAAGCCTGTATTGAACTCTTTTTAAAACAATTACTTACTTAAATACAGATTTTAGCTATTTCACAAAATAATAAAGTTATATTTTATATTAACTTTAGCAATTCTATTTCTAATTAAAATGTTATGAATGAAAGAGATAATGATGATGAAAATTCGATTAGCTACATCTTCTTTCCTTACATCCGTTACAATTATAGTGCATTTATGACGTACCTACTTAACATCCATTACATTTGGTTTTTGCAGATGATATCCTACTTCTGACCGAATTTAGGAATGTTTTACGTCAAAAAGCAAATAGTCGACAATAGTTCTAAAATGTGACTTTGTATTCTTTGCGATATTTATATGCTTTTAGTTCTAAGCTAGGTAGTTGAAAACTATAAATAAATTATTTGAAAATATAATATTAAAAAACAAATTAATAAAACAGATAGACAAACGGAAAAGAAAGTGATCTTATAAGGGTTCCTTTTTTTCCCTTTGAGATACAGAACACTACAAACAAAATCGCTAAAAGGTCAAAGTTTTAATCTTAACTTTATCAAAAGTTATACAGAACCAGTGATTGAAACTGTCTGACCCATTAAGACTTGTTTACACCAACTCGATTCTCATTATGTAAACGCACCCTTAAATGGAAGAGATTAAACAATATGTATTGTTCCTAAAGTGAAGAGGAGGTTGTCTCCTCCAAGAACAAAATTGATCCTTAATCAAATCAAATAAGATTCTAAATCCAGTGGTGTAGTTTCAAGAGCCCATAACGCCTTAGGCATGTTATGTTTGAATTTAAAATGTATATGATTAACAATAATGCACCCTTCGTTGTTGGTTTAAGGAAATGAGGAGTAAAATAACTGGAGATATTATTAGAAGATGTTTATTGGTAGTTAAATAGATAAGAGGGGAGGAAATGGGGTGAATTTAATAACACTAGAGGTTGCAAAAGAAAATAGTCTGAGAAGAAATAACATAACATTTTCTATTTTGTGAAAAATCTTAATAATGCGAAAGTTTTTGAGTGTGTTTATGTTTACTTTTTAAAGCAAAAGCGACAGAAACTCTGGAGACGATTGTTAAGTTTCTCGACTAACGTTTGCAGCAAAATTGCTATAATACTAAACTTAGAATTAGTCCATACACCTTCGATAAGAAACTAAAACCGAAACAAATACTTGCCAGAAGTACAAAATTATTCAGTCTAGCGAGACATTTTTATTCTAAAATATAAATAAATACATTCTAAAAAAAATAAGAATAAATACAATGACAAAGGTTTTGCATGAAAACGTGCAATTATCTCTATTATGATTTCAGTTTCTCTGGTTAAAATCTAAATAAAAAAAATAAAAATCGAGACTTGTCAATTTAGCTGATGGTGCCTCATCCAATCTCTAGATAAGCTACAAGACAAGACAGCCTTCAGTCTTGTCTTGTTGTTAGGAGACAGAAGTAGGTACCTAACTCAACCCACTTACTAGTATCTAATTACTTACTCCAAACACTGTCTTAATAATGTTGTGTTCAACTACACAAGAATTCGTGAAAGCGAAGAACTCACAGAGATAAAATAAGCGATACTACTATAAGTTAAAACTCAAAAAATCTTTAGCTTTGCTTACTTAAAACAGCTCACCACTAATAAATAGAAAAATTTAAAAATGTCTATGACCAGTAGAAATTAATTTCGTAATAATATAACATTTTAGTTCTATTTTAATTTCTGTGGACCACATTTTCTTGACCAGAAACAATGATGGAGTTAAAGCGATTCGGATCTAGTTTAGAAAAAAAAAATCAAGTAAAAATACCATGTCAACCTTTGTAAAATAATTCTCTTATAATCAAATAAATCGTCTCAAAAATTGTAAATTTCATAAAAATTTTAACCGCATTCATTCAGTTATATTAGGACTTCTTTTGGAATACCAGAATATTATTATATCACATCTTACAAACTATTTAAAACTAAGTACAGTCGAGTAAAAAAATTGATAAAACTAACGTCAAATGTGTTTGCGTATATTAAGTAACAAAACTTAGAATGTTAATAATGAAAAAAGTCTGATGTGTTTTCTATTATAGTACATAAATTATACCTCTATTTGAGAAGGTCGTAAGTTCTCGCACTGCCGGTAACTATGCCAAGTAATGTCAACTATGTAAAACTATCACCAATTTGTTCTGCCAACTTCACTCTGACGATTACATACTTTTTGTTTAGTTCAGGTACTGTAGTCAATTTTGCCGTCACTGTAGTTAACTTTTGTAGGTGTTTGGACATTTTACTTATGAAGGTGGTATTTTTTCTGCGCTATGGAGAACACAAAGCATGCCAATTTGCAGAAGACATCTCGACAAACAAATAATGTTACTAATGTGTCTTAAACGCATACGAAGTTAAACTTATGTCTGTCTGAACTTTCATACGTTTTTGAAAATAATTTCGGACTAAATTCAGATTTTGTCAAATGGGATAAAATTCTGTGGGATGAATTTGAGACTAAATCTTTCAGTCACTTTGCAATTGATTATGCTAATCTAGCGTAAAGGTCTTCATCGTGTTTGTATTATCTTTCTTATACTTTACTTGTTGGGTAAGTAAAGTACAATGATAAATAAAGTGAAGGCGTCATAAATATTTGTGAGTACTTAAAACAACGTTACGATCCATTTTGTCGCGTAATAGGGTGAAAGCTTTTTCATTATGTATTCTCGGTAGGTGTCTAAGATAATGTTCGTATAATGACATTATACATAAGATATATATACCTACCTACATTGTTTTATATATTTATATAGTGCTTACTTATTTGACTATCTTGAAGAAGATAATTGTTAAAAATTAGCGATTCCAAATTATAGAATTTGGTATTCTCCAATTCAAAGCAAAAATCTGATACAATGATTGGGTAGTACCATAAATAATACATTAACAAAACTTTAAAAGGGTACATAATCTTCTATCCTAAAGAACCGTTAACCATTATCACTAATTTTTTTTAAATAAAGACACCACTAACTATTTAACAAGTGTTTTGTGTTTACTTTTTATTAATGAAGGACAAATGGGAACGTACCATAACCAAACTAAACCGAAAAAAACGAATGTACAAAAAATAAGTTGACATCGCAAATCAACAGAAATCGGTAAAATATATTGAATTTCGTGAAAAAATTAAATTATGAACATCGCAAAAAACAACATTAAAACAAATGACCATACGCCATGTGCACTGATTATTTCACTATTTTACTTGCATCGGCATTTTTTTTAGGATTCGTATTTACGCGGTAGTCAGAAGTTTAATTAATTCGACTTTACCGCGCTCTGAGATTTTAAAGTTCAGACTGCAAGAAAATATCAATTTAATTAACTATTAAAAAACTAAAATTGAGTAGATTTTAAAAACCACTTAAATTGACTGATCTAGTTGAGTGGGTTCTTGAGTGGTTTTTAATTTTCTTAAATACATATTACTAAAATTCTGTTTAGCGTCCATAAAAAGTTAATTAAAATATTATATTAAACTGATATAACACAATTTCAATCGAAATGAAACAACAATAAAAAATATAATAATTTTCAAATTCAAACAAATATTTATCATGAAACATCAAAGAGTTGGATAAAATTACACATATTGTAACAAAGGCTCGGTAATAAAGCTCAGTCGTAATAATATTATGCATTATGACGTCATTAATGAATTCCTTCTTAAGAATATCATATTATTTTCCTGTTAAACCGGGGATTTACTAGTAGACTGCTTATAATTTGGCTTGCCTACCCCTGAAAAATAAAACTTAGTAGATACAAGAAAACCTAATCTTCATTGTTTTATTTTTCAAATTATTTTAAACCATTTATGTACGTAGGTAGTTACAGTAGACGAATAGTCTCCGCAACTACAGGGCCGATTATGATGGAACTTGGTATGAGGGTATGTAGGATCCTTGGACTTCCAAGGATCCTACATACTAAGTAAAAAGTAAAAAGTAGTTTAAAAAGTAACTTTACTTATTATTCTACTTTTTACAAGACTTACGTAGGTGAAACCGGGAGACACTAGTATTCTATATTTTTGTTTTACTACTAACCTTGTGAATTGATAAGTTTAGTAATAAGCAAAAATATATAATAATATTTCACAAAAGTTTTGATGTCAAATATCAGCCATATATCAGCAGTACTTGAAATAGATACAAGCGATAAACATAAAATGCATTGACAACTTTATTTATGTCTTTCTTAGAGGAACTTTGCATAATATTCATAACAACTTTCTGTATAGACCACTTCAATTAACTAGGTAGGTACCCTACATAATTCATTGTGCTTTTGAGAAGTGCAGTTGTTTTGACTATCTACTTTATTATGTTTATGTTAAGTTAGGTTATAACAAAAGTTTTGAATATGAAGTAATTATTATACTTTACAAATACGAGTATTATCAGTTTCTAAAAATATATCAAATAGGAACAGTTATCAGAGTACAAATTACGAAGTTATACCTACGTATTATAAAAACAAAAGGACATTTTTGAAAAATGTAACTTTGTGAAACAAACTTTTTCGCAGGTTTCGATCCTATGGGAATATCGAGATAAAAAATATTTTTTCACTTTAACAAAATTGACTACTTTTGTACCAACTTCCTACCCGCATCTGCGTGAATACGGACGTGTTTACGAATTGTTACGCTTATTTTATTACTTAAAATTAGTAAAAGTGTTTTTTGAGTGAAAATGGGGACTAACTGTGAGGCATGTAAGGCCATTATACATGATAATATGTATATGAAGTGCGTTACGGGCACTTGCAGGAAGATATTCCATCTCAAGTGCGTAGCCATAACGGACGAGAAGTTTGAATCTTTTACGGAGGAATACAAACAAACCTGGATATGTCCTGAATGTGCATGCAACATTCCCAAAACGAATAACTCCAATACACCGGTGAGAGGTATTACTGTTATGAATAAAACCTTCACGCCGGGCGCATTCGTGAGCACTGAGCGCGGTAGCGGTCTCAAATTGAACGAGAGCACGGACAACACGGCTACAGCTACTGATGCCAGGATTATTGAGGAGGTGCGACACTGCCACTCGGAAATGATTTCCCGAATGGAGGAGCAAAAGAAGGAATGCAAACTGCTTAGGAATCGAGTAGTAAGATCTGAACAAGAATTACAAGAATTAAGAAAAGAAATGAGGGTATATCAAGAAAAAGTTAACAAAATTGATGTACTGGAAACGAAACTGGATCTACTTTTGCAAAAATATACTCAATTGGAAAGTCTACTGAGCACGGGAAAGACAGCACAAGGTAATAATGAGAAAAGCCAACCGCTCGCAAAATCTACAGCTACAGTGTCGTCATTTGTCGATGCAGTTAAAAAGAATCAGCTGGCCGGCTCTTGCGAAGGTGCATGTGGGGCCACGAAGACAGCGAAAGTAAATGCTATGGAAACTAAACAGAAAGTTTTGGAGCAGAGAAAGAAACCAATACAGGAAGAAGTTTCAGAGAAAAAAGAAGATGATGAATATACAGTTGTAAGCAGAAAGAGTAACAGGTATCCCCGAAATGAGGCAAAAAGAGGAGGAATGACAGATTCACAGAGTGAAATCCAAGGTACGGAACGAAATAAATATTTACACATATGGCGTCTTCAAAAGGATACAAAGGAGGACAGTATTGAAAAGCATGTTAAGAATCTTTGTGGGGACAAGGTTTACGTTAAGATTGAGAGAGTAAAACACAAGACAGAAAGAGATTACGCTTCGTTCATTGTAACAGTTCCAGAGAGCTATTATGATAAGATATGCCAAGAGGGCAGTTGGCCTGTTAACATTGAGTTTGCTGAATGGATCTGGTTTCGAAAATCATTTAATAAATTTCAAAAAACCTCGCAAGGTAATTGAAATTTATTATCAAAACGTAAGAGGACTACGAACAAAAACGGAAGAATTTTACGTTAATATTCCGGTACTTAATTCGGATATTTACACCATCACTGAAACTAGCTGTAATGAATCCATTCAAGATGCTGAATTAGTACCACCAGGCTACACTATACTACGCTGCGACAGAGCGGATGGGCGCAAGCACGGTGGCGCTCTTATTGTGGCCACACCGCGGTTCGAGCTGCGACGCGTACAGGTACCGAGTGACATTGACGTAAACATTGACAATCACATATTTGAAATAATCTGTGCCGGTATTTTTTTAAGTAATAGGTTTTTATTTCTGTTGTGTGTTGTTTATATTCCTCCTGGTAGCAGTGATAACGAATATTTATTAATGTTTAGAATCCTAGAACGTTATTTTAACAGGTACAAAGAAGTTATAGTGATGGGAGACTTTAACCTATATTCGTGCTCGCAAAACATACGAAATTATTTTGAGTATTTTCAGACATATTGTGAATTCATTCAGAGTAACAAAGTAACCAATATAAATGACCGTACGTTGGATTTAGTGTTGAGTTCGTTTGAGGATGAGCAGTGTGTTTGTGTAGGGGCGGCGGAGACGCCTCTCCTGAAAGTGGATGTCCAGCACCCACCGCTTGAAGTGTCGGTTATGTTTAGGCCTGGTTCGCGGTCAGGTGGCGAACCTACATCTAAGTCGGGGAGCGAGCACACTACAGGTACGCATTTAGGTTGGAATTTTAACAAGGCTGACTTTTCTTTACTGTATTCGTTGATCGGAGGCGTTGACTGGACACCTATGTATTCATTAGATTTGGAGGCTAGTTTGAGCTATTTCTATGACAAAATTAATGATATTTTTGATTGTTGTATACCTAGAAAGAAACATAGGGGTCTAGGCTCTGAGTACACTTATCCTGAGTGGTACACATCTGATATTGTTAAGGAGATTAAACATAAGGCTTTTCTACATAAAAAATATAAGAGGACAGGACTTACTGAAGATTTTCATGAATTTTCTGAGTGCCGTAAGAGAGTTAAAAATATGACTATAGGTGCTTATCAAAAACATCAACAGTTTGTTGAAAGTAACCTCCAAAATGACCCTAAATCATTCTGGAAGTTTATAAAATCTAAGAAAAGTTCTAGGAGCCCACGTAAAATTTTGAAGGATGGAGAGTTTTTGACAGATGAGTAGTGTGTGAGTGAATTTGCTGGTTATTTTCATTCAGTGTATAGTGTTAGGAGAGCGGAGTTGGATGTTGGGAAGGCAATGGCAGAGGCTGGCGGCGAGAATGGGGCAGCCAGAGTTCATCTTGAGTCAGTGCAGCTAGCAGATGTGATGCTGGCCCTTCGTCTACTGAAGCCTAAGAAATCTTCAGGACCTGATGGAATTCCACCTTATATTTTTAAAGATTGCCGAGCTGTCTTAGCAGAACCAATGCATTATATTTATAATAAATGCTTAAAGGTAGCGGTTTTTCCAGATAGGTGGAAGCTGACACGAGTGGTGCCAGTGCCTAAGGGATCTGGAGGAACCAAGGTAGATGAGTACAGACCAGTGGCCGTTCTTTCCACTCCAGCCAAGGTGTTTGAGTCCATCATACACAAAAGCATTTATTCACAGGTGAGTGGTCAGTTGTCAGATGCTCAGCATGGTTTCCGACCAGCAAGAAGCACCACTACAAATCTTATCACATACATAACGGAGGTGACACCAACAGTTGACAGTGGGGGACAGGCTGATGCTGCTTATTTTGATTTTAAAAAAGCGTTCGATTTAGTGGACAATGACGTACTGCTTAAGAAATTTGCCAGTTTTGGTTTTACCCCTCATCTCCTGAATTTTTTTACAAGTTATATGCGCGATAGACAGCAGTATGTGGAATTTGCGGGATGCAGGTCAGAGCTATATTTTACATGGTCTGGGGTCAGTCAGGGATCCAATCTTGGACCTTTGGCATTTATTTTAATGATCAATGATTTGCCTCAAGTCATTGAGAATGCAAAATGTCTTTTGTTTGCAGATGACTTAAAGCTGGTGTTGCCTATAAAAAGTTCAGTAGACTGTGAACGGCTTCAAGACGACATAAATAGAGTGGTGACATGGAGTGAGAAAAATCTTTTACAATTTAACGCGGCTAAATGTATAGCTATCAGTTTTACTCGGGCACACACTCCGATTCAATTTGGGTACAATGTCAGCGGTACAGAGTTAGCTAGGGCTGTTGAGGTGAAGGACCTGGGTGTTCAACTAACGTCAGACCTAAAGTTTTCCAAGTATATTACAAACATATGTAAAAAAGCATATAGGACATTAGGATTTGTTATGAGAACAGTTCATGATTTTACAAATATCCAAGCCATAGCAGCTCTGTATAATGCATTAGTTAGGAGTCACTTAGAGTATAGTGCAGTGATATGGTCTCCACGTGAAAAAAAGTACATCACAATGTTGGAAAAAATTCAAAACAAATTTATAAGATTTCTCTACTTAAAGCTATATGGTGTCTACCCATTCTATCCACTTAACTACCCAACTCTGTTTGTCCTTGGTATGGTAGGTTATAATGAACTGAGAGTCAGAAGGGAGTTAGCACTTGTCTCATACATTTTTAAAGTAGTCAGAGGAAAGTGTTACAACACTGATATCCTATCAAAAGTAGGTTTGTGTGTACCAGACAAGTACGTGTGGAGGCGCATATTGCCAGACCTGCTGTCCATACCGCATGCTCGCACTAAACTGCTGAAGGAGGCTCCTCTGACCCGGGCACTTCGCACTCTCAACCTCATAGCGAGAGATCTAGATTTATTTGTATGTTCTCTGAGTGAATTCACAAAGATTGCCCTGTTCATTATCTAATATATAAAAATAAGTCGGGTTTTCCTCCCTGACGCTATAACTCCAGAACGCACGAACCGATTTCCACGGTTTTGCATTCGTTGGAAAGGTCTCGGGCTCCGTAAGGTTTATAGCAAAGAAAATTCAGGAAAATCTGGTGGCGAAACGGAGTTCGCCGGGGTTTGCTAGTTAGTTATAAAAATAACTAGAATTTCAATTGGCTAGGAATAGTTAAGTTAAGGCTAAGTTATATATAATTTAATGTAATTGAATAGTTGTAAGTTAATGTTGTGCTTCACTATCGCATTGGGTATTACCTGTCAAGATAGTTATAAGTTGGTAAATAAATAAATAAATAAATAAATAAATATAAATGGGTGTTAGGATTAGGGGGAATGGGGCAGACTCCCGCTCCGGCTCGTTTCTGGCGCAGAGGTTAGCCATCGCCATTCAGCGTGGCAATGCTTCTAGCATTATGGGAACCTTTACGCCGGGTACGATAAGGGGCGGGTTATTTGACTAACTGGTAATTATTTTTTGTATTTATAATGTTAAATGTGTATGTCTTTTTATATTATTAATAAGGAAATAAAGTATATAATAAGGATAATAAATAAATAAATAAATAAATAAAACTTGCATTCCAATAGGTCGAGCTGTTTGATTGCAACCGTGACAGAGAAACAAAGGAACTTTCCCCAACAATTGCTGATCTTTAAGATATTTGTAACAATATCCTGGTGCTCAACTAGTCAATTTCAGAGAATTAATTATCTGTTAGGTCAAATCAAAGCGTTTTCAATTTATCAAATATCAAAGTCAGTTACTTAGAGCAAGCGAATAATTAATAATCGAATTTCCAAATATAAATTTAAAGCCTTTTAGTTAAAATAACTAATTTATTTTCACTTTAGTTTAAATAAAATCGACTTTGGCAAATTTATACATCTTTGATACGTACTTGTATTGGAACTTTCACAAAAGGAAGAAACGACAAAAAGTTTGTAGCAAATAAAATCATCAAAATCGGCCCACGCGTTTGGGCTCTAGTGAGCCACATAGGTTCAAACAAACATACATACATACATAGACTTGAACACATCACCACTCATTTGCGTTGCGCAGTCGGGTAAGAAATAGAGTCCAATATTTTCATTTTTTTAAATAGGTACAATCTGTCAATTAAAACTAAATTTACTAAACCTATAGGAGTTCTATTTTCTGTGATGGTCATAGTATATTTTACATTAAAATACATCAAGTCAATTGATATGTGAAAATAATATTATGACGAACTGCATAAACTAGACGAGTTAGATAATCTAATTGCAAATTGGACGACATGATTTTAAGACAAGTTGACGCATGCACATAGTACAACTTGCGTTTCTGACCATTTGATACTAACCCATAGACATTGAAATTGTCCAAAAGAACACCAAATTAACGCAAGTAAACCGCGAACGACGGCAAGTTTATAAAAAGGCAGTAATAAGAGTCTACGTTTATGACGATGTGTATCAAAATTAGTATCGGGAGGATTGTAATTAAATACGCAATTATCTTTTACCAATATACGGTATGTTGATTATCTTAAAAAGGCGATCTTTTATTTAACAGTTCCTAAAATTCAGTTTCCTGAAATGATCATTTCAGAACATTTTGCCGACGTTTAAACCCTTAGCGAATCCGTTCCTCTGACTGTGTAAATGTGTCTATAAATTCTGTCTGGTTTTGAAACAAGGTAGTCTATACCTAGATACGACCAACCTACATCAAACAAACAAGAACCTTTTTACAGATAAAAAGTAACAATTTATTTTAACCTCAATAAAAACATTCAAAATAACACAAATAAATAATATACAAAGAAGAGGTTTCGTCGTAAAACTTTGTGAAGAAATTCAAGTAATTTGACGATCCTTTACCGGGTTAAGTACACCTTTCTTTGTTCCGTTCCGTCATCGTTCCGTAGACAACGGGATAGATACATATACCTACTCTACTCTACTCTACTCTACCTACCTAGTAGCTAGTACCAGTACGACTAGCATACAGCTTAGGCACCTTTCACTCTACAAGATTAGTCAACGACGCGGTGGAATATAGAATGAAATGTTTTCAATAGATCTCTGTGACAGGTTTCAAAATATGTTATAAACTTCAAAAGTACTTAATTATATAAATTCTCATAAACGTCAGGTTTAAACAAAAATAAAAAACGCGAATATATCCGTTCAAATATAATTATGAGTCGCAAAATCAAGTCACGAAAACTTTAGAAAATACTATATAAATACTGTCAATTTATGTTAATTTATTTCATTTTCGATTATTGAAGTAAGTTTTTAATAACTTTATACTGTTGTCTTTTTTTGTATTTTTCTTGTGTACTGAATTTATTAAATAAATAAATAAATTAATTTTAATTTTTTAGTTAGAATAGGATTAAGAGAAGGAGAATGTTTGAAGTACCGTTACTTAACAATACCTATTTTTATGGGACATATAATACATAATGTATGCCTTTATTTAAGTGTAAATTCGCCTTTATCCGGTACACAAAGAGCATCGCAATACAATTACCTAGAGTATCGAGAAGGAGGTCAAAGCCAATCGTGCTCCGACGGTCACAGATGAAACTCAAAAAAGAAGTAAAAAGGTACTTACTTTACCTCCTTTCTCATGAGAACTGTGTCTCAAAGAGATAAAATACAGGTAAGTCAAAGTAGAAAATACAATTTAGTCAAAATGCACCGATGACCAAACTTTGTTGTGGAATCACTTCCATTCATTGATGCTTGTGGTCATGTACATGACCAAGCATCAATGAATGACAAAAAAAGATAGAAAGAAAATAATAAAAAAAAATTGTTAAGTGAGTCATACATCTTTTATGTGTATGACTATTTAGACATGTTTTATTATTTCGACTTTGTTTTTTGGATGTTGTGCATCCTAGGAAATTTGAGTTTCAGGCATTTTGCTATTAAGGTTGAACGTTTCGCTAAGCAAAGTATTCCGCTAGATGGCGCTGTTTTCCCGAAAGTATATTTTTATTTTATTTTGCTATAATTGACGAGGAATAAAAGTATTTCAATATATTTTGCGTGTTTCCCAGTTTGCTCTGAACATATTTCAAACATAAATTAATTTATTGGAAGTCACATTTTTATGTATTTGGCGAGTATAAATTTCAATTCTTGTCACCTCTTGTTACGTTATAAATGACACGCACACATACAAAATAATAAACTGTAGCAACTATATACTATATTTGACGTAGTCCTATAGTTACCGATTGGTGTAGTCATTTAGAGTGGCGGGGAAGTGTTTTGAAGAGACCCGGTTCAAATCTCGATTCAAATATTATTTTTTGTATGAAAATATATTTTTGAATAAATTTTCCAAAAACAGGATCAATTTTATGGTAGGTACTGTTAGTAATCCATTTTTTTTGAACTAGGACAAATTCTGAACGATGCATATTGTACTAGGTCTCAATAGAAAAAGAAAAATAAAGACAAAGTAATATAAGTCTTCTATTCGTCACTTGTTACCATAACACAAGCCCAGATGAGCGATGTTATTATTAAATACTCTTCAATTACCATGACGCATGACGTCACATAATGTTACCGTGACACTTTTTTGTGAATGCAGATGTTCCATCAACTTACTGGACGTTATCACGTCAAAAAAGTATAAATGATGATTATATCCGTTGTCTTACTTGAGGTAATAATAAGATCATTTCATCAAAATCTTCTAGCGTCTATTGTAATAGATAGGTATACCTACCTAAAAGCCTATGATGAATCTATGATCGTCTCTAAATATGATCTCAGGATATGTTTCCCGCTTTGTTTGACGTTTTTGTTCAATTATGTTACATCCGGAAATTGATTGTTTGCTGTCATGGTAACACTCGCTCGGTCGTGTGTTCATCATTGTACCGCTGGGTATATTGTGTAATCAAATTTGTGATATAAAAGTTAAGAATTGTACATTGCGATACAAGTGTGGTAAATTGATAATTTCATCGAGGCGGTTTATGACGCGCGAGCGGAACGCGAGTGCATCTATAGAGCCGAGAATGGAATGATCAACACACGTGTATCGTACGACGTTTTTATCACAGTTGTGAATAAAAGAAAAGACTTGAACAGAAAAAAAAATTATATATAACAAATTATTTGGTGATAAATCTATGTACAATTTTTATACAATTTTTTTTGTTAATTATACTCCCGAAAGGCCAGGCAAAAGACTTTTAACCGATACAGCCTCGTCTGACACACAATATTTTTTAGGGTTTTTTTTCCATTTGTCGGGGGTTAAAAACAGAATAGGTATAATGGTACGGAAAAACTATATTTAAGTAAAGAAAAAACAACACTAAATATTAAATCATTTTTTAAGCCGTTATCACGTAAAATTATCGTTCGTAAACCGACTTTATAGACAACCTTTATTGCTGGAGTAAAACCTCTTTTTTGGTACCTACTTTATTTTATCCACCAAAACAGTATAATCCAGATAAATTAAGAATGTTTCATCTATCTAACATGTAATTAGCAGTAAGATAGCAATTTAACTTATCAGGATAACTTATTATAACGCACTAGTGGCGTCGAGGTAATAACTCACGCGTGCGTAATACGTTGGATTATGAGCTTAAAAGCGGTTGAATAAGATCCACTTTATGAGCAACTGTGATAAAAAATATATTTTAATATCTTTACCCACCACGATGTGTAATCGAAAAAGGTTCATAACCTATTAAAAAGTAAGAAATAATTTCACTATTGAATTCACGGATATTCTAAAAAACCTCTGGCGGCTTCTGCCAAAAATAATCTTCAAGTTTACGCTACGAGTTTCGTAGAATACTAGCATTCGTTAACAAATCTGCTACGAAACCTCGTAGTTTCGTAACAAACTTACTGAATAGATTTTTGCATATTATTTAAAAGTCTTGCAGTTTGCGTTATATTGGCAATGGCCGCATTTCTAGCTGCTTTTGAGTTAGTTAGACGATAATTTAGAATTTGAACAAATTTTGATTAAATTTTCAATTAACTTTCAAACATTTTGAACAAATCCAATATGTACGAAAGAGCTGGAAAAATAAAGCCTAAAATTTAGAATGTAGACCACGTCTCAAGTAATATTTAATTAAATTTCATGGTTTCAATCTTTTGTTAGATCATATTATGCTGGAAATGGCTCGCGGAGTCTCGGCTTGAATATATTATTTGAAACTGGTGTATTTTTTTTAGTTTTTTCTCGGTAATGTAATAATAGCTTATCGAGTTCAGTTTGCAGGTTGATTGTGAAGATTTCTGAGAAAATCTTTGATAATTGAATTGTGTTTCAAATGATAAAGTTACAAATTCATTTACTTTGCTATCTATTTTATTTTGTTGTCAATATTTGATATTAAGTCTTAGATTGGAGACCACGTACTGGAAAGCGCAGCGCGGGACGACCTCTGACTAGATGGACGGACGACTTAATTAAGGTCGCGGGAAGTCGTTGGACGCAGAGAGCATGCGACCGATCGCTCTGGAAGTCTTTGGGGGAGGCCTATGTTCAGCAGTGGACATCCTGTGGCTGATATGATGATGATGATGATTTGATTTTAGATATATTATTTACCCCTGAATGAAATAAAGGGGTTATGCTTGGCATCAGACATATGAAATGAAGTTATTTCCGATAGCTATATGTACCGTTCATGTTATAAACCGGTTCTTATCCACCGTTCACCTTCGAGACCACCCGGGTCTGTGGAAAACGTTTTTTTTTAAATCAGCTCACCTCTGGCCATATTACTTGAAAACCGTAATAAGTATGAGCATTTTATTCGTTATATTTTTTATGTTTAAAATGTTTTTGGTACTCCCCCCCCCTAGCACAACTATCTCCCTGAAGTTGGTATCATAGTTAAAGTAGCCATTCGTAAATACATCGAAAATGCTTGCGGGTGGCCGTAGAAGTGGCGCAAAACCACGCGCGACTGCGACTGTTTTCAAGTGGTGTCACGTCAATTAAGCCCTTTTACTTTACTGAGCTCTTTCGATTAAATGTAAAAGTGTTTGAATGAAATAAACTTAGTGCAATAGTGTTAAGGTGAAATGTAGCACTGAGTAAATAAACATAGGCATATCAAACATTGTATGACTTGAATGTTAGGTTTATTGAATAGTCGATGAATCGTCGTAGTTAAAATGTAACAAGTGCAAACTTGTTTCGGTTTGGCGTTGGCACTTTAAAAACATCAAAACGTTTTATAGACACCCTTACATAAAACATTCCTCATCATTCCTACTTATTGTAGGTACTTTACTAAGTACAGTTAGGTATCGTTTTTCTGTCACAATAATCCGGTTTTCCTTGTTACAACCGTACTCGTCCTTGTTATTTCCGAACTCAGATTACGAGCGGGCTTTTCAAAAACTGAATTTTCTAGGAATGAAAGAGTACACATTTAATTAAATGTTTTATTGTTTGTACTTTTGAAATTGGTCCTTATTTGTATAAAATTAGGATACTTTTTAGAAGAGAGGAAAGATAAAAAAAGAGTCGTTGCCTAATCCTCGTTTAATTAATTCTCCGGAGAATATGAGAAAGTTCCGTTAAGTTGGGAAAGGAATAATGCCCTGAAACCACAAGAGACACTCCATTCTACTTCAGTGCCTAATTTGTTTCAAGTTTTGTTCACGTATTTCCCAGTCGTCTTTACAATTGAATACAATGGTCCAAAACAATTCTAACGTCTCGCAACATTTTCTTCACTGAATACTTGACCTATTTAGAATAGATTGATTCGCAAAGTTGCGTAACAATTCACCGTTGACAACAATTGCCTCGATGTCCATCGACGCGTGACAATTAACGACATATATTGTTATGCTCACATTGGACGCAATGTGCGTGAAATATTTTGAGATATGCGAAAGTTCCATATTTATGACATGACTTACGTTATTTCCTTCTCGTATTTATTCGAGTACGGTATCCGAATGTGCGTAGTATTCATGCAAATGTCACCATTAAGACGGGGAGCTGTAAGGACTAAATCGGCATACAATGACGCAGTCTTCTTCGCAATCACGGAAAAATGTAATCAATCATTGCTAAAGAGGTGATTATACCATTCAAGGAGGTGTAATGTTACATAGAATTCAAAGTAGACCTATTAAAATAGGTTGCACATTACCTTTAATATTATTTTAATAAAAAATGTTTATATCTGCATCTGTAATTTAAATTACTTAGCGAAACTTAAATAAACAAAACAACAATTCAGAAAATAGAAGGTTAGATTTCAGATTTTATATATAAATTGATAGATTTCAATATATAAATTGATTATACTTTGAAAACAGTCTACAAAACTTTCTATGAATGCAATACAAACTTACCAGATAGAAATCACTTCAAGTATCACAACACCTGTCACTTCACTCGTAAAGTTTTCACCGTTAGGTTATAATCACTTTGTTATATATATTACACAGAATGATCCTCGACACAGCACTGGAGACGATCACATTGGTCTATTTACCACTATATGGTGGACGTATAGCGCGCGGGTTGAATACTGGCGCCCAACGTGGGGCGAGTGGCGCGGAGCGGTGGCGTGGAGGTGCGCTCGCTGACGCGGTCGGTCCGACACTGCCGGCTGCGCACGCCTGGACCCGGCGCTGCCCCACCCCCCGCCTCACCTCCTCACACCCTTCACACCCCGCACTGCAATTCGGCTCACAAAAAGAATCACATCACAGAAAAGAAAACGTTTCTCTGTGAGTGAACACGAATGGAGTCAAAAGAGCTCTCACCTCTAACTGCTGCTCTTTAGTTATTAGTTAGCATTCGGGAGTAATGAGCCGTCTCGGCTAATTTACCTCGGGAAGGCCTTTAATAAAGCGGCGAACGTCGGCTGAACGGTGAACGTCGGGATGAGCCGATTTTTACATTACAAATTACAACACACTTCAAGATCAAAAGGTTTCCCTTCAAAGCGTTCAATGTTCAAGTAGAATTCTTTCTGGGAATATTATTTACTCTGGAATTTTAGAAGGTTAGCATTCATTTAGATGGAAACTACATATTGGTAATAATAAGTTTGAATTGTTGAAGTTTAGAATAAAAATATCATAAAGTTACTTGATAAGTACTAATTATGAAAGTAAACAAATTCTAGTATTTACTTACTAACTGACTGACCGACGGATGAAAATGGAGGATGTTTTTAAATAAGAAAAATATTTTAATGTAACTATGTTCACCGATTACTCGAAGACGGTTCGAAGATGATTATTTATAAGTAAACACTTATTCTATGTTTATGTAAGCCTCGTTTCAGTAAAATATAAATGAATAAGACTAATTAACTAGTTAGTAAATACTTTCAATTATTTCGTTCAATCAGGGTCTGTAGCTTGGAGACCGAAGGTCGTAGAAGATATTAATTTTCCAATAAGAAATTCTATACATTATCAGAGTATAACATTACCTACCTTATAATGCCACGGTTTGATTCTATCTCTTATACCTAAAGTAACACGTTTCGCTACTGTTGTATATACTCGTAGATTACATCACACTAGCTGTGCCCCGCGGCATTGGTTTAACTTGATCTCAGTACAAAATGTATGTAAAAAAAGGTTTATATGTTTTGCAGTTCCGAATAGTATAACTTATATAGATTAATTTGGTCTTTAATGTCCTTATTCGAAACAACATCAAATATGTAATGAAATAAAACTTTTATCGCGAATGCCACTTTTTATTGGTTAGTAACTGTATAAAAAGAGGAAAAAAAGAGAAGAAGTTTATAATTTAAATGAAATAAAAATGTAGACATACAGACAAACATACAAAGATTGGCGCGAAAAATATAACTTCGCTTGCTCTGAGAAGATGGTCTTCTCAGAGTAAGGGAATGGAATCAGTTTCCTTTCGTCTGTCTTTCCTGATGGGTTCAATTTGGTGGGTTGAAGTCGCAAATAAATAGGTATCTGCTAGCGTGCTACATCTTCAGCCGCATTGTCACCTACTATCAGACCTGTGATAGTGGTCACATACATATTAATATGTATGTAAAAACGTATTCTTGTAGCTTCAGGGGTCTAGGATATAGCTTTACTGACCTACTCAAATTATCCACCCAATAAAATTAAAAATATCTGGCAAACCGAACTAATGAAAAAGTTTACACAATAAAAATAATTGTGAAAACAAAAAGCTTATTTATTTAAATTGCGCTATAAAAAAAACATAATAAGTAAGTACATATTTCCCATTATTATAATTATAGCAGGAACTTTTCTAATCGAGACCTCATGATTAATAAATTATAAAACATCAAAAGTAGGGCTTAACATAATATATTTTTCATGGAATGTTTAATAATATTAGTCCGGCCATAGCAGGTGGATTGCAGGCGGTAAGTACAAACTTTTCCCTTGAACATATCCCTCGTGAGATGAACTGTTCCCCTTGTATTGCTTCATTTCATATTTAATAATAATTTAAATACGTTTATGGGATTATGATTTAGGACGGTCACAGAATATAAACTAAATAGTCGCCCGATACTGGTAAATAACAAAAAAACCTAGTGAATCGTTTAGTTCTTTCACTATCGGCCGATTTCATGTCCGAAGAAAATGAGATCGCAGGACAAGCGTTTTAATAAACATAAATATTGTAGGACATTTCACACAGCGCCATCTACCCCCAAACTAAGCAACGTGACTTGCGTTATGGTTGCCAGATAACAGATAAAATATCTTTTTTATGGAAACGTATACTTAATTTACACGCTAACTATAAATCAAATATTGGTACGCAAATATTTTTTTGAGGAGGGAATCGAACCCTTAACCTACTGCGCAGCAGGTGGGTTACTAAACAACTGATACAACTGAAAAAAAATGCATCTATCTGTGTTTTATTGGATACTATAAGTGCTTCTTTATAATTTGATTCATTCTTCAAGTGTCAGGTATCTAGCGAATAACAAAATTTGTCTTCGATGAAGAATTAGGTATTTTTTCAAAAATATCTAAAACTAGCTGTGCCCCGCAGTTTCACCTGCGTAAGTCCCGATCCCGTGGGAATATCGAAAAAAATATCCTATGTCCGTCTTCTGATTGTAAGCTACCTCCCCACCAATTTTCAGCCAAATCGGTTTAGCCGTTCCCGAGTTATAAATGGTGTAACTAACACGACTTTCTTTTATATATATAGAAGATATACCGGCGGCTCCAGAAAGTCTGAATGCTATTTCTGTAGGTCCGGTTTCGACAGTTTCTAGGTCTTTGCTTTATCGTCGTCGATTGTTTCGGAATTCATTTAAAGAGGAAAAGGTCTTACAGAAACGCTCATTAAATGTTGTTTTGTGACCGTAAGCTCGTGATAAACAAACTTCGTTTTCAGTTTAGTATATAAATTCGCTTATATTAACTGAACTAAACTCCCTCAAGATGGTAAAAAAACCTAAATTGCTATTTCTTTCAATCAAAAAATCCTTTGAGAATTGTTTGACACAAAGATTTGTTGTTAAGCAACTTTTAATTGGATCTAACAACAAATACCTTCCCAATGTTACTTAATTTCTCAATTAAGTAAACAAAAGCAATATAATGACGTACTTACTGAGTTAATTAGTAATTAGGTATGGATTCCTGTATTCTAGCCATATCCATTCCAAGTCTTATCGCAATCGGTTCAGTAGTTTTTGCGTGATGAAGTAAAAATTATACTAACATACCCCCAAACTTTCGCAATTATAGTATTAATTAGGCAGTAAGGACAATAAAGTCCAAAATATTAAAGTAAGAAATAGGTTTGCAACTTATTTGAATAAATATAATATAGACAGTTTATTTGAAAGTTTTTCGACAAAGCGAAGGTATTCCAATAATAACATTATTATGCTCGTAACTCGTAGCGCTCTCTACATCGTAGCCCTACTACGACGTAGCCGATAAACGCGATGCTACAGTCCGCTGCAACACGAGATCTCAAAGGAAACCTTCAAAGCACTAATATATCAGAACGCGCGGCACCTCACTTATCTTCGGTTCTTGCTTTTTGTATCAAAACCAACCCGTTCAATATACATATATGACCCTATAACCACGTCATAAAGTTCAATTTACGTTACCAGCGCGTTTGCTTCACGTTGTCAGGTTTCTTCGCGTTCTAAATTGAACTTTATGTAAGGTATACGTAAAGGTCGAATATTGCGTGTAGTTTTCGTATATCAATTTCTCACCTACACAATTCGGTATCGGGTCTTTTCACGCCTTTGTTCCTAATGTTCATTATGTATTCTCTCTACTGATATGGAGGTTAGATATAAATTTTATAGGTTTTATTGTAAGGTTTCAGCTATTGTGGTTGGATTTGTTTGTTGGAAGCTCTGCTTCAAGTTGTTGTTATATTCAATACTTTATTTGGTGTTTATTTGTTGTTTGTTGTGATCCAACGTATTTTGTGAGATAAATGGGTTGATTTTATTTTTATAGGCTCGAATTTTAAATAAAAATGTCTTTATTTTTTCCTATCTATGAAAAGAATTACGCTATCGCAGTTTTCCGTCCTACATTTTTAATTATAAATACTTACCTGCAATACCTACCTACATGTGAAAAAATAAATAAACTCAACAGCCAAACTGCCAATTTAAGTAGGTACTTAATTGATTTTATCAATTGAGTACCTACTAAAAATTGGCAAAAAAAAAGAGTAACAAAAATGGCCTCATTAAAGAAAAAAAAATATCTTCCAAAAGTAATATTATAAAGAGGAAAATGTTTGTTGTTTTATTAAATATTATGAAAATGTTTACAGTAAAAGTGGAAATAAACACGTGGAATTATACCAAGTATAAAACACAGATTGAGGCTGTAACAGATTTCATGATACTCAAACATAGAGATAAAATATCTACACTTGAATAAAGAAAACATTTATCTTGGTAAATGGGACGTATACCTACGTCAAGGCGAAATATGTAATACTATCTTAGGAATATAGGGATTCGAGGTCACTCTAGGACTCAAGCTGTCTCACACAGTAACGTCACAAACTTTCACATTTATAAAATGCGTTGACAAAGTGTACTGTACCAAGTTTATTGACGGGTTAAATGAAGCTACCATGAGCGCGGAGGCTATCCATCCATTCGGTCACAGAAACATGTACATTGTACAATGTTATTGTACACTAAGTTCATAACGTGGGACTCCACTATCTATTTCGATGTCAATTTCTTTCAAAATAAAAATGTGTACATTTTTACCTAATTTTTAAACTTGTTTTTGGGTCAAAACTAGACCTTTCGTAAACTTAACAAGAAAAAGATCACAAATGCGATTAATCCCGTAAAATAATACTAATCGTTGAAAACATCCTCCTGTTTCGATGTCGGATCCAAACTAGATTAACATAATAATACCTATACTTATTCAATTTATTAAATATTTACAATATCCTAACATAATAAATAAAGTAACATTAAACAATTGTTATTCAGAGAATAAAATACAAATTCTTTGAAAACAAATAAAATAGGTACCTACTACCTACTTTACAGCAAAGTACGAAAACCTTACGTCTCTACCACCTAAAACAGTTGCTGTGTCCATTTCATACACCTATTCAAATAAGTTAGAAATAGCTCGTAGGTACAGTCTTCTTGTACACATTTCTAGTTGTTGTACCACGTAAGGGACTGGATTGAATGTACACCATTTAATTTTGTTTATTTTGTTCGCGTTGATACGATACTGTCTCCGAGGACGTATACCATCAATATTTATTCACGATTCCTTTTTATACGTACCTACTGATGCTTGTAATACTATTATTGCGTTATCTAACAATATTGTTTATTTATAACTAGTTGCGTTCAGCAGTTTCAGGCGCGTTAGTCCCGGTCCTGTGGGAATATTGGGAAAAAGTAGCCGAAGTTTTCATCCTTATCTCCAGCAATCTCTAACACCGAGTTTCAACGTAATCGGTTCAGTAGGTATTGCATGAAGAAGTAATAAATATATATACAAACTTTAGCAAGATATTAAGTAGAATAAGTATTCGCTGAAGTCATATTATATTTCGAAGCTTAATTCTCGATATAAGTACACACATGTAGTTTCTTGCATCCAACAGGCAACTCGCTATAATGTTGAGAGACACTCAATTGATAGTTTTATGCCACTTCCGCTCGTCGCGTCGGTGGCGCCACTCCAATCGACACCTCATTCTTCTTCTTATACGGGCAACGAGCGCACGCGCACTCTTAACAAAAAATTAATCTTCGTTCGGATTTTTTTGAAATTCGTAATAAAGACCTGTTATACCTACAGTGTTACTTACGTAAACAATGCCTAAAAGGAAAAGTTCTCGACGTGATCGTCACGATCACAAAAGAAAGTGGCGAAAACTGATTATTTTTTCCGATTCGGAGTCACAAAAATCGGGTAAGTTTAAATTTTTTATCTAAGTGAAAAATAACTGGTGATAATTGCTTAGTGTCGAATACGTAATGTGTTATCACATGCCGCATATACGCCTGGGGGTTGACCGTGAGTTAACACAATGGCATTTTTTGGCCCGGGGATTGACCGTGAGTCAATACGACGGCATCATATCGACCGGGGGCTGACCGCGAGTCAGACCCTGGGACAAAAAATTGCTAAATGCAAAAAAGAAATAAATATAAATATATTTAATCGACACTAAGTACCTAAAGTATATATATATATATATATTAAAAAAAAAAAAACCCTACAATAATTTCCGTTTGTTGTAGATTCCGAACAAGAACAAATTATCACCACAGATACTGCGGCTACCACAGATCCCGCGGCTACCACAGATCCCGCTTCTACAATAGATTTCATGATTCCTGCGGCTGCCATAGGTCCCGGGGATACGACAGAACCTGATGTGGATCTTGCGACTATCCCAGAACTCTTAACAGCAACGGAGGCGGGGAATGTTACATCCGTTGATGACCCCCCTTTACCAGCAGTTGACTCTGAACTTTTGGCGGCGCTGGGCGACCCGGTTGAGGACATTCCCGACTACGGAGATGATATCCTCCCAGACCTAGCCCAACGTTGGCTACCAGCCTTAAGAAAAGGTCTAACAAAGGAGGCAAAGGAAAGCCTGATTAAGACTGCTAAGATCCCGGGTAACTGTAGACTACTTCGAGCGCCAGTATTGAACCCAGAAATTTCAGCAGCAATTTCTGACACCACCAGAACCCGGGATAAAAAGTTAGAAGCAAGCCAAAACCAACTAGGCCTAGGGATCACGGCCGTTGGTCGTGGATTATCGCTCCTCCTTACTGGGGACGACAAACAAAAGAAAATCCAAGCGATTAAAGAGATCTCAGACGGGTGCAAAATTCTAGCCGAATTGCATCACGCGGAGACTAAAGCGAGGGTGAAACTTATCACACCCGGGCTCGACAAAGCATTTCTCACAGTAATACAAGATGTAGATAGAGATGAGACGCTTTTCGGCGCCAAGCTGTCAGAGAAAATAAAAGCTTCCCGTGCCATAGAAAAGCAAAGTTTACAGATAAAGAAACCTGTACTCGCTCAAAAACCTGGTACGTCAGCTCAACGTCCCACGACACGCTCTCAAAACCAGCCGGGAAACTGGTCGGGCCCCTCTCGTTTCCGATCATCGAGCAGAGGGGGGCGAGTGGGAACACAGCAGTCCTCGTCGATGCCGAACCGCAAGACGCAGTCGCAGACTTCGACAACCAGCAGGACCGCTGCATCGTCGACCAGCAACAAGCAACGTGCTCCACGATAACAAATCAGGTACACGCCGGCAGATTGCAGCTATTTTATAATTGTTGGCAATCAATTACAAATAATGCGGTCGTTTTAAATTGTATACATAAAGGTTTTCAGATACCTTTCGTCCAGAAACCTACTCAAACTTGTATACCTAAAAATAATTTATCACATAGCGAATCGGAGGACATGACTCTAGCAATAAATAATTTACTAGATTTAGGCGCGATAGAAACGTGCAATCCCTTAGCTGATCAATTTATTTCTAAAATATTTTTGGCTCCGAAATCGAATGGTGGCAAAAGATTTATTCTCAATCTTAAACCATTAAATAAATTCGTCGAGAAAACCCATTTCAAAATGGAGGATTATCGAACTGTTGCGAAACTTATACCACGCGATGGATATATGGCAACAATTGACCTCAAGGAATCATACCTATTGGTACCCATTGCAACTTCGCATCAAAAATATTTAAGATTCAAATTTTGTCATAATAATTCATCTATAGATACTTTATATGAATTTAAAGCCATGCCTTACGGTTTATCTATTGCGCCTCGAACCTTCACAAAGATCATGAAGGAAGTAGTGTCATATTTAAGACATAAAGGTTATGTTAACGTTATTTATTTAGATGACATCCTTTGTCTTGGCACAAATTATAATGAGTGTTTTGACAATGTCACAGAAACACTACGCATACTTAAATGCTTAGGTTTCGTAGTAAATTTTGACAAAAGTGTTATAGAACCTCAAACACTTTGCAAATACTTAGGATTTATTTATAATTCGATGCAAATGACTTTGTCTCTGCCTGTCGAAAAGCGTAACAATATACTTAACTCAGCTCAAAGACTTAAATCGTCACCAGTTTACAAAATTAGAGATTTAGCTAAATTTATTGGTACCCTTACGTCCGCGTGCCCAGCCGTACGTTACGGCTGGTTATATACGAAACGACTTGAACGAGTAAAATTTCTAGCTCTTCAAGAGCATTCCACATACGAAGCCAAAATAAAAATACCTCGTAATGTTTTTCCAGATTTAGAATGGTGGATTAATAATATTCAATCTACATATAGTCCAATCGGGGATTTGAGTTATAGTTTAGAAATTTTTACTGATGCTAGTCGCACGGGTTGGGGTGCATTTTGTGACGGTCAACGTGTTCATGGTAGTTGGAAAAAACGTGAAATTGAATTTCACATCAACTATTTAGAATTGATGGCAGCATTTTTGGGTTTAAAAAGCTTTGCTCGCGAAAAGCGCGACTGTAGTATATTGTTACGTGTCGACAATACTACAGCTGTAAGTTACATTAATCGAATGGGGGGAATACAATTCCCTCATTTGAATGATGTGACTAGGTCAATATGGCAGTGGTGCGAGAAGCGTAGTATTTGGTTGTTTGCTTCATATATTAACAGTAAAGACAACAAAGAAGCTGATGAGGAGTCAAGAAGAAATAATCCAGATATTGACTGGAATCTTTCAGATGGAGCCTTTAATGTAATTTTGCAAAAGCTAGGCACGCCAGATATTGATCTCTTCGCTTCTCGTGTCAATGCGAAATGTAGTAATTATATCTCCTGGAAAAAAGATCCCGATGCTCTTACAGTAGACGCGTTCACGATTACGTGGACTCCTTGGTATTTTTACGCATTTCCACCTTTTCCGCTCATTTTAAAATGTTTGCAAAAAAAATATTACAGAAAGAGCAAGAGGTATACTTATATTTCCATATTGGCCATCGCAGCTCTGGTTCCCGCTGTTAAATAGTCTAAAAGACTCTGAAATTATTTTCTTTGATTCGAATAACGATGTCCACCATTGCTCTTCCAGGCGTCAAGCGGTTACTCTGGCTGCGGTGATAGTATCCGGAACGCGTTCACCTCAAAAGGTATCCCAACACCGGCCCTGAACATCGTGTTAGCATCTCTTTCAAAAAACACGCTATCTCAGTATAACGTTACCTACAAAATTTGGTGGGATTTTTGTACAAGTAACAGCTTGGATCCCTACAAAAGTACAACCTCGTCTATTTTGTTATTTTTAACTGATCGTTTTGAAAAAGGAGATTCCTATGGGTCGATAAATAGCCATAGATCAGCCCTTTCTCTTCTAATAGGAAGCGACATTTGCGCCAACGAGCAAACTAAACGGTTTTTCAAGGGTCTATACAAACTTCGACCAACTGCTCCTAAATATACTGTAACATGGAACCCTCAGGTCGTTCTTAATTATATTTCCGAATGGTATCCTAACATCGGTCTTTCCTTAGAAAAAATTACAAAGAAATTGGCAGTGTTATTGGCTATATGTACGGCCCATAGGGTTCAGACCTTCTCTCTTATTAAACTTAAGGCGATAAAATTTGGCCCTAACGGTGCAAAGATTGGTATAGCAGAAATTATCAAAACCTCAGCAGTAGGTAGGGAACAACCCATTTTAATTTTGCCATATTTTAAAGAAAATCTAAGTATTTGTCCGGCTACAACACTAAAGGACTATATCGATGAAACCAAACATTTAAGACCAAATGATTTGCAGAATTTGTTAATTACTTTTAAACGGCCCCACAAATCTGCAACGGCACAGACAATCAGTCGGTGGATAAAGCAGGTGTTAGGTGAGGCAGGTGTGGACGTGGCGACGTTCAGCGCACATAGCACGCGTCACGCGTCCACGTCTGCAGCCCACGCTGCCGGAATATCCCTGGACGTGATTAGGAAGGCCGCAGGTTGGACTCGGGAGTCTCAAACCTTTGCAAAATTCTACCATCGTCAAGTTATCGACGAAGGGGACTTTGCTAGATCAATTTGTCTTCAAAATAATATGAATTAATTATTGTTAATAATTTCATCATTTATATTATAATTAAGAAAGAATATTATAATTCATTTTGTTATTTTGTGTTGAATAATAACCTAATTGCAATAGAACATCGTATTTTATTACAATTATCATAATTAAATAAGTATCGTATTTATACCTACAAAACTTTCAAGGGCTCTAAACATCTACATGTGTGTACTTATATCGAGAATTAAGCTTCGAAATATAATATAAGATCAAACGAGCTTCGCAAGCGAAGTTCGATCGATATTATATGAGTAAGCTTAATTCGAAGATATAAGCTCCCACCCCCCCTGACCCATTAGGAAAGTTTTGTAGGATCTCTAAAAATAATGAGGTGTCGATTGGAGTGGCGCCACCGACGCGACGAGCGGAAGTGGCATAAAACTATCAATTGAGTGTCTCTCAACATTATAGCGAGTTGCCTGTTGGATGCAAGAAACTACATGTGTGTACTTATATCTTCGAATTAAGCTTACTCATATAATATCGATCGAACTTCGCTTGCGAAGCTCGTTTGATCTTATATTATATGTTAGGTATTCTGCACTTGGTATTAGAATTAACTTCAAAAAGAAAGGTAAATTTTTAAAAATGATATCTTCGAATATAAGGCCTTAAACAAGAATTTTGCACTTAGTTCTAGAGTTACGGGTTATTTTATTACTAATCATAAAATGTAATAAGAGTTTTTTATCCTTCAGCTACTTAAAACCCTTTTAGACTGCTTGATTGATTCGTTAAATATGACCGAGTAGTATTAAACCCGATCTTATACTTTATTCTAGCAAATTTAAAATTGAAAGTTCTGTTATTTTTAAAAGAGTAGTAGGTTAGAGAAAAGTGTTTAAAGTGTATCGTTAGATTCAGGGAGGGGGGAGAGTTGGGTCAGCGTCCAGTGATCTTATTAAGATAGTGTGGCGAGTCTAAGCGACGCGGTGACGACGTGGGACGGTGAGACAATGGGACTCAATGGAGATTGGCTATCTAGCACTGACCTAAGGTAAACAATAGGTTAGATTCGTGTTACGAGTCGTGAGCACCGTGAGCGCGGTGAGCACAGGTGGACAGACAGACGTGAGCCCGAGCCATCGGTCCGTGAGTTGATCCTCATTGTCTATGCACACAATTGTTGAAGTAATGAGTGGCTCCAAGTATACAAATGAAAAAGCTTGCAATAAAATAAATAAATTAGGCAAATATACCCACGGCTTCTGTTTGGTGTGGCATCTTATGCCTAAGTACTCTTAGAACAGTGTCAACAGTGTGTATTACCTACTTTCTGGCAAGTTAAAAAGGGTGAACGCAGATTTCAATTAGATGATCGGTCGATTCATTTGGAAGCAAATAAAAAAATCTGAACAGTTGTTCAGCTGTTTCGTAAAAAAAACCCCATGAGTTTCTTGTGCCTTCTTCTCATTGGTGGGCGCGTTCCGAAGGCACACATCCTAACTTAGTTTTTTAAGACGTGTCCATGTGATCTTGTACCTAGGTATTAAGTATCCAAAGGAATAAAGAATTATGACTTTGATTTGATTTGATTTGTACTAATAAGTGAACTATGGACCGACTTAAAGTCAATACAAGCGATCCTTTCTGAATGCCTACGTCGTAATAGCTATCCGAGTGCCAAAACTCCGGTCACTTGGTCCGCCTGCTCAGTCCGACCGATCGGACGAAGTCCATTGGCTTCAGCTGTGCGTTGATATGTCAGACAGGTGGGACTATGATTTTATAGCTCGACGCTAGATGGCGTTGTGTACATTTAAAATTAATGTTGAAATCTAGTTTAGACTATAAATGTATTTACTTAGGTATATAAAGTGTCGCGGTACCAACGGCTGTGGCAGTGGTCTGTACCTACTCAGTGGGTCCCTGGGGACCATCGGCGTCGCGTCGTCGCGTCGTCCTCGTCATGTGGAATTGTAATTACTTTATAACAAGTTAATCTTATTATAACCTTGGTTTACAAAGTTTAAGCTGTGTTTTGATTTCAAAGTGAAATACTTTATATCAACCGTCTGACTCTGTATTCAATGTATTTAATTCTACACATTTTCGTTAAATAATGATTATTACTGTACTACAATGTACAGCCGCGGTTAGAAGTGAAGATTTAGACGTAAGATCGGGATTCGAATCTGAATAAAAAGTAGTTTAAATGCCAGTAGACTACCCTAACATCTCCTTACTTAGTTTTAAGACGTTTGGAATTAGAAGGTTAGAAGTCTATTTTTAGCTTTATGTAATCACTACATAGTATTAAACAAATTCGCTTCCGCTGTCTGTCTGTCCCTATGTATTCTTAAATCTTTAAATCTACGCTACGGTTTGATATGGTTTTTGAGGTTTGAGTGATTCAAGAGGAAGGTTTATATTTATATTACATGAATAATATAGCCGTGCGAAGCCGGGGCAAGTCGCCAGTAAAAACATAAATAAAGAATTATATTGACATACCAAGTTATATTGTAAACGACTTTCACATTTATAAATTGGAAATCTTGTAAATTTGAAATAATTATATTGTAGTAGGATTGGAAATATTTTGCTAATCACACATCAATTCACAAAGCAACAATGCAATGCAAATAAATGACACTAGTCAAGATAATTTCACACACAAGAAATTATAAGGTGGAAGTGGACATGTGACCGTTGTCTGTACCTCCACGTAATTATCTAAAAACGCTCAAATAACAGCAATATAAGTAAACGAAGGCACCTAATGACCTCTCTAGGTTTATATCGTTGGACATCTTTATCGAGGGGTCTTGTGAAGAGCTTACCTATACCTACCTACCTACTCCTACAGCTCTATTTACTGTTTTATTTATAATTAGTATCTTTAGTGTAACTCTTTCTTTCTTATTTGCAATTATTTCATGCTAGCAACGCTCCGCGGTTTCACCCGCGTAACTCCCGATCACGTAAAAATATTGGGAATAAAAGTAGCCTATGTTATTCCCAATGAATCAATGTATCCTCATACAAAGTTTCATCAACATCGGTGCCTATTTGTTATAAACAAAAAAACAAACAAAAAAATCTGTCCCCTTTATGATGTTAGTGAAGATAGATATAAAATATATTGCTCAAACATGCATGGAAATATTGTCATTATTTCAAAATAAAGGAAAACGCAAAGTATCGAATTTATGGACAAAGAAAATCAACCGTGGCCGTATAGCCGTATAATAAAAAAAATAGGCGGCAAAGCGAATAAAGCGCCATCTGTCTGCCAGCTGATGAATTAATTACATTAAATGTACCTATTTTAAAATAGTATATTATTGCAAAGGCCGGGAAATAAGCAATTGCAGGTCGAGTATGAGTTTGAAGGCCAAGCCCTAAGCGAGGACTTCATTAATACGAAACAGGCAATTGCCATTTCCGCCGAGGCATAATATACATTATAGTGCTTTTCTCAAAATAATGCAAAGAAATAAAACATACCTTTTTCTCGTTTTTCCAACTCTTCCAATCTTTTGACTTCGCTGGAAGCAGGTGGAAGCAGCAGGCAGGTTGTCCATTGCCAATTTGGCTTCTGAACCTTAATCTGGTGAATCTCCATTTCACTGAACCGTTGGCACTCATTTTAATGAATAAATGTATATTCAATAAGAATGTAAATTATCAAATCAAGACAAATTGTTAGCTTTGCCGCATTTTTTTAAATCATCGTCTGTGTCGAAAGGCAAACGCATTTATGGCTATACAGCCACGTGAACGCAATTTGACATAAAAGAGATCCAATCAAAGAGTATTTAATAACCCCAGCACGCCGTTTCATACAACATTGCTGGAGCGTTGTAATGTTCCAAATTCAAAAAACGTTCCTGCAATGGATTTGATTTTCTTTGTCCGTAAAAACCTTTGGACACTTTGGCATATTTTGGAACTTAAAATGTGAAAAATGGTGAACAAATAATGCCTGATTTTCCAAAAATGCGCGATGCTCTGTGAGACCCATACCTATCAATAAAAGGCCTTATGGCGAACAAATAATGCCTTTGCACTAGACCGCTAAAGCGTCTCGGAAACGGGATTTTTGTTGAATGTGGTTGTTTCATGTGGTTGAACGAATCACGTTTCTTTGTAAATCCCGTTTCCGAGACGCTGAAGGGGTTCGGTGTGAAGGCATTATTTGTGCGCCGTAATGCCCTTTATTCTTACGTATGGGTCTCGAAATGCACCGCGCATTTTTGGAAAATTATAGGAAAGTTTTTTTAAATATCCCGTTTCCGAGACGCTTAAGAAGTTCGAAGTGAAGATAATCGAATTATACACCGGCATTTACAAAAAAGTGTGACATTCCGTCATGGTTATGGGAACATGACATGTTATTGACAAGGCATACCATAACAAAAGCCTAGAAGAGCTATATTATTATTAAATACTCTATTTCCTAACGGGAACGGGACGCATCACGTCACACAATATTACCATGACACTGTTTGTGCCGGTATTCCATCAACTTATTAGACGTCATCGCATCAAAAAATATAAAGAAAATAAATTATTAAAAAAAACTAGTGTGTTGTTCGACTGTCAGATCTAACAAAACAAAAAATATACATATCGGTTCAGCTGTTTATAGTAGGGGAGCCCGGTACGCTAAATTTGCAGTTACTAAAGCGTCATGGGGACCGATTAGATTGTGAAGATTTGGGCCTAAAACGAAAAATAATTTATGTGCATTTTGCCATTTTAGTGAGGAGGAGAGCGTGTGCTAATTTTCAAAAATGTTAAAAAAAATCATTCACATAAAAATACTCGAGCGCATCAGATATTCACGGTGTTTACCCGCTTTGTTTTTCTAACAACCGAGAGATATTATTCTGACGAGTAAGTAGGGGAGGATGGCTGTACAAAAGGGTAGAAAAAAAAAAAAAAAAAAGTTATTCGAGCGTGTCAGATATTTGAAGGGAATATTTAGAAAACTCAAAAAAGTGTCCTATTAAAATATCTGACGATTTGGATGTGGCCAAAAGTCATGGTAGATTTTTAAAAATGTAAAAAAAAACCTTGAAATACTCGAGCGCATCAGATTTTTACACAAACGGTTTAACTTGATGTTCTAGTCGTGCCAAATGATAATCTGACAAATATATGAAGGAATATTCTTAATCTGAAAATTTGAAAGAAAAAAATTAGGAAAACGGTTGACCCTAAAGGCCATCCCTGCAACTTCCCGCTATACCATATCTACGCACCTAAAATTGCACTCAAATATATGCTTCTTTCATTTTTGAGCTCTCCGAGCTCATAAAGATAGCTGTCTTATGCTTTTGAACTCAAAAGTCTGATGAAAGTTTAATAAAACATTATTTTTCGAAATTTCAAACTGCAATAACTTTTGAATGGATGAAAGGATTCTCACGCGAGAGTGACACGAGAGTGAAATATAAAGAAAGAGTGAGAAGGAAACAGAAGCGCGGAGTTTCAATCCAGTTCTCAGCAGCTGTACGCACCACACTTTATTTATGGTTTAAGCTACATCGCCCCATGAAAATCGTCAGATTATTGTTATTCTGTAATTCTTACAGGATTTCCTTCAAAATAAAAAAAAATTAATGTCGCTCGAGTATTTCACAGTGACGTTTTTTTTTTACAATTTTGCCACTCACCTATTTCCTTATGCCACGCTAAAATCATCAGATTATTGAAATATATGCTGTTCTGTATGTATTTAACTTACCTGGCCTTAATCTGACGCGCTCGAGTTTTTCTGAGAATCGATTTTTTTTTACTAATCTGACGGGCTGTCCTCGGAGCGCGCCCTTATATGAAGGGTTTATATATGGTAGGAGTACATTACAAGGAATAAGGTTTCTCCTCATATAGTTTTCTGACGCGCTCGAGTAACTCTTCAAATCCCCTCTTGGGCTCCCCTACTATTAGGTGGAGTTTATCAAATAAAAACATTGCTATGGTGACCATCAATGTTTTCTTATGACGTAATCACGTAAAATTATCGTCCGTAAACCGACTTTACATAGACAACCATTTTTTTGCGGTGGTTTAATGTTTTGACTCCACCTTAAAGTCAACGCGGCATTATGCATAAGTCGCGCGATGCTGTAATTTGTCGAAAGAAAACAGTGTACGAGGGCGGCACTGAAAATTTCGGGAATCAAGGAAGTGACACAACATTACTATTTAAAAATGTATTTATTGCTTTTCGAAGTATTCTCCGCGAAATTTGACACATTTTTCCATACGATGGAACCAATCATTAAAGCAACCATTCCATTCGGAAGTTGGGGTCTCCAAAATGGCCGTTTTGTAGGCGTCCACAGCTTCTTCAGGTAATGAAAATCTCTGACCACGCAATTTATTCTTTATTTTAGGGAAAGTATAGAAATCATTAATGCTTAGGTCGGGGCTGTACGGCGGATGGTCTAATAATTCTATGTTTTCTTGCTCTAAAAACTCTTTTGTTCTGTTCGCGGTGTGAGAACTCGCATTGTCGTGATGGAGATGAGCGGCGGCTGCAGTTCTCTTTACGGAGTTCAGAAACGACCTGTGGCAAACAAATGCTAGCATACCATTCTGCATTAACCGTTCTTTGTCCCTCAAGAGGAATAGTCACAACATGGCCGGTTTTGGAGACAAACGTGGCCACCATTTTTTTGCAACACTCCGTGAACGAACAATTTTTGTTGGCTTTAACTCATTTTCGAACACCCAAACTCGTGACTGGTTTTTTGTTTCGGGTTCGTACGTGTATATCCAGGATTCGTCACCTGATACGATGTTGTATACAGCATTTGAGGATCCTGCGTGGAATCTTTCGAGAGTTCTGACGCACCAAGTAACGCGAGCCACTTTTTGCTCTTCACAGAGCGAATGTGGTATCCATCGGAAAAACAACTTTTTTACACCTAATTGTTCATGCAAGATTATTTGTATTTGACTCATGCCAATGTCTGCCTGAATTTCGCGGTATGTTACATGTCGATCTTCCTCAATCAGCTTACGCACAGCATCAACGTTTTCTTGGGTGAGTGCAGTTTTTGGACGACCTTGACGGGGATCATCACTGAGCTTGACACGTCCACGTTGAAATTCAGCAAACCAGCCATAAATTGTGGTTTTGGATGGGGCTTCATCACCAAATGCAGAAATCATCCGGTCAACACACTGTTTTTGTGATAAACCACTTCGAAAGTCATAATAAATCATCGCTCTTGAATTTTCTCGAGTCAATTCCATTTTCTCAACGACTAAACAAGTTTGACAAAACCTTGTGACAAGACCGAGATTCTTTTTTTAAATAAATAAATGGTATACGATTTTTAAACCAAGGAGTTTTCAATTAAAAAGATTTAAATATGACAGGAACAGTGGAAATATTCCATTCCCGATACTTTTAGTGCAGCCTATGTATCAAATTGACAATTGGTGGCGTCAGTGTGCTTTCTTCGCGCCGCGCCTTTTTGTCGTAACACGAACAAAATATTCTTTTTGTAAATTAATGGTGAAAACCCAAAACTTTAAGCTGTGAGTTATTAGGACGATGAGTGAAACGTGTGCTCCAAGTGTGTGTGTGTATGTGTGTGATAAGTGAAATATACCTGGATGTACAGAAACTGGCCGGCGGGCGCCGGTCATTGACCACACGGGAGTCCTCCATGGATGCCTTCAGGTAAGTCAGACCTCAGCTATCTGTGTATCCGGCTCGCATTGACCATACTTTGTTCATTTTATACCCTAGCAATGTGTCCTAGTATAATTATGTAAATCCCTATAAATAAAAAAATCTCGTGTCGCTGTGTTAGTTGCCAAATTCCATCTAAGCGAATGAACCGATTTGTATGAAATTTTTGGTGTATATTCGTTAGGTCTGAGAATCATACACTATTCTATTTTTTTCCTTTTACTTTTGCTTTATAATATAAAGTTTGCCGGGACAGCTAGTAGTACGTAGTACTTTATATTATCACCTATCATCAGTGAGATGTCTGGTTGACATATTACTGCCTATTATAGGTTTCTAGCGACCCGCCCCGGCTTCGCACGGGTGCAATGCTGATACTAAATATACTACAGAATGTCTACTACATAAAATACAAGAATACTATCATACAATTCCGAAAAACGCACGCGCCGCCCCGCGGACCTCCGCCCGGTTCCGCCGCATCCTCTATGTCTCTGCATTTCCAATCTGTAAAATCTTCGAAAAAGGAGCATATTGATATGTATTAAATGTACAATGTATTAAAGGTACTCAATTAAATAAGGATTAATGCTGAATTGCTTAAAATCGCTTTGTAAATATGCCATTATGTTTAATGGTTAATATAAAAATAGTTTTGTGAGTTATCTTTATGATACCATCGCGAACGTTTGCACTGTAAGCCCAAATATATGTGTTTATTTACGACATCATTTTAGAAACCTCTAAAATTATCAGTGTACATCTACTTTATTCATAATAATATGTAATATGCCTATGAACCTTCCCCTTGAAACACTCTATCTCTTACAAAAAACCGCATCATCAATTCGTTGCGTAGTTTTAAGGATTTAAGAATAGATAGATAGAAAAACACTTTATTTGTACAACACACAAAACATTGAAAATAACAAAAAGGACAAAAAAGCTTATTAACTACGAAATTGTACAAACAGGCGAACTAATCGCTTTAAGCGATTTCTACATACATACATCTCTATGTAAACAAAGTCGCTTCCACTGTTTGTCTGTAGGGATAGACAGACAGCGGAAGCAACTTTGTTTAAATACTATGGAGTGATGAGTGATTTTGGTTACCGTAGCTGTAGTATCCAGCTTGAGTAAATTCACAACCTACCATAAAAGCTGAATCAGTTCTTTTCCATCAAAAGATTGTCTGAAAGAAATCGCTTTTAGCGATTTAGGCCGCCCATTTTTGCAACTTATACTTTACTTTGTGCACCTATATCGTGTTCTGTTTTTTTTTGTGTTGTACAAATAAAGTTATGTGAAGTGATATTTTAAATCATACGCAGGTACACATAATTTTCACCCTTATAGGTGATCCCACATATCAGCACCGCACGAGGCTAACAGTCTTGCGGCGAGAATCGTCACTAAATAGCGCAGCCACTAAAATACGACGTACGCTAAGTTGCAAGTTTTTGAAGAAATATTTTACCATAGTCTTATCATAGGTTAATCATATCAGCCACAGCACGTCCACTGCTGAACATAGGCCTCCTCCAATCACTTCCAGAGCCATCGGTCGCATTCTCCCTGCCTCCAATGACTTCTCACGACCAGTTATAAAGGTTCTTAAAATTACCTTAATTTTTAGGAAGTTTTGATTTTTTTGAAAGGAAAAATATTAGTCATTGGAAAATAGTGGTATCCTAATGCTAGTAAATCGAAACGTCCTAAGTACCTAGTGTCGCAAGGTCATACCTCACTGTTCAACGTTCACCGTTCACAGTACATCGCGCCAACTGTCATGGATTAATTTAGTCGACCTGTCTCTGAGGATTTCTAGCAATTATATGATGTCGTTCAATCCCTGATCTTAGACACGTGTACTGTCTACTAGTAGGATATATAAAAAATAGCTCAAGTTACTCCTAACGAATCAATGTATTCTCATATAAAGTTACATCAAAATCGGTCCAGTAAGTAGTTTTGTAGCCTATTCGTTACAAACAAACAAAAAATATTTAAGCTGTACGTTAGTACATCAGTTAGTCAGGACTATGAATTTTATAATTATAATGTTCACGACTTATTTTTTCCACTCCCTTCTTTCGTCTTACAACCAGGCAAACTGGTATACGACACCGATTCATGATGGAAACCCGCACTCTCCTTATTCATACAGCAAGGAATGGAATCAGTTGCCTGCGTCTGTATTTCCTGACGTGTTCTTTTATTGGTGTTCGATTAACGAGTGAATAGGTGTACCTTCTAGACGCTCGTGTTACATCTTAGACCGCATCGTTGCGCGTTGATAGGATATCATGTCACTTGTAAAAAATCTAACAGTAAGAATATAATGAGACATCCGATTGTAATAAACCTCGTAAAACATTCAATTCGGAGCTAAAATAATGCCTATACAAACAGACAATCATATAAGTCATACTTACTAATCTGCTTGCGGATGAGTGGAGATCGATATTGTCAGTATGTTTGAAGTTTTGTGAGAGATATGCATGTTACCATGATCAAATTATTATTTTTTGTCTAAGTCAAATAATATAAATGGTGTTGTATCGTTTTTATTTACAAATAAATAAACATTATTTTTTGTTTAATCGGAGGTTAAAGAGTGTATTGTTTGTACTCGTACAGCATTATGAGTGAGTAGTGAATAAATGAACGAAGCACTGGACGCTAGGGGGCGGCGCCGGCGGCGTGTCGTTCTAATCCCGGCCTCATCCGGACCGATCTAAGCCGATTTACTCGCACTCTAGACTACAATCTCCGGACATCGCGTCACATTCCTACAACAATACTGTTTGTTTCAAAGAAGACATGTTTTTTGTTCTAACTTCTCCACACGGTTTCACCTGCATAAGTCCCGATCCTATGAAGTTACATAAGCCTCGTTGCTTAGCTTAGAGCTAGATATTATATATTATACCTACCATCGGCCCCAAGTTAAAAGTTAGTCTAACTATCTGGTTTATAATAAAAAGTGAAATTCACGTGACTAGGAGTGAAACTGTCACGGAATACGTCATCCTATATAGAGTGACTTGATTAAACATCAATAAACGTAATGCTAACGATGTTAACCACATCATACAAGTGTAAAACGCGCACCGAAACTACTTGTCCAAGTTTTATTACGGCCGCTATTCCACCGTTATCCGTTATTCGTTATTCGGGTAGCAATCAATTTTTATATCCGTCGAGTGTTCGGCTTATCCCGACCGAAGGCGCTGAACCCTTTAAGGCGACCGCACACTACGGACTATTCGATCGCCCGATTGCTCCACACCTTTATTATTACACCGTTCAAATAAAGACTAAGTTCCTATTCCAAAGGAACAGCGCGATAAGAAGAAGTATCTAGTTTTATCGCAATCAGATCCGTAATTTATGAAGGAGCTATAAATATATCACATTTATACAAGGCTTTTCTAACAGTGACGAGAAAAAAAAATATATTTCTGCAAATTATACTTAATAAAATATATGTTCCTGTTTAGCTTGCCAATTACTTAACCTTATTACCAATTTTAACTATAGAATAATATTTAACCAGAATGATCGCAAGTGTTTTATAAGGTTTTTTACTCATTAAAATACTTATTTACATGAATTTTCAATATTTTTCTGTACGGAATAAAGTTGCGTTATGTTTTGGGCACAATAAATCATACACTTTGAAGTGTTACATTTCCGTCGTTATAGTCCAACAAACACGCAATGTATCAAGTCTACGGCCGGCCTATCGACGACGGTACATAAGGGTCCGGAGTACTCCTCAATCCCCGGATGAATCTCCGTACAGCCTAAATTAGTCTTTATAAATCTACTTCTATTCGGTACCAATTTCTCGTTCACTATTCTTTTGAGCTTTCTAGGTATTGAGCTGGGAGTGTTCCTAAAGTGTTGTCTTGTATAGAGCTGATTGAACAAAATCTTGTTACCTCTGACGTACTCTCTATTGTAGTGCTAGCTATGCGTCGGTTTTACTAGGAGTCGGGTTAAAAGTTATCAATATACAAAGTTTCATCGCAATCGGTTCAGTAGTTTTGGTTTGAAAGAGTAACAAATATAAATACAGATTTACACGTTTATAATATCACTGATCTATTTTATTTATAAGTTTTAAACAGATAGGGTCATCTTATAACCATAGTAGGCGAGAATTTAATTAACTAAATCCCTGTGTCCGTCCCTTGCCCCTCGCCCCCTCGCCCCCCCCCCCTCGTCCTAGCTACTCATATAGACCTACTCGTAGTTATAAAGGAAGTTATAGTCCGGCCCTGGAGTTTGTGAACTGTTCGGTATTTATCGCAGTTTTATACAGTGGACGGACGTAATGAGGGAATTGTTTCTACGTTATTTTAGGGCGAACACACACTGAAGACTTTACGATTGGCCGATAGTTTGGCAAGATGACGAACTAGTACTGCTTTGAGAATCCGTTGTCACCAGGAGCCCTATTTTTGAATCGCTCGCCCCGCCTCGATATTCGTTCGACATCGGAAATTCGCTATTTTTGAATCGCTGGATCGTAACGAGTGGTCTCCACCACTCGTCGCCGACAGGCGAGTGGTAGAACAAACGTCAAACAATCATAGTCAAACATTCGGAAACGATCTTGGAAAAATATTTGTATTTAAGGGATTATTTCGGATATTCTTCGGTGATTACCGGTAATTGAAAACCGGTAAACCGTTTTGCGTAAAACAAATAAAAATTGACATTATAAATTTCAATTCAAAAATACAGAACATTGGTGAAAAAGAAAAAGCGACGAAGCTATGTCACACGAGCGATTCAAAAATAGAGTCCCAGGTGAGTCTTAAAGGACGATTCAACGAAATAGTCAACAACAAAAAAACACGTGACAATACAAAAAAAAGATGTTGTTTGTAAGGATGTTTATCGGCCGACCAACAAATCTGTAGTGTAAGTTCACCCCTAAAGTGATATATGGCGACTATGGCTAGTTGAGTTCGCTAGTTGCGAATTTTAATGCACTCGAGCGGTTTTGTTCGTTTGAAGACGCTTAAGTTGACGATAAAGTATACCATAGGTTCTAGGTACTTATTCATTTACTGTTTCAAGTTACAGTTATTTACTAACTATGTCTCGCGGTTTCAACTCATTAAGTCCTGATCCTGTCGGAACATTGAGATAATATATCTTTTTACCTTTTTATCTGTAAAAGAATCATCGAAATTGGTCAAGTACTTTATTCGATTATTTGTACGGATATTCGGATAGGTATATTTTTACGTGCACAATTACAGGTTTTTCACGTTGATCAGTATTAATGTTAATTAATTGCTAAATACTTTATTACCAACGAGTTTATCTTTTTTTACGTATGGTTGCATGTACCAACCTATTCAAGCGACCTCTGTGGAGTGGTGGACGATCGTCAGAAGGCTTGGTTTCGATTCTCGCCTCAAATATATTATTAATATATTTATGTCGAGATGTTTGTTTTTGGTCTGAATGTTTCTGAAAAAGAAGAGTATAATATAAGATTTCTATCCGTTGTCTGGCTAAAGTAACACAAGCTTAGTGGTTTGTAGTACTTAGTAGTCTCAAGCTTTACGGATAGATGGCGCTGCGTGAAGGTCCCGCAAATCAACTGAAGGGCATGTCTAGTACCTACGTCAGTACATAGTAAGTTTAGGTATGGATGTGCATAGAAAGTTAAGCAACATCTTTGCTTCAGGATCGATCTTTGCAACTCTTTACGGAGATTGCATCGAGGAACTTTAGATAAACTGCATATTTATAACTTAACTGAAACAACTTTAGTATTGTTTTAATCAGATAGGTAGTACCTACCGCCGCCGGACCACGTCTAGACATACGTCTTACGTCTGGTACTAAGTTTTATTTTTCAAACATGTTGAAAAATGGCCAAGGAGATTCGTTCTGGAATTTTGACCAAAAATCTCCAGCCGCGGCGGGGCGGAGCTTCGATCGTCTTTTGTTTCCACTTCGAATATTGTTTTTGCACTTTGATTCTCTTTTGTTTTCAATTAGAGTTGGGAACACCGTTTGAAATGAAAGTAATCATTTGTTTGTTGCTAATAACTTTACCCGCTTCAGCGTCAGGTTCAGAATAATCCATCAAAGGAAAGCGCAGGGGATTTCTATATAAAATCTCCAGAAATATCTATTTATCCTTTTAATTAGGTAAATGACTATTATAACTTTTAAACAGCACAAACAATTTTCATAAAACAGCTTAAAATAACGCAACAATCCAGACGTTGATTTCAATTTTCAAATCTAAAAACTGATTAGATTAATAATACTTTACCAAATTGACTATTTTTTGCTATAATTTTAACAAAATTAAAATACTGGTTTCCCGTGAAACAAAATAGTCGGCGAGCAGCTATCGTCCGATCGAAATGTTTGCAGTATGATGATCGACGCGTGTGAGAATGAATCACTTTTCAACATGATAATTTAAATATCCTTACCACAATATAATATATGTAGGTATATATGTATTATTTCAGAGTAAATTCAACATGCTACGTAAAGAGTTCTTGGGAGAATATTATACCTGGACCATATTTTAATTAATCCTCCATATTAAATGAATCCCTTTTTCCTTGATATCAGGTAGCATATAGGTGCGTGTTTGTTGTCTGGCTACCCTTCCCTTCCCTTCCCTTCCTTTCCGAGGTAGAAATTAATCAATTTTAATTTAAATTTTGTTTGGTTGTTGTTTTTGTTTTGGTAATATTAGAAGTGAACGAGTTGTTTGTCAGACATATTATAGAATCACGCATCGACAGGGAAAATACAGAATGTCATTTCAATGTAGTTATACATTTTTTATACTTAAGTACTATATTTTAGAAAAAAATAAGTTTTGACCAAAGGTATACCTAGGGGTCGTAGTAAAACTAAAAAAAAGTTGAACAGACTAGTAGGACAACCACCGCGCTTTTTTATTGCGTTTTACAAGTTTTTCAAAGGGTTAAAATGGCTATATACATACAATTTTGTTTCAATTGATAACACAGAATTTCATCTTCCATAGAAAATCTCAATTCATCCCAAAAGATCCTAATTCGAGCTTAATTTATATTTTCTATTGTTGACTTGTAAATGACGAACAGGGCACTGGTGGTGCAACACTGAGCAGTCAGCACTCGGCAGTCATTGATTAAGCTTTACGAAACATTGTTCTAGCTAGTTAGATCTACCTTGCTCTACGTTATAGACTGCTCTATCAACTCCAGCGGTAACGTTTGAACTGACTCAGTGTTTGAGCCAATTAAAAGTTGCCTCGAGGAGACGCAGCTAGCTCGATGAGATGCTTATATATAAACGATAACTTGGTTCAGTTTCGGTACAGTTTCGAGTATTGTTTGTTGCACTGCACTGCATTGTAACTGCGGTTACTGCACTTCCATCTCGTACAGATGATGAGAGACGTTAATTTTGTATCTTAAATAACAATATCAACTTATATCTGATATATAGGGTGAAGTTATTAAATGAACTTTCGGAGCGAAATCAATTTGAATACAAGATGCTTCTAACGATACCTCATTATTTTGTCAATTTATAATACCTAAGTAGTTTAGAAGATATGCGGGAAAAGACGAACATACGACTTACATAACACATTCATAATAACATACGGACCAAAAATATAATTCTCTTTTCTTTGTCGTAATAGATTAAAAATTATAACATTTTTTTTATAAATACCTTTTTAAAAAGTTCAACCTGTACAACTTGTACTAGTGACGGCTTTCAAGTATGACGGTCGACAAACTATAGCGATCGGCCGACCGTTTAGTTAGTACGTAGTCTGCCTTAACGAGGATCACATATGGGCACGGTTTATGAAGAACCTGCCCTTTCTTTAATCCTTTGTAAATCTTTTAAGATTATTGGACAATAAATTATAAATGTTCTTAAAGTATTTATATACCTACCTGCCCGAGGTTTTAACTATGTAAGGCGGGGTCTTTTGTTTATGTAATCTACTTACTCATTTTTATATATAGCAAGAAATATATAACAGTGGTTTATCGATGTCGACTTGTATGGCACGGCAGGTGAACAGCCACTTGCTACTCTGAAGGTGTAGTAGGCTTCTATTCCCGCCTCAATTAAGCACATAATGTATGTACTAACAGATATTTGTTTCTGGTTCGTTTATTCCGATATTTGTACGGGATCGAGACTTACGGAGGCAAAACCCCCCACGGTTTTGCCTAAACGCAGCTAGTTTAGTATAAATTTAAATAAAACATTAAAATACATAATCACAACTTTAGATATCTTTGGATATTTCATTGAATATAGGTACCAATCTATATACAAATGATATAGAAAAAAACGAAATATTTCAACTGAACTCGCAATGCGTATCTTTTTCTATTGTGCGTGACATCCGGTTTCCAAAATATCGCATACTTACATCTTATTCGATAAACCATTTCGAGACTCAATCACGTATCTACATTGATATTGTATACGACGACAAATGCAAATACAACTCAAGAATAAAATATACCTACTGCCATAATGATATCTTAAATGTATCTTACAAAATACACAGACTATCCTTCAATCTAAGTAATTCAAGGGGTCCCTAAAACTCTAAGTGATAGTTAAAATGATTGCTCTGTGGCTTAAATACTGTGAATTGAACTGAACACTATTTGTTTTTGCTTTTATTGACTTTATTTCAATGTAGTGATAAAACATCAATTGCATAGCACTTAAAACGTCTTGACTTGTTGTATCCGTTTCATTTGGTTTTTGCAAGTGACCCCCTTCTCTAATGGCAGAAATGAAAGACGTTTAAAAAAACCTGTCTAAAGGTTTTTAATAAAAACTAGCGGCGGTTCGTTGTCTCACCTGCGTAAGTCCCGTTCCTGTTAGAATGTGTGTCTCTTTAAGTATTTAATGTATCTTCATATCAAGTGTCATCAAAGTCGGATAAACACATTCGAAACTTTCCCCTTTATAATATTAGTGTAGAACTGTTTAACAAAATAAAAATATCCAACCAAGTTGGTTGTAAAATGGAAAGGTACACCACTCTCGAGGCTCCGACTGGAGGTAGGTGGTACGTCACTTCGCTGCTCAAAGTGTAATCTCCACGATATTTTCCTGCTTGCTTTGATTTATTCTCTTGTAAAACATTCTCCTTCGAGAATTTCGAGACACATAGCCTAGGTGTCCTAGATTGCATCTAATATATACATTATTTAGTTTCACTTGTTGGTTGTTTGTACTTTGCGGCGAGCCTCGGATTTAAATATGAAGCAGTTTTAAGGTCGATGCAGACTATATTAGACTTGAAATTTAGTTTTTTTGAAGTGAAATTGAAGACAATCAACGAACAGTCAAAACATTCCAAAACTTTCAGAATTTTATTCACAGAAAAAGGTACAAAAGGTGTAAAAAATAAGCTGAACTACGAAATATTCATTTATAAAATGCGTAAACTCAAAACCACAACAGACAAATATCATATAAATTGTGATATCTCTATCAAACTTGATTATATGAACAATTGAAATCAATTCAAAGTAAAGACGTTACATAACCGCAAACACAATAAACCAACTAACTCTCTCTATTTTAATTTACTTACGAGACAATATTACCCAGTAAACTTGTAAGTTTGTCCTGTCTGTACCTACTGGTACAGTCAGCACCAAAACTAGCTGATACAATTCTCGTTTTCAAAACAAGTGCATGATCATTCACCATTAAGTCTCACAACAGTTAATCGAATTTTTGATGACACGTCGCGCCGCCTATGATTCCGGCCAGTTTTGAAAAGATGTTCCTTTTAAGAGTTCCGTACCTTAAAAGGTAAAAATAATAGTTTAAAAAAACTAAAAAAACACGCTTTTATAAAAAATCCAACTAAAAAAACAGAAAATAGAATTTTATTAAATTCTATTTGGATTAAGAATAGTGTAAATAAAAAATAAATGTACATTATTGTAAAAAAGCGTGGGGTGCATTTAAAGTTCTTTTTATGATATTATCAAAGTAATGATCCTTCTACTCATCTTTCAATCAAATGTTTATAACTATTGACACTATGCACCCCACGCTTTTTTACAATAATGTACATTTTTTTTTACACTATTCTTAATCCAACTTTATTAAATTTTATTTTCTGTTTATTAGTTGGATTTTTTATGAAAGTGTGTTTTTTTAAGATTTTTTTAACTATTATTTATTTTTCATTTTTTAGTTGGGTTTTCTATTAAAGCCGGGTTTTTTTAGTTTTTTAAACTATTATTTATTTTTCGCTTTTTAGTTCGATTTGCTAACTATTAACCATTATTATTATGTACAAATGTGTTGCTAACTGTATCTTGGTTAAGAACCCATACTCAAAGATTTCTATGATGCCAACGTAACCATCGAGACACATGGTGGTGCAACTATATCTATACATATAAAATGCTTAGTCCTGAACTACTGACTGACTGACTGACTGACGGATCAACGCACAGCCTAAACCGCTGATCGTAGAGACCTGAAACTTGGAGGGTGTGTTTTTTGTGTGACGTAGGCATCGGATAAAAAATAATTTTCTGAAATTTTACTCCTAAGGGGGTGAAAAAGGGGGGCAAAGTTTGTATGGGACAACATGATTCCTTGGTCCATTTTCGACTTTTACGCGGACGAAGTCGCGGGCAAAAGCTAGTTTACATATACAATCACTGACATTAATGCTTGGTTACGGAATTTTCAATACGTAACCACTCTACATCATAGCATGATCATTGTCATGACTTTGGATGAATAGAATTATGTAATTGTCTGTCCTCAGGTCCTATCCTCAGATCATCAAAGGACTCTAAAGTGTGGCCTGTGATCATATCATCAAGGCGATCATAGTGGAATAGATCTTTTACTTGTTCTGAGTTTTGTCGGCGACAGTACCGAGAGTCGTAAAGTGTGAAGGTTAGGCCTCCATCAAACGCTGACAATATCCAAATGACAATAAAGTGTAACGGTACACCTGCCGCCCCCCCCCTCCCCTCCACGCCGCGCCTCGGTGCGCTCACTACGGTTCATCATAACTTAGATAAAACTTTATTTCTATCAAGTTTAGTGTGTTTTTGCTCATAAATTATTTACAGCTAAAGGTCTCCGCTTGCAATACTGGGGCGTATTTGTAGCGTTACTCCCACCGCATGGGAATATCAGAATAAAAAGTAGCCTTTCTGTCATTCCAGGACTCCAGGTAACATACCATAAATTTTACTATCGATTCAGTAGTTTTTGCGTGTTATTGCACCAAACACAGGTACTCAGACACACCTTTTACCTTTACAATATTTTATTAGTAACACCGTTTTTTGCTATCTCTACGTTACGGCTATTGAGAATTCGTTTTTAAATGGGATGAATTTAAAGGTAGAATTGGAACTAAATAAATCGGATTTAGTCAGAGCCCACATTTTTTGTCATAGCTTTCTACTCTATTTATCTTTGACATGTTGATCTTTTGGATACAAATATTTTTCCTGAGTTGTTACGGGTAGGTAGTAGTAGGTACCCAAAAATAATAATAGCAAAAGCGTTTAAATATTCAAGAAAAAACGTTCTAGAATAAAATTCCCAAATATCCCTTTTTAGTGATCACCAATACACAAGGTATATCGGTGTACAAAATTCCAAGGAAATCAAAATAGCTGAACTTTATGGAATCTTTCATACATAACACATGCTTTTAACTCTAGTTCAAGTTAGAAACTTGTCCGTTTACTTACGAGTACGTTGGCTAAGTTTTCTTAAGTACTTACAATGTTATAACTAGTTCCTACCCGCGTATTTACTCGTATAACATTTTATTTTGTACTTTGTTTTTTATTGCTGAAACGTTTTGATGTTACCAAAACAACAACTATAACTATATTGTGAGAAAAATACTTCCACAAAGAATAAGGGAGAACGTCGACTACAAAAAAAAATTAAAAATGGTTTTCTGGCAATAGGAATAATTAAAAAAGCCTAATCTAAATAAATAAAGATTAAAACGATAAGCACGGCAGCTTTCACTAAAATTACATTAAAATTTAATTATTTTTCCACAAAATTGAAGCAATCAATTAGAGTCGGACACCGAGCGAGCGATGGCGAGCAGTTACTGAACTCAGCTACGGAATAGAAAAACGGTATTTAATTAGGTCTATTCCCGTTCGGTCTGACCGAATCATTCGAACATCAATTACCGCGAACAGTCGGTACTCGGTACCTCCGAGGATTAAAATGTAAAAAGCTGTGCGACCGTTTCACGTAAAGAGATTACGCGCTAACGCCCAATAATACCGGGTTATACCCGATATGTGAAATACCTGCCAAATACCCTGATACCCGGAGTGCCGCATCGAATATTTTGTGCATTTCTCTCTCGATATTAAAATGTTTATTTCATTGAACGTGCCAATGTTATATATTCGGTTATACCTACAATTTGTTCGTACACAGTATTGTCCAATCAATAAATATGGAAGTTGATATAGTGTGTTTATCATACCCAAAGCCACATTCACGAAGAAAAGCGATCGCCGATAGTTTGTAATGCTTTGTTACGCGAGCGGTAAAACGCCACCGGTTACTCAGCTTTATGTAAAATCATTGATAATGTTAGAATAATAGTAGTTTATGTGTTATTCCAGGGCTCCATCTGTCCGATACCATCGCAATCAGTCGACCAATATCCCAATTGTTATTCAATAGGTATATGCTCATTCATAATCAGTGTGTGTAACTATCCATAACCGATATCCGATGACACCTAGGCAAGTAATATAACTGCGCGATATCTCCCAGCTCGATCCCTCGCTTCAGTCCGGACCCCGACCGAACTCCGAGGTGTCGACAAAAACGCGTCGTTCTCGCGGTTACGCGTAAATCAACCCGCTCGAATACACATAGTAATTTATTTTTTGTCCGGCGAACCGATTGCGAGCCGAGCGCCGAAATGGGAACAGACCTCGATGGTGTTGCGAAGATTTAGATTGGTTTTCAGGCTTTTTAAACTTGTTTGTGGTTCTATTTGTTTAGCAATCATAAAATTTATTATATTTTGGATTGTGATTCGTCGACTAGACTATGAATTCCAAGATTCACCAGCATGAATACTAATAAATAACATTTCTAAGTGCTCTGCAAAATTATTCTCCAATTTATCGGCAAATTACTCTTTTTGACCAACATTAATAATAAGAAAGAATATCCAATATTTACGTATGGTTAGCTGCTCCATATCCATTACCTTCGTATAGTTAGGTTCGAAGCGTTCGAGAATGATTCCTTTTGTGTGTGGGGTCAGTTGATCGGAGCCGATGTGTTCACATGATCAATGTGTATTTGTTACACTTATGATGTGAACGGTAAATCTTCTCTCATATTTCCTACGTTCATTTACTTGAGATAGCTTTTTGGAAGATTACTTTTCGTATTGTTATTAGGTAAAATAAAATAGAATAAGTGAGTTATATACTTACGTTGACTTACCTACATAGATACCGCTGGAGGCGCATCTGCCTCTAGCGGAACAAATACTATTTCTTTTTCTTAATATTTTTGTATAAAGTTTATCCTGACGTAGCAATAGTAAAAGTAACTAGCGGTCTTATTGATTCTGGAAATACGTCTTTGTTAGATTAATTTTATAAATCTATTTGCAAGATATTTTTTGAAAAACATTTTACTCAAAAATCCAAATTAGTAATTATAATTATGTATATACCAAAGGCGAATCCTACAAAACAACGACCCCAAGTTATTTATAGAAAACAATCAATTTTGAAACGTCTTAAATACAAAACAATAGATATTTCTCTGTTTATAGCTTTGAGACTTTCCATCGTACAGAAGTCGACGCACGTAAAATTGTCAACGAACAATTAGTAGCAAATCGGATTACTACCGAACACCCATAATAGACACCTAAATACTAGGTACGTAGGTACTAGCAGAGAAGTTTGTAAATTGCCACTTTACTGTAAGGTTATTTGATTGACTGACCGAACAATTACTGTCCTAAAACTTGTTAACAGAAAGTCACGAGTTGAAATGTCGTCGCGATGCAATTTTTGTGGTATGGACTTTTCTTATCAAATGCCGAGTACAGGCTTAGATTTGAATGTAGGGTTTACTTATTATGATTCAGTACCTCGATGACCGAGCTTTGCTCGGTATTTTTTATTTTTTACTTAGTCTAACCTCAAAGCAAACACTCATTGACTTCGTGTTACTTAACAACGCCATCTGCTGGAATAACTTTAATGCTCACTAAAAATATTATTAGTAGTTCGCCAATAGATGTCAGGAAGAGTCACAGAGAGTTTTCAGATAAAAAAAGTAAGTTTCGATAAAACACCAATAAAATGACATTTTCTAAAAATGATTCCTAGCTAGATCGATTTATCGCCCCCGAAACCCCCTATATACCAAATTTCATGAAAATCGTTGGAGCCGATTCCGAGATTCCAATTATATATATATATATACAAGAATTGCTCATATAAAGATATAAGATTATATCATCAGTGGTGAAATTTGTCCGATTTAACCGCCAGTGGCGAGATAGTTGAGCATAGTTTAGTTGTAAATTTCATTGTGCTATATGATCACCAGTGCATTGTTGGGAAATTAAAGTATGGTGTTTTCTATTTTTCTTCTAGTTAGAATCTATATCGTTAAATAATTTATTCCCTAAAGCAAAATAATCAAGCATAGGTATAAGTGACAAAATAGAGTTAGGTATAAAAGTAGGCGCAGAACTATACTAGGCGTTGGTACAGGAATATCGCTTTAAAGTGAGTAAAAATTAGTTACCCCGACAGTACTTACAGCTTGTCAAATAAGCTCTTTTCTTGTCGAACTGAGAACAAACCACTTGGAACTAATCAATTTGCATAGTTCGGGTTTCAGTAATTAATATTCTGGATGAAAAGCGACGGAATTTCAGGAGTTTCTTTGCTAATGTATCGGCAAGTTAGAATCGTAGTTCGGTTGGTTGGTAACATGGCGTTTGTTGATGCTTTCAAATAATTCTTGGGCTAACGATTTCTGTAGACTTTTGATGAAACTAGATATGAGCATACATTGAAATCTGGATCGGGTCTTAAGTTGGAGATAATCACGGGGCGTCAGCTCGACATGACCACTACGAAATTAGTTTTGGAAATAATTCATCCCCTGAAGTGGGGTCAAATAAGGGGATAAAAATTTAATTAGTTATTATGGCCGTTTTAAGTGTGAAACTAATTTAAGAATGGTATTAGAAAATAGCTCCCTAAAGGGGTAGAATAGAGGACTATGGCAGATTGTAACGCTGAGGTTTATACCACAAATTGGTGTAGTTACTTCCTTATGTAAGAAACAAAACAAAACAAGAGCCATCATCACATATACAGTAGGTACCTACACAGGCCTAAGCATTCATATACTCGAGGTCAGGTTTCATTCTTCCTTATTACTTACACTACGAAGATGTTTAATTTTATACAATATTGATAGCTATTGTTGGACCCTGCACGTAGCGCCATCTACCACCGAACTATCCAACTAGGCTTGGTATATGGGTACCAGACGCCGCGCCTGCTACAATATTATACTAAACCGAACAACAGTTTCGTGCACATATCATAAAACTTACATACTTATGTCATTTCGAGTGTTTGACCTAATGTGTGTTTGCCGACCCTAATTAAAGTGGGATAAGGCACGGAAGAAGAAAAAGAAGACGTAACGCGAAATTGCCTTTTCACGTCTGATCCATTTTTCCTTCATTGGTAACTGGTTACGAAACTATGGTTTCGTAGACGACCGAAAGAAATGTATGAGACTTCGTGCACAAACCTAATATTGTAAGATTACTAAATTAGTACTTTAATCCGGACCGCAAAAGAAAAAAAACAGGATCCGCTTAGAACACTCACTGCTTCACCAGCTGTATATCTGTTAACATGCATTTTCTCAAATAACTATGGGCACCTAAGGGATACCTAATCTCCGGTCACAACTTATTAGGCAATCACCGGTCGATACCAAAACGTCAAATGTATTTCGACTAGATAAGTACAGCTAAATCAAGCTCAAAGGTTTCTTCGATAAATTATTTGATGAATGTAGATGATATCTTACCTCTGTATGTTTAGACGTCCTGTCTATCTCTCTACAGTATAAACGTCATTCCTTGCAAAGTGCGAAGGGCAAACGTTAGTATAATTATAAGATAATTATCCAGGATCACCCTTTCCCCAAATTGTATTAGCCGTTTCCTTTTATGTCGCGAGAGATGTCTCCGATGGAGTGGAATTAGGTAGCTATACCCTACCATCTCTTTATTGTTTCTTTGACACGTGCTCGACTATCGACTTTTTCACAAGGTTCACGATAATTTCTTAGCATAATCCTGTTTATTAGGATATAGCTTGGTAAACAACTGCATGTAAGACATTTGGTTACTGAATACTGAGTGGTGAAATACAATTTATTTATGTAATAATCAGTCTACCGTTTTAGATCCACGTGCTTAGTTAAAAAACAAATCAAGGCCACGATTAATCGAGAATTAAGAGAAAGAAGAAAGGCTTAGCCTCTTTACATTTTTGATGGTGGTCAACTTGTCCCTTTAGATCGAAATCAAATTAGCGAATGCCATTAGATCGACGTTTACACATAATAAATACAGCACAACTTCTCAAATCATGTATTAAGACAATAATGTTTAAAGTTGTTTTTAAAACTGTAAGTTTTACGTGAATATTTAATTCAACGTCAGTTTTAAGAAAAGTCATTTAAAAAACCTACTCAAAGTCCTCGATGTAAGACGCCACCTACTCTCTACACCATCAACCCGCACGCCCGCACCACCGCGCCGCGCCGCGCGTAGGTACCGGACACAATACCTATATATTTTCTCGCTGAATCTTAAATCTAAATCAGATTTCGACGAAATTCAAGGAAATCCTTTTCGAAAATGGAATCTGGTTAAAGAACTTGTATTTTTCGAAAGTCGGTTCCGAAAATAAGTTACTTACGTGGATTACGTAACAACTCAATAAGCTAATACACCAGGGGCCCTACCGCGATAAGTGCGTCGGCTTCAAACCAACGCGTCGACTTATTGAAAAATTAAGTTGTTTTATTCCTGTGTTTTAAGTATGCAGGATTGTCGGGGACATCAAAACATTCAAAAATAAGGAATTCTGGTTTTGTTATTTTTAAAAACACCACAAAATATGACTTTGTTATTTTTTTTAAATAACAATCGGAATCACTTAATTTTGAATGGTTTGATGTTCCCAAAAATCCTGCATACTTAAAACATACGAAAAAACAACCTGATTTTTCAAACTCTTTATGAAAGGCAGGCTCAAAATTCCGCCCAGTGTGAAGCGCGGGTTGGGATATCGACGTCGGCTTGAAGCCGACGCAATAAGCGCGGTTGGGCTCCAGATCTGAGTGAGTGGATGCAACATGTCTTCGTCTCGTGAAGTCGACGGCATTATGCCGAAGCACGACGTCCAATAACATTCCTCATATCGTTCGAACCACACTAAAATCAACCTTAAAACAACATTTGTTAGGCTCATTGTTAAAAACGACATCACTTAATTGAAAACACCGTCCCAAATTAATATTATTTAAATTGATCCGAACGATCAGATTTGTAACAAGACATTTTTAAGACGATTTCAAGTGGTCTATGTACAACTGTATTAAGCATCCCAAGAAATAAAAAAAATTTGATTTTGATTTGATTTTGATTTACATTGTTACCCTAGGGGCGAAAGTCACTCATTGAGTCCCGATACGAAGTTTGGCTAATAGTTCGAGGGACTTATTGAGTCTTTTAACCGAGGTAAACACTGGGCTTCTCATTACGAATAATACATAAAAGTCTTCCTAATAACAAGAGTGAATGAGAGACTCCATACTACCTGATCTTCTTACAAAAATAAAAATAGTGTTTTTTTATGGTTTTTGCTATTTGTATTCAATACTCAAATACGTCGGTACTTACCGACGAGATTTTTATTAATGGGTTAATCCAACACTGGAAAATGACGCTAAGTCCGTAGATTTAAATTACAGTTTTTGTAACACGTTTTGTCTAGAAAATGTTATTTACACAAAATACACAATCATAAATGAAAAACCAGATTAAACTTGACACAAAAACATACTTAAGTAACAAAAGATAATACTAATTAAAATAATTCAAAATGCAAGCATTTCCCGTCAGTTTTTTTTTACTCAAGGCACGACACTGACCGCACGGTCGCAGAAAGCCACATCAGCAACATCTCGACAGGGCGCGGGCGGCGACGTAGCATGGTTATTTTTTTTTTTTTTATTTATTAAGGAAGACAGACAGTTACACTTTACTAGAGTATAAAACTAAACATAAAACTAAATACCATTTAAATGTCTCCGCAAATGGCTTGCTAGACGCTTAATTCTACACTACACATAATGAAGAAAATAAAAATAACCGATAACAATGTGAAAAAAAAAGACAAGAAGAGAAAATTTTACAAATTTAGACTAAAAATTTAGACCAAAAGTTCCGCATTCAACCACTGACTTGTCAGAGTATTTTTGATTGTGTAAGAAGAAGTGTTGAACAGATCAAATTCAGAAAACAAACAAGGTTGTTAAAAGTGTTTGCTGTTCTAACAAAAAAAGAATTTCGTCTGTAGTTGGTGCCACTACGGGACACCCCCAGACGTGATTGTTTACGATTATCGCGCACTATGGATCTCGGAGGTACCTTAATACGTATATGAATACGTATATTATACGTCACTTTGACCATATTCGTCTTTACATTTATTTTATTGAATAACATATCTATATAAATAAAAATGAATTGTTGTTCGTTAGTCTGATTAAAACTCGAGAACGGCTGAACGGATTTATCTTATCTTAGTCTTGAAATGTTCATGGAGGTCTAGGGAAGGTTTAAAAAATCGAATAACCGATATTCCCACGGGATTGGGACAAACGCGGGTGAAACCGCGGGGCGCAGCTAGTACTGAACTAAATATATCTACTTAAATTCGATTACTAAACCAAGTACTAAATTCTGGCAGTATGCATGAGCCATAATTGTTATTCTTTGGTGTTACCTAAAGCAAGGAGGTTAGGTTTTTGAAGTTCTTAATGCGTAATGATACTGATACTGGCTACAAGCACATTGCACAAGCCGTGCGAAGTCATAATTTGACATGACAGCTGTCAGTGAAAGCGATTCTCCCTAGGGCTGAAAGTTTTTCTTTCTACACGCTCTTCAGGCACCTTTAGACCTACTTTCGGAGTATGAGTAATGAAAAAGTTATTTTTAATATTAGATGATAATTTTAGGGCGGCACTAAACTTCGGCTGATACATTTAACGCCGTGAAGCTATCGGTAAATTGAAATATCAGTTGTCTGCTTTGGTCATAGGAAAAATGTAGCGTACCTAACACGGTAGTTTAGTTTACCTCAAGGTATGCCAACAGTGAATGTGTTTAACCTAAGTTTGCCGGGTGCTCGCTCCGCAACCAAAGAGTTAAGCACTTACCGCGGCTTCTGCCGTCTCTACGCGAGCTACTACAACACTAACTATGTTATTGTTTACTTTTTAACATGTTCATTCTAACTTTTGTGTATTCAACATGGCGGTTGTTGTACCTTCGCGCCGCATTACGATGGCGCATGGTGCCGTAACTATGACATGTTTAACTTTGTATTTAGGTATAGTTTCTAGAATATTTTAAACATATAATTATCTTCATGACAGTTTTCTACTAGCTCATTTTTTAAAGCTTACTCATAGAAGGTTTCGTATTGACTCCGGTAAAACTTATTTAATACAAATTGAATATGAAGCTTATAACTCCTCCAAGTATCGCTATACGTCAATTGACAAACCGTGCGACCAACGTTGAAGCTCTTTTACTACTACACGCATATGGACTGTCCACGTGTCCACCCGCGTGTTTCATGCCGTGGGTGGGTCAGGAATGTTAACTTTTTTGAAGCCATAGAAATCTGTTTTATTATGAATTTTATTCTCGGCTTGAAGTTAGTTAGCGCTATTCTAGTTAGGTCCTCATTGTTCCAGCCGTCTTGGACCGTTTCGCTCTGGCATATTATGTAAGGTGTGAGGTGACGTGGAATCTTCTCACTAAATCTTCATGTCCTAAAGTATAATACAACATAACGATTACTTTCAATTGCTCTACAGTTGTAGCGTTTTTTTTTTGAGTGTGTAATTGCTGGAAGTGTAAAAACACAATAAGAATACTATTTAAAAGTCAGTCTTTAAAAATTAATAATATATACGTTTGGTACCTTAGACCTGATCTTCAACATAAAATTCCAAAACATATTAAGAAAGAATACAAGAGAGCGTTTGTAACATTTTTTTATAAGAATCCGTTCCCGAACAAACTATTTGATAGATGATGAATGATGATAGATCAACGGAGCAAACATTGTGAAGTTTGTGGACTCTCTCTCCTACCCGCGCCCGCCTTCGCCCGTCACGTGTCGCCAGCCGCCAGCCGCCGCCGGTCGCTGTGGAGTGTGGACACACATATAAGTACCTACATTTTTTTAGGGTTTATCAAATCTACATGTATCTACTACAGTCTGTTTTAAAACCAGTTAAATTTTTATATGAAGCCTAAATTACGTGACTTTAAAATTTTACATTAAAATTACAATATTTTGTTAATAAAAAAGATAAAAAAGAGAAAACTGAAACTTGGGTTAATTAAACGAAACCCCGAGTTAAAGTGTTTTTTATATTTAATTTTTATTCACATCAAAACCTCTTACCATCAATAAATAACATATTGATAATGTTTAAGCTCCACAGCTAATTAACATAGCTAAAAAACATTCAAATATAATTATTCAAGAAATCAAGAAATCAAGACATTTATTGCAAAGTTATGTACACAAGGATCTTAAAATAGGCTTAATTAAGTAACAATAACTTACCCATTACAGGCATGCAATATTAATAAACTGCGTTCAACAAATTCTAACTACAATGCCACTCGAGTCAATATCGCCATCACGGACAAGGACCACTATCTCTTAGGAAATACCATAGAGATAAATAGCAAGAGGGGTCAGCGCCGTACACTGCCTCATTCCGTCCAAATGAGCAGACCACATGACTTAGTCGCTTGCTAGTTCGTAGAGATTAAGGCGCTCGTGCATTTTTAATTTGAATTATACGGGAAAATTTGAGATAATGACTCACTGCGTATTATGATACTGCACAAACCATAGTAAAAAGATTTCTAGAGCAGAAGGAATAACCTAACACAGGTAAATTACTAGATATTATCGTTTGAAAATTAAATACGAACACCATTTTTTTGCCGCCATATTGTGACTTATTTCGCGTCATTTAACAAAGAGTATAAATAGCAGAGGTGACTGTAGGTAACTTTCCTGTTCAATACTAGAAATACTGGTTCAATAGTGGAATTTGGCTTATATTAATATTTTCTACGATTGTCGTAATACTTGTGTGTAATGTTAAATATAATTTAGGTAGTACATAACGTTGGGTTTTTAAGTTTTAAAAGATAGGTATTTAATATGACTGTATTTGCTTTAGATAACTGACAGACGTGTGGCAAGCAAAAAAACCGGTCAAAAGCGAGGTGGACTCGTGCACTGAGCGAGGGTTCCGTACACATATTTTAATAATTTGCAAAAAAATGTTCTGTTATTTTGCAGTAGATTAGGTAGTAGGTATTTTAGGTATTACGGAACCCTTAAATAATACGTCAGTATAACTTAGTGTTTAATTACTTTTACCCCTTAAGGCGCTCTTCCAGTACCGTGTGTAGGTATTCACATTACCTTAGCCCGCGCTCTCAAAAACATAGCGTGCTGCGTGCTAACTGTTATATTTGATCGATATGCAAAACATTTTAGCATTATTATCCACAAATATAGTTCCTAGAGGTCAAAACCTATCATTTGATTCATTTTTAGAAACAAACGTTAACTATTTTTGATAAAACCCGATAAACGATCTAATAATTCTCTGTTTTCTAACATTTTTTTTATCGAACGTTCATATCTCCTCTGTTTTCAACCACAATAAACAAAAATATGGTTATTGAACTACAATATCCATTTTAATCCAAATAACAAAAAATAGTATTTGATTACTTAGAGTTGCTTAAAACAAAGGTTGATTTTGGTAGCTTTATTAGCACCTGCACTTAAACTAGCTAGCCTCAGTGTCAAACAATTTCAAACATCGCAATCGGTTCAAATTTTGATCGTAAAGAAGTAACAAACAAATATACTAGACACACACAAACTTTCGTATTTATAATAAATAAGTATATTATTATACCTTGCTGATAAACTTGTTATTGTAAAAAGCCTCTACGTCTACGTGTCGAATTCTAATGAAATTTGTAGGTACAAAAGGTAGTGTCACTTCTGAAGTGGCGGATGGCTTGATCAGTTGACGGCGCGCTAGCCCGCGCATGCTATAATTTTATTTAGCATACGCGGGCTATATAGTATGGATCACGGTTAATGTTCTATCTCTATATAATAAATAAGTCAATGGGAATCTATATAATAAATAATAAGGCTCGTCTATATAATAAATAAGTCAATGGGAAATACCTACCTCGACTCGTGGTTGATAGAGGTGCTTACTCCTAATAATTTCCAACATATTTAAGTGTTGCAGTAAGTAATCAAGACACATTAACTTACTCTTAAGAACAACAATAACTTGATATGAGTGTGTGAAGGTTATACAAAGTAGTTAAGTTTTGTCTTAAAACTTTACTGTAATGTACACCGTAAAATTAGAGTACCTTTATATTAACGGAGTTACTGCTTTACTAGATAGTCTGTGAAATACGCTCGCTATAAACAATATTACGTTTCATATTTTATAACAACTTATTATCATTATCATATCAGCTACAACACGTCCACTGCTGAACATAGGCCTCCTCCAAACACTTCCAGAGCGATCGGTCGCATGCTCCCTGGCTCCAACGACTTCACCTTAATTAAGTCGTCTGTCCACCTAATCGGAGGCCGTCCCGCGCTTAGTTGCCGGTGAAAATAACGATACTAAAATAATCAAGACGCAACAGTTATATAATTATCATAATATAAGGAGTGATAAATAAAGCTGTTATCGGTTATCATGAAGGCATTATATAACCACTAACATAAAACCTCCTATTAAACACAATAGAAAGCAAATCTTGAATGGCTTAGTAGCTCCTTTCAGCAGGTACTAGCTTTATATCACCCCTTCGCAGTGATATATTATTCAAAATGTCCGTTAACAAGCAATTTTCTACGGCCTTTTATACCTCACCAATTCGCTCGAGTTCGTATGAAAAAATATAGTGAATGAGGTGTGGTCGTAGTGATGTGTAACGTTGTAACGGCGATTTAATACTCGTTAGTCTTGACGAAAATTTAACTTTATTTTATGCCTTATGTATATGAATTTTTGGTTATATCTTGCTGCTAAAAATATATTGTTCAGCCAGTAAGTATGGTACTTAAAATTTACAAAATATCTAACGAGGTTTGCGAAGTCATAAAACCTAGAAAATATAACATAAGACCTAAGGAGATTTGGTATTAATTGGGACAATGGGATGAATTTTAGGATTTAACTGAGACTAAATCCAGATAAATTATAACTTTAAATCTCAGAGTGTAGCGGGTGCAATGCCATAAGAGCCATATTTTTGTTCCTATGGGCCGTGAATACCAATTCTCTCTTCGTACCGTTACTATCCAATAAAAATAAATCATTACTTTTAAATAAATATTGATAGTGACTGTAGTCGCGATCAGTGTGACCCCACCCCACCCCTCGCCTGCTTTTTAACAGTTTTAATGGCGCGAGAGCCACTATCGCTGGCTCGTTAATCCTCTACAAACGTACATACATACATAGCTCCTGCCTTTTATTGGAACACGGTGATCTATTGACGGACGGACGTATGCTTGCTACGTGTTGTGTTTGTAACAAACAATCTACTACTATGATACTAGTATTTGTTAGAATTGTGTTCGTTTTTAGTATCATTTTGATTCGTTGTTTCGTAATGCGTTCTTCTTTATTAAATAACAAAGTTATACTTATTTATATCTACCCGCAAAAACTCCAATATCGTGAAAAAAATAATAGCAACAGACAGACACACGGACAAAAAAGTGATCTTATAAGGGTTCCTTTTTCATTTTGAAGTACGGAGCCCTAATATATTAACCATACTGTTTTAATAAGTTTAAGTAACAATAAAATTAGTTTTCAACAACTTTTTCAAAAGGTAGAAGAAAAATCACATGTGAGTATGTTGGAGGTTTTTAGTTTATCTGTCAACAACCCTGCATTTAATGAAAAAATATTTTAAGAACCGAAAAAGGTAGAGTTATATTTAAATTTTACATTTCTTTTTGATAAATTAATAAACATTAGTATTTAGTTCGTCAAAATAATAAACCATAACATATCCAGCAATGAAGGTACGATACGGTAATATTGTCCGGTCGGTATATGAATGTGGCGTCGCGGTCGCAATCTGACCCTATCAGAGAATCAAACATACAGAGATTGCGTGATCGTGTTCGGTTTCCTTAATGCAAGACTGTACAGTGATGTTGTCGGTCGTCTCGTGGTGGGGGTCTTCTCGTGGGGGTCGTGGGAACCAATAACGATACAACAAGGAGACCTAAAGATGCCACTCGATCAATTCATTATACACTTTTGCATGACAGGAAACTTATAATGTTAATGTTATAATAATGTTAACTTTTAATTCAGTCATTCATTTTTATTAAATTGTCAGTAAAAGCTTGCAGACTGGCATCTTTAGTCATTGGGTGATGGTCCACCAGAACGGGAACAAAAAGTCACATGGGCAGATGTGACTTTTTGTTCCGGTGATTGTAACCAAATTTTTAACGATATTTTTTTTTATTTTTTTTACTAATTAATAATTTGTATTTGTTCATCTATGGGTTATTTGTGACTGTAAATAATTTTTTTTATATTTAGTTATTTATAAATTTATTAAATTAAGGATTCAAAAAAGACAAATTACAAATTAGCCAATAATACATTTTAATCATCAAATCGAAAAAATTGAAATCTATGGCAACGGTTCTCCTCGTCAATTTCTATGACTATAACAATATAAACCTATTACTAACTTCAGCACTACAAAGTCTTCCAACGTCGGCTACAGGAACGGTGCACGGTGGTCCGATGTCATCAAACCGGAGACAATTGGATGGACGTGCCACAAAATAAGGAAGAATAGACGATATTGGAGGAGGTCTATAACCCTAGCAAATATGACTTTTTTACTAAATTATCATTAATACGATGAAAATCGTTTATTTATAAAATGTGTGTAAATTACTGGCCATTAAAATAACAATATAAGGTTATTATATTTATAGAAGCAGCCCGCGTAACTTACAGACAGAAGTCATAACACAATACAACATCAAACTAATCATTGGGATTCAACACTTGAACTATTTTAACTGATTTAATCGCGTTAATTATGTTTTTGTTAAAACGTTAGGTTGTCCCCGGTGAAACAACTCGTATATAGGTGGTACCTACGTGATCTTCTCTTACATTTATATAATGGTTATCGTATATGGGAGCTCATAAAGGCGAAACGAATTCTATTAACATAATTATTTATGGAGCAGAAAATAACATTCGCCTAGAGAAGTTTCTTTCTGGGAATCATAGATCGCAAGCACAACGTAGGTACGTAGGTAGGTAGGTATAGTTAGAATGTGGTCCGCGTGTGTGCGGCGTCTGTTACCTCACGGCGCTCATTTAACTCTTCTACTTGATAAACGTTGAAGTAAGCATACAGAATGTTCTCTCGTTGCTCGCGGTACCTACGTGTGCCTCAACGAATGAGAATTCAAATTAAGTCGAGCTCTTAACTGAAAATTAACTAAAATGAAACAGTGAATCTCGCAACAAATCACCGAGTTCGAGTGCTAACATAGAGACCGACCGCTTCAACTGAGAGGTATATGTTTATTTGTGTTGGCTGTTGGTTCACAACTTCGAGGGCCGGTGTCGGTGTGTGAGGATTAAACCATACACTGTCAGCATGTTCTCACGCCAATTGCGACCTTACTCCCCAGTGACAAGGACGACTACGGCAGACGACGCGACAAGGTGACTTGTAATGCCCAGTAGCGTAATAAATAAATAGTCGTAGGTTAGAAGTTGCCGTCAGTCCAACTTCTTTACTTGTCCCGATATTTCTTTTGCCTCCTGAATTATTTACCGTATTTATTCTTTGTTTCGATAGGATGCTAAATTCGAGAAATATCAATATTTTCGAGACATTTTATTCGAATCACTTGAATTTTCAAGAGTCGTTCGCTAATTTAATGGAAATGTTCTGGTTATTTTCCAACGAATTGTGTTGTGGTTGGAAGTCTAGAGTTTAGCAACGAACGTTGTGTATATGAAACCCCGTAGGTATGTATGTTTATCTCGAGAGTCGTAAGATATACGTGTCTATACCTCGATAGGTACCTACCTAACAATAATCTCATGATCATAAACCGCTAATTCTGAACACAATCAAGAGATTCTCGAAGCGATCCACAGGGAAGGTTCGAAAATAACCAAAAACATGTTTATACCGGGGGTCGCAATGTAATTTACCCGGCAATCTGTTCGGGATATTACCGGTGGTATTTATTCCCGGGATCATTACCGTGGCGGGATCCAATCGCGGTCTTACACTCCCCGCGCCCCAATCACATCGGCCGAGGGTTCCCTCGCGACGACTTCACACTCGACCCACCAGCTAACCGTGATCCGGCCACCTCTCACCCTCGCCTACGCCTGCGAGCTCACACTCACTGGACGCAGGTTATGATTCTATATTGGTTTTATTGGGGGCGTACGATCGAGGTGTCACAAAATAGTTTTGCCGCTTCGTTAGCCGTGTGTGCCGCGCGAGCCGCGCGACTGAGGGAAGGCACCAAACCGAATTTATTTGCAGCAAATTAGAATGAAATTGCTTTGGAGGGAACCGAGATGTCTGCCCCGACGGGGAGGGATGTTTTTTCCTCTTTAGCAACTCGGCAACTTGAACCATAATGAGATTTATCCTCCTTCCTACACGCGCGACGACATTCTATACACTTTACGTATTTTATAAATTTTCCATTCACAGTGTAAACAGAAACTTGCGATATTTCAAGTGACGATCTAAATTCTATTCTTTGCAGAATATTTTATGGTTTAAGGTTCGGTGTTATAGTTCAAACTTAAATGATTCGTGTAAGATCCAAAACACTACCACGTTCTGATTGTATAGGGATAACATCGTTTAACGTAACCATTTGATTTCAACTGCAAGGACTCTGTGGACTTTCATACCAACGTATACTGATACCTACTGCTGTTTGTGTTTGTGTCCGGTTGATATCATACCTTTAAATTTAATCATACATTGTATCTCACGCCTCCAAAAGTCTGAACAATAGTAGAGCGACAAGAAAACAAGAGTAGTTCAATACAAAAATTGAAATTTATTCAACAAGTTCGTAGATTAAGAAACAAACATCCGGCTTAAAGAAAACAATCAAAAAAAGTCGGCTGTTGTTCGCGAGACCTCGAAAACTTGAGAAGCAATTATTGTCTGAAATTGAATACCGCGTTCTAAGCAGCCATTCATTCGTGCCATACTTGTTACCCGTAGAGATAAACTACAACATTAAATACATTTGAGCATCTTCATTGACACCATTTTGATTCTAATTTTATGTGTCAGTAACTTGAAATACTGTCATAGTAATAACAAGACTTCTCTGAGGTAATTATTCGATAAATAAATAACAATTTTCCCTACTCTAGTAGGTACCGGTAAGCAAACTGGAACCGACTCTATTGTAGTTCAGTTGTTTTATCTCTATGCTTAACTTATATTTCGTTTATGGCTTAATTCGTTCGAGTAGTCGACGCGGAGGACGTGAAGGACGCGGGAGAGACGCGAGCGGCGAGAAGTGATCAAGAGCAATCGCGCTAACAACCTAAGTTACCCGCTATCGGGAAGTTTCTTTTGATTTTTCACCTTTCGAGGATTCGAGTTGGGTATCTATAAAAATAAAGTGGTCTGGTTAAGTTGGTAAAGTTTGTAACAGGGCTTAGAACACGTCTGTGGTGTGCACAAGTTCGCAACGTGACTCCAATGGCGAATGATTCATAATTCCGGGCCGGCTTTATGTGCCACCTGCTTCTATCTCCATCCCACATCCACCATCCTCCATCCTCAATCCGCCATCCGCCATCTGCCATCTGAGCTGGTCGGTTGCTCAATGCTCAACTTACAGTTGATTCTTATTGATTCATCATTCGCTGCCTGCATTCGGTTGAACTAACTATTAGATGCAGTTGTTGTCATAAAGCAAGCTTGAGCAGACTTTTCATTGGTTGCTTTGACTAAAGTTATACGTCGTCGTAGGGTCGTTAGTTTATTTTCATGATCGAATATATCTTTACACATTGTTCGAGACATTAAACATTTTATCAGTGTCTCCATGTAGATAGCGAGCAACTTTCTTATCGCCCGACCTCAACCGATGCAAAGTGTGTCTAATTTAATTAATTATTGATAACTCGCACATCATGACAATAATAGTCAAGCCTACTTTTAGAAAGATTTAAAATATGTAATTAAAATAATAAACAACAATTTAATAAAGGTGTCTTCGCCCATATGACCATTTCACCAATAATATGATAGCGTCCCTTGTCAACGATAAAAAAGAAAATAGTCAAAGTGCAGCGACATGTTCCGGTATAGTAGACGGTGACATTAACTTTAAACTGAGTTAATATAATATTACGTCAAAACACGTGGCGTGAGACCGCAGACCGCGAACCGCAGACCGCTTCCCACAGACAAAATACAATAACAAAGCTTATTGGAAGTTTCCTACATTTTACCTCAAAGTTCATTTCGCAATGGTCCCTTCGCAAGCGGTTCTTCTCTTATTCTTTCTTGTTATACTTATTTTTCTAAGACGCCCCGAGAATGGATTTTGTACATTGGCTTCAAAGTTCAGAAATTTTCTACATTGTACTGATATAATGATTTAGGTAGGTATAGATTCTAATGCCATTGGATCATCTAAAACAGAAGTAACTTATTTTTTTACAGTTATTGTAATAACTTATCCTAAGTGTTGAATCCTGAGAATTTTGAAGATGAAATCTTTAAAACATCGGGTTATAATAGACGGATTAACCTGCTGGATATACCATTTCATATTTAAATATTCTAGTTATATAGATGTAACAACTTACCTAATAATGTTATTTTATGGTATATTTTTTAATGGTTTTCTTTCCCATGACAAATACGTACGATAGACGATAAGCGCAGCGTGTTATAGTACCAGTGCGAAGTAGAATAGCGTTCGTGTGTCTTTGTCGGTCGGCAAGTCGGCACGTGCCCTCGAAGCCTCCATAAATACAGAGTTGTAACGCAGGAAGCACGTAACTTCTTAATTTGTTCACGTCATATGGATCACTTACTTACAACCGAAGCGAAGCAAGGTGGGTGCTAATTTTTCCATCAGTAGGTAGGCAAGGTACCTACTTCGGTCGGAGTTTCGAAGATAACGTTTACAAGTTTTGTTTAGTCATTCTTGTCTTTATCTTAGCTCTAACTTCGTTAAGACGTTAACAACGCACCTATATGGCTGTACTTATATACATATTATGACTATATAGGTGCAGGAGGGAAAATTGTGATAAAGAGTAGCCGCAGAACGCAGGTCGTAGCTTACCGCCGAGTATGCATCTTTCTATAAAATATAACACATTTCATTTCATTTAAATGCATTCATATGGTAGGTACAATAGATGCTACATCAAGGCCTACAAGTTCACATATTATGAGACCCGCCGGACATTGCAATAGGTCTAGTAAATTTTTATTGTTTGACCCAACGGTGACTCAACGGATATATTACAGATGTTATTTAAAATTAAAATAAATATTTTATTGCTTTTTCGAATAAAATAATATATATTGTATGGTTTCACTCTACAAACAAGGTACTAGACCTTTCAAACGAAAATAAAACTTCTAAACAGCCCTATAATATGTCAAATATCAATCAAATACAAAACAGATCACTTCGTGACTTTCATCCTCAGAGTTCGAGGAAACAGAGAGTAATAGATATTTTAAATTTGAAGGAAGATTTCTTGCCAAAACAATATTAATGAAGCCTACCAACTAAACATTGAAAAATGATTCGTGAAATCCCAGCTTTATTGGGTGAGGAAAAAAATGTTAATTTTTCACAATAATTTGTATTTTATTTTCGACAGAGTTAAATACGTAAGAAAAAGTATGCAAATATACAGTATGGAAATTTTGTACAATATTAAGTTTATGTGATATTTAACTAAAGTTACAAGTATTATACTCCAATCTTGTGAGCATAGTCCTTGAGCTTGTATCAATGTCAATTCAAAGAACTCCATAAAATAAAAACAAAAAAACATTATCGCGTTTTAAATAACTTTCGTAGAGTTGTATTGGTAGAGAAATACCATGAAATAAATATCGAATATTTTTTTCTAAAAGCAATTAAGAAGAAGTCTTTGTGAGATTTGTAAAACGTCCAAACTAAACAGATTGGATTCCTAATGAAATGTTTTTTTGTCAGTGTTTAAGCCGAGCCGACACCGACAAACCATTCCTTGTAAAGGCAATAACTAAACTCTAGCACAATAATAGTAAATCTAACAGCACACTAGCGCCGCGGTATCGCGGTGACGGCACGCGACAACTGTCGCTGCGAGTTGTGTTGCATTCCCAGTAACTAACTACTATCTATCTGTGTTATATGTTAACATATATTTTATTGTTTAGAAATGTGTTTGAAAGCAAGTAAAACATTTGTTGGTAAGTTTTCTATCGACATATTTTCCGTAACTTGATAATTTAAATAGTTCTTTTAAATTGTATTAATTGAATGAATGAATGATTATTTATTTCAGGCTAAATTGCCTATACCTTAATTAAATACAAGTTAACTAAAAATAAAAAATTGATAAAAAAATGACTGAATTACCTCGTAATAAAATTAAACTTTATTTTATTGCATCTAAAATCATATAAATATTTAAAAAGCAATTCTATTTTCACTTATTTTTTGTGTAAAATAAAGGTAAATAATAATATAAAAGACAACGTTTCGATCCCGTCGTGACAGGGCGTCTGTAGTTACGATCTATGACTCAAAACTCCAAATTAATGAAAAACCCCAAGTAATACAAAATAAATTGTGTTCAAAAATGACGGGCTATTTACTGACAGTTTAGATTATAGTTAACGTTCACCCTTATAGCCCCGATCGTAGCCCCTAATTGCGGACAGTTCGAGGCCTACCCGCCAACTCACCTAACCTTTCCAAAAATCTAGTGTACAAGTAGTAGAAAGTGTCACAGTATTCGTTGTATCGCAAATAAAGTGCAATCCCCGGATTACCAAGCAACGTCCGAACTTTGCTCATTACGGCGGGATCTGCTCGCAGGACATGTTCTCCTACTGTGTAATGCATACACTGTGACCCGCTCGATTTATGCCTCCCAAGTATTTTAGCTGGTTTTTGGGGTTCCGTAACTTAAGGGTAAAAACGGGACCCTATTATTAAGATTTCAGTGTATGTCTGTCACCAGGCTGTATCTCATGAATCATGATAGCTAGACAGTTCAAATTGTTGCCGCTGTAACAACAAATACTAAAAACAGATGAAACAGAGAATGGTACGGAACCCTTCGTGCGCGAGTCCGACTTGCACTTGGCCAGTTTTCTAAATATCGCCTTTGTATGAGTTAAGACTCTACTTAGGTACCTAAATATCTGAGTTTGAATACGCAGTGATAAATTCAACGTCCCAAGAGTAGCGTAGAGCTGCTACGCTGTAGCACATTGTAGTCGTAGCATCGCGATGTGCTACGAATGGTCCCGCTACGGAACAAATTATTTTATTTTGTTCAGAAAAAGTAACAACCTAAGAACAATGTAGGTTTTATAAAACAGCTTTTATAAAAAGCTGTTCTTTTGTTTTTTTTTTCATTTGTTATAACTCAATCGTAGTTAAAATACATAACACATTGAACAACAAGAGCCGCTTTAGGCTTCACCGCAAAATATTTTAGCCATAATTTTAAGTTCATTTATTTCATTCAATAAAATAATGAGAGATTTTAATAGAATAATAAAATAAGTTTTTAAATGGTTCATACTTTGAAAAACAATTTAGATAAATAAAAAAACATTCAGTTTAGAAAATTTAAAATTATTTTTAACCAAACATATTTAATTATAAAGTTTCAGTATGCACTGTGCGTGCAGTACACACAAACAGGACACATGTTTACTGAATGCTTTTATCCAGTAAGTAGCGTGTTAAGTGAAATGTAACAACTTAATTTCAAGTTATTTTACTTAGCTGTAACCATCGAGCATAATACCTAAAAGAGGCGTAATGTGGACCTTAAATAGTCTAAAGCTGATCTGTTGTATGCCACTGATAACATAGTGCATATATGCCATAATTATAGGTATTGAATTTGCAAAAGTTTTTTTTTAATTTCTTGTGTGTTCAGAATCCCGTAAACATTCAAAAAAAATGTTAAATGTTTCATGTTTGTTATTTATGAAACCTTGCCACCAACACCAAAGACATATCGATACTTATTTGCTAAGCCAACTCTAGTGTAACGTTAACCTTGGGTCTGTCAGTTGGAACGCGATGGCCGCATTGATTTGGTGGAATTTTTGGTAAATAAAAAACAACACTTCTCTCTGCTGGGTAAATGTGCTCGACGGCTGAAACAGTGTCAACAATGAGTGTCAACCGCTGAGCAAAAAGTCGTCGACGCTGTGCTGGCGGGGCTCCAACACACTTCCCTCCGCCTGTCCCCCCCCCCCCTCTACCGGCTCCGGTCGGTTTTACTTGAACGATTAGTTTCATAAAAACTAGAACATTTATTACATTTCTCACTTAGTCTTGTAAGTAAACGTTATTTCAGTACTTTTTAAGTTATTTTACGTATTAATTTGTTCAAACCTTACCCATTGGTTTTCGCTTAAATATTCATAATTCGCTGTCATTTTGCAAAAATAATTCTTACTTAAAATTAGACGCAAACAATATTGTTTTGGAACATATAACATAATAATTATGTATTTATGTCGAATGGGTATGATCCCACGGGAACGACACGCATCCCGAATGGTTCGCGTTATATGTAGAGTAATATAACGGTGACTGGAATACATTATCGAAAGGGGCACAAGTGTAAAGTTGCCGGCACCGAGAGAGTTAAGGTTAGCGCACATTCTATCTATTGAGATACGGACCATCTGAACATCACATGAGACAACATATTGGAAGTTTACAACGTGTGAGATGCAAGAATAATCCTAACATGATAATATAAGCCTCGTACACAGTGGGCGAAGATCTTTAACCTAAAACGAAATTTTGAACGGTAAATTCTTTCCTCAAATCCTTTAAGCCCAAAAAATATAAACAGGTTGAATTATCTGAGAAAATAAGTCAACGGATTACACGAGAGATGAAATCCGGTCTACTTTCTATTCACTTTCATTACATTTATACATATAACCGTAGATGCAGTCGTGAGCCGGTCGCGGACAAGGTTATCGCAGTGCTGATGACGTCGTACATCGACGGTCACGTACCGGTCCCGACCTCACACAATGTTACAATAGCCATAAAGAGCGAGCGATGTAAAACTACGCAACTCTAGCCGGACAGCTCCTGTTTGAAAAATTATAACACTCCCTACGACACCGACACTATCACCGAGTTAACGAACTCGACTGTTGAACGAATTTCGACCGTCTGCAGTCGAGATAAAGCCGATGTATTTCAATCCAGCCGCAATATAAAGTGTGTCATCAAATAATCCGGTAGCGCTGACTAACTGCTTAATTATGCATCCGTGGTCCGGAGGATTATGTTTTTATTTTGGGGGCTTGAGCATTATAAATTCCTTAGAATATTCGCTTAATTCGAGGCTTTATCTATGCGGGAGCCATTACTCTTCGATGTACAGTAGAGAAATTAACGGGTACTGCGGTTATAGGGAAATGTTTAGGTATATGCGCGGGTGTTCGGAGGGTGGGTGTATACGTACGCGTGTCAACAGATACTGTGGTTTGTTTTTAGGGTTGTGCCAGGTAATGGATACCTCTACTGAGTTACTAATGCAGGGGGGGACTGTCGCCTGGATCGTATTTATACAGTCGTCTCTACTACCTGCTGGCATAGTAGAGTTACTAAACATAATGTTCCAAGTACTACATACTATACTTCCAGGTTAGTAATTGGGTAGATCTTTTGTAGCGTCATCAAAAAACTAAAATTAATGATGCTGCTTTCGGCTTTAATTTTTCTGACGACGAGGTTTTTAGTATTTGATAATTAGCTTCCAAAGAACAGTGAAACGGTCATAATTATTCAAGTACGGTCGGCTGCAAAATTGGAGACCCACCGTAGAGCTCCAAAAGGGCTGTTATAAGACTGTTTTCAACACGAGCAAGATTCTAAGCACCTGCTTTAGGTGAAGTTTAAAGTCTTCTCACTCATCAATTAATCAAACAAAAAATATTAGAATGCAAACATTCCAATAATAGTAATTATCAAACTCTACCGAGGGCTGCAATTATGCAGCCGACTGTACATTACGGCGATCACCGCGTACTATCCATCGAATTTAAAATAAAAACTGAGCAGAATAATCTATAAGTTGAGTCGCAAGTTCTCTGGTACCTACGAGAAGTTTAGCTGCATTGGTGATTTAAAGACGTCGACAATTTCCATCGAAAGCGAAGGAAGGAAGTGTAATCTGCATTTGGTCGGTTAATTCGGGAGTGGAGTGGACTAGTCGACATAAATCATGAGGTTTTTCGACGTTGGCCGCCTTCCAATGTTGCGGTGTGGTGTCACAGTGGTGCCATCTAGTTGACGTCGGCCACATACTGCTCAATACTAACTTGCAGGAAGGCAATATATAAGTTGAGCATAGATAATCATCTGAAGTATAGCACGTTTGAATACTATTATGAAATAGTCAACAGCGGGCGTTGTGTCCAATTGTAGTCTTTGAATGACAACCAAAAAAAGTACACAAAATGCATACCTTTCCTAAATGTTTCTTTTTAAAGAGACTTCGGAATCCGAGAAGCCGAGAACGAATGGTGATGCAATTAAACCCGTACCCGGTCAGAGGTTTCATTCATTACAAATTCCGATCCATGCGAGAGGAATAAAATTCATGTGAAAGAGATTGGATGAGGGACAATCGGATAGAGAGAGAGTCATAAGTCGGGTATTAGTGTCGAGTGTCAAACGGGTGGCGGATGTCCCACTGATCCTAGTTTCAATTAACTGAGCGAAAGTTCCCAACGTCCTCGTAATTAATGTTCTTGATTAAAACTTAACTCTGGCCGCAGGGACCGTGCGCAGGACATTCACGTCCATCCACGTCCGTGCACGGCCCTGTCGGCGTCCGTCGGCGTCGTTGCATTCAGCTTTTACTTATTTCCACTGTGGTTTTTATATTTAAAAAATGAATTTGCTTACAAAATTTGTATCTGTATTTGTATTTATACTAATATTATAAAGAAGTAACGTGTCGGTAACAAGTTTGTTTGTATGTATGTATGTTTTAAAACATTCTTTCACCAATAGAAAGGTAAATTATTAAGATTTTCAAAAAGTTTGGGATCCATAAGATAATTGCAACATTTTAACCTAAGGTAGAAAATCCACAACAGTTTTTAGTGTGTGCTGTGAAACTATTGATACCCGAAACCGTTACCCGAAAAAAATATTTTATCATCAAGACTATTTATTTCTCAGTAAATTCCTTTTTAATTCATTCGAGTCGGATATTTCGTTTAAAAGTTATGACAAGCATAAAAATGGTCAAGCTTTCTGAGCAATACCGCGTTTCGCGATGTCTTGAATGGCAAGTGAATAGATAATAGTTAGTATGGCTCTCCAAAGGTGTATCGTTCCGTAACTGTTAGAGAAATCAAAAACTGTCAAATACATGTGGGACTAGCGCAATGAGGGTTCCGTATTACTTCAAAAAAATGATCAAGCAAAAAGACAATCGTCGCGACTCCGCCAGACTTCGAACATGGAATCTTCTGATCCGTAGTCGGACGCCTCATTTCTGTAAAAGCGGCCAAACATTACGTTTGTTGTATGAGAGCCCCTTTAACTATTTGTTTTATTCTGTTTTTTTACTGAAATACATCATCTGTGAAAATTTCAACTTCTACATATCTATCACTGTTCGTGAGATAAAACCTGGTGACAGACGGATGGACAGACAGATTAATGAAAAAAGTGATATTTTTCGTAAAAAGTTTTTATTACGATTTTTATCGAAAATCGTTTTGAAACCAAATGTTTTTTTTATTGGATAGATGCATCTTGTTTTAGAATGTATAAATCGACATACATCCTTAGTACGTTCCCGGTCGTGAGAATTTGGGGTAGGATCATAAAGTTGAAACTTAATACAGCGATGTGTCTCGAAAGTTGACGGGGCGAGTTAGCGAGAGAGAGCCTCCGTCCTAGGTCGGTGTCGGCCGGGGACGGCCGGGGGGCAGCCGCGATCCACCGTTTATGTTTTATTAACTCTAGGCCCAAAACATAGCTTCATTTCATCCACTTCTATAACTAACTTAGTTTGTCTACGTGTTTTAATTAAAAATACACTTGTTTTGGGTTTGTTTTCATGTACAATTTTGAATAAGTAAATACAATTAATTTTACACTTAGTTTTTGTTTTCTGTACGTTACGCACGATACCTTAATTTGGATAAATTGAGAATTCGTTTTTAAATGGGATGAATTTTAGAGTTGAAATAAAACTAAATCGTATGCTTGTATCATTATTTTTCACGTCAATAATAGGTATATCAAAACACTTTGAATAAGTCACACCGCCTAGTTTAAATTACATCTTAGAAATTGTTTTCCGAAATTTTCCCTGGAATACCAAAATCTCATTTATTTTTACGAACTCAAAAAATATCACGAACATTTTTCTTGATATTATAATATAATTGACAGTTTTTCAATTTGACAATTGACATCTCTTAGCCGCAAGGAAATTTGACTTGGCTTTGACCACAGATAATAAGTCCCCTTCAATCAGTGAGATGTGACAGTTATAGAGTGGTTATGTTCGAACTTCGTAGTACTATAATGTGATACAAACTTTGACATAAACAAATCTACATTTATGATAGCAAAAATTGAATGAAAACAAGTTTATCTCTCTCTATAATGTCCACGACATTGGGACTTGCGCAGTGATAGAAAGAGATGACACAATAAATAGAATGCGTATGTCTTCGTGCATGTCATAAAGTACCTGAGGGGATATAGGGCAATCAGTGGACCAGTGGTTTATTTCTTCAAATAATAATAATCAATTAGGAAGCAAGCTAAGTTATCAATCATTTTAATTTTTATCTACAATTAACTAAATAGTTTTCGGATTTGGGGAGGTAGATGTTCAGCATTAATAAACCAAATTGATTGTTTAGAATAAAAAAAATAGGGAATTCTATTAGGTAAAATAACACCAAAAAATATTATTATTTAAAAAGTTAAAACTATTTTATTATTAGCATTTTTTTTAACTAGATAGAACCTATGGACTATATAGACATTGGAATAGAGCACGTCCTTGAATACTTATTTGGCATCCAATCAGTTTTTGAGTCCTGATTATTTTAATCAATTTTCTTTCGTTAAACCGTCACTAGGTAATCTAAAATGTGATCAAATATGAACAATATTAATCCCCAGGTGTACCCCATTTTATCCAAGTAGTCCCGCCCTATTCCGCGAGAATATCTATAGCCTATAACATCCACTACCAAAAACCAATAAGTACATACCAAGTTTCATCGCAATCGGTTTAGTAGTTTATGCGTATAGGAATAATTTAAAATAATTAATTTAATAATAATTTAATTTAAAATGAATAATTTAATTTAAAATGAATAATTTAATTTTTACTTAAATTCACACACATTTACATACCTTTCCACTCACATATACACCTTTGCATTAATACACAATAATTATCAATAAACAAATAAATATTCCAAATTTATTTACCCCATTCTCCCCTAGTAAACAACTAAAATACATATTGAAAATTTGATTGCTAAAAAAATCATTATAAATATATTACACAGTTACTTACGAATGAAATGATTATGTTTTAGCCTCTTGTGTTTGCAGTATAATTTGTACATCTCCTGAATACGCACAAAAACATGTTGTCTCACGAAAAACTGTGAAATTTATTTAAATGACGTCTTGTGGGCAATCGATAAAGTTTCGTGAAACATATTGAATCAATGCAACGGTGGTCAATTACCTTGCGATCATGTAGCAACATTTATTTTGCAAAGGCGTATCTACCTCTGGTTGACATATCACTGCCATAGGAAAATAAAAATAATCGGGTAGACTGTATCCAGAACTCAGGCATAGTGAGTTCTTATTCTAATAGGTAAGTACTATAAATAATTGATTGAACTTTTCGGAAATCCATAACTGTAATAAAAATATTAAGTTCCTAATGCCAAAACATAAAATGCAATGTGCACCGCCGTCCCGCACACTTAGAGAGGCATGCAATGAGGCAAAGCAATAATTAGTGTTGGTGACCCGTGGTTTTCGTCTACACGATGCACCATCAGGATTGGACCCCGACCGCGCTATTTGGGCGACAGATATTAGATATCGAGATGTTGTCTCGCTGAACTCTGGCACTCTATTCCAGCGGTCACCGAAACACTTGAATGGCACTAACACTAATTATTGCTTTGCCTGATTGCATGTCTCTTCAAGTGGGCGCACGTTGCATTTTGTGTTTTATCACTAGGCTCGGAACTAAAAACTGAATACGAATACACAGGTACAATAAACTTAATAAAGGTAAAATTAAAAAGATCCGTTATAAAGTATGGCGTATTTATGACGTCACGTACTTTTCTGTCAAAACATGTCAATGTATCGGTCAACATAGTTTAGTAGCCAATATTGTTGCCATCGTCCGCGATCCGTCCCTACACTTGACAGTGGACTGGACACAAGTCCCAGTACCTAGACTTGTCAACCATACGACACAGTATAGTCCCTGTGAGGCCCGGGGCCCGCCCCGCCCGGCCGTACGTCGCGACTGACGCGAGACGCTCGTCTTCAGAATAACATACACTTAAATCTTTGTATTTACCTACTACTAAACTGAGTTTAAACTTATTGTCCGTTTGTATAAGGTTACATAACTATAGTAGGTTCAATTAGAATGAAATATAGTTACCATTACTATGAATCGTCGTTGTTATCTTTTCTTACTTGATTATAGCTGAAGAGTTTTTTCTTCACGCTTATCTATAGAACTATGAAATCCCACAAAATCGGTACTTATTGTGATGTTGGTGAAAGGACTGGGCGCAGTAAGTCGCTTATGAAGTTGTTATTTGTTTGAAGAGTTCTTTTACCTACTAGTTCACAACGGCTCAGCGTCGTGATTGTAAATTAAGTAAATGCTCAACCGATGATGTACCTTTTTACCTCTAACTTTCCACAGCTACGTGTAAACGGGGAAAATACCTCGAATATATTTATGTTTCCCCATTTGAGGGCTCTAGTTCTGAGGAAGACCTGAATGCATTCGACGCAGAGTGGTCAGATCTAGCTAAAAATCACGCTTAAAAGACGCTTTTGGAAGGAAATGGAGGAGGTCTTTACCCAGCCAGCAGTGGAAAGCAACAAATCAGCCAAGAACTCTATACGTACATACATTGGTAATCACACAAATAGTGCGAAACCAGAACTTGAAATAAAATATTTTCCCCACTTTTATACTACAAATATATGACTATATTCTTGATAGTAACCTTAGGCAACTTACGTACTTGACATTCAAGTATACGATATAGAATACAATATAATCATATAGAAGTTTCGAAAGGAAACCATTTAAACTATCAATATAAATAGTAGTTGAATTGTGTATAATGTTTGACGAACAAACAGGAAGTTTTCACTCGAGTGTTATTCTTGTATTATGCAAATGGTTGTCGATATCGGTTAAGGTAGACTCCATTGAGAGAAACTTCTACTTCTACTATCAAATCTATTGCATAATAACTATACTCTATTTCAACACTAGAGATCATTTTTGTATCGTTAATGGAGCTATGTGGGAGCTGTAAAGTTTAAATTCTCCAGTAGATATAGCTACGAACCTCGGTCGTTAATTTAAAAAAAACTAACTTTCCATATAATAACAAGTGAAAGTTGCATTTTCCACGAAAGTATTTCGTAATAAGAATAATTTCCCCCAAATGGTCGTGGGATTTCCTAAAGATTTTATTTTGTACTAGCTGCGCCCCGCGGTTTCACCCGCGTAAGTCCCGATCCCGTAGGAATTGACTCTAGAAAACGTTTGTATGGGAAATAGAAAAGGGCTGTTTTTAGGGTTTTCCCGGAAATTATTCGATTTTTTCTCGTCTTTTAAACCTTCCCTAGACCTCCACGAACATTCCAAGACTAAGATAAGATAAATCCGTTCAGCCGTTCTCGAGTTTTAGTGAGACTAACGAACAGCAATTCATTTTTATATATTTTGTATAATTTTTCAGACAGAATTCTAAAGATAATTAATAATAGAACAGATATAACTTCTAGATATTTTAGATAATCCGAGTGTAAGAGAGCGACGTGACGCGCACCGAACGGCCGGATTAAGCTCTCGAGAAGAACTTGAATAAAAACTATTTAAATTGAATGAGCGAATCGAGCCGGATTATCCGGGATCAAGGCTATTTTTTAGACACAGTTTAGGGGATTCTTGCGAAGCCGGAGTAATCCCGGCCGCTCTAATTGCCTATACTTATATAAAGAATCCTGGATGTGGGGAGAGGCTTCCTTTCATTATTGTTACGGTAATATAAACACTTACGAGCTTACCCGTAGGCACCTCTACCTACCTTATCTGGGTACCTTACCTACTGAATGTTGTCTTGTGTCGTTTGGTTGTACAAGAACAGTACATTTTTACAGCACTCATCCTCTTTAAGCCTTTGCTGCCATATTTACACATTCAGCTGTGTCTATTTTCCCAAATTTTTATCGCGTATTTTTTTATTAGTTTGAATTTAGTTGAACGCGCTGCCGTGTGTCTAGAAACAAACAAAAATGCAAGCTTCAACCTAAATGAAAGGATCTTCTTAAAACAATGTTATTTCATGAAAACCAACTTTAAACAAAAAAAGAACAATCCTGAAAATGGATGGAATCTGCCAATAGCGAAGTTAGCATAAAGTTGTTTAATCTGTTAATCTGGTGAATATGCGAACTAAGTTCCGTATAATGGACGAGTGTCACTATCGCCACTTCGGAATGGATAAAATCGGAACTAGAGTGTCTTTAAATTGAGACTGTGAATCGGTCAGCAGCAGGGGAACACTCGTAAAAATCCAATGTAACGGAAGTAACGTTGTAAAAACGTCATAAAGTGTAACGAATGTAAGCATAGTACCTTTCTAACAAAGATGTTCGATTGGTCACATCCATTAGAATAATGTCGATTTGATGTACTCACTGACTTGACTTTTAGGGCCCTCGCCGACGGCAACGTTTTGTAGCAGCATCACTACTAACGTGTGTTACTTGCATTTGCAACACGATACTGAAGCGATGTCAACGCGTGACTAACGCGCTACTTACGCTCGCTATACCGTTACTGAATCGTGTTTGCATCGCGACAGTATCGCGTTGGCATCGCGCTCGAGTGGGCGAGGGCAAAAAGCTAGCGACCGCATTGCGACTGCATCGATGCGAACGCGCGACACCATCGCTACAAAAAGTCGCCGTGGGCGAGGGCCCTTATGTTAGTAAAATAATTCAGAATATGCCCATCTGTCCCCGTATTTGTCACCCTAGGTGGTCATAAAAGGTTCATCCGTTACCCATCATCAATAGGACATGGGGACAAATGAAACTGTCCAAGTTTACGGGTACAAACATTTACAAATATACGAACGAAACAAGAACTCCCCAACACAAGGTAAGGGTATCAATTAATCGATTGAGCCGGTTGTTTGTCTGTATGTATGTTGTCAGCAATTACCATAATAGAGTGGCATGAGGTGGCGTGTGATGTGTGGTGCGTATGCTAGTATGTATGTATGTATGGCGGGTGTTTTCATATTCTATGTATATCGAACGATGATTGGAGTGCTCCTGTCTAATGCAATAACCTGACGCTTGTGCTATCGTGTTACAACCTTGTTTGTTATTTGTCTCCATACTCCGGGGGTACCGGTATAGGTACCGGTATAGGTACCGGTATAGATACCGGATAACCGGCGCTCAGTTACCTCACCAACCGCTTACCTACATACAACGCTGACAACTTGCTGCTAGTTGTCATCACGTAGGAAACTAACGCGATGAAGAGATTGTGAAATGAATTCACACATTTGTGTAAAAGTCTCGTGTACGAAACTCATAACTACTTACAATTTAATTTTAGGCCTAAAGTCTAAAATAAACCTAACATAGAAGAGTTATAAGTCTGCGGTTGAACCGTTTTCTGATGATCATACGAGTATCGTACTCCAAATAGAATTTGAATACAAACTAAAAAGCAAGGAAACATGTGCCTTCAATTGAGCGACGAGCTGTGGTCTCGTCTAATCAAATAGTCCGTAGTATATCCACTAAAATGTTCAGTAACTACGAATTCAACTTTGACTAAACCATATAAATAAGTGTAACCCACAAGCCCTGGTCATTAGGCATGTAATTAGTATTTCAATTGTAACACTTGTTACTGAGAAGGACCGCGACCTGCGACTCACGACCCGCGACCCGCGACCTACGACCCACGCGACCAGCGACCGGCCCATGTCGCGGTCACACTTCACTTAAACAATTGTTAGACCTCTCGTTGTCGTTGTTAGCTGTTCACTGCTAATTACTGAATAACTCACATTAACTTGTTTTACACATTATGTTATTCAATCTGACAAATAACTGCGTTAGTTTCAGAATAACGTTTGTGTAACTTATATCTATGTTTTTTTTTCATGTATAAAATATAAATAAATATTGCAGGATATTCCACACATCGACACCATCCCCAAGCTAAGTTCAATTTAGACTTGTGTTATGGGTGCTAGACAATGGATATACTACTTATATACTTTTCTTTTGTAAATATATACTTATAATACATAGACACGACAAGACCAAAGACAAATATCTAAGCATAAATACTTGTCTGAGGCGGGAATCGAACCTGCAATCCTGTGTTTGGTAGTCCGGCATTATGCCAACACTTATACACTGCTGAACCGACTGCGATAAAACTTGATAGAATTGAAGTATGTATGTACTTTTATTCCGATGTTCGTTCCCTGAGATGTTGTTTAGATTTTCCTATAGTACTCGTAGTGACATACATTTTGTTAATACAGTCGACTTTGCAATGAAAATAATTTAAAAATAATTTATAAGACTTTGAGAGCAAGTGTTATGTAAAAGTACCGGTTTGATAGCTATATCTAAGGGTAGGGAGAGAGAGAGAGAGAGACACGAAGATGGCGCCACCATTTTAATGAAGCTCTTTAAATTTAAATGAACGAAGGGTTGCCGTAAAAAAGCAATTAATGTAATGGTAGAGATATCTCGTAATCGACAATGGACCCGGAAAAATGCCAATTATGTAGATTAATAGCAATTATTTCGATTGCTTTTGTCGAGATTCGTAAAAGATTGAGATCGGGGGTTTTATGATTTATTTTTAGTGATTCAATCAGTCTTCTAAGACAGTAACAGCTTTTATTCACCGAGCGTTGTCTTGCAATAACTCGGAAACAGCTTGACCGATTCTGATGGATGATTAGATTGTTTAGATTTAAAATTAGGCCCGTTAAGCTACATTACTATTTATATATTCCATTTTAAAATATTATTGCTTAATTTAAGTCAAATTGTAATTACGTACCTATCTTAAAAACGAATAGCCACATACAAATATCTGCAAATCTAAGTTAGAATCTATATGAGGCTTTTTTTGTAGTTGATTTAAAATAAATAAAATATTATCAAATTTATATATTTGAACGAGAGCAATTAAAATAATGTCCAGTCCATTGGTTGTTATCAAGAAGGAAGAAAGCCTTCGTTTCTCTCCTCTATTACATTAACAAACGCCACACGGGCAAAACGTATTATTTCCTCGCTCACATTAATGCATTTTTAAACTCGTTCACAGCACATTTAACCCAAGAATTAACAAATAAAGTAACACATAGCGACACAGTCTCCTCGTATTTGCATAGTTGATGCACCCGTCCTCGCTCGCCTTCCTTTTTCACTTTATAACAACGTTGAACACAACAGGACCGTCCCGCATTTATTTAAACACTTTCATGTTTTCATTAGTTTGAGTTATGTTTGTATTTTATTTAGATAAATGTTGTTAACGGATATTGTGTTGCAAAGGCTTTTTGTAACAAATATACGAGGAATTTTCCTTGCGTTAGATTGTTTAAAGATACTATCGGTTAGTCTAGTCTACTTCCGATACTGACTACATTATTTAAACGTATCTATATGAAAAGGTCTTGAAGAACGTGATATTACAATATATGGCTAATTCTCTGTACTTATATCAGTGTAGGATTAGGTGGATATGGATATGGTTTATGCGACCTTATGACACAGTAGTCTACGTGTTTTCACGGATAATATTCTTATTTCTTACCTTTGACTTCTATTTGAAACGTCTTTAAAATTGGTCAAAAGAGTCGGAGATTATTTGCAAAACCAAATGACGAAAGTGACGTCATCAATATAACGTCTAATCTGTTCATTGCATTATAATGAATGTTTGGGGACCGGCTATATCAGAGACGCAACCAAACGGGTATTTATATTTTTTGCTTTTTTGGGTTCCCTACCAAAGGATAAAAACGGGACCCTATTACTAAGACTTCGCTGTACGACCGTCTGTCTGTCGCCAGGCTGTATCTCATGAACCAGGATTGCTAGAGAGTTGCAATTTTTACAGATGTGGTATTTCTGTTGTCGCTATAACAAGAAATACTAAAAACAGAAAAGTAATTAAAAATTAAGTTTATTTTTAAGACATTTAGGCAATTTTTTTTGTAAATTATACTCCCAAAATGACAGGCAAAAGACTTTTAACCTATACAGCCTCGTCTGACATACAATAATTTTTTGGGTTTTTTTCTCGATATTAATTGGGGTTAAAAACGGAATATAATGGTACGGAAACCTTCGTGCCCGAATTCGACTCGCACTAGTGTAGGTGTAGGTAGGTACTCACTGAACGCAGTAACCGTTGGTTACAATTTCATTTTAATTTATTTATCCCCATTGCAAATGAGACGGTAAATTACAACCACTTTATGAAATGCAAAACTGCTTTTCGCTCCGTAATTTCGGTTTGTGCTGATCTTTTAATGGTCGTTCAAACTGTTTATGTTATAATTACTGATGTTTGCTTTAATTTGTAATATCTTTTATTACAAATAATTAAATATACATGGAAATGTTTTTTATCTTAGAGCACCGCACGTTTAAGCGAGGTATGGTGGGTTCAAATCAATTAAAAAGTGTTTTGTATTTCTGTATGTTACTTGTGTGGTTAGCTTAAGGGCAGTTCATGTCATTGTGTAGTACCTACCTAAGTTACCTAAGTTACATCATCTGATGTCATCTTCCGGAGAAGGTCGGGTCGTCAATTGGTATTTGCGGTCTTTAACCGCACTTTTCAGTTGCTGGTAGAAGTTCTATTTACGGAAATAAATATAAAAACAAATAAATGAACAGCCACGAGGGCATATTCCCTAGTCAGCGAGCGAAGCTTGATTACTATCTTTATTGCCAATCTAATCAACGCGACCGATCATAACATATCAATACTTTATCTGTAAATAGACATGTATATCTAGTTACATACATAGAATGCTAATAGTAACTCCGAAGTGCAATTCTAAACTAGGAATCAGAGAGTTTAAGTGACGATGGCGATGGCCGGCCGACTCTCACTGGCAACTTTAATTAAACCTTACTTCTGAGATGACGTCCTTCTAAGATAATACCGACAAACTTACCGCTACATCTGTCTGTTTACAATTGCAACCTTAACATCGTTGAATTAGGGGTGAATGTAGTAGGAGAGATGACGTGGTCAGCTATTAAGCTGTTGCTTCCTGTGGTTAAAGGAGACTCATTTAGAAACAAGATCGTTGGAAGTGTTCGAATGTGACCGATATTTGAGCTTGGTCACTGGTCACCTGATCAGGTCAGGGCTTGGAGTCTATGGTATGGGGGGCTATTAAGATGAGTGGTTAACTAGCGTTGCTTCCTGTGGTTAAAGGAGACTCATTTAGAAACAGTATGAAACATAAAATGAAACAGCGCACCTGGTGTTGCGTGGTTCATATATATTATTGATTTCCTCTGTATGAAACACCGCATCGTAATTGCCTTTTTGGAACATCAGATATCTAAATAGAAATAAAAACAATTAAACATGACTTTGATATTTTGTTACTGCAAAATAATTTCATCGCACGTTACCGCTAAAGCTAAATCTTTGAAGGACCATGAATCATTTGAAGTGTAGGTACACACCGCTGCCATGCCGAGTCCCGTGGCCGGACGCGGACCTCATATGATACAAGCTGAACCCTAAATTGAAATATATTTCAACAACAGCTTAACATATTATATCCATATCCAAATATTGGTTTCTATACGATAGTGGGTGTGTAGGATATAGCAGTCAGCTGATAGTGCGGCTGATCCCTCGGGCTCGGGGCTCGGGGCTCGGGGCTCCTCCGGCCTCCAAACCGAACATTATTTATTCTTATGTCAATACTTTCTATCTAATATTGCACTTACACTCTTGGTCCGGACTCGATCCTCTCACTAGACGTACACCAACATAGATATGACTTCACTACTTGGCCTTTTATGGTTATTATATAAATAACTCTTGTTGATTTTTTGTCTCTTACTAAAAAGGTAGATTAATAGGTTTTGTAACATGTCCGGGTAGTCCACTTGGTGTCAAATAGTGTATTTTGTAAGTAACGATAGAAGAAGGACTTAGGCTTGATCGCATTGAGCTCCTTAGTCTGGGACAAACAAAACATATCAAAAAACTATCCAGTGAAAGAATGGGAAGAGTTGCAAATGGGACGAGATGAAAATGGGACGACTTGCTTCAGTTTTTGAAACCATTCTATTATCGTAATGTCCATTGTCGAACCGATCATAAGGGTTTATCCACACGTACGATACGTTCGACGAAGCTATTGTTTCACTGGTGTCGCATAATACAACGATTCTGATGCCCCCCTCCTCTCGCCTTCTGCCGCGCCGGTCACGGACCACCCCCCCCCCTCCCCAACCTTGGGCCAATAGAAAAAATCGTCCGATTCAGGAGACCAATAATCATAGACATTGAATGAAAATGTCAGATCTCGACCCGTTATTAATAAATTGTAGAAAGTTCTTTTATTTTGTATCTCTATTGGCTTTTATTTGATAGTTTGTTCGTATTTAGTAGATATTTATTAAGCGATCCTGACTTTCATATTGTTTATCACAGAATATCTACTCTAAAAAGTTTGTGAATTGAATTATTGAACACAAGTCAAGTCAATTTTTTTTTATTCCTTTGGATGCTTAATACATCTGTACAAAGACCACATAGAAACCTCTTAAAAACTAAGTTAGGATGTGTGCCTTTGGAACGCGCCCACCAATGAGGAGAAGGCACAAAATATGCAATTGAGGTCGTAAACAATATGAATGATAAAAACCAACTTATTTATAAAATTTGGTTCCATTGTAGAATTTTTATAATTATAAGTCTCTATCGAATCCGATAATTTGTTTTGAATACAACAACTGACACCAGCAATGGCCAGCATATCGAGCGATGCGGCCAGCGAGAGCGGTGCGATGCATCTCCAACCGGTACACATCCTAAAGCTCTCATCGTCTCACAAAAAGCCAAGATGCGAACTTCGATTGGAGTCGTAACTTTAAATTGATCACCACGTGACATAGCGGGCTTAAACACCCCTGTTCGATTCTCCGAGGCCTCCCGATAGGACGGCCCCCTAGCACCCCCGGGCCCCTGGCCCCCTCGTAAACCAAGATATAGCCCTCGTCTACCCATTGCATAAGTTCGAGCTATAATTTCCGATCTTGCTACATTCGAGTTACAGTTTTGAACTTAATAATTGTATGTAGAACTAAATGGAACTGTTTGTTTGATTGTTTTGTGACGTCATTGTGACGTCTGTTGTAATGTAGACTGTATTATATTTTCGTTACAATTCGGACGGTATAGGGAACGTATAAGATAAATGTTTACTTTGTGCTTAAAACTCCAGCCATGATTCTAAAGTGCACTTTTGAAATATCTCGAAGTATAGTTTGTATAAAAGTAATAAAATAATAGTTTCCGACCCCCCCCCGCTTCCCCCCCCCCCTCTAGGCAGCTATTTCCATAGAATTTATTAGGTACCAGGGCGCAATGTAAATTTCCTTTTCCTCCGACTTGTTTTCATTATAACATCCCGCGGGTAAATAAATTAGTACTCGTTGAGTTATATCTACTTTGTTGCCTTTTTAGTTTCATAATGCGTGGGTTCTTAGCGAGTATTTTCAGATGAGAGGATGAAATATACTTGGTTATTCAAAATTTTAAAGTAAAGAAAACAACTTACAAAAAGAAAAGACGTAAGGTTTTTGAAATAAGATAAACGACGTATAGTTTAATGGGTGTTTATATTTTATATTTATGTTTTTTTTCTTATTTAAATTTAAAAAATTATACACAACTCAGTTAACGCTACCGTCGCCGCTGGTTTTCAGTAAGTAACGCTTTTAAAATAGATATTAGTTAAAAACATTATAACTCGGAATAAATGCGTGACACCGCGGGGCTCAACTAGTACACACTCACATCAACATTATTACTTACCTATGTAAATTGTAAACAACCATTTCAGATATATTTGTATCGTAAATATCTCATACTAATATGAAACATGCTGAAGTTTATATGTTAGTTGTTTGTTAGTTCTTCACGTAAAAAGGACTAGTACATACATTGATTGTGATGAACACCGAGTGTGTTCCTGAAATAAGATATCGGTGCATAGCGAGTGAAACTGTAGGGCGTATATTCGTACCTATACCTACCGCTTCGGTCGTCTATAGAACCAAAGTTTCAGAACTACTAATAGAGCTAGAACTCCGTCGCGGCAAAGCAGGGTATACTCGCCCGTCTGCGTGTGTGACGTCACAAACGTCGGCAATTTGTGACGTAATGACTGCGCGGTGTCATTATCCGGTACAAGTGTATTTACATACTGGAAATGGTACTTGAATTGTACATGTTTACTGACTCGTACTTCGACGACGATGACGACGACGACGACGTATGGCCTACTGTGGTAGTATACATGGTACTTACAAGGTGTACTAGATGTAATACATACTATTTTATTTATCGAAATTACAGTCGTATAATCTAATTCCAGAAAAATTGAATCAATGACAAGTATTCCAACTTAAAGAAAAGAACACTCAGTCTGTAGTCCCTGACATACCAATAATAGTTAAAGGTTCATCCAACGTCGTCACGTGCAGGCCACTGTGACGCACCACTATGTCTGCTATCTGATTTATATAGGAGTGGTATGGAGGTCTCGGGCCCTCGGGGGACTCTACCGGCAACATCCCGGCACTATCGGTACGATTCGATATGTTGGGTACCGGTCGGTTGTTACTTAATATACATACTGTAGATAGTACTTAGATACTTAGAGACACTGTGCTCTTGTTATTTTAGTTTACTTGTCTTTTGATTTAATCACTATTGCTTTTATAACGTAGAGCCTCCGCTAGCTAAGAAAGGTATTTGGGAATTTAAACCGTACGCGGCAGAGGTCACTGGCAAAAACTAGTGAGATGGTAACAGTTTGTATATAGACAGTGTCACCCGGCGCTGGTCGCGACTCGCGAATACTTCTCTACACTCGGTACTCGGTTATTGTTTACATGTTTGTTTAACGCCGTGAACGATGTATAAACGGTAGGTACCTACTTGCCACGCTGTTGTACGTACTAGGCTAGGCTAGGTAGGTAGGTAGGTGTCTCTTTATATAACAACAATATCTGTTGTTTTGTATGGTCGTTCACCTCATCGGGGATCTGTATTGTGTTGTCTTACAACGATAGAGTGTTGCGTGTCTCTCTCTAGTCTACAATATTGCTTTACTTAGATAGATATAAAAGAAGGCTTTAACGGGTTTTTTGTACAAACTAATACATTCTATTTTGACATGTTAATCACTTTCTTAACGTACAAATAGGACTATATAGGGCTTTAATACTTTCACGTGATTCGCAATGTCAACCGCCACGCAATTTGCCCCCTACCCGACAGGACTCATATTATGTCAACTTTTGAACCATTTATGAAAGCAACCAAATAAAATGAAATAAAAGATTGAAGGCGTTACGACAAGATGGCGTAAGAATGTATGCAATGATTTTCATTTAGCACACAATTTTAAATCCTCAGTTTTGAAATCAATTACATTTGGGTCGGAGGGAAGCGTTGGGACGGGCCATTTGTTTTTGATGTTTGCGTGTTTTAATTTTTTTCTTGTTTATGCCTGTGTTTAATATTTAGTTTCAGTTACTAGATATTGTAACCGACTTGACTTACTTGACATTATGTTTTGACGTGATAACGTCTGATAAATTATTGATTCATCGCATTCACAACAGACTTTTTATGAATGCAGGTGTTCCGTAATCCATAATTTATGCATCCCGTTCCGGTACCATGACGTATGACATTTTATTTTTATTATTTTAATTAATGTTTTTAATATCTGGAATTAAATTGATTGGAAATACATAGAGTAAATACAATTGATATGTTATAAAACACGTTACAAGTATAACATTGTTGTTTTTTTAATTCATTTAATACTTAAAAGTAATTATTACATTTTATTCTGCAAAACTCAGTCGTCTGCTTTGCGGGTCGCGGGCGGACGTGTTTGCCTATGTGTAAACTGTGACTCAACGGTTGAGGACAATGACCTCAAAGACGGTGAAGTGCGCGAATTGCAATGTGGTCATCAATGAACTTTTGGCGTTTGTGACCATTGTCCTGGACTACATGGACGAAGAAAGTATCCACCAGTTGGTTACCTCGTCCTTTAGTGTGGAGAGTATTACGGCAGCGAAGTCCCTACTGTTTGGCTCCCTACCTAACGCGAAGAAGATGCCGCTGCGTCGTAAAGAAGGGAAGAAACGAATGTCGAGAGACCTCGACGACATAATCTGTCTTATGAAAGGCACTAGGGCTGAATTATTCCCGATATTCGTGGCAAAGGATCTCCATATAGTTCCGAGTGTTGGGTTCGATCACATTGATTGTACTCGACTCTTAAAAGATATTGCGAGACTACAGAATCAGGTTCACTCACTACAAGAAAAAACCGTTACAATGGAGATGTTCGAGCAATTAAAACAAGAAATACACAGCTTGAAGCACGCATCGATTGTCGATCAGTTTCCGTCGCACGGGTACGTAAATAATAGGAGAGGAGCCTGTTTGCAAGATAGCTACGAGTTCAATAGTGGTCCAGTAGGTCTCCATTATGTACCTATTAAATCGAGTAACATTTCTGATGTGAGGGTAGATGGTCACTCGACTCCTACGCGAGCGTCAGCTGACGCAAATGCAACGGAGACTGGGTGCTCCGAGGGCCCCCCGCCAAACTACCGGAGTGTTCGAGCACAGGTCTGATCGCATCTGGTGTAAGTCGAGGATGCGCGGCGTGTCAACGAGCGTCCGAGCGCAACTGGTTTGCCGTGCGACCGGGCGTGCGGCGGCGGCGCGGGCGCAGGGTGTGCGAGCGGGACGATGCAGGGTGCGACGAGTGGAGAGGGCGTGGAAGGTACTTCTAGTTTAACTGCACCGGTTAATGCTACCTACGCGCAAGCGGCGATCAGCGCACCGAGTATGATACCTAAACCTATCGATCGTACAGCTGTTTCTAATTGTGTCAACGGTAACTCGTAATGTTACTGACGTATGTAACAACTCTTTACGTAATTATTGTAAACAATTGTCGCCGGATGCGAAAAATGAGTGGCAAACTGTGCAGTCTAAGTCTGCAAAGCGATATAAGTTCATTGGACAGAGGGGGCGAGCGTCGTTAGCGTCTGATATTAAATTTAAGGCCGCGGATGTAAAGGTTCCCTTGTTTATCTCTAATGTTAGTAAAGATACTAGTGAGCAAGATATTTTAAGTTACATTAAAAACAAGACGAATGAAACTGTATCGTTAAAAATGATAAAAATGAAATCTAATAAGACATATAATGTGTATAAATTATTGGTGTCAAGAAGTAATTTAAATGTATTTTTAAATGATGAATTTTGGCCAAATGGCATTACGTTTAGGCGCTTTGTGCATTTTATGTACGAAAACAAAAGGGGCAATGTTAAAGTTGATTAATATCTTTTATTATGGATGATAACATTAAATATTGTAAACTAATTAGTTTTAATTGTAAAAACTTTAAAACGTCTTTAAATGATATACGTATTCTATGTAACCAGAGTAACATAGTATGTCTACAGGAGACGTGGCTGTACAATCACGACATCCCACTGCTGGGAACCGTGTCTAGCGAGTATGAGTACACTGGCAAGTCTGCTGTGGATACTTCAGCTGGCATATTGAGAGGGAGACCCCACGGTGGGGTTGCTATTCTTTGGAGAAAAGGTATTTTTGATAACGTATGTGTCGTTGACTGTAGTAGCGCGCGACTGACTGCTATTAAAGGGTCTATTAATGGTCATAATATTTTAGTATTTTCAGTCTATATGCCGACAAAGTCTTACGATAACTTACCGATTTTCACCGAAGTACTGAGTGAAATAAGTGCCGTCGTAGAAAGTAGTGATGTCGAAACTGTATATTTAATGGGGGATTTTAATGCCCAACCCTATGAGCTTTTTTATACTGAACTTAATAATTTTTGTTTTGATCAGTCATGGGTTTGTGCTTATGTTGAGGTTCTAAACAGCAATACCTATACCTTTATCGACCAATTTCACGGGAGTAGGAGCTGGCTGAACCACTGTGTGGTCTCCCTTTCTGCCCGCAAAACAATTGTGAACGTAGGTGTAATAGAGGAACTGTTTGTGTCGGATCATCTGCCAATATTCATTGATTGTAATTTAAATACAATAAAACCTAGGTTGATGATGCATGATGTGCCTCGTAGCGCGGTGACGTGGGGGGAGAGAGATGACTCTCAAGTTAGTAAATACCGTGAGCTTTGTCACATTGGCTTGAGGGACATTGATTTTCCTCCTGAGTTTATCGAGTGCGGTCATGGATCATGTAACTTAGTTAGTCATAAGATAATTTTAGATAAGTTATATGATGAAATTGTTTTTGTTTTAGAAGATGCGGCTATTCACACCAAAAAGCCCCATAAACCTAGGTCTGGGCATAGGAATAAGATCTTGTATGGTTGGAATAGACACGTTAGCGAAGCGCACCAGGAGGCTAGGCTGAGATTTCAGGATTGGGTGCTAGGTAATAAACCGTCATCTGGTCCTGTTTATCACCTTATGTGCGAATCCCGCAAAATTTTCTAAAGCCGCTTGAAATGGTGCCAAAACAATCAGGAGCAAATTAAAACGGACTCCATAGCGACACTGAGAGCGGATAAAAAGTTTGGGGATTTCTGGAAGGCCACCGGAAGGTTGGATGTAAGGCCTGACCTCACAGCCAGTGTGGACGGCAGGAGTGAGTCAGTAGAGATAGCAAATATGTTTATGGAACACTTTAAAGTGCAATCTCCCCTCGGTCCATCTGCTGGTATGCCCGGTGCTGCGCCTGACGTGTTGGGAGAAGAGTCACTGCTGATATTTACAGCAGGTGAAATTAAAAATGTAATAAAAAAGATGAGCAGTGGCAAATCTCCCGGACACGATGGGCTCAGCATAGAGCACTTAAAAAATGCTGGGGTACATCTCTCGAGGGTCTTGTCCATGTTCTTTACTATGTGCGTTAGTCACTCATATTTACCACATAATTTAATGAAAACAATTGTGGTGCCCATAGTGAAGAACCGGACAGGAGATATTTCTCTCGCTACTGTAATAGCAAAGGTTTTGGATGGTTTGCTTGATTCATCCCTGCATAAATACCTAAACATGCATGACGCGCAGTTCGGATTTCAGCCCGGACTGTCCACAGAAAGCGCAATCCTGGGGCTCAAGCATACTGTCCAATACTATGCTAATCGTAGGACGCCGGTGTACGGCCTGTTTTCTGGACCTCTCCAAGGCCTTCGATCTCGTAGCGTATGATGTGCTTTGGAGAAAGATGGAGGACAGGGTTGTGCCGGCAGGGATGATCAACATCTTCCGTTATTGGTATGAAAACCAAACCAATAATGTCAAGTGGGCTAGCTGTCTCTCAGAGTCGTACAGGTTGGAGTGCGGAATGAGACAGGGGGGCCTGACGTCTCCTAAGCTTTTTAACCTGTATGTTGACGGACTCATAGTTGAGCTCAGCGTGCGTGCATGCATGCGTGTCGGATGCCGGGTTGGTGGCGTTAGTGTCAACAACATCAGCTACGCGGACGACATGGTGCTGCTGGGACCGACTGTGAGGGCCATTGGGTAGATGTTGAGAGTTTGTGAGACACACGCTGCGTCGCATGGTCTTATTTATAATTTAAATAAAAGTGTATACATGGTGTTTAGGGCTGCCGGGAAGTGTCCCGAATCTGTGCCCCCCATAATGCTAAATGGCATGTGTCTCAAGCGGGTGTATGAATTTAAATATTTAGGACACTTTGTTACCGACAGCCTTAAAGACGATGTCGACATAGAGAGGGAGCGTAGGGCTCTGGCGGTTCGTGGCAACATGCTGGCCCGTAGATTTGCCCGTTGTACAGACGAAGTTAAAATAACACTCTTCAAGGCATACTGCCAGGGTCTGTACACGGGCGGTCTGTGGTTCAGCTGTGCTAAGAAGTCGCTAGAAACCCTACGCATTCAATATAATAATATTTTCAGGATGCTGTTGAGACTCGCCCCTTTTTGTAGTGCCTCTATTATGTTTGCACAGACACGAACGGATGGCTTTAATGCTGTCCTTCGCAAAAAAGCTGCGTCATTGGTGCAGAGGGTGAGGGAGAGTAGCAACAGCATCCTCAAAATGGTGGCAGAGGATCCGCATGCACCTGTGTTTGGACATTTTAATAAAGCGATGGCCGCCGTGGAAAACCACTCGGGCGGTCGTCGCTTGATTGATCTGTCCTCCAGATACATCACATTGTAATATTTATTTTCATTATTTATTCTTAGGTATCTACTAACATAGGACTAAGTTTATACTAACAACATTTGGATGTAAATTGTCTGAAATAAATTATTTGAATTGAATTGAATTGAAAAACTGCGTACACAATAACACGATGCTTCTATACTCTGACGTTTTGAATTAAATTATTGCTTTGTTAAATATCATAATCTTACAGAACTTCTAATGAAATAAACATAAAATTGTTATAATTTGAAAGACTGTCGACCGTCGAACGGCTACAGAATAATTACAAATCAATACATGTCGATGGAATTACGCAGATATCATTATATTACCGGAACATACATCTGCCGTAGGTAGTTACTGACGACGAACAATTATTTCTGTTCATTATAATATTGTAAGGACGAACGTAGACTCCACATATAAACCGAACGATATAACAACTAAATACTGTACCTACTACATTGCGAAGAGCCCCAAATAACTTGTTATATAATGTGGGAACTAAACATCAAATATAGAAAACTTATAAGTATATTGTAAATACGCACCTCCTTATACATATCTACATTGATCTACGTGATTTGTTGTTCGATAGATACGTCCCTATAGTCGGCTATCTATCGGCCAACTTTAATGTCGTCAATAGTTTAGCCCTAAAATATTGTTTCTGGAAATTAATTTTATTATTATTAACTTGATTTGAAACGCTGATGACTTCGATCGATAACTTGATCAAATTATAATCGGAGTTCATTCTGGCTCCTTACTATAGGTAATATGTTCGCTTATTCTAAGTAATTCTTCGGTGGGTCCGAGAGGAGATGAAGTATTACATGATCAACTCAGACCAGTAGTGGATCACAGTGAACCCAGAAGTTCTATACAATCCACTCGCACTGGTGAATTCAGTGTTGTTGGCGATAGAGAGAGTTAGTTCTCGGTCTAGACTACCTAGATCCACTGCTAGACTTAGAGTCCTAACCTACCAACCTTGACACCAGGGTTGCCGCAGCTGGTCTACTTCCTATCAAGACCCCCTAGTCGAATAATTCAGTAAAAAGTAAAAACCCGCTTTGTTGTAGTCGGGTAGAAGTTCCCTAGGTTTCTATCGACTTTTATATAGGCTTCTTAGTCTATGAGTAAAAAGACTTGACGAAGTTAAACAATAATTATAATACACAAAGAACACAAAATTACAGAACCCTATCTTACTGTCTATAATCTACTTACAATGAGATAGAGTCCATATTGGCACAACACTTAAACTATGCGTTAACTAGAGCCGAGCTACTATAACTTTGATGCTATGGGTGACGGAGGCAAATGGTAACTGGTAACTGCCGATGCAATGCACCCCGGGCCTATTTATTAGCTCGACTCTAGCTCCGCCTTCAAGCCCTTAAAAAGCGTATACCTAGCGACGTGCCCAAACCTCATTGGCGAAGCTCCCAAGTACGCAGGGTGACGCAATCCCGAATTCCTGAGATCGGTTCCCAGGGATTTTGGTTCCCACGTACTTAGATGCTAGAGCACTTACAAGTCTGTCACTAGGTATACTTAGACCCCGACGAGTTGTCGCCAACAGTCTCTCCCCGGCGAAGAGCGTCATCGAAGCCCTCCGTTCCGGCTGGGAGAACAACGAGTCAAGGCCTAGGGCTTGGTTCCGATGTCGGTGTGCAGGTCAGTGATGACCCGGTCGCCGACTTGATGGTGCCGCATCGCTCGCCGGACGTTATCTACCCTGTCTGGGGGCTATGGTGGATAAACTCGAACGAATCCACCGCGCCCAGAAGTTGTCCGCGAGTGTCTTCGTGGCACGCCTGGTCTGCGGGTCAGTCAGCTCGCAGGTACTGACCGGCGTTTGTACGGTTGAAAGCTCGAACCGTAGATGCGGAGCACGGGCGGTCGTTCCTCGTAGGCGGCCCGTTGCTCGGCGTCGTTGGCACCCCCGGCGCGCAGCAATGCGCCGAAGGCTTATGAAGTCGCTGTCGGTCGTCAGTCTCGACAGCAGTTCGATGTGTATGGCCAGCGTGACCACACACGTGAAGATAATGCCGCAGCTCATCTCCCGGCGCCCATCGCGGCGCCGTCCTCTGGTGACTACCATGGGGCCGATGTAGGCAGCCCCACAGCGAGTAGCAGGCCTGGAGTAGGCGGCTAAGCGAGCCGCCGGCAGGTCGCCCTTCATCGGGATGAAAAGCACGCCCCTGCACGCCTTGTTTGTGACTGCACGCATAGTCGGGCGCAGCCGGAGCACCCAGCACCGATGTCTCGCTAGATGCTCGTTCTCGATACAGCCCTTCATGGGCTCTCCCCGTATGCGGAGCCTAGTGAAGGGGTGTCGTCCGTTGAGAATCAGGAGTACGTCTGAAATCAGGGGAGCTCGTCCCCGTTCAAATCTTATTAGAATCTTATCTAGTTGATATAATCCTTTTCCCTTTCCAACTAGATCTTTCTCTAGATTTCGCCATTGAAATCTAGATGCTGGCCGGTATTCCTTTCTTATTATGACCTGAAGGGTACCTATGTCTAAAGTTACCGTACATCGCTCTCGGAATCGCCACATGACTCCGGGTAACTCTGGACCGGCCAGCAACTGCCGAAGACGGGTGAGCGACGCGGCTTCCGCTTCTCTGTGGCCGCAACGCCTCGTCACTCGCAGTTGGTGGTCCGCACCTACTACATGCGGGCGGGCCTGGGCATAAGCGAGCCCGGCCGGCGGCATAACATCGGATAGGTGCGGAAAGCGAAGCATACGGGCGGAGACGGACGCGTGGCGTAGCCTCGAGCCACGGTCGGTCTGCGCCTCGATGTAGTGGACCTCCGCGGAGGCCCAGTAGGCGCGAAGCAGGAGAATCTCGCTGTCCTGCTCGCGGTTGCCGTAGATGCTGAGAGTGCGCTTCCTCTTAAGCACTCCCACTGCGTTGGTGTCTCGGTCGACAAGGAGGGTCGTCGAGCCCTTGTCGAGCAACGCATGCGCGTCGCCAGAGCCCTCGGGCCCTACGACGCTCACCGCGCACTCGTTCATCAGCGCGGTCTCAGCGTCCTCGTTTTCTTTCTTCTCTGGCGAGTCCTCCACAGCTCGCAAGTCATGGAGGAGACTGTGGTGTGTCTGTGCGCACCCGTCGACAGTGCACCTTTGGGCTGTACACTTATAACGGCGATGCTTGCTTTCTAAACATAGGAAACAGACATTATTTTCGCGCCCCCAGTCCCAGCGCAGGAACACAGGGAGGCGTCTCAGTTTGCCACAGATCGGGGTCAGATGATTTAACCTGCAGTAGAGGCAAACCTCTGACGACGGCGGCTTCTCGGAGTTGGAGGGCCCCGCGGTCTTTATCTCTGGTGCATAGACCACGGCCCCCCGTTGCGGCGGTCGTCCGTGCGGCTCGCTCACCGCAAGAGCGGGAGCCAAACCACGTCGCGGCTGCGCGGCCTCTTTTCCGACGGAGGCGGCGCGGGCGGCGCTCAAGGCGCGCAAGGTCGGCGGCACGGCCTCGGCTAAGGCAGCGCCGGCGGCAGATGAAACAGGCTGCAGGGCGGCCTCACTCTCTAGGGAGGCGGCGCCAGCAGCGCTCTGTGTGCGCGCAGGCCACGCAAGCTGTGGCGTGGTCCAGAGGGCGCGCGCGGGCCGCGCAGGCAGTGGCGCGGCGCGGGCGGCGCTCGGGGTGCGCGAGTGCGGCAACGCGGCCTGGACTGAGGCGTCGCCGGCGGCACTCAGCGCGCCGATAGATGGAGGCTGCAGCGCGGCCTCTCCTTTAAGGGAGGCGGCGCTCGCAGCGTTCTTAGCGCACGCAGGCTGTGGCGTGGCGCAGAGGGCGCGCGCGGGTCGCGCAGGCAGTGGCGCGGCGCGGGCGGCGCTCGGGGCGCGCGAGTGCGGCAGCGCGGCCTCGACTGAGGCGGCACCGGCGGCACTCAGCGCGCTGACAGATGGAGGCTGCAGCACGGCCTCTCCCCCTAGGGAGGCGGCGCTCGCAGCGTTCTTAGCGCACGCAGGCTGTGGCGTGGCGCAGAGGGCGCGCGCGGGCCGCGCAGGCAGTGGCGCGGCGCGGGCGGCGCTCGGGGCGCGCGAGTGCGGCAGCGCGGCCTCGACTGAGGCGGCGCCGGCGGCACTCAGTGCACTGATAGATGGAGGCTGCAGCGCGGCCTCTCCCCCTAGGGAGGCGGCGCTCGCAGCGTTCTTAGCGCACGCAGGCTGTGGCGTGGCGCAGAGGGCGCGCGCGGGCCGCGCAGGCAGTGGCGCGGCGCGGGCGGTGCTCGGGGCGCGCGAGTGCGGCAGCGCGGCCTCGACTGAGGCGGCACCGGCGGCACTCAGCGCGCTGACAGATGGAGGCTGCAGCACGGCCTCTCCCCCTAGGGAGGCGGCGCTCACAGCATTCAGTGCGCGCGCGGGCGGCGGCGCGGCCTCGGGCGAGGCGGCGTCAGCGGCGCGCAGCGTGCCTGTAGATACGGGAGTCGGCCACATCGCGGCCTCTTTATAGACAGAGGCGGCGAGGGCAGTGCTCACCGTGGGTGCGGGAGTCGGAGCTTGCAGCAGTGCGGTCTCATCTCCAACAGAGACGGCGCTGCCAGCGCTCGGTGCGAGCGTGGGAGTTGACGCAGGCGGTCCAATTCGCTCAAGCGCATCTGCGAATCGGTCGACGCCCCGGTCTCTTTCCTGCTCAGGTGTGGAGGATCTTTGACGCCTGGGCTCTCCCCGCGCCCCAGGCTGATCCCTCCACTGAGTTACCTCCTCCATTGGTGTATCTTGACTCGCCTTGATCATCGCAACCTCGGCTGCGAGCCGCTTCTGGATTAGCCGTCTCTTCAATTCAGCTATCTGCTCCTCTGCTGCTAGCTCAGCTTGCCGGATGCGGGCAGCGGCCAACGAACGGCGAAACCCTCTGTCGCCGTCTATGTTGGACCGGGCAGCGGTGCCGGCATCGGGCGCTGAGGTAGCTAGGAGTGTGTTGAAGCGGTAGTCGGGGCGCACCGCTGTCGTATAAGCGGGCGCGCCTTCGTAGTGCAACCTCGGTACACGCTCTACGGAGGTGTGCACTAACGCGGAATATCGGTCAGAAGTTAACGAATCTGACGGATACAATGACGAGAAAAAATAGTCCAATTCGCGAGCGACCTCAGCCGCTACGTTGGCTCTAGTTACGGACATAGTTGTGCAATAAAAGTCCCGGTAAGTAGATCACAAAAACTACACTGACTCTACCGTTACACAAGGACTAAACACTGACTCTACGTTACAAACAAAAATCAAAACATAAACAAAGAAGCCATAATTAGTGAATAGTATCAACCCGCAAACTAAATATCACTAAGTTTAACACATTTCTCAAAATAAACCAAAAAAAAATCCATTCATTAGTTTTTGGGTCCCCAGCTACGAGCAAATCTACCTGCCTTGAATGCAAGCGACGGGACATTCAAGTGGCGTAAACAAAAAATCTTACCCTAGCGGGACTTAAGCAAGAACCGTTCGCTAACAAGAGACGATCGTTTCAAACCAAATTATAATGAGAAAATTAGACTTATTTTAATTTCACTTTTAAAATAATCCTGGCTAAACTGCGATAAAACCTAGGATCCAGATATCAGATCCGGCTCGAAGGACCAATTGTTGTTGGCGATAGAGAGAGTTAGTTCTCGGTCTAGACTACCTAGATCCACTGCTAGACTTAGAGTCCTAACCTACCAACCTTGACACCAGGGTTGCCGCAGCTGGTCTACTTCCTATCAAGACCCCCTAGTCGAATAATTCAGTAAAAAGTAAAAACCCGCTTTGTTGTAGTCGGGTAGAAGTTCCCTAGGTTTCTATCGACTTTTATATAGGCTTCTTAGTCTATGAGTAAAAAGACTTGACGAAGTTAAACAATAATTATAATACACAAAGAACACAAAATTACAGAACCCTATCTTACTGTCTATAATCTACTTACAATGAGATAGAGTCCATATTGGCACAACACTTAAACTATGCGTTAACTAGAGCCGAGCTACTATAACTTTGATGCTATGGGTGACGGAGGCAAATGGTAACTGGTAACTGCCGATGCAATGCACCCCGGGCCTATTTATTAGCTCGACTCTAGCTCCGCCTTCAAGCCCTTAAAAAGCGTATACCTAGCGACGTGCCCAAACCTCATTGGCGAAGCTCCCAAGTACGCAGGGTGACGCAATCCCGAATTCCTGAGATCGGTTCCCAGGGATTTTGGTTCCCACGTACTTAGATGCTAGAGCACTTACAAGTCTGTCACTAGGTATACTTAGACCCCGACGAGTTGTCGCCAACATTCAGCCTGTGTAATATTCCTTATTGGTCTTCTCATTGCTATATTCCTAAACCACACTTTCTTTTGCTGACGGGCCGCAATAAATACTAAATCGATTCCGATGAAACTCGGTATGTAGATAGCTGAAGATCTGAATTGGCACATAGAATATTTTACCAACATATCCAGTGTAAGTCATCTCACTATAGATGAGAGTTAAACCATCCTAATACATAAACATTAAACAACAATGTAACATGGTGGAATGCATCACCACCATGCATCCAACGTGTGAGAGATGTAGAACGACAACACTGTATCTAGAGGTGACCACCGTTACTTGAACTACTCTGTACTGTGCTATACATGAAGGATCTCCGGTTTCCTCTTACAAAGTTTCATCTAAATCAATTTAGTATAGTTGCAAAGATTACCTATAGGAAAAACGCATGCCTTGCATCGATACTTAATATAACAAGCAAGGAACAAGTTTATGCCATATTAGGTCCCCAGGGCGCAGGCGGCGCTGGTTATCTAACATCAGTTTAAAGTCACCGCACGACGAATATCCAGTGGCTTAGTTTATAGAATATACATGACTCGAGTTTCAATTCACATACAAACATCTCGACATAGTTTAGTTTTACATTAAACGAATGTCCAAAATTTTCTTAAAGTTTAAATTTCAATGTCCTACATTCACATAAAGCTCACTATTGTTTATTATATGTATCACCCGCGTAAGTTCCGATACAAAGTCAATCAATTAGATGGAGAGTCCAAGTGTCACTTAACTCTACAGTAGGTGCCAGGAAATTGTAGGTTTTATTAAAAACATCTTTGTAGTTCCAACCGAGGGCCCCCGAGAGCGCCCGAGGGCACCCGAGGGCGACGGGCGACAGCGTGTGACACTACTTTTTGTCTTCGCCAGCGGTATGACGTTTTTAAATGATACTTACACTGGCCAAGTCGTAGGAGGTAGCGATTACCAAATATCAATACATTGAACATTACCATTGTAAGTCGTCATTTGTCGAGAATTTAGAAAGTGTGAAGCTCAGAGGCGGTTCGCTCCGCCACTAACACAGATTATTAATAATTATTTTTGCTTAAAAAAACTCGTAAAGTATAAGTTACAATACATATACACAGTATAAAACAAGTCAATTAAATAACCATAAAAACTTTTATAAATTGCGAAAACACCATCTAAGGGGAACCCTTTAGTAGCAATGTATTCAATAATCCAGATATTACGGCACGGCAATTTATATCAAAAAAAGTATAATTTCTACTACGGTTGCGAACCAATCGTGGGACTTCCTGGTGTGCTGATGGAAAGACTAGTGAGCCCTATTGAGTTGGCGCATCCATCGAGGAGGGTAGGAATAGAGTTCGGGTATATTAACAATCAGGAGGAATGTGGCAACATTGAAAACGACTGGCCTAGACTCTTCACTGACGGAAGTAAACTCGAGGGTAAAGTGGGAGCAGCTGTATCGTGCTGGATGCGTGAATACGATACGATAGAAGCAAAGCTAGCGGACTATTGTTCGGTTTACCAGGCCGAGCTGTTTGCAATACTGAGGGCTGTCAATCACCTTCACAGTCTGAGCCCGCCTTGTGGTAATATTTTAAGCGATTCGAGATCAGCGTTAGAGGCCTTGGCAGATCCGAATCCTCAGCATCCGCTTGTACTGGAGGTGCAGCGTGGTATAGTGGAACTTGTTGGGTTAGGGGGTATGGTAATGTTCTTTTGGGTCAAGGCTCATGTGGGCATCGAAGGGAATGAGCGGGCAGACTCTATCTCACGTTATGAGAACCTTACGACATGATACGGTCAGGAGGTGGCAGGAACGCTATAGTGGCGCTACTACTGGAGCGGTTACTAAAATGTTTTTCCCGGTGGTAACGGAGGCCTATAAAGTTCTGAACAAAATTGGGATTACTGCGTTAAGGACTCAACTTTTCAGTGGCCACTGCGGTATCAAGGCCTACCTTCATAGGTTTGGGCTGATAGGTGATCCGTTCTGAACTTGTGATGACACCAATGAGGAGACAATCGAGCATATCTTGTTCGAGTGTCCTAAGTATGGCCTCCAAAGGTTGGAGTGCGAGTGCAGGATGGATCAGGCGTTAGGGGTAGGTAATTTGGTGGTCGTTATGGGTGACGACAATCGCCGACCCGTTTTTCTTGCCTTTGCCGAGAATGCGCTAAGGAGTGCCGCTAGGGTAAATGGGTCTACTGTTCGCTGATGTAGTGCTATAGTAATGTTTAGTTTTGTAAATAATAGATTAATATGAAGTTCTTGTTGTGGTGTTATTGTTTTGTCTTTTGTACTTGTAATTTTGTGGATATTTGTGTTTTTTGTGTTGCGTACTGTATAAATAAGTGTGGAAAAAGAAAAAACAAAAAAAAATGTTAAAGACTGGGAAATAAGAAAGAAAAAGAAAAAAAAACATTGTCTTTAGTTTTTAGTTTTGTTACATTTAGGTTTTTACTTTTAATTTTAGATCATTATTGTATAGTTAGTTATAAGGTTATTTTAAAATTGGCTTAAGCGCTACATCAGCGACAGTAGCGGTACTCGATGGATTCTATCGCGCATATTTTCTGCTTATCTCTAATGAAATAGATTGATTTATGAGTTCAAGTCGCGGAAACCTTAGAAAATAAAAACAAAAAAGAATTTTCCAAATCGGTCCAAGCTTTTACGAGTAATCAGCGAACATACATAAAAAAAATACGCGACGAATTGAGAACCTCCTCCTTTTTAGAAGTCGATTAAAAAATTGATAGATATTTATAAAAATCAATTTTTCATTTGTTTTCCCGAAAATTACGTAGCCCTGCCAGCTACCTCATAAAAAAACTGGACAATTTGGTCAAGAATTCTGAAAATTGCAAAAGGGGTCCTGCCATTCAGTATGGGAGCGTAGTATAATAAGTGTTATGTTTTTTGCGCTGTGATTTTAGACCAGATGAATAAATGCCCTTACGCTTTATAGGTTTTGTTTGAGGGCATTATTTGTTCATTTCGATGGGTATGGGACTCAAAGTGAACCGCACACTTTTGAAAAATCATAGGACATCATTTTGTGTGTGTGTGTGTGTCTGTCTGTGACATCGTAGCTCCCGAACGGGTGAACCGATTTTAATTTAGTTTTTATTTGTTTATAAGGTGAATTAGTCGAGAGTGTTTTTAGCTATGTTTGATCGAAATCGGTTCAGCCATTTGAGGGTTATGAGGGATAAAGTCAGGATTAAAAACCGAATGTGAGTGAGTAGATAGGCTCGAGTGGGGTATCAAATGTAAGGGCATGATTTGTAAGTTACAAATAGATATGTTTTATCGAAATCGGTTTAGCCATCTGAAAGTTATGGGGGATAAAAGTTAAGATTAACAACCGAATGTAAGTAGATATGCCCGAATGGGGTATCAAATGAAAGGGCATGACATTACAAATAGCTAATTAAAAAGTCCCTCCCTACATAAAGGATGAAATTAAAAATTAAATTAAAAATTTAAAAAACCCCCGACACAAAATAAAAAAAATAATATGAACGCAAAAAGCCTTAAAAAGGAAAAAAACTATGAATAAAACCCTACAAACAGAAAAAAGGACCCGAAATTATGACCCTACGTAAGTAGGTAGTACATCTGAACTTTTTTGATTAAATTTCGTCGTGTCTGGGGCCGTTTTTACCTATAAAACACCTTCATAAAATGATTATATTAAAATTTCAACGAAAATGTTAAAGTAAGTATTAAGAATTACAAGTGAAACTACTTAAAAACTAAATACTTACACAACTTAACTATCCGAATAAATGCTTAAACAAAAATTTCAACGACGACTCTTACATTATATTAAATTGACTCTAAAATAAGAGCGGTCCCCGACGCGACAATATTTAATGAAAAAAATTCAGTAGGGTCATAATTTCGGGGTTATTTTTTTTCTTTTTGTTGGTTATTCATAGTTTTTTTAGGCTTTTTACGTTCATATTATTTTTATTATTTTGGGTCGGGGGTTTTTTAAATTTTTAATTTTTCTTAATTATCCATTTACGAGACGCTTTAGAAGTTGAAGGTCCTTTTGTAGTTGGCATAAAGGATTTGTCATAATTGGTTTCGTTAAATAACCCTAGGCATAACATAATTTTACACAATTCTTTTTGGCATTAAGTCACCACGCTCTTTGGAAAATCATGGAACATCACGTTTCTTCAAAAACCCTGTCTCCAAGACGTTTTAGGGGTTTGGTGTTATTTATTATTTGTTTTTTTTTTTCAATGTCCTCTATCGATAGGTATGAGACTCAAAGGGCACAGTGCACTTTTGTAAAATCATAGGACATTACATTCCTTCAAATACCCCGATTCCGAGACGCTTTAAATGTTTGGTGTGAAAGCGTTTTTTGTTCAACGTAATGCCTGCTATCAATATGGAAGGATTTCAATGTGCATCGCGTTATTTTAAGTATGAGTATCTGTTCTGTCCAATGGCCATTCTTTTTAATCATTTATATTAATATTTAAAAATAAATATAATACAAATTATTATTTGCATGATGTTGGTGTTAAAAATACTATTACCTCATAAATTATGAATGGAAGAATCCAGGGACAAAAGTAGTTAATAATTATTTTTCTTTAATTTATAAAAAACCAATTAGACAAAGTATGTTGAAAGTTTTGTGCAAATAGGACTTAGACTTAGTTTTAGCTTATTATATTGTTGTGTTTTATGCTTTATTTGTGTGAAATTATTAAAATATTACTAACACATAAGTGCCTTCGCCAAATCAATTAAAAATATAGTTTAAAAATAATATAACTACCTATTTTGTTATTATAATTTACAACGAACGATAAATAGTATCTATGCGGGAAAATGCTAGGTATTCTAAATATACCAAAGCCACATCACGAACGAAGTCGCGGGCAACAGCTAGTTCTAACATAAATTCCTAGTTAAAAAAAAAAACAAAATAAAAGTTCTAATAGGTATTTTAGGTATTAGCTATATTTCATTTTTAATTATTTGTTTTGAACGTTGAATCCAAATCGCCAGTAAGTCACTGCTCGTACCACTCTCCCTTCGGTCGGTCGGTCGGTCGGTCCACGATCCCAGGTGTGAAAGTTGGTCCTTTGTTTGACAGTTTGTTGAATTTATTCCATGAAGGAGCCGAGTGGACGGTAACTGCGTACTGTGACATAATGGGTAGGTTGCCGTCTCATCAGGACGCGGTGCCCTAGCCCGCGCCTCGCGCCGTCTGGCGTCGACGTAATTACACCGCGAATTTTACACAATAAAAACATAAAAAATAAGACAAAACTTCTCAGGGCTGTACTTGGGGAAAAGTCAAACACGATCTAAACGGAAAGTAATAAACATCGTTTCTTTATTGTTGATAAGATTGCTACGATATATTGAAATGCTACGAATTTTCATAAATTGCTACGAAGTGCTACGCGGTGCGATGGGTCATCAAGTGCAGTGGGACGAGTGAAGACGACGATACCGTCGTGATTCCAACATTAGAAAATAGTTCCCGCGAGTGTATCGTACAGTAATACAGTCTGAGGAGACAGTCGGTCGCACCTGCTCGCGAACTTACATCAAACAACTATTACCCTCCCCCGGCTCCGCCCGCGTCGTTCCTCCCCAACCACACAGACAGTTTGAATCTACACAGGAAACGAATGCATTCAACGAACTCGAAAACATAGAACCCACTTTATTAAACTGTTCCCGTTTCGACGTTCGGTTCCGATGATTAATGACGTCACCGACACGAGACGTCATCGCTGACGTCACCGACCGCGGCCACACGGCCGCCTGCTCCGCTCAGATAAGGATGACCTTCGACTTCGACCGAGTTCACGTTACGGTCATTACGGTTTTTTGCGCAAAAATCGGATAACATTTATGGCAATTTTTGAAAAGTAAACATAGAATCAATGTTTTTGGGCGATAACATTTCAATTTCTCGAATAATTAATATATTACTTCGAAACTGCTAATTATAAGAATATTATTATAAAACCGCTTCTTTAAGATTTTCATTCATATTTTTCTCCATTATAACTCTAGTAATTTGAGTCAACTTCGACAATTATTATTCAACATTTTCTTATTCACATTAGAAATAATTTATTTTCAAAATAAATACAGTCTTGACATTTAAGTATACAATCAAGAGTAACTAGCCCTCGAGCTAACGGGCGCGCGTGGGTCGGGACGCCCGGGGCGCGGGCACGGGCACGCGGGCGAGGGCGCGGGAGGCCATCGGCGGTATCGCCTTCTATACAACTCTTTCAAAGGAAAGCAATAAATTACTCAACCAACACAAAACTTTACGTCAAGACATAAAAAACATCTAGTCAAGGGGCGCCCCCTTTGTAAGTCAAGTCAGTTAAATAACCATAAAATTAATGTAATTTCGGCGGGAAACCACCCCGAGTCGACACTTAATCGACCATTATTCTAATTACACTCCTATCTATTTTTAATGGTTTCAAAAACATGCTAAAAGGGTGTGCTTTGTCGTGATAAATTGATAAAAATGTTAATGGAACTTCTCAAACTAGTGGGGAATTATATACAGAATGACTTTTTTATGTGGGCCTTCAGTTTTACATCCTAAACTATAAGAGATAGCGAAAAATGCTAAAAGGAGTTGCGTGCCCGATTTTGACGAAAACTAAAACTGCATCATTAGATTTTTTTAAATACATTACCCTAGCCTGGAATCGAACCTATTGATTTTGCAAAAAAATAATCATTATATATTTTTATACAAATAGACAGTCTTGCTGATTGTGATCAATCCTTGAACACAAACATAGTATGGTAAATCAAAGGAAATAGCAATTTTATACTGTCCCTCACAAATAGTAGTGAGGAGGTATGGCTGATGACGTAACAAACTGCTGCACAAAAAACACAAACTGTTTTTTTACTGTGACATAGATAATTTAGAACATATTTTAAAAAGTTTGAAAAATATTACTTCCCTTCTATGACGGAACGATAAAACTACAAAAAGGAACTATTTCATTTGATTTGTCATACCATGTTTATTTCCAGGAATTAATCTTTATCGGCAACACTATTGATTGGTATGAAAATATATATGATTTTTCCAAAATCAACAGGTTCGATTCCTGGCTAGGGTAATGAATTTTTCAAAAATCTAATGATGCAGTTTTAGTATTTGTCAAAATCTGGCACGGTTCTCCTTTCAGCATTTTTCGCTATCTCTTATAGTTTAGGATACAGCCGCTAGCCGTGACGGTCCACATCACCCTGTGTACGTATACGTACTTAAACATTTGTATACACTTGTAACGTAAGTTATAACTTTATGATGATAGATAAATGTATGTACTTAAGCTAACTGTTAATGTATCAGGAATCGATATATTATTATATTGGAATCAAAGTAAATAATATCTATGTAATAGGTATACAATATGTACTTATTACAACTGATGATGTAATCAGAAGCAACTTGAGATGTTTACAAACACACATCCTAAAATCCTAATACATGTTGTATTATTTACGTATCCCGTTTTGATGGGACGATGGGCTCCTCTCATACAATATGTATGGATGTATGGATGTGATGTGGTGACGACACACTATACCCGCACCGAGCACGCTCCGAGCTCGGTGCTCACTGCTCGTCCTTCAGCGAGACTGAGCGCCGCTTTGGTTTCAATCCGAACTAATTACCCGACTACGGCGAAGCCAAAAGGGTTATGTGTTTGACCTGTATGTATGTATGTTCATCTGTTCCCACCTAACTACTTACTATAATGTAACAATTGAGGTATCGTTAGAGGCGTCTCAATAGTCCGCTAGTTACAGGCTATGTGACGTCACTATATATTGCACTAGCTGTTGCTCACTGATTTGCTTGCATTCACTCGATACACCATTATCGATATATGAATGCAAGCAAATCAGTGTTTGTTTATGTAGTATGTTTGTTTTTTACTTCGTCTTACAAGAACTACTGACCGGATAACAATAAAACTCGGCAAGTCAATAGCTGAGAACCTGGATCAGTACATGGACTGAGTTTTATACTTTACATTCCCACGGGACCGGGACTTCCCTTGTTCCGGGTTCGGGTCTTCAATGTGAAACAACTCGCCCGATTGATGAATTTTTATGGGTAGTACCTATGGATAGTTGAGTTCTCAAAAAGTAACATATGCTACCTCAAGTGATCGTGTAGGTTAAGCAACGCTTATTAGCGCGGTCGCTCACCTCCAACCTCAACTGACTTAAATGAAAGCGTGTACTATGGGGATAGTTTAAAGCGTAAAGGTTCAAAATGTCCCTTACCCAAAGTGTCCATTGGTTATTACTAAAAGTAATTTATATAAAAAATAAGTTTAAAAACTAAAACCCGACTACGGAAAATAACGCTCTAGAAAAAAAATTAAAAAACCCGATTGCAATAAAAGTTATTATTATTCGACTATTCATTATTAATTTATTATTTGTTTATTTTTTACTAGCTGTTGCCCGCGACTTCGTTTGCGATGTGGTTTTGGGTTATATAGAATACCTAGCATTTTTCGGCATAGATACAATTTATCATTCGGTGTAAGTTATAAAACAAAATAGGTAGTTACATTGTTTTTAAACTATATTTTTAATTGATATGGCGAAGGCACTTTACTTACTCATACTCCGAAAGTAGGTCTAAAGATGCCCGAAGAGCGTGTAGAAAGAAAAACTTTCAGCCCAAGGGAAAATCGCTTTCACTGACAGCTGTCATGTCAAATTATGGCTTCGCACGGCTCATCCATACTGCCAGAGTACTGACAGAGAGTACATAATAGGTTTTTCTTAGTAATCGAATTCAGGTAGATATATTTAGTTCAAGATATCTTATTTAATAAAATAAATGTAAAGGTGAAAATGATCAAAGCGACGTATGACCATGCTGCGCCTCTGCCGGCGCCCTGTCAAGATGTTGCAGATGTGGCTTTATGCGACCGTGCGGTCAGTGTTGTTCCTTGAGTAAAAAAATACTGGCAGAAAATGCTTGCATTTTGAATGATTTTAATTAGTATTATCTTTTGTTATTTTATTATGTTTTTGTGTTAAGTTTAATCTGGTTTTTCATTTATGATTGTGTATTTTGTGTAAATAACATTTTCTAGACAAACCGTGTTACAAAAACTGTAATTTAAATCTACGGACTTCGCGTCATTACTCAGTGTTGGATAAACTAATTAATAAAAATCACTTCGGTAAGTACCGACGTATTTGAGTATTGAAAACATATTGAAAACAAACAGCAAAAACAAAAAAATCTACATAATCTATAACCTCTTTGGTCCCAACCTTGTAAGAGGATCAGGTAGTATGGAGTCTCTCATTCACTCTCGTTATTAGGAAGAATTTTATGTTTATTCGTAATGAAAAGCACAGTGTTTACCTCGGGTTTGTTTTGTTTACCCAAGGTGTGAAAGTCACTCATTTAGTCCCTCGAACTATTAGCGCCCTCGCTACGCTCGGGCGCCAAACTTCGTCTCGGGACTCAATGAGTGACTTTCACACCTTGGGTAACAATGTACTATTTTTGTTAATTTTTCACAAATAAAACATAATACACAACAATATGATAAGCTAAAACTAAGTCCAATTTATATTCGTTCAAATTTTTCAAAATACTTTGTCTTCCTAGTTATCTTTAGATTTTTGTAAATTAAAGAAAAAATAATTATCAACTACCTTTGTGTCTCGATTCTTATTCTTCAATTAATCATATAAGAGGTTATTATAGTATTTATTACACCAACATCATGCAAATAATAATCTATTTTGGTGCAAAAAATAATATACATTGTTTTTATTATCAAATAATAATATTAATGATTAAAAAGAAAGGCCATTGGACAGAACAAATACTATACTTAAAATAACGCGATGCACATTGAGATCCTTACATATTGATAGCAGGCATTACATTAAACAAAAAATGCTTTCACACCAAACATCTAAAGCATCTCGGAAACGGGGTATTTGAAGGAACGTGATGTCCTATGATTTCACAAAAGTGCACGGTGCTCTTTGAGACTCATACCTATCGATAGAGGGCATCGAAAAAAAAAACAAATAATAAAAACACCAACCCTCTAAAGCGTTTTCGATACAGGGTTTTTGAAGAAACGTGATGTTCCTTGATTTTCTAAGAGTGCGCGGTGACTTTATGCCAAAAATAATTGTGTAAAATTATGTTATGCCTAGTTTAGGTTTTTATGTCAAAACCGATTATTCCAAAACCTTTATGCCAAACTACAAAAGGACATTCAACTTCTAAAGCGAGACGTTTCGGAAATGGAATATTTAAAGAAAAATGATAACCTATAATTTTTCAAAAGTTTGCGGTTCACTTTGAGTCCCATACCTATCGAAAATGACAAATAATGCCATCAAACAAAACCTATAAAGCGTTGGGCATAATTTATTCATCGGGTCTAAAATCACAGCGCAAAAAACATAACATAACATTTAACCACGCTACCATACTGAATGTCCGGACCCCTTTTCCAATTTTCTAAATTCTTGACCAAAATACCCAGTTTTTTTATTAGGTAGCTGGCAGGCCTACGTAATTTTGGGAAAAAAATTATTTTTACAAATAACTAACTGTATATTTTTTAACCGACACATCAAAAAAGGAGGAGGTTCTCAATTCGTCACGTATATATTTATTTTTTTATGTATGCTCGCTGATTACTCGTAAACTCTTGGAGCGATTTGGAAAATTCTTTTTTTGTTTTTACTATCTAAGGTTTCCGCTACTTGAACTCATAATTCAAACTATAGCAGGAGAAAAGCGCGATAGAAGTGTACCATCGGAGGTCTTCGGTAAAGGAGATCGGTAATATTATGTAGTAGTACCTCTTTGTACTAACCTCATTTTCAGTTTCACGTAGGTAGTATTAAATGCAAACTATTTGGTTTTATGACAGCTGTCATCTTGAGCGGAGGCATGTACTGCAGCCCTACCATGACTTTTTGAAGAACTCGAAAAAAAGAAACACTTTTTCGATCACTCTCTTGTCCGTTTGTCTGTCAGTGTGTCACTACCGATATTCTCAGAGACGGGTGGACCTAGTAAGTTGATTTTTAGGAAGTTTCATACTAAATACTCAATATATTATGTTTAATCGAATACGTAAAAAACCCGTGGTAAGGGTACTGTTCCCTTCTGACGTTCGATTACGTTTTACCACGGAAAAATGTTTCGATTTCACATTTTTTAAATGTTTTTTTTATCAAATATCTTAATTATTGTATTAAACTCAAATTGAAACATACCCTAAATGTTAATCTGATATTTCCTGAACATATTTGTGTGGACCTTGTCGAAATCTGTTCTGTAGTTTATGAGATTACCTGGTTCAAACAAACAAACAGACAGACAAACAGACAAACAGACAAACAGACAAAAATTCTAAAAACCACCCTATCGTGTTCAGCTAACGATTTAAAGACGACCTGTGTATTTTTTTTCTGGATATCTTACAATTACAGATTTTTTGATGTCTACAGATTTATTATATGTATAGATAATTGAGTATAAGGGTATCTTCAACGCAAGGAATTATGTAGGAAGTTTAAAAACGTTTGATCAAGACTTTTATATAACAACTATCTTTTACACTAACATTTTTCTACATCTTTTACATATTTATCAGCTAATAGTATTCCAGTTATACCAATTTAATCCCAATTAATTCCACATAATTTCATTTTCCAAATCAAACATCTCAATTCATCCCAAAACATGTTCTCAATTCAGCCTTAATCCTTTAAATAAGTAGATGTGATATAAATTGCAAAAATGTAATGAATTTTAGGGTTGAATTGGGACCAAATCTCGAGTTCATTTAATATTTATTTATATTGCATACCGAACTTAGATTGCTTGCGTAGCAATATCGAGACGATCACCGAGGTATAGTTTCAGCAACAGTTCGTAAAGTTTAACAACTTTAACTCAATGGCATAAGGTTTAAAATTGCTTGCATATTTAGTCAATAATTGTAATAATGGTACGTTCCAGTAACGATACACAAGTCTAGACTGTTCAACAAACATCCACTTGCTGCTGCATTTGTGATGATCCTCTACTCTCCTCACTCCTCCTCTACTCCTATAGGAGATCATGTAATGTTACGGCCTTCGTTTATATTTTTGAGTGATTTTATTTGACTTATATTGATTGATCAGCCATTTATTCAAAATTAAGCAAAAAAGATTTATACTTGGTTATGTAAGTAGTATGATCATTGATACTTAGAAAGCTTGTTTGGCATGGATAAGTAAATTATATGCGGACAGTTCCCGCACAGTGGACAGAGGGGTGCCTTCGTGCGGACAGTTCCCGCACAATGGACAGAGGGGTGCCTACGTGCGGACAGTTCCCGCACAGTGGACAGAGGGGTGCCTACGTGCGGACAGTTCCCGCACAATGGACAGAGGGGTGCCTACGTGCGGACAGTTCCCGCACAATGGACAGAGGGGTGCCTTCGTGCGGACAGTTCCCGCACAATGGACAGAGGGGTGCCTACGTGCGGACAGTTCCCGCACAGTGGACAGAGGGGTACCTACGTGCGGACAGTTCCCGCACAATGGACAGAGGGGTACCTACGTGCGGACAGTTCCCGCACAGTGGACAGAGGGGTACCTACGTGCGGACAGTTCCCGCACAATGGACAGAGGGGTACCTACGTGCGGACAGTTCCCGCACAGTGGACAGAGGGGTACCTACGTGCGGACAGTTCCCGCACAATGGACAGAGGGGTGCCTACGTGCGGACAGTTCCCGCACAGTGGACAGAGGGGTGCCTACGTGCGGAAATCGGAGCCCTCTATAATTACTATGAAAAATGATTTAAAAAATTAGGCTACACGCAACGTGTGGATGACGAGCCCGTATCCACTTTTTACTTATTTAATTATATATTTATTTAAAGTAATATTTGACAAAAGCTGACAACCAACACACTAGACATTGCACATTAAGACCATTACGACATTTAGAAAGTAGATGAGAGCCAACTATCGAGTAGCTATCGGCCGATTGCAAGAGGGTAGTCTCTGTGAGATGTTATATGAATATAGGAGCACAACTATCATCATATACTCACAGTTGAGGCAACAATCGTAAGGTGGTGGAAGTTATCAAATATTCCGGTGGCATCGGAAACTTAACCGTCGTCGGTGTCGAGGACATACCGGGACGCGCTCAGGACTACTCCGACTCCCGTGGGTCCCGTTACACTACATAACTGACACAATACGATCTTTATATAAATGTAGTATAGTTGTGGTGTAGAGATATACCTACCTATACGAAACTTTACTAGTGGTTGATAATGTTCAGCCGATAAGCCTAAGTACATCAAAATATTGAAATAGGTAACTCGACTATTTTGTATTCGAATCACCAGCCATATGAGGCATTTATGTTTGTAGGAAAGTTGCCGTTGAGCCGCGGGTTTTGATCATCAAATTAAACAAAGTACAATGAGTACAAACGTTATATGGTCGTATATCTATACAGGGTGTCCCGCAATGAATGGATAAGCGGCCACCTACGGATAGAGGACATTGTGCCGGTTCGGGAAAATAAAAGTTATATTCTATGAAATTCTCTCGGTTTCCGAGATATCCGCCATTTTTAAAGAACTAAAAATTTCACTTCCTTCTCTGTTTTTTTGATGGCAAAACTGCAAATGAAGGAATTATTCCAATCCGTTTTCGGATAGTATTCCAGAATAAATGTACTATCGAATGCAAATGATTATTATTGTGACACATCGAATTTTTGTTTTAAAACTAAAAAACTCACACTTCATGATTTTTCAATTTTATAACCTGAAATTTAACCTTTAGCGGTGTAAAAAAAATCTAGTGGCAAATTTAAAAAAAAAGTTCCTATTTTGTTGAGATTCTGAAAAGGTATATATGGTACTAAGGTGAATATACATTTATTTACACCGGGAAAGATTGAAGTTCAGGTTAAAAATTAAAAAATCATGAAGTTTAAGTTATTCCTTGTTTTAAAAAAACTTTATGTGTCACAAAAATAATCGTTTGGGTTTTGGCATCAAATAACAAAAAGAAATGAGTAAAATTGAAAAAAAAAATGGCGTATATCTCGGAAACCGAGAGATCGGAACAAACTTTCATTTTTAACCGACTTCGAACAAAACAAGGAGGTTCTCAATTCATCGCGTATATATATATATCTAAAAGAAAGTCGTGTTAGTTACACCACTTATAACTCAAGAACGGCAGAACAGATTTGGGTGAAATTGGTAGGGAGGTAGCTTAGAGCCAGGAGACGGACATAAGATACTTTTTATCCCAATATGCCCACGGGATCGGGACTTAGCCGGGTGAAACCGCGGGGCACAGCTAGTATATATATATATATCTATATATATAAAAATGAATTGCTGTTCGTTAGTCTCACTAAAACTCGAGAACGGCTGAACGGATTTATCTTATCTTAGTCTTGAAATGTTCGTGGAGGTCTAGGGAAGGTTTAAAAGGCGAGAAAAAATCAAATAATTTCCGGGAAAACCCTAAAAACAGTCCTTTTCTATTTCCCATACAAACATTTTCTAGAGTCAATTCCTACGGGATCGGGACTTACGCGGGTGAAACCGCGGGGCGGAGCTAGTATTATATATATATGTTCGCCGATTTCTCGAAAACGCCTAGACCAATTTTTTTTTTTAATTGAAAGGGGATAACTCACATGTGGTCCCATAAAATTGGATGAACATCTGATGAGGATCTTCGGAGTGATGGACAGAATTGCACCTCAAGAGTGCAGCAAATTGCTCGGTTTTCGATTTCCACCAGTAGAATTGGCCCATACAATAGGGGCAATAGTTACCGAAGAATGGAATATCTGAAACCACCTTCTCATCAGACAACTCTTTAATTGGTTACGATTACAGGTTACAATTTAAATAAATTAGTCGCTTTTGTCTCACCGGACTGGGTTTGAATGAATGTTGATAGAGAACCCTATCCTAAATGAAGATCTGATGGCGATCTTCGGAGTGATAAAAACAGATCTGCACAGCGAGATTTAGCAAATTGCTCAGTTTCCATTTCCGCTAGAAGAATTGGCCCATACACTAATAGTTATCGATGAATGGAGCATCTGAAACCACCTTCTCATCACCAAACTCCTCAATGGGTTACAATAAGGAGCAGGTTGCAATTTGATGAAATAGTCGCTTTCGCCTCATGGAATAGAATTTTCAGTAACAGCAGCACTAAAAATGGTTAAATAAAAAAATAAACTATTTAAAAAAAATTGATTTCAATAAAACTTGAAAACAAAAATTAAAAAAAAACCTTAACAAAAACTATAAAAAGTGAAAAATAATCCATTTCGGGTGACTAAGACAGCAGATAACTTAAACATATGTAGCGACACTTCACATCGCCACCAACAGATGGCGCCACTAAGCCGATCGGAGATCCTAGATCGCGCAAGCGAAGTTTTACTGAAGATAAGCTCATTTACAAGTTCCAACGAAACATCGTTGGGCCGCGGCCTACCGGGTATAACACCTGCCCGGTGGAAGATCTTCCCTTTGGAGGTACACACCACCTCGTACCACCAAACATACTTGGAAGTCGGACTGGGTGACACCATGTTTCCTATATACCTCTATATATATCAATCCAACCCAATCCGACTTCCAACTTCGCGTGTGTGCGTGAGCACTGCAGGCCCTTCACTTCACGTACGGAAAGTAACACTGGCTCAGCCAGTGCCCGAGTTCAGGGCTGTCCTCGCATGCGAGCGGGAAACGTCACGCGTCGCGTATTTCTTTTTTTATTGTTTAATAAAATATAGTGTTAATTATTTCATCTTAAGTAGGGAGGGAGTAAGTGTGGACTAGCCTTGTGTTATGGTGACGAGTGACGGATAGAAAACTTATATAATTTTCTTTCTTTCGAAGGAAGGGTGAAAACGATTAAGTGCGTGAGTAAGTGCTCCAGTCTAAGCAACTAGGCTTGTGTTATAGTGACTGAATGCGATGGTTAGAATAGTTATAATTATGTGCGAGCGCGTTAGTGCCCCAACCTAAGCAGTTAGGCTTGTGCTATTGTGACCCGACTTATAATAATTTTCTTTTATAGAGAGGGAGGGAGGAAGGGTGGAAACGATTGAATGAGTGGGTGCTCCAGTCTAAACAACTAGGCTTGTGTTATGGTGTCTACACGTGACAGATAGTATGGTTATATGTATAATATACTGCTTGCGAATGTGTAATGTTTATTTATTTAACGTTCGGTTCTGTGACAGTAAAAATTTCTGGTAAGCCATAAGCATTTCTGATAAGTATAGGTATTATGTTCATCATTCATTTATTTAATATCCATCAATATTCAGGTAATCTGAATTGTCACCGCGTCAAAATAAAAATGAGTGAGTATCAATTTTGACAACTTCGAACAACCTTAGTCTCTGATTCTATTCTTTACTCATGTGGTGTCGTTACAAAGAGGACGCGACGGTCCGTCACACTGTGTGACGTCACACGCTACCGGCTCTCACATACATTAATTAATTAACCAATACAAGCTCTACCAATTAGATGAGAAGCCCTACGCTACCAGCGCAGCCTCATTTTACATCTATTTTAATAACTTGATATGCAAATATAAACCTATTAATAAGATTAGTTAGAGCGAGAATAGCCTGGCTTGCTGCTGTTATTGGTGTACCGACTATCGACGTACGACGTACGACAAACGGTAAACGCTTTTTGCTTGAACAATACTACCTAATGACATCGACATTTATAGTTTAATTAAATAAATTATTTAAAAAATGAAAATGTTGAAGAAAAATAGTATTTTCTCTTACGGGGAAGGAAGACATCGTTATGAATCCGTTACAACGACGAGTGTAGGCGAGCTACGGCAACATTGCTCGCTATTCGTTTACTATATTTGTTACAATACAATATGATAGGCACCCACGTTAATGTTACAAATGTACAATTATACAATATTGTTGGCATTTAAGTAACCTTGGCATACCTATAATTTTTATATAATACAATTATTTGACTGAAGTTATTTGAAACGGGGTACTTACCATGTTTTTATTTAAATTCCTGTATTTTTAGGTTGAGTAGAGGAAACGAAACGCAAAGGCCATGCCTGTGACGACATATTGTAAACATCAATGGAGTCCAACTCACCTGCACTGTACGTACACTTTACCGATTGGGTGTGCTCATTAAGTATGAAATATCACGTGATTTTGATTTTGTCACACTGAACATAATTTACTGTCAACGATGTTATGTCCAACGATCTAATAGGCTTAATAAATGTAACTTAATTGATATACATGCCTGAGTCGCGCGATTACTCGTAAATCATATATTTGTTTAAAAGTTAAATCTTCATCAAATAGAATGCGCCTAGCGCGGTGCTAAAGTGGACGTGGAAGAGGGCGTGTTACATAAGTCTACATCGGATACAATAATGTAGGTCCACCTACCATCAATTGTACACAATTTATGCAATAAACATTGTTATTCTCATTCTAGGTATGATGTCGCGCGTCGCATCACCGTGCGTGCATACCTCTTGTAAGTACTCGAACCATTCGAAAAGTCTTCCTTTATTTCAATTATCCCAGTTAATTAATTATCGAAACCGTATCGGTGTTCGAACGGTACGCAAAAAGGGAAGTGTTCCGCTTACCGTAGCGGTGTATCGGTGTCGGTGTGGGAGTCGGTCGGGACGTTGAAAATAACATAATATTATGTCGAGATCAGCGGAACGCGATCCCACGACGACGCGAAGCACCTGTCCCTGTGCCCGCCCGGACCCGCCCGGACCCGCTCGCCCGCAGACGACGACCTACTCTGGTTCCGATACTTAGAGATCCTTACAGATACAAGAACCTATTTAAATAACATAAACAATTGAATATGTACTCACAACCTTTGACAGACAGCTCCGATACACTCGGTTACAATTTATCTTTACTGTCTACTGATAATGAATCCTCATATAATAGCATTAAGATTTAATTGTAGGTTTTGTAACAATAAGGTAGAGAACTTAATTTAATGAAATAATATAGACTATACTTCAATAGTATATCTACATTCGGCAATATGTGTATTTTCGTATCATTCCTCCCCACATACTAGCGCAGAAATAAGACATTGGATCTAGATTTCGCCTCTATAATATTTTCGTAATAAATAATTGTAAGAAACCTCGACATAAACTATATGATATAATATCATAGACGCGTCTCGTTGGTCGTAGACCGCGTGGTCGTCGGGCGGCGTCGGTCGTCCCGAACCGAACCCTTGCCTCATTCGGATGCAAATTGGTCTTTTTCTAAATTGCTTTATTAAATTGAAACGTGTTTTCCAATAATTGAGCACCGGTGTGCCGGTTTCGGGTACCGGTACCGGTGGGTGGTACCGGTCGGTGGTGCCGGTGTTGCCGGTGTGTTACAGATATAACGCGCACCAATCGTATTCGCAATATCACTCGATTTTTAATCAACGATTTTCATTGAACATTTATTAAGATTTTTGTTGACAATAAACGGTTTTCTGAATATAAGTATATTATCGTATTTTAAAGTAAAATGGTAATAGAAACCCCTTGTGGCACACATTGTGGCTACAGTTTATTTTTTTCATTGTTTTTGTAATTTTTGTTGTTTATAATAACTACTAGGTATATCTAAAAAATATTCCAAGATCATATTTTATAGGGTTAATACTAAATAAACCGATGTTCAAAGTAACATACTGGTAATTGCCTCATTGTGTATTATTATAAACTACACCTCTACCACGAGTTGTGAAAGTATTCGATTAAACTTAACGTTATACGTGAAGTTAGTCAGTTTTTTACGTTCCATCACGCACGAACAATGTCGATCTTCCTAGTTCTAGGAAGGGTGCTCACTTGACGCGGGTTAAGCCATACGTTGAAATCAATACAATCAATAAGATTTCGATACAAACGAATACTTATTCAAAGAGCGATTGACCTTATGGCCTGTCGCCAATCTCCGGCCGGCTTCCATGCGTCGTCGACCGCGCGCGAGTCGTACCTATTCTAGTAGGTACTCGTAGGTACATCTAACGTTACCGTTTATCGAATACTGGAACAAGTCGTGGTAAGTGTACTGTTTGTGTACACAGGATTAGGTTCACTTTGACAAGCCAAGCGATGAACTCAATAATTATAACCGTATTACATGACTAAGTAGGTACTTACCGTAGTTATACCGACACAAGCTAATTGCTGCCTACAGATACTCGAGTGTAGCTGTAGGTACCTACTCTACGTAAGACATTTACGTTAGGTATATAGGGCCACCGGGCCCCGATGGTCCGGTACTAACTGAGCTTGTTTCATCTAAACTCTAAATCCTTCATTCATTTGGAATCATATAATTTGTACGAGATGACATAGAAGCGTCTTAGCGTCGAAACTAAGTTGAGATGTGTGCCTTCGGATCGCGCCCACCAATGGTGACCAAGTGACCAGGTGTCACGAATAATATAATATATTAAATTAATCACATGCTTTTCTTTTCGAATATATTCTTGCAATATAAATATACTCTACAATGAATGCAGACATATACCTAACAATTAATACCTATTTATGTATTTATAGAATATTATTTACAATTAGATACGATAATTTCAATTCATGAAATAAATTAATCAGTCGTAGGTATAATAGAAGTAGTGAAGCTAAGATGAGATTCAGTGACTGGTCGTTGGTCGCGGCTACCAGGTACGCCCTGCTCGGCGGACGGTGATAACTATATGCTTAGCTTTTGCCCGCGACTTCAACCGCGTAGGGTTTGAAGAAAAACATTTTTTAACGGATGTCTATAAAAAGGTCAATTTGACTCCTTAAAGTTTCTATGAAAGTGCCATTGAGAAACTGAAAGCATCTAGTTAGCAGTAAATTTTCATAACAATAACGTTTCGATTTATAACTTGTCGTATTAAAAAAATGACATAGTGCTGCAGAAATCACGAGGGATAGCTGTAATTTTCCGTAAGATACATATTTTTTTTAAATACCTTAAAACACCTCAGAACTGTTGTGGCAATTATTTCCTATCTTCATTAACCCCATCATAACGCACAATAAAATGTATATGTAGTCGGTACCTACCTAGCTAACTAACTACATGTAACGGAGGAACGAACACGTCTATACTAATGTGTTCCCATCATTTACTAATATTATGTCTAATTGAAACGTCTGTGTCATATTGTAGAGAAACATGTTCGTGTATTAGTGGAGGAAGCAGGGGGGAGGGGGGGTGCGTGTCATTAGACTAACGGGTGCGTTAGTCGGGGGAAGGGGGGGGGGCATAATGATCGTCACTTGCGAGGACAGTCAGTCAGATACTATACGCGTAGGTATTCCAAAACATAACGATTACTTTTAACGCGTGGCAGGAAGTGGAGGGAAAAGTAACTTATCTACAATAATGTTAACCTGATTGAAATCATGCGAAGGTGATAATAATAATGATGAATCAAGCCAGAAGTTCCCTTTTATAACCGAGGTGGGTGGATATATCCGTACAAGGGGCGATAGGTCTGTAGTCTACGTCACTTAGCGATCATTAGAGCATTAGAGATGACCGCGGCTGTTCACGCCGTTCACGTCGCGCTATTAACGGAAACACTACGTAAATTATGTTATTTAATCATTTTTGTCCTTTTCTCCTCGTATAGTTGTTATTCTCAATGATTGTTAAGTGTTCAAGTCGCCCTGGGCCTGCATACTTCCCACCTTGATCTAACGACTACTGATTGCAAACGGACATCGCATTGAGATCCCTACTGCACTGTGTAGCGATGATCGCAGTTCGCCGATTCTATGTCTCCTTGCGATAGTTACCCCTGTGCGGGGGCTGGCGGGGGCTGGCGGGGGCGAGGAGGGGCGCGCAATCTACACTCAAACTCGTATTATCAAATAGAACACAATCCGCTAATGTCGCCGCTCAGATTTACATATAATTGCCGCGGGGCACCATTACACTCGGTACATACACGAGGGGCAAGCGACATGGCGCGGGCGACGACGGCGTGGCACGGGCACTTGGCCACTGGGCATTAGATCTTCAATTTGTTGTATGTGTTCTGCTGTGAAAAAACAAATGGAAGTTTTATTAAACTGTTACTTTGACAGCGATCATTCAGATTTTATAATGTTGGTTGTCGTTTAGTGGGTTTTCAGGTTTGATGAATCCGACTATTGGATCCATTTTTAGACCAAAGTTAACAAATGACAAGTCCCGATCCCGTGTGAATATAAAATGAAAAGTATCCTATAGCCTTTCTCGATAAATGGAACAGTAGTTCCTGAGATTAGCGCGTTCAAACAACCAAACAAACAAACAAACTCTTCAGCTTATAATATTAGTATGGGTCAGTATTTTCCTCACATTATAGTCGATGTGGGTCTCTGTCTCCTCTATGTATATCGGCGGCGCGGCGCGGGCGTATATCCCCAGCACGCAGCCGCAGTGTTGCCAACCGCGACGCACCAACTTTACACCAGCGCGAGCGAGCGTCACTAATGTTGCCAACTTACATTACACCACGCAACGAATGTTAGTTGTGTGTTACTACATACCGACCGTGCTTTGCGTCTAATCATTACTTTACAAACATTATTTATTGAATTAACCTTTTACTTGTATTGCTTGTGTAGCTCTACTCTCACGACTTCCTCCAAGTAGAGATAACAGATAAATAGAGGTCATCTTTATAACTGATAAAAATGTATGTACAGTCAGCAAAAGACTGCAGGTGCATATTTTAAAGTTTTTATTTTTTTAATGAAGGTTCAATATTTTTTGGTTATGCTGTGTGAAATAACTAACACTTCGAAAGCTTTAGTGATATCAAGCAAAATAAAAACCATTAATGAAAAGTTATTTAAAAAATTAAAAGTGTATAATATGCACCTGCTAGTCTGCTAGGCTGCGCAGTCCTGTGATGACTGTACAATCAGGAGGCAGAATTCCATAACTACAGTGTGTACGCAAAATATTTGTGAAAAGATGACAACAGTCCAAAACGAATTCAATGTTTAGTAGAAACTTACTTTATGATACTGACATGAAGTAATTAAGGAATGATTTCTTTCACAATATAACCTAGCGACTATTTGCTCCCCTCATTGCTGATGAATATAACAAGCGATTGTTACTTATCATTCTTGTCTCCAAAAGTGCTAAGTGTGCAGGGTTACGTTTAGACTTGTTGCTTGACTACTGTCTACTGCTTTACTTATATTTCAATATAATGTAATTAACTGGTAATATCTAGACAGATCACAAATGTCGGCTAATTGGAGATATACTATAATACAACAATGAGGCATTAGTTCATGTAATTGAGTTACGAGCAGGTACCAACATTAACTGGTTAGGTATATTCCTTGCCTAGGTAATGTAGTGGAAGGTACACTGTACGTACAGTTCACCGCGACGCGACGCGGACGTTGGACGACTGTACATCAAAATGTACTTTATTTAGATAGTTTGGAAAACTCTTTAAAAACTCAGAATAAAAGTTTTGTTCTAAGTATTTTGCGATACTCTATATATAAATAATATAATAATAATTCAGAACAAATGCAATTAAATAAAATGAAATGACTGACTGACTGATGTGTCGACGCACAGCTCAGATCAATTCACAGATAGACAGGCTACTTGGTTAACAGATAGCTATTATAACGTAGGAAAATTCGACTTCTACAAGGATGAGGTATGAGTCGACGGTAAAAGCTAGTCTAAATATAATATATATCAATGTAATAAAATAATAATCTTCTTCTTCTATATATATAAAAGAAAGTCGTGTTTGTTACAACACTTATAACTCGAGAACGGCTGGACCGATTGCGATGAAACTCTGTATCTGGATAGCTGGAGACCTCGATTAACACATAGGCTACTTTTTATCCCAATATGCCCGCGGGATCGGGACTTACGCGGGTGAAACCGCGGGGTGGGTATTATAGCTAGACGTGTAGGTATATAGTAGGTTGGTTAGTTGGAAGGATAGATATTTGTTAGAGTAGCTGTACTACCTACGGTTTGAGACGATTTATTGTTGGTCGCCTTGAACGGATGTACTCGTACGAGTTCTACAACTGGAATAACACTTGATCTCTATATCTTGATTGAGATCTGGACTTAGGTACGCATAAAACCGTGGGGCGCAGCTACTCACTCGTGAATAATGTGGTCCTGAACACGGAGAGGGAATGACCGTTTCTCTCGTTTATTTATATATTATATAGCTAATAACAATAACAGGAACGTTTCTTTATTTTAAAGTGTAGTATAGGTTAGTCAGTATGGACAGTATAACTTATACTACAATCAGTATGGTTGTAGTATAAGTGAGCAGTAAGTAACTGAGCCGCTGGCCGGTGCGGACGGTATTACCGGTACCGGTACCGGTACCGGTAACAAAGGAACTAACACAAATAGCGAGAGATCGTAAAGTAAGCGAAGGTAAGCCGCACACCGCCCGCCGCCGGTATCTAACCGAATGTTCCCGAGTCATTTCCCATCCCACATCGGATCGCATCGTAAATTATCACGATCCGATGTGACGCCAATAATCAGCTTAATTTGCATTATAAAGGAGCAAGCGGGCGCCCGCCCCGGGCCCGGAGAGCGTGGGCGCGGGGCCCAGGGCGCGCGGGGAATCGTTTCCCATTCGTTCGACTTTACAAATCCTACGTACGGAGCTCGAAGGAGGTTTTGCGAAGGTTTTTTCCCGGATTCGAGGCGTTGATCCACGCAATGACTTCGCAAATTACACAGATATTCTATGCATACGAATTACTAGGAAACGCGCGGCCGATATCCGCTAAGGGGCGCCACTCTATACGCCTATAGAACACCTATCAATTTTATTGACAAACCTCCGCGCTTCCCTTCTAATTGTTGCCTTTATGTGCCTATTATGACTGGCAATCAACACTTTATTCTGTCAGATAAAATCCGAAAAAACTTCAGCTAATTTAAAAAGAAACGTAATTCCAAAGAAGTGATTCCCTCTAGCACCCGAGGCTTAGCGCAGTTCTTTGCGGCGCGTTGCGGTGTTGCTGCGGTGCCGGTCCGGTATATTCACGCTCAAACAATGTCTTTACAGAATTTTTCTCGGAAATTTTCTTTTAATTTGAACACAAATTTTAATGTTATAGTGAGTTATTACAGTGTTTACTTAAACAATTGTTCAGTTCAGGACAACGACGACGACGACGACGTCGTGTAGACCGAGGTGTGTGGCTCCACCCGGCCCGTCCTGGCTCGCCACTATTATAGCCGCGCCGTTTGTCACCGCAGATAGTGACGTTGTAAATCCGTGTTTTATAAATAAAATTTAAAAAGCGATGTCAGCGGTTCCCAGGTATTGTGCTGACTCTTGGAATTACTTGGCTGCGCTACATTTTTATTTTCCATTTTTAGAAGCCGACATGTGAGGCACTATTCGGTGCCGCGAGTGCCGCGAGTGCCGCGAGTGCCGCGAGTGCCGCGGTGTGGGAGGTAGAGTGAATTACATTTTACAGTTATTTTAATGTAATTGTGGAGTGTAGGTCGTGTCGTCTCGACTGCGACCACTTTCACCAGTTTTATACACTGTATCCGATTCTTCAAGGAAAATAATTTAAATAGTAATAAATTCAACAATGACGGACGCTTCCGAATGGAGAATTAAATGCCTTCCTCGACTCGCCTTCCAGCGATAAGTAGTCGCCTTAAATCATCCGAGAGGGAACAGAACCCTTACCATAAGTCGTTTAACGATTCCATCAAAAGCAACGTAATTCGTAAAAATAAACTTAGAGATACAACTGGATGTAGCCAACCAATCGGCCAACACGCGACCAGAGACTTGACAAATATTTAAACAGTATATCTGTAGTTTTAGCTACCTATCTACACAGACATAATTGCAATAGATCGGTAGATAGTTCAATTACCGAACTACTGCAACTTTTCTATTGCAGTACATCTAATGTACCGACTGAGTCAGAAGCAGAAATAAAATTATCTTTTACCAATACACGAGTATTGGTCGCTTGTGGACATTCCAGTTGAACATCTCAGTTTAATGCAAAATATTCAATATGGTACGTTTGATAAACGAGTCATGGTAAGGCCACTGATAGGTACCTACCTCTGTGGAGGACGTTGTTAACTATATCGATACAATAACTCGATTGTAAGACCGACCGAACGATCATTCGATTAATCGTTGACTCATGTCAGTGAGCTGCAAGCTGTGAGGTGAGGTGAGGTGAGGTGCTGTGAGGGGGCATCTCTTCACTCGCATCGTGCAAGTCGCCCGCGCCGCCGCCGCCGCCTCCGCCGCCGTTCACAATATTATGTTACTTTAGAAGCTACCAATATTATGTTGGTAGTGGTCTGTTTGGGAATCTCTGTGTTCGGACACCATTTTAAAGTTAACAAAAACTCCTTATTCAAAGCAGATATTATAAATAAGTTTTCATGGAACTGAGATATACATATTATGTGAAGAGTGTTATTTTGACGTGAAAACAAGAGATGTTTATCTGTGTCTAGACTTAATAAACTCGAACTTATAAGTAAAATGAATATCGTCATATAATACGATAGGTAGGTACGGCCCACGCAGGATCTGTTCACTGAAGTTATTTCAATGGAAATAATATGATATTATGAAAATAATATTAAAGTGTACCTCCTATCAACTTAAATAGGTATCTTCCATGTTATAACGAACCTGAAATTATTTATGTTATACATAAAAATGTTCAGAGATCATTTACGATTCGGTATTAAGCGCAGAATGATAGCTCCATAGTCCAATCAACTACTTGTTATATTGTCAACTATTTGAAGTTTAGATTCATACTTGTAATTGTTTACTTACATCATTTTACATTATCTTTGTTAAGCATACATTTTAAAGAGTAGCTATTCTACTGAGGTGTCATTTTTACAACCGGACATTGCTAAATGTAAGGTACCTTCAAATTGCCCCATTATTTCACTCCAATGATGGGGCGAATGTAAGTAGCTAGGTACTGTAGGTGATCTCACTCGTCCGTCTGACGAAATAATGAAGCAGTTCAGTAAATGTAAGTAAAACTGTGTTCGACGTCTGTATAACAGTAACAACATAGATCGGTGACGATCTCCGGCGATAGCGTGTTAGTGGCCATATCTCTACTACTTTATATACACTCATGTTGAGGACATGTTCTAGCTATTATGGTACATACATATATACATAATGGGCAGTCGGCTGACGTCTCGCCAAACACCGACCGACGACAGGCGACCGGTGACCTTCACATTTAATAGACCAACTAACAATCGAACAGCTGATGTTTCTGGTAGTCACAGGATTATGTCTCATTATTGTGACAGTGGACCATTATATCAAAATGGAAGAGACATTTGGTCTCCAATTCCAGTTCTGGAATAGGACTAGTCGACCCCCAAGTCATAGAGACCTGTTCCTTATTGTCTCCACCCTGCATGACTAACTTGTATATCATTCCCCCGAACTACGACCTCACGTATTTCCATTTTTACCGATTTTTACTTTACATCGTAAAGTACCAAAAAATTAACTGCCTTAAATACGGCAGTTCTATCAGGTTTTACTGATGTGCCCTAGGACCACCTTCCGGCTCCGTCATCGGAGCCCTGACATCGGCTGGTTTAGCGAACTGAGAGAGATCGTTATATACAATTGAGTGATAGATGATGTATGAGTGTATTCGTCTACTTACATCTCACGTGTAGTGTAGGGTGAGGAGACTGGGGAGCCTGGATAGGCCGCACCACGCCGCACCACGCCGGACCACAGGAACGTCTCGACCGAGCGACGTTCTATCCTTCGACCTCCATGTACCAACATACATATAATCTACCATAATAATACTAATTTAGAGTGTTTAGTGATTTTATTATAGATGTGTGGAACCGCCCGCGCCTCCCGCGCCGCCCGCACCTGGTCGCTACGTAACAGCTCCTTATATTTAGCTTTATTCGCGGGATTCCTTTGTAAGTCGGTGGCGATCTTCGAATACAATTTGTTTTGTTGAGAGGTTACCTCTCCCCCCCCCTCCCCTCCCCGCCGCGCGGAGAGAGTCGAAGGCTGGAAGTGATCGCTGAACGGTCGGTGTATTAGCCCACGACATAAACACACAACCTTTGAGAGACATTTGAATTTCTTTCCTCGACCTTTACCTGGGAATAATGATTACTTCGACCGTCTTCAGTACACATATATTCATATTTTCCCTTCTAACTAAGTATATAAGATTTTGACAGCGCAGTTTTAACGTGGCTTTGGCGATAAATAAAGAATTATATGTTGACAGTTCAACGAACAAACTAGGTCTCATATAAAGAGGCTGATATTACATATTCATACCCACTGAGACTTATATAAAAGTTATACGTTTAATATATATTAACCTACGTAACTAACTAACTATGTATGTATGTAGCAGACATCCCTCGCGGGCCTCTCGTCTACTTTAACAAACAACCTCAGAAAGAGTATAATAATTTGAACAACTATTAACTTAGGGAATATCAAACGAAATTCATCACTCATACATAAGTCAGAAAGTTTGCAAGTTATGTGTGTATGTTACTCGGATTGTATTCGATTCATTTCTATCAATTTACATTTACTTATTAAAGTTATATTTTATCCAAAGTATTAAAGATATATTTTAAGTGAAAGGTCAAAGTATTTTTCGGAAGTAGTTTAAGCCTTTTTGGGAAAGTTTGTGTGCTCTTGTCTCTGTCCAACGGATTGACCGAATTGGATCAAAATCAGTTCAAATGTGTAGTAGTCCAGGAGAAGTACAGAATACTTTACATCGTTACGAGATTGTGTTACGCGGGTGTAACCATGTGACAGCTAGTTAAAATAAAAAATCATAAAGTAAGTAATGGATGAAAGAGAAACCTTTGCTCAGCAGTGGGACGTGAATAGCAGATTATTTATGAAATTATGAGATCCTGTGGCGGCCACCGCCCACCTGGTAGAGGCACCGCGCCCCTGTAGAGCGGCTGTCAAAGGGTCACTGATTTCATCAGTGATCGGTGCGACGACCGCCCTGCCCAGGGCGCGCAACACCGTCCGCCCTAGTACCGAGCCCTGGGCGGCCACCCGCCCACTCTCTAACACCTGATGCAGTAATTAACTAGTTTGTACATTGATGTTGCACCAATTTATTATGTATGAACTTCATAGTTGGCTACTTCGAGAGGGTTCCCACTACATTTGTATTTACATTGAATACTATCGTCTGTATTCTAAAATATGGATATTATCGGGACATATTTCTGCGTAAACATTTGAGATAAATGCATTTGAAGTATTTTCATGGTTGAAATGTGCAACGTATTGTAATGTTTCAACTTATTGTACGTTTAATAAAAGTATAAAATATATACATAGGTGATCAGAAACATAACGGTGATGTAATTACCCTATAAACGACATGAGAATTCCAGTGCAACCAGTGCAAGTGATGTAATGGCTCACAGATTCCATTGATTGAGATTGAGAATGTTCTATAGAAGGCTACCTGAACGATACACTATATTACATAACCTACATTGTGTCAGTTAGATCAACGACTCGATACTCATTCATTCCATGAATACAACTATAATGTTATAAATTATATACTATCTATACCCTGCGGTTATATGTACCTAAAAACTGTGCTGTAAAAACGATTCGTTTTTGACCGGTGATAAATAAACAGAATGAATATCATTCTTTGAAATTAATTGAAATAAATCGACAGTTTATAAGTATTTCTTGGAAAAACATTATATTTATATTATAAAAGGAAATACTTCATCGTAATTTTATTAAAGAAACATTATTGTAGGATCAGCCCTTTTTCCAAAATTAATTTAATATTAAAATAAAGATTGAACACCGAATAACATTACAATAATAAGTCCTCAGGTAAGTAACTAGATACATGACTAGTACGTTCCACAAGTTGCAGTGGGACCACGAGTGAGGTCCTTCATGGAGCATGTACCTGTAATTATGTCAAACATACAATTAGTGACAAAGGTTGCAACCGGTAATCATCCCGCGCCGCGACAGTCGGTACTGAAGAGGCTATTATGTCATCACTCGATAATGACTCGAGCGACACTCGCCTCCGTAATGTCAAACCATTAGATGACATGCCTCGATGCCTCGCTCGGCGCGCTCGGCGCTGACTGAAGGCTTCTATATAACTTACTATTAATGAAAGAGTATTTACTATTTCATCGTTTTATAGTTTAACTCAACACTATAGACGAACATCACGGTTACAACATGATATCCTATCGGTTCGATAGAACCTTGACAACTAGTTAGAAATTTTAAAAATATTTACTACGACTTTTTTCTATGTTATCTATTAGCTTCAAATAAGGCTTTATCTAAATAATGTTTACGAGTAAAGTCCATAAACTAGTACACACTTCTAGAAGTAAAGCGTTGAGCGGTGAAGGCGGTGATATGGTTGCACTTGACACTACACAACTCTTCCAGTGCCATGTTTGATTGAACGTTGTACGGTACGGTGCAGGTAGCGGGGGGTGGGGGGGGGGACATTGTCCCGCACTTAGCGTCGATTGCGGGACATTAACGCTCGAGTCTCGCGCTAATGTCTCGACTCGAGCTCGACTAGTACATCACCGCACACAACTTACACACAACACACTAACTATAGATTATAGTATACTCATTATTATTATAGGAATCTGATGTTAACGTAATATCACAGAGCAAATGATACAATTAAAGGTTTACATATAAATATTATAAATAAGTATTGCCATTTTTAAATATTGCAGGACATTGCATACGGCGTTATCAAGCTCCAAGCTAAGTAACCAGGCTTGTGTTATGGTGGCCAAAACACCTTGCCAAGGAGCGAGGGCCGATGTGTAAATTAAACAACTGAGAGTTAGCATTCAACCACACTGACTTGCTGCTGTTGTGGTAAATCGATCATTGCAAAGAGGCGGTTAGTGACGCGCGGTTTTTTATCCATCAAAACAGTATAACCCAGATAAATTAAGAATGTTTCATCTACCTAACATGTAATTAGCAGTAAGATACCAATTTAACTTATCAGGATAACACATTACACACTAGAGGCGTCGAGGTAATGCATAACGCACGCGTGTGTAATACGTTGGATTATGAGCCTAAAAGCGGTTGAATAAGATGCACTTTATGAGCAACTGTGATAAAAAACGTGTAACGGATGGAGGACAAGAGCCTTCCCACGAAATGGTAACGTAAGACGCTTTACGAACTCCACTGCAGCTTGAATGTTGTCTGTTAAAGAACCATATTACCCAACCAACCATATTCTTTGTATTCTTTAATGTTAATGAATTCTTCTCAGTTATTCAACAGATGAAACTAGATAAGTACAGCAAAGCTTCCAACTAATTATCTGAAAACGTTTGATAGGTTGAAAAGTAGTAAGAAAATAAAGTAGGGTGAAGTTCCAGTAGAAGGTACCTCGGATCCAACGTGGTCTCAATCCCCGCGTGTCGAGTGATCGAGCCGGTATTGGCGACAGTCGGCAACTCGGCACTGATTGCTGCCTTATCTTATCTACTCTCGACATCTACCTTTTAATAACATTATACGAAGATATACTGAAGGTCGCCTCAACTGGTGATTACCCTCGATTACCTGATATTCTCCGCATTGCTTTACATTTACCTCATTATTACACTTATTAGGGATAACTATCTTTTTTACCTACTTTTATAAAAATGAGTTTTCTGTCGGTGGCTTCTTTTATTTTTCAAATAATATTTAGAAACAGAAAGAAACTTAATAAACAGGTATTATCAGTCTAAAAGTATTCAGAATACCAAATCAAATGGGCATTGCACGGTCAATGTTGTCCGTACAGTAACTCCAACATCGATACTACACAGTAACTGACAATTGATATTGTGATATTGACACGATCGATATTGTTTCAAAGTCAAAATTACGAAGTATGCCTTCGGAACGCACCCACCGATGAGAAGAAACTAGAAGGCACTAGAAATTCTTGGGGTTTTTTTGTGATCATGCTCACAACCAATCAGATACTTGACTGTACTATTTTCGAAACTAAAATATGACGTGATTCAGTGATTGGCACGTGGCCATTATATATATAATATGAATGTAATAACATAATGAAATCACCACATTATTATCTACAATCAAATCCTGATTTGATAAACGTTATCGAGTCTAGCACGCGTGACTCACAAACACACTACTCTAAATCATTTATTGTAAACATTAGATAATCATACAGTTTTTTTATTAATTAATTTATCTTTATCAATTTATATGTAAGTACTATGTAGATTATAGATTCTACTTGTTTGTATAAAGTGTCTGATTTTTCAATATTCTAGAATATTCAATTGACTCATTTTAAACTGAAAATGATGGTCCATAATTAGAGGAACACTGCGTAGCAGATACTACGTCGTAGCTACTCATATCGTAGCACCGTAGGACGTCTGTCGTTAGTTCTCGTAGCTCTGGAGTCCCGTAGCATGGATATTGTAGCGCCACAATGGCGTATATTTCGTAGCGTGAATTTTCATGGTGAAATAGATATTTTCACTATTTGTCTGACAAAGTCCGTCTATAATGTTATGTTGGTACTAGTAGAGCCGCGCGGTTTCGCCTCGGTACCGTGGGAATATCGGAACGAAATCATACGGAATCTTATCGCAATATATGTCTATCTAGGTTAAAATACATTCAGGTCTGGCATATATGTACATGATCAATAAAGTATCATTACACAATATCATATCATCCTCCAGTAGCGTTACCTACTCGTATATGTAACCGAGATTGATCGTCGGACGGCAACTCGAGCTTCGTGCTGATATTCATTACACCTGTACTGTCATATCACACCTAACGCTGTACTTTCGTTCGTACTCTAGCACCCGTGCCGGGTGCCGGGTGCCGGGTGCCGGGTGCCGGGTGCCGCGTGCCGGGTGCCGGTTGCCGGGTGTCGGGCGCGGGTAGCCGGCTTGTAGTCGGATATACAATGACGTACATATCGCTCACTTTACGATATTATTAAATCTATATTAATATGATAAAGCTGAAGAGTTTGTTTGTCTGAATGCGCTAATCTCAGGAACTACTGGTTCGAATTGAAAAAATATTTTTGTGTTTGATAGTCAAGAAAGGCTAAAGGCTATTTTATATTTCGATATTCCCACGGGATCGGGACTTACATGGGTGAAACCGCGGAGCACTGCTAAGTATTTATTATTATCCTCCTTATATTTCTATCGCGTTATAAACAACCCACCCATCCCCTTCCTTAATTCTTGTCCATCCAAAGGTTGCCTGGAAGAGATCGCTTTTAGCGATAAGGCCGCCCATTGTGCCATACTGTAGAGCGGTGTTGGCTTAGTGGTAGATACCCCGACTTTCATTCATTCAGTTCGAATCCCAGACGGCCGTGCACCAATGTATTTTTCTTAAGAAAAAATTATGTGCGCTAATTGACATTGCTCTTACGGTGAAGGAAAACATCGTGATGAAACCCGCGGCTTAGTTGGCTCCAGAAGTATTGACAAGCTCTCTCCTCTGGACATGGTCGACTAGACTAGGCTGAGAGGGTAGTGGGTGCTGGGCAAGCCTACTCCATCCTCACGCAAAAAGGACCCAATTAAAAAGAGTCTAGTTGCGGAAAAAAGCCCGTATGCATACATATATACATATGTACAAGGTACTAAATATCAATTTTCTTTTAGTATATAAGTAGTTATAAGTTAGAATTTACTTTTGTTTTTGTTGTATGTAATCATTTTGCGTTCTGTTTTTATGGTGCAATAATGTGTTTATCTATCTATCTATCTAATTGTTACTATTTGGTGATGTCAATCAGACGAAGCTAAATTATTTATTCATTTGGAGTCATTTACATTACATTATATTGAAACATTACATTATATTGAAATATTACATTATATTGGAACATTACATTATATTGAAACATTACATTATATTGAAACATTACATTATATTGAAACATTACATTATATTGAAACATTACATTATATTGAAACTACTACAACTATTTCATTGGAATTTCCAACTTTGCCGGAATATTTAATTATTCTACAAAAATCTATAGAATTTATCTATTTATTAACAGTTGTTAAATTAGTCTTCTTTATATTTCTCACTTGTATAAAATATTATTCAAACTACGACAGGTTTGTCAAATATGTGTAACTATCTAAGCTTCGGGTCAATCCTGATCCCGTAGGAATACCGTAATTGTGTTAATCCAGGACTCCAGCTGTCTATGTACCGAGTTACATCGCAATCTGTTCAGTAGTTATTGAGTGAGGGAGTAACAAACATACATACATACATACGCAACGCAACACGTACGTACACTTTCACATTTATGACACTAGTAGAATTAGAAAGAGCATCTCACTTTTATAATTACCATCTTGCTGGTGCAGCGTCTGTTGGTATCGCTGGTCCCGGTTGAGCAGCAATCACAGCGAGACGTCGGTGTCGGTGCCATCCACCCCGCGGGTCGCGGCACGGAGCTGCGTTTTAAATACAACACTGACTTACTCCAGTTACTAGTGCTTCTTCAAAACCTTACCTAACTAGATCAGAAACTCACCTTGTTTATGTTAAATTGAAACTATTGATGCGACTCAAACTCAAAAATAAAACACTCAATTTTGAGCCATTTAACTCTAGAAGTTATTCTAAGTATAAAACATTTTCTAAACCAACATTCAAGTACGATCCAAGTAACTGACCACCGATGAAACTACCTCTAACACACAAGCAAGCGAGAGACACGAGCCCAGGGGGCGGGGTACATGGTGGGCACGGGGGGAGGGGGGGAGGGGGGGGGAGGATAGGTCGACAGGTGAGAGCAATAAATACTGAACGCAATATAACTTGGACATTGCAACTGTGAACACGTTTCCATTGTCAATGCCGGTGCGACACGAAGCTATTACAGTGCGGTGTCGTATGTAGACAAGTCCCTACTCGGAATATTTAACATTTGAATCTAAGCTATAAAGCTGTACCATCATATAGGTACCTACGTTCTAAGGATATAGATAAGATAAAAAACCAGTCAAGTGCGAATCGTACTCTCGCACCAAGGGTTCCGAACATTAGTTTCAACTCTCTATCTCTACCCTTACAGTGGTACAGTAGTTACCAATTTAACTTGACCCCTATTTCATTTGGGCGCCCACACAAAATATAGGTCAAGTTGAATTGGTTAAACAGTTTCGGAAATTAAACGGTTTCTCCATACTAACTATGTATGTCTATTTTTTGAAATTTTCCTTTTACTTGTGCTGTAGAACCTTGCTTTTTGCCGAATTTCGTGATTCCAGGTCAACGGGAACTACCTTATAGGGTTTCGACCCAAAACCTATAGGGTACTTCCGGTTGACCTGGAATTGTTAATTTTGGCTAAACGCAAGGTCTTATCGCACAAGTCTGAATTTCAACGTCCTAGGTAGGTCCACCCGTTCCGGTGACTTACGGATAGACAAACAGACGAACGGACAAAAAAGTGATCTTATAAGGGTTCCTTTTTTCACTCAATTGTATGAAACTTAACACCCGATACACACCAATGGTATGACACCTAACACCTGATAGACGCCAATTGTATGACACCTAACACCCGATATACACCAATTGTATGACACCTAACACCCGATACACACCAATTGTATGACACCTAACACCCGATACACACCAATTGTATGACACCTAACACCCGATACACACCAATTGTATGACACCTAACACCCGATACACACCAATTGTATGACACCTAACACCCGATACACACCAATTGTATGACACCTAACACCCGATACACACCAATGGTATGACACCTAACACCTGATACACACCAATGGTATGACACCTAACACCCGATACACACCAATTGTATGACACCTAACACCCGATACACACCAATTGTATGACACCTAACACCCGATACACACCAATTGTATGACACCTAACACCCGATATACACCAATTGTATGACACCTAACACCCGATACACACCAATTGTATGACACCTAACACCCGATACACACCAATTGTATGACACCTAACACCCGATACACACCAATTGTATGACACCTAACACCCGATACACACCAATTGTATGACACCTAACACCCGATACACACCAATTGTATGACACCTAACACCCGATACACACCAATTGTATGACACCTAACACCCGATACACACCAATGGTATGACACCTAACACCCGATACACACCAATTGTATGACACCTAACACCCGATACACACCAAAATCTTCGTTCTAATCTATACAACAAGTATCGCACGCTTCGCACGTTTCTTCGTTGCTTCTAAACGAATGAACCTCATTGTATCCAAAAAGGACCTATATTTCTAATTAGTTTGTCATTATTATTTAAATAAACCAGTTTTAAAATTCTCAACAATTATATCTAGTTAATGTGTTGTTAATACCAAACAGTGTCCCCGTGTTGAATGGAGACGCGCACCCAGAGTTAGTTCTTCAAGTAAATCCGGTGAGATCGCGGTCTCGAGTTGACACCGCTTCCCGACACGCACACACACACACACGTGTACACTATCGGATATGTATTATTTGGTGTAGTCTCACCGCTCCGCGCCGCGCCGCCCGCGCCGCCGACCGTATCTCAGGCAGGATCTATTTACTGATGTTGTACAATTTAGGCGGCATAAAGACGAGTCCTATCTTGTCGTTAAGACAAGCGTGCTACGCTACATCTTACCTTCCACCGCACCGTAAGTTGGTGGTCATCTGCAAGATAAGTACATTCTATTGTTTGCTATATATGGTATACACTATACCTATAACAAAGTAAGTAAAAATGTTATATAATGATATTATATATACCCATACTTTATTGTTAATAATTAGTTCATGGAAACAATAAACATTGAAACAAACATATAAGTATTATGTATATATATTGTTGAAATAAAATAGGTACCATAATTTTACACAAACATAAGTAGAATTCAACGTTATAACCTATTTTACTGCCAAGAACTGGAACGTGTATTTAAATGATTATTGTTATAACTTATACCCCATAATTAGTTTAGTGTTGTACACCCTGCTCCAGTCACCGTGTCGTGCCCGACGACCTCACGAGAGGCTCCCCTCTTCGGGTGACGACCTGCAGTGGCCTACGAGTGGAAGTCACTCAACCGACTCCGAACCCAAGTAGGAGCGCTGGTACTATAACCGCCTACTACGCCCCAACACCTGCCTGCCTGATGTACATAGCACGCCGCTGTAACTCCACCGATGACGTAACATTAGTGTATACTATCCCGATGAAGTGGAACGACCGCGACTTTAGAACGATCTTCCGTTCGCAGCAGCTATAACCTTCCCTCAAAAATGTGTATGAAGATTTATTTTATGTTCTAACTCTGTAGAACTTCCCTAACTTTCCGAGCATAAAAACTTGTAAAAGTTTTGGAACTGTTTAAGATTGGTAATCTGGCTCCCCCGGGGAAGCCCGGTTGAAAGGCGAATGATACTTATGGCCTCTTGCGGTCATAAATTATACACGGCCCATTCCGGCCCATTCCGCCATAAGCCATGGCCACCTCAGTTTACGTACCCACTTTATAAGAAGCTTGCTTCAACGATGTTTTATCTGTTCATAATATAAGTTTAAACAAAAGTAGCAGTATTATCTGTGTACGATGGCGACGTCGAGAAGGCATTAGGAATCAATGAATGATGTCTCGAGAGTGTCTGCCTGTAGCATGTGCCTACGTAGGTACATTGCACTCCCGAGTTCAACGTTGCTTTATAATTACATTACCTACTCTCATCATATCACAGAAGCTAGACAACGAAGAATTTAATTTAAAGAAAAAACAAGTAATTAACCGAGCAATGCACATGTGCCTGCCGACACGCTCTAAAGCCGAGATTTTATCTATACTAATATTATAAAGCTGAAGAGTTTGTTTGTTTGAACACGCTAATCTCAGGAACTACTGGTTCGAATTTAAATAGTACATTGCGATACAAGTGTGGTAAATTAATCATTGCATAGAGGCGGATTACGACGCGCGAGCGGAACGCGAGTGCGTCTATAGAGCCGAGATTGAATGATCAAACCACACATGTATCGTTCGACGTTTTTTATCAGAATTGCGAATAAAAGAAAATAATAATTAACAAAATATCTATGATAAGTCAATGTTTACTTTTTTTAGGCAATATTTTTTTGTTAATTGTACTTCCGAAAAGACTTTTAACCTATACAGCCTCGTCTGACATAGCAGAACGACAAAAACAGAATATAATAGATAGATAGATAGATAAACTCTTTATTGTACCACATTAAACCTTAATTCTAACATAAACTCCTGTTACAAAAACAAAATTAAACCTAACAATATGGCACAATGGGCGGCCTTATCACTAAAAGCGATCTCTTCCAGGCAACCTTTGGATGGACAAGAATTAAAGAAGGGTGGGTTGTACATAACGTAATAGGAATATAAGGAGGAAAATAAAATAAATATTAAGATACATAGAAAATAAAATATTCTAAATAATAATAATAAAATCAGTAAAAATAAATATAAATACGCACCTATACATACATAAATATATATATATATATATATGTACATATAAATATACACTTAACTATACGTACAAATAAATAATAGGACACTATATGTTTGATTTACAAGCTTCAGCGAGAGCAAGGTAATGCTTGTACACAAACAGCCAAAGACTTGGATTGCCGAACAAAAGCAGGCAGAGCATTCCACAGTTGTACACCGCGAGCGGTAAAGGAGTTGTGGTAGAAAGTAGAAGAGCGGTCAGGAACAGCTAGAAGAAGAACTTTAGAGGAACGGACAGATTTAGAGGGAGAATGACGAAATTGAAAGCGAGATTTTAAATAACAAGGGGAAGTTGGTAGGAACAGAATTCTATAAAGAAGAGAAAGAACATGTGAATCTCTACGCAGACGAATGGGCAACCATTTGAGTTTATTGGGGTATTCCGAGACATGATCGTATTTACGGAGACCGTAAATGAACCGAATAGCGAGATTCTGCAGCCGCTCAAGCCTATTTAGTTGTGCCTCAGTCAAGTCAAGAAAGCATTCGTCTGCGTTGTCAAGAATAGGGAGCAAGAGAGTTTGTGCTAACATAATTTTGGTGGCAGTGGGGAGGAAATTTCGCAACCTTCTGAGCGAAGCATTAGATGCAAACATCCTCTGCCTCAGCCCAGCGAGCTCAAGTCCCAAGTTAGATTGCTATCCATAGTGACACCAAGGATTCTGACTTCGGTGCTGAAAGGCACCAATGTGCCATTCAAAACTAATGGTGGAAGCTGTGTAAATTTTATTTTGCAAGTAAGTCTCGAGCTACCTATAATTATTGCTTGCGTTTTCGTAGGATTAACTTTAAGGCCATAAGAACTACTCCAGTCACAGATTTTGAGGTCATCATTGAATTTGTTAATCGCAGAATCCAGTTGTGCTAAAGGCAACTGTGTATTTTGCAAATCATCTGCATACAGGTGGTAGGAGGAAGAAAGATTAGTAGATATTGTATTTATATACACAGCGAAAAGTAGAGGAGAAAGAACGCCGCCCTGAGGGACACCGGCAGATATTGGATTCCAGGACGAGTAATTCTCGTCAATCCGAATACGTTGCCGACGCCCATACAGGTAACTATGAAACCAATCAATTGCCGACGGTCAAATGTTAAGAGAGCGCAGAATTCCGAGGAGCAAGTCAAAGTCAACATTATTAAAAGCATTGCTGAAATCAAGGAGTGTAAGCACAGTAAGTTTTTGATTATCCATGCCAAGTCGAATGTCATCAGTTATCTTAACCAATGCTGTAACCAATGCAATGTGGCGGAAGCCAGACTGCAATGGGTTCATCAAGGAATTGTTGGAAAGGAAGACACTCAGTTGTTGATGAACAAGGCGTTCGAGCACTTTGGATAGGAACGGAAGGATATATATTGGAAGGTATTCGGAGAAGGATGAAGGATTGGGTTTTTTAGGTAGTGGAATTATCTGTGCTTCTTTCCAAGACATAGGAAAGGAATTAGTGTAGACAGAGTTATTAAAAATGATACAAATTACATGTAATATCTCATCGATAATTGGCAAAATCATGTTTCGACTAATGCTATCAGTACCTACTGCGCTTGAAGAAATAGACTTAATGGCTCTCTTAACGTCAACATCGGAGAATTGAGAGAAAGAAAAAGGAGAAGTATTGGGTAGTTGTTTTGAAGACAGAAAAGAAAGAGTATCTGATTTTGTTAAATGATGAAGATTGGAAGAACTGTTAAAGTGTTGGTTGAGGCTATTTATATCAAGATCTTTAGTTAATTTACTGCTAGAAGGTGATTTTCCAACTCCCATGGACCTAAGAAACTTCCAGACCTTGGAAGTGTCTTCATATTCAACAGACTCGTGAATATATCGGCGTAATGCATCTCTACACACTCTGTTACAGTGATTGCGTATTTTATGATAACTAGCTTCGTTCTCAGAGGTAGTGTTACGCTTCCATTTCCCTTTGGCTACATTTTTTTTATGCATGAGAAAACGGATTTCTTCAGTGAACCAAGGAGAAGGAAGTTGTTTTATTTTAATTTTACGTAGTGGAGCATGTTTATCATACAGGTTGGTGATAGCCGTGTTAAATGCCGCCAGCTTATCGTTAACATTCTGGGCGTCAGCAACTTCAGACCAATCTATATCCCGGGCATCACTACGGAGAGCCTCCAAATCCATGCCACCGAAATTACGGCACAGAAGAATTTGAGGCTTGGGTTTCGGAGGTCGCATTTTGTAGGAAAGAAAAATCAGATCGTGGTAGGAGAAGGCGTCCGCCGAACACTGTCCGTGTTTAGCCACATTATTAGGTGAAGAAACAAGCATGAGATCCAGAAGAGAAGGAGTGCAGTTAGGAAAGTGATGAGTGGAATTTAGAGGCAAAATAGTAAGATTAGAAGAATGAGCAAGTTGCTTTAATTTAATGTTAAGTTGCTTTAATATAATGGTAAGTACGGAAAAAAATATAATATTAAAGTAAAGAAAAAACAAAAAAAAACTCAATTTTTAATCGTTGTAAGACGTTATCACGTAAAATTTAAACATAGACTTATAACGTTATCACCAAATATTTTGTTATTTATTATTTTATTTTCTTTTCAAGTCTTTTTTTTTATTTACAACTGTGATAAAAAACGTCGTACAATATACGTTGTATAGTAATACAGGCACCCCGAGCCAGAGAAGGCCGGGAGGTCTGTCCGTGGATTTAACTTCACTTACACCCGTATTCACAATCAACCTTATGAAATTACAAAGTACGCGCGAACGCATAGACTCGCAAATAAGACGCTGATTCGCTAGAGTGAAGAGAGCAGCACAAAATTGACCAATCGTAGGGCCGCATTAAGCGCAGTGCGTTCACTTATCCAAGAGCAACTTAAGTGCTGTTTGTGAATACGGACGTTAGCCTCTGTACAAACCGGCTAGACTTCTTCAAAGTGCTATACTAAGCATTATACATAGGCTGCACTAAAAGTATCGGGAATGGACTATTTCCACTGTTCCTGTCATATTTAAATCTTTTTAATTGAAAACTCCTTGGTTTTAAAAATCGAATACCATTTATTTATTTAAAAAAAGAATCTCGGTCTTGTCACAAGGTTTTGTCAAACTTGTTTAGTCGTTGAGAAAATGGAATTGACTCGAGAAAATTCAAGAGCGATGATTTATTATGACTTTCGAAGTGGTTAATCACAAAAACAGTGTGTTGACCGGATGATTTCTGCATTTGGTGATGAAGCCCCATCCAAAACCACAATTTATCGCTGGTTTGCTGAATTTCAACGTGGACGTGTCAAGCTCAGTGATGATCCCCGTCAAGGTCGTCCAAAAACTGCACTCACCCAAGAAAACGTTGATGCTGTGCGTAAGCTGATTGAGTAAGATCGACATGTAACATACCGCGAAATTCAGGCAACTTTAGACATTGGCATGAGTCAAATACAAATAATCTTGCATGAACAATTAGGTGTAAAAAAGTTGTTTTCAAGATCAGAACTCTCGAAAGATTCCACGCAGGATCCTCAAATGCTGTATACAACATCGTATCAGGTGACGAATCCTGGCTATACGCGTACGAACCCGGAACAAAAAACCAGTCACGAGTTTGGGTGTTCGAAAATGAGTTAAAGCCAACAAAAATTGTTCGTTCACGGAGTGTTGCAAAAAAAATGGTGGCCACGTTTGTCTCCAAAACCGGCCGTGTTGTGACTATTCCTCTTGAGGGACAAAGAACGGTTAATGCAGAATGGTATGCTAGCATTTGTTTGCCACAGGTCGTTTCTGAACTCCGTAAAGAGAACTGCAGCCGCCGCATCATCCTCCATCACGACAATGCGAGTTCTCACACCGCGAACAGAACAAAAGAGTTTTTAGAGCAAGAAAACATAGAATTATTAGACCATCCGCCGTACAGCCCCGACCTAAGCCCTAATGATTTCTATACTTTCCCTAAAATAAAGAATAAATTGCGTGGTCAGAGATTTTCATCACCTGAAGAAGCTGTGGACGCCTACAAAACGGCCATTTTGGAGACCCCAACTTCCGAATGGAATGGTTGCTTTAATGATTGGTTCCATCGTATGGAAAAATGTGTCAAATTTCGCGGAGAATACTTCGAAAAGCAATAAATACATTTTTAAATAGTAATGTTGTGTCACTTCCTTGATTCCCGAAATTTTCAGTGCCGCCCTCGTAAATCAATACTAAGTAGACGTCTGTCTATACCTAAATGATTACAACGCAGAACCTATGTATATTATATTATTGTAATATTCCTTCGAAATGAGGACTTATGTATCTCGTTTACAATAAAGTGTTAACTTATTGTTGTGTACAACACCTGTGAACACGTGCGGTGTCTCACCCGGCCACCGACCACCGACCAGCTCCGACCACACACAGCTCCGGCCGCTACAAATCTGCTATATTACCACCATTCGTATTTCCTTCCACTCGATACATACTCGAATAAAATAAACTGCCGACTAAATATAAACGTACGTACAACTTAACTAAATAGCTCCCCTCCATCCGACAATGGATCGTATGTCGATAGGTTTAGGGTGTATATCGTCTGTCTAGGATGAAATCGAGCGTGGTATATCGTAAAGTGGAAGAGAACTCCACTCACTTTTATGAGGGCAATTTGTCGGAGCCCGCAACTCGAGCCACTCGATTTTTGATATTGAAACTTTATATTTGTAAGCGAACTCGTCAACTATGACACAGTGCAGCGTGAGCAGCTGAGCGAGCCACCTGATCCATGCTTGCAACTATACCTACTACAGAACATATAGACGATCTATCAATGAATAACTCCTTTACGTGTTTTCAGATTTACCTACTAAAAAGTAGCAAGTTTCATCGTAATCGATTCAGTCGTTTTATCCTAAAGGAGTAACAAACATACACACGTAATACAAACATAGACACTTTCATATTTATAATTGAATATAATATTGTGTAGTTATATTATTGTATATCCTTTTATCATACTAGTAGACAGGTCGCGGTCGCGGGCGCGGGCGCTGATATCAGAGCCTCAGAGAGACGTACGAGTACCTTCGTTCAGTACAGAATTATAGACAAGCAGTCCTTCTGTATGTGTTACCACTGTGTACCTGTCTAGTGTAGTGGGTATAGATTGGTTGGCTGGGGCGGCGCGGCGCGGTCGGTGGCGGCGGCTCGCGGCTCGATTGCCTCGAGACGTTATAAAGTTGACACTCTCACCGCGATGGTATCCTCCGCGACCACACACACACACACACACACATACACTAGCTATACGTACAATGTAACAACGGGAAACCGGTCACACCTCATTGTACATCTCTACACTTCATACAACAGTCATATATCCAACCAAGTAGGTACAATGTCTGGACAATAATATCTTCTTCTACTATCTCTATACATATAAAATTCTTTTTATCACAGTTGCTCATAAAGTGGATCTTATGCAACGGCTTTTAGGCTCATAATCCAACATATTATGCACGCGTGCGTTTTACATTGCCAACCTAGTGCTATAAAGTTATCCCGATAAGTTAAATACGTATCTTACTGCTAATTACATGTTAGGTAGGTGAAACATTCTTAATTTATCTGGGTTATACTGTTTTGATGTATTAAAAAGGTAGGTAACAAAGAGTTTTTTAGCTAGCAAAAATGGTTGTCTCTAAAGTCGGTTTACGAACGAAAATTTTACGTGATAATGACTTAGAAAACGATTAAAAATTGAGTTGTTTCCTTTCGTTTTTTCTTTACTTAAATATATTGTTTTTCCGTACCATTGTATTTTGTTCTTAACCCCCGACGCAAAAACAAATAGAAAATACCCTAAAAAATATTGTATGTCAGACGAGGCTGTATAGGTTAAAAGTCATTAGCCTGGCCTTTCCGGAGCATAATTAACAAAAAAATATTGCCTTAAAAAAATGTAAACATAGACCTATCACAAATATTTTGTTCATTATTATTTTGTTTTCTTTTCAAGTCTTTTCTTTTATTCGCAACTGTGATAAAAAACGTAGTACGATATACGTGTGGAATTGATATTTGCATCTTGGCTTCTTTAACACGCTCGCTGCCGCTCGCGCGTCATAAACCGCCTCTATGCAAAGATCAATTTACCACACTTATATCGTAATGTACTATTGTCCTGAATGACTGACTGACGGATCAAACCGCTGATCGTAGAGACCGTAGGTATCCGATAAGAAAGGATTTTCTGTAATTCTAAGGGGTGTAAAAGGGGTAGAATATAAGTGTAGTAAATTGATCTTTGCATAGAGGCGGTTTATGACGAGCGAGCTGTAGCGAGCGTGTTAAGAAGCCAAGATGCAAAGATCAATTCCACACGTGTATCGTACGACGTTTTTATCACAGTTGCAAATAAAAGAAAGGAAAATAATAAAAAACAAAATATTTGGTGATAAGTATATGTTTACAATTTTTTCAGGCAATATTTTTTTGTTAATTATACTCCCGAAAGGCCAGGCAAAAGACTTTTAACCAATACAGCCTCGTCTGACATACAATATTTTTTAGGGTTTTTTCCATTTGTCGGGGGTTAAAACAGAATATAATGGTACGGAAAAAACTATATTAAAGTAAAGAAAAAACAACACTAAAAATTTAATTATTTTTTAAGACGTTATCACGTAAATTGTAAACCGACTTTATAGACAATCTTTATTGCTGGAGTAAAACCTTTTATTTTGTACCTACTTCATTTTATTCATCAAAACAGTATAACCCAGATAAATTAAGAATGTTTTATCTACCTAACATGTAATTAGCAGTAAGATACCAATTTAACTTATCAGGATAACTTATAACACACTAGTGGCGTCGAGATAATGCATAACGCACGCGTTATGCATTAATCCAACGTATTGCACACGTGTAATACGTTGGATTATGAGCCTAAAAGAGGTTGAATAAGATACGCTTTATGAGCAACTGTGATAAAAAGTTATTTTAGGGGTGATTAGCTTCAAAGTTGATATCAATACTCCTTTTAAATTACCTACATTTTGTTTTGACATATGTTTGAAAACTCAATCCGATTTTATTCAAAAAAGGTTGCATAAAAATGCAACCTCGGCCGGTCGTGTCCCAAAGGATTTTTTTATTTGAAAATTATACTCTCACCACTAACATTGCAGTTACGGTGATGAAACACATTGTGATGGACTCATCACGATATGAAGAAGGGGGATTCTTCCCCTTCCCCCCTTCTTCTTCTAGTAGTTGATCTTGACGTATTGACTAGTTCTTTCCTCTAGAAACGTTCGACTAAGCATGGCTAGATTAAAGCTCAGATCCATCGTCTGTTGACGTACAGCTACGTGAAAGAATATCGCAGCTACCTCTCGGACTATCGCATTTTATACAGCACTGCGTATATCTCGGACAAAGGGTAAGTTTATCATTGTGTCTGAATTTATGTGTAACGAGTCTACGGGTCTCATCTAGTGGACAATGTAGTGGTTGATATCCAGTATGGAGTAGGGGAAGTGGGGTACAGTGAGGTTCACCTGCAACACTGGTGCAGGATGGTGCAAGCCGGTGTAGGCCGGTCCCGTAACGGTGGTATGGACGGAGACCATAACTAATATAGCCTTCAGGTAATAAACCACATACGAAATCGGTTCATTAGTTTTGTAGCTCCCCCTGCCCAACTCTTAAGAGGCTGGTGATTAGGGGGAGGCCAACAACTCAATCTACTCATACTCACACACCTTCGCACTCACACCCATTCATATTTACACACATCCTCTCATACTCACACACACTCCCACACCCATACGCGTTCCCAGAGTCTGGGGTGACGCGGGAAACTTCCGGTTCACACCTCTTCTTTTTGTTTTGTTTTGTTTTTTTTTTATTTTCTCTTTGTATTTGCATCATACATCGTGTAGTAACACGTCTTTTGCAGAATTTATGCATGAGAGTTCATACTGTCTGCGGTACAGGTTTAACCTAGTGCAGACAGTAATTTGTCAACGATACACCTACCATGTCATGTACCTAACTACTACATAATTCGGATAATTGATTGTTGTAGCTTAGAGTTATTGTTTAAGTACCGATTGTATGTTGTATGTGAATAAACTATTATTATTATTATTATTATTTTCTCTATGATTTTATTCATCTCGGTTTTGATACCGGCGTAATTAATCTAGCCACGGGCCTAAGCCAAGTGGTTTCGACTATTTGATGCTGCTATTGAATTTATGGTATTGGGGAGCGATTCCCGTTCTGATTCAGTCTGTAAAAATTTTCGTACAATCCTGCATGTATTTAGTATAACTGCCTTCTGTAAATTTATAAATGTATATTCAGGTAAATCTAAAGTTTTTATTGATTGATGCAGTTGTTTTGGAATAACTCCAGTTGTGGACAGGACTATGGGGACTATAGATACTGATTTGAGATGCCACATACGCATGATTTCCTCCTTTAATTCAACATATTTGGTTAATTTTTCTGTGATTGTGCTCTGTAAGTTATGTGTGTTAGGTACGGCTATGTCAATGAGAAGTGCTGTTTTATCTATTTTATCTAATAATGTTAAATCAGGTCTATTGAAATGTACAGTTCTATCAGTCAGGATTCCTCTATCAAAATATAGTTTGTAGTTGGCGTTCTCTAGTATGGATTCCGGGGTATATTTATAATATGGAAGTTTGGTAGATGACGGTATGAGATTATATTTTAATGCTAAACTTTGATGAATGATGTTGGCTACTTGGTCATGCCTGTGTTTATAATCAGTCTGGACTATTGCTCTACATGCTCCTGTAATGTGTTGTATGGTCTCGGATGAACTATTACATCGTCTGCATAAATCTGTTGTGAGGCTAGGTGTCTTTATAATGAACTTCTGATAATTTCTAGTCTCAATAACCTGATCCTGAATTGCGATCATGAAGCCCTCGGTCTCTGGGAAGAGTTCGCCTCGAGTCAGCCATGCGTTCGACGCTGCTTTGTCGACATGATTATGGCATAAATCGTGGCGATGTCTACCGTGTAAGGCCTTACGGCTCCAGTCGTTAATTTTAATTTGTTGGCTAATCTGTTCCTCGTTCTTTTGGGAGTTGGTATCGTTTAGATTGAGTGGTGTAAATTTTCTATCATTCTGTACTATTGATAAGTGGAGGTCCGAGGCATTCGATTTATTATGGAAATACTGACGAAGGTTTGTAATTTGACTATTGTGTAAGTTATAAATGTCAATGATACCCCTACCACCTTCATGACGCGGTAATATTTGACGCTGGACACAGGCTCTAGGGTGATGTTTCCTATTCTTTGTCATCGTTGTATTAACATTACGTTGAAGCTGTTTTAATTCTGTTTTTGTCCACTTTAAAATGCCAAACGAATAAGTCAAAATGGGAATTGCAAATGTATTAATAGCTTTGACAAAATTCTTTGAATATAATTGGGTTCTCATAATACTATTGACTCTATGCTTAAAATCCTGTTTAAGTTTAAATTTTGTTTCTTTGTCTAAAATCTGTTGTGCCTGGTTAAATCCTAAATATTTATATGTCTGATTTTCTTGCAAGGGTTCTATTATTTCTCCAGATTGTAGTTCATAATGTGACACATGGTTTTGCCCTGCTTTAACTGCATTTATTTTACATTTATTGATGCCGAACTCCATTCTAATATCAAGAGAAAACTGTTCAGTTAGTTCTATCAAATTATTTAATTCTGTTTGAGTTTTTGCATATAATTTGATGTCGTCCATGTATAGTAAATGAGTAAGTTTATAATTTTCTAAATCGGGTTCTGTAGTTTCTAGTGAATTTTTTACACATTTCAAGGAATAACCGTTATCTGTGGAATTTAAAATATTAGACAGTGGGTTTAGAGCAAGACAAAACCATAGCGGACTCAGAGTATCTCCTTGGAAGATACCACGTTTAATTCTTATTTCGTCAGTCTGTATGTTCGTTTTGTGTAAATTTAATTTGAGCTTAGTAGTCCACGTTGTACTTGAATGTTTTAAAAATGCGATGATATGTGGATGGATTTTATAAATTTCTAAAACTTTTAATAGCCAAGTGTGAGGAACAGAATCATATGCCTTCTTGTAATCTACGTACATTGTAAAAAGATCTTTTTTGCTTGACTGAACATGTTTAAGTAGTACGTTATCTATTGTTAATTGCTCTTTACATCCCTGGCTAAGTTTTCTGGATCCTTTCTGCTGCTCTTGTAATATAGAATTGCGCTCAACATGGTTATAAATGGATTCTGATAAGCACGCGGTAATTATTTTATAAATTGTTTGTAAACACGTAATAGGTCTGTACTTTGCTGGATTTTTGGTGTCATTTAGATCTTTTGGTAGCATGAAAGTAACTCCTTCTGTAATGTAAGCTGGCATTGACTCTGGGTTTTGAATAAAGTGGTTAATATGGTGGTAAAGATATGGATGAATATAACTAAACTTTTTGTACCAGTAGTTGTGAATATTGTCAGGACCAGGTGCTTTCCAATTATGTAATTTTTTTAAAACTCTATGGAATGTTTCTACCGGGATGTGTTCAAATTGCATCGGTTCAGTAGTATCGTATTTGCGTTGCTCTTCTTCAATCCATGCGGTTTCAGGGTTATGACTAACAGGGTTTTCCCAAATGTTGGACCAAAATCTTCGCAATTCTTCAGGATCAGGTCTTTGGGTATCTATTGTGTTTAGGTTGTTTGTGTTACTGGTTTGGTTTCGGAGATTTTGATAAAATTTCTTTTCATTGTTTGTGAACTGGGCGTTTTGTGTCTTTCTTTCGGTACATGCTAGGTAACGCTTAAGGCGACTGCTATATACAGAAAGTTTTTGTTTCAAAGTGTCTAAAAATTCGGTTAATTGAGTATTGGGTTCTTCATGTAATGTGTGCTGTTTATACTGTTCTAATATTTTATTTACATCTTTTACAAGTGAACTATTGTTTCTATTACCGTTAATGAACTGTGTTAATCTACCAATGTATTTTCTTAAGTCACTGATTTTACGCTCTAATCTTTTCTGCCAGTTTGGTTTATGAATTTGTTTAGTTTGCTGCAGGGTATATGCCCGTGGCGGGATAGTCAATTTAGTTCCGTTTGATTTAGCAGCAGTCCATGCTGCTACATATATTATTAATTGTTGTTTCTCAAATAAGGTATCTGCGTTAATGTGTTTAGGCAAAATTTTTGTATTTATATAATGAACTATTTTAGCTAATTTTTTAGATGTTTTTTGTTTCGGAATAAATGGTCTACCAATCGGTTCAAAGTTTTTGAAGTAATTTAAAGCTTCGTCAAAGAGTGAATCTATTTCAGGCCGACTCTCTTGCTCAGCTTCAGCACTGCTGTGCTGTTCTTGCATATTATCAAGATTTTCTGCCTCTATATTAAATAAACTATCAAAATTAGTATTTCCTATTTGGTCTTCTGTTGTGTTGTTACTATTTTCAATATTTTCGTTAAGTAAGTTAAGTGTACTGGCTACTTCATGTCTAATTTCTTCAAGTCTGTCGCTGTTAATTAGTCTATTATTTATGATAATTCTCCTCTGATCAGATACTCTTTGTTCAGATATATGTGCTAAGTGTGGGAATTTGTCTACAAAATGCTGATGAAGGAGTTTTCGGTATGATGTTTTATTTGTTTCTATTGATGTAATTCTATAATATGCTCTCATAATTTCTTCGTTTAGTTCTGAACTCCATCTCATTCTTTGACCTGTTTGTGTTTTTGAAACTAGCGAAGTTTGATTTTGTGTTATTTGTGATCCTGTACTAATTGTTGCTATTACTGAATTGGATCTTTCTGTATTTAAACTATTTAAATATTTTTCTGCATCGTTTCGGACTCTAGCTATTTCTTCTAAACTTAATAATTTATTACGCTCTATTACTCTTCTTTGGTCACCTATACGTTGTCTGCTTACTGCTACGTCAGGGAATCGCTCGCAAAATTTGGTGTGTAAATCGGGTAAATATGAAACTGTATCTTTTTCCATTGATGTCAAAATGTAGTATGTGTGCAGGATAAAGATGTTCATTTCTTTGCTCCATCGTTGTCGCACACGTTTAACCTCAACGGGCGCAGTATTATCGACAGTGACTATCGACTGCGCAACGTTTTCGGTTATTGATCTTGTATGGGGATGAGTAATAGAAGAAGAGGAAATAGATGAGGGTGGGTTAGCAGTAGGATTTAGATAAGAGGGTGGAGAAGATGGAATAGAAGGAAAAAGGGATTTAGTAGATGATGGGGATGAGGATGATGGTCTGCTGTAGCCTTCTTCGGGTTTCCCGGCAGGGGCCCGCTGACTCAACCCACTGCCACTGACGGTCTGCATACTGAGGCACTCAGCGTCAGCTCCAAGTGCGCCCCGGCGATCGCCCCCGGGAAGCGATCCTATACGTAATTTCTTTTTTAATCTCGTCTCCATTTTGTCGGGTTTACCTCCACGTTAGCCGCCCAGTAACATAATGTTGCGTTGCCCGCCCCCCACGTGATCAGATGGTCGATCGGGACGTGTGGTAGGATTTGAGGGGCTTATTATTATTATTATTAGCTATGATGTCATTAATTTACACGAAGTGATCGCAGAGTTCAAATCGAACCTATAAAACCCCTCTCTTCCTAAAAAAACTCTCTAAGTTTGATTGAAACATTATAAATAAAATATAAATAAATTATTTATAAATGAGTTCATAGACAAAATGTTGTTTACTCATTTGGTTTCAATTCATTTATTTATGCTCTTCGTACGAATTAAATTTGATTGTAGTGTATTCGATTGTTTTTGATTTTTTTATGAAATAAATTCCAAAAAGTAATTTGTTGTAATTTAATTTTATACGAAATTATATAGACTAGTTGCGACCGCGGCTTCACCCGCGTAAGTCCCGCTCCCGTGATATCGAGGTAGGAAGGACCCTGTGACAATCCAGGTACAAACATAGCAAACGTGATGGACCTCGAACCGCGAACGTTGCGCGCACATGTCTAAACCTAGAGTTAATAAGCTAACTATGGACTGTGAAAGTGAGATTAAAGTCACAGCTCTAGTACCTATGTGTAGTTGTAAGTATTATGTGGGAATCATTCAGAATTTAACAAGTTAACAAACCATTACCTATTATTGCTGAACAGAATTTTCTAGTTAATTTTACACAATATAATAAAAAAAAATTACAATCTTTCGACAATCTTTGCAATCATACCCGTCAATAAAAATATGATAGGATATATTATTTACTGAGCATTTGAAGGTTCGAAGGTACGCCTGTGTAGGCGAGGGTCTATGCTTCTCTATCTCTGATGTTCACGTGTGAGACTGTCATTGTACCTATTGGACACCTACCTACCGACATTATGATTTATTAGCAAATAGGTAATAACAATATATAAAAATAATGTATTGTTCCGATAGTGAATGAAATCATGAATAGGTACATACCTCATTATAAGTAATAATTAGTCACCTTCCTTCCACTAAAACCGATTTTGATGATAAGATAACCTCATTGATAGACTTACAATTAAATTATTTTAAATATAGACGATTATCGCAATACTCGTTTATCTGTTTACAAGGAATGGATCAGTATTGTTATTGCATTATGTGCTATATTTAAACTATTACAAACCCACAAGAACATATACATATACACAGATAGATATACTTACCTGAAGTAGGTACCTACTCTACGATGACGACCCAGTTGGCACAATGGTCGCCATGCCGGACTGCCAAACACAGGGTTGCGGGTTCGATTCCCGCCTCAGACAAGTATTTATGCTTAGATATTTGTCTGTGGTCTGGTTGTTTCTATGTATTATAAGTATATATTTACAAAAGAAAAGTATATAAGTAGTATATACGTTGTCCAGCACCCATAACACAAGTCTAGTTACTTAGCTTGGGGCTAGATGGCGATGTGTGGAATGTCCTGCAATATTTATTTATTTATTTATTATTTATACCTAACATAATTTTAGAAACTTATCGATATTGTCGAGTATATAATAGTCCCCACTTATTTAATAACATAAATCCTACTTTAATAAAGATTCAATAACAACAGCGCTCGTTCACACTTATACAATTATGTTTTGCACTTTTGTGAGGGTTGGTGTTTGTTATTTCTGTTACGATCTGATTATTAGCTCAAGTGGTTGCCAATCCGCCTTCACCGGAATGTTCAGATCCTTTGCTTCCTCTCCTAGTGAGGAGAGGAACTTGAAACTCAGGAACTTGAAACGTAGTGAGGTAGTGACCTCAGAGAACGTTTCAAGTTCCTGAGTGACGCCCATTCACGACAACTCCGATCAACAGAATCCCCTCTCCTTCAAGCTCCTCCCCTCAACTCCACTTTCTACAAAAAATCCTTCTCTTTTCACTCAGTGATACTCTGGAATTCCCTGCCTTAACCCATCCGATCTGCTAAGTCCCTACCCATTTTCAAATGTATGGTAACTGATCACTACCTCAGTACTGTCTAATATCCATATGTATTCCTGTATTATTTATGTATGTATACATGTATTTTTTTTGTATCTATGTATATAATTATATATTGGTATGTATTGTATGTATAACTTGATATTTTAAAGCCATATTTATGTAAATACTTTATATTATCACCTGTTACAGGTTATGTTTGGTATCCTGCTTGAGGAAATTCACAACCTACCATTAAAGCTGAATCAGTTCTTTTCCATCCAAGGGTTGCCTGGAAGAAATCGCTTTCAGCGATAAGGCCGCCCATTTGTGCAACTTATACTTTCTAGCTATTACTTCACTTTGTGTATATAGTGTTCTGTTTCTTCCTGTGTTGTACAAATAAAGTTATCTATCTGTCTATCTATCTATTATAATTTACTACTAATAAGTAATAAGTACTACTAACTTGAAGCAAATCGAGAGTTTTTACTGTATTGTACAGCATATTGTCATACTGTTGTTACCTACCTACCTACTTCAATTTTATTTATTAAAGGATGCAGTCAACAAAACCGCCTAGTTACTCACATATCAGTACGCCAGCCAATTCACTGTGATTTTCGGCCGGCATTATGTTTTTCAAGTTTATTTTTGTTTATAAATAAATAAAAATGGAGTCTTTCAGAAATTCCCGTTCAAAGAAAACAGGGGAAATATGATACAGATAATAGTTCCAGAAACTCCTGTTACCCCATTATATACATACAATTCTTTTAAAATCAAACACTTCCAAGTTAATACTTATTCCCTTCTTACCCATAGAACTTCATCCCACATCCAAAAATCTGAATTCTCAATTTAGCCCGAATTTCTTTTAAAAATAATTTTATATTTTTCTTAAGTATTTTTTTATTAATATTAAAATCAGTCACAATTGTTTCTAGCATATGATGATGTAATAGTTGAACACAAGGAGAGAGAGAGAGTAATTCTATCGAAGTGACAACTAAACACTGCATTTACTGACCGAACATTGTCGCAACACAACACTAGATACACATATTTTAATGTACTTACTGTTTATTAATATAGCACCTGTAAGTACCTACTTCATCTCATGACGGACCCATCATACCACTGGCTATACCGGTGGTAGGGTGGGTCCGACAGGGTCCGACCGAACCATACTATTATGACAGATGTTAGGCTGGCTTTCAGTTTCGGCGTAATCGTAGATTTGTACGATATCATGATATCATATTTTTGTTTATGAATCATTACCAATATATAATGTGTAGATAAGTATAAAGACACGTGCTACGTGCTACCAGGATGTGCACTTTGATTTGAATATATATATCACGTTATACGTACTTACACATGATGTGATACCTATACCTATATACGGCTCACGGCTAACAACGGCTCTGAATATGGAATGGATCTAGAAAGTTAGTGTTTGTATGTATTTAGGACCGATACTATACCTACTATGATGATAGAGAAGATAAACTGAGGACTCTCCGTGTGTGGCTCCGAATCAGAAGGGACATTATCATTGTTTGTAGAAAGTCCACGTCTCCTGCGCAAGCGCTGGCACCGCGCGCGCGGCTGGCAGTACGCGTGCCTTACCTAACTCTGATATTTACTTATTTTACAATTTTTAGTAAGAATAAAATTAAACCTGTAAATTAAAGTATCATAATATTCCGGATTCATTTTACAAAATCATTGTTTACCGAATAAATGACGTCTTGCGTTAATATCCATTATTGTCTGCCTACAGCAGCAACACCAGCTGTAGGTGCTGGACCAGCTGTACCAGGTGCAAGTTACCTATCTTAGGAGAATCATATGATCGTTTATGTCACTGATTATGTTGAAAAAAAAAATAGGTATCACTGGTAGGTATGAGTACATATTTTTGGGCCGATTTGGAAAAAATATGGGCTAAATGGAATAAAAATAAGAATAAGTTAAGATAAGATGGGATAAAATAGGACAGTATCGAGATACCTATTATGTTTTATTCTGCGATAAATTAACTTTGTGGCGAATTTACAATAACCCTATAAATGATAGCTAGCACAACCGGAATGCCACACTTCTGATTATTCGTTTTATATTAGATCGGTATCGGAATCGGTATCGGGATCGGGAGCCGAACTAACTCCTTCAGTTCACGTATAAAGACAGATCTAACTTCCGCTCGTTCTGCCAATTCTCTTAAAACTAGTTTTAAATGTTTGTAATGATGCCTGTGGTCAAACATTTATGATAACTTGCCAACTAACTGTAAAACGTTATCCTAGTTACATCGAAATATAATTATTTAAGTGCGTTACATAAGTGGTTGTAGATTCCGGAGTGTAAGCCGGATCCCCGGCCTCTATCGCTGATCGCGTCACCTCGAACCGTCGACACCGACGTCGATAAACAAATGTTCTTTTACAATATCTGTTACTTTAAATAAAAAAGTTATTCATGCAAATTATTCATGAGGCGATATTATTGGTAAGTACTTACTTACTAACGAGATGGTGATTGCAATTATTATATTTTTTAACTTTAAGATCTTTGAACTGACAACACTGAAAGTATCCTTATAAGTATTAAAATCACGCGTTGTTGAAGTTGAAGTCAATTAACTCTAGAATCAACTCTACATTTGACTCTCCGTAATATGAAAGTTAATAAATCAATAGAGCATGATACATAGGCTGCACTAAAAGTATCGGGAATGGAATATTTCCACTGTTCCTGTCATATTTAAATCTTTTTAATTGAAAACTCCTTGGTTTTAAAAATCGAATACCATTTATTTATTTTAAAAAAGAATCTCGGTCTTGTCACAATGTTTTGTCAAACTTGTTTAGTCGTTGAGAAAATGGAATTGACTCGAGAAAATTCAAGAGCGATGATTTATTATGACTTTCGAAGTGGTTTATCACAAAAACAGTGTGTTGACCGGATGATTTCTGCATTTGGTGATGAAGCCCCATCCAAAACCACAATTTATCGCTGGTTTACTGAATTTCAACGTGGACGTGTCAAGCTCAGTGATGATCCCCGTCAAGGTCGTCCAAAAACTGCACTCACCCAAGAAAACGTTGATGCTGTGCGTAAGCTGATTGAGGAAGATCGACATGTAACATACCGCGAAATTCAGGCAACTTTAGACATTGGCATGAGTCAAATACAAATAATCTTGCATGAACAATTAGGTGTAAAAAAGTTGTTTTCCCGATGGATACCGCATTCGCTCTGTGAAGAGCAAAAAGTGGCTCGCGTTACTTGGTGCGTCAGAACTCTCGAAAGATTCCACGCAGGTTCCTCAAATGCTGTATACAACATCGTATCAGGTGACGAATCCTGGATATACGCGTACGAACCCGAAACAAAAAACCAGTCACGAGTTTGGGTGTTCGAAAATGAGTTAAAGCCAACAAAAATTGTTCGTTCACGGAGTGTTGCAAAAAAAATGGTGGCCACGTTTGTCTCCAAAACCGGCCATGTTGTGACTATTCCTCTTGAGGGACAAAGAACGGTTAATGCAGAATGGTATGCTAGCATTTGTTTGCCACAGGTCGTTTCTGAACTCCGTAAAGAGAACTGCAGCCTAGAGCAAGAAAACATAGAATTATTAGACCATCCGCTGTACAGCCCCGACCTAAGCCCTAATGATTTCTATACTTTCCCTAAAATAAAGAATAAATTGCGTGGTCAGAGATTTTCATCACCTGAAGAAGCTGTGGACGCCTACAAAACGGCCATTTTGGAGACCCCAACTTCCGAATGGAATGGTTGCTTTAATGATTGGTTCCATCGTATGGAAAAATGTGTCAAATTTCGCGGAGAATACTTCGAAAAGCAATAAATACATTTTTAAATAGTAATGTTGTGTCACTTCCTTGATTCCCGAAATTTTCAGTGCCGCCCTCGTATTATGTAATAGAGATATCTTAAATCGCACTGTTAGTTAAATTTACAGTCGAATACGATAGTGTTAGAGTTAGTTAATCTCGATCGAATGCGGATACGAGTGTATCCGCATTCAAATAACCTTTCTAGTTTCGAAGACCTTCATTACAGAGATAGTATTTACAAATTCGTTCAATTTGGTATTGTGAACACAGATCTAACAAATACTGTCAGAAAGCAATGCAATTTAAGCATGGGTTATGAACTTAAGTATAAATAGAAATAACGATAAGTAGGCAAATAGAACAGGGTGATGACAATATAATTATCAAATACTTATCCAAAGCAAGGATTTTATGATCTGATATATATCTAATTGATTTAAGTGAGATACCAATATACTATATTCATAAATCTACCTATACCTATGTAGATACGACAATATAGGTATGAGTTGTCGGTAAGTATGAGTCAATCCACTTTATCTATGAATCTATCGTTTTAGGCCGTATATAATGATTCGCGTTTTACTGATAAATCATTCACAAAGAAACGGCTCTCGGTTGAAGATCTCAACCCGGTAACCATTCTAACCATACATATTTGTTCACTTCTACCAAATATGATTTTCGTACTCTACTTATTGGCTGTACTTTTAGCCACTTTATACTTTTACGGCACAAGAAACCATGACTATTGGAAGAAGAAGGGAGTCGTTCACGAGAAACCGGTTCCATTGTTCGGTACGGAATGGAAAAGGTTCTTCTTAAAGAGGAGCTTAGCGCAGTCTGCGGCCGACGTCTACTGGAAGTACCCCACGGAGCAGTATGTGGGCGGATACCGGGCCACCAGAGCGATACTGACGGTCCGCGACCCCGATCTCATCGCGCACATCCTCGTCAAGGACTTCAAGCATTTCTCCTCCCGAGGACTCACGCCAGATCACAAGTGGATGGAACCACTTCTTCGCAACTTATTCTTCGCGGACGGTGACCTATGGCGTCTGCTACGTCAGCGCATGACCGGCGCGTTCACGAGCGGTAAGCTGAAGGCGATGTTCCCGCTGATAGTGGAACGTGCGGAGAAGCTACAAGCGCGAGCGCTGCAAGCTGCGCAACATGCGCGTCCTATCGACGCCCGGGACCTGATGGCACGATATACCACAGACTTCATCGGCGCCTGTGGCTTCGGACTCGACGCTGACTCGCTCAATGACGAAGACTCTCCCTTTAGAAAACTCGGAGAAAAAATCATAAACCCCACGTTGAAACGTGCAGTCGTATCGCTATTCAAAGTCGTATTTCCATACGTTTTCAAATACTCAAAGTTCCTGGGACAGGAACTCGAAGATGACATTCTCGATCTTACTAAACAAATATTGAAGCAGAAGAATTATCAACCGTCCAATCGAAACGATTTTGTCGACTTCCTGATCAAATGGCAACAAAACAAAAATGTTTCGATCGAATCGATAGAAAAAACGAAAGCTGACGGCGCCCCAGAAATGATACAACTAGAATTGGACGACATTATGTTTGCAGCTCAAATATTCATATTCTTCGTGGCGGGCTTCGAGACGTCGTCGTCTGCGACCAGCTTCACCCTCCACCAGTTGGCTTTCAATCCTGAGGTACAGAATAAGGTGCAAAAAGATATCGACCGAGTTCTCAAAGAGCACAACGGGAAGCTGAGCTATGATGCCGTCAAAGAGATGACATACTTGGACTGGACCTTCCAGGAAGGCATGAGGATATTCCCATCGTCGGGGTTGCTGATGCGTCAATGTGTCCACCCTTACAAGGTGCCCGGCACCGACCTCACCATAGACCGAGGCGTCAAGATCTCCATACCGATCATGGCGTTGCACAACGATCCCATATACTTCGATAATCCAGATGAGTTCAGGCCGGAACGATTCGCTCCCGAAGAAGTGGCGAAGAGGCACAAGTTCGTCTACTTACCGTTCGGTGAGGGACCTCGGTCATGTATAGGAGGACGTTTAGGTCACATGCAATCGCTGGCGGGCCTGGCGGCGGTGCTGGCGCGGTTCTCGGTGTCGCCTGCGCCGGAGACGCCTCGTCACCTCATCTCCGACCCCAAGTCTACCATCACGCAGAACATCGTCGGCGGGATACGGCTCGTCTTCACCGAGAGAACGCACGTCGGCGTCGCATCTTAATGATCTGCATCTATACTCGTACCTAGTGTTTGATAGATTCATGTAGTACTCGTAGCAGTTGAATCTGGTCAATGATCTGCTCTAATGAGAAACCGTAATTATATAGATTACTTCGATATATCTATATTAGACGATATATACATATTATAATACCACATTCAGTGGAAAAGGAAAGACTTTTTAGCTGTAAGTAGGTAATTACTAATGATGATCTTAAAAAACATAACGTTGACTTATGTTTGTATTTAATTATACGTACTTGATGATTAGAATAAATTTAATATAAAACAACCAGCGTATTTTCCTTGTTATAATCCTTAATAGCCTATATTTAATATTTGTAACATAATAATGACAAATATGTATAAACAAATTACAGTTAAAATTAGAACAATATTACAAACCTCTGATGTTCTATCTAGTACCTCTATATGTACTACGAGTACTACGTGATCGTGGTGAGTACAAGCTAGTATTAGCGGCCTAGTGTTCTAATCCCTTCCAGCGTATCACCCCTGGTAGGGATAAGTGGATTTTTTTCAACCTATCCCTACTAGTAGGCAAAATGACAGGTGTCAAAGTAACAGTTGTCAAACTTAAAACCTCCATCTCTCAGAAGCTATTGATCCGTATTTACAGTGATTACAGAAGTAATAGATCTCATCGAGATCTTCATTACAGATGACAGCTGTCCAACTTAAAACGTCTATATCTTAGAAACGGTTGATCCTAGTTCGATGGCCACTTTACAGAAGTGATAGATCTCATCGAGTTGTTCATTTCAGATGACAGCTGTCAAATTTTAAACATCTTAATATCCACTTATCCCTACCAGGGGGGGTAACGTTGGTAGGGATTAGGACACTAGGCCCATCGAACACCCGTCTGCAACGCAGAGCAACATTATAATTTATCAATATTATAATTTTTTTCTCAAATTATTTGTGACAAAACAAAATTAATCAATAATTATACCATTTCATCTTCCGAATTAAGTGATTTGTAAATATTTAAATAAAATATTAGAATATTCACTGGGATGTGGTTATAAATTGTTTAATCGCGAACATTTAAGATCCGCTTAGCTGTCAAACTTGTAGTCGATCACTTGACGTTTCTTGTATTCACCCTCTTTAACCCCTAATATACTATAGTTGGTCGCCGAGGCTCGATTGCTAAATTCGAATCTCATTGACTCATTCGTCCGATCTTTTTACGTAGTAAAATTGAGTAGAAACTATATAAAATTTAAACGGGCCTGCAGGGCATGTATTTCTTTAACTATGCCAGATAGCAAATATGCATCATTAAATTTACGATATTGTCATGTCAGGAATAGAACCTATTAATTTTGCAAAAAATAATCTGCCTAAGTACTATATAACTTACTAGCTGCGCCCCGCGGTTTCACCCGCGTAAGTCTCGATTCCGTGGTAATATCGGGATAAAATGTAGCTTATATTTTTCAATTCGATCTAGCAGTTCCTGAGATCAGCGCGTTCAAACAAAAAACAGAAGCCCTCAAAGATGAATAATTTTCCCTGTTTTTACCCACATTTCTCACTGATTCTTCGCTACTATTGGTAGCAGCATGATGTTATATAGCCTAAAGCCTTCCGCGATAAATGGACTATCCAACACAAAAAAAATTACAATTCGAAAAAGTAGTTCCTGAGATTAGCGCATTCAAACAAACAAACTCTTCAGTTTGTTAGATTTTTAGGACTTCAGAGAGACCCTGAATGTTTTTTTGACACAGAACCGTTACGGATGGAGTAGGTTAGGTTAGGTTTCTCCCCCCCTTCCTGCACACCCATTTTCCTCCCCTCCCTCTTTCCTTCCCCCTCCCCATTTCTTCCTCTCTCCGTTTTCATCCACTTCCTATTTTCTCCCGCCTCCCCCTTCTTCCCTCCCTATTTCCTCCCCTCCCCCTCTCCCTCCCCCTACACCCTCTCCGCCTCCCCCCTCACTGCAACCTTTCAAAATACATCTTTAGTCCTGATCCCGTAAGTCCCGATCCCGTGGGAATATCGGGATAAAAAGTAGCCTATGTGTTTATTCAAGTCTCCAGCTATCTACTTACATAGTTTCAACACAATCGGTCTGGTAGTTTTTGCGTAAAGGAGTAATCCCGTAAGTCCCGATCCCGTGGGAATATAGTAGCCTATACGTTAATCTAGGTATCCAGCTATCTACATACCGAGTTTCAACGCAATCGGTCCAGTATTTTTTGCGTGAAGGAGTAACAAACATATACACATACACACACACACAAACTTTCACATTTATAATGTTAGTAGGAATTAAAATAGGAAAATTGAAAATCCCTGAAACACGTCATTAATTTACGATAAGAAGATATAATTCTAATTTTCAAGTTTCTACCTTTAAAAAAAATCAAACCTTCATACAAAATTCCACCCCCCATTTCCCCTCCTTAAAATAGGAAAATTGAAAATCCCTGAAACACGTCATCATTTATTTACTATAAGAAGATATAATTCTAATTTTCAAGTTTCTACCTTTAAAAAAAATCAAACCTTCATACAAACTTTCACCCCCCATTTCCCCTCCCTTAAATAGGAAAATTGAAAATCCCTGAAACATAAGAAGATATAATTCTAATTTTCAAGTTTCTACCTTTAAAAAAAATCAAACCTTCATACAAACTTCCACCCCCCATTAGGTGGGTGGAAACCCTTAGGGGTTGAATTTCGCAAAATCCCGTCTTAGTGAGCACCTACGTCATAAAAGGAATCCCCATGCAAAATTTGAGACTCCTAGCACTTGTAGTTTCTGAGATTTCGTGATGAGTGAGTGAGTGAGTGATTTTCCCTTTTATATATATAGAAGATTAATTATTTGATCTGTTTTAGTTAGTCGATATTGTAAGTCGGTATGGAAGTCCTTTTTTTTTGTATCAATTTGTAGTCTTGCTGATAGAGATATATTCCTGAAAACAAACATAGTATCACATGAATAGAGACTAGAATCAGAGACTAAGGTGTCATACAATACTCTGTGATAAGTACACTACAGCTACAAACGTGACGCGCGTGCGTGCGTGAGCACTGGCGGGCGGCCCGTCACGTACGGAGAGAAACCGGTCTATACTGGCTCGGCCAGTGCCCGAGTACAGGGCTGTGACACTCGCTTGCGTGTGGTAAACGTCACGCGTCGCGTGTTTGTTTTTTAATGTTTAATTAAATATAGTGATAATAATTTGATCTTAAGTAGGGAGGGAGTGAGTGTGGACCATTCTTGTGTTATGATGACGAGTGACGAATAGAAGATTTAAATAATTTTCTTTCTTTCGAAGGAAGGGTGGAAACGATTGAGTGAGTGAGCGAGTGTTCCAGTCCAAACAACTAAGCTTGTGTTATAGTGACTGGACGTAACGGAAAGCATAGTTATATATAGATTATACTACTTGTGAATTCTAGTATGTCAACGTTTATCTATTTAACGTTCGGTTCGACAGTAAAGCTTCCCGGAAAGGCATAAAATTTTTGATTTAGGTATTATGTCCATCATTCATCATTCACCTACAAGCTGCGCCCCGCGGTTTCAACGCGTAAGTCTCAATCCCGTGGAAATATCAAAATAAAAAGTAGCCTTTCTAGAAAAATGAACTATCCAACAAAAAATATTTTTTTCAATTCGAACCAGCAGTTCCCGAGATTCGCGCGTTCAAAAAAACTCTTCACCTTTATAATATTAGTATAGATAACTCCCGATCCCGTGGGAATATCGGAATATAAAATATCTTATAGCCTCCTCGACAAATTGACTATCCAACACAAAAAGAATTTTGAACCAGTAGCTCCTGAGTTCAAAAAATCAAACAAGTATACAAATAAACAAACTCTTCGGCTTTATAATATTACTAAAGATTATTCAGCAAAATTCAATTTACATTGTCACCGCGTCACAATAATATCTCACAGTAAAATACACTGATACACATTTTTTTTAATAATATAATCAACCTGTGCCAACCCTACATGATTACGTAATCAATTTTGACAGCTCCGAATAACCTTAGTCTCTGGTTCCATTCCTATTCATGTGATAGTATGGCAACACAAAGGAAGTAAGTATTTAGTTCGTTATAAATAAGTCGCGGTTTCATTGTAAAAGAAAATCAAAATCGACGCAGTAGCTGGGAAATGATAGCAATTAGAAACAATTTTATTATTTACATTCAGTAAATTGAGGTAAATTCAATGTTTACCCAATTTGAAGGGTTACTTCAGCACATTTCACAACACAAAACACTGGTCGGTAGTAAATACAACGTGATTATTTATTTATTTACAATATAGTAAAATAGTATCAGTTTAACGGTCCGGCTACATCGATTGATACAATAACGAAATATTCTCAGCCAACGATTTATTTTTCAATGGGTTGTCACGCTTTCGAGTTAAATCACATTCACAACAACACCAAGGATAATTATCTAATGAACAGCTTAATAAAACAGAAAATTTATACTCGAACGCGTCGTGTAGCGCCATCTGCCCACAACGACTACGAACTACACAATAAACTCGAGTAGCTCGCGCTCGCCGCTCGACGCTCGACGCTCGCACCAACCTCGCACCTCGCAGGTCAGCGTCAGTTACTTATTATTTCGGGTAGATGTCACTAGTAAAACCCGCAAAGGAACGGAGGACGGTATAATATGCATTTAGGGTGAGATGATGTTTGTGTGTATTCTTTAATATTTCCAAATGGGTGGACCAATTTTTATTTGGATACGGTTTTCTGTGAAATATTTGTGATTCATGGGCGAAGGTTCGTAGCTCGTTGTTACTTTAATTACTCACCGTAATTTACATTTGATTGCAAAGTGCATTAAATTCTTAAACTGCTTTTCTCACACAAAAATGTTCGATAATTACATTGTCAGATTTTATTTTTGTCAATTTCGAAAAAAATATGTCAAACTCAGTCAATACCATCAATACGTAGTATTTAAATTCTCTCTGCAGTCAATCTTCAACCTAAATATCAGAATATTTTTACAAAATGGTTTAAATAGTAATTCCAAACTAAATTCTATGTACTCGCGCAAAAGTGTCCGTACAAACGGTACAAAGTACGAGCACGAATCGTAATTTTGCTTTTTAAACGATCAGAAATCCTCCTCTCGGGTTCGTACGCAATGGTCTTCGAAGGAGCTGCTGGAATCAGATACTAAACAGCTGAACGACGAAAGTCAAGACGATAACTGGTCAATCCATTTGTGATTGACCTCATTTGTCAGCGTCAGTTACTTATTATTTCAGGTAGATGTCATTTGTAAAACCCGCGAAGGAACGGAGGACGGTATAATATGCATTTAGGGTGAGATGATGTTTGTGTGTATGTCAGGGGAGGACCTCATTTGAAGGCTGTGGTGTCTTAACGTGTTTTTGTTTATTTTACTGTAAATGCACTTGTTCTCAACGCTAACCGATCCAAAAAGATTTTAAGTTGACTTTAACTTTAGCGCCGCCAGAACCGGTGGATTTTATGGCTATTATATTGATAGGTTCTTACTTTCTTTATTTTATTTTATCCTTTTTTTTCAATTAAAACGAATAAGTTCATCCTTGTCTTGAGTATTTTCGATTTTTTTTTAATTTAATTTCATTAGTTACAGCTAATGAGGCTTTAATGTATAGTCAAAAAAAAACGATAATTCCACAATAGTGTTGAGCTGTTAAGCCATTGTCTTTCGTTCTACAGATACATAGTTGTAATTAGTTAATTTTCTGTAGATCGTTTGTTGTTACTTCGGTTACAATTTTTCAGTTTTCATATTGTACCTAATGTGTGTCTAACAGTGGAAAGTGGCGAGGGAGACCTTTGTCCTGCACTGGAATGGAATAGGCTAAAAATAAATAGTACATTACGATACAAGTCTGGTAGGTATATTGATCATTGCATAGAGCGTGCGAGCGGAACGCGAGCGTGTTCAAAATGCCGAGATGCAATGATCAATATCCACACGCGTATCGTACGACGTTTTTTATCACAGTTATCACAGCGAATAAAAGAAAAGACTTGTTAAAATAGTAGGTAGAAAGTTAACAAAATATTGCTGTCATGTCAAATTATGACTTCGCATGGCTTGTGCAATGTGCATATTATAGCCAGTATCAGTATCATTACACATTAGGAACTCCGGATGGAACAAAGTTCCTTTCGATTAATTAGTGAAGGAATGTAATAAAATCAAAAATGTTACAACTTATGGTCTCATTTTTTACATTTTCTCGAAAAACCGTGTTGCAAAAACTGTAACTACGGACTTCGCGTTATTTCCCCGTGTTGGATTTACCTAATTAATAAAGAAATCTTCGGTAAGTAAGTGCCTACGTATTTGAGTATTAAACCTTTGAATACAAAAAGCAAAAATGTATAACCTCTTTGACCCATCCTTGTAACAGGTTCAGGTAATATGGAGTATCTCATTCACTTTCGTTACTAGGAAGAATTTGATATATTATTCGTAATGAAAAGCACAGTGTTCACCTCGGGTATAAGCCTCATTTGGTACAGAGACGGAGTTCGGCTAATAGTTCGAGGGATAATGTACTATTTAAACTATACAACCTCGTCTGACATACAATATCTTTAGGGTTATTTCCTTTTGTTTTTGCGTCGGGGGTTAAATTAAATTACAGATTAAATTATACGGAAATAGTACATTGCGATACAAGTGTGGTAAATTGATCATTTCATCGAGGCGATTTATGACGCGCGAGCGGATCGCGAGTGCGTTTGAGAAGCCGAGATTAAATGATCAATCCACACGTTTATTGAAGGACGTTTTTTATCACACCGGGCCATGTTACCGGGCCATTTGTGGTAGTGTCATTACCCAGGGAGGAAACAGTCGACTACGTTTGTATGGAGAGAGCGCCGGTACCCTTTATTCTTAATGGTCCGGTTAGAACAATAACAAAAGACGATGAAAATGTGGCTTGTGTCCTAATCTCTACCAGCGTATCCCGCCTGGTAGGGATAAGTGGTATTTTTTATGTATAACACGGTCGCAATATCTGTGGACCTGGATCGATGACGTCATATTGACGCTCTAGTACGGAGCGGGAGGGGGGGGGGCATCGCATTCCAACGAGGTCCACAGATATTGCGACCGTGTTGTAGGAAATTTACTTCTTTAGAAGCAATTTACCTATATTTCAATTTAAGGTACAGGTACATAACTTCTTCATTTTCACTTGTTTTGATGTCCAAATAATTATAGAAGTAGAAAAAGATCTCGATGATATTTACAACTTCTGCAAAAATACCATCCATCTTTGATCAATAGTTTTTAAGTTATAAGTTTGACAGCTGTCACCTGAAATGAATATCTCGATGACATCTATCACCATGTTTATCACTTCTATATTGAGACCATCAATATAGGATCAATAGTTTCTGAGATGTAGCCGTTTAAAATTTAAGACACCCCACCGAACACACCGTTCACTCGATTGGGGACCAAGGGTACTCAAACTGTAGAAAAATTCAACTCTTACGTAAACCATACGATATTTTAGATCCATGCGATCATTTTGACACCTATCGCAACCTCGTATCTTTAAGATTTTAGAAAATATGGGCCTGATGCACTTTTTACGTTTGTGGCACCCCTGATTTAAAAAAACCTTTTCAATCCTAACAGTAAGAAATACACTAACTTGCGTATTACTTAACGAAGATAAAGAAACATGAAATTGTTTTATTATGACTTTTTTTAGAAGGTGCATATTTTAGGATTTTTACATAGAACTTGGCACCCTAACATATTTCAATTATTTTGGCGCCGAAATCTACAATAACGCATATATTCTCAATTTTGAACTTGGCTCTCATTTCACATTCATATTTTTGATGGGATTACATATTAAATCAACTTATGCACTAAATAGAAATTACCAGAATTCAATAAATAAGTACTTATTTATTATAATGTTATTATATTATGAAGACTTTCTTTCGTGAAACATAAGAGGCAATCCTCCCTTAATACTCTGCACTATGCTTGACGTAGGATCGACTATGGGATGACGCAGAGTCTCAGGCGCCGGCTCCACAGTGAACCGCGACAACACCGCCGCCATGCCCGCCAGGGACTGCATCTCGCCGAGTCGAGCGCCTGCAATTATACATAGTAATACCACAATGTTCATATCTATTACGCACTATGCAGTACGTAATCTCTTTAACGTTTTACTGTATATACTTACCAATACAATTTCTAGGTCCCTCGCCGAAAGGTGCATAAATAAACTTCATTGCGTTTTCGTCACATTGTTCCGGGTCGAATCGCTCCGGACGAAACACCTCTGGTTCATTGAAATATTGCTTGTCGTTGTGCAGCGACTGCAGCGGGATCATGATCCTCACTCCCTCGTCGATCGAGAAATTCAAGTCGTGGAATGTATATTTACGTCCGCATTCTCTGTATAAGAACCCGAGCGAAGGAAACATCCTCATGCCTTCCTTGAAGCACCAGGATAGGTAGGTCATCTCCCTGACGGCGTCGTAGCTGAGCTTGTTCCCGTGCTTGCGTAGGACGGTGTCGATCTCCTCCTGCACCTTGCGCTGTACCTCCGGGTGGAAGGCGAGCTGGTGCAGCGTGAAGCTGGTCGCCGACGACGACGTCTCGAACCCTGCCGCGAAGAACACGAACACCTGCGCCGCTATCAGCTCCTCCGTCAACTCCTGTGAGGCCAGTTCAGGGGTTCCGTCGGGCTTTATCTTTTCCAAAGACTCTGTCGTCATGACACCTTTCTTCTGACATTCGAGCATCAGATCGATAAAGTCGTGTCGTCCAGAGGGCTCGTAATGTCTTTGTTTCAATATATTCTTTACAAGAGCATTTATATCATTTTCTACTTTACCCAACAAACTAACATATTTAAACACCTTTGGAAACAGATCCTTTAGGATCAGTCGGCACATATCAAAGGAATTAAATTCAAATATTTTTGCTCCAAGTTTTCTGAATTCAGAATCTTCCTCATTGAGCGAGTCAGCATCGAGACCGAAGCCGCAGGCACCGATGAAGTCTGTGGTATATCGTGCCATGAGATCGCGTGCGTCGAGCGCACGACCATCTGCGGCAGCTTGCAGCGCTCGCGCTTGTAGCTTCTCCGCACGTTCCACTATCAGCGGGAACATCGCCTTCAGCTTACCGCTCGTGAACGCGCCGGTCATGCGCTGACGTAGCAGACGCCACAGGTCACCGTCCACGAAGAATAGGCTGCGCATCAACGGCTCTACGTATTCCTTATGGAAATTGAGTCCACGATGGAAAAAATGGTTGAAGTCAGTGACCAGAATACGCTTGACGAGCTCCGGATCCCTAATAATCAGCTCCGGATTGACTCCTCTATAGACGCCGACAACTCTCTCGTCGGGGTACTTGTTATACATCTCGACCGCCAGTTGAGTCATACTCTTCCGTTGAGAGTATTCTGGCAGAGAGTTCCCGAAGAACGGAAGGGGTTTTTCATATTTGACTCCTCTCTTCTTCCAGTAATGGAATGTCCTCGTATAATGTAAGTATGTTATAACAAGGAGTACGGCGACGATGGCTAACGTTATCATATTGAATGGAACTTAACAATATATTCGCGTGTAATATTATAATGTTTATCAAAATCGCAAACAACTCGTCTGAGTTCTGTGTGTAATTAGTATAGTGTGCCCCGCAACTATTATATTGTCATGTATATTAGGTATATACCTACTCGTAGGTAGATAGTGGATAAAATAGATTAGATACATACTGATTATATTTAGAGATACTTTGAGTTATTTTTGTTATAGGTAACCTTTATGGACTGACAAGATGGTGTACGTGTAGCCCACACGTACACCATCTTGTCAGTCCATAAACGCGCGTATGTCACGACTGTGAGCAGTCTCTGACCATAATAATATTTTTTTAATAATTTACTTAAAAAAATCGCCCTCAATTACTTAAACACAGCCAAATCAAAAGTGGGTAAGTAACGTACTCACTCATCGACCAGATTCGATGCTATAAGAGAGGAACCCGATGTCCTTCAATCTCTACAACTGTTATCGAGATTGAAAACTGATGAGTACAATAAAACTTATTATCCCTGTTATATACGGAACCATACAAAATACATAAATTTGTAGAAAATTATTTAATTATTATCGTTACACTTCATTAACAAACCTGAATATTTTTCCATTTATAAGAATGGGGTTAGAAATTTTAGCTGTCCTACGATCGGCCATCTTGAATTTTGAAAATCTATATTAAACAACGAACCAAAAAAAAAAGAAAAAAAATAGTAATTATCGCTTGACCAAATAAAATAAGGATTTTTACCCCACTGGTGGCCAGAGTAGGCACTGATTTAATTAAATCAATTGGTGTTCAAATCCTCATTCCTTCATTTGCACGAAATATAGGTTACAATGGTAGTCTTTTAATTAAAATTCATATTTATAGATATTCAACAACAAAAACATGCTCTAAGGATTCAAAACTACAGAAAGTTCGCAAACCAAACTAATTACTTAAATGGCTTCATGGAGCTTTTTATACAGGGTTATTGGTATTAATATTGCCAAGCGATCGAGGGCCACTTCTATGCACATAAACAAGCAATTTTTGTTCTACGACTTAAGTAAAGGTATATTTTTTTGAAAATGTTTATTTTATGTGTACCAGAAAATCAGCTGTTCTTTACACGGAGAAATCATTAACCTTAAGATTATTCTTATTTTTAAATTTAGTCTGCTGTTTTAAGACTGAATTACCCTTGTTTTAAAAAATCAGCTGCTTTTTTTTTCGAATTGACATAACCTTAGAATTTTCAAAAAGAGTTTGTATTTCCAAAAGTCGTAGATCAAAAGTTGTTTGTTTAGGTGTACAGAAGTGGCCCTCAACTGCTTGCTAAAATGATTACCAATATTCCTGGTTAAAAACTGACGCAACGAACATGTACGCGCCCGTGCCACTTTTAAAAAAGCTTAAAATGGCGGATCATCACTGTCCTTTACATAATTTTCAAAGTCCGTAAACTAACAATAGATATGAGAGTTTATCATCGCACATCAATCCCTTTGGACAAATCTTTGGAACTGTGATTATAACCTTTGGACCTTTGTTTATCGTGATAACGTATGCTGATATCTCCGTACCTACCTAGGCCTACCTACTACCTACTAGTCTACTACCTACTATAGGCACCTAACTAACTTCCTTATCTATTTGCTTGGTATTTGTTTTATCACAATTATAATCTTAGACTAAAATTAGTGTGCTTTCCAGTATGAGTACCTACACTATGTACTTAAATACTTACCTCTAGTTGGCGTTTTGATATATATATTTTTTAAACCGTAGGTGAAAAACCGTAGATTAACTTTGTAGTTGAATAAACCGTAGGTGAATTGATTGTAGTTAAATTAACCGTAACGTAGGTGTTTCGTCCACTAGGTATTTCGTTCATTAGTTATTACAAAAATATGTGAAACAACTATTAGGTATTTTAAACAGTAGGTATTATGACCGTTGTTGTTTTGAACATAGTTATAATGAACTTAGTTATTATAATGTTATACCCGATAAACATTACCCAAGAATCCTACTAATATTATAAATGTGAAAGTTTGTGTGTGTGTGTGTGTGTGTGTGTGTGTTTGTTACTCCTTCACGCAAAAACTACTGGATTGATTGCGATGAAACTCGGTATGTAGATAGCTGGAGACCTGGATTAACAAATAGGCTACTTTTTATCTCGAAAATCCCACGGGATCGGGACTTACGCGGGTGAAACCGCGGAGCGTAGCTAGTAGTAAATAAAAATGATGCAACAATTGCGATTTGTGAACAGCGAGGATTATATTACTCATCTACTTATAGTGGTGTTTAATGTTACAATAAATATGACATCGTCATGGTGATGTTTGAGAACAGCTCGAGAGGGCAACGTTCATCGGGTACAAAGTACACTCTATGAGCACCCTGATAGAACACAAACTCGTGCAGCCGCCACCCGCTGCCACCCGCCGCCGACGACGACCGGTACAACAACATCAACTTAATATAAAAACAGGATAATTACAGGTATAGTTTTTGGTTATGTTTTTACATTTATCTTACTATTATGAATTTGGACTCGGTTCGTCGATCAACCTAATAAACGGAAATCGCATTATTTTTGCATAAACCTAACGCTTTGGAAACTTTACTTATATTTGTCGAATAACTCTCACAGGTGATTTAAGATTTTCCAAAACAATACAATTATAAATCAACTTCTTATGACTCTTTATTTCTATTCTATAGTATATTTACATACAATTATTTATTATAATTACTTATTTTTTTATATATTTTTTTGTTTTATATTTAATCATTGTTTTACACTGACCGCTGATCGACCGTGAAGTCGAGAATGGTGCTAACAGGTTTCGGTAAGGTCTTTAGGTATCCAATATGAAATCCTTTCTTATTGGATGTCTACGTCATACAAATAACACAACCTCCAAGTTTCAGGTATTAGAGGTTTAAGCTGTGAGTTAAACCGTCAGTCAGTCAGTCATTCAGGATGAAGCATTTTATATAATGTATTTACCTATAGAAGATAGATAGAATAGAACATAAAATACAAATTGTGTTTAACGGTATGGGTCGATATTTATAGCAGCCGTTTTTTGTTTTAAAATTCAATTACAATGCAGGTAAGAATAATTAAGGTTGGTTACATTAGCATCATGGCATTAACCCTTTTCCGACCATTTATTTCTCAGTAAATTCCTTTTTAATTCATTCGAACCTTATATTTCGTTTAAAAGTTATGACGAGTATAAAATGTTCGAGGCGGTCGGCACAAGCCGATTATTGTGATAAACCGGGGGCTACGGGTTGGTGCTCTCTTTACGGTAAAGCTAAGGGGTACCTAAGCTACATTTTATAAGAAATTTCGAAACTAAGATACACAATATTTGAAAGGCAATCTTGCGTGGATACGAAATTATAATTATTAAGATATAAAGTTTGTGAGTTTGTGAGTTTGTGAGGTCGTCGTAAGGAAAACCAGTGTACGGATATGGATGAAATTTTGCATAGAGAAAGTTTGGGGTAGCTGGGTGTTATAATTTATTTTTTAAAATTCTCACGGAGTCGGGACTTACTTGGATGAAACTGTGGGGCGCAGCTATCTTATATTAAAAAATGAATCCCTGTTTTCCTTGGTCACGGCGTCACGCGCGGCGTGTACGGCTGGACCGATTTCGCTAATTATTTTTTTGTTGTGTTTGTTATCATCAGATATTAAAATTTTTGCGTAAAAAGTATCACGCGAGTGAAACTGCGGAGCGCAGCTAATTTGATATAAACTTGTTTGTTTCAATTAAAATAAGCCGAAATATTCCCCCTACAGTCAGGAATAAGGTTTACGCAATGGAGAATCGTTTCACTTTCAATCGTTTAATTTATACAACGTCTCAAACATCTTTGAACGTATATTATAAATTGACCTTTATTATTATCATTTTTAATCATCACTTACTTACACTTAGTAAATAGAGTAAATAATATGTCATGATTAAAAACAAATATCAAATCAAATAAAAATAGTTAATCCCAATAATATAAAATAAATGTCTGATAGGTCTAAAATCTTTTTCTCAAAAAGAATTGAGAAGTGGTTGATGTAACCTTGTAGCAACCTGCGATATTGTCGCGCTAAGACCGGCCGGTCGGTGTATGGCGGTGGCGGTGGCGGTGGCGGTGGCGGCCAACTGATATCAAGGAACACGTGTCGTTCCAACTTAGTCACGAGCCGAGAGCTCAGTGAGGCAAACGTAATCATGATATTCACCGCCATCGTAGCCGTGTTACTAGTGGCCGCATACTTGTACGGCACTAGGACGTTCAACTACTGGCGCAAGAGGGGAATCAAACATGACAAACCAGTGTTCTTGTTCGGGAACAACACATCCGGCTATCTTCTAAAGAAGAGCATGTCTCAGATAGCAGACGAAACCTACTATAAATATCCAAACGAAAAAGTGGTCGGCTTTTTCCGATCGACGAGACCGGAGCTAGTGATACGTGATCCGGAGCTGGTGAAGCGCGTCCTTATTACAGACTTCCATGAATTTTATCCACGTGGACTGAACCCGCACAGGAAGGTTATAGAGCCATTGATGAAGAACCTGTTCTTTGCAGACGGTGACCTGTGGCGTCTGCTACGTCAGCGCATGACCGGCGCGTTCACGAGCGGTAAGCTGAAGGCGATGTTCCCGCTGATAGTGGAACGTGCGGAGAAGCTACAAGCGCGAGCGCTGCAAGCTGCCGCAGATGGTCGTGCGCTCGACGCACGCGATCTCATGGCACGATATACCACAGACTTCATCGGTGCCTGCGGCTTCGGTCTCGATGCTGACTCGCTCAATGAGGAAGATTCTGAATTCAGAAAACTTGGAGCAAAAATCTTTCAGGTGTCATTAAAAGACGCTCTAGTGGCTATTTTAAAAGAATTGAATCCAGAACTCTTTAAACATTTAAAGTATATGACTAGAATTGAAGATGATTTAATGAATTTAGTGAGGCAAATACTGAAGGCAAGGGATTATAAACCATCTGGGCGCAATGACTTTATAGATCTGATGCTCGAATGTCAGAAGAAAGGCGTCATGACAGCCGAATCTCTAGAAAACATGAAACCTGATGGAACCCCAGAACTGGCATCGTTAGAGTTGACGGAGGAGCTGATAGCGGCGCAGGTGTTCGTGTTCTTCGCGGCAGGGTTCGAGACGTCGTCGTCGGCGACCAGCTTCACGCTGCACCAGCTCGCCTTCCACCCGGAGGTACAGCGCAAGGTGCAGGAGGAGATCGACACCGTCCTACGCAAGCACGGGAACAAGCTCAGCTACGACGCCGTCAGGGAGATGACCTACCTATCCTGGTGCTTCAAGGAAGGCATGAGGATGTTTCCTTCGCTCGGATTTCTTATCAGAGAATGTGCGCGTCCATACACGTTCCCCGAGATTGGCCTCACGATCGATGAAGGTGTTGGAGTGCTCATCCCGCTGCAGGCGCTACACAACGACCCTCAATATTTCGATAATCCAGAGCAATTCCTACCGGAGAGGTTTGATCCGAATCAGAACTCTGCCGATAAGGTCAAACACGTATACTTGCCTTTCGGTGACGGACCTCGTGCTTGTATCGGTAAATATTTCTACACTCTATACTTCACTTAGTTTATTTTACGTATTTATGTTTGCAGACATGAACATTACAATTATAAAACTTGTAAAGTGTGTGTATTTCCAGGATTAATTCGATTTGCGTTATCTTATTTGTAAACACTAATCTAAAAAAAATAATATGTTTTACAATGACTTGTGTATACATGGTAACAATGTTATAATTGCAGGCGCTCGACTCGGCGAGATGCAGTCCCTGGCGGGCATGGCGGCGGTGTTGTCGCGGTTCACTGTGGAGCCGGCGCCTGAGACGCGGCGACATCTCGACGTCGATCCCAAGTCCAACATCGTCCAGGTCGTCAAGAATGGTCTACCTCTCATGTTCCACGAGAGAGTGTCTCACGTGATATCGACATGATCGAGATACTTTATTCTCTACCTTTACCCACTACATGGTGGGTTGGTAGTAGGTATATGTAGACAGAATAGCTGTGCTATTGTTACCTATATAAACTTACTGAATTATTTGACTGAGTAGATAGTTTTCATCATTTAGTATTGTTATATTGTAAAATTCATCTCATACCAGATAAACAGGAAAAACCTGTTACTTATACGGTAATAATAAGGAATTAGTAGTTTAAGGTCATAACTTTATACCAACACGGAAAATGCTTGCTTGCATTTAATTACGTTTTAGCTACCTACAGTCAGTAGAACGAGGTAGTTGTCATCGTGATGTTGTATTATGTAGTCTAGATACCTTCCCGTAGTACCGAGTAACCTGCACGCTCGCTGCGCGCGCGCACGCACAAGACGCACATCGTACCTAGTCTCATTGTGTACAAACTAGAGTTTATGATTATACCTATAGATATACCTATAGACCTATATACCTATAGATATACCAGAATGTTTTATAGATTAAGACGCAGAATATATAATTAAGATAGGTAACAATTGTATAATCAGTCATCTCCAAATATTTTATAATTAATATTTTAAGTAAAAAACAACGTAAGTTAACAGTAGTATTATTTAAATGTTACAAGTATTTATGTACAGAAATTATATCTTAGTTAGTATGGTGTGGGGCATAGCTAGGCGATTGTACCCGACGAGGAGCACACCTAGTATACTTATACATGTAAACTTGTTGCGTGCTTACCTTCCTACTGTCACAATATGGCTAAACGAGTAGCGATGCGACTCGATGACTCGATGCGCTCAATGTTATACAATGTGTGTGTTACAACGGAGTAAAGTCAACTTGTTAAACGACATAAAACTTATTGCACTTATCTTCGTGTTTTTTATTTAATCATCATAATTGTAGTGATTAACTTATCTTGTATTTACTTTATGACATAATATGTCTGTATATTTAGTACAGACGTTATATATACGACCCAGTTGGCACAATGGTCACCATGCCGGACTGCCAAACACAGGGTTGCGGGTTCGATTCCCGCCTCAGACAAGTATTTATGCTTAGATATTTGTCTGTGGTCTGGTTGTTTCTAAGTATTATAAGTATATATTTACAAAAGAAAAGTATATAAGTAGTATATCCGTTGTCTAGCACCCATAACACAAGTCTAGTTACTTAGCTTGGAGCTAGGTGACGATGTGTGAAATGTCGTGCAATATTTATCATATCTTTATTTATTATTTATGTTTTATCACAGTTGCTCATAAAGTTGATCTTATTAAACCGCTTTTAGGCTCATAATCCAACGTATTACGCACGCGTACGTTTTACATTACCTAGGCGTCTAGGTAATGTAAAACGCACGCGTGCGTAGTGTGTAAAAAGTTTTTTATCACAGTTGCTCATAAAGTGGATCTTATTCAACGGCTTTTAGGCTCATAATCCAACATATTATGCACGCGTGCGTTTTAGATTTGTTAACTAGTGCTGTAAAGTTATCCCGAAAAGGTAGGTACCAAAGAGTTTTTTAGCTAGCAAAAATGGTTGTCTCTAAAGTCGGTTTACGAACGAAAATTTTACGTGATAGTAACTTAGAAAACGATTAAAAATTGAGTTATGTTTATTTTTTGTTTTTTCTTTACTTAAATATATTGTTTTTCCGTACCATTGTATTTTGTTCTTAACCCCCGACGCAAAAACAAATAGAAAAACCCTAAAAAATAATGTATGTCACACGAGGATGTATAGGTTAAAAGTCTTTAGCCTGGCCTTTCCGGAGCATAATTAACAAAAAAATATTGCCTTAAAAAAATGTAAACATAGAGTTATCACAAATATTTTGTTAATTATTATTTTGTTTTCTTTTCAAGTCTTTTCTTTTATTCGCAACTGTGATAAAAAACGTCGTACGATATACGTGTGGAATTGATATTTGCATCTTGGCTTCTATAACACGCTCGCTGCCGCTCGCGCGTCATAAACCGCCTCTATGCAAAGATCAATTTACCACACTTATATCGTAATGTACTAATCCGGATAAGTTAAATTGGTATCTTACTGCTAATTACATGTTAGGTAGATGAAACATTCTTCACTTTGATCTTAGCCAAAAGGCCAGAAGCGATATGAAACATTCTTAATTTATCTGGGTTATACTGTTTTGATGGATAAAAAAATGTAGGTACCATCAAAGAGTTTTTACTCCAGCAAAAATGGTTGTCTGTAAAGTCGGTTTACGAACGACAATTTTATGTGATATCGTCTTAAAAAATGTATATTTCCGTAGCATTATATTCTGTTTTTAACCCCCTGACGCAAAAACAAATAGAAAAAAAACCCTAAAATAGTACATTACGATATAAGTGTGGTAAATTGATCTTTGCATAGAGGCGGTTTAGGTTAAAGAAGCCAAGATGCAAAGACCAATTCCACACGTAAATCGTACGACGTTTTTTATCACAGTTGCGAATAAAAGAAAAGACTTGAAAAGAAAACAAAATAATAATTAACAAAATATTTGTGATAAGTCTATGTTTACATTTTTTTAAGGCAATATTTTTTTGTTAATTATGCTCCGGAAAGGCCAGGCTAAAGACTTTTAACCTATACAGTCTCGTCTGACATACAATATTTTTAGGGTTTTTTCTATTTGTTTTTGCGTCGGGGGTTAAGAACAAAATACAATGGTACGGAAAAACAATATATTTAAGTAAAGGAAAAACAAAAAATAAACAACTCAATTTTTAATCGTTTTCTAAGTCATTATCACGTAAAATTTTCGTACGTAAACCGACTTTAGAGACAACCATTTTTGCTAGCTAAAAACTCTTTGGTACCTACCTTTTTTATACATCAAAACAGTATAACCCAGATAAATTAAGAATTTTTCACCTACCTAACATGTAATTAGCAGAAAGATACGTATTTAACTTATCGGGATAACTTTACAGCACTAGGTTGGCAATGTAAAACGCACGCGTGCATAATATGTTGGATTATGAGCCTAAAAGCCGTTGAATAAGATCCACTTTATGAGCAACTGTGATAAAAAAAATATTTCCTAAAAAATAGTAAACATAAACAAAAAAGTATTTACTTTTTTCTGTTTTTAAACACAAATATTTTCTTAACTTTTTATTATTTAATGACTTTTCTTTTGATCATTGCATCTCGGCATTTTGACATAAACCGTCTCTATGCAATGATCAATTTACGACACTTGTATCATAATGTTTTGTTATATTTTTTTATTTTGAAGTAGGTACGCAGACCGGAAACAGATATCTGTAGATCATACAAATACTTATACCGTGGTGGGAATCGAACCCGCTACCACCCGCAAGTACATTTCCGCAAGTACGCAAGTACATTTAGGTACTTGCACTCACCTCCTTTATGATTAGGTACCTACATCCGAATACATATTAATACTTTAAACTTAGTGAATTCAATTTTAATGAATATTTTCACATTAGGTAGGAATTTTATTTTTAGACATGAATAATTTTTTCTTTGTTTATATTTCTTTGTATGTAATTGCGCACAATTGTTATAAAGTGATGATAATAATATTGTGATAAGTTAACTGATAAGCGTTAGTTTAACTTACACGTTATCAGCAATGGTTCGTTAGATAGCTATATTATCTATACGTGTTTATTGTTATTGTTTGTTTGTACCTATAGGTACATAAGGTACCGCGCGCATGTAGGTAGGTACAGTGCGGTATATTACTGCGACTATCCAGCTACAGGTACATTACAGTAGACCGAGGTGTGTTTGTACCTATAGGTACATAAGGTACGGCGCGCATGTAGGTAGGTACAGTGCGGTATGTTACTGCGACTTTCCAGCTACAGGTACATTACAGTAGACCGAGGTGTGTTTGTACCTATAGGTACATAAGGTACCGCGCGCATGTAGGTAGGTACAGTGCGGTATGTTACTGCGACTATCCAGCTACAGGTACATTACAGTAGACCGAGGTGTGTTTGTACCTATAGGTACATAAGGTACCGCGCGCATGTAGGTAGGTACAGTGCGGTATGTTACTGCGACTATCCAGCTACAGGTACATTACAGTAGACCGAGGTGTGTTTGTACCTATAGGTACATAAGGTACCGCGCGCATGTAGGTAGGTACAGTGCGGTATGTTACTGCGACTATCCAGCTACAGGTACATTACAGTAGACCGAGGTGTGTTTGTACCTATAGGTACATAAGGTACCGCGCGCATGTAGGTAGGTACAGTGCGGTATGTTACTGCGACTATCCAGCTACAGGTACATTACAGTAGACCGAGGTGTGTTTGTACCTATAGGTACATAAGGTACTGCGCGCATGTAGGTAGGTACAGTGCGGTATGTTACTGCGACTATCCAGCTACAGGTACATTACAGTAGACCGAGGTGTGTTTGTACCTATAGGTACATAAGGTACCGCGCGCATGTAGGTAGGTACAGTGCGGTATGTTACTGCGACTATCCAGCTACAGGTACATTACAGTAGACCGAGGAGCGAGGTGGAACCGTTTCATGATGATTACAGCACGTTGATCGAGTCGAGAAAGTAATGCTATCACCCGGGCCGGGGGTAGGTCAGGTATAAAGGGATCAGCCCTCGGCTCTATTTTCTAAACAATAATAAATAGTGAAAAATGCTTAGATTTTTTGAAAAAGTTGTTTTCAAAAATCTAAGCATTTTTTACTTATAATTTAGGAAATGGCCTGTCTTTGATGACATATACCCGTTTTATGGCGAATAGGAAAACAAGAATCACTACATAGTATAAAACAAAGTCGCTTTCTCTGTCCCTATGTTCCTTTGTATGCTTAAATCTTTGAAACTACGCAACGGATTTTGATGCGGTTTTTTTAATAGATAGAGTGATTCAAAAGGAAGGTTTATATGTATAATAACATCCAATAAATAGTGGAGAAGTACTGTTATTTTTGAGGTTTCTAATGTGATGTCGTAAATAATTACATTTTTTCCGCTTACATTGCAAACGCAGGCTGAACCCTACGAGTTTTATCAAAATAATGTACTAAGTATTGTACACATTGAAAAGGTCTACAGAAAAGTCCGTGATGGTATATGTCTATCTCTTATGGATAGCCCACAATAACTTTTTTTTGTCATTTACTTTTTACGACAAATAATGGCTAATTTTCGAAGCGATTTTAACCAATACAGCATTAATCCTTAACCAATTAAATACCTTGAATACATTGTTCATTTAATATATATCTATATGGCCCTTTACACCGTATGATTTAAGTGAATATTTTCGAAGATATTACAGATTTAAAAATTGCGGGACGTAGCGTTTGCGGCGGTACCGGCCGGCCGCCCGGTGCGGCAAAAAAAATGTAAAAAGTAAATAAGTAAAAATGTAGTGTATGAATTTAGATATTCCAAAGATAGCAGGAAATCTTCATGGTATAGGGAAAGGGGGATTGTTTTACTCCAAATTTAACGCGTGCGGGCCACGGGCAGTAATGAATAAATCAAAACTACTGAATCGATTTTAATCACATAGTCTATATATTTTATACCCGTGCGAAGCCGGAGCGGGCCGCTATGTTTTTATATACAACGTTCACAGTTTTTCTGTAGTGTATTTAGTATCAGCATTGCACCCGTGCGAAGCCGGGGCGTGTCGCTAGTAGAAAATAAACTTAATTTAATTAACATAGGTACTTACGATCATTAGCTTTATGTAGGTATCGCGTTTATTTTATGTAGATATAGATACTAAACATTGGATGATAATGTTTTACTGGATATACATGAATATAGGTAACTGCAGCCTACCAGTACTTCGAGAGTGTCTTCGTCAGTATGTTCCCGAAAATATTGTTTCGTAATCAAAACAAAACAAATTAATTCTTAACGATGTGTATACCTATCTTCCTTTTGAGTCAGTGACGTTCGACCAGTCAATTTTATTCTGGCCAATAGTCAGCCACTGCAACTGCAGTAGCGTTGGCCTCTACCAGGCAGCAGGCAGGTCCTCCTCTGAAATTTAGGATATTAACATTGCCCAGTATGTATATCTTCGAAATAACTAAATTTGTTAGAGAAAATATTAATTGTTTTAAAACTGCGAGTGATTTATTCCCAAGATCAACAAGGAACTCAGATAGACAAGTTTTAGCCAAGTTTCCTAGAACACAACTTTATAAGAAAAATAGTGCGGCTATGTGTGTGTGTGTGTATTTATAACAGGATCCTTGAAAACATTAAAAAATTGCCTACAAAGTTATTATATCGAAAACTCAAGTCTTGGCTATTGGAAAAGGTATTTTATTCTGTAAATAATAATACCTACCTTCATTTTATTTGACAATATTTTTTATAATTTTGACAATTTGCAATTAATAGTATTATATAAAAGTATGTAGGTATGTACTATAAATTTGTATTTGCATGTCAATACATTTGACTAAAGTTGAGAATCTGTATAATAATATTTTATAAGTACTTTTACGCAAATAAATGAACTGAACTGAATGTGCAGGTGTTAGGGCACAGTGGAGGAGTGTAAGTAGCGCCTTATAGAATGTGAACCGCAAGTGGACAAGTTCGTCGCTCGGTCGCGGACTCGCGGTCCTCGTACTTCGACTTTGTAGTGAACATTCCATTAGGCGCTTATATAATTTACACAAATTAGGTATTTCCGTCTATTTTTAAAGTAGATTGAATGAGAATCCAGCCAGCCAGCATATCGTTACGGATGAATTTCTATTGTTAGGATTACAAAACAATTTTTTTTGTCAACTGAATAATAATGGCACACTCACTTAGATGATAGCTACTACAGTTATAGAGGAAATAGTAGCAAAGTTGTTTAGTCTGTGCTATTACGTAGATGTGAATAGGTGAGGTGGTGACCTTGTACCGAGGCAGTTGATGTCGGACACATGGTGCGCTACCACGAGTTGTTTACTCACGCACTCGATCCAACTTATACTTCCAAACTAATAGACTAGAGTTTATTGCGAGCCCGCAACAAATCTTAAAACGGCATGTCTGTCTCTATAGCGCCATCTATTTTACTTTAATCATAATCATAATCTATTGCTTCACGTATAGGTACAGGTGGTTAAGAATATATTTAGACACAACATGAACCCGGTTGGGCACTACAATAATATTAGGTATAGTTACTATAATAATATACATAACCATACAAATAGTAATAGAAACGGCAGTATTTACTTACCACGTCCTTGATTTCCGTTTTCCGGTACGGGGCTTGATCGGGTGTATAAACAACTCATGGTAAGGCATCTGATTAGCTGATATCGCTAATGATTATCTTGTTTCGGTGTTTATTTATCCTGCGAGGAGCGTCGTGCGCGTGCGAACCGCTCGATTGTTTAGTTACAATCCAAGAGACGAGTCCACCGGTCGTCATGATATTCACCGCCATCGTCGGCGTATTGCTGGTCGCCATCTACTTCTACGGCACGAGGACCTTCAGCTACTGGACCGAGAGAGGAATCGAACATGACAAACCAGTATTCTTGTTCGGGAACAATACTTCTGGATTTCTGCTACGCAAAAGCATTTCTCAAATAGCAGAAGAAGCTTACTGGAAATATCCTAAAGAAAAAGTGGTCGGTTTCTTTCGAGCTTTGAAACCCGAATTGGTAATCCGAGATCCGGTACTGATCAAACGTGTTCTGGTCACAGATTTTTATGAATTCTATGGTCGAGGTCTGAACCCACATAAGACGGTAGTGGAACCGTTGTTGCGGAACTTGTTCTTCGCGGACGGTGACCTGTGGCGTCTGCTGCGCCAGCGCATGACCGGCGCGTTCACTTCCGGCAAGCTGAAGGCGATGTTCCCACTCATCGAGGAACGTGCGACGAGGATGCAGATACGAGTCTTGCAAATAGCTTCCGATGGACGACCGATCGATGCCCGGGAACTCATGGCTCGTTATACTACTGACTTCATCGGCGCTTGTGGCTTCGGCCTCGACTCGGACTCCCTCAACGACGATGACTCCGAGATTAGAAAACTCGGAAAGAAAATGTTTCAAGTATCAGTTAAAGATATTGTTTCGGCAATATTGAAAGAGTTGTACCCGGAACTATTCAAAAACTTGAAGATCATGACTAGAATACAAGTGGACATTGAGAACCTGGTGCATCAAATACTCGTACAGAGGGATTACAAACCATCTGGTCGTAACGACTTTATAGATCTGATGCTCGAATGTCAGAAGAAAGGTGCTATGACAGCCGAATCGATGGAGAAGTTTAAACCTGACGGAACCCCTGAACTGGCATCGTTAGAGTTGACGGAGGAGCTGATAGCGGCGCAGGTGTTCGTGTTCTTCGCGGCAGGGTTCGAGACGTCGTCGTCGGCGACCAGCTTCACGCTGCACCAGCTCGCCTTCCACCCGGAGGTACAGCGCAAGGTGCAGGAGGAGATCGACACCGTCCTACGCAAGCACGGGAACAAGCTCAGCTACGACGCCGTCAGGGAGATGACCTACCTATCCTGGTGCTTCAAGGAAGGCCTGAGGATGTTCCCGTCCCTTGGTGTCCTCATCAGGCAGACCGTGCGGCCGTATACGTTCCCCGAGCTCGATCTATCGGTCGACGAGGGAGTGAAGGTCCTCATCCCTGTCCAAGCGCTGCACACGGATCCTCAATACTTTGATAATCCCGAAGAGTTTCGTCCGGAGAGATTCGACCCCAACGAGACCGACCTCGACCAAATCAAATACGTTTACTTGCCATTCGGTGTCGGCCCACGTGCTTGTATAGGTAACTAGCATTTCTACATATTATTATGATTTATTATTTCAACGGAAAATCATATATTTGTAAAATATTAATGAATTAAAATAAAATAATGTATATTTGTGTAATTATTATGTTCCAGGGGAGCGGCTCGGTGAGATGCAGTCGTTGGCAGGCCTCGCAGCTCTGTTGTCCAAGTTCACGGTGGAGCCGGCGCCGACCACTCTACGTCATCCTCTCGTCGACCCCAGGACTGGACTCGTACAGACCATCAAGGGCGGCATTCCCCTCAACTTCAGGAAGAGATAACACGTTCGCGTTGAGAGCCAACTGTCTTATATTGAATTAGGTACTTCAAACATAATCAATCATTATTATTACATAATAATTATTGATTATGTTTGAAGTTACATTTAACTATGTATAGTTATTGAACAGTACAATACTGTGTATTGATGAAACAATTAAGTACGTCCTTGGTACGTTATGTTTTAAACGTAGTACAAAAAACCATATGATGTATAAAAAAGGTAGGTACCAACAAAGAGTTTTTAAGCCAGCAAAAAGGGTTGTCTGTAAAGTCTGTTTATAATCGATAATTTTACGTGATAACGTCTTAGAAAACGATTAAAAATTCAGTTTTGTTTTTTTCTTAAATATTTTTTCCGTACCATTATATTCTGTTTTTGACCCCCGACGCACAAACAAATGGAAAAACCCTAAATGTCGGACGTGACGACAACAGTTATAAAAAACCTCGTGCGATACGCGTGTGGATATTGATCAATTTACTACACTTGTATCGTTATGTACTAGTATTATAGATTATAGCTCGATAAATATAGTGAGTCGGGTAAAATATACCTAAATGAAAAAGCATCTTTGTATTCATTATATTTCTGTGTGTCTAAAAAGTCAAGTACGAGCGTTCGACACGCTCGTGTCGTGTTTAATGTGTGGACAATGTAAGATGAAGATATAGGTACATAGTAATATAACATTTATATGGAACGAACGGGAACGTCGGGAACAGTCCTGGGACAGAGCCGTGTCTACCTGTACTGTACCTGCCTACTTCACTACATGCGTAGCTATAGGTATAGGTACCTACCTACCATTCACTTGTTTATCGCTCAACGTTGTTATATCAGACATTATTGAGCGAAGTGTGCTCTAAGCTGTAACAGGATCTCTGATAGCAACCGGACGTAAACATCGCAACTATACGTTACGTAGTTCGAGTGACTTGCACTGTTTACGTTACCTTGCATGTTTGCAATTACCGAATATCAGCCTGTTTACCTCACGTCAATTATTATAAAAACCTTGTTCCTTGCATTTACAATGATACGAGATGTATCGATGTGGGGTGGGGTCAGTGCGTGCGGCTGCGGACGGACTATACCACTATTTCATTATCAGAATTTTGACTAAGGTCAATCTATATTAATATTATAAAACTGAAGAGTTTGTTTGTTTGTTTGAACGCGCTAATCTCTGGAACTACTGGTCCGATTTGAATGATTCTTTCAGTGTTGGGTAGTCCATTTATCGAGGAAGGCTATAGGCTATGTTTTTTTTTTTCAAAATTAGGGATCCGTAATAAAATTGCTATTTTGTAACACAAGGTGAAAAATCGAAAACCTATTTTTGCGTGCGCTGCAAAAACGGGTTTGTAGATCCCATTAAGACCTACAAAAAAGTCCGCGAGAACATCTAGGTACCTATCATGGTTTAATCACTATAACCGATTTTGTGTTCAAAATAATTATTAAATCGTCTGAAGAAAAAAACTACGTTAAATATGTATCGTAATATTAAATCTTTATCGAAATTAAGCATTATGTTATCCAGAGTATTTATGTAGAAGTAAAATACTTTTTGATTCATCTCAATCGGATATTTCGTTTAAAAGTTATCACGTGTGTAAGATGTTAAGAGTTGGTACCTATTAATGAGTTATGGGCCATAGAGTTTTTTATCAACATAAAATCCTGTAATAATCTTTTTCGAAATATATTTTTGATGATTGTAAGTATCTTCTATCTTTGAAGAGTATCCTATCCTACTAATATTATAAATGTGAAAGTTTGCGTGTGTGTGTATGTGTGTGTGTGTGTTTGTTACTCCTTCACGCTAAAACTACTGAACCAATTGCCATGAAATTCGGTATGTAGATAGCTAGAGGCCTGGATTAACATATAGGCTACTTTTTATCTCGATATTCCCACGGGATTGGGACTTACGCGGGTGACACCGCGGGGCGCAGCTAGTCTAATATATAAAATTCTCGTGTCACAGTTTTCGTTGCCATACTCCTCCGAAACGGCTTGCCCGATTCTCATGAAATTTTGTGAGCATATTGAGTAGGTCTGAGAATCGGCCAACATCTATTTTTTTTATTTTTTTTTATGGCAAAACAGCGTTTGCCGGGACAGCTAGTATAAAGTAAGAACAAAGATTAGAGTTTTCAGAAGTTATTTGTATTTTGTTTACTTACAATATTAGATTCTCGCAATAATTTACAACTGAGAAACATTTCATCAAATTGACCACTAGATCTTTTATGATATACACGGTGTAACAAGGGGGCTGGATCACCGATTGCTGAGGAGTGGGGGATCTCAATACCTATCGATTTAACCCCCCTGTATGTTCTGCAATATTCAGTGATTCAATCGTTAGTGAAATTTTAGACAAAATCAGATTTTACCTTGAACAACATTGACATAATTAATACTACGTATAGACAAGCTAGGTAGAACTAAACCGCGTTCCATTTTATAATGAAACGGGAGCCTGCGCGGGGGGAGCGCGGGGGGAGCGCGCCGTGAAATGACCAAGCCATCCGCTACTTCAGAAGTGACACTACTTTTTTGTACCTACAATATTTCATTAGAATTCAACACGTAGACGTAGAGGTTATTTACAATAACATATTTATTAGCAAGGTATAATAATATACTTATTATTATTATACCTTGCTGATAAATACGGTATTAAAAATACAAAAGTTTGTGTGTGTGTCTAGTGTGGTTATTTGTTACTTCTTTACGTACATTTGAACCGATTGCGATGTTTGGCATTGTTTGGCATTAGGGCTAGCTAGTTTAAGGGATACAAGTAATTAAACACTGAGTTAATATTTATCTATTATTTAAGGGTTTTTAGGGTTTCGTACCTAAAGAGGAAAAATGGAACCCTTATGGGATCACTCATTTGTCCGTCTGTCTGTGTGTCTTACACTTGACCGATTTTAGATCCACTTGCAACACGTCCATCAGTTATCTAAGCCAGATTCGGTCGTATTAAATACCTATCTTTTAAAACTTAAAAATACACAACGTTATGTCCTACCTAAATTATATTTAACATTACACACAAATATTACGACAACCGAAGAAAATATTAATAAAAGTCAAATTCTGTTGGGATTATTTGGAAAAAGTATGCAGCAGTGGAAATAAAAGCTAACATTTCAGGTAGACAGCCATATATATTGTAATGACATTCTAAAGGTGAAAAAACATCAATCACCAAACCAGCCTGTGAGATAAGACCATGAAGGTGATACATGTAAACATTTATTTCAACACACCTCCTTCAACTACATGGTCTCATTAACAATAATACCTAATTGTTCCGCACACACAAACCTAAATTAGAAGTCATAGATTCGTGCCTTACACGGGACAAAGGCTTAGTGAGTATATCTGCCAACATCTTATCAGTCGACAAATATTCCAAACTTATTGCTTTATTCTCACGCAGTACATCTTTCATAAAGAAATAACGGATATCAATGTGCTTACTTTTAGCGTGGTAAACACCGTTATCCTCAGTTAAGCAAATGGCACTTAAGTTATCAGCATGCATTCTTACCTTAGAAAAATTGTTTAAACCTAGTTCGTTCAATAAACTATTTAAGTACATAGCCTCTTTCATAGCTTCCGCCAAACTCACGAACTCGGCCTCACAGGTCGACGTTGCTACGATGCGTTGCTTATGTGAAGCCCATGAGATACCTGCACCTCCTAAAATGAAAACGTATCCACTAAAGGAACGTCTATCAAACGTACAACTACCCCAATCCGCATCCGCATACTTATGAATGCATAAACCAGTCGGTTTAAATACCAAACTGTAACTTATCGTACCTTTTAAATAACGAAGAATCCTTTTTGCTGCTTTCCAGTGGCTTTGTTGCGGATTCTCCACGAACTGCGCTAGTTTCGCCGTTGAATTTGCTATATCCGGCCTCGTTGCAACACTTAAATACATGAGCGAACCTATTAGTTCTCTGTAGGGAAATGCTTTCCGCTCCTCTGTTTCTTTAGTGCTCAACACTGGCTTCCCTATCTCCATAGGAGTCTTGACGGGATTGCAGTTCTCCATATTGAATTTCTTTAATATATCATTGATATATTTTTCCTGTGACAAATAGTATTTGTCCCCTTTTCGTTTTATATCAATTCCTAAGCAAAAGTTTGCTCGACCAAAATCTTTAAGTTCGAACCTTTTTGCTAGTTCATGCTTGAAGGTATCAATAACTGACCTCTTTTGACTCGTTATCAAAATATCATCAACATAAACTACTACAAATAGATCTGATCCGTCTTTATGTCGCTTGTGATATAAACATGGCTCATTTACAGTCGGTTTCAAACCCATTTCTTTTAACTTCATATCAAGTTTTATGTTCCATTAACGTCCGGCCTGTTTTAGTCCATACAAAGATTTCTTTAAAAGACAGATATTTCCACCTTCTTTTAAATCTTCAAGCATCTTCATTGCTCTCTTACCAGTGAGGCTCTTAACACCATCACATTTTACAAGTTTTTCCAAACTCTCTTTCAGCAACTCTGGGATCTTCATATAAATATCTTCGTTCAGATCGCCGTTTAAATATGCCGTATTAATATCTATCTGATCAATGTCCATATTCATTTCGACAGCTATGCGGTTGATAGTCTCGCTACCGGCGCATATGTCCTGTGATAATCCAGGCCTGATCGTTGACTATAACCCTTCGCTACAAGTCTTGCCTTCTTCTTCTCAGTTTTATCGATATTAAGCTTCGTTGTTAACACATATCGACATCCCACGACATTACGATCTTTTCGTTTCTTTACTATTTTCCACGTGTCGTTCTTCACTAAGCTCCGAATTTCCGATAAAATAGCTTCTTCCTATTGACTCTTTTCGTCACTAGACAAAGCATCTTTCAACGAAGTTTCAATAGTTCCAGCAAAATCATCCGTGTCAAAAAATTCATCTTAGCCCCTCGATGATTCACTTTCTCTATTTTCTTGAACTTCAACCATATTGTAGATTTTACGAGGTCGCCCTACGTGACCTCTTTCAATCCTCGGTCTACCAGGACCTCTTTTCAGAGTAGTTACTCTTTCACCCTCAGCACTTTCCGTACTGACTATACTTGGTTCCTCATTCGATGGTTCTGGCAAGTTCTGTATTTCGATGAAATTTCTCGGTGTACATGGTACCTCATGTGACGTACTTGGCGTACTCGTAGTCGGCGTAGTCGGTACTTGACGTGACGTACTTGGCGTACTCTCCTCATGTAGCGTACATGGTGTACTTGGCGTACTCGGCGTACTCGGTACTCGACTTGTTGACACAATAGTTTGATTACTTACATTTTGACGAATCGGTTCATTTGACAGACTTTCCAATGGAATTTCTATTTCAATACTCTTCCTCACAACATCCTTCTCACATTGTGACTCAAGCAGCGATTGATCTGAGGTATTACTTTTATTATCAAAGAATCTTCCTTCTTGAAATCTTACATCCCTGGACACGATAAACTTTCTCCACTCCGGAATCCACAGCTTGTAACCGACAGCTTCTTCTGGATATCCTACAAAATAACCAACAATAGTACTTGATGCAAATTTATCTTTCCCTGGCTCTTTTACTAAGACATGAACTTTTGTACCGAATGTTCTGAAATAACTTACGTTCACAGGCTTATTGAACCATTTTTCATACGGAGTTCTGCCGTTTAAACTGTTTGTTGGACATCTATTGCGAATATAACACGCAGTTGCAATCGCTTCTGCCCAAAAACTCGGTGGCAATCCTGACGATATAAGCATACACCTGGCCATTTCTATGAGTGTTCTATTTTTCCGTTCAGCTACTCCATTACTTTGCGGAGTATAAGGGGTCGTATACCTCCTTCTAATCCCATTTTCGTGTAAAAATTTATCAAAAAATTTGTTTTTATATTCCGTGCCATTATCACTTTGAAATGTTTTGATTTTTACACCAGTCAAATTTTCGACGTGACATTTGAAAATTTTAAATTTTGACAATACGTCACATTTATTTTTCAACATAAATACTTCACACCAACGAGTATGGTCGTCGATAAAAGTCACGAAGTATTTATTACCTCCGTTCGATTGAACTCTCATTGGGCCTACAACATCAGAATAGATGATTCCCAATTTTTCACTACAGGGCTCCCTGGACTTCACAAAAGGCAACGCAACCATCTTACCCTTAGCGCACACGTCACAATCCTGAAGGTTACTACCAACCTTCGATAGGTTAAAACCCGATTTCTTCAGTACTTTCATAAGATCCCTAGCATTCAAATGTCCCATACGCTCATGCCATTCATATAAATTCACACCATTCCCTGATACTGCCGATGCCGAGGCATCCAGTTCCCTTAAGTAATATAAATCCCCTCGTCTATCAGCCGTTAGCTTAACCTCACCGTCTTTCACAGCGTAAGCTATATCGCGCTTAAATATAACATCGCAGCCTCGGTCAGTGAGCTTGGCGATCGAAACTAGACTATTACGTAAATCAGGAACTAACAACGTATCTTGAAACTCTATTTTACGCGTACCGTCATTATTACATGCTAATATCTTAACTGTACCCTTACTTTGTACGGATGACAAAGATTCTGTGGCTAATTTTAATATTTTACTCGATGGCAGTACCTCATTAAACCCGTCCCGTCATTGCACATATGAGAAGTGCAGCCGCTATCAAAGAGCCACTCATGTCGGCGTTTGATATCAACAGCAAGGCACTCATCTGAAACTTCAATACAAGTTAAAGTTTCAACGCACTTTTCACTTTTACACGACTCTACTAATCTGGTTTCCGAAGTACTTTCCTTATTTTTGCATTCCGATGCCTTATGTCCCAACTTGTGACATTTAAAACATTTGTATTTAAACTTCTTATCTCCAGTCTTTTGTCCCTTCTTAGGTCCTATGTACTTATTTACATACATAGCGCCTTCTATGTTTTCAGCTTTGGTGTTTCCTCTCGAATTACATTCTTCGACTATCTTCACCCGCAGTTGCTCAGGCGTCGGAAGCTCGTCCCTTGACTCTATCGCACATCTAAAGTTTTCATAACTAGCTGGCAAGCTATATAAAAGCATTATCGCTAATAAATCGTCATGAATCTTTATGCCCATTTCATCAAGTTTGTCGACGGCTTCGAAAAAAAAGTCCAAGTGTTCGCTCACCTTATCGCTTTCGCTCATTTTATGTAGCATGAGCCTCTTCATCAAGGTTGCCTTCTTGGCGGGGCCTCGTGATGCGAACAATCTCTCTAACTTTAACCATAGCTCTCTCGCAGTAGTCACCTTCTTAACATGACGTACAACACTCGGATCCATTGCCAGAATAAGTTCAGACTTTGCTTTTCTATCCGCAGTCTCCCAAAGTAACTTATTAGCATCATCCGTCGGCTTTGGCCTCTCACCTGATATATATTCCCAGAAATCATTTCTTACTAATAAAGCTTCTATTTGAATCTTCCAGGAATCGTAATTTTCGCCTTTTAAGGGCTCCACTCGTACGGTCGTCATATCGTACTTTTTATTAATTTAGATTCCTTATTCACTTTTTGCAATACTCTGGAGCCTTCGCCCCTGGGCCCATAACCCCAAAGAGGATTTAAAATACTACGTAAGACATAACCCTTGTTGGGATTATTTGGAAAAAGTATGTTAGCTTTTATTTCCACTGCTGCATACTTTTTCCAAATAATCCCAACAAGGGTGGAAAAAGTATGCAGCAGTGGAAATAAAAGCTAACATTTCAGGTAGACAGCCATATATATTGTAATGACATTCTAAAGGTGAAAAAACATCAATCACCAAACCAGCCTGTGAGATAAGACCATGAAGGTGATACATGTAAACATTTATTTCAACAAATTCCACTATTGAACCAACGTATTGAACAGGAAAGTTACCTACAGTCACCTCTGCTGTTTATACTCTTAGATAAATGACGCGGAACAAGTCGCAACATGGCGGCTAAAAACCTGTAGTAGATTATTCCTTCCACTCTAGGAGTCTTTCTACTATTATTTGTGCAGTATCTAAATACGCAGTGAGTCATTTTTTGTAATGTTTCCGTATATTTTTCATTAAAAAAATGCAGGAGGTCCTTAACCTCTACGAACTAGCAAGCGACTAAGTCGTCTGGTCAGATATCAGCTCACATGGCCAGAATAAGGCAGTGTACGGCGCTGGCGCATCTTTAATATATTTAAATAAAAGATGGCTTAGAGTTATTTATAGGTATTTACGTTCTATCCAAAAGAAGTGACGCTATTTCTAAGGGAATGCCAAACGCAAGTGTTTCCAATACAAATATAGAAAGAGACCGTTTGGTCGGTGCTCGCGTGCGCGTGCGCGTGCGCACTGTGCTCGGTGCGCGGCCGCGGTCAGTTCTAGCAGCTGGTGTGTACATATTCGTACGTGAAGGAATGTAGAATATGTCTTCTATATACACGGTGTAACAAGGGGGATGGATCATTGGTTGCTGGGGGGTGGGGGACTTAGTACCTATCAATTTAACCCCCCTGTATGTTCTGCAATAATTAGTGGTTCAAAAGTTATTTGAGTTTTAGTGAAATTTTAGTCAAAATCAGATTTCACTCCGAACTTCGCAATTACAGCCAAACTATCAGGTCTGTGATTCTACCTTTTTTTTGGCGAAACAAGTTCGATAGTGGACCTTTTGTACCCCTACACTAATCAGAGTCTTAGATTTATAAAACTCAAAATAAAACCATTAAAGTAATTTTTTTTTGTTCAAAATGTAATGTTTACATTACCTTTGTATGGTTCTAAAAAAAAATTCCCGGATAATTTTTTTCTGCAACCTATCTTAAAATCTACTGGCTTTCATGAAGAATAAACCCTGAAGGTTTCATTCGAGTAGAGTAAGGGCATAAGGTTGAAAAATGTACCTACTTGATAATCCAAAAAGTGAAAATAATCGATATTATTTAGGTGAATTTTGATAAGCGTACGCTATGCTAAAAGTATGAATGAATAAAAAAAAATATACTAATAATATGCAACGGCACAAAAATATAATATATAAAAAAACACTTACCTACCTATCTTTTGACCTACCTATCTATGAATAAAAATAAGATCGATTATTTTCACTTTTTGGACTAACTATTACATTTTTCAACATAATGCTCTAGCTCTAGCCAAATGAAACTTTCATTGTTTATTCTTTATGAAAGCCAGTAGTTTTTAAGATAGGTTGCAGACAAAAATTATCTGGGAATATTTTTTTTTAGAACCCTACAAAGATAATGGAAACATTAGATTTTGAACAAAAATATTACTCTAATGGTTTTATTTTGAGTTTTATGAATCTTAGACTCTGATTGGTGTAGGGGTACAAAAGGTCCATTATTGAACTTAATTCACATAAAATGGCAGAATCGCAGACCTGATAGTTTGGCTGTAATTGCAAAAGTTCAGGGTGAAATCTGTTTTTGACTAAAATTTCACTAAAGTCCAAATAACTTTTGAAGCAATAATTATTGCAGAACATACAGGGGCGTTAAATCGATAGGTACTGAGGTCCCCTACCCGCCTGCAACCGATGATCCACCCCCTTTGTTACACCGTGTATACCTACTGCTACTGGTATGTCAGTGATTGTCCGCGTTATAGCTTGTCACCGGAAATACACCGCGCGTATTCTATTTGTGTGTCACATACATACTACTGTCATCGCGTGATCGCGTGATCTGTGGACGCGGAGAGCATCGAACCTGGGATCGATCACTGTCACTGGAACGTGTACCCATTGTAGGCTACCTATACCTAGCGTCCTCTATACACTAGTGTCTAACGATATGTATCGATGTAGCAGTTAGCATTTGTCTATTGTATACACTATATACCTGCGTCGTATGCAATACATGAAGCCGCCTCACACGCCGCCACCCGCCCCGGTAGGCGCCCCACACGCCGCCACCCGCCCCGGTAGGCGCCCCACACGCCGCCGCCCGCCCCGGTAGCCACCCTACACGCCGCCGCCCGCCCCGGTAGCCACCCTACACGCCGCCGCCCGCCCCGGTAGCCATCCTACACGCCGCCGCCCGCCCCGGTAGCCATCCTACACGCCGCCGCCCGCCCCGGTAGCCACCCTACACGCCGCCGCCCGCCCCGATAGGCGCCCCACACGCCGCCGCCCGCCCCGGTAGCCACCCTACACGCCGCCGCCCGCCCCGGTAGCCATCCTACACGCCGCCGCCCGCCCCGGTAGGCGCCGAGCAGCTGACTTTAGTATCTGAGAGAATCGATATTTTTAAAACAATTTAAATAAATGTAGTTAGCGTCCTTGCGAGCAGGAAATAAACAATACATAAAAATTGGATGTAGTGAGTTGTGTTCGTTTATTATAGGTACATAATACTGGAGCGTGTGGAGCGGGCGAGTGGCGCCGTCACTCCCACGCACACGCACGTTACATCGCTCTCTTGAGAAATAACTTTATGTATTTCGGAAGTAATTTATAAATAGTTCTCTTTACATGAATAACACAACATTATATCGAAATAGAATCTTACACACGACACACGACACGTCACGACACGGCCTATAGGTACATTGTATGTATGTACGCCTCGCCTCCCTTCCTCTGCCTGTCTCCGGTTCACTTTAACACACCCTTGGCACTAACCGTGTGCCGTAGCCATACCCCAGGCAAAACATTACTGCGAAAACAACCGAAGAAGCACAGAATATAGAATGGAGAAACAGCGAAACCTGCAGGCAAACAAAAAGTGCAGTTCCGGAAGCACCTTAAACACCGCAGCATCATTAAACTGAAAAGAAACGAAATCTGGACGATCATAGGTGTCATCGTAACCGGTCATTGTGCATTAAACAAACACTTATTTACAATAGGTGTCACTGATGGCCCTCTGTGCAGAGGATGCATGGACGCAAAAGAAAACCCACAGCCCGTGCTCATGGAGTGCAGTAACGTGGCAGATCGACCGCCTCGGTCTTTTCAATCACCGGCATCTCTTTCGGAAGCCTGTAGCCGTGTGGCATTGCCCGTGTGGCACTTACCGTATGGCATTACCCGTGTGGTACCAACCGTGTGGCATTACCCGTGTGGTACCAACCGTGTGGCATTACCCGTGTGGTACCAACCGTGTGGCATTACCCGTGTGGTACCAACCGTGTGGCATTACCCGTGTTGCATTGCCCGTGTGGCACTTACCGTGTGGCATTACCCGTGTGGTACCAACCGTGTGGCATTACCTGTGTGGCACCAACCGTGTGGCCCTACAAGGTATAGTGTCGTGCCATTTATGTTCTCCATGTTTCCTTCATACTTATTACTTATAAGTCTACTTACTACTTCATACTTACTACTTGTTAAGTAAAACTCATGTCGTGTCATCAGTTTGTTAAACCTAATCTTTATTCTGTACAAAATGGTTCATAAATAATATTTACATTATTTACATGTTCATCATATTTACAGGGGTATGTACTGTCACAGTCACGTGACGTGACGTGACGGACGACGGACGTGTCACGTGACGTGCAATGTGTCACGTGGAATACAGAGGTGCAGCGGTCGGGCGAGTGACGCGAGCGTCACGAGCAGCAGCAGCAGCAGCAGCGCGAGGTGCGAGCGCGCGCCGCTCGCGCCGGAGTGTGCCTCGTCGCGCTGCATCGCCTCCAGCAGCGGCTCCACATCTACGACGACAACACATCGTACGTATTATACCACAAACATATTATTGTTTTATTGCGTTCATGTCACAATATTATGTAGGTGCGGCAGGAGCGGGGCGCGGGGCGTCGGGGAGGGGGACACTTGTCGAGGTTCGAAGCGTGTCAAACTAAAATAGATCATAGGAATAGTTGGAACTGTTCTGCGCTATGTATAATGTAGAAGAATACAACAAGGTGAAACTCGCAGCGCGGTTGTCTTAGGTAGAGACCTGATAGATACGACCCACGACCCACGACCCACGACTTACGGTAATACACAGGTAGGACCTACCATTTCTAATACAGCGGCTGCTGTTACATCTTTGCTATGTAAAATCAAAGTCCTGACTGACTGATGAATGCACAGCTCAAACCGATGCGATGGACTGATCGAGCTCATAATGACGTATCGTAGGGTGCTGCTTAGAGAGGATTATGGGAAATACGCGGACGAAGTTCCATGTGTAAGCTAGTCATACTGTGTGTGTACTCTAGCTCTAGGCTCAATATAAGAATGTATCATGTTCGACTGACCTTCGTCCTCGATGACGTGTAGCGTGAGCGTGGCGGAGACGTGTCCGCCGGCGGTGGCCGCGGTACACGTGTACTGTCCCTCATCGTCGGCGCGCAGCTCGGTGAGCGTGAGCCGCGAGGTGACCCGCGCCCCGACCGCCTCCGACTCGAGCGAGAGTCCGCCGCGAGCGCCCCTCACCGCCACCGAGCGTGTACCGCTGCGACGGGACCACGCCACGTGGAGCGGCGCGGTCGGCAACAGGCGCGGCGCCGGCGTGTACCGCGCCGAGCACGACAGCGTCGCCGACCCGCCGACCGCGCCCCGCACCGCCTCCCCTCCCCCGTCCGCCTCCACCACCACCGAAGGCAGCGCCTCGTCTACAACACGCACGTAAGTACATACATCCTCTAACAGCCGCTACGTACGACGGACGACGCCGACGGTGACTACTTACCGACGACTGTAAGGTTGAAGAAGAGGCTCATCTTGGGCTCCGTGTTAACCTGACACTCGTACAGGCCGGAGTCGGTGAGGCGCGCCCGGTCGACGTGCAGCGCGTGCAGCTCGCCGCGTGCATCGCGCGTCGCCGAGCACGACACGCGCGCGTCCGCCGTGAAGCTCACGTCCGCGTGACACACGATCTGCAGGTCGCCGGACCTCACCCACGACACCTGCCACCATCACACACAGGTATTACAGGTGTTGCAACACACGGTGCGGTGGTACCCACCACGAGGTGGTAGGAAATGATAACGTTGACATATAAATATTTAGATAAATGGGATACGAAGGTTTTGGAAGACGTCCAATTAAGCTCCGACTTTTGAAATAGTAATCGTTGGAAAGTTAATGGTTCTCGTAATGAACCTGCGCTGTGTGCTTTCCTCTCGGCCGGTTATTTTGGAATCATTCTTGTGTAATAGTGAACTGAGATCTGAAAATAGTATCAAAACGTAATGTAGTGTAATGTAGTGTAGTATAGTGTAGTGTAGTGTTAGTTAGTGTTGTTTACATATATATACGTACAGTACACGTGTACGGTACGATGTATAAACAGTAGTCACATTTGCCGAATCGAAGTCGACACTTCCGGATACTATGCATAAGTATAATCATATGTTTCATTGAAACCGAGATATATTATATTGTGTACAAAATAGAGACGACAATATCTTCTCTACTCTACCGGCTATCGGCTATCGGCTATCGGCTACCAGTAACAGTAACGAAGAACGCATTACAATACAAAAACAAAATTAGGTCAAAATAATCAGTAAATACATTATGATACAATATATTTTCGTGTAATGTCAGTAATCCCACGGGAATATGTCAGTTTATAGATGTTCTCTGTTGTGGAGGTACCGCATCATGATATACTCGTCGAGTATCTTATGTCTATAAGTCATATAGATGTGGTCGGGGACGGGGGACCCACGTGTCCGGAGCACGTCACGCACGCGTATTGTATCACATACATACATGTACTTGTACTTGTATACAGGCTGTTTTTCGCCATTGGACCCTTTTTAATTGGGTCCTTTTTGCGTGAGGATGGAGTAGGCTTGCCCAGCACCTCCTACCCTCTCAGCTTAGTCGACCATGTCCAGAGTAGAGAACTTGTCAATACTTCTGGAGCCAACTAAGCCGCGGGTTTCATCACGATGTTTTCCTTCACCGTAAGAGCAATGTCAATTAGCGCACATACATACATACATACATCTAACGTTTTATGTATGTATGTATGTACAAGCAATAGGTACATATATATATATAATCGTGTGAAATAGCTCGCAGTCGACGTTCGACGCTCACATCTCTATATGATGTGATTCGCATTTCTCGTTCACGATTCATGCTTGTGATGTATATTTAGCGCATTTTAAATTCCTTAACTTTTATTCACGTTCCCATGTGTTGTGTTCGAGTCGATGCTGTACGCGTGTACGCCCCGCTAGGTACGTAGGTACAGGACGCGGGGTGACTCAGTCGCGTCGTATGGCCGTCGTTACCTCTATATATCCGTGGATAGAGGACACGCGGATACTTTATTGAACGTACGTTACGTTACGTTACGTTACGTTACACATGTTGTCGTCGGTAGCTCGTCGTATTATGTTTGCACGAGAGAACACTTGCTTGAAAAGGACTGTATCGTGGAAGTTAGAAACGGCGGATATGTGAGATGTTGTCTCGTCCCGTCTCTAGCGGGATACCTCGGACAGGTAGGGCACCGGGAGACGAGGTGGCAGGAGGATGACAGGATACTGACCGTCTTGTCCTGTAGCCGCAGCAGGCGGCAGGCGAGCGCCGCGGGCTGGTCCACTGCCACCACCACCGACGTGTGTTGACGTCTAGCGAACTGCGGACCACCGCCCGCGCCGACACCACCGTCGACGACAGACACCACCTCGCCCTCAGCGCACCACCACTGCCGCCCTGCGGGACATTATTACCGTGTTATATGTGATGCTTTCGATCAATTCGATCATACAATTATACATACATCCTGTGTCATCTACACTACACTCTCAGCACCGTGCAGCGTGACATGTCGCACGTCGCACGTTGCACGTCGCACGTCGCACGGTGTGTCTGTGTACAGGACATGTATCCAACGGGGAGAGGGAACAAACAATGGGTGTCGAGTGTCGAGTGTGGTGTGCCCGCATCCCGCCCACCGGGACCAGCTACCTGGTGTGTCACTCCAGCAGGGTAGGGGACCACCCGTCGCGCGTCGTACGGGATACAACCCGCCCCGGGCACCGGCCCTGCACGCACACCTCCGTCAATACTTCACTATTGTTATATATTTATTATAATCAAGTCCATTCACTGTGGGAACTCGGAACTGGGAACCAATGTAACCGTTGACGTTGGGAGGACGACGCGCCCTGACTTGACGCGTCCTCTTGTTTTATCACTAACATTGTATTGGACAGGTGGTTACTGGTCACTGGTCACTGGTCACTGGTCACTGGTCACTGGTCACTGGTCACTGGTCACTGGTCACTGGTCACTGTTCACTGGTCCCCGTCAATCAGTCAGTCACCTCTCATAGATTACATACAACCTATTTATCTATAGATGTATCTTGTGTGTATTTATTGATTAATTCAATCGACTACATATATTAATTATACCATTTATAGATACACTAGCGTTTGCCCGCGACTTCGTCCGCGTAGAAGTTGGAAATGGACCGAGGAATCACGTTGTCCCATACAAACTTTGCCCCCCTATTACACCCCCTAAGGAGTAAAATTACGGAAAATCCTTTCTATCGGATACCTACGTCACACAAAGCGAACGTACCGGTGCAGTAGTGGTGACTGTAGGAGATGTTGGTTAGTGAAAGAGGTGAAAACAATGTAAAGTAGTACCTATAGGCCCCGGCAACTAGCACGTTACGCTTCTATCGGACACACTTTGGAGACCTCTTCATCGTTTTGGACTAGAAAATGTCTATTCTTTAAGAAAGGTTTCATAACGCTAAATAGTAATCCGTAATACATGAATGTATGCCGCGCCCGCGACCCGCGACCTGCGACCTGCGACCCGCGACCCGCGTACGGGCGCAGGGCGCGGGGCGGGGCGGGGCGGAGCGGCGGGCACCCAGTGAGAGAGACCGTTGAAGTCGTAAACAATACAAACTAAGATGAAAGCAATTCATCGTACATTAGATCAGGGCGCGGGCGCATGTTTACACAACCTCCACTAGCCGGTGTACAGTAACTGTACAGCGAGGCTGGTCCTAATGGCTATTGTGGAATGATGTTGTCGTCGACCCTACCTCCTAGCCACATGTAGCTGTAGGTCTCCATCCGACCGAAGTGTGTGTCCCACCGCGGCACACACACGTGTCACACGACACACATCTGTGCTCCTATGTCGCTTGTAAACATTTCCCAGAAATCGATGGCTCTCCCTCCCCCCCCCTCAGCCAGCCATGTGTACCGTCGTCGCTGAATCATATATGGAACCATACATGTATGCCTAGAACATCACGACATAGATGTATCTGTACCCTTCTACCGCGACGTACCGTATGTAGGTACCCGACGTAAGTCAGGTACAGCCGGTACCTACATACTAGTGTCATACGTGTGTCAGGCTGTCTGTCTGCAGGAGCGGAGCGGTGTCCACCGATACAATTGCATATACGCGCCGGAGTCTATGCGGAATGCTATCGGTGGTACCCTGTGTGCAGCCGCTGCCGGCCTGAACACTTGCATGACTTGCATGACACGCTGGACTGACCTGCGAGCGCGGGCAGCGCCGCCAGCAGCAGGAGCCGCGCGCACGCGCTCATCTCTCTCTCTCTCTCTCTCTCTCACTCTCTCACTCACGTCGACACGGTGATCGCGTCGCGTACATCTGTAACAAACAATTACAATATTTATTGTACACTTACACTTGCTTTCCCTACATATACATTATAGTATGTACTTACCTATCTATACTAATATTATAAAGCTGAAGAGTTTGTTTGTTTGTTTGAACGCGCTAATCTCAGGAACTACTGGTTCGAATTGAAAAATTCGTTTTGTGTTGGATAGGTCATTTATCGAGGAAGGCTATAGGCTACTTTTTATCCCGATATTCCCACGGGATCGGGAGTTACGCGGGGGAAACCGCTGAGCGCTGCTAGTAACATATAATATAACATAGAAGCAGTAGGTATGTATGCTCTACATTAGACGCCATATGTCGATCGATGTTCGGGCGCGCGTTCATGTCTTTTCTATATATATTAATGGGGGAGTAAGTCGGCGTGTCTGTGTGTCGGTAGAACATGAGAGACTCGCGACAACAATCCTGCCTGATTGCGGACTCGATACGAGTATGACGTTTATGATGTAGTATAATGTTGACGAATGTGTTGCAGCATGAGGAAGCAGTCCTCGCTCGCTCTCTCCACTCTCTCGACTGTTAGTTATACAGTTTCACCCACGTCACCCACGTCACCCACGCCATCCCGTCACGTAATACAGTAAGTCAAAATGAATTGGTGTAAGGCAGGATACACTTGCCTCGTTCATTCCGTGTCAGCAATGGTGCTGTTTGACGTATGCTGCCACTGAAAGCGTCACTGTGGTACTTCAATGAGAGAGTCTCATCGATGATATTGATAACACCGAGCCGAGGTACTTGAGTTACGTCTGTAGTAGTAGTAGCGATGGTTGTAAGGAACGCGCGAACGGCACTTACGAACATTATTCACAGGGTTTTTACAATAATGAGCGACTAATGATGGGGAAAATGGAAGTGAGTCTGATTTGCGCAAAGAGGACTGAATGAAATTAGTTTTATCTGAACTTACAGTTAGAAAATGGTGTCGAAGCCAGTTATTGACGTCTAACTTTTGCCCGCGACTTCGTCCGCGTACGACTCGAAAATGGCACTAATAGGATTTTTAATCGGTTTTAACTCTAATCAATTTCTCTAGGTTTTAAAATTACCGAAATCGGTAGGGGTTAGTTTAAATATTCATTTATATTTATATTTCACATGTTTTCTTTGATACTTACTCATTACAAAGGTAGAGAGGACAAAAAGTAAGTACCTACTTGGAAGCAAATAAAACGATGGCTCTGTGGGACTTAGAAACAGTAGTAGAACAAAAACATCTAGTTTGTCATCATGTCTATCTGTTTGTTTTTTTTTAGATATTAAACATTTATTTATTATTTCAGAAATATTCTGTCTGTTTATTTGTTACTTATACAATAAAAAACGCCTAAACCAATTGAAATCTGGTTTTCAGTATTAGATAGCTCTTTTTCGAGGAAGGACGTGTTATACTTTACATCTAAATCCAATAAGAACCCGAGTAACACGTCTTCCATTAACTCCGTTAAAAAATATTTTTGCTTTAAAGTAGATTGGATCAAGGAATCACGTTGTCCCATACAAACTTTGCCCACCTTTTTTACCCCCTTAGGGGTAGAATTTTGGAAAATCCGTTCTTATCGGAGGCCTACGTCATACAAAGAACACACCCTCCAATTTTCAGGTCTCTACGATCAGTGATTTAGGCTGTGCGTTGATCCGTCAGTCAGTCAGTCAGGACAAAGAATGTTATATGTAAGTATAGAAGATATCAAAGCCTCGCTGTGCGTATTCGTAGACCTCTGCTGCGGATGTATTTGCAGAGAACAGAAGGGCAGGGTCTTCCGCGTACGATATTATTTTATCAATGTCTAATTTTAGATTACAGAGATCATTAATATAAACAAGAAATAAGGCAGGTCCTAAAATACTTCCTTGGGGTAGCCCGACAGTGGTATTGTTCGGAGCTGATTACACTGCCTAGTTGCACGCATCGGGAGCGCTCGTCTACATCATTTGCAATAAGCTCAAGCCGAGTGCCCCTCAATTATACCTACATATCATTCAAGCTTCTGGAGTAAGATAGGTATAGAAATCGTGTCAAAAGCTTTAGCGAGGTTAGCTAGGACTATGTCTATGGTCCGTTTACCCTTGTCGAGTTCTTTAACCGAGTAATCAGAGACGTGATGCACGGCGCGGGCGTCGGGCGTCGGGCGTCGGGCGTCGGCAGGAGATAGGTTGGGCCTGAAGTCAAACTGAGTATAGGAAATAATGTAAAGGAAGTAAGGAATAGTTAGAAATTTGAATTTTTGGAGCCCGATTTAAATACTGGAACGACAACAGCTCTTTTCAAACACTTATGAAAAATACCTTCAGCTAGGCATTTATGGAAAATGGGCGTAAGTGGATTAACAAGGATGTGCTTAAAACGTTTTAATATTTTAAATACATAGGCATTAAAGGAAGTGAAACGTGGCATGAGGCTTGAGACTTGAGGCATGAGGCACTCGACGGGCCGAGGGCAGCATACAGAGCGCGCGGCTCCCACGGTCACCGAGCAATGTCACTACACACTCTCACACTACAACACTCCACACTCGACACTCTATTATCCATAGATAATGTGTCAGTCAGAGAACGGTTCTCGAGTGTATGGTAGTGGTATGGTACGACCACTTACTGAGATAACTATCTTCTATGATGGCCCATACGTAACCCATGGCCGATGACACCGGCACCATCCGATGGAACTACTGAGAATTTATCTATACACACTTAATACTATAAAGCTGAAGAGTTTGTTCGTTTGTTTGATTACGGTAATCTCAAGAACTACTGGTTCGTTTGTTTGATTACGGTAATCTCAAGAACTACTGGTAAGAATTAAACAAATGATGCAGCTGCACTCGACCGACCGACGACCGCGACACGACCTCGAGTCGCGGAGTGGCCACTGGCCGTCTCATCGTATTCTATGCATCTATTTATTCGATCTGTAATGGATAGGTAACCATCCATCAAGTCTGCCTACTGAGTGAAGTGTACGTACTGTGAGGTACATCCGAGCCATGCTTACCTACTACCAGTCCACAAATAGATTAGCGTGCGGTGCGTAGCGGTGCTCCCCCGCACTCCGCACTCCGCACGCGCGCGACCCGAGGAGGAGGAGGAGGAGGGGACGGAAATAGCGCGCTCGGAAATACCTCCGCGTGCAAAGGTTAAACGTTTAAAGATATACCTACATCCATCCGTCACACGCACGTAGCACGTAGCACGTAGTACGGTGCACGGTGCACGGTGTACACTGTACAGGTACTATACTATATGTATGCGACCTTCTAGGAAAGTATTAATGTTACTTCGACCGCTGAATGGGTAAAAAGGGCTCGTTTAGTAGTTAGTAAGTAAGTACTAACTATTGACATGTATTCTGTGCTCGTAGTTGGAAGACACCGTACAACCCGGTACCGGTATTTATCTGTATCTATACTAGTAGCTACCTACTATCTATACTATACTATACAAACCCAACTTATATATAACAAATGCCAAACCTATCTTTAATAGTACATTACGATATAAGTGTAGTAAATTGATCTTTGCATAAAGGCGGTTTATGACGCGCGAGCGGCAGCGAGCGTGTTATAGAAGCCAAGATGCAAATATCAATTCCACACGTATATCGTACGACGTTTTTTATCACAGTTGCGAATAAAAGAAAAGACTTGAAAAGAAAACAAAATAATAATTAACAAAATATTTGTGATAACTCTATGTTTACATTTTTTTAAGGCAATATTTTTTTATAATTATGCTCCGGAAAGGCCAAGCTGAAGACTTTTAACCTATACATCCTCGTGTGTCATACATTATTTTTTAGGGTTTTTCTATTTGTTTTTGCGTCGGGGGTTAAGAACAAAATACAATGGTACGGAAAAACAATATATTTAAGTAAAGAAAAAACAAAAAATAAACAACTCAATTTTTAATCGTTTTCTAAGTCATTATCACGTAAAATTTTCGTTCGTAAACCGACTTTAGAGACAACCATTTTTGCTAGCTAAAAAACTCTTTGGTACCTACCTTTTCGGGATAACTTTACAGCACTAGTTAACAAATCTAAAACGCACGCGTGCATAATATGTTGGATTATGAGCCTAAAAGCCGTTGAATAAGATCCACTTTATGAGCAACTGTGATAAAAATATAATAATATAATCATTGCGAAGATCCCTTGAACTCACATCGGAGTTCTGTTTACTTTTCGTTAATAAACACGTCGTGTTTCAGGATTCTTGGATTTCCTATTCTAAGGGGGAGAAATAAAATAGTAAAATCAACTTACAGACGAACAAACTAGTACTTAAGTCTTGAGAACTGTAATATAGACGATGATAATATGTTTAAGGGGGTGAAAACTAGATAATTATACAGGTATTTTGTAAACAGGTAATTTGTTCGTTTGTCTTAATTAAATAGGCTCCGGAATTAATGGACCGATTTTGTCTAAATTATATGTCTTTTTTTAACGTGTGAACGTCTTATAAATCGATGAACAAAAAGTGTGACGTCATCGCTAGCGTTCCGTTATTGACGAGGTAATCATAGCACCGATAATACGTTGCTATGATTACCATCAATGTTTTCTGATGTTATTTTTTTTTTTCTTTTATCGTGGGCTTTGAGCGCGGCGATCGAATCAAGAAAAACCATAAAGAAAATAAAACCTAACACCCCCCACTCCGCCTATTTATTTTTACTTATCTACTGCGGCTGTGTTCGCGTGCAGTGTCCAGTGACGACGGATGACGGATGACAAATGACGGACTACGGATGACGTAACGATGGATGACGGATGAAAACTAATATCAAAATATGAAATCTCATGAGATAGATCCATGTTCTGAGTGACATGAGTCTATCTCATTGAATGCACTAGCTAAGGACTATAGCGTGGTGAGACTGGTGCACTGGCGAGTAGGTACAATGTTGTATTTATCTTTCACATTTACAAGGATATTGTCTTACTTACTTATGGTTGGTAGGTACACCAATGACTCCTCAAATATTGTCTTATAGAGAACAAACGGTCTCTTTTCGGTGAAATGGAAACGTTCAGTGTTCAGTAGGTCGACACACATGTACCCTAGCCTAGGTAGGTAAGTTAGCTAGTGTAGCTAGCTGCAAGAATGATCACTTCATTGTTTCACACATTATTATATTTATTGGATAACTCTGTTGTACTGTGCGATGTGCGTGTGCGCGGTGGTATGTGAGATGCGCGCGAGTGGAGGGATCGCTCTCCCCGGCTCGCAGTTCGCGGGACACTGAGCGCGGCGCGAGCCGCCCCGCCCGGACGCATTCCACCTAGCGTATACACTACACATGCACGAGCAGTACCTACGTACCCACGCTAGCGCTACGCAACGACCGACCGATTGTCACCCCCCCAATATGTCATTCATTACTAAGTTAGTGTATTTAATAAAGAGTCAGCTGATGTCCGCCATCTCACCCATCATGCGGTCTGATGACGAAGCCGGAAGTAGGTTGTGCTACTGAAACTTTTCATCTCAACGAGATAGGTCCATAGTGTTTGGGTTCATGTCTATCCGACCAGGGTCTGATGATGGAGCGTCGCGTCGCGCGTCGCGCGTCGCCCGATGTCTAGCGATACTACACAATAGGTAGGTACCTACTCATTAAATTAACCAGATATACTTATTGTGCAGGACAGGAATAGTTTCGAGATTTAAAAGTTCAGTTTGAGTTCTGTTACAGAATACCGTCGTGTATATACATATAATAGATAGTTCATAGTATAGAAATAGTGGCCGTGATCGTACATAATATAGATAGACCATCAAATAGTAATACAGTCCACAGTCGATAGTTTATTTATACTGATAGTCTACAGTTAATAAATCGTTTTTGAAAACTACACCCATACACGATTACACGCGCCGTGTACCCTTCGACCCGGATTCCTCAATATTGTCTTGTACATCTCTTCTTTTCTCTATCTATCCATCTATTTTTATGTGACTGAAATTCTCTCTGAGTTTGTGATTCTCTAAAATAAAAAACCATATTTGTTAAAAAAATAAAGTTGATGTAAAATGTCCGGTGATCTTTCTAGTTGTGAGGTACGAACGTCAAATTCTATGCTTCTACCTGATTTAGGGCAATATGTCATAACCGTACAGTGTCATTAAATGCCCTAAAAATTAAAAAAAAAACTAATGTCAGGCAACGCCAGTTGTCACTGTCAAACCAATTTCTCAGACTAGTATTGCCAGTTTAGTACATTTCATCCAATTCTGTCACATTACAAGCAGTTTATATGTGCACAGCCATAACTTCGGTCCGAAGAAAGAAAAAAAAACAGTTTATATTACGCGCCCCTACTTTGAATTAACTTTACTCATCCCTTTCTATAAGTTGCTCGATCTAACTTTAAGTCTTGTCTATCCTTAGTGTCTATCCTGGAAAATATTGCCCTTAGGTGTCAAGGCAGTCCGTTGTGCTATTTTTTAATCATCCATAGCATTAGCATTCTTGAAGTAGGTATTTATGTTTCCTATTTTGATATTCTAGATTAAGCAGACAGCAGTAGGCGTGGCTTAAATTGCGTCATCACTAGCCACCACCAGGAGACGGTAGCTTGGAGGGGCGCGTGAGGATCGAGGCAGCACGGCGGCCAGTGCGAAGCTCACTTTATTCTCGGCTCCAGGGATAGACGGACGTTCTTACTTTAATGTTCATTTTTCATTTGTTAATTTTAGTTGTTCTAGTTGTGTTAGGTCTGATTTGATGTATTTTGTAAACTTATTTTAAATTAATTAATAAGAAATTGATTTAGTTGATCGTTGTATATTTTTTTAACAGTATTTTAGTGTATTAGTTAACCTCAGAAGTGAGATTATTATCCATTTCTGCCCAATTTCCTTAATTTTTAGTCAGTGTAATTCGTAAATCACAATAATGACGGGACGTAGCAAAAGAAAAAATAAAAGAGATTCGTGTACGCCTATCCCTGGTCTGGATCAAACGCTGCAAGCAATTTTGAATCGTATTAATGTGTTGGAAGGCATTTCCAGGTTAGAAAATCCAGATGAGGGTACATCGCGCGACGGAGCGGCGCCAGGGGTCACGCCACCGCCGCAAGCGACCGAACCGGCTGTCGAGCCGTCGACCGTGACGCAAACACCTGCACCGTCCGGCGACATTGTTGCGTCACCGCATGCTGCTGTGGAATTTTCCGATGCAAGCATCGACATGTCGGTACCCGACCCGGGCACGATTCAGTCGAACGCGGAAACGGTTCTCAGTGAGGTAACGGAGAAATTAGTAAGTGCCATCAGCGCCATACCGATAAGGCCAAACCAGGTATATATTTCTAACTTCGATCCCTCATTGCATGATTTCGATGTGTGGTGTAGTGAAGTCGATCATGTGCGTAATTTAAATCGATGGGACGACCGCGAGTGTTTGGCGCGAATAGGTATTTGTCTCAGAGGTGACGCGAAGTTGTGGCTTAACGAATGGGTTAGTGAAGATCGTAGTTGGTCGAATTTCAAGCGCGAGTTTAAAACATTGTGTCCACTTCGTATAGATATCGCGAATATTTTGTTCGATGTTATGAAAACCGATTCAGATAAGTACCATACATACGCAGACTATGCTAGGCGGTCTCTATTAAGATTACGTATTGTTCGCGGATTAAGCGACGAGTTGATCACGGCTATAATTATTAGAGGTATCACGGACCCCCAAATCCGAGCAGCTGCTATGAACGCAAAGTTACTACCACAAACAATTGTTGATTTTTTATCGATTTATGTGAAATCTACTGTAGTTAAGGCGACGCACTCGCGCCCTGTTTTTAATAAAAATAATTTTCAGTTGAATTCGCGTAAACGTGATCATAGTGATTTAACAATTAGATGTTTTAAATGTAAAAGTATTGGCCATAAATCATTTAATTGTACTAAACGATTTAAATCGGAATCTGTGCCGAGTGGAAATAATTCAAATGAGTCATCAGTAAATATTTCTAATTCAATTATTAAACCGTTTAAATCGGAACCTTGCTCTTTTTGTAAAAAAATAGGACACAAGGTTGAAGATTGCTTCCTGAAACAGCGCACAGAATCGCGTGGCAGGTCGAACGTACATTTTTGTCGTAGTTCTATTGATTCTTATAAAAAGAATGACATTACGACCGCGGTTATACAGGGTGTCCCGGTCGATGTACTTATAGATAGCGGATCTACTATTTCCCTAATTTCTGAATCTGTTACTAAACATTTACAATGTACACAAACGCCATCATTTCGAATTTTACGAGGTATCGGTAGCGAAGAGGTGCATACTTCATTTTTAACTACGTTAACGATTGAGTTTTCTGAAATTACCCTCGAAGTTGATTTTCATGTTGTCCCTGACAAATGTCTAAGCACGCCGGTTATTGTAGGTACCGACGTACTTAATAGAGACGGGGTTACTTATACACGTACGCGAGGTGTGCAGCAGCTCACGCGTATCGTAGATCGCGTCATGCAGGTTCAGTCCGACACTGCGGATTTTGAGTTGCTAGTAGACACGCCGTTATTAGGGCCCGATAGGGAGCGTCTAATGAGTGTTATTAAAGAGTTTGCGAAATATCTCGTAATAGGTACTGCTTGTACAACTGTACTGACTGGAACGATGCATATTAAGTTACACAATGAAACGCCTGTCGTTTATAGGCCCTATAAGATGTCTCACGATGAGAAATTGCGTGTTAGGGCTATTATTAAGGATCTACTTGACAAAAAGATTATTCGGGAATCTGAGTCTGAGTTTTCGAGTCCGATCTTATTAGTAAAAAAAAAGGATGGTAGTGATAGACTATGTGTTGACTTTAGAGCTTTAAACGCGAATACTGTAAAGGATCACTATCCGTTACCTTTGATCGACGACCATATAGATCGATTAGGACAGGCTAAATATTTTAGTAGTTTAGATATGGCAACTGGGTTCCACCAAATTTGTTTAAATGAGGAGTCCATACACCGTACAGGGTTCGTTACAAGCGAAGGGCATTATGAGTACCTCAAAATGCCATACGGCCTAGCCAACGCACCCATTGTTTACCAACGTATTATCTCTAATACGCTGCGAGCATTTATAGATTCTGGTAAGGCATGTGTGTACATAGATGACGTTCTTTTACCTAGTTTGTCCATTGATGAAGGTTTACAGACGCTGCGCGAGGTTCTGGAGACTCTGACAAAGGCTGGTTTCTCTATTAACCTCAAAAAGTGCAAGTTTCTTACTACGGAGATTGAGTACTTGGGCCGGACGATCAGTAATGGTCAGGTGAGGCCGAGCGCTTATAAAGTCGAAGCTCTTGTCAACTCCAGAATACCGAGCAACGTGAAAGAGGTAAGACAGTTCCTAGGTCTTGCAGGTTACTTCAGAAAGTATATTCCGAATTACTCTCTGAGGACAGCGTGTGTGGCCCATTTGCTTCGAAAAGGTGTTGTATTTAATTGGGGTGAGGAGCAAGAAAAGGTGCGTAATGATATTATCGAACGTTTAACAACCGCGCCCGTACTAATTATTTTCGATCCGTCTCGCCACACTGAGGTTCATACCGATGCGTCAGCGGTTGGTTACGGTGCTGTCCTACTTCAATCTACTGAAGGCGGACGTAAGCAACCTGTTGCTTATTTTAGCAGGGTAACTCAAGGCGCTGAATCACGTTACCACTCTTATGAGTTGGAGACGTTGGCAGTTGTCAGGGCGCTGCAGTTTTTTAGACATTACCTTGTAGGTATAAAATTTAAAGTTGTTACTGACTGCAACGCCTTGAAGCTGACTCAGCGTAAAAAGGATCTCCTACCTAGAATCTCTCGGTGGTGGATGTATTTACAGGATTTTGATTTTGAACTCGAATATCGAAAGGGGACTGCGCTATCTCACGCCGACTATTTAAGTCGCAACCCGGTAAATATTTGTGAAATTCGAAGACCGTTAAATTGGGCTCAGATAGCGCAGGCCGCTGACGAGGAGACGCAAAACCTGATGCAAAAACTACAAGACGGTAACTTGGATTCTTCGCGGTATGTAAAACATAATGACACACTTTATTACAAACTAAATGTTATTGGTGAGCAGGGTCGTATGTTGTGTTATGTACCTAAAGGTCATCGTCTTAGTTTATTGCGGGTGTTCCATGACGAACACCAACATATTGGCATAGATAAAACGACTGAATTGATATTAAAACATTTCTGGTTTCCTAAGTTGAGACAGTTTGTGCGGAAGTACATACAGCATTGCGTAGTATGTCTTTCTCATAAAAAGGTACCACGTCAACCTTTGCAGCCGATCGAGTCTTGGGTAAAGCCTGATTCTCCATTTGACACTGTTCATACAGACGTGTTGGGACCTCTTCCAGACTCGAACGGTTTTAAATATGTAATTCTTATTGTAGACGCCTATACTAAGTACTGTCTCATATATCCGATACGTAAGCAAGAGTCGAACGAATCTAAACGAGTTTTTGAGAATGCAATTTCTCTTTTTGGTACACCAAAATTAATAGTGGCTGATCGTGGTCGGATGTATGAGAGTTCTATTTTTGTTAATTGGATTAAAGAACTGGGTTGTGAAATACATTTCATAACTCCAGAAATGCACCGAAGTAATGGGCAAGTTGAGCGGTATTGTCGAACTGTAATGAATATGATACGGGTTGAGTCGGGCTTTCGACAAGAAAGTTGGTCAGACATTTTGTGGAAAATACAGCTCACCTTGAACATTACTGTGCAAAGGTCGACTAAATATTCACCTATGAATTTGTTAATTGGCAGCAATGCAACAACGCCTGTCATAAGATCCCTGGTACGTGATGTGGCTTTAGAAGCAACGAGTCCTAATCGCGAATCTCTGCGCGAGCTTGCCCGACAACGAGCCTCAGAGTCTATGGATGAAAATCGATCCCGTCAAGATGCTCGTGTTAACGAACGTCGCAAGCCACCGCGAACGTTCCAGCAGGGCGATCTGGTATTTGTACGCAAGTCGAGCCAGGCAACGGGCAAGCTGGACTCTGGCATGCGTGGGCCATACACGGTCACGCAAGTCCTGCCACATGGACGATACGAGCTCAAACTGGTCGCTGGTGCGTATGGTAAAATCACGCAAGCTGCTGCCGAATACATGACACTCTGGCGCGGGGAGTGGACCCCCGATGTATGCACCACATTTTTTGAGAGTGAGTACCTACATTTGTAAATACAATGTTGTGAAAGTGATGAAGTACTCGTGTAACCTGAGGGCTCTGCACTTGTTAACTACTTGATATTAACCTATGTACTGGTTTTAATATGTTTGTCGAGTAAAGTTGTCACAAATTGTATTTATGCTGTTGTGATATGATTTAGTTTATTATGAGTACATACTGCGGTCACTGTACAGATGTCGAGCATTCTGCGGACACTGCTCATGTTATTCGCATACTGCGGTCACTGCGAGTGTTTTGTGGAGTACATACTGCGGTCACTGTACAGATGTCGAGCATTCTGCGGACACTGCTCAAGTTATTCGCATACTGCGGTCACTGCGAGTGTTTTGTGGGGTACATACTGCGGTCACTGTACAGACGTCGAGCATTCTGCGGACACTGCTCAAGTTATTCGCATACTGCGGTCACTGCGAGTGTTTTGTGGGGTACATACTGCGGTCACTGTACAGACGTCGAGCATTCTGCGGACACTGCTCAAGTTATTCGCATACTGCGGTCACTGCGAGTGTTTTGTGGAGTACATACTGCGGTCACTGTACAGATGTCGAGCATTCTGCGGACACTGCTCATTTTATTCGCATACTGCGGTCACTGCGAGTGTTTTGTAGAGTACATACTGCGGTCACTGTACTAATATTGATCATCCTGCGGGATCTATTCATTGTGTTTCGCATCCTGAGGGCTCTGCTTTGATAAGATATAGTTGTTGGTGAACCCAAGGGTTTTTTCCAAAAGTCTGGTCTTTCCTGTGGCCCAGGCTTACTGAAAGTAAGTCTCTCTTACTTTCAGCTGGATTTCTTTGAAAACATAACTAATGATACCAATGGTGTGCCTTTCAGATGATAATGATGATGAAACAGATAGTCAGCCAGAGGAGGTTCATGCCGACGAGACTGCAGCAGCAGCACCCAAGCTACCTGATCCCACGGGCGAGGACGCACCGCCGTCAGGAGAAGCCGATTAAGCAGACAGCAGTAGGCGTGGCTTAAATTGCGTCATCACTAGCCACCACCAGGAGACGGTAGCTTGGAGGGGCGCGTGAGGATCGAGGCAGCACGGCGGCCAGTGCGAAGCTCACTTTATTCTCGGCTCCAGGGATAGACGGACGTTCTTACTTTAATGTTCATTTTTCATTTGTTAATTTTAGTTGTTCTAGTTGTGTTAGGTCTGATTTGATGTATTTTGTAAACTTATTTTAAATTAATTAATAAGAAATTGATTTAGTTGATCGTTGTATATTTTTTTAACAGTATTTTAGTGTATTAGTTAACCCTAGATAATGTAACTTAATTATTATTATTGGGTACGCCATCATAGAAGATAATTAATGTTACATAACATTTTTTTTTAAGAAAACCTAGTTTTTACGACTAGGCATAGGTGCATTAAATTGAAAAAAAATTACCTTGAAAATAATATATATTTAGTTCACTTCGGTGACGTGTAAGTAGGGCTTAAATTCGAGAAAGTGTGTGATATGACCGTAGGCTGTCCGAATAATATATATGCGGAGAGGTGTCAATAGACGCAGGAGGCCAAGACCCTCAAGATGGTGTTGAAAATCAGCAAATTCGTTTTCGTAATTGAAGAAATTGCAAATTTTTCTCTGACTCGGGAACTTTTTTTGGCGGATTCAATCCTAAATCGAAAAAAAAGTCTTCGAGGTAGACTATAGAGGTATTGAATAAAGCTACAATAAAGTTCAGGAACAGAAGCGTAGCCGCTAGGGCAGGGGTCACACCAGCTCGAGTCGAGCCTGCTTGAGAGCGCTCGTCGACTAATATTTCCCACCCAGAGTTATTTTAAGACTTGAGTGTATTATTTTTAGGACCGACTTGTAAAAAATAAATTTATTTTTAATGGTCCCGATAATTACATGTACCTACCTAGCGTGAAATCAGTAGATTTTTTAGTTTTGATATTGTCACCAAAAATTGAGTTTTTGACTCAATAGCTATGGCACCACTGGTTTTGACACTTTAGCTAGCTGGCTGAGTTAGACCCTCACGAATCTCGATTTCACATGAAAAAACATAGAAATAAAATTTAATTTAACGTTAATTGCCAAAGAATACATTGATTAATTATTTATTGATTAGTGTTTTAGTTGTGGGTGCTTGAAAATCGAAGGAAGGAAAGCAAGAAACCATGGATTTGGTAAGTGGACTAGAAGCGTCATCGATCAATGCGCTAAAAGACAACGTGATTGTTTCTTTCCAGTCCCAGAGGACGGAAGACCGCTGCCGTTCACCGCGGTCTATGTTTCTGCACACTAAATTGGAAATATAATATATCCATTTGTGTTTCATGTTCCATCCATAGCATCACTGATGCAATGCATGCATCGCGCCAACTTTAACTGTAAAACTTCCCGACTTCATTTATAGGTACATACCTGTCTACATAGTTGACTGCTACGGTAGGTCTTCTAGCTTTATATGTTTGATATTCAAGCTCAATATGACATTCATTTCATTTAGGTAACTTGTGTATCTAAAAGGATGATATTATAATTTGTGAAACTTGTTAGCTTCCCATGAAGAACACATCATTTACACTTCGTAACATTCATACTTATCTATAATCCCATTTTAGGAACACACGTCCCAATTTAGTCAGGCCGACCACATTTGGAGTCGTTACTCACACTACGATCTTGTCGGATCCGACCCAGAAAGTATTGATTAGTCAGCTGTAGCTTCCTGTATGTCAGTCCTTCCTTTCATCCATGCATGCGTCCGTCTGTCTGTCTGTCATCAGATTGTATGTCATGAATCGTTATAGCTAGAGAGTTAAAATTTTCACAGATTATGTAGGTATTTCTATTGTAGCTATAGCAACAACATTACACACAAAAATTGCTCGAATACAACTTGGTACAGAACTCTACGTGCAGGAGTCCGTCACGCACTTGTTATATACACACGTACCGATTGGGTACTGAGCCGACCAAATTGGATACGTAAACAACACAACCTCGCCCAACTCCATTAATCATAAATTTGTCAGCCCAACTACTCCCTATTGGAATTTGTGTTCCTACCATTATTTGTTTGAAAATCGGCCACTGTATCTATGTGATAGTGTAATATTGTTTGTCTTTAAGGGGCACAATGTAAAATTGTAGATAACCTAAAACACATATTTATTGTCACTTGTATATGACCCCTTCCAAAATGTCTTTGCATCACAAATGTATCCTATTGGAGATTTATGGTTTAAACTAAATGCAAAATGAGTATGAATGTAATCAGAAGACTTAGACACTAGACAATACATAGAGTACCAACTTCGATGGATACTGTTTGTCAAACATGGTTGACTTTACTGAATAGGTAGGTATATACATAGGATGTTGTGGTGAATGTTCACTTGAATGTGGTTTATCGTCAACAGGTGTCGAACCCCGTGTTCAGTCAGTTGCAGGCGGGGAGCATGGAGGGGGTGCCGGGTGCTTCGCTGGGCATGCGGCTAGCCGGTGGCATCCAGGGCGCGCCGCTGCCGCCGGTGCCGCCAGGGGCCCTGGGCGCCTCGCTCATAGCGCCGGTCGCCGCGGGCGGCGGGCTGGCGGCGACGGGCGTATTCGCCCCGCCGCCCGTCTACCCGGTCGTCGGTGAGTCTCGGCGCGCGTGGTCTGCCACCGCCCACGCCGCCCCCCCTCCCCCCTTCGACCGCTAGTGTCACGACGTGGTGTTGCCGCTCCCTCTGCTCGCTGTTACAGACGTAGCCGCGCGTGCCGGACCCCGCGCGCGCCCCACGCGCCCCCCCGCGTCCTCACCGTCGTCGTCGTCGTCGAGTATTCCACCTGACAGTTATCACACGACGTATCTACCTACACCGCTCAGTGATCGTGTTCTGCTTTCTGTTTCAGGCTAGATATAAGTTAGGTTTATGTACCGCCGGCGCGTGCGCAGCCCGTGCCGCCGCCGCTTGCCGCCTCGCCCGCACAATGTACCTACCTTGTTATTCCGCCTCCTTCCCGCGTGAGAGACGAGGCGCGCCGTCCTCACCCCACCGGCACCGGCACCGGCAACGCCATGGTGGGTGCCGGGTGCCGGGTGGCGGGTGAGGTGGGGACGGCGCCGAGTGACCGCCGACCGGAGTGTACGGAGAGGGCATGTATGCGTCCCGCAAGTACCGGCCGGGCGGGCGAGCCGGCGCCGCTGATCACATCTCTCCTTGCAGGTGGATACATCGAAGCTCCCATCTACGATCTGCAGCAGCAGGGCGACGTCTACACGGGTGAGTATATCCGACCCGACCCGATGGAGTCGGTCGTGTATTGTGTATCCCGTACCTAACGGTCGCTAACAGTACTCGTGTGTGTCGGGGTCTGTTGTAAGATACAGGTCCCGGGGCCAAGTGTTCGACGCTGCCGGCGATCCTCGGGGGGTCGTTGCCGCGGCTCTCCTCGGAGCAGGCGGACGCCGTGGCGCGGGCCAAGAAGTACGCCATGGAGCAGAGCATCAAGATGGTACTCATGAAGCAGACGCTCGCCCACCAGCAGCAGCAGATGGCCTCGCAGCGGACCCAGGTGCAGCGGCAACAGGCGCTCGCTCTCATGTGCAGGTAGAGTAACGCACGCTCGCTCGATCGATCGCACCTAACGAGGTACTGACCTGGTCGCAACTCCGTTCTCTCGGCAGGGTGTACGTCGGTTCCATATCGTTCGAGCTGAAGGAAGACACGATACGTCAGGCGTTCCTGCCCTTCGGACCCATCAAGTCTATCAACATGTCGTGGGATCCGGTCACACAGAAACACAAGGGGTTCGCGTTCGTCGAGTACGAGATACCGGAGGCCGCCCAACTCAGCCTGGAACAGATGAACGGTGTGATGCTCGGAGGGAGGAACATCAAGGTGGTCGGCCGTCCGTCCAACATGCCGCAAGCGCAGGCCGTCATCGACGAGATACAGGAGGAGGCCAAGCAGTACAACCGCATATATGTCGCATCCATACATCCTGAACTCACCGAGGATGATATCAAAAAGTTAGTACATACTACCACTAGGACTCTCTCGATCCGCTTAATTCTAAACTGTATCTCGTCCGCAGTGTGTTCGAGGCGTTCGGTCCGATCACGTACTGCAAGCTGGCGTACGGGGCGTCCGCACACAAGCACAAGGGGTACGGGTTCCTCGAGTACGCTACCCTCGCGGCCGCCCTCGAGGCCATCGCTTCCATGAACCTGTTCGACCTCGGCGGGCAGTACCTGCGCGTGGGGCGCGCCATCACGCCGCCCAACGCGCTCGCCGGGCCGCCTGCCCCGTCCGCCATGCCGACCGCCGCCGCTGTCGCAGCCGCCGCCGCCACCGCCAAGATACAGGCGATGGACGCGGTCGCGAGCAACGCGGTCGCGCTCGGCCTCACCAAGCTGTCCGCGCTCGGCGTCTCCCCGGCGGCGGCGCTACCCTCGCTCGCGGCCGCGCTGCCCATGCCCGCCTCGCTGCCGCCCCCCGGCGTCGTGATCCCGGCGCCGCCGCCGCCCGCGGCCGCGCCCCAGCTCCCCGCGCCGCCCCTCCCGCCCGCCGCCGCCCCGCAGGCGCCGCACGCCGCCGCCGGGGCCGCCGCGCAGGCGGAGCAGGCCGCCCTGCAACAGAAGCTGCTCGACGCGTCCCCGGACACGCTGCAGCAGCAGGAGTCCCTCTCCATATCGGGCCAGTCGGCGCGACACCTCGTCATGCAGCGACTGATGCGGCGTCGCGCGTCGCGCACGGTGCTGCTCTGCAACATGGTCTCCGCGGACGAGGTGGACGAGGCGCTCCACCACGAGATCCAGGAGGAGTGCGGCAAGTGGGGCGCGGTGCAGCGGCTAGTCATATACAACGAGCGCCAGCACGAGGACGACGACCCCGCCCGGGCCAACGTCAAGATCTTCGTGCAGTTCGCGGAACCCGACGGTCAGTCCCTGCTTCTATCTAACTCAACCGACACTACCTCTAGATAATGTAATACATCACGATATCCCCAGCATTGGATCGTAATTCACGCAGCTGAAATGGCCTTGCATTTGAATTGATCTTGCAGCCGAAGCTGATATTATCTTGAGATCGTTTTATCCGGCTAAAAGTAACTCTTTATGTGATTATGTACAGAGGCAGGCGCTGCGGCGGGGGCGCTCAACGGGCGCTACTTCGCCGGCCGGACGGTGCGCGCCACGCTCTACGACCAGGACCTCTTCGACCACGGCGACCTCTCGGGCTAGGTGTACCACCGACGCCGCCCCGTCGCCACCCCACACACACCGCCGCGTTCTAGCTGCGATCTCGCCCCTATACCCTACCACTGTTATTATAACATACACTTTAATTTTAATTAAATAATAATTCAATAATTTATGTTACACTTATTATTTTTATTTATCCAATGGAATCAGTCCCCACTATGGTCACCACCGTCGTCGTGTTATGAGTAGCTTAGTTAAGCTACTTATGTTATGAGTAGCATAGTGTCCTGAGTTCAGGACACTATGGACAAGTATTTGCAAAAGTACATTGTTACCCTAGGTGTGATAGTCACTCATTGAGCCCCGAGACGGAGTTTGGCGCCCGAGCGTAGCGAGGGCGCTCTAATAGATCGAGGGACTTAATGAGTCTTTCACCCGAGGTAAACACTGTGCTTTTCATTACGAATAATACATAAAATTCTTCCTAATAACGAGAGTGAATGAGAGACTCCATACTACCTGATCCTCTTACAAGGTTGAGACCAAAGAGGTTATATAATGTATAACCTCTTTGGTCTCAACCTTGTAGTGTTTTGCAAAGCAAGGAGGTTAGGTTTTTGAAGTTCCTAATGCGTAATGATACTGATACTGGCTACGAGCACATTGCACACGTCGTGCGAAGCCATAATTTGACATGACAGCTGTCAGTGAAAGCGATTCTCCCTAGGGCTGAAAGTTTTTCTTTCTACACGCTCTTCAGGCACCTTTACACCTACTTTCAGAGTATGAGTAATGAAAAGACAATTTACATGTTCAAAATATGTAAACATGAGTATGCTCATGGTAATAGCAGAGTTAGTTATTAAGTCAAAACTACGAGCAACAAGCAAAGCAGACTCAGTCACGAAGACTACTAGCAACAAACAAAGCAGATTGAGTCACAAGATTAGCAACAATATTGGCGCACTAAGACTACTAGCAACAAGAGTGAGGCACTAAGACTACTAGCAACAAGCGAAACAGATTGAGTCTCTAAAACTATTAGCAACAAACGAAGCAGATTGTGTCACCAAGACTACTAGCAACCAGATTGAGGCATTACGACTACTAGCAATAAAAATAGCAGATTGAGTTACTAAGACTAAAGGCAACAAGATTGACTCACTAAGGCTCGGGTCCACTTAATGAGATTTTTCGAGATTTTTGATGTAAAACATTTATAGCCGCACGTAAAACCGATTTCTGGCGGCGTGGCGACGCATGCCATATTATGATGATATATATACACAGTCTATATGCAGTAGTGTATACGGGTTACTTTTACAAAAATATAATGTCGATGTTTCACATCTGCCAGGGGGACGCCTGGCAGATGTGAACTCACTTTTTTTTTTAATATTACGATTCATAACGCCAGTGTCATCAACCTGTATCATACGCGCTCTTTTATTTTGTATTTTTCGGTAGACAGAACTATTTTAAAAGATGTATATGATATGTCTATTGACAGGTTCAAAACTTTTATAAAGCATAAATTGTGCAGTAAGACGTACTATGATACTTCGTCTTACCTTAATGATAACAACCCTTGGACGTGACTTTAATTGCTCCATTTCAAATAATACTTACAAATATTTGTAATATTGACCTTTGTGAGCGTGATCACATGAAAAAAAAACCCCATGAGTTTCTTGTGCCTTCTTCTCATTGGTGGGCGCGTTCCGAAGGCACACATCCTAACTTAGTGTTTAAGACATGTCTAAGTGATTTTATACCTAGGTATTAAGCATTGAAAGGAATAAAGATTTTTGAGGAGGGTAGTCATCGCTGCCGCAGTTACATCGACTCTTTATTTATTGTTGTGAAAAAAATAGTTATAGTGTAAATTTGCAAACAAAATTGACAATAATGTAAAATTAATAATCGAAATAAACAGTGAAAATGTTATCCTAAAAAAATAAACAATAATAACGTAGAAAATTAAGAAGCAACTTACCGACAAAGTGACTGAAATATTGTCAATCAATAACAATAGAAAAACAGTGAAACATTAAAACGATTAATTAACAATAAAATAAAAGTGTTAAATAAAGTGTAAACTGAAAACTTGTAAGAATAACCAAACAATTTTGTTTACATTTTATAGTAAAAAAATACAAAAAAAAACATAATAAAAAGAACAGTGTTCAAATAAGCAAAGTGACTCACGCTAACGAACTGACTCTCGATTGTAAATATCAAAGGTCGCATGCATACGAGTTGTCCTTCGAGAACGATTGATATTTTCGACTTCAAGTTCGCGGTCACTATGGTGCAGCGGTAGTTAAAGCGCTCTACGTGCCAGACCCTCGTGTTCGATCCTCAGAATTTCGCGACGTGTCTTTTTGCTGCTTTTATTTTTTTTTAAATCTTATATTTAAACGTAATTAAAATGGATCTAAGACCAAGGAAGCTGCAACAGGCTAGGTCCTGCGTAGATATATCTCGAAGTTCTAGTACAGACAGAAGTTTTACTTCTTTTGACAACACAATTCATAGTTTACCGGAAACACATGATTCTGATGAACTAGTACAATTAAAACTAAAAATTGACCAACTCACGCTGGAGTTGGATGGTTCACACATGGAAATTGAAAATCTAAGTTGCGAAAATAGAAAACTAGTCAAGGAATTATCGCAATGTCGAAAGACAATAGAAAATTTTAAGAAGCTTGGGATACGAAATGAACTTACTCCAAGAAAGAGTACTAATAAAAAGAGAGGAGGTATACCAAAACGCATAGAACCAGTAGTTCAGGAAGATCAGAATACGACTACCTCCACTCCAAAGTTTGATATGAATTCAGACACAAACATAGAAAACGCGGAAATACGGAAGTGGAACAAGGAAGTGGAGAATAAGGCAACACAAACCGATACGAATCAAGTCATAAATAAAAATACTGATGACAGTATTATAAATATAAAAACTGCGACGTATAAAGCGAAGAAGAATGATGAGCGGAAGAGGAAAATTTGTATAATTAGTACTGACAACAAAAACAATTCGATTCGAGAAGCGTTCAGTGCAGACGTGTTGCTAATTATTATAAAAATACCGATAGTGTTGCTTATCTAAAATTTACCTAATAACAACTACATTAGACGTTAAATCGATAGTTACAGTTAATTGTGATTACTACCTATTGACTCCCGTGTGACCGTGTGATCTGCTACATCCCCACACCTCACCCCCGCGAGTAAAGAAGACGGACTCTGATTTTTCGACCCGTTTCCGCAATATAACAATCACCACGCATACTGCATCGTCGAACCAGTTTGTGAGTAAAACAAAGATAATGAGCACATTACGATCGCCTACTGGAAGTGGCGCGTCAAAGGCCCTAAGTGGTTCAAACTCCAGTCCAAATCTGAGCAAAATAGACCCGCCTGATGATATTACTCTGATCTCCCTGCGTAACAAACGGAAGCAACCCGATGATCAAGAGCAAATTACGTCACAATTAAAAGAGATTAATAAACAAATGTCGGACATGATGTCACTGCTCACGTCTTCTATCACATCTCAGAATGAAAGAACTGACAAAATAGTAGAAGACATAGCGACCATCAAAGAACAAATGACCTACATTAAAACAGGCATGACGATTTTCGAGAAACAGATTGGAGTTGTTGCAACAGAACAGAAGTCACTACAGTCTGAATTACAAAGTCTCGTGACCTCATCTCTTATCACTGACAAAAAAATAGAATCCTTAGAATCTGAAGTAAAAACATTGAAATCGCATTCATCTGAAACAAAAAATACTTCCTACGAAGACATATTAGCCGAACTAGATGAACGCAACTGGAGAAGCAAAAATATATTAATCAATGGAATTTCGGAACCTAACATTTTGGATTCTAAGGAACGACGTTCATCAGATAAAAATGAGGTGATAAAAATTATAAGACAAATATCAGCACAATGTCCCGAGCCAAATAAAACCATGCGTGTGGGCAAATATCAAAAAGAAACCAATCGACCAATAAAAGTATGCTTTCATTCAGCTGAAATAGCTAAAGATATACTAAAACACAAAACAAAGCTGCAGATTACTACTTTAAAAATATATTCAGATCAGACACCCTACCAGCAAATCCACTTCAAGAAGCTTAAAGGGAGAAACATTTGCGCATCAAGTATATTAAAGGTGTACCACAAATTATTGACGAGTTTCCAAAAAACTCCAAGGCTTAGACACGAATACAAAAGATGAAGACATCACTTACCAAGTTACCACCAGATATGATAACATTATAACTACCAAAAAGTCACTAAAAATGTTCTACGTCAACGCCCGGAGTATTGTTAAGCCTGGTAAATTCGACGAGTTAAAATGTGTTTTGAAATCATTTTCATCAACAATACATATAGTTATCTTAACAGAAACTTGGTTTAAGTCTGATGATGAGGCTAAAGGTTTTCAGTTATCCGGATATACACATTATAATAATCATCGGTCAAAGGCAGGAGGAGGAGTATCAATTTTTGTTCACAATAATATCAAACACTGTGAAACCGAAAAAATAATTAAAAACGACAACCACTATCTTTGGATACATTTAGAAAAATTCGCAGTAGACGTAGGGGCTGTGTACAAACCCGGCCGAACAACATCGAGTGATTTTTTGGATACCGTCTCTATACAACTTGATAAACGGAAAAGAGGTATAGCTATTGGTGACTTTAACTATAATTTATTGGACGACAAAAATAAAGAAGTATGTGACTACAAAGAAACACTATTAGAGACCGGATACCATGTCGTCAATAAAATTGATCCGGAACATTGTACTCGAAAAACCTCATCAACGGCTACCCTACTAGATCATGTAATAACGAATCTTGATCAACATAAATTCCATCTAGCCCTTATAGAATCATCGATGTCAGACCATAGACAAATATACCTAGAAATTAAAAAATATAAACCAAAATTAATTGTGAAAAAAGAATATGAAGCAGTTAGTTACGAGAAACTTTACAATGCGATGGCTGAAACACAAAACAGTAACGAAAATGGTGACTACGAGGTACTGGAAGAGAAATTAATCCAATGTATCAATAACAGTAAAATGAAAAAGACAAAAATCTTAAACCCTCCGAGGCAAGACTGGATAAACAAGGATATTATAAACAAAATAAATAATAGAAACGCCCTATGGCAAAGACACAAACATAACCCAAATGATAAAACTATCGAAAATGACTTCATAAAGGAGAGAAACTCAATTACTGAAGATATACAAAGAACAAAAAGTCAATACTATCACAAACAATTTCATGACTGTAAGCGCAAACCTAGAAAAATGTGGAAACTCATAAATAATCTTTCTAGCAACAAAGTAAAGGACACAACAACGCCGACAAAACTACAAATTGGAACAAATGCACCAGTAACTAATGAGACAGAAATATGTGAAGAATTCAATACCTTCTTCGCAAATGTAGGTTTAACCCTGGCAGAAGGACTTACTCCCATCGGCCCCGCTAGCTCTGCCCCGTTAACGGGGCAGATGGGAAAAATAGTTTCATCGGCCCCGCTAGCGTCGGTGTTGGCGTCCAGCGGGGCCGATGGCACATATTAAGTTTCATGTGCCCCGGTATTGGACTTACTTCCATCGGGCCCGCTAGCAGATGGGAAAAAGAGTTTCATCGGCCCCGCTAGCGTCGGCGTCGGCGTTCAGCGGGGACGATGGCACAAATTAAGTTTCATGTGCCCCGGTAATGTATGTAACGGTGAGGATGGGTAGGTACAGATCTAGTTACAATTAGAGGCAAAGTTTACCGAAGACGGAATAGAAGTCACCTTCCGTAATTTTACTTTTATAATCCATCAGAAATTCTACTTCGGTGTTCATTCGAATAGACTTTGAAGCAGCTGCTGGAACCACCTATTGATCAGCTGAATGGAAACCAAGGTCAAACCAAGGATAACTGGTCAATCTTACCATAGTTGACGTCGTCTGGGTCACTAAGGATGTACCTTTGGTGAAGACTGTGGTTTTCATGTCTATTCTACTTCCACCTAAATAAATAATTAAATCTTTCATAGTAATGAATTGTTTTACAATTATATAGTGGTGGACAATATTAAATACTAGGTTTGTTCGGTGCTATCCGAGTAACTCTATAAACTTGTGACTAATCTTTTTATTAACTTGTTATACTTTAGGGATTTATTCCAGGACATAATAATATCTATAGGTCTTAAACGTCTGTAATAAACGCAATATATTTTTATTTTGTTTAATCATAATAATTTTATTTATAATAAAAAAATATTAAGTAACTACATTATATTGTACTAGCTGCGCCCCGCAATTTCACCCGCGTAAGTCTCGTTCCCGTAGGAACATCCTTATGTGTTAATCCAGGTCTCCAGCTATCCAGATACCGAGTCAGAATTCATCGGAATTGGTCTATTAGTTTTTGCGTGAAGGAGTAACAAACATACACACACACAAACTTTCACATTTATAATATTAGTAGGATAGTAGGATTATATGTTTTTTACAATAGCTGTCGCGGCATGTTCCGCGAATAGACAATAATAATAATACTAGCAACACTTTAAGAGCGCCATCTCGCGCTACTTCAGGTAAACAAATGACAGAGGTTTGTAATATCAGTTCAAATATTTTCTTCATACATTAAAGTGGAAATATAATCAATTGGGAACTTGTGACCTGTGTTTCTACATTGTCAAAGCTAAGTAGTCCATACTATATTTAATCACCGTGGACCCTTGCAGATTTACCTGAATCTGCTGACTGTTGGTATGTATATGATACACTGTTGTACTGTCAGTTGCACAGGCCCTCAGGTAACGGTAAGGAAGTAAGTCAAACTGTTGATCTGTTATAACCACGGGAGGCGATCGGAGGCGATTTAACAGCAAGGCCGGTCGATTGGCAATCTTCAGTGGTCGCCTCCTTTCAAGGCCAGTCGATCGGCATGTATGGTGGTTTACAGATATCTGTGTGTATTGTAATGGAACTGATTCAAGTGCAAGTAAGTGGGGCCCCACAACTATCTACTAGGAGGCACGCTCATTCAAAGCCGTTCGATTGGATCTCCGTGTATAGAGCGTGCCTCAGCTTCATTCAAAGCCAATCGTTCGGTATCTGGTGTCATGCTCTGACTCAGGAAAGCTGAAACCTGAGGGTCTAACGAAATTAACCATATCTGCTATGATATTCTAAGTATATTCTATGTATATTCTAATTATGGGAATTATGGGTCTGATAAAAGGGGTTTAGCTTTGAGCAGTTATGTAGATCTTCAAGGGTCAATGGCTACTTAGTTCATTTTATATCTAATCCTACAGAAGGAGGATGGGGAGGTGGACAGATGAAGCTTACTTTGGACATAGTAATTACCCGGAATAAACAATAAAGAAGCAGAGAGAGAAAGAGAGAGAGCTTATGGTATTCAACGGAGGGAATTAGTAAGAATCCAGGTATGTGCACGTGCTACTAAATCATAAACATTAGCGTTGCTGGGCCTCTAAATAATTACCTAAAGGAATGCGAGATACATGCCCCAAAACCATAGTATGATTGTATATCTATCAGAGTGACCCATATCGCTACAATAGCTTTTTGCCTATGTTAGTATTAAGGTGTTATCTTTGTACCTGTAACGCCATCTATTGAGTAGCTATATAAACTACAGCAATTAAAAGTAGGTAACACAGCAACAGACTCTTAACAAACTCATTTTTTACAAACCTTTCCCCTCCTTAAAATAGGAAAATTAAAAATCCCTGAAACACGTCATCATTTATTTACGATAAGAAGATATAATTCTAATTTTCTAGTCTCTACCTTTAAAAAAAATCAAACCTTCATACAAACTTTCATACCCCATTTAAGGGTTGAATTTCACAAAATCCCGTCTTAGTGAGCACCTACGTCATAAAAGGAACCAAAATTTTAGACACCTAGCACTTGCAGTTTCTGAGATTTCGTGATGAGTGAGTGAGTCAATGATTTTCCCTTTTATATATATAGATAGTACATTTAGTGCTAGGTTGCTCGGCTGATTATTTGTATCGTCGATTAGTTATAAAAATATTATATTTGATCACTCAATAAAACTGATTAACATACAAATCATTTTATTTACAGATATTCCATCTTTGGTAAACTTTGCCTCTAATTGTAATTAGATCTGTACCTACCCATCCTCGCCGTAACATACATTACCGGGGCACATGAAACTTAATTAGTGCCATCGTCCCCGCTGAACGCCGACGCCGACGCTAGCGGGGCCGATGAAACTCTTTTTCCTATCTGCTAGCGGGCCCGATGGAAGTAAGTCCAATACCGGGGCACATGAAACTTAATATGTGTCATCGGCCCCGCTGAACGCCAACACCGACGCTAGCGGGGCCGATGAAACTATTTTTCCCATCTGCCCCGTTGACGGGGCAGAGCTAGCGGGGCCGATGGGAGTAAGTCGGCAGAAGCCATTCCTGAGAGATTCCATCATAATAAAAGCCTCACAAAAGCTGTAAAAGATACTGATCAGAATACATCTGCTGTATTATCTACCCTTGAACCAACGTCAACAACTGAAGTAACTGCAATTATTAAAAAATTAGACTCAAATACAAGCTCGGGACTCGATGGCGTTAACACTAAATGTATCAAATGCGTACAACACTTATTAGTAAAAGAACTTTGTCGATGTATAAATAGCTGTCTAGAACAAGGTACCTTCCCAGATAGTCTCAAAATAGCAAAAGTTACTCCGATATACAAAGCTGGTAATAGATCCGATCCAAGCAACTACCGTCCCATTTCAGTTTTGCCAGTGATGTCCAAAATCTTCGAAAATATAATTTACATCCGATTACAAAAACACTTAAGTAAGATAAACTTCCTTTATCAAAATCAGTATGGTTTTAGGCCCAAATCAAACACTTTATCTGCAACCACAGACTTAGTTACAGAAATAAAAAATAGTATTGATAAAAAGAACATTGTTCTGGGGATATTTATTGATTTGAAAAAAGCGTTTGACACCGTAAGCCATGAAATACTGCTCAATAAGTTGACCGATATAGGTATCACCGGTAACGCCCACAAAATACTAAAATCATACCTCACTGACCGCCACCAAATTGTCAAACTTGGAGAACAGCAAAGTAGTCTAAAGTCTATTACGTGTGGCGTCCCGCAAGGCTCAATATTGGGACCCCTTCTCTTTTTGATATACATAAATAACATAAGTAATTTAAATTTAAAAGGAAAACTATCCCTATATGCTGATGATACCAGCTTATTTTATTCTGGCAGCAAAATAAATTCTATCATACAAGATGCACAAAATGATCTTGTTTCGCTAGAAATGTGGTTTCAGTGTAACTTATTAACATTGAATATATCTAAAACACATTACGTCATATTTGCAGCCAAAAATAAAAGAATACCCGATTTTCAACCACTCAAAATTAATAACCAAATTATTACTAGAACATATAACGAAAAGTATTTAGGTTTGACTTTGGATAGTCTTCTGACTTGGCTACCACACATTAAACAAGTAAAATCTAGATTAACTTCTTTAACTGGGTCTCTACGTAAAATAGCTCATTGTCTTCCCCTAAATATTCGATATACTATATATAATTCACTTGTAAAACCTCATCTAGATTATTTAATTGAGATATGGGGTTCGGCCGCTAAGACTAATCTAAGTATCATACAAATTGCACAGAACAAATTAATAAAAGTTTTATTTAAATACGATTTTCTTACACCCAGTGAGATCATTTACAAAAAAACCAAAATAATGAACGTGACTCAGTCATATCATTACAATACGTGTATACTTATACGTAAAATATTAACTAAAGATATACATACCAACATACATTTTACTAAAAAGAAACAAATACAAAGCAGGCTCCTGTTGAGAAGCGCTAATGATATATCACTATCTGCACCAAGAACAAAGGCCTATGGAAGAAAGACGGTTACATGTGAAAGCGCACAAATATATAATAAACTTCCTAGAGATATTAAGGAGACTAAAAGTATGCAAACATTTAAGAAACTACTAAAATACCACCTAACTCATGTTACAAAATAATGACATCATTAAAATGCCTACTTTCCGCTCCTTTAATGATAGGTATGTGCCAAAACACAACAATAAAAAAAAATAAAAAAATAAAAAAAAAAAAAATTAAGTATAAAAATATATATTTACAAATGATAAGTTTAAATAGGAAAAATACTGAATATTAAAAACAACAACAAAAAAAAAACTATGTAACAGACAATCGTCTCGTCTCATCTAGTTACCGACGATCTGTGTATCTGTGTCGCTTTGTAGCAAGTTGATATTGCTGATTCCAACGAACTAATAGATAAGAAATGCGCCAACCTACCTACATTAATTTTATATAATTTTTTCCATTGTATTAAGTTTTTTTTGTTTGCCTGTATGCTCCTCGAACATTTATATAAATGTTATTAGTTAATTAGCTTTTATATATTTCTCATGTAAGTGAATTATTAATATTCTTATGGGAATAAAGAATCTTAAACCTGAACAATATTACGGAAAATGCTTTAGAAATATGGGAAAATACGGAGATTATTCACTATTGTTATCCTCAAGCCAGTAACATAATTTTATTTGAAAATCTGGATATTAAACTTAAGGACTATTCGAATAATGATTATTGTGTATTTTTTCTTGGAAATAACGACTTCTATGCAACTAAGAATTACTGCGATATTGTAAAGAGTATTAGAGACAAACTAAGCATTATTCAACATACAAATGTTATCTTGTGTTGCCCTTTAGATTGGGAGTAAATCTGAATTTATTTAATCATAGAGTAGAAATATTCAATAATTTGCTTTATTTAGACATAATAAGTCATGAACATGCGTTTTTTGTCGATTCCAACAAAAAATTGGATTACACATTTGAAATGTTTAATTATAATAGTTATTTAAATGAGAAAGGTATGTTAACAATTTTGAATGGATTGTTTACTTATATAAATGACTCGGATCAATTTTTTCGTGACACACAATATTAAAGTTAGTAATCAATATCTTTTTAAATTTAAAGTAATGCATCAAAATATTGCTGGGCTGTATAATAAGAGTGATAAAATTGATATTGCTCTTATTGATTTACTGGAACAGGGCCATGATGTGGATGCAATTTGTTTTAGTGAAACATTTTTATCTTTTGACTATCACACTTTAGTTAATTTAAATAAATATAATCTCGTAGCAAATTACTCTAGACTAATGCAGAGAAGAGGAGGTACTTCTATTTTTTGCAAAGACGGAGTTGAAGTTGAACCCTTGGATTTTAAACATATGGCAATAGAAACTGAATTTGAGATTTGTGGTGCATTTGTTAAACATATAAAAGCAGCAATTATATGCGTATATAGAATACCTGATTCTGATGTAAAAGTATTTCTAAAAAAAATTAACGAAGTATTAATGAGACTGGACAAAGACAAATTTGAGATCGTTATTATAGCAGGGGATTTCAACATCGAATTTATAACGGAAAACAAAAACAAAAGACAGTTGGAAGATATTATGTCAAGATATAACATAATATCACACATAAAGGAACCAACAAGACGACACAGGTGTATTGAAAATATACTAAGTAATAAGCATGAAGCCACTGCTGAAACATTTATTTTAGGACTATCTGATCATGAGACTGCACAATTAGTAACATTTGATTTAAAAAATAAAAAATTAAAACAATAAACTGCAATGGATTTCTAAGGGCATAAAGGTTAGCTCTAAGCGGCAGAGATATCTTAGATATAAATACTATACAAATAAAGATGCAATATCTAAAGACAATTATATGAAGTATTCAAAAATTCTAAAAAAATCTATATATGGTATACAGAAGTCTCTTAATAATAAATATATTTATCGCGCAGAAAATAAATGTATCAATCATAATCATAAACAAGAAATAGCTGAAGTTAGTGAGAGCGGGGTGATGATGAAAAGCGGATATGATATAGCAAATTCATTCAATAACTACTTCATTAAAGTGACCAACGTAAAAAATAGCAAAATAAAGGACGTTAGAACAAAAAATCTAATAAAAACCAAAAAGGACAGCATTTTCTTAGAACCTACTTGTCCCGATGAGATTTACAAGATAATAACATCTTTACGCAATACAAATTCCACTGGATTTGATGGTATTTGCACAAAAGTAATAAAAGAGATAGCTACTCTTATTACAGGACATTTGGCATATTTGGTTAACCTATCCTTCGATCAAGGCGTTTTCCCGACTAGACTAAAGTTTTCAGTAGTTAAACCCCTACATAAAAAGGGATCTAGAAGTGATCACAGCAACTATAGGCCAGTGACGCTTGTACCAATATTTTCAAAAATATTTGAGAGAATATATTACAATAGACTGCAAAGATATTTGGATAAGAACGACATATTAACTTCACAACAACATGGCTTTCGCAAAAATAATTCGACCACCCTTGCTACATTTAAGTTGATAACAAAAATAAGCCAAAATATTAACAAGGGAAAACTTACTGTGGGTTTGTTTTTAGACATGACTAAAGCTTTTGACTTTGTGGACCACGTTATGTTAGTAGATAAATTAGAGAGATATGGAATTAGGGGACAGGCACTTGAGTGGATTAGAAGTTATCTGAATGACAAAAAACAAATAACTAGAATAAGAAAAGTGACGAAGAAGGATAATACGCTGGAAGATTTTGACTCAGAAATGAAAGTAAATAGATATGGGGTTCCCCAAGGCAGTATATTAGGTCCATTATTGTTCTTAATATATATAAATGACTTACCAAATGCCATAGGTCATGAATGCATACTATTTGCTGATGATACTACAATTATAATAGACGGAGATGACAATAAATTAGTGGAAAATGAAATAAATTTAGCTTTAAAGAAGGTAATTGATTGGTTAGACATGAATAATTTAAAGATAAACGTTAATAAAACCAAATATATACAATTTCAAACAAAACAAAGAAGAAAAGTTACAATAAGTGTCAAATACGGGAATGAAGAAATTGAACAAACACAAAACATTTGCTTCCTGGGAATAACTGTGAATGAAAATTTGGACTGGGAAAATCATGTGGAAGCTGTCTGTAAAAGGGTAAACAAATTCGTATATGCGTTAAGAAGTGTAAGATCGATCACCTCTATAAATACTGCACTATTAGTATACCACAGCTACATTGGTTCAGCTTTGAGATACGGATTACCTATATGGGGAAATTCGTGTCATCTTGAGCGTGCTTTTATAGCCCAGAAAAAATGTATTAGAGCTATATGGAACATCAGACGAAGACAGTCCTGCAGTCCAATATTCAAAAACAACAAAATTTTTACGTTACCATCTATGTACATTTTCGAGATGGTAAAATTTGTGAGGAAACACGCTCATTTATTTGTGAAAGTTGATGATTCCGGTAAGAGATCAGTAAGAGATCACTCTTCTTTTGCATTACCTAGTTCTAAATTAGCTATTTTTAAAACAAATTGTTTCTATATGGCACCTGCAATTTATAATAATTTGCCAAGAAGTCTGCTTGATGAAAATAGCCCTATTTTCTTCAAACGCCTAAAAGAATGGTTAATACATATGAATTTTTATACTATTAATGAATATTTAAGCAAGACATACAAATGAAAATAGTTATTTAATTTTAACATCATTCAATTTTTAATTTTGACATAATTTAATCTTGACAATTTAATTTTATTTGATTCGTTTTTTTTTATTATTTTATATTTCGGATGTTGACTATGAATTGATTAATTATTATTACCTACTATTTGTACGCCATTGTATGGCTAAATATGAAGAAACAATATCCTATTTTGTAACACCACTATGTACCATATTTAATGCAAATAAATAATTCTGATTCTGATTGACTTTGACTTTGACTTTGAAAAATGATTTGTAAACAGAAGAAAAGTATTAAAAAGTTCTTAATTTCAATTTATTTTACAATGTCAGTTACGATTACTTTCTATGATTGTGAATCAAATAAAAGCGTAGACGTCCTACTATTCAAAGAATCTGCTGCTCGTGCTTATACCGGTACTAAAAATGTTATAAAAGGACAATGGGCATTTTCGTATAGACGGTGTCCCACCTGTTGTATAGAGTCGAGTTATATGTCATTCAAAAGGTCATGACAGTAGCTTTATTTTATTGTATGACACTAACCCTGTAACTCGAAAAGGGACGGATCTAGGACGTTTTCAATTTTGTATTAGTATTTAGCTAGTTCACTGTGTTTGATAAATCCTTCTTCAACGCACTCAAAAGATTTCACCTGCCAGGTGAAACTTATATCATCGGCAAAAAGCTTTAGTGTTTTATGCTTGGGAGTATAGATTCAAAAATGAAGGTTACTATCCTTTGGCAATTTACTAACTGCTACTAACCCCATTCTGGCAGCAAACATAGAACGTTCTAAATTGAAGGTTTCCTATTTACTAGGACAAAATAAGCATTTTGAACTGTGTTGATGCCAATTTGGTTATCTTTTTTTGCCAGTCAAGTTCCCTAATGAAAGCAAAGACTTTGGTAATAGCACTCATTTTTATCAGCACAAAGATTTTATTTTCTGCTTAAACCTCCAACAACGAATATTGATTTAATAGCGCGAAGATGGCACTACCATATCGGCAATAAGAAATCTTTAATACGAGTTTAACTCCAGCGATAATCGGTCAGATCAAGTAGGTAACATTTCTGATATTTATAGACGCTTTCGTTTTGTAGCAAATCCTTTCATGACTTGTTCTGTTTTTCATCGACTCTCGCAACATCAGCCCAACCCAATTATGGCCCCAAGACTAGTCATCATCATCTTCCTGCCCTTATCCCAATTTCTTTGGGGTCGGCGCAGTATGTCTTATTCTTCCATTTACACTTCCATTATCTCTACGTCATCTCATAGTTCACATTTATCTTTATCATGTCTTGTCTCACGCAGTCCATCCATATTTTCTTAGGTTGTCTTCTTCCTCGCCACCCCTCTACATTCATACTCATCACTCTTCTAGTCGCATGCGTCTCTTCTCTTCTTATCACATGTCCATACCAACTCAAACGCTTCCTTTTACTTTATTAGTAAGAGATTCTTCCGGATCTCGATTGCTAAGGGATGTACAGAGCCCCGATTGCTGATCGTCTCAAGCGACGATCTCGAGTCACTGTAAATCCCATAGCAATCGGCAGGATTTTCCAATGCAATGCGAGTCGCTTCCCGGATAGCGAGCATCTCAGCCTGGTAGACAGAGCAGTATGACGACAGCTTCAATTTCCGGGTTCCGGTTTCAACGGTGTCATCCCATATCGATAACGCCGCACCTACTCCCCCGTCAATTTTGCTGCCGTCTGTGAATATCCTCACAGTCTGTCTATTACTCTCTGCTACCTGCTCCTCACTATCCAGATTTTTAAAGTGAAGCTCTGGATGATCCGCTGGGTGTGGTGTCGTTTGGTAGGCAGCCATTTGTTCCACCTCCCTATCCGCCAGTGTCACCGGCTGCGACACTCCCCTCTTGGCCTCATACAGGGCAGCTGCCTCCTGTATCCTAAGGTCTAGGGGAAGTATCCCAGTCAACGCCAAGGCAGAGTTCAGGGAGACAGTTCTGTAGGCTTTGCAAAGCCTTTGCGCAAATCCTCTCTGTACCACATTGAGCTGCTTTTGTACACCCAGTTTCCCAGCCGCTGTGGCCCAAACGCTGGCAGCGTACATCACCACTGGCTCGAAGCAGGCCGTGTATATCACCCTGATAATCTCCGGCTTTGCAAAGCCTTTGCGCAAATCCTCTCTGTACCACATTGAGCTGCTTTTGTACACCCAGTTTCCCAGCTGCTGTGGCCCAAACGCTGGCAGCGTACATCACCACTGGATGAGGTTAGGTAGGTCCTTAGGTTAGGTTAGGTTAGGTTAGGTTAGGTTAGGTTAGGTTAGGTTAGGTTAGGTTAGGTTAGGTTAGGTTAGGTTAGGTTAGGTTAGGTTAGGTTAGGTTAGGTTAGGTTAGGTTAGGTTAGGTTAGGTTAGGTTGCCCACCAGTCGGACAGCCTCCTCGTGGCGTGGGTGGAAACAGCGTCGATCAATCGAAGAGAACTTTCTCATTTCCATTGATCGGCGCTGGCCAATGGTCCGGCATTGTAGGTACACTATACATACACTCGTTGTCGGTAGTTCTCTCTGGGGGACCATCGACATCGTCTACACACACATTGGTTCGTCCTTGTCGGTGGGCTTTTACCATCGGCTTGGCCGAGCCAATCACACACACATACACTACACAACACTTACACTACACACAGGATGGGGGTGCGCTTGCCTTGATTGGCCGGTGCACGTAGCTTAGGGACCCCTTCGCGAAAGTGAGGGGGTTGAGGGCCCGTTATCCCTTGAGCGTGCTCGGGACCGGAGGTCTTGCCTTAATTGGCCGGGCCGCGAGGAGCCAACCTCAATAAAAAACAAAGTGGAGCATACCACTTTTAAATAAAAAACCCTGTGTGGCAAGCGGAATGGCAGCGCGAAGCCTTCAAGATCGGCCAGGGTGTCGGGCGGGACGGTCCAGTCTGTGCCGCTTGTGCGCTGAATGGTCCGCCTCGCTCGTCGTGTCGGTCGCTACTGCCTCCCAGGAGGGTACCTGCCGCCCCCCTCTTGGGTTACCAAAATAAAGGCTTACCCGTGGTAAGGACGCACTACCCGGGTGGACTTTTGTTTCGTTCCATACTCGTGGGAATAGTATGGAGTATTTAAAAAACAAAAACCAAATTGAAGTTGTGAAGGAGAAACAGAGTGGGAAGAAGGAGAGACGTAGTAGGCGTGAGAAAGGACGGAAGTCAGAGAAGACGGCGGATGGGTCCAGTGGATCTGAGATGGAAGTGCGGGCAAAGTCGAGAAGCCCGGTTGCAGTCGTAAGGCTTAACCGCCTTAGCACAGATGAGGTGGAGAAAAGACTGCGTAGCGAGGAGTCGAGTTTGGAGAGGCAACTGTGTTTGTCGGACTCCTCCAGCGCCGACAATGTCTCGGTTTCAGGCTATAGATCTGCCGTTAGCCGTGACAGCGCCAAGGCACAAAAAAGGCCGCATAGCGACGGCTCTAGTGGTGAGGAGTGGGGAGGCAAATCGCCAGCCACCTCAAGCAACAAGGCCCGAGGACGTGGCCGACCTCCATCTACCGGGGAGTATGTCGGCCTAGCGCAGGCCAAACAGAAGCTGCTGGAGGCAGAAAAGCAGCAAATGAGGCTGGAGGCAGAAAAAGACATAGTCGCTGCGGCATCTGTCGCTCGAGAGTTGCGTTTAAAATTCCCGACTATGTCAGAAAGTAACAAAGGTGACTCAGAAGACGAAACAGTGGCTCACGTTCCGATAGAGAAACAGACCACGCCGGCGCTCATTGAGCGCATAACTGGAGATCTGACCTCCATCAACTATGTTGCTGACAACAGCAAAAATTTGAACGGTAGGTTCATACGCTACCTCAAGGACGCTGCGCTCAGTGTTGCCAACGTGGTAGAGGAGCTGAGCCAACGAACAACGTCGGAGGAGACTGCTCTCCTACAGGCAGAGAATGCCAATATGAAGAGGGAGATGGCAGAGCTCCGCAAGGAGATCGCCTCCATTCGAGAGGAAATGGCAAGGGTACGAACCAGCCACCCATTGCCTCGTCAGTCTGCTGGAGCTGAGGTACAGCCCGTCGCGGAGACAAACATCGTGGAGGAGCTCAAGCGGTCCCTAATGATAGAGATAGGGACCATGATGAACGCCCGCCTCCAGGTGTTGGAGGAAAGACTCCCTCCGGCTCCGATTGTCCGCCCTCCTTTGGCGGCTAGAGGTAAGAGTCTGTCCCCACCTCAGCTTGAGGTCTCAGAGTCGGTGCCGTTGGCTGGACCTGCCACAAGGCCAAATGGCCCTGAGGGTAAGAGGAAGGCAAAGAGAGGAAAGAAGGCCAAATCGGCCAAAGATGGTCCTGCACAGCCAGTTACTGCTGTCCCTGGCCCTTCGGCCAAACCGACGACTGGGTCTTCCGGAGCCTGGGTAACCGTCGGTAAAAATGGCAAGCAGATGCCTAACAAAAAGAAGGAGAGCTCCCAAACAAATCATAAGGCTAAGAAGCTAAGGCTGCGTGTTCATAAAACCGCGGCAATTGTCGTGACATTGCAGCCGGAAGCTGAGAAAAGAGGAGAAACGTATGCGGCAGTGCTTTCCGACGCCAAATCAAGAATTGATTGGCGTGCGATGGGCATTGAAGGTCTCCGCATAGACAAGACCGCGACAGGAGCCCGAATTATTAAGGTCCCTGGAGCGGCCAAAAACGAAATGGCTGATGCATTGGCCGAAAAAATCAGGGAAACTCTGACCGCCGAACGCGTCAGAGTACACAGACCGGTTGCGACTGCTGAGCTCCGTGTAAGCGGTTTGGATGACTCAGTGTCAGCAGAGGAATTAGCGGCGGCTATTGCTCAAGGTGGGGGCTGCTCTACGGAGCAAGTCAAGGCCGGTGATATTCGCCGAGACTCTGGTGGAATGGGTTCAGCGTGGGTGCGCTGCCCGGTGACTGCAGCGAAGAAGGTAGCGGATCAGGGCCGCTTACTCGTCGGCTGGGTATCAGCAAGCGTTAGACTGCTGCAGCCCAGAGCGCAGCGCTGCTTCCGCTGCTTAGAAGTTGGCCACGTGAGGGTAACATGCACATCGGAGGTCGACAGGAGTGACCTCTGTTACCAATGTGCACAGCCCGGCCATAGGGCTAGTCAATGCTCGTCTGCCCTGCATTGTGCACTGTGTGCAGCGGCAAAACTTCCGGCGAACCACAAAGTAGGCACAAAGGCCTGCAAGGACCCAAAGCTGTCCAAGAGTAAGACCACAGCGAGCGCAACACCGCGCCCAGCTGTAGCCTGCCCGGCCGTCTCCGAAGCACCTGTGGCTTCCAGTGAGGCGATGGATGAGGTGGATATTGACATCGAGTGTCCCTAATGGCTAACGACCCTTACCATCGATTCTTGCAGATAAACTGCAACCACTGCAGTTCAGCGCAGGACATGCTGGTGGCGTCACTAGCGGAATGGGACATTGAGGTGGCTGTGGTGGCGGAACCCTACTGGATTCCACCTCGGAGCAACTGGATTGTGGACACGGCGGCTCTCGTTGCCATCATCCCATCGAGCGCCCTGTGTGTGCCACCCCTGAAGGTTATTGCCCGCGGCGTGGGTTACGTCGCGGTGAAGTGGAAGGATATAATCATCGTCGGGGTGTACTTTTCGCCAAACCGGCGGGACTCCGAGTTCGAGTCCTTCCTGGGCGAGGTTGGGGACCTTCTGGACCGCACACAACCTTGCCCAGCTCTTCTCCTGGGGGACTTAAACTCGTGGTCCACCAGATGGGGTAGTGCACACACTTCCTCAAGAGGAGTGCTCTTAGAGGGTTTGGTCGACGCCGTCGGTCTCACGGTCCTAAACCGGGGGTCGGTAAGCACTTGTGTGCGCTGGCAGGGCGAGTCAATCGTGGACGTCACGTTCGCCAGCCCTGCCCTCGTACCCAGGGTGCTAGACTGGAGGGTTGTTGAGGGGGTGGAATCGCTCTCGGACCACCGGTACATCCGATTCGAGATTCGTACCCAGACCTCCAACCCTTCAGTCAGGGTGGACCGCCCCAGGTGGGCGTTGAAGAGACTGGACCGGGTCCTCTTAGAAGAGGCCGCTATCGTCCAGGCGTGGGTGCCCGTGCCGGATGCCCTGGATGATGTTGACTCAGTAGCGGAACGGCTCACGGGGGCAATGACGAGCGTCTGTGACGCGTCGATGCCCCGGGTCAAGTCGCGAGTTAGCTCGAGACGAGTGTACTGGTGGTGCGCGGAGATTGCCTCCCTACGCGCCGCTTGTGTAGCAGCGCGCCGCCAATACCAGAGACATCGGAGGCGTCGACACGGTCGCCCTCGCAGGCTGGACGAAGTGGAACCGGTGGAGGCCCAGCTCTACGAGGCCTATAGGGCAGCGAAGAAGGCTCTCCAGGCAGCAGTCGCTGCTGCCAAGGATAGGGCCCGCAATGAGATGCTCGCGTCGCTAAGTGAGGACCCATGGGGGCGCCCGTACCGCACGGCTAGGGGCAAGCTCAGACCGTGGGCACCACCTCTCACGCAGACGCTCGAGCCAAATCTTGTTGCCGAAGTCGTCGCGACGCTTTTCCCTCATAGGGACGAGCACGTTCCGCCGAGTATGGCTCCGCCACCACCCGCAGAGCATATGTCGGAAGAGGAGGACGAGGAGTCCACAGAGGTGACAGTTCCCGAACTGAAGATGGTCGTCCGGCGTCTCAGTGCCAAGAACACCGCCCCTGGGCCTGATGGCATACCGGGGCGCGCGTTGGCTCTGGCCTCGAGACATCTGGGCGACCATCTAAGAAAGTTGTTCACCTCTTGCTTTGAACGGGGAGAATTTCCCGCTCGGTGGAGGGTCGGCAGCCTCGTGCTGTTGAAAAAGGAGGGCAGGCCGGAGGAGTCACCGTCGGCGTACCGGCCGATCGTTCTGCTTGACGAGGCGTGCAAGCTCTTTGAGCGCATCATTGCTGCACGCATCGTCAGCCACCTCACTCGGACTGGACCGGATCTCTCGGCAAACCAGTTCGGGTTTCGGAGGGAACGGTCGACCGTGGGTGCGATCCTCCGTGTGAAGTCGCTGGCGGATGAGGCCGTGTCCGAGGGAGATGTGTTGTTGGCGGTGTCTCTTGACATCGCCAACGCTTTTAACACCCTCCCTTGGACTTGCATTCGGGAGGCTCTCCGGTACCATCGCGTGCCGGATTACTTACGGAGGACGGTAGAGGCCTACCTCACTGACAGAGAGGTCGTTTTCGACACCCAATCGGGATTCAAACGGTGGCGCATGACCTGTGGAGTTCCACAGGGGTCGGTCCTTGGGCCGCTCCTGTGGAACCTTGGATACGACTGGGTGCTACGCGGCGCATTACTCAGGAACCTCAGCGTTACGTGTTACGCTGACGACACGTTAGTGACCGCTAGAGGGAGGACGTGCCGCGAAGCAGCCATACTGGCGACGGCCGGGGTGGCCCACGTGGTGGACAAAATCCGGCGATTGGGACTTGAGGTGGCTTTGGGGAAAACTGAGGCCATGTGCTTTCATGACCCCCGTACTCGCCTGCCACCCGACTACCACTTGATCGTCGGAGGAGTTAATATTCCAATTGGGCCTACTCTCAAATATTTAGGCTTAATCCTGGATAGCAGGTGGACCTTCGTAGCGCACTTTGATCAGCTGGCGCCGAAGCTGGTGGGAGCGGCAGGGGCACTTTCCCGGCTCTTGCCAAATATCGGGGGCCCAAACGTTGCTACGCGACGACTGTACATGGGAGTCATTCGCTCAATGGCGCTTTACGGCGCCCCGGTGTGGGCCGCGAACATCCCTGATGGCGTCATCGGCAAACTTCTGCAAGTGCAGAGGCTGATGGCCATCAGGGTGACGCGGGGATACCGCACCATAGCGGGTGACGCGGCCCTTGTGCTCGCCGGATCTCCGCCATGGGATCTCGAGGCGAAATCCCTCGCGTCGCTCTACGAGTGGCGCGAGGAGGCGCGAAGTCGGGGCGACCGCCCGGCGCCCAGGGAGGTGGAGGGACGCCGGGCAGAGCTTCGCCAGATTCTCATGGCGGAGTGGGAGTCGCGGTTGGAGCGGCCGGGATACGGCCGCATAACAGTAGATGCAATTCGGCCCGTTCTGCTGGAGTGGATTGATAGGGACCACGGGGCCATAAGCTTCCGTCTTACACAGGTGCTTACCGGGCACGGCTGCTTCGGTAAGTACCTGTGTAGGATACAAAGAGAGGACAATGACCGTTCCTTGCTGCGGCGGTTCTGAATGCTTTTTCGGCAAATTCTAGGAATGCTGGCCTCGCTTTCGCGTCGTAAAGTAGCTCATAGAGCTCCTCTTTTACCAGATTCCTATCTAATGCTGCTTCCAGATCCATCCTCGCAAGTTGGAACCTTGGACAGTCCAGTAGAATGTGCCACACTGTTTCCCTTTCGGATGGGTCACACTCACACTCTGGCCCGCTCTTCAGCCCGAACCTGTGTAAATATTCAGCTATTCCCCCGTGGCCTGTCAGGATTTGCACCTGAGTATGGGTCAAAGTCTCAGATCTTACTAGCCTGTATGTCTTGGCGACATCCGGTAGCATGATCCTCGTGACCTCTCCGGTGCTGGAAGTGTCGTATCTGTCTTGCCACTTTTTGACAGACTCTTCCCTGATCTTCTTCCTGACGTACGATAGGGGGATTTGGTCATAACTGGGGGGTTGGTCACTTAAGGCCGCGATTTTCGCAAGCTCATCAGCTCGCTCATTTCCTGCGGTTCCTATGTGAGCCCTCAGCCAGAACAACCGAATGTTTGGTTTTGCCTTGTTGATGTTGTTTTTTATTTGTTGCACCAGAGGGTGCAGTGCTTTCGCGTTGGACAGCAACTCTAATGATGATCTGGAGTCACTCATAATGTTGACTTCGAGAGAATCACTGTCCTTTGCCATGAGCACCGCTCTGTGCAAGGCGTAGAGTTCAGACTGAAAGACCGTGCACGCCGGGTGTAGTGTAAACGTGTTGTGTTTGGACTCCTTGCCATCCTCCCACATAGTGGCTGCAGCTCCTACTTTTTCCTGGATTTTGCTGCCGTCTGTATAGATGTGGGGCCCTATGATTTTGTGTTTTTGGAGCGCATCGGAGTCCAGTGTGTCCAGTAATGTATATTGTAGAGTGTTGATGTTGGCCGGATGTGCCTGGTCTAGGAAGCCTATGTTGGTTTCTAGCTTCCTTCCAGGTGGAATATATGTAATGTCCTGTCTTTTTTTGGCTAAGTAGAGAGCCGCTACCTCTTGTACCTTCAGGTCTATTGGTAATAGTCCCGCTAAGGTGAGGGCTGATGTTGTGGATACCGTGCGGTATGCTCTGCAGATTTTAATAGCTACGGCCCTTTGTATCGAGCTGAGAGGTTTCTTAACCATCTCCAGTTCGACAGCTGAGGCCCATACGCTTGCCGCATACAACACGATTGGCTCTATTACCGCCGTGTAGATGGTTCTAGTTATCTCGGGATTTAGACCCCATGAGACCCTCGCTGTGCACGCTAGTTGTTTGTATATGTCCGCCGCCCTTTTACAGGTTGCAGTTACGTGCTCTTTGAAAGTCAGATGATTGTCTATTATAAGGCCAAGGAGTTTTGTACTGTTGGTATACTCCAACGGTACTCCTGACATTAGTAGTTGCGGTATGTCAAACTTAAGCTTCTTTGTGAATATAATGGCATTGGTCTTATGTGCCGCAAAGTTGAGCTTGTTTTGTCTTCCCCACTGCACTACCTTGTCGAGTATGTTATTGGCCCTCTCCTCTATAGCTGCAGAGGAGGTTCCCGAGAATACCAGAACCACATCGTCTGCAAACGCTTGGCAGTGAACTTCCCCTCCGTTGAGTGTTTGTAGTAGTGAATCCAGGATAATGTTCCAAAAAGTTGGTCCTCCAATGGAGCCTTGTACGCAACCTTTTGTGGTTTCCTTTTCGCAAGAACTTCCTGCGTAATTCACCACCACTTTCCTGTCGGATAGGTAGGATTCCACCATTTTGAATAAGTTTGCCGGACAATGTTTTTTGGTAAGTTGATGTTTTAGGGCCGGCCACCAGGCGTTATCGAAGGCTCCCTCTATATCCAGCGACACCATAAGAACGATCTGTTTGTTGTTGATCCGTTCTCTGATGTGTTGGACTAAGTCGTAGAGAGCGTCCTCGGTTCCTTTCTGTGGCATGAACCCATATTGGTTTTTGTGGAGTTGTGGCAAAGTGTGCCACTGGATTCTTGTGACCATCAATTTTTCAACTGTTTTCCCTAGTACCGATAGTAAACCTATGGGTCTATAGGATTTGGGGTGAGTGTAGTCCTCCTTTGCTGGTTTTCGGAGGATAATGACATGGGCTACTTTCCATTGCCCCGGGAAATGTCCTAGCGTCAAACATTTGTTTGCTATAGCTAGGAAGATCTCGATGTTGCAATGTATTGCGGCTGAGCAGATGTCCGCCGTTAGCCCGTCCGGTCCTGGTGCCTTTTTGGGATTTTGTGCCCTTAACACTGCATCTAGTTCCGATGCTGTGAAGGGTGGATCATCCTCTTTAAGCTCCTGGCTGAAGTCTACACTCGCGAGTTGTTGTTTGATGGTAATGTGATGTTGCTCCTCCGTCGATGGATCATCGTCCGGATAGAATGTTTTTGTTAGGAGTTCTGCTGACTTTTCAGGAGTGAGAGTGGCGCCATTGGCGTCTCTGAGGAGCATTTCTTCTTGTCTACCTCCAGTTCTCCTGATAACTCGGTAGATTTTGTCCCACATGCTCTCTCTCTCTTGTGTCGTGCAGTACTCCTTCCAGTGGTTGGTCTGGGCACTTTTTGCCATTATTTTGTATAACTCCACTTGTTCTGTGTACTCTTCGATTACAAAGCACCTGCGAGTTGGAGCTGCATTTCTGATGCGTCTTTTATATCTTGTTACGAGTTGTTTCTGCCTTTGCAATTCCCTTGTCCACCATGGAGGGTCCGTTTTGACCCTCATTTTGCCTTTTGATGGGATGGTGTTTTCACAGGCCTTGTGGATGGAAGTTATGTATGCTTCAACAACTCGCTCCAGCTCCTCCGTCTCCCTTATGCCGTTGATGTTTTCCACCGTGATGTTAATTTCCTGGAGTATTAACTGAAGTGTGTCCTTGAACATATTCCAATCTGCTTTTTTGGTGTTATACCTACGTGTAGTGTTGACTGGAACAGGTTCCAGCCTATTCCACAGCTGTAGGTTGAAGCAGATGGCGTTGTGGTCTGATGTTGTTACCGACTCGTCCACTCTCCAGTCCCGTACTCTTCCTAACAGGTTTTGGCTGCACGCTGTCACGTCCACGTGACTTGCGTACTCCTTGCCCCTCCTGTAGGTTTGGAAAGTTGGTGTGTCTCCGACATTAAGGATATGGAGGTTCATTTCGCTCAGAAAAGCGCTGTATTGGTCACCTCTTTCGTTCTCAGAGGCGCTGCCCCACCAGTGGCTCCACGCATTTGTGTCTCCAGCCACAATGAGGTCCGATGTATTAAGTTTATCGCAGGCTCTCTGTATCCGATTGAGATATGGGTGTATGTCATTGTGCCCATCCAGGTATATAGATAGTACCCCAAGCCGCAAGCTTCCATTTTTGAGCAAGACTGCCGATTCGGTCTCGGTTACAATCTGGGGATCGTGAACGATTTCCAGATTGTCTCCGAACACGATTATGGCTGCCTTGACTGGTCCGTTTCTGTTAAGGGTGCACTGGATGACTTTCGTGCCCGGGTGTTGTTTCAGTATTCCGGTGTTGCTCGTATATGGCTCTTGCACCAGAGCAACTGAAATTCCCCTGCCCTTAGCTTCACGGATTAGGTCGGCGGTGGCCTGTTTGGATCTTTGTAAGTTTGCCTGGATGAATTTTAGGCAATATATACCTGGATTGGGTTGTTGTGTTTGTTGGGTGTTTATGTCATGTTGTGTGGTGCCCTTAGCAATACGCTATTCTGGAGCGGGCTATAGCGTCCCATTTTGCCCGCTCCAGACAGTGCTCGCTATAGGCAATGTGTGACGAGTCCCTCTCTTTTATGTCAGCGCAGTTTTTGCACTTTGGAGACTCTCCCGCTATTCTGCTCGGGCATTTGTCCCATGTATGGGCCTCGCCGCAGTAGCTGCACAGTTGTTGTTTTGCTTTGCATACTGCTGCTGTGTGTCCAAAGCCCAGACATTTCGAGCATTGTATTAGAGGGGAGCAGTCTTGTACTGGTCTGCGCTGAAGACCTATATAGACCTTTTCGGTCTCTATAAGTCTTTTATGTATGATTGGGGGTACCTCAAGGACGGGGTGGCACTCCAGAGGGTTCCGTGCTCTTTTCCTATACCTAATCTTCACCGGTGTTTCCTTCAGGTCGACGTCCTCAAGAAGTTTTTTGTTTTGGGCAAGGAGATTTTGTATAATCTCCTCGTCCGTGTGGTAGGCAAGTACATCCCTTATTATTACTAAGGGATTTCCTACCTTTGGAACATCGACCTGGAGGGACTGGTTCCCTTTTAGGTTTTCTTTAATTAGGTGCAGGTCCTCCTTGGTGCCACACTTTAGCACCACCTTTTGATTCCGGGCTTTCCGGACATGATCGACCTTGGCCCCGGTTCGCTTGGTGTCTAGCGTGACCCTTATTTCCTCCACCACCTTTTCCCCGGTGTTTTTGGGGTTTTTGGAAGAGACAATTAGGGTATAGTTGGGGCTAGGTCGAGGTTTGGGTGGTGGTTTTAGAGTAGAGGGCCTACTCGGTACCGGGATGTTTGTAATAGCCGCATATGTTGGTCTTTGCGGTTCCCGATCAGAGCCCTCTATCTCACTCAGTTCGTCCCTGAGGTTGGTAGTTTTAATGTTTGGAGGTGTGCGCATAATTGATTCCCTGTTTACTCTGAGTTCAGAGCGCACAGCCTCCATTTGTTCGCAGAGCGGATGAAGCTGCTCTGCTATGTCAATTATTGGATGGGGAGGTGGGGTGTGGGGATTTTGCTGGTTTTCTTTTATAATTAGTTTTAATTCAGCAATTTCCTCCACTATTATTTTGTGGTTGTTGCTGCTGTCTGCGTTGAGACCGGATCTTGTGGTCTCTATAGCTTGCAGCAGCTCTTTTTGTTGTTGTTTTAAGAGTTTGGTTTGTGACTCCGCTTCCCTTCGGAGGCCGTCCAACTGGGACGACAGTGTTTCGATCTTCGTTAACACTGTCTCCAAGCTTGGACCGATGTTTAATGTGGTCGTGGACCGGGTTTGGTCCTTTTCCACGGCCTCTTGAAGATCTTTTATCGACTTCACGTCTTGAGTAAGTGTTGTGATTGCCGATGCGATAGTGTCGATCTTTTTGTAGGGTTCCGGAGTCTCGAATTGGAGCCATTTCTTGATGGCCTGTGCCTCCTCCTTTGTTTGGGCAAGGTCTTCTTTAACCCTCTTGAGCTCATCCGCGTTTTGGCTCGTTATTCTGGTTATGGCCTTCGCGTGAGCTCTTTCGACGTTCACCAGTTCTTTGGCGTGTCTTGCTCTCTCATGTTCCAGATTATATTTGTGACGTGATCTGGAGTCAGAGAGAGAGAGGGTAATCTCGTAGAGATTTTTGAGGCACTCTAGGGCGGTAACTTTACTCTCCCTCTTCATGTTACCGGCCTTTTCGAGAGCCTCCTTGCCCAACAGGAGTTGATTGTTGGCCTCCCTTGACGCTAGGTCCATCACTATTCCCGTCCCCCGAGCCGTAGAGCTTACCAGCATGCTCACTCTGCCTTTTGGAGCCGCTGCTGTTTCCTCTATTATGGACCTGGACCCGAAGGACTCTTCCTCATCCTGGATGTCTTGACGAGGAGGGAGGTCCCTTTCCCATCTCGCGAAGTTGTCTACCGCGAGATCTTCCGGGATTTCAAACTCCGACAATGATGTCCTGCAGGAGTTCGTCCTAGATGGTATCATATCTGATAGTGATACCATCGTTTCCTCCCTGAAGTTGGGTTTTGTGATGGACCCGGTTGACTCTTGTCTTTGTGTGTTTGTGTGTGTTTGTGTGTGTGTTTTAATGTCTGTGGGTGACGCCGCCATCCGTGGCCCGTCCTCGCACGTCGAGGGTTCCTCGAGCCGCGTATTGTCCACCGGAACAGGCGCTGTTGGCATCTCCCTGGAACTCTGCGCACCTTTCGTGAGCACCTTGAGCCGAAGAGAGGTTGCTGTTTGCCTTTCCATCCTCCTCCGGGGGGGTTCAACCTCGGAGGCCGACTTCACCCTTTTAGTAATTTTAGATGATGACATATTTGTTTTACGACTTGGATGTAATATGTTAGTAAAAACGAGTTTCTTTTTTTAATATATTTTGTATGTTTTTTTTTTTTTTTTTTTTTTTTTTTTTTTTTTTTTTTTTTTTTTTTTTTTTTTTTTTTTTATTTATTTGGGGATGGACTTACTTGGTGACTGATGACCGTCGTCCGATGTCCTGGCGATGATGTTGCCGTTGATGTTGGGTGTTGCGGTCAGGGCCGCTGCGAGCACCGCACTCGCACGTGCAGAGCCCGATGTTGTGACTACTGTCGTTTGTACAGTGGTGCGTCCGTACCCCAGTGTTTGTGGGTTTGTTAGAGTGATAAAATGAGAAGGGGGGGGGGGCGGAAATGGGGGGGGGGATGAGAAGGGGGGGGGGGCGGAAATGGGGGGGGGGGAGGTGAGAGAGGGGATGTTAAGGGTGGTTAAGGGATGTCTAACAGTGTTAGGTAAGGTAGCGGGATAAAAATGAGAAGGAGGGGGGGGGAGAGGGGGGGCGGAGGGGGGGGGGAGTAACAAGGAAGGGGTTGATAATAAAGGGGGGGGCACTAGGACTTGGTGTGACCACTGGTGTGTAAGGGTCGTCTTAGCACTGTCCTTTACCAAGTGGGGGTTGGGGAGGGAGGGAGGATTTTTTATTTTCGGGAATGGGGGTGTTTATGGGTGGGAGCAAAAAGGTCTAGTCTTCCCGATTCCAGGAAGCCCAAACACTATGGGGTTAGGATTGGTGGTTGGGGAGAGCCCTCGTCAGGTGGTGAAAGCCGAAGGCGAAGTCTCGAGCTGGTTTGATATGGCGGCTTCGAAGCTCCCAGTCGTGGACGGAGGCCTGTTGCGTCGATGGTTGACGTCACTGTCTGGCGCCGGTCCGTCGCCTCGTGTCGCCTCGTGGTCCAACTAGGTTAATATCCACGTGTTTTTTTGGCGCTGGGGATGTTAATAGCTCCTAAACCGCTTGTCCGATTTTTGCTCTGAAACTACCCTCCGATAGCTCTCGTAAAGCCCCACAAAGTGATATAATTGAAATCTCGCTCACCTTGGTGTTCTTGATGTTATTAAGGCCCAAAGTTAGGGGTGAATAACTCCCCAATCCCGTGTTAGAAATTCCCACAAACACTTTCCTAGGTGTATTGGACACTCACACTGCACTGTACAAACTTTCACGCGCGTAGCTCCACTTTTTACAATTTTAGTGAATTTTTTTCGTGGAGCTGATGTTTATTGTGTCGCGTATGGTGCGGTACTCCGACTGGTTAGGTTAGGTTAGGTTAGGTTAGGTTAGGTTAGGTTAGGTTAGGTTAGGTTAGGTTAGGTTAGGTTAGGTTAGGTTAGGTTAGGTTAGGTTAGGTTAGGTTAGGTTAGGTTAGGTTAGGTTAGGTTAGGTTAGGTTAGGTTAGGTTAGGTTAGGTTAGGTTAGGTTAGGTTAGGTTAGGTTAGGTTAGGTTAGGTTAGGTTAGGTTAGGTTAGGTTAGGTTAGGTTAGGTTAGGTTAGGTTAGGTTAGGTTAGGTTAGGTTAGGTTAGGTTAGGTTAGGTTAGGTTAGGTTAGGTTAGGTTAGGTTAGGTTAGGTTAGGTTAGGTTAGGTTAGGTTAGGTTAGGTTAGGTTAGGTTAGGTTAGGTTAGGTTAGGTTAGGTTAGGTTAGGTTAGGTTAGGTTAGGTTAGGTTAGGTTAGGTTAGGTTAGGTTAGGTTAGGTTAGGTTAGGTTAGGTTAGGTTAGGTTAGGTTAGGTTAGGTTAGGTTAGGTTAGGTTAGGTTAGGTTAGGTTAGGTTAGGTTAGGTTAGGTTAGGTTAGGTTAGGTTAGGTTAGGTTAGGTTAGGTTAGGTTAGGTTAGGTTAGGTTAGGTTAGGTTAGGTTAGGTTAGGTTAGGTTAGGTTAGGTTAGGTTAGGTTAGGTTAGGTTAGGTTAGGTTAGGTTAGGTTAGGTTAGGTTAGGTTAGGTTAGGTTAGGTTAGGTTAGGTTAGGTTAGGTTAGGTTAGGTTAGGTTAGGTTAGGTTAGGTTAGGTTAGGTTAGGTTAGGTTAGGTTAGGTTAGGTTAGGTTAGGTTAGGTTAGGTTAGGTTAGGTTAGGTTAGGTTAGGTTAGGTTAGGTTAGGTTAGGTTAGGTTAGGTTAGGTTAGGTTAGGTTAGGTTAGGTTAGGTTAGGTTAGGTTAGGTTAGGTTAGGTTAGGTTAGGTTAGGTTAGGTTAGGTTAGGTTAGGTTAGGTTAGGTTAGGTTAGGTTAGGTTAGGTTAGGTTAGGTTAGGTTAGGTTAGGTTAGGTTAGGTTAGGTTAGGTTAGGTTAGGTTAGGTTAGGTTAGGTTAGGTTAGGTTAGGTTAGGTTAGGTTAGGTTAGGTTAGGTTAGGTTAGGTTAGGTTAGGTTAGGTTAGGTTAGGTTAGGTTAGGTTAGGTTAGGTTAGGTTAGGTTAGGTTAGGTTAGGTTAGGTTAGGTTAGGTTAGGTTAGGTTAGGTTAGGTTAGGTTAGGTTAGGTTAGGTTAGGTTAGGTTAGGTTAGGTTAGGTTAGGTTAGGTTAGGTTAGGTTAGGTTAGGTTAGGTTAGGTTAGGTTAGGTTAGGTTAGGTTAGGTTAGGTTAGGTTAGGTTAGGTTAGGTTAGGTTAGGTTAGGTTAGGTTAGGTTAGGTTAGGTTAGGTTAGGTTAGGTTAGGTTAGGTTAGGTTAGGTTAGGTTAGGTTAGGTTAGGTTAGGTTAGGTTAGGTTAGGTTAGGTTAGGTTAGGTTAGGTTAGGTTAGGTTAGGTTAGGTTAGGTTAGGTTAGGTTAGGTTAGGTTAGGTTAGGTTAGGTTAGGTTAGGTTAGGTTAGGTTAGGTTAGGTTAGGTTAGGTTAGGTTAGGTTAGGTTAGGTTAGGTTAGGTTAGGTTAGGTTAGGTTAGGTTAGGTTAGGTTAGGTTAGGTTAGGTTAGGTTAGGTTAGGTTAGGTTAGGTTAGGTTAGGTTAGGTTAGGTTAGGTTAGGTTAGGTTAGGTTAGGTTAGGTTAGGTTAGGTTAGGTTAGGTTAGGTTAGGTTAGGTTAGGTTAGGTTAGGTTAGGTTAGGTTAGGTTAGGTTAGGTTAGGTTAGGTTAGGTTAGGTTAGGTTAGGTTAGGTTAGGTTAGGTTAGGTTAGGTTAGGTTAGGTTAGGTTAGGTTAGGTTAGGTTAGGTTAGGTTAGGTTAGGTTAGGTTAGGTTAGGTTAGGTTAGGTTAGGTTAGGTTAGGTTAGGTTAGGTTAGGTTAGGTTAGGTTAGGTTAGGTTAGGTTAGGTTAGGTTAGGTTAGGTTAGGTTAGGTTAGGTTAGGTTAGGTTAGGTTAGGTTAGGTTAGGTTAGGTTAGGTTAGGTTAGGTTAGGTTAGGTTAGGTTAGGTTAGGTTAGGTTAGGTTAGGTTAGGTTAGGTTAGGTTAGGTTAGGTTAGGTTAGGTTAGGTTAGGTTAGGTTAGGTTAGGTTAGGTTAGGTTAGGTTAGGTTAGGTTAGGTTAGGTTAGGTTAGGTTAGGTTAGGTTAGGTTAGGTTAGGTTAGGTTAGGTTAGGTTAGGTTAGGTTAGGTTAGGTTAGGTTAGGTTAGGTTAGGTTAGGTTAGGTTAGGTTAGGTTAGGTTAGGTTAGGTTAGGTTAGGTTAGGTTAGGTTAGGTTAGGTTAGGTTAGGTTAGGTTAGGTTAGGTTAGGTTAGGTTAGGTTAGGTTAGGTTAGGTTAGGTTAGGTTAGGTTAGGTTAGGTTAGGTTAGGTTAGGTTAGGTTAGGTTAGGTTAGGTTAGGTTAGGTTAGGTTAGGTTAGGTTAGGTTAGGTTAGGTTAGGTTAGGTTAGGTTAGGTTAGGTTAGGTTAGGTTAGGTTAGGTTAGGTTAGGTTAGGTTAGGTTAGGTTAGGTTAGGTTAGGTTAGGTTAGGTTAGGTTAGGTTAGGTTAGGTTAGGTTAGGTTAGGTTAGGTTAGGTTAGGTTAGGTTAGGTTAGGTTAGGTTAGGTTAGGTTAGGTTAGGTTAGGTTAGGTTAGGTTAGGTTAGGTTAGGTTAGGTTAGGTTAGGTTAGGTTAGGTTAGGTTAGGTTAGGTTAGGTTAGGTTAGGTTAGGTTAGGTTAGGTTAGGTTAGGTTAGGTTAGGTTAGGTTAGGTTAGGTTAGGTTAGGTTAGGTTAGGTTAGGTTAGGTTAGGTTAGGTTAGGTTAGGTTAGGTTAGGTTAGGTTAGGTTAGGTTAGGTTAGGTTAGGTTAGGTTAGGTTAGGTTAGGTTAGGTTAGGTTAGGTTAGGTTAGGTTAGGTTAGGTTAGGTTAGGTTAGGTTAGGTTAGGTTAGGTTAGGTTAGGTTAGGTTAGGTTAGGTTAGGTTAGGTTAGGTTAGGTTAGGTTAGGTTAGGTTAGGTTAGGTTAGGTTAGGTTAGGTTAGGTTAGGTTAGGTTAGGTTAGGTTAGGTTAGGTTAGGTTAGGTTAGGTTAGGTTAGGTTAGGTTAGGTTAGGTTAGGTTAGGTTAGGTTAGGTTAGGTTAGGTTAGGTTAGGTTAGGTTAGGTTAGGTTAGGTTAGGTTAGGTTAGGTTAGGTTAGGTTAGGTTAGGTTAGGTTAGGTTAGGTTAGGTTAGGTTAGGTTAGGTTAGGTTAGGTTAGGTTAGGTTAGGTTAGGTTAGGTTAGGTTAGGTTAGGTTAGGTTAGGTTAGGTTAGGTTAGGTTAGGTTAGGTTAGGTTAGGTTAGGTTAGGTTAGGTTAGGTTAGGTTAGGTTAGGTTAGGTTAGGTTAGGTTAGGTTAGGTTAGGTTAGGTTAGGTTAGGTTAGGTTAGGTTAGGTTAGGTTAGGTTAGGTTAGGTTAGGTTAGGTTAGGTTAGGTTAGGTTAGGTTAGGTTAGGTTAGGTTAGGTTAGGTTAGGTTAGGTTAGGTTAGGTTAGGTTAGGTTAGGTTAGGTTAGGTTAGGTTGCCCACCAGTTGGACAGCCTCCTCGTGGCGTGGGTGGAAACAGCGTCGATCAATCGAAGAGAAGTTTCTCTTTTCCATTGATCGGCGCTGGCCAATGGTCTGACATAGTAGGTACACTTAACATACACGCATTGTCGGTGGTACTCTTGGGCTGCGGTTGGCTCCTCGCCTTTCGACGTCATTGCGAAAGGTCGAGGAAGCGTCTTCGCGGTCCTGGGGGATCACCGGCATCACACACACACATGTTGGTTCGTTCTCGTCGATGGGTTTTTACCGTCGGCTTGGGCGAACCAATCACACACACACACACACACACACACACATACACCACACACACACTATACAGGGCGGAGGGTGCACTTGCCTTAATCGGCTAGAGCACGTGTAGAGTAGGTAACACACACACGAAGCTGTGGATCAGCAAACAAAACAAAATGACAGACGCGAATTGTAAGAGTATTACCCAGGTGGGTCCCGTTCGCAACGCGGACGGGGAATCCCACCCGAGTTGTCTTGTCTCGGCAGATTCTGCCGGAGCAGGGCAGCTCGGTAGGCCCTATCGTATTATGGGGGGGCCAACAATCGCTGAAGTTTTGGGGGGGGAACGGGGGAAGACGGACGAGGAGAGGGGGTTGAAAAGGGGGGAGGAAAGGATAGGATTGGGGAAACTAGGGGGGGCGAGTGGGAAAGACAGGGGAACTGGGGGGGAAATGGGTGATGAAGAAGTGGGACGCAATGTGGAAAGAAGAAGGAATAGGATTGGACCTGACTGTCAAAAGGAAAGGAGTCCTATTAAATCTCCAGTCCTTCTAACGATGAGCGAAAGGAGAAGGATGGATCGAGAGAGGAGCTGGGATAGAGATGTGGACAGGCCCTATGGTGCTTTAAGAAGCCCAGCAGACTCACTGTTTGGGAGCTGTCGTTCCATCGGTAGGAGTGAGGATGAGGTCGACATCCTGTCTTGCTCATCGATCTCGATGGACCAGGCACCGGATAAACCACAGCGCAAACGCCATGCTGAATCCAATGAGGAAGATGGTCCGAGAAAGGTTAACACCGCGCGGAGAGGAGGTCGTCCGCGTACCTACTCGAAGGCCGATTTCCTCAAGGACAGACCTTCTACTTCGGCGGATTGCAATGTGCGGGACCTTGGATCCAGTGAAAGCTCCGAGGGGTCCAAAAGTGCTGGGGACGGTCCTAAATCTGTGAAAAGGCTCCGAAAGCAAGCCAGGCAGGGCATCAAGCTTCTGACTGAGTTTGCCCAATCGTGCGGTGACCTTGGCAAGGGACATAAGGGTAGGCTCAGTCGAGCTTCTGCACTCCTGATCGAGGCAGTCGAGAGCCTAGGTGTAGTCAACACCAATGCGCCAACAGAGAAGCTCCAGAAGGAAAATGAGCTTCTCCGAAGCAAGGTATCGGCACTGGAAAGAGAGATGGCAGATATGCGAAACCAGCTGCAAAGGCTAAACGAGCATCAGACTGGGAAGTCTGACGTGGTCGAGATGACCGAGGCTGAGGCCGAGGCTGAGGTGTCGAAAGAGCTGCCTGGGGTATTGATAGCCGGGAGCTCTGGGAAGACAAAGCCGGCTGACATAGAAACGGATGAGTATGCGAGGGCCATATTCAGTCAAGTGGCTAAATATATGGATGCTCGGTTTGAGGCAATCAGTGCCAGACTGCCTCCCGAAGAGCGGCTTCGTCCACCCCTAGCTGCTGACCGTCAGAGGAAGACTACAGAACGGGCGACACAGCCTGTTGCTGCTCAAGCGACAACGTCAACTTATGCGGAGGCAGCCAAGGGGCAGAGCAAAAGGAAAAGGTCTCGAGGCAAAACGTCTCTCGCAGCTCGCGACGCCCTTCGAGCACGAGCCAACGAGACAACAATTCAGCCTATGGCTGCCCAAACGAGGCCATCAGTTTCTTCGCAGGATGCAACACAGGCGAGACCGCAGACCAAGGCACCTGCAGAGTGGACTACCGTTGAACGAGCGAAAAAGCCACCTGGGAAGTCGTCAACCCAAACTAAGGGGCCCCGTCTGCAGGTGCCAAAGTCGTCGGTCGTGGTTCTCACCATAAGCCCGGCTGCCTTGGAAAAGGGACGCACTTACGCAGATGCCATTGCAGTTGCTAAAGCTAAAGTGGATATCTCCGCCCTCGGCATTCCACCGCTTGAGGGGATCTGGCCGACGGCTACTGGAGCTCGAAAGCTGGAGATTTCAGGCGCCGATAGCAGTGCAAAAGCGGATCTCCTTGCGGCTAAATTACAGGAAGTGTTTCGGCCTGACGAGGTCATGGTCACCAGGCCGACTAAAAGCGCAGAACTGCGAGTAACCGGCCTCGATGATTCGGTGACGGCTTCGGATGTTGCGGCTGCTATTGCTGCTGTGGGAGGAGTGCCATTAGAGGGCATAAAAACAGGGGAGATTCGGCGTAGTCCCTCCGGCCTCGCCTCCATCTGGGTGCGCTGCCCTATAGCGGCAGCAAAGAAGGTGACGGAGGCCAAACGGCTTCTTGTGGGTTGGGTGGCAGCTAAGGTGAAGGTGCTGGACTCCAGGCCCTTCCTTTGCTACCAATGCTTGGAGCGTGGCCACGCTGGAAAGTGCTGCTCCGCAAGAATTGAGACGGGGGGTCTTTGTTTCCGGTGCAGTAAGCCGGGTCACAGGGCCGCCCAGTGTTCCGCGGAGCCGCATTGCGGTCCGTGCGCCAAGGTTGGTGCAACCGCCACTCACATGGCAGGATCTGCTACCTGCCAATTGGCTCAGAGGAAAACCGGTAAGAGACCGGTAGCTGGGAGGACGCAGAAACCACACCGTCAATAAATGGCAGTTTCGGTTCTGCACGCGAATATCAACCACTGCGGGGTGGCACAGGACCTTATGATCCAAAGTGCCGCGCAATGGTCGATATCATTGGTGGTGTCGTGCGAGCCATATTCGGTCCAGAATAATCCGTCCTGGATCGCGGACGTGGACGGTGTGGTAGCTATGACCTCCAGGGGTGCGGTTGGTTCTTCTCCATTTTCCTCTGTGGTAAGAGGCCGGGGATGTGTGGCTGCTTTGCTGGACGGGGTCGCGTACGTTGGTGTGTACATATCGTCCAATGCATCCCGGCCGGCGTACGTGGCCTTCCTCCAAGAGCTGGAGTCAGTCATGGGCCAGTTTCGCTCACACCCATTGGTGGTTACTGGGGACTTCAATGCGAAATCCACCGCGTGGGGGTCCCCGCGGACCAGTGCCATGGGTCGACTCGTGGAGCGCTGGGCAGAGGACCACGAGATGCTCTGCCTGAACCGCGGGACGGTATCGACGTGCGTGCGACACAACGGAGAATCGATCGTCGATCTAACGTTTGCCAGCCCTTGTGTCGCTTCTCGCGTTAGGGACTGGAGGGTTCTTGAGGGAGTAGAGACGCTGTCGGATCATCGCTATGTCCGATTCAGCGTCTCAGCCCAGACCTCGGGCCCTTCGGCTCCTGCACCGTCTCGCGAGGAGGGTCTGCGCTGGTCCTTGAGCCGACTGGATCGGGACAGACTCGCAGAGGCAGCAATGGTAGAGGCGTGGGCGACAGTTCCTGAGCGCCCGATTGACATCGACACTGAGGCAGAATGGTTCCGGGGGGCGATGACTCGCATCTGCGACTCATCAATGCCCCGAACCGGACCCCAACCACCGAAACGCCGGGTGTACTGGTGGAATGACGAGATAGCGCAGCTTCGTAGGGCCTGCGTGGTTGCTTGGCGTCAGTACTCCCGGCATCGTCGGAGGCGCAGTCGAGGTGTAGATTTTGCTCAAATCGAGGTGGAGCTTCACCAATCGTACCGCGAGGCTAAGCGAGAACTAAAAGTGGCGATTCTCGAAGCCAAAAATAGGGCCAGGGAGGAGATGCTGGAGACTCTGAATCATGATCCATGGGGGCGACCTTACCGCATGGTGCGGGGCAAGCTGCGCCCGTATGCCCCACCTCTGACCCGGAGTCTCCAGCCTCAGCTCGTTGAAAGGGTTGTGGAGAGCCTGTTCCCCGAAAGGGGTGAACTCGACCCACCCAACATGTTGCCGGAAGAATACATCGAGCCGGACGAGGAGACGGAATCTGTCGAAGTTTCGTCAGTGGAGCTGCGTCTGGCCGTCAAGCGTATGACGGCAAAGAATACTGCACCCGGCTGGGATGGAGTCCCGGGTAAAGTTTGGGCGCTTGCCTTGAAGGAGTTGGGGCCACGGTTTCTCCGTTTGATCAGCGCGTGCTTGGAGCGGGGGCAGTTTCCCCATCTATGGAGGATGGGCAAACTGGTTTTGCTCAGAAAAGAGGGTCGACCGGCTGAGTCTCCATCCGCATACCGCCCCATAGTTTTGCTCGATGAGGCGTGCAAGCTCCTCGAGAGAGTCGTAGCTGCGCGCCTCGTCGCAAATTTGGGGAGAGATGGTCCGGACCTAGATGACTCGCAGTTCGGCTTTCGCAGAAACCGCTCAACGGTCCATGCAATATTGAGGGTAAAAGCGCTGGCGGAGGAGGCAGTTGCCCAGGGTGAGGTCGTCTTGGCGGTGTCCTTAGACATCGCCAATGCCTTCAACACCCTCCCCTGGAGTGTCGTTAGGGAGGCGCTGCGGTACCACCGAGTGCCTCCCTACCTCTGCCGCGTTATTAGCGCATACCTCAATGACCGCTGGGTGGTCTACCCTGCACGCGATGATCGAATGGGCCGCCGGCAGGTAACTTGCGGTGTTCCACAGGGGTCCGTCCTCGGACCACTCCTGTGGAATATCGGATATGACTACGTCCTCCGTGGGCGGAATCTCCTGGGCGTGGGCGTGATTTGCTACGCAGATGACACGCTGGTAACCGCCCGGGGGAGCACGTTCTATACCGCCGCAGCATTGGCTTCGGTCGGCGTGGAGGACGTGGTCGGCCGCATTCGACAACTCGGATTGGAAGTGGCCCTGAGTAAAAGCGAGGCCGTGTGCTTTCACGGTCCATCCTCCATGGCCCCAACAAGTCCATATGTGACTGTGTGCGGAGTGAGGGTGCCAGTCTGCTCGACAATGAGATATCTGGGTCTCGTCCTCGACGAGTCCTGGAAATTTACACCTCATTTCGAGCAACTGGCACCAAAACTGGAGAAAACAGCAAGGGCTCTCTGCAGCCTTTTGCCCAACGTAGGAGGTCCTTCGGTTGCCTGTCGCAAGCTCTACGCGGGCGTAGTGAGGTCCATGGCCTTATACGGGAGTCCAGTGTGGGCGGACACCCTCACGAGCCGAAGCCAAACGCTACTACGCAAGGCGCAGAGGCTGATGGCCGTGAGGGCGATACGTGGATACCGCACTATCTCGTATGAGGCCGGGTGTGCGTTGGCCGGAGTTCTGCCATGGAACCTGGACGCGAGGGCCCTCGCGTCGGCGTTCCGCTGGCGTGAGGAGGCGCGACTCCGGGGCGACCGGCCGGCTCCACAAGAAGTGGAGGGACAACGGCAGGCGCTCCGCCAGTATGCCGTGGCGGAATGGGAGGCACGCATGACGCGACCCCAAGCCGGTCATAGGACCGTTGAGGCCCTACGTCCCGTAATGGACGAGTGGATGGATAGGCGCCACGGGGCTCTATCTTACCGGCTGACGCAGATACTTTCCGGGCATGGATGCTTCGGAAAGTATCTGCATCAGATAGCCCGGAAGGAGCAGGACACTCGTTGCCACCACTGCTCTAGCGCCGTGGATACTGCCGACCACACGCTCCAGGACTGCGTGGCCTGGAGTAACGAGCGGGACGACCTGAGAGCGGTGGTGGGAAGTGACTTGTCTCTCCCAGTCATTGTGGCGGCGATGGTGGAGGATGAGGCCGCATGGGCGGCTGTCCTTTGCTTCGCCGAACGCGTCATGTCGGCGAAAGAGGCTGCAGAAAGGGAGCGGGAGAGGTTCTCTCGTTCCAACCCTGGAGGGGGACGCACAGGGCGTCGCAACGACCTGATGCCTCCATAACTGGGCCCATAGGTGACAGACTCGGGGGGGTCTGTCACCGTGTAAGGGCCCGAGCGGGGTGCACGTGGTTCCCGTGCACCGCTCAGGAGAAACAGGTCGAACCGTTTGAAGAGGGGTCCGCCTGCAAACGGACCATCGCCGTCGGGTGCCGCGGAAGAATCGCACCCGTTCCCGCAGCCCCGACATCACGGCGAGAGAGGAACCGGTGGAGTTTTAGTGGGTAAACCTCTGGCCGCACACCATCACAGGCCAGTAGGGAGCCCCACATACCCTCGCTACTCCCCCCCCCGGGGAGTGGCGGGATGATGCATAAGGCGCATTTCTCCACCTTAAAAAAAAAAAAAAAAAAAAAAAAAAAAAAAAAAAAAAAAAAAAAAAAAAAAAAAGGTTAGGTTAGGTTAGGTTAGGTTAGGTTAGGTTAGGTTAGGTTAGGTTAGGTTAGGTTAGGTTAGGTTAGGTTAGGTTAGGTTAGGTTAGGTTAGGTTAGGTTAGGTTAGGTTAGGTTAGGTTAGGTTAGGTTAGGTTAGGTTAGGTTAGGTTAGGTTAGGTTAGGTTAGGTTAGGTTAGGTTAGGTTAGGTTAGGTTAGGTTAGGTTAGGTTAGGTTAGGTTAGGTTAGGTTAGGTTAGGTTAGGTTAGGTTAGGTTAGGTTAGGTTAGGTTAGGTTAGGTTAGGTTAGGTTAGGTTAGGTTAGGTTAGGTTAGGTTAGGTTAGGTTAGGTTAGGTTAGGTTAGGTTAGGTTAGGTTAGGTTAGGTTAGGTTAGGTTAGGTTAGGTTAGGTTAGGTTAGGTTAGGTTAGGTTAGGTTAGGTTAGGTTAGGTTAGGTTAGGTTAGGTTAGGTTAGGTTAGGTTAGGTTAGGTTAGGTTAGGTTAGGTTAGGTTAGGTTAGGTTAGGTTAGGTTAGGTTAGGTTAGGTTAGGTTAGGTTAGGTTAGGTTAGGTTAGGTTAGGTTAGGTTAGGTTAGGTTAGGTTAGGTTAGGTTAGGTTAGGTTAGGTTAGGTTAGGTTAGGTTAGGTTAGGTTAGGTTAGGTTAGGTTAGGTTAGGTTAGGTTAGGTTAGGTTAGGTTAGGTTAGGTTAGGTTAGGTTAGGTTAGGTTAGGTTAGGTTAGGTTAGGTTAGGTTAGGTTAGGTTAGGTTAGGTTAGGTTAGGTTAGGTTAGGTTAGGTTAGGTTAGGTTAGGTTAGGTTAGGTTAGGTTAGGTTAGGTTAGGTTAGGTTAGGTTAGGTTAGGTTAGGTTAGGTTAGGTTAGGTTAGGTTAGGTTAGGTTAGGTTAGGTTAGGTTAGGTTAGGTTAGGTTAGGTTAGGTTAGGTTAGGTTAGGTTAGGTTAGGTTAGGTTAGGTTAGGTTAGGTTAGGTTAGGTTAGGTTAGGTTAGGTTAGGTTAGGTTAGGTTAGGTTAGGTTAGGTTAGGTTAGGTTAGGTTAGGTTAGGTTAGGTTAGGTTAGGTTAGGTTAGGTTAGGTTAGGTTAGGTTAGGTTAGGTTAGGTTAGGTTAGGTTAGGTTAGGTTAGGTTAGGTTAGGTTAGGTTAGGTTAGGTTAGGTTAGGTTAGGTTAGGTTAGGTTAGGTTAGGTTAGGTTAGGTTAGGTTAGGTTAGGTTAGGTTAGGTTAGGTTAGGTTAGGTTAGGTTAGGTTAGGTTAGGTTAGGTTAGGTTAGGTTAGGTTAGGTTAGGTTAGGTTAGGTTAGGTTAGGTTAGGTTAGGTTAGGTTAGGTTAGGTTAGGTTAGGTTAGGTTAGGTTAGGTTAGGTTAGGTTAGGTTAGGTTAGGTTAGGTTAGGTTAGGTTAGGTTAGGTTAGGTTAGGTTAGGTTAGGTTAGGTTAGGTTAGGTTAGGTTAGGTTAGGTTAGGTTAGGTTAGGTTAGGTTAGGTTAGGTTAGGTTAGGTTAGGTTAGGTTAGGTTAGGTTAGGTTAGGTTAGGTTAGGTTAGGTTAGGTTAGGTTAGGTTAGGTTAGGTTAGGTTAGGTTAGGTTAGGTTAGGTTAGGTTAGGTTAGGTTAGGTTAGGTTAGGTTAGGTTAGGTTAGGTTAGGTTAGGTTAGGTTAGGTTAGGTTAGGTTAGGTTAGGTTAGGTTAGGTTAGGTTAGGTTAGGTTAGGTTAGGTTAGGTTAGGTTAGGTTAGGTTAGGTTAGGTTAGGTTAGGTTAGGTTAGGTTAGGTTAGGTTAGGTTAGGTTAGGTTAGGTTAGGTTAGGTTAGGTTAGGTTAGGTTAGGTTAGGTTAGGTTAGGTTAGGTTAGGTTAGGTTAGGTTAGGTTAGGTTAGGTTAGGTTAGGTTAGGTTAGGTTAGGTTAGGTTAGGTTAGGTTAGGTTAGGTTAGGTTAGGTTAGGTTAGGTTAGGTTAGGTTAGGTTAGGTTAGGTTAGGTTAGGTTAGGTTAGGTTAGGTTAGGTTAGGTTAGGTTAGGTTAGGTTAGGTTAGGTTAGGTTAGGTTAGGTTAGGTTAGGTTAGGTTAGGTTAGGTTAGGTTAGGTTAGGTTAGGTTAGGTTAGGTTAGGTTAGGTTAGGTTAGGTTAGGTTAGGTTAGGTTAGGTTAGGTTAGGTTAGGTTAGGTTAGGTTAGGTTAGGTTAGGTTAGGTTAGGTTAGGTTAGGTTAGGTTAGGTTAGGTTAGGTTAGGTTAGGTTAGGTTAGGTTAGGTTAGGTTAGGTTAGGTTAGGTTAGGTTAGGTTAGGTTAGGTTAGGTTAGGTTAGGTTAGGTTAGGTTAGGTTAGGTTAGGTTAGGTTAGGTTAGGTTAGGTTAGGTTAGGTTAGGTTAGGTTAGGTTAGGTTAGGTTAGGTTAGGTTAGGTTAGGTTAGGTTAGGTTAGGTTAGGTTAGGTTAGGTTAGGTTAGGTTAGGTTAGGTTAGGTTAGGTTAGGTTAGGTTAGGTTAGGTTAGGTTAGGTTAGGTTAGGTTAGGTTAGGTTAGGTTAGGTTAGGTTAGGTTAGGTTAGGTTAGGTTAGGTTAGGTTAGGTTAGGTTAGGTTAGGTTAGGTTAGGTTAGGTTAGGTTAGGTTAGGTTAGGTTAGGTTAGGTTAGGTTAGGTTAGGTTAGGTTAGGTTAGGTTAGGTTAGGTTAGGTTAGGTTAGGTTAGGTTAGGTTAGGTTAGGTTAGGTTAGGT